>CM028132.1:104067500-106567500 GCA_016271365.2 Neoceratodus forsteri
TAATTTGTGTGATGCAACAGAGAGGAGTCAGTACAGTGTGTGGTTGCTGCAGCTTTAGCCCACATCAGAGTAGGGCCGTGGTCCAGTAGGGGACAGAGAAAGGGCAGAGAGGACTTTTTTAGGTTTAATTTTACAGGTTCATTTTTAAAGCTGCATAGCAAGAACTATGCTGATATATTGCTGACATAGGGAAAGAGAGAAAAGGAGGGCTTTGGAAGGGTGTGACCAGATACTGAACACATCACATTCTGTTCACTCTGTGCTCTGCCCCTGCAGTAGAGTTGAAGCACATATAGTATGCATGAATTAGTGCACTTTGTGCCTCTCTCTCTTCCCCCTTCACACTTCCTCCCCCAGTGTAAAAAAAAATCCCACTCCCTCTGTCTGCATCTTCTTCACCCCTGCCCCCTCCATTCCTAGCCTTGGCACCAGCTTCACTTAAATTTTGTAACCATGAAAAGATTCCACCCACTGAAAAACAGCCTGCCCCCAAAAAAATTACTATCGTGTCCTGACTCCACATACAAAAGATCCCAGTCATCTGCCCAACAGTCAATGACATGGGGTGCCCACCACAGTGACCCCAAATATCAAGCCAACACTGGGGTGCCCAGTCACCAGTGTTGATAGGTACCTACAATAAAGAGAACTGTCCCTTGATGCCTTTTTCTTTTTTTAATCCTGAAATAAAGAAAACAGTCCCTCATTGTCTTGCACTACCGTCCCAACCCCCATCCCATCCTGACCCCCACTTAGCAACCTCTGCCCCTACCCACCCCACCTATACTTACCTATACAGATGGTCCAATGCCATAATCCTCCCTAGACTGAAGACACATCTTCACTCATAAAAGTTGGACCAGGAACTGTGGAAATCAGGTAAGTGCAGTTACTATGTTTCAATGTGTTTTGAACTTTTGCTCATAACTTGATAATTTTTTTTAATTTTTACCCCAGATTTTCAATTTGGTCTTTTTGGACCCCACCTCATGAACAAGGTATGAGAAATGTTTCAAGTATGGATGAAAAGGTGACTTTGCAGTCACTCCTCAAAATCACCTTTCAGGTGGGATTTGAACGTTTCCAGCTACGGAGTTCATGAAGTGGAGTCATAAGAAGACCTAATGGCATTGATGGTAGAAGCAGACCTGGATATAGTGGTGATTACAGAAACATGATATATAGAAAGCCATGAATGAGATATAGTCATACCAAGATATACACTTTTCAGGAAAGACAGGGAAGGAAGGAAAGGAGGAGGGGTGGCCAAAGAACGTGAGAGAGGGAATCAAAGCAATTGAAGTTCAAGGGCTGCAGGAGGGAACAGAGGCACTCTGGGTCACCCTACAGACAGGAAAGGGAACCAGCATTAGAACAGGGGTGATCTAAAGACCTCCAGTGCAGGGGGAAGAGACAGACAAAATGCTAGTGGAAGCCATTGACAAAATGGCAGCCAAAGGTGAATTACTACTACTTAGTGACTTTAATCTGCCAGATGTAGATCAGAACACCCAGGCCCAGATATTCAAACTGCGCCCAAAAAGTGCGCAATAGCAGGAGCAAGCACAAGTCCATTGCACCCATGCACAAGAGGCACGATATTCAAAAACTGAGCCTGCCAAGATGCGTCGACAGCCGACAACTGAATATCGCACCACCTGCGCCATAGCACAACTAGGGAGGGGAAGCTGAGCATATCTGATGCACCATAGCGCAACAAGGGATGTTCAGCTGAGCAGTCCAGAGGCACCATAGTGCAACCAGGGATGCCCCCAGCAGCAGTGTAGCAATGCAACTGAACAATCAGGGATGTAGGGGCCCACCACCCATGCCACAGATGGGCACAGGAACACACAGCAGAACAGACATCATCCCTCCACACCCCATGCACTGCACAACTGGGGGAGGTCTGGAATAACCACTGGCCCATGGAGACAAGCAACCAACCCACAGCTGGGCCATGGTGCCCCATCACACCCCCTGGCAAGCTGTGACCGGCACACAAGGAGGGCTGACCACCCTGTGCCACACCATCCCCCCAATACAGAGCACACCCTGCACCACGACCTCCAGACACCCTGCCCAGGAGCAGCATCCACCACTGCATGAAACCCCATGCATGCTACCACCCCCACTGTGACAATGCAACCCTGTGCACCACAGAACCATGTAAGGCAGCCCCACCACGAGCACCCATCAGTGGGTGGCAGCACACAGCGATGCAACAACGGCATACACAGTGCCACCATGCACCGCCTCCCCCGAGGTACAGCTGAGAGACCGACCATGCGTCGGTACACGAGGTACCCCACACGTGACAGGGCATGCCCCGGACCCCACCACCAGTAGTACAGCACCCTGCACACCCTCCCAAGGACACACCCCGACCCAGCAATGGCCACAACAGCCAGCGCAGACACCCACAGTGGTGCATGGAAGCATGCACCACACTGGATACAACACAGTGCATGGACAAACAACCACCCATACCCAAGGGCACAACAACACAGGGACGCAGTTGCGGGGCAACCAAGCCCCCAACGTGGGCCCATGGAAACCGTGTACACACAGCCTGCAGTCCTCCATGGCACAGGAGTGGCAGCCACCCTGCGCAGGCACTGTGATCCTGTATGCCACCATCATTTGCCCGGAGCACAAGTCACAGACAGTGGTGCACATCCCCTGCAACACACACAAGCCACAGCATGGAGGTGGGACAACAACCGTGGAGGCCACAGTGTCACCCAAGGCAGACATGCACCACACCAGTGACAGGAAGCAACCCAGCATTGTGACAGGTACAGTGGCTGCCCTGCATGGACAGCCACCACTGACATGCCAGCAGACCATGCAGGTCACAGACATGCAAGTGTGTCAGCTGCATAGGCCATGGATGGGCTGACAGGTGCACCATGGACATAAAGCATGCACCATGAACCACTGCACACAGTCATCCAGTGCATGGGGAACATTACACACACCACAGACACTGACTGATAGCTACTCCCACACCATAGTCACTTCCCCACGGACACACGCACATACCCATGACTGCACCACCCCTGATGCCATGCACACCACTGCAGCTGAGCACCTATAGCCTGCTGCAAATCAGAGACCACCACAGTATTCATATCAAAAGACTTGTAATGAAAAACATCAAACAAAACTATTTACAAGTATGTACAGATGTGTGGGGGGAGGGCCACAAACAAGGTGGGGGTGGGTAAGGTGCAGGGGTGAACAAATGGGACAGGAAAGGAGGGGTGTGAGGGTGGGTCCAGGGGGTTACAGGAAATCAGGGGCATAGGGATGGTCACTGGGAGCCCCGCTCCTCGCTCCGGCTGCTCCACCTTCTGTGTCTCTGCTGGACACCCAGCTGCTCAAACCCCCGCAGTATGTCCAGCGATGCCCTCACCACTGTCAAAATCTCCCGCAGTGCCTCATGGATAGCCTGCAGCTGGCGGATACCTAGGACAAGGGAGCACAGTCAATAGACGTGAATGCACAGCCCCATGCAGCCCATCCACTGTGCATGGCATACGGCCATGGGACATGCCCCTGTGATGGTGTGTGACCACCCACAGTGATCACGTCCACAAGACCTGCCCACCCAGGTGCATACAGCCATGCAGACTGCTGCACACACCCACTGGCCAAGTCCTGCACAGCACCACCGTGGTTGTTTAGTGACATGGCTATGTGGTGCAAAGGCAGTGGCACAGCCATGTACCCGGTGCACGCATGGACCACCATTGATGCACTCCCAGACATGCAGTACCACTGGACAGTGCTGACTGTAACAAGTTGCGTGCATGGCAGTGGTGTCAATGGATGGTGGCCATGCCCTGCTGCCCGCTCTGTTACACATCTTGCAATAGTAATCATGGAGGTATGGCGCTCACCATCATCAGGCTGATCCCTCTGGCGCTGTGGACCATCGCCACTCCTACTGGCCCTGTCCTCCTGCTGGTGCCTCTGCTCCCTGGCCAGCTGCCTCTCTTCCAGCCCTGTGGTGCAAACATGGAGAGAGGAACATCAATACAATCCTGTAGCAAAGTCCCCCTGCCCCATGTGTGTGCAATCCCACCCAGCCAGACCCACCCACCCCACACCCTGATAACACCACCACAGCCAACACCGGACAGTCCCTCCCCATGTTCTGGACACATGCAACCATGATACCTATATGGAAGATAAAAGTGTGTGGACATAACACCTACCTGGCCGTGGCACCGTGCCCCTCCTGGCACATGTCCACAGGTGGGCAAGCAGGTCCGGTTCCCTCCTCCCCAGGTCACCATACCTGTGGAGGCACTGTTCTGCCATCCGCCCCCTACCTGTGGCCTCCTCCAGGGCATCAGCCACCTCCTGCCACACCTGGCTCCTGGACCTGTCCAGGGGTGCCTCCTCAAACAGTGGGCCATAAAGTGGCTCAACAATTGCCACCAGGTTAGCCAGCTCGATTTGTGTCCACTGGGCAGCCCTCCTCTGTGCCATCTCACTTGCTCAGTAGGTTCAAAATGGTGCTCTGCAGCATGGCTCCACCACATGCAGATGCTACGCAGTACAGCGCTGCCATTCCCTATTGCGCTGTCACCAAACAGCATGATAGTGGTGCACCCATGCCTGACGCATGGTGCCTAGGGGGCAAAGGTCTGGCACAGGGTCAAGGGTCTCTGGCGCATGGACAGGCATAGCGTCGTTAGAACCCAATGTGTGTAGCGCAATTGGGTGCCTGTGTGCTACCTCCAGTAGTGGCCTACCGCGCTGTTGCCCCAGTGCGCCTATGATGCCCCAGTGCCACAGCGCCATATAGGTGAACATCACTGTAGTGCCACTGGCACAATGGTGGCTGTGCCCTGCATTGCCTGCTGTGCACAATTCGTCAGCAGCGCGGCAGGCGCCTGCATCAGCAACCCAGGCATGCACAGTGAGGTTTGTACTGCGCATGTCACAGAACTGTGCCCTTGGCTCAGCACGTTCAACACAATTGCGCACAGCACAACAGCATGATATTCAGCCATCATATGCAGATCAGCTAATCAGCCATTCAATGGCACAGCACTGCAATTTGCATCCACTTAAAGTTGCGCCTCGCCTCATTTGCATGGGTTGCACTATAAAAGTGTGACATTGGGCTGCACTAGCCATAGTCGGTTACTGCAGTCTATTGGTGAGTTGCATGCTGTTTGGGAGTGTGGACTGTGGATTTTGGGACATGCATGGGACTGCACAGTCACAGGTAACAACTGTCATTCTCACTGGCTAAATCATGACTGAGAGAGTTGTGGGAGAGGAGGAACACAGTGGTGGGAGGAGGAGGAGGCCTAATTTCACCAAGGCCGAGACGGTTGCCCTGTTTGAGGCCTACCTGGATCAGGATCTGCTTCTCAGTGGACGGCAGGGAACACCACAGGCCCATGCTGTTGTATGGGAGGATGTGGCGCATGCAATGAACCTGAATGGCAGCCACCAGTGCTCCGTGCAGGAGTGCAAGAAGAAGATGGGCACAGACAGGAGGAGGATAAAGGAGAAGGTGGCTGCCATCAGGGCAGCATAAGCTGCGACAGGTGGGGGACAGCCAGAGGTGCTACACCTGACCCCACAGAAGGAGAGGGTTGCTGACAGCATGCAGCGTTGTGCCATTGAGGGTGTTCCGGGTGGTGGCTTCCAGATGGGTGGTAGCCCGTCACTGCATGGTAGATCATGGTCGGTCAATTGGGGGGGCAGGGTAGGTCACAGGCAGTAATGCGACTTTGTTTTCACTTATAGATCCTGAGCATCTGCATGGGTCAGCGGTGGTGGGCCTGTCCACTGAGGCCAGTCAGATGGAGATGGAGGAGGTCCCATCCACCTCCACAGGTATACATGGCTCAGTGCAACAGTGGGCCTGCCTGGCTGTCCAGACTGATGTTGTTGGAACAGGTGCGGAGGAGGCCCTGCCCATGTCCCAATGTGCCAGCATCCACGGATGCCAGCATGCTGTGACTCAGGCTGGTGCCGGGTCCGTCACCAATGATGATGTCGCTAACGCCATGGGCAGCGACACGTGTGTGCCACAGAATGGCCACACAGCAGGTAACATCGCGGCCATGGCTGTGGGTGGTGCAGCCGTGGAGGCCTGCATGTCATCACAGTCCCAGCCTGTACCTGTCAGCACCAGTGGGGCAGCACTGGTGTGTGTACAGGACAGTGGGACTGTTGCGGCCACTGTGGTGGCAACAGTGAGCCCTGGGGAGTGGCAGCCAGAGGGGCAGCATCAGCAGTCGGCCAATGGGCTTGGGGGTACATGGTCAGGGGGCGGCATCAGTGCACCGCCTGTGGACATGCCTAGACCTGGTCCTGGTGTGCAGTGCCCACCCTCAAGGGGTGCTGAGCATCAGGGCCATGCACACCCTGAGGGACAGGATGCCAAGGAGGCAGATGACCTCTTGGATGAGCACACCCGCATACTGCAAGCATCAGTCAACCAGCAGATGTGGCTTGCGACATCGGTGGATGCACTGCGTGCAGCTCTGGAGCGGGCAGAGAAGCATCGCAGCAGAGACACTGCTCTGATCCTGGCAGGGATGGGCTGGTTGTGGGAGGATGTGACCGCTGCCATTGACAGGCAGACACAGGCATTCACTGCTGTCATGGCCACAATAGGCACACAGTTATCTGCCCATGTGTCGCAGACACCACGCAGTGCACTGTCCACCCCCCGTTCCCGGCATCGTGCGACACCATCCTTGTCGACACCGGGTTCAGCTGTGGGCATCCTGAGCATGCCTGGCGCAGGCATGTTTGGTGTGCTGCAGACCCCTGCGCGAGCACGGTCGTGTTCACACAGTGGAACCCCTGGAGGACCAGTGGTGCCACCCCATGAGGCCATTGGTCAGCCTGTCAGTGTTGGCGGGTCTCGGCGGGGCTGCCCACGCATCTGTGGTGGCTGGGGCACTGTGGCACATGACTGACCTGTCTGCCAAAGTGGCTACTGTCTGGTGCTGCCCTGTGTGCATTGTGTCATTCAGTGGGCATTACACAGGTGGGTACCTGGCCCTGCATGTGGGCAAACAGTCCAACTGCACACCCTCCTGGCTGCTGTCCGCAGTTGCGTGTGCATGATGATGCCTGCATTGCGCTGTACACCAATGTGCAATGGTGCTCAGCATCTGACACAAGCACAAGGACAGGCAGTGGGCGTGGTGGTCTGTGGACATGTGTGTGGCTAGGGGTGGCGTTCTGGGTCGGTGTGCCTCCTACCCTTTGTGCATGTCTGGTGTGTTTTGTGTGTGTGTGTGTGTGTGTGTGTGTGTGTGTGTGTGCGTGGCATGTTAGACCTCACCCATCCCTGGTTGTGTGTGTGGTTCCATGCCTGGCCAGCTCCCTTGATGGCATGCACCCCTGGTGTGTGTCCATGCATGTTTGTGGGTTGTGCCTTAGCCACTGTTGGTTGCACATGGCCCCATGACTTACCTGGGTTGGCTGAAGTGCTCCTCCGTGATGGTGTTCCGGTGCAGCTGTGCCAGCCGGAGCAGTCGGGGGACCCATTGCCCAAGGGGGAGCTGCCCATCACCATTGTCACCAGCGTCCTCATCGTCCCCATCACTGTCCACCTCTTTGATCTGTATGGCTATCCCACATTCATTGGCCATGTTGTGCAGGATGCAACAGGCCAGGAATAGCCCGCAGACCTTTGAGGGGCTGTACTGTAGGGCACCGCCGGAGGTGTCCAGGCAATGGAAACATGCCTTCAGCATCCTGAACACCCACTCGATGACATTACGTGTGGTGGTGTGTGCCTCATTGTAGTGTTGCTGTTGCAATGGGGCCTGGCTGCCGGTAGGGTGTGAGCAGCCAGGACGGAGTGTGTATCCACTGTCACCTGTGTGTAGAGAGTGGAGGCTAGTTTGGTGATCAGCATCGCCCTGCCCCAGGCCATGTAGGCCACTACCCATGCCACCTCTGACCATGCCCCTCCCCAGGCCCTATGATTGTCTCTGTGGTTTGCATACTCACCCACTAGGTGGCCAGTGGGGATATCCCCACTCTCGAATCTGTGGCACAGTGCCGACTGGTGCCAGATGAAGGCATTATGTGCTTCCCCAGGGTGCGTGGCACAGACATTGATTATGCGCCCCCCTGTCATCGCACACCACCTGGCAGTTGATGCTGGCATAGCCCTTGTGATTTATATATGCAGCCCCCTCAGGGCCAGGTGGTGTGCGGATGGCCACATGGGTGCAGTCTATTGCCCCTAGCACACCAGGCATATGTGCTACCCTGTGGAACTCCTGTATGTTTGCTGTGCACTCCTCTGGTGTGCTGTGGAAATGGATGTACTCCGTAGCATGTGGCAGCAGTGTGCTGAGGAATTGGGTGAGGTGGCGTGACGTGGCCGACTAGGTTATGCCTGTGGTGTCCCCAGTTGGTCTCTGGAAGGTACCCGTGGCGAGCAAGCACATGCAAGCTGTCACTTTGTCTCCACTGACAGAGCATGGCTCCGTCGTGTGGGTGCCTGCATCACATCACTGCACAGCTCACAGAGCCGCCTCAGAATTGCCCGATTCAGGCGGTACCGGACCGCATCTCTGTATCACTATACAGCTCGAAGCTGGTGGGCTCAGTACTGCCTGTTGGGGCATACTGCCAATGGGCCTTCCACGGCCACGCCCCTGCTGCCCGCCTTCTCACCCCTCATTACTGCCTCCATCTGGATGGTGGCACTGGCTCATGTCCCTGGCTTGTGTTCACCCCCCCAGCAGCTGTTTCTGTATTCCCCCCACTGTTCTGGTTGCTACTTCCCCTGCACCAGGACCACCTGCCTGTGCTGGCCTCACTGCTGTGTGGCATACTTCCCCCTTCTGCACTGTGGCTCCCCACACCTTCCCCTGAGCCTGTTGATTCCAAGTGCCCTTTCCTGGCCAGCCCTGTGTGTCCCTGCTGCCCAGTTTGTCCTGCTAGACTTCAGCCTCATGTGCCTTCCCTGTAGCGTTCTTGTGCCTCTCCCTTGCTCCCTTTTATTTTGGCTCATTTCCGCTATGGCGCAACTTCCGCTGGCTCCCCATTGTGCATGGCACATGTTGTTGAATATCGCAATGCACCATTTATGCATGGTTCCTCCCCCTTCAGTTGCACATGCATTCATTATCATTGTGCTGTTGCTCAGCATGATTTGGGGGGTGCAACTGCCTTCTGCTGAATATCGCAGAATAGTGCATTTTCAGACTTGCGCAGGTGCAACCCTATTGCGCATGGCTCAACTCTTTTGAATATCTGGGCCCTAGACTGCAAGTATAGCCAAAAGCAGCAACATCCTAACCGCACTGCAGGGGGCATGCCAAAGGCAGCTTGTGGCAGAATTCACCTGCGAGGGAGTTATACTAGACCTGGTGCTCACCAATGGGGACAGGATCAAGGATGCTAAGGTAGGCAGCCACATAGGAACCAGTGACCACAGGACAGTATGGTTTAATGAAACTACAGTAGAAGAGGCTAACCACACAAAAGTAAAGGTCCTGGATTTCAGAAGGAAAAATTTTGATAAAATGGTGGAATGCCTCAGGGGAGCCTTGGCAACATAGGACAGGGGGTGGAGAAGTAGTGGGCTATTCTCAAGGGGACCATAACAGAGACAATGAACATTTATATTAAACAGCAAAGCAAGAGCAAGAGAAGGAAATGATCACTTTGGTTCTTGAGGGAAGTGGCCAGGAAAGTACAAGATAAAAAAAGGACCTTCAAAAGATACAAAGAAATACAAAGGGAAGATGACAGGGACCAGTATTTAACGAAGCAGAGGGAGGCAGGGAAGGCGGTCAGGAGCACAAAGGTGAAAACAGAAGAAAAGATAGCATAGTCTGTAACAAAAGGTGATAAGACCTTCAGATGTATCAGTGAAAGGAAGAAGACAAAGAGTGGGATTGTCAGGATAAAGAAGGAGGGAGGAGGGTATGCAGAGGGGAACATAGAAAAAGCAGCAATACTGAATAAAATACTTTTCAGTTTTCACAAAGGAAGGGGAAGGCAAAGGTCCACAACTCAACAAAATAAGCAACCTGGGAAAGGAGGTAGACACCACTCCATTCACAGCAGAGAGAGTCCTAGAGCAATAGTTCTCAGACTTTGTTACAGTGAGCCCCCCTATATCCATGGAAAATATTTTGAGCCTCCCCCAAAAACTGAAATAATCTTGGGCCTCCCCAAAGAAAAATAACACACTGTATTTTGTGCAGTACACTATGAATAAATTTAAATCCCTCTGAGTACTTGGCTCACATTCAGTACTTTGTCTTATACTGACGTAGAACCTTTGAAAAAGAGCTCCTGTGCTCAAAGGTGTTACCTGAATAACAATTAAATAAAATAACAAATATTATTAATCAGCTTATTGTAACCCCCCAGGCCAGCCTACTTCCTCCGCTATTTTCATTCTTGAACCATTGTTACCCCTTGTTGCAGTATCTTCATTGGTCAGACTACTTTTTCTGTTTCCTCTCTATATGAAATAACCTTCCTACTTACTTTGCCTCTTCCCCTCCTTCCCTGCTCATAAGCAACTTATCAGGGATTCCTTTGCTCCTTCCTGCTATTGCTCTTAACACTTCTATGCTCAGTCCTTGTATTTGGGCTGTTCTGCCATCAGTCTACAAATTGATCAATTACTACTACTCATTATTAGTTTATTGTTCATATTTGTTTGTGCTATTGTTCATTGTGTATTTCTTGATTGTTTGGCAGTTACCTTTTGAAGTGTATTCACTCCCCACCCTACCCTGAAATGAACCTTGCTCATTCACTTTCCCTTGTAACCTACTAGTAAATAAATATATAAAATTCACCTACTATTATCTTTTTTGAGTTTGCTTCATCTCTTCACACAAAATATATAAAAATTTAAATACAGTGCTTTTTCAGACTTGCTTGAGCCTCCCCTTGAACAGGTTGGGGCCTCCCCAAGGAGGCTGGCCTCACCATTTGAGAACCCCTGTCCTAGAGGAATTCAGGAAACTAAACATAGATAAAGCAATGGGACCAGATGGAATCCACCCCAGAATATTAAAAGAGCTCAGATAGGTGCTGGCAGCCACGCTGACCACCCTGTTCAACAGATCATTGGAGACACAGACAGTCCCAGAAAACTGGAGGAGGGCAAATATGGTCCCTCTCCACAAGAGTGGGAGCTGAGAAGAGTCAGACAACTACAGACCAGTCAGTCTGACCTCTGTGGTGAGAAAACTAATGGAGATACTGTTAAAGGAGAGGACTGTGTCATTTCTTGAATCTAGCAGAACATAAGATCCAAGGCATCATGGATTCACAGTGGGAAGGTCATTTCAAACAAATCTAATTGATTTCTTGGACTTGGTGACCAGGAAGGTGGATCATGGAAGGGCAGTAGATGTGGCCTACTTAGATTTCAGCAAGGCCTTTGATACTTTCCCATACAGAAGGTTGGCTAACAAGCTAGGCAGAATGAGGGGGGGGGGGTCAAGGTAGTAAACTTGGTCAGAAATTGGTTTAGAGGCAGGACATAGAGGGTGCTGGTGAATGGCATTCAGTCGGAGGAGAGGGAGGTAACCAGCGGTGTGCCACAGTGATCAGTCTTGGGATGGCATGCTGACAGAAGGGTGAAACCCTGTCAGCGAAATTCCCCACAGCAACATTTTCGACAAATTTCGACAATGTCACTGTGGGGGACGTGACAGTGAAGTTTCAATTCTTTCACCAATCCCCTCGAGTTAACTCTGACCAGATTTAACAATCAATAGAACGGGTGTGTGGGGGTGCAGTCCTGCATAGGGGTTCGGGGCACATCCCCCCAATAGAAAAACAGACTGATGTCTGATAGGCAAACTTTTGCCTGTCAACATCAGGGATGCCGCTATGCCAAATTTCGACAACATTGTTGTCGCGTTGTCATAGGTAAACCTCCTGGGACCAGTCCTCTTTAGTGTCTTCATAAGTGACATTGCAGAGGGGGCTGGAGGGGAAAATATGTCTTTTTGCAGACGACACTAAGATCTGCAACAGGGTTGACACTCCAGAGGAAATAGAAAAAATGAGAAAAGACCTAAGCAGGTTGGAGGAGTGGTCAGAAGCGTGGCAGCTAGGATTCAAAGCAAAGAAGTACAAAGTCATGCACTTGGAGAACAGAAATCCAAGGGAGGTGTACAAAATGAGGGAGGGGAGGTATTGGCAGCCACCAAGCAGGAATTGGACCTGGAGGTAATCATATCAGATGCTCTGAAGGTGACCAAACTATGTCAGAAGGCTGTGGGAAAAGCCAGTCAGATTCTAGGTTGCATAGGGAGAGGTATCACCAGCAGAAAGAAGGAGGTGGTTATACCACTGTACAGATCACTGGTGAGACCTCAGCTGGAATACTGTGTCCAGTTCTGGAGGCCACATCTCCAGAAAGACATAGACAGACTTGAGGCAGTCCAGAGGAGGACTGCAAAGATGGTGCAGGATCTGCATGAAAAGCCCTATGAGTAGAGGCTGGGGGAACTCAATATGTACTCCCTGGAGGAGAAGTGAGAAAGATGGACATGATAGAATTGTTCAAGTACCTCAGAGATATAAACAGGGTACAAGAGGGTAGTATCGTTCAAAAAAAAAATGTGTAAGAACAAGGGGGTATGAAATTAAGTTACGGAGGGGAGATTCAGGGGCAACATGAGGAAGTACTTTTTCACTGAAAGGGTGGTGGATGCTTGAACAGCCTCCACAAGGAGATAGTGGGAGCAAAAACAGTTAGGGAGTATGCATGGGACAGCCATAAGTCTACCTTAGTAATAAGAAAGAAAGGGTGAGCTGCAGATCATCTAGGGTCTGTGGTTTTAAAAATGTAGGCAAATGGCCAGACTAGGTGGCCTACACAGTTCTTACCTGTTGTCAACGTCTATGTTTCTGTATTTCCATGCTGAAAATTTGGGGTCAAAATATTAAAAACAACAGTTATGAAGGTACATTGACATTTTTCAACAGATGCTCATAACTCTGGTAATTTTCAGTATTTTGATCGCCACATTTTCAGCATAGTCATTTTTCACATCACTTCATGAATGTGACAGGTATCATTTTTCAAATCCTGGCCAAAAATGTGTTTTTGCACTTGTGGCATGAAATTATGTTTTGCACATTTTCATCTACTGGGTTCATGAGGTGGGATCGTAAGAAGACTATGTTGAAACTTTGGGCTCAGAATATTTTTTTTTTCCTGCTGTGAATTTCTTTATTATGAATAAACAAAAGCAAACTGTATGACAAGATAAAACTATTGTCACAGATGTAATCCTGATACAGAAATCTCCTGAAAAGGAAAAATAACCTTGGCAAATGAATGCACAAGAGTAATTCTACTTTTCTTACCCATTATATAAATTTATTTTTTATTTTTTTGCAGTTAATCTTTTTATTAATTTTTCAAATTTTCAGGTGTACAACAAAGATGTAATCACTATATGAAAAACAGAGCTTACAAAAGGAAACATTTGATAAGTATAGATCACAAACCAAGGAAGTTGCATAATCGAACCATTTAGTACATATACACAGAAAACTGCGCCAGGCTGTGGCGCAAGCTTGGGTTGACTGGGCAATATTAAACGGAGCTGCGCCACGGCACAGCATCATTGACTATCGCACCCTGGCCACCCGCAGTGTGCATGGCACAGTGGCACTGCGCCAGCGCAAGTGGCCAGAGTGGAGCAGGGGGACGCGCTAACGCAAGTTCCATAGCGCTATGTGCAGCAACCGCAATATTTAAAAGTGCACATGCAAATGGGGCCATAATGTATGCAAGGCGCAAATGGGGCCATTTGCATGTCATTATGGCCCCATTTGCATGCAGGTGTGCCGATCCTGGCGACTTGCACCTGGCGCCCTGCCAGGCAGTAGCCGTCAGGGACCGACACCCCCTGCACAGCACGGCAATGTGCCCCACAGCCCGATCGTGGGCTTCAGTATAAATAAAAATAATCCAATATCCCTGGTGGTCCAGTGGACCGCTGTCTGCCCGATCGCGGGCATCTGTAATAATAAAAAGTATTCTATCCAATATCCCTGGTGGTCCAGTGGATCGCTGTCTGCCTGATCGCAGGCATTTGTAATAATAAAAAGTATTCTGTCCAATATCCCTGGTGGTCCAGTGGACAGCGGTCCACTGGGCCACCAGGGATATAGGGTTCTTTATTTTACAAATGCCCGCGATCAGGCATTGGGGGTGCTGCCAGGTGCAGCCAGAGTTTAGATACCTACGGTGACAGCCGCCGTTGCACCCTGCAATGCGGCAGCTCACCTGTGGGTGGCCATCCTTGTTCCTTTTTGGGATCAACTTTGTGCTGGAGCAGGTAGGGTTGCGCATGCATGGCTCTGCACATCCCGGGCTGAATATCAGGCTGTGCAGAGGCGTATGGGCACACACCCCACCTGCGCCTGCATACATTACTGATGCGCCCAGCGCATTGGAATTTGTGGCACGCACTTTTCCTTTTGAATATCGCATCGGGCGCATCAGTGGGTTGTGCATGATGCAACACTGTTGTGCCATGCACAACCCTTTTGAATATCTGGGCCAGAGTATACAGTACTTTCAGTTGAACGTTGGATATGTGTTACTTCTTAGTAGAACCATTAAGCATTTTAGGCTATACTCGAGGGCGTTAAGAAGGGAGTGTATAAACGTGACAAGTTTTCAGAGAGTATTGAAGTCTGAGACAAGCATTAGAGTGGGGGTCTGAGGCCTATCAGCAATATAGTCTCTGATTGGGGCTTCAGGATGGTCTTAATAGATCTTTACTCTGTAGAGATGAGGTCAGACAACCCTACATGGAAATGTAGGAGCAGAAGGGGGCCCATCTGTCTAGATACTAGGTGGTAGAGCCTGCAGCAAAGTGGGACATTTTAGTGAAAGTAGCTGCTTTCTCCATAGACATAAGCCATTCCTGAAAGAGGGGGATGTCAGTAGAATGTCACTTTTTTAGCAGAGCTCTTTTGACTTATACTGAGGCCTGTATTAGCCATAATTTGTGCTTAATTGCAGATTCAACTCTTTTGGGAACAGTCCCAGTAGCCATAATGAAGGTGAGAGCAGGAGCTTGTCTTTTAAAATTCTGGAACAGCAGGCTATAACCCTCTCCCATACCAGACGTATTGGTGGGCATTGCCACAGGATATGGAGGAGATCAACACCAGTCCTCAACACCTCCGGCTCTTGTGATCAGGCATGAGCCCCATGGCTTGTAAATTAGTTGGGGTGCGGTACCATAAATGTTGCATTTTATTCTGTATCAGGAGGCTTCGGTGGTCAGGACAAGCCTTCTTAGCAGATGCCCAGCAAGCAGCCCATTATTCATCAGATATGGAGATCTGGATCATGTCTTGCCACTTGCTCAGAGTTTTAGAGGTGGGATTTGGGGCAGTGTCTCTAAGTTTTTTGTATATTATGCCTGCAAGGCCTTTTGGCTTATGTTGCCAGCTGGTCAGAGGGAGAAGGGGAGATCTGTTTTTTTGCTTACTGCATATTTGACATGGGCAAGACTTGTGTAGCCAGGTAGAGAAGGCATGCCTCAGTTGCAGGTATTTCCAAAAGTCATGATGGGGTAATAGGTACCTGTCCTTTAAGGATTCAAATGAATGTCCATCAGAGGTTATCTTGTAGCTTAGTTATCTGCTTGTCCTGCCATAAATGCCAGTTGATTGATTTACCCTCAATCAACCAATTGGGGTTATTCCAGAAACATGTCAGTATTCCAGGGCTCATGCAGGACTTAATGACTTGGCAAACTTTGTGCCAAGCTCTATATGCATATTTAATAACCTTCCATTTTTTTCAAGAAGACAGGTAAAGGGCCAACTAAGTAGGCAGACAAATCAGTGCACCCCGTAATCTTGTGCTCCAAGTCACACCATGCAGGTCTGTTAGGGCCAAGATTTTGAAATATCCTACAAGTTCTGGCTACCGAAAAAGCAGAAGCATATAGACAGAAATGAGGGCTACCCCATCCTCTTCTATTCCATGGGGCCCTTAATTTTGCCCTACTGTAACGTAGCTTAGCAGAGTCCCACAGGAAATTACCTGTGAGGGAGTTTTTGTAGCCATTTGTCAGCGAATTCCAAAGGAAGGTGGGACATTAAGTAGAAAATTGTTGGGGCAACCATCATTTTAACTGCCACAACTTTCCCAGGCATGGCTAAAGGTGTTTCCATTTTTGCATTTAATAGGTTTCGTAGGTTTTTTCAAGCTACATAGACTTATGTCCTTAATGCTTGCCTGTTATTCTAAACTAGAGTTGTTTTATTTCCATAGTACTTATCCAGACCATGTTTAAAGGAACCCATTGAATCACTCATTACCACTCCATTTGGCAAACTGTTCCACATCTTAACCCCTCTTTGGCTAAACCAGTTTTGTCTCCTCAGCATTTTCCACTTATCTTGTGTTAATTGCAATTTGTGTGACCTGGGTTCATGTAGGTAAATATTTCTAACCCCAGGTCCCAATTCCTGTCTCAGTTGATCATCCTGAAGGGCTCTAAATATTATGTACATACCTCCCCTTGTTCTACGATATTGCAATGTGTAAAGTCCTAAGTTGTTTAATCTCTCCGATATGGTACATGTCCCTGACCTGTAATTCTCTTTGTGGCCCTACACTGCACCCCCTCCAATCTTCTAATGTCAGCCTTTTTGTATGGGGACCAGACCTGGGTACAGTACTCCAGATGGGGCCTCACCAAGGCCTGGTACATGGGCAGAATCACCTCACTATATCTGCTACTGATGTGTCATAGTATGCAATTTAGTACTTGATTAGCTTTTTTGACAATCATACCACAGTGCGCACTAAATTGCAAATCACTAGTTATTTTCACCCCCAGGTCTCTTTCCTTCACAGTTTGACGTAACTGGACTTTTCCTAAGTTATACACAATGTTACTGTTCTTATTTCCCAAGTGCATTACCGCACATTTGCTAAGATTAAGTCCCAGCTTATATTGATCTGTCCACTGAATCAACATATCCAGTGTTTCCTGTACCTTTATCTGATCCTCAGTACTGTTTACAATGCCCCCAGTCCTGCAGTCATCTGCAGACTTACTCAACCAAATGTTGGGGGAAACTACACTTGACTGAGGAGACATATAGATTAAATAAATATGTGCTCAAGACACAGCCCTGCGGGACTCCACTTGTAACTGCCATCCAATCTGAGAAAACCCCTCTGATAGTTACCCTTTGCCTTCTATCACTCAACCATGCTTCCACCCATTTCACTATATTTGATGGTAACTTTGTGCTAATCATTACCTCTATCAATTCCTTATGTGGCAGTTTATCGAACACCTTGGAAAAATCCAAAAATATGATGTCCACCGCATCCCCTTTGTCCAGGGCCATGCTTACTTTTTCATAGAAAGTTAACATGTTCGTCTGACATGACTTTGTTTTTGTGAAGCCATGTTGGGTTGGATCAATTAAATTATACAGTGAGAAGTGGGATAGAATGCAGTCCTTTAGAATTCCTTCAAATATTTTCCCTACTATAGAAGTTAAGCTTGCTGGTCTAAAATTTTCAGGTTTTGTAGTAGGGTCTTTCTTCAATAATTGAACTACTATAGCTTCCCCTCCAACCCTGTACCACTATTCCCTGATCTAAGGATTTCTGAAATAAATGTGTCAGTGGAGGAGTCAGGCTAACTGCCTGTTCTTTAAGAACTCACAGATGAAGCTCATCTGGTCCCCGAGATCTGTTAATATTAATGCTTTCCAATCTTGCCAGAACATATGTAGGGTCTATTATTACCTGTCCAACCTGAGAACTTAACTTATTTTTAGTTCTTGTGCCAGTATCTTTACTAAATACTGAACTAAAATAAGAATTTTGCATGTCTGCCAATAACTTAGTGTCAGTTACATGTTCGTCCAGTTAATTAGTAAAAAGGCCTATATTACTGAATCCCTTCTTTTTGCCATTTATGTATGTGTAAAATGCCTTATGATTGTCCCTTACTCTGGCAGCCAGACTAAGTTCATATTCTACCTTAGCTTTCTTAATTTCCTTCTTTAGTTGTCTAACCTTCCCCTTATACAACAGCCATCCCTCATGGTTATCTTTTTTGTTTACCCATTTAAAAATGTTATCTTTCTCCCTAACCATTTTTTATGTTTGCTTGCATGCCTGTGCAAGAAACATAGTGCCATCATCCGAGTTTTTGTAGGTGTGGCACCCTGTCTTCCAATTCAGTCAGTGTGTTTGCAGGTGCGGCCACAGTTCACCAATGAATGCTGCAGCTGTCTATGACAGCAGTTGAAAATATAGTGGCGTACAGTTGAAAGGGAGAGGTCGCTTCAGTGAGCAATGATAAGATAGTGTTAATTAGCATATTGCTGGCAATCCTGCTTGTATATGTCTCTGCTTTCTCTTCCTGGAACATAAATTCAGTTTAAAGTGAACTACAGCCGATGAGGGTGCCGGATACACCATCGGCTCAATGCCCCCCCAACACACTTCCAGGTGCAACGCTGGGAGCCCACCCCAGCATGGCAAATGTCCGTCTGCTGGCCCCCCAAACACATTTCTAGGTGCCACGCTGGGAGCCCACCCCAGCGTGGCAAACATCCATCTGCTGCCCCCCCAAATACATTTCCAGGTGCCACGCTGGGAGCCCACCCCAGCATGACAAACCTCTGTATGGCCAATGGTGGTGCCCAGTCCCCCTTTGACTCCACTGCCCCCCAAACACAAAAGTTCCTGCTGCCAAAGAAGAAGGAAACCACTTTGGTTCTCAAATACAGTAGCAGAAAAGGTCAGAGCCAAAAGGCTGGCCTTCAGGAAATATAAGGGAACACAGCGGGATGAAGATAGGGAGGCATACCAAACTGCCGTAAGGGAAGCAGGGAAGGCAGTCAGGCAGGCAAAGTCCCAAACTGAGGAAACACTAGCACGAACAGTAAAAGAAGGTGACAAGACTTTCTATAGATACATTAGTGAAAGGAGAAAGTTCAGAGGGGGTATTGCTTAGCTCAAAGGAGAAAAGGGGGCATGTGAGGAGGAGGACCCTGTAAAAACAACTATCCTAAATAGATACTTTTGCTCAGTATTTACTGAAGAGAAGCTAGGGCAGGGCCCACAGCTCAGCACCATAGACACAGGGGGGAGGGAGGTGAGCACTACTCCCTTCACAAAAGAAAGGGTCCTACAAGAGCTCGCTAAGCTCAGGGTGGACAAGGCAATGGGACCTGATGGCATACATCCCAGGGTACTTAAGGAGCTAAGGGTGGAACTAGCAGAGCCATTAGCAGAACTGTTTAGTGAGTCTCTGAGCACAGGAGAGGTCCCAGAAGACTGGAGAAGGGCTCATGTGATCCCGCTCCATAAGAGTGGTAGCAGGGAGGAGGCAGGGAACTACAGACCAGTCAGTCTTACCTCAGTAGTGGGCAAGATTATGGAGGCACTCCTTAAGGAAAGGATAGTGCAACACCTGGAATCCATAGAGGCACAGGATCCAAGACAGCATGGGTTTACAAAAGGAAGGTCCTGTCAAACTAATCTCATAGATTTCTTTGACTGGGTAACCAGAGTGGTGGACCAAGGGGGAGCAGTTGATGTCACCTACCTTGACTTCAGCAAAGCTTTCGACACTGTTCCACAAGAAGATTGATAAATAAGCTGGGTAGGCTAGGTGGATCAGAAGTTGGTCAACTGGGTGGCAAACTGGTTGACGGGCAGAAAACAGAGAGTGGTGGTAAATGGTATACAGTCAGAAGAGATGCAAGTCACAAGTGGGGTACCTCAGGGATCAGTCCCGGGGCTAGTCCTCTTCAATATCTTCATTAGTGACATTGCAGATGGACTAGAGGGTAAGGCTTGTCTGTTTGCAGATGACACCAAGATCTGCAACAGAGTAGATGATCCAGATGGGGTGGGCAGAATGAGAAGAGATCTGGATAAACTAGCAAAATGGTCAGAAGAGTGGCAACTGGGATTTAATGCAAAGAAGTGCAAGATCATGCACATAGGGAAGAGAAACCCTGAAGCCACCTATAGGCTGGGAGGGGAGTTGCTGGCAGTCACAAAGGAAGAAAGAGACTTGGGCATCATCATCACCGATGACCCTGAAATCATCCAAGCAGACCTCTAAAGCAGTAGGTAAGGCTAGGGGGATGTTAGGGTGTATTAGTAGGGGTATCACAAGTCGTAAGAGGGAGGTAATAATCCCTCTTTACAAGACACTGGTTAGGCCCCATCTGAAGTACTGCGTGCAGTACTGGAGACCACACCTGCACAAGGACATTACCCAAATTGAGATGGTCCAGAGAAGGGCAACCAAAATGGTGCAGGGACTACATCAGAAAACATATGAGGACAGATTAACTGAACTCAATATGTATACCCTAGAGCAAAGGAGGGAGAGAGGGGATATGATCGAAACATTCAAACACCTTAAGGGCATTAACAAGGTGAAAGAGTGTAACATGTTTAAATATAAGAAAAATAGCAGGACAAGAGGACACAGCATGAGATTAGAGGGATCTGATTAAGGGGGGAATGTGAGGAAATTCTTTTTCACAGAAAGAGTGGTGGATGCATGGAACGGCCTACCTCAGGAAGTGTTAGCCATGAATACAGTGCAGGGCTTCAAACAGGCATGGGATAGGCATAAGGGAGCAATACAGATGAGTATGACTAGATAGGCCACTGATAGAGCAAAGGCCAATGGCACATTTATAAGGCAGAAAAAGAAATGGGCAGAATGGATAGGCCTTGTGATCCTTATCTGCCGTCAACCTCTATGTTTCTATGTTTCTATACTGGGAGCGCACCCCAGTGTGGCAAAAGTCCCGTGTCATCTTCCTAAAAGAAAAAAAGACCTAAAAAAAAAGCGGCCCTCATTACTTGTCGTGCTCCCTCCCCCACCAAGTCCACCCTCTTCAGCACCTTGCCTCCCCACACCCCCTCCACTCCATACTTACCTCCGGAGTCTGGCGCGACAATCTTTGGTGGACTGGGAACACGTCTGCACTCTTCAAAGCCGACCGCAAACTGAGGAAATGTCAGTAAGCTATGTAATGGAATAAATAGGGTTTTTTCAACTTTGATGCATATCTCAGGCATTTTTGGGAATTTTGGCACCAAATTTTCAAAATGGGGTTTTTGGGACCCCTCCTCATGAATTCTGTCACTGTCATGGCATTAAGTGGCCCCAAAAGGTGATTTCGTAGTCACTGCGTGGAACCACCTTTAGGGACTGATTTACAAAATGAAAGTGTCACAGTTCATGAGGTAGGCCCCCAAAAACCCTATGTTGAAAATTTGGTGAAAAAATTCCCCAAAATGACTAATTTACAAGTGTGTATTGCGCAGTTTCTACGCATGCTTGTAAGTTTGTGAATTTTTAGTATTTTCACTCCAGATTCTCAACATTGCCATTTTATCACACCTCCTTATGAGCAGTACAGCTGTCATTTTTCACATCTCACCCAAAATGTGTTTCCGTCCATGTAGCGCACAATGGCACAGTTGGTGTGCAAAATCAATCTTCAGTACAGATTAAGAAAATCTCAGTGACTGCTCAAGAGCAGAGGTCTTAAAATGGCTATGTTAAAAATTTGGTGACAAAAGTCCTTAAAATCACTGTGTTACGAGAGAGCATTGCACTGTTTCCATGCACCCTCGTTAGTTCATGAATTAGTAATATTTACAGTCCAGATTTTCACCACTGGCATTTTTCCACACTTTCTTATGAACAGTACAGCTATTATTTTTCACACCATTGCCAAAATTTGTTTTCGCACTTCCAGCACAGAAATGCATGATCGCTGTGGGAAATCACTGTTTGGGACAGAATCAAAAAATCACAGTGACACTGTTCATGAGCGGAGGTCCCAAAATGCCTGTGTTGACAATCTGATGTAAAAAATCCCCAAACTAATTACACTACGGGTGTGCATTGCACAGTTTCTACACACGCTCGTGACTTCACCCTTTTTTTATATTTTCACTGCAGGTTTTCAACATTGCCATTTTTTACACCTCCCCAGGAACAGTACAGCTGTCATTTTTCACATCCTGTTCAAAATGTGTTTTCGCACCTGTAGTGCCAAATGGCATAGTCGCTGTGCAAAATCAGCTTTCGGCTAACAAACTGATATTGCCACTGTTCATAAGGTGGGGGTCACAAAAAAACCATGTTGAAAATTTGAAGTGAAAATACCAACAAACACCTGAGGCATTAGGGTTTCCAACCATAACGCCCCACCCTGTAGAGACTGATGGGCATCAGGGGTGTGACTTGGGATTGTCACCTGTAATGCTCATACCATTCCACCCCCACCCACACCCTGCAGCCAGTGAGAGGCATCGTGGTGTGCCTTGGACTCTTCGGCCCCAAAGTTCACCTCATTCTCACCATATTTCCTGATGGAATGGGGTGAACATAAGGGCCAAAGACCCCAAGGCACACTGTGACACTTGTCAGTGTTTGCAGGGTAGGGTGTGGTGAAATGGTGTGGCCGTTATGCCTGACGACCCAAAGGCACACCCCAATGCCTGTCAGTATCTGCAGGGTGGTGGTGGGGTTGACTTCAGTTCAATACTTCACTGCCATTCCTATTATGTAGCTCTGTAACTCCTACACTACAAATGCCAATGCCAGCAAGCAAATATTCGGCATTGACAAATGCTTGTTTAAGTTTAGAATTAAACCAACTTTTGGTATTATTTTTCCTGCCATGTTTATTTGTACTTGGTATATATTTTAACACTCCCATTTTAATTTTCATAGTCAAGATTTCCCACATTTTATCTCTAGAAAGATTAGAAAACTCAGTATTCCAGTCCCAAGCAGCCATCTCTGTTCTAAAGCCAGAAACATTTGCCTTGCTAAAATTGAGCTTTTGTGTTAACCCACTGGCACAATTTGTACTTGTTTCACCTGACATCATAAAACAGACTTTACAGTGATCACTGTTCTGTAGGGGACTATTCAATGTAGTATTACTTATTTTATTCTCTATGTAGGTTAGTACCAAATCTAAAATGTTATGACCCCAGTTGCTGACATTAGTCTCTGTTCCACCCCAACTTGGTCAAGTACTTCAAGGAATTTCCTTTCTGTGCTAGATTTCCCTCTTAGTTCCAACCAATGTATTTCAGGCATATTAAAATCCCCGTTAAAATTATGTCTTCTGCCGGGTCTAAATTAGAAATAAATTAGAAATAAACTCCAAGAGAAGGTCATCATCCTGTTTAGTTATAGATGGAGGCCTGTACAACAGTCCCAATCAAGTTTTTGGTTGGGCTTTATGCACTATTTTTATCTGCAACATTTCCACATTCTCAAAGTGGATCAATTTCTGCTCACTATTTATAGCATCCTTTATATAGATGGCAATTCTGCCTCCTCTCCTATGTGTCCTGGATCTTAAGTATAATTTGTATCCTGAGATATTTTTTTCCCCAAGGATCTGCTTCATCCCATCATGTTTCAGTGACCAATGCTATATCAATGTTGCTAGAATTTAACATGTGCTGGAATTCATCGAATTTGTTTAGTAAACGCCTTGCATTCAATAGTACTATTTTCCAACCCTCACATTTCTTTTCTATAGTGTCCATGTCATTCATTAACCTCATGTCTGCAAGTACCTGCCCCTCTTCTTCCAGTTTAAATGAAACTGTATTACCTTGTTTATTTTGGTTCCCAGCATCCTAGTTCCTGACCTAGTAAGGTGTAGCCCATCATGCTTAAAAACAGCTTTATTTTGGAATGTCCTGGTATTATCCATAAAACCAATATTCCTAACTGCACAAAAGGAGCATAGCCATCTATTCATTTGGTTTATGCCCCAATTTTTGTATTCATGTGGCCCCTCTACTGGCAGAATCCCTGAAATTATGAGCTCACCCCCTTTGGATTGAATTTTGTCTGCTATATTCATAAAGCCTTCTTGTATAACTTCCAGTTTGTTTTTCCCATGTTATTTGTCCCCACATGTAGTATAATTAAAGGTTCATGTGAGTTCTCCGTCAGGCCATCTAGCAATCTTTCTAAGTCTGTTACTTTAACCCCAGGTTGCGTACTGACTGTTGCATACATTTTTCTATTTTTGCAAATTATCTCATCTATCCCTCTAGTAATTGAGTCCCTGATTACAAGGATATCTCTTATCATTTTGTTCCTTATGACTCAAACTATCAGCTGCCTCAGCTTGCACACCATTATTGCTTATAATGCTATGTGAGTGGTGTTGCTCCTTTAATTCACCCTCTTGGATTGATTCAAAACCCCTAATTTCTTTCCTTAACTCTTTAAGGTTGTCTGCTTCTGTTTCAGGTGTTTTATTTAGGACCTTATACTTATTGTACAGTTGTAGGGGGTCACCCTAGTGTGTACTCCTCTTCCTTTTTTTTTATTGTAGTTCTTTTATTATTGCTCACTGTTAATATCAAACTCCTGTCCTTTTTGCTAGATGTAAACTTCTTCTTTGCTGATATACAGCAAAGAGTACTAGTTGCAACACCTTCTTAATGTACTGTGAGACTATCTGACATAGAATCTATAAATATTTCTAATTCTCCTATCTCCTTTTTAACTTCCAATCTCCCAAGTAACATTTTAATTTCCTCCTGTAGTGTTTCGACCAACATACAATTATTACACCTAAACTGCTGCTCTTTAGCTCCCTCGGTGTACATTTTACAAAGCATACATTGTTTTTGCAGCTTTTTGGTTCTTCCCCTACCTTGTGACATGCTGGCTCTTGTTTCAAACTACAATTTCTATTGACAATAGTGTTAGATTCCGGCTCTGTCTCTGGCTGCCTGCAGAGAATATAGCAGACACATGCAGATGCTGCATGTCTCTGCAGCTCTGTGCACAAAACCATGCACCACTCCCCACTCACACTCACTCCCGCCATGTGGAGAAGCCTGATATAAGCAGCCCCCGGACGTGCAAAGCTGCCCACTTCCTGCCCTCAGCGAGAGCAGATGTCAATTTAAAGCACAAAAGTTTTAAAATAATAAAATATGCCACCTCTTGCAGTGGACTTTGCTACGGGGAGCATTACACTAGCTTCCCAGCTGCTAGTGTGCTTTTTAAGGGATGCCAGGGAATGTAGGTAGCTCCTTCACCTTCCCTCAGTGCTCTGGGCTGTAGAGCAGGCAAATGTCTCCAAGACACACAATTCCCTTGTTTCCACACAACCAGCCCTGACGTTCCTTTCTCCAGAGATGCACAAAAGCTATTTTGCTCCCAGCATAGGACTCCTTGCAGGCTAGAACAGTATTAGCAACTACATTCACCAACCTTGATACCACTATCACTCCTGCTCCCGCTCGTGTGAGGAGCCCAATATAAGCAGCCCCCAGAGGAAGTTCAAAGCTACCCACTTTCTGCCTCAGCGAAGAGCAGATGTCAATTTAAGGCACAAACAGTTTTAAAATAATAAAATATGCCACCTCATGCAGTGGACTTTGCTACAGCTTGTAGTTGTACAAATAGAGGGGAAAGATTCATTTCCATAAGGGTCTGTGTATTCAAGGTGATGGTTTCCCCCAGGTATTTTATACCCTTCGTGGCCCAGGCTAGCCCAGTGTCTTTCAGCATAGGAGGAGAAGCTACAGAGTTGAGGGGGGTACCTCAGTTTTACTAGCACTGATGCAAAGCATTGATACCTTTGCAAATGAGTCTAGTAAGGACAATATGGAAGGCAGACTGGCCAGATGGACCCTAGTAAGAATTAAACAGTCATCTGCATATAGAATAGTGCGAGTTTCACTCCCACCTACCTCTAGCCCTCGTATGGTCTGGTGCTGTCATATGGCACATGCTAGGGTCTCAATTGCTAGGACAAATAACATGGGCGATAGGGGACAATATATTTATTTATTTATTAAAATTGTTTTACCAGGAAAGGCACAATGAGCAAGAAGATGCTCATCTCCCGGTGCGACCTGGGGAAGGGGGTAACAGAGGATACATAGTTATACAATGGAAAAGTTGTAACATAGTATACACATCGAGGGATCACAAGTTTTGTAGTACAGGCAATGACTATCACACAACCATAGCACAGAACAGAGCAGTCAGTACACACATAATTTGAGGACAAATAAGTGCCTAGTGGGTAAGTGCATGCTCACAGCTTGGAGTAGACAGCTTGTTGAACTTACTGGCTGTTGGTCAGCTGGGAGCAGAGGAAAATCAGGGCTTAGAGCGGGTGCAGTTTACCATGTAGTGGCTAGTGAGGGCAGAGGAGAGCGAGTTTGCAGAGGAGGAATGGCAGATTTGAGGGGGCAGCTCATTCCAGATTTTGGGTAGGCGATGAGAGAAAGCAGTTTGGCCAGCTGTGGTTTTCCACCAAGGGATAACAAGTAGGCGGGAGTCAGTGGATCTGAGTGTGTGAGAGGGTGGGGGAAGGGCAAGCAAGGAGGAGAGATAGGCAGGGAGGGTGCCTAGCCAGAACTTAGAGGTGGATTTAGTGCAGTGAATGAGTCATTGGCTTTCAAGGGATGGTAATGCCAAGGCATGGTAAAGCTCACAGTGATAGGTGAGGGGGGTCACTGAGAGCAAAGTGGCAGAAGGCATTGAACAGGGTGTCAAGCTTGAATAGGGAGGATTTAGGGGCCGAGCTATATACTATATAGCAGTAGTCAAAGGAGGGGAGAATCATTTTGTGGATTAGCTCATGGTGTACAGTTAGAGGGAGGCTATGGCAGTTTCTGTGCAGAGCACCTAGCATAGGGCACAGTTTTTTTATAGTTGCATCTATGTGAACATTAAAGGACAGATGACAGTCAAGCCAGACCCCAAGGTATCGGAATGAGGAGACATCCTCACGCTCTTGCCCATCAAGAGTTAGGAAGGAGGGGAGGGATGGGAGTCTGGACAGGCATTGTCTCATGCCGAAGGTCATGGAGATTTTTTTTTTTGCATTTAGGGATAGCTAATGGGAGCAGAACCAGTGTTGGATGTTGATGAAATCAGCTTGGAGAGTGGAGGCTACTGCTTCAGGGGAGGTGTACGAGGAAAAAAGGATGGTGTTGTCTGCGTACATGTGTATGGCAGATGACTGGCAAACTAGGAGTAGATCATTCAAAAAAATGGAGAATAGTATAGGTCCAAGCACGGAGCCCTGGGGGATGCCGGTAGAGATGGGCGGGGGGCTGAAATGGCATTGGAGATTCATACGGATTGGGTTCTCCCCATGAGGTAGGAGCAGAACCAGTTGGTGGCAGGGGCAGAGAGACCTGCTTCAGCAAGGCTGGAGAGAAGCAGGACATGTGAGATGGTGTCAAATGCTTTAGCTAGGTTGATGAAGATTGCAGAGGTGATCTGTCCATTGTTCATGCTGGTGAATATTGCATCTGTGAGCCTAGTCAGGGAGGAGGCAGTAGAATGTCTCTTTCTGAACCTGGACTGGAAGTCTGTGTAGAAATATGAGTCGGAGAGAAAGGTGGTAAGCTGTGAGAGTACTATGCACTCTTGCAATTTTGCAAGTGTCGGAAGGAGAGAGCTAGGACAGTAGTTTGAAGTTGCAGTTGGGGGGCCACCTTTAGGCAGTGGGATGACCATGGCATGCTTCCATGCCTGGGGGACAGCAGCCTCTGTGAAGGATAGGTTTACTAGGGTGGTGAGTGGGGCAGCTATGGCAGTGGCTGCAAGGTGGAGGAGCTTAGGGTTCAAATCATCAGGAGATTTGCCTTTAGAAGGATTGAGTGAAAGCAGGGCTGTTAGGGCATCAGCTGCAGAAATATCTTTAAATGAGAAAGTGCAGGGCATGTACTGCTTCTTGTGATCCACGGTGGGTCTGGATGGAGCAGGGGTGGGCAGAGATGAGAGGAAGGAGGCTGCACAAGTGGAGAAGTACAAACTGAACTGAGGTATGTAAGATAGTGGTCACTCAGGGAGTCAGGAAGGAGACCAGATTTGATGAACCTGTAAGGGTGGGAGGTCAGGACCCAGTCCAGTAGAGAGTGGTTTCCAGATTTGGGGTTTAAGCGGGTGGGCTCAGTGATAAGTTGGGAGAGGTTTAGTCCATTTATAATGGTCCGCTCTTTATTGAGGGCTGGGGTGTATGTCGCCTGCAGCAAGGAATAGCAGAGTGATAGTTAGGTAATGGGCTGACAGCTGTATGAAAACGGAGGAGAGGGAGCATTATTTAGGGGACAGGCTCGAGTAACTTATAGGGGCAGGGCAAGGGATGTGCAGTTGAGGCAACATCCAAGAAAGAGAGTGAGTGATAAGGGAGGGTCAGGGCTGTAAGTCAGAATGAGACCAGACATTGGGGTGCACAGCGGTGGATTGCCAGTTGTTGCGATGGTAGTTACCAGAGGGGGTAGACTGGGAGAGGAGGGGGTGTAGGGGGTGGTGGGGGGCATGGTAGAGAGGAGGGGAGGGAGGTAGAAGAATAGAGAGAGATGAGTAGTGGCAGGTAGCCAGGCCTAGGAGGCATTGCTTTAAGCGGTGGGGAGGTGCCCGACTTACAGTGTAGAATCTGTGAGATGACAGAGAGCAGTGAAGGGGTGGTGATTGGCTGGGTGTTCAGCTCTTAGACAGGGCGGGGTCCAGTTTTGTATGAATAGGAAAGTAGGAGAGAAAGTAAGTGGGAAGATAGCATATTTAATCAGTGGAGGGGCAGGGTGGGAGGGAGGGCCAAAAATTAACATAGTTGTACAGAACCAGTGCAAACAGAGGCTATGAATCCTTAGCAAAAATACTTTACAAATGTGTTTTTTTTGTGGCGTGCCAGACTGCAAAGAAGGGAGAAATATCCTGGCCAATCAGAATGGAGAAGCGAGAAGCACCCATGATCCAGTTGGCTGCACTGCTGCCATACCTTGCTTGACTTGGAGTCCGAGGTCTTGATTCCGATCGGCGGCTGGAGGTACCGGCCGATCACGGGGAGCTGTAGCAGCCCTGTTCAAGGGCAAGCAGCTAAAGGGGTAGAGAAAAAGCAGAGTTTAAGTAGGTATTCAGGCTAGAGGGGTGGTCAAAATTAGCAAGACAAAGGGGAGTTAGGTTTAGGCGCCAAACAGAGAGGTTTGCTCCATGGGGGAGAGACAGACTGGAAAGCAACAGAAAAGAGCTGTTTCACTTGTAAACTTAACTTAAAATACTCTAATTAACACAGTTGTACAGAGTCAGGGCTAACAGAGGCTATGAATCTTAGCAAAAATACTTTACAAATGCATTTTTTTGTGGAGCTCCAGGTGGCAAAGAAGGGAGAAAGGTCCTGGCCAATCAGAACGGAGAAGGGAGAAGTGCCCATGATCTGATTGGCTGCGCTGCTGCCATACCTTACTTGGCTTGGAGTCTGGGCTCTTGGTTCCAATCAGTGGTAGGAGGTACCGGCTGATCGCAGGGGCCTTGTCTGGTGCCCCTATATAGACTAAAAGGTTAAGGGAAGGTATTGTTCATGAGGACCCGTACAGTGGGTTCTGTATAGAGTGTTTTTAACCCAGTTACTAAAATTGGGGCCACAATTTAGGTACTGCAGGTTAGCATGTAGAAACTCCCACTCCATTGAATTAAATACTTTCTCAAAATCAACAGTGATGGCTGCAGTTGGAGTGGGGATTTCCAATGCTCCCTGCAGTAATGACACTAGTGCTCGCAGGTGGTCTGCACCTACTCGCCCTTTAACAAATCCCACTTGGGATGGGTGTATTAGGTTAGGGAGTACTATCTCTAGCCATGCTGCTAGGGCTTTAGCCAAGATCCTCACATCAGCATTTATAAGAGAAATGGGCCTATAGGCTAGCTCGAAGAAAGAGAGGGGACCTTCCCTTTTTTGGGAGCACAGCAATGATAGCTTCACTGAGAGTGGTGGGAAACCCTCCACCATTCGAGGTCTCTTGTACCATATTGAGCAGAGGGAGGGAGATCATATCTTGAACCATTTTGTACATGTCCAAAGGGAAACCATCCCCTCCTGAGGCCTTTTGAGGGGCGATACTTCTGATTGCCTCTCTGATTTCTTGTTCTGTCAGTGGGGAATCAAGAAGTACCCTCTGAGACTCATTAAGCTGGGGCATTTTTAAGTGAGAAACAAAAGCTGCCTAGTTTTGTGCATCCTATGTGACATTAGTGCTATAAAGAGACTTGTAAAATTCTAAGGTGGCCTGGTTCATCCCCGCTTCAGTGCATTGAGGCTGCCCATTATTATTTTGCAATTGTGCTGTATGTCTTTCAGTCTGGCATTTTTTTCCAGCCTGAAGGCTAATAACTTCGCTGACTTTTCCCTCTGGGCCCAGTATTTATGTTGCGTTCTTTGTATCTGTAATTACGCTTTCCTCGTAGCAAGAGTGTTTAACTGTAGTTTGAGGCTAACAATCTCATATATTAGGGAACTGGATGTTACGCTTCCAGATTTGGCCTTAAACAGGGCTTCTTTGTCTGTCAGTTGTTGTTCTAACCTAGCAGCTTCCTCCTCCCTCCTCTTTTTCTGATGTGAGGCATAACTAATAATTTTTCCCTGGATAGTGGCTTTAAAGGCCTCCCAGATAGCAGCACTTGATGCCTTGTCTGGTGGGTTGTCTGCAAAATAATTTTTGGTTTCATTTGATACCCATATTTTAAAGTCTCCATCTTGTAGTAGCAGAAGGTCAAGGTGCTGTGTGAGGGATTTTTTTATGGGTGGGGTCATCCAGGAGAGCCATAGTAAGGGGGGCATTGTCAGAGAGCTATAGGGGATTCATTTTTATATCTACCACTTTTTGAGATATTTGGGGAGAAATAAGCCAACAGTCTAGCCTGCTAGCCATTCGTCTGGGGACAAAAAAGTAGGTGTAGTCCTAATCAGTCGGGTGATGGAGTCTCCAAATGTCCTGTAGGGTATGTAAGTTATTTAACTCCTTGAATGCTAGGAGTGATATAGGGTGAGGCTTCGGCCTAGAAATGGATCTGGCCACAAAATGATCAGCAGTAAGGTTCACGTCCCCCTCCCCCCCATTATGATCCCTGTGTCCTTGTCTATAAAATCTGAAAGCTTTTGGAATATCCCATGATAGAAATTGGAGAGATCATCATTCGGGGTATAGACATTGACAAGAACCAGTTTGCCTAAGGGAGTAGACAATTCAGCCATCGCCCAGCAGCCCTTCTCATCTTTTTGTTGATCTATCAATGACCACTTCAGTTCTTTGTGACAAAGTACTGAAACTCCACATTTCACAGATTTAGCCAAACTGTGGCCCTCCCATTCCCAAACCAGCTTGGATGCTTCAAAATTTGACAGTTTAGTTTCTTTTATGAAACTAGAACAGTTGTAAGAGTAGAGAGTAGACCCTTAGTCATCTACTTGGTACTGTTATCCTGAGCTGGGGGGGACGATCTCAGATTTTTTATTTATTTATGTATTTATTTAAAATTGTTGACCGGGAAAGGCACACTGAGCCGAGGCTCGTTTCCAGGTGCGACCCAGGTAAGTAGTACAACAGGGAGACATAGATACAGAAATACAGCAAAAATATCAAGTAGCAGAAGAAATGATACAGTATAGTAAATTACAATGGAGTTTGGTGGTGAGGTTACACTTTTTGTAAGAGCAGCAGAGTGGAAAAAAACTAATTTATTCATTTCATTTCTAGACCATTAATTTCCCTAAAATTTCAGATATGAGTATATTACATTATTTACAGCAGTGGACTTCTCAAAAACTTGAGTTTTCAAGGAGAGGGTGCTGGTGTGTGTGGGGTGATTTAGCGGTAATGGCTGGCTTGAGGAAATTTTTTTTTACTTTTTTTTTTTTACCTGGCGAGGCTGTCGTGGGTTACACTAGGTCCGGGTAGGGAGGGATTGGGTGCACAGCTGTGGCAAGGAGTGGGAGGGAGGAGCCTGAGAAGCTGTTTGAAGACTGATAGGGAGGGGGCCAGGTGGAGGTTGGGAGGGAGGTTGTTTCATAGTAGTGGGAGCCGGTAGGAAAAGGCAGCTTGCCCAGAGGCTGAGAGGGGATGTGAGAGGTGGAAGGTACAAGCATGTCTGTGGCGAAGTGAGTAGCCAGAGGGGTTGGCTTGAGAGAGGCGGGAGGAGAGGTAGAGGGGAAAGGAGCCAAGCCAATATTTTGCTATGAGTGAGGCGCTGTGGGTTGTCCGCCTATGTGAGAGTGGCATCAGGGATTGAGTTGAGAGTAGTTGGCAGTGATGGTGGGTGGGAGGAGGCAGTGGCGAAAGCATGAAGGAGTTTAGCAGGACATCAAGTTTTGCAAGGGAGGAAGAAGGGGCTGTGCCATAAATGACGTCCACAGAGTCCAGTACCGGTAGGATGGTTTTTCGTATGAGTTCACTCTGAGTAGGGAGGGGGAGGCAGGCTTTGTGGTGGTAGAGGATGGCAAGTTTGGGCCAAAATTTGGTGCAGGTGGCGTCAGCATGGGTGGAGAAATTGAGGTTTGTGTCCAGCCAGACGCCCAGGTACTTAAAAGTGGGTACAGATTCAAGGGGTATTTCTTCCAGGGTGTAGATCGGGGGCAGGCAGGAGGTGAGTTTTGTCTTGTGCCGAAAACCATGGAGACAGTTTTATTTGCATTTAGTTTTAACTGATTTTTCTGGAGCCAGGCTTGTACTCGGTTGAAATCGCTTTGGAGGTTTGGGAGAACGCTGCCATGGGAGGGGCCTGAGGCATAGATAATGGTATCATCAGCATATGGGTGCGTTTGAGGTGAGACAGGCTGAGGGGAGGTCGTTTATAAAGGGAGAAAGGACAGGGCCAAGGATGGAGCCTTGGGGGACGCCCATGAGGATGGGTCGAGGGTTAGAGAGGGTGTCCCCGGTTTGTACTTGCTGCATCCTGTTTTGGAGGTAGGATTGGAACCAGTTTATGGCCTGATTTGCGAGGCCGAAGGAGCGCAATTTGCCTTGCAGTAGAGGGTGGGAGACCGAATCAAAGGCTTTGGCTAGGTCAATAAAAATGGCAGTAGTGGTATGTCCGGCGTCCATGGCGGAGAAAATGGAGTCGGTGACTCGTAGTAAGGTGGTGGTGGTGGAATAAGATTTTATGAACCCTGATTCAAAAGGGGAGAGGGAGCTGTTTATAGAGAGGAAAGGGGACAGCTGTGATAGCATGAGGGATTCTTGGATTTTGGCAAGGGAGGGGAGGAGAGAGATGGGTCTATAATTTCCAGGGAGAGAGGGGTCGCTACCTTTAAGGAGAGGTAGGATTTTGGCAAGTTTCTAGGCGGAGAGGACAGTGGCTGTGTTGATCGAGAAATTTAGTATGTGGGTAATAGGAGCGACAATGGCAGCTGCGGAGATGCGGAGCAGACTGAGATGCAAGCTGTCTGGGCTGGATTTTGATGGGTTTAGGGAGGAGAGAGAAGTGTAGACTTCCAGGGTTGTGAAAGGGGGAAAGTGGAAACTGTGATGAGAGGGTGGGGGATTTGTGGAGGAGGTTGGAGGGGTGGGTGAGTTGGGCTTGGCGCAGGAGATGAAAAACGAGTTGAAGAGTTTGGATACAATGGCCGGATCGGAGGCTATATTACCGTCAATGTTTAGGCTAGGGCAGGCTTGCTTGGCGCGTGGGTTGATAAGAGAATTTATCACCTTCCAGAAAGACGCCAGGGAGGCTTGGTGAGCGGTGAGTTGGACCTTGAAATACTGGGCCTTTGATAGTCGAATAGCTTTTGTGCAGTTGTTTCTAAGAGTTTTATAAGACAGCAGGTCGCTGGAAGCTAAAGAGGTTTTATAACACCTCCAGGCCTTATCTGTGATGCAACCCAGGGAGATTAGGTCAGCTGTGATCCAGGGGTGGTGGTTTTTCCTAACTCTGGCTTTCCTGAGGGGGAATGTGGTGGTCCCATATACTTAGGAAGATACTGCAGAAGTGGGAGAGGGCAGTGTCGACGTCAAGTGAGGCAAGGACAGGGAGTCAGTCTGTGTTTGACAGGTCACGTAGAAGGGCGGATTTGTCAAGGAGGTGTAAGGGGCGGGTAGCGATGAATTTGGGGCCAGAGTAAAGTGAATGGATTTTCCAGATACAATAGGTTATGCAGTGGTCGCTAAGGGCGTCAGAAAGGATACCTGAGGCGGTGATCCTATGGGGGTGGGAGGTTAGAATCCAGTCGAGTAGGGTGTGTTTTTGTGATCAGTGATTTAGATGGGTGGGTTCCTGGATTAGCTGGGTGAGATTTAGGGCTTTGATCCTCAGGGCTGATGGTTTTGTGGAGGAGGAGAGCCAGTTTAGGTTGAAATCGCCTAATAGTATGAGTTTGCCATTTGAGGAGGTCGAAGAGATGGAGGAGATGGCTAAGATGAGGGAGTCAGGTGAGGGGTTTGGAGGGGTATATAGAACACCTATATAAAAAGGGGTGGATGAGGAGAAGGATAGGTGAGCGACTAAGGATTCGTGGAAGGATGGGCGCGATTCTTTGAAAATTACCGAGCACTTAATGGAGTGTCTGATATACAGTGCTACCCCCCCACCATGCTTGCCACGGTCCTGGTGGAACAGGATATAGTTAGGTATAGTGAGAGGTTGGAGATTTTCCTGAGAGCCAAGTCTCTGTGATACAAAGTATGTCCGGTTTGTACTGTGCTGACCAGACAGAGAGGGTGTCTAGTTTGGGGAGGAGGCTCCTGACATTTATGTGGAATATACAGAGGCCCTTTTGGAGCGAATTTGGTGAGAAACTGAATTGGGGGGCAGATGACGATGGGTAAACTTTTGTTGTTGTGGGGCCCGGGTTTGGATGTATATCACCTGCCAGGAATAGGAGTAGCAGGGGTAGGAAGAGGCGAGTGTGCTTTTTACGTCTGCTATTTGGGTGCCTTGAGGGTGGAGCTCGCAAGTTTAGGCACCGGAGAAGGGCCTCTAGGTTTAGCATGTGTAAGTGGAGCAGAGAAGGGTGAAAGGCTTGGGAGGGTTGATGGGGAGGAAGAGGGGGGATTCTATGCAAGGGGGAAGAAGGGTCGTGGATTTGAGTAGAGGTGATGTGCCGGGAGGGGTTCACAGAAGGGAGGTTCGGGGCAGAGGGGAGGGTGGGTGTAAGGAGAGAGAGATTGGGGTGGAGATATCAGAGCGCGACGGGGGTGAGTGAAATGGCATCCAGGAGTGTAGAGCAAGAACAAATAATGCAGAGAGTGACATGGTCAATAGGGTTGTTTTTTTTTCTTTTTTTTTTGGAAACTTTACAGTGGCCTCTAGTGGTGGAGCTAGCTGTCTTACAAGTTTGGAGGATATTTAATTGCAGTGGCCACTAGTGGTGGAATTTGATAGCTTGCAGATGGAGAAGTGGACTGATTGGTTTTTGATGGTCATGTGTCACTTCACTAGATATATAATGGAGGAGCGACCAGGGTGGTGGTGAGGCGGTGGGGGCCGGAGTGCAGCGGCTTGAGGCAGAGTCTTTCTGAATGAACAGGATAGCACAGCTCAGGCCGAGCGATCGAGATTCAGCTGTACCTGGAGTTTCAGGGGTGGGGGAAGGCATCCTGAATGAACAGGATAGCACAGCTCAGTGCGAGCAGTCGAGATTCAGCCATACCTGGAGTTTCGCGGGGTGGGGGAGGGCATCATAAGCCCTCACGGACCCTGGATTCCTTCGGTGTCTATCTGAGGAGGAAGCAGAGACAGGGCGAGATTAAATACAGGTAGGATTTCTGGGGGAGGCTGCATGGGGGGGAGGCTGCAGAATATAGTTAACTTTGCAGCAAAACACTACTTAACTTTGAAAATTGCAAGCAGGCATGGGGAACAACTGAAAAAACAGAGCAATACAACACTGAAAACAGCCGTTTACGACTTGTGCTGCAGATCCAGGTTAAAGGTGCAGCCTATCTGTCTCAGCGTTTAAAACTGGCAGGCATACAAGCAGGCATTAAGGCTAAAAGAGACTATCTGCATTCGTGTGGGGAAACTTATTTACAAATAAAAGGTACAGTTTGAAAAAGGTGCCAAAGTCCAGCTGAGTCCTTTCTGAATGAACAGGATAGCATAGCTCAGCGCGAGCGATCGAGATTCAGCCGTACCTGGAGTTTCGGGGGTGGGGAGGGGTTACCCTAAGCCTCACGGACCCTGGATTCCCTTTGGTGCCCGTCTGGAGTTTCAGGGGGTTGGGGCGGGCGTCCTAGGCCCTCACGGATCCTGGATTCCTTCGGTGTCTGTCTGGAGTTTTGGGGGTAGGGGAAGGTGTCCTAAGCCCTCACGGACTCTGGATTCCTTCGGTGTCTGTCTGAGTGGGTAGCCATCTGGGAACAAGTGACCACCAAACAGTGTGGCTCACAATAAACACAGCCATAAAGTCAAGCAATACAAAAACAAGACAATTGGACTTTAGGAAGGCTGACTTTGGGAAAATGAGAGAGTGCCTCAGAAAAGCACTAGCAAACGGGCAAGAAGGAGGGGTGGAGGAACAATGAGGAATAATCAAAACAGCCATTGCAGAGGCAACAAGCCTTTGTGTGAAGCAAATCAACAAAACAAAATGAAGGAAAAAAGTACTATGGTTCTTAAAAGAGGTGGAAAGAAAGGTTAAAGAGAAAAGGATAGCATTCAGGAAATATAAGGAAACAGAAGGAGCAGGACAGAGAACTTTATCAGTTAAAGCAGAAGGAGGCAGGGAAGGCAGTCAGAATAGCAAAGGCACAAACTGAGGAAAAGATAGCCAACTCTGTTGAGAAGGGGGATAAAACCTTTTATAGGTACATTAGGGAGTGAAGAAAGACCAAGGGAGGGATACAGAAACTTAATAAATTGGAGGGAATGTGGACAGAGGGTGACAGTGAAAAAGCAGGGATACTGAACGAATATTTCTGCTCAGTATTCAAAATGGAAGAGGAGGGGGAGGTACCTAAACCAAACAAGAGAGAAACTCTGAATGGGGGGGGGGGGTCGATACCAATCCATTCACAGAAGAAAGGGTATTGAAAGAACTCTTGAAACTGAGGGCGGACAAAGCAATGGGGCCTGATGGGATTCACCCAAGAATTCTAAAAGAACTAAGGGTAGAACTAGTAATACCACTGACTACTCTGTTTAACAAATCATGGGAGGATGGGGTGGTACCTGAGGACTGGAGGAGGGCAAATATGATTCTACTTCACAAAAGTGGGAGCAGGGCAGAGGCAGAAAACTACATACCAGTTAGTTTGATCTCAGTGGTAAGGGAAATGATGGAATCACTTCTGAAGGAAAGAATTATTGAGTACCTAGAGGCCAGTGGGGCACAGGACCCAAGGCAGCATGGTTTCACAGCAGGAAGGTCATGTCAGATGAACCTAATAGAGTTCTTTGACTGGGTGACCAAAGTAGTAAACCAGGGAGGGACTATGGATATGGTCTACTTAGATTTTAGCAAGGCATTTGACAGAGTCTCACACAAAAGTTTAATATATAAGTTAGACAGCCTTGGAGTGGGTCCCAGGGTGGTAGCCTGGATAAAAAACTGGCTAGACAACAGGACACAAAGGGTAATAGTAAAAGGAATCTGCAGTGAAGAAAGGAGGGTAACTAGCGGGGTACCGCAGGGTTCGGTACTGGGACCGGTCCTCTTTAATGTCTTTATAAGTGACATTAGAGAGCACCTGGAAGGAAAGGTAGTCCTGGTAGGACGAAACACGTGTCTATGTCTTCTGTTAGCACCCTTTGCAAACTGTGTGAGAGGCCTCGGCACCATGCAATCCTGCTTAAAGTTGGACCAGCATAACATTCTGTGGTGATTTGCATATGCAGCTCATGATGCTTTGCATTGTGGGGGCATGTGTGACTTTGTATTTTCTTGAAACTTGGCTTCCCAGCCAAATGCCCTTTGAGTAACCCTTGCCTCAGTGTTTACGCATGAGGGTTCTTTGTCTTTTAAATGTTTTTTATTTTAATGGGTTCACCACAATATATCCCAGGCACACTGCCTTAGGGTAGCTGGTCCGGTCCACTGGGGTGTTAAACAGATGAGGCGATCTGATGAGTCCTGGTAGGACGAAACACGTGTCTATGTCTTCTGTTAGCACCTTTGCAAACTGTGTGAGAGGCCTTCGGCACCATGCAATCCTGCTTAAAGTTGGACCAGCATAACATTCTGTGGTGATTTGCATATGCAGCTCATGATGCTTTGCATTGTGGGGCATGTGTGACTTTGTATTTTCTTGAAACTTGGCTTCCAGCCAAATGCCCTTTGGGGTAACCCTTGCCTCAGTGTTTACGCACAGAGGTTCTTTGTCTCTTTGAAAGGTATGTCTCTTTGCAGATGACATGAAGATCTGCAACAGGGTTGATATACAAGGTGGGGTGGAAAGGATGAAAAGGGCCTTGGCAAGGTTGGAGGAATGGTCAAATATGTGGCAGCTCAGATTCAATGCAAAGAAGTGCAAGGTAATGCATCTGGGAAACAAAAACCCAGGTGAAGAGTACACAATGGGGGGTGAGTTAATAACAACAAAATTGAAAGGGACCTAGGAGTAATTATATCAGATGAACTAAAGGTGGGCAAGCAATGTGAGAAGGCAGTAAGGAGGGCTGGGGGATACTGGGATGCATAGGGAGAGGCATCAACAGTAGAAAACAGGAAGTTGTTATCCCTCTGTACAGACAGTTGGTGAGACCCCATCTGGAGTACTGTGTGCAATTCTGGAGACCCCATCTAGGCAAAGACATAGATAGAGCGGAGGCTGTTCAGAGGAAGGTAACCAAAATGGTGCAGGGTCTGCACCAGAAGTCATACGAGGAGAGACTAAAGCAGCTTAATATGTATACCCCTGAGGAAAGGAGGGAGAGGGGGGGACATGATAGATACTTTTAAGTATCTCAAGAAATTAACAAAGTACAAGAGAGTGGCATCTTTCAGAAGAAGAGACGTGCAAGAACGAGGGGGCACAATTTGAATATAGAGAGGGGACAGCTCAGAGGTAATGTTAGAAAGTATTTTTTCACAGAGAGGGTTGTGGATGCATGGAACAGCCTTCCTGAGGAGGTTGTGGAGTCAGGAACAGTGGGAGAATTCAAGAATGCATGGGACAGGCATAAGGCAATTCTAGTGGGGGGTAGAAGGAAGTAAACCGTTAATTAACTAGAATCTGCAGCTTATCCATCAGCTAGGGAAATGGGCAGACTAGGTGGGCCAAGCGGTCCTTATCTGCTGTCAAATTCTATGTTTCTATGTTTCTATGAAGGCAATCTGTGAATTGAGCTGTTTTAGTCTATTCAGGATTTTGTTCCATTTTATAGGGGAATTTAGGAACCTCACATTACAGGAAGTGACTGTAGTCACTCCTACGTTAGTCATTAGAAAATGTATTAAATACCCAGAGGGACTTCACATCATGAAAACCAAACCTGTCAATTCTAAATGCTTTCTGTGTTGCCTACCTTTGACATAGCCCTTGAAAGGTATCTCCCCACTACCTGTCTCCAATTATCTGTAGTACCTTTACAACAGCCTATACGAGAGGAAGGCCATCCCCAGAGGTTACCATATAATGCAGACCGTCTAGCAACATCCTTACAAGAAATTTAAAACACCACTGTAGTTGCAAGGTTAGTATGAGAGAAGCTGCCCAGATCAGCCCAATGAGTCTCGTAGTACAACACCAGTGACATGGGTAGCCATCTGAGGTGGTAACATTAAAGAACCAGTAAAACATCCATATAATTACTAACGTTAAACTTAAACTAGAACAGTTGTAAGAGGAGAGAGTAGACCCTTAGTCATCTACTTGGCACTGTTACCCTGAGCTGGGGGGAGTGTATGACAGTATCCTCACCTTGCCTTGTGCTGAGTAAAGGTAGGTTTCAACTGTCTTCAAGGCTAAGGGTGAAGGGGGGATGAGGGGGTACCTTACAGGGGATGTGTGAACAGCAGGGGATGAAGGAGGGGGTTGTTCGCGTTCAGCTGGTTAAGTCCAAAAGACACCCTGGGGTGAAATGGAGCGATGACCAGGGTCCTTCCTGGTTGGTCCCCATACCCAAGGGCACCACCCTCTCTGTTAATGGTGGGCAGGTGGTTGGGGCTTCCCAGGAGTCCTATCCAACTCGGGCGGTGTTGTGCAATGCCAGGTCCGTTGTGAACAAGACTGCCATTATTGCGGACTTGGTAGGTACAACGGACCTGACTTGCATCACCGAAACCTGGCTGGATAGTAATGCAGGCCCAGTTTTTGAGGCAGCAATTCCGGCCGGGTATTTGGTGATTCACCGCCCGAGATTGGATCGCAGGGGTGGGGGGGTTGCGGTCTGTTTCAAGACCGAATTGGACCTCACTAGTGTTCCAGTGGAGGAGACCAGATCCTTTGAGAGTGTCATGGTGGCAGGTGGAGGTTATAGAATGGTTCTTGTCTATCGTCCGCCCGGTGATGAGAAAACATTCTTAAAGGAAGTGGCGGACTTTGTCGTCGACCAGGTATTTGAGTCGCCCAGGTTGATGGTGCTGGGTGATTTTAATGCCTGGATCGATGATGAACTCTCACCGTTTGGTCAGCACTTCCTCCAATTGATGTGTTCATTGGGCCTCTCACTGGTAGTTACCTCTGCCACTCATAAATATGGCCACTCACTCGATCTGGTCTTCCTGCTGGGGTTGGAGGCCTCCGAGGTGGGGTGGAACCAGTCGGTTGGTCCGACCACTATACTGTGAGGTTCAATTTGGCACCCTCGTGTAGACCTACCCTCAGTGGAGATGGTCTACCGCCCTTTACGGATGTTACGCCCACTGGTCTAACTGCGGTTCTTGACCTATCAGAATTTCCTGGGTTGAGCCTAAATCCGGAAGAAATGGTGCAAGCCTATAATAAGGCTGCCACCTTTGCTTTGGATTTAATTGCTCCCACCCATGTGCGACCTCTCTCCCTCTGCCCCCGATCCCCATGGTTTGATCAGGATTTGAGGGAGTTGCGGAGACTTGGTCACAGATTGGAGAGTGGTTGGCGGAAGTCCGGCTCTGATGCCGACCATCTTAGACTTCTAGAGCATTACAAACTCTACCAGTCAGCAATTACTCATAAGAAGGCAGTGTTCCTGTCCGGAGAAATTGCTGCTGCTCAGAACTGATCAGCCCAGCTCTTTCAAACTGTAGACAGGCTGTGCAACCCAGCCTGTCTGCAGGTCCGTCAAGCTTTTTCACAGTTACAGTGTGAGGAGCTTGCTCGATTCTTTGCCGATAAGGTGGCCGACATCAGGGCCCGAGATTTGCGCCACCTCCTCCATGGGAGTTGCGGTGGCCCAGCCTATGGTTGCAAGCACACTGTCCTCCTGGAGTTCCTTCACAAGGCCGGAAATCAAGGATATTATGAGGATTGTCCAGGGTATGTGCACCACAAGCTGTAGTTTAGACCCAGGTCCCACAGGCCTGATTGTGGGCTTCCCGGTTCTTGCCAGGATAGTCGGGTGCTCCTTGGACACTGGTGAATATCCCCGCTCCCTGAAGGAAGCAGTAGTGACACCAGTGTTGAAAAAGACGTCTTTGGACCCCGACTCCCCTGGCAAACTACAGACCTATCTCGAACCTCCCCTTTGTTGGGAAGGTAATTGAGAAAGTGGTGGCAGCCCAGTTAGACAACCATCTTACCATCCATAATATCTACGATCCTCTTCAATCAGGTTTTCATAAGAGACACAGCACAGAGACTGCGCTGGTTCGGGTCCTCAATGATCTCTTGATGGGGAGAGACCAGAAAAAAACGGTCCATTTTGGTCCTTCTGGACCTGTCAGCAGCATTTGACACCGTAGACCATGGGGTGTTGCTTGAGCGCCTGAGACACATCTGTGGGCTTTCGGGTTTGGTCCTCAGATGGTTTACCTCCTTCCTCACAGGTAGAACTCAGAGGGTGGTATCGGGGATTTTTTTGCTCTGAGCCTACTGCTCTGACCTGTGGGGTGCCTCAGGGCTCTGTGCTTTCGCCCATGTTGTTTGCAGTGTACATGCTTCCCCTCAGAGACATTGTAAGAAGATATGGGCTGGAGTTTCATTGTTATGCCGATGATACCCAGCTCTATCTATCTTTTGTACCTGACCAGAATAGAGCTCTCTCAGTGTTTAACAGCTGTCTCAGGGAGATCCAGGATTAGATGAGGTCCAGCTGGTTGAAGTTGAACTCTGGGAAGATGGAGGTGGTGGTTGTGGATCCCGGCCGCCAGATTGAGGGGTTCGGGGGATGTCAAGCCTCTGGTTTATTCTTGGGAGATGCGGAGCTCCCGACCTCTGAACGGGTGCGAGATCTGGGGGTGATTCTGGACGATCACCTGACATTGCATGCACAAGTGTCAGCGGTCGTTAAGACATCCTTCTACCATCTTAGGAACATCGCCAGGATCAAGCACCTTGTTCCATCCAGCGACCTACCTATGCTGATCCACGCCTTTGTGACCTCGCGTCTGGACTACTGCAATTCCCTTTACTTTGGGCTGCCTGGGGTTGATATCCGCTGCTTGCAGCTAGTGCAGAACTTGGCAGCCCGGTTGTTAACGGGGACTTCTTATTCCTCTCATATCACACCGGTGCTCCGAGATCTGCACTGGCTGCCGATTCAGTGGTGGATCACCTTTAAAGTCGGTCTTCTGACTTATAAAGCCCTGCACGGGTTGGGCCCTGACTACCTGAAAGAGCTCCTGGTGCCTTACCGACCAACGCGTCCACTCCGCTCCACCAACGAGGGGTTGCTAGAGATCCCGAGGGTTATTTTAAGATCCTCTGGTGCCCAAGCTTTTATGTTTGCGGCACCCACCCTCTGGAATTCTCTACCACGTTGGATTCGAGAGTGCATGACGGTGGAGGGCTTTAAAAAGGGCCTAAAGTCTTTTTTTATGGAACAAGGCATTTTTAGATAATGCTGATGCCTATTAATTGCCCTGCTGTTAATTTTAGTTATATGAAGTATTATATGGTTTTAGAATGTTTTTATCTGTAATTTATTGTAACGCACCTTGGTTTTAAGAAAGGCGTAGACAAATAAAGTTTATTATTATTATTACAAGGGGGATGTAGATGGGGGGACTGAGGGTCTAGTTCCTCTTGTTTGAACCTGTGGCAGGGGTGCAAGTGATAAGCCAAGAGGCAGTGGAGTTTACTAGGCCAGCAGCTCCATGTTAGGACAACAAGTAATAAGTTGGGCCCTGGTTGCCTGGGGCTGGGCAGCTCCTTGCCGATCTTCCCTTGGGTGGGCCCGTGTAAGACTGATAGAAAAGCTAAGCTGTGTGCACATCTGGGTTGCCTCTTGAGCTGATGATGTGCATCTTGTGGGAAAACTGGGTCAGTGCGAGGTTCCGGCTGCGACAGAAATGGTGGGAGGCGCAGATAGTATTGGCAAGTCACAGAGTTTGAATTGGGTCTCTGCCCTTGGAATTCCACTCCAGAATGTGCATCTGTGAAAGAACTTGAATCCCCCAGCCTACAACCTAAAGGGCGCAGGCTTTGAAAAAGCATTACCGCATATGAAATATATCTGTCACCTGCTGTGCTCCATGCTCTGTCAAGGCAGCAGCTGGCTTCAGTGCATCACCAAAAACCCAAGAGCTTCCCATTCACCGTACTAAAGAAACCCAATAAAGTCATATTTAACACAAGGGTAAGCTCTTAACCTCTTTAATAAATACAGTGTCCCACAAAACCAGTTTTAGCACTCGGTCCTGCTGCGTATGTTGGAGTGAGCAGCATGGTGCTTCAAAAGACCCTGCAGCATGTGTCATCCTCGTGGCTTAAAGTCTGGCTCTTCAAGGTGGTGGAGACGAAAGCAGAGTAATGTGGCACAAGTCAATAAGTGAAATAAAAGGAAACAAACCAGTGAATTTATATCCCAGGAAGGTAACTTTCGGCAAGGGGCTAAAACTGTCAGTATTTGCAATGTTCCTGTCTACAAGCAGAGTTATTGATTACTGTGCCCCACAGCCTGCTCTTCTTCCATGATGTCTAGGATAGTAGAATGTTCCTTGTCTTCAAAGCAATTCGCCCATTCCCTGCACATTGGGGTCCAGTCGGGGGAAGACTCTTCGACAATCTCAGGGGCAAGGTCGGGCTGCTCTGATTCTATGGGGAGTTGCAGAGCCAGAGGGAAAAGCTCTCACCGGGCTGAGAACTGATTGTTGGTTTTCACCAGGGTATCTCCCAGCGAGATGCTGCTCCTCACATTCAAAAGCATTGGGAGTCTCTGGTGGCTTCTCAGTCTGTTTCTGTGGGGCAATGACTTCATTCCTGAAGATAATTTGATGGTCTTTTTAGGTCTTCCACGTTGTACCTTGTGCCATGGCTGTTCTGGGAGAATACTGCCTTGCGTTGGAGGCCTGTGTGAGTTGAAAATCTGGGGTCAAAATGTGGCAAAAAATATTTATGAAGTGACGATGTGTGTAGGGATTGCCTTTGCCCCCCAGCCTACCAGGTTACAATAGCATAACCTGAATAGCAACTGCTAAACAACACATTCTAAACAGCATCAACAAGAATGAAGCACCTGACAGAATGTCATCGGGTGTAAAGGGCACATTGCTGGCATGCCACTTTGGGGGGGCCAGTTGTCCTCCATGGGGGCCTGACCACATTGCCTTCCCATGCCATTGACCTGAGTCTGAGTGTGAGCTCAGTGAGCTGGATAACTGGGCCACGGCTGTGGGAGAGCCACTGCAGTGTGTGGCACTGGCTCCAGCCTGGGGAGGGACACCGCAGTGTTATGCACAGACGACATCTTGTGGCAGGCTGGGGAGCCTTCACCCACAAGGGTTTTTTTTTTAATTGTTTATTTTATTGGTTTTGCAACACAACACAACAAAACATACAACAACAATATATGCCTCAAACTATGTACAAGTAAGTGAGAGCATGAAATGACAAAGAGATCAAATACATGCATAGCAAAAGAAAAAAGGGCAAAGAGGTAGTATCACAGGGAGTGCACCCAAGTGCAGAGGGGTACTGAGAGCCCCTCAAGAGTGACATAAGGAGTATAGGACATTCAGTTTACCACAGCGGGACTTGTAGGAGGCTAAATTACTATGGAAACTTGCTATAGTCTTTTCAACCTTCTGGTTGAAAAAGTAAGTCCTGCAGTCATTCATTATAATTAATTATAGTTTGGTCACGCCAATGGTGCAGGATAAGTTTTTTAACAGTAAGCAAAATTATTGCCATGTAGTATTTTTGTTCTTCAACAGATACATCAGCATAATCATCGAGGAGGCTAATCTGAGGAGTGAAGAAGTGATTGAATACCAACAAGAGATCAGGGGAGATAAGGATAGTAGAATCTGTAAGCATCTCGGGTAGGCATTTTAATGGCATGTATAAGAGGGCCAGAGGTGGTATTTCTCTAGCTCAACTGCAAGCCAGTGAGGGACATAGGTCACTCCTATCCTTACGGAGCCTGACTCTCCCTATCACTTGCATTTGCTGATATAACTGATTAGATAACAGAAGCCAAAATGGGGGAGGTGAAGTCCTCTCGCAAGTTTTGGAGTTGCAGGTTTGGAGTAGGCATGTTTTTCTGGCTTTCCTTTCAATAGAAACTTAGAAATTATAGAGTGGAGCATAGTAAAGCAGGATGGGGAAGGAAGATATTCAGCATATGTATGGGGTACATGACAGGGAGGAGAACATTCATTTTTTAATAATGTTAACTCTGCTCCATAGCGTAAGGGGAAGGAAGCTCCAGTGGTGAAGATCCTGTTGAATAACAGCAATGAGTTTATCAAAGTTACAAGTTTTATAGGTACAGGTATCCTTAGTAAGCTCCATCCCTAGGTATTTAAGGTGTTTAGGGTTCCAGACTAGGCCCTAGTCCATGATCATTCATGTGTGCACAGAAGCATTAAGTGGCATGACAAGATTTTGTTCAAGTTGAGTTTGTAGTAGGATAATGTGTTAAAGGTGGAGACAGTTTTATGGGCAGCAGAAATGAAACCGGTGGGGTGGGCTACATGGAGGAGAATATCATCCATGTAAACTGAGATTTTAAATCGCTTAGTATCAATAGCGAGCCCAAGAATAGCAGGGTCAGTTTTAAGTTTAAGAATAAGGGGTTCCAAATATTAAATAAATAGAAGTGGGGATAATGGGCAGCCTTTTCTAGTGCCATGATAGAAGTGGAAAGAGCAAAAGAAGACACCATTACAATATGCAGTCGGTATCACTTGTAACGTCCACCCTTTAAATGAACAGCCGCTTATAGTGCTTGTTTTTTGTTTACTCAAACCACCACCTATTACTTATAATGTAAAACATGGTGGCTATAATGATCCATACAAGCCACCTATAGTGGTCACCAGAGTTCAGTTGAGTTCAGTTGACAGCAGTTCACAAGTGTTAATGACAGCTATCATCTTAGCGCTTAACCTCACTGTATGCTGTAACAGTTGATTAGCAGATGATTAGCAGGTGAGCACGGCTACATTAAAGATTCAGGTTTGTTTGTTGTGAAGCACTGCCCCTCCCCTAGCTCATTACAGTGACCAGTTTGTAATGGCAACTCCACAACCCTCAACTTCTGTTGGCTCCAATCTCAATAAAAGAACTGCAATCAAGCTTGACCATGAAGTTGAAATGCTGCAGTACATCAATAACATGCCCAAGCTAAGTCTCTGTGAATACACAGCCCACTTTAGAAATGCAAAATCTATACTTAGTGACTTGCTGTGTTCCAGGGAGAAGAATTTATCAGAGTGGCATTCAAATTAAAATCATTCCTGCAAACGGAAGTGGGAAGGTTAAGACAGTGAAGTGGAGGACGCATTGCTAAGGTGGTTTTGCAATGCCCAGGAGAGGGGTGTAATGATTAATGGTCCCTTAACATGCAGAAGGCACAGCAACTGGCTACAGCACTTGGAAGGGATGATTTCAACCTTAGTGAGGGATGGCTGCAGTGATGGAAAAAATGCAACAATCATTGGATTTAAACTTGCCCACAGTGAGAAGCAGAATGCCAACAAAATTAGCACCAAGAACTGGCTGAAAGATGTGCTGCCATCCCTGCTAGATGGATATGCCACCCAGAACATCTTTAATGCCGACGAGACTGAGCTCTTCTACTGGTGTGTCATCTACGGCAGCCTTGCATTCAAGGCTGATGCAATGCTGGGTCAAAAAAAAAAAGCAAAGGAGCAGCTGTCAGTTCTCTGTTGCTGCAATATGGCAGGAACAGAGAAAAAAGAATGTGTGGTCATTGGAAAATCTGACAACCCACATTGTTTCCATGGGGTCAATAACCTGCCAGTCCACTACCGTGCAAACCATAGTGCATAGGTGACAGGAGATGTGTTCACTGAATGGGTGAGAATGTGGGATAGAAAACTCCATGGGAGGAAAATCCTCTGGCTCCTGGACAATTTCTCTGTGCACACTGATGTTCATAGTCTGCGGAATATCAGGCTAGTGTTTTTGCTGCCTAACACAACTTGTGTCATCCAGTCCCTGGATCAGGGCAATATCTATTCTTTCAAGCAGCACTACATCCACGAAATAGAGTCCTGAGTGCTAGAACAGCTTGATTCTGCCAATCAACTTACAGCAGTGATGTGAGTAAAAAAAATAAATGTACTTGATGCAATCCATCTAATGTCAAGAGCCTGGGGATGTGTGACTCCAGAGATGTTTGTCAGGTGTTTCATTTAAAGCTGGGTCTTCAACCCAGACCCTTCTGCTGAAGACAGGACTGACACTACAATTGAAACAGAAGTGCCTCCACTAGAAGGCTTGTCTGCCACTGAATTTGATGAACTTTGCCATTTGGGAGCTGGAGCAGAAGAGCACATCATGGATGACATATCAGAGGTTGTGACAGCTATGAGATCACAGCAAGAAACAGCTGACACTGAGGAAGATGATAGTAAAGAAACTGAAGTGATGCCAGCAATGATGGTGACTGAAACTGATGTCAGAAGTGCACTGCTAACCCTCAGGCAGACTATGCAGCAACAGCAGGACTTCACTCCCAACTGGGCTTTTCCTCATGCAATGGAGGTCAGCTGGAGGCAATATGCAGAAAAGCCCTAGATACAGAGAAATATTACTGACTTCATGAAAACATAGCCCCTGACACAGTCACAGCCAGAATTACAGTGACAGAGCGGGGTGGTGAGCAAAACACTTCAATGCCCTTGCATGTACCATAGTTTACTTCAGTTTAAAAAACTACAGCACTGTGATGGACATTTAAAATACACTACAATTATTAGCAGCAAATTACATGTGGTGTCTTATTGCGTGGCTTATTCTGTGCCTTATTTAGTTAAAGACTACATTTAACTGCATTTAATGATGCAACAGTGTCTTAACACGTCATGGCACAAGCAATAGCAATGTTATGGGACATGATGGGTAAATCAGACATTGTACAGTGCCTTCAGAAAGTATTCACCCCCCTTGGATTTTGTCACATTTTGTTGTGTTACTACCAGAATTTTTAATGCATTGAAATGATTTTTTCCCCCTTGATTCACACAGCATACTCAACAATTTAAAGGGGCAAAAATATTTTCATTGCGTAACAAAAATATATGAAACATTAAAAACTGAAATATCTTGTATACTTAAGTATTCACCCCCCTGAGTCAATACTTTGTAGAAGTGCCTTTGGCAGCGATTATAGCTTTGAGTCTTCTTGGGTATGTCTGTATCGGCTTTGCACATCTGGATTTGGGGATTTTCGCCCATTCTTCCTTGCAGATTTGCTCAAGCTCTGTCAAGTTGGATGGGGAGCGTCGGTGAACCGCAATCTTTAAGTCTTTCACAGATTCTCAATGGGATTCAAGTCTGGGCTTTGGCTGGGCCACTCAAGGACATTCACCTTCTTGTTCTGAAGCCACTCCAGTGTTGCTTTGGCTGTATGCTTGGGGTTGTTGTCCTGTTGGAGCGTAAATCTTAGCCCCAGTCCAAGGTCTATTGCAAACTGATGCAGGTTCTCTCAAGGATGTGCCAGTATTTGGCTCCATTCATTGTTCCTCTATCCTGACAAGTGCCCCAGTCCCTGCAGCTGAAAAGCATCCCCATAACATGATGCTGCCACCACCATGCTTCATGGTAGGGATGGTGTTACGGGTGATGAGCTGTGTTTGGTTTTCGCCAGGCATAGTTTTGCATTCAGGCCAAAGAGTTCAATTTTTGTTTCATCAGACCAGAGAATCTTTTGCCACATGGTCTCAGAGTCTGCCACGTGCCTTCTTGCAAACTCCAGGTGTGCTATTATGTGGCCTTTTCTCAGGAGTGGCTTCCGTCTAGCCACTCTCCCATAGAGGCTACATCTGTGAAGTGCTGCAGAGATTGTTGTCCTCTGGACAGGTTCTCCCATCTCAGCCATGGAACTCTGTAGTTCTGTCAGGGTGGTCATTGGGTTCTTGGTGCTTCCTGACCAAGGTCCTTCTTGCCCGTTGTTCAGTTTGGGAGGACGGCCTGCTCTAGGAAGAGTCTGGGTGGTTCTGTAATCTTTCCATTTCCTAATGATGGACTTGACTGTGCTTCTGGGAACTTTCAACACCCTAGAAATGTTTTTATACCCCTCCCCAGATCTATGCCTCCTCACAGTTCTATCACGGAGTTCTACGGACAGCTCCTTGGTCTTCATGGTAGAGTTTCTGCTCTGACATGCACTGTCAACAGTGGGACCTTATATAGACAGGTGTATTTCCTCTGAAATCATGTCAACCATTTGAACTGACCACAGGTGGACTCCATTCAAGTTTTAGAGTGATCTCACAAGGAAATTGGATGCACCTGAGCTCAATTTGGAGTGTCATAGCAAAGGGGGTGAATACTTATCAACTCAAGACATTTCAGTTTTTTATTTTAAATTACATGTACAAAAAATTCCAGAAGTTTCATTCCACTTTGACATTATAGAGTAATTTGTGTAGATACGTGACAAAAAAATTCTATATAAAGGTATTTTAATTTGAGTTTGCAACATCACAAAATGTGACAAAATCCAAGGGGGGTGAATACTTTCTGAAGGCACTGTATATAATGTCCAAATTGGGTTTTCACAAATTAGCCTGTTATAAGCAATGCTGACTGTATTTTGGTACAAGGAGGGGGTATAAAGTACATGAATCCAGCATATGAACAAATTGGGAAAGCTAAGTCTTGTTAGAGTGGAAAATAAATGCCAGGAGACCGATCAAAAGCTTTCTCTTCATCCAGGGATAGCAAAGTCGCAGGGATACCAAGTTCCTGGGATGCAGAGAAAATATGGGCTAGTCTGCAGAGGTGATCCAAGGAATTCCTGCCAACCATGAACACCACCTGTTCCACTCTTATAAAATGTCCCCAAACATGGTTTAGAAGGTCCATGGTTTATGACCAAAATGGGCCTGTAGTTTAAGACTTTCAGGGGGATCCCACTCCAGTTTGGGAATTAAAATAATCACAGCTTCTGTCAAAGTGGTGTCTGATATGCCATGCCAGTGCATGTAAATGTAAGTTAGTGTGAGGAGACTGGCAACTTCTGACACAAACATTTTATAAAAACTTGCCGTGAAGTCATCCAAGCCAGGGGCTTTGTCAAGTGGGAGGGATTTAATGGCCTGCAATACTTCAGCAGATGAGATGGGCTTAGCTAAAACTCTTGATGAGCTGGACACAACTGTGGAAGGTCAATTGAATTAAGATAATTATGTATGGTGGTCTTTTGAGAAGGAGGGTTGGGAGGCTGCATAAAGGGGTTAGTAGAAGGTATAGAATTCATGGACCATCTCATGAGACATAGTTTTAACACTGCCATCCAGTTCTGACCGGACAGCTGTTACTATTCACACAGCCTCCTGCTTCTTAAGGTAGAGGACAAGTAGTTTAACCACTTTCTCTCCACAATCTACATATTTAGCATGTGTTTTCAAAACAGTGTAATGAGCCTTTTCCCACAAAAGTTCAGCATAATGATCCCATAAAGAGTAAAGGCTAGCCAAAGTGTGATCTGAGGTGGTGCTACTGAGTTTAGTTTTGCTGCATTGTAGTTCTGCTAAGAGTTACTGGGCCTATGCATCCCCAGTTGTTGTTTTTTTTTTTTTTTGCCCTGGAAGCCCAGTCTAATGAATTCATCCCTAATAGTTGCTTTCCAGGCTGTCCATTCCACGTCTTTGTTGAGTATAGATCTGGTATTAAGTGTTATAAAAGAGGTGAATAAGTTTCTGATCTGGTCAATAATGAAATTTGCCTTGGAAAAGTTGACTGTTTAGTTTCCACATGGTAGCTCTGTCCATCCTGTGCATAAGGGCATGGTGGATGACACTTGGGGAGTGGTCTGCTAAGATTCTAGAAGTGATTTGGCAGGAGGACAGGGAGTAATGAGTGACTGATCAAAACAAATAGTCTATGGATGATAAGGAGTTATGCAGAGCAGAGAAAAAGGTATGTGATCCCTGTCTGCAGGGTGGAGAAGGCACCAGGGGTTGCATAACCTGAGTGAATCCATTAGATCCCTCAGGGCTCATTGAGCCAGCGTGAGACCTCTGATGGTAGTGCCTGATCTGCCCAGTTCATTGGTGATGACTAGATTGCAGTCACCAGCTATGAGCATAGGTAAATGTAGATAGGGGTTTGGATTATTAATAAGTAACATAAAGAAGGAAGGGAAGTTAATATTAAGACCATAAACAGATCCCAGCAAAAGCTCAGTATTATTTAAGGTACACTGCAGTAAGATATATCTGTCTTCAGAGTCTTCAGTTGTGAAAGTCAATCAGAAATGCACATTGCATCCTATAAGTATTGCCACATCACAATGCTTTGTATGAATCCCCATGCCATAGACCTGGCCAGCTCAATCTCTGTGGAAAAGAGATATGTCCCTGGTGAGCAGAAGGGTTTCCTGCAGATATAAAATATTGTTAGCCAGATGCCTGGCATGTTTTACAATTTGGTAGTGCTTGCACTTGGACTGCAAACCTTTGACATTACAGGAAACATGTCTAATAAGGCTGTTGATTAGTACAGTTAAATGCTATCAGATCTGCATCTGGTACAGTCGAAAAAAGCTGCCATGATGTCCAAATCAAAAAAAAAAAAACCCCAACCCCCCAAAAAAAAACACCCAAACAAACAAGGGAACAAAAACATACAAAGAACAAAGAACACTGAACTTCATTTATTATGTCTTGAAGGTAGGAAGGTGGAATAGCCAGCTCCCGGTCATTACGACTGCATACCAAGGCAACGGTTCATGTTATGTCCATGTGATGGCTGTCTGAATTGAAAGTTCTTTTGTTAGTTTATAAGTTCATAAATGTACTGGGCCCCCTTTACATTCATGAAATTACTGGCAACCCATCAGGAGGATTATCGGGGTAACAGAGTCCTTCGTTCAGATACCCGAGGCTTTTTTCAGTTCCAGTATCACGATTAAAATCCTCTGGGGACTAAGCTTTTTCTGTAGCTGCACCAAGACTCTGGACTGCTGTCCCAAACTCCATCCATTTTATCCTTCTGTGGAAAGTTTTAAATCTCAGTTAAGGACATGGCTATTTAGACAGGGCTTTTTTAGGAGATTGATAAGGTTTAGTAATATTATGGTATATCTATCTATCTGTCTGTCTGTCTGCCTACCTGTCTGTCTTTCTTTCTGTCTGTCTATCTACATGTTTTTTGTATAATTTGAAATCTTCTGTTGCTATGATGTATTTTGTGTAATTTAAATGTACTTAAATTGTAAAGCACTTTAAGCTCTGGAAAAGCATGATATATAAAAAAGTTCCTGTTCTGTCCTATCTTATGAGTGCCTTGGAGAGTGCTGGTCCCCCAGGCTCCAGTGCTTAAAGACATATAGTCTCTCAGGATCAAACCTACCAATAAGAAATAAGCTAAGGAAGATTAACTGCAGTAATACAGGGCAGCATGTAAACAAGCCAGAACAGAGAGAATATAAAACACCCATTTGGCCTATGAACACCAGAAACTCCCTAAGGCTAAAGCACTGGTGCCAGGAACAAGGGAGTAACTGGGTGCAGTGGAATTTCCCCACCAGTATAAAAGGGTTCCCATGTTCTCCTCCCACCCCTGAGGAGAGGGGAAGTGGAGAGAGGATTAGCAGCTCCCCTAGAGAAAATACCGCAATATTAAAAGCTCCCCCCCCCCACAACAATCCACACAGAAAGAAAAAGAACACTGTAAACCTGCTTACAAGTAAAGTAAGACTATTAATCACAGTGGGCATAAAAGTCACATTAAGGATATGCTGGCTGGAGGAAAGAATAGAGTCTTCAAAGATACGAGGAATGCCAGTACTACCCTCATCCAAAAGTCCGACTGCTTCTGTGATCCCTCAAAGTACCCACTCCAGTAAAAATCTAGCTGCTAAGAGTCAAGAAATCTAAATTACATCTGTGCTCCATACACTACAGCAGTCTGAGAGTTGAATAATTCAAATGGTGCAGAAGAAAATAGCAGGGAGCCTTAATGCAAAATGTAGAAGATGCAGCAAGGCACAAGGTCAGCAGTGTTGCAGTGTGATCGACAAGATGGTCCAACATTTGAGCAAGGGGAGCAAGCTTTAAGACATCTAGGGGAGAGAATAGTCTGATCTGGCATCAGTCATATAATGAAAAAAATAAACTGTAAAATGAAACATGACTCCAAACAAGGTGATGATGTTCAGCCACAGTGTTAATGGGAGTGACAGTGAAACAGGCAAACAGCCACAGGAAAGATCACAGATGACGGACATGGCAGAAGGCATCTCTCTACAGACAGCTGGGTCACACTGGGTGGAAAATAAAGCAGGAAAATAGTTCAGGAACATACATTTAGCTTCTACTGATGAGGAACACTGCTCTTTGCCCTCTGATATTAAAAATGTTAAGCTAGCTGGGTACAGAACACAGAAATGTATGCCCGCCATGTAATGTTTGTTTTTAATATCTTTATATTCCACCTGTTTCACATGGACATTGGGGCTTAGACAGCTGGAAATGCACAGAATATGGCCTTCCCAGGAGATCTCCTTTAATGCTATAACTTTGGTCAGGTTGTGAGTTTTGTCCAGATAATTTAGCAAGAGAAAAATGATTAGATGAGTTTGTGGCCAGGATCCAACACTGGTCGTAGTGCTCTATGAGCTCACTAAACAATGTAATGCGGGCCATTAGGAGACAGTCCCACAATTTTTTTACATAATTTCTGGATAAAAAGGATGGTGTTGGGACCTTCTACCTTTTCAGGAAGGCTGACAACCAACAAGGTATTACGGCAGTCACGGCTTTCCTGACCGTCCAGTCATTTTTCTAATTTCTGAATCTTCCAGCAGTGACTGACCACTGCAGGTTCTATTTTCTCAGTCCGATCATTAAGAGAATTAATTCAGCATTCAGTATCAGACACCCTAATGGTAAAGGACTCTAGCATGGGTTTGAGAGGCTTAAAATCTCCAGCTAGGTCAAGCAGAGAGTACTTGATTGCATGGAGCTCCAGAAAGAATTGATCCAGCCGATCTGAGTAGGCCTCCCGCACCAGGGAAGAGAATGGAGATGCATCCAATTTGTGATGCTTCAGCAGCTGTGGTCTCTCCAGGAGAGGTAAAGGTGTAGTTTGACACTCCATGACATCAGTTTGCTGAGGATTAGACATTGGAGCTACTGTTGGAGGATTGCTGAGGTCCAAAGACAACAATATGGTGCTGTTAGAGGCAGATTTTGAGTGTTTTGACTGGCTAAAATTTTTTTATTTAAAATGCACTACAAGGAGCAGGAGGAAGAGCTGCTGCTCCTGAGTTCTGCATCATGTGACTCCCCCCTCACAAGGGGTTAACATATGTGTATCGAGGTCTGATGGGCCCATGCACTATGTTGCCTATCCCATATCAGGTTAATTCACTAGCAGCCATTTTGCCTCTGACCAGACTTTGTTACTTTACTGCCTGCCGATGGTGCATAACGCATAATAGAATAGTTGCTTACTGTAACAGTAGATCTTTGAGAAACTCTCCTTGATTGGGTAACACTTTTGGAACTGTAAGCAATCAACATCAGGGCACTTCGCAAACTTTTGTTAGGTGGGTGGCACCCACTATGACGTACAATGTCAATGCCTATATAACTTGGGTGGCCCCATCACTCTTCAGTTCCCTACCCGAGACCAGCTCAGAAGATATCAGACCAGGAAGAACCAGGAGACCAAAGCCTGGGCCACTGGGAGAGACATGGGGCTGGAAAAAAAACATAACGTAAGTCACACTATGTACACCCCAATAACGCATCAAGTACTGCTGCAAGTGGCTGTACCATCCCTAATAAGAACATGGAGGAAAGGAGGTGGGTGTGCAGTGGCCCAATGAAGAAGAGTCTCTTGAAGATCTGCTGTTTCAATAAGTAAATGAAAGTTACATGTTTAACATAACTGTTGATCTTCCAGAATATCTTCACCATTGAGTACCACTTATGGGTCTGGGCCCAAGGCACTAGGACCTGTGGGAGCAAAGCTTTTGGCCAGGGGGACAGCTATGACTATTGGGCATGGTGCCAGCAGATCCCCCACATGGTGTTGTGTGCTAGCCAATAACTGTTGCTGGCTCCCTCATCAAACTCAGTTCTGTTTGCCTAGAGAGAAACAAAGTGGGGAAAAATGGAGGACTAAGAAATTCCCTAGCCCAAAGAGATAGGGAAAATATATAGGAAAAGTAAATAAAAACCTTGGCTACCAAACTCTGGATAGTGAGATGGACACATTGGGTGGCACTAGTGGTAGTGGGGTATGGAATTGAGCCTCACACCACTTGCCAGACAGCAGATAGGTAGTGATCTCTAAGGCAACAGCCCTTCAACATGTGGCTCTGTCAGAAGAATCTAAGGTGGGTGCCCAAATCAGGACCCCTTGTAACTGAGGTGGTACAAGTGTGGCAAAATAGAAACTAACCACATAGACTCCTGGAAGAACAACCTCATGCAACCAGATAGAGGACTGACTAAAAAATCAGTTAATCTATGCCCCCGGTTCCCAACAGGAAAAGGGACTTGGGGATCTGGTGTATGCAGAGCTATAGGACTGAACAGCCCAAGAAATCCAGATGTGTCCATCTCCCCAGTTACCCCTAAGGGTAGTGAACTAATGGCACAGCTGGAATAGAATAGAATAGAATAGAATAGAATAGAAAGGGCATACCAACCAAGTATAATCTGACATAAGCAGAAGAAATAAACATCAGGACAAGCAAAGTCAATGCTGAATGTTTTCCTGATTGTATTTGCTTTGTAGGTGTTTGGCTTTGATAGTGCAGAGGCGATAAGTAACACATTAATAAAAAGAGTTAGTGAAACTCTCATGATTGGGAAATTAAGCAGTTCATACACAACGTTGTTGTTTTCTTAGATTGTGGCCTTGAATTTTCAAAATACTAGTCCCCCCCCAGCATATGAACATGACAAGTATCATTTATGAAAAGCAGCCAAAAACATTGTTTTGTGAAATGGCTACAAAAGCAGGTGTTGGAGGGGGATCTGATAATTACACCTGCCATGCTCATTTGTTGGAGATAAAAAAACATGAGTATGTTGGAAATGTGGGTTAAAAAGTAAAAATACTGCAAAGTTATGAGTAAACATTGAAATACGTCAAAATTTGTTCATAATTTTCTTTCTAATTTTGACCTCAAATGTTCAACATAGTCTTTTCATTACACCACCTTATGAACATGGCAGGTCTCATTTATGAAATCCTGTCCAAAATATCATTTTGTGGCACAGGTGTGAGAAGGCATTTGGGGCAAGATTTGAAAAAATGACAAATGTCATGTTCATGATGGGTATGCTGTTGTTAGGGTGCCATCATTAAGATGCTGTAATGTGAGCAACAGCACTGGAGCATCAGTGATTGGGTCATATAGTTTTTTAAGACACTGTGTTAGTTTGACATGGTGACAGTTGGATGTTGTGACAGTTACCCATCTTTAGAGCACTGGGTGCCTCAGGTGTTGCAGGTGTGTCCTATGGTGCTTGTCAGTAGTGGTATCAGGAAGCTGATTTCCTTAGCAAGAGGGGTTGGACTTTGCTGTTCTGTTTTTTTTTTTCTCATGTGCAACTGATTTTTAATTTAATTCTGTAACGTTGCCTAACATTGATGTGTGAATTGTGTGCCGAAATCATGACCATAATAAACTGATGTCCTCACCACCATTATACACCCTGACTTTCACTTCACTTGCTTTGTGATTTACTAAAGGTCCACTACAGCTCAGACCTGGAGTTTGTTATATAACTGTTTGTGGGGTTCAGGGGGTGAAGCCCACCCCCCACATCTGGGGGTGCTGGGAGCGTAGCTCCCCGCAACATGTAGATTTGACTTCTATGTGCTGCTCTGTACTACGGGGTGCCTGGTTTGTACTTTTAGTGAGGAACTGTGGTTTTCCAGGTATGTTGTTGCAATTAACTTGCTATGTCCTTGTATATGTGTGCAGTAATTTGCATCCTTATTCTGCATGGCATAATGCCAGTGCCCTAAAAAATGTCGTTCTTCTCAACCCCACACCGTCATGGGTGAACCTTCATGATGTGGGGTCTGGGGTACAAAAATGGCTATGTTGAAAATGTGGGGCCACAGTCTGGTAGAATAGCAAAGTTAGGAGTAAACATTGAAGAATTTGAATGTTTTTTCATAATTTTTGTCATTTTTTGAGACTTTGACCCCAGATTTTCAGCATAGTGTTATTATGACTCCCAGCTATGATCAAGACAAGTGGAATTTTTTAAGTCCCATCTGAAAGGGGATTTTGTAGAGTGACTGTGAAAACATGTTTGAGAGGGGATTTGAAAAATGATACATGCCTTGTTCATAGGGTGAGTTAAAAAAGGCTATGCTGAAAATTTGGGGACAAAAGTAGAAAAATACCAAAGGTATGAGAAAATGTTAAATAATTTCAATGTTGCTTCATAACTGTGTTGTTTTTTTAAGATTTTGACCCCAGATTTTCAACATGGTCTTTTTATTACCCCAAAGCCACCGTATGACCAAGACAAGTGGAATTTTTTAAATCCCATCCAAAAGGTGTGTTAGTAGGAGAGCTATAGACCTGTTTGCGAAACATGACACAATGCCAAGGATATGGCAGGAGTGAAATAGTTTATTACCAGAAAACACAATATACAGCAAAATTCCTGCTGGGAGTCAGGAGCAGGACCCCAGATATCATGAGATCACTCCAAACTGGATTTGAACTCAGCAAAACAAAAAAACAGCTTCAGTGTCATTCTTATACTCTTAGATCAGAAATGTATGGTACTAGGCAACAGTCTGTCAAATAAGGTAAAATCACAAAATACAGAAATCTCATTGGTAGAAGGTCAGCTTAGAGGATGGTCAGCACATCACTCTGTCTGCATATAATCTTTGATAAGAGTAAACCTAGCTAAAACTAATTTTGGGTAACAATACAAAGATGTTTAGTATTGCATAATAATAGCAGCTGTGTAGCAAAGGAAAAGAACTGTGCCACAAGGCCTGCATAAGCAATGCTAATACTAATAGGGTCAGAGATTACTAGCACATATCCCTGTTGGGATCTGGTCTTTACCACCAGTCCATGATGCAATCATATGCACATGTCTTATTACTACAGTATATCACACAGTGGTACACTGTATCCTACCCCACTAAGTGTAAATATACGTGTACCATATGCTACACTACATAGAGGGTTGTGGGGGTGTCCAGGTCTACATACCCCACCTTGTTGGTTTGTTTTTTGTAGATTCTGTTTATGCCCCCTTCTCGCTGGCCCCATACGACTATCTCCGGCTAGGGCATAGGGACCGGCACTTCTTCCTGCTCAGCCTGTGACTCCCACTGCCTGAACCTCCATCCCAGGATGCTTCTCATGCCTTATCCAACTAAGCCAAACCCCCCATTCTGCACCCCCTGAGATGGGGCCACCAACTCCTCCAGCGCTCTATCTACAATCTAGTGGGCCACCAGAGTGAGGTGAAAAGCTGGAGGTCAGATGGGGTGGATCTGGTGGTGAACATGGGGTACCATCCGCAGGCCCTGGCTTTGCCTTCCCATGTGCCATGGCCATTTTCCTGGTTTTTCCAATGCCTCAGAGGAGGGCATGCAATGGGGCCAGCACATCAGGTCACATGCCTCTGCATGCCCTATGTAAGCCTCTGCCTCCTCTGAACCCCACTGAAGTTGCTTGACTGTGAGGGCACCCAGTCACCACTAGTTGCCAATGTAGCACCAGGAACCACCAGAACCCTTCCAGGGAGAGGATAGCTTGCTGACGGTAGCTCAATCCTGCACTCTCTCTCCCCCCTGCCAACCCCCGATGGCCCAAGCTCATTCCCGAACTTGGGTCACCGGAGTGGCATGAGGTGTGGCATCCAGTGCTTCAACCCTCAGTGCCACCAGGCTGCCCCCCCCTTGCCTGCTAAACTTGCAACACAAGATGGTAAGTTAGGATAGAAACTTTGTGGAGGGGTCACCATAAAGGATGCATAACTGTCGTTGATGATGCTTGAGGGCAGAGCACAAGAAACAAATGGTAACAATAAGAATAAAAAGCAAAATAGCCTGCAAAATGACAAAGGTTTTAAAAGAAATCTCTAGTAAAGTATCAGTTAAAACAAGATGTAAATCACCCTCATGAATTAAATTGTTTAAATCCTTTTCCACTTTCTGAATAGTAATACTGATATGTATAAGATGAGTATCTTTTCTATCCAACAGGGATTTGAGATTCAGGGTGAGTGAATCGATATGCACATTAAAAGCTGGTATATACTGGTCTATAGCATTCTGATAGTCAGGGTCACTGTCATCATAATCTTGTTCAGGAGTGGGTACAGGGGTGATCATGGCTTGACCAATAATAGGAATGTCAACACCACAAGTGATGTGTCCATAAGAAAAGTTCTTGAGATTCATCACAATACAATATTGTCCATCCTTATTATACATAACCTTGACTTGAGGAAGATGCCACTTGGTGAGTTGTGCGAGGCACATGATAGAAGCAGTGATCTGATGGTATCCTGGTTGTTGGATGCTAGATGGCTGGGTTTGTTGAGTAGCATTTGTTGTTTCAGTGGCATTTTCAGTAGGCACAGTAAAACTGTGTTCACCAGGCCAGACAACAAAATAGCTACACACCAGCGCAGCTAAGCTGAAAATATCACACCTGCACAGGTAGTGACATCCCTTCTATGAACAACAGTCTGTATGAGGCACCAGCCAGGCTTGCAGTCAAGGGTGGAACATGAGCAGTGGACGAAGGTCAACATGTTCCTTGCAGATGTCTCCCTCCAGGTATCCAACGGAGTTAACACATGCCATTCTGTTGAAGATCAAAAAATACTTGTTGAACACTAGTAAGGACTCCGTAAATTAAATGTACATGGTATCATTGATTGAGCAGCAAGGTCCTTGATTTGAATGTGGCGTGACATAACCCAAGTTTCTGGCTGTTGTGAGGGAAAAAGTGAGGGACTCCACCATACAGTAGATTTGGAGATGCAGGCTGAGGTCCAACGATGAGAACAATACCATTTGGCCATCCTTGAATCCTTTACAATGTCAGGGATATGCCCTGCTTCCAGATCTTGGAAGAAGTTAGAGACAGTGGTTAAAACATAGCCACCATAGGAGGCACAAATATTTTCCCTGCCTATGTGTTGCTATCTGGCTTCCGCATCATTGGCAGTGATTAACTTGTTCATTTTGGCCTGTGTTTCATTAAATAAGTGTGCAATATTGTGCATGTTATACACCGTGAACCTTTCCTCCATGGCCAAGCTATCAATACAGTGTAGCAGGTTTTCAACACATTTTCAACTTGTTGATTTTGAAAATAACTAATACGTTTCTTAATTTGATCAATGCCTCCCCTATTCCAGATTGACATTCCTGATCCAAATAAACCTGGTATACTCCCCACCAGGTCATTTACACTCAGGTCCCATTTAGGGTACCTAGGGTAGAACATCCCTTGATGTGGAGCAGTTTCCTGCCCAGCTACAGGGTCTTGAGCTTGCGCTTGATAAGCTGTGACAATATCTGACAACATAGTAGTATGAAGCCTAGATACATTAGTTGTGGAACAATCACTGTATTCAGCCATGGTCCAATGTGATATAGTCAAAATGGCATGCCGACAGAAACGCGAAACCCCATAGGTGAAATCCCCCACAGCGACGTTTTCAACATGTTTCAAAAATGTCACTGTGGGGGACCTTCCGGTGAAATTTCACCCTTTCGCTGACTTTCGCTCCCCTTTGAGTTAACTCCAACTCATAGTTAACAATCAATAGAAAGGGGTGCAGGGGCACAGCCCCCTGCATGGGGGGGTTCAGGGAATTTAGCCCCCCCAATAGAAAAACAGCTTAATGTCTGACAGGTGAAATTTTGCCTGTCGACATCGGGGATGCCACTATGCCGAACGTCGATAACACTGTTGTCACGTCAGCATATGTAAACCATTCAAAACAACAGGAACATGCATAAATTGAACATTATTAAGTGTCCCAGAAATGGAGGTTGTAGTCAGGCCATTAGGTGGACCTGGCTCCAGGGTAGGGCACTGTAAAGACTGTGATGGAGAAGTGGTGGTCTCAGGATATATGAAAACAGTCATATTGAGCACAGTGGTGGGAGAAGTAATTGAAGCTGGGTACAAGATCAAGTCTGTGGAACCAGACACTGGTATAGCTTTTTGTATTCAGGAAGCTACATAATGATTTCAGAACTCCAAGTCCCTTGATCTTGGTGTTTTATATTCTTTACTAAGAAAGAACCATTCAGGAATCCCACACACATCGCATGATGGTCTGGATTAGTGAGTCCTATCCAGGATATGCTATCAGGAACTATTGTACCCCAAAGATAAATAATCTTGAGGAGCTCATCCATGCCTGGGAAGGCATATGTTTTTGACCAGGTTGTCAATGGTAATTTTCCATAGGGGAATTGAAAGTCTTCTGCAGTGCCCAAGACAGGGCAGTGGAGAACCACCATGAGTAACAGCATTCTGAAATGAAAGAAGATAAATAGTTGGGAATACAACCCACCCCTCCTTAGCTCCAGTAAGTTACTTACTCAGGACCTTCAGAGCCCTTGAACAGCTTGAGTTGATTGGCATGAAACCACTTGGCAATAGGCTTCTTGTGGTTCTGCAACTGCACCTGATAGACAGAGGGGCTGAGTTTGTTTACAATGTTGAAAGGACCAGCCCATTTGTTGAATAAGGAGTGAGTGGGTGTTGAGTACTGTAACACCATGACTCTGTCACTCACTCACCAGTCAACCTCTTTGACATCCTTGTCAAAGTACGTTTTGGACATTTGTTGGGAATTGCCCAAGTTTTGAGCAGCAAAGCGGTGGATCTCAACCAAGTTTTCCTGTAACTACTTTACATAGGTGTCAGATGACACTCTATCCATGGTGGGAGTATGGACATCCAACCATAAGTGTTCTGGCAATCTCATTGCTGACCAGTCATCACCTCGAAGGGTGTGCACTGGGTAGTTGCTGATGGGGTAACCCTGATTGCCATGAGGAGTGAGGGCAACAGAGTATGCCAGTTCTTGGCATTTTCATTGACAAACTTTGACAACATTGCCTTGATCTGTCTGTTAGTTCTTTTTACAGCACCAGATGACTGAGGATGGTAAGCTATGTGAAATTTCTGCCTTACCCTTAACATGTTAAGAACTTCTTGCACAACCTGGCCAGTAAAGCTTGTCCCTTTGTCAGAGTCTATCTTAAGAGGTAGGCACCATCTGGTGAATACTTGTTCCACCAGAATTTTTGCAGTAGCTTTGGCATTATTAGCCTTACAGGAGAAGGCCTCGACCCATTTGGAAAATAGGTCAGTAATGACCAATGCATACTTATTGTTTCTGCTAGTGGTAGGCAAAGGTCCAATGAAATCCATCTGGATTGCATTCCAAGGACCTGATTGTCTCTGTGGAAGCAACCTGGCATTTTTTTTTCACCAGATACTGACTTGTTTTGAGCACAGGTGATGCAGTTGTCCAGGTAACGTTAGATGTCTGTTGTTGGACCAGGCCACCACCTTATTGTTCTAGTCTCTGCAGGGTCTTGTCAACACCCTGAGGTCAACCTGTAGATGTGTCATGCACCTGGTGGATGAATTCTGCCTGAAGGTCTTTGGGGACCACCCACAATGTGGTGTCCCCCTGGTCATACAAAACCAGCTTTTGATCTGGAGAAAGGGAGTGGTGGTTAAGGTGTCTCTTTAGGGGTAGTCACCAAACACCTTCTGCTGCAAGAGGTGGTTGGATACCTATTTTATCTATGGGTCTCCCATTTACATTATGGCCAAATCCAATGGGATGGCTTGTTTTCTCCTTTGGGTGGCCGCTGGCTGTGCCTCTGCAAGTGCTGGCATTAACCACACTTCCCCCGCTAATGCACCTTCTCTGGCAAATGTGTCTGCTCTGTCATTCTACTCATGAAAAGGGGCTGACTTAGAGTGGTCCTTCACATTGTGGATATACAGCTTAAAGGGAACTTTTTCTGCCAAAATGTTAATGTATTGGAACAGGTCTCTGTACTTGGCCATGGTGACTTCCAAAGAAGCATACCCATGGGTCTTCCAAAAGGGCAGAAACTCTGTAAGGGAGCAGCACACCCAGGAAGATTCTGAAAAGAGGATAATGTCACCCCTTCTTGTTCCTCCTGTATCAGTTCCATTGCACGTACAATGGCTGCCAATTCCACATATTGTAAGGATCTGATGGTACACAGTCTCGATATGTCTACAGTTTCTGCCCCCCCCCGGCAGAGGACCAAGATTCTGAATCCTGCTACCTGGTGTCCCTCATGGTAAGTCTAGCAGTCTGCAAGACAATGTCAATGGTGAGCAGAAATAGACTGAATTCGGGAAGGGAAGGATTTTCCAATCCACACTCATGTTGATCTCCATTATAGAGAGTCCATGGGCCAGAATGATGGGGGTTTTGGTGGTGTATATAGTAATATCCCGATCCTGTAAATGGAGTGTCCAATGAGTAAGTCTTGCATTGGAAACATTGCCATCCTTTACTCTGTCTGATAACAAGAAATTGGTAGGAGTGTGTGATTGGTGTGTAGCACAATGGGGCGGAGTCCAATAATGTAAGTAGAGTGCTTTACAGCCCAAGCTGTAGCCAGTAGGTTCCTCTCACAGAGAGGGCATTTTAATTCCACTGGCAAAATAATTTGGGATGCATAGGCAATAGGCCTAAAGCAACCAAGCACCTTCTGTGCCAAGACAGCAGACATAGCCATATCAGAGGTGCCAGTTACCAAATGGAAGGGCAAATCTGGGTTTGGGTCAACCAAAGCAGGGGCTAAGGCTAAGGCCTGTTTTAATGTGGTGACTGCCGTGATACATTCTGGGCTCCAACACCAGGGGTGTTCTTTTTCAGCAAGTCATACAGTGGTGTGGCTTTTTGTGTAAAATTGGGGATAAAATCCCTTGAATAAATTACCATGCCCAGGAAACATCTAAGAGTGGACACGCTAGTGGGTAGCAGTAAGTCCCTAATACGTTGCACCTTGTCAAGGGCAGGGCTCCTCCCTTCCACAGTAACCCACAGGCCCAAAAAGGACACTTTGGGGGGGCAATTTTGGACCTTGGCAGAGTTGTATTTTAGACCCACATGCTGCAGGAGCTCAAGGAGTTCGGCAACCAACTGCAGGTACTGCTCTTGGTCTACAGTGGCCAAGAGGAGATCATCCACATATTGTAGGAGACATTCAGGTGTGGAGAAGCCCTGTATTGTGGCTCACATGTGAATGTGAAAGAGGGAGGAACTATTATGAAAACCCTATGGAAGACAGGTCAACATGTACTGATGTCCTTCAAAAGTGAAGGTAAACTTGCACTGACTCTGTGGGGCCAATGGTAGTGATTAAAAGCCATTGGAAATGTCCAAAGTACTGAACCACTTGAGTCCAGGCTTTAAACATTTTAGCACATCTGGGGCCAATGCCATGGTTGGTACACAGCTGGGGGTCACTTGATTAAGCTTCCTGTAATCAATTTTTAGTCTCCAGGTATTATTGGGTTTCCTCACAGGCCAAATCAGAGCATTAACTGTGGAGACACAAGGTCTAATGACCCCTTGCTTTAAGAGTGTTTTAATAGTAGCCCTGAGGGATTGAGTCACCTTTTCTGGGAAGGTGTACTGCCTTTGATGTGGCAGATCCCCACCAGTGAGTCATATGTGGATGTCCATTCTTCCACAATCATGCTTGTGTTTAACAAAGGCATCCCTGTATTGCTCCAAAATAGACTTCAGTCTATCGAAAAGGGGATGGTGATTGAACATGGCGATGATATCATACAGTATTCCATGTAATTTGCCTGTATGGCAGCTACTACACATGTGAATCAGAAATAAGCAGCATGTGATGGGGACCTGGAGGAGCAGTCGGTTGGCTAGGTCCACCATGCACCCATGTCAGGAGAGAAAATCTATTCCCAGAATGCTCTGATGATGGGGAAGCTGCATAAGGTCGAAGCAGTGTTTTGTCTCCAAGGTTCCAGCAATGACTGGTATAAGGACTGACAAATACAGTAGGTTGTCACTACTGTCCCCTCAAAGGTCTGAGTGGAAGTAGACTTCCCAATACACCATAAAGAATGTTGTGGGTTGGTGTGATGCAAGACCGAGATGGTTGCTCCTGTGTCTAGAAGCAATTCAAGTTGGTGGCCCCCGACCAACATATCTACACATGGGTGACCAGAATCATCATCACTAAAGAGGTAAGTATGCGGAATGGGGCCTGACACCATCATGCTGAGTCCTCATGAGTTTGCAAGGCGTTGAAAAGTGTTGGATCCATTTCACAGAGCATTTGTCTCACCTCGGAATACAGGGTCTGTGGTGGTTTGCCCTCCCCTGAGTCAGGATTTGATCTGGAGATGGCTGTCACAATCTTTGTTGATTCAGTTTTGGACTTTTATGCCCAAAGCCACTCTACCTCAGCTAGCAAATCCTTGTACGAAGGTCTGGACCACTGTTTTTGTCCTTTATTTCTCTTTGTATCTTGCTGGTTCAACTTTCATCAATTTTTCCTTTTGTATGAGTATGAGGGTCTGTTTTGTTGAGGGTCTTTGGGTTTCCCCTCTACCTCATACTGAGTAGATGGTTCTGTGCCCCCTTGCACAGCAGAGACTTTGAACTTGGAGCCAAGCCGAGGTCCTTTGCATGGACCTGGTAGTTGTGTTCTACTCACTCAAGAATTTGGTCAAACCTGTCACATTTAGGGAAGATTGCAGCTTTCACCCTTTCCTAAATAGCTGGAAGAAGGTTTCACAAGGAAAGACATTTGTACTCTACTGAGTCCCTGGTTGCCTCTTACCTTGCAAGTGCTTTGCCAATACTGTAAGTGAGCCATAGTCAGCCCTCAAACTGGATGGGTGTTTTCTTGTTATGTAGTTTCACCTGCATAGCCAGCATTAAGATGACCAAATTTGGATCATGGGCTGCCAATAGATGGAAGGAGACTGCATCGAAAGAGGTCTTGGTGTCAGTCCAGACTTCTTCCAGCAGTTTTGCCCACAATGTGGGCTCCACAGTTTGTCTGAGGACCTGAACCTGATGCTCCGGCAGTAAGCTAAGCATTTGGCAGTGCTGTTGCACCTTCTCTAGGTGGCGACTCAAATTGTCACCCTGGGCCATATGGCCAATTTTTCCATGATGATTTGGATAGCCTGCGAGGACTGTAGAACATTGTAGCTAGATTGAAGTTCAGAGCTCCTGAGGATGATGCTTTTAGTGACTGCCTCTGCCGCAGCAGTAGCCATGCCCTGGATAAATGTCTGTTTTTCCACTTCCTTTTTGAGAGCATCAGCCACTGCCTTTTGTAAGACTTTCTTCTGTTTCTCAGACAGCTCACTTTTTGCAATAACTTTAGAGATCAGACAACCTCAGTTTTATCCTCATTGGTCAGAGCAGTCACTGATGGGTGGTGCCTGTATCCTGCAGTATCCCAAGGAGCTTCATCATCATCATCCTGATCAGATGACAACGAGATGATGGGTGGTGCCGATGGCATCACTCTCACATGATCCTTTAGGATCATCAGCTGCTGACATAACTTTGCAATCTGCTGTCTACACTCTGTATGCTCCACACCTCCATGAAAATTTTCCTTACTAACTTTATCCTACAACACCCTGTACATGGCACTTACTTTGCAGTTTTGCTCCATCTCTTTCCCTAACTGTTTGACACCTTTCAAACCGTTCTCCAACTCCTCACACTCACTTTCCAATGACTCATTGATGCTTGTAAGCAGACCTTTCAACTGTAACATATGTACCTTACCCTGCTGCAACCTTTAATTCCCCTCCTGCAACTTACTAATTTCCTTGTCTTTTTATTCCTTGACCTTCTTAATCCTTCCCATATCATGTATGTCTCATTGAATTTAGATATCAACTTGTTTTTTAGAGTCAAAACCTTAGATTCTGTCTGACATAAAACATACAAAGCAGCAACCATTACACCCTTCTGGTCATGTTTCTTACTTTTAGACTTGACCTTAGTATATAGCTTTCCTACATATTGTACAGGGTCAGTCTGGTATTCCGTATTAGATGCAAAATCTTTCCAACTTCCATGGGAGGTAAGATACTGTAGGACATCCAAATTGAGCTCATAATTAGTGCCCATTGTACCGGGGTCTTCTCTTTGTAAACTGTACTGATCAGAGATCAAAGGCGTGTGGACCCACCTTGGTCTCGGCAGTCAGACAGCCGTACGTTCTGGCAGCACAGGCTACTAACGACCATCCCACAAACTAAAGAGGGGTGAAGGTTCTTAACACCTGTTACTATCCTGCCCTTATACCTTCAGTATCCTGGCATCAGTTCTATCCAAACAGGTCCTTCCCCGGTCACCACTTGTTGGCAGGAGAACTCTAGACCTGTTGGCAAAACAGAACACAGAGCCAAGGATATGGCCGAAGTGAAATAGTTTATTACCAGAAAACACAATATACAGCAAAATGCCTGCTGGGAGTCAGAAACAGGACCCCAGATATCATGATATCACTCCAAACTGGATTTGAACTCAGCAACAAACAGCTTCAATGTCATTCTTATACTCTTAGATGAGAAGTCTGTGTTACTAGGTAACAGTCTGCCAAACAAGGTAAAATCACAAAACACAGAAATCTCATTGGTAGAAGGTCCACTCAGAGGACGATCAGCTCATCACTCTCTCCGCGCATACTCTCTGATAAGAGTAAAACTAGCTAAAACTAGTTTTGGGTAACAATATAAAAATGCTTAGTATTGCACAATAATAGCAGCTGCATAGCAAAGAAAAAGAACTGTGCCAGAAGGACTGCATAATACTATTAGGACCAGAGGTTACTAGAACATAGCCCTGTTGGGATCTAGACTTTACCACCAGTCCATGCTACAATCATATTTAGTTATTTAGTTATTTGTCTGTTTGTTTGTTTTTGGTAACCAGGTAAGTACACTAGACATAGGATATGCCTATTTTCAGGAACGATCTGGGAGAGTACAACAAGTAAAAGAAACAGCATACATAATACAAAAAGAAACAAGCAATTACAGTATATATATTCAAGAGAACAAGTAAGTACAATATACACTGCCAAGTAGAGAGTCCAAGACAGTTTAGGTGTCATAGTAATACATAGCGAACTTGATAGAAATAAGCATAACATAAAAACAATATGGCATGGGAAAGCTATAACATACTACTTACATAAAATGACTTAGTGCATCATGCAGAGACAGGTGTAGAAAAATACAGCACATGCATATGCACATGTCTTATTACTATATTACATTGTACTACATCATATCCTACCCCATTAAGTATAAATGCATGTGTATCATATGCTGCACTAAGTATAGGGGTGTGAGGGTGTCCAGGTCTACAGGTGATTTCACAGAGCAACTATGAAAACCCATTTTGGAGGGAATTTGAAAACTTTCTCCTACCAATTATGAGGCAGGGTTACATAAAAAACATGTTGAAAATTTGGAGTAAAATATTAAGAAATGGCAAAGTTATGAATAAAAGTTCAAAATGCATTAAAAAAGCCATTAACTACACTTACCTTGTTTTCAGTCACTTCCTGGCAGAGTTCAGAAAAAGCAAGATGTCTGAGTGGGAGCAGCACTGGACCAGATAGTTAAGTATGGGTGGGGAGGTGTGGGGTGATGAGTGCTAAGAGGGGGGGGGTTTGGGTGACAGGTGGGGCAGCGGGGTGTAGAAGTCGTTGCTGGAACATTTTCTTCTTTTACAGGTTTACCTACAGGGGATACTTGGCAGTAGAGGGTATTTTACTCTATGAACAATGCACCAGAAAGGATCGGGAGGTTGGCGGGATACTTAGCAGTGGGAGGGTACTTTCTTTTCACTGACAGGGCCTGGGGAAGGATTGGGAGATGGGTGGGATGTTTGGCAATGGGAGGGTATTTTATTTCATGGACAGGACATGGAGAAGAATCGGGAGGTGGGCAGGATACTTGGCAGTGGGAAGGTATTTTATTTCATGAATGTGATATGGGGAAGGATTGGGAGGTAGGCAGGATACTTAATAGTGGGGCACAGGGAAGGATCTGGAGGTGAGGGGATACTTGGTAGTGAGAGGGTATTTTTTTCTTTTCATGGATGGGGCACAGGGAAGGATCAGAAGGTGGGTGGAATATGTGAAATTGTATTTTATGAATGGGGAAGGACCAGAGGTGCGCAAGATACCTGGCAATGGGAGCACATTGTTTTTGTGCATCTCCTCTGTTTGAAACTGATTGTGACTGCCACTCAGCTACTTGTTGTTCAGTATCATGCAGATGAAAGGCTTCAGCTGCTCTGGATTGGAGTGGCTCGATCCTTTCACCTGCATGAAATTTCCACCCAGCAAACAGAGAACAGTGTCATGATCAGTCTTGCTGACCATTAGTCTGTCACTGTTGAACCTACTGAAGCCTGAGCTGCACTGAACACAGCAACACACCTCTGAAACCCAGGTTTTTTTTTTGAAATTTAACATCTTTATTGATTTTATGATACAATACATCGGTAAACAAGCTATACAAACTGCAGTAGAGAGCCCTTACAATACAAACAGTGGATAGCAAATAGACTATATAAAGGAGTAAATATATAGAAGTGACAGAATAACAAACCCCCCTCCCCACCGGTGCTCCCCCCCTCCGTAAACCCACGGAGTGTGCTATAAAATATTACACAGAGTTTATATGTATAGCTAGAAATTGGGTATGTTATATTGACTCTGGGGAGTCTATCAATTAACCAATATCAATGCAGGTATAAGGTATACAGTTTACCCCATTTTTTATCGAAACTTGACAGATTATTATGAGAGCCAGCAATCAGACGTTCGGTCCTGAAGTAGGCTGAGAGGTCATTCAGCCATTCAGTATATGTTATAGTTAGTTGATCCAGCCAATGTTTAAGCACTAGTTTCTTGACTACCATTGAGATTAAGGCTGTTTGATATTTACGCTCTTTGACTCGGATATTAGAGTAGATTCCTAGAATACAAATCTCCACAGTAAAGAGATCCTCTAAGCCAAGTAAGGGATCTAAGTCTGATTGGATTGTATGCCATACAGGAGTGACTTTTTCACAAGACCAAAGAATGTGAAGCAGGTTCCCTTCGGCTTTGCCATATCTGGAACAGCTGGAAGTAAATAGATGGCCAATTTTGGATAGTTTAACTGGTGTGTAATACAGATTGTGTAAAATATGGTATAGGGTAATTCTGAGTTTATCCTGGAAGATGAATCTATATAAGTCCTGCCAGACTCTAGTCCAATCTATGTTTGCATTTGGCAACAAAGAAGACCAGATTCTGGAGCTGGGTATGACATCTGGGTGGCCCAAAGTTAGAAGAGAATAATATAAGTGGGATAAGCAATGAGGCTTAGAGGATAGGTCGTGGAAGCTGTCAACAAGAGGTTGTATTTTGGATTCTTGTGGAGAGGTTCCAAATGTTTGTTCTATTAGGTGTCTCAATTGAAAGACCTTGAAGGAGCAAGTAGTGGGAAGATTGTATTTGTTCCTTATTTCAAGGAGGGAGAGAAGGGAATTGTGGGAATACAGGTCCGCTACCTCAGCATTCTGCAATTGAGGCAGCCAGTTATAAATGAGGTGGGTATTACCTATCTTGATGTTAGGGTTGAGAATAAGGGGTTGGGCAAAGTCCTGACATGGGGAGAGCTTGTTGGAGGAGCAGAATTGCGATAAAACTCTTGGGGAAGTCCCAATTACTGATTGGCATATAGAATCCGGTAGCCTGTTTGTAGGGATATAAAAAATAACTGGGGAGAGGAGTTGTTGTAGGAGCATCTGTGATTCCAATTGTAACCAGAGGGGAATATAATCACCCGATAGATTAGTATTCCATCTACCAAGCTTGGAGAAATGACTCGCCCAGTAATAAAGGAGAAAGTTAGGGAGGCGAAGACCGCCTGATGATCTGGGAAGACTCAATTTGAGATAAGATTTCCTGGGTTGTTTATGTAACCATATGAAATTGGAAATGAGAGAGTGGACCTTCTGAAAGAAAGAAAGGGAGAGCAAGATGTGCAACATATTCAAAGGATAAAAAAGCAGAGGAAGAACATTCATTTTGATTATATTAATACGTCCCCAGAGAGTCAGTGGGAGAGCCTCCTATCTATGAAGGTCTGACAGAAGGGTTACCACTAGATCATCCAGGTTCAGTTTCCTGGTAAAAAATGTATCTGTGGCTAGGTATATTCCCAGGTATTTCAGTGAATGAGGGAACCATTTAATATCAAGGTTGTTGAAATCTGCTTTATGAGTGAGATGACTGAGGGGAAATATTTCAGTTTTGTTAAGGTTAAGTTTATAGTTAGAGAAAGAGCTGTACTGGGATACTACATCCGGTAAGTGCTTTAGAGAAGAAACTGGATTCTTTAAATGAAGGAGAATATCATCCACAGAGGCACAGAGGGTAAGAGTATGGTTTAAGATTGAGATTCCTTTTATTTGAGGAGACTGTTTAATGTGGTGCAAAAGAGGTTCCAAGTAGAGATTGAATAAGAAGGGTGAGGGGGCAACCCTGTCTAGTACCTCAGTAAAGGGAAAACCTTGAGGAAAAAACTCCTTTACGGTATATCTTTGCTGTGGGAAATGAATATACAGCTTGGATCCACTGAATGAATAAAGGGGGAAAGCCCATTTTACCCAAAGTTACCCAGAGAAATACCCAGTCCACCCTATCAAAGGCCTTCTCGGCATCCATTGAGATTAGGGCCATGTGGAAGTGATAGAGAGAGATGGGCTGTTTGGAATATATGGATGAGTTTCCTAAGGTGATCTGCTGAAGATCTGTCTGGGACAAATCCCACTTGTTCCTGACTGAGAAGCTGGGACCATACCTTGTGTATACGATTAGCGAGTATTTTTGTCAAGATTTTAATATCACTGTTTAGGAGTGAGATCGGTCGGTAACTTCCTGGGACAGGTGAGGTTTATCGGGTTTCAAGAGAAGAATTATTGACACCTCCAATAGAGTTGGATCTAAGGGTTTAACATCTAATATATACTGATATAATTTAAGCAGCAGATGTGCCAGTTCTTTGACAAAGGTTTTATAAAAGTTGGTGGGGAAACCATCGGGGCCTGGAGCTTTATCTAGAGTTAAATCCTGAATAAAAAAACAAGGAGTTGGTGTGTTTGTCAGAGGTAGTTGAAGTAAATTGTTATCTGTTATCTGTGTTATCTGTGTACTTATCTAGGTGCTTGTCACAGGTGTCAGAAGGGAATTGTTATCTGTGAAATTAACAAAGTGTAGAAAGATTTGCAAAGTAGGGGGAGTGGCTTAGCTAGAAGGAGCCAGGTGAAGACCAGATATAAATACTGCCCTAGATGACTTCTGCCAGAGGACAGACAGAACTCCAGGAGGAAGGAGCTACTGGTATAACTAAAACTTCTCTACTGGGACTATATTGCCCTCCTTCCCTCCCCTCCACCCCCCACCCTAAACCAGTTCTACTTTTATAGGCACAGAATTTAACTGACAACAGGAACTTCCTGTTTGGGAGCAGGACGTGAGTGATCACAGAGCCACCAAAGACTCACCATCCTAGAAGGGCAAGAGTAGCTCTCCATCCCCCCAGCTGCTGGAGGTCTGACTCTGAGCAAGAAAGGAGACTACTGAGAAATATAGGAACTTCTTGTCTCAGAACATGAAGATCAAGAGATAAAAGGGTGCAGAGGCAGTAAGTAAGTAAGTAGGAAGAGAAAAAAAAAGAAATAAACAAACAGAGGAAAGAGTAAGTATTCCAAATAACAGTTAGGGGGCCAGAAAAAAGACATGATGGGAGTGGTGCAGTGCAGTGGCTGTGGAGCAGCAGTCTTCCGGGAGATGTTTTGGAGGATGCAGTGTTGTCCCATCTGCAGACACCTCTCTGGGCTGATGGAGGAGGTTGCTCATCTCCAGGCTGAGTTGGCCAGGATTTGTGGGACCTCCTCTCCCACCCAGGGACCACCAGGGTCACTGCCATTGCCTCATAGGTTGCCAAGAAACAGGAGTGGTTGGACCACAGTGGGCTCAGGGAAGGTGAGGGTGGTGGAACAGAAGCTCATCCCTCCAGTTGTACCTCTCCACAATTTTGATGCCATTCTGGAAAAGTGTGGTTCCTCTATGGAGGCACCCACAGTGGAGACCAAGGAGGATGCTGGGAACCTCCACAAAGGAGACCCAAAGAAGGGTGGCATGGGACCCCACAGGGGAAGGAAACAACTCCTGGTGGGGGACTCCATTGTTAGGAAGGTAGAACTGGGGGAGGAAGGGGAGAGGGAGGTAAGGTGCCTGCCTGGCGCCATGGCTTGGAGAGACAGGGAGCGAATCCTCAGGATCGCAGGAGCAGCTGCACAAGGGAGGGAGCTGGATGTCATTGTCCACCTAGGGACAAATGACCTGGTTAGAAAGTGATCAGAGCAGTGCAAGAAGTGTTTGTGGAGATGGGGAGGGGCCTTAGACAAATAGCATACATGGTAACCTTCTCGGAGGTGCTGCCTGTCTATGGCACGGGTGAGGCTAGGGTGCTCCACACCATGGGATTTGATCAGTGGTTAAAAAACTGGTGCAGAGCTCAGGGGTTTGGCTTCATTGGAGACTGGGGGTCCGCCTGGAGGGATGCAGGCCTATACTGGCATGATGGTCTGCATCTGTCCAGGAGGGGAACCAGGATCCTAGGTGATAGGTTTAAATACTTCATTGACAAGTATTTAAACTAGCCAAGGGAGGCACTGGAAAGGAGTAGGAAATCCTAGCCCCCAAAATATCAGGGTACTAAGTGAGGTAGACACCAACATAGAGATGTCAATAGGAAATGCGGGGTAAATGGAGAAAGTGACAAATGCAATAAGGACAGGGATGGGGCAAAAGGTGTAAGGCCATCAAGAAATGAAGGTAATGAGTACCAATGCCCATAGTCTGGGCAACAAGCTCCCTGAACTGGTGGCCTTGATGGAAGAGGGATGCCTGGATATCTTGTAGCAGTCACAGAAACATGGTACACAGAGAACCATGACTGGGATGTTAACATGACCGGTACACAACCTACAGGAGACAGGGAGGCAGAAGAGGGAGTGTAGTTCTTATGTAGGGAAGGATAAAACAACTGAACAAAAGAGTAAACAGGGAGGAGAGGAGGCACTGTGGGTCACCTTAGAGACTGAAAATGGGACCACAATCTGCACAGGGGTTGTACATAGACCCCCATGTCAGGGGGAGGAAATGGACAAGGATATGACAGAAGGCATACTTAGGATGGCAGAGAAAGGGGAGATACTGTTGATGGGGGACCTTAACATGCCAGATGTTAACTGGAGCACCTTTACCGCAGCCACATCCAAAAGCGGGGCCATTCTTGATGCCCTTCAGGTGGCATGCCTCAAACAGCTAGTTTTGGAACCCACTCATGAAGGAGCAATCTTAGACCTCGTACTCTCAAATGGGGACAGTGAGAGGATCTCAGATCTAGAAGTGGGTAGCCATTTGGGAACAAGTGACCACCAAACAGTGTGGTTCATGATAAACACTGCTACACTGTCAAGCCATACAAAAGTGAGGGTTCTGGACTTCAGGAGGGCTGACTTTGGCAAGATGGGAGAGTGCCTAGAAAAGCACTAGCAAACAGGCTAGAAGGAGGTGCAGCAACAATGGGCAAATATCAAAACTGCCATCACAGGGCAACAAGCCTTTGTGTAAAGCAAATAAAAAAATCAAAATGAAAGAAAGCGACACTATGGTTCTCAAAAGAGGTGGTGGTGAAGGTTAGGGAGAAAAAGATAGCATTTAGGAAGTATAAGGAAACACAGAAGGAGCAGGACAGAGAACTGTACCAGTTAAGGCAGAAGGAAGCAGTGAGGGTAGTCAGAATAGCAAAGGCACAAACTGAGGAGAAGATAGCTAACTCGGTTAAGAAGGGGGATAAAACCTTTTATAGCTATATCAGGGAGCGTAGAAAGACAAAGGGAGGGATAGTGAGGCTGAATAGAATGGATGGTGGGTGGGCAGAGAGTGACAGTGATAAAGCAGGGATACTGAATGAATACTTCTGTTCAGTATTCACAAAAGAGGAAGTGGGGAGGTGCTTAATCCAATTAACAGAAGCACTCTGGAGAGGGGTTGATCCCAGTCCTTTCACAGAAGAAAGGTTCTGAAGAACTCCTAAAACTGAAGGTGGACAAAGCAATGGGACCAGATGGAATTCACCCCAGAATTCTAAAAGAATTAAGCAGAGAACTAGTGACACCACTGACTACGCGTTTTAACAAATCATGGGAGGATGGTGTGGTACCTGAGGACTGGAAGAAGGTGGATGTGATTCTCCTTCACAAAAGTGGGACCAAGACGGAGGCAGGAAACTACAGATCTGTCAGTTTGACCTCTGTGGTAGGGAAAGTGATGGAATCACTTCTGAAGGAAAGATTGTTGAGTACCTAGAGGCCAGTGGGGCATAGGACCCAAGGCAGCATGGGTTCACAGCAGGAAGGTCATGTCAGACGAATCTAATTGATTTCTTTGACTGGGTGACCAAAGTAGTAGACCAGGGAGGGGCTGTGGACATGGCCTACCTAGACTTTAGCAAGTTATTTGACACAGTCCTACACAAAAGATTAGTAGTCAAATTAACCAGCCTGGAAGTGGGTCCCAAGGTGGTAGCCTGGGTAAAACATTGGCTGAACAACAGGACACAGAAGATAATTGTAAATGGAGTCCACTCTGAAGAAAGAGGGGTTACTAGTGGGGTACCGCAGGGTTCAGTACTGGGTCCAGTCCTTTTTAATGTCTTTATAAGTGACATTGCAGAGGGACTGGAAGGAAAAGTATGCCTCTTGGCAGATGACACAAAGATCTGCAACAGGGTTGATACACAAGGAGGCGTGGAAAGGATGAGAAGGAACTTGGCAAGGTTGGAGGAATGGTCAGAAGTATGGCAGCTTGGATTCAATGCAAAGAAGTGCAAAGTAATGCACCTGGGAAACAAAAACCCAAGGGAAGATTACACAATGGGGGGGAGGTAGTAACAACAACAAAAATGGAAAGAGACCTAGGGGTAATCATATCAGATGACCTTAAGGTTGGCAAGCAATGCGAGAAGGCAGTAGGGAGGGCTGGGGATACTTTGATGATAGGAGAGGTATCACCAGCAGAAAACAGGAAGTGTTATCCCCTGTACAGACAGTTGGTGAGACCCCATCTGGAGTACTACGTCCAGTTCTGGAGACCCCATCTCCGCAAGGACTTAGACAGGATGGAGGCAGTTCAGAGGAGGGGCAACTAAAATGGTGCAGGGTCTGCAAGAGAAGCCATATGAGGAGAGACTAAAGGAGCTAATATGTGCCCTTGAGGAAAGGAGGGAGAGGGGGACATGCTAGAAACGTTTAAGTACCTCAGTGGAGTCAACAAAGTCCAAGAGGGTAGCATCTTTCAGAAAAAGAGATGTGCAAGAACAAGGGGACGCAATTTGAAGATAGAGGGGGGATGGCTTAGGGGCAATGTGAGGAAGTATTTTTTCACAGAGAGGGTGGTGGATGCATGGAGCAGCCTTCCTGAGGAGGTTGTGGGGTCTAAAACTGTGGGAGAATTCAAGAATGCATGGGACAGACATAAGGCAATTTTTGTGGGGGATAGGAAGAAATAGGCTGTTGGTTAAATAGGATCTGCAGCTTACCCTCTAGGTAGGGAAATGGGCAGACTAGGTGGGCCAAGCAGTCCTTATCTGCCATCAAAGTCTATGTTTCTATAACCACCACTAACTCCTCAAGGGTAATGGGTTCCACTAAAGAAGTCTGGGATTGTTCTGATAGGGAAGGAAGAGCAAGAGAGTCTAAGTACTGTTTTATATTTTGAGAAGGTGTCCCTGGGGGTTTTCCCCCATAGATGGACCGATAGAAGTTCTCAAAGGTGGAAGCTATATCCCTAGGAGCTGTTTTTATAGTACCATCTGGAGCCTATATAGAGGGTATGAGTCTTGAGCTTTCTACTTTACGTAGCTGAAGAGTTAGAAGTTTCCCAGCCTTTTCCCCTTGGTCTATATATGTAGATTTGGTTTTCAAAATTGCATATTCTGCCTTTTCTCTTACAAGGTCAGCATATTTATTCCTAAGATTCAGAAGCTCTGATGCTGAAACAGGGGTAGTTGAAGAAGATAGAGAAAGCTCTGCCATATTTAGGATAGGAGAGATAAGGCTTCTTTTTCTCGCAGTTTCTTTCTTCTGGGGGATATTCTAATAAGTTTGCCACAAATGTAGCATTTGAGAGTACACCAGAGAATGTCATCCCTTTGAATTGAACCGATATTTTTATCTGTGAAAGTTTGAATGGAAGACTGGATTCTAGAGATAGTGTTTTTATTGTTTAATAGTTGTGTATTCAGCTTCCATGACCTATCTCTGGGACTAGTAGGGGAGGGAGTAAGGTCTATCCAGACCAGCGAGTGGTATGATATTACTATTGGTTCAATGCTGGTCTGGCATAGACCTGGTAAGAGAGGAATACTAGTTAGGATGTAGTCCAATCTAGACCATGATTGATGGACGTTATAATAAAAAGTGAATAGTTGGTGTGATGGATTAAGCAATCACCACGGATCACAAAGATCTCGCGTGTCTATGAAGTCATTAAGAGCACTTTGGGATGCAGAGGGAGCTTTTAATGGTTGATATGTCCTGTCTAGGTCTTGGGATGGGGGGACGTTCCAGTCACCCCCTAATATCAAGGATATGGGGAGGAGTGGAGCAATCTTACTGGCAATCTCCTTAAAGAATGAGGGACCGCCACCCGGTAGCCCATATATGGAACCTAGTAACACAGTAGCCCCCATGAGGATGCCTTTAACAAGAACGTATCTGCCATTAGGACCTATCACTGTGGAGTCTGTTTGGAAAGAGATTGTGTTTTTGATTAGAATAACTGCCCCAATACTTGCTGAGGAATCTCCTGCTGCAAAAAATTGTGAGAAACCAAGTCTCTGTAGCCAGACAGCCTCTCTTGCCAGGAAGTGGGTTTCTTGTAACAGAATTATATCTGCACTGAGCAGGGAACAGTGGTTAAAGGAATGTTCTAAGATCACTAGGTGCCAAAACAACTAATGTGGTGATGTTCCTTGTGCTTTCCGATTGGACAATATGTATTCTGTATGGCAATCGTATAGCTCGGAATGTATTAATATAATCAAATCCTCCCACTTCATTTTTAATTTTTCCGACTTTGTTTACAGGCGCGGGACGCTTACCACAATGCTTTGCAGTTCTCTTTCTTCATCATAGCAGGGATCACACCTCCGCGGTGCATTTGAAATGTTCAGTGTGTGGAGCAGCAGTGCGATCCCTCATCTGTGTACCGTGCTCATCTTCTGCAACAAGAGCACTTATATCCAGTCATTCTTGCCGAATTCTCGTTTAGATGCCGTAATCGGTAACGCTTTTCTGTGAATCTTTTGCCTTCCCACCAGCTACAGGAACGGTATGAGCGTTGCTAACAGTGCAGGACTAGCATCGTGAGGGGAGCGACGGTCTTGTACTACTGGAGACATTGTTTCACTTGTCTCCTTTTTTATTTGTAATACTGTCCATTTTCCCTTTCTGCAGTGAGCCATAGCATCTTCTGGTCAGTTTGCAAGATTCCTGTAGGGCTCAGCATTACAAGGTCACCCTTAGTATATGGCAGCACTAGAAAACATTGCGTGCATGTGTCTGTCCTGAATAACAGTAGCCTGTTACTATTGCATTTTTCTCACTTGCTGACTGTTTTGTCTTTACTTGAGTATTTACACACTATGTATTTACTGCTTATCTATCTCATTATTGCATAGGGTGCATTATTGTTTATGACTGTGGACACCACCAATTTTTATTGTATTATGCCTTTCTATCATAAACAACAGCCCTGATGCTTATTGGAATACCTCCAGTCAGTTATTGAGGTGCTTTATTATTATATAGTGCAGCACAACACTGTTTGTGTGTTGGAATTTGAAGAGTCAGTTATTGTGGAGGTGTGCCTTTATATCAGGGGTATATTAGTTCACATTGTTACACTGAAGGGGCAGATATACAGCAGCACCAGTATATGGCAGCATTTAATCCACTGCCTGGCACCATGGTACAGCACCACTAATAACCAGAGTTGACCTGTTGCTTTACTTTGTGGCCGGCATCGATGGAGTTTTTTTTTTAAATGTAACTGAAAAGAAGTCAACTTTGAGTGTCATTTGCTACCTTGAAAGTAGTTGTTTTGTATGTTGTTTCTATGTCATGATACCAACCATTACCATAATCAACTTTTACGAGTTGGTACACTTGTTGGACTGTGGCAGTTTGTTCAGCCACACCATTGCCAGTTTCATCTTTGGTCCCTGTAAGAATAGGTCACAGTATTATAGTGTTCATACTATTTTAACTGTTAAATATCCTGTTTCTATACTGTATATGTGTATTCTAATTTTTTGGATCCTGGTGGCAGGTTAGTGGCTGTTTTAACATAGTGGTAACCTAGCTCCACAACCTTCCTTGCTCATCTTTCCATAGCTATACTGCACTGTCAGCATCACTTATAAAGAAACAGAGACACAGTCACACTATCTCGGAAGCCTTCATAGACTGTTGTGTAGTTCCACTGTCCACAAGTGAAGCCCTACAAAATGGTGAACTACTGCGTTGTGGCTCAATGTAGCAACAAACCTGAAGAAGAAATTTCTTTGTTTGATTTCCCTAAGCGTGACACATCTCCAAACCGTTTTAAGAGGTGGGTTAGTTTTGTGAAGTTAGATCGTGACTGGGATTTCCAAGCTGCTGTTGCCCCCACTATCTGCTCTGCACACTTTATGCCAAACGATTTCAGCAATCACATGCAGTTTCAGTTGAAATTCGCAAACCGCTTGAGACTAGTTAAGGGTGCTGTTCCTAGCGTGTGCCCTGTCATCACCAAGCCCTGCCTACTATTTGAAAATGCCTACAAATGCATTTATGATGGCCCACGTCCATATGGTTCTGCACCCAAAAAGCGCAGTCGTGCAGTGGACAAGCTGAGCATTACCCGGGTAAGTCTGTATGTGTGTGGGTGGTGTGGTAGTTGGTGGTTCTTCATTGTGTCTGCATTGACAGTTCACTGTTTTACACTGTTCCCCAACCCTAGACCACAATAATTCTTTCACCAATAATGCAACAGGGGCTGTCTAATTCTGAAATTTCCTTGCACACCCACCAAACATGGGTTCGTCGTTAATGCATACGCCCATAAACGGTACTTATTTTGAGAGCACAAGGCATGACAGAGTGTGGTTATTGGTGGATTGACTCACGCTCTGTGTGTATGTCACGAGCCACAGCCCAGTGACATAACCACACCAGAAGCGGTAAACAGTCCAACTATCCACACCCCTGGAGTAGACATACAAGTAACCCATGTGTAGGATCAATTACACATGTGTTCCATGTTTTTATTTTTCTCCCCTAGCTCCTTACCAGCCTCTCCTTTGGTCCTTCCTATGCCCCTCACTTGCCACTGTACCCCAATGCATCCACCCATCACCCCACACTGCAGCCCCCCTGAGTAACCCAGCTGTAAACTTTCAACAGGTGGGTCCCTCTCCTTTGAGGTGGAAGGCACAAGTGGTGCAGCCAGCATGTAAGTCTTTGCCCTGGGTGCTGCTGAGGTTGTCCACGGGCTGCTTCTGGCCTTGCTGTAGTGCGATCTGACTACCATCATCCTGGTGGCCATGGTGCTCTTTTCCCACTAGCTCCCTTGGGCGTGGCATGCCACGAATGTCAGGGCATACCGCAACGGTCACCATGCACCATTACTCATTTGGGACACAGCGCAATGCCATATCCCCAGCCTCTGCAAGGGGGTGAGCAAGCACTGGGTCACTTCCCTGCCCTCCACCCAGAGAAGGCAGGCAGTCAGAGGCTTGAGACTTCCCCACCCCACTGTCCCCCAGCGTCTCAGTCCATTCCCAAACCCATGGCAGTGGAATAGCCAGTGTAAAACCAACTGTGACGCCAATGGACAACTGTGTTTTTTATTGCCCTGCCTCAACTGTGTGTTATTGTAGGATATGCTTATGGTTGCTTGTAGGATACCCATGGTCATGTGATGGACCAATGATGTAACAGGGTTTTCACACCCCATTTTATAATCTTGCCTCTTAGCTGCTCATGGTTGCACATAACATTTTCATTGTAACATTAACTTTTTTGATGCATTTGTTTGTTTTTCAATAATCACATGGATTAGCAAGGCCTCTTGTGATTTCCAGAGATGTAGAGAGGTGGAGGTGTGGGTTATTTACCCGTTCATGAGATGTAATCAACTGTTTTTGTTTTCTGTGTCTGTAAGGTTGAACAAATATTCAATTCTGTTTGCCTAGAATGCATACTAATGTGTCTCTGGGTGCCAGATGTCCTTGTGTAATTCACAGCTCATTTTGACATTAATTTAGCAGGCACAACAAGTAGGGGAACACAAAAACAATCTGTATGGCACTCGTTATCACTCCATTGTTACCATCTGTAGCCTTTATGCACTCGTTTACAAACTCTAAATGGGATTGTAAAGGAGGTGAGCAACAGCAGATGCCATACTTCAGCAAACACAAGTCAGAGTACACCATGAGCCCCCCACCCCTCCCTGAAAGAACCAACATATTTTCTCTGCCTGGTGCCTGAATAGGACACTTTACTAATTTCAGATGCAAAGGATTGTGGTGGTCTCTTGGTATGGACCTCACAGCACTGCTGTTCATTCACACAGCTACCACCGTTTAGGCACACCATCCAGCAGGTGTTTTCCCACTCTAAACTGTATCTGCCTCAGATGGCTTACCTTTACATAGGTTTCAGGAGCCTACAGAGTCTGTAGGAGCATGCTGTGAACCCACACTCCTTTTCAAATCAAATGAGTAAGCTGCCAGTCAATGCTGAAATAATATGTTTTTACATAGTGCCCTCAAGACGGACAAGGCACCAGTCCCAGAATGGATCCCTCCCAGGTTGCTCAAGTAGCTGGCAGATGCCCTGGCCACTCATCTAGCAGACATAACTCCTTCCCGCAGATGGGGTGTGTACCTCAGGACTGGCGGATGGCCCATGTTGTGCCTATCCACATGAGTGGCTCGCAAGAGTGGCCTGGCAACTATCAGCACGTAAGCGTGGCGTCGGCAGTGGGCACAGTGATGGAGGTCATCTGGAAGGAGAGGATGGGGTGTTCTTTGTGCATGTGTTCACTGAGAAGATAGCAAGCATGGCTTCATGTCATGTTAGACAAATCTGGTGGAGTCCTATGAAGAGGTCATGAGGGCACTGGATCAGGTCAGGTTCAGAGGGTGGGGGAGAGGGGTTGTCTCATCCTCCAGTCTAGTCACAAGTGGGGTACCATAGGGGTCGGTGCTGAGCCAACTCCTGTTTAACACTTACATCGCTGCCATCAGAAGTGGTGTCCGGAATTTAATGGGTGGAGGATGAGGATGGGGAAAAATGCAGCGCTACTTCTCCGAGAGCCCAAGGAGCTGGTGGCTGCTACTACTGTGGAGGAGTTCAAGAAGGGATGAGATCGGTGTAGGGGTAGGGTGCATCCTGTAGTACCACTGAGAAATGGGGGACCTTGTAGGGAGGGACATGGAGCTACAAAAGGTGTCCTGACTAGTCAATGACCATTCAGCAGACTTTATAGACCAGAGTGCTTATTCTGCTGGCATCATGGTATGTTACTATATTAGTATATACCACTTGAAGGCTGTTATGGTGCAATGGTGTGCTCCAACTTGTGTTTGTTACCATCTCTATCCCATGTCCAGTTTGTTATGAAGTGCGTAGGATTTTTTCAGTCACTAGTTTCCATAACACACAGTCTATCAATGTCTGCCTAAATGTGGAGCTAGCCCCCTAGACTGCAGCTGCCCCAACCACCTCCACTACTGTCATTCCCATGACGGCCTCTTCCCTCCTCCACCCATACCATCCCTTCTGCTCTGTCCCGCCCTCTTAAAACTTCCTACAGTTCTCACGTTACCACCCCTCTAGTAGAGCATCCCATTTAGATACCACCCTCTTGGTAAAGCAGTGCCTTCTCATCTCCCTCCTAAAACTTCCGACCTCCAATCTTAGTCCATGCCCCTTTGTGTCCCTACCGTTCCCTAGTTTACATTGTCCGCTTAGGCCTTGCCCATCATCCATTCCCTGTAACATTTTGGTTGCCTTCAGTTGCACACCTTCCAGTGAATTAATATCCCTCTTCAGATATGGCCAACAGTACTGCAAACTGGACTACTAGTGCGGACTGACCAAAGATCGTTCCAGGACCAGTATCGGCGCCCCATGCCTGGTTGATAAACCCCTTGTGATACAGCCCTGCATCTTATTCACCTTAGCTGCTGCTGCTGCTTTCCTGCAATTGGGCATACTTGTTCATGCTTCCTGTTACCAACACCACTCTGGACTCTAATACCTTGACATTGTAAGGGACTGCACAACCGAAAAATGAATGTTGAAACAGCACTTGTTTTTATTTCTGAGCACATGTACTGATTATAGTGTGAGTATTCACAGAAAATTCACACATAAAGCTTTACTTTAATTTTATCAGATGTTGACTGCCGCCACTTCATCACCATCCGCACAGTTACCTGCCACAACACCAAATGCGAATACATCAGCAACGCTGGACAGCGGTGAAGCAATTTCGGTAGCTGAAGAGGTATGATCTTTTTGTCACACTGCATGCATTGGCCATGCTCTGCATTTTGTCCATCACCTATGCAGCTTGCTCTCAAGTAACAAGGTCCAACATAAGCATTAGACCGCAGTTTTTCCAGATCTCCTGGTATCTGCCAACCTGTCTTGCATCACCGAGACATGGCTGGATGAAAGTGCAGGCCCCATTTTTGAGTCTGCAGTTCCAGCCAGGTTCTCAGTGGTTCACCACCCGAGAGAGGATCATATAGGGGGGTGCAGCTGTCTCTTTTAGAATAGACTAGCCCTGCTCTTCCAGACTGTAGACAGACTGTGCAATCCAGCCTATCTTCATTGAGGTGGAGCATTGCCACGAAATACAGTTTCCTCAGGGCATATCCCGAAACAGTGTTATTTGTGGCGTACGTAGCTTCCATTAGGTAACATTGAAAGATGTTACGGGTTGAGTTTTCATTACTATGCTGATGACTCTCAACAGAACATGTCTTTTATACCTGAACAGGAGTTAGACTGTGCTATGGTGTTTAATAACTGCCTGCTGTAGATTCAGAACTGGATGACTGCCAGTTGGCACCGGTTGAACTCGGGGTGGGGTGGCAGGCACATAGGTATTACTTTACATATTTATTTACTGACAGCTGTCAAATATGTTCGTATTTATCTCCATTGCAGGTGTGTGCAGATGTGCCAATTGGTGTCGATTCAGAGCACAAAGCTTGTACATCTGTTCATGGTTCCACAGATGGATGTATGGACCAGGAAAGCACAGAACAAACTGCTTCTGCCTTTGAAATCTCCCTCACACTTCCAAGTTTGATTTTCATGACAAATGACACCTTGTCGTCCAGATGTCAAGTGCCATTGCCACCTGTTCTGAAGAAGTCAGTGAAAATCCAGACCAGCCACAAAACTGGTCACTGAAATAAGGGTGTGTACATTTGTTTGGGGGAAGATACTGCTATGGCAGATGTACAACACCATCAGCCCGTGAACTAACATGTCACTTTTCTTGCAGGAGTTATGACGAAGCAACCAAAGGTCAGATCGATAGGTGTGCAGTGCAATCTACTGGAAGAGCCACCAATAGCATCCTCCACACCGCTGCAGAGTCGGTCAAGCCTCAGGCACTGAACACCACACAGACACTCGAGACAAGGAGTACATTCCTTCACAGGAGTCTTTTGAGAGAGATGCAATGGGAACCTCATTAAATCAGTGTCATGATTCCTTGCATGCTATATATGTGCGTGAACATTTGTTGGATTGGACAAGCCCAATACAAATCAGTTATGTTTTTGTCCATCGTAAGTGTGAGGCAACTCAATGTTCCTGCACACATACACTGACAGAAAGACAGACCGCGCTTTGCAGCCTGGAGACTGTCTGTCTCCCACTCAATCTCTCTGACCTTCAATAGACCCTGCCAGCAGTACTGTGTTATATCCTTCGTGGTTTGTGGTGGTGTGATACAGTTTGGGGGTGTCAGTGGATCATGAAGAGGTGCCACAGTAACAGAACAAATGGTGCAGTAATGTGCCAGCATCTTCATGGCCACCCTGAGAGGAACTGCTTGTTACAGCAAGTGGTATAGTTCGACCAGTTAAGAATAACATGAACTGCCAATGGTACATGGCTTTTACCAATGGAACAGTTACTGGTTGTATGGTATATAGTTTTACCGTTAGCACATTCACAGTGCTGGCACCAAAGTACAAATTAGGCCACAGTTCGCAGCAGTGCTACAAAAACATTCAAAACACCTTCCGGTACTGCCGTATGTAGTCGACTGTACTATAGCTGTCCAGCAACTGCTATTCATGGCTGCATCCACATCCATGTGATGGCACAAACTGTGCTCAACAGTGCTGCTTCACTGTACTGCAGGCTACGAGCAGCCGCTGAAAGGTGCCATGCGTTATTGTATGTCCTTTCCTGTTAGTATGGAGTGCCCATTGGCATTGACAGCTTTCATTTTCCAGAGTGGCAATATCCACGTTCTTGCTTTTTCAATTTGTTGATAGAAGTCACCCATTGAGGTACAAAACATTAAACAACTGGTTCCACTGATGTTCCGATTTCAGAAACTGTCATGGGGACATCAGAAGCGTGCCTCCTAATGCACTCTTTTGGTTGATCTCAACACTGGAGTACATGCCCTACAGTCGGATTTTGATTCCTTATTATTGTTACACACTAATAGTGTTCCTTTTCATCATGTTCGCCCCATAGCTCTGCATCAAAGTCCAGTGGTGGCATCCCAACACTGTTTGCTACATGTATGTACTTAGCCCCGTGTCAATTGTACCATTACGGCATAGAATGTGATCCTTAGTCATAGCCTGAAACTTCCAACTTATCGCCAGCTGTTGGACATAGTTTTCTTGATACAAGGTGATCTGTTCACTGGCTACAACACTATTTGGTTCTCTTTTGCAGATCCCCATAAAAGACAGATCACAGAAGTCCCATGAGGATGAGAAGTACATCGCTTTTCTCATCTGCCTTACACCAGCTGTTCAAAACCTGCAAAGTGTGTCATGCTGCTAATAGGTCCAATACTCCACTGATGAGCCCAAAAATGTCAGGAACATTTTGTAGTAACCACAATATGTTTTGACTGTCACCATAAAGAGGTGTGGCACAGTCAGCCAACCATTAGTCACTACTCAATTGGCAATGTGTTGCTGTCGGCAGCCATAGTGGTTTCTGGCTGTCCTGTGTACAAAGCTTTGCGCATCTTTAAATACATGAATATTCCATGTGTGACACGGTCAACACTTCAGTACCACATGCGTACAGTTATCAGTCCTACAATCAAGGCATGTTGGTCAGAGCATCAGAAAGCAAATCTTGACATCTTACGTACCATGGGTGGCGGTTTAATACTAGGTGGGGATGGACACGCAGATAGTCCTGGACACTGCACAAAGTACGGCTCATACACCCTGATGGAGCACCGTATAAATAAAGTGCTTTGCGTCTGCCTTGTCCAGGTAACATAGGGTGACAAGCAGTGTACCCTTTTAAATATATGATGTAGCTTTGCAGTTCACATGTTACTTTTGAATTCTGTTTGACTGCAATGAGTAATAATTCTGTGTATGCCTCCCAACCTGTAGAGCAATGAGGTTAAGAACTCTTCTTGGATGGAGCTGGAAGGCCTTAACCGATCTCTGACCTACATAGTGGAGGAGAACCACTTTAAAATAGACTGCATCATAACAGACAGGCACCGACAGATCAATTTCTGGCTTTCCAATTCGCCCATGATGGATGGAGCCAAGCATTACTACGACATCTGGCATGTGGCAAAGGGTGTGCATCAAATGTTCATATCAGAGACAGTAAAATTCTATGAAACCACACATTGAAATGTGGTGATAGCAGTACAGATACACAAACACGTAACAAATCACATATGCTGCATGTAGACCCAGTCCCCTAGCACAGCAGTACTTGTACCGCTCACAGTCCCGGCAAACAGGGTACAGGAACAAGCCATGGATGCCAGGGGCATGGCTGGTGGAGGAGACATGAGTGTTCCCATGGATTTCATCCCTTCTGGGAGGTGTGGGCAAGTGGGGCTCGGTGCTTGGTTGTACCCAGGCGGTGGCTCAACGATCAACCAGCTCAGCCACATCACTTCGCCACACTATATTGTGTACTTGTGTGCACTATCATTGGTGATCACCAGGCTATGCATGCTCACATAATTACACCACAGGTTGCTACATCGTGGTATTCACGGGGCGGCAGACATCAGGTCTCATTTCTCCTCACCACCACCATGCTAGAAGGCAGGCGAGTCTTCTGGCATCCACTTATTTTGCACACTCCTATGTTGCCACCATATATGCCAGTGGCACGGTACAGTAGCCAAAGGGGAGATCGACATCTAAACACTCTTATGCTCAAGCCGCTGTGCATGGTTTATCCACCTACTTCATGCTATCAACCACCACCGATGCAGTGCAGGCCACCGAATTTCAGCCATTCGGTATGAGATCCACAACTGTTAGTGGATCTATATCTATAACCTTGGCTGTGTTCTCTCACAGGACTTCAGCAAAAAGGTTGAGGCACCATGAAGCAGAGGAAATGAGGTCATCAATCCATGGAAAAAACTATTAACAACCATGTGTACTGGGTGGCTGATACCATCCAAACAGCAATCCAGATGTAATGAGAGGCAAGTGGAACTGCATGATACGTCACATCCAAAACCTACATGATGGCCACAGTGAGCACTACTTTATGTGTTCTCATGGACCACTGGAGGGGAGAGAACTTAGGAAAAAATGGCTCAACCTAAGTAAGTGTGTGTCTTTCATTGCTAACATAGATACTATGATGCTGCTAGTATGAAAGGACAGTATTGGACACCTAGTCTGACCATTTGAGGTCATAAGTTACCTTAAATTGCTTATAGAAATCTTTTGGCCTGTGCCCCTTTAAGCCAGTGATTGTAGTGTTGTATTAAAACCCATAGTCTTTCAACTACTGACACCCTACCGACCACCCTTACCTACACTACTTCATGGTGCCATTCGACACCGGGGCAAGTGAAAATTCTGCCCCAGTCATGGCTGGTCAAATACTAACAGTATTGATTTGAACAAACCGGTACTGGGTTGGGTTGCCAGATACAGCCGGTGATCCTGACAAAGTCCTAGGTTCATGAAAGACGATGAGTCCTCAAGTTACAGTGCCGTGAAAAAGTATTTGCCCCCTTCCTGATTTTCTCTAATATTGCATATTTGTCACACTGGATGTTTTCAGGTCTTTAGAGAAAATGTAATATTAGATAAAGGGAACCTGAGTGAACAAATAACACTTGTTTTTTTTTTTAATTTCACTTGTTTAATGAAAAAAAGTTAACCAACACCAACTGGCACTGTGTGAAAAGTAATTGCCCCCTTACACTTAATAACTGGTTATGCCACATTTAGCTGCAATGACTGCAACCAAACACTCCTATAATTCAACATCATTCTTTCACATCGCTGTGGAGGAATTTTAACCCACTCTTCCTCGCAGAACTGCTTTAATTCAGTAACATTTGGTAGGTTTTGAGCATGAACTGCTCGTTTCAGGTCCTGCCACAGCATCTCTATTGGGTTTAAGTCTGACTTTGACTAGGCCACTCAAAACTTTAATTTTACTTCTTTTAGCCATTCTGATGTGGACTTGCTTTTAGTATTTTGGATCATTGTCTTGTTGCATGACCCAACTACTCTTCAGCTTCAGCTGACGGAAGGATGACTGGACATTCTCCTAAGAATTTTCTGGTACAGAGCAGAATTCATGGTTCGCTAATTATGGCAAGTCATCCAGGTCCTTAGCAGCAAAGCATCCCCACCATCACACTACCACCACCATGTTTGACTGTTGGTATGGTGTTCTTACTGTGGAATGCTGTGTTTGCTTTACGCGAGACATTATGGGGATCCATGTTGTCCAAAAAGTTCCACTTTGGACTCATCTGTCCATAGAACATTTTCCCAAAAGGCTTGTGATCATCCAGGTGCTTCTTGGCAAATGAGAGACAAATATTTATATTCTTCTTGGTTAGCGGTGGTTTCCGCCTTGCTGCTCTCATCACAGCTCCATTTTGCCCAGTCTCTTTCTGAGTGTGGAGTCATGAACACTGACCTTGGCTGAGGCAAGAGAAGCCTGCAGTTCTTGATGTTGTTTAGGATCCTTTGAGACTTCTTGGATGATTTTACACTGCGCCTGCGGAGTAATTTTGCAGCCGCCCACTCCTGGAAGGTTCACTACTGTTCCAAGTGTTCTCCATTTGAGATTATGGCTCACTGTGGTTCGATGGAGTCCCAGAGCCTAGAAATAGCTTTGTAACCCTTTCCAGACTAATAGAGGGCAACACATTTTTTCTGATCTTTTCAGGAACTTCCTTTGATCATGGCATAATGTGCTTGTTGAATCTTTGTGCTGGCAACGTGACTCTGATGGTAAGGGCCAAAATAAGTGAGGTTTATATTGAACAGGGCTGGCTGTAATCAAGCCTGGCTGTGTTCAATCAGCTGACTCTAATTATCCCTTTAATTGGGTTGATTTAACTAGGGGCAATTACTTTTTCACACAGTGCCAGTTGGTGTTGGTTAACTTTTTTCATTAAATAAATGAAATAAGTGAAAAAAAAAAGTGTTATTTGTTCACTCAGGTTCCCTTTATCTAATATTATATTTTGTCTAAAGACCTGAAAACATCCAGTGTGACAAATATGCAATAATAGAGAAAATCAGGAAGGGGGCAAATACTTTTTCACGCCACTGTAAGTCACATCAAGGGTTTGGCAAGTAGAAAGGGCGGGTTACCTAGAGAGTCTCTTCCTTGGGCCAAAAGGCCAAAGCTCATGGAAACAGTCTTCTTAGCGTTGTTACCAAATCAGAGTTGAACCTTGTCAAAGTATTGATGCAAGTTAGATGTAGCCACAGCTGGGCAACAGCCAGATGCATACAGGAGTGTGTCATTTGTGGAGGCTGTATCAAAGGAGAAGCAATGTCATGACAGTTAGTTGCGGGGCAGACATGAGATGCGACTTGGCCATGGTCTGCAGCAACAACAAAGATAGAAAAAGTAACATACGTCTCTTTCTTTCAAGGTGAGGCAGCAACCGAGAAGCTGGTAGCACTACTTGAAAATACACAGCTTCTGAAAGATATTACAAGACTGTCACCACACCACCAAACTTCTGCAGTAGAAGCATTCCACAGCACCATAATTCACTTCGCCCCCAAGCACACAGCGTTCTCCTTTGATGGGAAGGAGTGCAGGTAATGAAATTGTCAGACTATATGAATCACTTCATGCAAGACAATGTAATGTTGTGTGCCTGTTTGTACAATGTGTACGCTCAGCACATCACGTTTTCCAATTGCTATAATGTCTTAGGCAGACATGCTATTTGGTTTGTTTGTGCCAATCTGGAAAGTGCTAGACACGTGCAATGTGGAGCACACCGGGATTTCGTGGAAGATCCTTCCACAGGGGCTATGTGATGGAAGTCTTTGTTGGGCATGTATGGCAATATGGCCTGGCAAACCTAGTTGAGTACCTGATTATTGATGATATGCCCAAAATGTCTACTCATGTGAAAATGACGTACAATCTGGAGAGTACACTGCTATTAGATACAGCAATAGTAGTACTATCCTGCATTTTTGTACAGGTTACGATCATATGTTCACTTCATTAGGTACAAATACCTATTTACAAGATGGTCAACCACACCACGAAGAGGTTAAGCCGGCAGTACTGGCTACAGGCAGAGGGGGGAGAGAGTAGGCTCCGGATGGGGGGACCTAAGGCTGGCAGGATCAGGCCAAGATGCTTGAGAGGCCCAGCAGGCTGCGACTGGCGGGGAAAAAGAAATCGAAAAAAAAAGTTTCAATTGACACATTTTCACAAGCAAACACTTACTTACAAGCAAGCAGTCTTCTTCATTCGTAGTACACAAAGAATAAACGTGCACTGACAGAAATGATTTTCCACAGACTATTCCTCGCTGCACTACACTACAACTAGAACAGCACAAGAACAGCCAGGACGGATGAGGCGGGAAATCCGAAACTGGAGGTGTATTTCTCGAAGTCCAAAAAAGGTGAACCTTCCGTGCGCACAGTGAAAAAAAAAGCAACGTACGGTACGTAAACACAAGACTAAATACTGCAACCTCAACAAATATTGCACAGTCATATAGGACAAAAGAGGGATGCAATGGTAGCTGTGGTGATCTACGGAACATTGTCACATATACAGTATAAAATAATTACCTTGGGCTCTCACTGCACACTACATTCAGAAATACCACACGCTTCTCGAAAATACACTATAACAAACAGTGTTGTTTCAACATAAAACGTACCGTAACGCCATACGCATTTCTGACTGAATGCGGCCTTTGCTAAAGGACATGTTCAGTGTAAAACATGGTGGATGGTATGGTCCATTTTGTTTGCAATAAAAACATTTTTTATAGTATATTATGGAGAGCCATGTGGTAGTGTTAGCATAGGTTGTGAGTGCCAGAGTTCAGTATTTTTTCAGTGTGACAGTCATTGCTGTCCCAGTTATTGCTTGTCTTCCAAGAATGCAGGTAGTGGGATGGCACAGTAGTGAAGCAGTGCAACTGGTTGAATCACAGCACTCCTACTTACACAGCCAGTTCAGAAAGGGATGCCCACCCATGCTCAGATGAGGTTTTAAATACTAGATGTGCAAAAACACATGTGGCTCGGGTGCAAACAGGATGGCCTTGTGGGTGGTCAGTCAGGATGCTTATGCTTCCATCCGTTGGACCTGGATTGTCAGTGAATGGTGGAACATGGCCAAGGGCATTATTAACAGGCAGATGGGACCTTGATTTGAACTTCGCATCACAAAGACAGCACCTCAGGAGTGCAGCACCACTCTCATGCTGCACTACAGTGTGAGGATTACGATTTGGCCCAAGTGCATGTGGTGACCGCCAGAGTGGTTGGTGACAGGGCGTGCAACATAAGGTATTGGAGCTGTGTGATAACCAACCACATGCTCCACTTGGACAACCATGCAGCCCACTGCCATAGCACAAACCAAGCTGTATGGCAAGGAGATCACTGTTGCATACAACGCAGAAAACTTAGGCGTGAAACATAGCATGTTTGACAGATGTTTTCATCTGTGCAATGCTGCAAATGTTTTGTTGCTGATGCTACGTTTATGAATTATTGCTGCTGCATATTGGCGATTAATGTTATGGTATGTATGTGATAAGTTAGCAATGTAGCGAAAGCACTTCTAACATTACTTTTTTTCCCCTCCGACAGACTATGCTTATCATCTAATGGAGGATGTTATCAAAGCCATTGAAACAAAGGAGAGTAGATTACAGATGCTGTTGACATCTCAAACCACTGCACAACATCCACCTCTAACAGCAGCATACAATGAGGTGGACCGTGAATCGGCCAAGGCTAACTTTGTTAGTCGCTTCAACAATTTGAGCAGGCAATGACCGCTTTATCTGAATGATGTGCCATTTAGAAATGATGGAACACTTTGTGAAGTGTGCATGACATTGCATTTGGAGCAGAAAACACTGGGCTTATTTGGAGCTAGGTAAACCATCAGTGCACAGTGCAGCCGTTGATATACTGGTGCACACAATAGAGATATGACTTATATGTCACAACACAATCTTTCACTTCAGTCATCTGCATCAATGGAGGAATGTATTTATTGGCTAAAACCATAGCATAGTTTTTCAAAACAACATTTTGAACTAAAATAAAGAAAGACATGTTAAGGATTCCACTGAGTAACAAAAATGTCCATTCGCTTTGTAATTAGTGTAAGGATTGCTTATTTAAGGAAGGATTATTCGTTCTGGCTTGAAATGTGTGTACTGCACATCGGGTTCATTTGGATAGCAATCTCTTATCCTCTGCAGGGCACATGCAGGCAGGGCAACTTGCACATCACGTCCCAAGTATCCCCAACACCAACGTACAATCTGCCGGTATCCAGTGTGTCTGTATTTTCTGGAAAAAATGAGAACAGAAAAGAATAATGAGATTGTTTTATAAGACTGTAGTGATAACTGAATACATAGCAAAACAAAAACAATTTTCTGGTGGAAGTGGTACAAGGAAATGTAAGGATGTGCCTTGTGCACCAAGCACAGCATAGCAAGGGATTGGACAGCAGTGATAATGAACAGCACATCAAGCATCTGGTCAATTGCATTCTGGGTGCAATCGGAAAACCATGTATGCTGTTGCATTGGTGGTAACAAGTTGCACCATGGTCGGCCCATATCCTGAGATCCTGCAGGCGGGCACCTAACAACTGTGCCAGATTGGAAGGTACAGTTAATGTAGGAGTGGGCGTCACTGCTGTGGGGGGGCAAACCAGGGGACCTATGGTGGGTACAGGTGCTAGGTCTGGGTTCCCGGTGTGACCTAGGGGTGCGGGGGGTTCTGAGACAGAGCAGGATCAGCTGTGGATGACTTTTAGGGTTATTCGCCTACCGGTGAATTGAGGAAAAGTACAGTAAACAAAAAAAAAATTTCTCATCACTCCACAATTTGTTATCAGGAATAATGTGACCGGTAACTTATCACAAACAATCAGAACTCAAAGCACTGTGTTCACCATACCGGTTAAACCTCAGTGGGGAGGGTTTGAGGGTAATTGGGAACAGAGTTGACACTTTGTTAGCAGAAATAGTGCCACAGGTAAGTTTACACAAACAATCATCACTCAAAGCAGTATTTTCATTGGATCGGCTACACCTCAGTAGTGCTGCTTTGATGGTATTTATGGAGAAACAGGGTGGAAAACAGGGGGCAGGGGGTGAGTAGACCCAAAGACTCCGAGAGTATGCAGAGCAGGTAGAGAAAAAACAACACGGGAAAATACAATAAGGGGAAGAGACTGAATGTAAAGGTTAGTGCCCACTCTGTGAACATCTGATGACAAAAATCCATATTCTGTGGTGTATACGTACTCGAATATCCCATGTGGAGCATTGCCGCCATTGTACTGCTGGTGGTAGGCATAGTAGGCAGTTTGTAAAACAAAGGGGTCGAGTACAACATTGTTGAAACCTGGGTGTATAGTAATACATGTCACTTGTTCGTCCTCCAGTCAATAAGATATCTTCTCGATCTCAGCACAACAAATGCACTCCAGCTTGTCGACCATACATGGACAGAGACCACATGAGCACCTAGAAAGGTAAAAAAAGAAGTTGTGAGTAAAATCATATATAAAAAGAAATGTACATCATTTGCATGATGTTAGAAATAACATGCTGGCAAATGGAATGGCATTTGAAATACTCACCAAATGGAAAATAAGGGTGTAGGAAAAATACAGTGACTGAGTGCTTTTGACATGCAGATGTAACCGATTCACATGTGTGTAGTCCAAGAAGCCCAAAGGAAACATGTGCACTGAAAGATAGATAGCAATGGCAGGTTCACTGGGACACTGACTGGTTGGCGCATCAAAATAGCAAGGTGTCCAATAATGGATACACAAAAATGTTCGTACATTGGCATCATACACTCGGGAGGTGAAAATGCAATGCCCTTACTTGGCAAAAGTCAGTGAAAAGCCCGAGGAAATACAAGAGACTAGAAGAATTCATGCCACAAGAGAGTAGTGTTAGTAAATGTCATACAACTAATTGAAGACGTTACATACAATAACAACAGTGTGTCACCAGTCCGGCAGTCCTAGCAGACAGTGACAATACTTGAACATTGAGTTGTGCTATTCCTGCAACACTATAGAATACTGTCACTTGCCTTGTGTTGCAGCACTCTTTCTACAATGGAAGATGTTTTACCCTTTCAGATTAGTTATGCACTTGATGACTGTGCAAGATGTAATCATACCCAAACCCACTTCACATGAACTGCAACAGCATATACATATAAAGTTGTCTGTCTGATGATGTACGACATGCAACTGATTAGTTGCCTTTCCATCTGGCTGGTCAGTGCCGTATCAGTGCCTCAACATCAAGAACTGAAAGTGGCAATCCAGATGCAGCCTCATCTACATGTACATGTACAGCAGAACTGGTACATAGTCTGCATCTGACACCCCTTTCCATACAAACAATAAGTGAGCTGGGTTTACACACCACTTCAATACCTGGCGATTGGCATAGTCTTTAGCACTTGTTGGTCCAGTTGACCACCCAACACCCCCACCCCACCCAACCCAACCCCTGGCAAGTGGCTCAGCTGCCGTCCAGGTATGCAGTCGCACATGTAAAGGGAAGGAAGAGTAATACCATGTCCACCACCACTTGCCATGATGTGCAGCCGATGACCAGAGGCATGCACACACTGACCAAGGCACACTCAGTGATGACTGCCCTTCATAAACACTGCATAGCACAGCAACACCAGCACACTGTCTGCATCATGTTACTGCTGTACAGTTGCACACAACAAAAACATCAAACACACTTGCAAAGTAATGTGGTACCTACAGTATCCAATGTATGTTGGTGTCATTTGGCAAACAACATCCAAAGATATAACGCTGCTGACACCGGGAAAAGCTTTGCATGAGCTGAACAGTGATTTTTGCACAGAAAAACCACAACCGATATGCACCACATAACGTGTCTAGGAAAGAAAATAAGAGCTTTGCAGTGGCACCGGCGCCATTTTAGAGGGGATGGGATACCAAGCGATGCTTCTAGCTCGTGTGTGTGTGTGTGTGTGTGTGTGTGTTCAGGATGTGTGGGTTTTAACTGTGCTCATCTGATCTCAACAACCGCTGTGTAAGATCATGTCAGTTGTACTGGCTGTTAAAAAAACAACCCAAAAAACATGCAGGAGTATCTTGCTTGAACCAATTGACGAGCAGGACATCTGGATTAGACTGCATTACCTAAACCTAAGTTTGTCAGGCTTTAGAAGTAGACTCCTTGCACTGAGGTGGTAAATGATAAGACACAGAGAGAAGGCTGGATGAGCAGAAAAACCTATGAGAAATTTTTCGAAAGGCCAAGTGCATCGGGTTTGGGGGGGGGGCAAAGAACCATAGCAACTATGAGTAGGGGACAGAAGAGAGATAGAATGCAAAGGACCAAAGGGCTGTAAGAGAAGGGATAGGGAGATACTAATGGGGAGAGGTTCGATTTTGGTGGGGACACTGGGAGAGACTGGGGAGGAGCTGTGGTACAAGCTGGATGGTAGGAGGCAAAGAGAGGTTGAGAGAGAGAAGGAAAAGACGTGTCAGTAAGAGCAGTGAATCGGGAGAATAGGACAACAATGTGGAGCAAAACCAATGAAAACAGAGGAAAACAGGGAGACATTGAAGAGTTTTATGTAGCTGTAAGTATAGTCAAAGAGCCAGGAAGACAGAGCAGGTAAAATGATTTGTAAATAGGGTAAGATAAGTACAATCATGGGTAAATGCTGTCCTACACAATCAACAGTACAGTAAAACAGAATACAGGTGAATATGCAGTTTATTGCAAAAATAAATGTATTAGATTACAGTCAAAAGACAATACAGATACCACCACTGCTGATCCAGGAGTAACTCTGAGTTTGGTATTCCCCTCTGGCTCAGTCACCCTGGTAGTCCAGAGTACCTCACATCCACCCAGTCCCAGTGATAGTTTTGTAGTAAAGTGGTGCCCCCCCTCCTGCCTGATTACGAAGTAAATTCTGGTAGTCTAGTAACACCCTATCATAGGCCCACACACTCAGCATCCATCACCCCCTGTCTGCTCTTGACTCACCAATCAAATTGCCACTCTTTGAAAAATTCAAATGACTGACAGGTGGGTGGGGTGGTGGGTACTAAGTGGGTGGACTGGAGGAGTAGACTTTGACAGGGATAGGATGGAGTTTACCACTAGATTGTCAAGGACCAGAGGGTACCACTATACTGCCAGAGATAGAATTGCCAATTGGGTGGGGAGCACCACTAAACTGCCAGGGACAAGATTTTAGTGATGGCACTGTACTGAAATGGATGGGTACCACTAGACTGACAGACAGGATTTTTTTTTGGTCCAGGTGGGGGGTTGGGGGAGGCACTAGATAGTCAGGGAAAGGTTTTATTGTGTTGCACTATAACAATTTGGACCAGGTGTGTGCAAATGGGTGTTGCCAGCATCAGTGCTGTTTGGTGGTCACGGGTTGCACACTATTGTGCATGTTTCTGGAGAAATGTGTTATGTATATGCCAACTGTAAGTCCCAGCATGGCCTAGTTTCCTCAGTAAGCCTTCGGCATGCTAGTAAAGCCCTCCAGATTCTCCTGTTGCCAGGCAGTAGCACCCTACAGTCAGTAACTCCACAACACCAGTAATTTCCCCATAATACCAAGCACACACTGCAGTAGAGCCTCTACAAATGCCCTCAGTAACTCCACCAGTAGCAGCCAGTTCTCCTCAATATGCAGTATCACTCCAGTAGCAGCATTAACTCCCAGAAAAATTCCCCATGCTGCCAGAACATGAGCACAGCAGGCATTACCCTGTGCAGCCAAAGCTACATCGCATAAGCAAGCCCAAAAGCTGTCAGGGTAAACAAGCTCAGCGCCAGCATCCCCGCCCCGCACTAAAATACAACCGACGATGTCCGAACACATTGCAACAATGTACATGGAACACAAGCACCGGGAACAAAGGCAACCGTGCTTTGAGGAAATGTGGTATCAATAATGGCTCTGCAGGCTGTTCTTCTTATAGAGCTCTGCAGTGTGTAAATACAGTAAATAGGCACTCTTGAACAAATGACCATGCTGCTGCCACTGATATGACACACAGAAAACAACACAAAGCCAATGCCAGCAGCTGGCATTGTGACCTGATAAAATAGCGATTAAAATAGCAAGTTATGGGTACCATTCTGTGTGTCCCAGCCATCCTTCGCTCCCATATGCCAAAGGATCTTCGCTGCTGGCATTGGAGTTTCCCAAAGCGCCGACATCAGAGCGGCTACCCTCCGAGGAGTCAGACAGATACAGGTCATCTCAGAAGGGATCAAGCACTGCGATGCCGACATTGATGTCCAGAATGGCCAGAGAGGAGTCTGAGTCATATTCATCACTAGACTGGTCGTTTGTTTGAAATCCGCGCTCAGTCATGCTTGCTGACTGCAACGGTCCCTGGTAAGACATCATGAGTCAATGAGGCAAGAGAATGCATGCGCAGGAAAGGGGAACAAAAAAATTAAGCCATTTGGCCACTTCCGGGATCGCGGCAGCAAAAACGGTTGAAAAGCACACTTTCCATTAATTTATATGTATGATTACATGCGGATTCTTGATGCTGTGTATGCAAGACAGCGTACACTGCATAGTGCCTAGCAATCTCAGAAAATTCCTTTAAGGACCTGGTGTCTTTTTGTAGGCTCTCAGACTCCCCTAACATTCCAGGACACTATTTTATAGTGGTTAAAAGCCATAACTAATAGCAAACCAGTTAATCATTCCAGAGGAGAAAATGGTAAGGGACAGTAATTGAACGTGAGACACACTCAGATCACCCTCCCTCCCCCTCCCCACAGTCCCCCACAACTTTACCCAGGTAATGACCCGGTAATAACATAAACAGTCTAAATGAGAAAAAGACCAAACCATTCCCAGAACTTGAAGCCGGTGAGGATGTCCCATACCCTCCTCCCCTTAGATGTAAATTAATTCTAGTCCGTCCACTGTGATTAGCAAACACTGTATGTCTAACTGGTCCAGAATGAGATGTCCATAGTACAAAGAGCGATAAGCACTCTGTCCCCTCCCTTAACCAACCACAGCAACTATTTACACAAGCCTCCCCAAAGGTAAAGCCCAGCAGTTTAATTGTAAGCAAACCCGCATAAGGGAGACTTTCCCAAACGGCTCCTAAATACAATCCCTCTAAAGGTGAGATGTAAATGAAAAATATGGAATGCTGGTTCTGTACCAGCATAGAAAGTAACCCGTACCAACATACTACTAGTATGAGGGATGTAAAGGAGCTGAGCCCCCCACAGTTAGGCGCGTTGTGCAACGAACCCTGGGCTTACTCGCATCAAGGCAACCCCTTCCCTCCCACAACATCCTCAAACCTGGATGCCAACATTAGTGAAGCTATAAACTCCCACTATATAAGCACCATGTGAGTCAGAATGAGATTTGGAGACCCAGAAGAAATTAAACTTAATTGGCATATATTCCTGCCTTCCAACAATTGACTCAGAGCTTCTCGGGCTTCTGGTGGCCTTATAACCCGCCACCCTTTTATCAGTACATAATCCCTCCCTAAACAATGAAGAAAAAACAAAAGTCTGTACTTGCAATGAAGTAGTACATGGATGTTGTCTCTGTAGGTCAAGGGGAGTGAATGGGGGAGACAAATAAGCGAGCAGACCATTTCGGTCCTACCTGATAAAGGTCCCCCCCTTAAGCTCGTGGAAGCAGTTCTTGCTTAATTAAACAGTTCCCTGCAGAGGGCTGCCCTCTGGATTAGAAAACAGGAATTGCAGATGAGGAGTTCAGGCCCATCCAAAGAGAGCAAACAAAGCTGAAGTGTGGATTCAGATCTGCAGCAGGTAGGCAAAACTCCAGTTCCCTCAGATGCTTAATATAAACCAGAGATATTCTTCTCTCACAGGGACTTAGTCCTTCAAAAAGAAGCTCAACCCTCTTTAAACAGTTCTGGTAATCAGTTTTTCAGGTTGGCCATGGCCAGAGTTGATGTGTCATAGGAGATCCAGGAGCCAGCTACTGACACTTGAAGTTTAGCTGAGTATAGCATTTTAAACGGGATACTTGCGGCTATAAGTTTAGTGACTGTGGGATGAAAGGCAGACCGCTTTTGGCACGTCTCATAAGGTAGATCTTGGGTGAAACACAGTGTGGAGCTCTCCCACATAATTAACTGAAGATCGTTGACTTTGCTGAGCACATGCTGATGTTTCATGTAGCTCAGAAATTTTAAGATTAGAGGTCTTGGTGGGGAGCCTTGTTGGAGTCGGGGGCTAAGTGATCTGTGGGCTCGTTCAGTTTGGTAGTTACCCCCGAGGGGAAATGGCCTCCTGATTTTTTGTAGTAATTTCAGGACAAAAAGAACAACATTGGGGTTTTCTTCTGTTTCAGGAAGACCCATTATTAATATGTTTTTCCTCCTGCTCCTACCTTCAAGGTCTTCAGGTTTTAGTTGCAGCTTGTTAATTTGCTGTCTGAGTTGGATTAACTCTGGATCAACTCTGTCTCTCCATTTTTCCACAGAGGTGGTTTTGGCTTCGGTGTCACCAACCCTTCTAGCTAGATCTGACATGTCACTTCTGACTGATTTAATTTCAGTGGATATATAAAGCAAAGTCTCTCTAAAAGGCAGTAGCTCCTGTAGAAACCTGTCTTCGGTGAGAGGAACTGGTGGGCCTGTTTTTCTGTTCTTTTGGAGTTGGAGGCTCCCCCTTGAGGCCTGGCTTTTTTAGGCAGCTTTTCAGGTGAGGGAGGAGGCATGTATCTAAGCTGGGCCATCTTCATATCTGCATCCATCGTGGAAGGAAAAACTCCCAATAGCGATGTAAATGTTGAGATCGAATGCTGAAGATGTCTTCTCCTTGTTGTGGTTATTAGGCAGGTTCCAGTTGAAACTAAGTTGTAAAAGACGAAGAAGAGATGTGAAGGACAGGAGCCCTGTAACTCTGCTGCCACTAGGCTGCCTGCATCATGTGACCTCCTGAAACACAGTTATTGTAAAAGATCTTTGCTGTGCATCCATGCATACAAAGAAAAATGACCTGCTTCCCCTGCAGCAACAGGAATACACCCTGTGTAAGAGCTTCTGTAACATGACACAGGTCACATTTGGAAGCTAATAGGGATATACCACAAGGGGATATACCCCGGGCAGGTAGAAGGAAGACAAGAGAGAAAAGAGAAGAACAGAGCTACCTCCTCCTCCTCCACTTTTTTTCTGGTAGGAGAGCCCTGAAAGGGAACCCTCAACCCAGTTTTGTAGTTTTATTGATGTATTTATTTATTTATGTTAGTACAATGATCAGGGATCCCATTGTAAATAAGCCTCGGCTCAACTAGGCTATCCTTTTTTGGAAATACCAAATAAACTATTTTACTACCACTACTATTTATTTATTTTCTGGGAGTGGAAGTGGGAACCCAGCCATGTATTTTTGTTTGTTTGTTTTAAACAGCTACTCCATAGGGAGTACAACTGGGGAAATGTCATGACACTAAGTGGTGCCAGCCAGCACCATCAGGTTGAGCTGCCAAGAGGCCCTGACTCTGCTAGAGTGGGGGATGGTGGTGGCATGGTAATAAATGGTGAAGGTACCCTGGTAAGTATGTAAGTTTTGTATCTTCCAAGAATCAATCTTCACCACTGATTCCCACTTATGGGTCAGAGTACAAAGCTTTCCCTTCTTCCTGAGGGAAGAGCTGGCTCAGCTGAGGGTAAAATAGATACCCACAGCCCTCTGACTGGGGAGAACACCTGAGGCAGGGGCTTCTCACAGATCTGGCGAGACATGAGACTGGCCAAGGTCAGGCTGAGGTTCTTGTGGCACAGAGCATAAGGGTTCCCCAACAGTTCTCACTTGACCCTAGAGGAGAAGAAGTGAGCCCCCTGGAAGTGCAACTTAAGCATCTTAAATGAGGCCAAAGGAGCCAGTTGGGAGATGTGTAGCCATGCCATCCTCCTGATGCAAACTGCAGTTCCTGCCAACTTTGATGCCACCTCATTTGCATCATAAGATGCCCTTGAAAGGTGCTGAGCTACCTCCAGGCCCCAAGCATAAAGATCAGTGGCCTGCCTGACTGTCTTGCTCTGTTTCAGTGTGGCTAAGAGTGTGCTTAACTACAACCATGGATGACAGCTACAGGTTTCCATATGTGCCTGGTGTGCAGAGATACACATTAGTGCATGTGCAGAGGAAAAGATCTTCCTCCCTAAGATCATCTGTCTGCACAAAATCTGAGATGACTTAGCCCTGAAGTGGTCAGCAATACTTCGAGCCCCAAGGAGGGGTGAGGTACATCCCCAGGATACCCTGGGTGCATGCAATACCATGTGAGAAGGTCCCTGGGGATGGCTCAGTTGGAGAAGGGATACCTCCACACTGCCCTGGATAACTCCTCAAGGGCCAAGTCCCCCTCATGGCCTACAAACCAAGGCATCCTCTTGAGGAAGCAGTGTAGCCCTTCTAGTAAAGGTTGAGACTCCTATTCTCAAGGGCCTCAGCCAGGGCTACGAAACTAAGTAGGAGACCTTCTCCAAGAGAAGGGCCTTGCAGTTTCATTGAAGGGCATCCTCCTTCGTCCTAGGTGTGACCCGATAGATGCTCGTGGGGGGAACTGCCAGGTAAGGAGGTTGGAGCCATACAGGTCCCAGAATGTGACCCCAGTCCTTACCAGTGACACTGACATCTGATGGCTCTGAGAAAGCTCCATCTTAAGGCCATCAACAAAGCATGAGTCTGAGGTGCCTCCATAACCAGGCTCATGTTTGGTAACATCCTGGGAGACAGTGTGCTCCCCATTCCTGCAGTCGGCACCATCCTTGACCCCATGCTTGGTGTCAATTTCAACATTGCATTTGGTGCCATCACCCTCCTCATTGTCACAGGCAACATCAGATTTGGGGACAACTCCATTTCAAGGCCATCGCCCGACCCTGACTTGTTGCTGCCTCCAGCACTGGGCTCAGGATAGGCGATGGCCTCAACAACAGGGTTCTCATGTCGCTGCAGTCAGCACTATCCTTGACCCCTCACTCACTGTAGATTTTGACACTGTGCTCTGTGCTGCCACTTTCCTTAGTGTCACAAGCAACACCTAAAGTCAGGGACAACCTCCAAGATGACACCATCATCAACACCTCACTTAGAGCCAGGCCCAGGGTTGACACCATTGCCATTGCTGTCACTCCCTCAGTGTCACTAGCAACACTGTGGATAGTGACAATACCTAACCGGGCAACAGGACAGCTGACTACCTCGCTGTTGGTCCCTCTCCAGGCACCACAAACAGTGTTAAGAGTGGACCCAGCATTGTACACTCAGTGACACCACCCCATCATCACCCCAAACAGTGACAACAGCATGAGTAACACCAGAATATGATGTTGAGGTGTCTGCTAGTGTAGACTGAGCATATAGCTGCTGCCTTGCTGCTGGGGATGTCTGTTGTACAAGGCAGGCAGACTGTTAGATGGTTCACAGTTGACCACCCAGAAAGAGTTGACTATCCACCAGACCTATCCACCAGCATCTCTGATGCCTCAGTGTAGTGAGGTTGAGGAAAACTCCGTACTTCCACAGAACCAGAGATCCTGTATAGAGGCCCAGGTGAAAGGCCTAAAGACCTTGTCTTGGATGTATGCATATGACACCTGCATCTGAAGGTGGGGCTCAGACAACCACACCTCAGTGCATGTTTCTCAAGTGTACGGTGGTCAGCTAAGATGCAGGCATTACATACATCCATGTCATGCTCTGAGACAAGACAGTCCACACAAGATTGATGCTGATCCATCATAGTCATTTCTTTTCCATAGGGGCAACAACACATAATGGGTGGCTGTCAGACTTTTCTCAATGACTTGGACCCTTTCTTGTCAGACATCAGTACGATGGTAACATAATAAACACAGATGGCACTGCAAACAGAGAAAAAGTCATGGTGACATAAGAGAAATAAGTAGAGACGAGGCAAACTGAGGTGCTATGATCCCATGGTGTGCACCAGGTGGGAAGAACAGAACTGAGGTTGAAGAGGGAGCTGGCAATGGTTATTGGCTAGCACATGGAACCTCATGGGAGGTGTGTAGGTGCTGTGCCCAGTAGCTGTAAATGGCCCCCTGGCCAAAGGCTTTGCTCCCGCAGAATCCTAGTGGCTCTGGCCCAGAACCATAAGTAGGAGGCAGTGGTGAAGACTGATTCTTGCAAGATCTGTTCTGACTTCACCTAGGATATCTCTTCCATTGGGCCTCACCGATGGAACAATTCTCAAGCAGTACTTAATGTACCCAGGGAAGAGGTAAGTGTCTAGAATGACATTATAGCAGGAGGCATTGTAGTACAGCAAGGCCAAAGCTAGCACATGTACATGAGAGGACATCCATACCATAATGCTTGAGGAAAGTATGTGCAGTACTCCACGTGGAATCAGCACAAATGTCAGCTGTGGAAATATTCTGGAAAAAGGCAAGAGAAGTGGCCATGCCACTGTTAGAGTGGCCACTAACAGAACCAGGAAGCTCCTTACCATGATTCTTATAACAGAAAATAAGGCAGCTGACCAACCATTGGGACAGGCACTGTTTAATTAAAGGGGTGTCCTCCTTACTGGGGGAGCGAAATAAAAAGCTGATAGGACTTTCTGCAGTCCTTAATGTAATCAAGATAGAAATGTAGTGTTCTGTGTACATTAAGTGTATGCAACACTGTTTCCCCTTTATTAGAATGCTCAGCATAATACACAGGAAGGTGAATGGTCTGATTCAGTGTGATATCAGAAACCGCTTTAGGCAGAAATGTAGGACTGGTCCCTAAGGAAACCCTATCCTTGTGAAAAATCAAATAAAGATCCTCAGCCATGAGATATTGAAGCTCATAAATTCTATGAGCAGAGGTAATAGTAGCAAGAAAAAATTATTTTAATGAAAGGAAATGCATATCACAGGTCACAGCAGGCTCATAAGAAGTCCTAGTCAATATCTCTACTACAAAATTAAGATGCCAGGGCAGAATCAGTTTACAAATTGGGGGTCACATGTACAAAATGCCCTTTAGGAACATACAAGATACTTCTAGTTGTGCCACTTTCCTCCCATCAATAGGGGCGTGCAAACTGAAACAGCAGCTAAATGGACTTTAATTGATGATTACTGGAGACCAGAATCTCACCACACAACTGATCTTTCATCAGTCTGAGTTACCTGATCGATCTGTCTCTTGACAGTGCAGAGCGAGAAAAGTGGTTCATGCTACTTAATTAGGAGGGAGAGGATAATTATGTACTCACCATAATTGTTGATCTTCCAGAATATCTTCACCATTCATTACCACTGATGGGTCTGGGGCGGGAGGCACTTCTAGGACCCCACTGGAGCAAATCTTTTGCAGGAAAGGGGACGACATTGGGTACTGACAATGCCTGCACAGCTCATGTGGTACCATGCATTGCAGCCAATGAATTGCACCAGTTCCCTTAGCACCTCAGTTCTGTTTGCCAGGAAAGAAACCAAGTAGAGATAAAAACAAAGTGAGAGCTATATTCTATCTAGCCAAAATGGATGAGAAAAATGATATACAGCAGGAATAAAAATAAATAACACAATAAAACCTGACTACTAACTTTAGACCAATAAAGACAGGGCACGCTAGGTGGCACAAGGGCAAAAGGGTTGTAGAGCCAGTGCCTCACGCCGCTTGCCAGACAGGGACTGGGCAGTGGCAAGAAGAGGCAGCAGCCCTGAACATATGGCTCTGGCAAAGAAACACAAGGTTGATGTCCAGAATGGAAAATCCTTGTAAATAAGCTGACACAAGTGCCTAAAAAAATTTACATTAACTGCTGGAGAAAAGGAGCAGCTCCATGCTATTAGAAAGATGTAGAGGATAATGTATAGTCGACTATCCATAACAAGCATGGGTAGCCATCGAGAGGTTGCTAGTGGTGACCATTTAAACCTCGAGAGCAAAGCTCGAGAGTTTTTGGTAGTCATGGCAATCTCGAGATGGCTAATCATGCTTGTTATGAATAACTCACCATACATTGGCTTTTATAGTGTATGGTCTGCTATCTAAAGTAAAACAAGTCCATCTTTGACAATGTTTGCACTGCAGTATCCTTACTTTTGTTTTTATGTTTGCTTGCGCATGCGCAAGAAACATGATGTGGCAGCTTAAGAGAGAAGCGGGTTGTGGAGGTGCGGCACTGTGGCAGCCATTGCCGGCACTGCATTTGTGGACTTGCACTGTTAACCAAATGCAGACCCAGTGTCCTGATGACACTGGTTCTGCATACATGCCACCAAGTTGAAACAATTTGGCTGCTGCAATGAGGGGCTGCCTCATCATTGCAGTGTCAGCCATTCTGCTGCAATGAAGGAGCAACCCATCATTGCAGGGTGGTACCTTGCCTGGTGTAACATGTCCTTAAACATGGTGACTGAGGGAAAGCTGACTGACGGGGTGCCCAATCCCCCTGTCGGCATGCTCCCATCCTAGTTAATTTGCCAATGTGGGAGCCCACTCCCCATCAGCATAATGCCCCCCCATTTGTTGTGTGCTGAGGGGGGTGCCCAATCCCCCTCAGCATCATGCCCCCCAACAGTTGTTCTTTGCTGATGGGGGGCCCAATCCCCATTGCCTTAAGTTCCCCCACCCCAATAAGGCAGGTGGCACACTGAGAGCCCATCCCAGTATGCCAATAAGAAACCTGCAAAAAAAAAAACTTCCCGCAACATCTTTTCATTTTTTTTTCTGTCCCTGAAAGAAAGGAAATGGTCCCATGCCAGTCAGGTCCCCTTCCCCAAGCCGCACCCAACCACTGACTGACAGGCATCAGGGGTGTGCCTTTGGATTACCGACTGTAATACTCATGCCATCCCACTCCCCAGCCAGTGACAGGCATTGAGGTGTGCCTTGGACTCTTCGGCCCCAGAGTTCGCCCAATTCTTCTATACTGCACCCATTTCTGCATATGTCTTAATGGAATGGGGTGACTGTAAAGACAAATACCCCAAGGCACACCTCAACACGTGTCAGTGTCTGCAGGATAGGGTGAGGTGAGGTGACATGGCATGAACGTCATGGGCAACGACCCAAATGCATACCCCAATGCCTGTCCGTCTCTGCAGGGTGGAGGTGGGGTTGGTGTGAAGTTCAATACTTCACTGCCATTTCTATTCTGCATCTGTCTAACTCCTGCATTTCAATGCTAATACCTGCAAGCAAACATTCAGCATTGACAAATGCTAGTTATCCTTGGTTCTGTGCTCCTCCAATCCCTCTATCACCACGGCCACTTCCTTACAGGGATAGGTTAGTATAAAGTGCATGTGCGAGCATGTCCCATGTTGTTATGCTGCAGTAGCTACGTAGCTAGTACAGCATAACAGCTATGATGATGTAGCTACTGCAGCATAACAATGTTTGTTGAAGAGATGGATTTCCATCCCTAACAATGTTCCACCATACACTATAGTTAACTTGTAAGTTGCTTATGTCCCTCATCCTTATATCCTAATGCATCTGGAGTTGCCAGGCTGGACAGTCAAAGGAGTCAAGATGAAATAAATTACTCACCGTAGTAATGTTGTTTCTTTGGATCCATCAGTAAGCTTTACAATAGCAATCAGTCCACTGGATTGAGATGCCCCAGAGATAGAACTTATGCCAGTGTTTAAATCTTAGAACTAAGTTCAAACTCTGCACTGTGATCACTCTCTCACAACAGTCAGATTTGTTTCCAAGCTAAGGGAAGCTGTGGCCAGTAAAACTAGCTAAATGGCTGCCAAAAATTTATGAAGAGTATGGGAAGACTTGTCCTAATTTCCTCAGGTATGCAGCTATAACTGCAAAGCACTTTGTAAATACTCATGGCGCCAAGGCAAATCCAAAAGGCAGGACATTGAAAAGGTAATGCTGCCCCAGCACTACAAAACGAAGGTATCTCTGGTGGCTGGACTGTACCAGAATGTGCTGATATGCATTCTGCATATCCAGGGATGCTAGCCAGTCCTGATGCTTCAGGTTGGATAGCAAGGAACACAGAAAAATCAGTTTGAGTTTGTCTCAGTCCATAAATTTGTTCAGATTTCTGAGGTTGAGAATGGGGCACATGGCCCATGATTTCTTTGAAACTAGGAAGTAGTGGGAGTAGACCCCTGTGTTCTGTTCTGATTCTGGCACTATTCCAAACCCTGTTATTCAGAAGGCCCACAATCTCCTGAGCCAGAAGCTCTGACATGTGACTTGATAAAGGGAGTTACCTTCTGAGTGAATAGTCTGGAGGGATTTCAGTAAAATCCAGGAATTGTCCCTCTAAGATTATCCTGAATATCCTCTCATTTGTCATGCTGGATTCCCACTGACAGTAAAACTAGGTCAGGTGCCCCCACTAGGGAGGAGAGATCTGCCCTTGGCAGCTGAGGCAGAACTAGGGTTGGAGCATCAGATAGCAGTATTAGATGCCTTTGGTACCTGTATCTTCGACTGCACCTTTTTCTAAGGCTGGGGAGGCTGACTTCTGTTTTGGGCTGCTCTGCCTTTACCATGAAAGGACTGCTTGATGTGGGAAGACCCATGTCAATTGGTCTTCTGCGAGTTTAAGGGAGCTGATTTGGAGGTCTTAAACGTTGTTCTAGTTTCATAAGACACCTTAAGAGACTGCTCCACCTGTTGTCCAAACAGGTAAGTTCCATCATAGGGAACATTCATTACCTGTTGCTGGACATCCTGGGTGAAGCCAACAGCCTGCAGCCAGGAATGCTGCATGATTCAGATGCCTGCAGCCACAGAACGAGAAGCTGCATCAAAAGAATCCATAGAGGTTTTAAGCTGTTGACTGTTGAATTCAATACATTGCTTGACAGTCAGCAGAATATCCTGTTTAGTCTCTGAATCTGGCAGAGTCTCCACCAGAGACTTTAGCTTGTTCCAAAGGGTAAACTTAGAAAAATGCCCTTGGTAGCTAGCTGTCCTCATGCTCAGGGTGGCTGATATGTAGGCTCATTTGCCCATTGTGTAAATTTTAAATGACTCCATGTTAGTTGGGTGAGCATCGACCTCTTTAGGGACAATGGCCCTGTCATTCTCAGTGAGAAAAACAATAGTATCAGCTATGGGCTGAGTAACATACACTGGATTATTTGTAGGAGTAGCGCGTTTCCTGTTTGACTGCTTGGGGACAGCTGCCACGAAAGCAGGTCTCTGCCAAACTTCCTCAAACAAGGTCTCCAGTGTGGGTTGGATTGGAGGAACCAAACTGACTGGAATATTAGGCACATTCTAGAACTCCAGTTGGAGGAACCTAACCTGGTTTATGGACGCTGGCTTGAAATTCAATGTTGAGTGCCTATTTCTGAGCCTAGCCTGAAAAAAAGAGATCTTCCTCAGGTAGAGACACAGGTACTGGGTCTGAGACCTCTTGGCTATAATGTCATCATCACTGCTTTCAGAGATAATGAGTGTGGGGCCTGACTCATCCCCCTCTATACCATCCTTAGAAGGAGGATAGAATAGAGGGTGCAGTTGCAGGACCAACAATCCAGCGCATGGCTGTGGCAATACCAGTGACCCCAGCCCTGAAGGATGAGGGACAGGTACCAAAGGCTGCACTGGAACCAGCCCTGAATATAGCACCAGGAAGATTCCCAGCACCGCAAGCCCATGCAGCACCAGACTCAGTGTTGCACATGGCACTGGGCCAGGCCACCAGGAGCGCAAACCAGCATCAGACATGGCATCATTTCTGAATATATGATCCAGCTGGAACTAAGGTGACCATCGATGGCATCGTGGTTGTCCCCGTCCCAGTACAAGAGTGGGGAGCTACATGGGGAACAGACATTAGTGGTGCCACTCCTGCCAAGGGCCCAAAGTCTATTGACACAAGCAAACACTCTTCTGGACCAGGCGGCACCATCTGTGGTGCCAGGTCTGTTGACCCTGAAGGATCAGGGACTGGCTCCACCATCACTGCCACCCAGGCCAGACACTGCAGCCATTGCTCCATAACAGATGTACAGTGGTGGAACAGTCCACTAGAGCCCTCACTTATAGACAGAGGGGGGCTTCAGGCCTGTGACACTGACCTCCCAAGCCCAGTGGTCCCCAGTGTCGCTGGTTGTGACAGTGAGGACCTTGAACTCTGGAAAGTTGAGTGTCTCATGGCAAATTTCACAAAGAGTGATGTTGACCAGTGCCATTTCTTCCCATTCTTATGAGAAGAGGAAGAGGCTGAGGTCCAGTGGTACCTGGACCCCAACATAGAGCATGTGAGCGCTTGGAAGCCACATCTTTTTATGCTTACAAGAGGACAGCCCATCCTCCCAAGCACTGGACTGCTCATCATCAGATCCCTACCCTGGAGGGGAACGTGGACCAGACACAGCCCTGCTCCAGAGCAGACGGCTTTTTAAGGCTCCCTACCATCTAAATAACTAATCCTAGCTTTAAACACTACAATTGAGAAGAACTAAATGCTGTTATTGTATAGACATGAAGTTCTGACTCTCACTGGGCAAGCAGTGTAGCACTGATGCACATTTAATGGCAGGAAAAATGGAACTGAGGCAGTTGTGGGGTGGTACTGAGGTAAACGAGTGGCTGTGTGCACTGGCTTGTGGTACATGTATGCACGCTGCTTACCTCAGTGCCAGCCTTCTGAAAAGTTCTGGCTCCCATTGGGTCCTAACACCTCTAGCTAAGACCTAGTAGTGGGAATCAATGGTGAAGACTGATTCCTAGAAGCTCTACAACCTGTTGGACTCCCTGTGGTATTGTTCTAAGGCACCAACCACCTCTGTGCTCAGCCCAGGTGAATGGCCCCTGAGGGCCCATGTAGCTGGCTAATCTGACAAGGGTGACAGAGGCCTGGGAGGGAGAAGATACCCAAGGTCTCTAGGGCCTCTGCCTAGACTGCAGAGTTGTGCAGGAGACCTCTCCAAAGGGGAGAGCCTGGCAGGACCACCAAATGGCATCATCCTACATCTGAGGAATGACCCAGTCAGTGCCCATGGCAGTATTCTACCATGTGGGGAAAGCAGAGCTGCACAGTCCCTGTAGGGCAACCTTGGTCCCCACCAGTGACAGTGTCAGCCAGTGGCTCCAGAGAGACCACCTCCCAGCCTTTGTCAGACTCCAAGCCTCTGGCACCAAGCTCAGGATCAGCAATCGGCCTGGAGATTGGTTTACCACTGTTGACATGGCTGGCATAGTCCTTGATGTCAGGCCTGATGTCGGATCCGGTGTCGACCCCAGGACTGGAAGCATCACCACGACCCAGGTGTTGGTCCCTCTCCTGACACCATGAATGGTGTCAAAAGGGGACAAGACATTTTGGCCAGTGCTGCACCACTCACTAACACCATGAACAGTGCCAGAAGGTAGAGCGACATGAGGCCACGACACCAAGGTGTCCACCAAGGGAGACCAAGCATATAGCTTTGGCCTCACCGCCAGGGACATCTGCTGCCCAGGGCAGATGGACTGTGGGGAGTTCACAACCAGCCACCCAGAAGGAGTTGGCTGTCCACCGGACACACCAGCCAGGGTCCCTGACATTTTGATAGGGCACATTTGAGGGGGATTGGATGCTGTAAGAACCAGAGATCTCCGAAAGTGGCCCAAGGGATAGGCCCAGACACCTTACCTTGGACTCACAAGTGCAATGCCTGCCTCCAAAGGTGGAGATTGGATGACCCCACCTCACTGCACAGATTTCTAATGTGTGGTGTTTCATAGAGAAGCAGGCATTGCACTCATCCATGTTGTGATATTGACCAAGGCAGGCCATACAGGTCCAGTGCCAGACCATCTTTGCCATCTTTTTCCACAAGGGCACCAATGCATGAATGGGGGGCAGATGAGGCTTCTTCTTAGCTCCCCTCTTGTCTGGTTTTGGCTTCATCAAAAAAATAATAAAAGTGGTAGATTAGAAATGGTGTTGTGTACTAAAAACATGGTACAGTTTTATGTTCATTGAAAAGTGTTGTTGCTGCTCCTGTGATGTGCACTCAATGCTGAGAACAGAACTGAGGTGCTGAAAGAGCTGGTGATGGTTATTGTCTGGCACACGTGGCACTACAGGAGGTGCACAGGTGCCATCAGTACACAACTTGGCTCCCTCCCTACAAAAAGTTTGCTCCTGTGAAGTCCTGGTTCCTCCAGGCCAAGACCCATCAGTGGTACTCATTGGTGAAGACTGATTCCTGGAAGAAATGGAAGTTACATACTTATTGTGACTGTTGATCTTCCAGAATATCTTTACCATTTATTGCCACTTATGGGTCTGGGTACGGGTATGGGGCTGGACCAGTGGCACCAGGACACAGCAGAAGCACAGCTTTTTTGGCCACGGACTGGCCATGGCTACTGGGCATGGTGCCTGTGCACCCACACATGGTGCCATGCATCAGCCAACAACCATTGCTGGCTCCCTTCCCAACTTCAGTTCTGTTCACCAGGTGGAAAAGAAAGTGGGGAAAAAATAAAGAGAAGGCTAGCCCAAAGCGATAGTGAAAGGATATAGGAAATATAAATAAACAACAAAATAAAACTTGACTACCAACCTTTGAATAATGAAAATGGGCACACTAGGTGGCACAAAGGGGTAGTTGATTATGAAACGGGACCCTGATACCACTAGCCAGACAGGAGATGATAGTGATCTTAAAAGCACGACCCTGAAGCATGTAATTCTGGCAGAAAAGGTAAGAGGGGAATGTCTAAAATTGGGACACCCTTGCAATTGAGATGTCACAATGTGCCAAAAAGGAATGAATCACATAAATTCATGGAAAAAATAAACCCTGTGCTACCAGATAAAGGATTGACTGGATCGTCAGTTAAAATATGTCCCTTTTTCCCATTTGGGAAAAGAAAATCATGCACACGGGGCACAGGAACCAGGGGGCAACATACCAACTGGGAGGAGAGGTATTAACAGCCTCAAAGCCGGAAATGGACCTGGGATGATCATTTCTGATGGCCTGAAGGCAGCTGAATAGTGTGACAAGGCAGTAAGGAAGGCTGGAGGGATGCTGGGATGCATAGGCAGGGGAATCGCCAGCAGAAAGAGGGAGATAATAATACCCCTGTATAGATCACTGGTGAGGCCACATCTCAAGTACTGTGTAAAGTTCTGAAGGCTGCATCTCCACAAGAACATAAGATAGGGTGGAAGCAATACAGAGGATGGCAACCAGAATGGTGCATGGCCTGCATCTGAAGCCCTATGAGGAAAGGCTTAAGTAATTAAACATGTACTCCCTGGAGGAAAGGAGGGAAAGGGGGATATGATAGAAACATTCAAATGCCTCAATGGTAAAAATAGAGTACAAGAAGGAAGCATTTTCCACAGAAAAAGATGCTCGAGGACAAGGGGTCAAACTTTGAAGATAGAAGGAGGCAGGCTCAGAGGAAATGGGAGGAAATACTTCTCCACAGAAAGTGTGGTCGACTCATGGAACAGCCTCCCACCAGAGGTGGTGGGGGCAGAAATGGTTACAGGATTTAAGAATGCATGGGATAGGCACAGAGGGATCTTAGAAGTAAGGAGGTGGTGGAAAGGCCCGGAGACCAATTAGGGTCTGTGGTGTCTCTATAGGTAGGGAAAAAAGGGCAGACTAGGTGGGCCAGGAGGCCCTGATCTGCCAACAGCTTCTATGTTTCTATGAAATGTTGATCTCAGATGCATGTGGAGTTGTAAGGCTGAATACCCAAAGGAGTTGAGATGTTCATCTCCCTAAGCACCCCTAAGGGTACTGGTCTAATAGCCCAGCTGGCATAAGAGAGGAAACATGGATACCAACCAAAAGGATTAGTCTGGCATAGCAAGTGGAAAAAAATCAAACAAAATTACCTGCTTGTTTTGCAACAGCAGTGATGTACCCTGCCTAAGAGCTAGCGTAATTTGATCCAGTCCAGTACACAGCACTCCTCCACAAACAGTGCCACTGCAAAGTGAATAAGACTAGATAGTGCCCCCAGCACAGATTGCATTTAGCAACTAATAAGGATATACTACAAGAAGGGGATACCAACAGGGCAGGGGGAAGGAGGACAAGAAAGCACAAGCTCTGTTCAGAGCCTAATGTAGTAACCTGATAAGAGATATAGAATCAAAGTACGGGCTGGGTTTTAATGTATTGGTTATATTATCATGATAGTTAGATGCCAGACTTATATCAGAATGGTAGAAATAAAAAAAAAGAAAACCTTAAAGGTCAAGATAATGTAGAAGCAGCTGTTGTTGGCTCTGGACATAAAGTACACCACCCTGATACAGCTACCCATGTGCACACAGCCACACACCCAGCCACACGAGCATGTGTGCACAGACCCAGAAACACACACATACGCACGCACACACACACACACACACACAAACCCAAGTAGCCATTACAGTAGTTGTGCACACACAAAGAGTATTTGTTAAATTAGAGTTCTGGCAAGTACTGTATTATTGAAGTTGCTTGTATAGCGATACGGGACTTCTATGTGCCAGATGGCACCTGGTTGGGGAGGTCAGTAGAAAATAAATGCCAGTAGTATTCTTGAACTGGGGGGGTAGGGCTCAGTGGGTACTCGAGATATTGGCTTTGGGACAGATAGGGGGTGGTGTGCCAGTAGACACCAAGGATAATGTTACTGGAGGATCAGAAAAGGAGGGGGTAGTACTAGAGAAAAAAAATCACTGGGAGATTAATCAGGATAGAGCAGTCGATTTCAGAATAGCCCAGGTGAGATGTAGTATCTTGTTTTCAGTGAAGTCTTGCTTGTTTACTAATTTGTACAATGTATATGTATGATAGTTTAGCTGAGATGCAATACCTGGATTTCTGTGAGGTCTTGCTTTTATCCATCTTTTCAATGTATTTACCCATTATAAGTGAATTGAGATTAAGAATCTCATTTCAGTGAGGGTGCTGGTTTTACTCATTTTGACACTGCATTTATCCAACATACTGTATCACTGCTAAGATGCAATATCTCATATTCAGTCCTGCTTTTACATAGTTTTACACTGTATTGTTCCTAGGACAGACATGCTGAGATGCAATATTTTCTTTTTATAAAATGGGCAAGTAAAATCCTGCAACATGATTGGATTATAGCCATGCTTAGAAGTGTCTAACGCATGGCAATAAGTAGTCCAGGTTATAGAATTTTTCTGAGCCTCATTTAATTCTAAAAATCTCTGTACACCTATATTAAAATTCCATATGGAATTTTACATTTTTAAACAGCTGCCATATTGCTGATCACATGGTGTACATTTTCCAGTATCATTCATACAGTAAAAAAGAAGGTTGCTATGGCATTCTGTCCAGTTAGTTTTGACCTAACCTTGTCCAGAGAGGTATAATGCCTATTCACTGTGACTACTGGTGGAGTCTTCATGTCTGACTGCAGTATACAGCCCAGATGATGAGTGACCAACTGAGCTACAATCAAAGGCATCCTTAGCACTGGATTACCCAGGCCTCACTGGTGTGTTCACTGAGCAGCAAACAGCTGCCAAAAATGACAGTGGTGAAAATGTGATTGCCAGTGCAATATTGCAGCTCTCAGCTCTTCTATTCTAAAATTAAAAAAAAATAAAATAAACATAAAACAGATTGATTGTGGGTGATGGGGAGGCTGCTGGACAGGTGGGAGCGGGGATGCACTTCCAGTTTCTACTCTGTGTCAACTGACATCGACTAATTAAACATAAAAAAGAGAAAACTCAATTAAAACTAATTTTACTAGTGGGGGGAGGCGCATCCAGTTTTTACTCCATGTCAACTGACATGGATTAATTAAACATAATCAACTACTATTAATATTAATAAGATAGTGTATCGTTGTGTTTCTTCAGTGTGGAGGGGGTGCTATGAACTACTGGACACAGAATTAAAACAAAAAACAAATGCATCAAATCCTTCCAGGCTGAGGAAGTATTTTATGTACAAATACATAAAAAGTAACTTTTTTTGTACTTACACCTAATAATTTTAATTGTAGCAGCAATATAAACTAGAGTCCAATTTTATAAGTGCAATAAGACACCATGGGGTGTGCATTAGACAGTTTTAATGCGCATCCAGGGACTGAAAGCACTCAGCCTGTGGTCTTGTACCTTACTGTGCCCCTGTCTGTGCATTAGAACTGTCTAATGCACACCCCATCATGTCTTATTGCTTACTCAGTGGGGTTCTTCTGTTACACATTTTACACTGTCTTTTCTCTAGGACACAGTATATGAGATGCAATACTGTACCTGGTTTTCAGTGTGGTCCTTCCTCCTTTTATCCATTTTTATAATTTATTTTGCCCAGGGTAGGCTAGCTGAGATGCAATGTATCATTCTGAGTGGGGTCTTGTTTTCTGCCAATTGTTGCAATGTATTTATCTACAATAGCCTGGTGGAGATGCAATATCTCATTTTCAGTTGGGTCCTTTGCCCATTTTGTTTATGTGTTTTCTAAGGATAGATCAACTGAGATGCAATATCTCATTTTCAGTGGGGAACTGTTTTACACACTTTTGCAATATATTTACTCACAATAGCCAAGCTAATATGCAATATCTCATTTTTAATATGGTCCAGCTTTTAACCATTTTTTTTTTTGTATGATCGTTATGTATCACCCCATGCACCTGACTGGTCTTCCCTTCAGGCCCCCACATAGATTGTCCCATCTGGCATTCCTGACCCCACCGCCCCACATCGCAGTCAGCCCAAGTATCCCCAATGTATCCCTTCATCGGGAGGGTCCCTTACCTTCATAAGGGATGAGCCTTTTTTCTGGCCATATCCAATGACCCTGGGTGCTGCTGAGATGGCTGATGGAGGTCCGGGAGCCCAGGAATGAGGATCTGGGGAGGCCATCATCTGATCGGCCAGGGCAGCATTTTCGGTTTTTCCTCTGAGGAGAGATGTGCCATGACATCTAGGCTGGCGCTGACATCTATCTCCTCCCAAACATCGTGGGTCGGATGTTGTACTGGTCGCTCGGCCTCCACCAGGGGTCAGCAGATGCCATGCCACATCCCCTCCTTCCCCCGGAGAAGGTGAGCTATTGGTGGACGCTCCCTCTTTCTCTCCCCAGCCGGCCCTTCAGCGACCCGAGTCCATTCCCAAACCCGGGTCGCCGGCATTGTAGGCAGAAATCCAATCACTGAGCCAACGGGCCGGCGCTGGCTTTTAACCATTTTAACAATATATTTACCCAGGAAAAGCCAGCTGACAGCAATATCTCATTGGGATCCTACTTTTACACATTTTTATTCTGTATTAATCTAAGATAGTACAGCTGAGATGCTACATCTCATTTTTATTTGAGTCAAAATGGTTCCTATTTTTACCATGCATTTAGCCAGGATAGCCCAGCTGAGATTTAATATCTTGTTTTCAGTGGGGTCTTGCTTTTATACATTTTTACAGTGTATTTACCAAGGATAGGCCAGCTGAGGTGCAATATCTCATTTTCAGTGGGGTTCAGATTTTACCCATTTTACCATGTGTTTAGCCAGGATAACCCAGCTGAGTTGTAAGTTCATTTCATTTTTATTTTTATTTCTGGGTTCAAACTCATAGAGCAATGCTTATTTGCAATGCGGACCCCTTTCAAATGAACTGCTTGGATGGCCTAATGGTTAGGACCACTGACTACAGACAGGGAGATTGATGGTTCAAATCCCGGTGGGATGGGATAGAGAGAACCACTTGGGATGCAACTGCTAAGATTGAACTAGCACAGTACAAAGTTATGAGCTAATATAGGGTTAATGCATAGAATAGGTTAAATTATTACTCTCAAATGGGGACAGTGAGAGGATCTCAGATCTAGAAGTGGGTAGCCATTTGGGAACAAGTGACCACCAAACAGTATGGTTCACAATAAACTCAGCTACAGAGTCAAGCTATACAAAAGTGGGGGTTCTGGACTTCAGGAGGGCTGACTTTGGCAAGATGGGAGAGTGCCTTAGAAAAGCACTAGCAAACAGGCTAGAATGAGGGGTGGAGCAACAATGGGGCAATATCAAAACTGCTATCACAGAGGCAACAAGCCTTTGCGTGAAGCAAATAAACAAATCAAAACAAAAGAAAAAGCCACTATGGTTCTCAAGTGGTGGGGAAGGTTAGGGAGAAAAAGATAGCATTTAGGAAGTATAAGGAAACACAGAAGGAGCAGGACAGAGAATTGTACCAGTTAAGGCAGAAGGAAGCAGGGAGGGTAGTGAGAATAGCAAAGGCCCAAACTGAGGAAAAGATAGCCAACTCGGTTAAGAAGGGGATAAAACCTTTATAGGTATATCAGGGCTGAGAAAGACAAAGGAAGGGATAGTGAGGCTGAATAGAATGGATGGTGGGTCGGCAGAGAGGACAGTGAAAAGCAAGGGTACTGAATGAATACTGTTCAGTATTCACAAAACAGGAGGTGGGGAGGTGCCTAATCCAATTAACAGAAGCACTCTGGATAGGGGGTTTCATCCGTCCTTTCACAGAAGAAAGGGTTCTGAAAGCACTCCTAAAACTGAAGGTGGACAAAGCAATGGGGCCAGATGGAATTCACCCCAGAATTCTAAAAGAATTAAGCAGAGAATTAGTGACACCACTGACTACCCTTTTTAACAAATCATGGGAGGATGGTGTGGTACCCGAGGACTGGAGGAAGGTGGATGTGATTCCCCTTCACAAAAGTGGGACCAAGACAGAGGCAGGAAACTACAGACCTGCCAATTTGACCTCTGTGGTAGGGAAAGTGATGGAATCACTTCTGAAGGAAAGAATTGTTGAGTACCCAGGGGCCAGTGTGGCACAGGACCCAAAGCAGCATGGGTTCACAGTGGGAAGAGTCATGTCAGACAAATCTAATTGATTTATTTGACTGGGTGACCAAAGTAGTAGACCAGGGAGGGGCTGTGGACATGGCCTACATAGACTTTAGCAAGGCATTTGACACAGTCCCACACAAAAGATTAATAGTCAAATTAACTAGCCTAGGAGTGGGTCCCCGGGTGGTAGCCTGGGTAAAACATTGGCTGGACAACAGGACACAGAAAGTAATTGTAAATGGAGTCCGCTCTGAAGAAAGAGGGCTTACTAGTGGGGTACCGCAGGGTTCAGTACTGGGTCCAGTCCTTTTTAATGTCTTTATAAGTGACATTGCAGAGGGACTTGAAGGAAAAATATGCCTCTTTGCAGATGACACAAAGATCTGCAACAGGGTTGATACACAAGGAGGCATGGAAATGATGAGTAGGGACTTGGCAAGGTTGGAGGAATGGTCAGAAGTATGGCAGCTTGGATTCAATGCAAAGAAGTGCAAAATAATGCACCTGGGAAACAAAAACCCAGGGGAAGATTACACAATGGGAGGGAGGTAGTAGCAACAACAAAATGGAAAGGGACCTGGGGTAATTATGTCAGATGACCTTAAGGTTGGCAAGCAGTGAAAAGGCGGTAGGGAGGCTGAGGGATACTGGGATGAATAGGAGAGGCATCACCAGCAGAAAACAGGAAGTTGTTATCCCTTGTACAGACAATTTGTGAGACCCCATCTGGAGTACTGCATCCAGTTCTGGAGACCCCATCTCCGCAAGGACATAGACAGGATAGAGGCAGTTCAGAGGAGGGCAACTAAAATGGTGCAGGGTCTGCAAGAGAAGCCATATATGGAGAGACTAAAGGAGCTTAATATGTATACCCTTAAGGAAAGGAGGGAGAGGGGGACATGATAGAAACATTTAAGTACCTCAGTGGAATCAGCGAAGTCCAAGAGGGTAGCATCTTTCAGAAAAAGAGAAATGCAAGAACAAGGGGACACAATTTGAAGATGGGGGACGGCTCAGGGGCAATGTAAGGAAGTATTTTTTCACATAGAGGGTGGTGGATGCATGGATCAGCTTTCCTGAGGAGGTTGTGGGGTCTAAAACTGTGGGAGAATTCAAGAATGCATGGGACAGACATAAGGCAATTGTTGTGGGGGATAGGAAGAAATAGGCTGTTGGTTAAATAGGATCTGCAGCTTATCCTCTAGGTAGGGAAATGGGCAGACTAGGTGGGCCCATCAGTCCTTATCTGCCGTCAAAGTCTATGTTTTTATGTTTCTATGACAATACAAGTTACACATGTATATAACATAAAAAAATAAAATGTTTGCAATAAGGATAAAAATCTTAACATAGTATTAATGTATACCGCTCTGCGATATACTATAATATACAATTTCATTTAATAAATCAGTAATAGAGACAGTTTGGCGTTGTTCAGCCTTGAAATTGATAGGAATTTGAGGTCCAAACTATGAAAACAAGCTGGCAGTGAGTTCCATGCAGCAGGGGCAGTTACTAAAGAGTGGGTAGACCTTATAGTTCAACACAAAGGACATTTAGTTCAAGGAGCTGTGCTTTGCTGAAATGTAGATTTGTTTTATGAATTATAATGTGTTCTATCAAGTAATCTGGCAACTGTCCCAGAACACATTTATATAAGAAAATCAGCTTATGAAGCTTTCTTCTGTCTGCCAGAGAGGTCCAGCCCAACCTCTGATGAAGGAGGCAGTGATGAATCTCCCTTGGATAGTTCAAGATCAGGCTGGCCAGTCGATGGTATATGATATTAAATCTAGGGACTCTATCAGCCGTGGCATATTCATAGATGAAGTCAGCAAAATCAAACAAAGGAAAAATCGACCTGAACTATTTCCTGAATTGCCTCAGAATCCAGACTGCTCCTCTTCAGAGAAGTCCCATCCTGATTCCAATTTTAACTCTGTGATAATTATAAGTGTATTGTGTGGGGAGGCAATGGGAGGGAAGTAATACTGTGTGTGTTGTGAGGGGAGACAATGGGTGGGAGGTAGGCTGGGTGTAGGCTGTGCTCTGAAAAGGGTTCATGTGTGAATTATTTGCTGTGTTTGCTGCTCACTAATGCTTGCCTAATCTGTTAAGTCATAGTTGTGAAATTGTGTCCTTACTTGACAGTGTTACAAGAGGTGCTATCTAGCTATCTAGCATGGGGGGGGGGGGCAGAAAACTGGGACTGTGGCAAAATCCTATCTAGGGTCAGCTGATTTGTAAAATAAGGGAAGGAAACATAGTGTGGGCTTCATAAGTTAGTCTATCTAGCAAGGGTAGGTAGTTAGCAGAAAAAGCGGATTGTAGTAAAACCCCATATAAGATCAGCCTTTTTGAGGAAAAAATAACAGGAGACAGCTCAGTAATGTAGTAATATAGAAAGGTGGGTATAAGCTAATTAGGGAAGATGTGGGCTCCTAGGAGCTGGCACAGACAACAGGACAGCTGGGAGGCATGGAAAAGGAGGGGGTATGGAAGAGACAGGGCATGGGAGGGAAGGAAGGGTGGTCAGCTGCAGTGGGTGTGAGGCCGCAGTCTTTATAGGAACAATATGGAGAGCAGAGGGCTGTCCAATGTGCATTTTGGGCAACTCAGGGAAGAGATAAGGCAGTTTAGATGGGAGTTGGGGGTGTGGGGAGAGACTGGGAGGAAGAACAGTGGCTGATGGGGCAGGTAAGGGCTGCTCTGGGCTAAATGGATGGCAGTCACAGGATGGAACTAGGGAGGATGCCAAAGTGTCCAGGGACATCTTTTCCACAAGGACCCTGGGGAACCAGAACAGGGACTTGGCAGGAGGTATGGAGAAAGAGTAAGTGGGTGAAGGAAACAGTGACAGGAGGAAAGGGAAAAGAACAGAGAGGGAGAACAAAGGCATGTTCTGATGCAGGGGGTTCCTTTTCAAACAGGTTCACAGTACTGGCTAGTTAGGAGGAGCAGGTGGGGAGGTAGAGGACAGAGATAACACAAGGCCAAAGATAGTGGCAAGGGGGTGAGAGGGGAAGTAAGGGGGGGAGGCAACAAGGTTGGAAAGCAGAAGGAAGTGGAAGAATGGCTACATGGGGTTTGAGAGGAGTAGTCCAGGTGGGGAGTCTGGAGGGATGGAGGAAGGAGGGCCAAAGGGAGGCACAACACAGGGGAGATGCTGGGGGACAGGGGAAGCCGGGCATGTGGGAAGGGGAATGAAAGTAACAAGGGGACTTGTGCAGCTGGGAAGGCAGAATGTGTGGAGGGGGGGTGGGAGAAAGGAGGGAGGGTCATTATCCTGGGAGATTCAATAGTGAAGGGTGTGAGATGGGGAGGTATGGGGGCATGGTCTAGCCATAGATGGATGGAGTGTATGATGGTGGGGCCTTTTATAACTAAATGTGTAGGGCAGGTGCGTGAGAAACCTCACATTATAGTACACCTTGGGTACAGATGATCTTGCAGGGAGTAGGGTAGAGGTGGTGCAGGAGAGGTTTAGGGAGGAATGAAAAATCTGCAGCAAGGCAGGAAGGTCAGTAGTCTTCTGTGAAGTGCTTCCAGTCCCTAGGGCTAGTATTGTAAGGAAACAGAGAACTGAAGAATTTAACAGTTGGTTAAGGGGGTGGTGCAAGTCAAATGGCTGCCGGCTAGTGGGGGGGTTGAGGGGTACTTGGGATACTAAGAACCTATATACAATGGCTAGACTGCACTTAAGTAGAGAGGGCACCAGGGTCTTAGAGGATAAGCTGGAGGATTACACGTCAACAAACCTTAATTTAAACTGAAGGGGGGGTGACAGGGTGTGCTGCTACTGTAGTCACCAGGTGTGGGAGTCCAATGGGCCTCCCCCCCATTAAGTCAGAAGGTGGAAATAAGAGTGAAGAACAGGGGTGAGGGAGAGGGGATGGGGGAAGATAGAAAGGGCTGGTCAGTGGTAATGGTGTACAGGGGTTACGGTGGAAGGTGGTATAATTGAATTCAAGGAACCTGGCAAACAAGATGGCGGCTTTTCAGGCACTGATGGCTGAGGGAGAGGTGGACATAGTGGCCATCACTGAAACGTGGGCAACCCAATACCATGACTTGGACCTCGTGATCCCTGGGTATAGAATTTACCAGAAGGACAGAGAGACAGGGAGAGGGGGAGGAATAGCTTTATTCATGAGTAAAGGGATCACATGCACCAGGGAGGAGGAGGAGGAGGAGGAGGAGGAGGAGGAGGCTGAGGGTAAGACTGAAGCCTTGTGAGTACAGCTTCAGACCACCAAGGGGAGAAAGATTAGGATGGGGGTGGTTTACAGACCACCTTCACAGGACAAGAGTTGGAAAGAGCATTGGAAGAGCCTATTAGAATGGTATGTAGTAGAGGTAACCTAGTCATAATAGGTGATTTCAACCTACCTGGAGTGGACTGGAGGACCCCAGCTACCTTCTGCTCCAAGGAACAGGTCTTTCTGGGGGCTTTCCAGGATAGTTTTGTGGCACAGAGGGTTACAGAGCCTACCGAGGATGGTGGATCCACACTGAACCTAGTACTGTCCAATGGTGAGGGTGTCCAGGAATTAGAAGTGGAAGGCCCTCTTGCAGGCATTGACCACCACATGGTGTGCTTCTACCCAAATCTGAGCAAAGAAATAGCCAGGATTAAGATCAGGGTAGTGGACTTTAGGAGGGCTGACTTTGGAAAAACAGGTGAAATCCTAGAGGGGGCATCTTGCCAGAATCAGTCCAGAGATGGAGGTGGAGCAGAAATGGTCCATTATGAAGATGGGCCTGACTGAAGCCACTACTATGTGTACAAAAGCCCAGAGCAAGAAAACCAAGATCAAAAAACCAAGCTGGTTTGGCAAGCAGGTGCCAGCAACTGTGAGGGAAAAGAGAGCAGCCTTTCATAAGTACAAACGTACTCTGAGATATGCAGATAGGGAGGTTTACTCAGAGAAGCCAAGAGAGGCAAGCAGAGTGGTCAGGGCAGCAAAGGCCATGAGGGAACTAAAGCAACTCAGGGAATAAAGGTAGGAGAAAATGACTTTTTTAAGTACATCAGTGAGGAAAGTTGTACCAAGGATGGGACTGTTAGATTAAAGCAAGAGGGGGGATGGGTGAAAAGTAGTGAGGAACAAGCAGAGGTACTAAATGAGTACTTCAGCTTGATTTTCACTAGGGAGAAAGATGGTCCTATGCCACAGGGAAAAATAGGAGATCAGAAGGGGAAGGGGTGAAACAGATGGAGCAATTCAAGAGGATAAGGTTTTAAAGGGCCATAGGGCCCATAAGGTGTACAAAGCTCCTGGACTGGATGGCGTGCACCTGAGAAGTTCTAAGGGAATTGGCAGAAGTCCTGCCTAGCCCCCTAGCAGACCTGTTTAACACTTCACTAGAAACAGGGTGCATGCCTCAGGACTGGAGAATGGCACATGTGGTATCTCTTCACAAGAGTGGACCCAGGGATGAACCAGGTAACTACATACCAGACTGCTTTACCTACATTGTAGACAAATGAATGAAGACCATCCTAAATGAGAGACTAGTGGACTTTCTGGAGGTAAATGATCTCCAGGATGAAACGCAACATGGGTTTGTCTTAGGGAGATCCTGCCAGACCATCCTGATAGACATTTTAGACTGGATCACAGGGACTCTGGACAGCAGGCAGGCAGTTGATGTCCTGTATCTGGACTTCAGAAAGGTCTTTGACTCTGTGCCACATGGGAGACTGCTCAGTAAGCTGCAGGACCTAGGAGTTGGGAAGAAACTGGTGGGGTGGGTCAAGAGCTGGCTACAAGACAGAAACTAGAAGGCAGTAGTAGGGGGAACTTTCAAAGCCTAGGCCTGTAACCAGTGGGGTCCCAGAGGGCTCAGTGCTTGGCCCAGTGTTGTTTAATCGTGATCGTTATCTGAAGTCAAGGGAGTGCTTCTAGCGGACTTCGCACAACTTGAGCATAATCTAATAAAGGCAAAGCTTCTGCTCAATGCTAAGAAGACTAAAGCAATGATATTCTCCCGCAGTGCTGTCACAGGCCCCCCCAATACCCTTGCCCAAGACTTCATTGTCACCACGCTAAACGAGCCTCTGGAAGTTGTAACCAAATTTAAATATCTGGGTATCTGGATCAACAATAAATTATCTTTCAATGACCACGTCGAAGATTCCTCTAGAAGGTTAAAAGCAAGGTTAGGTTTCTTCTACAGAAATAGGCCCCTTTCCCCTTGAAACTCGAAACAAGCTTGGTACAGGCCACTTTTCTCCCTACTGACTATGGCGATGTAATCTATTCCTCCACCACCTTGCAAATCTAAGTAAGCTGACATCCTTTATCACCGTATGCTATGGTTCATTACCAACTCCCCTTACCGCTCGCACCACTGTGACTTATATGCAGCTGTTGGTTGGACATCCCTTACTACTAGACGCCTGCTCCATGCTGGGCTATGGACTCTTAAACTGCTCCTGCAGAAATTGCCAAGCTAGCTCTCTTCCCTTATTAGTATCTCACATAGTGCATACTCGTTAAGAAAATCTGACTTTATTATGCTTGACATACCAAGGACGCGACTTCTTTTGGTAAACGTAGCATTGCATATGCCCTTCCCGCCATTTGGAACCACTATAAACCGCACTGAAACTAACTAGCACAGTTTCAATAAACTTCTACAAATCGCTAAGTTCAGCCATAATAAAAGACACCTGTAACTGTCATTAAGTCTCTTCCTTCCCATGTGTGCCATATTTATCCACTGGTAAGGTATAATTGATTTGTCATATTAACTGCTTTCCTTCCCTTCTACTCCTGGCTTTATCTATGCTTACGCCCACTGCTACTCTATCAAATCACCTCCCCCATATCAGTTGTAGTCTGTTGTTTGTTCTAGCTGCCAAAATATATGTATTGCACACACCAGTCATCATGTTTCATTTATCAGTATGCAACCTGTAAAGTCGCTTCCCTGTTTCATATCAATGTTTACCACCTGCGGTCACCCTATGTGGTACCCTTGTATGTATATCCAGCCTGTATCATGTAACGTGCATTTCATGTATATACTGTTATTACCTATCTGTGTTTGTACTTTAAGTGTTTATGTCACAGGACCTCCTTGTGAATGAGCTTGCTCAATGGAGTTTTCCTGCAATAAACTTGAACTTGAACTTAATATCTTTATTGGTGACATAGCAGATGGAATCAAAGATAAAATCTGCCTATTCACGGATGACACTAAACTCTGTGGGAGAGTGAGCACAGAGGAGGGGAGACAGGAGCTCAGGGAGGACCTGGCTAGTCTCAAAAAGTGGTTGGGTACCTGGCAGCTGAGGTTCAACAGCAAGATGTGCAAGGTCATGCATCTGGGAGCTAAGAACCCAGGGACCAGTTACTGGCTAGAAGGGGTAGAGGTGACCAGTTCAGAACAGGAAAAGGACCTGGGGTAATCATCACAAGGGACCTGAAGCACTCTGCACACTGCCATAAAGCAGCTGCCAAAGCCATCTGGATGCTGGGGTCGCATTGCCAGAGGAATCACCGCCAGGAAAGGGAAAGTCATCCTGTCATTCTGCAGGTCGTTGACGAGACTGCACTTGAAGTACTGTGTGCAGTTCTGGTGTCAATATCTGAAAAAGGACATCAAATTATTGGAGAGAGTGCAGCACAGGGCAACTAAGATGATCCAAGGCCTACAGGACAAACTCTGTGAGGAGAAGCTGTAGGATCTCAATATGTATTCCATGGAGGACAGAAGAGAGAGGGGGGGCATGATTAAAACCTTCAAGTACCTTAAAGGTATAAACAAGGTTTGTACAGATGGCATGTTCAATCTCAGGGGGAATGGGTCCACTAGGGGGCGTAGTCTAAAATTAGTGGGGGGGGAAGATTCAAAAGGGAAATTAGTTAGATGGCCTGGTGGTGTAGAGGGCTGAGATGCTGGCACCTTACCTCTTACCACATTGACGACCCGGGGTCCACAGCAACCTCGGGTGTTGGGGGGTCAGCTGGTGGGGAGGATTGAGCATCACATTGACTGCTTTCCTCCTCCAGGGAGGGTGAGAGGGGACAACCACTGAGGTACTAGCTCCTGGCAGTGGCTGGGGGCTGGTGTATGCCAGGGGGTCACAGTGTGGGACAACACGGGCTGACATCAGATGTGCAGTGTAAGGACGCATGCATGGCAATGTATTTTACATCATTGCATGCCCATGCCATGGAGGTAATCATGGGGACAAACTGAGTCCTCTGGCACTTGTGAAGGCCGGCCCCAACAGCACTGCAGTGGATGCACTCAAAGATAGCTCTCCCCAAGCTCGACCTCCAGGTCTTCCACAGTGTGTGGGGTAAGTATCCACTGTGAAGCAGCCTGGAAAGGGAAGGGTGAGGGAGTAGAGCTCAGCACTGCAGTCATTGCAGGGGCCGAGAGGGCATAGCTGGATAAGGGGAACCATAGGACCACCCCCAACCAAGGAGGTAATAAAGAAATGAAGTAGAACAAAAAGGGAAATAAGAAGGCACTTTTATACAGAAAGAGTGGTGTCCAAGTGGAATCAACTGCCGGAGGAGGTGGTATCATTGAAAACAGTGGACAACTTTTAAAGGGGTTGGGATAGAGTGAAAGGGAGAGTCATAACGGATGGGCAGAAAGGTAGGGAGATATGGGAGGGGAGGAAGACTCTATGTGCAGAAAGGAGAGGGGGGGCAGCTCCCGTAAATTTGTCTGAAAGCTGCATACTTGAGCAGACTAGATAGAACAAAATGGCTTGTTTCTGCTGGCAGTTTTGTATGTTTCTATATATGTTTGTATGCTAGGTTAGTCAGGTGTTTTTTTTCCTGATTTTATATGTTTCAACAGTCTCCAGCTTTGACCCGTTTTCTGCTTGAACTACAGATTCTGGGGAATTTTTAAGTTTGGTCTACTGTCCACAAATTAATAACTTTGTTTTAGTGGCATTTAGACATAATTTAGATTCTTTAAGGAATGCCTGGAGTTTGGTAAAACTCCTTTGTAGTTTTGTCTGAATAGAAACAGCAGATTTACTAGCCATGTAGATGACAGTATCATCTTCACAAAAATGGCAATTTGCATTACTGACTCTGTCACCCAAGTTCCTTAAATAAATCAAAATTAATAACAGTCCCAGTATCAAACCTAGGGGGACTCCGCTCTCAGTTTCAAGAAACCCTGATTCTAGCCCAGTAACAATAGCTATATGACTATGAGAGATTAAATATGATTTAAACCACTGAATTACAGCCTCATTAATGCTCATTTGGGACAGTCTATACAACAAAATGCTGTAGAACTCAAAATGTGTGCTGACAATATATTTAGGCTTTAATTGTGCATTTGAGCGGATTCTTGAAAATACATTGCCAGTGTAAATACTGTAACATATTTGTAACTTGTTTGGCTTGCCTACCATCAGCATTTCAGCATTTTACTCTCTGTTGTGATATTGATATCTCACAAATGCAGTATCAAGTAAATTACCATCATCAGCTGTAACAACTGAAACTGAGAAATGATGACTGAGAGAAGAAACTTTAATACATTTTTAAAATACTAGTTTATTTCATCAGATAGTTCATTACAATCTATTCTTCTTAATAATAATTCTTGTCATATTCTTAGACAGTATATTATAACATTATGCAGTCTGAATTTTAACATTGCAAGAGACTTATCTTTTTCGCATACTATACTCTCATTAAGCGTGGGAATATAGCAATAAGTTCTTTCCCGTCTTGATTCTTCTCATAATCTCTGTCCTCTATGACATATGCTGTTCCTTCTAGTAGTAACATTTCATGGAAAATAAAGCCCCGCTCACTATCTATATTCTGAGGTATGTCTTGGCTGTTCCAGAACTTCAAAATTAATCTTTTAAGAGCCATGGATCCCAAATATACTATTTTGTTTAGTTGGCTGTCAGACCCAATGAACTTAATTAATTAAATACTAACACTTGGAGTGTACATGGGATTTTAGCTTCTATCTTATTGGAAATGTTATGAGCAATCTTTTCCCACCATACCTTAATTTTGGGCATTCCCAACAACAGTGAATCAAATTTCCCCTAGGTCCACATTTGTGCGGTCAATCGTGATTGCATGTAGGGCTGATCTTTTTTATTGTTATGTCAGCTCTATTTATAATTTAATATTGGATTTATTTGTTTTTAGCAGAAATCAGGTTTTTATTAGCTTCTATCAAAATTAATTTCCATTGATCTATGGTATATGCAAAACCCATCTATTTTTCCTCAGGTATTTTGTTGTTTTGTTTTATGAAACTGTTGAGATTTCATTATCGCCAAGTAAAATCTTGACAATTGATTTTTCGAATATTTATCCATCAGTTTTTGTTCTTTTTGAATCTGGGCAGAATAATCTGGGCCCCTAATATTATATGTCTTACAATAGTTCTGAAATGTAATATATATACTTTTATACGTTATGTAGTTTTGAATTTTCTGTAGACTGTAGATCTTTCGATATTGCACATATGGTGGCATTTGATTTGAATCTGATATCTGTTTTCATGTTCTAATGTTTTTGTTCGGAGAAAATAAAATATTTTCTTAGTTATTTGTTACAGGAATCACACAAATTATGGGAGTGTGTAATCATGGAATTTGTTGCCCACCAAATTTAGTCTTTGCAATATTAGCATAAACAAGAATTGAATAAAAAAATTTAGATTTATGAATTTTTACAGTGCTTGTTAGAAAAAAGACATGACTGATATTAATATTATCCATTTCTTGCTTCAAAATGTCCTGTAATATTTCTGATTCCTGAGTTTTGTTGAAAGACCAGTCCCACATATTTGCCATGGTCTGCACTTGCATATACACTAAAGGGTCTGAACAGTTGAGACCACCCTCACAAACTTGCCTTGTTATTGTGTGCCAAGCAATACAGGGTTTCCCCCTCTCCATAGAAATTTAGAAAAAATATGTTTAATATCTTGAAACCACTTGGAACTGGGTGCACCATATAAAGCCTGCAAAACGTACACAAAATGTGATAACACCATCATCGTAATGACCTGAATGCACCCCCATAATGAAATTGAGAGATTTTGCCACATTTCTAATTTCTGTTGAATCTTTTGTTTAGCTATGTTGTAATTGATTTTAATTATTTGTTCTATTTGATTGGTAATCTGTATGCCTAAATATTTAATCTGGTTAGCGTTAGAGAATCATTCTAAGTTAATAAAGTCAGTGCCGATGGGTACCTAATTTACTGGCATAATCATGGATTTTTGCTGGTTAAGCTGGTAACCAAAGACATTAGAACATTCTTTTATAAGGTACAATAGTGCTGGGCTGGATATTTTCAGATATTTTATTAATATTAGTGTATTATCTGCAAATGCACTTAATTTGTACTTTCTTGCCTCAACTTTAATACCTTTAATGTGTTTATTTTGTTTGATTTTCATTAATAAGGGTTCTAGTGTTAATATAAATAATACTGGTGAGAGGGGGCACCCCTTCTATACCCTATTAGTCATGTCTATCTCTTCCATTGGTATCCCATTAAGTAGGAATACAGACTTGGGGGTTTTATACAATATTTGACTAATATTAAGAAATGTCTCTGCTATTTTCATTTTTTCAAGGTTTCAAACATAAATTTACATTGTATCTAGTTGAACGCTTTTGTGTCATCTAAAGCAAGTGCATAATAACTTTCTGGGGACTTTTGTTTATTTTGTTTATTTGTTTATTGCATATTTTCGGAATTACAAACCTTTGAGTCGCAGACTCATTTGCAAAGGCTCCACGTCGGTTACAGTGGTGGAGGGGAGACGGAGTACAAGGATACATACATAGTAAGGCAGTATACAGGAGAAACATACACACTCAAATAATACACATGACAGTTCTGAACAGTGCAGTCCAGGCTTTATCTTAATACAGCAGTGACTGTAGCAGGGACATTAAGGGTATCATTTGTTAGACTAGGGGGGAGGCGTGTTCGTGGGATCCATGAGACCCTGTGTCAGTTTTTTAATGGAAGGCGTATTCTTGGGGTCCATGAGACCCTGTGTCAGATTTTTTTTTTTTTTTTAGTGTGGTAAGGTAGCCTACTTAGGAGAAGAATAGCTAGCCACAGGCACAGGAATGGGATTCAGCTAGGTGGGCTTTGAGGCCTGCTTTGAAAAGGGAGATGCTGTGTGACTGAGTGAGCCAAGGAGGTAGTGCATTAAGCCAACGAGGAGCACGGTACCAAACGATTTTGACCCATTGATGTCCTGCAGTGGGGATCCAGAATGAAGGATTAGAGGCGAGTCGGGTATTGCGCCTGATGGGGGCTGGTCTGATTATTGGGAGAAGGCCAAGTGGGGCGGTCTGAAGTTGTATTTTTTTAGCCAGGATACAGGTGTGGTAGTGTAGTCTTTGTTGGAAGTTTAGCCAGCCAGTCAGGGCATATAGGTCACATGTATGAGTAAGCTGGTCACTGCTGGTGACTAGTCGGCAGGCTTTATTCAGGGCGGTGTCGATACTGCGTAGTACCGTGAGCTCAGCCGATCCATATATCGATATCCCATAATCGATTAGGGAGAGGATTGAGGCGGAGACTGCTAGATGCAAGGCCTGTGGGGGTAAACAGTGTTTAACCCGATAGAGGATTCCCACTCTTGTGTTAACAGCGGTGGAAAGAAGTTGGATGTGTCTATGGTAGGAGAGGGAGGTATCTAAAGTGATACCCAGGTATTTGAAGTTAGTGACGTGTTCAAGGGGGGTGCCTTGCTTGTTGTTAATTAGTAGAGCCGATTGGCTGTGTGGGTTTTGTCGGTGTGCAAATAACATGGATTTAGTTTTTTTATAGTTGATGATCAGGCGGTGTTCATCGAACCACGATTCTAGCTCCCCAAAGAAACCCTGTAGGGCTTGCTGCAGGGTGCATGGTTGGGGGTGTTTCCAGAATATTACCGCATCATCCACATAGAGAAGCATGTTTCCACTGCATGCCGTGGGAAGAGAGTTTAAAAAGAGGGAGAAGAGAAGGGGGCCAAGGATAGACCCCTGCGGGACCCCAGAGCACACTGCTTTGCGGGAGGAGATGGTGGTATTTACCCTAACTTGCTGAGACCGGCCTGATAGGTAGTCCCTGAACCAGGCAGTCGCCTCAGTGACCCATTTAGCTGTGGCATTACATGAAGCAACAGATCGTGACTGGACTGTGTCAAACGCTTTGGTGAGGTCCACGGGATTGCACTCCAACAGCTCCTTGGTCTAAGGCCTCGTGGATGAACGAGGTGAGCTCGGCAGCGCGGTCACAGTGCTGCGTCCTGTCCGGAAACCGTGCTGAGCATGACTAAGGAGGTTGTATCTAGTGAGGTGTTCTGTAAACTGGTCAGCACTATTTTTTCCAGCGCTTTAGAGGCGGAGGAAGTATGGAGATAGGTCTATAGTTGCTTGGTAAAGTGGGTCTCCACTCTTCAAGATGGGAGTGATTAAGGCATTCTTCCAGGTTGAGGGAACTGACCGAGGCAGAGAGAGAGATTGAGAATTTTAGTGAGGTGGGGAAGTGTGGACGTCCAGTGTCAGCCGAATGAGCTTTAGATCGAGTGAATCATTGCTGTACCGGAATTGAAATTGCATTGGTAATGTAATGTTTTGCTTCCTGGCAGGAGATGACTCTCAGTCTGAATGGTAGTGAATCCGAGTTAGTGGGAGTGTCGGGGGCTGGGTGGAAGAAATTAGGGGGAGGATACTGAGAGGTCCGAGAAGGTGGTGTTAATGGCTTCAGCTACTACGGAGGGGTCTGTGTATCTTCTCCGCTTACAGAGAGTAGGGAGGGGAAGGGAGTGAATTCCCATTTAGTTCTTTTACGTTGCTCCAGAATTTCTTCCCGTCTCCCCATGCGGAGGTAAGGGTTGGTTGGTAGTAGGATGCCTTTGCCTTCATGTGACGGCCATGTACATTTATTGCGGGCTGCTCCGGTATAGTACTCTATCATGTGTGTTTTGCGATTCAATGGCCTTATGCCAAAGGTTGTCCCACCATTGGAGCAGGTTAAGTAGTGATGGTGTGAACCAAGGGTGGATCTGGTTTCAGTACTTGTTTGGTGAGGGGGCAAAATGTCGAGGCCTTGTTAAATGTGGATATAAAGTGAGTGAGAGCAAAGTCTCACCGACTGTGAGGTGTAAATTGGGAGCCAATCACAAGTAGCTAGATGGGCTATGAGTTTACGTGAGGGCCTCCTCTTTTTAGCCGCCTCTGCATGAGGATTAGCGGGGGTAGGGGTCATTTGCCAGACCACCAACTGGTCACTGGGGAGTGGTCACTATTGAATCTGGAAGTACCGAGGCTTGGGAGAGGTTCTGGCCTATTTGTGAAGATAAGGTCTAAAAGGTGGAGGCCCCAGTTTGTTGTCCTTCTGGTGGAGAGAGTGACTATCTGGGTTAGGTCTACACGCTAGAGCTGAATCCTTAAAGCTGGACGAGTGGGGATAGCCAGTTAACATTGAAATCACCCATTAGGATGAGTTCACTTGTATTAGGTAGGTTAGAGATTGTTTGGAGGATGGAATCAAAGGCGAGTTTTGGTTTCTCGGGGATGTAGGCTGTTGCGATGTATAGTGTTTTGGTGCCCAGGCTGAGTTTGACAATTAGTGTCTGGGCCATATTGGGAGTGCAGGGAAGTAACTCAGTGGCTTGAGAGGGATTTATATATAAAATGCACAGCCGCCACCTCTTACTGACCCTATCGGTCCTGAAGAGAGAATAATTACGCAGGAGACTGCCTTATTTGGTATTTTCTCTGACAGCCAGGTCTCCGAGAGGGCTATAATGTCAGGTGTATGCTGGGCAACCCAGCCTTGGAGAAGAGTGAGTTTTTGGTAGGCTGCATATATTTAGAGTTGCTAGGAGTAGTCTGCCCCTGGAGTGGTTAGGGGGCCTTTGTGCTGGGTGGTCCTGGGTTGGGGTGGATATTGCCCTATAGCAATAAAAGCAGGAGGGTGTGCCAGGGATGGCCAACCTGCAGTGCTTGGAGGAGTGTCGTTGGGATTGGTATGATGAGGGGCTTTAACACTGGAGGTCGGGTAGGTAGACTGTGAAAGGTACAGGCTTGAAGGGCTATGGAGGTGTGGGGGTGGTTAAGGTGTAGTCGTGGTGTTGGGGGTTGTGGTCTTGGAGGTGGTGTAGTGCTAAGGTGCAGTGAGTAGGATGCGGGTGTAAGGGTGAGAGAGAGAGCATGAGGGTAAGGGCAAAAGGGACCCGCTTGACTAGCTTAGGAGTGTTGCTGAGAATGGGTCTGTAGTCATTATTGGCAAATAGGTTAAGAATGGAAATGTTGAGGTAATGTGACATTGGTGCTCTAGGGGGTAGCAGATCATATTGTTGGATCCTGAAACCAGGAATGCAGCTAGTAGGAGCGACAGCATAATAAATTTTGATAGAGAAAGTTATATTTCAGTGGCCTCTAGTGGTAGCCTAATATAACCTGCAGCTGGGAAAGTGAGCTGATAGGTTTTGTTCACGCCACCTGACTAACCTTCCTATAAATTTGAGAGCCACCAAGGGTGGTGGTGGGGGACTGGGGAGCCGAACGATAGCGCTCTGGCGGGCCTCCTGAGCCCTAGACTGCAGCGTGTGTGGGAGCGAGGGAGCCGCTTTGGAAAAGGCGCCAAAGCCAAAAATCAGAGGAGGCAAGCAGCTTCACTCCTCCGGTCGCGACTGCTGCGAGAATCCCAGGTGAGATTACCTTGCCGTTGGCTTGTCCGGTAGGGAGGGCTTCCAGCACCGGCCCTCGCGACCTCAGTCCTCGGGGGAGGGGGGTGAAATCTGCAGAGAGGGAGAGACAGGGGTGAATTAAATAGTAGCGGTGAAAGGCAACAGGAGGGGGAGGGGGGGCGCGATAGGTCTAAAATGCCAGGAATTAAATTCAGGTAACAGGAAGGATATTTTTAAATTAAGCTTTATCAATCCCAGTGCAGTCCCCTTATAATGAGCACAGTCCACAAACACACAATTGCCTCGACCTCACAGTGCTATGTTTCAGTGGTAAAAAGAAAAACGCCTAACACACAGAAAAAAATGAATAATGTTCTCTCCTGAGCCCTAGACTGCAGCGTGTGTTGGGAGCGCAGGGAGCCGTTTGGAAAAGGCGCCAAAGCCAAAAATCAGAGAGGCAAGCAGCTTCACTCCTCCGGTCGACTACTCACGAGAATCCCAGGTGAGATTACCTTGCCGTTGGCTTGTCCGTAGGGAGGGCTTTCAGCACCGGCCTCGCGACCTCAGTCCTCAGGGGAGGGGGTGAAATCTGCAGAGAGGAGAGACAGGGTGAATTAAACAGTAGCGGTGAAAGGCAACAGGAGGGGGGAGGGGGGCGCGATAGGTCTAAAATGCCAGGAATTAAATTCAGGTAACAGGAAGGATATTTTTAAATTAAGCTTTATCAATCCCAGTGCAGTCCCCTTATAATGAGCACAGTCCACAAACACACAATTGCCTCAACCTCACAGTGCTATGTTTCAGTGGTAAAAGAAAAACGCCTAACACACAGAAAAAAATGAATAATGTTTTCTCCTGAGCCCTAGACTGCAGCGTGTGCTGGGAGCGCAGGGAGCCATTTGGAAAAGGCGCCAAAGCCAAAAATCAGAGAGGCAAGCAGCTTCACTCCTCCGCGTCGCTGACTGCTGTGAACCCCAGGTGAGATTACCTTTGTTGGCTTGTCCGGGTAGGAGGGCTTCCAGCACCGCCCTCACGACCTCAGTCCTCGGGAGGGGTGAAATCTGCAGAGAGGGAGACAGGGGTGAATTAAATAGTAGCGGTGAAAGGCAACAGGAGGGGGAGGGGGTGAATAGGTCTAAAATGCCAGGAATTAAATTCAGGTAACAGGAAGGATATTTTAAATTAAGCTTTATCAATCCCAGTGCAGTCCCCTTATAATGAGCACAGTCCACAAACACACAATTGCCTCGACCTCACAGTGCTATGTTTCAGTGGTAAAAAGAAAACGCCTAACACACAGAAAAAATGAATAATGTTCTCTCCTGAGCCCTAGACTGCAGCGTGTGTTGGGAGCGCGGGAGCCGCTTTGAAAAGGCCAAAGCCAAAAATCAGAGGAGGCAAGCATCTCACCTCCGGTCGACTGACTGCGAGAATCCCAGGTGAGATTACCTGCTGTTGGCTTGTCCGTAGGGAGGGCTTCCAGTCCGGCCCTCGCGACCTCAGTCCTCGGGAGGGGGTGAATCTGCAGAGAGGGAGAGACAGGGGTGAATTAAATAGTAGCGGTGAAAGGCAACAGGAGGGGGGAGGGGGGCGCGATAGGTCTAAAATGCCAGGAATTAAATTCAGGTAACAGGAAGGATATTTTTAAATTAAGCTTTATCAATCCCAGTGCAGTCCCCTTATAATGAGCACAGTCCACAAACACACAATTGCCTTGACCTCACAGTGCTATGTTTCAGTGGTAAAAAGAAAAACGCCTAACACACAGAAAAAAATGAATAATGTTCTCTCCTGAGCCCTAGACTGCAGCGTGTGTTGGGAGCGCAGGGAGCCGTTTGGAAAAGGCGCCAAAGCCAAAAATCAGAGGAGGCAAGCAGCTTCACTCCTCCGGTCGCGACTGCTGCGAGAATCCCAGGTGAGATTACCTTGCCGTTGGCTTGTCCGGTAGGGAGGGCTTCCAGCACCGGCCCTCGCGACCTCAGTCCTCGGGGGAGGGGGGTGAAATCTTGCCGTTGGCTTGTCCGGTAGGGAGGGCTTCCGGCACCGGCCCTCTTAAACATATGTTATTAGAAGTTGTACTTTTTTGATTGCTGTTGCTGTTGTTCTTTCTGGTATGAACCATGATTGATCCAAGTGTATGACTGAGGGAAGCCCCCCCCCATCCTCCGGAAGTCTAGCTGCTGTTGTTTTGGCAATAATTTTATTATTGGTGTTTAGTAGTGCAGTGGGTCTGTAATTGGCTATTCTGCCTTTTACTTTATTTTTCTTATGGATTAGTACTATCAAAGCTTCCATCATTGATCTTGGGAGGCTGACCCTCACCATCCATTCCTTCTTGTATTATCCTATACAGCCATGGCACCACCTCTTCACAAAAACATTGGTAGAATTCATTTGTGAATCCATCTTTACCTGGACTTTTGTTTTTGGTTAACGATTGTATACTATTTTTAATTTCTACCAAGGTTGGAGGGTTATTGTCAACTTCTAATTGTTGGAATTGCAGGTCTTGAAGAAACTCATGAATTTTATTATTTTCTGTATTCATTTCTTTTTGGTAGATGGATTTGAAATATTGAAAAACTATATTTTCTGTCCCCTCTCTTTCGTTAACGAGGGCTCCTTGTTGATTCCTGAGTGTACCTATTATATTATGTTCTTTGCTTTTCTTCAACAAGCTGGCCAATAGTGCCTTTAAAAAGGTGAAATTCTTTCTGATTATTATGGTCACATCACTTGCTTTTTTATTACCTGGTGAAGAAAATTAATGTGCCACCCTGTTTCTACTGATTTGCTTAGATTCAATTTAAGATTCCAGCTAATCTGTTATTACCCTATAAAATAGGTACTTCTTCTTAATATGAGCTATTGGTGGATCCATAAGTGGAAGGCCACTTTTTTCTCTTGCAGGTCAACTCGCCCCTCCCCCACGACCTATGTCTTCTTCATAGTTTCATGTACCCCAACCCCAAACATTTTACTAGATATCCTTCTGTTCCTTTGCCCCATTCTCCTCCCTCTAACTTTAGCATAGAGCCTTATTTTAATGGAGAAATATTTCTATAGCCCATTGGGGCCATTACCTAGACCCATTTCCATATGTATATGCCCCTCCCTTCCAGTGACTCAATCCATTACCCAAGACTCTGTTCTGAGTAGATTGTATCAAAAACCTAGGTTTTTATTGGAACAAATTTGGGAGTTTGTTCTGTAGAGCTTGTTCCGATTCCTTCTGTAAATTATATGTATGACTGGAACCATTACAGTGACTTTTAATTTAGCAGGGTATATACTGTAATGTTTGCTTTATAATTATGTTCCCAGAGCTTTTTTCTCAGAAGGTCATGTTTCTTTCTTTCTTGCACAATATCTGTCAACAGGTCATTAAAGATCAAAATAGATACTCCCAATAGGTTAATGCATTTTTTTATATACTGCCTGCATTAGGTTTCCTTTCTCCTCTGAATAAAAAAAAAATTTAGCGATTATTGGCCTTGCAGCGCCTTGCACATTGATAGGTCTAAATGTGCAATGTATTCAGTCTATATCAAATGCCACATTAGCACTGTCTGTATCCAAATATGCTGCTTCAATTTGTGCCAGCATTTCCTTTAATAATTTCTGTGAGTCCCATGCCTCTGGTGCACCCAAAATGCAAATATATTTACATCTCGCTCTGACTTCAAAGTCTAAACAGGCATTTGTTGTTTGTTCCCCACCCAGGCTACATGGCTGCTCAGCTCAGTATGGTATTTCAGAACACCCCATTCCTATTCAAAACTTTCATGTTTCAATTTTAAAGTTTAAATACTTAATCACATCTGTAATAAATCTAAATAAAATCACTGTTTTGCCATTTTTACATTACAAGTGAGACAGTGAGTAGGGAAATGTGCAGACTAGTTGGGCTGTATGGTCCTTATCTGCCAACAGATTCTATGTTTCTATGTTAAGTTCAGTGCTGACATCCTCGGCATCCTTGACATCATCCACATGTTTGCCATCAATCTGTGCATTAAGGCATGCTTGGTTATTACCAGCCAGTGTGAATCCCCTGTACACAATCTTCACTCCATGCACAGATCTAATTAAAACTAGACACACACCACTGGGCATGTTTTTTTTTTTATTACGGGCATCCTTAGACGTACCATGATCTCAGTGGATGCATTTCCTTAGTTTAGCTGTCTTGTTATCTGTTCAGCGTAACATGATTTAAACTGCTGCTTTAGTGCATCCTTAAACAGTTTGTTGACAGTCACATCCAGGAGCTGCAGTAAGTCCATAGAAGATGCTGGTACAAATATTGGTATCACATACTCAGACTTCCTCTTATTTGCAGGAGGTGAGGATGAAGCGAGCTCTCTTACACTCTGCAACAGTCAGCAGCATTGTAGCATTTTGGCTTAGCTACTCTGGGTCAACCAAAGAGAAATACCTCTTGACAGCCTTATGCTACAACCGCTGCACCAGAGACATTGAAATGAGTGGTATCACAACAGAGTATGAAACTACAGAATGAAAATTTATTTTATTTAGTTTTTGTTAACCGGGTTAGGTGCGCTAGCCAAAGTTGACTATTTTCAGGCACGAACCGGGAGAATACATACATAAAATGAGATGTGATTATACAATACATAGTATATAGTACAGGTACATAGTACATAGTACAGGTAGGTTAGAATACAGATCAAGTCAGACAGTACTCGAGATAATACATATAGTTATGCAGAGATGACAAAAGTGACATTAGTACATGCAAATAACAACTGAAACTGGGCTAAGTGGCAGCTCTAAAGACATTTTATAGCAAAGCTTGTTTAGAAGTGCAGCAGTGTCTTGGGCAAAATAGGGTGATTAGCTGTGAGGCATTAAGTGGGATCAAAGCATGTGCTGGGGTCCTGGGATAGGTGGCAATATAGTTCTTTTTTGAAGATTGGGTGGGAGTTAGCCTGCCTCAGGGCAGGAGGGAGGGAGTTCCAGGTGGCCAGGGTGGTGCAGTGAAATGCTCCAGAGTCTTTTGAAGTAAGACACCTGAGTACGGTAAGTAGAAATTTGTTTGCCGTGCGTAGTCTGCGGGCAGGTGTCTGTGGTACAAGTAGAGCTGCAAGAGAGGAGGGGGTTTGGTTATGGATTACAGAGTCTGTGAGGGTCCCTAGGGAGTATAGTCAGTAGGCAGTTGGGGAGAGCCAGCCTAGGTCACTATACAGTGTGCAGTGGTGCTTGAGGCAATGGGAAGAGGAGGCATACCAACATATGTTGCTATACATGACATCCCATTTATGGAGAGCAGTCTAATGGGGATTAGCAAAAGTGGAGACACTATATGTCAGTGCTGGAAGCAAAATACCCTTGGCAATTGCCAATTTGGCGGATGGTGTTAGCAGGTGACAAGTCTTATAGGCGATTCTAAGTTTGGCATTTGTTGCTTTACAGGTTGACTGGATGTGCAGTCTAAAATCAAGTGTTTTATCAGGTATTTGAAGGATGTGACACAGTCAATGAGAGACCCACCCCCAGAGTCATGGACTAGGAGGGGTTCCTTACAGGCCTTGAGTTTGGGGGCAGTGCCAAATAGCATGGCTTGAGTCTTTTTGTGTTGAGGATGAGCTTATTAGCATTTAGCCATGTTTGCACATTCCTGAAATCCGAGGAGAGGTTTTTGTTAATGATGTTAACTTTGTCAGCACTGGAGTAGAGGATGAGATCATCAGCATATAGGATAGCTGAGCAGGAGAGTATGGCATAATCTATATTGTTAATGTATAGTGAGAAAAGAAGGGGCCCCAGGATGGAGCCCTGGGGTACTCCGATGTCAGTGCTGGTCACATCCAAGAGAGTGGAGTTGAATTTAACAAGTTGTAATCTGTTTGATAGGTAGTTGTTAAACCAGTCAACTACTGAGGATGAGAAGTTAAGTCTATGCGGGTTGACAGAAGCAGGGGACGATCAACAAGATCAAAAGCATTGGTATGATCGACAAATACTGCTTCAGTGAGTAGGCTTTTGTCCATGTTGCAGAGTACATCGGTGGAGAATTTGAGAAGAGTGGTTGAGGTACTGTGTCCTTTTCTGAAACCATGCTGAGTGTCTGAGAGAAGGTTGTTCTTTGTGAGATAGTCAATGGTTTGGGTTGCAACAAGCTTCTCCAGTAGCTTGCTTAGCACAGAGAGGATGGCTATGGGCCTGTAGTTGTTGATATCCTTTGGGTCTCCTTTTTTAGGATAGGCATAACTCGGGCAATCTTCCAGAGATCTGGGACAACACCAAGAGAGAGAGAGACAGAGTGAAAATCTTGGCCAGTGGTAAAGCAATCAATGGTGCCGCTAGCTTCAGGAGTCACGGCTCAAGTGAATCTGAGCTGGGGCTAGTGTTGTCAGATATGTTTTGCAATAGCCTTTGGACCTCATATCTAGATATAGCTTTAAACTGGAAAGGAGGGGTAGTAGTTAGTAGGCAGTGGTCAGCAGCAGATGCAGATCTCTGGGGTGTGCAGTAAGCTGAGATGCTGTGGGAGGTGAAGCGAAGGACAAGGTGTACTGAGACAGGTCCATGAATAATCTGTTAAAGGTATACGCTATAGTGTTCGAGTCCTTGCAATGCACACCATTTAGGATCATATCACATGGGGTCGATGACTGGGCAGCCCCAAGAAAGGTCTTGATGTGTGTCCAGAATTTTCTATGGACACCAGCTGAGTTTGTGAGCAGTTCCTTGCAGTAGATGCTCTTTGCTGTTCTGATTTGTTTTTTACAGGTGCTCTGAGAGGCTCTGTAGGTATTGTAATCCTCTGGTAGTCTGGACACTTTATACTTCTTCCAGAGTTTGTCCCATGTGTGCAGGTTAGCCAGCAGATCCTTGTGTAGCCATCTTGTTTGTTTACCCCTGACCCTTCTGGTGACCTTCGGGGTATGTTTATCCTGAAGTGTTGAGAAATTCTCAATTAAGATATCAAGGATTATTTGAACATCATGGCAGTGATAGATGTCAGACCAGTTGATACAGGACACATCATAGAGGAATGCTTCCACGTCCAGTTTTGCAAAGTTAGTAATTGTGGTGTAGCATGGAGGGAGTGGGGGAGTAGTCTCCGGGTTCCATACACAGAAAGTGGGGGAGTAGTCTGTAAGATGCCTGCAGTTTGCACATGGTCAAGGCGATTCACCAGTACCCAGTCTATGAGGGTGGAGGTAGTTAGAGAAGGGGTGGTTCTAGTGGGTTCAGTTAAGATCTGGTGCAGGTTATAGCTTTGCGTTAGTGTCAGCAGTGTGCTGTGAGTTGGTCCCAGCCAGTTTAGGTTAAAGTCACCTAAGATTATGACCTCATTTTGCTTGGCGTTTGTGACGGTTTGATTAAGTAAATCCTGAAGACCTGTGATACCTCCAGTGGGTGGGTTGTAGGTGCAGATAATGTGAAGTTTTTTTGCACCAAGGGCAATGGTTGTATGTAGGGACTCACAGACTGAGGGGGAGCTTGGGGGGTGGGCTGACCATAACATCAAGATGGTTTGTAGAGAGGAGAGCAACCCCCCCTCCACATTTTGGGGAAGGCCTATCTCTCCATATCAAGGAGTAATTGGGCAAGGAACATAAGGAGTCCAGAATGTGAGGCTTGAGCCATGTTTCAGATAGGCAGAGTAGGTCAGGACTGTACACTTTCATCCATGCCTCAAGATCAGCAAAGTGCCTGGTAATGCTCCTAATATTTACATGGGCAATGAGAAGTCCTTTTCCTGAGACAGCCGATAGGTCAGTGGGAGAGTGGTGGACAGAGAGGCCAGGGTTAAGTTCTACATCCCCTGACAATAGGATGATGAGGAGAAGGAGAAACCACAGTTTAATAGTGTAGAATGGGAGATGAACCAGTTGTGTCATTTTGTATTTTCTGAACATATGAAACGAGTTGTAGGTACAACCCTTCAGAAGGATAAGGGTGGTGTGGGCATGCACGTGTTGTGTTTTGGCAATTTGGATGGAGAAAGTAAAGTCGTTGTGTTGGGAGATATTCTCTCCATGCTGGTTGTTGACTGGAACAGAGGTAGATACCCCATGTAAGAATAATAGCAGTATCAGAAGCAGGATTCGTCCTCCCAATATGAGTTGCCAGTTTTGGCAGGAGACTGCAAATGTTTACTGTAGCAAGGGTGAGTGTTCCGGAGTGACTCATGGTGAACTACTGGGAACCAGAAAACTGTTGTTACTGTAGATCAGAGACCCAGAATGTGTTAAATTCCTGAAGGCGATGAACATTGGCTTACTTTTGCTTTTGATGTCTTCCAAAAAATTTGATTTATGATGAGAATGCCAATACCTGGTGGTGATGTTTTGCAGTTTCTTAGTCCAGAAAATGTTCATAGATGTTATGTCCAAGCATGGTCCAGTTCCTCCAAGCAGAAACACATGAAAAAACCACAAAAACTAAACTACTGGCATATACTTCATGTTTCACTGTTGTATCACTTTAACAAACTTTGCTTCTTGAGCCTGGCATATACTTCACGTTCCACTGTTACATCACTTTTACAAACTCTGCTTCCTGAGCCTGGCATACACTTCACGTTTCATTGCTGCATCACTTTCTTCAAGAAATTAACTTTGCTTCTTGAGCCTGGCATATACTTCACGTTTCACTGTTACATCACTTTAACAAACTCTGCTTCCTGAGCTTGGCATACGCTTCACGTTTCATAGCTGCATCACTTTCTTCTAGAAACGAACTTTGCTTCTTGAGGCTTTAAAAAGAATAGAGTGGTTCTGCGCTTCAGGATAACACATATTGTCTATTCTGCCTTGTGGCTAGAGCTACATTAACTTCAGACTCCCACAGGCAAGTGTGACAGTGTTCAGCAAACCTCCGTTTTGTGACTGCCGTGTCTCCCGAATCCAGGAGCAAACATCAATTTCAGTTCACATCAAAAACCTAATGAAAGAGTGTCCTACCCCAGTTTCAGCTCCTCATCGAGCACTCGGAGCCATCTGTGCCGACAATCGTTAGAGTCTGCCTTTGACTCCCATGCTTGCAGGTGCCACTTTCGAGCGACTCCTTGCAAACAATATAAGCACACACAGAGTTAAAGGCTTTTTTTTTAATAAACTATCAGATCACATGTGCACAATCCATTAACCAGTTACCTAGCAACTGATTGTGGCAGCAGTTCTACTGTACCACTGCTGTACCATGTGAATTATTTATTGCACACACACACTTGATTAACTGGCTTGGCTCAGCTGAGTTGTCAGAGGCCATGACAGTTTGTAAGCGGGGAAGACCTTGGTGCACAATAATTAATTCCAATGCATTAGGAGTCAGGTATGGTAGTGCGAAACTTAATTATCACAGTAATTTCGAGTTTTACAGTACAATGGTCAACCATGTTGCAGGACTTGGAGAGATCAACAAAGATGGCTCCAGTCAATTGCCCAGAGTCCAAAGCTTTGTTGACATCATCCAAGTCCCTTGACACGGCAGCCATGGTGCTGTTTTTTTTTTTTTTTAAACCATACTGAAATCAAGCCAGTCCAGTGAAGCTTAGGGTTGAGGCACTGGATTCCACACCTCACACCACTCCCATGTTCAGGCAGATGCCTGGAGGAGCACACACGGGAGCATGAGCATTGCCTCCGCCGGCATCATTGCACACCCCACCCCTGAACAAGAACAAGGGGAAATGCTCGGTCATGCAGCTTGATGGTTGTCCTGGGAAGTGGCCACTATCTCCAAGGGTGTCACCCCAGCATACTGGATCTGTCTGGGTGGTGAGTAAGGGGGAGTTTGCTGCCCCCCTGCCATGGGGTTAGACAAGCCATGGGGGTACTGCTGGGGTGAGGGCCTTGTTTGGAGCAGCAGGTGAGCCAGGACGGCAACTGGATGTGGGCCAACTGGGAGGGAGAAAAAGAATAAACAAAAAAAACCATTTTGAAATCGCGTCATCAAGTCAATTTTCATCAAGACACTGGACAAGCTGTTTTGCAACAAGTCTCTCAAGATTCTTGGAAACAACTGAAAGAAGAAAAATAGGGCAATTGTTTGTCATCTCACCAAGGATATGCCTTAAAAATAGGGATGATCCTGGCTTTTTTCCATTTGTAAGGGGGGTTCACCCACTGAAAGAGACCAGTAAAAAAGATAAGTAAGCAGTTCAACAATTTGAAAAGCCACCATTTTTAATAACAATGGAGACAAACCATCCTGGCACCCCTCCTTTTTTTCCCAGGTTTTAAATTTAGTAAGGCTTCCAAAACATCTTCAGCTGTGATGTCCTGCATTCCAAAAATATCTCCTTCTATGACCTGGCCCACCATCTGAGTATCCTGCAATGGATTATTTGTCTCATTGTCAAAAAAATTACCAGATTCTAAGAAGAATTTATTAAGAGAGTCTGTCGTGCACCACGGTTCCATCTTCATTCAAAATGTTTATATTAAGGATTATTTTAACCTCTCCATTTAGATTTTTAATTGTAGACAAAAATTTAGTGGAGTCACCGGCCGTTTTTATTGCCTTTTGTTTAAAATATAGATTTTAATTGTTTGCATTCCTGATCTTTAAAAAATACATTTATTACTAACGTTCCTGAAGTTTTCCCAGTCCTTACAAAAATTTGATGAGTGGGCTACTCGCCAGGCCTTGTTTATATCCTTTTCTTAATTTCAAAAGAGAAGGGGTATACCATGGGGCTGAAGAATTTTTGATCTTTTTAGTTTTAAAGGGGAGCTGTTTGTCTATCACTTTGAACAGTTCTGAGATAAAATAAACCCACCCAAACTGGATTTTGGGGATTAACCATAGCCTGTCCCAGTTTACTTTTTTCTAAGATCCACGATAAATGCTAAATAATCACAAGATTTAAAAGACCTAAATTTCCCAACTCTTGGAGGACCCATAAAGTTCTCTCTTTCACAAATACAGTTTACCGTATTATGGGCACTGTATAAGTCTGCTAGCACCCCAGACTCTTTGTAGTTAAAGGGAGAATTCATGAAAATTAAGTCAAGTAAGGTGGAAGCCTCAGGATTCTTCATATTAATATGTTGGATCTGAAATATCTTGATCCAGGCCTAGCTGAAGTGCAAAATTTCTAGCAAATTTCAATTTGTCTAAATTTAGCCTGTCCAAAGTGAAATTGCTGACAAGAAGAAGTTAATGCGAGACTGAGTATCATAATAAAGCTTCCATAAAATCCAAATAGGCTGTAGTACTAATGTTAGGGGGCCTGTACCCATCCACCAATAATATAGGTTTACCTGACAAAAATTTTACCTTAGGGGCTAAGTATTCACAGGAGAATTTCCCCAAATAGCCCAAAATATGCTGTAACACTGTATCACAATAGCTGAATCCTTGACTTTGCTGTTTAACCAAGTTTCACTAATGACTAAGAAATCAGGATTGCAATCAAGACCAAAATCTCTAATTCTACAGTTATTTATTGATTTATTTAGTATTTGTTTACCAGGTAAGTGCACTAGGAAGAAACCTACCTATTTTCAGACATGATCCAGGAGAGTACATTACAGATAGTAGTAGTACAGATAGCAATACAAATATTACACAAGCGCTACAGGTATTCAGAGCAACCAGAGATTACAGAGACTCTAAGGAGATAAGCACAGGATAAAATATTACAAGCAGTGATTACATGAAGACTCTGGTATACAGAGCAGTCAGTGATTGCAGAGACTTTAATGAGAATAAGCACGATACAATATGACAGGCTGTGATTACATAGAACAGCATAACAACAGTGTAGTACAAGATGATGTGCACAGGCAAAAGCCTATGGTGGGTACATAGCAGATAACAACAGTGTATATCAAATGAAGTGCTCAACCTTCAGTCCAAGGTGGGTATATACTGTGGTCAATACGTAAGGAGAAACAGCTGCACATTGTTGATAGGAGGAAGGGCGTAAGGAACTAATGAGGAGAAGAAGGAGAGAAAGTAAGGCTGGTAAGTTAAACAATGAGAAATTAGAAACATGAGCAAGTATCCAATGAACTGAGGTAGTGGAATAATTATTTTTTGATGGTGACATGAGATTTGGGGATATGGAGATGATAGGGTAAGGAATTCCAATAATTAGGAGCAGAGTGGGCAAATGCCTGGGTGCCCATCTTTGTGGAGCATTTTGGCACTGCCAAGATGGCCTGGGTGGTAGACCATGGTGAATAGAACTTGAGAGCTAAACTTCTGACATTATAGATCAAGGGAGTGCTCCCCACCAATCGGAGTGCTCCTTTCCTCTGTGTATGAGACACTCTTTTTCTGTGATGAGTATCTCATGTGCAACTGCCATGAAAACGGACACGTTCCAGTACCGATTGAGTTCGATCAATAATATATTAATACCATTGCTAAGACCACTCTTACAGTTGTAAGAATGGTCTCACTTGCATTCTTAGGGCATCAGAACCTCTTACCTTCGGATCATGGTACTCATACCCTGAGAATACATGTGAGACCACTGGCAGTGTTATTAACGTACATTTGCAGTGGTCCCAGCTGCATTATTAACATACATTTGCATGAATAAGCAGCAGTCCTTTCCTAAATATAATGTAATTTTCAAAAGGGCCAGGGTTCGGGCTAACATCACCAGTTTTTAACAATTTTAAAACACTTAACACCTGGAGCAGCCTTCTGATACTTCTGTACGTGATTTGTTTAACTATAATTGACATTCCTTACCAATAACCCATCCCACTCCCTTGGAAACAGTATACCAATGAAGTATTAAAGTAGATCAATGTAATATCAGCACTTTCCTTGCTTATAGTAAGCAGTTGGACCAAGAACATTAGTCTGAGTCTAAAAAGGTAGGGGAATTGTGCCTCTGTTCAGTCTAAGGAACTCAGAACTGTGAATGGTAGTAAAGATCAATTTACTGCATACCTCATTTCTGTGACCCCCCAAAATAAAGATAAAATAATTAACATGGAAAAGAAACCTATTTTCTCTGTCAATTCTTTTACCCAACAAATCAAATTAAAGATCCAGTATTCTATCACATGGGTTCTAACAGTTTCTAATATCACTGTCTCACTTCATTGTAATTTATCCAAGTCTGTGACTATCCTAGATTCTATGTAGTATCGAAAAACAGTTTTCTCTTAAACCCCAACAGTATGAGAACTAAACGCTTTTTCGATAAAACACCAAATTAAAAACAAACAGAGCTGTATTTCTCTAAAAAGAGAATTTCAAACTGCTTCCCTCCAGCCTCCCACATCTAACTTGCACTGGTGATTCCCACCACTTCAGCAAGAGCCACTCATGTGGGCAAGATATGCCTGCTGAGAAGCAATGTCTTGTTTTCAGTGGGGTCCTCCTTTTATACATTTTTACAATGTATTTATCCAGGACACACATATTGAGAAGCAATATCTTTTTGTTATACATTAAGCCAAGATACCCACAACTGGCAAGTACTATCTCACTTTCAGTGGGGTCCTGATTTTATCCATTTTTACAGTGCATTTACCCAGGACAGCCCAGCTGAGATGTAATATATTGTTTTCAGTGGGATCCTGCTTTTACACATTTTTACAATGCATTTACCCAGGATAGACCAGGTGAGATGTAGTATCTCATTTTCTGTGGAGTCCTGCTGTTACCTTTTTTCAGATGTATTTACAGTACCCAGAATAGCCCAGCTGACAGGCAGTATATCTCATTTGGGTCTTGCTATTCCACATTTTTACATTGTATTTATCCAGGATAGTACAGCAGAGATGCAATATCTAATTTTCAGTGGGATCCAGATTGTGCCCACTTTTGCCATTTATTTAGCCAGGCTAGCCCAGCTGAGATGTAATATCTTGTTTTTAGTGGAGTTCTCCTTTTACACAGTTTTACAATGTATTTACCCAGCATGTGCCTGTTGAGGTGCAATATCTTTTTACTATACATTTAGCCAGGATAGCACAGCTGACAAATAATATCTCATTTTCAGTGAGGTCTTGCTTTTACACATTTTTATACTGTATTGAACCAGGATAGCACAACAGAGATACTACATCTCATTTTCAGTGGGGTCCTGCTTTGACACATTTACATTGTATTTATCCAGGATAGCACAGCAAAGATGCTATATTGCATTTTCAGTGGCATCCTGATTTTACTCATTTTTACAAACCATTTACCCAGGATAGCCCAGCTGAGATGAAATATATTGTTTTTAGTGGGATCCTGCTTTTACCCATTTCTATAGTGTATTTACCCAGGATAGGCCAGTTGAGATGCAATATCTTGTTTTCTCTGGGATTCTGCTTTTACACGTTTTAATAATGTATTTACCCAGGATAGCACATTGGAGATGCTTTATCTTGTTTTCAGTGGGGTCCTGATTTTACCCTTTTTTAAAATGTATTTACCGAAGACAGCCCCAGCTGAGATACAATATATTACGTTTTCTGTAGGGTCCTGCTTTTTTACACATTTGTTCTATGTATTTATCTTGTATAGTCTAGCTGAGAGGCACCATCTCATTTTCAGTGGGGGTCCTACTTCACACATTTTGTACACTATATTTATCTAGCATAGCATAGTGGAGATGGTATATCTCATTTACAAATGTTCACAGTGTTTCCATACAGCTGAACTGACAGGCAATATCTTGTTTTCAGTGGGGTCTTGCTTTTACACATTTTTACACTGTATTTACCCAGGATGGCACAGTGGAGACACTACACCACATTTTACAGTGTTGTATTTACCCAGGAAAGCCCTGCTGGGATACAGTATCTCATTTTCAGTGGTGTCCTGCTTTCCACATTTTTACAAGGAATTTACCCAGGATAGCCCAGCTGACAGGCACTATCTCCCTGGGTCCTAAAAACAGGTTTTCTACACCAAAGTCGATTCAAAAAGTTGGAATTTATTGTAGTAAAGCACAAGTACAACCACAGGAAAACCTCAGTCAGATGCCCCTGCGCTTCAACCATTAGGTCTTCCTCGGAGAGGAAAACCTGATGGTTGAAGCACAGGGGTATCTGGCTGAGGTTTGCCTGTGGTTGTACTTGTGCTATACCACAATACATTTCTACTTTTTGCATCGACTTTGGTGTGGAAAACCTGTTTTTTGGCTGTGCAGACACTTTTGTCTTCTATCTCTAGAACTCTGGCTAGCAACCTGGTCTGCACCCAACCTACATGCTGTTGGAGCGTAAGTATCATTTGTCTCATTATTTCCATGGGACCTGCCTACTTTGTTCATGCTTTTACACTATATTTATCCAGGATATCACAGCTCAGATGCTACATCTCATTTGGGGGTGGGGGGAGTACTGCTTTTACACATTTTTACTGTTTACTTACCGAGGATAGGCCAGCTGAGATGCGATATCTCATTTTCAGCGGGGTCTAAATTGTTTCCATTTTTGCCATTCATTTGGCCAAAATAGCCCAGCTGAGTAGTAATATCTTGTTTTCAGTGGGGTCCTCATTTTACACATTTTACAATGTGCTTACCCAGGATATGCCTGCTGAGAAGAAAGATTCTTTCTGTTATATATTTAGCCAGCATAGCACAGCTGGCAGGTAATATCTCATTTTCAGTGGGGTCTTGATTTTTACACATTTTTGCACTATATTGATCCAGGATAGCACAGCAAAGATGCTATATATCACTTTCAATGGGGTCCTGATTTTACCTGTTTTTAGAATGTTTTTACCTAGGATAGCCCAGTTGAGATGTACTATGTTTTTTTTTCAGTTGGGGCCCTGCTTTTCCACATTTTTACAGTGCCTTTATCCAAGATAGGCAATTTGAGATGCAGTTTCTCATTTTCAATGGGGGTTCAGCTTTTAATCATTTTTACAAAGTATTTACCCATGATAGCCCAGCTGAAATGTAAAATCTTGTTTTCAGTAGGGTCCTGCATTTACGCATTTTTGTTTTATAGTTACCCAGGATAACCCCTGAGAGGCAATATGCCATTTTCAGTGGGGTCCTGCTTTTATACATTTGTATATTATATTTATCTAGGCTAGCACAGCAGAGATGCTACATCTGATTTTCAATGGGATGCTGCTTTTATACATTTTTACAATGTATTTATCCAGGACAGCCCAGTTGACAGGCAATGTCTTGTTTTCAGTGGGGTCTTGCTTTTACACATTTTTACATTGTACTTACCCAGAATAGCACAGTGGAGACACTATACCACATTTTCAGTGGGGGTCCTATTTTGCACATTTTACACTATATTTACCCAGGAAAGCACTGTGGAGATGCTACAGTGGCATCCCCCAGGATGAACCCCACTTTTAAAGCACTCTGCAGTATGCTTCAGCAGACCTACTAAATAAAGCAATGTAATTTCAATGGCAATTAGTCCATTCTGCATGCAGGAAACTGTGGTATTCACTTCATCCTGGCAGTGTCACATTTTCCAGAATGACAAAAGGGCTTAATTGCCATTGAAATTATATTGCTTTACTCAGTAGGTCTGTGCCAGCATTCTGCAGAGTGCTGCAAAATGCTGCAGAATTGGGTTTCATCCTGGGGGATGCCACTGTATATGTAATTTTCAATGGAGTCCTGTTTCTATAATGATGTATTTACCCAGGACAGCCCAGCTGAGATGCAATATCTCATTTTCAGTGGGATCTGCTTTTACCTGTTTTTACAAAGTATTTATCCAGGATAACCCAATAGAGATGCAATATCTCATTTTCACTGAGGTCTTGATTTTACATGTTTCACACTGTAGTTACCCATGATAGTGCAGTAGAGATGCAATATCTCCTTTTCAGTGGGTGTCATACTTTTACACATTTTTATAAGGATAGCACAGTGGACATTATATATCTTGCATTCAGTGGGGTCCTGATTTTACCCATTTTAATAATGTATTTACCCAGAATAGCCCAGCTGAGATGTAATATATTGTTTTTAATGTCGTCCTGCTTTTACACATTTTTGTAATATATTTACCCAGGATAGCACAGCAGAGATTCTATATCTCATTTTGAATGGGGTCCTGATCACACCATTTTTTACAATATATTTACCCAGAATAGTCCAGCTCAGATGTAATATCTTGTTTTCAGTGAGACCCTGCTTTTACCCCTTTTTACAGTGTATTTTCCCAATATAGGCCAACTGAGATTTAATATTTCATTTGCAGTGGAGTTCTACTTTTACCCATTTGTACAAAGTATTTACCCAAGATAGACCAGCTGATACGCAATGTCTTGTTTTCAGTATGGTGCTGATTTTACACGTTTTACTATATATGTAGCCAAGATTGCCCAGCTGAGAGATAGTATCTCATTTTCAATGGGGTCTGCTTTTGCACATTTTTACACTGTATTTATCCAGGATAGGACAGTGGAGAGGCTACATCTCATTTTCAGTGGGGACCTGATTTTACAATGATATGTTTACTCAGGGTACCCCATCTGAGATGCAATATCTTATTTTCAGCAGGGTGCTATTTTCACCCCATTTTTACAATGTATTTACCCAGGAGAGCCCAGCTGAGATGCAGTATCTTGTTTCTATATCTGGTTTTCATTGTGTCCTGCTTTATAGCCAGTTTTACACTGTAGTTACACAGAATGGACCTGAACCACTTTGTTTTCTGTAAGGTACAAAAGAGATGCTATTTCTCTTTTTCAGTAAGGTTGGCTTTTACCATTTTTACATTGGATTTACCCAGGATAGTCCAGCTGAGATACAATATCTCATTTTCAGTGTGACCAGTCTCCTTTTTTCAGTGGGGTACTACTGGTATACATCTTCACAATGTATTTACCAAGGATAGCCCTGCTGAATGCCAATACTTCACTGGGGTCCTGCTTTTACACATTTTACACTGTATTTATCCAGGCTAGCACAGCAGAGGTGCTATATCTCATTTTTAGTGAGGTCTGGTTTTTACAAATTTCAACAGTGTATTTAACCAGGATAGCCCAGCTGAGATACAATGGACTTGATTTTCAAAGGGAAAACTATGATGCAAGGTGCCTGCATCAAACAGGAATGATGCAAGTGGCATCTTGCATCCTAGTTTGTGGCAATCCTGATTTTCAAATGCTGGCTGCAGTGAAATTGGGATGTCATGCAGCAAAGTCCTCCTGCACCACCCTTGCGACAGATGTGCCCATGCATCAGGTTGCAAGGGAGCTTGCACAATGGTAGGGTTGCACCATCCTCTTTTTTTCTAACTTTTGAAGCCCCACCATTGGTGCAGCAAGGGGCTCGACTTAGACCAGCCATGAGGTGGTCTAAGTTCCTTGCACCAGTGCCGCACAATGTGGTGAATGGGGGGCTCTGAAAGTGGGGTCCAGGGGTAGAAGGGACACAGGGGTGCTATAGGGTGAGTTTGGCAGACAGTAGGCATGTAAGGGAGTGATGTTGCACATGATGGTGCTGTAGTTTATATAGCTATAAAGCTAATAGGATGGTACCACTGGGAGGGTTCCAGGGACAAACAGTGCCATGGCCTCATACTAGCACAGCAGCCAGGGCTGCTGCCAGGGCTATGCCTACCTGGGGTCATGGCACTGTTTGTCCCAGGACCCCTCCCCAGCAGTACCGTCCCATTTGATTTATAGCTATATAAATGGCACTGCCGACAGGTGCCACATCACTCTCTCTCATGCCCACTGTCTCCCCAACTCCCCTGATGGCACCCTGCTGCCCCTTCTACCCCAGACTCCTCCTGGAAAGCATGTTTCACCACCTCCAACCATCCTAGCCCCTCTAGTTTTGCACTGGTGGGCAGAATCCCTGTGGCAATTCCCATGGGTTCGCCAAGTGTTTGGTGCTAGCCTGCAGGTGTGGCAACTCCTGGGTTTGTGGTGCAGGGACCCCTGTTTTTAGAAAATTGGGTGCAGGGTCCCTGATGTACTTGGAGTTCACCACAGCCCCAGATCAACTCAAATTGTGGTGATCTATGGGCACTTTCAAAATTCAGCCCACTATCTGATTTTCAGTGGGGTCCAGATTTTACTCATTTTTATCATTTATTCAGCCAGACTAGCCAAGCTGAGATGTAATATCTTATTTTCAGTGAGATCCTCATTGTACACAGTGTATTTACCCAGGATATGCCTGCTGAGAAGCAATATCTTGTTTTTATATATTTAGCCAGGATAGAACACCTGACAGGCAATACCTTGTGTTCAGCAGAGTCCTGCTTTAACACATTTTTACATTGTATTTATCAAGGATAGCACAGCAGAAATTCTTTGTCTAATTTTCAGTGGAATACTTATTTAACCCTTTTTACATGCCCTTGGGCTTGCTCAAGGAATGTCTTGCTACAAGAAACGGCATTTCAGAGGTGTGTCACTGTCGAGCCAATTGCAGCTGAAGCTCCAAGGGGCTCAGCAGTGCAGACCAATGAGCAGCAACACTGGTCATTACACTACTCAGAACTTGTTGGGCAGCAATCATTCACTCCTATTAAACAGTGGCTGACTTCTTTCATATACATGACACCACCCAACAAAAAGCTGAATGGAGTCATGCCAGACCTTGTGCGGCTTCCACCATGCAACTCTTTAAGCCAACAAAAGATCAATCAGGGTCGACTACAAGTTACAGACAGAAGCAGAACACTGCCATTTTCTGCATTAACTGGTATGTTTGCATGCTCAAACTAAAAAAGTTTGCAAACGTCAATGTGCCACAGTGCTGTACTGTTCTTTTTCCAGATCGATTATAAATGCATCTCCAATTTCCCAGGTCTACTCAAAATAAAGTTATGTTTTTCTAGATTATATTTTTAATGATCCAGTGATACTGTACTACCTACAGTTATATTCATGCGCTTCAAATAACAGCACTGGGTCTGGAGCAGCAGAGCTAGTGCAATTGAAAAGCTAACAGTACAAGAATACAATGATTACCTTTAATTTTTTTCCTTTTTGTGATTGGTCCTATCCCTCCTCCATTTTGCATGCTGCTTAACCCCTGGTGAGCTCCACTGACCCCTGCTGCACCGGAAGTGATGTTACACACGGGGAAGCAAGTAGCAGCACTGAATGCTGCATACCACAATGTGAGTGCTGTGCTGCTGCTGCTGCATTTCAGAAGAATACATGAATTTGCATCTAAAGTTATATTTTGTAAATCCTCTGCCCCTGTTCTCTATTGTTCCATCTTATCGGCGATGTGTAAAATTGGTCTGCCGATTAATTGTGGGCAAGTAACTCTAGCGGCTCGCAGTCACTGTGTGTGGTTTGCCACCTGAGCTCCGCAAGGACTGCTCTGCTCTGTCTTCACCTGGCAATCTGTGCATAGTAACTGCTTTCCTCAGGAAAAAAAGTATATAGTACATACAGTAGGCCTGCATTCCAGTAACTGTGGTTGTATGTGCCTCTCGCATAGTGATTGTCACATAATACAATTACCTCAGCGATCTGTCTATGTGTTCAATGTGTTTCACGATCCATGGAACCGGTAAACAGAACAGCAGTCCTACAGTCTAGCAACTACACACTATGGTTCAATTTGTTTTCTGATATGTGCTATTCTTTAGAGTTCCCTTAAGTCAGTGCACACTTCATGCCAGTCTAGTGTACACTGATGTAAGGGAACTCCAAAGAATAACACATATCAAAAAGCAAAGCAAAACCCACTGTGTAAGTGCCAGACAGTTGGACTGATGTTCTCTGTACAGATTCTGAGGAGGGTGAAACATATGGCATAAATAGACATATTTTGGGGCTTATTATATATGTTCTGTGACAGACTGACAGTTGCAGAGCACATAACTGTGATTTTACAGTACTGCATAATCCAACCCATAGACTGATTGATTATAGCACCTAACGGTGCTGTACATTGTGTGTGCTGTGTCAGTTTCTGTTAGTACTAGTAAAATACAGCACAGATTCAAGAATATGTCAAAATTATGTCACTCTGACACTTGCACACTGAAAAATAAACAAATCTGCCAAGTCTGTTTTTTTGGTGTAGTGCGCCAAGGTAAGGGGACTAAAGTAAGGGAGCACCACAGAAAAGAAAAAAAAGGGTTAAGAATTCCCCAAGGGTCCCCCATTGTGTTGTGAGGCATTAGGGGTTGTGTTTAGGGGTCCCTGGGAGTGCTTTCCCCCTCACAATGGCTGTGCAGGGCACTGTAAAAGAAAAAAAGAACAGCAGAAATAAAAGTTTTGTTCTGGCTCTCTGCTGCCTGCTGCTCCATTCCACTCCCCCCCAGAGCAGGCAGCATGAGAGTGACCACCCATGTGTTGGGATCGCTGCCTCTGGCCAGCTCATGGTCCCCCATTTGAATCCCTGGCCATTGTGTGAACATGGGTTTGGGGCTCTAGAATCAGAACCCCCAAGCACTTTTCAAGCTGGTAAACCATTTTTTTTGTTAATTCTTGCTGGGCTATGGAGTGGAGAAGAGGGACCTAGAGACTATGAGAGACAAGGGGCTTACCTGGTGGTTGAAGCCGTCTCATCACCTCTGTGCTGATACCTCACCTCCTCCAGCCAGTGAAGACTTCTATCCAGTCTGCTGCTTCTGATGTGTGGTTGAGTCCAGCAGTCATTGTCGCCAAGAAGGAACTCCTGTTCTTGCGGCGGTGTGAGCTCTGTCAAGCCCCATTTGTTTTTTTGTTGCCCCCCACCCCGAGTGTTCTGTTCCCCCTTCGGTGGCAGAGAAGAGCCGCATTGTTGACTGCCAGGTGTCAGGAAACCTGCAAGGCCCTCTGCTGCCCACCACTTGCCTGCTTCCTTCTTCCATGGTTCTCTCCCACTGCCAGAGACCTCTCGCCTCCTAAAGCAGTTACTACACCCTGGGCTGGGCGGTGAGTCAGGCAGCAGCACACTGAAGAGTGCTGATCACCTAGTTTAATTAGATTTTAAAAGTTTAATTCATCATGAGCATGGAGCACCACCATAGAAGAGGGCCAGCTGATAAATTTAAATAGTTCGGGCAGCGATGCCCACAGGGAGGGGCCAGCCATAGAGGCCCGAAGGAGAACATTTAAATATTCATAGGGGTGGGAGAAAGGGGCAGGGCAAGTCTGGAGAATTGACAGCAAGGCCCTAAGCAGCCCTGCAATTAAAAGGGCAATGCCAGGCCCAAACATTTTAGGGGGCAAGTTAGGCCCAGTGAGCTAAAAAGGGGGGCCAGCATTCGGGGTCCCATAGCTGTAGAAAAGGGCAAGAAAGGCCCAGGTGGGAGAAGGGCATCACAGGCCCTATCATTTAAAGGGGTCAGATTAGGCCCACAGTACCTAAAGGGGCTCTGTCAGTATGCCCATCAGGTACAAGGGCAAGAGAGGCCCAGAGTAGGAAGGGCATTCACCCACTCAAAAATACCCAGAGGGGTAGCCAGATCATGGTGCAGATGGGACCCACAAGCACGGCGGGTCAGAAAAGAGGTGCTCAGCACACAACTGTCATTTACTGACTGTCAGCTGACGAACTGTGTATTATTCAGTATTTGAAATGTTGTGTTGATTGCTAAGTACCAAGACTGTATTTTACCAGGATTGTGGTGATTTGCCCCTGCTTCAAACATTTGCCTCAGACTCTGGTAAATTACCCCAGATTTCAGCAATTTGCCCCTGCTCCAGACAAATTGTCCCCTGCAATGAACAATTGCCCCTGCAACAAACAGTTGCCCTGAATTTCAACAATTTACCCCTGCTCCAGGCAAATTACCCCTGCCATGAACAATTGCCCCAGTAACCATTGAGCATCATGGTGTAGTGCAAAGTGGAATACCAGTGTTTTAGTGCAAAGTGTATGGACTCACTCTTCCGCCGCAAAACCCTTGGTGGGGTTGTTCACAGCTGATTCTTCACTGAAGCAGTCTTCAACTGGTGAAGAACTTCACAGCATCTCCCTTCCTTGTTGTCCGCCGTTGGTCGAAGTTGATGTAACCTGGTGTGAGTCGCAGCCGCCGGCTTCAGGTTTCCCTGTGGTTCAGTCAGCCTGGAAGTGGAACATCCTGAAAGAAGCCTCGTCCATCACTCCCAGTCATTCGCCAAAAAGTCGAGTCCGATGTGGCCAATGTGTATCCACATCCTCCAGTTTGTTGTTTTTCTGGTTCTAGACAGTACAGGTTTCCGATCTTCGCCCTGCATCCTACTCTTCCTGCTTGTTCCATGTTGTCTTCTGGGATTCAGCTTGATCTTGGTGGTCCTCCTGAGGTTCCTTCACCGAAGAAGCTTCAATGTATCATCATCCTTGGCAGACCTTGCAAGTGGATTTGATGCCAAGTTCATGTTCCTTCATCCTTGGTTGCCCTGGCTGAGGGTTTGTGTTGGGGAATCTGCAGTTGACCTTCACCCTTGGCAATACTTTCAAGTGGATTCTATGCCAAGTCTTGGTTGCCTCATCCTTGGCAGCTCTGGTCGAGGGTTTGTGCCAGGGAAGAGTTCATTTCTGTTGTATCAGAGTATTCTGGCAACCTTGGAGAGCATGTTGACTGAAGAACCAGGGTCTGTTTAAAAATCTCTATTCCCCTTTCAACCTCTCCTAGGTTTTCTCACAGATGTAGCTTGGTGCCAAGCAGAAGCCCCATTTTCTCTTTTCCCCCTTGCTACACCATTCTTCAGCTGTGTGCAAGAAGACGGCAGGATGAGGTTTGGACTTCCTTTAACCTTATGAACTTTTAGAGGGGGTTACATCACCCGATCCTTTGGGATTTGTATTGGTACCCATTCTTCACTACAGTGATTGTCTCAACTCATGATAGAGTAATAGATGATTGAATTTATTCCTAAGACCACTTAGAGAAAGTTTACCATAGAGTACAGTAAATAGTGGCCTTAGGCCGAGGTGCACCTCTTAGAGTTGGTATAGAGTGCTTCTTGCTGTTCTTGTGTGGTTTGGTTTCCCTCTTCCCTTGTGACCATGTCTACCTTTCCCTGTGGTATGAATAAAGCCCATCAGGCATCAAATGTATAGACTGTCTCCTGCCGCTCCTTACCGGGTGCCCCCATCCATCCAACCCCATTCGAACCACAGTGGTGCCTCGCCAGTCCACCTGCTTGAGGTGATGCTGGGTGTGTAGCAGAGATAGGTGATTCTCATGGCCAGTATTCAGTTGGATTAGACCATCACACCAACAAAAAAAAATTGGGGGCTTATTCAGCAGCATTAATTTTAAGGAGTCCAAAGCCAGAGCTTCTAAAGTAAGATGCAAGCAGTACTGAGTTGTAGTAGTGGATTGTCTGAAGGGGATAATGCATCCATAGGTGATGAACCCATAGAGACTGGGATGGAAGACTGAGCGAACATACCTCTCTTGCCCCTGACGATGCTGTACTACTTTGGGGTGCCGTGGCTTTCCCAATTCACAGGGGACAGGGATGGACGTGGGACTAGTAATTTGGGCAAGTTCCATTTCAAGATACAAGCCGTCTTTTGGCTATATCAAATCCCGGAGAGACAGAAAGTCAAACTAATCATTGGACAACTCAAGGGTGCTGCCCACAGGGAAGTTCAGCCTTGTCCTGCAGGTGCAAAGACCATGGCTGACCAGAGTCTGCAAAGATTGCAACAGATATTCGATACTCGCACAGTATCTAGTTTAAAGATGAAATTCTTCTCTCATACCCAGAGGCCACAAGAGACTCTCCAAGAGGATGCACTGAGTCTTCAGAAACTGTTGATAGAGATTGAGAGGGTGTATGCCAGAGAGATTATGGATCCAGACCACATCTTGACAGAAAAATTCATGGAGGGGGCGCATAGTGAGGTCCTGAGGAGGGAGCTTCGTATGCTGCAGTTTCAAGATCCGGAAGCAGATTTCTTAGACTTCAAAGGGAAAGCTATCAAGGTGTTGGGACCAGGTCGAGCGGAAGAAGACACAGTAACCTACTCCCAAATGGCAATGCCTCTAGGTGCAACATGGCCAGGGTATCCAATGGAAGGACTGGTATGAAAAGACCCATGGCTCAGGCGATCACTGTGTGAGGAAATGTCCAGTAAAGAATGGGAGTACAGTCGAGAACCAACGAGTGGGCACTCAAGTTATCTCCCAGACTCCCGACCCTTGTGCAGTCAGATGGCACAGGTGCCAGTCCATCCCACGGCAACCAACCCCAGCCTGAATCTGGACTTTATAGAGCAGATAGCTACCCTGATGCGGAAAATACAGACGTCTGTCAAGAGGTAAAAGGGCTCAAAGAAGATTGGAGGAGAGACACACCCCAGATGCAGAACGAACAAGGGAGGTGGTTTGATGACCTGCCGTCCCAACCCAGAAGTGGAGAAGGAAGGCGTCCAACTGACAAGTTCGACAGTCAAGGCAGACCAATTTGCCAAAGATGTGGTATTAGCGGCCATATTGAGAGTTGATGCCAGCAGCCTTCAGAACATGCAGTGACATTAAACAGGGAGTCATCAGGGATGGGGACCAATCCTTGAAGGATTGTCAACCAGGTCCACCCACAGTAATGGATCGATCCTGTTTCATTGGCAGAAGTCTGACTGTTCCAGTCAGAGTAGAAGGAGTAGAGTTAATGGCATTGTTGGGTACAGGGTTCCAGGTTACGACCATGCAAGGGTGATATTTTTGGCAACATTGGACCATTGAAGATCTTCAACCACCTCCAAAGTCTTGGATCACTTTGATTGCCAGCAATGGAGCCGAGGTTCCATACCTAGGGTATCTGGAAGCAAGCATCCAGCTGGGAAAGAATGTACAGGGCTGTCAAATAATAATTACAAGTGATATGGAGAGCAACAACTTGCCACCACTTATTCTTGGAATGAACTTCTCCAGCACTGCTTTACGGATTTGGTGCAGATCCTGCAGACTCAAGCAAAAAGGACTCCTTGTTTTGAAAAACAAGCGTTGCAGCAGATGATTCATCTTCTTCAGTGCCATCAATGATTTGCAAGTACAACTGGCAAGATTGGAAAGGTCCATTTGTCTGACAACCGACCCATTACTCTGAAACCAGATGCAGAGACTACCTTGTGGTGCAAGGCCAAGGTGGACCCTCATGGTCAGGACTATGACACCCTGGTTGAACTCTACCCTAATGAGAAAGAAGAGCCCATACTGGTGGCCAAAAGTGTGGCTATGGTCACGAAGGGAAGGATCCCTGTCTGGGTCATCAATTACGGGTACCGCAATGTATGACTCCATCGCAATCAACTGGTTGCCCAGTTACACACAGTGTCTATCCAAGACATTTTGGAATCAGAAGACAAGACCCAGAAGGACTGAAGAACACCAGCCATCGGGATGGAAGAGACTGAAAACCATTGTGACTCCAGTGTACCAGCATGGATACGGGAAATCAACCTTGGTACCCCTGAGACTACAGAACAACAAAAGACAGATGTCATCCAAGTATTGATAAAGAATCAAGAGGCTTTCAGTCAACATCCACTAGATTTTGGGTTGGCTCGAGAGGTGCAGCACCGCATCCCTACTAATCAGCACCCACCAATAAGAGAAAGAGTCAGACCAATTCCCCCAGCCATGTACCAGCCTGTGAAGGAGATGATTCAAGAAATGAAGAAAGCCAAGGTTATTAAGGAAAATCACAGTCCTTGGGCTGCTCCCATTGTCCTGGTCAAAAAAAAAGATGGGAAGATTTGGTTCTGTGTAGATTACCAGAAACTGAATAATATCACCCACAAAGATGCCTACCCTTTACCCAGACTCGAGGACTCTCTTACAGCCCTACAGTCTGCCACAATATTCTCCACTCTTGACTTGACAAGTGGGTACTGGCAAGTGCCTATGGCTCCAGAGGATAAAGAAAAACCGCCTTTATAACACCCATGGACCTGTACTGAATTCACCCGCATGTCCTTTGGCCTATGCAATGCCCCAGAAACTTTTCAAAGACTAGTGGAATGCTGCTTGGGAAGCTGACATTTTGACATTCTATTGTTGTATCTGGATGACATTATTATAGATTTCAAGAACCACCAAGAGCATCTGTTGCACCTAACATACTAACATACTATTTGCCAGCAGATTAGGCCTTACGGTCTATCGAGTCTGCTCGAACCTCAGATCCCTAGTTGGGTGCTGAGGCCCTCCCCTCCCTTGTGTTCCAGAAACCCCTATCATCCATCCCCACCCCCCTGGGACAGCCATCATCTGATACATCCACTTTCTGTGTCTGTCTCACCTCTCTTGAAGCCCTCCACTGTGGATCTCTGAACCAGCTCGCCAGGCAGTGCATTCAAGGGTCCACCACCTCTCAGTCAAAACCTCCTTCTCTTCCCTCACCCTTCCACCTTCCAACTTCAAACCATGCCTCTGGTGATACCTCCCTGCTTTAGTCTAAAGATCCCTCCATGTTTACTCCTACTTATTCCCTTGAGGTGCCTAGAAGCCTCAATCATGTCCCCCCTGTCTCTTCTCTTCTCCAATGAAAACAGGCAGAGCTCCTCAAGTCTGTCCTCATAAGTCAAATCCCCTAGTCCTCGTATCATCTTAGTTGCCCTCCTCTGTATTCTCTCCAGGAGCTGTATGTCCCTCTTCAAGTGTGGTCTCCAGTACTGTACACAGTACTCAAGGTGTGGTCTAACCAGTCCATTGTACAGTGGCAGAATCACTTCCTTGTTCCTAGAGGTGATCCCCCTTACGATGCATCCCAACATCCTGTTTGCCTTGCTAGCCGCTCTCCTGCACTGCTCAGAGTTATTCATACATGCATCCACCATGATCCCTAGGTCCTTTTCCCCTATTGAGGCCTCCAGTGCCTCCCCTCCCAGGGTGTACCTGTGTTTAGGGTTTCCCCGCCCAAGATGCAACACCTTGCACTTGGTGATATTGAAATTTAATTTCCATGTGTGAGCCCAGCTTTCCAGGGTGTCCAGGTCCCCTTGCAGGGCCAACCTCCCCTCTTCTCCCTCAACTACTGCTCCCATCTTGGAGTCATCAGCGAAGAGACTAATTTCACACCCTATACCCTCCCTGATGTCCGATATGTATGCATTAAACAGGATCGGACCCAGGACCGAGCCCTGTGGCACCCCACTACCGACCTCTCTAGGGTTCGAGAGCTCCCCACAGACCACTACTCTCTGGGTGCATCCAGCTAGCCAGTTTTCAATCCATCTGACCATCAAAGGGCCTACTCCTAACCCCATCAGTTTCTCCACCAGACCATTGTGGGGGACAGAGTCAAACGCCTTGCTGAAGTCCAAGAATAATACATCCACAGGCTTTCCTCTGTCCAGTTCTGATGTTACCCATTCGTAGAACTCCACAAGATTGGTTTGACATGATCTACCTGGCACAAACCCATGTTGCTGACTATCCAGACCTCCCACCTCCTCCAAGTACACCCCCAATCGTTCCTTTAGTATACTCTGCATTAATTTTCCCACCACTGAGGTCAAACTGATGGGTCTATAGTTACCTGGTACTTCCCTCGACCCCCTTTATGGATTGGCACCACATGTGCCTCTCGCCAATCTAATGTACCCTTCCTGTCTCAAGTGACCTGTTGAAGAGCTCCACCAGGGGTGCAGCCAGTATGTCCGCCAATTCCCATAGTACTCTCGGATGAATGCCATCCGGCCCAGGAGATTTGTCTTTCTTTAGGGCCTTGAGGGCTAACCACACCCTTTTGGCGGAGATAGCATCATCCATCCCCTCCACCTTACTGGCCTTTTTATCCTTATCCAGATGTGACACCCCTGGGGTACCTCTCCCTCCCTCTTGCTCCATTTCTGTTGCTCCCCTGATCCCACTCACTGCCGCTTCTGTCCCCATAGATGAAGTCTTTGCTCGACTGACCCAGTAGGGTCTGAAAGTAAAACCCTCCAAATGCCACCTCCTGCAGTCTCAAGTAAACTATCGGGGCCACACAGTGTCTGCCACCAGTGTGTCACCTGACCCAGAAAAGCTGGAAGCTGTATGGGAATGGCCAGTCCCAGTAACAGTGCAGGATGTCAGAAGATTCCTGGGTTTCGTTGGTTATTAACGATGATTTGTTAAAGATTTCTCCAAGATAGCTTTGCCACTAAATGAACTTCTCTGAAGAACAAAAGCAGGGAAAATACCCAAATACCTACCAGTCAAGTGGGCCTCAGAGCAGCAAGAGGCTTTTGACATGTTAAGGCAGATTCTAACTCAAGAACCTGTACTGGCCTGCCCCAATTACTCAAAATCATTTTGGCTATACACGGATGTGAGCAATAAAGGGCTGGGAGCAGTGGTGGTGCAAGAGTAAGAAGGCATTGAGCATGTGATAGCACATGCAAGTCATGGTCTGAGAGGATCAGAATGGAATGATACCCACTACATCTCGTTCAAGATGGAATTTTTGGCCTTGGTTTGGGCAGTCACTGAAAAATTCAGGTATTACTTAGCATTGTAACATGGCAATAATCAGAGAGGTGGAATGGGCAGCAGCGATTGGCGAAATGGCATCACGGGATCAAAAGTGGAGCGGGTATTAATCCACGATAGATGCCGTGCCCGGTAAGGTAGTACCGAAACGAGCCAGACCCCCAGCTTAGCAGCACTGGGCACAGGTGGGGAGCGAGTCTAACAGGCGCAAGACAGGCACAGTGACAGGGAGACTAGCTATGCGGGGACGGAAACGTGGAGGAGGGACAAGAACCAACAGCACACGCAGCAGAGGATGGAGGCGCGGTGTCGGAGCAGTCAATGGGAGGCAGGAGGAAGTGACCAGTGCCTGTATGCAAATCTGGATCCAAGCGCTGATCGCTGCGACTGAGCACTGCACCGGAGACCTCCAGCGGCAGGTATGAAGGTAATACCCACGCAGAAGTGCAGAATTTTGGGACAGTTATCTCTGCTGCACTCTGCTCTTTAGTTAGAGGTAGTGATAAAGTTGACCACATCAGTATGTAAATATTGTTGTCTGCCGTGATTTCAAACTGCAGTAAAACTCATTTGTTACAGCACCGACTCCGAGTCTTATGTTCCTTAATGCACACTAGCCACCCTCCTGGTGACGCCACCGTCGCGCGGCCCATGTTACAAGCCCATTAAGCCACTCCGGTGGTGGCATCTAATGCGATTGATGTATGGTGGGGTGGTTGTTCACCCTCGGCCTCCGGCCTTGGGCCACAACCCCCCCAACCATGCATCAATCCAGCATTAGATGCCACCTTCATCGTGGCTTAATGCTTATGTCACTCCTTTCACCGTCTTCACAGATAATAATCCGCTGGCACATCTAAACATGGCAAGGCTGGAAGCTCTTGAACAGAGATGGGCATCGAGGTTGGCTAATTACCAGTTCTCCTTAAAATATCAATCAGGCAGGTCCAATGTCAAGGCAGATGCACTATCCAGAGTACCCACCCAAACAGAGAGTGAGACCGATGACACGCTTTTGGAAAATGTGGAGATGCCGCCTTTCCTTCAGGTACTGACAGAGCTTGTACAGGCCTGTTGTCAAACCAGTGCAGTTAAGGGTACAGAAGTGGAGCAAGAACCAGAACGTCCAGACAAACTTGCAGAACAAAACAACTTATGGGTGCAGTTACAGGACCAAGACCCAGTGGTCAAACAGATAAAGATATATACCTTAACAGAACAGAGTCTGACACCTCAAGAATGTAGAAGGATGGATGCTGAAGCAGTGAAGTGGTGGAGGCACAGAACCTGCCTGATCATAAAGAATTTTAGACTCATTTGACAAACCCGAGATCTGACTACCCATTGTGAGATCTCCCAGACAGTTGTTCCCAGAGGAAATGCCCCAGTAGTACTTGAGGTCTATCATGATCACTCCGGACATTTCGGTCACAAAAAGACAGAGGCCATCATTTGGAAAAGATTCTACTGGATTAGGATGAGAGATGATGTCACAAAAAGGTGAGAAGAATGCCCGGCTTGTAGTCTGAAACACCCTAATAAAAGCAACCAGCTAGCTCCTCTCCTTCCCATAGTCAGAAAAGCACCTCTGGAATTAGTTGCTTTAGACCATCTCAAGTTAGAACTCAGTGCTAATGGTCAAACGTATGTCCTAACAATGGTGGATCATTACTCCAAATTCATGGTTGCCAGCGCTGTCAAAGATCTGTTTGCCCAAACCACAGCTGAAACATTTTTGACACTCTTTGCTTGCCATATGGGTATCCATCCAAGATCTTGACGAGCAGGGATCTGCTTTTGAATCACAGCTCTTTAAAGAACTCTGTGCCCTGTATGGCAGTCACAAAGGGAAAACCACGGCACATCACCCTCAGTGCAATGGACTGTGTGAAAGAACAAATCAGACACTCATGGATATGTTATGAACCCTACCTGAATACAAGCGTCCATATTGGCCAGCCTTATCCTAAAACTTGCCTACTTGTATAACAATACTGTCCACTGTTAAACTGGATATACGCCGCACTACTTGATGTTTGGTCACCATGGTAGACTCCCCATGGATCTAGTGCTTGAAGTCCAACCGGCTGAATCACCTGTTACAGATTGGGTACAAGAACACAGCAAAAGATTGCAAGAAGTTGGTCAGATTGTAAGTCAACGCATGGATCAGAAGTGACTAAAGCAAAAGATGACATATGATGCTAAGGCCAGTGTGACCCCACTGCAGATCGGAGAATGGGTATTACTAAAAAGGACTCAAAAATGTCACATGTTAGCTACCAGATGGGAAACAGAACCTTTCTTCATTGTTGAAATCCCCTACCCTGACTTACCCGTGTACAAGATTCAAAAAGAAACTGGTAGTGGCACAAAAATAGTGCATCGAAATCTTTTTAAACCTTGTACCTTCAGAGATAGTGCTTCAACAGAGACTACAAGGGACTTTACGCCAGAGCAGAGGCAGGAGAACCCAACCTGCCAGCTGATGGAACTGGATTCAATGACAAAATGGTGTATAGATCCCTGGCTTAGGTCCTCCATATACACTCTGTTAATTGCCCTTTAGCTAAACCTGTAGGAAATCAAGAACCTCCGGATTTACTAGAGCCAGCAGTTAGTCCTTTAGAGACGGAGCATATTCCTATAGAACCAATAGCTTTTCAGCCTTGTAGGTCACAGAGATCCAATTTTGGTATGCCTCCTAGGAGATACATGCTGGAAGCCCTTCAAGTACAGTAGCACCTTCCTTTCATAGATCCTCCTTAAAAGAGTAATCCTAAGACACGGTCAAGTAGTTTAACAAATCAGATGGTTTCCACTGAAAGTTATAGAGGTTTTAAGAGTGTTTTAGTTAAAGTAAGATTACCTAGAGCTTTAAATTAAATGTTAATGTGTTAGAAATGTTATAAACACCTATAGAAGTAATAGTTAAGGAATGCTTTATATATATGTATACTGTTAAAAGGGAATACATGGGGAACTGTATTTTTAGGTGGGCCCAAATCTGTAGGGCCCCAAAGTAAGGGGGCTAAAGTAAGGAGGCACCACAGAAAAGAAAAAAAGGGTTAAGAATGCCCCAAGGGTCCCCCCATTGTGTTGTGAGGAATTAGGGGTTGTGTTTAGGGGTCTCTGGGAGTGCTTTCCCCCTCACAATGGCTGTGCAGGGCACTCTAAAAGAAAAAAAGAACAGCAGAAATAAAAGTTTTGCTCTGGCTCTCTGCTGCCTGCTTGCTCTGTTCCACCCCCCCCCCACAGAGCAGGCAGCATGAGAGTGGACACCCACACGCTGGGGTAACTGCCTCTGGCAAGTGTGTGGTGCCTCATTTGAATCCTTTGCCATTGTGTGGACATGGGCTCAGGGTTCTAGAATTAGAACCACCGAGCACTTTTCAAGCCGGTAAAGCATTTTTTTTCTCATTTCCTGCTGTGCTCTGGAGTGGAGAGGAAAGACCTAGAGAGTACGAGAGACAAGGGGCTCACCTGGTGGTTGAAGCCATCTCGTCGCCTCTGCACTGATACCTCCCCTCCTCCAGCCAGTGAAGACTTCTGTCCAGTCTGCTGCTCCTAATGTGTGGTCAAGTCCGGCGGTCGTTATCGCCAAGAAGAAACTTCTGTTCCTGTGGCGGTGTGGACTCTGTTAAGCCCCATTTGTTTTTTGTTGTCCCCCCCTCCACCCAAGTGTTCCAGTCCCTCATCGGCGGCAGAGAAGAGCTGCATCATAGACTGCCAGCTGTTGGGAAAGCCACAAGGCCCCCTGCTGCCCATCGCTTGCCTGCTTCCTTGTTCCACGGTTCCCTTCCACTGCCAGAGACCTCCCACCTCTCAAAGCAGCTACTGCACCCTGGGCTGGATGGTGAATCAGGCGGCAGCACACTGAAGAGTGCTGACTACCTAGTTTAATTAGATTTTAAAAGTTTAATTCGTTGGGTTCACAGAGAGCTACTGAAGAAGAGGGCCAGCTGATAAATTTAAATATTTCTGGCAGCGATGCCCAGAGGGAGGGGCCAGAAGTAGAGGCTCAAAGGAGAACATTGAAATATTCATAGGGGCAGGGGAAAAGGGGCAGGGAAAGCCTGGAGCACTGACAGCAAGGCCCTGAGCAGGCCTGCAATTAAAAGGGCAATGCCAGGTCCAAGCATTTTAGGGGGGCAAGTTAGGGCCAGTGACCTAAAAAGGGGGGGCAGCATTCAGGGGTCCCAAAGCTGTAGAAAAGGGCAAGGAAGGCCCAGGTGGGAGAAGGGCATTACAGGCCCTAGCATTTAAAGGGGCCACATTAGGCCCACAGTAATTAAAGGGGCTCTGTCAGTAGGCCCATCAGGTACAAGGGCAAGAGAGGCCCAGAATGGGAAGGGTTTTCACCCACCCAAAACGTATCCAGAGGGGTAGCCAGATCCTGGTGCAGAACGAACCCACAAGTGTGGAGGGTCAGAAAAGAGGAGGTCAGCTCACAACTGCCATTTAATGACTGTCAGCTGATGAACTGTATATTGCTCAGTATTTGAAATGTTGTCTTGATTGCTAAGTACCAAGACTGTACAGTATTTTACCAGGATTGTGGTGATTTGCCCCTGTTTCGAATATCTGACTCAGACTCTGGTGAATTGCCCCAGATTTCAGCAATGTGCCCCTGCTCCAAGCAAATTTCCCCTGGCAAAGAACAATTGCCCCCTGCAATGAACAATTGCCCCTGCAATGAGCAATTGCCCCAGATTTCAGCAATTTGCCCCTGCTCCAAACAAATTGCCCCTGCAATGAACAATTGCCCTTGCAACAACAATTGCCCCAGATTTCAGCAATTTGCCCTTGCTCCAGGCAATTTGCCCCTGCCACGAACAATTGCCCCAGTGACCATTGAACACCGTGGTGTAGTGCAAAGTGGAATTACCAGTGTTTTAGTGCAAAGTGTATGGACTCAATCTTCTGCCGCAACACACCTGGTGGGGTTGTTCACAGCTAATTCTTCACTGAGGCAGTCTTCAGCCAGCGAAGAACTTCACAGCATCTCCCTTCCCTGTCGTCCGCTGTTGGTCGAAGTCGACGTAACCTGGTGTGAGTCATGGCCGCCGACTCCTGGTTTCCTTGTGGTTCAGTCAGCTAGAGGTAGAACGTCCTGGAAGAAGCCTCGTCCGTTACTCCCAGTCGTTCACCGAAAAGTCAAATCCAACATGGCCAGTGTGTGTCCACCTCCACCGGGTTATTGCTTTTCTGGTTCTGGACAGTACAGGGTTCCGATCTTTGCTGCATCCTACTCTTCCTGCTTGTTCCATCTTGCTTGTCCCGAGTTGCCTTCTGGGATTCAGCTTAATCTTGGTGGTCTTCCTGTGGATCCTTTGCCGAAGAAGCTTCAATGTACCGTCATCCTTGACAATCCTTGCAATTGGATTCAACGTCAAGTTTGTGTTCCTTCATCCTTGGCAGCCCTGGTTGAGGGTTTGTGCTGAAGACTTCAGCCAGTCTTTGTATTCCGTCATCCTTGGTCAAGGGTTTGTGCAGGGGAATCTGCAGCTGGCCTCCACTGGCAATCCTTTCAAGTGAATTCTATGTCAAGTCTTGGTTGCTTCATCCTTGGCAGCCCTGGTCGAGGGTTTGTGCCTGGGAAGAGTTCATTTCTGTTGTGCCAGAGTATTCTGGCAGCCTTGGAGAGTGGATTGGCCGAAGAACCAGGGTCTGTTTAAAAATCTCTCCTATTCCCCTTTCAATCTCTCCTAGGTTTTCTCACAGGTGTAGCCTGGCGCAAAGCAGGATCCCCGTTTTCCCTTTTCCCCATTGCTACACTGTTCTTCAGCTGTGTGCATGAAGATGGCAGGAAAAGGTTTTGACTTCCTTTAACCTTATAAACCCTTAGAGGTGGTTACACCACCCGATCCTTTGGAATTTGTACTGGTACCCATAGTTCACTACAGTGATTGTCTCATCTCATGATAGAGTAACAGATGATTGAATGTATTTCTTAGACCACTTAGAGAAAATTTACCACAGAGTACAATAAATAGTGGCCTTAGGCCAAGGTGCACCTCTTAAGAGTTGGTATAGAGTGCTATTTGCTGTTCTTATGTGGTTTGGTTCCCCTCTTCCCTTGTGACCATGTCTACCTTTCCCTGTGATAGGAATAAAGCCCATCAGGCATCAAACTTATAGATTGTCTCCTGCCTCTCCTTACCAGGTACTTCCATCCACCCAACCTCATTCGAACCACAGTATTGTCTCGCCAGTCCACCTGCTTGAGGTGACGCTGGGTGTGCAGCTGAGATAGGTGATCTTCATGGTCAGCACTCGGTCGGATTGGATTATCACATTGGTTTCCCCCTTTGTTTATAAGCGCGATGCTTACTGGCATGCATTGCACAGATGCAGTGTCATCATCAGAGCAGGGATCACACACTCAAGGTAAACTTAAAGGTTTCTATGTGTTTGGAGCAGCTGTGCAATCTTAGTCGTGTTCTCTCTTGCTGGGCAAACAGAGGCAACTGTACAAAAACATTGCGTCCATGTTGTGGGACATAATTTACTCCGTTTGGCATTTGGGTCATTAATTTTATTTGTATTCAGTCTCCAATGGTGGACAAATAAGCAATACAGAAATGTAATTTGTAATGCATTTAAGGCTGTGAACAAGGCACGACTGGCAATCGGAGGGGAGCGTCTGTGAGCACTGTTTAAATCTCTGCTGGGCATTTTAGTTTGCTGCTGCTAATAACTTCACTTGACTGGTTGAATTTGTGTTGATTCATTGCACACAGCTCTAAGCCAAAGCACTGTAGTGTACTTGTGTGTTTGCCTGCTTTGTGTATCCCATTTCTACACAAAAACACAATCCATGAAATCCTTTTCTGCATCAAGTAGTTTTTACTGCAAGTAAACGTTTGGCAGTGACAAATGCTTGTTTACAATGTATTTACCCAGGATAGCCCAGCTGAGATGTAATATATTGTTTTCAGCGTGGCCCTGCTTCTACCCATTTGTACAGTACATTTACCCAGGATAGGCCAGTTGAGATGCAATATTTCATTTTCAGTGGAGTCCTGGCTTTAACCCATTTTTGCAATATATTGACCCAGTATAGCAGAGCTGAAATACAATATCTTGTTTTTAGTAGGGTGCTGTTTTGACACATTTTTTCCCATATACTGACCCAGGAAAGCCCTGCTGACTGACAATGTCTCATTTTCAATGAGGTACTGCTTTTACATGTTTTTACACTGTATTTTTCCAGGATAGCACAGCAGGGATGCTGCATTCCATTTTCAGTGGGGTTCTGCTTTCACACATTTTTGCACTGTATTTACCCAGGATTGCATAGCGGAGAAGCTAAATCTTATTTTCAGTTGGGTCCTGCTTTCACGATGATGTGTTTACCCAGGATAACCCAGCTGAAATGCACCATCTCATTTTCAATGGGTCCTGCTTTCACCCATTTTAACAATGTATGTATCCAAGATAGCCCAGTTGAGATGCAATATCTTGTTTTCAGTAGGGTCCTGCTTTTAGTCATTTTTACGCTATATTTATACAGGATAAGCCAGATGAGATGAAACAGAAGAAATTCCTTTATTCTTACTGTAATTTCCTTTTCTGTTACCTCCAACATTGTCAATGGGAGTTAATACATATGGGTAATGAACTCCCATCTGGGATAGTGGCACAGCCCAAGGTTGTCAATCAAGCATAGAACCCTAGAGGCATGAGGATTCAGAAGGCAATAGCTACTCAGTTACCTTTGTCCATGCAGTACCTATACACACCTACATAGTTACCAGGCAGTCACCAGGTCTCCAGGATAAGAACAAACTCTCTCCACAGCCAAATGAAAACTCACATTACATGATAAAGATAAATGGTGACAGACCTACCTCATCGAAGTGCTGTCTGAAGCCAGACATGCTGGATGACTCTGTTGTCATATTTGTTAGACATCAGACTACTGACCTTGCAAGTTCGGCAGTTCATTGCTATTAACATTCATAATATAGAGAGATTTTAACATGAAAGGATTAACAATTGAATATAGTTCTATACAACAGTTGAAGCACAAACCTAGGTGAACAATACTTAACAAGCTTAATTTCCCATCTTTCTTCTGCTTCCCTTCCCATTCACCTTAACCCTTCCTAAAACAGCCCCCTCCCTCCCACCACCCTACCCCTCCTCTTTCCCCCACCCACGACCCCCACTATAATGACAATACCTCTCAGGTTGCTTACCCCCCCACCTCTATTTTCAGCCCAACAACTCGTTGCAGTGCTGACATGTTATCTTACTATGGTTAGTGCAAATGCACTCTACTTTTTTTTTTTTTTTTACATCAATGCCAACTGAAGTATCATGTTCAGCTGTACTGGAACTATTAAGTCTGGAACCTCATGTGACATCGTGTTTGTTTTCATGATGTATACCCTGTAATCACTGCTAATCTGTATTATTTGTTTTTAATTTGGAACCTTTGAAAATGAGTCTCTGACTCAAAAGTATTAATCCTAAACTGAATAAATAAATAAATAAATAAATAAATATTTGTCAGTGCCAAATGTTTGCTTGAATGGTGTATGTTTCAAGGATGAAGTGCCAGCTGAGTAACTTATTTGAAATTAAGGCACAAAAGTAGCTGGAAGATTGATAAAAGTAAACATTTACTTCCCATAAAGTAAGGGATGGTTGTGTAGGAAAGGCAAGAAACAGAATAAAGCAACAGCTGTCCACCAAGTTTCTGACATTTGGGAAGGGGTGTGTGTGTGTGTGTGTGTGTCTATGTCTCTCTGCACATGTCCATGTGTGTGTGTGTGTGTGTCTACACATGTCTGTGTGAGAGTGTGTGTGTGTGTGTGTGTGTGTGTGTGTGTGTGTGTCTGTCTGTCTGTTTCTCTGTGTCTAGGAGTAGCCTTTTCACAATTATTTTTGCAGATATTATTGTGCTTAGTTTGGATGATTAATTCACTGTAATTAACACTGAAAATTCCATGGACTGTAGTGTATTATCCCCCTCAATTTTCTGTTTCTCTCTAAGGGTTTCTAAGTACTCCTGACCCTTTCCTGTTTGACATAGGTCACACACCGTAGTTAATTGAGCTGCATGTGTAACCAGAGAAAATGAACTGCCAAATGTCTTTCAAGCTATGTTGTACTGTCATTATGTGCTGCTAAACAGAACATTTTTCAATAAACTTTTATTACAACAAAAAATTAAAAAGTGAACATCTGCAGTGTCAGTTTGATTATTTCTCATTTTATGGCTGGGGGAGGAGCCTACAGCCATTTTGCAAGCTGTTGCCTTAAAACAGCCGATCGTGGCATCTTCTGTTGGACTTTTGGAAGTATCTTTCTGAAAGTCCAATGGAGCTTGTAATACTCTGCCATGACTGGCTGCTACGGAGTAACAGCCGTACTATTTCAGCTGTTACGTCAGCATTCCAGGGCAAGAACTGTGCATGCGTGCTTCGTGCACATGTGCAGTTCTGCTGGCACCGCCATTTTGTGAATGGCAGAATGCCATTTCCCACAACTATGCATGCACGAATGCCATGCATGTGCAGTTGCATCACTGCCGGTCAGCGGCACTCGCTCTTTGGAGCTCTGCAAGCTTGCCATAGCTGTATCGGATCTAGCTAGAGTTTGTTTTCTGAATGTTTCCCCCATTCCCATGTTTAGTTTATACACGTGGCATACTCCAAGGCTGAAGCCTGATGCCTTCTGATCATGGACAATATCCTACCAGTTTAGGGCAGGTAAGTCAGAACCAAAACAGGTGTCAGAATGGCTCAGCTGGTAGCATATCTGTCTCTGGGCCAGGATCCTAGCAGCTCAGGGCAGGGAAGTCAGGACCAAGACAGGTGTCAGAATGGCTCAACTGGTAGCATATCTGTCTCTGGGCCAGGAGGTTATAGATTCTACTCCCACAGTGCACCAGGATTAAGATTATACCATAAATGCTGGCACCTGAATGCAGTAATAAGGGGATGCTGTACTGTCGGGGTGTACAGTCCTTTAAATGAAACATGAAACTAATGACCTGTCTGACTTTTCTGGTGGTTGTTTAGGTGGATGGTAAAGATCCCATGGCACTTTACGTAAAAGAGCAGGGGAATTTTCCTATGGCAAACCCTCCCCGCCCCAAATACCAACAACAGCTTAATCTGGTTCGAATTCAGTTGGTCCCCCCCCACCCAGATGAGGCTGAAAATTGGCAGTAAGTCTTGCCCTCCTGTCCCACTCCTTCCCTTGGCCAGGCAAACAGCAGTACCCCCTTAAAAAACAAATTGATGTGAAGGACATGATAAGAGAGCATGGGGTTGCTTTTAAAATAATGTGATATACTGTATGTGTCTGCTTGATGCATTTTCCTTTTTTTTTAATACTTCCCTTCCCACTAGCCCTCCCATCTGACATGGGTCACATTGCTAGCCACAGCACTTATCCTAGCACTTATTTAAAATTACTCTTACAATTGATTGTTTTTATAGTCTCCTAGCACTTTCTCTGTGTTGTTGCATAGTATAATATTTACATTGTCATCATGTTTGATGTTTTGTACCTATTATCCATTATTCACTGTATTTTGCTTTTTGCTGCCATATTTACTGTGTATCCCCATCCCCTCTCCCCAAGGACACATCTGGAAATGAGCATCCACTGCTTGGTATGCCTTTCCTAGTGAAACTTTTAAATAAATAAATAAACAACACACTGGACTACCCCATACTGCTTATTCCTCACAGCGGTGCTATGGATCTATTGGTCTGCGTCAGGGGTCAGCAGAGAAGCAACATGCATGCTGAGGAGGAATTCTGTTCCCTTAATTAGTATCCCGGGATCCCTCTAGCTGAAAGGCCAGTGGTGTTTCCCCAAACCCAGACTGTGGCATTCTGATGCTTGTATGGCCCCAGGTATGCTCATTTCATATTCCCCTTAGGTCATCAGTAGCTTATGCATTCCCAAGAAGAGTTAACCATGTTTTAAGGATCTTAAACTGTTTTTTTTTGTTTTTGGTTTTTAACTGGATGGCTTTTTCCTTCTCTTATGAAGGCTTATTGGAAGGGTTATGGCTGCAGGAGCCAGGTTTTAGGCTTACTCCGGACAGGGAAATTAAACAGTGGAATGGGGGAGCGGTAGGTGATGGCCTTAGGAAACCACCAGCAACAAACGTAATATTACACAAGCCAATAACTAAAGCACAACCGTACTGGTGCAAATTGCCAACCCTTTCCCTAATGCCATGATCAGGACCCAGGATCAGTAATGTAGTATTTCCTGCACACTATTTTTATGCAGCAGTTAGCAAAGCAAGCCTGCTCTCTGCAGTGAGTGGTATCAAATGACAGAAGAAGATTCACAGTATCCCTAAAATTCCACTTATGTCACTTTTTCCAGCAGGACTCAACAGGAGGCGGAGGGGAGGAACAAACAATGCGGGGGAAGGGGTGGAATGAACCCTACAAAAGGAAATCTTGGCCACATTACTGGGAATTAGCATGTCTTGGCCTTACCACTTACCTACAGTATCAGGCAGGCACCACACTTTCCACTAGCAGCTTTATTCAGGCTCTCAACACATTCAACAGCAAACTCAGTACTGGCTGGTCAGACACTTATTTACAGTAGCTCGAGGAGTTGTTTTGGGTATCTCTGCCACACTGCATGCCATTGCCACCTTTGATCTCTGCATAAAACAGTCCTCAGAGTCAGATCCAAACAAAGCAAGGATTCAACTCAAGACATGAAATCAGACACAGGTACAACCTGTGTTTCAGAAGCCCACTGCGAGTACTTACTACTCCCCCACACACCGCTGACCAATCAGCTTAGGGTGAAGAGTCTTTTAATGAAGGCATGACAAGGTTTGCCAGTGTCTGACTTCATTTCTGAATGTAAGCCTTACTTTTGTTTGTTTTACGGGGGCAATCCCTAAGTTATATCTATTAGGAGAGGAGCACTTGTCTGATGGTGCAGCGATAATGAAGGCAGAAGGCAGAAGGCCCCAGGCCAGCACCACTAACTCACTTGTTGCCCCCCCCCCCGTACGTTCCTCCTCCTTGTGGATGGGGGTAGGAGGTGTGTTTAGGATGACTGTCCTTATCACCACCTTGTCTCTATGGATTATAAGGTACAGCTCCTTGTGCAAAAGGACCCAAAGCTCACTAATCTTTCATGCAAAGCAGATGTTGATCAGTAAGCACACCTTGCAGGACAAGTTGTCCAATGGGACCGATGAAAGTGGCTCAAAAGGTGCCCTACACAAAGCATTTAACATTAAGATCAGGTCCCCCATGGGACTGGAGAATGGAAAGATGGTCAGCTCCTGGTAACTGCTCTGAGGAAATGAAAGACATCCAAGTTTGTTCCCAGGGAAGAACCTATTGTTGTTTCCAATACTGTTCTGAGTGCAGACACCTGTCCCCGCAGGTTACTCAATGCCAGACCCTTGCCTACTCCTGCCTGCAAAAAAATCCAATATCTGTGGGACTGTAGCCTTCAATGGTCTAATGTCTCAAGTTCTGGCCAAACCATAAAAGGTGTTACATACACGATTATAGGTCGCTGAAGTAGAAACTTTCCTGGATGCCATGAGGATGCTACTACTCTTTTGAAGAAATCCTGCTTCAAGAATCTCCTCCTGTCAGGAGCTAGGCTGTCATCCATGTCACATCTGGTTTTGGATACAAAATGGGACCCAGAATGAGCACATATCCCATCAAGTTGCTGACTGATTTTCGGCGCCACAATTAGGGTGCCGCAACAAGAGCGACAGTGACAGGAGTGATCTTGATTTTAAATCACCCCTCACTCATGTTGCCCTTTGTGTCCACACAATTTCTGCACCCTCTGGAGCATGCCCACCCTGGAGGAGTTATGTTTAGTTTTGGGGGTGCGGGGGCAAAGCCTCCCCACATTGAGGAGTGGGGGGCAAAGCCCTCCCCCCAAAAGCCAGCTGTTTTCTGGGAGGGCACTTTTGTGCTGTAACTCCCAGGAGATGAAATGTCTGGCACTGTAATGCCAGGTGACATGTTGCTTGCAGCATTGGCAAAATGTTTGTCGTCGTGGCATAGGTGAACCGAATGAGGAGATTGGATGAAGGGGGAAGCGGAACAGTGGGTGTTGTACAAGGTTCAGAGTACCACAGCCTTCTTGGTGACTCCAGAGATATCAGGAGGAATCCTCCTCCTGACTGAAATATTTTTTGCAGTACTGTGGGCACCAGCTAAAGTGGAGGGAACAAGTATGCTTTGTGGATCTCCCATCACAGAGACAGGGCATACACTGTCTCTACCTTAGGGCTCTAATTTCGACTGAGAAACCCGGGGACCTGAGTATTTTCCTCTGATGTAAACAGGTTGATCTGCACATGACCAAACCTTCTGCAAGGAGATAATACCTCCAGGTTCAGAGGCCATTCCTCTGGATGAACCCTTTCATGACTCAACAAATCTACCTGCACATTCACTTCTCCCAGCAGGTGAACTGCAGAGTGATAAAAGATTGGTTTCCACACACTGTAGAACCCTGGTCAGTTCTACTAGCATTCTTGTGCTTCTTCTCCCATCCTGACTGTTTATGTAAGCCACGATGATGGCATTGCCTGCTCTCACCACAGGCTCTGGCCTGAACTCATTTCTGAAAGTGAAGCAGAGTGAGGTACACTGCCCTCATTTCCCAACATATTTATCTGGAGCATCTTCTCCAAGGGGTTCCAGACCCCTTGAACTGGGATTTGATCAAGAACTGCACCCCAGCTTGACAGGCAGGCAGGCATCAGTCATAAGCATCATTTCCAGTGGTTCATCCAGGAGAGTCCCTTAGCTGAGATTTTTGGGGTTCTCCCTCCATGCAAGGGACTGCCATGCTGAATGTGATAGCAGAATCAGGACCTGATTGTCCTCCAAGGCCGGGAACCATACCTCCAGCATCCTGTTCTCCAGCATGCTGTTCTGTAGAAACTGTATATGGAAATGTGCCCATGGCACTAGCAATATCGCTACTGTCATCAGGTCTAGAATCTGAAGTATTCTGTGAGCAGAGACAGCCATCTGGGCCTTCAGCCTCTGGGTCTCTCAAACTAAAGCAGCAGCGCAAGTATATGTTGAAAATTTTGACCTATACTTTTTTATTCTAGTTTAGAGTGCCTCTTAGCTACTGACTTGCCTGATACCCTTCTTTCCACAATTTGAGCTTGCTTTAGTAATTTTGTTTGTTTACATCTGAAGTAATAAAAGGAGTGCGCCTTTTAATATTGCTCAGACCAGGTGCTCATCTTCATTCCCAGCTGTTATTGAACACCTACTATTCCATAAGGTCAGGAAGCACTGCCTGCTGTCTGCTAGTTCATTTTAGTCACAACAGAAATTATTTTAAAAAATTGATGTACGGATTGCTACTAGGGGAGCTAACCAAGATGGCAGGTTAGTCACCAGCTCATCTTCCCAGAGATATTTATCTGACTAAATCCATTCTTCAGCACCAAGATTTTCAATAGATAAAGGCAGAAATCTATGCTCCAGGTATCAGTGATTCAAACGACTGCTTTATTTTCTGGCCACAGTGCACAAACCAGAAGGAATCTAGGATTCTAAGGAAGCAAATTCATTGAGCACTCTGGCCTGTCAGCATGGTGAGCACAGAACGGCAACAACCTGGGAGCAGCCCTCCATAGAGGTGATGTTCGGACAGCTAATTGCCCATATGTCCCAGGTTACAATGGCAACTAATTGCAACACCCAAATAGTTCAAAATTTGGAATCCAGGATGCTACACTCTGAACAATGGATCTCTGAATCAGAACAGAAAATTCAGAATCTCGAGGCAGCCCTGTGGGACCAGCATCACAAAATGAATCATGTGAGGGGCAAAACAGATGATCTGGAGAATCGAGGTAGGTGCAACAACCTCTGGATTTTGGGGTTTCCTGAGAGGGCAGAGGGTAGGGACCCTGAGGGTTTCCTGCAACTGGCACTGGCTGAGATGTTAAATTTGGAACCCACACAGCCCCTCCAGATAGAAAGAGCTCACCGATCCCTTGCTCCCATGCTGAAACCCCAGGAGAGGCCCTGGCCGATCATCGCCAAATTAGTGGACTTTAAGGATAAGGAAAAGGTCCTAAACAAGGTGAGAGAAATCCAACAGGTGGCCTGGCACTCAAATAAAATAAGTATTTTCCAGGATTTCTCTAAGGACCTATCCAACCGCTGCAGGGCCTACCCTGAGTCCAGGTCAATAATTCATAGGATAGGCCTGGTCTTCTCTTTAAGATATCAAGCGGTGATGCGGGTCAAGCATAATGGGGTCCCAGTGTCATTCAAAACCACTGAAGCTCTTACAGATTTCCTGAGAAGGAACTGGCCCCAAGAATACAAACCGCACCATCAATTACCCTCACCACCTAAAGCAACACCCGAGGATCTTGATCGCCGCTCTCCCAGGCAGGCCACTTAACCGGAGGAGAAGCATGACTCTGTGGACTCATGATGGGAACTCCCTTCCAGAGCAAACAGAAAACACCATACCTCCAGAAAGCATGGGAGACGCGAACACCCCTCTGAAAGAGGGTCTGCTGTGGACAAAGAAGGAGCGCCGATGGACACGACCAACACTGATTCAGTGCAGGATCTCCACTCCTACAACAAATTTGAACCCATAAGACCTGTCTCCCCAGAGCAGCACCTGAAGACCTCCAATGCTAATACTGAAGGCCCACCCACATCCAAGCTCCATCCAGACTACGCCTTTCCATCCTCGACTTGGCCACAGAATGCAGAAGGAGGCCTGCGGCAATCTCTGACTCACCCACAGAAGGCCCCAGACTTGGCTTCAGGCTGCCCAAATGAGCCAGAGAGTAATCGATGTAGGCCAACGTGAGTCTCTTCTCCTGGGAAGAGGGCAGATGGAGAGCCTGCTCCATGTTCAGATAAGTAGTGTTCTTTCTTTTATTCTCTATACCTTCTGCTAGTGTTGGTTTCCCAGGTCTAGGCTGGGGGTTGAAAGGAGGGGCTCGACCAGGCTACAACACAGGGTACAAACTTCCACCTGCTGGGCCCTATCCACGCTAGTCAATTTTCAAGACTGCCTCTCTCTCGCCCTGACCAGGCTTTGGGACATACTTGAAACATGGTTTTCTTTTTCCTGCTGAAAGCCCAGCTCCCATACTAAGAGGGATCTGTGGGGGCTCCATGGAATGCACGGCCGATGACTGACACCTCTTATAGGTCTCTTTACCCAGGACTTTATTTCGGGTGATAGAGGACACAGCATAAATAAGAATATAGTGGCAGTGCATGATATGTGGCATTTTGGCAGCGATCGCAGAAGTGGGTGGGGGGGTCTCAGAATCGACATGCAGGGGGTGTAAGGGTACATAATGCCTAAGACCTTTGAGACTCTTGGAACTTTGGTACGCCTGCCCAATTCCTGGAACCAGGTCCTGCACTCCAAGGGAGGGCAGTAATACTTACCATTCCCTGTGCATGCAAGAGGCAAAACATTCATCTAAAATTGATACCCCCATGTGCGTTTCAAACTGGATCCATCCATATCATTGTACAGACCCCAGACCCCCACCAACAGAATCCTCTTTGCCCTCTCAGTGGGCAACTGGGTTTCGGTCCAGTTGGGTCTTTTAGAACCTGGATGCCAGCTTATAGGTCAAGGCAGGTACTCCTCCCACTATGACTGAGGGGGAAACTACCCCCCTCCAGAAAGGGTGGCTTATTCTTGAAGCTGGTGGAAGTTAAGGTACAGCTACTGGGAAAATGTCAAGGTGAGACAACACCAGCAGTCTTACTAAGGTGACGTTTCTACCCTCTGGGGTTCCCACTCCCCACCCCCCCAAACCAATGAGGGGTTCTCAGATGTTTGTACTCACCCTGGGATTTGAGGCTGGCTTGCTTCAGGTTGGCGAGGCCACAGGTAAGCCTCTAACTCCATAGTGTAAATCACTGGATGTTAAATATGTATATAGTTGGTTATGTAATTTTGTATACTGCTGTTTGGTTGAAGAGATACAAGGGACACACACGGACTCCAGCTGAGAAGCCAAGAATAGGTTAGATTGGGACTCTTGGGTGGGGCTAGCTCACTCTCTTTCTCCAGGCGGTACTTGGGGTTTGTTCTCCTGTGGGGTTGCCACCCCGCCCTCCGCCTCCAGCTTTGTCTTTGATGATCTCCTGCATGCATACCGGCCTCCACTGATTACAAGGTGATAAAACATGTGTAACATGGAATGTAAGGGGGCTTAATACCTCCAGAAATGGAAGCAGATACTGCACCATCTCAGCAGGCTGGGGGCAGAACTGTCTTTCCACAGGAGACCAAACTCACAAGAGATGACCATGATAGATTAAAAAGGGATTGGGTGGGTCAGGTTTGGCATGCGGCCGCACACACTAGGAAAAGAGGAGTGGCCATACTTATCCATAAAGCTCTTCACTGTACCCTGAGGAGTTAGGAGAGTGACCCCAAGGAGAGATGGATAACAGCACTACTGAACACACCAGAGGGCCTCTTACTATTGGGGAATGTGTATGCCCCCGATGAGGACTCCCCCTCCTTCTTCCATATGTTGGCCCAATAGTTGAGCGCTTTGGCTCTGGCCTATACCCCCACTCTAATAGGTGGCGATTTCAACTTAACACTTGACCCTTTCCTAGATAGAACTCCCTCTAACATAGAACCACACTCTAGGGCACTACAGTCCTTAATGCAGATGCAGCAAGAGTTGGCTCTTATGGACATATGGAGAATCTTTTTTCTTTCCCTAAGGAATTATACTTTCCACTCTCCAGTGTATAGTTCGCACAGTCGAATAGATTTTTGGCTCGCCTCCCCCTACTATCACAAGTAACACTATTAATATCGGTATTCAACCCTGGAACTTTCCGATCATGTTCCAGTAAAAATTACCTTCACCTGGGGAACCCACACCCCTGCATCCCCCTCCTGGAGACTGGACCCTCTACTCCTTCTTGACCCGGATTTTCTCCCCTGACTTTAGGGTGAGGCTAAGGAGTTTTTAACAACTACCCAGTGGCAGACACCTCTGCAGGCAATACATGGGAGGCTTTCAAGGCCACCCTAAGAGGGGCTATTATGGGCTTTGTACACAAATGCAGGAAGGCCTGAGAGCAAACACTACATTCTCTCGAGGACCAGCTCAAGGTGGCAGAGGAGGCTTTTAAGGTGCTGGGCCGCCCATCCCTTCACACCCAGGAGGGGCGCAAGGTGGCAGCCCTAAGGATGCAGGTTAATGAACTCCTTTCTAGGAAGGCCAAGATCTCAATTATAAGGTTGCCACATAAATACTGGGAGGGAGGGGAAAAAGGGGGGAAGGTTCTGGCCTATAGGTTGAAGAAGCAACAGGCAGAGTGCCATATTGCAGCACTGGTGGATAAGGGAGGGGTCACTCACACCTCTGCTGAGGGGATTAATTGGACAACGCGGATTTCTATTCTACATTATACAGCTCCTCCAGGGAATCTAATCCTATTGGGCGACCCATTTTTTGACAGCCTTAGGACTCCCCCAACTCTCAGTACAGCAGGCCCAGGCCCTAGATTTATTTATTTATTTACTAGATCATTGGTTTACAAACCTTTGAGTCATAGACTCATTTGCAAAGGCACCTCGTCAAGAGATCAATACATCACAGCAAACAAACAGTACAGTACATAACGCTTAGATTAAAAAAGTAAACCAGTGTTAGAAGCTTTCACTGGTGGTACATGCTTGGTAATAGGTAGATCACAGTAGTCATAATATAGGTTCACAAGTACCATGTCAGGTAGCAACCAGAGATATTTTATTACATTAGTCAGCAGATGTTGCATGAGACCCCAGGTATATACAGCAAAAGTAGACAGGGCAGACCCAGCTTAGGGGTGAAGGTAAGGGGCAGGTGGGGGATTATGTGCAGTTGCAGCAGTGAGTGCTTGTCAGATGGCTTCTGAGGGAGACCTTGAAAGGACCAAGCTTAGTGGAGTCAGCTGTATTGGCTGGGAGGGAATTGAAACAGGAGGGAACCCGACAGCAAAAGGATCTCTGGGCCATAGATACCCCTATCATGGTCAAAGAGGTGTCCTCCACAATTGCTTCCCTGAAAAAGGGCAAAGCCACCGGTGGGGATGGTTTCCTCCTTGAAATTTGGCAGCTGCTAAGTCCCATCATCTCCCCCATCCTGCAACAGGTATATGTGGAGGTGCTGCAGGCCAGCTCACTTCCCCTTCCTTCAGAAAGGCAATTATCACTATCTTGCCCAAGAAAGGGAAAGATCCCCAGAAGGCCACTAGCTATAGGCCTATATCCTTACTGAATGTGGACAGCAAGGTGCTGGCCGAACTCTTGGCCAATATATTCAACTCTGTCCTACCCTGTTTAATACACCCCTCCCAGGAAGGATTCATTAAAGGCCAATAGAGTGCAGATCATATTAGACTACTGGTGAACTTAATCCAAAAAGCCAAATCTACCCATACTCTAGCAGCCACAACAGCCATAGATTTTGAAAAAGCTTTTGATTCTCTGGAGTGGGACTATGTCCAAGAGGTACTGAATACAATGGAGTTTGGAGCAGGCTTCCAAGCCTGGATCCAAGCAATCTACTTCTCCCCCACTGCAAAAGTACTCACTAATTTAATGCTGCCCCCCCTTCCCTCTTGATAGGAGGTACCAGCCAGGGATGCCCATTATCCCTTTTACTTTCTGTCCTTGCAGTAGAACCACTGGCCACTGCCATCAGACAATGCCCACAGATACAAGGGATTGTCTTGGAAGGGGAGGAATATCCCACCCTTATGTATGCCGACAACCTTCTCCTTCCCCTCGCAGATATCCCCACTGGTCTCCCACCCCTTCTGAACACCCTGTCACAATTTGCCACCTTCTCAGGGCTTAGGCTTAACCAGATCACACAGAAGTCCTTTTCCCATTAATTCCCATTGCACTCAGCCCATGGCTACCCAGTATGGTCTTCACTGGTCCCCAAGAGGCCTCACATATCTGGGCATATGTATCTCTGCTGACCTCACCAGAATCTGGGATATGAACTTGAAATCAGCATTATCAGACATCCATACAGAATTGGGCTGTTGAGATGGTTTACACCCCCTGGCCCGGGTCCCCACAATGGATAGCCATGAAGAGAGAGAGAGACATGTAAGCTGGCCCATCTCCCCCTGTTGATTTACAACCACCTGAAAAGGACACTCAAACTCATCCTACTATTGAACCATCACTGGAATATTGGGGCAAAATTCACAGAAAACTGGTCATCAACCCAGCCCCTCTGAGAAGCACCCCAATGTGGGGGAATAAGGAGGTACTTATCAATAAGGAACTAGTAGTCTGGCTCTCTTGGGCGGCTGCAGGCCTAAATGCCCTGCAGGACCTTTTTGTCCCCAACATAAACACCCTAAACTACTTTGTTGGAATATGTGAAGTATATGGGACCTCCACAAAGGACTTCTGGAGATTTCTTCAGCTTAGAAGTGCGATCACTAGTTATATTCGGAAATATCCCCTGAGCCAGGCCTCTTCCCCACTTGGGTCATGGCTACGCAAGAAAAGAGGTCAGTCTAGCTGCATTTATGCATTTCTTAGGGCAGCTCTCCCTTCTCAATCTCTGGCCTCTAAGGTGAAATGGGAGCAGGCTCTCAGCTTTAGTATAACTACCCAGGATTGGGAAACATGCCTGAGAATGGCCCATATGGCCTACCCGGACACCAGAAACCGGTTGATTCAAAATAAGATCATCCATTCATGGTATAAAACATCTGCAGCCCTAAAGAAGGCTAAATTGACACAAGATGATCTCTGCTGGAGATGCCAGAAGTTCCCAGGGGACCTGATACCCATTCTTTGGCAGTGCACTATGGTCCAGCCACTGTGGTCTAAGGCGGGGAAACTAGGGCATGAAATTTTACAAAAAACAATATCCATGACTCCCAAACTGTGGCTCCTGGGGCTTAATTCCACAGCCCCCATCTCTGTCTCAGAGACCTGAAGCTTCTGGTTATCCTGAGTATGTTAGTTAAAAGACTCAATACGCAAGTGGAGAACGCACGAGGTCCCCTCACTCACAGAGGTGTTAACTCCCTAGTTCAGACTGAAAATTTCTCCAGAATGTCACACATGGTGGCAAACACCCTTTCACAATACACTTCCTGTGGCAGCCCTTGCTTGTATATCTAAAACCTAGGGAGAGTATAGGCTGATCGACAAGGCCAAATCTAGCCTGAAAAGGAACCAACATATATAAAGGTCCCAGTTATCTTTCTCCCCCACTACTCCCCATTCACCCAAGAGTCTCATCAAGTTATCAATACTGTTTAGAATTGCTTAATATGTTATGCGTTCTGTCTTTGTATCAAGAAGTGACTGGTGTGTGTCCCTTTATTTTTGTTATAGGTCCTGTCCTGGCTTCAGGAAACTGGTTGGTAAGGCAACTATGAGGCTCTGTACTTAGAGAAGTCACACCAGACCAGGTAAGCACCATTGAAAAAGTCCCATATACTCGTACTGGTATGTTTAAAGACTTCCTACAGTTTCAGCTAGGTGCTCCCTTCCATTATTCCTGTCACCTTCCTGAAATTTATTACTCAGTACAAGCTAAAGAAGGACACGACAACTGAAATCCTCTCAGTAATAAAGTGTAGTGTGGTAAGCACACATTTACAGAAGAATGCACAAACATTAACCTCTGCATGGTTGTAAATGCACCCTATTACTTGTAGTGTCTGATAGAATCTCTTAAACAAAAAATAAAAAAAACATTTAACCACAAAAAAACAAGCATTTGTCAATGCCGAATGTTGATTGCGTTGGTCTGTTGAGATCGCTCACTGGCCCTGTGTCACTCACTCAGTCTGTTTCTTCCGGTGCTGCAGGCTGCTCTTTTGTACTGGGCTGCTGCCTGCATTGGCACCTTGTTCTGGCCACTAAGAAATCCGCAGCTGTCCCGACAGAGCTCCGTTGAGGTGGCTCACTCCCCCTCTCTCACTTGCTCATTCTGTTTCTCCTAGCGCTGCAGGCTGCCCTTTTGTACTGGGTTCCTGCCTCTGTTGGTGGCTTTTTCTGCCCACAAAGAAATCTGAAGCAGTCCCAACACAGGTCTGCTGAGCCTGCTGACTCCCCCTCTCACTCACTCGTTCCGTTTCTGCCGGTGCTGCAGGCTGGCCTTTTGTACTGGGCTCCTGCCTGTGTTGCAGCAACTCCCCCAACAAAGAAATCCGCGAACAGTCACGATAGAGCTCCATTGAGCCTCGCTTACTCCTTCTCTCTCACTCACTGCTGTGTTTCTCCCAGCACTGCAGGCTGCCTTTTTTGTGCTGCGCTCCTCTCTGCATTTGCACCTTTTTCTGCCCACAAAGAAATCCACAGCTGTCCCGATAAAGCTCCATTGAGGTTGCTCACTCCCCCTGTCACTCGCTCATTCTGTTTCTCCTGGTGCTGCAGGCTGCACTTTTGTACCGGGCTCCTGCCTCTGTTGATGCCTTTTTCTGCCCACAAACAAATCTGCAGCAATCCTGACAAAGCTCCGTTGAGCTCACTTACTCCCCTTCTGTCACTGGCTCAGTCCATTTCTGCCAGCACTGCAGGCTGCCCTTTTCTAGTGGGCTCCTGCCTGCGTTGCTGCCTTCTTCTGCCCACAAAGAAATTTGCCACAGTTACAATAGAGCTCCATTGAGCTCGCTCAGTCCCCCTCTCTCACTCGCTTATTCTGGTTTCCCCACCACTGCAGGCTGCCCTTTTGTACTAGGCCCTTGCATGCATTACTGCCTTTTTCTGCCCACAAACAAATCTGCAGCAGTCCCAACAGAGCTTCATTGAGCTCACTCATTCCCTCTCCCTCACTCGCTCAGTCTGTGTCTCCTACCGCTGCAGGCTGCCCTTTTGTACTGGGCTCCTGCCTGCATTGGCGGCTCATTCTGGCCAGAAAGAAACCTGAAGCAGTCCTGACACAGCTCCATAGAGCTCTCTCACTCACTCATTTCGTTTCGGCCCACGCTGCAAGCTAGCCTGTTGTACTGGACTCCTGCCTGCATTCCTGCATTTTCTGCCCACAAACAAATCTGCAGCAGTCCCAACAGAGCTTCATTGAGCTCACTCACTCCCTCTCCCTCACTCGCTCAGTCTGTGTCTCCTACCGCTGCAGGCTGCCCTTTTGTACTGGGCTCCTGCCTGCATTGGCGGCTCATTCTGGCCAGAAAGAAACCTGAAGCAGTCCCGACACAGCTCCATAGAGCTCTCTCACTCACTCATTTCGTTTCGGCCCACGCTGCAAGCTGGCCTGTTGTACTGGACTCCTGCCTGCATTCCTGCATTTTCTGCCCACACAGAAATCTGCAGCAGTCACAATAGAGCTCCGTTGGGCTTACTCGCTACCGCTCAGTTGCTCACGCATTCTGTTTCTCTTGGCGCTGCAGGCTGCGCATGTGTACGGGGCTCCTGGCTGCATTAGCACCTTTGTCTGTCCACAAACAAATCTGCAACTGTCCCGACAGAGCTCCTTTGAGGTCGCTCAGTCTCCCTCTGTCACGCACTTATTCTGTTTGTCCTGACGCTGCAAGCGGCCCTTTTATACGGGACTCCTGCCTGCATTGGCGCCTTTTTCTGCCCACAAAAAAATCTGCAGCAGTCCTGACAGAGCTCCGTTGAGCTCACTCAATCCGCCTGTCTCACTCGCTCATACTGTTTCTCCCACCGCTGCAGGCTGGCCTTTTGTACTGGGCCCCTGCCTTTTTCTGCCCACAAAGAAATCCGCAGCAGTCCTGACAGTGCTCCGGTGAGTTCACGCACTCCCCCTCCATCATTCGCTCTCTCATTCTGTTTCTCCCAGTGCTGCAGGCTGCCCTTTTGTACTGGGCTCTTGCGTTGGGGCCTTTTTCTGCCCACAAACAAATCTACAGCAGTCCTGACAGAGCTCGGTTGAGCTCAGTCACTCCCCCCTCTCACTCGTTTGATCTTAATGTGTCCCAAACAATGATTTCCCACAGCAACCATGCTATTCTGTGGAGAAGTGCAAAAACATATTTTAGCCAGGATGTGAAAAATTAAAGCTGTACTGTTCATAAGGAGGTGTGGAAAAATGCCACTGTTGAAAATGTGGCATGAAAATATTACAAAATTGAGAAGTTACAAGGGTACGTGGAAACAGTTCAATGCACGCTTGTAACAGAGTCATGTTATGGAGTTTTTGTCACCAAATTTTCAACATAGGCATTTTAGTACCTCTGCTCATGAACAGTGCCACTGTCATTTTCTTAATCTGTTGCGAACAGTGATTTCCCACAGCGACCGCATTATTCTGTGCCGGAACTGTGAAAACACATTTCAGTCAGGATGTGAAAAATGACAGCTGTACTGCTCATAAGGAAGTGTGAAAAAATTCCACTGGTAAAAATCTGGTGTGACAATATTACAAATCTTCAGAGTTACAAGGGTGCGTGGAAAGTATGCAACGCACACTTGTAACACAGTCATTCGATGGGATATCATCACCAAATTTTCAACATAGGTATTTTAGGACCTCTGCTCATGAACTTATCACTGTCATTTTCTTAATCTGTCCAGGACAATGATTTCCCACAGCGACTGCTCTATTCTGCGCCGGAAGTGCGAAAACAAATTTTGGCTAGGATGGGAAAAATGACAGCTGTACTATTCGAAAATAGGTGTGGTAAAATGGCAATGTTGGAAATCTGGAGTGAAAATATTATAAATTTACAAAGTTACGAGAGTGCATACAAACTGCGCAATGCATGCTCGTAACAGTCATTTTGTGGAGTATCGTTACCAAATTTTCAACATAATCATTTCAGGACCTCTACTCATGAACAGTGTCACTGTCATTTTTTTAATCTGTCCTGAACACTGATTTCCTACAGCGACCGCACTATTCTGCGCCAAAAGTGCGAAAACACATTTCTGCCAGGATGTGAACAATGACAGCTATACTATTCACAAGTGTGACAAAATACCAATGTTGAAAATCTGGTGTGAAAATATTGCACATTCACAAAGTTACGAGAGTGCATAGCCACTGCACAATGCATGCTCGAAAAACAGTAATTTTTGGATTTGTTCCACCAAATTTGCAACATAGGCTTTTTGAGAGCCCACCTCAAGAACACTGACACTGTCATTTTGTTAATCAGCCCCTAAAGGTGATTCTACACAGTGACCACGAAATCACCTTTCGGGGCCGATTAACGCCATGACAGTTCAAGAATTCATGAGGAGGGGTCCCAAAAACCCGAAAAAATTCCCAAAACTGCCCGAGATATGCACTAAAGTTGAAACAACCCTATGTATTACATTATACAGTTTACCGGCATTTCTTCAGTTCGCAGTTGGCTTTGAAGAGTGCAGACGTGTTCCCGGTCCAACGAAGATCGTCACGCGGACTGCGAGGTAAGTATGGGGTGGGGGTGTGGGGAGGCAGGGTGCGCAGGGTGGGTGCGGGTTGCGGTGGGTGGGCGCGACACTAAGGGGACCGTTTTTTACAGGGCTAAAAAAAAAGTTTGCGGGACCGTTTTTCATTTACAGGGGCATGTGGTATGCTGAGGTGGGCTCCCAGCATGCCACCGGACTCTTGCTTTTGCAGGGGCAACTATAGACGATGCGTGATTGGGCACCCCCATCGGCAAACAAAAGGTTGGGTTTCCTTTGTGCCAACAGGGATTGGACACCCCCATCGGCAAACAACAAAAGGGGGGGATTCCTTTCTGCTGACGGGGATTGGGCACCCCTGTCGGCAAACAAAGGAGGGGTATCATTATGCCGATGGGGACTGGGCACCCCATCAGCAGGAACAAAAGTGGGAATGGGGTTACAGAATGCCAATGGAGAGTGGGCTCCCCCGTCGGCAACAACAGAAACACAGGGGCACCAAAGCCAAGGGGGATTAGGGCCCCCGTCGGCAAGTAAACATGGTTGGGGGGTTATATTGTTTGTGAACATGGCGGCAACCCGCCACCATGTTCACAAACAATATCAGGCTTGCTAGATCCTGCCCTGCAATGACAGGTCGCTCCCTCATTGCAGCGGATGGCTGACACTGCAATGACGAGGCGGACCCTGATTGCAATGGCTGATTTGTCACAAGTTGGTGCAAACGTTCCAAACATGTGTCACCAGCAGCCTGCAACAGCATTGGGGGAAGTGGGACAAGCCTTTCAGGCTGTGGGAGCATTGGCCACAACAGTGCCGTGCCTCCACAAAATGTTTCTGAGCAAGCTGCCGCCATATGTTTCTTGCACTGCGCGCAATCAACATAAAAACTGATGTACAAAAACAGCCAAGAATACTGATGAAAACCTGGTCCAAGCCATATTAAAAGGAGCACTCCATTTATTGTAGCCCTGGTGCCATTATACCAAGGATTACTACCCTGGTCTGCTTCTCTGGCTGCAGGTTGAGGGTCCTGGGTTCAGAAATTAGGAGTACTGTGGTTTGCCTACCAGCAGTAGAACTAAGATTTTGGTGCCTTGACCCAGAGTAATGGTTAGGTGGATTACTTGCTAAACTATTACAGCCCTCTGGGAAGCTTTACTCACCCATACCCCTGGCAAGTTACCTTATACCATAAACACAACAATTATCATATGTAACAGTTAACCTACAGTTAGTGGCGAAGGTTAATAATATGCTCATGGACACCACACTTACCAACAAGATCTTGACTTCTGGCATATACCCTGTTCCCCGTAATAAAACAGCTGCCTGCAACAACAGTGTTTTTGCACAGTACCTTTGGAATGACTCAGTAACTGAACACTGGGTAATAATATGCTCACAGTCCAACTTAACATCAAACAGTAAATCAGATTTATTAGGGGGACTTGAACAAGGAAGGGGCATGAATTTAGGCTAATAATTGCTGTGATACTCAGATGATAAATAATGCACATTTAATCTGTCCCTGAATTAATCAGTCTGACCAGCTGCTGGGTAATCAGAGTGGAATTTAGGTGCAGGCCTAAAGCGTTGCCATTGGTAGGCTGGCGTTGCAGTTTGTTGAGGCCATTGATGGAAAGAAGGGTGTTATTAAACAGATGGAAACATTTGCAGACAATAAGGTATTTGTAATCCCAGACCAGATGGCCTGTAAACACAGAAACCAAAGAAAATTGATAAAGCAAATCAGATGACACAGAAGCATTTATTTTGTTGTTGCAGGGGCTACCCTGATTGTACTCACTGCACTCAGATAAATGGATGGAATGGCTGGCAACACCATGGACCGCTGACATTTCAGGAGTCTGATGGGGACTGGGGCCAACATGACTCACCTTCTCTTCATGGCTTTTCCCTGTAGGTGGCCGCAACCTCCAATTTGATTCTCTGCAGGTGCTGACTCCCCAAGGCTGGTCTCTCACTAAGCAGTGGCAGGATCTGGTGCAGGAACAGTCTTTTAGTGCCACAGCTTGTATGGGTCCAGCTGGCTTAGGAACATATTGGCAAAGTCTATTAACATGCAGCTTGCAAGCTGACTTAAGGAGCAAACAAGAACAACTGGCAAACGGTCTCCTTTCTTCCCAACTGGGGTAAGAGACAAATGCCACATTTACTAGCTACAACTGGCGCTAGAGTCCTTAGACCAAGACATCTTCTCACATTTTTGTCAAATGCCATCTCTTCAGCCAAAACATTTGCTCTGGTGTTAAAGTCTGTGAACTTAGTCAGGGCAAAAAGACTTACATTTTCAGTTCTGCGTTTCCGCAGCTTGAGGCCTTGTAGGGTGGCAGAGTGGGCTGAAGATCCCCACAGTGGTTTCAGCTCACACAGAAGTTTCTTCCTTCTCAATGGCTCATGCTGAACATCCATCCCAACTTCTGCAAAAATCTCTTTCTCTCTGCTTTTAGGCAGTCCGAGTTTCTTTCAGCTCCTGCGGGGAGGCAAACAGGCCTTTAGCCTATGATTTCTCTCAGCCCGCACAACAGCTTCTTCTCAGTTGCTTGAGCTGAACACAACTGAACTCTGTAAAAAAACGGTCCTATGGAAGACCAGGATCTCTGTATTTCAGCTGGCTGCCTCACTTGTCAATCAGTCTGAGCACTCCTAGTGGTTCATTTAGGCACCAACAAGGAAAGTTCACAGTTTCACCCACAAGGCACTGTACTAAGGACCTATAGAAACATAGACTTTGATGGCAAATAAGGACCACTTGGCCCACCCAGTCTGCCCATTTCCCCTACCTATTGGATAAGCTGCAGATCCTAGTCAACCAGCAGCTTACTACTTCCTACCCCCCACCAGAATTGCCTTATGTCTGTCCCATGCATTCTTGAATTCCCCCACTGTTTTTCACCCCACAACCTCCTCAGGAAGGCTGTTCTATGCATCCACCACCATCCGTGAAAAAATACTTCCTCACGTTGCCCTTGAGCCATCCCCCTCTATCTTCAAATTGTGCCCCCTTGTTCTTGCACATCTCTTTTTCTGAAAGATGCTACCCTCCTGGCCTTTGCTGATTCTGTTGAGGTACTTGAAAATTTCTATCATGTCCCCACTCTCCCTCCTTTCCTCGAGGGTATAGATATTAAGCTCCTTTAGTCTCTCTTCGAAAGGCTTCTGGTGCAAACCCTGCACCATTTTAGTTGCCCTCCTCTGGACTGCCTCCATCCAGTCTATGTCCTTATGGAGATGGGGTCTCACCAACTGTCTGTACAGAGGGATAACAACTTCCTGTTTACTGCTGGTGATGCCTCTTCCTATACATCTCAGTATCCCCCCAGCCCTCCTTACTGCCTTCTCACATTGCTTGCTTATCTTTAGGTCATCTGGTATGACTACCCCAGGTCCATTTCCATTTTTGTTGTTGTTAGTACCCCCCCCCCACTGTGTACTCTTCCCCTGGGTTTTTGTTTCCCAGGTGTATTACTTTGCACTTCTTTGCATTGAATCTAAGTTGCCATATTTTTGACCATTCCTCCAACCTTGCCAAGTCCCTTCTCATCCTTTCCGCCCCACTTTGTGTATTAACCCTGTTGCAGATCTTTGTGTCATCTGGAAAGAGGCATACTTTTCCTTCCTCTCCTTCCACAACGTCACTTATAAAGACATTAAAAAGGACCGGTCCCAGTACTGAACCCTGCGGTACCCCACTAGAAACCTCCCTTTCTTCGGAATGGGCTCCGTTTACTATTACCTTCTTTGTCCTGTTGTCCAGCCAATTATTTACCCAGGCTATCACCCTGGGACCCACTCCCAGGCTGGCTAATTTGTTTATTAATCTTTTGTGTGGGACTGTGTCAAATGCCTTGCTAAAGTTTAGATAGACCATGTCCATAGCCCCTCCCTGGTCCATTACCTTGGTCACCCAGTCAAATAAATCTATTAGATTCATCTAACATGACCTTCCCACTGTGAATCCATGCTGCCTTGGGTTCTGTGCCCCGCTGGCCTCTAGGTACTCAACAATTCTTTCATTTAGAAGTGATTCCATAATTGTCCTTACCACTAAGGTCAAACTAACAGGTCTGTAGTTTCCTGCCTCTACTTTGCTCCCACTTTTGTGAAGGGCAATCACATCCACCCTCCTCCAATCCTTAGGGACCACACCATCCTCCCATGATTTGTTAAAAAGGGTACTCAGTGATGTCACTATTTCTCCCCTTAGTTCTTTTAGAATTTTGGGGGTGAATTCCATCAGATCCCATTGCTTTGTCCACCTTTAGTTTTAGGAGTTCTTTCAGAATCCTTTCTTCTGTGAATGGACTGGTATTGACCCCCTATCCAGAGTGTTTCTATTGATTGGATTTGGTACCACCCCACCTCTTCTTTTGTGAATACTGAGCAGAAGTATTCGTTCAGTATCCCTGCTTTTTCACTGTCACCCTCTGCCCACCCACTCTCCCCTTTATTAAGCCTCACTATCCCTTCCTTGGTCTTTCTTCGCCCACTAATGTACCTATAAATGATGTTATTCCTCTTCTTAACTGACTTGGCTATCTTCACCTCCCCCACCTCCTTACTTTATTAAATATACTACCAGAGCTGAGAGACCCGCCCACCTCCTATTTGGTTACACTTCACTTTCCCTTTTAAAGGGGAAACACCTAAGAGCTACAGCAAAGCTCTTAAAGGGGTAATACCTAGATCCACAATACCAGGATTTCTTTACCTCTCCATTAGAATAAACTCCACTATTAGCCCCTTCCTTCAGACACAATGATTACAGTTATCACTGTGCTCATCTTACTCTCCCTACTTACCATAACTCACCCTACAGGTATGGGCACTGAAGCTAACACTCACCACCCCTTATTTCTCATAAACAAGAATCAGCTCTGTGTATATGAACCATCCAGTTTCTACCATCTTGTTCCCACCACACTCCCTCATCTTTATCTACCCTCATTATGGAACCCCCATACTTCCATATTGGAGGTTCTGCTTACAGACCCCCATCCCAGATCATTCCAGGCATCACAGTTATTCTACGCTCTGTGTCCCTCATTCCTTCACTGTACCGGTACATATGAGCCACCTACCTATGCTATACATATGCGCCATAAATCCTCCAAAGTTAAACTGCTCTGTAGATGGATCAGTTATGTAATCTTCCTGCTGCTCATTGGCACAGGGAATGTTGAATTAAACCCTGGGCCACCACAAACTCTAAACTCACCAGCTGCCTTTGCTGACACCAACAGCTTGAAGTGTCTGCATATTAATATGTGCAGTCTACTGAAAAAGGTCAATCTTATATAGACTTGGATCTCCCACACTGACTCAGATATCCTTATCTTAATGGAAACATAGCTAAAAAAAACATCCCTGACACTGCAGTATCCCTCCCCTCTATAACATCTATCATAGTGATAGATCAACCAAGGGAGGAGGTGTAGCATCTATGTCAAAGACAGATTTGCTGTCTCAGGCATCACCCCGACCACTATACCAAAGGAATTAAAATCTGTTCTAATAAACCTATCCTTATCCCCCATGGAAACTTTAATGGTAATAGGTTGTTACCACCCACCATCTGGGGGCCCGGAACTCCTAAATCATCTGAGCGCCATGTCTGACTCAAGACAGAATGAGATAATCATCCTAGATGATTTTAATCTCAGCTGGCACAAAGCCTGCAACAAATGCTCACAACTCAAGGACTTCTGCGACAAGGCTGGCTTCACTCAACTGGTATCAGAGTACACTCGCCTGAACCCCATAACACCCTCAAATGGGTTGCTGATTGACCTCATTCTTACAAACAGACCCCATAAGTTCACACACTTAGCAGTGTTCCACTATGATGTCAGTGACCATTGTGCTGTGGCCTGTGTCAGAGGGCAGCAGCCACTCAAGTCGGTAAATAGATTCATTTGGAAAAGGGGCTTCTGCAGGTTCAGTCTACCTCATTACTTAGCGGACCTCAAAGACATAGATTGGAGCAACTTTTATCTAGCGACAAACATCAAAGATGCGACTGTCCATTTCAACAACACATTAGGTGCTATCATCAATAAACACGCCCCCATGTTAAAATGTGGAACCCGGAAGCACTCTTGCCCATGGTTCAGTGCTGTCCTAAAGGCCACATTAAATGCAAGGGATTGTCTCTGGGCTACAGCCAGAAGGACCAAATCCCAGCGGACTGGGCAACCTTCAGAGCCTGCCGAAATGAGTGCACAAAACAGATCAGGACCACAAAAGCTTCCTACTTCCTCGCTGCTTTTGACACTACAAAGGGAAACTCAAGCAAATTCTGGAGTATCATTAAAGCAGCAGAAGGCAAGAAACCTTCCTCCACACTACCCAGTAAGATATTCAATAGTCAGACCCTTCTGATAAACCTAGCATACTACACTGTTTTAACAATCATTTCTCTACTGCCTGCCTTGCTTTTGATACTTCAAAAGCAGCCACTTTAGCATCCAATGTACACAGACATTCACTTCCATTGACAAGCAGCATCTTCTCCTTCACTCCCTTCCAGTTCAAAGAAGTAGAAGACCTCTTATTTCAACTAGCTATTAACGAAGGTGCTGGTGCTGATGGCATAGGCCTTTACTTCATCAAAGCTGGCATCCACTTCTTAACAGCCCCCATACTGTACTAGCTTAATATGTCCATCTGCTCTAGCACTGTGCCCGACCTATGGAAAATTGCCCAGGTACTTCCTCTATTTAAGTCAGGTGATCCCACAGACCTAAATAACTACCGCCTTATATCCATCCTTCCCTTTCTATCTAAACTACTTGAGAAGTTGGTAAATGTCCAAATAAGAGACTATCTTGACAAAAACAGCTTAACAACTCCATGCTAGTCAGGTTTCAGACCAACCCACAACACCACATCAGCCCTAGCCTCAGTTACTAATAACTGGCTCATGGCCATGGATAAAAAACAAGTCACAAGTGTTTTTTTTTGGACCTTAGCAAAGCATTTGATAGTGTTGATCATGCTATACTCCTAGACACTCTCCAGTGGCATGGCATCTCTGGACCCACACTAGCATGGTTCAGCAGCTACTTGACAAATAGAATGCAACAAGTGAAATCAGGTGGTTCCCTCTCCCCACTCCTTCCTCTCCTGAAAGGTGTATCACAAGGCTTGATCCTTGGTCCCCTCCTGTTTATGCTATATATCAACACCATTGATAACAACATAAACAAAGCAAAGTTGCACCTTTTCACAGATGACACGGTATTATATCCATCCAAATCTTCAACAGCCGAAGCCCACTTGGAGCTCCAGTCAGAATTTGACCATCTCCAGCTCAGCCTTTCTCAGTCTAAACTTCTTTTAAATGCAAAAAAAAAATGAAGGTCATGTATTGCCATTCCAGCCTTCAAACTGCCATTCAAAGGGATCTATTACCCCAGCCCCTATAAAGACCCTTCTTAAAGACAATCTCGAGGTAGTTAGCAATTTCAAATATTTAGGCTGTGATCTAGACCAACATCTAACATTCTCTACGTATATCACCTCCCTTGCTAAGAAATTATGGCAGAGACTTGGATTTTTCTATAGGAATAAATCTCTGTTTACCCTTGATGCCAGACTTCGACTGGTCCAGACAACCTTTGTGCCACTCCTCGACTACGCGGACATCCTTTACGGTTGTTGTTCAGGCTCCCTCCTACACCAATTGGATACACTATGCCACACAGCAATATGTTTCATTTCAAATGCTCATTGTCACACTCACCATTATGACCTTTATGCCTCACTGGGCTGGATTTCATTAGCTACTAGATGGCTCTCTCACTTCCTCACCTAGCTATATAAGGCCCCCTTGCTAAAGCTCCCCCCATACATGAACAAACTCTTCCGGTGAACTACCTCCTTATACACACTCCGTAGTACCACTTACATTATGCTGGAGGTCCCTAGCATTGACACCCATGTTGGAAGCTTGACTATAACTCATGCCCTACCAGTGGCCTGGAACAAAGCCCAGTCTATCCTCAAGCTGCATCAGATACTCCCCCTGAGCAGTTCAAAAAAACTACTTGTTAGCAAGTAGGATGGCAGTATAGCACAGTGGTTTAAGGCTCTGAGATGCAAATCTGGTGACATCCAGCAGACCAGACCTAGGTTTCAATCCCATGGCTTCCACTTACATACTGTGTGACCCTGAGCAAGTCACTTAACTTCCCTGTGCTTCCAGGATGCTCCTGTGAAAAAGCTTTCAGCTTAGTGTGCTACTCCTGGTTAAAGCAACTAAAAAAAAAAAAAAATACTTGACTCCTGTCAATGCTACTGACCATTGTGCTCTACACTGTCAGTTTGCCATCACCCTCTCTCATTATCGACATGGGTTACCTCATTTAAGGTCCCCTCCCCATGTACTTGCCTTGACTTACCTATCCTCCCCCTCTCCCCATCCCCCATCTTACCAGAACTACACCCCCACTCCTCGGTCTCTACTTACCTGACCACTACCCTACTTGCCTTCCACACTATTCTTCCCTATCCACCCTTACCACAGCTACCCTACCTAGCCTACCTACCCACTCCACCTCCTTTCCACCATTCAGAGCTATCCTCTACCCCCAATCTTCTTGAAAACACAGGCTCCCCCTCTCTCCACTATTATCCCTACCTAGACTACCCTCCTCTCCACCTCCTCCCCATTACTCACGGCTGACTCCTCCTTCTCTTCTCTCCTATAATCCCATACTATCATTTCCAGGTTTTCTCATAGCTACTTTTATCATTGGAAGTTTTAATTACTGCCTACTGCTAACCGTGCCATCTGCCTGACTGTTTATGCCTGACTGTGTACCGCAGTGTCTTAACTTTGTAAATTACCCTGCTGCATTTATATATTTTCCCTTGTGAAGCTATATGCCTGACTGTTGCTCCACAATGTCTTAACCGTGTAAATTATCCTACTCCATGTATGTGTTTCCCTTAGAAAGCTGTATGTTAATGTATATTGCCCTGTGTATTCCTGTTATATGTTTGGTCTTTGCTTATTGTACGTGCATTGCACATTACTTGTCTCTCAAGACCTCCTTGTAAATGAGCTTGCTCAATGGAGCTTCTTTCCTGCCAATAAACTTTGACTTGACTTTGATTTGACTTTTCCTCAGTTTGGGCCTTTGCTATTCTGACTGCCTTCCCTGCTTTCTTTTACTTTAACTGGTACAGTTCTCTGTCCTGCTCCTCCCGTGTTTCCTTATACTTCCTGAATGCTATCTTTTTTCTCCCTAACCTTCCCCGCCACCTCTTTTGAGAACCATAGTGTTTTTTTTCCTTCGTTGAGGACCCTTTGGTTCCGATTGGACCAAACACAGAGTCCAGGATCAAAGATGGCAGCTCCCATAGTGGTGGAATAGATAGGTAATATAAACAACTCATTTATTTAGTAACAGTAAGACTTGAAGAGTAAACATTTACAGTACATGAAGGGTCTCCTTCCACTCTGTCAAGTGACTGCAGATTGGAGTAAATTAGGGCTTTGCATGGCTGGTTGTGAGCTCTGTTGTACTCAGACCCAGACCAGTCTATTTACAATATATAATACTGGCTGTAGCTCTTAAAGGGATAGTACGGCGGCATAGCTCTGCACACTCATGCAGGACACATCAGAACATCACTGCACTGAACATGGATTTGCTTTCTCTTTCTCGACGTCTGCCAGGCAGTGGGCATCAGCGGAGCACAGGGAGATACTCAAGGTAAGTCCCCTGATTTGGGGGGGAGTTACATTATTATTTCAGATGTGAAAAAAAGTACTAAAGCATACTTAAATTGTGGAAAGAAAGGTATCATACAAGTCAGTAGATAAGGGGCAATCTAAAATTGAATAAAAAAGTATAGGTCAAAATGTTCACTGGATTCTTGCACTGCTGCTTTAAGGTCTCTTTCCGGGACATGGAGAGGAACACACTCTTCTCATCAGTCTGAAACAACCCCAGCCCCCACAGCATCAAGGAGTTTTTCTCTGGGTTAATAATCCAGCCATGTGTTTCCAGGACCTCCAAAGTCTTTGCATATATCTCTCTGCCATCCTTGAAATCGGAGTCTGGAGGAGCAAATCATCAAAGTTGCTGTATATGTGATGCCTCTCCTGTCTCAGCTGCACTACTAGCACAATGAGTATCTTCAAAAACACCCTGAGGGCTGTGAGAGAGCCCTATACTGGAAATGTTGTCCCTGAATCACAAATGTCAGGAATTTCTGGTGTGATTGGCAGATAGGGATGTGGAGATAGGCATCCTTTAGATCTCTGGATACTAGAAAATCCCCTGGCTGGATCGCCTGAATGATGAACTATAAGGACTCCATCTTTAACATCATGTAATTAATAAATTTGTTAAAATGTTTCAGATCCAGAATGGATCAACCCCCCCACTGTGGACATCCTAGAGACTATGAAGTAAATTGAGTAGAATCCCAGACACTCCTCATTTAAGGGAACAGGCACAACTGCCTCCATTTGTTTCAAGTGGTCCAAGGTCTCCCTAACTGCCTACCTCTTCACTTGATTTTATGGCATTGGAAACTGTAGAAAATGACCTCTTGTGGGTACCAGTGAAAGGTCTGTGGCATAGACCATAGCTATAATCCGTAATACCCACACATCTACTGTTAGCCGGGCCCATCACTGACAAACGTTTTACACTCTTCTGCCAAGGGAAGGATGGCAGGGATGGGCTGTGTACCTTAATTGAGAGGAATCTCCTCTCTGTCCCATACCTCCATTGTGTCTGTGGGCAAAGAAACCTCTGTTGCTGTTACCATTGAAGCTGGAATAGGTTTCTCTATTCCAGTAGCTTCTGAAATTCCAAAAGGGTCAAAAACCTCCTCTGACCTGTGGCTGTCAGCTGAAACTCTGTCCTCTCTGGGCTGGATTTTCCTTCTGAGGTACTGGTAACTGTTCTTTTTTTGTCTTGGACTCTTGGACATCCTTCAAAATGTCACCCAGTTCTGGTTTGAATAACAACTCCCCAGCAAATGGCATGTTGAACAAGTTTGTCAGTGGCAAAGCCATACACTCTGCATAGCTGCCACAATATGATAAGCTGAGTGGGCAGACATCTGCAAGCTACCCACTGCTGCATCTCCTAAAAAGGCAGAAGCCATAGACACTAGCTGCAAAATATGTGGCCCCTCTGAATCCTTAGGAACGAAACTGCCTAAGGCAGTCACCCAGGAGTTTAAAGCTCAGGATACAATAAAGGGGCACACACATTATGCAAAGGTGGACTCCATGCGAGGCAAAAGCCCATCTACATGAGGTATCTTCCCTCTTGTCATTAGCATCCGACAGTGCCACCACACCTGCTAGAGGTACAGTTGTAGCCAAAGACATGATCAGATAGTTCCAGATATTTAGCAAAATTTCTAAAGAGATCTCTCTGCTGCCCCTACTGTGGAACTGCAGAAAGCAGAAGATTTCTCTAAAAATATCACAGAAATTTCAGGAAATATCTGATCATGTCTTTGGCTGTGACATGTATGGTCACGTGTTTGACCACATTGCCCGCAGCCTTGTCAGCTATGGGTGGAATTTTTCACTTCCTGAAACTCTCCTCCAGGAACAGGTAACACCTCACCTTCAGCCTAGGGAGCTGTTTACACTTATGTGCCCCAGTTCATTCCTGCTTAATAATCTATAGTGCTGAAAGTTCAGAAAACACTCCAGAGCTGAGGCAGAGGCAGATAGGATGGGATTAACATCCAAAGTCTCTGTTTCCTGGACATCCTTCAACTGTAATATTCCACATGCTTCTGTCATGAGATAGAATAGTGACTTGATATCAAACAAAAGTGAAATCAGGATATTTTCCTTTGGTTCCGTCCACTCCTTCTCCTTAGAGGGATACTCCTCCTCATCTGATGAATCTGGATCTGTCAGGTGAGGATTCTCCCCAGACCCACCTGCATCTACCTCTTAACCTTTCAATCCATCAAGGTCAGGGGTCACCTGAAGATCTGGATGAGCATGATCGCTCTGCTTTGTCACACCTGGATGTGCCTGTAAGGCCCTTCCCTGGCCTGAAGGGCCTGCCTCGGGTTCAGGTATATTAGGGAAGATTGTGTTTCACAGTTGGGACAATACAACTCCAAGGAAGAGGGTATCATTACCCTCTTGCAATTCTTGTATCTTTTAAAAACTACTGGTCTCCTATAAACCATGGTGCCATTCACAAAAAAAACAGGTTATTTAAAAAAGGAGGCAGGTGTGGAGAAAGACTCTGATCTATCCACAGAAGTCCCTGCTGTAATAGCAAGGCTACCCCACCACTGACTCTCCCATTTCTCTAGTTAGACAAATGTGCAGCACTGTTTCAGGTTACCACTGCTGATAACACTCCCATGCGACAAATAAGATCTTTTCTGCACCTAGCACCCTGTGCTTTTACCATACAAAAGGCACTAGCGTAGCTAGGTCAGATCCCTTAATAAGGTCAGCTCCCTTAATTAATGAGCACTGGCTGGAAGACAAATGCAGTGGGACCTGAACTGCAGAATAAATCAGCAAAACCACAAGCGGCAGTAAAGTGATCCTCATGGAAATCTCAATCCCACTCCCCAGCCAAGGAGGACATGCTGATGATGCTTGTGTGGTGATGTTGGTATGACATGAGAATGTCAGCACATTCCAGCAACAGCACACGCAGTGGGAACAGGTGCTGTGCAAGGGAATGACACTCCAAGAGAAGAAGTGAAAAAAAAATGAGTAGGCAGTTTGCCAGTGTGCACCGTGCTGCTCGAATTGTGCCAAATGGAGGACAACAGCTGCGCTAACTGACGCTCTGAAATCAGCAGCTACTCACACCGGCCACCAATGCTGAGATTAACAGCTTTTCACTCTGGCAACCAATTAAAATGAAAGGAGAATTAAAGGGAATCTAATAGTTTCCCAACAGGACAAGCTGACTGAAACCCTGCTGAAGGATGGACACTCCAGAGGATTTGCTCAGTTTCCAAATCAACTAAACACACACAGCTTAAATAGGGAGGGGCAATGCCTGAGAGAATACTAGAGAAAAGAAATCAAAATAAATCAATCACTTCACACTGTACACAAATCTCTCAATCCCCAGCCTAATCTGACTAACCGAACCTCTCCCTCCAAAAACCAAGTGTTACTTATCTAAGGCACCAGGCTAAGGAATGGTAGCAGAGAACCAAGTAAAACACCATAGCAAGAAAAGCGAGTAGTTCTCATTTCAACACTGTAGATGCTAAATGAGATTTTAGCTAGTGGGTTAGTCAATTTGAAACTTAACAGGCATGATTTCTAAATTTTAGGGCACTTCCTGTCACCAGGTTGTCCCAATCTGCCTCCCTGTTGCTTAATCAAATTAAGCTTTTTTTCTGCAGGAGGTGGCCCATAAACAGGCACACCCACCTGCAGCAGATTCTGCTCCTCTCCGGGATGTGGCTTTGCTCCTGCCGCTCTCCCCTCACCACTAGACCACCAGCTGAAACACAGGAGGCGGCCCTTGACTGGGCACACCCACATGTAGTGGATCCTGCTCCCTCCATGACACTGCTTTGCTCCTGCCACCATCCTCTCACCACTGGACGGCAGTCTTTGCCAGCTGAAACACAGGAGGTGGCCTTTGACCGGATGCACCTGCCTGCAGCAGATTCTGCTACCCTCTGGGACATGGCTTTGCTCCTGCTGCCATCCCCTCACCACTGGATCACCAGCTGAAACACAGGAGGCAGCCCTTGACTGAGCGGACCCTGCCTGCAGCAAATCCTGCTCCCCTCCAGAATGTGGCTATGCTCCTGCCACCATTCCATCACTACCGGACTGCCAGCTGAAAAACAGTAGGCAGCTCCTAACTGGGCACACCCTCCTGCAGTGGGGGACTTTCACAAGGTGCACCTGCCTGCAGCGGATCCTGCTACCTTCCGGGACATGGCTTTGCTCCTGCTGCCATCCCCTCACCACTGGATCACTAGCTGAAACACGGGGGGTGGTCCTTGACTGGGCACATCTGCCTGCAGCCGACTCTGCTCCCCTCCAGAATGTGGCTTTGCTCCTGCTGCCATCTCGTCACCACTGGTCTGCCAGCCGAAACACAGTAGGCAGCTCTTGACCAGGCACACCCACCTGCAGTGGATCCTGCTCCTCTCCAGGATGCAGCCTTGCTCCTGCCACCATCCCCTCACCATCGGACCACCAGCTGAAACACAGGTACGACCTCCTGAGCTCCTCCAGCCCTGCTTCCACTCTGGTGCCACTTTTGGCCCTGATAGGCCAACTGCATCTGTGGTGAGCTCCTCACTGGTGGGGCTCATGCTGCTACTTTGGACTGAAGTTCCTTGCTGGCTCACACCCTTTCTGCCCTGAATTTTTGGCCCACCCCCACCCCACCCCTGCACTCTATTAAATGCTCTCCTGTTAGCTAGGCTACACCCTGCATGTTTCTTTATTTATTGAACATTTCTGATTTACAAACCTTTCAGTCAGGGACACATTTCCAAAGGCTCAGTAAACAAAATACAACAAGTAGGGTCAACATATACAGAGACTCGTTTCCAAAGGCTTAACGTCAATAAGCAAAATTCAACAAGTGGGGTCAACATAACAATTTGAGGAAATAGTAGAATTACAGGTGACAAAACATCTGATTCCAACATGCCAGACCAACCAAGTCTAAGATCAGGCATAGTCAGAGTACTATCTGATACAGACTGAATTGAAATGGCACTGGCACAAGGGTGGGGTGCAGGAGGAGAATCTATTGTCAAGGTGGACATAGAAAACTATGGGCAGTCACAGGCATTGTGTGTGCATGACAGCCAATTGGAGATTTTACAGAAAAAACTTGACAACCCTCTGTCCTACTTAAAGTGACTCATTCTCATGGCTTGAACCAGCCACCCTCTCAAAACCATCAGGGACACTGGTTTACCGGGATTGAGAAAGGGCATATTCCGTTTTGCACATTGTAAAAAACGGTATTGTCACCGGTGTCTGCTAAGTCAAAATCCGGTTTTACTGGTGTTTGGTTTTGTGTACTTTATTTAACCATTTTTAACTCTGCTAACATGCATTTTAGCAGTTTTGACCTCCATTGTTGCACATCCTTCCATCCTTGTACCAATTTAAAGTTATTTTAGGTACAAGATGTGATGGCAGCAGCAACACTACAGCCCCCATCCCTAATGTGTGATGAAAGCAGCACTATGGCCCCCATACTTCGGGTGTGATAGCAGCAGCAACAGCACTACAACCTCCCTCCTTCAGGTGTGACAGAAGCAGCAGTACTACGTTCGCCATTCCTCATGTGTGATGGCAGTATCAGCACTATGGTCCCCATCCCTCAGGTGGGACGGCAGCAGTACTACATTCCCCATCCACCAGTGGTGATGGCAGAAGCACTACCGCCCCCCACCTCTTCGGTGTGATGGCAGTAGCAGCAATGCAGTCCATATCCCTCAGGGGTGATGGCAGTAGTGACAGCACTATGATCCCCTTCGTTCAACACCCACACCCCACATGCACAAGTTACAAATGACTTGGTCTCTTTGCTTGTTAGAACCCAGAAGTGAATTAATCTGAACTATCACTGCTAAGGTGGACTACCTTTGTTTTTTCCTATCTATAATTTAACTGCCTGAATTGGATTTCTGCCTGTGACACCGCTGACCAGGGTTAGGGAACAGACTTGGGTGTTGGAGGGCCAGCTGGTGGGTGAAGGCTTGAGTGCCCAACAACTACTCACCTTCTCCTGGGAGAGAGGGTGGGTTCATGGCTCAGCATTTGCTGACCCCTGGTGGATGCCAGAGGCATGACAGCATGTCAGCCCTCACTGCAGGAGGGAGCATGACAGGCGTCAGCTTATGCCTTGACATCATGTGGCCTGTCACGCTCCCAAGAAAATGGGAAAACACCCACTGACCAACTGAAGGATGGCTGTTGGTCCCTCCATAAGCCAGAAGCCCCACACATGTGTCTGGTCTGACTCCTGCCATGCCCAGGATACACAGGAAGCTCTTTGGGGCAATTCTCTTCCCCTGGTAGCCTCCCACAGGGGTAGGGACCCACTCAATGAAGGGTTACTTTGGGTTACCTGGTAGCACAGCAGTAAGGGTCAGTGGATGGTGGTCAGAACTCAGCAGGTGGTAAGGGGCCTTGGCAGGCCTGAAGGAGTGGATGGCCAGGGGGTAGGAGGAGGAGCAAAAAAAAACTACTTGAATTTGCTTCTTTGAAATAAAGTGTCTTCACCTAAAAAAATCCACAAGTGATTAGTGGAGGACCTTCAAATGGATTGATGCATCTCCCAGACATGTGGATGCTTTTTTTTTTTAACTTGGTGTCCATGAAAAGGGTGTCTCCTAGTTTTCACATCTTTGTTCATATGTGAATTGAACACTACTCTGAACACCAGCATCATACAGCCCCTGGGGTCTTACCTTCTGTATGTCATTGTGCTTTCAAAATCAACTGGCCAAACATAAGTACTCTTAAATACTTAACATTTGCTTTTTGTTGAAGCAGTCTATCAGAAAACTTTTTGTTGTCACAGAGACTGAAACAGCAGGTGGGGGAAAAGGTATAAATGATCTAATTCACCTAAATGGGGTGCTAACTGTGAAGTCTTTTCATAAGTGGTAAGGCAGTTTCTTCTTCGTGAATATACTTTCATTCAGACTAGTTTTCATTCAAACAACTGAGGATTTTGGATGTCCCTACTGATTATAAACTTGAATAAGTTAGTTGGTAACAGTGATCCTGCATTTAGCAATCTACAACCTAGATGCTTATATGCAAAGAATACAATAAAAACCTAACTAAAATCTAAAAACAAGCTTATAAAACACAACATGTATCTGAACATTTATCTTTACCTATACAAAATCATTGCAGCCCAAGTAAAACTCAGGTAAATTACATGGTACCCTGACTACTATTCTATGATGTAGTAAAAATATATTGGTATTTTTTTTTATATTCTTTATAAAGCAGATAAGGTCCACTAGGTAGAACTGTCTGTTTTAAGGAGTGACCTAAAAGCACTGGGGAGGTTAAGTGACTTGCTTGGAGTCGCACAGTGTACAAGTGGAGGTTGTGGGACTCAGACCAAAGTCTGTTGGATGTACTCAGTTCAATCACCATTTGTTACTCTAACCACTAGGCATGGGTAGTTAAATTGAATGGCTGATTACAACAAAGCAGTGCGGGGTCATTTCATTACTGACTCTATATGCAGCAAAGCAGAAAGAATGCGAAGCACAGCAGCATTCATTTTAAGATGCTGAAATCTGGGTCAGCCCACTGGTGCTGCGGTAGCACCATTGCTTGCCTTGCAATGCCAGTGACCCAGGGTCAGAAGCAAACTCAGGTTGCTGGAGGTCTGGCCAGGGGAGTAGGACTGAGCACCTGGGGACTGCTCTCCTCCTCCTCCAGGGAGGGTGGGCTGCAGGTTCTGCTTCTTTACCACCACCTGTGTGACCATGGGTGGTGGTGCAAAGGTGCTGCAGAGTGATCAGGAGGGGGAGGACACTAGCCAGGATCTGGAGCAGTGGAATGTCTCCTGTGACCTACCTCCTTTGATCTCTAGTGCTGGTGCCCTCAGGGACAGACACCAGAAAACTAGGAACAATCACTCCACATCGGCCACTGGCAGAAGGGACCCAGATGCCCCAGACTTCATAACCAGGCTCCATGAGGGATCCACTGAGCTGCACAACACACACTAAGTGAGTATGGAGGGGTGACCTGGGATCCCCTCCCTTCCCACCTGGGGGGGTTACAATCCAGGCAGGATAGGGGCAGGCCCACAGGAGCTCCTGAGCATTACCTGGGGATGAAGCTAGGGGATACCCAGCCTAGGGATCTCTGAAAAGTGGAGACTGATGCTGTGAGAAGGGGACATAGAAAGAGAAAAATCTTAGAGATTCTGTGCAGTGACATGCAATTTCTGTAAGGCACCGGTACAAGAATTCAAAATCTGCAAACTAAGCAGGATTCCGTGATTGTTACCGGTAAAAATGGAAAACCAGGGTCCCTACTCATAAGTCGCTTCTCTGCTGTATGCTGGGAACTTATCCCAAGTTCTCCCATTTGTCTCAACCTAGCTCTGTTGTTGAAACCCATTTCAGTGGTTTTATCTGAAATCTGACCTGCCTACTTGCTGGTCCAAATCTCTATTCTTCTGCTACTCCTTTAATTAAACATAGTTTCAGCTTGGTGTCACCAACTCAGCAGAGTCTCATTTCTAACTTCGTTTCCATCATTTTTCTACTGGGGCCATTCCCAGTCCCTACATTTGGAGTCACCTTTTTCACTTCACTCTCTACCTGCCATTGCAAGTCACACAGAAGCCTTATTTCCTACCCCTTATGGCGGCATCACTGATAGGTGCCCTTCTGATAGCTGACCTCTCTACCTCTATTCTATCCCTTGACCAGGCTGATCTTCTCCTCTTCTCCCAGGTCAGTTATCCTCCCTGTCCTCTCCCCCTTCCAGTAAGGTGGGAGCTAACCCCTCTAGGAACTCTCACACGTGTCTTTCTTTCTAACTTCAGGCATCACCTACTAGGCTTCTTTCTACTCTCCCTCTCCTTTTCCACCCCCCTCTCTCCTGCCCACTGAGCAACTATAGCCTCCTACTCTCCCTGCTCTTACTATCAGGGGACATCGAGTCCAACTCTGGCCCTTTTCAGTCTCCCATCACCTATGCTGACACCTTTGGGTTAGCCCTCCAGAGCTAAAAATTGCCCATATGAACATCTGCAGTCTACCTGCAAAGCACCCTGAAATTGAAGCCTGGGTCTCAATTTATAATCCCAGTATCCTCTACTTCACTGAAACCTGGCTGAAACCACAGCATTCCAATGCCATGTTCCAGCTAGCTGGATTCTCCCTGCTGCGTAAAGACCATCCTGGCAAAAAGAAGGGAGGTGGCACAGCCATATTTGTTAGAGAACCACGCTCTGCCACTATCACCATATGCTCCAACAACGCCTCCACTAGTGACTGGCTCATTGCTGAAGTTACCCTGGGATCGACAAAAAAAAGCTTTTCCTGGGCTGCTGCTACAGCCCTCCTGATGGGGGTGTAGAGGGCCTGTGCAGCCTCTTAACCAGTTTTGGATCTCTCTCCCCACCCAGGGAGTCCATTTTGCTTGAGGACTACAACCTCAACTGGCTTAGTGCTCAAGAAAACGATTATGCCAACTTTATAAAACAGTACAATCTGGTACAACTAATTAATAATAATAAACTTTATTTGTTTCAAGCACAATTAAAAAAATACCAAATTGCTTTTACAAAACACAGAAAGAACAATAAATAATTAAAACCAATTACTCTCCCTACCCGATTAAACCACTGTACCTCTCACCACACACTACTTGACTGGGTGATCACTAATAGCAGAGATATGGTCATCCTTACCGGCACACTGTTTGACTCTGTTAGTTATCACTCCCCTACCTACACCATCTGGTCCTCCAAGGCCTCACGCATGCCACCCAAGTAGATGTGAACATATGAAGAAGCCAGCAGAAGAAGGCCATTTGGTCTATCTAGTCTGCTTGTATTGCAGGGTACACAGCTTGAGCTAATGTCCTTTCCTTCCATCCCTACTCCTCCCATCCTCCCTATCCTTGATCCTTACCTTCCCCCATGCCTATCCCAGCCTCTCTGAAAGCTGCCCACTGTCTTCAACGAGATGACCTCTTCAGGCAGCGCATTCCAAGTGTCCACCACCCTCTCTGTGAAGAAGTGCTTCCTGACCTCCCTCCTAAACCTCCCACCCTACAGCTTATGACTGTGCCCACTCGTGTTATGGATGCCACTCAGCTTAAAGAGACTCTCCTTATCAGTCTTATTTATCCCTTTCAGTTACTTGAAGATCCCAATCATGTCCCCTCTTTCTCTCCTATCTTCCAGGGTGTACATGTTCAGTGCTCTCAGCCTCTCCTCAAATGCCTTATCTGACTGACCCACTATCATCTTTGTAGCCCTTCTCTGGACCTTCTCCAGCAGGTTAATGTCCTTTTTGAGGTGTGGGTACCAGTACTGAACGCCATGTAACCCCCACCCAGGTATGCCGTTTCTATCTGACAGCTCTACCAGGTGAGCTGGGTTCGGGGAGGAATATGTCACTCGGCACGTTGGCTAGGTTTGGCTACTCTGCATCAGGGGCACCCAAGAAACTCCGGACAAAGGAAGCAATAATTATAATGTCCAATACCAGAAGTGGGATTCTAAAGTGTGGCTTTTATTCACATCCAACAGAATAAACAAAGCATAGATGGACCCCCACGGGACTACACTCCTGGTAACGTAGATTTAAGAAGACCAGAACACATCCTCATCACTTTAGCCCTCAGGCTCTGAAACACACTGGGCACACAGCCCGAAGTTGTACGCTGCTCTGGGTTTTCCCTGGCTCGGCTCCCTTGCCAGCCACTTGGACACTTTCCATATAGCATGGAAACATTTACTGGTGGCTCCCTAAACCACCTATGAGCACTTCTGCTCCATAAGGGAATCTTCCTCATCAATCCCACGTCTGGGTACTTTTCTCAGGCACTGGCCAAGTACCTGAGAGAAAGCAACAGGTGTCCCAGAGCAAATCCGTAGAGGTGAATTTGGTTACTACTGATGGGGGAGGGTCTCCTACCTCTCGCTCCCATAATTCATACCCAGCCATTTCTCTGGACTGTAACACCTCAACCTTTAACACACTTTGCTGTGTAGATTCTTGCTAAATGTATATCACATTCAGTCTACTGTCTTTACATCCCATTGGTGCTGGACTTGAACATACTTAATAAGTGGCTTAGTCCATTACTCTAGACCCCCCACAGAGTTAAGCAGTCCAATCCCCACATCTTCCAAACTGTACTTGGATGTCTGTCCCCACAGTAACAGTCCCTTTAGTTTCATCTTGATGCAGGTGAAAACACATAGCCCTTAAACAGGGTGAACTCATCCTTATGTTGCAGGTGCCCCACAGGCATTTCCTCCTCAATGAACTCTCTTCCAGATCTTCTGGTGCTTCAGCACAAACTTAAACGGCAGCTTCTTTTCTCCCCTAGCCGGACCCAGGGGATTGCTTCTGGAAGCGGGCTGATTTCTTCCCCCCGTCCTCGCAGGGATGGGGCCCTGAACCATTGAGAGCGGTCTCCACCACTTCAATATGCTCTTCTTGTGTTCCTCTTCAGGTGAGAGCACACACCTAAAAAACAAAAGTAGCTCTTTGACAGAGCTTAGAGCTCTGATGGCCTGCTTACAGCAGAGCACTTCTTTCAGACTGCACACACACACTCTACTGAACTCCTACAGACTCACTTCAAATTCCCCAGTGTTCTACTTTAACCTCCAATTGCAACATTCCAGTGTGGCTTATGCAGCTGCGACAGTTCAGAGGAGGGTGTACATGGTTAAGCAAGGAACCCATGACCCTCATGAAGCTGAGAGACAAAAAGTGGTCTGCCTACAAATCAGCCCCCTTCCCTGCCCTGTGGAATGAGTACAGGTGCCGTCACAAATAAATGTAAGCACATGACAAGATCCACAAAAAGGGATTACCTTCACAAGCTCCAGAGAAATAACCCAGGCAATCCTAGAAAATTCTGGGACTCTGTTAGCTCCCTCTTGAATCCCTGCACACATAGTCCAAACATTCACCTAAGTACTCCTTCTGGCCCCCTGACTGACCCTTTGGCGGTTGATGAAGCTTTCAATACCAAGTTTACAGATCTATCGGCCCTCCTTTGTAAACTCCCAGTCAGCCATCCCTCAAATCTAGACACCAGCACAAACAACTCATCCTCTCCCTCCACTCCTCTTACCACCCCACTCCCTTTTGAGTATCCCCTACCCCGGAAACACGCACCTCCACTTCAACCTCAAACTCCCTCTCTAGCGACCCCCCCACTCACCCCATCTTTTTCCTTTAAGACCATGTCCCCTAGGGATACCTATAAACTTCTAAATAGGTTACCTAATAGAGGACACCCTGGCTCCAATGGCCTCTCCCCTGTCTTTCTGAAACTTGTCTCCTCTCTGATATCAATGCCTCCCACCTTTGTCTTTAATCTTGCACTGTCTACCTCCACCATGCCTGACTCCTGGAAGTCTGCTAGAGTGATTCTTATCATTAATGCTGGGAGCCCACTCCTTTGACAACTACTGGCCTATATCCATCCTCCCCCACCTAAGTAAACTCATTGAAAGGGTTGTCCATCTCCAACTATCTGATTACCTTACTAATTACAACCTCCTATGTAGCCAACAGCATAGCTTCCACATATATCACAGTACATAAACTGCCTTGGCTCTCTTTGCTAACCACATCCTCTCCAATATGGACCGAGGATGCGCCAACGGTGCCGTCTTCATGAACTCATCTAAAGCATTTAATATACTTCATACTAAGGTTCATACTAAGGTGTGGAAAAAGCTAAAGAGCCAGAGGCCCATACGTGCTCCAATGCTAATCAATAATCATAATATCTTGAGTATATTCCAGTTAATAAGTAAGCATCCAAATGAGCTTTAAATTCTGTTTTGCTTCTGCTAATAATAATATTAAGTGGTAGTTTATTCCATGGACTGATGACCCTTAATGTGAAGTAAAATTTCCTCTTCTGATAATTAAAATATTTTCCAGTTAATTGAAGTGAGTGACCTCTGGTATCATATTTGTTATTCTTAAATTGCAATCCTAGTTCCGTCATTAGAACAGGGTCCTGGATAATGCCATATATGTAACCCCGTTACCCAGGGTTACTAGAATCCCAGTAAGACCTAGTGATAGGCAGGGAAGGCAGCTTGTAAAACTCCAGTTAAATGGATTTCACACTGTCTCATTCTGTTCTCAGTCTCAGCTGAGACTGAGGGATGACATCATTTAGAACTGTCGCAGCTGCTTAAGCCACACTGGAATGTTGCAGTTGGAGGTTAGACTAGAATGTTGGGGATTTTGAAGTCAGTCTGCGAAGAGTTCTGTAGAGTTCAGCAGAGTGTGTGCAGACTGAAAGAGGTGCTCTGCTGAGGCAGGCTCTCAGAGCTTTAAGCTCTGTCAAAGAGCTACTTTTGTTTTTAGGTGTGTGTTTCCACCTGAAGAGGAACACAAGAACTGCAAATTGAAGTGGTGGAGACCGCTTTCAATGGTTCAGGGCCCCATCCCTGCGGGGATGGGGGGAAGGTATCAGTCTGTTTCCAGGGGAAAACCCCCTTGGTCTGGCTATGGAAACAAAGAGGCCTGTTTAAATTCATGCTGAGGCTCCAGAAGCTCTGGAAGAGAGTTCCTTGAGGAGGAAATGTCTGTGGGGCACTTGCAACATAAGGGTGAGTTCGCTCTGCTAAAGGGCTATGCGTTTTCACCTGCATCTAGATGAAACTAAAGGGACTGTTACTGTGGGGTCAGGAAAAGACATCCAAGTACAGTTTGGAAGATGTGGGGATTGGACTGCTTAACTCTGTGGGGAGTCTAGAGTAATGGACAAAGCCACTTAATAAGTATATTCAAGTCCAGCACAATTGGGAAATAAAGGCAAATACATTTTAAAAGAATCTACACAGCAAAGTGTTTTAAAGGATGAGGTATTACAGTCCAGAGAAATTGCCGGGTATGAATTGTGGGAGCGAGAGGTGGGAGACCCCCATTAGTAGTAACCAAATTCACCTCTACAGATTTGCTCTGGGACACCTGTTGCTTTCTCTCAGGTACTTGGCTAGTGCTTGAGGAAAGTACCCAGACGTGGGATTGATGAGGAAGATTCCCTTAAGGAGCAGAAGTGCTCTTAGGCGGTTTAGGGAGCCACCGGTAAATGTTTCCATGCTATATGGAAAGTGTCCAAGTGGCTGGCAAGGGAGCCGAGCCAGGGAAAACCCAGAGCAGCGTACAACTTCAGGCTGTGTGCCCAGTGTGTTTCAGAACCTGAGGGCTAAAGTGATGAGGATGTGTTCTGGTCTCCTTAAATCTGCATTACCAGGAGTGTAGCCCCATGGGGGTCCGTCTATGCTTTGTTTATTCTGTTGGATGTGAATAAAAGCCACACTTTAGAATCCCACTTCTGGTATTGGACATTACAGTTATTGCTTCCTTTGTCCGGAGTTACTTAGGTGCCCCTGTGCAGAGTAACTAAACCTAGCCAACATGCCGAGTGACATATTCCTCCCTGAACCCAGCCCACCTGGTAGAGCTGTCAGATAGAAACGGCATACCTGGTAGGGGTTACATATAGAAATAGCAAATCCCCTCATATACGGCATGTCTCAAGTGATAGAAGATTCAGACTTTTTAGTCTATTTGCATAAAACAGATTATACATTCCTTTTACACGTTTAATATAATTCTGCTGAACTCTTACTGATTTATGTAGGATTTTTTGTATGGGCACCAGAGCTGTGTCACAGACTCCAGATGTGGCCTGACATAGGCCCTAAACAGAGGCATCATCACCCTTGGGTCTGTAGTTGTTATGTCACATTTACTAGATCAGATTTTTTTTTTTTTTTTTTGACCACATCATTGATATGATGGTCATATTCCAGATTATTAGAAGCCATCACACCTAGATCCTTTTCATCAGTGGTGGTCAGTATGGTACAATTTCCCAAAACATATAGGCCTGGATATTCAAACTGCGCCCAAAAAGTGCTCAATAGCAGGAACAAGCACAAGTCTATTGCACCCATGTGCAACAGATGCGATATTCAGAAAAGGAGCAAGCCATATTGTGCCCACAGCCAACGTCTGAATATTGCACAACCTGCGCCATAGCGCAACTAGGGAAGGGAAGCTGAGCAGATATGATGCGCTTATGGCGAACAAGGGATGTCCAGCTGAGCTGGCCCAGGAGGCTTAAGAAGCAGGAGCCCCCAGCTGCAGAGCAATGTAACTGTACAACCAGGGAGGTAGGGGCCACCACCCATGCCACAGATGGGCACAGGAACACACAGCAGACTGACCCGCCCCCCACACCCCAAGCACAGCACAACTGGGGAGGGCTGAAAAACACCGCCCATGGATACAAGCAAACAACCCACAGCTGGGCCATGGTGCCCCATCACACCCACCGGCAAGCTGAGACTGCCACACAAGGAGGGCGGACCACCCTGTGCCACACCATCTCCCCCCAGTGCACAGCACACCCTGCACTGTGACCCCCAGACACCCCCCCATGAGCAGTGACCACCACTGCAGGAAATCCCATGCATACCACCACCCCCACTGTGGCACTGCAACCTTGTGCACCAGAGAACCATACAAGCCAGCCCCACCATGAGCACCCAGCAGTGGGTGGCAGCACACGGCAATGCAACAACGGCAGACACAGTGCCACCACGCACAATCCCCCCGAGGCACAGCTGAGAGACTGACCATGCGTCGGCACAAGAGGTACCCCACACGGGACAGGACATGCCCCCTGACACCACCACCAGTGATACAGCACCCTGCACAGTAGTCCAGTGACACACCCCCGACCCACCACTGGCCACAACAGCCAGCACAGACACCCACAGTGGTGCGTGGAAGCATGCACCACACCGGATGCAACACAGTGCAGGGACAAACACCCACCCATACCCAAGGGGACAATAACACAGGGACGCAATAACGGGGCAACCAAGCCCCCAGTGTGGGCCCATGGAAACCGTGTACACACAGCCTACAGTTCTCCATGGCACAGGAGTGCCAGCCACCCTACACAGGCATTGTTGACCCATACAACACCATCATATGCCTGGAGCACAAGTCACAGACGGTGCACATTCCCTGCAACACACACAAGCCACAGAATGGAGATGGGACAACAACCACGGAGGCCACAGTGTCACCTGAGGCAAACATGCACCACACCAGTGACAGGAGGCAACTCAGCATTGTGAGGGGTACAGTGGCTGCCCTGCATGGACAGCCACCACTGACATGGCAGCAGACCTTGCAGGCCACAGACATGCAAGATTGTCAGCTGCACAGGCCATGGACGGGTTGACAGGGGCACCATGGACACAGAGCATGCACCATGGACCACTGCACACAGTCATCCATTGCACAGGGAACAACACACACACTACAGACACCGACTGATAGCTACTCCCACATCATAGTCACTTCCCCACGGACATACACACATACCCATGACTGCACCACACCTGACGCCATGCACACCACTGCAGCTGAGCACCTATAGCCTGCTGCAAATCAGAGACCACCACAGTATTCATATCAAAATATCTGTATTCAGAAATATCAAAAATAACTATTTACACAACTATGTACAAACATGGGGGGAGGGACACAAACAAGGTGGGGTGGGTAAGGGGCAGGGGTGAACATATGGGACAGGGAAGAAGGGGTGTGAAGGTGGGTCAAAGGGGGAAAGGTGGTAGTCGGGACATGGGGATATCAATGGCTGCCCCGGTCCTCCTCCTCCTGGTGCTGATGTGTGCTCCTCTGTCTCCTCCTGACCCTATGGCAGTGTATCCGCTGAAGGAGCTGCAAAGTCTCCCTCGCCACCTGGAGCAGCTCAGTAATTCCCTGCTGAATTTGCAGGAGTCTCCGGTCACCTAGGATGAGGGAGCAGAGTCAATAGGTGTGACTGTCCATCCCCCTGCAGCCCACCCATTGTGCATGGCATACAGCCATGTGCCACGCCCCTGTGATGGTGTGCGACCACCCACAGTGACCGTGTCCACAAGACCTGCCCACCCAGGCAGCCACAGCCATGTGGACCACTGCACACACCCACCACCCATGTCCTGCACAGCACCACCATGGCTGTACAGTAATGTGGCTATACGGTGTGAAGGCAGTGCCACAGTCATGTGCCCGGTGCATGCATGGACCACCACTGATGCACTCCCAGACATGCAGTGCCACTGGACAGTGCTGACTGTCACAAGTCGCGTGCATGGCAGTGGTGTCCATGGATGGTGACCATGCCCCACTGCCCACCCTGTTACACAGCATGCAATAGTAATCATGGAGTTATGGCATTCACCCTCATCGGGCCGATCAGGTCGGTGGTGATGGCCCTCGTCCCACCTGGATGGTCTGTCCTCCTCCCTCCGCCACTCCTCCCTCAGCCGGCAATGCTTATCCATGCCTGTGGGGGAAACAAGGAAAGTCCCCTGCCCCAATGTGTGTGCCCACCCACCCAGCCAGACCCACCCACCCCACACCCCTGTAAACACTGCCACGCCAACCCTAGACTATCCCTCCCCTATGTGCTGGAAACATACAACACTGTTACCCATATGGACAATGCAAGTGCATTGACAGATCCCCTACCTGGATGTGGCACCGTGCCCCTCCTGGCACGCGACCACAGATGGGCTAGTAGGTCCGGCTCCCTCCTCCTGAGGTCCCCATAGTGGTGTCTGCACTGCTCCACTGTCCTCCTCCATCCGGTGGCCTCCTCCAGGGCAGTGGCCACCTCCTGCCACACCTGGGTCCTGTCCCTGTCCAGTGACACCTCCCCAAACAGAGGTCCATGGTGTGGCTCGACAATAGCCACAAGGTTGGCCAAGTCTATGGCAGTCCACTATGGGGCTCTTCTGTGTGCCATCACAATGGCTATAGTAGGCAATATGGCACTCTGCAGCGTGGTACCCCACGTGCAAATGCTGTGCGGTACAGCGCTGCCATTTCCTATCCCGCTGTTACTGAACAGCATGATAGAGGTGCATCCATGCCTGATGCATGGTGCCAAGGGGGCAAAGGTCGGGCACAGTGTCAAGGGTCTCTGGCGCAAGGCCATGCACAGCGCCATCGGACAACTATGCATATAGCGTGATTGGTTGCCTGTGTGCCAGCGCCACAGCGGACTATCTAGCAGTTGTGCCATTGCGCCTATGAAGGCCCATTGTCACAGCGCCATGTAGTGACCTTCGCTATAGCGCCACTGGCACAATGGTGGCCATGCTCTGCATTGACCATCGCGCACAGCACGTCAGCAGAGCGACAGACACCAACGTCAGCAGCCTGGGCATGCGCAGTGAGGTGTACTACACATGCCACGGAACTGCGCCATTGGCTCAGCATGTTCAACACAATTGCACAAAGCGCAAAAGTGCGAAATTCAGCTGTCATATGCAAATCATCCGATCAGCCATTCAATGGTGCAGCACCGCGATTTGCATCTAATTAAAGTTGATCCTCACCTAATTTGCATGCATTACACTTTTAAAGTCCAACAAAGTGCTGCAGTGGCCATCGTCGGTTACTGCAGTTTATTGGTGAGTTGCATGCTGTGTGGGAGTGTGGACTGTGGATTCAGGGACATGCTTTGGACTGCACAGTCACAGGTAACCACTGCCGTCCTTACAGGCTGAATAATGACCGAGCAAGTTCAGGGTGAGGAGGACAACAGTGGTGGGTGGAGGAGGAGGCCCAATTTCACGACAGCCGAGACCGAGGCACTTTTCGAGGCCTACCTGGTTCAGGAGCCACTGCTCAGTGGACGGCGGGGCACCCCTCCAGCACGTGCTGCTGCATGGGAGGAGGTGGCACGTGCCATGAACCTGCATGGAAGCCACCAGCGCTCCATGCAGGAGTGTAAGAAGAAGATGGGTACTGACAGGAGGAGGGTGAAAGAGAAGGTGGCTGCCATCAGAGTGGCACATGCTGCAACAGGCGGGGGACAGCCGGATGTGGTGCAGCTCACACCAGCAGAGGACAGGCTTGCTGCAAGCATGCACTGCAGTGCCATAGAGGGAGTTCCGGGTGGTGGCTTCCAGATGGGTGGTGGCCCATCTCTGCATGGTAAGCCATGGTCTGCCTGGGGGGGGCCGGGTAGGTAACACGCAGTAACGTGACTTTGCTTTCCCTTATAGATCCTGAGCATCTATATGGGTCAACGTTGATGGGCCTGTCCACTGAGGACAGTCGGCCAGAGTTGGAGTTTGGACCATCCACCTCCACAGGTTTCTGTGGATCGGCATGACAGTGGGGCCACCTGGCTGTCCACACTGATGTCGTTGAGACAGGTGTGGGGGAAGCCCATCCTGTGTCTCAGTGTTCTGGCATCCAAGGATGCCAGCACACTGTGGCTGTGGCTGTGGCTGGGGCAGAGACCTGCACCAGTGATGAAGACACGACCGTCATGGGCAGTGACACGTATGTGCCATGGTATGGACACACAGCAGGTCAGCTCGTGCCCATGGGTGTGGCTGGTGCCACCGTGTGGGCCAGCATGTCAGCACAGTCCCAGACTGTGCCTGTCAGCACCAGTGGGGCAGCACCGGTGTCTGGTCAGGACAGTGGGACTGTTGCGGCCACTGCAGCGGCACTACTGAGCCCTTGGGCGCAGCAGTCGGAGGGGTGGCAGCAGCAGTCGCCCACCGGGATTGGGGGTTCAGGGTTCAGCGGTGACATCTGTGCACCGCCTGTGGACTTGCCCATACCTGGTCCTGGTGTGCAGCACCCACCCTCAAGGGGTGCTGAACATCAGGTCCATGCACACCCTGAGGGACATGATGCCGAGGAGGCAAACAACCTCTTGGATGAGCACACCTGCCTACTGCAGGCATCGGTCCAGCAGCAGATGCGGCTTGCAACGTCTGTGGAGGCACTGTGTGTGGCTTTGGAGCAGGTAAAGGAGCGTCGCAGCAGGGACACTGATAGGATCCTGTCACGGATGGACCATTTGTGGGAGGATGTGACCGCTGCCATTGACAGGCATGCACAGACATTCATTGCTGTCATGGCCACAATGGGCACTCAGTCAGGTACCCATGCGTCGCTCACACCACGCAATGTGCTATCCACTCCCCATTCCCGGCGTTGTGCAACACCCACCCTGTCAATGCCGGGTTCAGCTGTGGGCATCCCAAGCACTCCTGGTGCAGGCATGTTCGGTGTGCTGCAGACCCCTGTGTGGGCACGGTCGCGTTCGCAAGTGGAACCCCTGGGGTACAATCGGTGCCACCCCATGAGGTCTGTGGTCAGCCTGCCAGTGCTGGCAGGTCTCAGCGGGGCCGCCCATGCATCCGAGGCAGCCGTGGCACTGATCTTTCTCCCAGCGCGGGCACTGTCTGGTGCTGCCCTGTGTGCATTGTGTGTTTCGGTGGGCAGTGCACGGGTGGGTGCCCAGCCCTGCATGCGGACACATGGTCCACCTGCACACCCTCCCAGCTGCTGTCCACAGGTACATGTGCATGATGATGCCTGCATTGCGCTGTACACCAAAGTGCGATGGTGCCCAGCATCTGACACACGCACATGGACAGACAGTGGATGTGGTGGCCTGTGGACATGTGTGTTGCTAGGGTTGGCGTTCTGGGTTGGTGTTCCTCCTGTCCTCTGTGCATGTTTGGTGCATTGTGTGTGTGTGTGTGTCCATCCATGTGGCGTGTTGTTGTTCACCCATCCCTGGTTGTGTGTGTGTGTGCTTCTGTGCCCTGCCACATCCCTTGCCAGCATGCACCCTTGGTGTGTTTCCATGCGTGTTTGTGGGTTGTGCCTTAGCCACTGGTGGTTGTGCATTGCACCATGACTTACCTGGGTTGGCTGAAGTGCTCCTTTGTGATGGCATCCCGGTGCAGCTGTGCCAGCCGGATCAGTCAGGGGTCTCGTCAGCCAAGGGGGGGCTGCCCATCACCATCGTCACCGGCGTCCCCATTGTCCCCATCGCTGTCCCCCTCTTCGACCTGTATGGCTATCCCACATTCTTTGGCCATGTTGTGCAGGATGCAACAGGCCAGGAATATCCCACAGGCCTTTGAGGAGCTGTACTGTAGGGCACTGCCAGAGGTGTCCAGGCAACGGAAACGTGCCTTCAGCATCCCGAACACCTGCTCAATGACATTGCATGTGGTGGCATGTGCATCATTGTAGCATTGCTGCGATGGGGTCGTGGGCCACCAGTAGGGTGTGAGCAGCAAGGGACGGAGTGGGTATCCACTGTCACCTGTGTGTAGAGGGTGGAGGTTAGTTTCGTGTTCAGCTTCAGCCTGCCCCAAGCCCTGTAGGCCACACCCATGGCACCTCTGGCCATGCCCCCAGGCCCGCGATATGTCCATTTGGTTTGCATACTCACCCACTAGATGTCCTGTGGGGATGTCCCACTCTCAAATCGGTGGCACAGTGCCGACTGGTGCCAGACGTATGAATCATGTGCTCCCCCAGGGTGCATGGCACAGACACTGATGATGTGCCCACTGGCATCGCACACCACCTGGCAGTTGATGCTGGAATAGCCCTTGTGGTTCATGTATGCGGCCCCCTCCTCACCAGGTGGTGTGTGTATGGCCACATGGGTGCAGTCTATTGCCCCTAGCAAGCCAGGCATACGTGCTACCCTGTAGAACTCCTGAATGTTTGCTGTGTGCTCCACCGCAGTGCTGGGGAAATGGATGTACTCCTCAGCATGTGGCAGCAGTGCGCTGAGGAACAGGGTGAGGTTGCATGACATGGCCGACTGGGTTATGCCTGTGGTGTCCCCAGCTGGTTTCTGGAAGGTACCTGTGGCGAGCAAGCACATGCAGGCTGTTACCTTCATCTCCACTTACAAGGCATGACTCCGTCATGTGGGTGCCTGCATCACATCACTGCACAGCTCACAGAGCCGCCTCAGTATTGCCCTGTTCAGGCGGTACCGGCCCACAATATCGGTATCTGTATACAGCTCAAAGCTGGTGCGGGCTCGGTACTGCCTGTTGGGGGCATACCGACGACGGGCCCTTCCACGGCCACATCCCCCTGCCTCCCACCTTCTCACCCCTCCTCATTACAGCCTCCATGTAGAAGGTGGCACTGGCCATGTCTCTGACTTGCATTCCTGCCCCTAGCAGCTGCTGCTTTGTTCCCCCCGCTGTCCTGACTGCTACCTCCCCTGCACCGGGTACACCTGTCTGTGCTGGCCTCTGGGATGTGTGGCTCCACACACCTTCCCTGTGCCTCTCTTCTGCTGTTAGTTTTCCCAGTTCTGCCCTCTTTCTGACACTTTCCCTGTCCCTGCCTCTCCCTCTGCGTCATGTGGCTTCCCTGTAGCGTTCTTGCACCTCTTCCTTGCTCCTTTTTATTTTGGCTCATTTCCACTATGGCGCAACTTCCGCTTGCTCCACTGTTGCACATTGCGAAGTCTTTGAACATCACTCTGCGCCCTTTATGCATGGTTCCTCCCCCTTCGGTTGCACATGCCTTCATTATCATTGCACTGTTGCTTAGCATGTTTTCGGTGGCGCTACTGCCTCCTGCTGAATATCGCAGAAATGGCGCAATTTCGGACTTGCGCGAGTGCAACCCTGTTGCGCTTGGCTCAACTCTTTTGAATATCCAGGCCATAATGTCTTTGAATTCTGAAAAACCCAAGTGCATAACCTTGCATTTATTATTATTTAGCTTCATGCCCCATTTTACAACCCAGGCAGTGATTAAATCCAGATCACATCGAATAGTGCTAGTGTTATCATTATTAGCAAATATTGATATAATTTGCATATTTAATTGATGTAGAAAGGCAATTCATCATAAGATCAGAGATGAAGGCCTGAAACAGACATGGGCTGAGCACTGAGCACTGAGGTACCCCATTGGTAACATACCCCACATCAGATAACTGTTCGTTAACTAATAACTCTCTGTGTAAGACCAGCAAGCCAATTACTGATCCAGGCAACAATATATTTATTGATATTTACATTTAGTAGTTTAGTCCTTAGGGCCCAGTGAAACATAACTTCAAAGGCTTTGCTAAAGTCTATAAAAACAACATCACACAGTACCCTACTATCCAGTAAATAGCTAATCTTTTCATAAAAGCACATTAGATTAGTCAAACAGCCTCTACCTTTTGTGAAGCCATGTTGTTCAGTATCTGATTTGTTAAGGATTGGTGATAAAATGTCCTTAACCAAGCTTTCAAAGATTTTGCATAAAGGTGAGGTGAGGCTGATAGGTCCATAGCTTGACCAGTCAGATTTCACACCCTTTTTGCGAATAGGTATGACATTAGCTGTTTTCCATTCTTTAGGGACAAAGTTTTTTGCACAACATGATTCAAATAAAAGCTTCAGAGGAACCTCCAAAGTCTTAGCAAGTAAGTACAGGAGATGTCCAGTGACATTATCGGGCCCTATACAGGTTTTGCCTTTCTGTGACAGTAGTTTTTCAAATATTGTTTCTATTTCAAAAGTAATAGGGGCATCGCAGGTGTAAGAAGAACAAGACCCTGTGGTAATGGTCCCAGTGTATACTTTACAAAATTCTTCATTAAAAATGTTTGCCATATATCTGGGATTATGAATTACTTCATTGTTAAATTGCATCGGCCCAACTTTGCATTATGTTTTTTTTAAAGAGTTAATGTAAGAGAAAAAGTACTTGCTATTGAATTTATTTGCATTTCTGGCTAAATTAATTTCCCAATTTCTTTTAGCTTTTTTGATCCTAGATTTACATTGTTTCTGAACTGAAAGACAAGCTGACCAATTTTGTGTAGTTCTAGATTTTAGGTATCTAGCATATTTATTATGTTTTAGCTTGATAAACATTCTAGCAGATTTGTTAAGCCATTTAGGATTACGTTTCTTTTTTTATGCTTTTCTCTGGTAGGTATAAACCATTACTTTTTTTTTTGTAATAAAGTATTATAGAGTAATTCCCAATATTCTTGAATGGGTAATTCATCATGTGCTTTATTCCAATCAGTTTGTCCAGTTACTTTTTCCATCTCCTTAACTTTGGCTTTTTCATACATATATATTACTGCTGATCTAATATCTACTGAACAAACAGTCACTAAGGTAAAAACAATAGAATTGGGATCGCTATTGCCAAGTGGTGCTTCTTTTGATACATCCTTGATGCGGGATTGCCCGACTGTCCAAAGCTTTAAGGGGGCATTAAAAACCCATTTGTTTAGTCTTGCATATGATGATTTTTAAATGTAGTTGCCCTAGATTAATTTTAATATTGTTTTAATTATTTATTGATTTTATTATGTCATGTACAGGTGCCTTGGTTTCGGAAAGGCGCCTTTTATAAATAAAGTTTGCTTTGCTTTGATATTAAGGATGTCATTATATAAAACTAAGTGTAACCCCACTATTACCCGGGGTTACTAGAATCCCAGTAAGACCTAGTGGTAGGCAGGGAAGGCAGCTTGTGAAACTCCAGTTAAATGGATTTCACACTGTCTCACTCTGTTCTCAGTCTCAGCTGAGACTGAGGGATGACATCACCATAGAACTCTCGCAGCTGCATGAGCCACACTGGAATCTGCAGTTGGGAGTTAGGTTAGAATGTTGGAGATTTTTGAAGAAAGTCTTTGTGCAGTCTTGAAGAGAGAAGCTGCACAGCAGTCTGTGGACAGGCTCTTTGAGTCTAAAGTTCCGATATAGAGCTACTGTAGGGGAGGTGTGTGTTTCCACCAAAAGAGGAACACAGTAAGCTGTTTGTGAAGTGGTAGAGACCACTGTTTCTGGTCCCTGTGCCCCATCCCTGAGGGATGGGGTTGGAAAGATTTGCCTGTCATTCCAGGGGCAAGCCTTCCGGTTCCAGCTAGGGAAGAAGCTGCCTTATTTCCAGTTGTGCTGAGGCACCAGAATCTGTGGGAAAGAAATTCCTGTGAGGAATCGCCTGTGGGGCACCTGCAACCAAAGGGTGAGTTCGCTCTGACATAGGGCCTATGTTTTCACCTGAACTGTTGTAAAGTGGGGACTAGACTGCTTAATCAGTGGGAGGCCTAGAGTAATGGGCTAAGCCAAGTAAATGTATGTTCAAGTCCAGCAGAAAGAGTAAAGTAAAGTGAGGATTGGACTGCTTAATCAGTGGGAGGCCTAGAGGAATGGGCTAAGCCAAGTAAAAGTATGTTCAAGTCCAGCAAAATGGGAAAGCAAAGACAAGTAGAGGAAATGTGACATGCATTTACCCTTTAATCTACATTGCCAAGCTTTACAGAAAGAGATGTTTAAGTATGTTGAAGTCTAGCACAATGGGAAAGCCAAGACAAGTAGATGAAATGTGACAGGCATTTACCCTTTAATCTGCATTGCCAAGCTTTACAGAAAGAGATGTTTAATGTCCAGATAAATGGCCGGGTATGAATTGTGGAAGCGAGAGGTGGGAGACCCCCCCATCAGTAGTAACCAAATTCACTTCTACGGATTTGCTCTGTGGCACTTTTACTTTCTCTCAGGTACTTGTCCAGTGCCTGAGGAAAGTACCCAGACGTGGGATTAAAAGAAAATTTCCCTTATGGAGTCAAAGGCTCTAAGGTGGTCTAGGGAGCCAGCAGAAAATGTTTCCATGACAAATGGAAGGTGTCGAGTAGCCGGCAGGGGAGCCGAGCCAGAGAAATCCCAGAATAGTGTACAAGTTTGGGCTGTGTACCCAAAACAGCGTCCCAGTCCAGGCTGTTTGCCCAGTGGGTTCAAAGCCTGAGGGCTGAAGTGTTGAGAAAATGTTCCGATTCTTTTTAATCTGCATTATCAGAGATGTAGCCCCGTTGGGGTCCGTCTATGCTTTGTTTGTTCTGCTTGGATGTGAACAAAGCCACACTTTAGAATCCCATTCCTGGTATTGGACATTACAGTTATTGCTTCCTATGTTTGGATTTACTTGGATGCCCCTGTGCAGAGTAGCCAAACCTAGCCCTTGTGACGAGTAACCTATTCCTCCCTGAACCCAGTCCCCACCTGGTACTGCTGTCAGATTCAAACAGCATACCACCTGTCGTTTGCAAAAAAGCAGGGGGGTGGGGGTTACATAAGTCCTGTATATTACTACCTCTGGTGGGGAAATGAACACTTTCCTTTAAATTAAGCTGTGCACGTGTGGTCAAAAATGTTTTACTATTGGTAGACGCGGCTAAATTAGTACCCCAGTTGATGTAACTAAGATTAAAATCCCCCATGACTAAGATGTTTCCAAGTTTGCAAGCTGTCTCCAACTCATAAGTAATTGCTTCCATGCATTCTATAGAAGAATGTGGGGGATGGCAGCAAGTGCCCACGATCAGGGGCAGAGAGTCAACTGGTGTAATTTTAACCCACATAGATTCAGTAGTTAAAGTATGTCTTTTTATTCTGTCTGTAATGTCTGTTGTGTCCAACCAATCACTTATAAATAGGGCCACACCGCCACCTTTTTTACCTTCCCGATTATGTGAAAAAATATTATAACCTTGTACATGGGGATCTCAGGCAGATTTAGAGTCCTACCAGGTTTCAGTTAAAGCAGCATTGTTTGTTGTTGCTAAAACCATTCTGGATTTTAATTCATCTATCTTTTTGTTTAAACATCTGGCATTTAGACACAGAAAATTAAGATGAGTTGAAACAGGGGGCAATGTTTTTTCAGAGTTAATGTTAAGAGTGGTGGCAACAACCAACCCTTCCCCCCATGTCCCAGTTTAAATTACGATTTATTACCTCAGAAAGTTGTTTGCCCAGAAAAGAGTTACCCCTTCTGCTTAAACGGAAACTGCCTCCGCTGAATACTTTGAACTTTCCATAAAACTCCCCCCAATGTATAACACAGTGAATATCTTGGTGTATGCACCATTTGTGTAGCCACTCATTAACAGGCTTGATTTTATTATTGATATGCTCTGGTGCGCCAGGGTGAGGTAACATTTCTGAAAGATAAATATCACACCCTAAGGATACCAGCACATTAGAAAGTGCTACATAGTCCTCCTGAATGGAATGGATTGAGTCACCATAGATGTTGTTGGTACCAGCATGTATGATCACAAATAGAGTATCCCCTGAGTTGTACAAAATACCTTTAACCATATGGGTGATGTCTACTATTTTTGCCCCATATGGGAGGATTAGGTTCAATTAAACTTATCCTGGTTACAAACAGCCCTGTCTAAATGTTTAATCATGGAATTACCTAAGACAAACTACTGACGAGTATTATCTGGGTGTCTCAAGTCCATATCAGAAACAACATGTGTATCAATATCTTGGGTCACTGGTACCACGGGTGCCATTATGGTTGGTGCAACTTGCTGATTTAATATAGGAGGAGTGATACCGACTTCTATATCTGGACCTTTTACTGAATCCTGTACCATGCCAGTACTATCTGTATTTGGTTGGTCTGCAGCAGACAGGGAGGCAGAAGCTACTGAATATGGTGAACTAGCCTCAGAAATGTCACCCAGAAGATCAAAGCTATTACATAGTGGTAGAGAAAACAAATCAGCCTTGCGACCCTTTTTTGAGGCCCTAATGTTATGCACTGTATGCCATGGTTCATCCAGATTAATTATCTGTGACTCATCCCTGCTTCTTTTTTAACTCTGGCCTCTAGCTACTGGAGACATGCTTGAGTTAAAGGGATTGATTGTGGATGCCATTGAAGTTATTTTCCCTAAACTGAGAAGGTTAGCAGGTGTAACAACTGGTAATGTGGTAGAGGTATGTGGGTTCTCTGACATACCAGATGTTACTTGAACACTAGTTTCCTCATTCAGTTGGAAACGTACCATCATAGCTTTTTGACTCTGTTCTAATTTTGACATCATGCATATTTCATTATGCAGATCACAGATCTCATTTTATTTAGCACACGTGTAAGGTGGTTTTGGAAATGGAGTAAATACAATAGCGTACATCTCACATACAGAGCATTTTATCCCTACATCCCCCCGTAGTCATAATGGTATCAGCCATAGTAGCAGTTGCTGTATAAGTTTATTAGTCAAAACACTGTTACATACAACATAATTGAAACAATAGCATGTGTTTGCTGAATGTTACACTCTGATAGAACCAAACTTAGGTCTCTAAGGAGCCACCAGCTTGAAATAATCTTACCTAGCTGTTTTAATGGTTATGCTGCAGTCCTGAGTCTGCCAGGCCCACCTGTCATGCCAGAAATGCTTGACATGTGCTAAGACGTGCATGTCTCCACAGGCAGAACAGTGCGGTCGCCCACTCATGCACACCCACTCGCAGAAGGGCAAGTGTAAAATAGCCAGTGATCCAAAAGGCAAAGCCCAAGGTCACACTTCCCGGTGCTAAGTATAAGCGAAACTTCAATATAAAAATAAGTATAAAATAGGTTCAATGCCTAAGAAAGCAATAATACCTGACAGGGTGGGCGATATTGGGCAATACCAGACTGCCCAGGGGTGTAATGATGCCCGAAGCCACAGGCAGAGGGTCTTATAGCCACTGGAAGGTCCAGTATTGCCCATACCACCCACTCTGGAGGGTATTATTGTGCTTAGAAAATGGGCATTGTAAAAAAAAAAATTAGTTTAATAAAACAAGTTTATAAAAAATTAATTTAAAATAAGTTTTATAATAAAATAGTTCCTCCTCCTCTATTGCAATGATGTGTGTGTCTCCCCCTCCATAGGGATTTTTGTTACTCTTGTAACCCCCAGGTGGCGCTATCTCAAGGGCTACTTCCCCTGCCCGACTAACTGCTAACAGGTTGAGAGGCCTAGGTTCTATGGCAAGTGCCTCCACCCAGAGGTCAGGGTTTACAGTAGTTCGACTAACTTGGTCACAGCCCTCTGGGACACTGAGACCCCCTTTTATTCCTACTAGTGGTGCACACAATACACCATGAGTATCTTCACTATTTACACTTACCCCCAGTACTGGTTCAGTCAGCTTGACTCTTGAGGACCCCCTGTAAAACAAGATGAGGTAACACAATAGCCACTGCACAATACTTTAACATAAACGAATACCTCAGTCAGTGTAACTTTGCTGAAACAAACAGATCTGATTTATTTAGGGGCTGTAACAAGGACAGGGGGAAATCAGGTTAATTAAGTTAGACACATTAATAATCACAGTACTGCACACATGTTCAGAGCCCCAAAATGTCACTTTCTCTGGGTACCCAGGATGGTGGGGGGCTAGCCAGGATTGGTGCAGCTGGTAGGGGCCCTGTGATGGAAAATACATGCACAATACGCAATTGTAATCCGGAGCTATTTGGCTCAGTTCATGAAGAAAGAAGGAAAAGAAATCAGATGAAACACTTGCAATTGAATAGACAGATGACAGGGAGCTACCCTGATTTGCACTCACAAACTCGATGCTGAAAACTGGCACTGAGGGGGTCATGGATTGCCAAATGCCCTTGCACAGCAGGGGGATGAAATTCTACAAGCAGGCACACAGCTTCAAGCAGCAACGGATTCAGTCCACCTGCATGCAATTGCCTTTCCGTCTACACACACTGGTCAAGAGGACTCGTTTAGCTGTCCTTCACAAGCACTCCACACATTTATATGTAAAGGAAATTACTATACCAGGCAGCTGCTCTCCTGTCCCAATTGCACTTACTGCTAGCCCGGGAGTTCACACTGCAGCTTCACTTTCCTGACAGACCGAGCGCGATTAAGCAGTTTCTCCAGTCCTCTACAGGGTGAGCCTGGTTCCCAATTGTTCAGCTCTCTTCTTCTCAGTAGCTGAGGATTCAGACTGAATCACCACGGCAAAGCACCGCCCGAGTTTAAGCCTCCACACATTCTTCTCGCGTGAAACTCTGTAGCGCAGAAACTCGGAGCTCCTTCCCCGGTCATGGTCACAATGGATCTGCTTCTCCAGGCACAAGGCAGGGCATTCCATTTGGGCGCCACCCGGTCCAATTGGTGGACTCAGCTGTCAATCACTCAAAACTCCCCCTGTTGGCGCAAATAGGCGCCAAGGTCCAGAACTTCACTTCACAGAATTACTAGCTATGTTTCTTATGGCAAGCCGGCTCCCAAGAGAGTCCTGATCCTGGTTGGTCCACATAAACTCCATTTTAGAGGCCCCCCCCCACTGATTGGATCTATTAAATAGTTCAGATCCAAAATGGAGGGACAAAACACATAGAGTCCCAGCTGCAAGCAAGGCAGGTTAGACAAATTACATTTCCACTAATACTCTTAACGATATGTGGCAAACAGTTACATCTTTGAAAAGCGCTCACTGTGCCCACTTAGCGGTGGCAGAAATGGAGCAATTTGTCAGCAACTCGAGCAGGACTTGAGGAGGGAAACACATAGTCCCTCCATGCTAACTAATCATGCTTGTAAGCAGACAGCTCTTAAAGAGGCAGTACCAGAGGCTCTAAAAGCACTCACAGATACACGGCCTAAATGCCGAACACCATTTAGGCTGGAAGCACTCAGCCAGCTCCTGGAAGACTATTGGGTACCCCCATTTGCAGGGGGGGGTTATACCTTTCCTGGCCTGAAAAGCTTGATGTCTGAGTCAAGTAGATACCCTTAAATCACTTTAAGGTGGAACAGTTTGAACTCGCATGCCTTTTAAACAGCAATCAGCATATTAAAGCTTTGTCATATACACTTACACTGTATTATACATTCTACTACTGATTGTACAGCAGTATACATACATACATTTTAACTCAGGTCATCACTTCCTGCACATGAAACCTGGATATGGGGACCCTTCCCTGTCTGCTACATTGGGGCTTGAGGGGGCAGGGGCACAATACTCAGAGGGCAAAACAAGTAATCTGGAGTTATCTCCCAGGCTTAGTTTTGGCAGCGAGCTCGGGGTCACATACACTGCCTTATGGACCACATTAAGGGGCAGGTCCACAGGTCTGCCCAGGGAATCGTAACTTAACCATACTATAGTCCTCGCCTCTCGGCCAGTCCTTCTAAGGGGAACGGTCACTGTTTCTGCATGGTTAGACTCACTTTCAGCACTGTCTGTACTTGCCGGGGGTCTCCACTGGGGCAGAGGGGCTAGAACTCGGGGCACTTTCAGCTCCAGGGTTTGCAATCTCTGAGTCCACAACACTTGGTTCACCTGGGAAGGCTCCTGACACTGGCAGTGAACTATCAGGGCACTCAGCACACTGTTCTTGTTCTGGTGTATCACCAGTTTGCCCCAGTCCATCACTCTCTTCCTCTGAAAAGTCGAGCAGTTCAACCATGCGTAATGATTCCACATCATCTGATTTTATGCTTTGCACTTCACTTTCTGAGAGCATTGGCTCCGGGGACAAGCTGGGGGCTTAGACAGTCCAGAAGGCCCAACTTTATCTCCAGGATTGATGAGGGGATTGCCCCAAAACAGCTGACTCAGTTCATAAGAAGGGTAATATTCAAGGCCACACTTACTTTCTTCTGACACAGACTGACAGTCATGTTCAATTGGGATTTGTGGAGGGAAGCATGTTAATTTAACTTCGACAGGTGCGTGATTTTTTGACTTTCTGTTAGCTGCAGCTCTAGTCACTGGTGCAGAGGGGGCATTTTCTGAGGGTTCAGACTCAGTCAAGATTTGGCCATTAGGTACTGTAGTAGATGATTTCTATGCATGGTCTTTACATCTTTTGAGTTATTCTCGGGCTTTACCTTGTACACAGGCAGATTATTTAGTTTGCCTACCACAATGTGAGGGAGACAGTGCCACCAATCAGCAGTCTTGTGTTTTCCACGCAGTCCCAGATTTCTTAGTAACACCCGATCTCCCTCCTGGAGTTCCAGTGCTTTCACTTTTTTGTCATACCTTTCTTTATTGGCTAGATTTCTTTTGGCAGCCATGGTTTGAGCCAGTTGGTATGCATGGTTTAACTGGGCCTATAACTTTTGCACATACTGTAAATGAGTAGCTGCTTGAACCCCATCAGGAGAAACTCCAAAGCAAACATCTACTGGTAATCGGACTTCCTTTCCAAACATTAGGCGATAGGGGGAAAACCCAGTGGCATCTCTTTTGGTGCAGTTGTAGGCATGTACCAGTGTGCTAATCTGTTGGCTCCATCTGGGCTTGTCCTTTGGTTGAAGGGTGCCTAGCATATCGAGCAAAGTGCAGTCGAATTGTTCAGGCTGTGGGTCCCCCTGAGGGTGATAAGGGGTGGTTCTTGACTTTCGCACTCCCCACAATGAAAGCATCTCTTTAATCAGGTGACTCTCTAAGTCACTCCCTTGATCAGAATGGATTCTTTGTGGGGCCCCATAGTGAACAAAAAAGTTTTCTATAAGCACCTTTGCCACAGTGGAGGCCTTCTGGTCCTTGGTGGGGAAAGTTTGAGCATATCGAGTGAAATGGTCAGTGACCACCAGAACACTACTGATATTTTTTTGATCTGGCTCCAAACTCAGAAAGTCAATACAGACTAATTCCATAGGTGCACTGGTGGTGATGTTAACAAGGGGGGCAGCCCTCTGAGGCAAAGCTTTCCTCTGTAGCAGCGACTACAAGTTCTAATGTATTGTTCAACATCAGCCCCCATTTTAGGCCAATAAAATCTAGATCTCACCAAGTCAAGTGTTCTGTCTATGCCAAGGTGTCCCATGTGGTTGTGTAGGGACCTCAGCACCAGATCTCGAAAGGCAGTAGGCAAAACTAACTGTTGCTTGTCCAGTTGGCCCCCTTTATCCACTGTCTCTCTATATAACAGTCCATTGATCAATCTCAACTTAAGGCCTTCTTTATATAGCAATGCAGTTCTCAAATCAGTGGAGCATAATTTGGACACATCCTTCCCTGTTTGTAGGGCTTCTAGAGCTGTTTTGATCATGGGATCTCGGGATTGAGCCCATTGAATACTATCATTATTGAATTGAGGCAAAGCACCAGTGTCCAAGGCAGAGAAGTGGCAATAAGCAGCAGGTATGCAGTTCTCAGAGGGTCCCAAACAATCCACCATACAGTCCACTGCGTCCGTGGACATTTGTTCCTCCCTGTCAAACTTCTGGCAGAGTGCTCGAATATCAGGTTCTCACAGTCTAACCCAGTTATTCGGGGGGACCAGTCTCCATGAGAGAGCATCAGCATCTGTGTGGTTGAGGCCTGCTCTCTATTCAACAGCATAGTCGTATGTAGATAAGGCAGAGAGCCACCTATGGACAGTGGCATCCAACTTAACTGAAGTCTACACATAGGTCAAAGGATTATTGTCAGTCTTTACCAGTATCTTATCCCCATAGAAGTACTCGTGAAATTGATCAACAATGGCCCACTTCAAAGCTAAGAACTCTAACTTGTGTACAGGATAGTTCTTTTCAGAAGGGGTCAAGCTTCTGCTGGCAAAGGCCACTGGTCTCAGGCCATTTGTGTGCTCCTGATACAACATAGCCCCCAAACCTTGCAAGCTAGCATCAGTGTGAAGGACATAAGGTCTTGTGAGATCAGCATAGGCCAACACTGGGGCATGGGTAAGTTGATATACGATCTCATGAAAAGCAGTCTCACAATCAGGAGTCCAACGGGTCCCAAATACTTCATTTGGATGAAAACACACTCTTTCAGTCTCGAGGGGCACCGACTTTTTGTATTTTTTGTGGGTTGGTGGATATCCTTGAGTAAGGTTAAGTAAAGGGCGGATCACTCTTGAATAGTCCTTGATGAAGCGCCAATAATAACCACAGAAACCCAGGAATCTTTGTAGCTCCTTCAGATTTTTTGGCTGCGGCCAGGTGGTCAAAGCCTCAACTTTACTTGGGTCGTTCTCTGTTTCCTCAGTGGATACTATGTGTTCCACATATTTTACTGATGCTTGAAAGAATTGACACTTATCAATGGACAGTTTAAGGCCAAAGTCTTCCAGGCGGTCCAACACCTTGAACGATCTGCTCTCATGTTCCTCCAGTGAGCTGCCAAACACAATGACATCATCTAGGTATACCAGGCACTCTAACAAGTTCATATCCCCCACCGCACGCTCCATCAGGCGTTGAAAAGTGGCTGGAGCACCTGAAATCCCTTGAGGCATCCTCATAAATTCATAGAAACCAAGTGGACAGATAAAGACTGCCTTCTCACGGTCTTCTGGGGCCATCGGGATCTGGTAGTACCCACTGCAAAGATCCAACACTGAGAACCACTTACTACCGTTCAGGCAGTCCAACGCATCTTGAATGCGTGGCATTGTGTACTGATCAGGAATAGTCCACCGGTTCAAAGTGCAATAATCCACGCACATCCTAACTGTCCCATTCTTTTTCCTCACTACCATGATAGGTGAAGAATATGGGCTTCTGGATTCTTGTATTACACCAGCAGCAAGCATCTCTTGCAGATGCCGTCTCACATCATCTATGTCAGCAGGTGCCAGACGTTGAGACCTCTCACGAAATGGCTTTTCATCATGCAGCTGGATACAGTGCTCAGCTCATTGCACACGTCCTATGTCCCATTCCTATAAAGAAAACACCTGGTCTCTCTGGGCAAGCTTCTCACTGATCCTCACCCTCCATTCAGCTGGCAATGGGGAGTCACCGAAATTAAACAAGTCAGGTGTTACTCTGTCACTCTTCCCCGAACTCTTGTTACTGGACAGTACGGCGGTATCCACACAGTGCACAGTGGCCAGGGTGCAGCCTCGATTTACTCGGATCTCCCTGTCAGATACATTGTGAACTTGAACCACCACTCTTCTAGCAAAAGCATGGGCTCTAGCAGGCAGAATACTTGGTTTGACCAGCAGCCCCTCGGGCAGTTTTCCATTTCCTGGTGCATCCAGCATTAATATTTTGTTCTTGACATCCTTTTTTATGCAGACCTCTCCTTGTAAAACACATTGAGCATTTGGTGCCAAAAGCAAAGATTCCGGATCCTTCTTCTAGATGACCCCAACCGGTTCCACTGGTTCCATTCTATCAGCATTTCTCTGTGCCTCATAGGCCCTTTTAATCAAGGGCAGAATTCTTAGAGCTCTGCCAATCCGGGACCTTTGTTTTTCATAACACAACTGCGCCAGTCACCCAAACATATGTGCATTAGTTCCAATCAACAACGGGACCCCATCATACAGTCCAATAGGGGGACACACTAGGGCCAGTGTCTCCACTTGCTCTGTCACTCCAGCCACAGAAGTAGGAAAGAGCAACCAAATTCGGATATTGACAGAGTAGGGGTAGGCCTTCTCACTCAAGCCCCACACATGTAGCCCCTCCAGGGGTTGCAGGGGCACATCAGACAAATGCTTCTGATACCAGTCCTGAAACATGATTGTCACTTGGGAACCACTGTCTAGTACAGCTCTGGTGGATACCCCATTCACTTTCACAGTAGTCTCCATAGAGGGGCCCACCACTTCGGACCATTCAGGGGGCATTACTTGAGATGTCGCTCGGGCATTGGCCCTGGTGGCAAAACTTTTCCGGTTGGCTCCCCCTGGTGACCGGGCACAGGTTTTGTGATGTCAGGCCACTAACCTGCTGTTAACTTTCCTCAAGTTCTCCTTGAACGGGGTGTTTACCCCATTGGATCTCTGGTTCTCCAATTCTGTTGGGGGTGAGAGCAGCCTGTTGCAGCTCCTTCACCATCTCTCTTAAGTCTCTAATTTCCGCTGTCAGGTTGCTCTCAATCCGGGTGTCAGAGGATACAACATGCACTCCCACTCCACTTTTAGGCTCAGGAGGAGCTTGATACAGATCCTGTTCCCGGTAGGTGTCTGTCAACCCCTTGATCAGCCCTCTCAGCTGTTGAGTCTTGTCTGGCTCACTCTTCTCAGGGGTCTGGCATGGATTCACGGCCCCAGCATAGGGTTCCCACCCCTCTTCATCAGTTTCAATTTAACAAATCTATCTCATCAATTGACAATATTCAGGAGGGTCAGCTCTCCTGTCATGCAGTTTGAGTTTCAGCACTATTACACTTGAAAATCTGTCTGACTTCAATACATGGTCTAATCGGACCTGGTTTAGCATTTGGGCGGACACTCCCCCTTTCCAGTGGGCCTTTTGCAAAGCCCTCGCCATTCTAGTAACAAAAGTAGACAATTTCTCATTTCTCCACTGTTTAGCTGACTTGAATTTCCATGATAGATCCTCTCTGGTTTCAGTGCTGCCAAACACCCCCTCTAAGGCGGAAAGATATTCTGCTGCAGTGGCCTCCGGACTAGTGGCTGGTAGGAATCGAATGGCTTCCAGTGCAGGACCCCTCAAGCTTTCCATCAACTGTTTCCTCTTTTCCCCTTCAGAGCACTGCCACTCTTGCACCAAAGGGGTAGCATAGTCCATCCATGTCTCCAAATCATCTTCCCCTGAAGGCACGGGCACAGTACCAGAGAAGAGTCTCAATCTCCGATAAGAATCTAGTTGAATGGGAGGAATAACCATAGGGATGATGGAGCTAGTATGGAGCTCTTAGAGGAACCCGGGAGATGTACATGGGGATGGCAGGGGAATGTGGTCACCTGAGATGTCTAATACCTTTACCAATTCCTTAGTGGTTCTCCCTTCTGTGGCTAACAGTTTGAGCAATTTGTCCTTAAAACTATTAGTCTTAGGGGACCCACCTGGGGTGGCCAAACCACTACGTGTGTGAATAACCCTCCATCTCTTCTGGGCACCCTCTCAGGGTCTATCGTAATACTGCATGAAAGCAGCACTTGCAGGGTCTGTTCGAGCAAGTCAGCATATTGCCCTTTTACTTCCACCTTGCCCAGACATTTGACACGCTCTACAGTAGAGACAATGTCAGCGCTTTTAATCCCCAATGGGACATCCAACAATAATACACCCTTTTGGGAGTCCAACTCCTCAGCTTCTCACCACCCCATCAATTTGTGCACCATCATCTTAAGGGGATCAAGTTTTAACTTGGGCATGGTATCCCCTCCATCTTCTCCTTTAAATTAGACATAATGGGGTACTTCCTTCACTCGGCCACTAGAGGACGCTAATCCCAGTGGTGCCTCCAAGATGTAACCCCCAGGTGGAGCTATCCCAAGGGCTACTACCCCTGCCTGTCTAATTGCTAACAGGTTGCGGGGCCTAGGTTCTATGGCGGGTGCCTCCACCCAGAGGTCAAGGTTTACAGTAGTTCAACTAACTTGGTCACAGCCCTCTGAGACACTGAGACCCCCTTTTATTCCTACTAGTGGCCCACACAATACACCATGAGTATCTTCACTATTTACATTTACCCCTAGTACTGGTTCAGTCAGCTTGACTCTGGGGACCCCCTGTAAAACAAGGTGAGGTGACACAATAGCCACTGTACAATACTTTAACATAAATGAATACCTCAGTCAGTGTAACTTTGCTGAAACAAACAGATCTGATTTATTTAAGGGGCTGTAACAAGGACAGGGGGAAATCAGGTTAATTAGGTTAGACACATTAATAATCACAGTAATGTGAGCATATTCAGAGTCCCAAAATGTCACTTTCTCCGGGTACCCAGGATGGTGGGGGGCTAGCTAGGATCGGTGCAGCTGATAGGGACCCTGTGATGGAAAATATTTGCACAATACCAAATTGTAATCTGGAGCCAGTTGGCTCAGTTTATGAAGAAAGAAGGAAAAGAAATCAGATGAAACACTTGCAATTGAATAGACAGATGGCAGGGAGCTACCCTGATTTGCGCTCACAAACTCAATGCTGAAAACTGGCACTGAGGGGGTCATGGATTGGCAGACACCCTCGCACAGCAGGGGGATGAAATTCTACAAGCAGGCACATAGCTTCAAGCAGAAACGTATTCAGTCCACCTGCATGCAATTGCCTTTCCGTCTACACACACTGGTCAAGAGGACTCGTTTAGCTGTCCTTCACAAGCACGCCACACATTTATATATAAAGGAAATTACTATACCAGGCAGCTGCTCTCCGATCCCGATCGCACTTACTGCTAGCCCGGGAGTTCACACTGCAGCGTCACTTTCCTGACGGACCAAGCTCGATTAAGCAGTTTCTCCAGTCCTCTACAGGGTGAGCCTGGTTCCCAGTTGTTCAGCTTCTCTTCTTCTCAGTAGCTGCGGATTCAGTCTGAATCACACCAGCAACATGCCACCCGAGTTTAGGTCTCCACATGCGCTTCCCGGATGAAACTCTGTAGCGCAGAAGCTCGGAGCTCCTTCCCCAGTCACGGTCACTATGGATCTGCTTCTCCAGGCACAAGGCAGGGCATTCCATTTGGGCACCACCCTGTCCAATTGGTGGACTTAGTTATCAATCACTCAAAACTCCCCCTGTTGGTGCAAATAGGCGCCAAGGTCCAGAGCTTCACTTCCCAGAACTACTAGCTATGTTTCTTATGGCAAGCCAGCTCCCAAGAGAGTCCTGATCCTGGTTGGTCCACATAAACTCCATTTTAGACCCCCCCCTGCACTGATTGGATCTATTAAATAGTTCAGATCCAAAATGGAGGGACAAAACACATAGAGTCCCAGCTGCAAGAAAGGCAGGTTAGACAAATTACATTTCCACCAATACTCTAAGCAATATGTGGCAAACAGTTACATCTTTGAAAAGTGCTCACTCTGCCCACTTAGCAGTGGCAGAAATGGAGCGATTTGTCAGCAACTCGAGCAGGACTCAAACAGGGAAACACACAGTCCCCCCATGCAAACTAATCATGCCTACAAGCAGACAGCTCTTAATGAGACAGTACCAGAGGCTCTAAAAGCACTCACAGATACACGGCTTAAACGCCGAACACCATTTAGGCTGGGAGCACTCAGCCAGCTCCTGGAAGACTTTTGGGAACCCCCATTTGCAGGGGGGTTACACCCTACATAAACACACCTGCAGAGATCAAGTGTCACAGCTGCGTTGTTTGAAAATGTTCACTGTCCTCACCAACTCTCCAACACACTGAGACATGCAGGCTGTGATTTGTTTTCATTTTCTTTTTTACTAGTGGCGCTCCGTTTCTCTCCCCTCCACACACACACACACACACACACACACACACACACACACACACACGCACACACACTTTTGTGAAGTGCCAATACCACTGCGAGGAAATGACCAGACAAGGGCAGCAAAGATGTACATCTCTCTTTTTTTATTAAAAGGTGAAGCTGGTATAGTTTTTCCCCATTTATTTTCCTTTGCGAGCAGAAAAAAACAGCTACAGAAAGGCAGCCATAGCACAAGGCAGCCGTGAGAAACGTCAGAGACAATGCTGCCGATTTACTGTATTTGCAATGGAAAAAAAAAAATTTCTTTGGTTTTTTTTTCACTGGTGGTGATTTTAAAAGTTGGACTGCCTGTTTGCTGTTGGTCTGATCTGTAAATGTGGACTGGGAATGAAGCTGGAGAGGAGCTGGAGCGAGTATGTTTCAGAGTTCACAAAAGAGCGGTCTTCTAGTGGTGATGAACTCACAATGTGCGAGCGCTACTAACTGAAAAAGAAACAGTTTTGTTGTACTGCTGTGAAAAAAAAATTAGTTTTCTTGTGCTATTGTTTAAGAAGTGGGGCAGTGGCTGTTTCGAATTGGTACTGAGTGAGAGGGGAGATGGAGTGGACTGGCAGCCCAACTGGCGGTGACTGAAAAGATGAGCAAGGATGTGCTGCAAGTTTGAACAAAGATTTATTTTTTTACAAGAAAGAAATGAGGATTACACACAATTGTTTCTTATCTGCAGATTTTTTATTGTAGTTGATTTGAGGGTGGGGGCTGATGCACTGGGCTCTCTTGCTCAGGTAACAAAAAAAATGGCAGCAGTTTGAAATTCTGTGCCCAGTGCTTCAGCCAATGAAGAAGCAGGCTGGGCACAAGGATACATGGTTTAGCATCTGGCAGGTTTGGACTGGGGCTTTTTATTTGGTGGGCATCTATTGTCTGATAGATGCCCACCTAAATAAGTGTGTCAGCCAATCAGATGAAAGAATTTTCTTTGCCCATTTTCTAATATAAAATAATCCCCAGAAATATCAGCAGGACTGTAAACACTAAATGGGAGCAGAAGCAGGTAGTTTCACTGGATGGCAACTGACACTACGATTCCCGATTTTCTTCCCAGGGACAAGGCTCCAGCTGGAAACCTACAATGCTCAATTTAACAAGTAGTGTTTTGTTTGAGGAGCACACAGTGAGCTAACACCTCACACCCATACTGCCTCACAGACTCATGTGTCTGTCCTGCAGCATAGAGTGTAACAGAATGCTAACCCAGTGAAAAATGCTCACAGAAGGGCGAGTGTAAAATAGCCAGTGATCCGGAAGTCAAAGCCCTAGGTCACGCTTCCCAGCACCTAGTATAAGTGAAACTTCAATATAAAAATAAGTATAAAACAGGCTCAATGTCTAATATAAAAATAATCCCCAGAAAAATCAGCAGGACTATAAACACTAAGTGGGAGCAGAAATAGGTAGTTTCACTGAATGGCAACTGACACTACCACTCCCGATCTGCTTCCCGGGGACAACCTACAAAGCTCAATTTAACAAGTAGTGTTTTGTTTGTGGAGCATAACAGAATGCTAACCCAGTGAAATGGTTAACCACTCCCTCCTCATCTCTAAGTTATCCTTGCTTGGCTGCTCCACAGGGATGAATAAATGGTTTCGGAACTACCTCTCTGGACACTCCCAATCTGTCAGTATTGGTACTACCACTCCCCCCCCCAGTGCTGGTCTCCATGGGAGTTCCCCCAAGGCTCCATCCTTGGCCCCTTCACTCTTCTCTATATTTGTCAACTCCCTCTCCTCTGACAGCTTTTGTATGTGGATGACCTTGTCATTTTCCACAGTGCCAAGTCCCTTCTGTGTATATCCACTGTCCTCACACAGAACTACTGCGCCACTTATAACTGATTCTCATCTAATTTACTTCTGGTCAATGCTAAAAAACAAACAAAGCTATGTTGTTTGGGTCAAAACTGTACCTCACGAGAACCCTCAATGCCAACTCCTCTCTCTTCATCTACCCCATTGATGGCCCTGCCCTTGGAAAAATGTCTTAAGTATCTGGGGGTACAATTCAACCCCTCTCTCTCCTTTGATGACCACACAGACCACACTGATTGCAGGGTTAATCAGAAGCTGGGTGCTGCATATTGTTTAAAGCCCTATCTTACCAAGGAGGCCCGCCTTGCTATCGTCACGGGCAATCTTCTCCCTATCTTTGACTATTGCTCTTCTATCTACTCGAGAGTCTCAACCACCCTTTGGACTAGACTCTCGGTAGCTTATAACAATGCTTGTCACTTTGCCATATCGGCCTTTTACTCTGCTCACTTCTGTGACCTGTACCACTCCCTAGGTTGGCACTCTTTGCAAGGCGCTTTGACTACACCCTTTGTTATCTCGTAGATGCCACCCATAGAAGCTCTAATACCTCTTCTCTTTCTACCCTCTTCAATTTCAAAACCCTGACTAGGAACCTCTGCTCCTCTGCTGTTCCCACCCTGGTGGTACCCAAAACTGCCAGCAACATGGGTGGGAAAGTTCTCTCAGTTTCAGCCCCCTCTCTGTGGAATGGTCTGCCCATCCCACTTCAATCTTCTCACACTCATCATAATTTTAAATACAACCTCAGATCTTGGCTCCTAGACAAATAAAGCTGCAACTGCCCTGCCCATTAGCTACCCCTCTGTCTGTTTATCTCATTCCCATTTGGCTAACTTTGTTTCTCTTCATCCTTTCTGCTGTTGTTCTTACTAGGCCTCCATGAGAACCCTCTCCTGTAGGTGAGGGTGGTCTATCTGGTAGCTAATCTGATGATAATTGTACCCATGTACCCTTTGTACCCATGTTTACCTGCTTTAGAATCGTTGTTTATCTCATCTTTTATATTATTTTACTACTGAACTGTTAGTTTCTTTGTACCCAATTGTTTACTTTCTGCTATTTTGTGCAAGATTTGTTTGTTACCTACTAGCTATTTTATGTTAGTTCCTACTTGTGCCTTTTGGCCAAGGTCGTGCCTGTAAATGGTCCTCTGGATCAATGCATCTACCCTGTTATCAAAGTAATAAATAAATAAACAAACAAACAAATAAAAAAGCAAAAATATCAAAACAGTAGATGTAAAAAAATGTTTTTCTTCAAGGAGCTCTGTCTATACAGTCCATCCTTCACTAGTACATCAAAGATTAAGTAGCTATTGCCTTTGTAATCTTCATGCCTCCAGGGTTCTGTGCTTGATTGACAGCCATAGGCTGTACCACTATCCCAGAGGGAGCTCATTACCCATATGTATTAACTCCTCACTGACAATGTGGAGCGATACAGAAACCTCATTTTCAGTAAGGTTCAGCGAAGATGCTACATCTCATTTTCAGTAAGGTCTGCTTCTACCCATTTTGACAATGTATTTACCCAAGATAGCCCAGCTAAGATGCAATATCACATAATCAGTGGGATCCTGCTTTTACCCATCTTTGCAATGCATTTACCCAGGATAGCTCAGGGGAGATGCAGTGTCTCCTTTTCAGTGGGGTACTGCTTTTACCTATTTTTACAATATATTTATCCATGATAGCCCATCTGACAAGCTATATCTCATTTTCAATGGGGTCTTAGTTTTACACATTTTAACAATGTATTTACCCAGGATAGTTTGGGATGGTAACAGAGGGTGGTGGAGGGAGAGTACGCAGTGGGAAGGGGAGAGTTTTTGTGTTATGTGTGAATGTGCAAAAATAAAAAACTATCAGTACACATAGAAACATAGAATTTGACAGCAGATAAGGACCGCTTGGCCCGGCCAGTCTGCCCATTTCCCTACCTAATGGATAAGCTGCAGATCCTAGTTAACCAGCAGCCTACTTCTTCCTACCCCCAACCCCTAGAATTGCCTTATGACTGTCCCATGCATGCTTGAATTCCACCATTGTTTTTGACTCCACAACCTCCTCCAGAAGGCCATTCCATGCATCCACAACCCTCTCTGTGAAAAAATACTTCCTTAAATTACCTCTGAGCTGCCCCCCCATCTTCAAATTGTGCCCCCTTGTACTTGCACACCTCTTTTTTTGAGAGATGCTACCCTCTTGGACTTTGTTGATTTCCTTGAGGTACTTGAAAGTTTCTATCATGTCCGCCCTCTCCCTCCTTTCCTCGAGGCTATACATATTAAGCTCCTTAAGTCTCTCTTCATATGTCTTCCAGTGCAGACCCTGCACCATTTTAGTCGCCCTCCTCTGGACAGCTTCCATCCTGTCTATGTCTTTGCGGAGATTGGGTCTCCAGAACTGCACGCAGTACTCCAGATGGGGTCTCACCAGCTGTATGTACAGAGGGATAATAACTTCCTGTTTTCTACTGGTGATGCCTCTCCCTATGCATCCCAGTATCCCCCCAGCCCTCCTTGCTGCCCTCTCACATTGCTTGCCCACCTTTAGGTCATCTGATATGACTACCCCCAGGTCCCTTTCCATTTTTGTTATTGTTAGTATCTCACCCCCATTGTGTACTCTTCCCCTGGGTTTTTGTTTCCCAGGTGCATTACCTTGCACTTCTTAGCATTGAATCTAAGCTGCCATACATTTGACCATTCCTCTAACCTTGCCAAGTCCCTTCTCATCCTTTCCACCCCACTTTGTGCATCAACTCTGTTGCAGATCTTTGTGTCATCTGCAAAGAGACATACTTTTCCTTCCAGTCCCTCTGCAATGTAGCTTATAAAGACATTGAAGAGGACCGATCTAATACTGAACCCTGCGGTACCCCACTAGTAACCCCCTTTCTTCAGAGTGGACTCATTTACTATTACTCTGTGTCCTATTCTCCAGCCAATTCTTTACCCAGGCTGTCATCTTGGGACCCACTCCCAGGCTGGCTAACTTGTATATTAATCTTTTGTGTGGGACTGTGTCAAATGCCTTGCTAAAGTCTAGGTAGGCCATGTCCACAGCCCCTCCCTGATCTACTACTTTGGTCACCCAGTCAAAGAAATCTATCAGATTTGTCTGGCATGACCTTCCCACTGTGAATCCATGCTGCCTTGGGTCCTGTGCCCCTCTGGCCTCTAGATACTCGACAATTCTTTCCTTCAGAAGTGATTCCATCATTTTCCCTACCACTGAGGTTAAACTAACGGGTCTGTAGTTTCCTGCTTCTGCCTTGCTCCCACTTTTGTGAAGGGGAATCACATCTGCCCTCCTCCAGTCCTCGGGTACCACCCCATCCTCCCATGATTTGTTAAAGAGGGTGGTCAGTGGTGTCACTAGTTCTACCCTTAGTTTTTTAGAATTCTGGGATGAATCCCATCAGGCCCCATTGCTTTGTCCGCCTTCAGTTTTAAGAGTTCTTTCAGAACCCTTTCTTCTGTAAATGGGCTGGTATCAACTTCTGTATCCAGAGTGTTTCTACTGTTTGTTTTAGCTACCTCCCCCTCTTCCTTTGTAAATACTGAGCAAAATATTTGTTTAGTTTCTCTGCCTTTTCACAGTCACCCTCTGCCCACCCTCCCTCCCCTTTATTAAGCCTCACTATCCCTCCCTTGGTCTTCCTTCGCTCCCTGATGTACCTATAAAAGGTTTTATCCCCCTTCTTAACTGAGTTGGCTATCTTTTCCTCGGTTTGGGCCTTTGCTGTTCTGACTGCCTTCCCAGCTTCCTTTTGCTTTAACTGATACAGTTCTCTGTCCTGCTCCTTCTGTGATTCCTTATACTTCCTGAATGCTTTCTTTTTCTCTTGAACCTTCACTGTCACTTCCTTTGAGAACCATAGTGGTTTCTTACATTTTGTTTTGTTTATTTGCTTCACACAAAGGCTTGTTACCTCTGTGATGGCAGTTTTTATTATTCCCCATTGTTCTTCCACCCCTCTTTCCTGCCCATTTGCTAGTGCATTCCTTAGGCACTCACCCATTTTGGCAAAGTCAGCCCTCCTAAAGTCCAGTACTTTTGCCTTTGTATGGCTTGACATTGGAAAAACTCAATGTTTCTTCATAGCTTCATTGTTTTTTGACATTTAGACCTCAAATTTTCAACATGGACCCCAACACTGAAACATTTAGCACGTCTGTAAATAGGTTAGTACTGCATGTTCAGGCTGAGGCTGTGGCAGTGCAGCATATAGTAACCATGTGCTGCTAAAGTCCTATATTCAGACTGGCACTGTCTGAATATGGGAGCAATAGCCTTGTCATGACTCCACTTTGTGATCAAGACAGATGGAATTTTTCAAATCCTGTCCGAAGTGTAATTTTGAACAGCAACAGTGAAAACATGTTTCAGAGGGTGACTGGAAAAATGACACCTGCCATGTTTATCAGGTGGATTAAGAAATGGGTTATTTTGTACATTTGGGCCCCAAATCGGCAAAAATCACAAAGTTATGAGTAAATATTGAAAAAAATCAATGTTTCCTCATTTATTTTTACATTTTGACCCCAAGTTTACTACACAATATTTCTGTGACCCCACTGTATGATCAAGAGCAGTGGGATTTTTCATATCCAGTCCAAACGGTGATTTCATGGAGCAACTATGAAAACATGTTTTGGAGGAATTTGAAAAATGACACTTGTCATGACCCTGAGGTGGGATAATGACTGCGCAGTGTTGGGAATATGTGGGCCCAACACCTGCATAAATCACAAAGTTATGAGTAAACAGTGAAAAAAAGTTTCCTTGTAATTTTGTTTTTTTGGTGAAATTTTGACCCCAAATTTTTAACATAGTCTTTTTGTGACCCCAACCTCATGCACCAGCAACTGTGAAAACAGGTTTTGGGAGAAAGTTGAAAAATTGCACCTGCATGGTACACGAGGTGGGGTAAAAAATGGCCATGTTGAAAAGTTGGGGCCAAAATATTAAAAAAGTGATAAAGTTATGAGTAAAAGTTGAAAACACATTAAAAAGCCATTAACCAAACTTGCCTTGTTTTCAGTCAGTTTGCAGTCAGCATTGGAAGCAGTAGGATGTTCCAGTAGTTGGAGGAGTTCATTGGACAGGTAAGTGAGGGGTGCAGAGGGTGGGGTGGTGGGTGCTAAGAGGGGTCTGAGGTGGGGGGCCCCAGAGTCTTGGGGGGAGAAGTAAACTTTGAGGGATATTTTTTTAAGTTTTACAAAAGACTATGAGGGATGTTTTGAGGTTCCTACACTGGGGATTGGACACACCAGTGTTGCTCTGTTCTTTGTTGGCACCGGGTGTGGGCACTCTGGTGTCACAGGATATGGTGGAGGACCAGGATAGAGGGTGTGGATGAGAGAGCATGCAGAGGGAGGGAATGGGAGGGATTTTTGCCATAGGACCAGTGTAGAGGGTAGGGGTGGGAGAGCATGCAGAAGGAGGGCGTGGGAGAGATTTTTACTGGCATTGCTTCATGACCTAGAGCAGTCAGCAGGGCATGAGTGGAGAGCCAAAAGAGGGAATAAAAAAGTGCAGATGGGTGCAGACAGAGAGAGAGAGAGAGAGAGAGGACATGCCCTGATGCATGCATACTTGTTATGTGCTTCAGCTGCACTGTGTGTGGAGCAAACATTTGTGATGCATTCAGTATTTAGTTACACCTTTCCAGACCTCATATATTTTCTCCTCCTCCATTCACAATACGTCAACATAGCTCTCACTATGCAGCTGTAAAAAGGAGGAAGGGAATTACTTTCTCGCTCTCTTTTCTTTTTGGTATGACAGTACTGAAAAGGAACCCTTATACCAGTTTCGTAGTTTTCTTTTTTTGGGGGAGTAGGAAGTGGGAGCCCATCAGTGGATCCCCAACAACTTTTTTTTGTAACAACTAATCTATAGGGAGTACAACTGGGGAGCGACCTTGGCAGTAAGTGAACAGGCCAGCACTAACAGGGTGAACTGCCCAGAGGACAAAGCTCCACTAGAATGGGTGTTGGTGTGTGGCAATGGTGAAGATATGCTTGAAGATCAACAATTATGGTAAGTATGTAACTTTCATATCCTTACAGTATCAATCCTCACCATTGACTCCCACTTATGGTCAAAGTACCATGCTTTCCCTTATTTTCTAGGGAGGAGTTGTCTCACCCTGAGGATAACCGATACCCTCAACCCTGTATGTGATGGAGAACACCTGAGAGCAGGGCTCCATACAAGTCTGGCGAGATCTGATGCTGCTCAGGGCCAGTCGGGGGCTCCTGTGGCACAGAAGCAGGAAGGTTCCCCTGCAGTTCTGACCTGACCTTGGGGAGATAAAATGAGCCACCTGTAAATGCAAATGAAACACCTTATGCCAGACCAAAGGTGTCAGTCAGGAATGGCAAAGCCATGCTGTCTACCTGATACAGACTGCAGTTCATACTGGTCTGGAAGCCACCTCGTTGGCATCATAAGATGCCCTTGACTGGGGCTGTGCTACCTCTAGACCCCAGGTAGAAAGGTCAGTTGCATGCCTGACTGTCTCACTTGGTGGCAATGTAGCTAACAGGCTGTGTAGCTGCAACTAAAGGTGATGGGTATAGGTTGATCTATACAGTATGCCTGATATGGCAAGGTGAAAGCCTTGCCCCCAAGAGCATCAGTGTGAGTGGAATCTGCATATGGGGGTCAGTCACACACATTGCTCCATGGCCCCGATGGTGTCTGCAATACTTGAAACCCTGAAGTGGGGTAAAGTACCTCACCTGCGGACCCCATGGGTGCACAGAACCACATGAGGAGGTCCCTGGAGATAACCAGATTAAAGAGGGGACACCTTCACATTGCCCTAGATCCCTCCTTCATGGTCCTAGGCCAAAGAGGAACAACTACAGTGTCAATGTTATGAGGTCTAAGAAGTTCCAATGGCAGGGATACCAGATCACAGCTTGTATGGGTTCATGGTCAAGTGCCTGGATCATCTCCACCAGGAATTGCTGGTACAGGGTATACTCAGCAGCAGAACAAGGGAGGGGGACAATTGATTTGTTGTCCTCACCAGAGGACATCGATGGAGATGAGGCACCACCTCCAGACAGGGTTGGTACCAGAGACAAAGGCATGGACTAGGCCCTGTCTGACACCCAATACCAATTATCTAAGGTACCAACCCACACCTGGTGTTGTTTCCATATTAGAGGCCCCTCAGGGCCTATCAACAAGGGCATCCTTTCCAGGAATTGACAAGGCTCTCTAGAAGGGGTGGAGGCTACAGGTCTCTCTGGGGCCTCAACCTAGGCTGTGGACCTGCATAGGGGGCCTCGCTCAAGGGGAGGGCCTAGCAGAGTCACCCAAAGGGTGTCCTCCTACATCTGAGGAGTGATTTGATCAGTGCCCAGGTGTGAACCCCCATGTGAGGAGAACAGAGCTGTACAGATTCCATAGGGTGACCCCTGTCCTCACTAGTGATGGTGACATCCAACAGCTCTAGAGAAAACTCCATCTCCAGGTTGCAATTTGACCCCAAGTCAGCATTACCTCTGCCATTGGGCTTAGGATCAGAAACAGACTCAGAGACAGGGTCATCCCTGTCACCGTGGCCTACACCACCCTTGACACATGTGCTCAGTGCTAAGTTCAACACCATGCCCAGAGCCATCACTCTTTTTGGTGTCGAGGACAACACCGAATTTGGGGATGACCTCTATATAACATCATCTTTAGCATCTAGCCCAGAATAGACCCAGGACTGGCACCATGGCCATCATTGCCTCCATCACCATATCCAGAGCTGTCACCCTCCTTAGTGACAACATCCGAATTGGCAACAGCATTGGTGCCAGTCCCTCTTCTGACATGATGACCAGTGTCAGGAGGGGTCTAGCATAGATCCTGGTGCCACCCACCATGTTGTCACTACAAACAGCGACAACAGCATGGGTGACACCAGAGAATAACATTGAAGTGTCCACCAGTGTAGAATGAGCACATATAGCTGTGGCCTCACCACTGGTGATGTCTGTTGCTCAGAGCACACAGACTGTGGAGTGTTTGCAGCTGACTACCTAGAAGGAGTTGACTGTCCACCTGACCCATCCACTGGAGTCTCTGACACCTCAGTGCAATGATGTTAAAGAGAATGCTGTACTTTCACAGAACCAGAGGTCCCAGGAAGAGACCCAAGCAAAAGGCTTAATGGCCTGTTCTTGGATGCATGCATGTCAGGCCTGCCTCTGAAAGTGGGGATCAGATGACCCCACCTCAACACTTGCTTCTCAAGGGTATGGCGGTCCATGGACAAGCATGTGTTGCATGCATCCAAGTCAGGCTCAGGTGCAAGACAGGCCACCTAGGTCTCGTGCTGGTCTGGAACAGCAATCAGTTTCCCATAGGGGAACGATGCATAATGGGGGGGCTGTGAGAGTTTCTTTGATGACTTGACCCTTTTTTTATTGAACTTCTGCAAGGCAGTAAAATAAAAAAACATAGGCTATACTGTAAATAAAGAACAAATTTATGGTGCTGTTGATATAATAAGCAGTGACCAGGTGAACTGAGGCATTGCACTTGTACAATGTACACTCAATGGCAAGAAGAACAGAACCAAGAATGATGAAGAAACCAGCAATGGCTATTGGCTGGCACACATGGCATCACATAGGGGTGTGCTGGTGTTGTGTCCAGTAACTATGGCCATCCCCCTGGCCGTAAAACAGCTTTGCTCTCATGGGATCCTAGTCTCCACAGCCCAGACCAATAACTGGCAGAGACGTACCGTTGAAGGATGTGACCCACTTGTGGTACCAGTTACTGATCAGTGATTTGCACCCTAGGATTCAGCTGAGGCAATGATTAACACCTCATCAGTTGTAGGAGTAGCATCAGAGCAGTGTCAGGTAAGAGGGTCATCAACACCTCATGAGGGTGTCACACTTGGGTTTGTTGTCTGCAATATCTGGAAGTTGTGATACACTATACTCCTCTGTCACAAGCTGTATTGAACAGTAAAATAATCAACTTCTGGATTATACTAAACAGACATCCAGAAGATTGGCAAAAATATGTCTACACGAGAAAGCTCATTTGGATGCTATGGGTTGTAAACCCTCAGCACGACTAAAGCATGTATCAAAACTGTTAACAATCTATGCTCTAGAGAATCTCCCTAGGTACATTTCTAGTAATATAACTTTAAGTTATAAATACAAAGAGCAGAGACATACAGGCCATACTAAATTCTAAATATGCCAAATTGTATACCACCAATGACTGTAGGCACACATACAGATATTATTTGGATATCCTGGAGGATCCACGCTTAAGGAAAATATATGCAAAATATAAAATAGGGACATTTCACTCCAAGGTCATGGCTGCTAGATGTAACAAATTATCTAAGCCTCAGGATGAGCTTTGTTGCTGTAACAAGAACACTAAAGCAGATCCGATGCACGTAGTATTTCATTGCACATGGTATAACAAAGTGAGGAAGGTACGGATTAAACCAATACTAGACCCAGGTAAGGTAAGGTCAAATTTATTTCTTAAGCGCCTTTCAGGTTATCAAGGTGCTTTACAACAAGATCCAATATAAACAAATAACAAAAATTCAAATCATACAGTAAAAACTTGATAAAACAAATAAGTCTTAAAATCAGATTTAAAACTCATGATGGTCGGGCATTCTCTTAACCGATGAGATAGAGATTTCCATAGGGTAGGTGCAGCATAAGAAAAAGCACGTTTCTCAGATGTTTTTAGATGAACCCTGGGAATCTCTAGCAATCCCTCATCAGTGGATCGGAGTGAGCAGTGGGGGCAGTAGGGAATAAGGAGCTCTTGCAGATATCGGGGTCCCTGCTCATGTAGGGCTTTATAGGTCAGCAAGCCAACCTTAAAGGTGATCTGCCACTGTACTGGTAGCCAGTGCAGTTCGCACAGCACAGGCATAATATGAGTTGTCCTAGATGTACTAGTCAGAAGCCTGGTCAATGCGTTCTGCACCAGCTGCAAGTGGCAGATATCAACCCCAGGAAGCCCTAGGTAGAGGGCATTGCAGTAATCAAGACGGGTGGTTATGAAGGCGTGGACCAATATAGGAAGGTCAGCCGGAGGAACCAGGTGTTTCACCCAGGCAATATTCCTTAGATCATAGAAGGAAGATTTAATGACAGTGGAGACCTTAGCTTTAATAGTCAAACCACTATCGAAAATAACACCCAGCTTACGCACCCAGTCTGAGGTCATGAGCTGGACACCATCAAGCCATAGACCCGAAGGATGCCCAGTCCCAAGACCTGCCTCCGGACGACCCGGGTCCACATGCCAACACCTCAGTCTTGTCTGGATTTAACCTCAGCCAGCTAGTGCTCATCCAATCTTTGATCTCGGTTAGACAGTTTTTAAGCACAGAGACTGCATCATCCTGTCCTGGCGTACAGGACATATACAGTTGGGTATCATCTGCATAACAGTGAAAACCCAAACTGTATTTCCTAATAATATCTCCCAATGGCAGCATGTACACTGAAAACAACATGGGTGCCAACATGGAGCCCTGCGACATGCCACAGGGCAGGGGGAAGGCATCAGAGAAATAAATTCCCGTGACAACCCTCTGTGACCTGCCCATGAGGAAGGATCAAAACCAGCTCAGGACACAGAAATGCCGCTGGTGCACCAAAAGCAAACCATGGTCTACAGTGTCAAATGCCACCGAGAGATCAAGAAGGACTAAGATGGTACGAGCCTTTTGATCTCTCACAATTAGGAGATCATTTAACACCCGAACAAGGGCAGTCTTGGTGCTATGTCTCTTCCTAAACCCAGACTGGAGAGCATCCAGGACATTGTGGGTTGTAAGATTGTCATCCAGCTGCAACGCAACCACCTTCTCAACAACCTTACCCACAAAGCGTAGATTAGAGACAGGTCTGTAGTTTGCTAGACAGTCTGGATCCAAGGAAGGTTTTTTAAGGAGTGGTTGATTGACCACCTCCTTGAGGGGATCAGGAAAAAAACCTTTTCCAAGGAACACCAGACAATTTCAGCAAGAATCGGGCAGATAACATCTGTGCAACATACCAATAGCAGTGAAGGACCTGGATCCAAACTACAGCTGGTTGGTCGCAAAGACTGGACAATCGTCACAATGTCCAAGAATTCTGGCTGGCTGAAGTCGGACCAGACAGGCTGGGTGCACACAACCTCCCGCTGATCTCCACAATCCCTCATAGAGGGAGTTGGGCCGAGCCCCGTCCTGATGCTGGCAACCTTATCTGCAAAAAATCGAGCAAGCTCATCACACTTTATTTGTGAAAAATGTCTTCCAGACTGAAGACAAACTGTATTGCATAGTCTGTCCACAGTCCAAAAGAGCTGAGCTGGTCAATTCCATGCAGCAGCAATCTCCCCAGACAGGAATTCTGCCTTCTTACAGGTTATTGCTGATTGATAGATCTTATAATGTTCCATCAATCTAAGCCTGTCAGCATTAAGGCAGGATTTCCGCCAAGCTCCTGTAGCCTTCGACCCACCCTCCTCAGCTCCTTCAAGGACCCATCAAATTAAGGGGTCTTTGGGCAGAGAGTTAGTGGGCAAACACAAACAGAAGCTATTGAGTCCAGAGCATCTCCCACCATCTTATTATAAGCCAGTACAAGACCGTCTGAATTCATGCATTCACACGATAAACCCGATAGTTCCAGCACCACCGATAGACCTTCTGGGGTAACTCCCCTTAAAGGGCAGTACCGGACCATCTCCATAGGGGCAGGCCTACTTGGGGGTGCCCCAAAACTGAACCTTATGGTGTGATGGTCTGACCAACCAGCTGGTTCCACCCCCAGATCCATAGTCTCCATCCCCAGGAAGAACACAAGATCCAGAGAGTGACCCCCAATATGGGTAGCAGAGGTAACCACCTGTGTAAGACCCAGCATAGTCATAAGCTGGAGAATATTATTTCCAAACCGTGAGAGTTCATCGTTGACCCAGGCATTGAAGTCACCCAGAATTAACCATCTGGGCAACTCCAAGGCCACGTCAACAATGAAGTCCACAAGCTCCTTCAGGAATTCTCCCACATCACTGATGTGATCACCGGAACCCTACATCTGCTCCCAGGATACACTCAAAGGACTGAGTGCACCCCACTGGCACATCCACAAGGCCTAGTTCTATTTTAAACATAATGGCTACACCCCCGCCCCTACGATCCAATCTCAGGCAGTGTATAACTGAGAGCCCGGAAGGAACAGCAGATACCAAAATAGGACCTGCATTCTCATCCAACCAGGTCTTGGTGATGCATGCCAGGTTAGATGTTCCAACAAGATCAGCTATAATAGCCATCTTGTTTCTAATTGATCTGGCATTGTATAACACCGCCTGAGCTGAATAGGTCAATGAGGAAGATCCTGAGACCTGCCCACTATTTGTGGAGCCCTTGGGTATGGGAACCAGACAGGAAACTCCCCCTTTCCTGACCCCATTTTGCCCCAGGGTATCTCCTAGTCCCAACAACTTCAGTCCGTCCACCCCTCTCCATTCTCCCACCATGCCCAGGTTGCCCCTTTCTTGATTGATTTCTGACTATCCCCAAGGCTCAACACCAGACAGAGGAAACTACAATGTGAAGAATATTGTTTACTATCGAGGATGACTTCATAATTACAAGAGCTGTAGAGTATCTAGCAAAAATTAAAAAAATGTGGAAGAGAATGATTTTGAAATAAGAAAATCAAAAAAAGTACTAACTTGTGATGACCAAAATTATCTTTATACACTACTGTCAGTTGTTATGTGTATGTCACCTGTACATTATATGAATGCTTGTTACTAATTTTTATCTTTTTATTGTGATATGAAATTGTAATGATCTATTTTTTATGACTGAACAATAAAAGACATTACTACTACTAAAATACTTCCCTGCCTTCACATAGGATACTGCAGTGTTTGGTTTTGGAAAGCAGATTTTATTTGTGCAAAGTGGGTGCACATAATACAGGTGTATTGTAGACGTGGAATCTACTATACCACAGTTCTCCAAAACAACTGTCACCATCTGATGTAGGAATTGCTGTGATGGACAGTGGCAGTAAAAAGCTGAAGGTGATGGATAATGGGGAGTTCAGTAATGTACACTGTGTTACACATGCAAAAAAACTGATAGTGAGTCATATACTTGACAAAAAAATGCACAGTTAAAAGAAATACTGCACATCAATATTGTGCATGACATTACAAAATAGTTTCACCATTCCCCCAAATGTGCTGGGTTCCTCCTTCATTACCAGCAGAAGCAAAATATGAGAGATGATAAAATGACTTTTATATGAGGCAGCATCTCTCTGGAACCAGCTTCCGCCTCACTTGCAGTCAATTACTATTTATGCTCAGTTTGAGAATGGAGATCCATTTATATGTGATTGCACTTGATATGCCCCATGGTATTATTTATCATTTTAGTGTGTTTAGCTACGTAATTTTTTTTTTTTGTGTTTGTAACTTGTACTTGAGCAGAAGGATGACTCTGTAAATTGGCTTATGCTTAGCAGTTCTATCCTGCTGAAAATAATGTGTTTGACCATAGCAATTTTACTTAATTTATTGTTCAGGGCATCTTGTTTATTGCCATTGCTATGACTGACAATATTACAGTCACTATTATGCAGGATACTACACCTACAATTAGATGGCAGTTCCGTTCGCTGCCCAGTAAACAACATAAATTAGGGGTTGTTACACAGTCTTTATGATTGCTGGATGAAGCCCTAAGCATCTGCAATCCTAGAATAGTCTAATGGATTTGTTTATTTCAGTTAATATTTTCCATTTTGTTTTCCTAAGCACAACTCTGTAAATTACAATTTAAACAATATTTTAATCTGTGTGAGCTACAATGTACTGTGGAGTCTCAATAACACATATAATTTGCTGGATAGATAGATAGATAGATAGATAGATAGATAGATAGATAGATAGATAGATAGACAAACATATACTGTGGATATATATTTCAATATGCCTTTTTTAAAAATCAAGAACAAACAGTAATATACAATAACAACAATACTAATTAAATCACAAACATTCAGTTACATATAAAAATAAATACAGTATACAGAATAAATATTCAAATAAAACATCAAGTAAGTAATGATCAATCCAGCAAGGTAGAAACAAACCCCATTTCGGACGTTAAACCCTGAAAGGCATGATCAAAAAGCCAGGTTTTCAATTTATTTTTTTTAAATAAAGATGGGGGCGGGGGGGGGCTGACTGATGACTGTGATAAGTATTTCAGGTATTTTTATTGATGCTTTGGGGTACAGTGTTTCCAGGAAACATCGGTGCCTTCTCAACCTAATAGTCCTTGTGTTTAGGGGAGTACCTTGAATAATGGATCTCTGCAGCCTTCTCATCTCTGAGAGCAAAATCTCGTTTTCACAGGAGAACACTGTTTTCATCTGCCTGGGTCTGGAACACACCACACCACCTGTAGTCATCTTGAAGCCATCAATATTAGACTAAGAACCAGCCTGCTGATGTGCTACCTGCTGCGGCACTGATGACCTGCATTTGGAAATTAGCACAGTGCATCAGAGGGTCAGACAGAGGGATGTAGGATGTGCAACCCAAGGTCAGCTCTCCTCATCTGGGGGGAGGGTTGTGGCTCCCCGGCATATCAGCAACACCTAGTGAAAGTTAGGTGTGCAATAGCTGGGCCGCTCTGCAGTGGGTAGGTTATGGTGGACATCTGTAGATCAGATGTGGAAGTGCATCTGACCCATGATGACATCATTGTACATCTACACCTCTGGAGAAACTCAGGAAGAAAACCTCTGGGATGGCTGTACCATGAAGCCCCAAGACCTTCACCTGAATGATGCAGCAAGTATAAGCCTCAGCTGGGGCCTCAGGTGAATCTTGGTCTCTTCCCTCGGGGAGCCCCACCATGGGGGGGGGGGACTGCAGGCCTCCCAGTCAGGCAAGCAAGGGGGGATGCCAGGTGCAAGACCTGGGTACTGAAGTGGGGTACCTCCCCTGCACTGAAGCTGAGGAGATAAAAAGAGTTGTAAAGAAAATTAGATTAAGAGAAGTTGCAGAAGCACTTCCACCCTCAAAGGCATAGCTCAGATTTTACCCTGTCTTGATCCCCAGATCGTTAATGAGGCTGGGATTTGCCCCACCCTTCTCCACATTGTACCCCTTTTGCTTATACTGTACACGGTTGAAGTCTGTCAAGAGGTCCAGATGGGATCCAGGACTACAGGTGCACTCAAAACAACCTGTATAGTCTGACACCTCATCAATAGTGGTATAGGCAGGATTTTTTTTTGGGGGGGGGTTGGATATGATATTTGTGAATTGGGACACATAAAAGCCGGAGATCTGGGGGGCCTCTAGGCCCTCAGAAGCTCTGGGGGTGTGTACATGCTCTGTGGTGAGTTTGGGGGTTTTCTTGAACAAAAAGCACGCTTTTGTTACATGCTCCCTGCCCCTGATTTCAGGAGATTTTTTCCCCATGGAATCGAGTTTGGGACACTCTGGCTGGTATTAGAGTCTGCAGCTGCAATTGTTGTGGACAACTGGCTGACCAACAGTGCCATCAACCACCCCATATGCATTTTTGTAATATACTGTGAAATATTTCTATATAAATGCTGGGTAGAGGCCCCCAGAAGCTCTGAGGGGTTTACATAATCTGTGGTGAGTTTTGGGACTTTTATCAAACCAAAAAACACACTTGTGTTACATGTTCCCTCCCTACCACTGATTTCAGGGGATTTTTTTTCTCCATGGAATCAGGGGTGTGGGAGGCTTTGGCTGGCATTAGAGTCTGCAGTTCCAATTGTTGTGGACAACTGACTGACCAACAGTGCCATCAGCCTCAGAAAGGAAATAGGGTAAAAGTGATACATGAAGGGAACTAAAATGGTACTGGGTTTGCATGAGAAGCACAATGAGGATACACTGAGATATCTCAACATGTAGACCCCAAGAGAGAGAGTGAGAGACGTTGCATGATAGAGACCAACAAGTATGGTACATCACAGGGGTGAACAAGATGCAGAAGGGAAACATTTTAAATGAGAAGGAGCACTAGGACCAGAGGCCATGCACTGAAGCTGAAGAGGGGAGTTTAACAGGGATGTGAGAAGATATTTCTTCTCTGAAAGGGTGGTAGACACCTGGAAAGACTGCCAGTGGAAGAGGTGGAGACAAAAACAGCGTGGGGGAGGCTTCAAGCCAATAGACATAGGGGTGTATCAGAGACATAGGGGTGTATCAGAAAACAGACAGCGAGAAGGGAGGGTTGCTGGACACTAGTTAGGGTCTGTAGAGATAGATTAAGCAGGGAACTTCTGGACAGACCAGATGGGCCAAGCGGTCCTTTCCTGATGACAAATTCTATATTTCTAATCTGCCCGCACCTCATGCCAAAGTAGGGCCCTACTGACTACTTTTCCTCACTGACTCTTCTTTCTAGACTGTGGGAAACTGGACAGGGGTCCCACCCACAGGAAACAAGCAGTGAGTTATGAGCAGGATTCTGGAGAGGACATTGAACAGAGGCTGGTGGTGGAGCAGACTACTGGAGGATTCCTAGGGTAGGCAGATGTGCTTGGCAGACAGGAGGAGGAACAAACAGCTGGGAGGAAGAACTTGGAGCAAAAATAGAAAGTAAAAAAAAATGGGCAGCTGAAGTTTGACCAGGTGACATTTTGCAAGTGGCATGAACGTGGACTGAAATAAAATGTCTGAAATTTGGCCTGGCAATTCTGAACGTCAGTCTTTTAAAGTTGGGCCTAACTCACTTATTGTTAGCTCTACAGATCTACAAGTTTCTCCTGTGGAGACAAAGGATTGCAAAGATAGTGGAAAGTATACAGACATGGAAAAAGTCTACAGAGGGAGTAACAGTCTGACATTTGTTTTGAGATGTTCTTTAGCCTAGGGGTACCTCACTGAATGGAACATTGGCCCTTTTCATGAACAAAGAGACTGCATTCTGAAAAAATGGACCCATTCACACAAAGTTGAATATTGTTTCTCTGCTAAATTGGTCAAAGGTAGGAACATCCTGCCCAGTGCTGGAAATGGAAGAAAATTTACTGGGAGAACCCATCACTTTTCATGTAGGATTGCACATACTGTACCTGACTGGAGCCTGGGGACACAATTCTTCATTGTATGTTACATATTTATTTGTTATGTAGCCACTGTAGTAACATTTATGCCTTTGGGGGCAGTCCATCCCCATTTTGCTCTGGGAACTGGTCAGGCTTTTTAATTGATCCTGGAACTGTTACCCCCCCCCAATTTCACCACTGTTCTTGCTCATAGTCACAGCTTGTGGGGCTGTACCACTGACATAATAGTGAGTTAAATAAGATATATATATATATATATATATATATATATATATATATATTATAGAGTGCGGTCGCACCCCTATAGTTAGGTTGAATAGGCAGTTTAATGTTAAATCCCAAATTTTGCACCTTAATAACTTGCAACCATTCAACAGATTTGCGCAGAATATGGTATGTGCTGTCCTGTGGGGTAGGTCTCCTGACATGCCAAGTTTTGTTTCGAGCAGATGTGCACTTTTCATGCAGTGCATAGTGAAAAAAGTGTGTTTTTCACTTTTTTAAGGGCCATTTTTTGCCAATTTTTGCCCATCGCACTGCAGCTACACCATTTGGCATGAAATTGTCAGGATAGAAAGAGGCTGCCCAAAGGAACAAGTCAGAGTTGGTTTGGTGAAAAAATATTAATCCATTCCAAATTCATTTAATTTTGAAATTTAGGGTTCTGGGCATGCTCAGTTCAGTCATTTGGATAGGGATTTTTTTTGCAAACAAGAATTTTTTTCATGAACAGAGATTTTGGCAGCTCTTAAACAGGGATTTTGACAGCTCACGAATGGGGATTTTGTTCACTTTGCGCATTAATAACTTCGCAGCTGTTCTGCAAGTTACATGAAATTTGGCATGTGTCCTCACAGAGTAGTGGTCTGTTGACATGCCAAGTTTCAAGTTGATTGGGAGTGCACATCTGGAGATATACAGTCCCAAAATGTGTACACCTGCATGTTTTGTCAAATTTCTTGCTTCGATTGTTTCACTTTGTGCACTAATAACTTAGTAACCGTTCTGTAAATTTATATGAGATTTGACATGTGCCCTTAGAAACTAATGGTCTCTTGATCTGTCAAGATTCAGTTTGATAGGGATTGCACATCTGGAGCTATGCAGTCCCAAAATGTGTACATCCACATGTTTTGTCAAATTCTTGCTCTGTTTCACTTTGTGCATTAATAACTTCACAGCTGTTCCAGCAATTTATACGAAGTTTGGCATGTGCCTTCACATACTAATGGTCTCATAATATTCCAAGCTTCAGATTGATAGGGAGTGCAGTTCTGCATATATGCAGTCCCAAAATGTGTATATCACCATTTGTAGTCAAATGCTTTCTTCACTTTTATGTTAAACTTAATAGTTTGTGCTTCAATAAATTTGAAAAAGTTCAGGTGACATGCATGGAATTTGCCATGCCCCATCATGAAGCAGACATCTCATGAAGTTGTAAGTTTTGTTTCATTGCATGTGAGGGCATGGAGATACTGTGTCCCAGAATGTGCAAATCACCTTTTTTTATACATATATATTATAGGGGTGCATTCATGCCCCTTTAGTTAGGGTTGAGTAGGCAGTTTAATGCTAAACCCCAAATTTTGCACCTGAATAACTTTGCAACCATGCAACAGATTTGCACAGAATTTGGAATGCACTGTCTTGTGCAGTAAATCTCCTGAAGTGCCAAGTTTCATTTCATAAAATATGCGCTTTTCGTGCAGTGCATAGTGAAAAAGTGTGTTTTTTGCCTTTTTTCCCTTTCTTTTTGCTGATTTTTGCCAATCACACTGCAGCCACACCATTAAGAATTTTGGCTTAAAATTGTCTGGGTAGAAAGAGGTTGCCCCCCCAAAAAACAAGTCAGATTTGGTTTGGTGAAAAAATATTAATCCGTTTCAAAGTTACGAAAATGTTTTTAATTTTGGGTTCTGAGCATGCTCAGTACAGTCTTTTGGATAGGGGTATTTTTTGCGAACAAGGATTTGCCTCACAAACGGGGATTTTATTTATTTATTTAGTGTTTGTTAACCAGGTAGGAGCACTAGCCATGAAATGACTATTTTCAGGCATGACCTGGGAGAGTTCAACAATCAGACAGGTACATAGCATGAGTACAGTTAAATTACAATAGTATAGGTCAAAACAGTCAGTAGTAATGAATATATGCAGCCAGGATAATAACAATCAATAAAATTCACTTAGAATTTTGGGAATAAAACCCTGCACTGTCAAGGAGGAAATACAACATAGCAACAAAGAAATATTGGTCAAATTAGTCACAACAATGAACATTCAAATAGGAAGCGAAACAAGGCAAGGGCAAATTCCTGACTGGGCAGGATGCATTATCATGGCCTCGGAGACATGAATCAGGTGTGGGGGGAGGGTAGATGATCCCTCAAGGAGATAGTAAGGGTAATAAGGTATGAGGTAAGGAGGTGAAAGGGATTTTGACAGCTCACAAATGGGGTTTTTGTTCACTTTGTACATTAACTTTGCAGTTGTTCTTCCAATTTACATGACATTTGGCAGATACCCTCACAACATAGTGATCTCTTGATATACCAAGTTTGAAGTTGATTGGGAGTGCATGTTTTGTCAAATTTCTTGCTTCAATTGTTTCACTTTGCACACTAATTACTGCACAAGTGTTCTGGAAATTTACATGCGATTTGACACCTGCCCTTAGAAACTAATGGTCTCTTGATCTGCCAAGATTCCGTTTGATAGGATTTGCTTATCTGAAGCTATGCAGTCCCAAAATGTGTACATCTGCATGTTTTGTCAAATTCATGCTTTGTTTAATTTGTGCATTAATAACATTGTAACTGTTCCTACAATTTACATGAAGTTTAGCAGGTTCCCTCACAAATTGATGATCTCTTGATCTGCCAAGTTTCTTTTAGATATGGTGTACACAGCTGGAGATATACAGTCCCAAAATGTGTACATCTGCATGTTTTGTCAAATTCTTGCTTTGATTGTTTCACTTTGTGCCTTAATAACTTTGCAGCAATTCCAGCAGTTTACATGAAGTTTGGCATGTGCCCTTACAGACTAATGATCTCTTGATCTGCCAAGCTTCAGTTTGATTGGGAGTGCACATCCTGAGATATACAGTCCCAAAATGTGTACATCCCCATGTTTTGTCAAATGCTTGCTTTGTTTCACTTTGTAAATTGCACAGCTGTTGCTGCAATTTACATGAAATTTGGCATGTGCCCTCACAGACTAATGGTCTCATAATATTCCAAGTTTCAGTTTGACAGGGAGTGCAGTTCTGCAAATATGCAGTCCCAAAATGTGTATATCACCATTTGTGGTCAAATTCCTTCTTTACTTTTATGTTAAACTTAATAGTTTTTGCTTCAATAACTTTGAAAAGGTTCAGGTGATATGCATGGACTTTGCCATGCCCTATCATGAAACAGATATCTCATGAAGTTGTAAGTTTCATTCCACTTGCATGTGAGGGCATGGAAATATAGTGTCCAAAAATGTGCAAATCACCTCTTTTATGTAGATATAATATAGGGGTGCAGTTGCGCTCCTGTAGTTAGAGTTGAGTAGGCAGTTTAATGTTAAACACCAAATTTTGCACCCAACCACCACACCCACACCCTCCACAGACCAGCAGGCATTGGGGTGTGCCTTGGGGTCGTCAGGCCTGTCACCCCATTCTCCTATTCCATACCACCTCTGTTTTCTTACAATTGGAATGGGGTTAGAGTTAGGGCCGACAACCCCAAGCACACCACGATGCCTGTTGGTCTGTGGAGGGTGGGGATGGAGTGAGATAGTTGGGTTGGGTGTCAGTGGGGGGAGGTGTTAGGGTTGGAAACCCTAACACCTCGTTTCCCTACTTTTGTTACTTCAACCCTAACTGATGCATTAACAAAGTTTTTTGCAATGATATATATATATATATATATATATATATATATATATATATATATATATATATAGAGAGAGAGAGAGACAGAGAGAGAGACATAATTTTGCTTATATATCACCGGTTTTCTGCAAATATATATCCCCTGATTCTTTATAGCTCAGTATATCACTACTGTAGGTACATGTAGCAAGAGAAGGCTAATGGATGTTACTGCCTTCCACTTTTCTGAGGTAGTGTTTAAGAGTGCAGGTCTTTTGGATTAGATAATCAATTAGTTTTTTTAAGGATATCCTTTGAGTTGCTTACCTCCTCATGACCTCGCAAGTGGCTTCACTGGCACTCCAAGTCCTGCGACAGTGCGACTGCAGTCGGTTGAGCTCCGGACTCTTTCCTCTTGTATGGCAGCAACTCCCATCCTCCTTGTTCTTCAACCCACATGCTGCCTCACTGTCTGGATCTCTGACCAGGCACAGGGGGAAGGGGTGGCGGCAGCGATGGGGCCATACCTGGGCTGAGACTGCAAGCAACCACAGAGAAGGGAACCTGAAGGAGCCTAGGGAGTAGGATCAGGACTATGTGGGGCTCAGTGAGTGATGATAGTCAGCTAGCTGATCCTCCAGGCCGGTAGTGCCACATCGCCACAGACAATGAGATCCTCTCGAGTCTCTGGGTCCAGATAAATCACTTGGCACTGCAGTCCAGGTGGAGCCTGAGCTGGGTTCAGGGAGGGGGTCAGGACCCACATGGGGGAGATCCTTCTCCTTCCTTGGTTCATTTGACTTTGTGCAGCTCTCCAGCACTGTAGCCACAGTGATGGATGGACATTTACTCCTCACTCCACAAGCTGTGCGACAGTGCATGCCGTTACTACCATCAAAGGGCCACCACATTCAAGCCATGCCCTTTCTTGATTGGCTCAGAATGGAGAGGAAGAGGAGGAGGAGAGGACTTGCCTGGTGACCAACCTGACCTGACTGGAGCGCGTCCACTTGTCTAAGTTACACTAGCCTGCAGTGCTTGCATTATGGGGGTGGGGAGGAACTGGAGAACAGCACTGTTGTGTTTCATGCAGGCAGATCGAACAAAAACTTCAGAGGTAATTTGGGGGAGTGTTTGAACACCCTGAACCCCCCCCCATGCCATTGCTCATCAAAGGTCTCTGTGTTGGTTTGGTGCCAACCAGTCTTCTGTCAATGGATCTCTACATTGTGGTCCATTGAGAGTTGACTTTCCCCAAGTTTACACTTTCATTTCCATTCCCATTCAAGATCTTATGTGCAAATAAAGCTCATCGATGGATGGAGGCCAAGGTCTATCTAGTCCATCAGCCACTTAGCAGTGGAAAAAGCTGTTATAATCCACAGAGACCATGAAAGTATGCAGCCTACTTTCAAATATATTCATTGATACTGTATGACTTGAACCACTTAGTCTGGCAACCTAATCCATAATGAAGCAACTCACTGTGTGAAAAAATAAATGCTTTTTTATTAGTTCTTACTGTTTGATCTAACAGTTGTAACAGCTGTAATGAATGACTCCTGGTATTAAATTCATTCTGTGCTTTGAGTTGTATGTTAAATTGCACTCCAATATTTCATTTGGCACTGACTCATAGACCAGGATCATAGCTCTCCTAAGTCTCCTACACTCCAGTGTAAACATGTTCAGCAGTTTCAGCCTCACATCATAATCTAGACTTTCATGATCAACATCATTCAGTTAGCCAGTTAATTATCCTACTACCGCTGCTCCTTTCCTCTTGCCTCTCATGTTTCACCCCCCTAACACCCTCCCTCTATCTACTAACCCCTCTCTAGCTTCATACCTCGATTCCTAGTAAGCCCTGCCCTTTCTGGCTTTATAACCTGCACTGTATGTATAAAAACTGTATATAACCTGTTTCCAACCAGCACTGTATGTATATAAACTTTGTTCTACTTGTCTTGTTTCCAAAAGTTTTAAGGTATATAATTGACTTATCTGTTGTACATTTTTTTCTTGTTTTGCTTACCACCCCACATTTTTATGGGTGTGTATCAATGCTCTATTGTGACACTTGGACAGCTGGTTCTGATTACTCTATGCTTTTTGTAAAATAAAAATGTGTTATTGGATGTCTTTCTTGAGACACACTGAGACAGCCTGTGGGATGACACCCCCCCCCCCCAGATCTCAGCTAAAAGATGTTATCCTAAAAGCCAGAAGATAATTACAGGCTAGAAGAGACACAAATTAAGGATCTCTTGTTTATCTAGCTTGATGGTAGCTGCCAGCTGCTAGGATAGAAACTCATAAACTTTTATGACGTTCAGAGGAAACACAGTTAATTGACTGGTGTTACAAAGCATATTACACCGCAGTGAAATCTGGTAGAGTGAGTTGAAAAGAAAAAGCTCTTTGATGTCTTTGTGAAAACAGGAAACTGCTCTTGGATGAAAGAAAGAACTTGGAAAATTACAGACTTGATTGGGAAGTCACATGGGGAAGCATGTTTTTGCTGATGTCACCTATTTAATTTACCTTCTGAATGATGAGACATCCTGGTTGTATGATTTTTAATAAACAGAGGAGGAGCTGGGTGATATCATGGAGAAGGGAGGCTCAAGACAGTTGTTTTAATTATGGTGTGACTGACCTTTAGACACACACACACATGTTTGAACTCTGAAGCTACAACATCTACTTTTTTTTAGCACTATTAGAAGAATACATTAGATAGGCAAGTCTAAGTGTATGGTTGGTAGGAAACTGCACTTTAAACCTTATTCTTTTAAGTGAGTGTATATTTTGTGATATATTGTTCTGTATTTACATTTTACATATTTTTTTATCTATTTTAAGTAAAACTTCTTATTTTAAGAGACTACTTGGTGTGTCTTTGAAATTATTTTCTTTGACAAGTGAAGCATATATGGTAAAAGCTGACACTGTATGTAAGCTTACTGGTTTACCAAACTGGAAAAAGGTAAGGGTTTATTCTGAGGTCTTTCATAGAGTTCTTAAGGATTCATTTTGTACACCTGGTTAGGTGCCCATAGGCGAAAGATATCTGCCCCCGAAAAGCAGAATTATCTGAGTCTGTACATTGGGTACGCTAGCAAGAGGATCACAGTTTGAATCCCTCCAGAGCTTAAGACCAAGAATTGATTCCAACCCACAAAACAGACAGGAAGGTTACCCTGTTCTTTTCCTGTTCACAATACGATGCTCAGAGGTTGGCACTGTGGGAGCAGAGGGCCTGACCTTTTGAGTGGGGTTGTGACATGTACCAACCATATTATTGCCACATTGTGGCCTGGGTCATGCCTGAAAATGGTCCACTGGACCAGTGCACCTACCCAGTTACCAAAGACATAAATAAATAAATACTATTGTATGTTAATTAGTTTTGTGATAAGTTGATTATGGGGCACAGTACTGAAGGCTTTCCTAAAGCCTAAATAAACAAAATCCACAGCGTTCCACTCATCCATAGCCCTGCCTACTTCTTCAAAGAAGGTGATAAAATTAGTAAAACAGGCCATTCTCATTGTGAATCCATGTTGTTAAGTATCATTTATATTGTTTAAGTCTCTGTATGCTATAATTGGGGCTGGGAGAACTCAGTGAAGTTCTGACCCTTATTAAATAAGAACTGGAACGTGGTGGAGTTCTGATTTGTTCTGATTAGTTCTGATTATTTTAAATGTAACCCCTTGTTACCCGGGGTTACTAGAATCCCAGTAAGACCTAGTGGTAGGCAGGGAAGGCAGCTTGTGAAACTCCAGTTAAATGGGTTTCACACTGTCTCACTCTGTTCTCAGTCTCAGCTGAGACTGAGGGATGACATCACCAATAGAACTTTCGCAGCTGCATAAGCCACATTGGAATCTGCAGCAGAGGGAGTTAGATAGAACGTTGGGAGTTTTCAAAGGGAAGAGTTCAGTTCTAGTTTTGTGTTCAGTAAGTGAAGGTGTGCTCAAGTGGTGGAGACCGCTGTTCGGGTCTCAGTGCCCCTCCCTCCATGGGGGGAGTAAAGGATCCCCATGCAGATTCCTGGGGCAATCCCCTTAATTCTGCCAAGAGGAAGGAAAGCTGCCTGTTCAGTTCAGCCTTTGTTTTGGAAAGTTGGAAGATTTGTGATTCGCCTGTGGGGCACCTGCAACTAAAGGGTGAGTGTCTGCTCTGGCAAAAAGGGCAAAATGTTTTCTTCACCCTGGGACATGTGTGGGAATCTAGGAATTGAGCTACATTTTGGGAAGCCTATAGGACTAGGCCAAACAAGTGAAGTAGTGTCAAATGCTAGGTGCTGTGTGATTTCAAGTAATATGTAGAGGAGATGCGCGAGTTCATCTACCCTTTAATCTACATTCAGAAGTTTCAGTTTTCCAGAGAAATGGCCGGGTATGGGCTGTGGGAGCTGAAGGTGGGCAAACCCCCCATCTTTAGTAACCAGGTCCACCTCTACGGATTTCTGCTGTGGTTGCTACTTTGCCTCATGCACTTGGCCAGAGATGGGGGAAGTACCCAGACGTGGGGTTGCAAAAGGGAAAATCTCTCTAGGAGTCACAGACTCTAAGTGGTGTGGGGAGCCACGACAGGATAATTGGTTCATTCTTCCAATGGACCGTGAATCAAGTGGCCGGCAGGGGAGCCGGGCCAGTCGGGCTGTGTACCCAAAGCGCGTGCAAGTCCGGGCTGTGTGCCTGGTGGGTCCAAAGCCTGAAAACAGTATAATTGGTTCATTCTTCCAGTGGACCGCGTTGTAGTCTCTAATCTGCATTACCAGGAAATGTAGCCATGGGGTCCATCTATGCTTTGTTTTGTTCAGTTAGTATGTGAATAAAAGCCACACTGAAGAATCCCATTCCTGGTTCTGGACATTACAGTTATTGCTTCCTGTGTTCGGATTTACTTGGGTGCCCCTGTGCAGAGTAGTCAAACCTAGGTACCCCTGTGCCAAGTAACCTTATCTTCCCCTAACCCAGGTCCCCACCAGCTACTGCTGTCAGCTTCAACAGCATGCCACCTGTCATTCTGGCAAAAAGGCAGGGGTGAGGGGTTACATAAATATTGAAAAAAAAATGCGATAAAATGCATACAACTGACCAAAGTTGGTCATATTCAACACATAGGCCAAAAGGAACTCATTTAATGCATAATTTGTATAAAACTTACAGTAAAACTGCTAAATAAAATTATACAATGGCAGGAGAATTTCTTGTTTCCTGATTGGTCAATGTATGCCTGTGACAGTGATGTTATTGAACAATAACATCACTGGATTAATTACAGGCACACAGGTGATCGCAGAACAGGAAACAAATCCCTCCCTCCCCACAAGAATCATGAATCACACACTACTCTATCGGCTGCCCGACAGATAATTTCATCCCTCCCTCACTCCCGATTCTCGTCACCACCCTTGAAACACCAACATCTGGGGAAAATCAGCCACACCACAACCGATAGTGTCACAAATTGAATTTATGCTGTTTTCCCCCAAAGCAAGTGGCTTCAATGAACCGACGAAAGTGTAACTGCCGTTCGCATGCAAGTAAGTGATACCGCCCAATTTCAGCGGAAAAAATGGGCATGAAAACACACTCATGTAATCCAAGCTGCTTTTGTACTCACTGGCACAATAATTGTTCAACCATCTCAGGGAAGTCTTTTCCAACCCTCCTCATGTCCCAAATAAAACATCCTGCACAGTCTCTGACTGGATCGCACCCCACTAATAATGTTAATCAAAAGAAGAGAGCAGAAATAAAACTTAAAAGGCCATTTCAGCTGTCGGTGAAAACACCGCAGGGGGAAGGAGGAGGTAGCTGAGAATGCTGTAAACCATAAGTTCTCACACTTTGTGATAGTGAGCCTCCCCCAAGCTATGGAACAGATTTCGAGCCTCCCTCAAATTTGGAAAAAATCTTGGGCCTCCCTTAGAAAAAAATTATTATACTTTTGCACAGTACACCAGGAACCAAGCGAGACTAATAATGTTGACAGAGTACATTCACTTTATATTTGACTTATTGTTCTCCACCCAAAACCCCACACCCCAGGTTATCCTTGTCACTCCACTATTCTGACTCTTGGACCCTTATTATGCTACTTCCTCTCTGGAACAACTAACCTAGCCACATCATCTCTTTCCCCCCTTACCCTGTTAAGCAACTTCTTGTACCCTTACCGAGGTCACACCTGAAACATGTATTGGCTCACAGTGCCTTTTCCAGACACCAATTTACATACAAAATAAATACCTACTGTAGAAACAAGCCTCGACTCAGTGTGCATTTCCTAGCCACTTATTTGCATATAAACAGCTACTGTATAAACAAGCCGTGACTTGGTGTTCCTTCTAGTCACCAATGCACATGTAAATACACACCTACAGTATAAACAAGCTTTGGCTCAAGGCCTCTCCTGGTCACCAGTCTATGCATAAGTAAAGAAATTCAACTGCCATTATCCATATTTAGTTTGCTTGTTCCCTTCACACAAAACATTCAAAACTTAACATTTAAGTACTATACATTCTCAGACTTCACTGGGCCTCCCCTGGAACAGTATGGGGCCTCCCTTGGGAGGCTGGCCTCACCATTTGAGAACCACTGCTGTAAACCATCACTGCAGCAAGTTTACAGGCTTCAAGATTAGTCTTGGGAAACCAGCATCAATTACTGAGCAGCTCCACCTACTGGCTGAAATATATAGTGAACTTTTTTTTTAAAACGTACCTCCACTCACAAATAATGGGGGGAAAAACAATTTTTTTTTTAATTTTTTCCTTTTTAAAAAAAATTAAAATAACGAGCCATTGTGTCATAGCAATAACTGCTAGCTGCTTCATGACTGGGTTGTACTAGTGGCATATACTGCTCAGGCCCATGACATGAGTATGCTGGGAGAGAGAGAGAGATGGAGGGAGACAGACAGATAGACAGACAAACAGATGCAAGCACTACTTTGCCTGCCTGCCCTGTACATTGTACACACACAGCATAGCCATACTGAGGCCAAGATTAATTTCTTTATTTGTGATTTCTGTGACTGTAGAATTTCTCTTTGGCCCCCAGTAGAGTCTCAGTTTGTATGTGTGTGTGTGTGTGTCTCTCTCTCTCTCTCTCTCTCCCTCTCCCCCTCCTCCGGATGGTGGCACAAGTCAAAGATTTATTTTGCCCACCTGCTCTTGCCCTGTGTACACATACAACCACACTGGGGCCAGCAATAAACTTTATTTGTGATTTCTGTGACTATAATATTTCTCTTTGGCCCCCAATAGTCTCTCTTTCTCTTTTTCTCCTCTGGATGGTGGCACAAGTCAAAGATTTATTTTGCCAGCCAGCCCTTGCCCTGTATACACACAACCAGCCACAATGAGGCCAAGAAGAAACATTATTTGTTACCGACTGACCGACCAACTGACCAACCACAGCAGTTGCAGCCCGCACTCAGATCTCCACCACACGTGACTGTGATGTGTGGTCCTCCTGCTGCTGGGCTCAGCTCCACTCCTTTCCTCAGTCTTCTTTGTTCCGCCCAGTGCCATCCATTCCTACGTACCCCCCCTCTGTGGGGTGCCAGGCATACAGAAAAAAAGCCCTGCTTTCCATGAACCCAGAACCAGACTTCTGCAGCATATTTATCTAGGTCCATGGATTCAGGGTTTAATCCGGGGCTCTGTATTTCAGATGGAATAGTCCGCCCAGTTCTAGCTATAATATAGTCTTTTATATAGCCTTATATATAGCCTTTCACAAGCTTCACCACCACAGAAGTCAGGCTCACTGGCCTATAGTTACTTGCCAATTTCTACTGCTTTTCTTAATCTTAGTGCTGAATGTTTGCTTGCTGTATAACTGGAGTTTAACAAGCCCCTGATGCTGTCGGGAAAACTCTGAAAAACACAATTTCTAGACACAGTTTAGCTTATATTACACCTTTTTTTGTAATTGTCACCCTTATTTGCTTATTACTAAGTATATTTGCATGGAAACAGGATTTCTGCCCCATTTACACTGTTTGCTTGTCTACTTCTGCAATCACAGTTCTGTTTATGACATCTCAATCTGTTATTGTGGAGATAATTATAAACAGGGAATTATGATGTCATGTATAGACAAGCAGCCAAAGCTAATAAAGTCCATGGGACAGAAATCTTGTTTTTATGTCACTTCCCTCAGTAATAAAGGAAAAGGAAATGCAAAAATAGAGTTCTGGCTGAATGGTACAGAGGGTAAATGCACTAAACTGTAAAACAGGAGGCTACAGGTTCAGCTCCTCTTAGGGCCACATGCAGTACTGTCTATAGCAATCTGAAATACAGTAAGCTTGTTGCTAGGCCAGTGGTGTGGGGTGTTGAAGTGCTAGACACCTCACCTCTCACCACACTGCATCCTGTATTTGGGAATAGACCAAGATCACTCAGGGGCTGGCGGGGAGAATAAGGATTTAGTGCCCATTGATTGATCTCCTTCTTCAAGGTGTGGGGGTGGGGGGTTGGGGCTTTGTGTACTGCTGCTTGGCTGCCACCTAGTGGAAGATATATGGCACAGCAGTGGTCACAGCAATTGAAAATCAGAGGCAGATGTTGAAAGTGCACCATCTTCACAGCCTACGTGTGTATCATAGCATGCCACTGACTCTGACATGAAGGAAGTAATTGGAGGAAAAGAATTCCTGTCTGTAGGATGATGCTGCGACCCTGAAGGCATCACACCACCACCATCCATGGCACCCAGTCACACAAGGAGGTAAGAAGTAGATGGGATAAATCCTGGAGGTGGGCTGATGGGACTGGGGTTCGACAGCAGAATGGGACAGATGGAGAGGGGCAGGAGGATAAAGTCCATATGAAAAAAAGGGTTGCAAAAATATCTGAACAATAAACTGAATTGTGTCTAGCTCTCATATTATTCAGAGTTATCCAACTGGTATCAAGGGCTTTTTAAAGGGGACATAAACAACATGTAATTTAAATCAACTATTGCTGGTGTTTTCTGTTCAATATTGACAGACTCTTAACATATTTGTTGCTATTTTATTTGCATTCTGTATGCTGTTTTTTCCCTGCTCTGTTTGGTGCTTTCAAATACACACACACACACACACACACACACAGTGAGGTTTGATGTTTATCTTAAAACCCTGATGATGTCTGCTAGCTGGTTAATGGGTAGAAAACCAGTGTGATTGGTGGGGTGTTTTATTCTTTGAACTACAAGAAGTTTATGCCCATCAGCCAGCACTGAAAACTGTCACCGTCAGCCTTTTCTGCACTGGCTTTTGAAAGGGAAGTCTCTTGCATTTCCACATCCATCGACTTATACTGTACACATTTACAAAGTCCCCAATACAAGAGTACTGTACTAATATGTTTGCTTTTCACGTGCACGAAAGCAAACATAACAAGCATTTGTCAATGCCAAACATTCACTTGCTGGTTTATGCCAGGATGGGTAATGGAGGGTGGGGTGTGGACAGCACACAGTGGGAGGATTTAATTGGATGCTGGGTCTAGTGGAGGAATGGAGGGTGTGGTGCACACAGCACACAGATGGAGGGAGCGGGAGGGTTTAATTGGATGCCGGGTCCAGTGGAGGAACAGAGGGTGCAGGGCAGACAGCACACAGAGTGAGGGAGTGGGAGGGTTTAATTGGATGCCGGGTCCATTGGGGGAATGGAAGGTGTGTGGGGTGGACAGCACACAGAGGGAAGGAGCAGGAGGGTTTAAATTGGATGCTGTGTCCAGTAGGGGAATGCAGGGTGCGGGGTGGACAGCACACAGTGGGAGGGAGCAGGAGGATTTAATTGGATGTCCAGTGGGGGAACAGAGGGTGCAGGGCAGACAGCACACAGAGTGAGGGAGTGGGAGGGTTTAATTGGATGCTGGGTCTGGTGGGGGAATGGAGGGCATGGTGCAGACAGCACACAGAGGGAGGGAGCAGGAGGGTTTAATTGCATGCAGGTCTGGTGGGGGAATGGAAGGTGTGTGGGGTGGACAGCACACAGAGGGAGGGAGTGGCAGGACAGCAGTGGCCACTCAAGGTCAGAGCAGGAATGGGGTGGGTGGAAAGAGGAACAGCAATCAGGAATACGGAACAGCCATGGGAGTATGGCGGCAGAGCCATGTGGACCAAGCAGACTTACCACTGGAGTGCAAGCCCTACAGTGAAAGGTGGAAGGAGCTGATGAAAGCATGGACATCCCAAGCTACAGCCATGCAGTGATCCCAGGCAGGAGAATAGACAGGGTGGGTGGGAGAGCCAGTAGCCACATGGCTGCAGCAAAAAACTGAGCACTCAAAGAACACTTAGACATGTGCTGTTTAAATCATGGCAGAGTGGTGGCAGGTGTGGTCCACTGCACCACCGAACTTTGGGTAAAAGCCCTGCATAGTAATTACAGGGGGTTAAGATTTGGTTTAATCTGTCAAAAATGTTGAATTTTTATTTTGACTTTGAAGAATAAAGCTACATTAAGCCAAGCAACCTTGGGGTACTGACAGTTCTTGTGATATAAAGTTAGTACTGTAAATTTGGCTTTATAACATCACATTTGTGATCTATAACTACAGCCCCACTTAAAATCCTTTTCCTTTTTCTTTAATACTCATTTATTGAAATTCTCATTAGTCTTCACAGAACAGAGCCAGTAGATACAAATCCAAGTCCAAACATATCAAATATAACAAGATACAGTACATCTGTCAACCAGCTAAATAATAGGCAGAAGCAATAATTAGAGGTCACTAGTTTTCTGGAAAATTATATGTTGGGCTGGTACATTATGGATGTCGGAATAATGTGAAGTTTAGAGTTCATCCTTTCAGTAGCAGATTTTTTATAATAAAGTAATAATCTTTTTTTCAAAGTGCCCTTTCATAGATGAATACATTCTGTAACTTCACAACTAGATCAGGAACAAACCAATAGAATGTCCTGAGATGTGGGTAAATGCTTTGAGAGCCCAAAATGAAAAGCCACTGAATGAAAGGATTATCTTGTCAGTCAGTCACTTCTGTTTTAAAAGGCTATAGAGAAAGATTCATCCATGGCTGGGTCAGATGCTGGGACAGGGAATGGAGGGTTTGGAGTGGGCAGCACTCAGATAGAGGGAGCGGGAGGGTTTAATTGGATGCTGGCTGGGTGCTGGGATAGGGAACAGAGTGTGCGGGGTGGGCAGCACACAGAGGGAGGGAGCAGAAGGGTTTAACTGGATGCTGTCCGGGTGCTGGACAGGGATAGGAAGGGGCAGGGTGGGCAGCACACAGTGGGAGGGAGCAGAAGGCTTTAACTGGATGCTGGCCAGATGGATAGCCTGTGACATAGACGACCGCGATTGGTCACTTTCAAAAACGGCGACTCAATCGCGGCGCTAGTCAAGGGCTACCGACCAGGGAGGGTGACCGGATGGGGGGTTCGTGCATATAGTGACAGGATGTCACTACGTACATGCCTGCAGGGGAGTGAGCACGCTGAGTGAGGGGGGAAGGGGAGGAGGGAGGGTTTGTGAGGCATGGTGCCATGGTGGGCTGCCAAGCCGGCTCCATGGCATGGTGGGTGGGTGGTGGGCTGGGATTCCCAGGATGCTGGGTTCAGGTCTGGGTGCATGTACATTTTGTTGCGCCAGACTGAATTTTAAGTTTGCACCCCAGCATGCAATCCCTGGAGTTGAGAATTCTTTGTGGGGAGATGTGGGGGTGAAGCCCCCACTTAAAAAAGAAAACCTAAGTCCCAGCACCCTTTTGTTGTACTGGTGGTGTACATCACCATACTGATTTTCGGTGATGTACACTCGCCTAATGGTGATCACCTTTCCGTGGTCGCCATTATGACATGGAACCACGGATGATGGGACAGGGAATGGAGGGTGCAGAGTAGGCAACACACAGAGGGTGGGAGCGGGAGGGTTTAAATGGATGCTGGCCGGGATGCTGGGACAGGGAATGGAGGGTGCAGAGTGGGCAGCACACAGAGGGAGGGAGTGGGAAGCTTCAACTGGTGCTGGCCAAATGCTGGTACAGGGAATGGAGGATGTGGGGTGGGCAGCAGACAGATGGAGGGAGTGGAAGGGCCATAAGCTGTAGACATAACTCCCACCATGCGCATTAGTGTTGACTCTACTGCACATGCCCGGAGTTACAGCTACTGAAAGAAATGAAGCGCTCTCTCATTGGAGTGGTTAATTTCTTTCAAGTAGAGGACATGCCATGCCAGCAAAGTAGAACTACTGTCATGACCAGAGTGCCTGGTCACTGATTTACACTGCCAAGCCCATTGCTGTTGCAGCTGTAATTGGCTTGGCAGTGACACACCTCTAAAATGTCTTATAGTCCCAAGACGTTCCTTGCGCGAGCACAAGTGAATGCAAAAGTGGGTGTTACTTTGACATTTTTCCAATCTGAGATTACTTTAGCAGATGCAATAGATTCATTAATTATTTAGGCCAATGGGGACACCAACTCCTCTGCTGCCTCTTTTAATACCCTGGGATGGATCTCATAGGGGCCTTCTGACTTGTTAAGTATTAGAACTTTCAATCTCTTTTAAGTAGTAATAGTAGTAGTTTTATTTATACAGTACCCAGTCTTGAAAGCATTGGATACCTTACAAAAAGCAATACAGAAAACACAACAGCACAGAGACAGAGATATAATAAATAACCCATTAAGTTTAAAGAGCAGCTTCCTTGTACCACCCAGCCCAAACATACAATAACCCTTATCTGTCCCCAAATGGATTGAAACATCTTTTTCTTAATTAATTGCTGCCTGTATTTGATTAAGAAGAGATCATATTTGGTGCAGTGGAGCCAACAGCCCAAACTCTGCCACCTCCTGTATTGCCAGATATGCCCCAGCACTCGCACATTTTGTGATGTCAGTAAACAGAGAGCATGGGGGAGGGGGCACTTCATAGATAGAATAGGGATAGTTCTAACTTGCTTTTTATTATATTTTAGAGTTCTGATTACATCAAATCAAGGCCACTGCTCATCTAACAAGAACCTTGATTTGATATAATCAGAACTCTAAAGTATAATAAAAAGAAAGTAAGAACCATCCCTATTCTACTATATGGAGCACACCTCCACACTCTCCATTTACTGACATCACAAAACGTCTGACAATACAGGAGGTGACAGTGTTTTGGCTGTCGGCTTCATGAAGCCAAATATGATCTCTTTTTTTATAAATACTTGACGCAAGGTAAGGGTTATTATATGTTTGGGATGGGTGGTACTATCAAAAGTGCAAAGTTGCACTTTAAGTAATAATAAATAAGATCCCATTCGTATTTGCTATAAATGGATCCTCTTTGTTATATGACTTGTGTTCTCTAGCTGTATAACTTTTGTGGATAAACACTGAACAGACATAATTATTCAATTCCTGAGCTTCCTCTGTCCTTATTTACAGTTTGGTTGCCTCTTTGTTTGTGGGTCAACCATCCTGTTTTGACCTCTCTGTCTATTAAAATAATCTTAAAAACATGTTATCCTTAACAAAGTGGACTGCTCTGTTATCATGTTAATTTACAGTTTTTAATTTATGTTTTCACCTGCTTCTGTAACACTTTATTCTGTTTGATCCCCTTTCTATCATTCTTACTGTCTCTAAACAGTCTCTTTTTTGGTAATGCTAATCCCAAAGACAGACGCGTTCAAGACTGTCCTCATACAGTACATGTCTTCTTCATTGAGCTCTTGATTTTGAGACAAAAAATGCCTTCAGCATTCAACAGAGACCCCAAAGGCTCTAGCTTAGTGGTTCTTCCTCACTAGCAGTCATCTTTGTTGCCTCTGCAAACATCTCTTTCCCTCCATCCTCTGTGCTGCACGGTTTCTATAATATAAGTCTTGATTTCTATGGTTAGGATTAGTCAGGTGAACCCTTCAGACTGATATCTTTGCCAGATGGATGGGTGTGATGGCTGAGCCTTGACTGGATGGCTCCATCAGAGAATATCCAGTTCTCATCTGCATTTATATGCCCCATGTGTAGCTCCCTAGGGGCTCCATTGGAGTGGATTTAGAGGGAAGGCTTGTTCCTGCTCCTGTGCATGATTTCCAATGAAGGCTTGTCCTGCCAAGCTCTGCCCATTAATGTAGCTATTATGGATCTGGCCAACAGTTCTGTGACAGACCTGCATCCTGTGAGCCTTCACCCCACCACAGAGATCTTTATTATGCAGTACCAGCCAGGGTCACCCCTTCCTTGTTAGCTTGGTCTCTTCGACATTACTATGGAAGGTGAGCTCCCAAAAGCCAATCTTTCAGGTCTTTGGATAACAAAGACATGATGCTGAACCTTATTTTGGACTTGGTTAATTCTATTGATACCCTGGGGTTCAGTCATGCATGTTGCCCAGCCTGTTTGCTATGTCTAGCATATTGTTAACAGTTTGACTCTGTTCTTAATCTCCTCCTGAAGAACTGTCAGTAGCATGTGATGGACCTCCAAACAAATGAAATGGATGTGGTTAAGCATCAGCTTTCAGTGACTTTTGAAGTGGTGGATTTGGCTTCCTGCTCTGTAGGAGCAAGTGTCATTCTCTGCTGTCTGTCTTGTCTCTTCACCTCCCAATTTTCTAATGAAATCCTCCAACATGAGCCTGATATTTTTTTCTTCATATCTCTGCCTGCTGTCCCTGGTCACAGTGGCATCCCGCCAGCTCCATTACCAACACTTCTCATGGACTTACAGGTTAACCAGCACTTATACAGAGCCATACTGGTGAGTTGCCTGCCAAGTGTGGCCATGGTGTGCTTGCCCTGGATGCTGAGTGAACCAGGGAATTATCTTCCATTTTTCTCCCTGGGGCATCTGTGTGTGTGGTGCACGCACATGCATACTGATGCGTGTGCATTTTGTATCAACACAGCCCCCACACACACACACACGTTTGCTGATCTCGCCAATACTGCCACCCATCTTCCCCCAGATGGCAGCAAGTGAAAGGACTCAGAATTCTCCCTCCCTGTGGGGGAAGTGCCATTTTAGGATGCTCAATACTCCCTCACCTGGCCAGCCCCCAAGTGACCCTGGTCCATTCCCGAACCTGGGTCTCTTGTCTGGCTGGAAGTAAGGTGCCAGAGCCTTAGTCCTCCACACCACTGGGCTGGACCCTGATATTCTTTTTAAGGGTAAGAAATTGTTTGGGACCAAGGTGGGGGACTTTTTGATTGAGATTAGGAAGTCCAATCCTACATATGACCATCAAGCCACTAACCCATTGGCAAGCCCAGACTCATCTTTAGGTTGCTGGTTCTTACTCCATTAATGGTTATTTTTGTCTGCAATACCAGCAACAACTAATGACCAAAAAGTGACTGGATAGGAGGTCCACTACCGACCCTGTTACACCTCCTCATGTGGGTTAGAACCAATTCTTTCTGTGCCTATGTTAAATCATTTCCCATGAGATGGTCCTTTTGCCATCTTGCCACAATGATTTGCAGGAGAGGTCCTAAAATATCTGCTTCAGTACACTATAGAATGAGGGCCAGATAATTAAAATCATTAAGGTGTTAGGCTCAGATTATCTTTGGTACACAAACAGATGGAGTGGTACCCTATCCTGGACCTGAAACAGCTTCATCAGCAAGTGTTAGTCTTCCATGGTTACAACCAAATAATTCAGGCACTCACCACCACATATGATGCTGATACTGTACGTTTTAAGATGAGGAGTAACTTATTGTATCCATAAAAAACATAGTAGCACCCACCTAAAGCATTTCTGGTCCTGAACTGGACCCTTTTTCAAAGACTGTAACGTTCCATCTGAGTAAGTGCTTTAAATACAATTGTATAAAATCAGGACATTACTAGCTGCATGAGTTGATTAATTGTATTCAATGTATTAACACTCAAATATTTAAAACCAATAAGGAGACTGTGTGCTTTAGTACCTAATAAGGGCCTATTGGTCATATCATATTCCCCACTACAACAACCTTACCAAGAAATACCTCATTATTAGAAACATTCTGCTGCTTAACTTTGTTCTCTAAAAAAAACTGGAAATAATACTTATAAATTGTATGCATACACAATTACATTTGCTTTTCACTTCTATATATGTTTCGTATCTATATTTCTATATAATTAAAAGACCAAGAAAAAAATGGGGGGGGGTCAACCTGTCAACAATATCATATCGCATCTATACATCAGTTATTTCCTATCTTGTAAATATGGTTTTATTTCAAACCCTGTATTTAATCCTGGTATTCGGGTGGCCTTCAGATTAATAATCCAAAATGTTTCTCTTTTCAAAACTAAATTATTATAGTTGCTACCTCTAGGGTTAGAGCTTACTTTATCAATGGCTTTATAAGTGAAAACATGCTGCCGATTCTTATTTTTAGTATTCTCAATGTGTTGTGCTGTGGCATAGGTATTGTCCCCCTTATCTGTCGCTGTCTGATGTTCTCCTATCCTTACTTTAAAAGCTCTTCAAACAACATGAAGTCTTGCTATATTATAGACATTAGCAGTTTGATCCAGCTCTAGAACTGCCCCGGAGTGAAATGGTTAAAACCATTCCAAAATAGAATTTTGGCAGGAGAGCAGCTCTATCTGTGTCATTTCAAACTTGAACTGTCAGATTCTTTACTCCGCCTCAGTGAACAGTCGCTCCGGAGATTTCTCCTTCTGCTCAGTTCATTTCTCGGTTTAAAAAGTGTTTTCTCGGTTGGATTTAACCGAGAATAGTTTTATTTTAACCGCAAAACTGTTCGGTTCAAGCTCTATCTGTGGTAACCGTAAGTAAATGAAGGTTTTGTCTGTGTGGAACTTGTAAGTTATCGGTTCGGTTTTGAACCGATCAGTGGGTTTAAAACTCATTTAAAACTAAAAGTTACTATTTTAGAGTGCGGTTCCCGGTTCTTATCGGTTCTAAAAAAAACAGATTTATTACGTTTTTTTCCAATACCCGTGACACGGTTAGGAACCGATAAGGGTGTCTTGCCTGGCACTGCCGTTAAAAGGGCAAGTTTTTGGTTAGGCTGGCATTATGTCTGAGAAACCCAAAAGAAAAACCGGGCCCACTGGGTTTCAACACTGTGATGTTTGTGGGGAAGTCTTTGCCAAGGCTGACCCACACACCATATGTGTTTATTGTCTGGGGTTTGACCACCTCCAGTCAGACTGCCAGGTATGTAAGAATTTCCTGCAGCCACCCTGGAAAAAGATTGGGCAGGCTCAGGGAACGAGAGGCCAAAAGTCCACTGACCCGATGGCCAGCCCGGTTCGGTGCCAACCGAACAGAGGGAGCTCTCTGACCAGGGCCAGACTTCCTCGGCAAAGAAAAGCTGGTTCTGAGGAACCAATTCCAGTAAAGAAAACAAGAAAATCAGCAGGTCTGGAGTCCAAAATCTTCTCCAACTGCTGCAGAGATAGCAAAGCCATACAAATTGTCCAGTGATTGTTCAGGGTCCGTCCCAACCACCACTATCTGGTAAAAGGTCGGTTCGTCCGTCCCAGTGGTTCAGGATTATGATATTGAGGAATTTTATGAACCAGAGGAGGGGAGGAGGATTATGAACAGTATGAATGTGGCTGGGAAGGTCTGGGTGTGCCCATTGAACCGGACATCTCCCCAGACAGACCTTTAGAATCTCCCCCTATGCTGTCTGAGTCCCCATCTCATTTTATGTTTTATAAAAAAGTTGCTGAAACCCTCCAGCTTCCTTTAGAAGAGGCTGTGGATGAGCAAGAGGAGCCTGATTTTGTAGAAATGATGGATATTCCAGAGTCTAGGAGATTGTCTATTCCTTTACATAAGTCTTTTAGGAAACAAACAATTAAAATTTTAAAAGTTCCTAATTCTGTGCCTCCTGTAGATAAAAAGATGGACAGAAGGTATACATTGTCAGGCCCTGATACAGAATTCCTTTCTCAGCAATGCAGTCATGTTAGTAGTTCAGGCTGCTGCCTGTGATAAAGCTAATATTCCTTGGCTTCACATCCTCCTGACAAGGATTCCAGGAAGATTGATGCCATGGCAAAAAACAGTATATGGCAGCCTCTCTGGGACTCAGGCAAGCAAATTATATGGCTTATGTAGCTAGGTATCAGAAATCTAGATGGGATACTGTTATGCAATTGGCCAGCAGGCCCATGGCCAGCTGGCTAGTGAACTAGAACAGGTGGCTGCTGATGGCATTGAAGCCTCTAAGGTTCAGTTTTATGCTGCTGTGGATGTTAATGATGTTTCCTCTAGGGTCATGGCCACATCTGTAGCTTGTAGGGTTGGCCTGGCTCAGGTGTACTTAGTTTGTCACAGGATACCCAGACTAAGGCTATGGATTTTCCTGTGGTGGGAAATTCTCTGTTTGGAGAGCAGATAGAGAATTACATGAAGAAGATGGATGAATATAGGACTACTTACAAGAGTGCTCAGGCTAAGGAGCAGCAAGCCACTCCTCAAAGGCATGCCCCCAGGGGTAGGGGTAGGCCTTTTCACAGGCCTTTCTACCAGACTCAGGCCTCCTCTGCCTATGCTCAGAGGGGCTTCTTCAGAGGCAGGGGCAGACGAGGGATGGGCAGACCTGCTCCCACCCCGCAGCCTAAAGCTCCTGCGAAACAGGCACCCTGATGGGGTGCCCAGGGCCGATTCTCCTGTACCAGTGGGGGGCAGGCTGGCTTACTTCAGTCAGAATTGGGCTTCTTTAACCTCAGACAAGTGGGTTCTGGAAGTAGTAAGCCAGGGTCTGGTTCTCAGCTTCAAAAAGTTTCCCAAGTTGAGAAGCAGACTTTTCTACTTGCAAGTGCTTCAGAGACCCTCGCTCTGGAAACAGAGGTCTCATCCCTGTTAGCTCTCAGAGCAGTAGAAAGGGTTCCTCCCCTGCATCAGGGCAGGGGTCTGTATTCCAGATACTTCCTTACCCCAAAAAAGACAGGAGAATGGCAGCCCATTTTAGATCTCAGATATCTGAACAAGCATCTTTTGAAACCAAAGTTCAAAATGGTAACTCTGGCAATGATTTTACCTTCCCTAAGGCCAGGGGACTGGCTAGCCTCCCTGGACCTCAAGGATGCCTATTTCCATGTCCTAATCAGAAGATCCCATCGAAAGTACCTCAGATTCGAACTGCCCTCAGGTCATTACCAGTTCAGAGCAATGCCCTTCGGCCTTACCTCTGCTCCAAGGGTATTCACAAAGTGTCTAGCAGTGGCCCACTTAAGGATGCAGAGGATTGTTGTTTCCTATCTAGACGACTGGCTCATTGTAGGCCAGTCCCTAGAACAGGTAAAATCTCACCTGCAGGTCACCCAGCAGCTTCTCACCTCCTGGGTTTTCTGCTAAACCTACCAAAGTCGGTTCTGGAACCAGTCCAGGTACTCACCTTTATAGGGGCAGAATTGGACACAAAGCTAGCCAGAGCCTTTCTTCCCCCAGAAAGGGTAAGGAATTTAGTGGCTCTGGCCTCTTCCTTCACTCTGCAGGTCTCTCGACCAGCAAGACACTTTCTGCAGCTCCTGGGGCACATGGCTGCATCCACAGCTGTTGTGCAGGGAGCCAGATTTCAGATGAGAGACATTCAGTTTCACTTGAGAACCTTTTGGTCTCAGAGAAGAGACCCCTTCCAAGTTGGTCCCAGTGACTGAACCTTGATCCTAGCTCTCCAGTGGTGGCAGGATCAGAGCAATTTAAGAGTGGGGGTCCCTTCATTTCCCCTTCTCATGACTTGACTCACTACAGATGCTTCCTTCTGGGTTGGGGAGGCTCACATGTGCGACCTTTCCACCTCAGGGAGTTTGGTCCCCTAGGAATCTCTGCTCCACATCAATTTGCTGGAACTCAGAGCTGTCTTTTTAGCTCTTCAAGCTTTTTCTGCATCTGTCCACGACAAGGTGATACAAGTCAGAACAGACAACACCACAACAATGTGGTACATCAACAAACAGGGGGGCACTCGGTCTTCGGCCTTGTGCACCGAGGCAATGAAGTTGTGGTCTCTGGCCTGTTCCCTGAACACTTCCCTCATAGCAGTTCATCTTCCAGGGAAGGACAATGTCCTAGCGGATGCCTCCTCAGGATTTCCAGGGCCATCACTTAATGGTCCCTGGATCCTCAAGCTGGGGATAGTTTTTGCCAGGTGGGGCATCCTCAAGTAGATCTTTTTGCAGCCCCAGACAATCACAAACTTCCTCTGTTCTGTTGCAGACCTCCAGTGCTGGGCTCAGTTCCTTGGATGCCCTTCTTCTGGATTGGGAGGAAGTTCCTCTATGCTTTCCCCCTTTCTCTCCTATTCAAGTACTAGTCAAAATCAGATCTCAGCCTTGCAGGGTGATTCTGATTGCCCCGGATTGGGCCAGGCAGCCCTGGTACCCACTCCTTCTGTCTCTGACAGTCCATCTTCCCCTGTGCCTCCCCAGGAATCACAATCTGTTGACTTGTGCCCAGGGAAGGGTTTGGTATCCGGACCTCAAATCCCTCAACCTCAAGGCCTGGCTCTTGAGGAGTTAGAGTTTGCTGATTTACACCTCTCTCAGGGTGTTCTTGAGCTCCTAAAGGCTTCCAGAAAGCCTTCCACTAGGGCTACTTATAGTTCTAAATGGAAAAGGTTTTCCATTTGGTGTGCTGGGAAAAATATTTCCCCAGAATCTGCTGAATTGCCCATTTTGTTAGATTACATGGTACATCTTAATTCCTTGGGTCTCAGACCAGCTACCCTGAGAGTTCATTTGGCAGCTGTGTCTGCTTTTGTGTCAGCAGGAAAGTCATCCTCTTTCCTCTCATCCTGTGTTTTCCAAGTTTTTAAGGATTACTCCATACTAATCCTCCTTTTCGGAACCGGCCCTGCTTGGGACCTTAATGTTTGCATTGCCCAGTTAATGCAACCCCTTTTGAACCTTTGTCTTCTGCAGAGCTTAGTACCTAACTTGGAAAACTGTTTTCTAGTGGCTATCACTTCTGCCAGATGCATAAGTGAATTGCAAGCCTTGTCAGTGGAGACTGACTTTATTTCTTTCCACAGGGATAAGGTAGTCCTTAGGACTAATAGGAAGTTTTGCCTAAGGTGGTTTCATATTTCCATCTTAATCAATCTATCTCCTTCCAGTATTTTTCACTGATCACTCCTCTTCGGGTGAGAGAGGTTGCACAGCCTGGATGTTAGAGAGCTCTTAGTTATTATATAGAGCGTACCAAGGTCTAGGTTCGAATCCTCAACTTTTCCTTACCTATGGTGAAGTTGGGAAAGGCAAACCTGCCACTAAGAGATCAATAGCCAGGTGGATTGTCTCTTGTATCCACTTGTTATCAGAAAGTGGGCAGAGCCCCCCGTTTGAGGGCTCATTCTACCAGGGTATAGCTGCCTCTAGCTGCTGCCAGAGATATCCTTTATTAGAGATTTGCCAGGCTGCTACTTGGAAAACGGTACACACTTTTACCAAGCATTATTCCCGGATGTCCAGGCCAGGAGAGATGCTCGCTTTGGCACAGCTGTTCTTCAGAGCCTATTCCCTAAGTAGGTTCTGCCCCTCCTCCATGGAGGTACTGCTGTGTATTCTGCTAATGTCTATAATATAGCAATTACTCACCTTAGTAATGTTGTTTCTTCTAATGGAGTCTTGCTATATTATAGACCCCCCCAACCTACCCCTCTCAGAACCTCTACTTGGTGGGGTGCGGGCAACTTAGTGTGGGCACTGCTTATGTCCTGTTAGCATTTTGTCCCCTTTGGGACTCTGGGGGTGCGTATGTGTATGCATGTGTGTGTTTTATTATACTTATGTTCCATTTTCATATTATTAGAATGGTGCTAGTATTTCTGGTCCCCTGACTTGAGTCTTGGGTGTTGGGACCATCAATGGTTGTTATTATTTAGGTAGCCATTTGGCTAGTGTAGGTTACAGCTTCCACACAGACCTTAGTGAGTTTGGCTCGTAAAGATCTGACAGTTCAAGTTTGAAATGACACAGATAGAGCTGCTCTCGTGCCAAAATTCTATTTTGGAATGGTTTTAACCATTTCACTCCGAGGCAGTTCTAGAGCTGGATCAAACTGCTAATGTCTATAATATAGCAAGACTCCATTAGAAGAAACAACATTACTAAGGTGAGTAATTTTTTCTTATGGTTTTGCCTATATAAAAAGCTGAGCACGAGCATGTGGCTAAATAAATAACCCCCTTAGTATTACAAGTGATGCAATGTCAAATTTTGCATAATTTATTAACATTGATTGTACCAAAACTATCCCCTGTTGTAACGTGTTTACAGTAGATGCAGTTACTACATTTAAAGCATCCTTATGGTGGTGTTAACCATGTCTAAGGGTTGCATCCTATTTTGATAGTGGCTGTGAGTTAAAACGTCTTTTAAGCTATTCGCCCTCCTATAAGAAAATCTAGGCCTTGCTTTAACAGTCTCACTTAAACTTGGTTCTACAGATAAAACTTCCCGATGTTTATTTATGATTTTAGTAAAAATGGAAGTATGTGCTGTAAAGGTCATCACTATATTAAAATTAGAGCTAGCTGATTGATCCCTCTTGTCTGCATACATAATTTCCTCCCTCCCTAAATTGCTGACTGTATTACGAGCTTGTATCACTTTCTGTTCACTATACCCTCTCTCATGAAATCGTTTCTGCACTTCATCTGCTCTTCTTTCATAACTATTTTCTTTACTACAGCTGTGCTTCATTCTTATAAATTCCCCTTTCAGTATATTCCGTATCACATGTGCCAGATAGCGACTAGATGCCATAAGTACTGTCTTGCCATCTTTAACGCACAGCGCCCACTGCCTCAGATCTGGGTCTGTTTGTAGCCACCAGAATTCTCCTTGTGGCTATATCTGCCATTGGTTTGGTAAATTTTGGAAGGGTATAAAGATCCTTGGTGGTAATGGCGTAGGAGCTGGAAGTGCAGGATGAAAAGTGCTTAAGTTGGATCCACATTGAACACCAAGCATTTGACCCTGCCTGCAGCTCTCACTGTGACTGGCCAGGAAGAGACTTGCCAGACTTGGGGGGTGGCAATATGGGACCTGAGGTTGGATGTGGTACAAGTCTCTCTTTGAGTCTAGTTCCTGATAAGCCATCTAACATACACTGATAGGATGAGCCCAGATGGAAGTAAAGGGCCTGTGGGAAGTTTCCTTTTAAGGGGTTTGTCTGGACGGCAGTTCTGTTGTCCTGCTTCTAACCCTGGGACACCAATGGTCAGCAGCTCCAGTTTAGTTACTGGGACCTGGCAGAGATCAGGGTATGTATAAGTGCTCTCCCCTTGTCAGGAGTCAGAGTTCTGGTTATCAATGAGCCAGCAAAGGATGATGCATGAGACTGGCAACTGAATGTCCATACAAGCTTATGGAATCCACTTCACAGGTCTGCCTGCCTGGAATGCTGCAAGAGCAAGTCTGTACTCAGGAGGTAACCACCCCAGGAGTTATGGAAGACCGAATCATGTGGGCTGAAAGGTACTCGGTGCCACATTTTGATACTCTAAGTAGGAGAGGGTCTCACATTCAAGTCAAGTCCACCTGTAGGGAAAAAATATGTGCAGCCATTTACAACCATTGTTGAGCAGGAGAGGGTCATGGAATGCCTTGACTTTTTCTGAACTCACCTACGTGAATGTTTCTATCCCAGACCTTAAAGAGCAACTCTCTAGTATAATAAAAAGCTAAAAAACACTTAATAAAAGTCAAGGATTTTCTTCTTCGTATGAGGAATCTTCTCCTGGTGTCACGCGGGGTCAGGAGGGAGCATTCTTCTGACGCCACTTCCAAGCATCTGCAGGATCCAAAAAAAGAAATACTTTACTCCTGTGCACTATTTGGAGATGAGCCAGGAATACCAGGCCATGAGGAATTCCTGCCTCTTGCAACATCACCCTTGCTTCATCAAATTTCTTTCTTTTCTGCTTGGTGGCATAGGCAAGGTCAGGAAACATCCTGATCTGTTTTCCATCATGAAAAAGTGATTTTTTTTTCATTGTGTTGAGGCAAGCAAGTAATCTCGAGATCCCTCACCATCAGTATCGATCACTACTGTGTGTGGCTCGTGATTGTCTGAAACGTACTTCTTGTAAGTGACTAAATATGCTTTTTTGGAATTGTTGGACTGTTTGAGCTGCTTCTTCCCCCAACTGCTGAACCAGCCATTCTCGAAGAAAGAGAATGAGATGGTCACCTTTGGATTCCTCTGCTAGCCCCAAGATTCTGAGGTTTTGGGCTCACGCTTGATTTTTAAGCATCTCTGGTTGAGAGCGAAAGTGGGTATTTTCTTTTATAATGGAGGTAATGGCTCCCATAGCTGTATTTGCCTTTTCAGTGACTTCTACCAATGCAACAGTGACTGTTTCTATGGTAGACTCCTCAATAGCCACTCTGCTTGTGAGCACATCAAATTTATTGGAAAGTCCAATCACCGATGTGATCAAGCGAGTTAATTTGACTCCCAGTGTTTGTAAGGTTTCTTAATGGGCTCCTTCCTTGTGGTCGGTTTGCAGCCCTGTGCTGCCCTCATTTTCGAAGCTCCAGAGACTGTTTTTACTTTTGCTCCATCCCCAGGTGTTTTTTCCTTCCAAGGTTTTCCCATCACTTGCAGCAGGGGTACAGCACAGCAATTCGCACAAAAAAGTAGAGGTACCTTGAAAAATGCCACTGATTTAACTTTGTAATATAGTTCAAGTTACAGAGTTCTATCTTTCTGTGGCCGCATTGCTCAGGCTCCACAGCGCCCCCACCCCCACCAATTATGTTTTAACTTCATTGTTTTCTAGTTATTTGTTTTTATGTTATTTTACTTTCACATCCTGTTGGTCTACTAAAGTTTGTAGATAATACAGTACTTGTTTACCCGAGTCTTTCAAAATGTATCTGACTCTTCCCTGCTAACCACCCAATTGCTGTTTGTGACATCACAGGTTATTGTCATAGTGAGAACTATGATGTCATAAACAAAGGCACTGTGAGGTTAACAAGGGGTAGACAAATGTTTTATGCAACCTTTTAAGGCAGATTACAAAGATGTGCTATAAACCTTGAAACAACATTGAAAATGGAAAAAAAATGTATTCTCTAGTAAATTGTAATAGCTGAAACATGTTATCTATGAAAGGACATGCTGAAGTACAGAGCTGCTGTTTAAGAGCAGAAGTACTGTAGTGAGGCTCTCAAAGTATTCCACATCTGGGGCTTACCCTAGATTTCTGGCATTTGGAAGCTCTGTGTCATAGTACTGGTGGTGATGAATTGGAAAGGTCCAATGATCCTTATTTTCTTCAATATAAAGATAAGGTATCCCAAAATACCATCCTATTGACTATGTGTTACTATCATATGAGCAAATACATCAACATATGCTGAGATCAGTTACATTTTCAGCGACCCCAAGGATGCTAGATCTTACCTTCCTGTACTGCTTAGAGGCTAAATCAGCCTGTTGTCTGCTAAAGTTTCAAGTTTACAGTGATCAGTCATGCACAATTATTCAGATGTTACTTTTCTGTATTGAATGAAAATGAGAAAGGAAAAGTGTGGCCTACTGGGAATTCCCAGTGGGCTATACTTTTCCTTTCTCATTTCCATCCATGATTTAAAAATTGCCTGGCAGGCATTGAGCTGCACTGAGAAGTGATCTGTTTGTATCTTCTGCATTGGAAACCTTTGTTCATTCCATTTTTTTTTCAAGGCATGGCACAATCTTTTAAGTGTATGATTTCTGAAATTCTGACAATATTGTTGCACAATGGGGGTGCGTTTTTTCAATGATCTTGATGCAAGTACTGTTTCTGAGTTAGTATAGGTTTACGGTTGTTTGTTACAATTATTAAGATTTTCAGTGCAGGAAGAGTTTAAAGCACAGCTGACTTATTTTGGGGCTGACAGCTCTCGGAGCACAAATCACCAGGCCTGTTTTGGGGCTGGGAAGGTTTACCTGTGTCTGACTTGGATGTGTGGATTTTTCTGTTTGATTAGCAGGGTATTTTCTATCAAATTGTTGTGTAGGGCATCTTGCTGACAGGAAGGCACTCATTGCAGCAGTGGGTCAGAGCTTTTAGCTGATTGCTTTGCGAGGGCACAGTTTAGGCCAACCCTTCCACCCTCACCCCACCACCCTGGAAATAGTTCCTTTATACCTGGGGTTCTGACATCATTTCTCAAGAGTGCAAGGTGCATGTCACTGTCATATCCTCTCTAGCACACTGCACTGAAAATATAAGCATACAGATTGTATATTATAAATATATATTTCTATATTACAAACCAATCACACACACAAAAAAAAACAAATGTGGAGTAGTGCAATGTAATGGCTGTGGGGCAGCAGTCTTCCAGGAGTCTTTCTGGAGGCTGAGATGCTGCCCTATTTGCAGACAACTCTCTGCCCTGAGGGAGAAAGTTGCCCGTCTTCAGGCCACACTGTACAGTAGTACGGGGACCTTCCCCCAGGCCACACTGGACAGTAGGAAGGGAACCTCCCCCATCCAGGGAGAACCACAGCCACCACCACTACCTCAGAGGTTGCGAAGAAAACACAGCAGTTGGACCACAGTGTGCTCAGGAAGGGTGAGGATGGTGGAATGGAGGCACACCCAGTCAGTTGTTCCACTCCACAATCCATACACCATTCTGGGGGAGAATAGCTCCCCTATGGATGCACCCACAGAGGAGACTAAGGAGGCTGAGGGCAGCTGTCACAAGGGAGGCCCACAGGAAGGAGGCGGAGGACACCACAAGGAAAGGATGCAGCTCCTGGTGGGGGACTCAATTATTAGGGGGATAAAACTGGGAGGAGCTGGGAAAACTGAAGTAAGGTGCCTGCCTGGTGCCATGGCTTGGAGGGACAGGAAGCGCATCCTCAGGATCACGGCAACAGCTGCAAGGGATTCTGAGCTGGACATAATTGTCCACCTAGGGACAAATGACTTGGCTCATCATGAGGTTAGAGCAGTGCAGGAGGACATTGCAGAGTTGGGGAGGGGCCAAAGACAAGTAGCACACACAGTATCCTTCTCAGAGGTGCTGCCTGTCAAAGGCATGGGGGAGGCGAGGGTAATTGGCACCATGCAGTTTAATGAATGGTTGAAAATGGAGCGGAGCACAGGGTTTGGCTTCATTGGGGACTGGGGTTCCACCTGGAGGAACACCAGCCTATACTGGCAGGATGGTCTGCATCTGTCCAGGAAGGAACAAGTCTTTTGAGCAATCGGTTTAAATGCTTCATTGGCAAGCTTTTAAACTAGTCAAAGGGTTGGCACTGACAAGCAGCAGAAAAATCCCAGCCTCTCCCTACAAAACAGGGTACTAAATGAGAAAAAGACCAAGGTAGAACGGTCAGTGGGGGATGCTGCAACAGAAGGTAAAGCCATCAAAAAATGGAGAGCAATGAGTACCAATGCCCGTAGTCTAGGTAACAAGCTTCCTGAATTAGTGGCCTTGATGGAGGAGGAACATCCGGATATCGTGGCAGTCACAGAAACATGGTACATGCAAAACCATGACTGGGACGTAAACATACCAGGATACACTATCTACAGGAGGGACAGGGAGGGTAAAAGAGGAGAAGGAGGAGTTCTTTACATAAGGGAAGGAATAAAAGCAACAGAACAAAAGGGTAAACAGGGAGGAGAAGAAGCGCTGTGGGTAAATTTGGAGACAGGCAATGGCACCACAATACGCACAGGGGTTGTATACAGACCCCCTTCTCAAGTGGAGGAAATGGACAAGGAAATGATAGAAAGTATACTTAGAGTGGCAGAAAAAGGGGAGATATTGCTGATGGGTGATCTGAATATACCAGATGTTAACTGGAGTGCAGTTGCAGCTGCCACTTCGAAGAGTGCAGTTATTCTAGATGCCCTACAGGGGGCATGCCTTAGACAACTAGTACTGGAGCCCACTCGAGAGGGAGCAATATTAGACTTGATACTCTCAAATGGAGATGGAGAGAGGATAACAGATGTAGAAGTGGGTAGCCATCTGGGAACTAGCGACCATCGAACAGTATGGTTTACAATAAACACAGCAATAGAGTCAAGCCATACAAAGACAAAAGTACTGGACTTTAGGAGGGCTGACTTTGCCAAAATGGGTGAGTGCCTAGGAATGCACTAGCAAATGGGCAGAAGGAGGGTGGAAGAACAATGGGGAATAATAAAACTGCCATCACAGAGGTAATGAGCCTTTGTGTGAAGCAAATAAACAAAATAAGATGATGTGAGAAACCACTATGGTTCTCAAAGGAAGTGGCAGTGAAGGTTCACGAGAAAAGAAAGCATTCAAAAAGTACAAGGAATGCAGAAGGAGCAGGACAGAGAACTGTACCAGTTAAAGCAAAAGGAGGCTGGGAAGGCAGTCAGAACAGCAAAGGCACAAACCGAGAAAAGATAGCCAACTCAGTTAAGAAGGGGATAAAACCTTTATAGGTACATCAGGAGCCAAGAAGACAAAGGGAGGGTTAGTGAGGCTTAATAAAGGGGATGGAGGGTGGGCAGAGGGAGACTGAAAAGGCAGAGATACTAAACAGATATTTTTGCTCTAGTATTTACAAAGGAAGAGGGGAGGTACATAAAACAAACAGTAGTAACACTCTGGATAAAGAAGTTGATACCAGCCCATTTACAGAAGAAAGGGTTCTGAAAGAACTCTTAAAACTGAAGGTGGACAAAGCAATGGGGCCTGATAGAGATTCATCCCAGAATTTAAAGAACTAAGGGTAGAACTAGTGACACCACTGACTACCCTTTTAACAAATCATGGGAGGATGGGGTGGTACCCGAGGACTGGAGGAGGGCAGATGTGATCCCCTTCACAAAAGTGGGAGCAAGGCAGAAGCAGGAAACTATAGACCTGTTAGTTTAACCTCAGTGATAGGGAAAATGATGGAATCACTTCTAAAGGAAAGAATTGTCGCGATCTAGAGGCCAGAGGGGCACAGGACCCCAGGCAGCATGGATTCACAATGGGAAGGTCATGCCAGACAAATCTGATAGATTTCTTTGACTGGGTGACCAAAGTAGTAGATCAGGGAGGGGCTGTGGACATGGCCTACCTAGACTTTAGCAAGGCATTTGACACAGTCCCACACAAAGATTAATATACAAGTTAGCCAGCCTGGGAGTGGGTCCCAAGATGACAGCCTGCAAAGAATTGGCTGGAGAATAGGACACAGAGAGTAATAGTAAATGGAGTCCACTCAGAAGAAAGGAGGGTTACTAGTGGGGTACTGCAGGGTTCAGTATTAGGTCCGGTCCTCTTCAATGTCTTTATAAGCGACATTGCAAAAGGACTGGAAGGAAAAGTATGTCTCTTTGCAGATGACACTAAGATCTGCAACAGAGTTGATGCACATGGTGGGGTGGAAAGGATGAGAAGGGACTTGGCAAGGTTAGAGGAATGGTCAAATGTATGGCAGCTTAGATTCAGTGCTAGAAGTGCATGTAATGCACCTGGGAAACAAAACCCAGGGAAGAGTACACAATGGCGGGTGAGATACTAACAACAACAAAAATGGAAAGGACCTGGGGGTAGTCATATCAGATGACCTAAAGGTGGGCAAGCAATGTGAGAGGGCAGCAAGGAGGGCTGGGGGGATACTGGGATGCATAGGGAAAGGCATCACCAGTAGAAAACAGGAAGTTATTATCCCTCTGTACAGACAGCTGGTGAGACCCCATCTGGAGTACTGTGTGCAGTTCTGGAGACCCAATCTCTGCAAAGACATAGAAAGGATGGAAGCTGTCCAGAGGAGGGCAACTAAAATGGTGCAGGGTCTGTACCGGAAGACATATGAAGAGAGACTTAAGGAGCTTAATATGTATAGCCTCGAGGAAAGGAGGGAGAGGGGGGACATGATAGAAACTTTCAAGTACCTCAAGGGAATCAACAAAGTCCAAGAGGGTAGCATCTTTCAAAAAAAGAGGTGTGCAAGAACAAGAGGGCACAATTTGAAGATAGAGGGGGGCGGCTCAGAGGTAATTTAAGGAAGTATTTTTTCACAGAGAGGGTTGTGGATGCATGGAACGGCCTTCCGGAGGAGGTTGTGGAGTCAAAATCAGTGGTGGAATTCATGCATGCATGGGATAGTCATAAGGCAATTCTGGGGGTGGGGGTAGGAAGAAGTAGGCTGCTGGTTAACTAGGATCTGCAGCTTATCCAGTAGGTAGGGAAATGGGCAGACTGGGTGGGCCAAGCGGTCCTTATCTGCCGTCAAATTCTATGTTTCTATGTTTCTAGTCTGAACCTGTGTCCAAATAAATGGGCCAACATGTGCAAATGTTATGTTTAAACATTTTGGTGCATTTATGACAGTTTATCTGCTTTACAGCAAAAAGCTATGTGTGAGTCAATATTTTGATGCATGCACCATTTTCCAATCAGAAATTGAGGTACTTGCATTAGGAAGATAGACTACATTTTATGTGGTCTAACTGACATGATGCTCGCTGCCATATCTGACTCTTTTTTTTGCTAACATTCATGAAATCATATGGTTGAATAACCCCCAACAGAGTAATGAATCTGAATTGAAACAAGTTCAACCTACATCCGCGTTTTTCTGGAGGCAGTACTCTTTCTGCTCTCTAGAAGCTAGTGACACTGAAACTTGCCAAGTAAAGGAATATTGTGCTTGTCTTGAGCAAGTGTGAGGAGCCCTGTTGCACTAGCTGTAGACAGGAAGAGAATCTTTAGTTCCCAGTATCTTACTAGGAATTACAACTCGCCAAGGGCATTGTGGAACTTGTGTGATTGCACAAAATCTGCACTATTTTTATTTGTACAGCCACGCATGAGTGGCATTAAACATTCATTTTATATTTTAAGTTACCTGAGCATAGTGCTCGAGGTGTGACCTGGGGAAGTACATCCGGGTTAGTGCTGCCTATTTCAATAGCCCTGCGGTGAGCAGGTTGAGCCCAAACAGGGCAAGTGTGCATCACCGCACGCGAAGACGCCCGCAAAGACACGCATGTCTTAGCACGTGTTTGGTGTTCAGCGTTATAATACAGGAGTTTATGTGGCATCATACCATATAATAGAGACAGGTGGACCACCTCTGCTGCTACAAGGTTAACAAAAGCTATAACAAAATATACCTTGAGTATGGAACAAAACACTGTACTATTACATGATCACCACATCACTATAGGTGCACCTGCACTATGCCCCATTATGACTCTGGATGGTGAAGTAGGCATTAAATGTTCAGCTTGTTTTATGTACTTATTAGTACAAACATTGCCCACTCCTGAACCTGCATTTGTTTGCGATAAATGTATAGCAAACAAACAGATGCAAGAGGAAATAGCATCTTTTGCAGCAAGATTACTATTTATTGAAAATAGTCAGGTTAATATGCACAAATGCTTTAGCGTGTTTATTTGTCCCTCTCTTCAACCTGAACCTGAATGTATTGTTGACCCTCTGACTTCAACTGTGGCACTACATCCAGTACCCCCACTGTGTCTGGAAATCAAATTGAGTCTAATTCTTGTCCTGCCCCCCTCGAACCAATCACTACAAATTATTTTCAAAGTTAGAAAGCGGGGCAGAGAAGACGATTCAGATGATGTTGAATATAGTGATGATTGTTCCCTAGTAAGTAGCTCAAGGGCCCTCAAAAAAGGTTGTAAAGCTGACCAGTTCTGCATCAATATTCAAATTTCCTTTTCAGAACTCTCTCTTTTGACTGACAATAATATAAATACTGATGATCCCGAGCCTAACGTATATCGCCCACAGGCTTTAAGCACTACTGAAACCACCTCACATGATTTAATTGATCTAAACCAGATTTCTCCAACTGCACCGAATGTTTCTAGTTCCACCATACCAAACCAAAAACATCTAATATGGCTCCTTCCCTGTCTCCAAATAACACTTTACCTCCCCTAATGCTGCATGATCCCCCTATGGCTAGTAACATTACTCCAGCCCCCATGGATACTGCCTGTCAAGTTTATGTATTGGGGGATTCTATTATAAAACACCTTGATAGGGCCATCTGCAATCCTGACAGAGCAAATCAAACATGCTCAAGCTTCAGGGGTGCTAAAGTTTCAAACATTACTGAAATGGCTACTAATATTCTTACTAACGCAGGACACAACCCACTAGTAATAATTCATGCAGGAACAAATGACATAAACTTTACTAGCCCTTTACAACTAAATAAAGACTTTGTTGCTCTAAATAATCTATTAGTAGAAAAAGGCTACACTATATGTTTCTTGGAGAGTTTCCCAGTACCAAGAGCATCTGAGGACATTACCTATAAAATAAAAAAAAAAACAATGAATGGTTGAAGAAGTGGTGTCTTAAGCAATACATCTTACGTATTCCTCATTAGGAAAAATTCTGCGACAGGGACTCGCTATTCTGCTGGGATGGGCTGCACCTGAGCAGAAGAGGGAGTGCATTATTGGGAAAAACTCTAGCCTCCACTATTCATAACTGTTTAAACTGAGCTGCTTGGGGGAGATTGGGAAGCCCCCAATTCTCTTAATGGAGGTACCAAATATAAAACAAGCAAGACTTGTAATGCAATGTCATTAAATGCTGATCTCTAAATACTCTTAATATGTTAGAATTGGAAGCTCAATGTTCCCTCTTAGATCTGAGTATTATTGCTGTCACTGAAACATGGTGGGATCCGGCTTCAGCATGGCATGGAGAAATCCCTAATTTTAAACTTTACTATAGAAATAAGGAAAATAGGTCTGGTGGGGGTGTATGATTATACATTAGAAACAACATCCCTTCACATGAGATCACATCGGAAACAGACACTGAATCTCTTTGGGTCTCAATTCAATTAAAGGGCCATCCAAAACTTACACTGAGGGTGGGATATTCAAAGCGGATGCACAAGGCACAAGTGAGATGCGCCAGTGCAATAGTGGATATGTGCCAATGGGCGATATTCAGCAGGTGACATTGCGCAACACAAATTGCAGTGCACCAATGCGCAACCCTAATGAATGCATGCACAAGTGCAGGGGGCATAGTCATGAATAAGTTGCACAGTGCAATATTCAACAGTAGGCCGATGGCGCAAGCACAGAGCAACAGGGACATGTGCAGAGCAAAGTTGAGCCTATAAAAGGATGGAGCAAGCAGGGGATGGTGGCTTGCGCCCAGGGAAGCAGGGGTGAGAGACAGAGAGAAAGAGAGAGAGAGAGAGAGAGACAAAGTGAGACAGAGTGACACAGAGACAGAGGGAGGGCCAGTGGCCAGGCATGACAGCAGCAGGGGTGCAGAACAGGCACAGAGGCAGGAAGTGCAATGGGCAGTGGGACAGGAAGTGCAAATCTGACTGTGCCTGTCAGCATGAGCTGACCAGAGTGTGTGTGTGTGGGTCTTCAATACAGGAGTGCACCCAGTGCAGAGGCCCAGGCAGCAGCACACAGCTGGGGTAGCCCAGGGCGTCAGCCATGGGGGGGGCAGGACAGGCCAGGCCATGGCCAGTGCAATATTCCAGATGGAGGCAGTAATGAGGGGTGTGAGAAGGCGGGAGGCTGAGCAGCATGGCCATGGAAGGGCCCAGCAGCGGTATGCCCGGAACAGGTGGTACCTTGCCAGCACTACCTTCAAACAGTACAGTGACACTGAGATTGTGGGCTGGCACCGCCTGAACCAGGCGATTCTGAGGCAGCTCTGTGAGCTGTGCAGTGATGAGATGCAGGCACCCACAAGATGGAGTCACGCCCTGTCAGTGGAGACAAAGGTCATGGCTGTAATGTGCCTGCTCACCATGGGCACCTTCCAGAGACCAACAGGAGACACCACAGGCATAACCCATTCGGCCACATCATGGCTCCTCACACAATTCCTCAACGCACTGCTGCCACATGCTGTTGAATACATCCACTTCCCCAGCACACAGAAGGAGCATACAGCAAACATGCAGGAGTTCCACAGGGTTGCACGTATGCCTGGCATGCTAGGGACCATTTACTGCACCCACGTAGGAATCCGCACACCACTGGGGCTGGAGGAGGTGGCCTACATCAACAGGAAAAGCTACCCCAGTGTAAACTGCCAGGTGGTGTGCAATGCCAAGGAGTGCATAATCAATGTCTGTGCCACACACCCTGGAGGAGCACACAATGCCTTCATCTGGCACCAGTCTGCACTGTGCCACAGGTTTGAGAGGGGGGGACATCCCTACCAGCCACCTAGTAGGTGAGTATGCAGCTGGAATGGGAAGCCCTGCACAGCAGGGCAGGGTCTGAGGGGGAGATGCTATGCTGGGGACATGGGGGGGTCTGTTTGTGTAGGCGGGGGGGGGCAGCCACACAGACCACGGTGCTAACTGATCATGTCTCCACACCGGTGACAGCGGATATCCAGTCCAGCCCTGGCTGCTTACCCCGTACCAGCACTCATTGACCCCAGCGCAGGAGAGATTCAACAAGGCACATGCCAGCACACGGAACATCATTGAGCGTGTGTTTCGACTGCTGAAGGCACAGCTCCATTGCCTGCACAGGTCTGGTCATGCCCTACAGTACAGTCCCTCAAAGGCCTGTAGCCTTTTTCTGGCCTGCTGTGTGCTACACAACATGGCCACTGACCATGGGATAGCTGCCGAGGTCGAAGAGGGGAACAGCAGTGGGGACAACGCGGACGCTGGGCCACAAGGTGGTGGTCAGCGCCCCCCGGATGATGGGAACCCTGACTGCACAAGATGGCCCAGCAGCACCGGGACACCATTGCAGAGGAGCACTATGGTGCACACACAGGTAAGTAAACATGACCACATGCATGTCCCAGGGACCAGGGCACAGTATACAGGCATGCCAGGCTGGGCCCCACAACAGACACGGCTGGAGGGCAGAGTTAACAGAAAGGGACAGGACACCATGGAAGCACCCCATACAACACTGTGAAGCCCACACACATGGCCCCACACACCTCCACACACACAAGCACAGTCACACAGGCACCCACACACGCACAACCCGAAACCGCCAACTGGCATGTGTGAGATGCTGAACACCAGTGCACAGTGGCGGCCAGTGATGTGATGGCATCATCATGCACATGCCATGGTGGCCAGTGGCCAGGTAGGTGTGCACAGGGCGGGCATGTTGCGTGGGCCATGGACCGCATGGCCTTGGTACACACATGCACACTCCACACCACTGTGCATACAGGGCTGTGGCAGGCAGCAGACAAGGAGGGAGGTGGATCATGACCGCCATGCAGTTGCATGGCCACCACAGACACGTGGACAGTCCCGCTGAGGCCACCCAGCAGACTCATGCTGTGTGACAGCCACAGGGGGTGTCACAGATGGTCCACCAGATGTGATGCTGTGGAAATGTGACCAGTCCCTCGTAGATGACTGTAGACCCCCGAACAGGCCCACTTCAGGCATTCCCGGAATGCACACAGTGGATCCCGGTGATGACAATGCCGAGGTCGCATGACACTGGGACCAAGGGGTGGAGAATGCATTCTGCAGTGACTGCTGTGGACGGCCCTGCACCAGGGTGGCCAGTGGTGCTAGGCCGGCTGTGACTGCAGTGGTGAGCCAATCCAAGCCTGCGGTCATGTCCTCCCACATGTGTGTGGCCTTGGCCAGGAGCTGCTCAAAGTCCTGGTCACGCCACCCTGTGGACTGGTGCAGCTCCATGCGGAGTGCACACACCCCTACCATGACCAGCATCTGTTGCTCCACGGATGCCCGGAGCAGACAGGTGTGCTGGGTCAGATGGTCAGCGCCCTTGGGGGCTTGGGCATTGTGCCAACCCACAGGAGTTGCACGGCCCCGTGGGATGGCCCCCCATGCAGGCGGGAGCTGCACAGTGGGGCCCCCTTGGGCCTGTACTGTCCGTGGTGCAATGGCAGTGGCCACTGCACCCGGATCCCCCTTGGCACCGTCCTGCTGCTGCTGCTGCCCCTCTGGCCACTGTGCACGAGACAGTGACGGGGCAGCTGCACCACCACTGCCACACAGTATGGTCTGCGCTGCAGGTATGTGTGGCTGGAGGGTCAACAAGTACCACCTGGGCACCATCAGCACCGCTGTGTCCAGTGCATGGTAGGGGTGCCTTCCCCCAGTTGGCATCACCACTGTCCAGGATAGTGGACATGTCATCATCAGACCCGGACCCTGCCCCGATCAGTGTCTCAGCATACTGGATGCCATTGCTGGCATACCACTGAAACACTGCCTGGGCCTTGTCCGCACCCATGCCACAGGCATCCGGTCATACAGTGGGGAAGGCCCGGTAGTGGTCCAGACCCCAGACTCCAGTGGAGGTGGATGGGCACTCCTCCAGGTCCACGTCAGTCCCCAAGGTGGGCACCGCCATCCCTGCAGCTGCACACGGGCACTCAGGATCTGTAATGGAACACATACACATTAGTGCAACCACCACGCACCCCTGCCGCCTTGCACCCCTCACCCCCATCCCCATGTGCCACTGTACCTACCATGCAGCGATGGGCTTCCCCCATCTGGAATCCACCACCAGGAACACCCTCCATGGTGCTGCACTGCATGGTCGCCACCACCAGCTCCTCCTGCGGTGTCAGTTTTGGCACCTCAGGCAGTCCACCACCTGTGGCGGCATGTGTGGCACAGATGGCAGCCACCTTTTCCTTTATCTGCCTCCGGTCTCTGCCCACCTTTTTCTTGCACTCCTGTGCTGACCTCTGATGGCTGCCCTGCTGGTTCACAGCCCTGGCCACTCCCTCCCATGCGTCTGCCATGGCCTGCGGGGTGCCTGTGGAGTCACTCAGAAGGGGATCCTGGTCCAGGTATGCGTCAAACAGGGCATCACACTCTGCCCTTGTGAATGTGGGCCTGTACCTCCATGCAGGCCCCTGCTCCTCAACATCCTCATGCACTGACATGCTCACTCCTGTGGGTGGGGACTTGTGGTTAGTGCTGGCTGCCACACACAATGCGCATCCCCCCCCCGAATCCTCTGTCCTGATATGCCCACTGCCTGGCGTCTTACCTGTAAAGGATGCAATACCAGCCTGGTGCCTGCACAATCCCATGGCGCCTTTATAGCATATCACATGCAAATGAGGGAATGTGCAACTGTAATGAGATGCAAATGCCTCCGATGCACCGCAGATATGCTGATCAGCTCATCTGCACGTGCCAGCTGAATATCATGGAATTGCGCATGGTGCATTGGAGATGCGCATGCTCAAGCCATGGCACAACTGTATGATGTGCGCAATCCACCTGACACAGTGCATGTGTGCACGGATGCCACGTACGTCGGTAATGCATACAAAGCACAGTGTGCTATATGTGGCTTGGTGCTCCGCCACTATTGGGCATGTGCTGCATGTGCGCTGTACACCCTATGGTGCCCGTGCACCATTGGCACATGGCCCATGGGGCACACTGGACCCTATAGTGCACCATGCCTTCCATGCCCTGTCACGCTATCACGCACTGAGCATGTACCGACCTTTGACCCCTACATGTGTCCCGTAACCCCTGAGTGCCTGTGGCATGTGCCAGCACTAACCCAGCTGTATCATGCATCAGCGAGGCATGTGCGATTGGGGATGGCAGCACATCGCCAGGTGTGTCGCGCATCCATTACACCGGCGTCTCGTGCGCTCACTAGTGCCATTTTGGCTCAGCGGTGTAGTTAGCAGGCATGCCTCACAGGAGCACACCTAGGGTGCCCAATTGGAGCCAGGTTGAGTTAGTCAACCTGGCGGCACTGGTGAAGCCACATGTTGGTACCCTATATGGGCAGGTGCCCTTGGACCAGCCATGCACAGAGGTGTGGCTGGGGATGGCTGAGGCAATGGAGGAGGCCACAGGGTCACAGTGTAGTGAGGAGCAGTGCCACCACAGGTATGGGGACCTGTGGGAGAAGGGATCTGGACCATCTGAGGACACTGCAGGCATGCGTCCGGAGGGGCGCAGTGCCACGGCCAGGTGAGTGCACATATCCACGACCGTGCCTTGCTGCTGTTCTGTGGGGTGCCAGCAGATGTCATGCTGTGCTGTTGGTGGTGGGGGGCTGTGGCTGAGAATGCCGCCAGCCATGGCAGTGCACCATAGGTGTGCTGTGTCACGGCAATGCCACTGCACAGGGACATGGGGTATGTGGTGCTGGAGGGGGGTGGGGCACGTGGAATGCTGCCCAGTGCTGATATCTGCCTCTCACTGTCTCTCTACTAGGCTCTGAGGATCAGCGCAGAGCCTGGATGGTGGAAGCCACTGCCAGACAGCAGCAGGACAACAGTGGTGGCACATGGCAGAGGGATGCTGGCCAGGCAGGAGGTGCAGGTGGACAGGCACCAGTCAGCCCACAGCTTGCAGGTAGGTACTGTGTCAGTGTACGTTGTTGTGTGGGGTAGCAGTGGGCCACAGCCCCCCGTGCACATAGCTATTACAGCCGTGCATCACCGGCGAGGTCCATTGCACCATGCTGCGCCTTTTACACATGTGTGTGGCCACTGCGGGTGGGCTGTGGGTGCATCCGGGTCCCAGTCAGGCCACTGCCATCCCCACACAATGGCCATTTGCTAGGCAGCCATGGCTGTGGCATGCTGCGCATGACTGGTGGTGGTGTGCAGTGCTGTGCATGGCTGTGGATGGTCAGGATGGTGGCTCATGTGGGCAGGCATGCTGCAGATGGCTGTGTGTCACCTACATGGCACATGTCACCGCTGTCCACTGCACACAGTGGATGGGCTACAGTCGTATGGGTGTGCACTCATCCATGTCCCCTCCTTTGTCCTAGGTGTCCATCAGGTGGATGTCCACAATAGGCTGCTGAAGAGAATACTGACGGTCGCCACAGCCACCATTGCGGTGGCCTGCATAATTAGGCAGGCCGAGAGGTAAAAATGGACGAGGCGCTGGTAGGCGTTAACATCTCGAGGTGCCCGTTGGCCTGCTTCACCCTCCCTTCCCCTGACCCCCTCCCATTCCTCCATTGTACCCTGCCTAGCCATGACCCCTGTCCCCCCCACCCCTCTTCCCAGGCCTACCTTCCTGATTGTGGCCTCCCCATTCCCTGCCCCCTATCCCTGTTCCCCTGTATATAGTTTTTGTTATATTGTACTTTTAATACACTTCTATTTTTGTAGCCATCCATGTCTGTGTCTGCTTTGCAGCTGGCATGGATCCATGCTACTGTGGTGTGCATGGTGGCTGTGTGGTATGTCTGAGGTCGACTGGGGTTTGTGTCTGGTGGTCTGTGTCCAGTAGCCTGTGTGTGTGCCCTGGGGTGTATGTGTGTTCCCTACTGGGCAGTGTGGCCTGTGTGTTGTGTGCTGTCGGCATGTGTGTTGTCAGCTATGGTCCCGGTGGCATGTCCCGTGCCATCCTGTGGGTGTTGCCCATGGCTGCTTGCCAGTGACTATTAGTGTCATGCCACCTCCATGCACTGCTGTGGTTTGCGTGGTCAGGGCCTGCAGTGATGCACCTGCCTTGCCTCCCTACAGACATCCCCTGCACCCTGGTGGCAGTGTGTCCTGCTCTTGTGGCCTACTCCACACTGTGCCATGCACCTCTGTCCCTTGCCCAGCCCGTGTTGTGCTCTTGTGCTTCCTGCCTTGTTCCATTGCACAGCCCAGGTTGCGCAATGGCACCTGCTGACTTGCTCCCTGGTGCAGTCTTTGTTGCGTGATGGCACATCCCTGCGACATTCAGCCATCTTGTGTTGTCACTTGCCATTGTGCTCAGCCTTTGAATATTGCATTGGGTGCGCACTGGTGCAGTGTACATGCGCTGTGCTGCTGTTGTGCCTGCCTCTGGCACATTTCTGAATATCCCACCCTGGGTGTATGTTATAGAACACCATCCATCAACTCAAAATATACTGAAGATTTGATTAATATAATTTCTGATACTGTCCAAAAAGGAGAAAGTCTTATTATGGGAGATTTCAATATGCCAGGTATTGACTGGGACACCCTAACAGCAAAAACTGAGCAAGAAAAACTATTTCTATCATTAATTATAGATCTAGGTTTGGAGCAACTTGTACACCAACCGAACAGGGGAACAAATATACTCGACCTGATCATTACTAATACAGAAACCAAATTTACGGATACAATTGTACCTCCCCCAATCGGTAATAGTAGTGATCATAACTTGATACAATTTAGTATCAATTTCAAAATTCCATTACTTTCAAATAATACAGTCTATAAAGATTATAATAAAGCTAATTTTTCCGAAATAAACTCAGCAATAAATAAAGTGAATTGGGAATAAACATTTCATAATTTGTCAATAAATAAAGCATACAACACTTTCATACAATTTATACGCCAACTTGAAGACCAGTATGTTCCTAATAAAATTAAATACAACAAAAAGGGTAAAATACCTGTTTGGTTTACGAAGTCTATAAGTAAACAAATAAAAAAGGAGCATTTATTTAGGAAACTCAAAAAATATTCTAACTCCATAATTAAACATAAATACAAACAAGCTGTGGCACTATTAAAGAAATCTATAAAACAGGCTAAACTTCAATTCGAATTTAAATTAGCTCACTCCAAATCAAATCATAAATCACTTTATTCATACATTAATAGTAAAAAATGTAATGCCAGGACAGTTAGATCGCTTCAGGAAAATGGTAATACCACCAGGAAACAGCCAATAAATGTAACAATTATTTTTGTTCGGTGTTTGAGAAAACTGACTTAAATACTAATGTTCACAAATATAATGCCCCCTTTCTACCACTAAATACTACAGAAATAACTAATGCCCTATTATCCCTCAAAAAATCTACAAGTCCAGGGCCAGATAATATATGCTCAAGATTCTTGATTGAGACAACTATCTCAATGGTCCTTCCACTCACCTTACTTTTCAATAAATCATTATTAGAAAATGAAATCCCTGAAGATTGGTGAAGAGCCATAGTGATCCCAATACATAAAAAGGGAAACAAATCAAATGTCCTGAATTATCACCCAATTAGTTTGACTTCCCTTATTCGGAAAGTTATGGAACACATAGTTAAATCAAGGATTGAAGAAGAAATGAAACAGCTTTCAATACAGGATACATCCCAACATGGATTTAAGCTGGGGCATTCATGTACCACTAACTTAATTTCATTCTACAACACAATAAGTAGTAATTTAGACCAAAATGTTCCCTCCAAAGTCATCTTGCTTGATTATAGTAAGGCATTTGACAAGGTGTCACATACGTTGCTGGTTAACAAATTTTGCCATTTTGGCTTTTCATCTTACAGTACTTAGTTAATTGGATTTCTCGGTGTCTTCACAATAGGACTCAAAAGGTAAGAATAAATGGAGTCTTGTCAAATATAGGAAGAGTCATGAGCGGCATACCTCAGGGCTCAATTCTTGGCCCTACTTTGTTCAATCTTTTTATATCGGATATGGATATCTCCTCAAACAATATCATCTCAAAATTTGCAGATGATACAAAACTCGGGGGTAGAGTCGATTCAACAGCTAATATGTTAGTATTACAACAGGATCTTGAACATATTGAACACTGGGCTAAAGTCAATCTAATGACCTTCAACACTGAAAAATGTATAGTGCGCCATTTTGGAAAGAACAACCCACAGAATAACTATTATAACACCTACCTTAAGTCAACATTCTGCGAAAAAGACCTAGGTATTCTGATAGATAACAAATTGTCATCCAGTAGTCATTGTAATATAATAGCCAGAACTTCCAATATAATCATAAAACAGATTCGGAGAACTTTCATTACTAAGTCAGAACATTCTCTGATACCCCTATATAGGGCATATATAAGACCACATTTAGACTATGGGAACCCCTATCTGAAAAGCGACATAGACCGATTGGAACAAATTCAGAGACGATTTACAAAAACTATCCCGAGACTGAAAGTAAAACATTATGACACTAGACTTCAGGAAACAGGACTCTATCCCCTCCATCTAAGGAGGCAACGGGGTGACATTCTGCTCACTTATAAACTCATTAAAACTCCTTTCTTAATGAAACAATGTGGGTTAACATTTGCAAATAAACATACTGTGGGCAGATTACATAATCAGCTGCTCAAAGTTCATTGGGCAAATACAAACAGGCATGACAACTTCTTTATCATAAGAGCTGCTAAAAAATGGAGCGTGCTACCACAGGAGTTGATTAACTCTACATCCTTTGAAATATTCAAGTCAAAGCTTGACAAATGGTTAAATCTAACCCACATTCAACATTGACCCACTGTTGTGAGGGACAAATCGCGATGGGCCCGAGCTTTCTTTTTGTCCTACTAAATCAAGTAAATCCAGTAAATCATGCACTTTTTTCAAATATACTTCATTCTCCTTCTGTGCCACAGGCTGAGACCTCCTTCTGTTACTTCCATTATGAATTACCCCTCTGTCTGAAACCCTACTGCATCCACTTCCAGTCCCCACACCCATCCACAACATAGAAACATAGAAACATAGAATTTGACGGCAGATAAGGACCACTTGGCCCACCCAGTCTGCCCATTTCCCTACCTGTTGGATAAGCTACAGATCCTAGTTAACCAGTAGCCTACTTCTTCCTACCCCCACCCCCTAGAATTGCCTTATGACTGTCCCATGCATGCTTGAATTCCACCACTGATTTTGACTCCACAACCTCCTCCGGAAGGCTGCCCATGCATCCACAACCCTCTGTGAAAAAAATACTTCCAATTACCTCTGAGCCACCCCCTCTATCTTCAAATTGTGCCCTCTTGTTCTTGCACACCTCTTTTTGAAAGATGCTACCCTCTTGACTTTGTTGATTCCTTGAGGTACTTGAACGTTTCTATCATGTCCCCTCTCCTCCTTTCCTTCGAGGCTATACATATTAAGCTCCTTTCATCTCTTCATATGTCTTCCAGTGCAGACCCTGCACCATTTTAGTTGCCCTCCTCTGGACAGCTTCCATCCTGTCTATGTCTTTATGGAGAATGGGTCTCCAGAACTGCACACAGTACTCCAGATGGGGTCTCACCAGCTGTCTGTACAGAGGATAATAACTTCCTGTTTTCTACTGGTGATGCCTCCTATGCATCCAGTATCCCCCAGCCCTCCTTGCTGCCCTCTCACATTGCTTGCCCACCTTTAGGTCATCTGATATGACTACCCCCAGGTCTCTTTCCATTTTTGTTGTTGTTAGTATCTCACCCCCATTGTGTACTCTTCCCCTGGGTTTTTGTTTCCCAGGTGCATTACCTTGCACTTCTTAGCATTGAATCTAAGCTGCCATACATTTGACCATTCCTCTAACCTTGCCAAGTCCCTTTTCATCCTTTCCACCCCACCCTGTGCATCAACTCTGTTGCAGATCTTTGTGTCATCTGCAAAGAGACATACTTTCTTCCAGTCCTTCTGCAATGTCGCTTATAAAGACATTGAAGAGGACCGGTCTAATACTGAAACCTCACGGTGCCCACTAGTAACCCTCCTTTCTTCTGAGTGGACTCCATTTACTATTACTCTCTGTGTCCTATTCTCCAGCCATTCTTTACCCAGGCTGTCATCTTGGGACCCACTCCCAGGCTGGCTAACTTGTATATTAATCTTTTGTGTGGGACTGTGTCAAATGCCTTGCTAAAGTCTAGGTAGGCCATGTCCACAGCCTCCTGATCTACTACTTTGGTCACCCAGTCAAGAAATCTATCAGATTCATCTGGCATGACCTTCCTGCTGTGAATCCATGCTGCCTAGGCTCTGTGCCCCTCTGGCCTCTAGATACTCGACAATTCTTTCCTTCAGAAGTGATTCCATCATTTTCCTATCACTGAGGTTAAACAAACAGGTCTGTAGTTTCCTGCTTCTGCCTTGCTCCACTTTTGTGAAGGGGAATCACATCTGCCCTCCTCAGTCCTCTGGTACCACCCCATCCTCCCATGATTTGTTAAAAGGGTAGTCAGTGGTGTCACTAGTTCTACCCTTAGTTCTTTTAGAATTCTGGGATGAATCCCATCAGGCCCCATTGCTTTGTCCACCTTCAGTTTTAAGAGTTCTTTCAGAACCCTTTCTTCTGTAAATGGGCTGGTATCAACTTTTGTATCCAGAGTGTTTCTACTGTTTGTTTTATGTACCCCCCCCTCTTCATTTGTAAATACTGAGCAAAATTATTTGTTTACACACCCCTGTGCTGCCCCCAGCTTACCCCTGGGGCTCACCCCTTACCCCTGGGGCTCAGTACACCATCAACCTCTTTGGCATTCCTTCCCTGCAGTCATCTGGTCCATCTGGGGCAAAGGTGAAGATGTGGGTCTTCCAAGGAGTGATGCAGCCAGGGTCCGACATGAGGGTGGGCTGCTGGAGGAGTGTCATATACCCAACCTGTGCACTGTTTTCATGCTTTCTCCCTGCCCCCCACCAGCAACACACATTGTGACTGGCTGCCAACGAGGCCAAATGTAACCAGCCCATGGGCATACTCCACTGGTCCCTCAGTTCTTTTGCATTTCCCCTGCACCACCACCACCACCTGTGATCTCCCAGTTAGTGAGAAAGCAGCAGGACACAAATCCCTCCCTCTCTGGGAGGAGGAGGAGGAAAGCACCCTGTGGGGCAGTCAATCCTCCTCTGCCCAGCCAGTCCATCAATGGCCCATGCTTGTTCCTGAACCTGGGCCCTTGGTGCTGTGAGCAGTAGTGTTACTGCTGCACCAGTGGGCCAGTATGTAATGCACTTCTGTAGAATTGCTTTTTGCAACTGATTGTTTATGATCGTTTACAAACTTAATAAGTTAAAAAGAATGACTGACTTTCTGGTTGCTATTATACCAGCCAGATAAATGATGGCACTTCAAGAGTTGTCGGTGGACTCCCTTCTTTGGGTTTCCATATAGGCAATGTTGTCCTTTTCCAATCTACAAAGTTGCTCCCAAAAGTGGCTTCAGAAGTTCAACTTCTCCAGTATTTGATGTTGCCTCATTTTCTAAGAGTCAACATCCTTCTCTAGAGCCCTGTTCCCTGGCTTAGAACTGATGTATATAGGACCCCACATAAACCACGCCTCAGAAAACCTCAGCATGGCCCCAGCTAATATTACATGTAGAAGTTTGTGGTTTTGGGGACTAGCAAAGGTAATTTTATTCCAAATCACACAGCCTTACAATCCAAGTACACTTACACTTTTTTGGTTTTCCTTTACAGTATATCTTATTAGTTGACAGTGTTGATTACATTGAAATAACTAAGTGTTTTTGCGCTTTGCACCACCATTATCTCTGTTAAGTTTGGTGAGGTGGCCTGAATACTTAGCACAATGGTCAAATGCCACATGTTTGAAAATGATTACCCTGATCACATGTATGGCAATAACAAATTACACACTTGGGTGGTACACATACATTCAACTTCTGAACTTTATCAAAATAAAACCCTGTCATAAGCAAACTATGGTGCCACTCTGTAACACAGCTCATTCCTTCACCAATGCACTTATTTGTATTTCAGTCAATGAAGTGGATGCACATAGTTTCTGCAAGTGCACTAAATGGACTTGTCTGCCACGATCGCAGGTCATCACCCTTCACTAATAACACAGGGTAGCATGGAAATGATTGGCTAAGAAATTAGTAAGTAGGGCATGGCAATGTTATGGTGCGCCATGGATGTGTAGTTGCAATTTCTATCTGATTTTCATGTCATAGTAGAAAATGTTATTTCTTTACAGATAAAAATTGGTACAAACACCATTAGGGCTGAAAAGCCTTATTTACAAGGTGGCCCTGTTTGAGCATACATTTTCAATTGTACGAAGAATTAAATAATTGACATACATAACAAACAACATATTTAAAGCAAATTATAAAAAGGTTCTCAGAAATGCTGCAATCTGATTGGCTGTTAGGATTCCAACAGCCTTACATTAATCCATTATACTGTCATGTACAGCCTGATCACAATCGCACATGGATTCTTCCTGTCAGCATTTCATCCTCTAGCACTGCTGAATGACTGGAATGATGCATTCTGATTTTGAACCAGCAGTCTTAAACTGTTGGTGTAAGAACTATTTTATTAAAAATCTCCCTCTAAATGACAAAAACATTCAAAAGATATTCTTTTAACCCTCTTCTTTTGGAACAATTTTTTATAATAGCAATAAGGCACTCCCAGGAGTTAGGTTAGCAGTCAGTTAATCACCCCCTAGGGGCAATATGGCACTCAGCTGCACCTCGTGCCACATTACACCCCCTGGTCATGCCTTATTGCTTAATACAAGTACTTAAGAAAGCGACATATACAATTACAACTTTTGGTGACTCATACAAATACAACGTGTACTCAGTTCCTGTTGAATACTGATACAAAAATACAGTCTAAGTGTAATCACCCATCACATCACACAGTGCACATATACCCCTACTGCAAAGAATGATAGCTGCTTTTGGAGGTGGGAATGCCCACATGACAACATGATCACACCAACATCAGTTTCCAGCAATTACAAATTACTGTCTCATTATAAACCACCAGACATGCTTATGTGAAAGTAGGATTCCTGGAACCTATGGCATCTATCATTTGTGGGGTGGGGGGTTTCTGGGGACAAGTGACATGAACATGTCTCATACTCACTAACTGTGTCTTATTGGTTATCCATTTTATGTTGGCCAGTGTCTGCCCAGGTCTGCCTCTATCGATTTGTTCTGTTTTGAACGGTGATTCTAAGACTGTGTGATTTGGGAAAAACTTACTTTTACTAGTCCCCACACCACAAACCTCTGCATATAATACCAGCTGGTGACATGGCTGAGGCACAATGTATACTGACTGTACTACAGAATGACAACCTAGAGGACCAGTGACTGCAGAAAAAAACATCATACTATGGAAAAAACAAAATCTGGCCAGAGCCGATAAGGCTGCATGGGAGGAATTTTGGGGTAAAAATATTGAAAACTACCGAAGTTATGAGCCTGCATTAGGAAAATGTAATGTAGACGCATAAACTTATTGTTTTGTTATATTTGTACACCAACTTTTCAGCATAGCCTTGTTATGATTTTGCCTCATGAAGAAGGGCAGAGCAAATGTTCAACTCCTGCCCAAAAGGCGATTTCATGCAGGGACTGGGAAATTAACTTTTGGGATGCAAAAACACATTCAGAGCCAGAGTTGAAAAATTACAGTTATCACATTCATGACATGCTGTAAAGAAATGACTATGTTATAAATTTGGGGTCAAAATATTGAAAGTTATTGTTACGAGCCTGCATTGGAAACTTCAATGTAGGCTCATAACTTTGTTGTTTTTTAATATTTTTACACCAGACTTTCAACATAGCCTTCTTATGATCCTACCTCATGAACAAGGGCAGAGAAAATTTTCAACTCCTGCCCAAAAGATGATTTCACACAGGGACAGCAAAATCAAATTTCGGGATGTGAAAAAACATTTTGGCCAGGATTTGAAAAATGACAGCTGTCACATTCATGAGGTGCTATAAAGATATGGTTATGTTGTAAATTTGGGGTGAAAATATTGAAAATTGCCTAAGTTATGAGCCTGTGTTCATGAAATTCAACATAGGCTCATAACTTTGTTGTGTTTTAATACACAAACATGCAAACATATGAAATTGCCAGCAGATGAAGGCCTATCACTCTATCTAGTCTGCTCGAGTGTGCAGCACTTCAATTTTTCAGACTGCAGCTGCCCCTCCTCCCTTTGCCTCCCTCCCCATTGATTTTGCCATGTATCCTTCACTCCCACCCCCTGTCCCCCCACAGTTTGAACCCTCCCTCTGAACCTGTCCCACCCCCTTTTAAAGCTGCCCACCATCTGCAGTGATATCACCTCCTCCAGCAGTGTGTTCTACCCTGTTACCACCCTTTCGGTGAAGTAGTGCCTCCTAATTTCCCTCCTGAATCTGCCTCCTTCCAACTTCAGACTGTACCCCTGGTTTCCCTTCCACCTTTTCATTTGAAAATACTTCCGGTGCTTACTTGGTTCATACCCTTCAGGTACTTGAAGGTATCAATCATATCCCCTCTCTCCGTTCTATCCTCCAGGGAACACATATTGAACTCTTGCAGTCTCTCCTCATAATGTTTATCTCCCAATCCCAGGATCAGTTTCATTGCTCAGCGCTGTACCTTCTCCAATAGCTTGATGTCCTTTTTCAAGTAGGGGCACCAGTACTGCACGCAGTACTCCAAGTGCAGCCTCAGCGGGGACCTGCACAGGGGCAGGATAACTTCCCCTCTCCTAGAGATAATTCCCCTTGCAATGCACCCCAGCATTCTATTGGCCTTTGCTGCTGCCTTCCTGCACTGGGCTGAGTGGTTCATTTCCCCTGTCACTAGTACACTCAGATCCTTCTCCTCCTTTGACTGGGATAACTGCACTCCCCCCCAACCAGTAACTATTTCTGGGGTTCCTGGTTCCCAAGTGCATGACTTTGCACTTCTTGGCATTGAACCCAAGTTGCCATGTGTTAGACCATTTCTCCAGTTTTTCTAAATCCTCCTGGAGTACTATACCGCCTTCCCCTCCATCAACCTCCACACAGATCTTGGTGTCATCGGCGAAGAGACAGATCTTACTCTTTATCCCTTCTGCAATGTTGGCAATGCAAATGTTAAAGAGCACTGATCCCAGCAATGAGCCCTGTGGGACCCCACGTGTTACTGCTCTGGGCTCAGATACCTCACCTCCCACTACTACCTTCTGCTGTTTATCCTGCAACCAGCTCCTGACCCATCTAACCAGTTTCCTCCCCACTTACAGGTTTCTCAGTTTGCTGACTACCATGCTGCACTGTATCAAAGGCCTTGCTGAAGACCAGGTATAGGATGTCCACTGCATTATCCTTGTCCAGTGCTTGCATCACCCAATCGAAAAAGTCCACCAGGTTTGTCTGTCAGGATCTGCCAGAGACAAACCTGTGCTGTCTGCCATTCTGGAGATCATTAGCCTTCAGAAATTTTTTTAGCCTGTCCTTGAGGATAGTCTCCATTAGCTTTCCCACAATTGAGTTTAGGCTGACTGGTCTGTAGTTCCCTGGTTCATCCTTGGGCACGCTCTTACAGAGGGGTACCACTTGCACCACCCTCCAGTCCCGGGTTATGCATCCTATTTCCAGAGAGGTGTTGAACAGGTCCTCCAACAGCCCCGCCAGGACTACTGCCTACTCTCTCAGTACTCTAGGATGAATACTGTCTGGCTCAGGTGCCTTATCAACCCTCAGGGACTAGAGGCCCTCCAACACCCTTCACTCTGTGATTTCCCCATCTGTGATCTCCTCCTCTCCTACCTCCACCCTGCCCTTCCCCTTAGGTACAGGCCATCCCTCTCCTTGGTGAATACCTAACAGAAGTATTTGTTGAGTACTTCTGCCTGCTCTGCCCTCTTTTCTGCCCACCCACTGCCATTCTTGATCCTAACAATGTAATCCTTACTATTTCTCTTCTCCTTTATATACATGAAGAAATCCTTTTCACATTCTTTGATCCTCTGGGCCAGCCTCAGTTCTCTCCATGCCTTGGCTGTCTTACTGTTCTACTCACTTCCCTGGATTTCCTCACATATTCCTCCCTGTCCTCTTCCCTGTTGGATCTTTTGTAGGTTCTAAATGCAGCTCTTTTTTCCATCACCCTCTACTCTACCTCCTTGTTCATGCAGCTCGGTTTCTTGGTCCTGGATTTTTTGCTCTGGCTCTTGACACATGTACTAGTTGCCTCATCCAGGCCCCTCTTGATGATAGCCCATTTCTGTTCGGTGCCCATGTTTGGGCAGATGCTAGCTATGTGTCCTTCCAGTATACTGCCCATCCTGCTAAAGTCTGCCTTTTTGAATTCCAGGACCTTAGTCCTTGTAGTGGCTACCTCCTTTCCTAGATTGATTGAGAACCACACTGTGCAGTGGTTGCTTCCCTCCAGGGGTTCCTCTACTCCAACATCCCTGACTTGCTACCCATCCTCCAGCACCAGGTCCAGGATGTTTCCCTTCCTAGTTGGTTCTGCTATCCTCTGTGTCAGGAAGCTGTCCTTTATAGCTTCCAGGAGGATCTGCTCCTTGGCACATGAGGTAGCTGGGATGCTCCAGTCCACCCCTGTTAGATTAAAGTCCCCCACCACCACAGTGCTCCCTTTGTCACTAAGCCTTTATAGCTGCTCCCCCAGCTCCCTATCATTCTCCTCATTCTTTGTTGGAGGCCTATAAACTACCCCTACTCAAACCTTGCTACCTCTCAGGTTGTAAAGCACAGAGACTTATCCTTAACTACAAAAAAAAACAGGACTATACTTTTCCACAACTCCCACAAGAATCAAAGGCCACCCCCTCTGATTATCTCAAACCAACATGGGACTACTCTTGAACAGGTCCCAATGTTCAGATACTTTAGGATTACCCTTGACTGTAACCTATTTTATGTAACGCACATAGACAATGTTGCCAAGGCAGCCAACATTCGGCTTGGCCTTCTCTACAGGCACAGGTCCAGCCTAACACCTGCTGCCTTGAACATTGCAGTTCATAGCTCTATCCTCTCCATCGTAGACTATGGCCTTATTGTTTATGGCTCGGCCACTCCTACAGCTCTCAAAAGTATCTCCACCCTACTCAACAAAGCCTGTCACCTGATCATTGGGTCTCACCGCCTAACCCACACTTGTGACCTCTACGCTCAAACCGGTTGGCAACAACTACCAAATTGCATAAAACATTTAACCTGTACCATGGCAAAGAAGATCACCATGGGCCTGGCTCCCCCTAGGGTTCTATCTCTACTCCGCCACAGCAGTAACCCCCACCACACAAGAGGTCTGGAGTTTCATCACCTGCAAGTTTCGCAGCGTAAAACATCCTTGGGCCAATGCTCATTCACTTACAGGGGCCCATACTGGTGGAATAGCCATTGTCCTGAGAGCTCCATGACCGCCAAGCTATGTCTATTTAAAACTAAGCTCCGATCCCACCTCTCTGCCTCTAACACCTGTGTCTATCATTTCTAGCCTGGTCCCCTCTACACATTCATACAGTCCTCTGAGGTGTCCCCTCCTATACCACTCTCCTCTGTCCACTCCCTCCCTTTTCCCTTTCCACCCACCCACCCACCTTCTCTCCACCACACCTCTCCCTATACTTCTTCTCCTGTTGACAACTGCCACTGGCATGCTCTATGTAATAGAAATATTACTATGCAACTGTATGTTAATCTAACTTTCTGCACTGCCTGTCTTTACTTTATTGTACATTGCCTATGCGCCACTGTTTGTACTAATGTATTGTCCTGGCTCTGACGTGGAACATTTGTAAAAGAACCTTTGGCTCAAAAATACTTGTTATTCTAGAATGAATGAATGGATAAATAAATAAATAAAAAATAAAAAATAAAAAAGTATAGTTGCACCCATATGGTTTCCACCCTGCCTTCCTCCCCTCCTCCCTATTATATCTTACCCCTTCCTTAATGTAGATGGCCACCCCACCCCTTTCCCCCCTTTTCCCTCTCCCACTGGTACAGCTTGAAACCTGGGATGGCTAGGTCCCAGTCATGGTATTGCATTGCCCATGTGTCAGTGATGGTGCCTATGTCCACCTCCCTTTCCACCATCAATGCCTGCAACTCTGCCAACTTGTTCCCCAGGCTCCTAGCATTCAATGATATGACACTCCATTTTGAACTACTGCGCTCTGCACCTTTACCTCCCATCCATTTCTCCTCCTATTTAAATTTGGCACCTGCCTTGCTGGGGGGGGTGGTATGAAGGATCCCCTTTCTTGGTGAATTGACACCCTTTTGGCCCCCCCCAACCTAGTTTAAATTATAATTTTCTTTGATAAACTCCCCCAACTTATGCTTCAGTACCTGTAAGCCCTCCTTACTAAGGTGCAACCTATCCTCTGCATACAGGTCTGTGTTCTCCCACTTGTTACCTCACCTCCCCACCAGTCCATACCCCATGGATTAACACCGTTCCTTCAGCCATCTATTGAATTCAGTGATTCTCTGCTTCCTAGCTGTACTTACTCTTCACACCGGTAGGATTTCTGAGAAAGCTACCGAACTTCCCACCATACTGCTTAGTTTCACCAGTTCCCAGAAACTGTCCTGCACCTCTTCTATCCTTCTACCCTCCAGGTCATTTGTGCCAAGGTGTACCACAATGTGTGGTTTTTTCCCCCTACCTTTCTCACACATCTGCTAATATACTGTACCACTCTACCCACTGTCATGCCTGGCATGCACACCACCCAAATGCTGCTTTTCCTGGGACCCCTTCACCCAATCTTACACCCTTAAGTATCAAGTCCCCCAGAATAATGACCTTTCCTCCTTTATCCTTTTCACCCTCCTGCTACCTGCTAATACTCTGCCCTTCATCTTGATCTCCCCTGCCTTCCCCCACCTCTATACCCCTGTGCCTTCCCTGAGCTACGTATGTCCCCTTTTCTTTGCCTTATCCTTTTCCCTGTACCACTTGTGCCCAGGCTATCTGATTCCACCCTTGTACCCTTCCTCTTCTGCGCTACCTCTCCCCTTTCTGTGCCTGCCTTCCCATCTCGCTTGCCACTGGCTCCCTGTGTCCCCACTAGCCTGTTCTCTTCCTCTTCCCTGTTTCCCCCCCTTCCTCGTGCTATCTTTTCAAGGGCTTCCTGCTGTGCCCCCCTGTCTGTTCCTCACCTGCCCTCCTCCTCCTCTTATACCTGCTGCTTTGCCACCTTCCTTTTGCCCTGCATTGCACCTGCTGCACCTGGGCTACCTCTTTGCCTTCCACCTCCCTGTTGAATCCCTTACCCTTCGTAGTGCCTCCCACACTTCCATTCTCATAGTTTCCCTATCCGCCCCTTCCTGCTCCTCCAGGCTAACTAAAATGGAGAATCTGTTCCTATTGTCATTCTCCCTTCTCTGAGCTGCTCTAGCCACCCCTCTCTGAGACTTATACCCCTTCCCTGCCCCTGTTCATAGCATCTCCTGGTGCCTGACCACCCTCCAGTCATTGGTGCCAGCCCCCAGCTGCTCCTGATTGACTGCCCCTTTTGTTCCCCCACCTTGTCTATCCTTTATTTGCCTGCTGTAATCTCTGTTGGTGGCCTCCTCAGGTCCCCTTTTCCTTGGTGTTCCTCCCACCCCTACATCCCCCATCTATTCAGCTCCTTTCTCAGTCCTCTAAGCTCCTCCCTATTTGTATCAACTGTCTACACTCAATACACCCCCTTGTCCTCCATGCAATCCCCAAGAATATGGCTGCCCCGCATCCATTATAATTTACTACCCGTTCCTCTTGACTGCCCACAAGCACCCTCCCTCCTCATGCCTGCTTACTGCTGGCCCACTCCCTGGGACCCCCCCCATCCTCATTGTGCTCCCTGCCATATGGTATATTTCTAAGCTATATCTGGTCAGCACACCCTTTAGAGACTCCTCTCCCCTGTACCCTACTCTACCCTCCCAGGCATGGCCTGCTGCCTGCTGTCCTCCCTGCTGATGCCCTGCAGACACTACTTAAGATGCTACACTCCTGCTTGCTATACTTTGGGGTCGCTTATACGCTTCAGGGTCGCTTGGTTCCCCTTGTAATATAAGTGGATCCCAGTCCCGCTAGTGGCTGGTCTGAGTCACGTGGCCACCCCTCCCTCTCCTGTGTAGTTCCACCCTCTCCTTCCCCCTCCTCCCAGCCCAAGACAAAATCATTTGTTTTGCAGTTTCACAGTTTAAACCACACAGCACATATTACCTTTCCGTAAATGCTACCACAATACTAAAAGAAAACAAACAAACAGCACAGAGAAAGTACTTCCTTTTCCTGCTGCCTCTACAGGTCTTCAGCTCCATATTTTAAGATCAAATTTTCAACATAGCCTTCTTATGATCCCACCTCATAAATAAGGGCAAAGAAAATGTTCAACTCCTGCCTGAAAGGAGATTTCAAGCAGGGACCACAAAATCACCTTCCAGGACAAATTTGCCTGACAGCTCAATTGTTCATGAGGCGAGTCCCCAAAATGGCATGTTGAAAATTTAGGCCAAAAATTTAAAAAAATAGCCAAGTTATGCCAGTAAGTTCAGACACCATTGAAATATATTGAACCACATACCTGTTTCTTCAATTCACAGTCCGGCTTTGAAGAATGAATATGTGTCTGCAGTCCAAAGAGGATTACGGCATGGGACCACCGATGGGTAAGTAAGGGCTTGGGGGAGTGCAGGGTGGTGGATGCTGAGTGGAATGGTTGGGTGGGGGGAGTGCAACGGCTACAAAAGACATCGATAGATTTTTTTTTTACAGAAAAAAAAAAAACACAAGGATTCCTGCAAACAGAGGGATGAAATCTGACTTCTGTCTTTCACAATGGTCTAATTACAGTACTTGAAATGTGTTTAAATCTCAACTTGTCACTTCTGAATGGGCAATAAATAGGATAATACAGTCAGTCAAGAGTCTTCCGAGGGGGAGGAGCAGCAAGATATTGGTGGTACTGCTCTGCTTCACACTTCTCTGATCATACTTGGAGAAGTTGTAATATTACTTTAGGGCTTTCCCTCCTTCAGCCTCGTGTTTTGATAATAGTATTGTATATCCTAAATAACTGCTAGTTTTGCTAGTTTTAAATCCATAAGCTTGCCATTTTATTCTTCTTTATTAAAAAGAAAAACAAATTTGAATTCTGGCATTAGGGGTTTGGGCACCCCCCAGTGCCACTGTTACATTTTTGGGGGGTGAATGGGGTGGTGGGTGCTGAGAGGGAGGGTCAAGGGAAACTATAAAAATATATCTGCCGACACTGTCTATGTATCTATGTATCTATATTTAAAACAAAACAAAAAGGCAGACATAACCTTGCATGCACAGTAGTGAATGGGGGGTATCAGTAACAGGATTTCATGATCAGATTCAGGATACTGGGGGATTGAGCACCCCCAGTGTCACTATTATATTTCTGGCGGGGTGGGATGGTGATTGCTGAGAGGGAGGGTCAACTGGAGGGATATGCATAATTAAAACAAATTGACTGCTGGCAGTAAAATAGTGCAGTGCAGAGTACTTCACAGACATGGAGACAACTGTGTTGGCACTCCAACCTGTTCAGTCACAAGGAATGTGGGAGTCCTTTTCTCATAGCAACAGGTCTGCAGGACTACGCCCACTGCAGCCCTAAAAAGTAGTCCCCTCTTATGAAAATCCCTCACCCCTCATCCAGAACTGGTATTTATCATGAGTACTATTGGGCGGGAGAGGTGATAGTCATGAGTGAGTGAGTAAAACAGCAAATCTCATGTATGACATTTATCATGAGTACTATTGGGCAGGAGAGGTAAGAGTCATGAATGAATGAGTGAGTGAGTGAGTGAGTGAGTGAGTGAGTGAGTGAGTGAAACAGCTAATCTCATGCAGATCAGAGTGAGTGCATCTGAAGGCTGAATCATGTGCAAGTCTATTCACTACTGACACATCCCTGATTGAAATCAAGCAGGGTCTCCAGCTGCTATATAACTGAGTGATGTGCACAGAGTCGGCACTGCTGGTGGGATTTGTGGTGACTCATTCAGTAATCATTTTAGTAAAAAAAAATACATAAAAATTTGGGTTCATTCTTGAAATAAAAAAACAAAGATTGGCACAAAATGTTATATTTTCAGCACGATTCTTATTTAAATAGACAAAAAAACGAAGGCAGATAATCTTACAGTCTTCAAGTAATGTGATTTCAGCAAGTACTGTATAAAAAAAATGTCTTTCCACAGTGTGCATTCCGGGGATTCATGCATTCATTCCACAGTTCAGTGACTCACTGAACTGTGAAATAACGGTATGAATTATGGATTAATGTATTAAACTGTGAAAAGAAATTCCACAAAACTGATCAGTGACAGTGATCAGTTCTGCAGAAATTCTTTCGGCAGCTTAATACATTAATCTACAATTCATGCATTCATTCCACTGTTCTAAGTCCTAATGTCTGTGAAAGATGCCAAGGTGCATTCCAAAATTTCATGGAAGCAAAATTCTCATTTTTATGGTAATTCTGCCAGTGAAATTATATTTTTCACACATCACTAGTTGAAATATAAAATAAAACAATAAAATAAAAATATAAAAATGCTTCTCAACATTTCTTGAATAAAGATGTTGCCACACAGTAGAACATTGTCTTTTAATGGTGGAAAAACTCCTGAAACAGAAAGCTCTGTTCCAAGCTAGGGAATGCAAGGCTGTGGACTGTGGTGGATATCTACCACAGGGTTGTGTTCAACAAAAGCTTGTTATACTTCTGCAACCATATGAACAGATTTCAGTGCAGAATCAGCAAATCTTGGCATTGTCCTTCCCATGGTGCCTCTATTTGAAAGTCACACATGCCATTATTTCAAATTATCTACAGCAACTCAGTGAAGCAATGCTGGGTGGCGGTAGCAGTGACAGCACTTGTGTTGTTGCTGATGAGGACTGCAGTGATGGTGGTGAAGTAAGTGGCACGTACTGTAAGTAATAAGGCACAACAGGGTGTGCATTATAATATTTTAATACATGCCCTAGAGGTGCTGTAAGGTATGAGATCAAAGGCTGAGTGTCCTTATGCCCCTAGGAAGTACATAAAAATCCTATGATGCACACATTGGAGGGACTTAGTACACTTATAAAATGACGCTAAGTAGGTTTTTTGGGGGGAAGAAAATGAGATTTGCACCTGACCATGCGTTTATTAAGATTTAAGTCACAGTCAGGTGACATCTCTCGGCCAATTAAATTTCTAGATTTTTTTGCCATTTTATAATACTAGATATCCTGAATCCTCCCAGCAGCAGCAACATCATTAAAGAAGTGGCACAGATGTTTCTTATGAAACTTGCAGACGGGTTTGTGAGCAGTAGATCAGATATGCAATCTGCTCTAGCAACAGTACTAAATCCCAGATATGAATATATGTTTATTTCAACTGGATAGATGAAGTATATCAAACAAAAACTGATCAGTAGAAACAGCTGAAAGAAACCAGTAAGAATGTGTATACACAACCTCCTGGTGCTGTTCCTCCTTCTCTGCATTTGTCTTCTCATGGTTCCAGTTCCAGGCATGAGACCAAAAACTTTGATAGTGATGATCATAAGTCACCTAATGGCATTTGGGAGCTTATGGATCACACACACCTGGGCCATTCAGACATTTTGGAGAAACACCTAGACACACCACAAAAGTACATTATGCAGGCTTATAGAGTAAATGCCTGGCAGAAATACTGATCCAGTTCTATTCTGTAATGACAGGCAAGTCATTTTGCCTGAATTAGCTAATGTGCTTTTGTATTTTCTCTAATGCCCTCCAACATCTGTCACTCCAGAAAGATAATTTAGTAAGACTGAGGACATTGCCTCATCGCATCACTCAAGGCTAGATCCAGAGAATCTTAAATTTTTAGCTTTCCCCAAACTGAACTGATCACAATCATTTTTAACTATGTATTTGATTGCTCACTTGTCCAAAGAGTGGTATCAACTATATCAACTCTCACACATCCTCTCACCAGTGGTGCCAGTGCAAATGGGAGTTTCCACAGATCACTGGCACCACTGATACAGGCCAGCTCACAACTCCCAGTAACAGCACAATGACTTTTGTGAATACTAGTCCTCATGAATCATACTAGGACTATGATATTGTCATCGTCCACTAGTAGCTCGCATGGTATGTGTCACAAACAAGCATCATCAATATCCAAGGTGAACGTGATGAGTGGCTGCACACCTTATAGCTCCTTAGTGGTCAGTATACTACTACATTCCTTCTCTGTATTACTACAACCATCTGTTGTGTTCAATATAAAACCAAAATATATCCATTTAATTATTTAAAAACAAAACATTAGCAAGACATTGTAATTGATGGATGGTAAATCATTGGGAAGGGTCATACAATGCCATAAATGTTATTTGTTTTATAAGACTCTTGCTACCTATTTTATTTTTTTGGGGGGGTTAATTATACAATTTGAAAATCTATGCAGGGGTTATAAGCCTTGAGGTCAAAAATAAATATTTATTACCTTAGTTCACTGGGGCTGCACCAGTGTACTCTTAGTAGTTGCTGATTCTGCCACATCACTACAAATATGGAAATCCCCAGCAATGGGATGTCAACACTACCTGCCACAAAAAAGATAGAAAAATAAATATTTATTGCTGAAGCCAAGGCTTTGATTACCCTCCTATTTGTAATCTGCATTACCCCGTGTTACTCACTATTGGAATTCAAAGTGATTAGGCAAAATTCTCAAAGCCAACTGGAATTCATGAGCCTTGAATTAAAGCTAAACCCAATTTCTCCTTTTTTTGGTTATCTGTTTATGTACCCCATCCTTGCTGGTCCCACTCACACAGATGCCCCAGCCCCATCACCCGGCATCTCCCAGGACTTGCTGGACTCAATTCCCCTATGGCTTGTCCCTCATGATGGGGTGACAGGGAGTCCTTCTCAACCTACTGGACATGGATCCAAACTCAGGCAATGCCTGGTCACCAGTGCAGGGCCTGCAAGGGGTCAGTGGTCATCCTGCTCGCCAGGAAGATTTTCTGGTGTGCTTCCCTCCACTTGGGAGAGCATTATGCCATGATGTCAAGGTAAAACTGCACACACTTCCGCAAGCAGTGCACCCAACATCTGTCATTCTTCTGCCCACACACTGTGTTTTCCATTTTTTTCACATCACCTCATGAATGCGACACTTGTCATTTTTTCAAATCATGGACAAAAGGGACCTGATTCCAAGTTGTGTTACTCCTGGCACATGGTGATTTACACCAAACCCTGTGGTGCAAATCACACCTTGAGCCATGTGATACACAAGTTGATATTCCAAGTTGTGGCTTGCACCATGCCACAGGCGGGTTGCACTAAAGGTGGGCTATGCCACCCACTATGCCCACAACCCACTGTGGCATGGTGTAAGGGTGGGTTACAGCAGCACCTGTGCCCTATTCTGGAAGGGCGGCTTCCATAACCCAGTTACACAATTCTCAGTCCTGCATTGGTGCAACAGGTTAGACCAGCATGGAGGTGGTCTAAGGGGCATCTTTCCAGGCAAAATGGAAGATGCCCCCCCTGCAGTGCCATGTATTGCATGGTGCCCTGCCTCATGGGCACAGCACAGTGATGCCCCCACCCCCTGATTTTTGGGGAGCACCCAGGTGCATTTTGTGCCACGCTCCCATGTGCCTATGTGACCCAGCCAGCCCCCCATGGCCACCAGGGAACTGAGGGGGTGTTATGGGGTGGGGAGCTCTGGGGGCAGTTAACTGCAGGCTGTGACTTGCAACACTGAGGTCCATTGCACCATTCCTGTGGTGCAAGCCTGTGGCTGCCTCAAGTCAAGGGTCATAAGTGCTGAGGACCCTGCCTGTCTTGGAATAAGGCACACGGTCCCCAGCATAAGGCCACATGGTGCAACTTACATACGCTTGCAAGTTGTGCCATGCGACTTGGAATCAGGCCCCATGTGTTTTGGCACCTGTGGCATTGAATGACATTCAATGTCCTGCACAGCCAGTATAGTGTTATGCTTGTGCAACTGTGTTAGTTTGGTTTTGGCCATTCACACTCTTTATTCCAGAGGAATTACCACCCTGTAGAGGTACAAAAGGCAAGGAACCCTCAGAGAGGGTTCCACCCCTAGAGGTGCCACAGGATGATTCCTGTGGCTAAATGTACCTTAGGAATCCCCCTAAGGATAGAGTGTTGCCACTGGAGGAGGAAGGGAGGATGGTGGGTCAAAGAAAAAGTTCTTCACAATAAGGCTGAGAGGAACTGCTTATATAACTCAGGAAGTTGGAGTGGCTGGCGGCTTGGCCATCGAACTCCAGGCATAGCCTTTCCAATTCAGTGTCCTGCACAACCAGTATAGTGTTATGCTTGTGCAACTGTGTTAGTTTGGTTTCGGCCATTTGCACTCTCTATTCCAGAGAAATGACCACCCTGCAGGGGTACGAAAGGCAAGGAACCCTTGGAGAGGGTTCCACCCCTAGAGGTGCCATGGGATGATTCCCATGGCTAAAGATACCTTAGGAATCCCCAAAAGAAATGTAGTACAATCATATCCCAAATAATGAGGTGACACAAAGCTTAGGAGCAAGCAATAACTGTGACATAGGAGCAATAACTGTAACGTAGTAGTAGAGAAGCATAGACAATTTGATAATGTAATGAGATGCTCAGTTGGATAACATAATGAAATGCCCAGGTTTGCGTAGCATGGTACTAATGGTTTGTGCTGAGAATAAGGGATCCTCTCATAAGAGAAGGAATGGCAGGACATCCTCCACCTCCATCCAATGGCAGAACCTACCTAAAGAAACTAGGGGACACTGCTATGCTAACTAATAGTTATGACCTGAGGCAATGGAGGAGAGAAACAAAACCCTATGAGGAGGAAATATCTGGGGATCCAAGGCCTAGGACGTCTTCCCTCCAGGCTTGGGATAATTTATTTAGTGATGGCTCTGCAGCTGCAATTTGGAAAACCCAATTAAAGGGAGGTGGAAAATATTCCAATTTGGAGGAAGACTCTCACTCAAACCCTCTAGCGGGAACACCATGGAAGGTTGAGAGAAAACTCTGCAACAATGCATGCAACCAAGATGGAAGAGGACAGCAATGACTGCTGCGGCACTCACCTGGCCACCATAAACTCAAACCAAGTGAACCAGTGGCAGTCATAGGGAGAATGCGGGGAAGATGCCTTGCTAGGGAAACCACTAAAGTCAATGGCTAACCCTTATAGTGGAACACTAGAGCCAAAGGAGATCGTCATAACCACCTTTCATCGCTAATCTTAAATTCTACACCAGGAGCTGTTGTTGGTAGCAGCCAGCTAAAGCCAAGCCCAGGGTGAGGACATTCCCAGCTATGGGCCAGATGAGAAGGATCCTGCCCCAAGTTGGACGCACTCAAGATGCAGACTAAATACAGAGCGAGACCATTGGCTGCAGGAAACCCTGCACCAGAATAGAAAAGGTGGCATGCCTTAGAATTAGATTGAGAGCTGAAAAGCTGGTGAGCTGATTGAGCATGGTGTGTTGATCATAATGAGCAGTGAGTGCTGAGACCATGCAAGGTCGAAAGAAAATTGAGTGCAGAAGACATCCCAGAGGCTGAAGTTGAGAGGATGCAGTAGGCATGAGCAATCAACTGCGTAAGCAAGCATGGACCTGTATGTAGGTCAGTAAACAGAGTAGTACGTGGACATGCATGTAGGTCTGCATAAAACAGTAGCAATGAAACAGTACTGAATAGTGGGGCAAGCCAGCCAGACATTTAAAAGCCAAATCAAGGTGACAAATACTCTGAGGATTTTCGGCAGTGAAGGCAGGATTAAGAACAAAAATAATGAGCCACATGGGGCCATGACTCCCCAAACACTTCGCAGTCCCCACTGTAGGACAAACAGGAAAATGATGGAAGAGCCGAGAACCACATGCAGATATAAAGCTAATTTAACAGCCTCAGCAGGAGCTTTTATAGCTGACCTCAGAGCATAGCAGAGTGAATATAAAGCAACATCTGTATGGAGTACACTGAGTTGTAACTGCAATAAACATGAATAAGGAGACACAATGCTCTGAAAGCAGGTGTAGCCAGGCAGTGCAATGAAGCTGTTATAATGAGGTAGGTAGAATGAGTGAGCATGATTGAGCTGCATAGCTAGGTTCAGTGCAAGCCTTAGTCAGGTGAAATCAATTGAACATACAACATGGAGCAGCTATGGTTCAGCTGAAACACACAAATAATGATTGCGGTTGCATTGCAATTGTTTGAGATTTGTGAGCAACTGAAAGCAAGTAGTAGAAGCTCTGGAACAATATGCTAGGAGTTAGAAACAAAGTCCCCCAAAAAAACAAAAACAAAGAGACACAAACACAGAACAGGAAACAAAGAAAGAAGAGCACACATGCAGCCAAAGGCAAAATACAAACCAGAAGCAGGAAAATAAACACAGAAATCCAGCAAAGACAAGCAGGAGCAGCAAGGTGGGGGGGCTCAGCCAGCCCTGCAGACCCCAACTAGTTCAGAGGACAGAACCTTCAGCTGCAAAAGAAAAAGTGCTTCACAATGTGGCTGAGAGGAACTGCTTATATAGCTCAGGAAGTGGAAGTGGCTGGCTGCTTGGCCATCGAACTCCAGGTATAGCCTTTCCAATTTTGGTGATGTGGAATGATGTTTAGTGAGGATTTGTACATTTTCACCTGCGGGGTTCATGAGGTGGGGTAATAAGAAGGGTATGCTTAAACTCTGGTGCACAAATATAGTAAAATGCCTAGATTATGAGTGAACATTGCAATATTTCAGCGTTCACTCATAACTTTGCTAATTTTCAATATTTTCGCTCCAAACTTTAAACATAGCAATTTTTACATACCACCTTATAAATGTGACAGGTGCCATTTTTTTTTTAAATCCTGGAAAGATGTGTTCTTGCACTTCTGGTACAAAATGACATTTCAGCCAGTATACTATAAATGCTACTTGTCATCTTTATAGGGGGAGTCATAAAATGACAATCTTGAAAATTTGGGGTCAAAATAAAAGATATGTATAAGGGATCTGCTATGGGTATGAGTTAAATAAATGATTCACGTACACAAGATCAGTTTGACCTCAGTAACCTCACGAGTGGCGTAAGTCATGAGCGAGGTGTCCAAACTCAAACTACTTGAGTGCACATAAATAATTTATTTAACGAGTTTCCCATTGCATATTCGACTTATGGAATAGGAAAGGAATTTTTTGGATCCTTTTTAATTTATCTGTACTGTAGTTTTGTTTTACTTTGTATAAAATTAGTAGGATTTTTTTGTGTGTTCATGCTTGAGTTTGGGTCTTGTTGCTATGGCCAGTAGTGCAGTTACTGTGCAGCCAACATCCCAACATTAAGAGCGCAAGTTTTTATTGGTTGGTTTTAGTATGTGGGAGCTCCAGAGGATTTTGAAAACATGGCAGCTCTGTCTCTCGCTTAGCAAGAGTTAGAGAAAGACACTGTGGTGGTGGTGTTTTTTCCTGATGACTTTTTGGTTGCTTTGCATTTTTTTTTTATACTCAACCTTTATTACCGTTTAAATCACAATGACAATATACAAAGATATTCATTCCAGATACTAGCCAAATGGCACTATACATAGTAAATAGACATAGGTTTCCATAGTTCAGACTGTGTTACAGGCTTTGCATTTTTTTAATGATTTAGGGAGCCGAGGAGCTGGACTGTCTGCGACAGCTGATGGGTATGCAAGCTAATATATCTGGTTGCTCCTACCTTCGTGTTTTTGCCACTGTGGTCCATTTGCCTGGTTGATCCTGCATTCGCTTGTCTTATAGAAGAGAACTAGAACCACTTGCATGAAAGTGGTTTTTGCTTTTTTTTTTTTAAACTGTTTTGTTTTCTCGAGTGCCGCATGGTATGCTCCCTTTGGTTTTGTTGGCAGCAATGTGTCTGAGGGATAGTTGAGCTGAAAAGTGGATGGTGGCTGGTAAGAGGCAGGAAGATGTGTTGAGGAACTGCCTGGAGCGACGGCAAGCTGAGGATGGGTCAGGTGGGAATGAGCATTTCAAAAGGCTGTGTGTGTTTGCAGCCAAAACAGAGGATAACAGGAATGATTTCGGGGAGGGGGGGTTGTTTATTTACTTTATGCAAGTTGCCAGGCTAAAAAGAATCAAACAGGATTATGACAAGCATAGGAAGGAAAATTAAAGTGATCAAGTAGTGCAGGTCTGGGGAGGGGAGTACAACTTGTGGTATAGAAACAGTATAGATAAATTGGCTGTGATATAACAAGTGTGTAGATAAATGGAGTGTACTGTAGTAACTGTGTGTGTAAATGAAATTTATACACACAGTTCCTCAGATAAATGGATTTATCACATTCTGTTTATCTCCGTCAATGCACTAGCTAAGGTTAAAGTGACAAAAGTAGGGTTGTCAACCATAATGCTCACCCCATTCCATGTTTATGTAAGCTGAGATGGGTACAGTATATGAGAATGGGGTGAGCATTAGGGTTGACAACCCCAAGGCATACCACATGCGTGTTGCTGTCTGCGGGGTGGGATGTTAGGGTTGGAAACCCTATAGTCACATTTCCATACTTTTGTTACTTTAACTTTTTTTGCAATTAATTTCCTTACTTTTTGAGATAGTACTTTTTCTGTAATTAGTTGTTTTTTTTTAATTAAAAACATTTTTATTGGTATTCAAACCTGGCCACGGAGTGGCCTATGTTACATACAAATGATGCAATACAAATGATCACACAGCAAAACAAACATACATACACCCAACCCTTATCCCACCCACCACCCCCCACACCATGGTATCAGCAATCTATTGTAAGAGACTGTAAGAATGGAGCAATCACATTAGACTGACAAGTCCAATTATATAGAGTATAGAGTCTGCAATTTACTCCAAATACTTTCGAACTTTGATAGATGGTTATGGACACTGGCAATGATCTTTTCTATTGAAAGATTAGCTAGAAGTTCCTGCAACCACTCTGAGTGGGTAATGGTCTCCTCATCCAGCCAATGCCGGAACACTAGTTTCTTGACTGACATTGCTATCAAGGCCAAGTGGTATTTCCTCTCAGTGACAGATATATGGGAATAGTCCCCAATTAAACAGGTGGCAGGCTTAATATGTTCAGCCACCCCCAACAAGGGGTCTGCTCTTTGTTTAGTAAGGGACCAAAGCGGAGCTACTTTTGGTCATTCCCAAAAGATATGAATCAGTGAGCCTTCTTCGTGCATGCAACTTCTACAGGTCGAGGAACTAGTGTTACCCATTTTTGCCAGTCGAACTGGAGTGTAATACATGTTATTAATGATCTGAAATTCCATCATACATAGTCTATCTTGAGATATGAATCTATTGGTATCCTCCCAGGTCATAGTCCAGTTAAATGCTTTGTCTGGGAATTCAGCATTCCAATAAGAAGAGCCATCTAGATGTGGGTATGCCCGCTCAAGTAATTCTGCATAGATATTTAGAATTGTTTTTGGGCTGTGAGGATTTAAAACGTAGTGGTGGTGTATTTCTTTGCTGTCTTTGGTTGCTGCAAATTTTCACCCCCCCTTCCCCCAACTCTTGATTATATGCCCTGTTAAATCTGATTGACAGGAGCTAAACACTGGGTATAGTAAGGGGTGTGGAGTAGGAGGGGCATACCAGGAAAGGAACAGCAGCAAGTGAAGAGGTGAATGCTTTCCAGTGGAAGGAAGTAAATGCAAATCTAGGAGCTTTCATTATTCTTGCATTGATATTGCATTGTGAAAGGAGGAGTAGAGTTTGAAGGAAGGTTGTGCAATGGCTACTTAAAGTCTGTTTTGAGTGTGGATAGAAGGATAGGAATATAAAAGCAGTTGCTTAATATATCTAAACGCAGCAACAAAGGAGGTAAGGGAAATAAAGAAATGTTTTGCACTGATAGAGGAGGGAGAGGGAGACTTGGGGAGTGTTTGGTATCCTGCATCTGGAAGGGTGGGGGTGCATGGTGGGCAGCGACAGCAATGGGTAGGGTGGTAGGCTGCAACAATTGCGTGTGCACCAATCTTTCTAAAAATTGCCTGGAGTGTGGGAGGATGCCGAGTGTGCAAACCACACAGAAAAACTTAGAAAGGAGATTGAGGGTCTGCAGAAGGAACTAAGACAGGCAAGGCAGATTGGGGGTTGGTTTAGCCCAGTACTGGAGGAGGGAAGAAGGGGAGATGAGGGAGGGTGATTTAAGCCAACAGTTGTGAGGAGAGGGTCAGAAGAAGGGAAGCAGAGACAAATGGGCCCAGGCCAGGAAGAACAATTGCTGGGGAAACCAGGTCAGGAGACAAAAGACAAATGGAAGGAGGAGATAGGGACTTGTGAGGGGAGGTGAAGAAGTGGCAAAAGTCATGGATGGAAAGAAGACAACAGGTTACTATGAAGAGAGAGGAGCGGACATTTGTGAAGGGCCTCAGAAAATAGTTGTGCACTGCTAGAGAGGAAGAAGGTGAGGAGAGAAATAGTGAAATTAGAGGAGTAATTGATAAATGCCTGGACCAAACTGGAGCGGGGGAAGTTCTGCTGGGAGAATTGCAACAGGGGTAAAGGGAAATAATGTGCAGGAGGAAGAAGAGGGCTGGAAATGAGAGAGGAGATGAATGGAAGCAAGCAGGGAGTAAGAGGGGTGGAATCTTAGTGCTGGGGACTCAATACTAAGAGGAGTTAGGTGGGGTAGCAAGGGAAGGCATAGTGCATTTGGGTGGAGGCCATGCCAGGAATGACAGTGGAAAGGGTGGGACAGTCTGTTCTGAAATATGCTAGAAGGGTAGGGACAAGCCTCATTTAATTATACATCTTGGGACAAATGACCTGGCTGACAAGACAGTAGATACAGTCCAGAGGAGGTTTGAGGAACTAGCACAATTATGTGAGGGGGCAGGAAGATCAGTAACTTTTTCAGAGATACTTCCGGTGCCAAAGGCAAGCACAACAAGAAAGCTGAGACTAGAGGAATTTAACGGATGGCTAAGAACCTGGTGTTGTGCTAAAGGGTATGGGCTGTTGGGGGATGGGGAGGGACCTGGGAGGACAGTAGTCTCTATGCCAAGGACAGACTACACTTGAGTGAGGAGGGAAAGAAAGTGTTGAAACAGAGGATGGAGGAGTACATAGAGGAAGTTGGGAATTTAAACTAGGAGTGGGGGGTGGCAGTTGGGGAAGAGATATGCAGAGACCACAGGTTGGGAAACTATATGAGCTTAACCCCCATAACAGTGACAAAGGACAAATGGCAAGTACTGTTGGTGATGCTAGGAAAGGAGGGCAAGATGGGAGGGGGGAAAAGGGTGGAAGGTGGTTACCCTTAATGCTAGGAGCCTTGGGAGGAAAACTGCAGAGTTACAGGTTCTCATGGCAGATGGAGAGGTGGACATTGCAGCCATCATGGAAACATGGGCCACCCAATACAATGACTGGGACCTGTCTGTACCAGGGTACAGGTTATTTCGTAGGGACAGGGTGATTGGGAAAGGAGGGGGGGTGGTACTATGCGAAGGAAGGACTGAAGTGTGTAAGGGAGGAAGGGAGGAGGTAGTACAGAGTCACTTTGATGTAAATCCAGGATTCCAAGAATAGGATTCTTAGAATGGGAGTGGTGTACAGGCCACCATCTCAGACGGAGGAGTTAGACAGGAACTAGCGGACAGATCAGGAGGACCCATGAGAAGGGTAGTGTGATGGTTGTGGGGACTTCAACATGCCAGGAGTGGATTGGAGCACCCCAACAACCAGAAACAGAAGGGAGCAGGTACTGCTGGATGCCTTCCAGGACAGCTTCCTGCTGCAAATGGTCAGTGAACCAACCAGGTTAGGCATACCCTGACCTTGTGTGGCAAATGGGGACTTTGTGAGAGAACTTACAGTGGAGGAACCGCTGTCAGGAGTGACCACCACTCAGTATGGCTCACATTGGATATGGGCAAGGAAGGAGGGAATCTGGCAACAAGTGCTGGACTTCAGGAGGCCGACTTGGGAGGATGGGAAGTGGTAAAAGGGTACCTGGCCAGAATTCAATCTAGTATGGAAACTAACCAGAGGTGGGAGCTCATAAAGCTGGGGATAGTGGAGGCAACCAAAACCTGCTACAAAGCCCAGAGCAAGAAGGCTAGGGCTAAGAAACCAATCTGGTTGAGCAAGGAGGTCATGGAAAAGGTAAGGAGGAAAAGAGCTGCCTTTAGGAAGTACAAGAAAACAGGGAGTGGGGAGGACAGGGAGGAGTACTTGACAGAATCAAAGGAGGTGACAAGGGCAGTAAGGGGAGCCAAAGCATCTACGGAACTCAGGCTGGCACAAGGCATTAAGAAGGGGGAGAAGGACTTCCTTAAGTACATCAGGGAGAAAAGGAGCTGTAAGGACCACATAGTAAGGATTAGGAAGGAGGTGTTGGTGGAAGCAGGATGCGATAAGGCAGAAGCACTAAATGAGTACTTCTGCTCAGTATTTACTAAAGAGAGGAGGGGGGTGACACCCAAGATGGGAGAAATGGCAGAAGCAGGGTGGGAAGTAGTGACAGATGGGGAAATCATGGAGAGCAGAGTTCGAGAGGGTTTGAAGGCACTGAGGGTGGACAAGGCGCCAGGCCCAGATGGCATCCACCCCAGGGTACTGAAGGAGCTGGCAGAGGTCCTTGCAGGATCTTTGGCAGACCTGTTTAATGCCTCACTACATTCGGGGTGTGTACCTCAGGACTGGAGGATGGTTCATGTGGTGCCCCTCCACAAGAGTGGCCCCAAGGATGAACCGAAACTACAGACTAGTGAGCCTCACATCCATCTGGGAGGTGTTAATGGAGACTATCCTGAAGGAGAGCAGATGGCTCTCCTAGAGGCCAAAGGACTACAGGACAGCAGACAGCATGGTTTACACGTGGCAGATCCTGCCAAACCAACCTGGTCGAGTTCTATGACTGGGTAACTAGGCAACTGGACAGGGCCATGCAGTGGATGTACTGTATCTGGACTTCATGTAAGGCATTCGACCCAGTGCCACATGGAAGGCTGGGAAGGAAGTTAGTAGGCACAGGGCGGGCAAAGCTGGTGAGATGGGTAGGAAACTGGCTGCAGGGAAGGCAACAGAGGGTGGTGGTGGGTGGGAGCTCTCACACCAAGGGCAGTGACGAGCGGTGTTCCACAGGGCTCGGTGTTGGGACCAGTGTTGTTTGGGATATTCATTGCAGACATATCATGGGACATTAAGAGCAAGATCAGTCTGTTTGCTGATGATACCAAGGTAGACGTGGTGGTGGATGACCTAGGGGGATGGCAGGGGTTGCAGGATGATCTGGCAAAGCTTGAAACCTGGTCAGACACCTGGCAAATGGGCTTTAATGCCAGAAGGTGCAAGGTGCTGCATTTTGGGATGAAGAACCCAAGGAGGAGTTACCAGCTTGGGGGAGTGCAGCTAGCCCAGACAGAGGAGGAGAAGGATCTGGGTGTGCTCATTACAGGGTCAATGAACAACTCGGCACAATGTAGGAAGGCAGCTGCAAAAGCCAACAAAATGCTGGGTTGTATTGCAAGGGGTATATCCTCGAGGAGGGAGGAGGTGATTCTGCCACTGTATAGGTCATTAGTTAGACCACACCGAGTACTGCGACAGTACTGGCGCCTGTATCTGAAGAGGGACATTGCTACTGGAGGGTGGCAGAGCGACAAAGATGATCAAGGGGCTGGGGACTTATCATACGAGAAGAGGTTGAAGGAGTTGAACATGTACTCACTGGAGGAGAGGAGAGACAGGGTGACATGATTGAAACCTTTAAATACATGAAAGGAATAAACAAGACGGTACAGAGGGCTGTTCAAAGTAAGGAGGAGGCCACAGGGGCCATGATAATGAGATTGGAGCGAGGAAGGTTCAGGAGGGAGATGAGGAGACACTTTTTTACAAAGAGGGTGGTGGATGGGTGGAATGCGTTACCTGCTGAAGTGGTATGCAGTAGAACAGTGGACTGCTTGAAACGAGGATGGGACAGGACAAGGGGGGAGGGTTAATGAAGGGGAAGGGTGGAAGGGAGGGGCAGCTGCAGAATAAGAGGTGCTAGCTGCACATTCGAGCAGACTTGATAGACCTCTAGGCCTTTTTCTGCTGGCAAATTTCGTATGTTCGTATATTTGAAATTGCATGGGGTTCTAAGTCTGCTAAGCGAGAAACCTACAGGGACTTTCCTTCCTCTGCCCGTTCCTTTACTAACCGGGACCTAACCAACATGTGCCTGAGCTGAAATACCTTAAACCTTGAGTGGCCCCCTAGATTATAAAGCCTAATAATATCCCCTGAGGACAGAAATTGCCCATTATGTAGGAGGTTGGCCACCAGGGATCCTGCCGTCTGCGGTAGCCATGATGCCATAATGATATTGCCTCCTTATCTTGAAATTTGAATTACCAAATATAGGCTGGTTGGGATCTTGGGCATGTCTGTAGGACAGAGATGCACACATCTGTAAGTGGACTCTTACAGAGACCTAAATCGGTGTATTATTCAGTTTTAATGGGAGTAGTTTAGTGGGAGCATGCAACAAAGCTAGGGGAGATAAACCATGTTCAGCCATCAGGGCCTTTTCAACTTTAAGCCACAAGGGCCTATACTAGTCTGTGCTACTGTCTCCTGTCTCATCAACATTTCAAACATTTCGCTGAGTGGCTGGCCCAATAATACAATTTGAAGTGGGGGAGTCATAATCCCCCTTTGGACTTGGGAGCAGCTAACTTGCAGAAAGCTCTGCAGGCCGGTTTACCCTTCCAAATAAAGTTATTTAGCAGGGTATGTATTTTGGAAAACCAGGTTTGTTTCAGCCATAGATTTAACATGTTGAGGGTGTAAAAAAGGCGGGGAAAACCATTCATTTTTATCAAACTTATTCTGCCCCAGAGTGGTAGTGCCAGTACTGTCCATCTATCCACATCCTGTTTTATCACCTGTAGTAGGGCATCCAAATTACATTCCCTCAAGAGTTTAGCCTCCCTGGTCAGGAAAATACCTAGATATTTCAGCTTTTTAAATTCCCATCTTAGCCCCAAATCCTTCACCTCTTGTTTGCGGGTAACCAAATTAAGAAGGAGGGCTATTGTTTTATCCAAATTCAATTTATAATTAGATAATAGGCCAAATTCCCTGATCAAGCTCAGGGCCTTACTCATAGAGGCCCTAGGGTTTGATAGATGAAAAAGTATATCGTCCACGTATGCAGATAACTTGAGTTCTTCTTTCCCTATCTTTATCCCCTGTATCCCTAACTCCATCTTGAGCCGAGCCAGAAGGGGCTCCAGGTACAAATTAAATAAAAGGAGGGATAGGGGACAACCCTGTCAGGTACCAGAGGAAAGAGAGAAATAAGATGAGAAGACTCTATTGTAATATAACCGAGCCTTAGGCCTTGTGTATAGGACCCTAACCCATTGCACAAAGAGGGGAGGGAGACCAAACTTATACAGTGTTCTAAAAAGAAAGCTCCAGTCCACCCTATCAAATGCTTCCTCTGCGTCCAGAGACACCAGAACTGCAGGGGTCCTGCTGTCTCAGGACACAGAGAAAATCTGATCTAATTTCCACAGATGATCAGCAGAAGACCTACCAGCCATAAGACCCATCCGTTCCACACAAATCAGAGAAGGCATAACATGCCCCAGCTAGAATTTTAATGTAATTCAAAAGCAAAATTGGTCTGTAATTTGACATCTGTTACGGATCCCTCCCCTCTTTGTGCAACACAACAATCAGAGCTTTGAACAGGCAGGGGTCTTGACATTTCCCCTCAAGAATGGCTTGGAACAGTCGTTGCAGCCATGGGGTCAGCTCATCTATTAATACCTTGTAGAAGTTAGAGGAAAATCCATCCGGCTCTGGAGCTTTGTCCAACGGGAAGGCCTGGATCACTGATTTTACCTCTTCCTCTGTGAGGGGAGGAGGACACTAGGGATTGTTGGTCGGAAGTCAAACCTGTTAGAGGCAAACCCACCAGGTAAGTGTCCATCTGGGCCCCCGAGGGTGGGTCTGGTCTAGCACAGTAGAGTTGTCTGTAAAAATCTTCAAATTCAGACACAATATCCCTAGGGTTTGTCTTAAGTAAATCGTCCCTATTCGAGCTTATCACATTGATTAGTCTAGAGGCTTCCTGTTGTTTGACACGTAATGCCAGTAATCTACCCGCCTTCTCACCCTGATCAACGTATGTGGATTTTGTTTTAAGAATGGCATATTCTGCCTTTTCCCCAATTATATCGTTGTATTGTGCCCTCACCTGGATAAGTTCTTCTTGATGTGATTCAGTGGGAGAGGGTGAAATGCTTTTTTCCAGGTCTCTAATTCTATTTAGTAATTCGGCTATCTGGCTCTCCCTCTTACGTTTCCTAGTTGAGGAAATTCTGATGAGTTCCCCCCTCAGAAAGCATTTTAGGCCCCCCCCCCACTCTATATCTACCCAACCCATAGAGTTTAAATTGTCATTATTGTATTGTGCAGTACAATCCTTCAACCGGCCTGCAACCCATTCATCTTTTAGCAGCCTGTTGTTAATTTTCCACACTGTACCTATTTGGTGAATGGGTGACAGTGCATCACTACAGAACACTAGAGAGTGGTCATAAATTACCTTTGGGGAGATCTGACAGTCCAGAAGTCCTGGCAAGAGCTGTTTGCTTAGTAAGAAATAATCAATTCAGGATGACGTCCCATGGATGGGAGACCAAAATGTATATTCTCGCTAGTCTGGATGCAGTACCCTCCAGGGATCGCATAATCCCATCTTATCTATTAAATCCCGAATGGCCCTCTGTGCCGGAGACAGGCCCACCTTCCCTTTTCCCGTCCTGTCCATTTCTGGTGAAAATGGCAGGTTCCAGTCTCCTCCTAACAGAAGTGAGGTGGACAGGGAGGGCAACAAGAGGTTAAGCAGCTCCATGAAAAACGATGGAGTATCCATGTTGGGACCATAGATGGACCCCAGGACTATATGCGACCTCTCCAAAGTGCCAGACAAAATAACATACCTGCCCAATGGATCTCTAATGCACTGATTACATTTAAACCCAAGGGATGTGGTTATCAGAATAGCAACCCCCCTACTCTGAGTGCTTGAGCCCGCTGCATACACTTGCCCTATATTAGGTCTTCTCAGTAGATTTGCTTCGGTTTCAAGCAGATGTATCTCCTGCAAAAAGGAAACGTGCCCATTAACCATTTGCAGGTGTTTAAGTATTTTATACCTCTTGTTCTTATTGCGTGCTCCTTTAACATTCCATGAATTAACTTGTATACAGTTAACCATATATCCTTATGTCAGCTATCAGTAATGAGCGTAATATTCCTTATTAGAAAGCCAGACCCCCAGCTGATACCATGGACACCACCCCACTCCCCCCCATTACTCTGCCCAAAACAACACATAATATCATATACCCCTCCTCCTCCCACTGTAACTCCAGAGGTAACATGTAAACATATATTACCGAAATAAAAACCATGCCAAACCACAAAAATTAGCCAAACGTCTGTAGACCCCAAATTGACTAGAGAGGTGGTTAGGCCCCCTCCCCTTGATTCGGTGGATGATGTTGCCAGAAATAGTAGTTAAGACTCTTGTCCCCTCCACCCCCAAATAACAGTAAGCCTTTGTAACCTTTGTTTTTACTAACATCTAAGTCCTGAAGATGTCTAGTAGAACACCGAACTGCCAAACTGGACTAACTAACCTCACAACCAGTAAACCAAACAGCAAAACCAGAGCCTTTTAAAGTGTTCATATTAAAATAACTGGATATTAAGACACACTGACCTTAACGTGTGAACCAGTGGATTTGCCAAGCCCCCAAGAAACCCTGCCAATACCCCCCCATAACAGAACATTTTGATGAGGCAATCGTTATCCTTTTCAAACATACAGACAATATAATAATGTGTTCTGAATGAATATGACTGGAGCAAGTGCAAGTAAAATAAGGCAAAACTGAGTCCAAGTTTAGATCTGGCTGCTGTGCAGTCCGTGCGGTGATGCGAACAATTGAAAAGAGCCTGGCTGCAGTCATGATCCTCACAATAGAACACACAATCGAGTGGCAGGGGGTGCCTACACCATGAATTAGTTACAGCTGATCTGCACGAGTCTCTGCATGATCAGGGAGTTGCTTCTGTATGTGTCACCCAAACTGGCTGGCCTGGATCATCACAGCTGCTGGAGGGCCTTGAAAACCACAGTTACTTCGTGGGATCTTTGCTGGGACCAAAATACCCTGCTACCTCCAGGTAATATCCTGACCTTCAGAGATCAGCCTCACAAGTACAAAGGAGCACAGAGGATAAGCAGGCCAGGTCAGTAATCGTCCATGATAGACAATAAGGAATCCAGCCATAAAGGGATAAACAGGTCAGGAGATGTTCATTGTGCCCTGTATTGCATTAATCTAGATCCCTGTTACCCCCACTGTTAATTATACAAACAAGCCACTTCCAAGATGTCTTCACTTGTATCTTTTCCCATGTAAAAGAGATTCACTTTTAAACAAATCAGGGAGCAGGTGCTGGAGCTCAAGAGTTGTCTGCTCATTAGAGTCAAAGGAATGTTATTTCTCTTGAACTCTAACTTGTAGCTGAGCGGGGTACAGCATATGGAATTGCACTCCAGCAGGGATCAGGAGAGACACTGTGGGGTGGAAGGAGACCCTTTTCTGTCTTACTGATGCTGGCAGGTCCCGTGAAATCCTGATTTTATGACCCTCCCACATCACTGTTTGAATGTCCCAGAGCTTGGGCATGACATGCTGTTTTTCGAGAAAATTAAGCAATTTTAGCAGGAAAGGTCTAGGGGTGATCCAGGGTTGGTTTAGGCACAACGCCTGGTGAGCGTGCTCCACGATGTAGGAGGGCCAGTTAAGGGAAGGGCCTGCTACCTTCTCCAAAAGATTTTAGCAAACCATATAGGAGTGGACCCCTCCTCCTCTTCGGGGAGTCCCAGCACAACCAAATTATTCCGGTGGCTACCACCCTCTAGATCCTCCAGCTTCAGCTCCATCTTGGTTAGCTGCCATTTCAGGGCGATTATTTAAGGGTCTGTGGCCACGCTCCATCTTTCCAAGGATATGGTCCTGGCTTCATTATCCCTCACTTGTCGGGAGACGTCCCCCAGGTCCTTCTTAATAGAAGATATTTCAGAGGTAAGCAACGATAAAGCCTCCTGAAGTGGCTTCATTTCAAGCAGGAAGCATTCCTCCGTGAGCAGTATGATGGATGCTTTACTGGAGGGAGTTGCGGTAGACTTAACAGGCTGCTGCTTAGTTTTCTTTGTGGCCTTCTCTGGAGAGGGCGGCAGGGTATGGCGTGGAAGCTCCAGCTTCATCACAAACTGCATTGAGAGGAAATAAATTGTCTTCTGCAGTCAGAATGCCAATAAGAGCTTCATGGGGCTTTGCACCAACTTAGGAAGATTCCAAATCTGTATAGATGTTAGTAATTAACGGAATTAGAGAGCGGGAAAGCAGGAGAAGAACAAGTGAGCTGCCTTCCCTAGCCAACCATCACGTGACTCGGTAATTAGTTTTTCTAAATGCATGAGTGTTTTTCTAAATGCATTAACCATAATTATTGGGTGCTGTGGAATTTAAACCCAGGTCTCCAGGATCATAGCCCAGAGCCTTAGCCACTACACTACATTGCCTCCTTTGATGTTACTGTGTCGATGTTATCTTATCCAAGTCAAGACAGATCCAAACTAAAACAGCCAATAATACTTTCCTGTTTCTCTGTATTGCCAAAAGTCTTTTTTACTTTGCATATTTCTAACCCGTTGAATTGTCTGAAACTTTTCAGTTCCCATGAACACAAAATCAGTACTCTTAAGTCTATTTTAACATAAGTTAAACAAGCATTTGTCAATGCCGCATGTTTGTTGCTTATATGTGTTGTTTAGGTATTTGGAAGTGAAAGTACCATGCCCAAGAACTGTCATGCCTCCCCCCCCTTAAAAAGACATCCACTGTGTCTTTCTGTTCAGTATTCACAGAAGAGGGGGAGGGGCAAGGGCCACAGCAGTACAGCAGTTACAAAGGCATGGAGAGGTGGACAATAGTCCATTCACAGGCAGAAGAATCCTGCAGAAGGTGAGTAAATTGAAGGTGGACGAAGTGATGGGACCAGATGGCATACACCCAAGGATATTAAAAGAACTGTGAAGGGAAATAGCAGTACCACTGGCAGCCATGTTCACTGAGTCATTCAACACAGGGGTGGTACCAGAGAATTGGAGGAGGGCACATGTGGTCCCTCTATACAAATCCAGCAGTAGGGAGGAGGTGGGGAACTATAGGCCGGTCAGCCTCACTTCAGTAGTGGGGAAGATCATGGAGACATTGGTTAAAGAAAGGATAGTGGGGCATCTAGAAGCCATCGGAGCCCAGGACCATAGGCAACATGGATTCACAGTGGGGAGGTCATGTCAGACAAATCTGGTTGATCTCTTTGACTGGGTGACAAAGGAAGTAAATCAGGGTGGGGCAGTGGACAACGCTTACCTTGATGTAAGCAAAGCCTGTGACACCGTCCCACATAGGAGGCTGATAAACTAGTTGAGTAGGCTGGGCATGGGGGAAAGGGTGGTAAACTGGGTTAGAAAATGGGTAAAAGACAGGAGGCAGACAGTGGTGGTAAATGGGGCGCAGTCTGGGGAGAGGGGGTGACCAGTAGGGTGCCACAGGGAGTGGTCCTGGGGCCAGTCCTGTTCAATGTCTTCATTAGTGACATTGCAGAAGGGCTGAAGGGAAAGGTCTGCCTGTTTGCAGATGACACCAAGATGTGTAACACGGTGGATACCCCAGAGGGGGTGGAGAAAATGAGAAGGGACCTGGGGAAACTTGAGAAATGGTCTGAGGACTGGCAACTGAAGTTTAATTCAAAAAGTGCAAAATTATGCACCTGGGACACAGAAACACTGAGGAAAGGTACAGGATGGGGGGGTTGTTGCTGACAGTCACAAAGAAGGAAAGGGACCTGGGGGTTCTTATTTCAGATGACCTGAAAATGTCAAAGTGGTAAAGCAGCTGGGAGGGCCAGTGACATGCTGGGGTGCATAGGCAGGGGTATCACCAGCATAAGGAGGGAGGTAGTGATACCATTATATAAAACCATAGTCAGGCTTCACATGGAGTACTGTGTGCAGTTCTAGAGGTCGCACCTTCATAAGGATATTAACAGCCTGGAGATGGTCCGGAGAAGGGCGAATGAGATGGTACAGAGCTTGCAACACAAGACTTATGAGGAGAAATTAAGGGACCTCAATATGTACTCACTGGAAGAGAGGAGGAAGGAGGATATGATAGAAACATGCAAGTACTTCAAAGGGTATGAATATAACTACTGAGAAGCAGGAGACAGCTGCTACTAGGCATATGTGCCAGCTTCTGTGTGATATTCTTTTGTTCTTATAAATCTATAATCTCCAGTATTTCAGTAACCACATGACCACACTGCCTTCTTTAGGCAATTTTATGACTTGATGCCTGGTGTCAGATGGCAGACAGAGGGCTCACCAGATTGTGTTGCCATTTGAAAAACTTCATAGAGTGTTCTTTTACTGGTAAGCATTTTGGAAAGCTGGTGAAGGTCTCACAATTTTTATTATGATTTTATCTCCTTAGGTCTGTCCCCTTTGGTCTCCCAATCCCCACACCCCAACAGTTATCAGTGGCCACAGCTGCAGCCTTCTTGCCAAGATGGTGGGTGAGAAACATAGAAACAGAATTTGACAGCAGATAAGGACCGCTTGGCCCGCCTATTCTGGCCATTTCCCTACCTGATGGATAAGCTGCAGATTCTAGTTAATCAACAGCTTACTTCCTCCTACCCCCCAGTAGAATTGCCTTATATCTATCCATAAGCAGCTGCCTTCACAGTCTGTGAAGTCTGACGTCTTTCAGTGCCGCTTGTTGGTAATCTTCCAACTCAGACGAGGCATTGCCAGCCCAAAACTAACTCAAGACAAGCAGATTTCAAAGTGGGGAAGAAATGGAGTGATCAAGAATCAAGTACTCAATAAGATGCAGCATCGATTTTCAGATCAGCATACTGGTGTGGACATTGCAAATAGAACCCCAGCTCTTTAAGCAGCCTTATGAAGAGTAAAGGCTTCTCAAAGCACTGGGGTTCTGTTTATTGTACTGTAAGTGGGCTGCATCTAATTTGGTAATTTACTGTACCTTACATCTGTATGTATGGTAGGCCCAACTTTAAATAAACACTGCACCTGAATTAACACATGGTGCCACAGAAACCTAGAATTTGTCAGGAGAAAAGGACCGATCAGCCCACCCAGTCTGCCCAAGTGTTCGCTACCTACTTGTAACTCCTGCCTGTATATGTTACTGCATGTCTTATTCTGCCAGCATCTCCTTGTGAATGAGCTTGCTTAATGAATTTTCCTGCAATGAACTTGAACCTACTTCCACTTCCATAGCACTATTGATCTCCGTTGACCCCTTTCCCCTTTTCTAATATATCCCTATATTTATCCCATGCATGCTTCATGCCCCCTACCATTTAGCTTCCACCACTTCTCTGGCAGTCTGTTCAAGGTGTCTACCACCCTTTCAGTAAAGAAATATTTTTCACATCAATCCTGAATGTCCCCCCAGCTTCATTGTATTTCCTTGGTTTGGTGCTCATCCTCATTTGAAGGAAACTCCCCAACTGTGCCCTCTTTACCCTGTGAGGTACTTTGTAGGTCTTGATCATGTCACCTCTCACCCTCCTCTCTTCCAGAGTGTACATGTTGAGATTCTTCAGCCTTTCCTTGTAGGGATTTCTGTGAAAATTCTGGACCATTTTAGTTGCCCTCCTCTGGAAAACCTCCACCTTATATCTTTTCTGAAGTGTGGATTCTAAAACTGGACACAGTACTCCAACTCAGGGTATCAATCAATCAATCAAATCTTTATTTATCCAGGCTAACATCGTTGAGCACAGCTCATTGCAAGATGGACTTGGTAAGGTCAAGGTTCAATTTACATAGATACATAAAAATATTCAATATACACACACTCTAGGATACTACATAGAATATTCGGTATACACACAGTCTAAGGATACATTCTAATCAGACTATACATTAAATTCAGGTGTAGTGGTAATAAGGGTGAGGGAAGGGGTGGGAAGTGGTGTGCCTGGCTGGTGGGAGGAGGAAGATGGTGGGGCTATACTGTGGAGCGGATAAACTGTGGGCCTTATGAAGAGGGCAGGAGGCGGCACTGGGGGTTTGTATAACAGGGGTATAGGGCTGTGATATATGACAAGGGATTAAGGGGAGGCGGATGGAAAGGAGGGTGCATGGAGTGTGAGGGTGGTGACTTTAGTAAAGGTGGATACCTTCCGTGAGTTGGCTATCTGGGGAGGGAGATGGATAAGATTAGGAATACTCTACTGTTTGTGGAAACAATTACATTTTTCTTTGATAAGCCTCGAATACAGATATTTAAAGGATGTAAATGAGATATATCTGTTCACTTTCAGGGTCTTCTGCATCGTATTCCATAAGGCAGATAAGACATAGCTGATAGCAGATCTACCATATCGAGAATTTAATTTAGGCACTTTAAGCATGATGAAGTTTAGACTTCTTAGGGCATATTTACTTGATGTGATTTGTGTGAAGCAGTCTATAGCAGGGAGTGATACAATGGCAGCACAACATCCCTCCTCCTCCTACTGGAGATGCCGCTCCTTATGCACCCCAGAATCCAATTTGCCCTGCCCATTGCCTTGTCACACTGTACTGCCATCTTGAGGTCCTCTGATATAATAACCTCAAGGACCCTTTCATGTCTAGTGAGTATCAGTACTATATACATCGGGGTTCTTGTTGGCATTGAACCCCAAGTAAGTAAGAAAATGGAATTGATCTGAATGAATTGCAGGCTTTAAGTAGCTTTTCAGGAGTGTGTATCTGTGTGAGTGGGGGCTCTGCTACTATAACTATTTGCTTTTGATTTGGTATAATGTGCAAACAGACTAACCCTGCTTCTCACTCCATGTGCTATATCGGAGATAAAGAGCCCAAATAGCATTGGGCCAAGCATTGAGCCCTGCGACACCCCACTTGTCACTGCTCTGGGTGCCGAGAGCTACCCCACCACCACCACCCTCTGCACACTTCCCTGTAGCCAGTTCTCTATTCATTTAGTCAGACCATCTTCCACCCATACCCCTCCTTCTCCTCACTCTTCTCCTCCTTGGCCTTTGTCCCTCCTCCTGGTAGTCCGTACCCTTTCTCCTCCTTATTCTTACCAGGTGGTGGTGCCTTCTGTATTACACTCGGACCACTCTGCCTGCCCCCTTCCAGGGTTACTATGCCTCTGCCTTTACCTGTATCTAGGGTGGTGACCTCATCAGGCTCCCATCTGGACCTTTCTACTAACCTCAGTCTTTTGGGCACCCTCCATCCCCCCACCCCCATTTGTTTAAATCCACCTTAGTAGAGATATACCCCTCTAATCCTGCCTTTTTTTTTTTTTTTATATTTTCTCACTGGGCTACGGTCGGCTTGGTCATCCTGACTGACCCCTCCAGCCCTGCCCCCGACATCAGGCCGACCTGCTCACCTCCACGGATTACCCCCGTGGTGGGGTGGTGAGGCACTTCCCAGGTCGACCCACTGGAGTAGGATCCAGTTGAAGAGGCGCCATTCAGGGACGGCGGGGGGGGGGGGTTGCCTGACCATAGCCCATTTTCCACTTTTTTCCCCTTTGCGGAGTGTGGGTGGGCAATGACACTTTAGGCACAGTGTTCCAATGTCCTCCACACTCCGCCAACCTTTACTATACTGCTTTAGTAGCACCCGCGGTTGTCATCAGGGGCCGCTACAGAGCAGTGGGTCCCTGGATCCTGCCCCGGGATAGGAGAGCAGTCCTCCGGATGCTCAATCCTGTCCCTCCCTTGCCAACCCATAGCAGCCTGGGCTTGTGTCCGAACCCAGGTCGCCAGCGTGGCGCAAGGTGTGGCATTCAGCACTTCAACCTTCAGCACCAGTGGCCTGGCAGCAATGCTGCCTTTAATACTCCCCTTCCCTTTCTGCTCCAGTGTACCCTGTCCCCCGTGTACAAGTCATTATTCCCCCAGACCCTACCCAAGTTAGTTACTAACCCATAATGTTTTGTGTGGCACCAATCCCTCAGCCATCGAACTCCTCAAGCCTACCCTTCCTTGCCATGCTTGCACATGGTACTAGTAGTACCTCCAAGAATGCCACCGACTTCCCCAACCCCTCACACTACCTGCCCAAGTACTCAAATGTCCCCCTCACTACTTCCACAGTGTCCCCCAAGTCATTTCTACCCACATGTAACAGTAAATGAGGTTTCTTCCTCCCCTCACTGCGCACTTGAGCAGTTCCTGCCCTTCCCCTCCTGCAGTCAACCTGGGGACAGCTTCAACCCAAATATGGCTGTGCCTTTTCCCCTTTCTGCCCCATGTCACCCATTTCAGCATAGATCCCCAGGACGAGTACCCACCCACCACTTACCCCCTATCCCTTCTAATGCCCTTCCACCACTCCAGTCTTCACTCTTCCCTGTCCCTTACCCCCACCAACTGCACCCTCTGTGATTTCTGTATCTGTACCCCCTACTTCCTGCTCAGCCCTTTTTTCTGCCTTATTCCTCCCATCCCCCTTGAACCCCTTCCCAGCCTGACTATTTCCTACTGGGCTTCCCATGTCGACCTCCCCTCCTCCCCTGCTGATTTCCAACCCCTCTCCTATCCCCACTGTTGTCGATTTAGAGCCCCCATTCCCTTCTACCCCAATAGTGATGCCCCTAGAATCCTTTCCCCTTCCCGTAGCCTTCTCTCCTTCAGTCACCACCACCTCCTTCCTTACTAGCCCCCTTCTGCACTTTTGTCCTCGCTATCTCTTCCCTACCTGTTGCCATCCCTCTCATGCCCCACTTGTCCTCTCCCCCCGCAGTATGTTCCTGCTCCCCCTCTCTGTCCCATAGCAGAGGCTCGAATCTATTCATAGTCTAAACCTGTCCTACTTCTCTTCCCTTGTCGGTTCCCCCCTCCTACTTGTTCCCCTCTGTGGCACCCCTGGTCCCTTCCTACCCACAGCCATCTGCTCTCTCCCCTAGTACCCCTAGTGGTCTCTTCCTCCCCCATCAGGAGGTCCCTGCTCTCACCTCGGGCACTACCTCCCTTCTTCTCTCTTTTCTGCTGATGCCTCTAATACTGGGCTCAGTTTCAGTCCCTAGTTATTTTCCCCTGTCCCCTTTGCCATCCTTATTCCCATCCAGGATAATAATAATAATAAATAATAAAACTTTATTTATTTAGCGCCTTTCAAATACCAAGGCGCTGTACAAATAAATCATAAAATCAAAATATACATGTAAAACAACAGTTGATAACAACATCAGTCCACAAAGCCTTGTTCCATAACAGAGTCTTAAAATCCGCTTAAAGGCCTCCACGGTCACGGTCCACTCCAGGATGCCTACCATACTCATCTGCCCTACCACTACACTCCTCCTAACCTCCACAGTTCCTCCCTCAAACTAGCCAGTCATCTACAGACCATACACCCCTCCCATCCTCCAAGCCCAGTCCAGGATCATGGCAGACCCACGCCCTGTACACCCTCCACCCTTCCAAAGATGCCCACCCTATTGACATGTGGCACCTGCTCCATTTTGGCCCCCATCTTATATTATGGGCTCTTACTCCCAGATTCTGTACCCTACTACAACTGTTAGGCCCCTATTTACTCAAATTCCTGTCCCCTCACTAGTCCCCCTACTGACCCCTTGCCGACCGGGGTAATTCAGTCTCAAATCTCATCCATTAGATACTGTTTTACTGTAGCAATCCTAAAGCCTCCTTGTCCGTATTTCACCCCTCAGCTACCATACTATTTGTTTTCGGCTGTCAAATAGTTTCACTTAGCCAAGTTAGAAATCCTGTTGCACTCCAAGTATTATTCAGCTCAGTTAGAGAAATAAACAGAACAAAGAAATATGTATTATTACAGCAATCATAACAGTATAGCTCAGTACTTAGCTCGGTTAGAGAAAGAAACAGAACAACTAAATCTGTATTATTACAGCAATCCTAAAGTATCCAATCATTGCTTTGTCTCCACTCCAGAGACCCTGCTGTAATATAGGACCACAGAGGACCCTGGGCAGGAGGAGGGCAACTGTAAACTCCTGGCAGAGCTCCATTGAGGCTCGCTCCACCTCCTCTCTCACTCACTCGTTCTATTTCTCCCAGCGCTGCAGGCTGCCCTTTATACTGGGCTCCTGCTTGCATTGCCACCTTTACTGCCCACAAAGAAATCTGCAGCAGACCGACACAGCTCACTTGAGCTCGCTCACTCCCCTCTCTCCTTGCTCATTCTGTTTCTCCTGGCGCTGCAGACTGCCCTTTTGTACTGAGCTCCTGCCTGCATTGGCACCTTTTCTGCCCACAAAGAAATTTGCAGCAGTCCGACAGAGTTCGTTAAGCTGGCTCACTACCCCTCTCTCACTTGCTCATTCTGTTTCTCCCAGAGTTGCAGGCTGCCCTTTTATACTGGGATCCTGCCTGCATTGGTACCTTTTTCTGCCCACAAAGAAATCTGCAGCAGTCCTGACACAACTCTGTTGAGCTCGCTCACTACCCCTCTCTCAATCGCTCATTCTGTTTCTCCTGGCACTGCAGGCTGTCCTTTTGTACTGGGCTCCTGTCTCTGAGTGGCACCTTTTTTCTAGTCACAAAGAAATCTGCAGCATTCCGAGCTCAGATTGAGCTCGCTCACTCTCCTCTCTCACTAGCTTGTTCTATTTCTCCTGCGCTGCAGGCTGCCCTTTGTACTCAGCCCTGCCTGCATTGATGCCTTTTTCTGCCAACAAAGAAATCCTCAGCAGTCCTAACAGTGCTCTGTTGCTCACTCACTCCCCTCCCTCTCCCTCACTCACTCGTTCTGTTTCTCCCAGCACTGCAGGCTGCCCTTTTGTACTGGGTTCCTGCCTGCATTGGCAGCTTTTTTGCCCACAAAGAAATCCTCAGCAGTCCCAACAGAGCTCAGTTGAGCTCGGTCACTCCCCTTCTCTTACTCGCTCAATCCTAATCTGTCCCAAAAACTCATTTCCCAAAGCGACTGCGCTATTCTGCGCTGGAAGCACGAAAACACATTTCGGCCAAGATGTGAAAAATGACAGCTACACTGTTCATAAGGAGGCATAAAAAAATGCCAGTGTTGAAAATCTGGCATGAAAATATTACTAATTTGCGAAGTTACAAGGGTAGTGGAAACTGCACAATGTACGCTCGTAACACAGTCATTTTAAAATCTTTCATCATAAAATTTTCAACATAGGCATTTTAGGACCTCTGCTCATGAACAATGTCACTGAGGTTTTCTTAATGTGTCCCAAACATTGATTTCCTACAGCAACCGCACGATTCTGCGACTGAAGAGCGAAAACGCATTTCGGCCAGGATGTGAAAAATGACAGCTATACTGTTCATAAGGAGGTGTGAAAAATGCCAATGTTGAAAATCTGGAGGAAAATATTGCAGATTCGCTGAGTTACGAGCCTACGTAGCAACTCGCAACGAACGCTCATAAAACAGTCATTTTGTGATTTTTTCTACCAAATTTATTACTCAGCACAGTTAGAGAAATAAACAGAACAAATAAATATGTATTATTACAGCAATCATAACAGTATAGCTCACTACTTGGCTCAGTTAGAGAAATAAACAGAGCTTAATCTGTATTATTACAGCAATCCTAAAAGTATCCAATCATTACTTTGTCTCCACTCCAGAGATCCTGTTGTAATATAGGACCAGAGGACCCTGGGCAGGAGGGTGGGCAACTCTAAAGTCCCAGAAGAGCTACACTGAGCTCGCTCACTCCCCCTCTCTCACTCTCTCATTCTATTTCTCCCGACTCTGCAGGCTGCCCTTTTGTACTGGGCTCCTGCTTGCGTTGGCGCTTTTTTCTGCCCACAAAGAAATCTGCAGCAGTTCCAACACAGCTCCCTTGAGATCGCTCACTCCCCCTCCCTCCCTCACTCTCTCATTCTGTTTGTCCCGGCGCTGCAGGCTGCCCTTTTGCACTGGACTCCTGCCTGTGTTGGTACCTTTTTCTGCCCACAAAGAAGTTCACAGCTGTCCCGACAGAGCTCCGTTGAGGTCACTCACTCACCCTCTCCCACTCGCTTGTCCTGTTTATTCCAGCACTGCAGACTGCCCTTTTGTACTGGGCTCCTGACTGTATTGGCACCTTTTTCCGCTCATGAAGAAATCCTCAGCAGTCCCGACAGAGCTCAGTTGAGCTCGGTCACTCCCCCTCTCTCACTCGTTCAATCCTAATCTGTCTCAAACACTGATTTCCCAAAGAGAGTGCGCTATTCTGCGCTGGAAGCGCAACAACACATTTCGGCCAAGATGTGAAAAATGACAGCTGCACTGTTCATTAGGAGGCATGAAAAATGCCAGTGTTATAAATCTGGTGTGAAAATATTACTAATTTACGAAGTTAGAAGGATGCGTGGAAACTGCACAATGCACACTCGTAACACAGTCATTTTACAGACTTTCATCACACAATTTTCAACATAGGGATTTTAGGACCTCTGCTCATGAACAGTTTCACTGAGGTTTTTCTGTCCTGTACACTGATTTTCTACAGTGACCGCACTATTCTGCACGAGTGCAAAATACATTTCAGCCAGGATGTGAAAGTGACAGCTATACTGTTCATAAGGAGGTGTGGAAAATGCCAATGTTGAAAATCTGGAGTGAAAATATTGCAAATTTGTGAGATTCACGAGCCTGCGTAGCAACTGCACAATGCACGTCAATAAAACAGTAATTTTGGGGATTTTTCCTACCAAATGTATTACTCAGCTCAGTTAGAGAAATAAACAGAACAAATAAATATGTATTATTACAGCAATCATAACAGTATAGCTCACTACTTAACTCAGTTAGAGAAAAAACAGAACTTAATCTGTATTATTACAACAATCCTAAAAGTATCCAATCATTGCTTTGTCTCCACTCCAGAGACCCTGCTGTAATATAGGACCACAGAGGACCCTAGGCGGGAGGGTGGGCAACTCTAAAGTCCTGGCAGAGCTCCATTGAGCTCACTCACTCCCCCTTTCTCACTCGCTCGTTCTGTTTCTCCCGATGCTGCAGGCAGCCATTTTGTACTGGGCCCCTGCTTGCGTTGGTGCTTTTTTCTGCCCACAAAGAAATCTGCAGCAATCCCAGCACAGCTCCCTTGAGATTGCTCACTCCCCCTCTCTCACTCGCTCATTCTGTTTGTCCCGGCGCTGCAGGCTGCCCTCTTGTACTGGGCTCCTGCCTGTGTTGGCACCTTTTTCTGCCCACAAAGAAGTTCACAGCTGTCCCGACAGAGCTCCATTGAGGTCGCTCACTCACCCTCTCTCACTCTCTAATTCTGTTTCTCATGGCACTGCAGGCTGCCTTTTGTACTGGGCTCCTGCCTGTGTTGGAACCTTTTTCTGACCACAAAGAAATCCGCAGCAGTCCTGATAGAGCTCCGTTGAGCTCGCTCCTCCCCTCCCTCCCTCACTCATTCTGTTTCTCCCACCGCGCAGGATGCCTTTTGTACTGGGCCCCTGCCTGCATTGATGCCTTTTTACCCACAAAGAAATCCTCAGCAGTCCCAACAGAGCTCCGGTGAGGCTCGCTCACTCTCCCTCCCTCCCTCACTCGTGCGTTCTGTTTCTCCCAGTGCTGCAGGCTGCCCTTTTGTGCTGAGCTCCTGCCTGCATTGGCACCTTTTTCTGCCCATAAAGAAATCCTCAGCAGTCCTGATAGAGCTCTATTGAGCTCGCTCACTCCTCCTCTCTAACTCAGTCATTCTGTTTCTCCCACCGCTGCAGGCTTCCCTTTTGTACTGGGCTCCTGCCTGCATTGGCGCCTTTTTCTGCCCACAAAGAAATCCGCAGCAGTCCTGACAGAGCTCAGTTGAGCTCGGTCACTCCCCCCTCTCACTTGCTCGATCTAAATCTGTCTCAAACACTGATTTCCCACAGCGACCATGCTATTCTGCGCCAGAAGTGCAAAAAAATATTTTGGCCAGGATGTGAAAAATGACAGCTGTACTGTTCATAAGGAGGTGTGAAAAAATGCCAGTGTTGAAAATGTGACGTGAAAATATTACAAATTTGCGAAGTTACAAGGGTGCGTGGAAACAGTTCAACGCACACTTATAGCACAGTCATTTTTTGAACTTTCATCACCAAATTTTCAACATAGGGGATTCTAGGACCTCTGCTCATGAACAGTGTCACTGTCATTTTCTTAATCTGTCCCAAACACTGATTTCCCACAGCAACCGCGCTATTCTGCGCCGGAAGTACGAAAATACATTTTGGTCAGGATGAAAAATGACAGCTGTACGTTCATAAGGAAGTGTGAAAAAATGCCAGTGTTGAAAATCTGGCATGACAACATTACAAATCTGCAAAGTTACAAGGGTGCGTGAAATAGTTCAACGCCACTTGTAACACCGACATGTTATGGACTTTTGTCACCAAATTTCCAACACAGGCATTTTAGGACCTCTGCTCATGAACAGTGTCACTGTCATTTTCTTGCAAATTCATGAAGTTACGAGTGTGCATAGCAACTGCGCAATGCACGCTCGTAAAACAGTCAGTTTTTGGATTTTTTTCCACCAAATTTGCAACATAGGCTTTTTAAAAGCCCACCTCATGAACACTGGCACTGTTGTTTCGTTAATCTGTCCTGAAAGGTGATTCCATGCAGTGACCATGAAATCACCTTTCAGGACTGAATAATGCCATGACAGTTGCTGAATTCTTGAGGAGGGGTCCCAATAACCCATGTTGAAAATCTGGTGCCAAAATTCCCAAAATGCCTGAGATATGCAGCAAAGTTGAAAAACCCTATTTATGCCATTATACAGCTTACGGGCATTTCTTCAGTTCACAGTCGGCTTTGAAGAGTGCAGGCGTGTTCCGGTCCACGAAGATCATCGTGCGGGCTCCAGAGGTAAGTATGGGGTGAGGTGGGTGTGGGGAGAGTGGGGTATGCAGTGGGTGGGTGTGGGTTGGGGAGGGGCGCAGACAGCAAGGACCATTTTCTTCTTTACAGGGTTAAAAAAATAGACATCATGGGACAGTTTTTCCTTTTAGCAGGTACTTTTGGCACTCTCGAGGTGGGCTCCTAGCATGCCACCTGTGTGTTTTGGGGTGGGGAGACTGGAGCCGACTGGGATTGGGCACCCCATCAACACATACTGGGGTCTCATGAGCCGGGGATTGGGCACCCTTGGCACACAAGAAAATGGGGAACATGCTGATAGGGATTGGGCACCCCCTCAGCAGACAACAGAAACCAATAGGGACTGGGCTCCCCATCTGCAGACTGCATCGGGGGAATGCAAGGGACTGTCCTGCAATGACGGGTCACTCCCTCATTGCAGCATAATGGCTGATGCTGCAATGAGGAGGCAGCCCCTGATTGCAGCGGCTAAAACATTTCAAGGTGGTGGCACGCTGGCTGAACTAATGTCAGGAGCAGCATGTCACCTAATTGGGGAAATTGGGCCAAGCCTTAAAAGGCAGTGGGGGCATTGGCAACAACACTGCTGCACCTCCACAACCTGCTTCTGCAGCAAGCTGCAGCAACATGTTTCTTATGCATGCGTGCAATCAACATAAAAATTACTACTTTCCTTCTATAGTCATATGTTTAACATACTGATTTGTAGCCATTGTTTTAAAACAATTCACACTTCCCAAAAAGGGATATTTTGTTGTTTTCACCCGATTTTTCTAATTCCCATAATTTTAAAAAATGGGCCATGCCCCTTTATACAGCTATTTTTGAAGTGCTTTGTGAGCATGCTCATAACTCAAAATTTTAACGTTTATTAACTTTAGAATGAATTAATATTTTTTCACCAAACCAGGAAAAGGCACATATGTGGTCCATGTCCTTTCTGCCCTGACATTTTCAGACCAAAATTCCAGACTGTCTAGGTGCAAGGCAATGACACAAAAAAAAACAGCAAAAAACATCAATGTTTTACTTTTTTTTTTTTTTCGCTATCTGCATTCTGGAATCCGCACATCTGACTGAAGCAAAATTTGGTACATCAAGAGATCAATCCCCACGAGACTGTGCATGCAAAATATTATGCAAATCTGTTGAATGGCTGCAAAGACATTACAGAGCAAAATTTAACACTCACTACTGCTATGTGTAGGGTAGTCACTGAATTACACATGAGTTTCATTATAAATTATACACTTTCGCTGGCTGTAACTGATCCCTCCTGCCATATGTAGGGCAGTTACTAAATTACACATGAGTTACATTATAAATTATAACATGTGTACCAAAATTGTTAAAGCTGTAAAATAAAAAAAAAATCATAAAACTGGTTTCAAAAACATAATAATTTATTACTGTAACTGCAGTTGGACATAAAGTAGTCCCTTTTTGTTAAATCTGCTAATTCTTATTTTGGTAATGGTTACAGCAGTATAACAGCTAATATAACAATTTAGAGAAATTCTTGGTAGATTATACAGTTTACTTAAATTTTTCTTATTCAAAGGTGCAGTCTCCTAGTTTAATAGTAATGACTGTAGTATAGCACCTAATACGTAAATGTGCTTAACAAGACAGTGTGGGTGCAATATGAATTTGTCTTCTGTTTTCCTTACTGGGAGGCACAGTCTCCTATTTTTGTAATGGTCACAGCAATATAAGATCTCAGATGTTTATTTTCAAAGTGAGTCATTGTGCATACAGTATATAGCGGACTTGATTTCTTTTCTGAGAGATGTAGTCTCCTATTTCTGTAGTAAGTACAGAAATATCTAGCCAGTTTTTCTAAGTCCCTCAATTAAAACAAAAAAAAGTATGCAAATAAGTTCATGACTATTCAATGAGTTGGGCTTACACTGACATTTTTTGAAAATGTGGGGCACATAAAGAACTGTTCTTCTTGCAATGTGAACAGGTGAAGCCAAAAAGAAATAGTTGTAAACAGTAATTTTGAAAAGAGCAAGCTTCCCAAGGAGGGATAGCTTGTAGTTTTCATTAGATTTTTTCTAGTTCTCTCAATTTAAAACAAACTCTGACCGGAGCTGATAGGGCTGTGAAGCACTACCAAGTGATGAAAGTTACACATGTGCATAGAAATTATTCAACGCCCAGGTGTAACTTGGCCATATGTTGGAGATGTTGCACCAAATTTTCAACATAGCCTTTTTTGGACCCCTCCTCATGTCCTCATGAACAGTGCCAGTGTCATTTTATTCCATTGTCCCAAAAGGTGATTGCATAGACCAAATGCGCTATTCTGCACCACAAGTGTGAAAACACATTTTGGGCAGGCTGTGGAAAATGACAGCTTTACTGTTTTGAAGGAGGTGTGTAAAAATGGCAATGTTAAAAATGGGTGAAAATAATAAAAATTGAGACGTTAGGGTGTGCTGAGAAACTACATAATGCACGCTCATAATGCAGTCATTTTTTGAACATTTTCACCAAATTTGAAAATTGGCTTTTAAGACCCCACGTCATGAACAGTGGCACTGTCTTTATGAATCAGTCCCAAAAGGTGATTCCGTGCAGTGACCAAGAAATCACCTTTCGGGACAGAGTAACAAAATGAGAGTGACAATTTTCATGAGTGGGGTCCAAAGAACCCCATGTTGAAAATTTGGGGCAAGAATTCCAAAATGGCTGAGATATCAGCAGAAGTTGAAACCCCACTGAATGGCTGTATAGCATGCTACCTTTAATTCTTCAGTTCGTGGTTGGGCTTTGAAGAGTGCAGACGCAGCACGGTCCAGAGAAGATGACATTGCCGATCTCTAAAGGCAAGTATGGGGGTAAGAGGGTGTGGGAGGTGAGTCCTCAGTATGAGGGTGGGAAGGGGGGCGAGGGGGACTGCAGAGATGACGAGGGACCATTTTCAGTTTTACAGGAGCAAAAATAGCAATGAGGGACCGTTTTCTAATTTACAGGAATAAACAGAAAGCAACACATTTTGGCACACTGGGGTGGACTCCCAGTGTGCCACATGAATTAGGAAAGGGGCTGTACATGATGCCGACATGGGGTTGGGCACCCCATGTCGGGCATGTCATGGGAAATGGTGCAGCAGGGACAATAACCTGGGTCAATGAGGGACCATTTTCTACATTTCAGAAAAAAAAGTTACAACATTGTTGCACACTGGAGTGGGCTTTCAGTGTGCGACATGAATTGGGGAGGGGTTGTACTACAGCGAATGGCATTTTGCCATTTGCAATATGTCGGCAGCCACAGAACTGTGCATGCACATGAGTCATGCATGCGCAGTTCATGTATCAGAATGTGGAAGTAACAGCCGAAATGCTGTGGCTGTTATTCCATAGGCCGATCATGATGGAGGGCTTTAAGCTTCATTGGGCTTTCAGAAGGACACTTCCAAAAGTCCATCGGAAGCTGTTATGAGATTGGCCGTTTTCAGAGCTGCAGAGCTCTCGCAAAACGTCTATAGACTCCGCTCACAGCCCTAAAATGGGCATGCAAATAAGCTCATTATTATTCATGAGCTATGAAGGGACTCTAGGCATCCTGGCTTGGACACTTAGAGTCACCTCAAAGCTCATGAATAATTTTACAGTGATTTTTGAAGTGCTGACTGAGCATGCTCAGAATCCGAATTTTTAAAATTGAACAACTTTCAAACAGATTAATATTTTTTCTATCAATCCAGTGAAAGGCACTTCTGTGGGTCAAGCCCTTTCATCCCTGAAATTTCAAACCAAAATTCCAAGCCATCTGTGTGCTATGTGATGGCAAAAGAAACAGCATCTGCATTTTTTGCTATCCATATTTCAGAATCTGCACATCCAACTGGAATGAAATTTGGCATGTCAGGAGATCTACCCTACAAGACCGAGCATGTAAAATATCATGCAAATCAGTTGAGTGGTTGGGAAGTTATTAAAGTGTAAAAATCATGGTTTAACATTAAAGTGCCCATTCAACGCTAACTATAGTGGTGCTACCGCACCACTATAATATATATGCCATGCCTGTGAGAATATAAAGTGGCAAATATCAGTGCTATTTTTGCCATACATGGACCAACAGTGAGAATATCATTCCTTCAGGCCCTGCGCTCCCATCCCTCCATAGATGCATATATGTATGTCACTGTGGAAGAGCCCTGCATTTCCATTTATAGGACAACAGGGACCAAATTACCAGCATAGCCATCTTATTACCCCACCTAATGTACCTGGGACATTCCCTGCCAAAATGTAATTCCACACAACTACAATGGCCATTCCGCACCACATGTGCAAAAACACATTTTGGCTAGGATCTGAAAAATGACAGCTGTGACATACATGAAGTGGGGTAATAAGAAGTCCATGTTGAAGATTTGGGGTCAAAGTCTTTAACATTTCCAAAGTTATAAGGGTGCATAGTGGAATTGCAAGGAATGGACATTTCTTTGCCATTTTTACACATTTTGACCCCACATTTTCAACATAGCCTTCTTATGACCCTATTTCATGAACAATATGACTGTCATTATACAAATCCCCCCCCCCGAAGGTGAATTCACCAAGTCACCGAGATATCACCTTTCAGGTGGGAGAGTTATGTATCAGCAATCATATTGTTCCCAAAAGGCCATGTTGAAAATTTGGGGTCAAAATCTCAAAAAATGACTGAGTTATGAATAAAAGTTGAAACCCCATTGAAATACATTGAACCGCACTTACCTCAGTTTCTCATATTGCAGTTGCCGGTTCCAGCAACAAGACGTGTGTTCATTCGGAGAGTGGATCTCGAACCTGGGATCTGTTCAGGTGAATGAAGGTATGTGGGTGTGTAATGGGGAGTGTGGGGTAGTAGGTGCTGAGTGGGTGGTGGGGGTGGGGAGCTGATCAGTGAGGGGCTGATTATGGCAAAAAAAAACATTGAGGATGGGTTTCTTTATTTCAGGTTCGTTCAAGGGCGCCTGCGGGGGGGGAGGGTACCACTAGGCACCAGGGCAACATATATAATGAAGGGAAACAGCAATCAGCAGGTGAGGGTGCCACTAGACACCAAAGAAATACAGTAAAACCCCACTTATCTGAACCCCGGCTTACCAAAACTCTCAGTTATCTGAAACTGGGTCTTTTCTCCCTGCGTGAAGTGCTTAACAGAATAACAGCTGCAGTGTGATTGTTTGATTACTGTATTGCTTTCTCCAAGCTGGTTGTTAGCACCTAGTTAATTTATAAGTAATCTCCCTATCTGTTGTTAAATATTTCTCTGCTTCATGCTTTATATTAAATGTTCTCACCTGTTAGTGCTAATCCCCCCACCCCAAGGCAGACACAGCTGAAAATAGTGTAGCAGAAAGCAGGCAGTAAATAAAATACAATCCCAATTTAAAGCACGGAGAAGAGGAACTAAAGCACTAAGGCAAGTTCAGAGAGAGTTTTTATCTGGGAGAGTTCATTTAGGCCCTGTCCACACTACACCGCTCAGGCCCGGTAACGGATGTAGACCGTTACTGCTGGGAAGTGGTGCTATGTGTCCACACTGTGGCGGTGTCTGTTACGGGACCAGCACCACCGGTCCACACTTTGGGAGCTGGGCGACCATTACGGCGGCATCCAATCCCACAATGCACCTCGCGCTGTGCTTCGTGCCCTGCAGGGGACCATTACCGCCCGTCCATACTACCGCCGGTAATGTTACCAAGGTGGGACCGGTTTCATAACCGTTGTTGAAACCGAGCGCCTCCTGTAACGTTACAGGTGTAAACGCAAACCGCTGCGTAACGGGTTTGGGCACTCTGTAACATTACAGAGGCGTAGTGTGGACAGAGCCTTAGTTTAACTGTTGTTGCTCAGTTTAACAGTTGGTCCATAACAAAGCTGATCAAGAGCTTTTCTACCCCCGCCCCACAAGAAAGTGCTGCTGAAAACAGAACATCAGAAAGCGGCATTAAGTAAAATAGTCCTAGTGCAAAGCATGAATCAGAGGAACTAAAGGCAAGTTTGGAAAGAGTTTTTTTCTTGGAGAGTTAATTTAGTTTAAAGTTGCCAGCAGGCTATGAGTCATGGTATCTGATACTGAGCTCTGGTGAGGCTTGAAAAAATCTTGCTTTACAGCTTGATTTGTGTTTTGAAAGTTGTTGATCGGTTTATCAGTCAGTATAGTACTCATAGGCTATTAACAATAATGCATGACAGGATGTGGGTTGTGCTGGGATAACCTCTCACCTCAGGTGGTTGGGCATGAAGTCGTAGACCAAGTACATCAACACCCAAGAAGTGAGTTATCCTAACACAATCCACACCCTGAAACGTTATTGTTATTATACAATGGCTCATTTACAATAAAAAAAATTAATAAAAGCATTTTCATCTGGTTTGGAGCTGATTTTTCTATGTGGAGGTTCTGTTTTCATCAGTAGGTGGTGCTGCTGGTAAATGTGTGGCTCAATGTGTTCCTCTGACTGCCCCCATGCAGAGTTTCTCTTTGTGTTGCACATCCCCCTGTTTTGTGTTCTGTGGTACAGTACAGTCCATCATGTTTAGGGAGTTTAATTGAGCTGTAAGCTGTCCCGCTGTTTGCCCTGGGAATAGCTATGAGAGGAACCTGCAACTCGGGAGTGGCTGAGGAGAGAAGCAAGGCTTCCAGTTTTCTGAACAGGTTGGGTAAGCGGCCAGTAGCTTTTGGCATTTTGGGGAAATGCTTTTTTTTATGTGCCCTGGGAACAGAAAGAGACAATACAGGAAAGGAAAAAAACTGGTGGAAGCGCAGTTGTATCTGGCTGTTGGTAGTTTCTGTTAACTGTCGCCTGAATGAGAAACCGAGTGGGTGTTTCATAGTGCTAGCTGTACAGCAGAGGGGGGTTGCAAATGCTGTTTTAGATTACAGCTTTTTTTTTTTTTTACATAATTCGATGTTTGAGGGAGAAATGAGAGGGGAATGAGATTCATGTCTGTGTGTGGTTGCTGGTGACAAGAACCGAGTGAGGTTGATAACTGAACACACGGGGGCTAAACTGATGACGTCTTCCAGATGAAGGTGCAGTGATTTTGTTTTTATTTGCTGTGGTCGTCTTGCTGCTGGTTCTTCACTACAGCGAGGTTATACTGAGATAACATCACTGGTGAAAGTGGGCATGGACCAATCAGTGCCCAGCATTTTTCTTGTCATTCTATAATTATGGATGGGTCAAATACCAATGCTGATTGGCTCAGCAGTTCAGGATTTCTAGCCTATTACCCACATCCATAACAAGGCTGATCGAGAGCTTTTCTAACCTCATGGCGAATATGGTTGAACAGAAAGCAGGCGGCAAGTAAAATACTGTGCAGACCCAGTTTAAAGCATGGAATAGAGAAACAAAAGCACTAAGGCAAGTTCAGAAAGAGAGTTTTTAATTTTTAATCTGGGATAGTTAACTTAAAAGTCAGCCCCTCTGCGTTGAGCTGCAAGTGTTCACAATCGATGCCAGGATGAAGTTGCAGTTGGTTGCAATCTTAAGTATAGGGCCCTCATTTATCGAAACCCCACTTATCCAAAAGTTTTTCATGTCAGACAAGATGTTCAGATACGTGGGTATTTACTGTATATGTAATTTAGCGGAGACCACGATCGACAGGTGGGGGTTGCCACTAGACACCAAGAAATAAAAAAATATGAAAATACAGATAAGAGGGTGGGGGGTACCACTAGACACCAGGAAAATGTAGGGTACAAGTATTTGAGGGTTGGGGTGCCACTAGACACCAGGGGAAAACATTACAGTACCGGGGACGGCAATGCAGAAGACAGGGAACCCTTTTTCATGACTCTTGATACAAATCATGTCTATACAGAGGGATAACAACTTCTTGTTTTATACTGGTGATGCCTCTCCCTATGCATCCCAGTATCCCCCCAGCCCTCCTTACTGCCTTCTCACATTGCTTGCCCACCTTTAGGTCATCTAATATAACTACCCCCATACGAAACAAGATTCCTTTTTTATTTCATACAGCTATCTTTTAGTGCCTACCGAACATGCTCAGAAATGATTTTTTCAAATTTTCAAAATGCCTTAACTCAAAAACGGCTTATTATATTCTCACCGGACTAGAAAAAGGCACATCGGTGGAGTAGACCCTTTCTGCCTGAATATTTCAGACCAAGATTCCAAACCGTCTGGACTATAGGCAAGTTCAAAGAAAAATCCCAGCAAAGTCAATGAGCAAAAAAAAGGCATTTTTTACCTCTCCGGAACTTGGAAACCACGCATCCGACCAGAACTTAGCTTGCCACATCATGACATCTACCCTGGGCAACAGTGCATGTGAATTTACATGCAAATCCAATGAACAGTTACAAAGTTATTGAAGTGCAAAATTTTTGAGTTTAACATTGAAGTGCCTACTCAACCCTAACTATAAGGGCTCAACCGCACCTATATATATTATAGTAGCATGGTAGTGCTACCATAGTTAGGGTTGAGGAGCCATTTACATGTTAACCTAAAATGTTGCACCTTAATAACTTTGCAACCATTCAACGATTGCCTGAAATTTAGTATACAGATCAAGACCCATATGCCTTGGGATCTGCCAAGTTTTGTACCGTTGGATATACAGTTGTGGAGTTATTAGCGTGATCTGCGGCGTCGTTTACGCTTTTTTGGAAATTCTACGGTCGTGCCTACAGGTTGCACGGTTTGCGCGATCGTCCGGAATATTCAGGGAACGTGTGGCCAGGGTTCTGATGTGCCTTTCGAATATTTCATGAAAAAGTATTAAATGGTTCAAAAGTTATTCAAAAAACAAGTTCCCATTATAAGTCAATGGGAAAAGTTAACAAAAAGTTCGATAGTGTCGCAAATGCAGTTTTTACTTTAGCAAATGGCCCTTTTAATGTTGCAAATCCGCCATTTTGTTTTCAGTTGGTGATCAGAAAAATGCTTGGCATTTAAATTTTGGACCCTCTAGCAACCTAATTCTTTCTGTATTCACTTAGTCGGACCCTGAGGATGCTAGCCATGTCTTTATTTTGGGGTAAAACACCCCAGAAATATGTTTTTCACATTTCTGGAAAAAGTACTTTCGCAAAGTACTTTCGCACTTGTGACACTGTCGAATGAATTTGCAAAAGCTGTTCATAAATTGCAGCAGTACTTTTCTAGGCTGTGGGAAAATGACAGCAATTCTTTGGCACCCCACTGTAAAAGAACGGTTTGGTGTTTTGGGCTGAAATATAAGCGGAACACAGCCGACATCTCACAGATGTGCCTTTCAGTGTTTTGTTGAAAAAATATTACACAGTGGCAAAGTTATGGCACTCCAGAATTGATGTTTTTTTCCATAGGATAAATTACGGTGTCCGACGCATTGCAGCAATCCTATGGTGTCCTGCTGCAAAATAACGGTTCAGTCTTTTGGGCTGAAATTTGAAGGGAAGATAGCCAACATCCCACAGATGTGTCTTTCAGTAGTTTGGTGAAAAAATATTACAGGGAGCCAAAGTTATGGCACTCCAAACTTCTCTTTTTTTCCCATAGGATAACATTACGGCATGCTTGGCGCCTTTCAGGGCCCGTATCTCGAAGCAGTGCGAGATCACGGACTTTTATGAAAAATACTTAGCCCCTAGCAGGGGCTAAGTACAAAACAACCAGGAAAGTCATAAATCATATGACTTTAAATTTTTTCTATGTCGTACGGTTCCTGAGATATAAGCAATTTAGTATTCCAACTCCTCATTTTCTGCTCCGAGACCCATTATTATGCATACATTCTTTGTACTCACTGTCTTTCTCTATGAAGCTTTTGGTGAAAACCAGCCTGTGCGCTTACATTACTGTTACCATTGCTCTTTCCACTTGTGGTTCCGTACCCGTTTCACTTACCGTTCACGTCTACGCCACCATGTGCGTTATCCTTGCGTTTTCATTGCGCTTGCATTTCATTATTTTTGACCATTTGTGTCTACAGTACTGTTTCTCTTTCTGTTTGCTTTGTGTCACCATGCCCATTGCCATTTGCATTTGCGGGCACCATGTTAATATGTGACAAGACATCACGTGGCGGACCGTTCCCGTCTATGCCACCGTGTGCGTTACCCTTTCTGTTCTCATTTGCGCTTGTGTTACCATGTGGACCAGTGTTAGTGCTTCTGTTTGCGTTACTGTTCCTGTTACTATGTCACAAGACATCACATGGTGGGAGCACGGGGCCCTCTGCTCCCTCCACCGCTTTACATTCACTATTTCTCATTATAATTCTTAAAAAGAAGGGAAATTAGAGGCAAAAAACTCAGTTTAATGCATCAGTTAGGGTTGTTCCACAGCGACAAAAGTGAGGAAATTTGGTGTTAGGGTGAAAACCCCCTTGGACCCCCAGCCCACCCCCTAACTGGCATTGGGGTGCGCATTGGGGTCTTCGGTCTAACTCTCACCCCATTCTCCTATACCTCTGCTTCTTTACACATGTGATGGGGTGAGAGTTGGGGCTGACGACTCAATGTGCACCCCAATGCCGGTGAGGGGTGGGCTGGAGGGTCAAGAGGGGTTTCAACCTTAACACATTTCCTCACTTTGTCATCTGAATCAACCTAACTATGATACATGAGTTTTTTGCCTGTAGCATATATATATATATATATACAGTATATATACACACAGTGAAGCCTACCAGGATGAAGAGCAGCACTGCAGAATTCTGCAGTAGAGTTACTGCAGTATTCAATGCAGTTTCAATGGGAGTTAATCCCTTTTGTCATGCAGTAAAACCTGTGACACTGTGCTTCATCTTGGCGGACTTCACTGAGTGTGTGTATATATATATATATATATATATAGATATATAGCAAAAAAACATTGTTGATGCATCAGTTAGGGTGGCCGCGACACAAGTAGGGAAATTACACATTAGGGTTTCACCCTAACACTGCACCCCTGCCCTGCAGAGACCCAGGAGACATCAGGGAGGGGTGACATTGGGGTCCTCAACCCTAACAAGAAAATCAGCTGGTGAACAAGGACACTTTCAAGACCAGGTGGCCAGACAGGAATCCTTGTCCACCAGCTGAATTCCTTGTTCACCATCCTGATTCATCACTGGCGAACAAGGATCCCCAGTCTGGCCATCTGGTCACGAAAATGTTCGACCAGATGTCCAAACCAGGGATCCTTGTTCACCAGCAGATTTCCTTGTTTGCCATTGACAAATCAGGATGGCAAATAAGGAATTCAGTGAGTGATGAACAAGGATTTAAATTATAAAAAAAATGTCTCTGGGGGCATACAGACTCCAGAAAACATACAACACAGCTCATCAACTCCCAATGAGCAGAAATCACATTTTGATGTGTGAGACAGATGTCCCTGGGCAGAGTTATAAGACGTTTGTCGGGGAAAAATACTAAAAACAAGATGGCGGCTGATGAACAAGGATTTTTGTATGGTGAACGAGGATTGGCCCCTGGCGAACAGGGCATGGCCACTTACAAACAAAGATCCTTATTCGTACCATGTAGCTATCCTGAAAAATTAAAATCCCATTAAAAATAATGGGACCTTAAAAATGCTATAACTTTTGAACAGATAAATATTTTTTCACCATTCCACCAAGTAAACACTGGTCTCTTCTGTCACCCAAGCTCCTTCTACCATAAAAATTTCAGACCAAACTTCCACACCATCTCTATGCAGCCGATAAGAAATAAACTGCAAAAAATTGTGAATTTTAAGGATTTTTCACTATTCGGGTCTCAGAATCCGCAAATCCGACCAGAACGAAACTTGTCACATTAAGAGATCTACCCCAGGACACTGCTCATGCAGTTTGTTGAATGGCTGCAAAGTTATTGATGTACAAAATTTCAAGTTTAACATAGAAACTGCTGCTCAACCTAACTATAGTGGTGCTATCATGCCACTATAATATATATATAAAATAGATGGATAGATGCATAGATAGATACATACATACATACATACATACATAGAGAGAGAGAGAGAGACAGCTAGATGGATTGACAGACAGATAGATAGATGCATAGAAAATTGTTAAGAAACTTTGTGTGTTGTGCTAGTCTTGACTGCAGCAGATGTGTTTTGTGAGCTAAGTTCGGGGGCGAGCATAGTGACCCAGCTAGATGGGATGAGGGTCGGGGGATGGCGCTGTTAGGTGACAAACCCCCCTGGAATTAAAACTGCAGGTTTGTCTGCATGGGTCTGGGTAACATGTAATGAAGACAAGTGTCCTTTTGGCATAAGGCTCTGCACCTCTGCACCCATGGGTGTCAGGGGGCCCTGTGCAATGGCTGACAGATGGACTTTTGCCTTATGTATCTGTATCTGTGGTCACATGGAAGCATAGGGACCAGAGGGCTCCTGTGCCTCACAGCCGACCAGATAGCCCCATGAATTCTTGATATCTGTTGTTGCACTTCTGCACGTGAACGGAGTCTTCCCTTGGCACAGGCACACCAAACGGTCTGAAGGGACTTGCGTGAATGATGATGTGATTCCACTATCTCAAAAAGAAAATAACTTCTTTACAGAACACTTTGTTGATGAACCAGATAGGCATCCCTATGCCTAGTGTTCCCTTCCCGGTCTCTGATCCCCAGCCCCATACAAACATGGAGACGCCCTGGTGACCCACTGCCCCCCCAGTCTCTAATCCCCGGATAGATAGAAGAGTCCTACCATTGCATCTAGTGCCTGACACAGATGTAGTGCATTATTAAGAGACTAGGATATTCCCTGGCATCCATTGGTACCCCCACCCTTTGATCTCCATTCCTGTAGCTATAAAGTAGTCCCTGTATCTAACAGCTCTCCACACTGCAGGCATCATCAACTCACCCTTCCAACCCCTTACTAAAGTAGAAATGTTATAGCCAAATACAGTGACCAGCACAGCCCTCTCTTACCTCCTGGCTGGTCACTGTATAATAAGGTTGATAGTATAACTCTACGATAGTATAGTGTATAGTACGGTGTCCAGTGTCTATACTACACTTGCTAATGTATATGAAAGTTTTGCTTTGCTAGAACTAAAGTGCGTTTATAACAAATTCCAGATTTCTGTAGCATGCCACATTGTCAATAGGTAATTAATACATATGGGTTAATGTGCTCCCCTACTAGGGGAAGTGACAAAGCCCAAAGCTGTGAATTAGCATAGAACCCTGGGCACATGGACATTCCAAATAGCAATGACTCGCCATTCTTTGCTCTGCCACTAAGGGAAAACAGCATAGAAAATTCTCTCTGAAGATTCTTATTATTTTCTGACTTTATTGTCGGAATTGTACAACTGTACAGCAGGTTGGGGCTGCCTGGTGACAGGGAACACACCTAAAGTTAGAAATCGTGTCTGTTAATTTGCAGCTGTCAAACTGACTATCCTGCTAATATAAATCCCCATTTCCAGTACCTTCTGTGCATGGATTGGGGGTCACTTGCTACCACGTCACTTCTGAGTGTGCAGGTCTCCAATTCTTCTCACCTGCTGCATCAGGTTAGTAATTTCTCTTTTCTTTTGTTTATGGGGGACTCGGTTAGTTAGGCTGAGACCTTCTAACTTTCCATGTTGTTCCTTTCTCTAGTGTCTATCAGTCATCAGATCCCCTTCCTCTTCTTTTCCATAGAATCTGTAAAGGGAACTCAGTATATGTAGGACACAGATTATTTTATTCTCATGGAGACTGATGCCGGGACAGCTCGCTTTAAAGGTAACTGTTTCAATTGAGGCTGTGTGTGAGTGATTTCTTTTTTTATATTCATTACTTGCAGCTTCATTCATCAGTTGTCCGATCATAATTTCAGCACTTTTAAGCATTCTATTGTCGAATCCATGCTTCTAATGTGTTTTCTCAGCTCTACAGAGCCACGTGGTGAGTCAGCCATTACTGGCAGTTTGCCAGCAGGAACTTGCATGTCTCTTTCCCATTGGAGTTCTTCCCATTCTTTCTTCTGTTGAATTTGTGCCCCTTGTGTCTGGGCTGATGCTCATCACCGTGATGATGTCACGCGCAACAGCATGGCATCACCCCTGTCACATGCATAGGCTTGCGCACTTGAAGTCCCTGTTTTTACCCTGCTGAAAGGCTCATCAGGGGAAAATTTTCATAGCATTTAGAAAAGAGGCTGACCTGGTCCAAAGAGCAAGTCTTTTGGACTCTGGCAGTCTGCATTCCTAGTCTAGAAAATGGTACGCTGATTACATTAATGTGACAGGAGGTTTTTTTCTCATAGGCATTTTTTTTTCAATCAGTGCTATTCTCCTACCATAAATTAGTTTTCTCAGCTAAGACAGCAAGGAAATGGGGGGCAGGAGACTGAGTGCAGTCAGCATACTCCACCTGGTTCACCGAATTCAGGGGCCTCACAAAGATTGTTGGTATTTATTTCATGGCCTTAGATTAATAAAATAAGTGGCATCATTGCTTATCAGAGACCTGTGGTATTTAAATGATGTAAGTCCTGCAAGAGGATGATGAAACCCTCCCCTTTAGCTCTTATTGCCCTAATTATATAACACAATCTAATATGTCTGTTTCTGTTCCCCCCAGTCAAATCCCTGAGCTGGGGGGTGAACCTTGGGTACTGACTGGCAACAGCAAGGCTGAGTCATGCAAATCTTTTGTATTGCTGTTAAATAAGTTGCTGGGTCCCAATGTCCCACAGGACATCACTACCAACACACCCAAACCCAAGGCAGGCCCCCAGGTAAGGGAGGACCCATACAGGCACGTTCAGGTACACCAGAGCAGGAAAAGACTGCTCACCCAGATCTAAGGGCAGACCCCAACCTTGTCTATATAGAGGTCAAGATGATGACATAGGGGACCATGAGGAAAATCCTGACCCAAATGTGCTTTTGATGATGAAAGGAGCCTTCTGAAGAGGAGGAGGAAGGTGAGTGGACAGAGCCTAAGAGAAAGATTCAGTCCTTCACCTGTTTGATATAAAATCCTCTGTCCTACTTCATTTTTTTTTTACATTGTTTCTTCACCTACATCTCTGGCATCCTTCAGGAGTGCCACTCCAGTCTGCCCTACTCCAGCCTGAACCCTCGCTTCTCCCTTGATCCCCTCCCGAATGACTCCAGGCAGGCTCGACCCCCAGTACCATCTCCAGGACTGATTCCGCCCTCCTCGGCGGCTGACTCCTTAAGTGTGAGGTGCCTACCTGTGTCATCGGGTCGGGCATGGAGGAAGATCCTGAGTGCATTGGGCCAGCACTTGGGATGTGGACGAAATCCCCTGGGACCACATTCATCTCACCGATGGTGTAGGAGGCTTTTTCCAGATTTTTTCTTGCTTGTCCCCTCGGAGTGTGGCAGACAAGGCAACGTTAAGCCGCAACTCCGCCCCTGTGCGTCTGCTGCGTCGCCACACTGGGTGCCCCTGGATCACCACCAGAGGCCACTCCAGGAGTGAACGCTTCTCCCCATCCCTCCCTGGGAAAAGAGAGCAGTCCTGCGGATGCTCAATCTCTTCCCCCTCGCCGACCCTGGAGGCCCGGGCTCATTCTCAAACCCGGGTCACCGGCGTGACGCAAGGTGTGGCGTCCAGTGTCTCAACCCTCAGCGCCACTGGGCCGGCCCCTCTGTCCTACTTCATAATGGAGGCTTGTAGGATGTTACGGTTGAAGGAGGTGTAAGCCATGGAAGCACTGGACGTTAATCTGATTCTGTTCATGTCCTCCTTTACATTGAAGTGTTTTCCAGATTTTGTGCACTGCGACCAGATTATTTAACAGGAATGAGCAGGCACAGATCAGCAAAAACATCTACCCAGACCCCAGATGAGATGTTATCCATTTATGGAGGAGAACTCCCAGAAGAGGGAAACCCCTTCCCTGGTAAATAAGGCGGTGCATAACTCTGTCAAGCACAAAACTATACCAATTGAAGGATCTCTGGCCTTAACTGATATGCACCATAAGTGAGTGGATACTGCATGCAGAAGAACTTCTGCCTTGAATGGGATAAATCTTCACACCTCCTATGCATCTTTTATTGTTTCCAGAGCCCTAAACTCTTGGATTATGGCTCTGGGTAGTTTCATTCCCCTGAACTCTGAGGGGGCGAACATTTTACAGTTGGCATCCTTGGCCTCCACCTTTTTAGGGCATGCCACAGTGGACAATTTACGAATGCCAACATGCTCCACTTATCACATTGTGTCAGCCATGCGGGGTGAGTGGCTCAGGCATTGGTATGCAGACCACACGTCAAAGGCCAAACTGGTTAACTTGCCCTTTGAAGGAGGACTGTTATTCAGATCTGGCTGGATGACATTTTAAAAGATCTGGAGCAAGTGCAAGTAAAATAAGGCAAAACTGAGTCCAAGTTTAGATCTGGCTGCTGTGCAGTCCGTGCGGTGATGCGAACAATTGAAAAGAGCCTGGCTGCAGCCATGATCCTCACAATAGAACACACAATCGAGTGGCAGGGGGTGCCTACACCATGAATTAGTTACAGCTGATCTGCACGAGTCTCTGCATGATCATGGAGTTGCTTCTTGCATGTGTCACCCAAACTGGTGGCCTGGATCATCACAGCTGCTGGAGGGCCTTGAAAACCACAGTTACTTCGTGGGATCTTTGCTGGGACCAAAATACCCTGCTACCTCCAGAGTAATATCCTACCTTCAGAGATCAGCCCCCACAAGTACAAGGAGCACAGAGGATAAGCAGGCCAGGTCAGTAATCGTCCATGATAGACAATAGGGAATCCAGCCATAAAGGGATAAACAGGTCAGGAGATGTTAATTGTGCCCGGTATTGCATTAATCTAGATCCCGGTTACCCCCACTGTTAATTATACAAACAAGCCACTTCCAAGATGTCTTCACTTGTATCTTTTCCCCATGTAAAAGAGAGATTCACTTTTTAAACAAATCAGGGAGCAGGTGCTGGAGCTCAAGAGTTGTCTGCTCATTAGAGTCAAAGGAATGTTATTTCTCTTGAACTCTAACTTGTAGCTGAGCGGGGTACAGCATATGGAATTGCACTCCAGCAGGGATCAGGAGAGACACTGTGGGGTGGAAGGAGACCCTTTTCTGTCTTACTGATGCTGGCAGGTCCCGTGAAATCCTGATTTTATGACCCTCCCACATCACTGTTTGAATGTCCCAGAGCTTGGGCATGACATGCTGTTTTTCGAGAAAATTAAGCAATTTTAGCAGGAAAGGTCTAGGGGGTGATCCAGGGGTTGGTTTAGGGCACAACGCCTGGTGAGCGTGCTCCACGATGTAGGAGGGCCAGTTAAGGGAAGGGCCTGCTACCTTCTCCAAAAGATTTTGCGCAAACCATATAGGAGTGGACCCCTCCTCCTCTTCGGGGAGTCCCAGCACAACCAAATTATTCCGGTGGCTACCACCCTCTAGATCCTCCAGCTTCAGCTCCATCTTGGTTAGCTGCCATTTCAGGGCGATTATTTAAGGGTCTGTGGCCACGCTCCATCTTTCCAAGGATATGGTCCTGGCTTCATTATCCCTCACTTGTCGGGAGACGTCCCCAAGTCCTTCTTAATAGAAGATATTTCAGAGGTAAGCAACGATAAAGCCTCCTGAAGTGGCTTCATTTCAAGCAGGAAGCATTCCTCCGTGAGCAGTATGATGGATGCTTTACTGGAGGGAGTTGCGGTAGACTTAACAGGCTGCTGCTTAGTTTTTTTGTGGCCTTTGGAGAGGCGGCAGGGTATGGCGTGGAAGCTCCAGCTTCATCACAAACTGCATTACGAGGAAATAAATTGTCTTCTGCAGTCAGAATGCCAATAAGAGCTTCATGGGGCTTTGCACCAACTTAGGAAGATTCCAAATCTGTATAGATGTTAGTAATTAACGGAATTAGAGAGCGGAAAGCAGGAGAAGAACAAGTGAGCTGCCTTCCCTAGCCAACCATCACGTGACTCGGTAATTAGTTTTTCTAAATGCATGAGTGTTTTTCTAAATGCATTAACCATAATTATTGGGTGCTGTGGAATTTAAACCCAGGTCTCCAGGATCATAGCCCAGAGCCTTAGCCACTACACTACATTGCCTCCTTTGATGTTACTGTGTCGATGTTATCTTATCCAAGTCAAGACAGATCCAAACTAAAACAGCCAATAATACTTTCCTGTTTCTCTGTATTGCCAAAAGTCTTTTTTTTTTACTTTGCATATTTCTAACCCGTTGAATTGTCTGAAACTTTTTCAGTTCCCATGAACACAAAATCAGTACTCTTAAGTCTATTTTAACATAAGTTAAACAAGCATTTGTCAATGCCGCATGTTTGTTGCTTATATGTGTTGTTTAGGTATTTGGAAGTGAAAGTACCATGCCCAAGAACTGTCATGCCTCCCCCTCCTAAAAAAGACATCCACTGTGTCTTTCTGTTCAGTATTCACAGAAGAGGGGGAGGGGCAAGGGCCACAGCAGTACAGCAGTTACAAAGGCATGGAGAGGTGGACAATAGTCCATTCACAGGCAGAAGAATCCTGCAGAAGGTGAGTAAATTGAAGGTGGACGAAGTGATGGGACCAGATGGCATACACCCAAGGATATTAAAAGAACTGTGAAGGGAAATAGCAGTACCACTGGCAGCCATGTTCACTGAGTCATTCAACACAGGGGTGGTACCAGAGAATTGGAGGAGGGCACATGTGGTCCCTCTATACAAATCCAGCAGTAGGGAGGAGGTGGGGAACTATAGGCCGGTCAGCCTCACTTCAGTAGTGGGGAAGATCATGGAGACATTGGTTAAAGAAAGGATAGTGGGGCATCTAGAAGCCATCGGAGCCCAGGACCATAGGCAACATGGATTCACAGTGGGAGGTCATGTCAGACAAATCTGGTTGATCTCTTTGACTGGGTGACAAAGGAAGTAAATCAGGGTGGGGCAGTGGACAACTACCTTGATGTAAGCAAAGCCTGTGACACCGTCCATAGGAGGCTGATAAACTAGTTGAGTAGGCTGGGCATGGGGAAAGGGTGGTAAACTGGGTTAGAAAATGGGTAAAGACAGGAGGCAGACAGTGGTGGTAAATGGGCGCAGTCTGGGGAGGGGTGACCAGTAGGGTGCCACAGGGAGTGGTCCTGGGGCCAGTCCTGTTCAATGTCTTCATTAGTGACATTGCAGAAGGGGCTGAAGGAAAGGTCTGCCTGTTTGCAGATGACACCAAGATGTGTAACACGGTGGATACCCCAGAGGGGTGGAGAAAATGAGAAGGGACCTGGGAAACTTGAGAAATGGTCTGAGGACTGGCAACTGAAGTTTAATTCAAAAGTGCAAAATTATGCACCTGGGACACAGAAACACTGAGGAAAGGTACAGGATGGGGGTTGTTGCTGACAGTCACAAAGAAGGAAAGGGACCTGGGGTTCTTATCTCAGATGACCTGAAAATGTCAAAGTGGTAAAGCAGCTGGGAGGGCCAGTGACATGCTGGGGTGCATAGGCAGGGTATCACCAGCATAAGGAGGAGGTAGTGATACCATTATATAAAACCATAGTCAGGCTTCACATGGAGTACTGTGTGCAGTTCTAGAGGTCGCACCTTCATAAGGATATTAACAGCCTGGAGATGGTCCGGAGAAGGGCGAATGAGATGGTACAGAGCTTGCAACACAAGACTTATGAGGAGAAATTAAGGGACCTCAATATGTACTCACTGGAAGAGAGGAGGGAAGGAGGGGATATGATAGAAACATGCAAGTACTTCAAAGGGTATGAATATAACTACTGAGAAGCAGGAGACAGCTGCTATAGGCATATGTGCCAGCTTCTGTGTGATATTCTTTTGTTCTTATAAATCTATAATCTCCAGTATTTCAGTAACCACATGACCACACTGCCTTCTTTAGGCAATTTTATGACGGTTGATGCCTGGTGTCAGATGGCAGACAGAGGGCTCACCAGATTGTGTTGCCATTTGAAAAACTTCATAGAGTGTTCTTTTACTGGTAAGCATTTTGGAAAGCTGGTGAAGGTCTCACAATTTTTATTATGATTTTATCTCCTTAGGTCTGTCCCCTTTGGTCTCCCAATCCCCACACCCCAACAGTTATCAGTGGCCACAGCTGCAGCCTTCTTGCCAAGATGGTGGGTGAGAAACATAGAAACAGAATTTGACAGCAGATAAGGACCGCTTGGCCCGCCTATTCTGGCCATTTCCTACCTCTGATGGATAAGCTGCAGATTCTAGTTAATCAACAGCTTACTTCCTCCTACCCCCCAGTAGAATTGCCTTATATCTATCCATAAGCAGCTGCCTTCACAGTCTGTGAAGTCTGACGTCTTTCAGTGCCGCTTGTTGGTAATCTTCCAACTCAGACGAGGCATTGCCAGCCCAAAACTAACTCAAGACAAGCAGATTTCAAAGTGGGGAAGAAATGGAGTGATCAAGAATCAAGTACTCAATAAGATGCAGCATCGATTTTCAGATCAGCATACTGGTGTGGACATTGCAAATAGAACCCCAGCTCTTTAAGCAGCCTTATGAAGAGTAAAGGCTTCTCAAAGCACTGGGGTTCTGTTTATTGTACTGTAAGTGGGCTGCATCTAATTTGGTAATTTACTGTACCTTACATCTGTATGTATGGTAGGCCCAACTTTAAATAAACACTGCACCTGAATTAACACATGGTGCCACAGAAACCTAGAATTTGTCAGGAGAAAAGGACCGCTCAGCCCACCCAGTCTGCCCAAGTGTTCGCTACCTACTTGTAACTCCTGCCTGTATATGTTACTGCATGTCTTATTCTGCCAGCATCTCCTTGTGAATGAGCTTGCTTAATGAATTTTTCCTGCAATGAACTTGAACCTACTTCACTTCCATAGCACTATTGATCTCCGTTGACCCCCTTTCCCCTTTTTCTAATATATCCCTATATTTATCCCATGCATGCTTCATGCCCCCTACCATTTTAGCTTCCACCACTTCTCCTGGCAGTCTGTTCAAGGTGTCTACCACCCTTTCAGTAAAGAAATATTTTTTCACATCAATCCTGAATGTCCCCCCCCCCCCAGCTTCATTGTATTTCCCTTGGTTTGGGTGCTCATCCTCATTTGAAGGAAACTCCCCAACTGTGCCCTCTTTACCCCTGTGAGGTACTTTGTAGGTCTTGATCATGTCACCTCTCACCCTCCTCTCTTCCAGAGTGTACATGTTGAGATTCTTCAGCCTTTCCTTGTAGGGATTTCTGTGAAAATTCTGGACCATTTTAGTTGCCCTCCTCTGGAAAACCTCCACCTTATATCTTTTCTGAAGTGTGGATTCTAAAACTGGACACAGTACTCCAACTCAGGGTATCAATCAATCAATCAAATCTTTATTTATCCAGGCTAACATCGTTGAGCACAGCTCATTTGCAAGATGGACTTGGTAAGGTCAAGGTTCAATTTACATAGATACATAAAAAATATTCAATATACACACACTCTAGGATACTACATAGAATATTCGGTATACACACAGTCTAAGGATACATTCTAATCAGACTATACATTAAATTCAGGTGTAGTGGTAATAAGGGGTGAGGGGAAGGGGAGTGGGAAGTGGTGTGCCTGGCTGGTGGGGAGGAGGAAGATGGTGGGGCTATACTGTGGAGACGGATAAACTGTGGGCCTTATGAAGAGGGCAGGAGGCGGCACTGGGGGTTTGTATAACAGGGTATAGGGCTGTGATATATGACAAGGGATTAAGGGGAGGCGGATGGAAAGGAGGGGTGCATGGAGTGTGAGGGTGGTGACTCTTAGTAAAGGTGGATACCTTCCGTGAGTTGGCTATCTGGGAGAGGAGATGGATAAGATTAGGAATACTCTACTGTTTGTGAAACAATTACATTTTTCTTTGATAAGCCTCGAATACAGATATTTAAAGGATGTAAATGAGATATATCTGTTCACTTTCAGGGTCTTCTGCATCGTATTCCATAAGGCAGATAAGACATAGCTGATAGCAGATCTACCATATCGAGAATTTAATTTAGGCACTTTAAGCATGATGAAGTTTAGACTTCTTAGGGCATATTTACTTGATGTGATTTGTGTGAAGCAGTCTATAGCAGGGAGTGATACAATGGCAGCACAACATCCCTCCTCCTCCTACTGGAGATGCCGCTCCTTATGCACCCCAGAATCCAATTTGCCCTGCCCATTGCCTTGTCACACTGTACTGCCATCTTGAGGTCCTCTGATATAATAACCTCAAGGACCCTTTCATGTCTAGTGAGTATCAGTACTATACCCAGCACCGGGGTTCTTGTTGGCATTGAACCCCAAGTAAGTAAGAAAATGGAATTGATCTGAATGAATTGCAGGCTTTTAAGTAGCTTTTCAGGGAGTGTGTATCTGTGTGAGTGGGGGGGGGCTCTGCTACTATAACTATTTGCTTTTGATTTGGTATAATGTGCAAACAGACTAACCCTGCTTCTCACTCCATGTGCTATATCGGAGATAAAGAGCCCAAATAGCATTGGGCCAAGCATTGAGCCCTGCGGCACCCCACTTGTCACTGCTCTGGGTGCCGAGAGCTACCCCACCACCACCACCCTCTGCACTCCCTGTAGCCAGTTCTCTATTCATTTAGTCAGACCATCTTCCACCCATACCCCTCCTTCTCCTCACTCTTCTCCTCCTTGGCCTTTGTCCCTCCTCCTGGTAGTCCTGCCCTTTCTCCTCCTTATTCTTACCAGGTGGTGGTGCCTTCTGTATTACACTCGGACCACTCTGCCTGCCCCTTCCAGGGTTACTATGCCTCTGCCTTTACCTGTATCTAGGGTGGTGACCTCATCAGGCTCCCATCTGGACCTTTCTACTAACCTCAGTCTTTTGGGCACCCTCCATCCCCCCACCCCCATTTGTTTAAATCCACCTTAGTAGAGATATACCCCTCTAATCCTGCCTTTTTTTTTTTTTTATATTTTCTCACTGGGCTACGGTCGGCTTGGTCATCCTGACTGACCCCTCCAGCCCTGCCCCCGACATCAGGCCGACCTGCTCACCTCCACGGATTACCCCCGTGGTGGGGTGGTGAGGCACTTCCCAGGTCGACCCACTGGAGTAGGATCCAGTTGAGGCGCCATTCAGGGACGGCGAGAGGGGTTGCCTGACCATAGCCCATTTTCCACTTTTTCCCTTTGCGGAGTGTGGGTGGGCAATGACACTTTAGGCACAGTGTTCCAATGTCCCACACCGCCAACCTTACTATACTGCTTTAGTAGCACCAGCGGTTGTCATCAGGGGCCGCTACAGAGCAGTGGGTCCCTGGATCCTGCCCGGGAAGAGAGCAGTCCTCCGGATGCTCAATCCTGTCCCTCCCTTGCCAACCCATAGCAGCCTGGGCTTGTGTCCGAACCCAGGTCGCCAGCGTGGCGCAAGGTGTGGCATTCAGCACTTCAACCTTCAGCACCAGTGGCCTGGCAGCAATGCTGCCTTTAATACTCCCTTCCCCTTTCTGCTCCAGTGTACCCTGTCCCCCGTGTACAAGTCATTATTCCCCCAGACCCTACCCAAGTTAGTTACTAACCCATAATGTTTTGTGTGGCACCAATCCCTCAGCCACTCGAACTCCTCAAGCCTACCCTTCCTTGCCATGCTTGCACATGGTACTAGTAGTACCTCCAAGAATGCCACCGACTTCCCAACCCCCTCACACTACCTGCCCAAGTACTCAAATGTCCCCCTCACTACTTCCACAGTGTCCCCCAAGTCATTTCTACCCACATGTAACAGTAAATGAGGTTTCTTCCTCCCCTCACTGCGCACTTGAGCAGTTCCTGCCCTTCCCCTCCTGCAGTCAACCTGGGGACAGCTTCAACCCAAATATGGCTGTGCCTTTTCCCCTTTCTGCCCCATGTCACCCATTTCAGCATAGAATCCCCCAGGACGAGTACCCACCCCACCACTTACCCCCTATCCCTTCTAATGCCCCTTCCACCACTCCAGTCTTCACTCTTCCCTGTCCCTTACCCCCACCAACTGCACCCTCTGTGATTTCTGTATCTGTACCCCCTACTTCCTGCTCAGCCCTTTTTTCTGCCTTATTCCTCCCATCCCCCTTGAACCCCTTCCCAGCCTGACTATTTCCTACTGGGCTTCCCATGTCGACCTCCCCTCCTCCCCTGCTGATTTCCAACCCCTCTCCTATCCCCACTGTTGTCGATTTAGAGCCCCCATTCCCTTCTACCCCAATAGTGATGCCCCTAGAATCCTTTCCCCTTCCCGTAGCCTTCTCTCCTTCAGTCACCACCACCTCCTTCCTTACTAGCCCCCTTCTGCACTTTTGTCCTCGCTATCTCTTCCCTACCTGTTGCCATCCCTCTCATGCCCCACTTGTCCTCTCCCCCCTCAGTATGTTCCTGCTCCCCCTCTCTGTCCCATAGCAGAGGCTCGAATCTATTCATAGTCTAAACCTGTCCTACTTCTCTTCCCTTGTCGGTTCCCCCCTCCTACTTGTTCCCCTCTGTGGCACCCCTGGTCCCTTCCTACCCACAGCCATCTGCTCTCTCCCCTAGTACCCCTAGTGGTCTCTTCCTCCCCCATCAGGAGGTCCCTGCTCTCACCTCGGGCACTACTTCCCTTCTTCTCTCTTTTCTGCTGATGCCTCTAATACTGGGCTCAGTTTCAGTCCCTAGTTATTCTTCCTCTGTCCCCCTTTGCCATCCTCTATTCCCATCCAGGATAATAATAATAATAAATAATAAAACTTTATTTATTTAGCGCCTTTCAAATACCAAGGCGCTGTACAAATAAATCATAAAATCAAAATATACATGTAAAAACAACAGTTGATAACAACATCAGTCCACAAAAGCCTTGTTCCATAACAGAGTCTTAAAATCCCGCTTAAAGGCCTCCACGGTCACGGTCCACTCCAGGATGCCTACCATACTCATCTGCCCTGCCACTTACACTCCTCCCTAACCTCCACAGTTCCTCCCTCAAACTAGCCAGTCATCTACAGACCATACACCCCCTTCCCATCCTCCAAGCCCAGTCCAGGATCATGGCAGACCCACGCCCTGTACACCCCTCCACCCTTCCAAAGATGCCCACCCTATTGACATGTGGCACCTGCTCCATTTTGGCCCCCATCTTATATTATGGGCTCTTACTCCCAGATTCTGTACCCTACTACAACTGTTAGGCCCCTATTTACTCAAATTCCTGTCCCCTCACTAGTCCCCCTACTGACCCCTTGCCAGACCGGGGTAATTCAGTCTCAAATCTCATCCATTAGATACTGTTTTACTGTAGCAATCCTAAAGCCTCCTTGTCCTGTTTCACCCTCAGCTACCATACTATTTGTTTCGGCTGTCAAATAGTTTCACTTAGCCAAGTTAGAAATCCTGTTGCACTCCAAGTATTATTCAGCTCAGTTAGAGAAATAAACAGAACAAAGAAATATGTATTATTACAGCAATCATAACAGTATAGCTCAGTACTTAGCTCGGTTAGAGAAAGAAACAGAACAACTAAATCTGTATTATTACAGCAATCCTAAAGTATCCAATCATTGCTTTGTCTCCACTCCAGAGACCCTGCTGTAATATAGGACCACAGAGGACCCTGGGCAGGAGGGAGGGCAACTGTAAACTCCTGGCAGAGCTCCATTGAGCTCGCTCACACCTCCTCTCTCACTCGCTCGTTCTATTTCTCCCAACGCTGCAGGCTGCCCTTTTATACTGGGCTCCTGCTTGCATTGGCACCTTTTACTGCCCACAAAGAAATCTGCAGCAGACCCGACACAGCTCACTTGAGCTCGCTCACTCCCCCTCTCTCACTTGCTCATTCTGTTTCTCCTGACGCTGCAGACTGCCCTTTTGTACTGAGCTCCTGCCTGCATTGGCACCTTTTTCTGCCCACAAAGAAATTTGCAGCAGTCCCGACAGAGTTCCGTTAAGCTGGCTCACTACCCCTCTCTCACTTGCTCATTCTGTTTCTCCCAGAGTTGCAGGCTGCCCTTTTATACTGGGATCCTGCCTGCATTGGTACCTTTTTCTGCCCACAAAGAAATCTGCAGCAGTCCTGACACAACTCTGTTGAGCTCGCTCACTACCCCTCTCTCAATCGCTCATTCTGTTTCTCCTGGCACTGCAGGCTGTCCTTTTGTACTGGGCTCCTGTCTCTAGTGGCACCTTTTTCTGGCCACAAAGAAATCTGCAGCAGTCCCCACAGAGCTCCGTTGAGCTCGCTCACTCTCCCTTTCTCACTCGCTTGTTCTATTTCTCCTGCCGCTGCAGGCTGCCCTTTTGTACTCAGCCCCTGCCTGCATTGATGCCTTTTTCTGCCAACAAAGAAATCCTCAGCAGTCCTAACAGTGCTCTGTTGCGCTCACTCACTCCCCCTCCCTCTCTCCCTCACTCACTCGTTCTGTTTCTCCCAGCACTGCAGGCTGCCCTTTTGTACTGGGTTCCTGCCTGCATTGGCAGCTTTTTTGCCCACAAAGAAATCCTCAGCAGTCCCAACAGAGCTCAGTTGAGCTCGGTCACTCCCCTTCTCTTACTCGCTCAATCCTAATCTGTCCCAAAAACTCATTTCCCAAAGCGACTGCGCTATTCTGCGCTGGAAGCACGAAAACACATTTCGGCCAAGATGTGAAAAATGACAGCTACACTGTTCATAAGGAGGCATAAAAAAATGCCAGTGTTGAAAATCTGGCATGAAAATATTACTAATTTGCGAAGTTACAAGGGTAGTGGAAACTGCACAATGTACGCTCGTAACACAGTCATTTTACAATCTTTCATCATAAAATTTTCAACATAGGCATTTTAGGACCTCTGCTCATGAACAATGTCACTGAGGTTTTCTTAATGTGTCCCAAACATTGATTTCCTACAGCAACCGCACGATTCTGCGACTGAAGAGCGAAAACGCATTTCGGCCAGGATGTGAAAAATGACAGCTATACTGTTCATAAGGAGGTGTGGAAAAATGCCAATGTTGAAAATCTGGAGTGAAAATATTGCAGATTCGCGAAGTTACGAGCCTACGTAGCAACTGCGCAACGAACGTTCATAAAACAGTCATTTTTGTGATTTTTTTCTACCAAATTTATTACTCAGCACAGTTAGAGAAATAAACAGAACAAATAAATATGTATTATTACAGCAATCATAACAGTATAGCTCACTACTTGGCTCAGTTAGAGAAATAAACAGAGCTTAATCTGTATTATTACAGCAATCCTAAAAGTATCCAATCATTACTTTGTCTCCACTCCAGAGATCCTGTTGTAATATAGGACCACAGAGGACCCTGGGCAGGAGGGTGGGCAACTCTAAAGTCCCAGAAGAGCTACACTGAGCTAGCTCACTCCCCCTCTCTCACTCTCTCATTCTATTTCTCCCGACTCTGCAGGCTGCCCTTTTGTACTGGGCTCCTGCTTGCGTTGGCGCTTTTTTCTGCCCACAAAGAAATCTGCAGCAGTTCCAACACAGCTCCCTTGAGATCGCTCACTCCCCCTCCCTCCCTCACTCTCTCATTCTGTTTGTCCCGGCGCTGCAGGCTGCCCTTTTGCACTGGACTCCTGCCTGTGTTGGTACCTTTTTCTGCCCACAAAGAAGTTCACAGCTGTCCCGACAGAGCTCCGTTGAGGTCACTCACTCACCCTCTCCCACTCGCTTGTCCTGTTTATTCCAGCACTGCAGACTGCCCTTTTGTACTGGGCTCCTGACTGTATTGGCACCTTTTTCCGCTCATGAAGAAATCCTCAGCAGTCCCGACAGAGCTCAGTTGAGCTCGGTCACTCCCCCTCTCTCACTCGTTCAATCCTAATCTGTCTCAAACACTGATTTCCCAAAGAGAGTGCGCTATTCTGCGCTGGAAGCGCAACAACACATTCGCCAAGATGTGAAAAATGACAGCTGCACTGTTCATTAGGAGGGAAAAAATGCCAGTGTTATAAATCTGGTGTGAAAATATTACTAATTTCGAAGTTAGAAGGATGCGTGGAAACTGCACAATGCACACTCGTAACACAGTCATTTTACAGACTTTCATCACACAATTTTCAACATAGGGATTTTAGGACCTCTGCTCATGAACAGTTTCACTGAGGTTTTCTTAATGTGTCCTGTACACTGATTTTCTACAGTGACCGCACTATTCTGCACCGGAAGTGCGAAAATACATTTCAGCCAGGATGTGAAAAGTGACAGCTATACTGTTCATAAGGAGGTGTGGAAAAATGCCAATGTTGAAAATCTGGAGTGAAAATATTGCAAATTTGTGAAGTTACGAGCCTGCGTAGCAACTGCACAATGCACGCTCGTAAAACAGTAATTTTGGGGATTTTTCCTACCAAATGTATTACTCAGCTCAGTTAGAGAAATAAACAGAACAAATAAATATGTATTATTACAGCAATCATAACAGTATAGCTCACTACTTAACTCAGTTAGAGAAAGAAACAGAACTTAATCTGTATTATTACAACAATCCTAAAAGTATCCAATCATTGCTTTGTCTCCACTCCAGAGACCCTGCTGTAATATAGGACCACAGAGGACCCTAGGCGGGAGGTGGGCAACTCTAAAGTCCTGGCAGAGCTCCATTGAGCTCACTCACTCCCCCTTTCTCACTCGCTCGTTCTGTTTCTCCCGATGCTGCAGGCAGCCATTTTGTACTGGGCCCCTGCTTGCGTTGGTGCTTTTTTCTGCCCACAAAGAAATCTGCAGCAATCCCAGCACAGCTCCCTTGAGATTGCTCACTCCCCCTCTCTCACTCGCTCATTCTGTTTGTCCCGGCGCTGCAGGCTGCCCTTTTGTACTGGGCTCCTGCCTGTGTTGGCACCTTTTTCTGCCCACAAAGAAGTTCACAGCTGTCCCGACAGAGCTCCATTGAGGTCGCTCACTCACCCTCTCTCACTCTCTAATTCTGTTTCTCATGGCACTGCAGGCTGCCCTTTTGTACTGGGCTCCTGCCTGTATTGGAGCCTTTTTCTGACCACAAAGAAATCCGCAGCAGTCCTGATAGAGCTCCGTTGAGCTCGCTCACTCCCCCTCCCTCCCTCACTCATTCTGTTTCTCCCACCGCCGCAGGATGCCCTTTTGTACTGGGCCCCTGCCTGCATTGATGCCTTTTTCTACCCACAAAGAAATCCTCAGCAGTCCCAACAGAGCTCCGGTGAGCTCGCTCACTCTCCCTCCCTCCCTCACTCGTGCGTTCTGTTTCTCCCAGTGCTGCAGGCTGCCCTTTTGTGCTGAGCTCCTGCCTGCATTGGCACCTTTTTCTGCCCATAAAGAAATCCTCAGCAGTCCTGATAGAGCTCTATTGAGCTCGCTCACTCCTCCTCTCTAACTCAGTCATTCTGTTTCTCCCACCGCTGCAGGCTTCCCTTTTGTACTGGGCTCCCTGCCTGCATTGGAGCCTTTTTCTGCCCACAAAGAAATCCCAGGCAGTCCTGACAGAGCTCAGTTGAGCTCGGTCACTCCCCTCTCACTTGCTCGATCTAAATCTGTCTCAAACACTGATTTCCACAGCGACCATGCTATTCTCGCCAGAAGTGCAAAAAATATTTTGGCCAGGATGTGAAAAATGACAGCTGTACTGTTCATAAGGAGGTGTGAAAAAATGCCAGTGTTGAAAATGTGACGTGAAAATATTACAAATTTGCGAAGTTACAAGGGTGCGTGGAAACAGTTCAACGCACACTTATAGCACAGTCATTTTTTGAACTTTCATCACCAAATTTTCAACATAGGGGATTCTAGGACCTCTGCTCATGAACAGTGTCACTGTCATTTTCTTAATCTGTCCCAAACACTGATTTCCCACAGCAACCGCGCTATTCTGCGCCGGAAGTACGAAAACACATTTTGGTCAGGATGTGAAAAATGACAGCTGTACCGTTCATAAGGAAGTGTGAAAAAATGCCAGTGTTGAAAATCTGGCATGACAACATTACAAATCTGCAAAGTTACAAGGGTGCGTGGAAATAGTTCAACGCACACTTGTAACACCGACATTTTATGGACTTTTGTCACCAAATTTTCAACACAGGCATTTTAGGACCTCTGCTCATGAACAGTGTCACTGTCATTTTCTTGCAAATTCATGAAGTTACGAGTGTGCATAGCAACTGCGCAATGCACGCTCGTAAAACAGTCAGTTTTTGGATTTTTTTCCACCAAATTTGCAACATAGGCTTTTTAAAAGCCCACCTCATGAACACTGGCACTGTTGTTTCGTTAATCTGTCCTGAAAGGTGATTCCATGCAGTGACCATGAAATCACCTTTCAGGACTGAATAATGCCATGACAGTTGCTGAATTCTTGAGGAGGGGTCCCAATAACCCCATGTTGAAAATCTGGTGCCAAAATTCCCAAAAATGCCTGAGATATGCAGCAAAGTTGAAAAAACCCTATTTATGCCATTATACAGCTTACGGGCATTTCTTCAGTTCACAGTCGGCTTTGAAGAGTGCAGACGTGTTCCCGGTCCACCGAAGATCATCGTGCGGGCTCCAGAGGGTAAGTATGGGGTGAGGTGGGTGTGGGGAGAGTGGGGTATGCAGTGGGTGGGTGTGGGTTGGGGAGGGGCAGACAGCAAGGGACCATTTTCTTCTTTACAGGGTTAAAAAAATAGACATCAGGGACAGTTTTTCTTTTAGCAGGTACTTTTGGCACTCTGAGGTGGGCTCCTAGCATGCCACCTGTGTGTTTTGGGGTGGGGAGACTGGAGCCGACTGGGATTGGGCACCCCCCATCAACACATACTGGGGGGTCTCATGGGCCGAGGGGGATTGGGCACCCCCTTGGCACACAAGAAATGGGGGGAACATGCTGATAGGGATTGGGCACCCCCTCAGCAGACAACAGAAACCAATAGGGACTGGGCTCCCCATCTGCAGACTGCATCGGGGGAATGCAAGGGACTGTCCTGCAATGACGGGTCACTCCCTCATTGCAGCATAATGGCTGATGCTGCAATGAGGAGGCGGCCCTGATTACAGCGGCTAAAACATTTCAAGGTGGTGGCAAGCTGGCTGAACTAATGTCAGGAGCAGCATGTCACTAGGTTGAGAGAATGGGCCAAGCCTTAAAAGGCAGTGGGGGCATTGGCAACAACACTGCTGCACCTCCACAACCTGCTTCTGCAGCAAGCTGCAGCAACATGTTTCTTATGCATGCGTGCAATCAACATAAAAATTACTACTTTCCTTCTATAGTCATATGTTTAACATACTGATTTGTAGCCATTGTTTTAAAACAATTCACACTTCCCAAAAAGGGATATTTTGTTGTTTTCACCCGATTTTTCTAATTCCCATAATTTTAAAAAATGGGCCATGCCCCTTTATACAGCTATTTTTGAAGTGCTTTGTGAGCATGCTCATAACTCAAAATTTTAACGTTTATTAACTTTAGAATGAATTAATATTTTTTCACCAAACCAGGAAAAGGCACATATGTGGTCCATGTCCTTTCTGCCCTGACATTTTCAGACCAAAATTCCAGACTGTCTAGGTGCAAGGCAATGACACAAAAAAACAGCAAAAACATCAATGTTTTACTTTTTTTTTTAGCTATCTGCATTCTGGAATCCGCACATCTGACTGAAGCAAAATTTGGTACATCAAGAGATCAATCCCCACGAGACTGTGCATGCAAAATATTATGCAAATCTGTTGAATGGCTGCAAAGACATTACAGAGCAAAATTTAACACTCACTACTGCTATGTGTAGGGTAGTCACTGAATTACACATGAGTTTCATTATAAATTATACACTTTCGCTGGCTGTAACTGATCCCTCCTGCCATATGTAGGGCAGTTACTAAATTACACATGAGTTACATTATAAATTATAACATGTGTACCAAAATTGTTAAAGCTGTAAAATAAAAAAAAAATCATAAAACTGGTTTCAAAAACATAATAATTTATTACTGTAACTGCAGTTGGACATAAAGTAGTCCCTTTTTGTTAAATCTGCTAATTCTTATTTTGGTAATGGTTACAGCAGTATAACAGCTAATATAACAATTTAGAGAAATTCTTGGTAGATTATACAGTTTACTTAAATTTTTCTTATTCAAAGGTGCAGTCTCCTAGTTTAATAGTAATGATTGTATAGCACCTAATACGTAAATGTGCTTAACAAGACAGTGTGTAAGTTAATATGAATTTGTCTTCTGTTTTCCTTACTGGGAGGCACAGTCTCCTATTTTGTAATGGTCACAGCAATATAAGATCTCAGATGTTTATTTTCAAAGTGAGTCATTGTGCATACAGTATATAGCGGACTTGATTTCTTTTCTGAGATGTAGTCTCCTATTTCTGTAGTAAGTACAGAAATATCTAGCCAGTTTTCTAAGTCCCTCAATTAAAACAAAAAAAGTATGCAAATAAGTTCATGACTATTCAATGAGTTGAGCACACTGACATTTTTGAAAATGTGGGCACATAAAGAACTGTTCTTCTTGCAATGTGAACAGGTGAAGCCAAAAAAATAGTTGTAAACAGTAATTTTGAAAAGAGCAAGCTTCCCAAGGAGGGATAGCTTGTAGTTTTCATTAGATTTTTCTAGTTCTCTCAATTTAAAACAAACTCTGACCGGAGCTGATAGGGCTGTGAAGCACTACCAAGTGATGAAAGTTACACATATGCATAGAAATTATTCAACGCCCAGGTGTAACTTGGCCATATGTTGGAGATGTTGCACCAAATTTTCAACATAGCCTTTTTTGGACCCCTCCTCATGTCCTCATGAACAGTGCCAGTGTCATTTTATTCCATTGTCCCAAAAGGTGATTGCATAGACCAAATGCGCTATTCTGCACCACAAGTGTGAAAACACATTTTGGGCAGGCTGTGGAAAATGACAGCTTTACTGTTTTGAAGGAGGTGTGTAAAAATGGCAATGTTAAAAATGTGGAGTGAAAATAATAAAAATTGACGACGTTAGGAGTGTGCGTAGAAACTACGCAATGCACGCTCATAATGCAGTCATTTTTTGGAACATTTTCACCAAATTTGAAAAATTGGCTTTTTAAGACCCCACGTCATGAACAGTGGCACTGTCTTTTGTGAATCAGTCCCAAAAGGTGATTCCGTGCAGTGACCAAGAAATCACCTTTCGGGACAGAGTAACAAAATGAGAGTGACAATTTTCATGAGGTGGGGTCCAAAGAACCCCATGTTGAAAATTTGGGGCAAGAATTCCAAAAAATGGCTGAGATATCAGCAGAAGTTGAAACCCCCACTGAATGGCTGTATAGCATGCTTACCTTTAATTCTTCAGTTCGTGGTTGGGCTTTGAAGAGTGCAGACGTGGCACGGTCCAGAGAAGATGACATTGCCGATCTCTAAAGGCAAGTATGGGGTAAGAGGGTGTGGGGAGGTGAGTCCTCAGTATGAGGGTGGGAAGGGGGGCGAGGGGGACTGCAGAGATGACGAGGGACCATTTTCAGTTTTACAGGAGCAAAAATAGCAATGAGGGACCGTTTTCTAATTTACAGGAATAAACAGAAAGCAACACATTTTGGCACACTGGGGTGGACTCCCAGTGTGCCACATGAAATAGGAAAGGGGCTGTACATGATGCCGACATGAGTTGGGCACCCCATGTCGGGCATTTAATGGAAATGGTGCAGCAGGGACAATAACCTGGGTCAATGAGGGACCATTTTCTACATTTCAGAAAAAAAAGTTACAACATTGTTGCACACTGGAGTGGGCTTTCAGTGTGCGACATGAATTGGGGGGGGGTTGTACTACAGCGAATGGCATTTTGCCATTTGCAATATGTCGGCAGCCACAGAACTGTGCATGCACATGAGTCATGTGCATGCGCAGTTCATGTATCAGAATGTGGAAGTAACAGCCGAAATGCTGTGGCTGTTATTCCATAGGCCGATCATGATGGAGGGCTTTAAGCTTCATTGGGCTTTCAGAAGGACACTTCCAAAAGTCCATCGGAAGCTGTTATGAGATTGGCCGTTTTCAGAGCTGCAGAGCTCTCGCAAGACGTCTATAGACTCTATCACAGCCCTAAAATGGGCATGCAAATAAGCTCATTATTATTCATGAGCTATGAAGGGACCTAGGCATCCTGGCTTGACACTTAGAGTCACCTCAAAGCTCATGAATAATTTTACAGTGATTTTGAAGTGCTGACTGAGCATGCTCAGAATCAATTTTTAAAATTGAACAACTTTCAAACAGATTAATATTTTTTCTATCAATCCAGTGAAAGGCACTTCTGTGGGTCAAGCCCTTTCATCCCTGAAATTTCAAACCAAAATTCCAAGCCATCTGTGTGCTATGTGATGGCAAAAGAAACAGCATCTGCATTTTTTGCTATCCATATTTCAGAATCTGCACATCCAACTGGAATGAAATTTGGCATGTCAGGAGATCTACCCTACAAGACCGAGCATGTAAAATATCATGCAAATCAGTTGAGTGGTTGGGAAGTTATTAAAGTGTAAAAATCATGGTTTAACATTAAAAGTGCCCATTCAAGCGCTAACTATATGAGTGTGCTACCACCTACTATAATATATATGCCATGCCTGTGAGAATATAAAGTGGCAAATATCAGTGCTATTTTGCCATACATGGACCAACAGTGAGAATATCATTCCTTCAGGCCCTGCGCTCCCATCCCTCCATAGATGCATATATGTATGTCACTGTGGAAGAGCCCTGCATTTCCATTTATAGGACAACAGGGACCAAATTACCAGCATAGCCATCTTATTACCCCACCTAATGTACCTGGGACATTCCCTGCCAAAATGTAATTCCACACAACTACAATGGCCATTCCGCACCACATGTGCAAAAACACATTTTGGCTAGGATCTGAAAAATGACAGCTGTGACATACATGAAGTGGGGTAATAAGAAGTCCATGTTGAAGATTTGGGGTCAAAGTCTTTAACATTTCCAAAGTTATAAGGGTGCATAGGTGGAATTGCAAGGAATGGACATTTCTTTGCCATTTTTACACATTTTGACCCCACATTTTCAACATAGCCTTCTTATGACCCTATTTCATGAACAATATGACTGTCATTATACAAATCCCCCCCCCGAAGGTGAATTCACCAAGTCACCGAGATATCACCTTTCAGGTGGGAGAGTTATGTATCAGCAATCATATTGTTCCCAAAAGGCCATGTTGAAAATTTGGGGTCAAAATCTCAAAAAATGACTGAGTTATGAATAAAAGTTGAAACCCCATTGAAATACATTGAACCGCACTTACCTCAGTTTCTCATATTGCAGTTGCCGGTTCCAGCAACAAGACGTGTGTTCATTCGGAGAGTGGATCTCGAACCTGGGATCTGTTCAGGTGAATGAAGGTATGTGGGTGTGTAATGGGGGTGTGGGGTAGTAATTGCTGAGTGGGTGGTGGGGTGGGGAGCTGATCAGTGAGGGGCTGATTATGGCAAAAAAACATTGAGGATGGGTTTCTTTATTTCAGGTTAGTTCAAGGAGCTGGGAGGGGAGGTACCACTAGGCACCAGGGCAACATATATAATGAAGGAAACAGCAATCAGCAGGTGAGGGTGCCTAGACACCAAGAAATACAGTAAAACCCCACTTATCTGAACCCGGCTTACCCAAAACTCTCAGTTATCTGAAACTGGGTCTTTTTCTCCTCGCGTAAAGTAGCTTAACAGAATAACAGCTGCAGTGTGATTGTTTGATTACTGTATTGCTTTCTCCAAGCTGGTTGTTAGCACCTAGTTAATTTATAAGTAATCTCCTATCTGTTGTTAAATATTTCTCTGCTTCATGCTTTATATTAAATGTTCTCACCTGTTAGTGCTAATCCCCACCCCAAGGCAGACACAGCTGAAAATAGTGTAGCAGAAAGCAGGCAGTAAATAAAATACAATCCCAATTTAAAGCACGGAGAAGAGGAACTAAAGCACTAAAGGCAAGTTCAGAGAGTTTTTATCTGGGAGAGTTCATTTAGGCCCTGTCCACTACACGCTCAGGCCGGTAGCGGATGTGAGCCGTTACTGCTGGGAAGTGGTGCTATGTGTCCACCTGTGGCGGTGTCTGTTACGGGACCAGCACCACCGGTCCACACTTTGGGAGCTGGGCGACCATTACGGCGGCATCCAATCCCACAATGCAGCTCGCGCTGTGCTTCGTGCCCTGCAGGGGACCATTACCGCCCGTCCATACTACCGCCGGTAATCTTACCAGGTGGGACCCGGTTTCATAACCGTTGTTGAAACCAGCGCCTCCTGTAACGTTACAGGTGTATAGCATGAAACCGTTGCGGTAACGGTTTGGGCACTCTGTAACATTACAGAGGCGTAGTGTGGACAGAGCCTTAGTTTAACTGTTGTTGCTCAGTTTAACAGTTGGTCCATAACAAAGCTGATCAAGAGCTTTTCTACCCCCGCCCCACAAGAAAGTGCTGCTGAAAACAGAACATCAGAAAGCCGGCATTAAGTAAAATAGTCCTAGTGCAAAGCATGAATCAGAGGAACTAAAGGCAAGTTTGGAAAGAGTTTTTTTTTTCTTGGAGAGTTAATTTAGTTTAAAGTTGCCAGCAGGCTATGAGTCATGGTATCTGATACTGAGCTCTGGTGAGGCTTGAAAAAAATCTTGCTTTACAGCTTGATTTGTGTTTTGAAAGTTGTTGATCGGTTTATCAGTCAGTATAGTACTCATAGGCTATTTAAGCAATAATGCATGACAGGATGTGGGTTGTGCTGGGATAACCTCTCACCTCAGGTGGTTGGGCATGAAGTCGTAGACCAAGTACATCCAACACCCAAGAAGTGAGGTTATCCTAACACAATCCACACCCTGGAGAGCATTATTGTTATTATACAATGGCTCATTTACAATAATAAAAAAAAAATTAATAAAAGCATTTTTCATCTGGTTTGGAGCTGATTTTTCTATGTGGAGGTTCTGTTTTCATCAGTAGGTGGTGCTGCTGGTAAATGTGTGGCTCAATGTGTTCCTCTGACTGCCCCCATGCAGAGTTTTCTCTTTGTGTTGCACATCCCCTGTTTTGTGTTCTGTGGTACAGTACAGTCCATCATGTTTAGGGAGTTTAATTGAGCTGTAAGCTGTCCCGCTGTTTGCCCTGGGAATAGCTATGAGAGGAACCTGCAACTCGGGAGTGGCTGAGGAGAGAAGCAAGGCTTCCAGTTTTCTGAACAGGTTGGGTAAGCGGCCAGTAGCTTTTGGCATTTTGGGGAAATGCTTTTTTTTATGTGCCCTGGGAACAGAAAGAGACAATACAGGAAAGGAAAAAAACTGGTGGAAGCGCAGTTGTATCTGGCTGTTGGTAGTTTCTGTTAACTGTCGCCTGAATAAGAAACAGTGGGTGTTTCATAGTGCTAGCTGTACAGCAGAGGGGTTGCAAAATGCTGTTTTAGATTACAGCTTTTTTTTTTACATAATTCGATGTTTGAGGAGAAATGAGAGGGAATGAGATTCATGTCTGTGTGTGGTTGCTGGTGACAAGAACCGAGTGAGGTTGATAACTGAACACACGGGGGCTAAACTGATGACGTCTTCCAGATGAAGGGTGCAGTGATTTTGTTTTTATTTGCTGTGGTCGTCTTGCTGCTGGTTCTTCATACAGCGAGGTTATACTGAGATAACATCACTGGTGAAAGTGGGCATGGACCAATCAGTGCCCAGCATTTTTTCTTGTCATTCTATAATTATGGATGGGTCAAATACCAATGCTGATTGGCTCAGCAGTTCAGGATTTCTAGCCTATTACCCACATCCATAACAAGGCTGATCGAGAGCTTTTCTAACCTCATGGCGAATATGGTTGAACAGAAAGCAGGCGGCAAGTAAAATACTGTGCAGACCCAGTTTAAAGCATGGAATAGAGAAACAAAAGCACTAAGGCAAGTTCAGAAAGAGAGTTTTAATTTTTTAATCTGGGATAGTTAACTTAAAAGTCAGCCCCTCTGCGTTGAGCTGCAAGTGTTCTGTCCGATGCCAGGATGAAGTTGCAGTTGGTTGCAATCTTAAAGTATAAGGCCCTCATTTATCGAAACCCACTTATCCAAAAAGTTTTCATGTCAGACAAGATGTTCAGATACGGGTATTTACTGTATATGTAATTTAGCGGAGACCACGATCGACAGGTGGGGGTTGCCACTAGACACCAAGAAATAAAAAATATGAAAATACAGATAAGAGGGTGGGGTACCACTAGACACCAGGAAAATGTAGGGTACAAGTATTTGAGGTGGGGTGCCACTAGACACCAGGGAAAACATTACAGTACCGGGGACGGCAATGCAGAAGACAGGGAACCCTTTTCATGACTCTTGATACAAATCATGTCTATACAGAGGGATAACAACTTCTTGTTTATACTGGTGATGCCTCTCCCTATGCATCCCAGTATCCCCCCAGCCCTCCTTACTGCCTTCTCACATTGCTTGCCCACCTTTAGGTCATCTAATATAACTACCCCCATACGAAACAAGATTCCTTTTTTATTTCATACAGCTATCTTTTAGTGCCTACCGAACATGCTCAGAAATGATTTTTTCAAATTTTCAAAATGCCTTAACTCAAAAACGGCTTATTATATTCTCACCGGACTAGAAAAAGGCACATCGGTGGAGTAGACCCTTTCTGCCCTGAATATTTCAGACCAAGATTCCAAACCGTCTGGACTATAGGCAAGTTCAAAGAAAAATCCCAGCAAAGTCAATGAGCAAAAAAAAGCCTTTTTTTACCTCTCCGGAACTTGGAAACCACGCATCCGACCAGAACTTAGCTTGCCACATCATGACATCTACCCTGGGCAACAGTGCATGTGAATTTACATGCAAATCCAATGAACAGTTACAAAGTTATTGAAGTGCAAAATTTTTGAGTTTAACATTGAAGTGCCTACTCAACCCTAACTATAAGGGCTCAACCGCACCTATATATATTATAGTAGCATGGTAGTGCTACCATAGTTAGGGTTGAGGAGCCATTTACATGTTAACCCTAAAATGTTGCACCTTAATAACTTTGCAACCATTCAACGAATTTGCCTGAAATTTGGTATACACGATCAAGACCCATATGCCTTGGGATCTGCCAAGTTTTGTACCGGTTGGATATACAGTTGTGGAGTTATTAAGCGTGATCTGCGCGTGCGTTTACGCTTTTTTTGGAATTCTACGGTCGTGCCTACAGGTTGCACGGTTTGCGCGACCGGTCCGAAATATTCAGGGAACGTGTGGCCAGGGTTCCTGATGTGCCTTTCGAATATTTCATGAAAAAGTATTAAATGGTTCAAAAGTTATTCAAAAAACAAGTTCCCATTATAAGTCAATGGGAAAAGTTAACAAAAAGTTCGATAGTGTCGCAAATGCAGTTTTTACTTTAGCAAATGGCCCTTTTAATGTTGCAAATCCGCCATTTTGTTTTCAGTTGGTGATCAGAAAAATGCTTGGCATTTAAATTTTGGACCCTCTAGCAACCTAATTCTTTCTGTATTCACTTAGTCGGACCCTGAGGATGCTAGCCATGTCTTTATTTTGGGGTAAAACACCCCAGAAATATGTTTTTCACATTTCTGGAAAAAGTACTTTCGCAAAGTACTTTCGCACTTGAGACACTGTCGAATGAATTTGCAAAAGCTGTTCGTAAATTGCAGCAGTACTTTTCTAGGCTGTGGGAAAATGACAGCAATTCTTTGGCACCCCACTGTAAAAGAACGGTTTGGTGTTTTGGGCTGAAATATGGCGGGAACACAGCCGACATCTCACAGATGTGCCTTTCAGTGTTTTGTTGAAAAAATATTACACAGTGGCAAAGTTATGGCACTCCAGAATTGATGTTTTTTTCCATAGGATAAATTACGGTGTCCGACGCATTGCAGCAATCCTATGGTGTCCTGCTGCAAAATAACGGTTCAGTCTTTTGGGCTGAAATTTGAAGGGAAGATAGCCAACATCCCACAGATGTGTCTTTCAGTAGTTTGGTGAAAAAATATTACAGGGAGCCAAAGTTATGGCACTCCAAACTTCTCTTTTTTCCATAGGATAACATTACGGCATTCTTGGCGCCTTTCAGGGCCCGTATCTCGAAGCAGTGCGAGATCACGGACTTTTATCAAAAATACTTAGCCCCTAGCAGGGGCTAAGTACAAAACTAGCCAGGAAAGTCATAAATCATATGACTTTAAATTTTTTTTTCTATGTCGTACGGTTCCTGAGATATAAGCAATTTAGTATTCCAACTCCTCATTTTCTGCTCCGAGACCCATTATTATGCATACATTCTTTGTACTCACTGTCTTTCTCTATGAAGCTTTTGGTGAAAACCAGCCTGTGCGCTTACATTACTGTTACCATTGCTCTTTCCACTTGTGGTTCCGTACCCGTTTCACTTACCGTTCACGTCTACGCCACCATGTGCGTTATCCTTTGCGTTTTCATTTGCGCTTGCATTTCCATTATTTTTGACCATTTGTGTCTACAGTACTGTTTCTCTTTCTGTTTCGCTTTGTGTCACCATGCCCATTGCCATTTGCATTTGCGGGCACCATGTTAATATGTGACAAGACATCACGTGGCGGACCGTTCCCGTCTATGCCACCGTGTGCGTTACCCTTTCTGTTCTCATTTGCGCTTGTGTTACCATGTGGACCAGTGTTAGTGCTTCTGTTTGCGTTACTGTTCCTGTTACTATGTCACAAGACATCACATGGTGGAAGCACGGGGCCCTCTGCTCCCTCCACCGCTTTACATTCACTATTTCTCATTATAATTCTTAAAAAGAAGGGAAATTAGAGGCAAAAAACTCAGTTTAATGCATCAGTTAGGGTTGTTCCACAGCGACAAAAGTGAGGAAATTTGGTGTTAAGGTCGAAAACCCCCCTTGGACCCCCCAGCCCACCCCCCTAACTGGCATTGGGGTGCGCATTGGGGTCTTTGGTCCTAACTCTCACCCCATTCTCCTATACCTCTGCTTCTTTACACATGTGATGGGGTGAGAGTTGGGGCTGACGGCTCAATGTGCACCCCAATGCGGTTGAGGGTGGGCTGGAAAGGCTCAAGAAGTTCAACCTAACTGCATTCCTCACTTGTCACTGTGAAGCAACTAATCATGAAAATTTTTGCCTGTCTATATATATATATATACAGTATATATACACACAGTGAAGCCTACCAGGATGAAGAGCAGCACTGCAGAATTCTGCAGTAGAGTTACTGCAGTATTCAATGCAGTTTCAATGGGAGTTAATCCCTTTGTCATGCAGTAAAACCTGTGACACTGTGCTTCATCTTGGCGGACTTCACTGAGTGTGTGTATATATATATATATATATATATAGATATATAGCAAAAAAACATTGTTGATGCATCAGTTAGGGTGGCCGCGACACAAGTAGGGAAATTACACATTAGGGTTTCACCCTAACACTGCACCCCTGCCCTGCAGAGACCCAGGAGACATCAGGGAGGGGTGACATTGGGGTCCTCAACCCTAACAAGAAAATCAGCTGGTGAACAAGGACACTTTCAAGACCAGGTGGCCAGACAGGAATCCTTGTCCACCAGCTGAATTCCTTGTTCACCATCCTGATTCATCACTGGCGAACAAGGATCCCCAGTCTGGCCATCTGGTCACGAAAATGTTCGACCAGATGTCCAAACCAGGGATCCTTGTTCACCAGCAGATTTCCTTGTTTGCCATTGACAAATCAGGATGGCAAATAAGGAATTCAGTGAGTGATGAACAAGGATTTAAATTATAAAAAAAATGTCTCTGGGGGCATACAGACTCCAGAAAACATACAACACAGCTCATCAACTCCCAATGAGCAGAAATCACATTTTGATGTGTGAGACAGATGTCCCTGGGCAGAGTTATAAGACGTTTGTCGGGGAAAAATACTAAAAACAAGATGGCGGCTGATGAACAAGGATTTTTGTATGGTGAACGAGGATTGGCCCCTGGCGAACAGGGCATGGCCACTTACAAACAAAGATCCTTATTCGTACCATGTAGCTATCCTGAAAAATAAAAATCCCATTAAAAATAATGGGACCTTAAAAATGCTATAACTTTTGAACAGATAAATATTTTTTCACCATTCCACCAAGTAAACACTGGTCTCTTCTGTCACCCAAGCTCCTTCTACCATAAAAATTTCAGACCAAACTTCCACACCATCTCTATGCAGCCGATAAGAAATAAACTGCAAAAAATTGTGAATTTTAAGGATTTTTCACTATTCGGGTCTCAGAATCCTCAAATCCGACCAGAACGAAACTTGTCACATTAAGAGATCTACCCCAGGACACTGCTCATGCAGTTTGTTGAATGGCTGCAAAGTTATTGATGTACAAAATTTCAAGTTTAACATAGAAACTGCTGCTCAACCCTAACTATAGTGGTGCTACTGCGCCACTATAATATATATATAAAATAGATGGATAGATGCATAGATAGATAGATACATACATACATACATACATACATAGAGAGAGAGAGAGAGAGAGACAGCTAGATGGATTGACAGACAGATAGATAGATGCATAGAAAATTGTTAAGAAACTTTGTGTGTTGTGCTAGTCTTGACTGCAGCAGATGTGTTTTGTGAGCTAAGTTCGGGGGCGAGCATAGTGACCCAGCTAGATGGGATGAGGGTCGGGGGATGGCGCTGTTAGGTGACAAACCCCCCTGGAATTAAAACTGCAGGTTTGTCTGCATGGGTCTGGGTAACATGTAATGAAGACAAGTGTCCTTTTGGCATAAGGCTCTGCACCTCTGCACCCATGGGTGTCAGGGGGCCCTGTGCAATGGCTGACAGATGGACTCTTTGCCTTATGTATCTGTATCTGTGGTCACATGGAAGCATAGGGACCAGAGGGCTCTGTGCCTCCACAGCCGACCAGATAGCCCCATGAATTCTTGATATCTGTTGTTGCACTTCTGTACGTGAACGGAGTCTTCCCTTGGCACAGGCACACCAAACGGTCTGAAGGGACTTGCGTGAATGATGATGTGATTCCACTATCTCAAAAAGAAAATAACTTCTTTACAGAACACTTTGTTGATGAACCAGATAGGCATCCCTATGCCTAGTGTTCCCTTCCGTCTCTGATCCCCAGCCCATACAAACATGGAGACGCCCTGGTGACCACTGCCCCCAGTCTCTAATCCCCGGATAGATAGAAGAGTCCTACCATTGCATCTAGTGCCTGACACAGATGTAGTGCATTATTAAGAGACTAGGATATTCCCTGGCATCCATTGGTACCCCCACCCTTTGATCTCCATTCCTGTAGCTATAAAGTAGTCCCTGGTATCTAACAGCCCCCCACACTGCAGGCATCATCAACTCACCCTTCCAACCCCCTTACCAAAAGCAGCAATGCCACAGCCAAATACAGTGACCAGCACAGCCCCTCTCTTACCTCCTTGGCTGGTCACTGTATAACAAGGCTGACAGTGCATAACCTACGTATAGCATAGTGTACAGTACGGTGTCCAGTGTCGATATACACTTGCCACTGCGATATGAAAGTTTTTGCTTTGCTAGAACTAAAGTGCGGTTTATAACAAATTCCAGATTTCTGTAGCATGCCACATTGTCAATAGGTAATTAATACATATGGGTTAATGTGCTCCCCTACTAGGGGAAGTGACAAAGCCCAAAGCTGTGAATTAGCATAGAACCCTGGGCACATGGACATTCCAAATAGCAATGACTCGCCATTCTTTGCTCTGCCACTAAGGAAAACAGCATAGAAAATTCTCTCTGAAGATTCTTATTATTTTCTGACTTTATTATCAGAATTGTACAACTGTACAGCAGGTTAGGGCTGCCTGGTGACAGGAACACACCTAAAGTTAGAAATCGTGTCTGTTAATTTGCAGCTGTCAAACTGACTATCCTGCTAATATAAATCCCCATTTCCAGTACCTTCTGTGCATGGATTGGGGGTCACTTGCCACCACGTCACTTCTGAGTGTGCAGGTCTCCAATTCTTCTCACCTGCTGCATCAGGTTAGTAATTTCTCTTTTCTTTTGTTTATGGGGGACTCGGTTAGTTAGGCTGAGACCTTCTAACTTTCCATGTTGTTCCTTTCTCTAGTGTCTATCAGTCATCAGATCCCTCCCTCTTCTTTTCCATAGAATCTGTAAAGGAACTCAGTATATATGAGACACAGATTATTTTATTCTCATGGAGACTGATGCGGACAGCTCGCTTTAAAGGTAACTGTTTCAATTGAGGCTGTGTGTGAGTGATTTCTTTTTATATTCATTACTTGCAGCTTCATTCATCAGTTGTCCGATCATAATTTCAGCACTTTTAAGCATTCTATTGTCGAATCCATGCTTCTAATGTGTTTTCTCAGCTCTACAGAGCCACGTGGTGAGTCAGCCATTACTGGCAGTTTGCCAGCAGGAACTTGCATGTCTCTTTCCCATTGGAGTTCTTCCCATTCTTTCTTCTGTTGAATTTGTGCCCTTGTGTCTGGGCTGATGCTCATCACCGTGATGATGTCACAGCGCAGCAACGCATGGCATCACCTCGTCACATGGCATAGCTTGCGCTCTGAAGTCCCTGTTTTTACCCTGCTGAAAGGCTCATCAGGGGAAAATTTTCATAGCATTTAGAAAAGAGGCTGACCTGGTCCAAAGAGCAAGTCTTTTGGACTCTGGCAGTCTGCATTCCTAGTCTAGAAAATGGTACGCTGATTACATTAATGTGACAGGAGGTTTTTTTCTCATAGGCATTTTTTTTTCAATCAGTGCTATTCTCCTACCATAAATTAGTTTTCTCAGCTAAGACAGCAAGGAAATGGGGGGCAGGAGACTGAGTGCAGTCAGCATACTCCACCTGGTTCACCGAATTCAGGGGCCTCACAAAGATTGTTGGTATTTATTTCATGGCCTTAGATTAATAAAATAAGTGGCATCATTGCTTATCAGAGACCTGTGGTATTTAAATGATGTAAGTCCTGCAAGAGGATGATGAAACCCTCCCTTTAGCTCTTATTGCCTAATTATATAACACAATCTAATATGTCTGTTTCTGTTCCCCAGTCAAATCCCTGAGCTGGGGGGTGAACCTTGGGTACTGACTGGCAACAGCAAGGCTGAGTCATGCAAATCTTTTGTATTGCTGTTAAATAAGTTGCTGGGTCCCAATGTCCCACAGGACATCACTACCAACACACCCAAACCCAAGGCAGGCCCCCAGGTAAGGGAGGACCCATACAGGCACGTTCAGGTACACCAGAGCAGGAAAAGACTGCTCACCCAGATCTAAGGGCAGACCCCAACCTTGTCTATATAGAGGGTCAAGATGATGACATAGGGGACCATGAGGAAAATCCTGACCCAAATGTGCTTTTTGATGATGAGAAGGAGCCTTCTGAAGAGGAGGAGGAAGGTGAGTGGACAGAGCCTAAGAGAAAGATTCCAGTCCTTCACCTGTTTGATATAAAATCCTCTGTCCTACTTCATTTTTTTTTTTTACATTGTTTCTTCACCTACATCTCTGGCATCCTTCAGGAGTGCCCACTCAGAGTCTGCCCTACTCCCAGCCTGAACCCTCGCTTCTCCCCTTGATCCCCTCCCCCGAATGACTCCAGGCAGGCTCGACCCCCAGTACCATCTCCAGGACTGATTCCGCCCTCCCTCGGCGGCTGACTCCTTAAGTGTGAGGTGCCTACCTGTGTCATCGGGTCGGGCATGGAGGAAGATCCTGAGTGCATTGGGCCAGCACTTGGGATGTGGACGAAATCCCCTGGGACCACATTCATCTCACCGATGGTGTAGGAGGCTTTTCAGATTTTTCTTGCTTGTCCCTCGGAGTGTGGCAGACAAGGCAACGTTAAGCCGCAACTCCGCCCCTGTCGTCTGCTGCGTACCATACACTGGGTGCCCCTGGATCACCACCAGAGGCCACTCCAGGAGTGAGCGCTTCTCCCCATCCCTCCCTGGAAGAGAGCAGTCCTGCGGATGCTCAATCTCTTCCCCTACCATCTGACCCTGGAGGCCGGGCTCATTCTCAAACCCGGGTCACCGGGCGCAGGTGTGGCGTCCAGTGTCTCAACCCTCAAGCGCCACTGGGCCGGCCCTCTGTCCTACTTCATAATGGAGGCTTGTAGGATGTTACGGTTGAAGGAGGTGTAAGCCATGGAAGCACTGGACGTTAATCTGATTCTGTTCATGTCCTCCTTTACATTGAAGTGTTTTCCAGATTTTGTGCACTGCAAATTATTTAACAGGAATGAGCAGGCACAGATCAGCAAAAACATCTACCCAGACCCCAGATGAGATGTTATCCATTTATGGAGGAGAACTCCCAGAAGTGGGAAACCCCTCCCCTGGTAAATAAGGCGGTGCATAACTCTGTCAAGCACAAAACTATACCAATTGAAGGATCTCTGGCCTTAACTGATATGCACCATAAGTGAGTGGATACTGCATGCAGAAGAACTTCTGCCTTGAATGGGATAAATCTTCACACCTCCTATGCATCTTTTATTGTTTCCAGAGCCCTAAACTCTTGGATTATGGCTCTGGGTAGTTTCATTCCCCTGAACTCTGAGGGGGCGAACATTTTACAGTTGGCATCCTTGGCCTCCACCTTTTTAGGGCATGCCACAGTGGACAATTTACGAATGCCAACATGCTCCACTTATCACATTGTGTCAGCCATGCGGGGTGAGTGGCTCAGGCATTGGTATGCAGACCACACGTCAAAGGCCAAACTGGTTAACTTGCCCTTTGAAGGAGGACTGTTATTCAGATCTGGCTTGGATGACATTTTAAAAGATATCCAAGATAAGGAGAAACACATTCTGGTGTCAAAGCAGCAACAGAAAAGAAGCTCGATGCCAAGGAGTGATTGAGGCAGCTGCCAGTGGCAGTTTCATGGTGCTTTTCTTCCCTTTTGGAATTTTGGGAAAAAAGAAATAGGGGAGCCTTTCTGGATTTAAGGGCAACAGTAATAGAGGATCCTTTGCCCGCAGGCATAATGGGGGTGCAGGAAAAAGAGGCAGTAATGAAGGTATGTGGGCCCATCTCTGCTTCCCTTTGCTTGATGGAAAACTGCAGAACTTTTATACAAGATAGGCCCAAATGATGTCAGATGCATGGATACTAGAGATACTGGCACTAGGTTACACAATAGAATTTTCAACTGTACCCACAAAGGAGTTTTTCTTGCAATTCCCCATACCAAAGGACCCAGAGAAGAAAAATACAGTGTCTCAAGCACTGGATCACCTCAGACAAATGGAGGCAGTTGTACCAGTGCTCCCCAGTGAGAAAGGCTGGGGATTCTACTTAATTTATTGTGTAGTCCCCAACAAGCTGAGGGGTTTCAGACCAGTTCTAGATCTGAAGTACCTAAACACATTTGTCCACCACACGACTTTCAAGATGGAGTCCCTGTGGTCAATCATAAGGTCTATCCAACCTTTGGATTATCTAGCATCCATAGACCTGAGGGATGCATATATCTACATCTCCATTTGCCAGTCTCACCAGAAGTTTCTGAACTTCATGATTCAGGGGCAGCAGTTCCAGTACAGGGTGCTCCCCTTTGGGTTGATAACAGCTGCCTGGGTGTCCTAAAAAGTCCTCATAGTACATGTGGCACAACTGAGGCAGGAGGGTCATCACATATATCCCTACCTGGACAACTTACTCATCCAAGCACCATCTGCACAGATGGCAAGGAAATCTACATCTGGTACCCTGAAGGTGCTGGAGTCACATGGTTGGGTAGTCATTCGGGAGAAGAACTACTTCAACCCATCACAGAGTCTGGAGCACTTGGGTGCAGTGTTCAGGATGGATGAGGGGAAAATTTTCCTCTCTTCAGCCAGAAAGGGGACCCTGAGATGAGAGGTTCAGTGGCTGAGAAGCCAGTCATCATCTCTGCTCAAAAGCCGTTTCAGATTTTGAGACTGATGACTGCAGTGACAGAGCTAGTGCTGTGGGTCCACTGGTATATGCAGCCAGTTCAGAGCAGGGTACTAACAACATGGAATCTGGCTTTGGAGAACTATCAAGCCATGATCCCACTTTTATGGTCACTTCAGCAGTCGCTGACCTGGTGGGAGAGTTCCAAGAACCTAAGCAAGGGGTACCAATTAGAAGTTCCACCAGAGCTAATTCTGATGACCGATGCCAGTCTGTCAGGCTGGGGTGCCATCATGGATGAAGTTCTGGTTCAAGGCTTTTGGACTGCAGATGAACAGCATTTACAGATAAACGTATTGGAGGTGAGGCCGGTGCGGCTTGCTCTTCTTCACTTTCACAATCTGGTCCGGTCAAGAGCCGTAAAAGTGAGGCCAAGCAATGCCACCACAGTGGCATACATAAACAATCAAGGAGGCACAACAAGCATGAAAATGCTAGCAGAAGCAACCAAAGTGCTGCTGTGGGCAGAGAAGAACCTTCTATCCCTCTCTCTCAGCATTTGACCTGGCAGGAGAACTGAACATTCAGGTCAATTGGCTGAGTCGAGAAACTATTATCCAGGGAAATGGATGCTGAATCCAGAAGTGTTCAACCTTCTATGCAGAAGGTTCAATAGGCTTTAGATCATCCTATTTGTCTCAAGTCACAATGCTCAAGTACTGAGGTTCTTCAGTCGGCACCGGTGTTCACAGCCAGAAGTGGTGGTTGCTCTGTCCCAGACATAGGATTTTTTCAGAGCATATTTATTTGCTCCTGTTCCACTCCTCCCCAAGGTCATTTGCAAAATAAGGTACTCAAAGGGAAATTTTCTTCTGATAGCACCAGAGTAACTAAGAAGGCTGTGGTTCTCAAACTAGCTTGGCACATGCTATTCTGACTCCCACGCTGGGTGACCTTCTCTCCCAAGGACCCATTCTGCATCTGAACAAATCCAGAGGTGATGCAGCTAGTGGCCTGACTCCTAGGAGGAGGAGATTGTTAAAACAGGGGTTTCCAGAAAAGTAGTGGATACCCTGATGGCTGACAGAAAGGTCTCTATGTCTGCAGCTTATGACTGAATATGGAACACCTTCTTGACTTGGACCAGAGAGATAGAGAGAGAGATCAAGCCCTCTAAAGCTATGGTTCTGCAGATTTTAAATTTTTTGCAGGCAGAAGTAGACAAAGAGCTTGTGCTGAGTACCCTTAGAGGTCAGGTCTTGGCACTGGAAGCAGCACTGGGAACTTCCATGGGTTTGTCCCTGGGGATAAACTAGGCAGTCACCTGATTTCTAAGAGTGGTTGGTAGAAGTAGACCACCGTTTCCATCACCAATACCCCCATGGGACCTGAATCTGTTGTTGAATGCACTGCATAAAGCATCATTCAAGCCTCTTTCATCAGTGCCACTGGACAATTTTTCATACAAGGTGCGCTTTTTAATTGCTATATGCTCAGCCAGAAGGATTGGCAAACTTCAGACATTGTCCCACAAAGAGCCTTACCTTACCATTCATAAGAAAAAGATATGCAGCTTTTAAAAATGAAGACCTGTGGGAATGCTTGACCTTGGAAAAAAGGATAATCACCAAACAACTAGAACCCATGGATATCAACTAAAAGGAGAATTATAGAAAAAATAAGCATGGGTTCTGGATAAATCAAAGAGTAGTAATCCCATGGAGTGGACTTCCCAAAGATGTAATAAGCAGTGACTCAATAAATACATTCAAAAATAAATTAGAGAAATATTTTGGTTAATTAGTCCTCCAATGCATGACAAGTTATTTTGGTAAAAGCTATAGACTTGGAAACCTACTTATGAAACATGAATAGTCCTTAGGATGGTTCCATCTTTTGTATTTAAAATTCCGACAGCTTTTCATGTAAATCAGGAAACCTATCTGCCATCTTTCTGCCCAAAGCTGGATAATGCTAAGAAGCATGTGTTGCACAACTTAGATTTGCACAGGGCAGTCAGGACATACCTCAGATGAGCTACAGAGTTCATAAAATCTGAAAGGCTACTTGTTCTCTTCAGAGCTGCGAAGAAGGGTCAAAAAGTCACCATTGCCACCTTGGGCAGGTGGATGAGGGCCTGTATCACCAAGTCCTAAGCAGCAGAAAAGAAGAAAGCTCCAGTTCTCATCAAGGCTCACTCCACCAGGGCTTTGGCTACTTCCTGGGTGGAGAGAGGGGAGGCATCTGTGTTAAAATTGTGCAAGGCAGCAACGTGGTCCTCTGTCCACACATTCACTAAGCACTACAGATTGGATGTTCAAAGCACTGCCAATTCAGGCTTTGGCCACAGAGTTCTGCAGGTGGTGCTTAGCACACAATTATTTTTCACCCACATGTGTTATATATTGGACAATATTCTCCCCCACCCAGTTGGGAAATGGGTACTGCTTCTTGGAATCCACAATGGTGCTGAAACAGTCTGAAAAAGTGGTAGGGCCAAGGATGTAAGAGGTAAATTCTCCCCTATTAATAAATGAGCATGATTTCAAAAACTGATAGGGCCACTTATGAAAGTGGTAGGGCCATGGCTAGAGTGACCTCCCCTGTTCCGGCACCTATGGGAACCCACATGTATTAATTACTCACTGGCAATGTGGAACACTATAGAAAGGAAAGATTCCTTCATACAGTACTTACTGTAATTTCCTTTTCTGTTAGCTCCAGTATTGTTAATGGGGCCTCTCCTTGGAGCCTTGGCTCCTTCTGGAGATTATTTTATTTTTTTATTTATGTAAACATTTGGTAACCAGGAAAGGCACGCTGAGCCGAGGCTCATTTCCAGGTGTGACCAGGGGACAGGGGAATACGGGGAAAATATAAAATACAAAAAATATACATTAAAATAGATACATTAATTGCACATGACATAAATACATATATAGAAACAAATCCACTTACAGGTTCATATTATACAGAGGAATGTAAGCAGTCAGAGCTCTTAGTATACTGGTTTTATACAAGGCTAAATGATATGGACTGAAGAGTGCAGTAATAGCGAGGCAAGGAAACATTTCAAATTGGATGCACATACTTCAGAGTAAAAGAAATACATAAGGTAGGTTGTGGACCCTTGTGATTAAAGCGGTCAGAATAGACATATGTCCGGGGAAGGCTAGGGGCAGGTGCAGGTAGGGGATGGGAGTTAGCGAATTTGAAGTTTGACAGAGTTGTGAGTGAGTGAGTTTCTAAGGAGGGGCAATGGTCTGTTCCATATTAAGGGGAGCCTGTAGGAGAAAGCAGATTTTCCAATGGATGAGGAAGATTTGGGAATGGAGAAGAAACAGGAGACCCTTGAGCGCAGCATGTAGGGTGAAGTGGCTGCTGGGGCAAGACTTTCTGACAGGTAGGAGGGAGCATGTTAAACCAGAACTTTGATATAAAGGAGACGGAGTGGGTGAAGCAGCAGTGGGACATTGGTTATCGAGGGTAGGGGGGAGAGTGCAGTGATGGGTTCTGAGGGGGTGAGTTTGTGGAAAAATGACAGAAAGCGTAGAGAAGGGAGTTGAGTCTGGTTAGTAAAGTGGAAGGAGCAGGGCAGTACACTATGTCCATATAATTAAATATGAGAGTGATCATTTTGGTTAAATGTGTTCATCTTACTGGTAGAGGGAGGGAGTCTGTTAGTCTCTACAGAATACAAAGCTTTGACCAGAGCTTCAAGATGGTGGCATCTATGTGTATCGAGAAGTTTAATTGAGGGTCAAGCCACACTCCTAAATATTTGTAAGAAGAGACTGAGTTTAGTGGTGTTCTGTCAAGCGAGGAGATAGCAGAAGGGCAGGGAATTCTAGCGAGTTTTGGGGTTGAACCGAAGGTCATAAAAAACATTTTGAAAGTGTTTATCTTGAGTACGTTTGCCTGGAACCAAGATCTCATGTTATGGTAATCACATTGTAGTATTTATTGAATGTCACTAAGAACAGGGCCAGATGCAAAAAGGATAGTATCACCCACATACATGTGGATGAGGGACCTAGAGCAGACAGAAGGGAGGTTGTTAATGAAAATGGAGAATAGGATGGGGCCCAGAATCAATCCTTGGGGGACATGCACAAGTATGGGGAGTGGAGAAGAAGTTGAGTTAGCAGTCTTGACAGATTGGAGCCTGTTCTCAAGGTAGGATCCAAACCATTGGACGGCGGGGGGGGAGGGCGAGTCCAACATCATTGAGTTTGTCATGGAGCAGGGCATGGGAGACTGAGTTGAAGGCCTTTGCTAAATCCACAAAGATTGCAGCTGTTAGTTGGTCTTGGTCTGTGGCAGACTGGACGTGACCAGTGACTCTGAAGAGGGAGGATATGGTGGAATTGTGCTTTCCAAAGCCTGACCGGTATGGGTAGAAAAAGTTGGTGGAAGTGAGGAAGTCAGTCAATCTGGATTGAACTAAAGATTCTTGCAGTTTGGCAAGAGCTGGGAGGAGGGAGATTGGCTGGTAGTTGCCAGAGACTGTGGGATCACCGCCATTGTGGAGAGGGATAACACACAATGTTTTCCATGCTTGAGGGACCCTGCCTAAGGAGAAGGACAGGTTTAGAATGTGAGTGAGGGGAAGAACAATAGCAGGAGTGGATAATCACAATAGGTCTGGGGTGGATGCCATCTGGGCTGGAATTTGAGGTGTTTATGGTGTAAAGGGCATGTAGGATTTCTGCCGGTGAGGTGAGAACTTGAAGAAATGTATTTTTGGTGGAATTTTGAGGTGCCACTTTTGCACCTAGGTGGGAGGTGTGGATTGGTCTGGCAGGGCACAGATGGTGAAGAAATAGTTTGGGGTATCAGCTATATTGATGGGGTCAGAAATTGTTTGGGCATTGAGTCTAAGGTCTGATGTGATGGCTTGGGGAGGGGGGGTTAGTGAGGGAGTGTACCACCTTCCACAAGGATGAGGGATGGGCAGAGATTAGCCCGGACCTAAAAAAGCTGACTTTAGCTTATCTTACATCCTTTGTGCAGGCATTTATGGCAGTATTGTATGCCTGCCTCGATTGAGGAGTCTGAATGGACTTAAAGATGGACCAGGCCTTTTCGCGGGCTTTGCAGAGGGCAATAATCTGAGCAGATACCCATGGATGGTGGTGTTTTTTGACTCTTGCTCTTACCATAGGTGCGTGAGAGTTCCAGACATGTGTAAAAGTTCACAGGAAACTGGCCAAGGCTGAGTCGACGTCAGGTGCGGAGTAGACCGGGTTCCAGTCAGTATGCGTCTGATCATTCAGGAGAGAACTAGAGTCTAGTGAGGTTGGGGGAGGGTATTAATGTATTTAGGAGCAGATATGGAGAGTTGGGTTTTCCTACTTCAATGAGTGAAAACAATATTGTCCTGTATGTATGTGGGATGTTGTTTTTATAGAAATTACGGTTTGCAAATATTGTTGACATCCTATCCAGATTTATCTGCTAACTCTGAAAACAGGTTACAGTTTATTGGATTACAGGCATGTAGGTTGATAATTCAGACCATGAGGTGGTGCTTCCCTGTTACAAGTTAGTGCGTATACTGTTTCTGCAGTTGTGCTTATTATTTTTTACTGTTACTACTGTTATACATCTATATGTACTACGAGGATAAAGGTGACTGGAGAGTCATTGTTAATTAGAATGTTCATGTGCCCAGGGTTCTATGCTGATTTTCAGCTTTGCGCTGTGCCACTTTCCAAGTAGGGGAGCACATTAACCTATATGTATTAATTACCCATTGACAATGTGGGAGCTAACAGAAAAGGAAATTAAGGTAAGAAAGAAGTCATTTCTCCTTTCTTAGCAGCTGAAACTCAGTTTCAGTTTGCAGTAAAGTGCTAATACTGTGCGATGGAGTCTATATGCACTTGCCATTTAAATGTTAGATCTTCACATGTAAAGTGCAAAGTGCTGTGCAAAACAAATTCTAGGTAGCTAGTAGCTTGATACTAGTTCTAAATGACAGAAAAGTGCTATTATAGTTTAAATAATGTGCTGGTGCTAGTTCTAGCAAGTAACATATCCAACTGATAGAGGCATACATAGAAATCCCTCTAGGTTTTGTATTTAGTTATTTATCAAAAACTTCAGAGATTAACCTTGAGCCCAGCTGATCATTTACAAAGATTCCACATCAAATACATAGTCTCAAAACACATTACAAGTATAATAAGCAGTTCCATAGGAAATGCAATCAAATCAGATTCAAAGCACTTGACACAGATCAATCACCTACAGTTCTGAAAAAAATCCATACAGTCCATTGCATAAAAACTTACAGGATATGTACCGAGAAAAACTGAATAAAACAATTTAATGGTTACAGTTGCAATGTGCTGCAAAGGCGACTGCAAAGATCTCCAAAACTGATTAATCTTTGGGAGATTCGCAGAGTATCAGGCAGTTTGTTTAACTGTTAGCGGTCCTGACAGCAAATGACCATTTGACCTGCTGAGTATGCCAGAAAAGAGGCTTGAGGGCATTCCTGGCCATATTCCTGGTGTTGTATTAGTTGGAAACGGTACAGAAGCAAATTGTTAAAGCAGGGGGTGTTAGGCCCAGGAGAATTTTTTTGGCTAGCTGGCAAACAGGTGTGGAGCTTTATTCTGCATCGCAAAGGTAGCCAGTTAGTGAGTGCATAAAGGGTATAACTCTGAGTGCAGTTATCTGCACCATGTACAAAGTGGCATGCCTTATAACAGATCAGCTTTATTCTGTTTAGCAACATGTCATAGGCAGCTGTGTAGACAAGGAGGCCATAATCTATAAGTGACAGAATGAAGCTGGCTGCAATAAGGCATCTAGCATCCTCAGTGTGATAAAAGTGAAGTGCAGAGAGGTCAGTAAAAACAGTAACTAAGGTGCAATAAAAAATTCAGTGGTGGTGAGAATATTTTTAGATTGCAAAAATCCTTGGAAAGTGACTATAATTTAGATTGTTCCTTATTGTGATACTTGTGGCCAGTGCGAGGAAACTAAAGTGCAAAAATACTAAAAGGGACAAAAATGCATGTATTGAGTCATATATCGATAGCTGACAAAAAGCCATTAGAAAGATAAAAAACACAAGAATAGTGAGCTAAAAGGTAAAAAACTCTTTGCATTGTTAGATAGCTATTTTCAAATGCAATATCATGGAGGGGAGGGAGGGTTCACCCTGTAGAGCAGGGGCCGAGAGCCTGGTTGCATGTTGGCAGCAGGGTGACACCATTAGATGATGTGAGGGCAATGTGGTGACATTTCAGAATGTTTGGGCTTAGATGGCCTGGCCTTTCTACTAGACTTATGCAGAAAATAAGAATTTACTCTCATATTATGCACTCGATGGTGGGAAAAACAGAACTGAGGCAGTTAAGGTGTCAGTGACAGCTACTGGCTCTGGCATGTCATGCTGTGCATGCTCCAGTGCTGACAATGTTGTTGGTGCCTTAGCAAAAAGGTTTTCCCCCTCAGGTTCTCAGCACCTCTGGCCCTAAGACCAAAGAGTGGGGCTCTACAGATAAGCTTGATTCTTAGATTATTGAACATTTTACCACTTCATAATTAAGGCCTCTTGCTGCCTAGCTAGTTTCTGTAATGCTCCTGGTTGTGTAAATCTCAGCCTACAATCAGAAGAGTTCTTGTTCTGGTGATATTGGCAGCTCTTCTCCTGAGGTGAGCCGGTATCCTATCTCAATGTGGAAGTGGCAGCCACTCCAAAATGAAAGCCTTCCATTTCTCTCCTTCTTTCCCCTACAGCAAGTCTACTAGTCGAGTGCTGCAGAATGCAATGTCATTTTTAAGGAACTCAAAGTGCTGCTGGAGAAGATAGTTCTCTTGAACCAATGCAGCTGAGATGTCCATGATCTTATGGAGCTGCTTCAACTTCCTCTTCAGTTGTCAGCATGCCCTCCATCATCTCTACCACTGATACCCTGCTAGAGAGGGAGAACAATTTTAAGTCCACACCCTTGACTGGTCATTGTAGCTGTTTGAGGGTTTGGTTGATCTTCAAAAGGTTACCTTCCCAGTTACTGAGGTCTGTGAGGTCTTTTTTATGGTGGTAAGGTTGTGTTCCTCATGGTATCAGTCTGCTGCAAGGACAAAAGCTGCCAGACCCAGCAGCATCTTTGTGCAGTTGCACTTCTACCTCCTTGTAAAGTCAGACCACTGTATGCTGCACACTTTTTGGGAAAGTCCACATTCAAACATTGTTATTAAATAAATGGTGGCCCCCTCAAAAGCTCAACATGAACATGTCTGTTCCTGTCTGTTGCTCTACAGTGCCACTCCCCCAACCATGAACAGAAATATACTGTAGCTTATCTAAGGCATTGCTCATGTGACTGAGGGTGAGCTTTAGAAAAGGAAGAGTGAATCCCTGCCTGCCTTCTGTCATCAGATCTATTCAGCCAGGGATTTAGTTTCCCAGAGGAGAGTGTCTGTATGTCTTTTATTCTTGACCTCCTGAAAACTATGCAGCAACAGAGTTTAGTTTTTGCAAATTCAGCACTGGGACCTGTAGAGAAGCAATTATGGTGAGTTGTGCACTGGTCTTCAAGGAAAGTCCTGGTTTGAGGATTGTGTTCTGAAGTGATCTTCAGTTCTTTGATTTCATCTGTATTTTCCCTATCCTATCAGTGCTCTTTACAACACAAACAGTAACATTGACAGTATTCATGCTACAAATTCTGCCAGCAATTCCAAAGAGTGCAGAAAGTGTCAGATTTGATGTATGTAAAGATCAAGGCTGCATTTCTCCTGAAGTTAATTGACAGTAAACAGACTGCCTGCCAATCCATCTTTGTCTGACTCTTAGTCTACTTGAATAAACCCAAATACAATAATATCTAAAAAAAAGACAATGATTTTATGAGGTATTAATGAAAGCAGCTGCTTAATGCTAGAACTTTCATTATGAGGATCCCAGTGAGCTCCAGGTAATTGCATGCCCATTATGCTGCAGAAATCTGAAAATAGGAGGACTCAGTTGAAGCAACTATAACTTCCATCAGGCTTTGCACTTTACTAATTTCCCTTTTATCATTCCTCCTACAGTATTTTCAGGTTTGATTAAATAAAATTCAATGATTTTTCCAATTACTTTTTTTAGCCTAACTAAACATAATAGTTACGTGCTCTGAATCCTGTTGAACACTTAGGGAATATAGTCAGCTAAATGTTGTTGCACTTTGTAAAGCATTTTCTGTTATATGGCAGTTACAGCAAGATATATCTGAATTTTTCAGAAGAAAGGGTGCACATCTTAGGTACATTGAGGAATCTGGTGCCTGTCTCAGAATGAATATACCTGGGGCCACACCATCTTTTCACTTTACAAGGTATGTTCTTTTCCCTGTGCCTTGGGGGTAAGGCACATATATCTCTAAAATACAGGGTTTGCAGTGTTGTAATGCCTTGAGTTAATGCTTGTGCTACACAAAATGGTCTTGCTAGTTTACCCCAGGTGGGCCATTCTGTTAACCAAAGTTATTTGAATATGCAGGTTCATTGAACTATGCCTTACAACTGAATAGCTGTTTATGATCATATACAAGTCTTGTATTTGGTAACAATAATAGTTACTCAAGAAGGAATGCCTAACTTATATGATGTTTACTGATCTGTGAGAAATACAAGGGTTATTTATTTTGCAAACTTCATTTTGTGCCCAGTGTTGGCTACTGAAACAAATGTTGGCATCCAGTTTGAGTCACATAATTCTGACCCTAATTTTTCTACAACTGTCAAGGTACACTGGTAGCTATCACCAAAAGAAATGAAAATTACATACTTTCTATAAGTGTTGCTCTTCCAGAATATCTTCACCATTGATTACCACTTATGGGTTTGGGGCTGAAGGCTGTAGGACCCTGCAGGAACAAATATTTTTGATGGAGAGAACTGATCACAGTTACAGAGCATGGATCCTGTACATCTCCATGTAGCATGCCAACCAACAGCTGTTGCCGGGTCCCTCACTCACCTCAGTTCTGATTTTCAGAAGAGAAACAAAGTGGAGAAAAAGAGAGAGTGGGCTAAGAAGCTTCCCAGCATAAAGGGATAGGGAAATAATATAGAAATGTAATATATTGATACATGGAGAATAAATGCTAGGAAAGTGTGGTATATGAGGATATAATGCCATCGAGGGGGCTAATTAACCAATAATCCATGAGCCCAAAGGGCGAGTTGGTTTATTGAACTAATTAGCCCCCAAGATGTTACCTCACCCCCAGTTTTCCATTTACCTACCCCTCTACATCTTTCTGCTATATACCACTTTTTTCTTAACCCGCTCCCCTACCCCCAATTACCTGACGATGGCCTCACTTGGTTGAAAGCTCCACCTCTCTCCCACCTCAGACGACACCACCTCTAGCTGACCCCCAACCCCCTCTTATCTAATCAGTCTATCTGTTAATATGTACTAATTTGATGTGTATAAGTTAAAATGTTTCTATTACTGCCTGTGTATATGCTGCAATGTTTTTCTTTTTTTTTTTTTTGTCTGTAAACCTTGTATTTTTGTAATATTTGTTCAAAACTGACATGGAACATTTGAAAATGAGTCCTTGACTCAAAGGTATTAATCCCAAACTGAAATGAAAAAAAAAATGTCTACATAATACCTAAGGATGTTTGATGTATATGTGACAGGGTGAGCCCTGTCATGATGATGGACATGAGAATGCCAGGAAAAGTATGCTTTAAGTAATAAATATAAAGATCTTTTTATCTCTGTCTATCCTTTCACTTTTCTATCCAGGCTGTTTCAACAGTATTTTCTATGACCCAGGATTTGATCACCCTGAAGGTCAGACTATGCACACACACACACACCATTCATATCTACAGCATCTCTCCTCCTTTGATTTTCTTTCCTTGTGCCTTTAATCCACTTTTCCTTTCCATATTCCACCTTGACAAAATGAGCATACAAAAAGAATCGAAATAAAGAAAGAGATTTAAAAGCATGCTAGTCTAATTTGAATATGCTAAAGTCTGAACTCTGCTTTTACAAAGGAAGTTCTTCATTTCAGAATACCTGCAGGTTACACATATTAACCTTTCTTTAGTTTTAGCCTGATTTAAAACTAACATGGAAGCAGCTACAAAAGAACAGTTAAAAAGTTTTATGTTGCACTGCTAGCCCACATTTTGAACCAAATGGATTGTCTGGTTCCACTGGGACACTTTCAAAAGAGAAGGGGTAACTAAATGCAAATGAAATGTGAGAGTGTGTCAGTGCATGGCTTCTGCAAGTTCAGCGTACTCACCTGCAGCTTGTGCTGTTGCCATGGCAATGGTCAGCCACAGATTTTGAATAATTGAATGCTGATTTAGGGAGTATACAGAGGCATGAGGAGCTCATAGAGGCATATTTGTAAAAAGTTATCTTAACACTGGTGATAGGGAAAATGTTTTTAGGTGTGCACATGTGTCATTGTACTGTTGTTTATGTATTAAAATTCCATATGTTTGCTGAAGAGAATACCTTTTGAAAAGTAACAAAATGTACTAATGATGTTAATTAGGTACACTACAAGGAAGATCACCTGGCCCCTGGGGATGGAATAAAAGGGAGCCCTAGAGAGTTAGGTTAGATTAGATCCGATCAGTCTAGGATAAGTTCCAGAGTAGAGAGAGAGAGAGAGAGAGATAGTGTAAAGCTGTGTGCAGCATAAGTATCTCAAGCCTGAGTTCTGAACTGGAAGAGGGAAAGATGAATGAATCTCTCCAAGAGAACCTACAGCAGTGAAGGAAAATGATCTTAGCCTTAAAGAGCCAAACAGACGTTACAAGTAAGAAGGAAATATGTCCTGTCTTTTCAAGTTGTTATCTTTTCTCTGTGGTTTGCAAGGTAGGTTTTAATTATTTTGATGTCAAAGTTTGTTTTTTATTAGAAGTAGGTGTTTTACATTTTGTGTGTGGAATTTTTGTGTGTTTGCTGAGGTTTTTAGTTGTAGTACATGAGCTTCATTGTTGTAGTATTTGAGTTTAACTGCCAGCGTATGTTACTTTGAGTGGTGTCATGTATAGGGAAATAAATGATGGTTTTCATAGTGGGATTTGGGTCACATCCATGCATTCTATTGAAATAATAGTACAGAAAAGCATACAAAAAATTCCTCGTAATACCACGATAGCAAAGTGATAATAATATAATTTCTGCCTGTAGTACTATAATTCAGAGCCAATAATACTATCATTCGGTGCTCTGAACAATAGTATTATCACTGAAACAGAAGAGCACAAGTGCATAACTGTCTGATGCAAAGCAAGAGACAACTTTTACTGTAACCATTGCATACAGTAAAAGCAGACTCGCCGCTCACCAAAAAACAACAAAATACAGAAATGGCTCTCTCAAAATAAGCTTAAATCTTCTCCCCAGTCTTTTCCCTCACAGCCAAATATTGTAAGTACCAAAACACTAACGGTCTGTCTTCCCTTCAGTACTGCTCCCACCCGCCGGACCACACAATCTCTCATCTCTCTCTCTCTGTAACACACCAACAATGGTCAGCAGTGCAGTACATTTTTACTTCCCCACTTTACCAATGAAACAGAAAGATTTTTTTTGTTATTAACTTATTTTAAAAAAACCTAACCAACAACAGTAACAGACACACAAAACTCCTTCCCTGGGCTCGTTCCTGAGGCTCGGATAGAGACATTACAATTTTCCTGAGATAATTATTCATAAAGCACACAAACCACCAATAGAAACACACACTGGATCTCATCCATAGCAACTGCATAGCAACCAAGAGAAAAAACAGCTCCACTACCAGACACATTTCACCACAAACAATTTTCAGATTTCCAGCACATTTTGGAGAGTGCTTGCAACTCCTTGGATCCATATATTACAAAAATTAAAAAAAGGAGACTGTGATTACTCCCTTGTTCCTTTTCTCCCACACCAGGGAATAAAAAAGGGGTTTCCATGAGCATGCACAGTTGTAGGACTGGACAGCCAAAGGAGTCCAGATGTGGTTATCTCCCCAGGCATCCCTAAGGATAGTGGTCTGACAGCCCAGCTGGCATAATGAAAGAAAAAGGGTCATACCAACCAAAGATGGTGTCACATAGTCAGAAGAAAAATATATCAGATAAAAAGACCTGCTACCCTGTGTAAGAGCTAGTACTTGATCCAGCCCTGTGCATAATACCTCCTACAGACAGTGCACCTGTCAAGTGGAGTTAGATTGGAGTGTGTCCAGAGACACAGATTGCATTTTTCAGGTAATAGGGATATACCCCAAAAAGGGGAACCAGGCAGGGAGAAGGAGAACAAGAATGGAAGGAAGGAAGGAAGGAAGGAAGGAAGGAAGGAAGGAAGGAAGGAAGGACGGTTCATATCCTATTTTTTTTTTGGCAGCCAGTTTTTAAGGGTTTTCTTTGATGTGAGTGGTGTGAGTGGGGGCCCCAGCAATGAGCTCCTAACCCCCTTTTTGTATTTTTTTGAACAGACACTGCAAGGGAGTGTAACTAGGGAGATGAGCTAGCACTGGTGGTGTCAGCCAGAATTTTTTAGTTTGAGCTGCCCAGAGGCCCTGCTTTTGCTAGAGCAGAGGCTGGTGGTTGGGTGTTGTAATAAGTGATGAAAATATTATGAAAGAGCAACAATTATGGTAAGTACATAATGTTCCTATCTTCCAAGAATTGATCTTTAAGAATTAGTCTTGTTCTGAGAGTGGGCAAGGTGGGTGGGGGGGTGGCTGGACTGTCAATGTTTACCAATATGTCTGTCAATGGACACTCAAGGATAGGGTGAGGGGGTATCACCGGACACCAGAGCATGCTGTATTGTTGTTCATGGGCACCAGGGGGTAGGTGTGCCACTAGGCACCAGGAAGATGTTCAATGAACACAGGCTGAGTGATCAGAGAGTGGGGAGTGTCACTAGACACCAGGGAATGTTCAATGAATATGGGATGAATGATCAGGGAGTGGAAGGGTGCTACTAGGCATCAGGGAGATGGTCAAGGAGCACGGGTCTGGTACGCAGGCATGTGGGGTGCCACTAAACACAAGAGAGATGTTAAATGAACATGTGACAAGTGATTGGGGAAGGGGGTACCACTAGACACCAGAGAGATGTTCAGCAAACATGGGACAGGTGATATGGGGTTGCGGGTGGGCAACTAGACAAAAGTGAGATATTCAAGGAACACAGGACAGGTTATAGGGTGCAGGGGGTGCCACTAGCCACCAAGGTTATTGTACACTACATGGGACTGGTGATGGGGGATGGGGTGGCACTAGACACCAGGGATGCCTTCCATAATATAGGAGGGGTGTTTGGGGTACCACTAGATACAGTATTAGGGATGACATCAGGCACACGCAGGATGGGCACTTAAAGGCCACTGTACATCATGCAAATGAGCCCATAATTGGCATGCAAAAGGCCCCTTAGTGCTTTGCATGCTTAATGGGCTCATCTGCTTGGTATGGCTGAATGTAGCCCACATGGTTTCTGGGCTGGCACTGTCCAGTTTGGGAGCACTATTCCCTGTCGGCTGCATACAGGTCAAGTCCATGTCACGGACAGCATAGTTTGACTTAGGGCTGTGCTAACAGAGGCTGATATTCGGTCAGATAGCTCCAGTCTGCTAACCAACTGAATATAGTGGCCGCTGGGTCAGGTACTAGCACAAGTACAGAGCAACTACTTGCACTGTGCTTGTGCTCCTTTTTGAATATCGGGGCCCAGGACTTTTATTTACTAATAACAAGATATCAAATATTTATTTTATAAGCAATATGAGGGCATGTTGTGAGTATTTTAAATGAAGATGACCAATTTTTCTCGAAATGTTTGTTGTTGTTCCTTAAACCTCTGGCTAATTTGTCATTCTTAAGGGCTTCAATTAACTCTGTTTTCCACTCGAGTATTGTGGGTGGTCTTGGATCAATTGCTGGTATATCAAAAAAGTCGCCTACCATATGTGTTTTGAGATTCATAGGTTGTAGTATATTAGGGAGGTTACTGAGAAGATTTTTATTTGATTCCAGAAATTCCTGATTAAATTACATTCCCAGAACATGTGGGTCTATTCAGCATTACTCATCCCACATTTAACGAACGTGTCTTCAGCTTTAAGGTTCATTTTAAGAATAAGTTTAGGATAGAAATAGAGATTATGTAATGTTTTATATTGTATTAGTTTATAGTTTAATACATTAAAAGCTTTAATTGAGAATTCCCAGATTAAGCTCCAATTCCAGTTAAAGGTTCCTGAGACCACCATAATTTAGATTTATTTGCTTCTCCTCTTATTGATCTCATTAGGCAGATGTAAAACTTAGAGATAGTTGATTTTGATTTTAGTAGCACCAATAGATTGTTTGAATTTTTGTCCGGAGAGGTTTTCAGTTCTCCATTGTTGAATTTCCTTTGAAGCATGCCAAGTAACATTTTAGCCTCTGTTCCTTCTTTTAAGGATACCTTGAGATCATGGGTTTGATGTTCAGAGCCCCTGAAAGTGCCACAAGCCCCTGGCATGCTGATCATATGACACACAGGGCTTGCAGCAGTCTCCTGGCCAATGATCAGGATTTTCACTCCTGTGCGCCAAATGCTGCAAGTTACAACAGCTCCCCCCGGTCTAACTTGTGGCATTCCATAGACCATTTTATGGGGCCTGGGCCAAATATTTGATGCAAGCTGCAGTAAAGTGAAGAACATTTTGCAACTGCTCCTGAGAATATGACATTGGGTGCAGCTGTGGCAAAGGAGATTGCGCAGCTATGCCAGAAAATGGATTGGACACAGGGCTTCACGCAAGCCCTGCATCAACCTTTGAAAATCGAGCCCCGTGTTTCAAGCTCCCTACAGTTTTTATAAAATTATTATTGTATATATGTTTAATTTGCAGTATGCTATGGTTAAATAGGTTAAATAGGTTAACCTGTAGTTATGCTGTGATTCCCACAGAGGGGTTGACTGATTGATAATTTTAGATTAGTCTTTTAGTAGGCTGGTAATTTACGAGAGTATTATGATAGATTCCATCACAATTGGGTTTTTAATTTGAGTCCTAGGATTGACAAACCACAGCGAGCTGATGTTTATAATTAATTTTACGGTAATTTATTGTTCTATTGTTAGACAACTAAGGATGTATGTTATCTGAATATTAGATTTAAGTCAGTAGTAGTAATATATTTTATTTATAATTTTCATGTGAACAAGGATTTCTTAGTTAGGCAGAGCTCATTTCCAGAGGGTTCCTCATTACACAGGGTTACAAAATACAAAAGAAACAAGTAACTTACAGAAAGACGATATATCATGCACATTTCAAATATCATTAATATATAACAATCGTTAATGACATTCAATCATAATAATAATTTGTTTCAGGTATGACTTTTTTTTTGTACAGTTGTTGAAGTCAGTAGAATAGTTTTTTTTTTTTTATTATTTAGATCTAGGATTACAGTTACCTTTGAGCCAAGGCTCTTTTACAAAGGTTCCACATCAGGAGAGTACATACATGTTAAACAAGGGCATACAACATTAAAGAGAACATACAACCATATTCATCCATTCAGGTACGGCATCATGGTAAACAGGGTACATGAATAACATGTACAAGGAATCATTTCAGAAACCTAGAAGAAATCAGGGAGGAAGGGTGAGAGGATGGGGGGGTGGCAGCTGAAAAAGAGACTAGAGCAGCTCATGGCATTATCAAAGAACATCAGAGGGGGGTGGTTGATCTCAATGGGGAAGGCGGAAGTTAAGGGTGGCAGTCACATGAGCTGGAGGCCATGATATGATGATGGAGGCTTGATTTGAATATGCCCATTGAGAAGGTGGAGGTGATGTGAGTGCTGAGGGCATTCATCCAGCTGGGTGCACAAGCACCTTTACCAGTTGACCACATACCAGCACTTCATATGTCATACCTGAAAAGCAGGAGGTATTCCAGAAGGAGCAACTTTAAAAACTGGATCTTCAGAATACCTTTTCTCTACAATAGTGTTATAAAACCATTTACGGGGAACACCTACAAACCAGCTGAGTTCTACCTTCCATAGCCTAATATATTTTTAACATATTTGAACATGTTGAGGCAAGGACTTCTCCACCTTATGCCACTTACCCTTCTCTCAAGCTGTAAAAAAGTCCATCTCCCACAATCTCATAACCTTGGTTCCTACTCCACCATGTCCAAGCACTAAAGGGCATATATTGGAATAAAACTAATCACCAAATAAAAAAACTAGGGGTTGCAACATGTTCAGTCCCCTTCTTTCTATGTGTATGGCATCGCTCTACAGGGTTTAAGTGACAACCCCACAATAAAGTAAAAAACAACCCCATAATTTTGGAGTGCATACCAAACAGAAGGGGAAATACATGGGATATATACACAATAAAGGTGTTATAAATGCCCTTTTCAAATAAACCCATTTCTTCCTCATCATCTTCCATGCCTTCCATTTTTGAATTTTCCTATATGTTTTTTTTATTTTTATTTATTTGTTCTAGGATTACAAATACCTTTGAGCCGAGGCTCTTTTACAAAGGTTCCACATCATTGGTACAATTGAGGCAATCATAGCAAAGATAACAGTTTATAAAATTTAAAAAAAAAACACATAGTCTTGTAGATGAAAAAAGAACAATAAGGTGAAATTTTGGGGAGGGGAAAAGGAAAGGAGGAGGGTGAAATCTGGGAGACTAAGTGGATGGGAGAAAAGGGAAGGTAGGTGGGGGGGACAGAGAGAGGAGAGGTGGAAGGCGGATAAGGATAGAGGTAGTGCAGCCGGGTGGCATTTGTCATGTGCCAGCAGGGGAAGTGAAGATGGGGAAGGGGTGCTGGCAAAGTGCAGGAGTAGATGTGGATCCAAAAGGGCATCTTCAGCTGTATAATTGTTGAAGTTTAGTTGCCAAGAAACATAGAATAAAATCTGGAGCTTTGAGACCACCATTTTCTTTAGTTCTAGTTAATGTAAAACAATCTATAAAATATTAATGTATAAAAATATATCTTTAAAATTTAATAAAGTTTGTTATGGCTTTTTGTATGCCCAGATGTACTTATTGATCATGTTGTGTATAGCTAAGAAACAGTTTTAGCTATGCCTCTCAGAATCATAGTTAAGATATGTAACACCCTTAGTAGTACCACAATTTTGAGTGTTTCCAGTCTACCCCCATAGTCATAATGGTAATTTATGCCATTTGGTAAGGTCATGTTCTTATTTTATGGATATTATTTTTTCATTTGTGTTTATTGTTTTTTTGCATAGTTCTGCATATTTTAATTTCTAAATAATCTAAGTGTTCATTTGCCCATGACACTCTTAGGTCTGTTATTTCATTTTGTGGTACCCCACCATTTAATAAGTATAGTGGTTTATCAATGTTCAATTTGTAAGCAGAGCACTATAGTTTATCATTGTTTGAAGCAAGCTTTTAATTAATTGGACCAGATTTGTAATGGAAAGAAGTATATCATCTGCATAAACTGAGTATTTGATCACTTCTTTGTTTTCTTTTCTACCTTTACTCTATTGGCTAACATTAATCTTTAAGGTTAGGATATTTAGGGTTAAGTTGAATAATAGTGGATTGAGAGGGCATCCCTTCCTTGTTCCTCACTGTAGTTGAAAACAGGATGAGGTCAGACCATTGGTGCAAAATTCGGCCATAGGTTTGTCATACAATAACATGATCCATTCTATATACTTCTGTGGGAAATTATGCTGATCCATAGATCTAAAGACATGATGCCATTCATCTTGATCAAATGCCTTTTCAGCATTTAAGGCTGGAAAAGGCTTGAGGTTTATATTTTTTGATGCTCTCTCCATAAGATTAACAGGTTTCTTGACATTATCAGATGCTGGTCTGTGTTTAAGGAATCCCATATGTTCTAAACCTATTAGTTCTTGCATAACTGGCATCAACTTAGGTGCTAGAAATGTTATAAGTATTTTGGTATCTGTCTTAATGAGGGTAATTGGTATGTAGTTTTTACAGTTTGGGGGGACTTTTTTAGGGTTCTAAAGTTAGTGTAATGATTCCTTGCTGCATTATTGATGGCAGGTGATGTGATTGATTGATTAGCTTATTTGAAGACTTCAAGAAATACTAGAGCTATTGTTTCACTGAATATTTTGTAAAAATTTGTTGAAAATCCATTTGGACCTGGTGCTTTGTTTAATTTTATTTCTTTAATTGCCTTTTATACTTCTGACAAATCGATTGTCTTCTTTAATTGAGAGGAATTATTTTTTGATAGTGCCAATATGCACTACAGGTCATCAGGGCACCAGCATTAGGGTGCTGAGTCACTGATGCACTGAATGTTGGATTTGCCTCCCCTCCTGAGTTTCACCCCTGGAGTTAGTATATATAGTTGGGGGGTCATAGCTCTCAACAAGGGGGGGTGCAGCCCCCTGCAAAAAGACAGTTCAGCAACGAAGACGTTTGGTGCTGTAGTGACTCGGTGTCCAAACGCTGCTGCCATGAGAGGGTGGAACCACCAGTATGTTTAAATTTGCTATGAATTTTCTGGCTATGTCTTCTTTATTGGGGTACTTTTTAAGTGTATAATGTTTTAGAATAAGGAAGAATGATTTAATTTATTTTGTCAGTTTCTGTCTCTGTTATATTAGTGGTATCATCTTTCTTGGCTAAAACTATTTTCCTGTATGTATTTGGTTTTAGCCTTAATGCTAGTCATTTTTGTTCTTTATATCCAGTAGAGACATTATTTAGTTTAGATATGCTTATAGAGAAGTCAAATTCACACCTTAAAAGCTTTTTATATTCAGTTTTTACTTTTGACAATTAATTCCATAAGGTATCTGAGGCATCTGTAGCTAGTTTTGATTCAATTATCTTGTGTTTTTGCAACTATTTAAACAAGTTTTGAAATCTTTCTTTCTTAACTCTTAAGGCTAGACTAATTATTCTGCCTCTTGCAAAACACTTAAAGGCTTCCCATTTTGTTAACCATTTAGACTCTGTTGGTATAATATGTCTGAAAAATTCCTCAAAGTGTATTTAAAGAAAGTCCATATTTTGTTTGTTTTCCAGTAAAAAAATATTTAACTTCCATCTAGAGTTTTTTGTTTTGATTATATTCCAGTTTATAAGTATGTAAACTGGAGAATAGTCTGATACCATCTATCCATGCATTTCAGCATTAATACGATCTTGTCAATTGCACATATATTTGATTTAATCTGGACCCTGATTTGTGCACCTGAGACTAAAAATGTAAACTCTTGAGCCCCCTGATTTAAAACTCTCAAGGGATCTACTAAACTGATATTATCAGTGATAGAAATTAAGTCTTTATCTGATTTGGATAGAGGGTATCTTGTGTTTTACCTGCCGAGCACTAGATTAGTAGTACAGTTAAAGTCACCCTCCATAACAATTCTCCTGTCAGAAAGTTGCCAATTTTATTCTGTAACTCTGGAAAAAAATTGTGACTACCATTGTTAAGACAATATACACAAATCAGTGTAACTTTGATATTAAGTGCTCCATGAAGTATGACAAAACAACCTTTGGTATCTTCAATTTTCTCTACAAATTAGAAGACTGTGTTCCTAGCTGTAAGAATTAGGAGTCCCACTTTTACCCTATGTTCACCAGCACCAAATAGCTGGTCTACCTACTCTCTATGTACTAAATGTAAATCGTTACTTTTGTGGTGAGAGTCCTGTATAAAAACAACATCAGTGTCTAACTTCTTAAAGATGTCTAAGGACTTGATATCTCTTAATTTTCTGATAAAGCCCTCTCACATTCCATGTGACACATTTGATTAACAGCCATTTCTTAATATTTGTGTAGTACAGTAAAGGTTATATTCACAGTCAGTTCTTATTTATGTCAGTTTCATCTCTTGAGTTTCAGTTCATGTTAGTACAGGGTGAAATAGAAGAGAAATTAGTGAGAATAAAGAAATAAGAATTTTAGCAGAAAAAGCATGAATTAGTCCCACTCCTACCTGGATATTTACAATACCCACTCAAAGTTAGTTACTTTGGTGGTTCAATGAAATTAGTACTCCCCTCCAATCCACCCAAACAAGTTTTTCTATAGTAAGATCATCAGGACTTATGTGTTGCAAGTTGCAACCATAACTTCAACTAAAATATGAATAGGAAATAAATGCCTTCATAATCAGTAGGAACAATAACTGCATAAATTATAATGAAATTGTATTACATGACATAAGCATCAATGAATTATGTCGCAGTTACACTATCAAATCTTCAGCAGTTGCTCAGCAAAAAGTAAATGACTAGAAATCTTAATAGTTCACTAGTTAAAATGTTTAATTTCTCTAGTAGCATTCTAAATGTAACTCTAACAATTATGATACAGTAACAGCAGACTTATATATGCATTTGAATGTACTACAATGTAGAATGAGTGTTAGGATCAGTTTTATCTAAACTTCTGATAAAATCTCCATTGTTCTATACTAGAATGATGATGAGAAAAGGTTTTGCATCTCGCTCTTTTTATTGTATTCTGCTCTCGAGAGATGCAGTGCTTTAGAAAAATTTATATCATACTATAACTTATAGCCATTTGTCAATAATGTATTCATCTCATGGTTGTTTAGGAACCCATGCATTGTATAAAAAATTAAAAACAGATGAACGGATAGTAAGATTTTGACTAGGGTAGTTCAAAGTTAATAATATCTGCCCTATCCAACTATATCTGTAACAGTATTGTTCTGATCTCAATCGTGAGTGAAGCTTGTAATGCCTGAAGTTACCTCTTACTGTTTTTGCTATTTTGTGACCTGCACATTGTAAGGCAATCCAACTCAAGGCGGTGGGCATGTTCCAAACTCGAGCAGTGGAACTACATTTGAATCTAAACTGCCTCAACACTTAAATGGAAAACAACACAGTTGAAAATGAAATGTTCACTTCATATCATGTTTACTCTGATCCAAAACCTTAAATCTTTCTCTTATTTGGATGTCTATATAAACTACAATCATAGATTGTATCAATAAAGTTCACTCACCAAATACAATATAGCAACATAGTTTTATTTCTTTTAAAATACAATAATTTATTCCCACCAGAAATCACTCCAACATTCGGGTAAAACACTCTCATCAGGGAAAACTGGTTCAAATACACATCTATAACAAAATTAATATATGACTTTACATTATGACACTTTTGCCAATATCTATGGATGCCTATATAACTCACAACCTCCTGCTTTAAAAAAAATACCTACTGGCCCACTAATGCAGCAATAGTGCCACTGCTCACAATGCCGGCAACCTGGGTTCAGGAACAAGCCCAGGGAGTCAGAGAGCTGGCCGGGGGAGAAGGCTTGAGCATCAGTGGACAACTCACCTTCTCTCAGGGGGAGGGAGGGGGGATGAGGCTTGGTGCTTGACTGACCTCAGGCAGAGGCCCGAGGTACAGCAAGCGCCCAGCCATGGGGGGGCATGACAGACATCAGCAGGTCCCACCTGGACATCAGGGCGCACATCATGCCCAAAGAAAGACATGTAAAAAGGGCTTCCTGCACTCCGGGAAGATGGAGCACCAGAATAGATCCCCAATGTCCCCTACCTGCCCTGACCAGTAGCCCAACAAAATGAAATTGTTCAGGGTGTATGGGCCCCACCTCATCCCCACCTGGGGGGACCAAGGATACATGGGGGGACTACCTTGGGCTCCAGGCAGGTAGGGATGGGGACAGATGCCAGGCATCTCCTGATGGTGCAGGGGGCAGAGGAAGGAGCATAAATAGAAAGATAAAAAAACATTTTTAACTCCACAAAGTAATAAGTGCCTGTGTCTTCTTATTACTGTTACTATCTGTTTCAGGAGAATTAAGTTAACATTTTCTATATCCTGATTCTCACTATTTCAGAGTGTGCTGACAGGCACCTATATAACACAATTAGATCATTTTTCTAAATCTTAAGCAACATGCAACTAAGCTGTAAGAAGCTGCATTAAACACAGTGGATTAAGTTTAATAAGTTGCATAGCGATTTTCAACATCTGTTTGTGCCATGACAAAGTGTCTCCACAAAATCTAGGCAGAGCAGTATGTTTAAAGTTCTTCAAATAGCAAGCAAAAACAGAGCACTATTGTAACTGCATTGATATTATACAAAAATCAGAGAGATGATAGTTAGATTCCCACTGTCCTGATGTGATGGGAATGGCAAGCCCAGCCCATCATCCTTGACTGTCCTGCAAGCAGAGAGGGCTACCAAACATCCTTGAGGGTGGGTAAATACAACCTCTGGGGAACTCCCACTCATCCACAGGATTAATGATTTAAGCCATACAATTAAAACTTCTTGTAGAAATCACTTCTACTAGTGCTCTGCATCGTTCTATGTGAAAATAGTGAAACTGAAATGGCGACAACCACAAACAGTGACAAAATTATATTGACAACACTTTGGTGATATCTTTATTTGTGGTGGACTTTGCCCTCCGCACCCCCCCTTGTGGGGAGCATTACCCCCACACCCCCTTACTAAATATACTAACTCCAGGGGAGGTGCCACTCAGGGAGGAGGGGGACCCCCAGTCACTGTATGCATCGGTGTTGTATTTAATCACCATTTTTGTTGATGCCATTTTGGTTTCGCTGTGTTCACGGGCTACCACTCTGCATTACCTCTGGCTCAGACGTGACATTACTAAAGTTTAATTTCAGAGCAGCAGCACTTTAATGAAAAAAAAATCAAAGGAATAAAACAGTTTTTCAACAGTTCTTTTTAGAGTCCTAGTTTCACTGCTTCAAAGCTCAGGTAGCTGTAAACTGTGTCAGGTAAACAAACTTTCAACAGTGTGGGGTGGAGGAGATTGTATTCAATTTGAGCTTCTCTGAGGACTTTTTTAATTGTGGAAAAAAGCTTCTCCTTTCTTTAACAGTTTTGCCAAAAGATCATTAAAACATTTGATTTTATGTCCCTAAAATGAAAGTCCAGGTTTGTCTCTGAGAATCTGCTGAAAGTTTAGACATCTAAAAATTATTGATCTTGGTTTCTCCATGTGCTGGGTTTTGTCCCAAGAGGTCTATGGACCCTCTCAAGGATATAGTTCAGGGAGTCCGATAGCAGCCCAGCTAGTTGAATTAGAAGATTATTCACAAAAGCGATGGTGTCAGATCCTGCTAGTCCTTTTGGCACACCACTCAATCATAAATTGTTATCTCTGCATCTGGCTTCCTGATCCTCTATCTTAGCCAATAGTTTAGGTATGGTTTGGAAGTTGTTAAATCTGTCTTTGTGTTCTCTGGCTGCATTATCCTCCAGGCTACTCCAGGCCAAAGGCGCCAGTCTGGAGAGGCAACGCCATGCTGTCCATCAGATGCACAAGAGGGGGCAAGCTGAGGTAAAATCCTTCCTGTCAAAGGCATCCATCTGAGTGGAATCTGCCACTGGAGGTCAGTCACATGTGAGGTGTCGAGGCCCAAAAGGGGTCTGCAGTACCTCAATCCCTAAAGAGGGGTGAAGCACCTTGCCTTGCCAGATACTACATGAGAAAGACCCTGGAGATGGTTGGACATGAGAAGAAATGCTCTGTACTGCCCTGCATGCTTCTCTGAAGGCACTAGGCCATGAAGGAATGACAACTGAGCCAACACTGGGAACTCCAAGAAGTCCCAGTGGCAGGGCTGCCAGATCACAACTTGTGAATGCATTCAGGTTGAGTGTCTAGAGTATCTCCACCAAGAATCTTTGGTACTGTACAGAGCTTACTCAGCAGCTGATGGCAGGTGGCTTGATGACTCATAGTTCACTGAGGAAGACATTGATGGAGATGACCCACTGACCTCAGGAACTGCTGGTGCTGGAGAGAAGGGCCTGAACTGGGCCCAACAGACTCCCTGTAAAAAATGTCTTAGGCACCAACAACTTCTTGGTGCTGGTCTCATATTTATGGACCTTCAGGACCTATAAATGCAGACAACCTCTCCTAAAAGTGGTGAGGCTCTGCTAGAGGGAGATGAGACTCCTGGTCTTGAGGACCTCGACCTGGGCTGCAGAATTGTGCAGTGGGCATTGCTCAAGGGAAGGGCCTAGCAGATTCACCCAAAGGGTGTCCACCTACATCTGAGGAATGCTCCAATTAGTTTCCATGGAGGAAGCCTCCCGGTGAGGAGAGCAGAGCTGTACAGTCTTCATAGGGATGTCACTGTCTTCACCAGTGATGCTGTTAACCAGCAGCTCATGGGAGAACTCTGTTTCCAGGCTGCCATCCAACTCTGAGCTGGTACCACCTGCAGCATCAGGCTCAGAGTTAACAACAGTCTCAGAGATGGGTCCATCCCTATCGCTGTGATCAATACCACCTTCAGTACTGTTCTTGGTCTTGTCTTCAATGTCAACCTTAGAGCCATCTCTCACTCTGGTGTTGTGAATGGCACCAGAGTTAGGGATGGCCCAATGGAAGACACCATCTCTAGCTCCTCACCTGGAGCCAGGCCCAGGACTGACACAATGGCCATTGTAGCATCTGTCAATGCAGCCAGTGTCATCACCCCCTCGATGTTGCTAGCAACATCATGGATAGTAACAACCTCCACCTTGGCAACAGTACAACAAACTGCCCTGGTGCTGGTCCCTCTCCTGATACCACAAACAGTGTCAGAAGGGGGCCAGGCAATGTTCCTGGTGCCACCCACTGTATCATCACCACAAACAGTGACAACAGCATGGCTGGCACCAGAAAGTGACAGCAACATGTCCATCAGTGTAGACTGACCATATAGCTGCACCCTTGCCACCAGGGACATCTGAAGCTCAGGGTAGACAGACTGTGGAGGGTTTTCTGCTGAAGGGGCCAGCTGTCCCACAGACCCAGCCACCAGGGCTTCTGATACCTCAGCATGGAGATGTTGAAGAGGACCCTGTGCTTCCATGGAACCAGAGAGCGCAAGAAGAGGCCCTGGAGAAGGACACAGAGACCTAGCCTTTGCCACCTGTGTGTGACACCTGCCTATGAAGGTGAGAATCGGAAGACCCCACCTTGATGCATGGTTCTCTATGATGTGGGGGTCCATTAAAAAGCAGACATTTCATGCATCCATATTGTGCTCTGGGACAAGGCAGGCTGCACAGCACTGATGCCGGTCTGAAGCAATCATGAGTTTCTGACAGGGGCACCAACACGTTATGGGAAATTGTCAGATTTTTTTCAATGATTTAGCCCCCTTCTTTTCAGACTTTGGCATAGTGGGAAAAAATAAAGACAAGCAGCACTGCCAAAGATAGAAAAAACAGCAGTGATGCACTAAAAAATATGGTGACAAGTTGAACTGAGGTGCTGTCACTCCCACAGTGTACACTCCAAGGCAGTAAGAACAAAACTGAGGTGAGTGAGGGAGTTGGCAATGGTTACTGGCTGGCGCGTGATACCATATGGGTGTGCTCAGGTGCCATGCTTAGTAGCCATGGCCGGCTCCCTCCCAGCAAGAAAATTTGCTCCCACAGGGTCCTAGTGTTTCCTGACACAGACCAAGCAGTAGGAATCAATGGTGAAGATTGATTCTTGGAAGATCAATAATATGCTATCATGCACCATCACATATGCCATCAGAAGCCTGATATCAGAAAAGCAGCAATAAGTTGAATGCAACTTTCAGGAACAGTATTGGACTGCAGTGCACCATCGCAAGTGATATTCTTGCAGATGGCACTGGCTACCAGCACAAAAGGGAGTCAAAGGGTATATGAGTTCAACATACAGTATGCGATTATAACCATATAGTATGACTCAGGTAATATTTTATCTGGTCTTCTCCCATGTACTACTTCCTAGTATTCCATAGAATAACTACAGTATGTTAAGATAATATTATGTTTGGTTGGGAAAACTTTAACAATTATCATTCTATAATAGGATCAGGAGGAACTCTAGTGCCCCAAAGTTGGGGCCCCCAGTAGTATAACCATACATGTGAATCAGGGGACCAATGGACAAGAGGAAGTCACAGTTTAGCCAGGGCCACCCCTAGCTAGTCCCCTGCATTCTCAGTCAGCTCTTACAATAGCAGCCAGTTCAGATATAGCAACCAGTTCCCAACACTTGTAGCAGCTTCCCATTATATGTAACCCCTGTGTACCAGCTTTCTCCCTCCTCCTAGTTCCCTCTGCCTCTCCCCTCACCAGCCCTTGCTTTGGGCTGCAGAGAAAGAAACATGAGAAATGTGTTTGTGTGTCTTCTCGATTGCTGCCTGCTCGGATGTTCCTCATGGAGCAGACAGAATGAGTGCCACTTGTTCGGATGTTGGCTCAGGCTTAGCATGCGGACACTCAAGTTAGTTCCAGCTTAATCTTGGGGTTTCAGAATGGAACCTCAAGCTGAATTCAAAGCACAAACAGACAGTGGCCTCTGGGGAAGTTGAGCTGAAGTCATGGCGCAGTAAGGAAGGGACACTGAGTGGCAGTGACCACTGGCTTACCAGCTGGGTGAAGCAGTCCTGTCAACCCCCTGAGTGTCCCTCCTGTTGTCAGCTTCCTTCAGGTCACAGCTGTTAGTCTGGCAGCCAGCAACAGTGCAGCACTGAAAATCCATAGTTCCCCATTTCCTCTTAGCATGTTTGCTGAACCCCACTACTGTTGCCTAGTTCCTGGCAGTGGTGCTGAGTGGGAGGTGGCACATTTAAGTGGTGACTATCGTCACATTAAAGGCAGTTCTTGTTCACAGGTGAAGCATGCCATTAGGCACCTCTTCAGTGGCCGAGAGTGCATGGGTGGGAGGAGCGAGTGCCCAAGGAGGCGGTTTAGGGTTCCACAGGAGTCATTTTGGAGCCAGGCTAGGCCCAGTCACAGGACTGTCCATGGGGGTGGTTTTTCTTTAAGCTCCATAGTAGCAGATAAGGGGGTGGGTTAAAGCAACCCATGACACCCATAGGGCAGAACATCAATACAGCTCCTCGGGAACTATGATTAATAAGGGGATTAGCAAGCCAGCTAAACCAACCCATATGGCATGACTCAAAACGTTCCATAGGTGCTACAGACTGTTAAAGGGGAAAAACAGCAGTTTCAAGTTCCTTTTCAATAATGTGTGAACTAGACCTGCTACTGCAGTTTCAAGGAACTTCATAATACTGTATGAACTAGCCCTGTTGCTACAGTTTAAAGTGACTTTTAATACTGTTGGAACTGCCCCCTACACTGCAGTATAAAGTTACGTTCCCTACTGCATGAGCTAGCTTCTACAACTGCAGTGTAAGTTGGTATTTCTGTACCGTGTGAATCAACCTGTTGTTCAGTGTCACCAGTTTGACAGTGCCTTACTGTGAAAGCCAGCCCATCATATTCCACCTAATCTGTGAACTACCTAGCTGATGATTGGGGTACCTACTCTTAAACAAACTGGGCTCGATTTTCAAACAGTGGCGCGGGGCTTACTCCAAGCCCTGTTCCACCCTACTTAGGTTTTGGCAGTGCACCAAAGCCCATCACCACAACAGCGCCCGATTTTAGTACATCAGGTGGATTTGCAACAATTTCCACACTTTACAGAAGCTTGCGTCAATGATGTGGCACAAGCCCTATAAAAGTGTCCCTCAAGTGGCACAAAGTTAGACCAGGAGAAAGCTGGTCTAATGTGTGGCATTTAGTGCCAGTATTAGAAAATCGCAGTCTGCACCCCAAGACTGCCACAAGCCCCATGCACCATATGATCAGCACAGCAGGGGCTTGAAGCATTCTCCAGCATTTGAAAATCAAGCCCACTGTGTTAACCTGTCAGCAGAGTAAAATGTGTGCCTGTACACAGACATTCTACCATGCACAAGAAAGGAAAGACACCTATTCTGACAAAAACCTTATTGTGAATGCTATGACCTTCTTCCTCTGTTCCATACACGCTTCTGTTCAGGGCTAACCATTGAGATACAAGCTAGGATGGAAGCCAGGTGAAGTCACCTACTGCTTCTCAATTACTTCAGCCCATCCCTGCTAGGAAGAAAAGGCAGCTTAGGAGCCACACTGGCTCAATACCTAAGGATGCCAATGTAGTGTAGGGTGAGGTTTTCTTTTCAGGAATGACAAAAGCAGCTAGATCCAGGAGAGATGAAAGCACCAGATCCAGGAGCTAAGAAAGCTACAAGATCTTTGGAATACAAGTTGTGATTCCAGCAAAGACCCTGTTCACGGTCTGCAATGACCTCTTCACTGATGACCAGTTGGTCTGATGAAAGAATATAGATCAATCTTCACCATTGATTCCCATTAGTGGGTCTTAGCTGGAGGTGCTAGGGCTCAGCTGGAGCCAAAACTTTTCAGAGGGCTGGTGACATGGTAGACATTGCAAGCGCACCCTCTGGTATGCAGCAGGACCAGCCCCCAACCTCTTCAGTTCCTTTTTTCTCACCATCGAGTGCGCATGTGACGATGTCGCTCACCTGCCGGGAGTCAGAACTTCACCGTCTATATGAGGGTGCCATTCATTTCTTTAGTTTTAGTGTTTAACATTAAAGTTTGTTATTTTTGTGTCACTTTAGTTTATTTAAATAAAACATAACTTCAGTTTCTCTCATCCATACCACATGTAAACAGTCAACAGCCATGGATGGTAGGGAGCCTCAAGGGGCAGGCTGCTTCAGCAGCTGGGCCATGTCTGGCCCTCCCTTATGGAGAGGGAATAGATGGGTGGTCCAGTTCTTGGGAAGGAAGACAGTCCTCTAATAACTACAAAAAGAAGAGGTACTGATCCTGCACAAGTGTGTCTTTGGGACCAAGGCCCTGCCACAAGTCAGCTTCTTCCTCTGCTCATAAGAAGAGAAAGAAACAGCACCAGTCAAAGTCACCCTCTGTGAGAGTTGCCGTAAGACATTCAACTTCCGTGGGTCAGAGGCCCCCATTGATCTCATTGACAACACCAGGGATTTTTATGCCTGTGAGGTTGTTGCCTCAGGCCTGGAGCCTCCCTCTGTCTTTTAGTGAGGGTTCTTTTGCGCAGTTCCACCATTGTATAGCTCTTACGGAGCAGTGGATGCAGTGTCTGGCCCATGTGACACCACTGGTAGGGCAAGCCCATGACCCCTCAGAGACAGCTCGGCTGGCACCACTGGCAAAGTCACTGAACCTGGTAGTGTTTGCCTGTGGCAACAGCCTCCAGGTCCTTGCTGCGTGCGGCACCACTGATATCTGTCCCACTTGTGATATTGCTGCCATTCTGTTAGGGGATGAAGGCATCTATGGTGTGTCCAGTACTTGGTTCAGGCCCCTTGGGGCATGACCCGGTGTTGGGTGAAGTGTCGGGTCCACTGTTGCATGGGTTCATGGTGCCAGGAACCTTCACGGTGCCATCTGTGGTGTCAGCTCTGGCACCACCCTGGCACTGGTTCTTCAATCCCTGGGGCTCAGGACCATTGTCACTGGTGTTGTCACAGCCTGCACTGCACCATAAGCTCTGCAACCCCACTCTTTCTTCTATCCTTTTTGTGAGTAGGATGTAGAAAGAGAGGAATCAGATTCTAACCTTATTATCTCTGAAGGTAGGGATGATGACTCTTATTATGGTCAAGAGGTCTCTGACCCAATTCCTGTGTCTGTGCCTCAGTAGAACCTTTGTTACCAGGCTCTGCTCAGAAATATGCATTTGGCATTGGAGTTCTAGGTAGTAGCCAGTGAACAGGCTGTGGACTTCCAGCTAGAGTTCCTAAATGTGCCTTGTATTCCAGTCAGTTTAATTCCTACTATCTAACCTGCACTGGAGACCTTGTCTGATGTAGCTTGGCTGTGGCAGCTGTCCCCAATCAATTGAACAAGAGATATGCTTCTAAAAATAAGCCACTGTATTTCACTCAGTCCATAGCTGATGCTATTGTTATCCTCACCGAGAATGACAAGGCCATTGTGCCCAGTTAGGTCACTGAGCACCCTACTAATAAGGAGTTGCACAAGTTTGACACTGGAGGCAAATGTGCCTATCCTTCAGCTACACTGGGCATGAGAATAGCAAGCTATCAGGGTAATTTTTCTAAGTAGGAATATGACCTCTAGAGCAAGCTAAAGTCTGTGGCAGAGTCTGTGCCAGATTTAGAGGCTAAACAAGATTACTTCTGACTGTTAAGCATGGGTATTGAAGGATGCCTTTTAAGCAGTATCTTGCTCTGCAGCTGTAGGCAACTGCATCAGGTAGCATTCTTGGCTGCTGACTGCTGGCTTCACCCAGGATGTCCAGCAACAGGTAATGAACGTCCCCTTTGATGGCACTTACATGTTTGGACAGCAGGTGAAGCAGTCTTTTAAGGCATCTAATGAAACTAGAATGACTCTTAAGAGTTTTGGACCTGTTCCCTTGAACTCCTAGTGAAGCAAGAGGCATGGGACTTTTCACAACAAGCAGTCCTTTTGTAAAAGAAGCAGGGAAGCCCATAATCATAAAAAACTAGCTTCCCCAACCTCAAGAGAAAGCACAGCTGAAGACATTAAGCACTGAAAGTATTTAGTGTCACTGTCTGAAGCTTCGATCCCAGTCCTGCCTCAGCTGCCCAAGGCAGACCTCTCCTCCCCAGTGAGGGGGCACCTGACCCACCTTTACCATCAATTGTAGAAACATAGAAACATAGAAGTTAATGGCAGATAAGGACCGCAAGGCCCATCCAGTCTAGATGGATGTAGTCCATCACAATGGTCAAGTGGGCCCTCACGATTATCCAAGGTGGTACTTACTTGATTTCATAGAACCCCCTCACCAGACTATCCACCCAGAAGGCAACCCCCTTTGTCAGCTCACATGTCAGAGCTTCTGGTGCAGGAAATTGCAGGCCTTCTGAGCAACAGGGCAGTGGAAATAGTGCCAGAGTCAAAACAAAACATAGGATTCTACTACTACTACTTCTTCCTAGTTCCAAAGAAATCAGGGGATATGCCTCCATTTTCAACCTCAGAAACCTGAACAAATTCATGAAGTGAGAAAGATTCAAAATGATTTGATATCTAAAACCTCAGTACTGGATAGCACTTCTGTATATGCCAGATGCATACCACCACATACTAGTGTACCCCAGCTACCACCGATGTCTGCATTTCATTGTGTTAAGACAGCATTACCAGTTCAGAGTCCTGCCCTTTGGTCTTTCCTCAGTGCCATGAGTCTTTACAAAGTGCTTTGCAGTTCTCACAGTACAACTCAGGAAATTGGACTCCAAGTCTTCTCATCTTTGGATGACTGGCTAATATCAAACCCATCCTGACAGGAGATGGAACAGGCAGTAGCCACTGCCTCTCAATTCCTAAATTCTAAGGGAGTCTTTTCTGAACCTCAACAAGTCTCAACTCAATGCCTCCCAGCAATTGCTGTTTATAGGAGCTGTTTTGGACACAACCTGGGCCCAGGCCTTTTTTCCAGACTATGAGCAGTCCTGCAGATGGCATTCTACAGGTATATCATGGAATGCAAGACTGTGTAAGCCCACTCCATGCAAAGCATGCTGAGTCTGATAGGCTCCTCAATGTTCACAGTGCTCTGGTACGTTTACACATGAGGACAACCCAGTTGATGCTCAGTGCTCAATGGTCACAAGTATCACACATTCAGAATTACCTCATTCAGGTAAACAAACCCCTCGTAGCATCCTTGACATGGTGGTCAATGGAGGAAAATCTCCTCCAGGGCTTGCCCTTCTCCCCACCAGCTCTTGAAGTGGTTCTTACCCCAGATGCCTCCCTGTTGGGGTATTAAGCCCACTGCATGGGCCTTCAGAAGCAAGGTGTCCAGGACCTGGCAGAAGCTCATCTCCATATCAATGTGTTGGAAATGCAAGCAATTTTGTACAGTCTGAAAGCCTTAGTGGACTTAGCCACAAAACAGTCCTCCTCCAGACAGACAACAAATAAGTCTGTCATGTAGTATGTCAACAAACTTGGAGGAGCACACTTTTACCCTCTCTGATGGGAGGCAATGAGAGTGTTGGAATGGTTAGGGTGTGTTCCGGTATTTAACAAGTATGGACAGCTGAGTGTTAGCTCCAATTTCACCCTCCTTTATTTACATGGTTATCTGCTCAATTTTACTTTTTTTCTCAACCAAAACTATTTTTTCACTTAAACTAAACTAGCGCTAAAGAATTATCTAAAAAATGAGAAGGTGTTCTCCACTTCGTACCTTTTTTCAATGTTGAACTGTGTCCTGCTACTGTTAGTGATTCACTGTGCCAACTGTGGGCTCCAAGACACCCGTGGTGCAGAGACATGGCGTTTGGGGCTCTACAAATGCTGGAAATAACAATGCAAGTAGGGAAGATATCTTACAACTCAAATCCATGCTGTCAGACATTAAAGTAGACATCACTGAAGTTAAGCTGTCATCAGCTGCCCTAACCAAACAGAATGAAGAAGTGATCTCCAAAGTTGAAATAAATACATCTAAAATTACTGCGCTCACATCAGCTGTGGGCTACTTGGAACAACTGACATTGTGCCAAGCAGATTTCTTATCTCATGGAGAAAAAGTCGATGATCTGGAAAACAGAGGCTGGCGCAATAATATAAGGATTTTGGGGAGTTCTGAAGGAATTGAAGGCAATAACATGATAGCATTTTTTACAGAACTTTTTGCCTGATCTGCTTGGATATCAGTGGCCGTTGCCATTGGAGATTGAATGGGTGCATGAGTCATTGGGACCCAAAACTCACAATCAGAAATCCAGACCCATCACAGCATACTTATTGAGATTTTCTATCAAAGAAGAAATTTTACATCTGGCTAGAGAAAGGAAATCACTGGTCTCGAGGGGCGCATACTGATTTTCTAGGTCTTCACAACTGAAATTGTAGGAGAAGGAAAGCATTTCATGAGGTAAAATAACAACTCCAAACTACTGGATTACAATATCATCTTAAATATCCAGGCACACTGATTATACAATAAATGAGAGGGAGAACTGTTATATAACACTGCTAATGCTGCTTCGGGACTATGTACAAGGGGTTCAAGAACCCCAGTCATTCAACTCTCCTGAAGACCAGCACAACTATCACCATCATTCAACTGCAGTGCAAGGCTATTCTAGACTGGACTGTTCAACCTCTGGCCCTTGTGCCAACTCACCCATTCTACAGCCTCACACACTCCTCAGCAATGTCAACCAGGACCCTGCATTCCCTCAATACCAACCAATTGTCTCTACCCCTCATTTGTACTCATCAGTAGTCTGAAATAAGGATCAACACTCTTGGCTACCCGGTATCCAGCGTAAGCCTAGAGATCATGCTCACCCTTCCAACGTTCCCAGACCCTCACAATTTAAAGCAAATCCAAAGAAGAGGGATGCAACAGAGACAGCATCCATACCTTATCCACATGAACCTCCCCCAAAACAGAAGCAAGACCGGAAGCAGATCATATGTCCACAAAGCCCTATGTTTCTACTGTCCCTCTGGACTCTGTGCACTGACAAAGAACTATATCCAAAGAGATTCACGTTGCTTCACCTCCACTTCTTCCAGATGCACAAGACTCCTACCATACCACATTTCTGGTTTAGTGACTCTTCGGGCTCCTGAACTTTCTGTGAGGAAACGCCTCCCTTTCCTTTGTCTGGAAAGTTAGCAGCTTTAAATCTCTTGCCTACCATGCCTTATTGTCTCCATTCCACTGAGGCATCCTGTGTGTACCACTAGACTACCATGACTCTTAATGCACTCTGATTGCTCTACTGATATTACTAGCCTTACACTATACAATCAATCAATCAATCAATCAAACTTTATTTAACCAGGCAGTTGCATTACTGAGCGAGCTCATTTGTAAGATCGCCCTGGGCACACAGACCAATTTCCATTTACGGTTTACAACAACATGTCGAGACATATCATACAGGAAAAACAGTATAATCATAAACAACATTACAGGATGATACGATATCGGGAATAAATCTTAGAAGCAAAGGCTGTATACATACACAGATACTTCATCATAGGATGTTTGAGGACAATAAAAGAGTGAGGCATGAGAGGATGGCAGCGGCACATAGGGTACATGGGAAGAGGGATAGAAACACATAAGGGGAAGGAGGAGTAACCCTGCTATGTTCAGGAGTCCCCAGAATTTGCATGAGGAGGGAAGCGGGGAGGAAGCTAGGGAAGGGGTAGTTATCCTAAGGGGCTGCCGGTCAACAGGGGGAATAGGGAGGCCAGGAGGATCCACACTCTAAGGATATATTCAAATTGCGTACACTGTTGCAGCAACTCCTATATTCTATCAATATTGTATGTGGTACTGGTAATATTTATGCTGATGTGTCTTGATTTATTTAGTTGTACCTAGAAAAGTGTGTAGGTCTCTAGGGTGGTGTGCACTTGTATCAACATTTATATCTGTCCTTATTTAACTTCAAGATCCTGTGGTGGCTTTTTTTATTTTCCCTTTTACATGTGATTTCACAAAAACAAAGTAATCCTCCCTACACTCCAGCCCAACGGGTATTGAACATTTTAATCAGGCAAATAATCCTACGAGGTAGGATGACCCCCTTGTTCATTGTCTTATTCAGACTTACCTAACATCTGTACTGCAGATCTGGTACCTACTCCTAAACTCTAAGCATGCCTGAGCCCTCGGGGCTCTGAATGAAGTATCCTGACCACTATCCCTTCAAGTAGGAGGCCATGTTGCCTCATCCAGCTCCTTCAGAGACTTTGTCTGCTAAGCCCTTCTGCTTCATGATTCTTCCTATAACCCACCTTTGCGTGTGTGTGTGGTGTGTGTATGTATATCTCTTCCCTCTCCAGAGACTCTTGCACACTAGACAAACTTGATTTATCACATTGATGCCCAGTTGCCATGTATGCTACAGTTCTTGGTCACTCCATGTTTTGTCTGCAGAGCAACTTTGTTGAGACTTCACAGGAAGGCTGAAATCTACCTTGCCGAGCCAGCTGCCACAACCCTAGGATCTCTGTGCCAACAGCACCTTGGACTCAGTTTGGTGGACTTGTGTCTATACAGTAGACTCCAACCTACTGATTTTCTGTTATTCTTTTTACTGTTCAACAACTGCATTACCAAACTATTTCATATCCCTGTTCCATGCACGGATTACTATCACACTGCTGATTGTTACAGTGTTATTGTATTGTTACTCAGTTTATTTAACTGCTTGCTTTAGACAAGCATTCCTAATAGTTAGAATTCCTTCTCATATTTTATGCGTTTATATTCTTAAGGTAATAGGTTTTTTAAAGGACAGTTTACTGATTACTTTATTGGAAGTTTCACATCTTTTTTTATTTTTTTGCTTATACAGTTTAAGTTTTAGCTAATCTTGCCTGCCCCCCCCCCCCCAGTCTTTAAGTTACCTATTTAATTAGGTTATTCAGTTATGTATTTATATAAAATTGTTTCCTGGAACTTTAAGGGGATTGGTACCCCTTTTAAGAGAAAAAAAATCCTAATATATCTTAATAAAAAAAGAGCAGATATTGCTCTTCTGCAAGAAATGCATTTAGATGCTAATGAGTCAGCCAAACTCTGTAGATCCTGGATCTCCTGAGTGGGGTTCAGTACTTTTAATAATAAACAAAGAGGAACTGCTATTCTAATAAGAAAAGGTGTTAACTTTGCTCAATCTGATCAGATGTCTGACCCAGAAGGCAGATATCAAATTCTTTCAGGTATTTTAAATGGTTTGAACATTGTACTGTGTAATGTTTATGCTGCCAACTCTGGTTAACATGAATTTTTCAACTTGATAAATGCCCAACTTAGTAATTATCCAGATCATACAAAAACTGTGGGAGGAGACTTTAATGAGGCATTGGACCCACTTTTAGATAAACATCCCCCGAAGCCATCTCTATCACCTACTAAGGCACTATACCCTCTTCATAACTTATTAAAGGTATTAGACCTAACTGAAAAATGGAGACTTGTTCATCCCCAAGACAAAGACTTCAGGCAGGATTCACAAAGCAGATGTACTGGATGCAAATGAGATGCACTGGCATATCATGAAAATGTGCCATGGCACCATTCACATAGGGCAGAGATGCCCCGGCACATCCTGGATGCGCTGTGCTGCACAGGGTGTGCCATAGGGTGAAAATAATGATATGCGGTGCATCTGGAGGGGACGTGTAGCTGCATACACAGCACAGAGCCTTTCACAAAGCAAAATGAATGCGCAAACTCAGCACATACTCAGCACATCCACCAAATGTGTCATAAGGAGATAAGTATAAAAGAAGTAGACTTAAATGCAAGCCCCCAGCAGGCAAACTGCAGGATAGCAGCAGCATCAGACAGAACGGCAGCAGCAGCAGAATATAGGCTACAAAGAAGGATGGTGCACAGTTCCTGATGGTGGGAATGATAATGGGGATGAGGAGATAGGCAAACCAACAATCTGGCGGCAGAAGGCACCGTAAGTGGCCTGCCCCATGGCAGTATCGTGCCAGACTAATGTTCTAACAACTGACAGACACAGAAACAATCTGCCAATACTGCCTGAACAGGGCAATTCTGAAGCAGCGTCATAGGGGTCGTTGACTGCACCCATGTGGCAATCCGTGCACCACCTAATAAAAAGGCCATGCTGTACATGAACTGCAAGGGGTTTAACTCCATCAACTGCCAGGTGGTGTGCAATGCCACAGGATGCTTCAGCAATGTCTGCATCACACTTCCTGGGAGTACACATGATGCCTTCATATGGCACCAATCCACCCTGTGCTGCCGTTTTGAGACCAAGGACATACCCATCCGCCACCTAGAGGGTAAGTGGGGCATGCATATATGCCCACAAACAGGACACCATGGCGCAACAAATGATGGTAGGGACAGCAGATATGCTTAGGCCCCAGTAGGGCCTGTGCAGGGTGAGGTGCCCAGGTGGGACATTGGAGGTGGGCACGCCAAGGGAATGGAGCATGTAACATGGGAGACAGTGCAGCAGCACAGTGCAGCATGGGCGATGAGGTGATGTGTAACAGCAGGCACATATGGCAGGGCAGAATGTACCACACGCAGCCAGGCATGGGCAACTGCTGGGCAATGGAGGGCAGGCAATGCATACAGGTGCTGGTGAGTGCAGGAATGTGCCAACCCACCATGGGGAAGGGAGATGCACCAGGTGGTGCACCACAGGGACAGGGGTGGACAGGTAGCAGCCGCACCAGTGCACCATGGTGGATTGAGGGGGTGCTGTGGTACACAATGCACATGTATGCAGGGTTGTAACAGTCTACTCTTGCCCCCCACCCACAGGTGATGCAGTGTACCCCTTCTGATTCTGGCTCCTCACACCCTTCCGCTGACCTAGCACAGAGGCGGAGGAGCGTTACAATGAAGCACACATCGCTATACGCGCCATCATCGAGCGTGTCTTCGGCATGCTGAAGAAGTGCCTTAGGTGCCTGGATAGGTTAAGTGGTGTCTTAAAATGTAGCCCAGACAAGATCTGTGGCATATTCCTGGCCTGTTGAATGCTGCACAACATGGCCATTGACCATGGAATAGCTGTCCAGGCAGAGAAGGGCAGCAGTCCCGGGGAGAAGGAGGGGGAGGAGGAGGATGCAGTGGAGTAGGGGCCCCGTGGCAGAGGTGGTGGACTGCCACCGGCCTGCAGAGACCCACGCCTCGTCACCAGGTCCCAGCAACAAAGGGACACCATCGTGGATGAGCACTTCGGGGACCACAGGTGAGTAACCCAGGTGGGACAAACAGCCCCCACACACACACACACAAACACACACACACACACACACACACACACACACACCCATACACCAACACCCACCCACACACACCCATGCACACACTTCTTCACCACAGGGCAGACAATGGCAACACAGCCATCATTTAGCACACCCATGAGGGGTGACAGCGATGCACAGACACACACACACAGCAGGACACACATGACCAGGGGAACACAGTGTCTGTGCTGGGATGGCATGGATCAGTGTACATCCACCAACACACATGCACAGCAGACACAGGGCCACACTCATAATGTCCATGCCACATTGCACAACAATGGTGCCCCCAGTCTTGCATGGTGCAACACACAGGTGACCCACATAAGTATCATACTGGGGCACGTGCTTGCCACCCACACTGCTCCAGGCACAGTCAGCCTGGTGTGTGGGCTGCTATGGGTGCAGACAACAGGGACCATGGGGGCTGTCAACCCAGGCATCAGTGTGAGGCACTATGGCTGCCACGGACATGTGGGCAGCCATGCTCACACCTGGTGGTCACTGTGTCAGCACCACTGGCCACAGAGGGGTGTCCACCACCCCTAGAGGGGTACTGCAGCAAGACCATGAACATGTGCTCACTGGTGTGATGTCTCCAAGACCCAGGTGGGATCCGGGAGTGTTGGGGATGGCTATGCGTGGTTACAGCGTCAGCAGCAATGGGTTCACCTGACGCCATGACCTGGGGGTGCATAAGGCACTCCTGGGGGTGCAGCTGGCAGCCTTGTGGCCATGTAGTGCACTGTTTGCACTCACCACCTCAGCAGTGAGAGCAATACACTTCAGAGAAATGGTTATGCCCACCCACAGTAGGCGAGCCTCTGCCAACATCTGGGTGCACCATGCAGCCGACGACTCATGTTCCATGGCTAGCTGTGACTGAATGCCCCTGAGGTCTGCCCTGAGGGATGCCTGCCCCTCCATGGTGTCCCACAGGAGGCATGGGTAACCCTCAACCTCAACAGCAGGGGATGCATCACAGGGATGGCACAGATGGGCAGGTGGGGTCCTGGCCTGATCTGTTGCATCCACCATAGGTGGACACACCACATCAGGCCACTGAATGGGCACAGACAGGGCATGGGCAACACTGCATGTCCAGGGACGCCCACATCATAGTCCCCTGCCACCCGCTGCTGCACCACAGCACCCTGCTGAACAGTGTTGGTGGTCTCTGTCCCCACAGAAGCACCAGACATAGGGCTCCCATCAACCACCACCATGGGCAGTTGTGCAGACCCTGTGTGTGTGCCGGGACCCACAGGACCGCAGAAGCTGCATGGTGCCACCCATGCATGCACCTGTGCCTCAGCCGGTCCGTTGTCATCCATGTCCCCCCAGATTTGTGTGGCATCTGGATCATCATCATCATCGTACACCCCCTGCATATGAGATGCCAGCACCAGCAAGGCATCCACAATGTCCACCCTGTCCTCTGGGTCATCATCAGCCAAACCCACTATGTTGACCAGCTATGGTTGGTCTTGGCCTCAAGCCATGGCACTGGTCGAGGAGGAGTTCTGGGGCCCTGCTACAACCAGTGCCACATCCAGGGCTGTGGTGGCATTTGAAGGGCCTGGCATGGCATTGGCCACAGCCCCGGCTGCAGCCCAATGTGATGGCCTGACATCCTCCCCTGCTAGGCCATAGTGTGGCCCTCCAGCCATAGCAACACCTGTGAGGTGTGATGGAGCTGTAAGAGAGGAAAGGGAAACATGGTTACTGACATGTGTGACTGTTGTGTTCAGACAGGCATGTACAGGAGAACATGCAGAAGTGCCATAGGTGCAGCCAACATGCCATGCAGGTGACAGCTGGCCATAAGGGCCACTGACGTGGCCATGCACTGGTGCCTGTGCAGGTGCTCATGGACATGTGCATGACTGGCCCAACACCCTGGACAACACCTGCGTGGATATCATCCCAGATGACCACCACCACCACACACCATGGTCTGCCCCCCCCAGGCTGCACAGGGGTGGCATAACATGCATCTGCAACACACAGTAGACAGAGAGGGTGTACAGTGATATGATCAGTGCACACAGGCACACTGTTGCCTAGCATCCCACAGTGGGGTTATTCAGGGCACCCTTGGCACACACACACACGGACAGGCACATTTCTTGGGACATGTATACTCACAGTGCTGTGATGGACTGTCACCTGTCTGGAAGCCCTTCCCGGAACTCCCAGCACAGCCATCCAGCCCATGCTGGCCACCAGCAACTCTTCAGTGGGTGTGAGGTGTACACCTGTCTGCGGCCCACCCCCTGTCCCACCCAGGGAGGCCTTGATGTTTGCCATCTTCTGTGCTCACCTCTTCTCATCATTGAAGTGCTTCCTGCACTCCTGAGGTGTTCTATTGTACTCTCCATGGGCATTAACATGCCTTGCCACTGCCTCCCAGCCTTCATCCCTCTGCTGGCGGCTGCCACCCTGCCAGCCAGGACGTCCTGCCTTATGAGGTAGGCCTCTATCAGCACCCTGTCCTTGTCTGCTGTGAAATTCAGATGTCTCCATTCCACAGCTCCGTCCTGTCCAGACATCATGGTTTCTGTGGGTGACAATATGCAGGCATTAGCACAGTACAGGCAACTGTGGATGTGTGCCAGCACAGTGGCTGGCTGCTGCAGAGACACAGCACCCTGTATGCATACCGCTCAACCTCCTGCCTTGCATATCAAGGACAAGGCTTAGAACATTCAGGGACAAGTGGACAATACCAGGAACACAATATAAACAATGGTAATATTAGCTAAAATGTCCTGCTACATTGTCTGGCTTGGTGTGAAAGGTATCTGAAGTGGAGCTAGACTGTAACACACAAGTCTGGCATTTTGTTGTTCTATGAATCCTTATTCTTCTGCAACAGAACCCCAACTGTAGATGGAACAGTGGAAATCTGTGAGGCACACTCAGGGATGTGCCTGAAGATCAGGGACGGTTGAGAGGTATGCCTGTATGCCCTCAAATCCCCAATGTCATATTGTGCTGACAAGCTGTAAATGGTAGAATGTGAACAGACCTGCCTTCAATGATGCAATTCCTGTTGGTCACCTGAGGTGTTTGGAGGTGCATTCAGGAGCATTTATAGCTCAGGGCATGCAAAAGAGATTGGGAGCATCTGTAATGAGATGCTAAACAGGTGAGATGCCCTGGAATTTGGCAATGAGCTGATTTGGGAGCATTATCTGTGAATTGCATAATTGCCCCCAGCTCATCTCAATCAGCAATGTGCAACTGATGTGTTGAGCACATCCCCCTATGTCACATACCCCGTGCATGCGTGGTCAACTTGGGACATTTGCTGAATGTGGCGTAAGTCTCATGGCTCATCCCCGCACATGTGCGATGCAGAATCAGTGGCATGCTAGGCATAGTGCTACCTGTCCAGTGGTTCTGGCTGTGCAACCAATAACAGAAGCCCATCCAAGTCGCCATGCACCATTGGTACAGTGCTGCATGACTCACTGAGTGCATGTATTGCGCTTCAGTGTAACATAGCATCAATGTGCACCTGCAGTGCATGGCGCAAGAGTGGCAGTGTGCATGGCAACAATGCACTGTGAGTGGCATTGTTTGCCATTCATAATATGGTGGATATGCACAGAATATGCATGCATGACCCAGTCATCTGACCCTGCACAGAGACACCATACACAGTGACACACAATGGGCAGCAATTGTGCATTGCCACGCTGCAATACCATGTTGTGCGGTCCGGTGCACGATGGCCCATCGCGCATATGGCACGAATGAGCCATTGCACACCAGCAGCCTGATCAGTGCACACCTGCCGAGGAGACACAGATAGGAACCATGCCATACGTTCAGGCAGCAGGGCCCAGGGCCATGAACTGGGGAGAGGATGAGCTGGTCAACCTTGTGGCACTGGTAATGCCTCTGGAGGGACAGCTGTTTGGCATAGATGACCTCACTGAGCCATGCTCAGCAGTGTGGGTGAAGGTGGCAGAGCACCTGGTGTGAAGAACTGGGATGGAGCACACAGGGGAGCAATGAAAGTGCTGCTATGGGTATCTGCAGTGCTGGGACCCAGACAGGCTCCAGAGCCTCTGAGATCGGGCACACAGGGCTGCAGTGCCATGCCCAGGTAAGTCACATCAACTTACAGCTACACAGGCTAGCAGGGGTTTGTATCTGGGGGGGCTGTGTGCACTGACACAATGCCCACCACCACACACATGCACACACACACACACACACACACACACACACACACACACACGTGTGGCATGCCGTGCCCCTATGGCATGTGGGGTGCAGGCATGGCCACCGTGCATAGCCATGTGCATCATGCTGCATGATTGGGGGGCGCATGGACACTGTGGCAGCCACATTGTGGTACAGTTATTGGCATGACACATGTCCATCCACACACACATATTGGGCACGGGCTGGGGTCATGTGTAATGATGCACACTGACCGAGGTGCCTTCTTTGGGGCACTGTGGGGGTGGATCCATCACTGCATGCTGGCACTAGTGTTGTTGCTGTGGGACACGGTGCTCTTTGCTTGTGTTTCCCTCACAGGGTCAGCAGACAGGAGGAGGGCCATGGCAGTGGTGGAGGCCAGGCTCGCTAGGGCCGGTGGTGGAGGCCAGGGACCAGGTCATGCGGGTGCAGCTGAGTGTTCTTCTTGTGCATCCTCTGTGTGTTCATGGGAGGGTGGTGCCCACTGCAGGCCATTGCCAGACACGTGCACATGTTCATGTGATGCATGTTGCACACCCACATGGGGTGTAGCAATCTCAGTGTGTGCTTTGGCCACAGTGCACACAGCACCTTTGTGTCTGTCCACCTTGTGCGCATCTGCCATGGACCATGGGCACACTGTGGTGCTCCACTGGTGTTTAGATGAAGCCTGCATGCTTGCGCAGCCTGCTGGCATCTGCACATGCTGTGTGGGATGTGGCTGCGTGCCCCTTTGTACCTACCTCTACATGCACATGTGGGCCTTGTGCTGTCTGAGTACCATTGCACAGTCACAGTGTGGCACTGTGTGTCAGCCTGTGCCTGGAGTGCGGTGTGCCTGGCTAGCTGTCGGCCATTACCGTGGTGGCTGCCTCCTGCATACTCATGTGGTGGGCAGGGGGGGCAGGTGTGAGACATGGCACTTAGTACCTGTTGTTTGTGTCCCCACTGTAGATCCATGGAGAGTACAGCCAGGTGTGCCAGGCCGGCAGAGAAGATGACTTATTGGGTGGCTGGCAGGGTTGCAGCTCCGGAGGGCACTGAGGAGGACTATTGAACCACTCTACAGGTGGCAGGGGCAGCTCCTGCAGGCCACTTTATTTGCCTGGGTGCTGAATAATACCAGGGGGCGGAGGGGTGGCCACTGTGCTGTGGCCCATCCAGCATGATAGGACACTGGGACACTCGTACATAGTCTCTTTGTTGTTTTACCCCCACCCCCCATGCCCATCCCCATTGTCTGTTGCTGTCCCCTGTTCCTCCACCACCGTACCATCACCTTCCTGTGAAATGTTTGTTATGTTCCTGTTCTAATTCACACACTACACTTTCTATGTTCCTAATGATGTTTGATATTGTACATAGTTTCATCTGTTACCATTCTTATTTTACTAAAGTGTTTTATATTGCTAATGGTGTCTGTGGTCATTCATTGTACCCTGTGCATATGCTCTGTTGTGCTTGCTGGTTTCCACTGTACCTTTGTTCCCATTCACATGTGTGCACCTGTGGTACTGTGCACCCACTCACCCTGTCCCCCTTTCATGCTTGCTTCAGTATGCCCCCTCCTTGTTGCCTCTGACCTGTTGGTGGGCATTGCAACATGCTGCCTTTCACAGTGCCCCTATTCTGTGAGCGGTGCATGCCAGTTGTTTCTGTTGTGCTGGTCCCCTGTTGTTGTGCCACTCTTCTTGTGGTCCACATTGCCTATGGGCATGTTCCACCTGGCAGGACATGGCCTTTGGCCTGTCTGCCATTGTGCCTGTCCACCTGTGTGCACCTGTGTGGCATCTCCTTTGTCTGCACTACTGTGTTCCTGTGCACTGGAACGTGTATGGCACCCTCCACCGTGCTGCACAGTGCACCTCTGCTGTTGTGGCCCACCTTACCAGACACCCCTGTGCATGGCATCTGTGCCTGTTGGGCCCCTGTGTGGGGTGTGTGTCTGGTGATTCCAGGTGTCACCATGTGTGCTGTGTCTGTGCACCTCATCTGCTTTGGCCACTCTACAGCCCTTTGGCACTCTGTTCCCCTGCATCCTTTGTGCCACTGCAGTCTCCACCTATTGCTCCTGTGTCCCTTGCTTACTTGCTCCTTATTCAGTGTTGTGTTGTTCAGGATCCTTCTGTGCATCCTGGTTGTGCTGGGGCATCTCAGGTTGTGCTATGGTGCTTCAATGGTATCCACAGTGGGGATGCACACAGTGCATCTTGCAGTGCTTCCTTATGTGAATCCCACTGTTTGGGGATGGCGCATCTCATTTGCACCCAGCGCATCTGCTTTGTAAATCCTGCCCTCCATATTTTTCTCCAGTAGCATTCTACCTTCAGTAGAACAGACTATATGTTTGTATCAGCTGATCTTGTTAACTCCATTTGGGATGCCAACATAGACAACAAATACAATAATAGATAGGTTCTGGTGTATTACAAGGCAGTAATTCCATCGAGAGGTTCTGGGGACACAGAAAATCTTGAGAGCAAAGCTTGAGAGGTTTCATGCATCCCCAGAACTTCAAGATGGAATTTCTGCCTTGTTACACCAGAACCTATTTGTTATTTTATTAATATATGGATCTGAGGTGAATTGACTCTACTCCGTTTCGCCATTGGAGTCAGTGGGTCCATGTGCATGCCAGCAGGGTTCCCCTGTGCTGTGTGCATCAGCAAGTGGTGTGGGCTTTGTTTAGCCCCGCTTTTTTTTTTTTTCAACTGTTCATCTGCAGTGGTATCGGTCGAGCCACGGTTGTGAGAAGAGGAGAGGAGACGGGGAAGGCAAGTCAGATTGTTGATAATCCAAAACAAATGTTTTAAAAAGAAAGAAAAACTGTTGCTGATGCTGCCGATGATTCTCTCGCTAAGCGAGTGAGCAAGCCACCATGTTTTTGGACTTGTTCTGCCTGGCCACAGAAGAGAAGTGGCCAATCAGAAGGCATGCTTTGGAAGATGTCGGGGACAGACTTGTGCATGTGCTTTTCAGCTTTGGTGATAATATTATCATTCAGGTGCCAAATGATAGTATTACGGCACCTGAACAATAGTATTATCACTCAGGAACAGTAGTATTATCATTGAAGGAGCAATGGTATTACCAGGATTTTTTTATATGCATTTCAAGCATATTATTTTAAGAATCCATGTATTAAATTGTACTTTCAGATCATTGCCTAATTGAGTCGAACATCGTCTTGGGGAGGGTAGACCTAAGGAATTCAGCTGGAGATTCAACATCTCTCTGTTAAAGGATTCAGACTTTACAGACTGGTTATCTAAGGAAAAAGAAGACTATTTCAATATTAATGACAATGGTGAAGTCCCTCACACCTGTTTATGGGAGACATATAAAACCTACATAACAGGCAGGATAATAAGCTTCTCTGTGTCCAAAAAGAAGGAAAGGGTGAAACACCTGACTGAGAAGTAGTTCAATTTGGCCTTCTGGAGCAACATCTCAAGAATTCTAAACATCTAGATCACTCACTTATTTACAAAATTGTCTCAGTTAAGTTTGATATAAATAAGATGCTCTCAGTGCAGGCAGAATACGCCTTATTCTGCACGAAACAAAAGGTATTGGGAATCTGGAGAAAAGGCTGGGAAACTACTAGCCTCCAAGCCAAAGAAAATAATGGACCTAAACATAATTCCAGGGGTTAGAGATCAATCCAGTAAAATAATTAACAGAAACAAGGATATTCATTTTTTTTTATATATTTATTTTACTTTGTTTCCTCCTGTCAAGCTCAGCCCTGGTCATGGTGTCCCCGTGGCTTCCATCGCCTGTTGAACCCCTTGTTTTCCCAGACACTCCTGGCTGACCCCCAGGAGGTGGGGCATGGCACTGTAGCGGGCACTGGTGCCACGGAATCGTATCTGGTTGGGAAAGCCCTCGGCCAGGTGGCTAATTGAAGTCCAGGGGCAGGGCATCATACTGACGGCCAGCATGAAGGGATTTTAATCCCTATAGGCTGGGGAGAAGACTTGCAATGACGACTGTGTCTGTCCTGCCCCAGAGATCCCCTTGACCATGCATTGGTGCATAGGGAGATGCATCCTAGCTTCTGCTAGGTGTCACTCCTGCCCCGAGTGCATAGACCTCCAACCCCCTGGAGAAGGAGAGCTGTCCTGAGGATGCTCAATCCTTCTCCCCCCGGCCGGCTCTCCAATGACCTGGGCTCGTTCACGAATCCGGTTCACCAGCATGGCAAGTGGAAATCCAACCGCCGGCAGAAACAAGGATATTAATAATGCATTTAAGGAATTTTACACCCAAATTTATGCCCCCAAATGCCCCCAAATCCATTAATGCAAGTTGAATAGGCCTATTTCTAGATTCTATCTATACCCCTAAAATCCCACGGGATATCCAAGAACAACTTAACCAGGACATCTCCTTGGAGAAGATCTCTTCAGTTATAAACCTTTTGCCAATTGGGAAGATCCTGGTTTGAATGGCCTTCCTGGAGAGTTCTTCAAACTAATGGGCTCTAAATTCTCCCCCTACTTACTTTCCATGTACAGGGAAGCTTGGTGCAGTAAAACTTTCCTACTCACCCTAACTCAAGCACTAGTTAGTCTTATACATAAAAAGAACAAAGATCCCCTCTCTTGTGCAAGCTACTGACCTATCTCCTTAATGAACTCAGTCTATAAAATCTTAGCTAAAGTTTTAGCACCACAAATCCAAAAGGTTGTTAGCGGCCTAGTTGGAAAGGAACAGGTTAGATTCATACAAGGCAGGTCTGTGTCAGAAAACTCTTACATGTTTTGTGGCATGCCAATAAACTTAAAGGACTTCATCTTGTCCTATCCTTTGATTCATGTAAGGCTTTTGATTCACTCTGCTGGGATAACATGTTTGTGGCATTGGACAACTTTGGATGTGGTGACTGGGCCACTTTGAATGTGGTGATAACTTTAACAGCTGGATATCCCTTCTCAACAAGAATTTGACTGATCAAATTCTTGCTAGTAGTTTCATTTCCCACTGCAACACCTTAGCAAGAGGCACCAGAACAGGCTGTTCCTTTTCCCCTTACTTATTTCACGGACCTATGCAGCCAGTATAGTGTTATGCCTGTGCAACTGTGTTAGTTTGGTTTTGGCTGTTCACACTCTCTATTCCAGAGGAATTACCACCCTGTAGGTGTACGACGGCGAGGAACTCTCAGAGAGGGTTCCATGGGATGATTCCTGTGGCTAAAGCTACCTTAGAAATCCCCCAAGGAGAGAGTGCTGCCACTGGAGGAGGAGGGGATGATGGTGGGGCAAAGAAAAAATGCTTCACAGTGAGGCTTAGAGGAACTGCTTATATAGCTCAGGAAGTTGGAGTGGCTGGCTGCTTGGCCACTGAACTCCAGGCATAGCCTTATATTTCACTGACCTATGCAGCCAGTATAGTGTTATACTTGTACAACTGTTTTAGTTTGGTTTTGGCTGTTCGCACTGTCTTTTCCAGAGGAATTACCACCCTGTAGGGTTACGACGGCAAGGAACTCTCGGAGAGGGTTCCACCCTTAGAGGTGCCACGGGATGGTTCAGGAGGCTAAAGGTAACTCAGGAATCCCCTCTAAAAAAGTAGTATCATCCCCAAAAAGGAGGCAACACAAAGCATTATGCAAGCAGTAACAGTGGCGTAGAAGCAGTAACTGTAACATAGTAGTACAGAAGCATAGGCAGTTTGATAGTGCAAAGATATGCTTGGTTGTCATAGTAACTGCCCAAGTTTGTGTAGCTGTAGCACAATACTGATGGCTTGCTTTGAGAGTACAGGATTCCCTAAGGAGACAGAGAATGGCAGGACATACTCCACCTCCATCCAACAACGGAACCTACCTAAAGAAACTAGGGAAAACAACTATGCTAACTAAGAGTTAAGACCTGAGGCAACGGAGGAGAGAAAAAAACCCTATGAGGAGGAAATCTCTGGGGATCCAAGGCCTAGGTTGCCTTCCCTCCAGGCTTGGGAAAATTTATTTAGTGACAGCTCTGCAGCTGCGATTTGGAAAACCCAATTAAAGGGAGGTGGAAAATATTCCAATTTGGAGGAAGGCTCTCACTCAAACCCTTTAGTGGGAATGCCATGGAAGGTTGTGACAAAACTCTGCAACAATATGTGCATCCAAGGCTCAGGAGGAGAGCAACAACTGGTGAGGCACTCACCTGGTCTACCAGCCCAAAATCAAACCAAGTGAACCAGAGGCAGTCGTGGGGAGAATGCGGTGAAGGTGCCTTGCTAGGGAAACCACTAAAGTCAATGGCCAACCATTATAGTGGAACACTAGAGCCAAAGGAGATTGTCGTAACCACCCTTCACCAGTAGTCTTAAATTCTACACCAGGAGCTGCTGTCATGCAGCAGGCAGCTAAAGCCAAGCAAGAGGTGAGGACATTCTCAGCAATGGGCCAGGTGAGAAGGATCCTCCCCAAGTTGGACATGCTCAGTGATGCAGACTAAATGCAGAGCGAGACCGTCGGCTGCAGGAACCCTGTGCCAGAATAGAATGGCTGGCATGCCCCAGAATTGATTGAGAGCTGAAAGCAGGTGAGCTGAATGAGCACAGCGTGCTGAAATTGTAATGAGCTGTGAGTGCTGAGACCTTGCAAGGTCGAATGCATATTGAGTGCAGTAGAATCTCAGGCTGAAGCCGAGGGGATGGCACTAGGCATGAAACAATGGTTTGCGTAAGCAAGGAGCAACGGTTGCGTAAGCAAGTGTGGACCTGATAGGTCAGTAGGCAGTCATAGTAATAGGTGGACATGCATAACAACTGCATAGCAAGTAAACAGCACTGAATTAGGGGCAAACCAGCCAGACATGAATAACCAAATGAAGATGACAAACTCCGAGGATTTTGGTCGGCGAAGACAAGATTTAGAACAGAATTAATTAACTACATAGGCCACGACCCCCCAAACACCTCCCAGTCCCCGCCATAGGACAAACAAGGAAGCGATGCAAGGCCGAGAACCACATGCAGATATAAGAGCTAATTTAATAGCCTCAGCAGGAGCTTTAGCTAACCTCAGAGTAAACAAAGTACAATAGGAATGGGAGTAAGCAATGCAGCAGCAGGAAGTAACTAGGCCTGTACAGCAGTAGTAAACAAATGAGTACACTGAGTTGTAGCTGCAAATAAAGGAGGCATAATGCTCTTAAGCATTGTCAACAGGCAGTGCAATGAGATTGCAGCAATAAGGTAAGTAAAACAAGCATGAGTAAGCTGCATAGCTAGGTTCAAGTAAATCTGAGTCAGGTGAAAGTAATAAAATATGCCACATGGACCAGCTATATTTGAGCTGAAACACACAGGTCAGGTTTACAGTTGCAATGCAAGTAATTTGAGAGTTATGAGTCACTGAAAACTAGCAGCATGAGCTCTGCATAGCAGTATGCTAGGAGCCTGGAAAAGCCCCCCCCCCCAAAAGGAAGTAAGCATACACAATAGAAGGCAAAATACAAACCAAAGCAGGAAAACAAACACAGAAGCCCTGCAGAGACAAGCGGGGGGGGGGGAGAGACCAGCCAGGGAGGCCCAAACCAGCTCAGGGGACAAACCGGTAGAGCCTTCAGCTGCAAAGAAAAATTGCTTCATAGTGAGGCTTAGAGGCACTACTTATATAGCTCAGGAAGTGGGAGTGGCTGGCTGCTTGGCCACTGAAATCTAGGTATAGCCTTACATTTATACTTGCCATAGAACCTTTGATCAGGTCTATTGCTAAGCATCCAAGCGTTTCAGGGTTTAAAATCAGCTCCTACACACTTAAAACCTTTGTGTTTGTTGATGACCTCCTTCTGACCCACGTTAAGTCGGTACAGTGTTATACTGCTCTTAAAAGTCTACTATCCCATTTTGAATCCCTTTCTGGACCACAGGTGAATTGGGATAAATCTTAGGCATTGTGCCCTAATCCCACACCTTTTCTTTTGCACAATCTAAAGGAAATGTTTGATAATAACTGGGTCAAGGACCAGATAACCTATCTAGGCCTTCAGATCTCCACTAGGTTAGACACTTTGATTTTTATTTATTGATTTTACTTATTGAGTTCTAGGATTACAAGTACCTTTGAACTAGAGGTTCATTTAAAAAGGTTCCACATCAAGCACTGCAGTGTAAACAGTAATGGTAAATACACTAGGGTAACAGGTGTATATGACAAAAAATGGAAGGTACAAATACAGGATTACAGAATAACAGGAGACAGGATATGTGGTATAAGAACAATAAGTTGCAGTCACAGTAGTGACATTGTCAATAAGTGCAGGTGGTATACATTAATGAGGTTCGTGGTCATACATTGTAGTGTAAGCAGCAAAAGTAAATACAATGGTGTAGCAGGCTTATGAGAGACAAAGAAATGGATAAAACAAGGTTGAATTGCAGGAAAACAGGAAATAGGATATGTAGTCCATAAACAACAAATTGCAGTCACAGCAGTGACATTGTCAATATGTGCAAGTAGTGGCAAGAGGTACAAAGAAGGGTTTGGGTGGGAGGAGAGGATGAGAGGAAAAAGGGGGAGGGATGCGAAGTTAATAGGGTGAGGGAGCCTCTGGGAGGACTGGCAGGAGGAGTGCACAATTGGAGAACTAGGGGAAAGAGGGTGTGAGAACCTGAGGAGGGTGGGCAAATATAGTGTAAAGAGTCAGAGGGAACAATCACAGTTACTAAGAGAGATGAGGTAATGGCAACGTTTAAATTTGTAGGGGCCAAGCTTTTGCTCTGCAACAACTTCAAGAGGGAGGCGATTTAGCCAGGTAGGAGCTCTGAAGCAAAAGGTACGCTGTGCTTGGGATGTCCTGCAGAATGAGACAAGGTACGACTGTTTGGTTGCACTACGCATATAGCATGGGTTAGGTGTGGACACTAGCAAAGACTGGGTGGCAGGGGAAGTGAGGCTAATGATAATTTTTTTCACGAATGGCAGGTCTGGTAGGAGATCCTACCTTTTAGATGGAGCCAGTGGTTTGTTTGTAGACTTTGCACGTATGGGTTCTTTTCTCAGCACCTGTTACAAGCCGACAGGCCTTGTTCAGTGCAATCATTACTCTTTTTAGTGTAGAGACAGTAGCAGATCCGTAGACAACTAACTCATAGTCTACGATAGACAGGATTGAGCTGGTTACAGCTAACCACAGAGCCTCAGGGGTCAGGCAGTGCTGGTGTCAGTAGAGGATCCCTATCCTAGAGTTTGCAGCCTTAGAGATTTGGTTGACATGATGGTTATACGAAAGAGTGCTATCAAGAATAATCCTAAGGTATTTGAATTCCTGCACTTTCGTGAGAGGTTGGCTTTGACTGTTCAGAATAGTTAGGTTGGCTGCTCTATTTTTGTTGTGTGTGCTGGAGAACAGCAGCGCCTTTTTTTTTTTAAATTCATGAATAATTTATGCCGACCAAACCAGGTCTCAACTGAACTAAAAATAAACTGTAGGTCACTGGAAAGAGTGAGAGGGTCCACATGGCATGAAAATAGGACAGCGTCGTCTGCATTAAGGATTATAATATTGTTACAGGCAGTTGGAAGGTTATTAATAAAGAGGTCAAATATTAGGGGTCTAAGAATGGACCCTTGTGTGACCCCAGACCACACAGGGAGGCTAAGGGAGAGAGTATCACAAATTTTGATTTTCTGCATTCTACCCACAAGATATATTCCAAACCAACTAGTGACTTGAGACAAGAGACCTAGGGCAGGGACAGAGTTCAGAAGGAGCTGGTGATTAACAGTGTTGAAGGCCTTGGTTAGGTCAATGTAAATTGCACCAAGTGTGTGGCCATGCTCAAAAGCCCTATGAATGTGATCAGTGTACTCAAGAAGGGCAGTGGTTGTGCTGTGAGTTTTTCTAAAGCTGTGCTGCTCTGGACATTGAATGTTGTGTTTGTCCAGGTATTCTGACAGCTGATCCGAGACGATGCGCTTGAGGGCTTTAGAAAGAGGAGGAATGATTGATATGGGGTGATAGTTGGAGAGTTGTGACCTGTCTCCACTATTTGAATAGGTGTTACAATGGCAGCTTTCCATTGTTGGGGAACTTCCTAAGGTAGAGTGATAAATAAAAGAGTTTGGAAAGAGGTTTCAGGACAACATCAAGTGAAAGGTTAAGAAGTTTTAAGTCCAGGGAGTCATTGCTAAATCTGGCTTTACCAAGCACCATTTGGAGGTATTTTTTGGATTCAGCAAGGATGACTCTCCAAAAATATAAGGGTGGGGTACTGGTGGGGGGGGGGGCATTGTTTTATTGTTGCCTGTCAAAGCAGTAGCATTGAAGAAGTTGGGGGGAGCACACCACTAAGATCCATGAAGGTGACATTGAAGGAGTCTGCTATTTGTTTATGGTCTTGTATAGCAGTGCCGTTAACTTCAATCATGGATGGGGATGTTTTATTGGGCTTGCCCGTAATATCTTTAATGTTATCCCAAAAGTTACTGCTATTTCCCTAGGAGTTTGTGAGCTCACTCTTACAGTGGGCCTGTTTGGCTCTGCAAATTTCCTGGGCACATAAATGTCTGGCTGCTCTGTAAAGTTGCATATCACCCTGTCAGCCAGTTGACGTTGCATGGTGCCAGAGATTGTCTCCATCTTTTATCAAATTTAATAGGACTGGGGTGATCCAAGGGTTAGTTGATCCCCTTAACTTTCTTTTCTGGAATGGGGCAAACTTGTCACATGCTTCGTTAAATTGTGTGATGAAGTAGTTTAGTGCTTGATCCATGCTGTTACTGGATATATCTAGGGGGGACCAGTTACTTTGAGCAAGGAAGACTTGAAAATGTTTGAGTTTCTCTTTTCTTAGGATGCACTGGTATGTAAATTTAACCAGAGGTTTGGGTGTCTTGTTGTACCACTGGCACATAACTGGTGAGTGATCACTCATTGAATAGGGGAGAGCTATGGTGTTGGTGATTCTGTCTGGGGTGTGATGAGGATCAGGTCTAGGAGGGAGCTGTTACAAGTCCTGTGGTTGATTTTCATAGGGGTGGGTACCATCTGAGTAATGCTGAGGCCGCAAGAGCGTCTTTATATGGGTCGGCTTCAGGGGCAAGCCAGTTAACGCTGAAGTCACTCAGTACCACTGTCTCTGTGCAGTAGGGTAGGTTTTCCAGGTAGTCGATGACCATTTTAAAGCCAGATGCCTGGTAACGTGGAGGTATATAGACAGATATTATGGTAAGTGATGCCCCATGTTGGCAAAGGATTATTTTGACTGCTAGTGCTTGGGGTTTTTGCAGGGGGGGAGGGCTCTAGGGGAGGACTTGTCCTTTTAAGGTATCTTTCAGATATATAGCACAACCCCCTTCCCTTTTTCCAATCCTGTCTTGCCTAAACAGGAGGTAACCAGGGAGGGAGATAGCAGTGTCAGGGATCTTTGGGGAGAGCCACATTTCATTGAGGGATAGAACATCAGATCTATGCTGTGTTACCCAGACTTGTAGGTCATCAAATTTTATGAACATCAACTTTCTGCCCCTACTCTGAGACATAGAGTTAGATTTAACCAGATGGAGTCACCTTAATCTTTCACTTTGGGTGAAAGTTAATTCTATAAAAATGATTATTGCTCACAAACTGTTTTATATTTTTCAATACATTCTGATCCTGTTAAAGAAGAACTTACTCTGCAAATTAGGCACTCTCATAAGGAAATTCTTATGGGACTCTAAGCCCCCCAGACTGAGCATCGAGAAGCTTAGGGCACCCCACAAAGCTGATGGGTTAGTTCTTCCTCACTGGGAATGATATCAATGGGCTTTTATTTTCAAACAAGTATCTGTGCACATATGGGTCAGTCAAATTATCTGCCATAGGACCCTTTATGGTTCCAAATGGGGAAAACAATTTTGGCGGCCAACTTATTAGCTAATTTCCGATACATTGCCACCCCCCCCGGCCTAAAAGACAACCCTTGTTTAGTTCATACTTTCAGAGTTCTTAAAAGGATCAATACGGCCATCAATCCTACCCTTCTCCCTTTGAAAACCATGCCCCTCTGGTCTAACCTCTTTATAATTAAGCAATAACGAATGAGAAGCTGGTCATTTCTGAAGGATTAACGACTGGTTGTGGGGATGGGTGGCCCATGGCACAGCCGAGGGTTGCCTTCCTTCAGCAGGTTGTGTCATTAATCCTTCAGAAATTATTGGCTTTGAGGTTGTTATTGTGACTATAAGTCTGAAATAACAACTTTCTTTTTTCCCATTTATCTTTACCACAATTCTACTTTTAATCAGAGTAGCACAAGCCATGTGTGTCGCACAGTGTCAGTTGGCAGCTGGATGGATCATTTTTAAGACATTAATGACCAATCCAGAAGCCAATCAGGAACCTCCTTGGGCTCATGAATAATTAATTAGACTTATAACCAGAGGTAATACCTTATTTATTATTTATTTAAATTTTGGTAACTGGGTGGGCCCGCTGAGACCTTGATGGTCCCTTTTTCAGGGGCAACCCAGGGTTAGTTACATGTACCTAGGGAAAAAGAAAACCAATGCTTTGATATTTACAATACAGCAAAAAGTACATAGTGTATAGGTACAGACATCAACAGTATAGAGTATAATACAACATTTACAACAAAGTGTACACATCTTTGTTAGGAACGGACATTCACATCTATCAAACCACATAGACAAGTGCAAAAACCAGTACTTAATTATCAATCTTGTTGTCCCTACATCTCTTTTGACTGAGTTCCCTAAACATCGACACCCTTAGCAGAATCCCATTGTTAGGCCTCAGCTAGGGCAGCAGCACTGAGACCCAGGGCTTAAGTGCAACTTTAGCCCTTTCTTGAAACCTGCAAGAGAGGTGCTATCCTGTAACTCTTTCGGGAGATCGTTCCAGAGCTTGGGTAGGGCTACCCTGGCTGACCGTTGACCCAGATACCTACTATCTAATACTGAGTGGTCCCGAGCAGGTATCAATGGAATACGTGGCATTCTGTCTGGTGACTCAAATACATTAATGTCCTTCTCTGAAATCAGAGGGAAGTTTAAATTACTTAGGTTTCAATTCCACTACTACCTACAACTTACTGTAGGTCCGCACTCAAAGAATCTACTCTCCTGGCTGACTACTTGTTCCTGTGAGCAATAGGTGGGGTCAAATTACTAAAATAGGACCACAGAAAAAAGGCACTAGCTTTATTTATAAAATCTTGACTAACTCCCTTTCATCTTCATCCCTGACTTCTTCAGCTAAAATGTAATGGGAAACTTAGCGTGGTGTATCCATATCTGACCAGGAATGGAATTCCACCTGGAAGCATGCTTACCGTGGCAATAGGGAGCTTCAAGGTAAGCTAATCCAATATAAGATCCTACATCAGTTTTATCTGTCTTCTAACAGACTTCTAGAATTGGGCCTAACAACTGACAAGAAGTGTTGGAAATGCCTTGAAATGGGCGCCACTTTATCCCATATGTTTTGGAACTGTCCCACTCTAACCAAATTCTGGTCAGATATACAGAATGCATGCAGAGCCAGTTTATCAACCACCCTGCCCTCTCCCCTCATATTTATATTTTAGGAATTTTTCCATCTTCCATCCCCCTTTTCACCACCAGAAACTGGTTCTCAGCTGCAGTTCTTGCAGCCAAATGTGTAATCCTTAAATACTGGAAAGACTCAGAAGTGTTCTCACTGACTGAAGGATTCAACCAAAAAAGCTACATGGCAAATGACGTAAGAATCTCTTATATGCTCTCTGACAGGATGGATACATTTCTGAATGTCTGGGGCCCTTTTCTACAATTGAGTAGTAATTAAACCCTTATGCTGTCTCTGTAGGCCTGTTATAGTGTTCTTGCTCTTTGCTACCTAATTTACAGTGTACTTAGTATAAGCTGTTATTGCTATCCTGCTAGTTATAGTAGTAGTAGTAGTAGTAGTTCCATTAGACAAAACCTCGCTAGAACTGAAATTTCTAGTTGGCAAATACTGTTTGTATATATGTTAAATATAATGTAATTCATCTGTATAATTTAATGCTAATTGTTGTAACCTGTCCTTTTCCTTGACTTCCTTTTTATTATCAGTTAACATTATCATGTAGAGTGTTGGAATGCTGCCTGGAACAGGGGATCCTGCTCAAAGAAATCTATCTGCCAGGAGTTCAGAAAACTCTAGCAGATGAGCTCAGTCAAACAGAGGCTGATCCTCATGAGTGATCATTAGCTCCAGATGTCATGAGATCACTATTTGATGAATGGGGCACTCCGGATTTGGACATTTTGCATCCTCACTCAATGCCAAACTGCTTCAATTCTGCTCCGAAAGTCCACAACATGGCATTTTCTGTTAGGATTCATTCAGACTGCCACTACAAAATCAGTTTCTGTGTGCATTCCCTCAAGTTGGATACTGCAGAGGGAAAGATGATTCTGTTAGGCCCCTTGCTGGCCTTGACAGATATGGTTTCCTCTGTTGAACAGACTTTCGGTTAGCAAACCAAGGACTCTACTACTCAGTACAGGCTTGCTGACACAAGGTTAGATGGTCCACTCCAGCCTACGTTCCCTTCATCTTCAGGCCTAGCTCTTGAACAGATAGATGTGAACAGGTAAAAGATATCTCAGAGGGTCTCTGAAATACTTTTGGCTGCTCTTAAGCCTTCCACTAGGAAGACATACACAGCCAAATGGAAAAGACTTTCCATCTGGTGCTTGAAAACACACATGGATCCCTTTTGATGTCTACCCGACAAGGTTCTGGAGTACTTCCTGGACAATGTCGAATCCAGGATTTTAAAAATGGTCATGCTACAATAATGAATAGGAACAGGATAAAAGGGATGGGCTGTCAGCAAGCAGTCAGAAAACCTGTTTCTATTATCTTGTACTGAACACGGTAACTATTGGTAGTGGGCCATTGTGCAATTAATTTTTGTTGTGTTGGAACTGTATTATATTATATTTGATTGGTGATATTCCATACAAAGGTCAAAGAAGGGTCCTGCTGCAGCAGGATCTTTATTAGTGCTGGATCTACCACTGTTACTGGACCTTTCTGAAGCTGGTCTGCAGTATTCTGCAGTCAAGGTCCACTTCTGCACTATTTCAGCATACAAGGAACCTGTTGGTACCCTCTACCTGGCACATTTGCTACCATTCAAAAGGTTTCTCAAGAGCATCTTGCACACAAGACCTCCCATCAGGAAGCCAGTAGTTTCCTGGGACATCAACCTTGTGCTGGATATGCTCACTCACAAGCTTTTTTGTGACGTGTGACTTGGAAAGCAGCATTTCTGTTAGCTAACCCCTCTGCTCGCAAAATATCTGAATCTTAGAATCATAGAAACTTGACAGCAGAAAGAACCTCCTGGCCCATCTAATTTGCCACTTTTCCTTACCACTAATCCTCCCTCCCCCCTCTGCAAGACCTCATCCCCCACCTTGTGCCTGTCCCATGCTCTCTTGAAGCCTGACACTGTTTCGGACTCTACAACCTCCTACAGAAGCTTGTTCCATGCCTCCACTTCCCTCTCAGTGAAGAACCACCCCCTCACATTGCCTCTGTAGTTTCCTCCCTGTAGTCTCAACCCATGCCCTCTCATTTTAGTGCCTTCATTCCTGAGAAATAACTGTCCTGAACACACTCTGTTTATCCCTTTGACATATTTAAAGTTCTCTATCATGTCCCCTCTCTCCCTTCTACTTTCCAATGTGTAGAGTCCCAATTCCCTACACCTCTGTTCATACAGTTTGCCCTTCATCCCCTGAATCATCTTTGTTGCTCTTCTCTGTACCCACTTCATCATATCTATGTCTTTGGACAGGTATGGCCTCCAGGATTGGACTCCTTACTCAAGGTGCAGCCTTAACCTTGGTACAGGGGCATCAGTACCTCTCTCCTTCTGCTAGTGATTCCCCTGCCTATACATGCCAGCATCCCATAAGCTCTCCCCACCACCCTGCTACATTGATTTCCCACCTTGTAGTTATTAGTCACCACTATACCCAGATCCCTCTCCTGCTCCATAACCCTGACTTCCTAACCCCCCAAGAGTGTACCCTGCCTTTGGGTTCCTGTGCCCCAGGTGCATAACTGCACACTTTTTGATTTTGAATTTAAGTTTCCAGGTCTCTGCCTACACTCCAGTGCCCTCAAGTCCTGCCTCATGTCCTCAACACCCTCTGCAGAGTCCACCCTATTACAGATTTTCGTATCATCTGCAAAGAGGGCCACCCTTTCCTTGAGTCCTACTGCTATATCGCTGATGTAGATATTGAAAAGGAGTGGTCCCAGGACTGACTCCTGGGGGACCCCATTTGTTACCCTCCCTGTCCTGGAGTGCACCCTATTTACTACCACCTTCTGGGTTCTGTCTGTCTGTCAACAAGTTTTGTACCCATCTAACTATTTTGTCCCCTACCCCATACTGTCCAGCTTGATGACCAGTCTTCTGTGGGGTACAGTGTCGAAAGCCTTGCTGAAGTCCAGGTAGGCAGGTAGGCTACGTCCACCCCCCTGGTCAGTCACCTGCATGACCCACTCAAAGAACTCAATCAAATTGGTCTGGCATGATTTTCCTTTTGAGAACCTGTGCTATCTGTCGTCCATCAGCCCATTTTCCTCCAGGTAATTCATCACCCTCTCCCTGATGAGTGCCTCCATAACCTTCTCCACCACTGCTGTGAGACTGACAGGGCGGTAGTTTTCCCTCGACTCCTTGCTCCCCTCCTTGTGTATCAGTACCATGGTCACCTCCTTCCAGTCTTCCAGCACCCTACCAGAATCCAGAGACAAGTTGAACAGCTTTGCCAGTGGGGCAACCAGTTCCTCTCTCAGTTCCCAGATCACTCTTGGATGAAACCTTTCCAACGGTCTTGTCCACCTTCAGCTTGCCAAGCTCCTCCCATATCCTCTACACACTGAAGGGACTCGTGTCCACCCTATGCCCCTTCCCCTCCACATTAGCTCAGGCCCCCCGCCCTCTCCCTCATTCATGAATATCAAACCAAAGTACCTATTTAGTTCTTCTGCTTTCCCCCATCCTCTTCCAGTGGCTTCCCACCCTTGACCCACAGCCTTACGAGCCCCTGTCCAGTATTCCTTCTTTCTCCTAGATATCTAAAGAATGTTTTGTCCCCTCTCTTGGCCTGTTTTGATATTTTTTCCTCAGTGTTGGCCTTCGCCTTCCTTATTATCTTCCCTGCCTGCCTCCTCATTTCCCTATAAACCTCTTTGTCTCCTTCCTTTTGTGTTCTCTTGTATTCCCTGAAAGCCATCCTCCTGCCCCCAACCACTCTCATGACTTCCCTAGTGAACCAGTATGGCCTGCGCCTTGTACCCTTCCTAACCTTCCTAATACACACATGCGTGCCTCCCTCATCTGGTCTCTAATAGCTCCCCATAACTCTTCCACATCATTCGCATTTTCCATACCTTCCATCCCCTCCGTCACTATCTGTATCAACATGCCAAAGTCTGCGCATCTAAAGTCCAGCACTGTTGTGTTTGTATGGTGTGCCTCCTTCCCTGACAGTCCTGTGGTCACTGTGTCCCAGGTTCTCCCCCTCCACTACCTCCTCCACACTTTCCCCATTCGTCAAGACCACTTCCAGTAGGTTGTTTGCCCTAGTTGGCTCTTTGATCAACTGCTGCAGGAACACCCCCTGTAGTGTCTCCAGAATCCCTCTGCTTCTGGCCCAGGCCACCTCTGGAATGGACCAGTCTATGTCAAGGAGTTTCAGGTCCCCAACCTGAAGTGTTTCCCCTTTGAGTCATTGTCTTGATGGTCTGTAACATCATCCTGTCCTGTTCTTCCCCTTGTGTCGGTAGCCTGTAGACTGCCCCAGTCTCAAAGATTCTCCTGCCCTTCTACTCAGTGTTATCCAAAGTAGTTCAGTTCCCCTTCCCCCTCTTGCCCCTCTGTAACCTTTATGTCCTTGCTGATGTATAGTGTAACCCCCACCCTTTGTCTGTCCTAGCCCTCCTGAACAATCTGTAGCCAGGGATAGCCATCTCCCATGTGTGAGCGTTTGTCCACCATCTTTCCGTGATTGCAATTATGTCCAGCCCTTCATGCACTATGATGGCTACTAGTTACTCTATCCTATTTGCTATGCTACTGGTGTTGACCACTAAACCCATCCACCATAGTTCTTCCCTTCCTCTGCCTAAAGGCATGCCAGACCCTAGTACATCAGCCCTTTCTCGGGGGGGGGGCTAGAGCCCCCTTCTCAGCTGTAATTATCTGTGGTTTTACTCCCAGCCCCCACATTTAGTTTAACTCATATGCTTTTTCAAAGAACTCCCCCAGCCTACATTTTAGTACAGCTGCCCCTTCTCTGTTAAGGTGCAGCCTGTCAGGGGCAAAGAGACTCTCATCATCCCACATTGCCCCCCAGTCCCTCACCAGCCCATACCCCATCTGCTTACACCACCTAATCAACCAGTTATTGAATTCCATTATCCTTTGTTTTCTTTCTGTACTGGCTCTGGGCACTAGCAACACCTCTGAGAAGGCTATAGATTTGAAGCAGAGATCACTGCAAAATCTAGCCAGAGCCCTAAATCTCACCTGCACCTCCAGGAGACTATTTTCTTCCAGATTGTTTGTCCCTAGATGGAACACTAGATGTGATTTTTCACCCTGTTCCTTACCCCTTGAAGAAATATGGTGGATTACCTCCAGCGCCATCATTCCCAGCAGGCATTCCACCCAAGCTCCCAAGCTGCGCTGTTTCTGCCCCCCTCCACACACACACTTGATACCCTTTATGATCGAGTCTCCAATCAGTAGCACCTAGCCCCCTTTTTCCTGAAATCTGAAATCCATGCTTTGGTCACAGATCCTCAGTATACTGTTTTCCTTAAGGACAAGGCAATTTCCATATACACTCCAAGTTCCTAATGAAAGCGTTGAAATCTAGATTTAGTAGTTGCCGTATTGGTCCTTGCAAGAATAGATCCAGAAGCAAATGATTTGATACCTTTTAATGGACCAACATAGATGTAACAACAAGAACAAAGTGCTCTAGCTTTCAGACCAACCAGTCCTTCTTCAGAAGCTCATGGCAGTTGTTTAGATTCAGAAAATACAATACTTATAACAGCTAGATAATGCAGAGAAAAACAGAAAAAATCCCCATTGGTTTAAAATACTCATTTAAAAAAAAAAAAAAAACAGAAGATAATGTCAGAGAAGTTTAACAGTACCATACTGCCTTCAGCCAGAAGCAACCTTGGGTTAAACGTGCTTGGTGAAACACACATACAAAGAATCCTACTGCATATAAATTTAATTGACATAAGATAACACTGCTGAAGCAGATAACTCTAAATCAAGCTATGAGTGTCACAGTTAGTATAAGGATGTGATTACTGAAGAGCAGCTCCACCCAGATTAAAGACAAACTAAGATTGTTATAGGGCTCATGAAGTTTCAATGTCTGCATTATAGACAAGAATTTACCAGTAAAGTTGTCTTAAAGACATCAGTGCACACTGTGTGATGTGTAAACCTAGCTGGACCTGTCACCCAGCTGTACTCTCCAGCTAGATATAAGGCCCAAGAAATTTCAAAAACCTCAGGACTATATAAATGATAATTTAAATATAAATTGTTAATATTAGTGTCAAACAAAAAACTCTAGTCAAGGAACCTCAAGAAATTAAGACCATGTAGCCTGTTATGTACTGATGTCAATATACACTGAGAATGTAACAACTTGATGTACCACAAGCGTCTAAGGAATCTGAAAAAGAGATAAAAATGTAATTTCTCTCCTCCTTCTCTTCATACAAACAATACACCTAACCCACCCACATCACCATAATGTGGGTGGGAATCTATAACTTTAAGGAGATGTTGTCTCTCTCTCTCTCCCCTTTTCCCTCTCTCTCTTCTCTCTCTCTCTCTCTCTCTCTCTCTCCCACAGACACACACACACACTCTCTCTCTCTCTCTCTCTCTCAGTGAACCTATATTCACTTCAGTCACTGCAATTGTTCCCCAAAGGAATCCAACTTGTCATGAAATCCTGAGTAAAAGGGCTTATGTCTCCTAATACCTACAGATCAAAAATGTGACACTATTTAACTGTACTACTATCTGCATAGTAACATTTCCAAGGATACTGGATAGAACCACCATGAAATAAACCGGCCACCCTCCCCAGGATAAGGTAACTAGAAATGAATATAAAGTATGTGTGTAAGACCAGAAGTCTAACATACCTACATATCCACAAATTACTACAATATTAGCCTAATGTAAAAAGATCTGTGCAGGACCCCCATGCAAATGAGATCATGCACCCCAATATGTACAGTTACAAAAATTATATGTGACAGTATATGATAACACTCCTGTATGTACAGTAGCAGGCTAGGTAATCTGAATATGGTGCAATGGAATCAATCCCACCCCCCAGGCAAAGATAAAAAGTAAGGAGGAATTAATATTCATTATGTGTGTGAAGTAAAAATAGTAACACATTATAACTCCATATATCTAAATAGAGACTTACCTCAATGTGACAGCAAGCCCCACATCTGTTATATCACATACCTTACAACATATACCCACACACATACATACACACACGCACCCACATCCCACACATGCTGAAGTCCTATAATATGTCAGTCTAAAGAAGAAAAGGTCTGTGGATGTTAGTTTCTGTAGTGTCCCATAAAACCAAGATCAGCGTTCATCCCATCTGCTACCATATTGAGATGTAAAATAAATGTAATCTCAAAAGCTCATCTCTGTTGTGTGTTTTTGAGATTTCCTTTTAAGACCATTACTGACATATCTGAGATTGAGTGGTCAGGCTGGGAGAAGTGGTGCCCCACTGGTTTTTTTCAGTCTTCTTTGCTGTAATAGTATGTCTGTACGAGTTCATCCTAGTGCGGAGCTGTTGGCGTGTCTCTCCAACATAACCTGTTTGTGGACATCTCTTGCACTGAATGAAATAAACAACATAATGAAAGTGTTGTCACAGTTCTATCTTAACTAGGCCTCAGTCCTGCCTACCTACCTACAGAACGAGGGGAGAAAAGACTCTCCACTCACTGAATGTTAAAAGGATCCTTAGGTTTTATCTGGCCAGAACCAAAGACTTCAGTCAATTCAAACACTTTGTCTCCTTCTATCCTAATCAGAATGGACAGCCTGTTGCAATCAAGTGCATTTCTGCCTGGATTGTGAACTGCCTTTGCCACTGCTATGCTATGGATCAGGTGAAACTGGAGGGCAGCGTACGTGCCCACTGCACCAGAGTGGTTGTCATGTCTTTGTCAGAGATATATTCTGTGCCTATTGGAGAAATTTGCAGAGCTGCAACTTGGAGCACAGTGCACACTTTTACAAAGCATTATGTCTTGGACATCCATGCCAGGCAACATGCCACCTTTGGCAGGACAATCCTGAATGGATTACCATCCTGAGTGAGCCCTTAGCTACAGCCTCCCTAGTTTGGAGGACTTTTTCTGAGCTTGGTACTCTGACCCACTAGTAGGAATCAATGATGAAGACTGATTCTTGGATGATATTGAAATTACATACTTACCATAAGTCTTGATCTTTCAGAATATCTTCACCACTAATTCACACGCCTGCCCACCATCCCCCAGACTCACTCCAGTATGGATGTGTTTGTCTTCACCCTTTATACTTGGTTTGGGCTGTGAAGACATTGTGATACTGGATTTGATTGCCCTTCTTCTACTGGCCACCAGGACTATCTTATGTCCTTTGGTTTAAAATGCATTGGTTATTGTTAGGTTATGATGCTCACCTCTTCTGTAAAAAATGTACTGAGGCAGTTGGGGGCTGGTAGTGCTGTATATCAGTGGGCACGAGTGTCATTGGATGACAGTGCACATGTAGTGTCTACTGTGTTACCAGCCTTCTGTAAAGTTCTATCTCCCCATGGAACCTAGCGCCTCCAGCTAAGACCCACTAGTGTGAATCAATGGTGAAGATATTCTGGAAGATCAAGAATTACAGTCAGTACATAACTAAAATGTTTGCTACACCCTGTCTGGCAGCCTGCAATGACTTCTTCACCAGAAACCAGAGTGTCCGATGAAAGACTTCTGCAAGTGCACCTCGGCTGGCATTCTGTCATGACCTTTCCCAGGCAGTTAACGTCTTCAAATCAGGGAACAAGGAGTGCCCTCTACAGAGTCCCACTTTGCTGCAGCAAAGGTTCTTCTGGCCTCTCCTGAAGGCACATCTCTTGCGCTTCAACTAGTACACTACTCCACTTGAAAAAGGAGCCCCCTTTTGTGTCCTTCCACTTTCTTGTAAATTCACAACCTGTACACATGCGATGCTGACAGTACAAAAACAAGAGACACACAAATACACAAATGTGGTGGTGTATATATTTTTTTTCAAAGTTACATAAGTCATAGTTCCAGAGGGCGGATGCCTGTGTAGCGAATCAACTACAATAAAGTGTTACACACCAAAAGTACACAGTACTGTTATTGCACAGTACTTTTCTGTAGTTATGCAACTTTCAGGCACACACTACAATTCAGGGAAGATTTATGACACAGACACAAAAGAAGGAGCCATACAAATAAATACACAAATGTGCTGACATCCATTTTTTTAGTTAAGTTACAGAAGTTGCAGCGCCAGAGAGTGAATGTCAGGGTAGAGGAGCAAGCAAAACAAGGTTTCACACACCAAAACTGCACAGTATTTTGTCACAGTACTCAATGTCTGGTTATGCAACTTGCAGTAATGCACGTGTATGGAGGATAGATTTATGAGGGAGGCAATACAGTTACAGAAACCACAGTGGCAGAGGATGGATGTCTGGATAACAGAGCAACTACAACACGGTGTCATGCACCAAAAGTACACAGCATTGTTCTCACAGTACGTTTCTGTAGTCATGCAACTTTCAGTCATGCTTTCAGGCTGAGGGTAGATTTATGACACAGACAGTACAAGAAAGAGACACAGAAATACACAAACGTGTTGATGTCTATTTGTTTTTAGGGCTGCAGATAGGCGGATCCTGCAGCCCTATTGTGTCAGCTCTAAAAATGAACTACAGGATTCAGACTGTAGAACGCTTCCTTTGGAGTTTTCAAATGATCCTTTCACTTTGCATTCCTTCAATTTAACCCTTGTAGTGCTGCAGACTGAACATCTCTCCAGGGCTCAATCAAATATATTCATTTTAGTTCTTTCAGCAGCCTAGGGATTAAGAAACAAATGTGGACAATCATCTCTCCTCCCCAAACTTGTAATGGTTCAGTGAGTGGGTACAAGAAACACATGGTTACTTTTGAGTCCAACTTGGTAAATAGCATTTTTAGAGCTAATTCAAGAGGACGGTTGATTAGACCATTTTCAACACTGTTTTCTCAGCTTTTTTTCATTGCAATGTGACATGCAATCTTTGGAGAATAATAATTTAGTGACATGTCATTGGACAGATAGCATCAACTGCAGTAGTGTCAAATTACAGTCTTAGTCAACTCTCCCAGTGTGTGCGTGTGTGTGTGTGTGTGTGTGTGTGTGTGTGTGTCAGCATTTCCTCTGAATAGTTGATTTATGTTAACCCTTTCTGGACCTAATTAGTGGCATTGGATGTAGGAAGGGTTGTAAATGCTAGGCAGCTAATGTTTTAGGGAGGGATTACAAAGAATGAAAGCGATGTGAACTGCAGTGTTCCACTGTAGGGCACCCTCCTTTTCCCTGTATTTTCCATGTAAAACTGGGACAAAACTTCTGTACATTTTTCTGTATGCTCAGATCAATACACGTACACAACTGACTGTCTGTCAACTTATGCCTATCAGTAAAATCACTATAACAAATGTAATCCTTACCCAGGTATGCCATTTCCATCTTGACAGCACTACCTGGCGGGCTGGGTTCAGGGAGAAATATGTCACTCGGCACATTGGCTAGGTTTGGCTACTCTGCAACAGGGGTACCCAAGTAACTCTGGACAAAGGAAGCAATTACTGTAATGTCCAATACCAGAAGTGGGATTCTAAAGTGTGGCTTTTATTCACATCCAACAGAATAACAAAGCATAGATGGACCCCCACAGGGCTACACTCCTGGTAATTCAGATTTATGGAGATCAGAACACATCCTCATTCACTTTAGCCCTCAGGCTCTGAAACACACTGGGCACATAGCCCCAACTTGTACGCTGCTCTGGGTTTTCCCTGGCTCAGCTCCCTTGCCAGCCCTTTGGACACATTCCATATAGCATTGAAACATTTACTGGTGGCTCTCTAAACCACCTATGAGTACTTCTGGCTCCAAACGGGAGTCTTCCTCATCAATCCCACATCTGGGTACTTTCCTCAGGCATGGGCCAAGTACCTGAGAGAAAGCAACAGGTATTACAAAGCAAACCCATAGAGGTGAATTTGGTTACTACTGATGGGGGGGTCTCCCACCTCTCACTTCCATAATTCATACCCGGCCATTTCTCTGGACTGTAATACCTCATCTGTTAAAACACTTTGCTGTGTAGATTCTCTTTAAATGTGTTCACATTAAATCTACTGTCTTTACATTCCATTTGTGCCGAACTTGAACATACTTAATAAGTGGCTGTGTCCATTACTCTAGATCCCCCACAGAGTTAAGCAGTCCAATCCCCACATCTTCCAAACTGTACTTGGCTGTCTTTTCCTGACCCCACAGTAACAGTCACTTTAGTTTTATCTTGTTTCAGGTGAAAACACATGGCACTTTAGCAGAGCAAACTCACCCTTACATTGCAGGTGCCCCACAGGCGTTTTCTCCTCAAAGGAAATCTTGTCCAGAACTTCTGGTGCATCAGCACGAACTTAAATCAAGCAGCTTCTTTTTTCCCTAGCCGGACCAGGGGGGTTGCCCCTGGAGGCAGGCTGATTCCTCCCCCCCATCCCCGCAGGGATGGTGCCCTGAATCACTCAAAGTGGTCACTACCACTTCAATGTGCTCTTCTTGTGTTCCTCTTCAGGTGGGAACACACACCTATATCAAAAAATAGCTCTTTGACAGAGCTTAGAGCTCTGAGGGCCTGCTTACAGCAGAGCACCTCCTTCCTCTACTACATACTGCAACAGACTCTACTGAACTAACTTCAAATCCCCAACGTTCTACTCTAACCTTCAACTGCAACATTCCAGTGTGGCTTATGCAGCTGTGACAGTTCTAAAATGATGTTATCCCTCAGTCTCAGCTGAGACTGAGAACAGAGTGAGACAGTGTGAAATCCATTTAACTGGAGTTTCACAAGCTGCCTTCCCTGCCTACCACTAGGTCTTACTGGAATTCTTGTAACCCCGGCTTACGGGGGGTTACACAAATGTTAAGGCTGTTTTTATTTATTTTAAATGGTAAAACTCACCTGCAACATATCACAGAGGCTATGGACAAATGCTGGAGTCTCTCAATCTTTGCTCTCAATGTTCACATGTCTCCAGAACCTCTTGATGGTATTTTAGCATTGTTACTATGTATTGACACAAACAGATAGCCTGGCTGAGATGCAGTATGTCATATTCAGTGGGTCATACTTTTATCCATTTTGGCAATGTACTGACACAGGATAGCTTTGATGAGATGCAGGATCTCATTTTGAGAGGGTCCTAATTTTATCCATTTCTACAATATACTGATACATGTTAGCCTGGCTAAGATGCAGTATCTCATTTTCAGTGGGGTCTTACTTTTACCGGTACTGACTTAAACTATGCACATGTGAGTCTGGCACATATGTAGTCATGTCAGTGCTGCCATGATATGGCTGACTATGGGCAATTGGAACTCTTACGGTTTTATACTTGTAGGAAGGGGAAAGAAATGCTAGGCAGCTAATCTTTTAGGGTTTTCATAGGTTGCAAGGGACATCCTAGGGAATTATAAAGAATGATAGTGGTGTCAACTGCAGTATTCCCAGATTGAACAAAGCATTTCTCTATAGGTCACCCTCCTTTTCTCTGTATTTTTCGTGTAAAACTGGGACAAAACTCCTGTACATTTTCCTGTGTGCTTGAATCAATCCATGTACAGAACTCATTTTATTATGCCTGTCAGTAAAATCAATATAACAAATGTTAAGGCTCTTTATATTTATTTTAAATGGTAAAACTCACCTGCAACATATCACAGAAGCTCTGGAAGGCTCAGCCCCTGATGTTCACGCTAGTCTCCGCCTCATCATCAATCCATCGCTGGGGACGGGTGGGGGCTGGGTGGGCTGGCAGCTGGGTGGGAGGACACTAGACTACCAGGGTAACAGGATCATCGTCTATGTTAGTAATGTACAGTATGGGAGGGGGCACTAGACTACCAGGGAAACAGGGATATTTACATATTTTATTAATATACAGTTTTGGAGGGGGGTCACTAGACTACTGGGGAAATGGGGTATTTACTTATTTCATTTATGTACAGTTTGGGGGGGCCCACTAGACTACCAGAGATTTGGGATTCTGTTATTATTTTATGGTTGAGGGGGCCACTGGACTATCAGGGCAGATGACGTGCCACATCTGCGTACCGTGACCGGTGGGGAGCCGCGGGTGGGGGGTGCACTGCGATCTGCGGAAGTGGGTTTGCAACATGCTGGCCAAGTACACCCTCTGTCGCGGCATACCTTGCCACACGCCAAGTAACAGGACTTGCTGTGAGGCCTTGCCCCTTCTAGAATGGGGCACAGGCTCAATGATGCAGTTGCGGTGGTGCAGCTGCGCTCGTGGCAACTTGCACCACCCTTCAGAATCGGCCCGATGTTCACATGTCTCCAGAACCTCTTGATGGTATTATAGCATCATTATAATGTACTGAAACAGCCGGCTAGCCTGCTGAGATGCAATATGTCATATTCAGTGGGTCATCCTTTTATCCATTATTGCAATGTACTGACACAGGATAGCTTTGATGAGATGCAGAATCTCATTTTCAGAAGGGTCCTAATTTTACCCACTTCTACAATGTACTGATACACATTAGACTGGTTAAGATGCAGTGTCTCATTTTCAGTGGGGTCTTACTCTTACCGGTGCTGACTTAAACTATGCGTATGTGAGTATGGCACATAGGGCCAGATATTCAAAAGGGTTGCGCCATGCTCAACAGGGTTGCGCATGCTCAAGTCCTACATTGTGCCATTCTGCGATATTCAGCAGGAGGCAGTTGCGTCACTGAAAACAGGCTGAGCAACAGCGCAATGCAAATGAATGCATGTTCAACAGGAGGGGGAGGAACCATGCATAAACTGCACAGCCCGATATTCAGCCGGGCTGTGCAGAGTTGTGCAGGTGCAACCCCAAACCTGAGCCTGCAGGACCTTGAGCCAAAAAAGGCTTAAGTGAGGCCACCCACAGGTGAGCTGCTGATGTGCAGGGCGCAACACAGCAGCTGCCACCTGTAGCTGGCTAACTCAGTCTCTGTGCCCCCCCAGCCCGATCACGGGCATAGTGTACTCCCCACCAGCCCGATCGCGGGCATCAATATAGCTCCCCCTCCCGTTCACATCCCTGGTGGTCAGTGGACGGGAAATACTTGATCGCGGGCAGAATGTAAAATGAACCCCAGACATCTCCCTGGTGGTCAGTGGACTTTAATACCTGATCGCGGACAGAATGTAAAATGAACCCCCAAACATGTTCCTAGTGCCCGATTGCGGGCAGTAAGTAAAATGCCCCCACCCGAACATCTCGGTGGTCCAGTGGACGAAATGCCCGATCACGGGCAGAATGTAATTGACACCCCCACCCAAACATCTCTGGTGGCTGGTGTCCCCCCCACCCACCCACCACAGCCCCACCACCCGCTCCCCGGCGGCTGGCGGGTGGCAGCATCCACCCGCCTGCCGCCCGCCCACCTCCGACGACTGCCCGGTAGGCCTGCACACCCACTGGTGCAGAGCAAGAGCCAATGGGCATGTAGCTCATTGCATATCATGACAGTCAGATTTGTGAATGATTCATTCACAGAATCGGACTGTCATCTATGTATGGTAAGCTACATGCCCATTGGTTCTTGCTCACCAACATCCCCAGCCAGGCCGTCAATCAGTGATGATGAAGCGGAGGCGGTGGATGCTACCGCCAACCCGGCTGCCGAGCGACGGTGGTAAAGGCGATACGTGGTGTGAGACACCAACCACCAAGAATGTGGGCAGAGATGATCAATACATTCTGCCAGCGATCAGCATTTCGGTTCACTGGACCACCGAAGATGACCGGGTGAAGCACCTACTGCCCGTGATCGGCACAAAGAGGCTATGTTCGAGGGTTCATTACTTCTGCCAGCGATCGGTACATTCAGTCCACTGGACCACCGAAGATATGCAGAGAGTGGGGAAGCCACATTGCTGCCCGCGATCGGGCTGCAGGGTGCGTTGGTCCCCGACAGCTGCTGCCTGGCAGGGCGGCCAGGCGCAAGTCCTCGGGGATCGGCGCACCTACATGCTAATGGCATGCAAATGGGGCCATAATCAGATGCAAATGGGCCCCCCTGCGCCTTACATGAATTATGGCCCCATTTGCATGTCACCTTTTGAATATCGTGATTTTGCACATGGCGCAATGGTACTTGGCCACCGCAAGTTGAATGCTCCACTCTGACAACTTGTGGTGGCGCATGTTTCACTGCGTCATGCACAGTGGCTGTGGCTGGGGGGTGATATTCAAAGGAGTTGCTCAATAGCACAACTCCTTTGAATATTGCCTGGGCCACACCCCTGCGCAACTATTTTGTGCAGCACAAGGGCTTGCGCCTCAGAATGGCGCAGTTTGAATATCCAGCCCACACTGTATGTAGTCATGTCAGTGCTGCCATGATATGGCTGACTATGAGGCAAACTGCACATGTGCAAGTATCACACATGCGCAGTTCTGTAACAGGAGCAGTATCAGTTACATCTGACTCTGGTTCAGCGAGAGCACCTCATATTCTTTTCAACACGCTTTACAATCCAAAAAGCTCACCACAGCCGTATCGGCTCAGTGCTGACAAAAGCTAAGGGATGGGCAACACTAGGAACTGCTCTACTGTCTTCATGTCCCCAGTCTCTATTGGCAGGTCAGTTTAGAAGGCCATCACCTGCCCACCCGGTGGTGCAGAGGGTTGAGGCATCTAGCCTTACCTCATGTCACACTGGTGACCCATATTTGGGACCTACCTTGGGTCATCGAGGAGCCGGCCTGGGTGAAAGGTAGGAGCAGGACTGAGCCACCTATCGGCAGCTCTTCTTTCCTGGGGTCGACACTGTCCCCCCTGTAGCAGGGCTTGATTAAGTAAAGCTATATCCGAATTTCCTCCCTGTGGACCAAGTCATACTTTTTCAATGCCAAAAAAAAATAGCAATGCATTCCTTGACTTTGAATAAATTTCATATGGGGTGGTATTATACGTTGCACATTCTTGTGTTGTATGATTCTAGTATGTTCATCTATTAAAACAGCAGTGCAATAATCTGGTTAAAATGTTGGCCAATGCATTTTTATGCTATTTTAGATTGACACTTACCTTCTGACTTGTATGATATCCTTCTTTCCTTAGTCTGAATCTGCTTTAGTACTTCTTTCATGTCTGAAATAATAAAAGGAGCACTCATTTTATCCCTTGCTATGCCACAGACTGATATATCAGTCCAAAGTTCTATATGCTCTTAACTCTTTTGGCAGCCTAAGGGTTAATACAGTGTGGACCAGGTTTTCATCAGCATTTTTAGTTAATTTTGACCATCTGTTGTTTATACATCACTTCTGTTGTGTCTAAAATGAACTAGTATGCAGCAAGCAGTGCTCTCTGCCCTTACAGAACAATAGTTGTCCAAAAACAGCTACAAATACCGATGAAAACCTGGTTCGAGACACATTAAAAGGAGTGTTCCTTTTAATATTTCAGACATGAAAAAGGTACTCAAGCAGACTCAAACTGTGGAAAGAAGGGTATCATACAAGTCAGGCGGTAAATGGCAATCTAAAATAGCATAGAAAAGTATAGGTAAAAATGTTCAACAATTGTTGCACTGTTGCTTTAAGTTATAAGGCTATGCTGAATTTTACAAATGCAGGCTCATAACTTTGGCAATATTCAGTATTTTTACCACAACATTTCAACATGGACATTTTGGTACAGTGACTCATTAATGTGACTGCTGTCATTTTTCAACTCCTGCTCAAAATGTGTGTTTGCAGCCCAAAAGTTGATTTTGCAGTCCCTGCATGACATCTCCTTTAGGCCAGGAGATGAACATTTTCTCTGCCCTTCTTTATTAGGCAGGTTCATCACAAGGCTGTGTTGAAAAATAGGTGTAAAAATATAAAAAGAAAAATAATTTTCAATATTTTTTAACCCAAATTCCTCTCCTGCAGCCCTATCGGCTCTGGCCAGAATTTGTTTAGTTAAGTTACATAAGTCGTGGTAACAGAGGGTGGATACTTGGGTAGCAGGGTAAACACAACAAGGTTTCATGCATGAAAAGTACACAGTATATTTGTTGCACATTACTTTTTTCTAGTTATGCAACTTGCAATAATGCAGTTGTACAGATGATAGATTTATGTGTGAGACAAGACAACACAAGACAGAGACACACAACAAACACATAAAATTATTCAGGTATATACTTTTTTTCAAGTTCCAGAACTAGCAGTGACAGAGGGAAGATACCTGGGTAGTGGAGCAAGTACAACACGGTGTCATGCACCAAAAGTACACAGTATTGTTGTTGCACAGTACTTTTCTGTGGTTATGCAACGTTCAGTCACTCATTAATGCTGAGGGTAGATTTATGATGTAGTCAAGAAAGAAACACTCCAATAGACAAATGTGTTGACGTCTGTTTTTGTCTATTTTTTAGTCCAGGTACAGAAAATAGATTGAGGATGCCTAGGTAGCCAATCAACCACAACAAGGTTTCATGCACCAAAAATACACAAGAATGTTGTCACACAGTACTTTTCTGTAGTTATAGAACTTTCAGTCACACACTCAGCCTCAGGGTACATTTATGATGCAGACAATACAAGAAAGAGGCACACAAATACACACAAGTGCATGGACATTTTGTTTTGTAGTCCACTTACAGAAGTTGCAGTGACTGAGGGTTGATGCCTGGGTAGTGAATCAACCACAATGTATCATGCATCAAATGTACACAATATTGTTGTTGCACAGTACTTTTCTTTAGTTATTCAACTTTCAGTCATGCATTCAGGCTGAGGGTAGATGTATGAAACCCACAGTATGAGAAAGAGCCTCACAACTACACAAATGTGTTGATGTCAATGTCTTTTGTCCAGTTACAGAAGTCACAATGACAGAGGGCAGATGCCTGGATAGCAGAGCAACTGCAACAAGATTTCATGCACCAAAAGTACACAGTTTTTTTGTTGCACAATACTTTTTGTCCAGTTATGTAATTTGCAGTAACACACTTGTATGGAGGATAGATTTATGAGGGAGACAATACAACATGGAGACACACACACATACACATAGGTACAAAATCATTCACACATATATTTTGTTCCAGGTACAGAAGTTGCAATGAGAGAGGGTGAATGGCTGGGTACCAGAGCAACTACAACATGATGTCATGTGCCAACAATACTCAGTATCATTGTCGTGCAGTACTTATCTGTTATGCAACTTTCAGTCATGCACCATGGCTCAGCATATATTTATAACACAGACAGTACAAGAAAGAGGACAAACAAATGCACAAATGTGTTGGCGTCTGTCATTATGCAACTTGCAGTAATACACAAGTAAGGAGGATACATAGAGACCACAAATGTAACATACAATTCACTTGCCCATGTGAAGCAAATTCTGCAGCTGAACTGCTTTCCCCTATTTTACTGATTATGTACAACAGAATGGATATCATGATGTTTACTTTCCTTACAGATTTACTTTTGTGTTTATTTAGATCCTGCAGCTTTCCAAAACTGGCACGCAATATTTTTAGTAATTAGAAACTACTGATTACTGTGTTAGATAATGATGTTCTGAACCATAAGGTTATTTTCAGCATAAAGTGACAGTACAGAATATAGCTGACAGTGTTCAGTCTGCACACTTTGGCTTTCAAGTTTGCCATCCAAATTCACAGTATTAATTTTTAAATAGTCAAAGACTGCAATTAAAAATAATAAAAATATGTTACTACCTATAGTACGGAGGTGATCTCAGCAGCAAAATGGAGATCTTCAATAGGGCCCTGAGATACGAGATCGATTTTTAAAGTCTAAAAATATTATGACATCGAAGGAGAAATCACATGGTTAAGATTAATTCTTATTCTTTTTAAAAAAATCTTATATAGCAGAGATGTGACTACTAGTGCAATGCAAAGCTAATGTGAGCGCATGAAAGGAGCTTGTCTTTCAGTCAGTACTCTCCTCTCACACAGAATTGCAGATGCAGACTGAAAGATGGGGTAGAATGCGCTTCACTATGTTGCGGTTGGTCACATGGGGGCCAATTCCAAGACGTATGGCACAACTCGCTGGTGGATGCGAGTTGCAACATATGCCACTACATCGGGGACCCTGCATCAGATTCCAGAATGGGCAGAGTGCCTGGCACCTATGCCCTGTGACTTGCGGCAGCTCCAGGGTTGCGCCACAGGAAGGGCGCACCTGACCTGGGTACCACAAGCCATAGTAATGCCCACCCACAGGGCATAAGCTGTACATGGCATGGCCCCCCAAAGCCCCACACCAAGACACCATGGCAATGCCCCACTGGGCTGGGAAGGGGATGGTGAGCCACTGGACAACCTTGAGGAGAATGGCAGAAGGGGGATGTGTACTGCCCTATGGGGCACTGCTTGGGGATGGGGGCATGGAGGTGCCAGCTGCCCACTGAGGGTAGCCCTGCCAATGGAGGTGGGAACCTATGTGGGACCATGGGGGAGTCGGCTGTATGGGCACCAGGCAAGGAGATGTGACCCCAGTGGTCATAGGGTACAGTTAGACCAGCTAATAGCTGGTCTTACCGTACTTAGACCATTGTCTGCCGGGGGCCCTCCTGGAATAGTGGATTGCCATTCCATCAGCCGTACACCTGGAATAGGGCCATAACTGATGCCGGAAACCCCCTCGCACCATGTCACAGGGGGTTTCTGGCATAGCCAGTGATGTAGCCTGTCTTTGGCAGAGGCAGCCTGTGCCATGTCACAGGCCACCTTTCAGAGTAGCAGGCGGCATGAGTCACGTGATGCAGTCTACCTTGTAGCAGCACTTGTCTCAAGCTCCATCCTACCGTCCTCTGCAAACCTCCTAAATTAAATTTTGTGAGTGTTTAATTGGTTTACAAGTGGCTTGTAAGCTATTGCTTCCTCATCGACTGTTGCGGGCCAGCTAAAGGTGTTTGTCGCAAAGTTTTTTAGCGATGATGGAGACCGAGATGAAGCAGGCGGCAATTTGGCACACCCCGCCGACTACGCCAAAGAAGACTTCTAAAAAGTCGAGAAGTCAGGGAACGGGAAGCTCGAGTAAAGTGAACAGCCTTAGCCCTTCTGTAACCCCCTTGTCTGAAGAGAGATTTTTACAGGAGCTGCTGCTGTTTTGGGAATTTCTGACAGATGTCGCTACGGAGTTAAAATCAATTAAGGGTGACCTTGCTGGCCTCAAGACGAGAATGGCCAATTTGGAGGCCAGAGTTTCCTCCCAGGAGAAATGGAGGGAGAGAATTGATCCCGAGATCGTCCTGCTTAGGCAACAACTTCATAAGCTCCAGCTTAAAACTGAGGACCTAGAGGGGAGAAGTAGGAGAAATAATTTCCTGATAATAGGGCTGCCCTAAGCAGAAGAAGGCACCGATGCCATTGCTTTTGTGCAGAAATTTCTCCACAAGGTAGTGGGACCCTCTCCCTTGAATCCTCACTATCACATAGAAAGAGCTCATCGCTCCCTCAGGCCGAAGCCTCCAGTGGGATCTCCTCCTCGACCCATCATCAAGTTTCTCAGCTTCATAGAGAAACAGCATGTCATGGTCAAAGTTAAAGAGCTGCAGTCTGTAACTTGGGGATCCTCCAAAATTAGAATTATGCAGGATCTTCCCCGCGAAACAAGGCAAAGGCGGGCTGCTTTTCACCCGGTTGTTAGCAAGCTAATCACCGCCAGCATTCGTTTCAAGATGTCATACCCGGCCAGACTACAAGTGGTGATTGATGGTAATTGGTATTCCTATGATTCTCCAGAGCAAGCTACTAAGGATCTTACTTCCCGACTACCTGAGCTCTTCAAAGCTGGCTGAGCTTATAGAGGCTAAGGGGGGGGGTCTATTTATGTATTTTGTTTTATGTCTCCTTTGCTTACTAATGTAATTGGTGTTAATTACCTGCTGGATTTCCAGTTGAGGGGAGGATGACGAGGTTTAGGCCTCAGTGGCGGGTGATGGGTCTGTCCTTTCCTTGCTAGGCCATGTGCACGCCTTCAGGCGGGGGGGACTGGAACCTTAGGGTTGGTAAGTGTTTGTGGGCAGCTGTTTATATGATGGACTGGGTTCGGTCCTACTAGCATTCTGGTCCCCCGGTCGGATCCGCATCATTTAGGCAATTCAGATCTTCTAATTGGTTCATGGCAAGCGATGGGTGATGCAGTGTCCCTGAGAGAAGGGGTGATGCCCCTTCCCTTCTGCCTGTTTGTCGTGGCCGATTGGGGGAATGTTGACCTATTTACTAAGAGTATCAGGCGCAATAGGGTAAGTCAGGTGCACTGCATTAAGATTAAAAATATAAAGCAAATGTTTGAGCTTATAGGGGGAACAATACTGAGTTGAATATTGTTTTGTCAGTTTATACCCAGGGTTTATTAAGGCTCATTTTTCTGGTTATACTCAATTGGAAATATGATTAAGGTGGGTCTATTTATGTATTTTATTTTATGTCTCCTTTGCTTACTAATGTAATTGGGGTTAATTACCTGCTGGGTTTCCAGTTGAGGGGAGGATGACGAGGTTTAGGCCTCAGTGGCGGGTGAGGGGCCTGTCCTTTCCTTGCTAGGACATGCGCACGCCTTCAGGCGGGGGGGGGAGGGGACTGGAACCTTAGGGTTGGTAAGTGTTTGTGGGCAGCTGTTTATGTGACGGACCGGGTTCGGTCCTACTAGCATTCTGGTCCCCCGGTCGGATCTGCGTCATTTAGGCAATTCAGATTTTTCAATTGGTTCATGTCAAGCGATGGGTGATGCAGTGTCCCTGAGAGAAGGGGTGATGCCCCTTCCCTTTGGCCTGTTTGTTGTGGTCGATTTGGGGAATGGTGACCTATTTACTAAGAGTATCAGGCGCAATAGGGTAAGTCAGTCGCACTGTATTAAGATTAAAAATATAAAGCAAATGTTTGAGTTTATAGGGGGAACAATTCTGAGTTGAATATTGTTTTGTCAGTTTATACCCAGGGACTATTAAGGCTAATTTTTCTGGTTATACTCAATTGGATATCACGATTAAGGTGATTACCTTTGTGAAGGTTGGTTGAATGGGGGCTGCGGGGGTGGTGAGGGGGGAAGCTCGGGATTGAGGTATGCTCCGGGAGATCTGCATCGGGGGCTGAGTTATGGGGGGGTATGGCGAATCTCGGAGGAATCCAGTTCTGCGAGGATGTAGTAGGGGTTTGGTCAAACTCTTTCTTAAACTGCAAAGTAGATTCCTCATTTATGACATAATTGGATATTTTGGGCAACGGGATGATCGAGATATTGCCATGAGGGCCTTGTCCCCAAATAATCGTGCAGGGCTTTTCGGGTTGATGTTTGGTTATACTTGGGTTCATTATGTAAATAGTTATGTTAGTTTTCTGGGGGGTGGGGAGAGCGGAGGGGTTTATGAGTCTGAGATGAATTTACTGGACTTGATATATGGTCGAGGGATCAGTTCGGCATAGTTTGTTGGGTAGGTTCACATGGGTTCTCTTTTCTGGGGGCGGGAGGGGGTTGGTCTGGAGTGTGCCCTTTAGAATGGTTAATTTGGGTTACTAATTATGATTGTGTTTCCTGTTTAATTGGGCAAGATGATTGCTACACCACTTAAAATTGCCACATGGAATATAAGAGGTCTCAGAGACAGAATGAAGAGATATCAGGTTTTTAAAAACTGTGAGCTACTAAATGTAGATATCCTTATGCTTCAAGAAACCCATTTATTAGAAACAGAAACAAACTGGTTGCGTAGACAAGGCTTCTCTCAAGTCTTTGCAGCGAGTGGGTCGGCATCAAGCAGAGGAGTGGCCATTTTAATAAAGAATCACGTAGCGTTTTTGGCAGAGGAGAAGGTAATGGACCCAGAGGGAAGATTTAAATTAATCAATGGTTCTCTCAGTAATAAGGTAGTTGTGCTGGGCTCCATTTATGGACCAATAGGAGGGGACGCTGAATTTATTAGGGGCCTGGCTGACAAGATAGGTGGTATACTGCCTGCTCAACTAATTCTGGGCGGTGATTGGAATATCCCGCCATCCCAGGATTTACATAGAACGTTTCTACCACTAAAACTGCTTACCCCTGCTCAAAGGGCCCTAGCAGACTTTATGGAGCTTTTGGGACTATGTGATCCTTGGTGTCTCTTTAACCCTTCGTGCCAAGTGTTTTCCTTTTATTCACATGTTCACCGATCTTGGTCGAGAATAGATTATATTCTTATTAGTATTTCTCTCCTACCTGGCCTCTGTCAGTCAGATATTGAACCAATTGTCCTATCAGACCATTCGGTTGCATGGCTGAGGATTTCTCCAGACCTTAATCTCCAAAGAGATACTGCCTGGAGATTAAATACACAGCTCCTGAAGGAGGATCAAATAGTTTCCCATATTAAAAATTTGATTTTTTCCTTCATGGAGTGTAACAAGGGTTCTACACCTAGGGAGGATTTAATATGGTGTGCCTTTAAGTGCTATCTACAAGGGGAATTAATTAAACTTGCATCTAGGAGGAAGAGAGGTAGGGAAGCAAGGGCAACCTCCCTGCTAACCCGTATTAAAGAGTTAGAAAGTTCCTTATCTGCTACCGCGTCTTCAAATTCTATGGAAGCACTGTTAGCATTAAAGAATGAATATGCAGATCTATTAAAGAAAAAGGCAGAGTATGCTATCTTAAAAACCCATGCTAGATACATCGACCAAGGGGAAAAAGCTGGTCGACTGCTGGCCCTTCGATTACGGAAAACGGAAAGTTCGAGGCTGATCCCGGCTCTACAGGCGCCGGACGGCACTATTAAAACTTCACCAAGGGATATTACCAAGGTATTTGAAGACTTTTACAGTTCACTTTACAGTAAAAGTTCTTCTCCAGCACCTTTACGGGATATCGAAAGTTACTTGGATGGCTTGAACCTGCCCTGTCTGCAGGTTCATTATTGGTCGGCTTTGTCTTCTCCTATTTCCATATTGGAACTGGAAGAGGCAATTAAAGGGTTAGCATCAGATAAGTCACCAGGGCCTGATGGTTTCCCCTCCAACTTCTATAAAATTTTCCATAAAGAGCTAGCCCCTCTTCTTCTTAATTTATATGAATATATGTTCGCCGCCGATACTTTAGATCCCACGTTATTGGAAGCCACGATTGTATTACTTCTCAAACCAGATAAACCACCAAAGGACCCTGCCAGCTATCATCCAATCTCCCTTTTAAATTGCGATATTAAAATACTGACAAAAATCCTGGCCAACAGGATTAAGAAGATCTGGACCCATCTGTTGAGCCCCGAACAAGTCAGTTTTGTGCAAGGCCGCTCCTCGGCTGATCATCTTAGAACTCTTTCACATATCTTTCATGTGGCCCAAACTTCTCAGATCCCTATGGCTCTAATTTCGTTAGATGCTGAGAAGGCCTTCGATCAAGTCAATTAGGATTTTCTCTGGGCCACACTTAAAAAAATGGGTTTTCCTGCTATGTTTATCAGATGGATCCAGACGGTGTATAAGTCCTCCTCTGCGAAAATTTATTGTAATGGGGTCTTTTCATCTCAGTTTTCTCTGTTCACTGGCACCAGACAAGGGTGTCCACTATCTCCCTTCCTTTTTAATTTATATCTGGAACCTCTCCTTCTCAACATTAAACGGGCTTCGTATGTACAGGGTTGCCCAGTGCTTCAGCAGTCATTGACTTTATCAGTATATGCGGATGATATTTTGCTTCATTTGGTGTATCCTGATACATCACTAGCTCATGCTTTGCAAATTATTACACAGTATGGTTGGTTATCAAATTACAAGCTAAACCTTGCGAAAACAGAAATATTTCCTTTAAATGCGTTTACCCACAAAGCTAACTTCACCCAATTCAGGATGAAATGGTCTCCACATTCGATTAAATATTTAGGACTATATCTTACTAAAGACCCTGGGTTGCTCAGGAAACTTAATCTGGATGATCTAATGGTAAATATTCAATAGGATCTTCAAAGATGGTCTAAACTTCCTCTCGCTCTATGGGGCCGGATTAATATTATTAAGATGAACGTTATGCCCGGCCTTTTTTATCTTTTAAATTTACTAAATTTGTGGCTCCCTCTATCCTATTTGCAGTGTTTTCACTCCACACTTTCTAAATTTATTTGGCAGGGTAAGTGTCCCAGACGTTCCTTCCTTAAGCTTAGTCTCCCCAAAGATCTGGGAGGACTGCGTCTTCCCAATTTTGTTTTGTACTATTGGGCTAGCCATTTGTCAAAAAGTTGGGGAGATAGTTGTTGGTTAGGGACAATGATTTCACTCCTATTTGGTTCCAGCTCGAAAGACAGATTCTAGATTCGAATAACCTTAACTCACCTACTGTTTTCTTCCTTTCCAACTCGGCACTGCCAATTTCAATACAGGAGTCGGTCATTGGTATTTCACTTAAAGTTCTTGCTCAATGCTGGCACTTTTTTAGAATCTCATCCAAAAGAGACATGGCACAGCCCCTTGTTCTGAATCCTGATGTTAGAATTGGTGGATCACCGATCCCATCGGGATGGCTTCCTCAGTTACAAGGTGCCCTGATAGAAAGTTTTTTCTCGAAAGGCTCTCTTCTCTCTTCTCCCGAAATCATGGCAAGTTTTAAAATACCCCAGAAAGATATTTTTAAGGTCTTCCAACTGAGACTTCTGGTAGTGGGTAGCTTTAGTACTGATTTTAAGGAATCTCAAGTTAGGCCTTTTCTTCTCCAAATACAGGATTATCTAAACAGACCCCATGTGATCTCAAGGATCTATTCCTTCCTACTAGGCCTTAAATTCCCTAATACCCTGTTGGGTTCCACAGTTTGGACTTCTCTTCTGCCAAATACCACTTTTAACTGGGCCCAAATTTGGAAAGATCTGCACAGATACCACACTCAGGATAGACTTAGGCTCACCCAATATCATATCCTAAATAATATGTACTATACCCCGGTTAAATTGAGTAGGCTTCCTACTTCTAGTTGTACTAGATGTGGTCAGACTGAAGGGAACCTGTTGCATATTTTTTGGTACTGTGAGAAGGTAGCTCCTTTGTGGCAAACAATTCAATCTAAACTTGATCCATTATTGGGTTTGGACAGGTTGTTTACTATAGAGATATGTATTTTAGGTATATATTCCAGTATTGAAATCCAGGAGCGTAAATTCCACATGGCACTAATTTCAATGGTGGTTAAGAAATTGGTACTTAAGCATTGGATGGATCAACTGGCCATATCTTACATGGAATGGCTAAAGGATTTATCTGCTTGTTTCAAGACTGAAAGACTGATTGCTAGTGCGCGCAACTGTATGGGTTCATTTAATAAAAATTGGGGTAAATTATACGCCTTATACTTGCATAAATAGTCTCTGTCAGATATGTCTCTGTATGTGCCTCTGTATTTTATTGGTATACTGTACTTATTTTCTTACAGTTCTCTATCATGCTGTTGTAATAGCGGCAAGGGGTGGCACACTCAGGGGAGGGGAGGGCTAAGGTGGGGGGTGTTTGGTGGTTTAGGCTTGTAAATAGGGGGGGATTGAGGGGGGACTTCTGTATCTTATGTTTTCCTTTCTCTCTTTCTACAGTCTGGGGACAGCATTTCGAATGCTTATGGGAGGATTATTTATCCTGGATGTGATGTAACCAGACGTATTTTGATGTGTTTTTATTTCGAAATTCAATAAAGTGTTGGAATTTCAAAAAAAGAATAGCAGGCGGTATAACAAATGTTGCAAGGTGCGACTTGCACCATTTGGTTTGGTGCAAGTCACATGGTGACATGCGCAACCCATTCTAGAATTAGGCCCATGCTGTACAACCAATTAAATAAGCTAGTAAACATAAAGTCCTACCTTAAAAACTATCCTGCTATTCGACTGGATAGAATACTTCCTACTGGAAAGCAGAAAACATGAATCCCACGTTTTATTTATAGCATGAGCCTGAGAAATGTAAAATTCATTTTTTTCCAACTCCTGGCTCATGCTGCTGTTATGTTTCTGCCAGATTTTTCCAACTCCAGGCTGCAAAGGGTTAATATTTTCACCTAGCTTTTTTGTCAAGGTCTTTTTTTAATCCCACTGTGATGAACACTAAGGGTGTCAGCATTCAACTCTACTTAAAAATAGGAATTTGTGGAGTCCCACACCGGGATTGGACTCATACCTAAACATTGGCATCCAAGTACAATATCGGGGGGGAAGCTGTACTTTTGAGGTGTGCTGTCCTTCAGATGAGATGTTAAACTGAAGCCCCTTCTACCCATCCTGGTGCTGTCCTGGTGGGTGTCCAGGTGGAATTAAAAGAACCCAAGGCACTCTTCACAAAGAGTAGGGGACATTCCTGGTGTCCTGGCCAATATTCCCCATCCCATAAAACTGGTTCATGCAATTGTCCAAGGCTGTGTGTCTGTGCTGATGTGCACTATGGCTGACACTACACATTCAGTCACTTCACTACCAGTCTAGCATTGCTTGTAAAGCACTTAGGGATACAATGTATATGAAAAAGCACTATATAAATGCTGATTCTTCTTCTTCGTTGCCAGTACACTCCGCAAACACCCATTTTGAGGTGGATTTGAATGCTGACATTCATAATGTTCATTAGAGTGGGACTAAAAAAGACCTTAACTGAAAAAAGTAGATAAACATATTAAAAAACAGAAAAGTTATCAACTAAAGAAAAACAAAACATGCTTCCCATGCATTTCAATGTTTTTTTTTTCTTTATTTGATACATTTTATGTTTTTTCATATTTTAACCTACTTTCTTCTGTTAAGGTCTTTCTTTGTCCCATTGTGATGAACACTATGGGTGTCAATCTATAAATTCACCTTGAAATGGGTGTTTGGCCAGCACGGTGGCACTGAGGGTTGAGCCGCTGGACGCCACACCTCGCATCATGCTGGTGCCCTGGGTTTGGATGCGAGCCCGGGCCACCAGGGGTTGGCAGGGGAGGGATAGGATTGAGTATATGTAGGACTGCTTTCCTATCCTGGGGAGGGATCAAGGGAACCACCACTCTGTAGCAGCCCCTGGTGATGACCGGGGGCACTATCAGAGCGATGGCAGCAAGAGGGGGAAGAGTGCTGCAGATGTCAGCACATTGTGCCTCAAGACGTCATTGCATGTCCGCACTCTGCAAGGGGTGTAATCAAGGCAGAAACATGGAGGAGTGATGATCTCAGCGGTTGATCGCTGCACCCGGCGCCCCCTGGTTCCTGAGAGGATCCTGCCACAGAGTGTGACAGCCCTAATTGGCTGGATCTGTGGGGGTGCCAGTCCGGGCCCGGTGGGGTGCAGGTGCTAGCAGATGGTGATCACAGAGATCCACGCCGCAGGAGGGTACAACAAGAAATAAGATAAAAAAATAAATGGGTGTTTGATGGAGCCCCCAGGATCCCTCCCACCCCAGACTGGGATGTTTCCCATTTCTTGTTGTCTTACACTGGGTATTTTGGTGATGTTTTTTCACACCGATACTTCTTTGAGTTTTTGTGGACTGTTGCTTGTTTCCTTCCTGTAAATAGTTCTCCTTATATGCATTTAACATTGGTATATTGTTACATTTCAACCTCACATGTTCTAGCATACCAGTTGCACTTTCCCTGTGTATCTATTCCCTCTTACTGTGTTCTGCTCTTCCTTGCTGGGCTTGTCTTCTACTTTTTCTTGACATAATTTGCTGGTTGGTATGCCTCACATTTTTGCCTTGTATCCTTTATAATACCGTTGTGTTGTTTTCTTTGGTGTATTGTAAGCAAAAGTTTCAATAAAAAGATTAACTGTAAAGAAATGGGTATTTGCAGAATATGCCAGTGTACTCTGAAAACACCCATTTTGAGGTGGATCTGAACATTAACACCCATAGTAATCATCAGAGGGGGACTAAAAAAAGACCTTGGCAGGAAAAAGCAGGCAAAAATATAAAAAACGAAAAAGTTATGAACCAAATAAAACAAAAACTTGAAAGGCATGGGCTCACACTTTTCATTTCAATGTGTTCAATTTTTTTCCCTAGTTGAACATTTTTTTGATTTTTAATATTTTTACTTAGTGTTTTTCTTTTTTATTAGCCCTTCTCTTATGAACACCATACAAAAATGAATAGAACTAAGGGGAGGCAGTATAGTGCAGTGGTTTAAGGCTCTGAGCTGCAAATCTGGAGACCTGGGTTTGAGTCCTACAGCCCCCACTTGCATACTGTGTGACCCTAAACAAGTCACTTACTTTCCCTGTGCTCCCAGGTTGCACCTGTAAACAAGCTTTCAGCTTAGTGTGTCTCACCTGGTTAAACAATTGAAAAAAAAAAACATGCATGTGGTGAACTTTCAGCATTGACAAATGTCTGTGACAAATAGTTGTTATTTTTTATTTCTGAAGTACGTTTCTTTTTCATTTTGCAATGTAAGGTTTCTGCCTGATAGTTATTAGATGTGATACATGGAACAACACTCTCAATGGATGCTCACATATCTAGTGCTGTTCACCTTCATACCACATTACCACTGTGACCTCACTCACTGTGACATAGTAACTTTTCTGATTCGTCTTGGTCAGTTCTGATGTCACAGTCAATATAGTCACAATGCTGATGAGGTATGAATCAGGAAAGAACTAGATATGTCAGCCTACAGCCAGAGTACTGTTCATCATCAAACCTGGCCACAATAGTACTGTCAGGTAGAAAAACATCTGATTAGCAAAAGGGGAAACACAAATCAGTTCAGCTACAATTAGTAACAGTTGCCTACATTTCAAACTGAATATTAATTTCAGGCATGCTACTAGCTCTCTAAAGGTAAAATTAAACTTGCCACTACTCAGAGACCTGGAGAAGAGAAGAAAATGACTGGGCCACCAAGAAAGAGGGATACATGCATTTCTGATGGGATGGGCCTGATAGTAAATGGGGGGTGGGGTGTTTCTCTTTGTAAGGGATGGACACACTTTGGAAGACCAGGAGGACATCAGGTGGGCAAATGGTGTCACAGAGTCTATGTGGGTTGAGCTAGTGGAAATGAGGGGCAAAAGGGCCATCTTGGGGATATGCTACAGGCCCCCAAATGGTTAACAAAAAAGGAAAAAAAAAAACAATTGAAATGAATGGGAAGTGTGAGCCCTTTGATTTGAATGGAATTTTTTTCTTTATAAGTTTTTTTCATTTTTTGATATTTTGCCTCCTTTTTCTGTTGAGATCTTTTAGTCCCACTCGATAACACTATGGGTGTCGTTTAATCCACTTAAATGAGTAAGCCATGAGTATGGCATACCCACAAAACACCTATTTCGAGGATCTGAACATTGCCACCCATAGTGTTCATCAGAGGCCTAAAAAAGACCTCAACAGCAAAATGTAGGTAAAAATATTAAAAAAGAAAAAGTTATGAACTAAACAAAAAACCTCACTGAAACAAATGTGCTCGTTAATTTCAATGCAGTTGTCCATCAGATAAGCAGATCTAGGTGAAATTTACAAGACAATGCAGGTAGCCAAGAGCATTGATTATGCTGCTTGAAATTGATATGTTGATGATAGGTTGAAGCCACTTAATCAGAACACCCTGGTGGCAGGCTTTTCATCCCGACTAAGTGGTCATCCTGTTTAACAGAAGGCAATAGAAATTGCCTCTGTTTGGCATGTTTGTTATTCCCAACCCTCCCAACCTTCCCTCTATCAGTACTGTTCCTATCGACTCTGGTGTTCATGACATGAGAACTCTATTTTGTTTTATAGTACAGTACTATATTAGTTCTCCCTTCTGCTGCTGTGACTACAGTTTAAGCATGGAGAGAAAGAGAGAGAGAGACAGAAAGAGAGAGCAGAGACTGCAGAAGGAGATGGTGATTCCGTTTCTTTAATCAGCCAACTCACTTGCTAGAGATAGTAGAGGTTTCTTTATTTTATAGTTCTCCCTTCCACTACAGCAGCTACAGTTTAATTCCAGTCTTGAGTGTGGAGCAAGAGAGAGAGACGGAGAGAGAAGACTGCAGAGAGAGATGTTGACTCCATTTTTGATTCAGTCAAGTCACTCACTGGATACAGGAGTCAGAAGACTTACACATAATTTAGAGAGCAGAGAGAGTCCAGTTTTGTGATTCAGCCAACTCATGTGGGACACAGGAGTCAGTAGAGAGGGCAGAGACTGTGGAGTGGGTAGGAAAAGAGACCTTTATTGGGTCTTGGGGGAGAGAAGTCAGATCCTTTTATTTTGGATGCAGTATATATACTTGTGCTGGAGACAGAGCATGAAGGAGGTATTAAAGGTGTAAAGCAAGTGCCACATAATTGGGATGCCATTGTCCACCTAGAGACAAATGACTTGGCTAGGAAAGGGATCAGAGCAGTGCAGAAAGAGTTTGTGGAATTGGGGAGGGGCCTTATACAAGTAGCATGCACATTAATCTTCTTGGAGGTGCTGCCTGTCTGTGGCGTAGGAGAGGCTAGGGTGCTCCACACCATGGGATTCAATCAGTGGTTGAAAAAACTGGTGCAGAGCTCAGGGATTTGGCTTCATTGGGGACTGGGGGTCCACCTGGAGTGATTCAAGCCTATACTGGCATGATGAGCTGCATCTGTCCAGAAGGAGAACCAGGATCCTAGGTGATAGGTTTAAATGCTTCATTGGCAAGCATTTAAACTAGCCAAGGGAGGAGGCACTGGAAAGGAGCAGGGAAATCCTAGCCCCCCCAAAAAAAGTCACAGTAGTAAGTGTGGTAAACTCCAACATAGAAATGTCGATATGGAGAAGGGAAGGGGTAAATGGAGAAAGTGACATAGGCAAGAAGGACAGGGATGGGGAAAAAAGGAGTAAGGCCATCAGGAAATGGAGGGTAATGAGTGCCAATGCCCGTAGTCTGGGCAACAAGCTCCCCTGAACTGGTGGCCTTGATGGAAGAGGGATGCCTGGATATCATAGCAGTCACAGAAACATGGTACACAGAGAACCATGACTAGGATATTAACATACCAGGGTACATAACCTACAGGAGAGACAGGGAGGGAAGAAGAGGGGGAGGAGTAGCTCTCTATGTAAAGGAAGGGATAAAAGCAACTGAACAAAAGAGTAAATAGGGAGGAGAGGAGGCACTGTGGGTCACCTTGGAGACTGGAAATGGCACCACAATCTGCACGGGGGTTGTGTACAGACCCCCATGTCAGGGGGAGGGAATGGACAAGGATATGATAGAAGGCATTCTTAGTATGGCAGAGAAAGGGAAGATACTGTTGATGGGAGACTTGAATATGCCAGATGTTAACTGGAGCACATTTGCTGCAGCCACATCCAAGAGCAGGGTCATTCTCAATGTCCTACAGGTGGCATGCCTCAAACAGCTAGTTTCAGAACCCACTCGTGAGGGAGCAATCTTAGACCTCATACTCTCAAATGGGGACAGTGAGAGGATCTCAGATCTAGCAGTGGGTTGCCATCTGGGAACAAGTGACCATCAAACAGTGTGTTTCATGTTAAACTCAGCTACAGAGTCAAGCCATACAAAAGTAAGGGTACTGGACTTCAGGAGGGCTGACTTTGGAAAGATGGGAGAGTGCCTCAGAAAAGCACTTGCAAACAAGCTAGAAGGAGAGGTGCAGCAACAATGGGGAATCATCAAAACTGCCATCACAGAGGCAACAAGCCTTTGTGTGAAGCAAATAAACAAATCAAACTGAAAGAAAAAGCCACTGTGGTTCTCAAAAAAGGTGGCGGGGAAAGTCAGGGAGAAAAAGATAGCATTCAGGAAGTATAAGGAAACACAGAAGGAGCAGGACAGAGAGCTGTACCAGTTAAAGCAGAAGGAAGCAGGGAGGGAAGTAAAAATAGCAAAGGCCCAAACTGAGGAAAAGATAGCCAACTTGGTTAAGAAGGGGGATAAATCCTTTTATAGGTACATCAGGGAGCATAGAAAGACAAAGGGAGGGATAGTGAGGCTGAATAGAATGAACGGTGGGTGGGCAGAGGGGGACAGTGAAAAAGCAGGGATACTGAATGAATATTTCTGCTCATTATTCACAAAAGAGGAGGGGGAGGTGCCAAATCCAATTAACAGAAGCACTCTTGATAGGGGGGCCAATATCAGTCCTTTCACAGAAGAAAGGGTTCTGAAAGAAATCCTAAAACTGAAGTTGGACAAAGCAATGGGGCCTGATGGAATTCACCCCAGAATTCTAAAAAATTAAGGGGAGAACTAGTGAAACCACTGACTACCCTTTTTAAAAAATCATGGGAGGATGGTGTGGTACCCAAGGACTGGAGGAAGGCAGATGTGATTCCCCTTCACAAAAGTGGGACCAAGACAGTCAGGAAACTACATACCTTTCGGTTTGACCTCTGTGGTAGGGAAAGTGATGGAATCACTTCTGAAGGAAAGAATTGCTGAGTACCTAGAGACCAGTGGGGCACAGGAGCCAAGGCAGCATGGGCTCACAGCGGGAAGGTCATGTCAGACGAATCTAATTGATTTCTTTGACTGGGTGACCAAAGTAGTAGACCAGGGAGGGGCTGTGGTCATGGCCTACCTAGGCTTTAGCAAGGCATTTGACACAGTCCCACACAAAAGATTAATAGTCAAATTAACTAGCCTGGGAGTGGGTCCCAGGGTGGTAGCCTGGGTAGGACATTGGCTGGACAACAGGAAACAGAAGGTAATTGTAAATGGAGTCCACTCTGAAGAAAGAGGGGTTACTAGTGGGGTACCACAGGGATCAGTACTGGGTCCAGACCTTTTTAATGTCTTTATAAGTGACATTGCAGAGGGACCAGAAGGATAACTATGCCTCTTTGCAGATGACACAAAGATCTGCAACAGGGTTGATACACAAGGAAGCGTGGAAAGGATGAGAAGGAACTTGGCAAGGTTGGAGGAATGGTCGGAAGAATGGCAGCTAGGATTCAATGCAAAGAAGTGCAAAATAATGCACCTGGGAAACAAAAACCCAGGGGAAGATTACACATTGGGGGGGAGGTAGTAACAACAAAAGAAAAAGGAAAGGCACCTGGGGGTAATCATATCAGATGACCTTAAGGTTAACAAGCAATGTGAGAAGGCAGTAGGGAGGGCTGGGGTATACTGGGATGCATAGGGAGAGGCATCACCAGCAGAAAACAGGAAGTTGTTATCCTCTGTACATACAGTTGGTGAGACCCCATCTGGAGTACTGCATCCAGCTCTGAGACCCTATCTCCTCAAGGACATAGACAGGATAGAGGCAGTCCAGAGGAGGGCAGCTAAAATGGTGCAGGGTCTGCAAGAGAAGCCATACGAGGAGAGACTAAAGGAGCTTAATATGTATACCCTTGAGGAAAGGAGGGGGGACATGATAGAAACTTTTAAGTACCTCAGTGGAATCAACAAAGTCCAAGAGGGTAGCATCTTTCAGAAAAAGGGACGTGCAAGAACAAGGGGACACAATTTAAAAATAGAGGGGGGGGGCAGTTCAGGGGAATGTGAGGAAGTCTTTTTTCACAGAGAGCGTAGTGGATGCATGGAACAGCCTTCCTCCTTCCTGAGGAGGTTGTGGGGTCTAAAACTGTGGGAGAATTCAAGAATGCATGGGACAGACATAAGGCAATTCTTGTGGGGGGTAGGAAGAAATAGGCTGTTGGTTAACTAGGATCTGCGGCTTATCCTGTAGGTAGGGAAATGGGCAGACTAGGTGTGCCAAGCGGTCCTTATCTGCCGTCAAAGTCTATGTTTCTATGTTTCTATGTGTTAAGCAGGTACTAAAAGGGATTAGTGGGGATTACCATGTAAATCAAGGTCAGTCTCTCCCGTAATCTGCAGAAAGGCTGCTCAGTTGGTTGGTGGGTGGCGTCATGCAGCTGAAGGAAAGCAGCTGCTGTCTGATAAGCATGGCTACCTCTTTTCAACTACAAGAAGTTTCCACCCATCAATCGGCAGAGCAGCATCATGATCAGTCTCACTGATCACTAGACTATCGCAGTCAAGATCATTGTAACTTGAGCTGCACTGGACTCAACAGTTGCACACCTCTGAAGTCCAGTGTCAAAGCAATATGTTAATTTTGCACAAGAATAAGGGCAAACATAAAATTAGCGCAAGGGTGAACATAAAAATGAATAATGATGTCTACCTGCTGTTTATGGCTCTACTAGCTCTTTAAAGTGTGCCAAAATGTTATGGGGACACATGACCCACCCCAAGAGAGATTATATTCTGCATCAAGGTTTGTGGAATCCCCCACAGATTAGCTTTCTATTTCCACTGGAGTTGACAAGTTGGAGAAAGCATTCCGTTCAAGGTACAGGAAACCTGCTTCTTGCAGGTTCTGTGTCACAAGCCCAGTTTAATTTGTTCCCACAGGCTAGCTACACAGAATTATATTCGGCTCACACAGTATGAGTATATGTGAACCAAAAATAAATACTATCTAAGCTGGATGCTGCAATGGACTCAATTTGAATAAGAGCATGCATGAAGCAAATTAATCATTCATAACTGTCATATCGCACTGTGCAGGTGATTAACCAAACTGCTTACACTTGCACAAACAAACAGGAATACATTTGCAGAAAGCAGTCCCATTTCATTTTGCTAGGTGGTGTTTCACTGTCATGGGTAATAACAATAATTCAGGCTTGCTCCGACAGTCCTATCGCTCAAGGTGGTGATTTGTACTGTTCATAACTAATGCAGACAGAAAACTTTTCAAATTAATTTGCAGAATGGAGGAATCTAGGTTTCTTTTGTATTTTTATGACTCCAAGCTGTGTTATCTTAGTTGCAATAAAATAACATTCAGTATAATATTTCAAGGGACCATATACTTTATGTGCTAGGATATTAACAAAGGGGAATCAACCCACAGGAAAAACATCAAGCCAGCATAAGCAGACCTTGGTTAGATAGAATCCCCAGGTCTGCATTTCAAGCTGTTCCATTTTTAGTAAGGACATTTGCTACAGACCAAGATCCTTGCCCTTAAAGTTTACCTGTCTGTGATGCTTATTCCATAACTGCGGTCATAATCCTCCATTTGTGACATATCCAAGGTAACATACTGTGATGTCACAACTGAAAGGTGAAGAGAAGCACTGCAGCATTCCCAGTTCACATCTACTCACCTTCTGTCTGTCTCTTTATTTGTTTGGTCACACAAGTCTTTCACACCAGCTCTGGATGTAGTCTACCTCTTGCACCATTACAGGTGCTCCAACAGTGACATCAGCAGATGCAATCAGTCAGTGGTGTTTGACACTGATACCATTCATTTTATGGACTATTACATTGGTGACAAAGGAAATTCTCACCCGAGTAGCAACATACAGCCAGCTCCATGGCACTGAGTGGTGGGGTCCACTCTGAAAAGCTGATTACCGAGGTTTGTGCCCTGAAACTGGGATGTCAGGAGTGAAGGCTAGCAGAGAGGACTTAGAGCATCTGCTTGGATGCTCTCCTCCCTGTAGAGGGCTCAGCACACAACTGCTCTCTAAGCAACACCTAGCAACAGCATGGTGAAGGCACTGTTGGCAGCATAGGATACCACATGCTGCCTGCTGTTCCCCTGGAATATCGCCAGTGTGTGTGCTCAGGCAGAGGGAGGTGGACAGGTAAATTGGGGAAAAACTCACCACTGGCAGCAGGATGATGAGCAGGGCCTGTCACAGCACACATCCACCTGGCATTCTGAAAGGACAGACCTCCGGGGGCCACATTGTGGCAATCCATGTTCATCTGGAGTATGTTGCAAAGGAGGCTGCTGAAAATGGGACCCTACCACAGGAAGTAAGCCAGTGGGGCAAGGTGCTGTGGCTGAATGGGCACCAATCCGACTAGGCAAAGACACTGGATGGGAGCTGATGGTAAGGCATTACTTGAAGATAAGCATAATTTTAATAAACAGATATGAAACAAGCATTTGTCAATGCTGAACGTTCGCTTGCAGGTATTTGCAGTGGTGTTTGGCACGTATGGTGCTTTACCCTAATGCCCTGTGCGATTGCTGGTATTTGCACAATAAATTTTCAGCATGACCTTTTTGTTACCCCCATTGTGCGCTACATAGGCAGAAACACGTTTTGGGCAGGATATGAAAAATGACAGCTGTACTGCTCATAAGGAAGTGTGTTAAAATGGCAATGTTGAAAATCTGAAGTGGAAATATTGAAAATTCGCAAACCTACGAGCGTGCGTGGAACTGTGCAACGCACGCTCGTAAAACAGTCATTGTTAGGAATTTTTCCACCAAATTTTCAACATTGGCATTTTAAAACCTCTGCTAATGAACAGTGTCACTGTGATTGTCTTACTGTGTCCCATACATTGATTTTGCACACCGACTGCGCCATTGTGCACTACATGGGCGGAAACATGTTTTGGGCAGGATGTGAAATATGACAGCTGTACTGCTCATGAGGAGGTGTGGTAAAATGGCAATGTTGAAAATCTGGAGTGAAAATATTGAAAATTCGCAAACTTACGAGCGTGTGTAGGAACTGCACAACACACGGTCGTAAAACAGTTATTTTTAGGAATTTGTTCACCAAATTTTCAACATAGCCATTTTAAGATCTCTGCTTATGAACAGTGACATGGTGATTTTCTTGATGTGTCCCATACACTGAGTTCGCACAGCGACTGTGCCATTGTGCGCTACATGGGCGGAAACACATTTTGGGCAGGATGTGAAAAATGACAGCTGTACAGCTCATAAGGAGGTATGGTAAAATGGCAATGCTGAAAATGTGGAGTGAAATATTGAAAATTCAAGAACTTACGTAGCGTGCGCTAGGAGCCGTACGCAATGAATACTCCGTGAAACAACAGTCATTTTAGAATTTTTCACCAAATTTTCAACACAGCCATTTTAAGACCTCTGCTCATGAACAGTGTCACTGTGATTTTCTTAATGTGTCCCATACATTGAGTTCACACACTGACTGCGCCATTATATAGCTACATGAAGTGAGACACCTTTGGGCAGGATGTGAAAATGACAGCTGTACTGCTCATAGGGAGGTATGGTAAAATGGCAATGCTGAAAATGTGGGTGAAATATTGAAAATTCACAAACTTACGAGCATGCATAGGAGCTGCTAATGAACACTAAATAAAACAGTCATTTTAGAATTTTTCACCAAATTTTCAACACAGCCATTTTAAGACCTCTGCTCATGAACAGTGTCACTGTGATTTTCTTAATGTGTCCCATACATTGAGTTCGACTTGCATGGCGCCATTATGCGCTACATGGGCAGAAACATGTTTTGGGCAGGATGTGAAAAATGACAGCTGTACTGCTCATGAGGAGGTGTGGTAAAATGGCAATGTTGAAAATGTGGAGTGAAAATATTGAAAAGTGCCAAACTTACAGTGTGCGTAGGAACTACGCAAAACAGACTCATAAAACAGTCATTTTGGAATTTTTCACCAAATTTTCAACACAGCCATTTAAGACCTCTGCTCATGATCAGTGTCACTGTGATTTTCTTAATGTGTCCCATACATTGATTTCATACACCGACTGCGCCATTGTGCACTACATGGGTGAAAACGTTTGGGCAGGATGTGAAAAATGACAGCTATACTGCTCATGAGGAGGTGTGGTAAAATGGCAATGTTGAAAATCTGGAGTGAAAATATTGAAAATTCGCAAGCGTGCAAGGCGTGCGTAGGAACTGCGGCGCTTTCGTAAAACAGTAATTTTAGGAATTTTTCACAAATTTTCAACATAGCCATTTTAAGACCTCTTCTCAAGAACAGTGTCACTGTGATTTTCTTAATGTGTCCCATACATTGATTTAGCACACCGACTGCGCCATTGTGCGCTACATGGGCGGAAACACGTTTTGGGCAGGATGTGAAAAATGACAGCTGTACTACTCATAAGGAGGTGTGGTAAAATGGCAATGTTGAAAATCTGGAGTGAAAATATTGAAAATTCGCTAACTTACGAGCCTGCATATGAACTGCGCAACTCACGCTCGTAAAACAGTCATTTTTTGGAATTTTTGCACCAAATTTTCAACATGGGGTTTTTGGAACCACTTCTCATGAATGATGTCACTGTCATGGTGCTATTTGGGCCCAAAGGGTGATTTCACACAGTGACTATGAGATCACCCTTCGGGCCCAACTAACGCCATGACAGTGACATCATTCATGAGAAGGGGTCCCAAAAACCCCATGTTGAAAATTTGGTGCAAAAATTCCAAAAAATGCCTGAGATATGCAATAAAGTTGAAAACCCCCTATCTAGCCCATTATACAGCTTACCGGCATTTCCTCAATTCGCGGTCAGCTTTGAAGAGTGCAGACGTGTTCCCGGTCCACCGAAGATCGTTGCGCTGAGGTCCGGAGGTAAGTATGGGGTGAGGGGGTGTGGGGAGGCAGGGTGCGCAGTGGGTGGGTGCGGGTTGTGGGAGGGGGGACTGGGAGAAGAGCCATGGGACCGTTTTTGATTTACAGGTTTAAAAAAAAAAAAGACTACGTGGGACATTTGCCATGCTTGGGTGGGCTCCCAGGCGTGTGAAGGATGGCTTGGGGGGCCATGGAGCCAACGGAGATGGGCACCCCGTCGGCAAACAATCGCGGGACATTTGCCACTCTGGGGTGGGCTCAGCGTGGCACCAAAGCACTTTAGAGGGGCGCGGCGTGGCGTGGGGGGTGGCGTGGCGCGGGTGCTCTGTATGACAGTGGTGGTTTCTTTGGGCGAAGACCACCGCTATCACAGAACATAGCTCCTGCACCCATTGGTGCAGGATAGCCACGCCCTGCTCAACGGAGCAGTGGATTGCAAGGAGAGGCATACCTCAAAGTGTGCTACTCTTTGTAACGCTTCCCGCGCAGCGCCGCAAGTGAACGTAAAAAGGAGCAACTTATGCAAGTAGCAGTATCAGGAATGTAAGTCACTGACCGACTGCTACTGATGACATCAGTGGTTAGAGGACCTATAATAGTGCAATATGGGGGCAATTTACAGAGCTAGTTTTAAAGACCAAGGAGACAGAAACTACAAAAAAGACATAGAGGATGTAGAAAGAGAAATGGGTGTAAGCAAATAGGAACTGAGAATACTGCAGCAATGTTTCCCTTCCCCTTTAAAAAGTGGATTATGACCACAGCTAGAAATAAACATCACTAGAAAACTAAAAAATAATGTGCTTATTCTTTTTTTTTTAATAAATAGTCTTTTTCCCCAGCTCACCAGGACTGCCCTCATCATCCAGGCCAACTCTCAGACCCTACCACCCCCATCTCTGTCACTTTCCTGGACCTGGTCCTAGGGTGTCCACCTGGGGCATTTCCCTCATGCAGTGGACTCCCACAAAAAAATCAGGGCTGCAGCAGTCTTCAATGGGCCCATCAGGTATGGAACCAGTAGGCAGTGGGGGCAGTGGGGCCCAAGAGTCCTGGCATCATGCTGCTATGCCTCAGGGTGTTTCTGTTGGGTTCGACTATGCTGAAATGACAACAATGTTGTTGAAGTTTGGCATGGCGAGATCCCCAGTGTTGACAGGTGAAATTTCGCCTGTCAGACATTGTGTGCTTTCTATCGGGGGGCTGCATCCCCGAACCTCCCCATGCATGGGGCTGCAACCCCTGCACCCCCCCTTCTTAAGATATCTAACTCCAAGTCAGAGTTGTTTTGAAGGGGGGGTGAAAGACAGCAAAAGGGTGAAATTTCACCCCAAGTCCTACAGTGACAATCCTAAAACCTGTCGAGATTGTCGCTGTCGAGATTCCCTACATTAATGCTTTGCTGTGCGAATGGCATATATTTTATTGTTCTGGCCTTTTCCTCATTGGGATGATGCTGACTATGGCTCAAACCTACGCATGTGCAATGAAGTGTGTAACCTGCATGCTGGAGCCATGCTGCATCCCTTCCTCCTCCCATCACTGACCCTGCTGCACTATCAACTGCAGTTGCCCAGGTTACAATGTGGGAGTAGGAGGTGCAACTCTCCCTCCCCAGAGAAGGAGAGCATCCTTTGAAATGCTTAGTCCTCCTCCTTCCCTGCTAGCTCTCAACAGCTCAGGCTGTTCCTGAACCCAGGTCACTGCCATCTCAAGTGATAACCCTATTGCTGCTGTCATGGACAAGCTCAAGAATGTGTTTTTTCTTATGGCTGGTGGGTACAAAAACAAGCATAACCATCTTTTATATGGACATCAACAACAAGAAACTATGCACACAGGGTGCTGCATGGATTAGAACGCAAGGTCTGTGAACAGAGAGCTCACACATTTGTGGATTTAAATGCTACTCAAGTCACTTACTCACCCTGTGACCTTACACAAACTATACAACCTACCTGAGCTGAACCAGGCCCCCACTAAAAAAAAATGATATTGTATCTTAGTTGGGCTGCTCCAGGTAAAATGTAAAATATAAGAAGTGCTATCAGAATTTCCATTACTAGAGTGGGATAGCATCAACTATCAAGGCTTAACTGAGTCACCAGTACAAAATGAATTATTTGGTTCTTTTCACAAAACTTCCATAATTCTGATGCCATGGAAGAAAATAATTAAAGATTCTAACTGATATGTAGCTGGCAGAAAAGAGACCAGATGTTCCAAAGTGAGTCAATATCATTAACCTAACATTAAAAATTAGCATGAAGAATGACAATTTGCTCATAATTATAATAAAGAAAGCCATGAAAATCAATTTAGGACTCAATACTGCTGAGGATTTAACTGAACAATTTTCATGCATTCTCTTTTCCCTTCAACAAGTTTTCCATTTTAAGTTTGCACATCACCTCTTGCTGGAATCCATCTTGACTCCATTAAAGAGCTAGTGGAGCCAAAACAGACAGATAGGAAAATAATACAGATAAGTTGGTTGTAGCATTTTATTTCTGAAGTTTTTTCCTTTTTCCTTTTGCTCATTAGAAAGTCTTCCATGTGATAATCTTTTGCTGGGTGTGTGGAACAGTTCTCAGCCTGGCAACTGGCATATATAACCCTACCCCCCAACTACATCATCAGCATTGTAATCTCATTAACAGTGACGTCACAGGTAACTAACCTGGCAGCCACTTAGTGGCTGTTCCTATGCAGCAATGATGTCATAGTGAGGTCACAATGCTGACGATGTTGTGGGGTGGGACTAGAGATAGATATGTCAGCTGCCAAGCAGAGTGCTGTCCCACACATCACATCTACTAACATCAGGTAAACAATCTTCTAATCAACCAAATAGAAAAGAAATGTACCTCAGATATAAAAGGTAATGGCTGACTGCTTTTAAAAACTAATATTAGTTTTAGGCAGTACACTAGCTCCTAAAAGGAGAACCTGTAAGTCATTTTTCCTGCAAAAGCTGTTCTTTAAATATTAGTTTCCATTTTTCGTTTCATCTCTGCTGTCCTTTTAGTAAACTCAGTGGGTATTTCTGAGTTACCCAATGGCATTAAGTACCATTTAAAAACGTGATGATACTATGTTGTGTCCCTTCCAACCACAAACTTCCATAGCAGAACACACTACAGTACATCGTGCCAACCATGTAAGAGTTAGCAAAGACATAAACTTACATACAAATCTAAAATGTTTTTTAGTACCAGAGTTCAAATTAGAAACACCTACAGGATTTATTTATCAGCCATTAAAGAAGGAATACTTAATAGAATCTGAACCAGAATTTGAAAAACAACTTCAACAGGAAATAAAGACTTGCAGGTTAACTGCAGTTTACTTTTAAATAGGATATCAGTAATATCATAGTAACTGGAACACTGCTGAGATACAAATCTTGTAGTACTTGAATTGTTGATGCCTAAGCAATAAATATTTATTTTTAAAAACATTAAATCTAGCCCCCCCTCACAAATTTCTTTTAAAAAAACTATCATCTAATTTGACAGTTTCAGCAACAAATGCCAACAACAATAAGCTGCATACTGCACTGTAAATGATTATTTTTTTCTCAACACCAGAATACATTTTAACAAACAAATTGCTTAAAGCTGGAGTCAGAAATTAAGGGTGCAGCAGTTAGAAGGATCAGGCATTCTTTTCAAGCAGTCTGATCCCTTTAAAAATTCAGTTCCTATTGCTGCTATTGCTAATGGGATTCAGTGGCACAAAAAAAAGTTACCTACATTTTAACAATAGTTCTTCTAATGTTTTCAAGATAGCTACAATGTGCTCTCTGCCCTGGAGTGTTCAAAGTATTTTGAACTAGTCCAAGCACTGATCTTGAAACCTTGGAGACTCAACTGCCAGATCAGCAGCAAAGAACCAAAGGGCCCAATTCTCAAAGATCCATTGGAGTGACACAAGTTGCATCACTCCAGGGGTGTGGCCAACTCGGGGTGTGCCAGGGTCACTGTGCCCAATTTTGTAAAAATCAGGGTCCTGGCACCAAAGTCCCCATGTTTGCTGTGCATCACTCACAGCACCAAACAGTTGGCGAACCTGAGGGAATTGCCACAGGGATTTGCCCCCCCCCACCCAGTGCAACACTAGCAGGGCTGCAATGGTGGTGGGGGTGAAACCACTCACAAGGAGGGGGTCAGGGGGTGTAAGGGATAGGGAGGTGGCAGAGGATGACTTGGGGGAGAGCTGTGACAGACTGTTTCTGAATTGGCCCCCGGCGGGATGCGGGTACAGTGTGATAACTCTCATAAATGCCAGCATATCCAAGGTTCTGTAGTACAATGTACAGTGACAAGTACCCTGACAGTATGTACATTTCCATCCCTAAATAAACACAATAAAGGTGGGACCATTGATACATCAGCAGAATGCGGTATCATAGTGCACTGAAACACAGCAGACAGCAAGACTGTACAATGATACAGACATAACTGTACAGTTGTGCTGTCTGCTGTGTTATGGCCTGCTGGGGACAATTCAGTAATAGTCTGTCACAGCTCTACCCCTGATTCATCCTCTGCCACCACCCCATCCCTTATGCCCTAGCAGCACAATGTCTACCCTGTCCATATAGCACAGGCCACTTAGACCACCTTCTGGCTGGTATAAGTTGTGCCTTGTCCTTAGGCCACAGCAGGACTTGTAGAATTACAAAAAAGGGGATGTTGCAGCCACGACATGGCACAAGTCCCCTTGTGACCTGGTGCACCCTGAAGTAGGTTGCAAGGGTGGAACAGTGCCACATCAGCGCAGCGGCTCCCCATTTCAATGCACACCAAATTTCAGAAGAGGGAAAGCAGCAACTTTTGACTCATGGTGCCACTTGCGTCATACATGTTTGACGCAGACACCTTGCGTCAGTCTTAGGGCTTTGAGAATCAGGCCCAGAGAGTTCAAAGATCCTGTCACGGACTCCACCACTGTCAATTTTCAGCTAAATCAGTCAAATGGTGGCCACACTATCTATCTATCTATCTATCTATCTATCTATCTATCTATCTATCTATCTATCTATGTATCTATCCATCTATCCGTCTATCTCTCTCTGTCTCTCTCTATCTAGTTTCAAGTTTATTGATTCAGAAACAACCTTTGAGTTGGAAGCTCATTTACAAAGGTTTCATGTCTAGATTAGACATACAGTACAGAAAAATAGCAATGTCACAAGAATCAACTACAAGGTCACTTGGCAAGGTTCGAAACAATAATTTCACTCAGTCACAGACTTTACAGTTGTTTATACATTCTAGTGTAAAGAGCAGAGACATAATACATATAGAGTTTAGACTACTATATGATTTTAATTAAAGGAGAATGGGAAAGAATAGAAAGGATTATAGAGATGGAAAGAGAAACCCCGTGCCACCAGAGGAAGGCTTTGTCAGATCTTAGTAATATAGTTAAGCGGGTTGGGGGGGGAGGAGTCAGAAGTGTGATGGGAGGGGAAGTGTCCATGGAAAAGTGAGGTGAATTGGAGGGAGAGGGTTGAGGGAGGAGCAGCCTCACAGGCATAGGAGGTGAGGCCCTAGGCTGGACTGCGGGGGTCCTCAGATACATGAAGAGATGGGGGTGGGGGTATTAGAGACTCACAAGGCAAGTGCTGTGAGTAAGGGTTGTTACTGTAAGTAGGGGTGGCCGGGGTGAGAGGCTAAGTGCTGCTACTAAGTGAAAGGATGGATTTCCCATAGGGAAGTAAGTATTACTTGAAGCAGTTGCAAGTGGATACATTGGCAAGGTGCTGTTTAAGTTGTATTTTAAAGATCCTCAGGCTCTGTAAACCAGTTGTGCAGACTGGGAGATCATGCAACCATTGCAAAGCCTTGTAGGAGAAGGAGCATTGCCCCAGGGATGTTCTTCTGTAAGGTTCCTTGAAAGCGCAATGTGAAGTCCCACGGGTATTGTGCTGGGAACTAGTTGTCTGGAACATTTGTTGGATGCAAGGTGGTACAAGAGCAAGCAGTGCTTTTTTGCCTAGTACGCAGGTCTGGAATTTTATCCCATCCCTAAGGTTGAGTCACTTTGTGTGATTATATAGCAGACATGTGGGCAGTTGGTTGTCAGCCCCTAGGACAAGCCTGCAGGCCTTATTTAGTGCAGTGGAGATCCTTTCTAATGCAGTGTCAGAGGCGGTGCTGTATACCACTAGGCCATAATCAACTACTGACAGTACAGAACTCGTGACCGATAGTCACAGGGCATTGGGCGTGAGATATTTCCTGTGCCTATACAGGATTCCAAGCTTAGCGTTGATGCTGTTTACCATGAGATCAATGTGATAGAAGAAGATGAAGGATTCATCAATGTGAATACCCAGGTATTTGAACACCTCTACCTGCTCAAGTGGGGCGTTCTTGTTGTTGGTGACGCTCAATGTGGGATTCATTTTCCTAAGGTGGGGGCTAGTTAGTAACATCACCTTGTTTTTTTTTATAGTTGAGGAGAAGTTTGTAGTTTGTAAACCAATCCTCCAACAAGTTGAAGGTAGTTTGCAGTTTACTTACCAGTTCACCTATATTTGGGCTTCAGCTCAGAATTGCTGCGTCATCTGCATAAAGGATGACTCTACTGGGGCATGATGAGGGAAGTCTGTTTATGAAGAGACTAAACAGTAGAGGGCCTAGGATGGATCCCCACAGGACACCTAGGGAGACCTCTCTGTCAGTAGGTAACACTGCTCCGATCTTTATCCTTTAGTATCTGGCAGCTAGATAGTCACTAAACCAGCCCACAGAGGCTGGTGATAGGCCCAGATCTGCCAGCTGTTGTAGGAGAATCTTATGGTTGACCGTATCAAACACTTTCATTAGGTCAATAAAAATGGACCCCACAAGGCTTCCATCATCCACGGCTTGGTGAACCTAGTCCGTGAATTTGACCAGGGCTGTGGTGGTGCTGTGGAATTTCCTGAAGCCGGTTGCATTTATCCAAGTATTCGGTAAGCTGATCTGACACTATTCTCTCAAGTGCTTTAGAGAGGGAGAACAGTATGGATATGGGCCTGTAGTTGGCCGTGTATGCTTGGTTACCATTTTTGTACACTGGTGTGATGAGTGCCTGCTTCCACAGGGCAAGGAATCTTCCCAAGGAGAGAGACTGTGGGGATAAAAAAAAGACTTGTTGAAGATTTTTGTGATTGGGATGATTACCTCATGAAGGCTGAGTCCCACTATCTTAATGTCAATTAAATCACTACCTACTCTTGTTTTCCCAAGCACTCTTTTTATGTATTTCTTAGTGTCCATTACTGAGACGTGCCTGAAATTTAATTTTGGGTGGCTGCTAAGTGAGGCAGTGTTATCTCACAGAACCACTGAGTCATTCAGGCAATCATGAGGGAGAACAGAGCTCAAATCCGTGAAGGCAGCATTAAAGGAGTTGGCGATGGCTAGAGGATCCAGCATGGTGTCACCATTAAGGTTAAGCATAGAAGGTACTTTCTTATCAGCTTTACCTAGCAACTCTTTTATGTTGTCCCAAAACCTTTTACCATTACCCCAAGTTTTATCGAGTTGCTCTTTATAGCGTTTGGTTTTGGCTGCCCTGATGGCATAGGAGCACTTGTTCCTAGCTTCATGGTACTGTTGCATGTCATGAGCTATTCCTGAGGCTTTAGCAGGTTGTCTCTATGATGCATCATCTTCATTAGGCTTCCAGTGAGCCACCCGTTCCATGTGCAAATGGTATTAAACTTGTCTGTAAAGAACTTTAATGCCATATCATTGTCCTGGATTTTATCCAGCTCATTCCAGTCAACTCCGACAAGAATGGTTTTGAAGTCATTAAGTATGCCTTTCCTGAGTACTCTACGCTCAATTATTATAGGTGCTACCTTCTCTTGTTTGTTAGACCAGAGGCAGATGATCAGGGAATGGTTACTCAGAGAATCCGGTAAAACAGTGACCCCCCTCACCCTCTCCAAACAGCTGGCCAATACCCAGTCAATAGGGGTACTATTACCAATCTTGTAGTTATGGCAAGTTGGTTCTTGCACCAGCTGGGTAAGGTACAGTATGTGGTGTCAATGAGATCCTTGAGAGGCTTACTCTCTTTACAGAGATAGTTGATATTAAAGTCCCCTGTAATCAGGACCTCAGAGTTCTTTTTGATTTGGTTAATCTATCCATTTTATATATATATATATATATATATATATATATATATATATATATATGGTAGAGTGAGATAGTACAAATATCTTCATGAGCCACACTTAACCTCCTGACCTCACAAGTGGCAAAGCCACAACTGAGGTCAAAAGAGGTCAAGTATGGTGAGTGAAGGTTTTTCTACTATCTCACTCTCACTGTATGCCATATTTGATTTGTACAACAGGTGAGTAGGTGGTTTTGTAATAGAAAGGATTAAAAGTTACAAAAAGAAAAAAGTACAAAATGTAAACTGTACCATTCTGATCAATGGTTCAGCACAAGAGAATCAAAGGTGTACCGACCGTAGAGCAACACCGCAACCTCGAAGACCAGCACAGTGACAGATTTCATCTGAAATTGTCGGGTCACTATGCTGGTCCCTGCAGACACCAGTACTGCATCTCTCGGTATTGTGCCCCCACCCCAAGACAACTCTGACTCGGAGCTGTATATACAGAGATCGGGGGAGTGGGGGTAGGTGGAGCAGCCCCCAATGAAAACATGCTGATGTCCCTGACAGAACAGTGCTGACACTCAGCATTGTGTCTGGTGCTGTGAGGGATGTCAGCATCCTCGCTGTCGCAACGCTATAGGTAAACCGAAGCAAATCAATACATTACAAATCAGTACAATACAAATCAATGCAATCCATACAGTACAAGTGAATACAATCAAAACAGATTTTGTCCTAGATTAGTTAGCCAATTATCAATAGCAAATAGTTGGTTAAGTAATGCAGCTATTCCCATTCTAGAGTCAGCTCATATTTGTATTGGGCATTGAAAAGCAGGAAGGGTTGAGGTGAAGCAACAGAAACTTGGGAATTCCTGTACACATTAATAATTGGATTGCATAAGAATATATTTATCTAGGGGAGGAGGGAATTTGGGGGTTGTTGTCAATAGCTCTAGCAGGGTTATCCACAGGTAATTCAACTCTTGGGTTCGGAGAAGACATGGAAGGGGGTATGTGGATGAATAGGGACACATAAAGGCAGCAAGTTAGTGGGAGGTGATCAGTGTGCTGTAATTGTTGTGGACCAGCAGTCTTACCGGGAACAATGTGAAGTAGAGGGGGATGTCCAGTGTGTAGAAGCCTAGATCAACTACAACAAATAAGAAAGCTGAGATGGGAGCTGGGAAGTGCAGCGTGGAAAGATGGAGGAACAGGGCAGTGGGGAGAAAGACAAAAGGAAGGCGACCTGGAGAACAATGGTCTTAGGCAGGGAGAAGGAACAGGTAGGATCACCCTGTATCTAGAGGTATAGTACGTCTTCCTCAAAGAACCAAGGAGCACAGGGAGCAGGGCTGGCAAGGGGTAAGGGATGGGACTGCAAGGGTTGCAAAAGCAGTCGGAGCTACTGAATGGGTGCCTTTAAATAATAGATTTGATCCACTGTCAGATGGGGATGGGGAAACAGAAGGTGGGATAGGAGATCGAGCTAAGACAATGAGGTCTGGAGTAGAAGAGCATGATGGGGTGGGACTCTGCATGGCAGTAAAGGTTGTCATGGAAGAAGAAAAGGCAAAGTGGACTGGTATGGGAGGGGAATGAGAGTATATGGTAGGGGAAAGGGAGGGTAAGATAGAGGCTAGCATGGTCAACCAAAAAGGAAAAGGTGTAGATGGTAATTTTGACACCATGGTGTCAGCTAAAGGTAAAAAGGAGATCAAATATAAAAAAGACAGGAAAATCCTAGTGGTAAGAGATGCTATGGTCAGGGGGTGGAATCAGCAATGGGTAAAGAAATGTAGGAAGAGAGGGAGGTTAGGTGCCTTCCTGTTGCTTCAGCATACCATGACATAGAATGATTAAGAAGGATGGTGGAGAAGGCAAATTGAGAGTTAAGGTTGCTGGTTTACTTAGGAACCAACAATCTGGCAAAACAGTCAGTTGAAACAGTGAAGCTTAGGTTTCAGGGACTGGGGGGCTGATTCGCAGTGCACTGTACCTCCTTGGCCTTTTCAGAGGTCTTCACTGTGTAGGGTAGAATAAGGAAAGAGAACACAATCAGGGAGAAAGTAATAGATGAGCTCAAGGGGTGGTGTCAGGATAAAGGGTTTCACTTTGTTAGTGATTGGGGAGACTTCTGGGAAAGGAGGCTGTTCAGGGTAGATTACACCTGGCTAAAGGAGGGATTAGCACACTAGGATAGAGTGTACAGACGAATCGCCCTGGACAAAATGTTGCGGACAAAAGGTAGTGAACAAAAGGTCACAAGGACAAAGCGTTGTCAGTACTAATGTTGCATCTCACAATAGTCGCTGGACAAAATGTAGATAAGCTACAAGTCGCAAGTCGCATCTAGCAAATGCAGTTTATGAGTTATTTTATTCAAAATAGTCAAGTCACATCTCACAAATCAACTTAAACAAGTTAGACGTTCTATGACATGTTTTATTTGAGCAATATCTTTATTTAATGTTAATAAATAGACTTAAAATTATAAAATCTCATTTCTCAAGTATTAGAAAGTGACCTAGTGATGTGCAAATGTGTGCAATTTTAAAAAACACTATAATAGAAAGTAGACATGCATTAAGACGTGCAAATGTGCAAATGGGTGTTATATTGCAAATATAAACTCTAAAATCAGTATGAAAGTGTTTGTAATGTTAAAAAAGCTCAGAAACGCAAACGTTCAGGCACAAGTCACATGTCGCGTCTAGCAAATGCAGTTTATGAGTTGTTTTATTCAACATAGAAATGTAAACGCTGAGGTATAAGTGGTAAGTCGCAAGTTGTATGTAGCAAATGCAGGTTATGAGTTCTTTTATTCAAAATATTCAGCAAATCGCATCTAGCAAATGCTGTTTATGTGCAGGTTTTTTCAAAACAGTCACTGTTAAAGTTGCCGATAAATTGCCATACAGTCTACATTTTTCCCATGACCAACTGGACTTGCGATGATTGAGAAATCGCCAATTTGACTGCAACTTAATGTCCGCGGCAAATTAAACCACAACAATTTGTCCATATGCCTTAGGATAGAAGTTTGACATCTTCATTAGACATTTTAGCTGACTATGAGGGATTCTAATATTAGGGGAATCACCACAGATGATGAGAGGAAAGGAAACCTAGCTATTACTTCCCCACATCTAGGGGCTGAAAAAAAAAAGACAAGGCAGAAACACACAGTTCAGTCCCAAACAGGAGTAACATAGAAACATAGAAGATGTCAGCAGATACAGACATCATAGTCCATCCAGTCTGCCCTATTTTTCACTACCTACATCAACAGCAGACCTTACTTACTGTAGTCTTCAACCCCCTTGCCTTACTTTCAAGATCCCCTTGTCCCTATCCTGTGCATTCTTGAACCCTGTAACCATTTTAGCCTCCACCACTTCCACTGGGAGGCTGTTCCATGCATCCACCACCCTCTCCATGAAGAAGTACTTTCTTATATTTCCTCTGAGCCTTCCCCCTTCCACCTTCACATTGAGACCCTTTGTCCTTGAGTATCTTTTTCTTTGAAAAAATGCTTCCTTCCTGTACCCTGTTTTTTTACCTGTAAGACTTTTGTATGTTTCTATCATATCCCTCCTTTCCCGCCTTTCCTTGAGAGAGTACAAATTCAGCTCCTTAAACCTATCTTTGTAGGACCATTGATGCAGGCCCAGCACCATTTTGGTTGCTCTCCTTTGTACAGTCTCCACTCTATGTCCTTTTGGAGAGGGGTCTCCAGAACTGGGAACAGTACTCGAGGTGTGGTCTCACTAGTGATCTATACAGGGGTATCACTACTTCCTTCCATCTGCTGGTGATTCCCCTGGCTATGCAGCCCAGCATTCTATTAACCTTCCCCCTGCCTTGTCACATTGTTTAGCTACCTTCAGGTCAACCAAAATGATTATCCCCAGGTCCCTTCCATGTTTGTGGCTGCTAATTCCACTCCTCCCAGTTGTTATGTTGGCCACTGGTTTCTGTGACCCAAGTGCATGATTTTGTACTTTTTTGCATTGAAACCCAGCTGCCAGACCCAGCTTATGTAGACCACTCCTCATTCTTTCTACCCCCATGTGTCTACTCTGTTGCAGAGCTTTGTGTCATCTGTGAATAGGCATACTTTCCCTTCTAGTTCCTCTGTGATGTCGCTAATAAATATATTAGAGGACTGGGCCTTGTACTGACCCCTGCGGCATCCCACTGGTCACCCTGCCCACTCCAGAGAGGATGCCATTTACTAACATCCTCTGAATCCTGTTTCTCAGCCGACTTGCTACCCATTTAACTATTTTAGTCCCTACTTCCAGGTTCTCCAGTTTGTTACCAGTCTCCTGTGTGTACAATATCAAAGGCCTTGCTGAAATCCAAGTAGGCCATGTCCACAGCTCCTCTCTGTTCCACTTCCCTAGTTACCCAGTCAAAGAATTCGATAAATTTAGTATGACAAGATCTCCCCCTCGTAAAACCATGCTGCCTCGGATCCTGTAGTCCACTGGCAACAAGGTATTCCCCAATCCTTTCCTTCAATAGTGATTCCATTACCCTGCCCACCACTGACATCAGGCTGACAGGCCTGTAATTTCCTACCTCCTCTCAATTTCCACTCTTGTGGAGTGGGACTACATCTACTCTCCTCCAGTACCCCAGCACCTCCCCTGTTTCCAATGACAGGTTGAACAGGACTGCCAGAGGTACAGTCAGTTCCTCCCTGAGTTCCCTCAGTATCCTGTGGTGTATCCTGTCAGGTTCCACTGCCTTGCCCACTTTTAACTGTACTAGTTCCCTAAGGACTCTATCATCTTTAAAGGGACTAGTGTCCACCTCCAATCCCTTAATGCCCTTGTTCTTAACCAGTGGGCAATTTCCCACTCCATCTTCTGTAAATACTGAACAGAAGTATTTGTTCAGTAAGTCTGCTTTTTGGTGGTCTTCTGCCACGCACATCCTTCCTCCTTTCAGCCTTATGGTCTTTTTCTTTTCACTCATGTATTTAAAAAATGTTTTTTCCCCCTTTTTACTGATTTTGCAATATTTTCCTCTGTGTGCTTTTGCCACCCTAACTGCCTTCCATGTCATGCTTTGTTTCTCCTGGTAACTCTCCCTATCTTCCTCCCTCTGTGTTATTTTGTGCCTTCTAAATGCCATTTTTTTATTTGCTCTATTTCTGCTACTACTTTTGAGAACCATAGTGGTCTCTTTTTCCTCTTGCTCTTGCTAACCCACTTGACACACATACTTGTAGTCTCTTTTATGCCCTCTTTAATTTTTGCCCACTCGATTCCCCCCAGTTTTTACCCAGAAGGGCAAGAAATAACAGAAATGGTGTTCAAAAGGTTACTGAAGGTATCACAGAAAAAAGGTCCAGGGGGTACAAAGGAAGATTCTCAATATGTTCCAAAAAGAGCCCAGAGGGTATCTGGAAAGGGGTCTGCTTCAATGCTAGGAGCCGAGGAAACAAAATTATCGAGTTACAGGTAATGGTAACAGATACTAAAATGAATCTTATTGTCATCACTGAAACATGGGCCATGGTTAACAATGACTGGGACTTCACAATGCCAGGGTACTCACTATTTAGAAGGGATAGAAGGGGAGGTGGGGAGTGTATCTCTTTATGTTAGGGAAGGTATTGCAGTAGTGGAGGATGGGAACATTGTGGAATGGAGAGAACTGACTGAGTCACTATGGGTGCAGATCTCAGCATCACCAAGCAGGAAGCTATGCCTGGGAGTGATGTACAGACCACAAGCACAAGGAGTAGAGGGTGACAGAGAGATTGGAGAAGAAATGAAAAGAGGAGTGAGAATAGAGGAAGTGGTGGTAGTAGTGGATTTAAGTAAATTGGGATTCCTAGTAGAAAAGAGTTCACGACTGCCTACTGGTCCAGCTGGTAAAAGAGCCTACCAGACAAGGATCCATTCTAGGTCTGGTTCTCTCTAATTTAGAAGCAGTAGGGGAAGTAAGAGTAAGGGAACCACTAGCAAACAGTGGCCATAATTCAGTTTGGTTTGATTTGACTCTAGGGGACAAAAAAACACACTCAAGAATGGAGATCCTGGACTTTAAGGGGGCAAATTTCATAAAACTGTGAAGGCTGGTGTGGGATAAATTAATCAGGGAGGGTGATATAGAGGGTGTGGAAAAGATGTGGGAGGTAATGAAAGGGGCCATCCAGGAAGCAACACAAATTTGTGTGCAGACAGTGGTTAAGAAATATAAGTTCAAGACATGTATATGGTTCTCTGCAAGGGTAAGGGAAGCAGTTAAAGCCAAAGGAAATGCCTTCTGTGGGTATAAGAAGAAAGGGGGAGAAAGAATGGAAGGGATACATTGAAAAATGGAGAGGCAAAGAGGGCAGTTAGGGAGGCTAAAGCAGACACAGAGCTGTGGATTGCCAAAGGGATCAAATCTGGAGAGAAATATTTCTTCTGATACATTAGGGGATAAAGGAAAAAAAGGGAGGAGGAATAGTTAGGCTGTCAGATTGGGAAAGAGTAATAAAAGAGGATGAGCATAAGGCAGCCATCCTAAACAACTGCTTTTACTCTGTTTTCACCAAAAAGGATACTGGTCCCCTACCCGAAAGTGGCATCCAGGCATTAACTGGAGGGATTTCAGAGATGGAAATACTGGTGTTCACCAGAGATAGGGTCCTGAAAGAGTTGTTAGTCCTTAAGATAAACAAGGCACCTGGATTGGACAGGTTACATGCGAGAGTGCTATGAGAATTGTCAGAGGAACTGTCTGACCCTCTGACAAAACTATTTAGCAGCTCATTGAAGACAAGAGTGGTTCCTAGCAATTGGAGAATGGCCAACATAGTTCCACTACATAAAGGGGAGGAAGTAAGGAACAGTCAGGGAACCATAGGCCACTTTATCTCACATCTATTGTAGGAAAGTTGATGAAAACACTGATCAAGTAGGATCTCATTGACTACCTGGAAACAAATGGTTTACAGAACAGTAAGCAGCATGGTTTTGTGGTAGGGAGGTCCTGACAGACCAGTTTAATTGTCTTCTTTGACTGGGTAACAAGGGAGTTAGATGGGGCCATGCAGAGGATCTGTTATACTTTGACTTCAGCAAGTCTTTTGACTCAGTGCTCATAGGAGCTTACTGAAGAAAATGGAAGATCTGAGGGCAGCAGTTGACTTAGTCAGATGGATGAGAACTAGATTAAGGGTAAGCAGCAGCGGGTTATTGTCAACTTTGTTAAATCTGTTTAGGGGGAAATCACTAGTGGGGTAACCAGGATCAGTCCTGAGCCCTGTCCTTTTTAATATGTTCATTAGTGACATTATTGTAGGAATTCAAGGTAAGATTAGCATCTTTGTAGATAATACTAAACTCTGAGGAAGGATGGATATTATAGAGGGTGTTAGGGATTTACAAAAGGACTTCCACAGGCTCGAGAAATGGTCAAATGTGAGGCAACTGAAATTCAATGCTAAAAAGGGCTAAGTAATGCACCTTGGGGGAAAAAACCCACAACAGAGTGCTGGCTAAATGGGGTTAAACTTAGTACGACAACAGACGAACAGGACTTGAGAGTCATTGTCTATGACACCCTAAACAATTCTAGCCAGTGTAACAAAGCCTACAGCAAAGCAAACAGAATGCTGGGATGTATAGGGAGGGGCATAGATAGTAGAAGGAAAGAAGTAGTAATTCCCCTTTATAGGTCCTTGATGAGGCCACACCTGGAGTACTGTGTCCAGTTCCGGAGACCTCACCTTGAAAAGGATAAGGACAGACTGGAGGTGATACAGTGTAGGGCTTGCAAGATGATTCAGGGACTACAAGGGGAATACTATGACAAAGTCTAAGGGTATAAACATGCACTCACTGGAGGCCAGGAGGGAGAAGGGTGATATGATAGAGACTTTCAAGTTTTTGAAAAAGTTAACTATGTGGAATTATTTAATAGGAACACCAGCTCATTGACACATGGGCAGGAATATAAACTGAAAGGGAGAAACTTCAACAGAGACTTGAGGAAGTATTATTTTACTGTGTTACACGAGGTCCCTGCACCTTAATTGGTACCCTCAGAGGTACACCGTAGACAGCTAGCACTTAAGTATATGTTATACTAACATATAGGGCTAAGGGCATCTACCGTACAAGAGTAGATGTCAGGATATGAATGCATATTGTTGTAATACACTTTGCTTGCTAATACATATATTCTTCTATGTATTTTCTATGTATTTCTTACTTGTAAGATGACAAGGCATCTGTGTCCTTGGAATAATTATGATATGTAAGTCAGCATTGCCACCTTTTGGTGATTTGTACTACTACACTGAGTTATGTAAGACTCTGTATAAGAACTCTTTTGTTCATAAACTGATGATTATACAAAATTGTATAATGTTATCTTGGACCGTGGAACCACCTCTAATATAACCAATAGGGCTCATCTCTGTAACTAGAAATGTTTCTATCTTACAGTAACCATAGTAATTATCATAGGTATATAATGTGATACTCTAGTCTTGTACCTCGGAGAACCCAGGAGACACAGAGAAACCTCGAGGTATAGGGAACGCTTAACACTGGCTCCCGGTTCGGATTGATAAGAACTACTTAGGGCAACTGTGATTTTATCCTTTTGGTAGTAATAAACTTGTTTATTACTCTTATGCAACGTGTCTGTGATTACTTGCATTCCCAATATTGCCAAGAACCTGAAAATGAGGTTTAGACCTCCAAACAAATTGGCGGCAGTGTGCAGGTGATATTTGGTGTTTGTAAGTTTCCACTTGTTGCTATAACTTTTCTCTTTCCCATGGGGACAGTAGGTGTTCATTCCCATATCACCTATCCCATTTTACACCAGTTCATAGTCACTTACAAAGTCTGGCTGTCATCCTTTCGGGTGTGGTCAATGCCAACTCGACTCACTCCAGTACAGCTTTGATTTGTAAGTCTACACTTTTACAGTAGCCCGGCTGTGTATAAAGTGCTCCTGCTGTGGATCGATACACAGCACGGTGCCTTTTTCACAGTTTGATTTTTCGTTCCTTCCCACAGAATGGCCACCATATCAAACATCTGCACAGAACTGAGACTCGATGTCTCAAACTTCCTTACCTCCCATGGAGGATGGGCTGACTTCATGTTGGACACAAGTCAATCCAAAAACCCTATATTGGGGATTTCAACCCAGTACACGGAGACGAGACAATCAGTCAATAATCGTCAAGCTAAAGGGTTGATTGTCGCAGCTCTCTATGCTGATCTGGAAGCCTCCGAAGCAAGGTTTAGAACCCTTGATCTGCAAATTTCATCTCTTAAGCAACAGATGGGTTTGCAGAAACAAAATGTGTTAGACTGCAGCAGAACTTGGAGTCTGAACTCCAAACTCTGCGGAATGAAAATGATTCACTTTTGCATCATTCAGCTCAAGCTGGAGAATAGGAACTGTGTATGTTGAAGCAGGAGTGTGAAAGTTTGAGACACGATAAGGGACAGGCATTGCAAATGAATGATATGCTAAGTGCTGCAAATGTGTAGTTGAGTGAGGAGATGGGTGAGCTCCAGGATGAGATAAACCAAGTACATAATGACTTAGAAGTGGCTACTAGGGACAGTCGCAAACTGATCGCCATGTATAGAGTGTTGCAAAAGCAAAAGCAAGATGAGGTTGATATGGATGTTGCAAGTGTGAGTCATACTGAATGTCAAACCAAGATGGCGGAACTGCACCATCAGCGGGAGGTTTTGGCTGGTCATGTTAAGGCGATGGAAGGCGTAGCCCCTGCCTTATATACGTCATCTGAAGGGGAGTTGTCAGATGATGACATCTCTCAATACAATGCCCAGTCACACCCCTACTATGGCCCAGAGACCCCACCCAGCCATTCACAACATGACGGGTCCCCACTACACCCTCACCATGTCATACGTCATCGACATCATGACGCCCATGATGGGAGATGCCAACATGGCAGCCCCCCTGATGGGGCGGGTAGCAGGCCCAGGCCTGGTCCTGACGGCACAACCAATAGCTGTTATTAATGTGGAAGATAGGCAAGAGATAGAAACGATGATTGAAACTGCAATAGGCAATGTACCTCTTCCTGAGGGAAGTAAATGGGCCATTAAAACCCAGATTAGGCAGCTTCTGCAAGAGGCTGGCACTCAGGAGGGCATTGTCTGCACTGCGGCTGAGGCTGCAGCTCGGGCCGCCCTGGACGGCACTCGAGACAGTCTACCTCTGCTTGATCGATCCAGTAATCCCCTACAAATGGCCTTTTCTGTTCAGCAAATAGTTGACAGTATCGGTCGGATGAACCCGTCTGACAACCTCAGCTGTCACTTGGAAAAGGTGCGTTCTAAATGTGAGATGCTATCCTCGCTGCAGAATACCAGGTCCAAATACTACGCCAAACCATTGATCCTAGTTTGTGGGCTAAACTCCCAGATGTCATCTGCCAGGATGGGAACGCTATCTTTGATGAGGTTGCAGCTGAGCTCATTTCTGCTCACAGTCCAGGTGTAGTAGGAGTGATGGCAGCATACCCTGTAAAACAGAATGCAAAGGAAAGCCCAGTAACTTACCACCAGAGACTTTGGATGGCCTACCGAGCAGGAAAGCACCTTGCACAAGAAGCTGCAGATGTAGATCTTATTGAATATCAGACCCTGTTCCTTAGGAACTTGATTCCTGCAGTACGAGAAAAGGCAGAGCCAACCACCTACCCCAATACGGATAGGTTTGCCAACATCCTTCAGAAAACTGAGATAGTTTATCAACTCTATAACCGTGATCTGGGCTCCTGTTCCAAGAAAGTAGCTGCTGTGGAGCCTGCTCCAGAGGCCATGATGCACTACACTGTGGAAGGGCAGGCCCAACACCAACAGGCCTCTCCAGCTGATAACTAACACCCCCAACAGGCCCATCAACAACAACCTCAACAACAACAACAATGGAATGGGAACTGGAATTGGCATAAGTATAAGAAGCATAAGGGTAAAGGTAAACCACAACAACAAAGAACAGGCCCTTCATATAGGGAGATAGCTGAAGAAAACCGGAAATTCCGAGAGCTCCTAGGACAAGTCCGCTCTGTAGCGGATGCTGTTCCCGCACAGGCCCTTGCGATGGTACAACTGGTGAACCAGACCCCAACGGGTCATGGGGACACTGGTGGTGCAGGCCTTCAGGTTCATGCAGGCCTGAACCCAGAAGCTCCTCCCTATATTGCATTACTGCAGCATGGTGAAGTGATTCACAAGAGTCAGGTCCAACCTCTCCATGCTCCCAGCACTACAGATTGACAATTACAGGCCCCAGTCTGGATTGTAAACAAGCTAGTCTTGGATACAAATGGAAGGCCCTGCACCAAGGCAGAGGTCGGGGGCTGCCTACTAGTAGTTTTGCTAGATACAGGTGCAGCTGTATCTGAGTTACATGAGGAACATCAAGACACATCCCCTTGGTCCACCAGACAGAGGACCAACATGTCAGGAGTTGATGGTACTAGGCTACCTGCATACCATTTTCTTGCCCTACTGGTAGAGCTAGGCCATCTGAAGGCCTCACACACTTTCCAACTAATGGTAATGCATGATCATCCCAGTATCATAGGAATTGATTTCCTTGTGCCACACGGCTGTGTGGTGGACCTAGCTAACATGCTACTGATACAAATTCAGGGTCAATATCATACCATTTTGATTCCTGATTCTCACGTTGTGGCAACGATATCTGCCAACGACAAGGTGTATGACGTCATAGATTTGTTTAAAACTCATTAACTTTTTCCAAAGCTTCTCCCCATTTTGCAATGACATTTGGAAGCGTTTGCAACTATTAAACATGACTGTGGTAGAATGCACACTGTCATTGAAGTGCCAGGCCCAGCACATGAGAGGCAAAGGCAATATCCTTTCCCAACTGAGGCCTTGCCTTCCCTTAGAGAAACAATCAGGTCACTCCTCAAGCAAGGAGTAATCAGAACTTGTGTTTCCACTGCCAACTCCCCAGTGTGGCCTGTGAAAAAACCCACAGGCACCTGGAGACTTACTGTTGACTACAGGAAACTGAATCAGGTCACCCCCAGTTGTTCTCCAACTGTGGCTTCAGCACCCGAAGTGCTACGACTCTTGACCCCTGACCTGAAATGGTTCAGTGCCCTGGACATTTCCAATGGTTTTTGGTCGTTACCATTGGCCCTTAAAAGTCAATATAAGTTTGCCTTCACCTTTGAAGGAAGACAGTACATGTGGACTTGCTTGCCACAAGGATTCCATAATAGTCCGTCCCTGTTCCATCTGCACATGATGGATGTCCTTGAGAGTTTCTGTACTCCCCGATGTCTCTTGCAATATGTGGATGACCTGTTGCTGGCAACAGCCACACAGGAACAACATCTGGATCTCTTGGATGAACTACTGACTCTCATTCAGAGAGCAGGCTTGAAATGCAATCTAGCAAAAGCACAACTATGTCAGAAAGAAGTACTCTTTCTAGGTCTGAAAATAACTGACCAAGGTCAAAGCCCTACCTGGAAGAAGGTACAGGGATTGCAGGACTTACCATTGCCCCCAAGCGTGGCAACTCTTAGAAGGTTTCTAGGCATGGAATTATTCGAGAGATTTTATTTGTGATTTTGCTCAGAAAGCTGCTCCTCTGTATGAGTTACTCAAGAAGGACATCCCATGGACTTGGGGCCCTATACACATCTAGGCTGTGATGTCATTGAAGCAGGTCTTGGCCTCCGCCCCAGCTCTGGTCAACCCCAATCCAGCACTACCATTTCATCTGGAATGCACCACCTCTGACATTGCCATGTCAGCAGTGTTGGCCCAGAAGATTCATGGCACCCTGAGACCCATTGCATATGCATCACAGTTCTTGACCCCAGTGGAACAGAAGTATGGCCTTTGTGAAAGGAACCTTCTGGCCACCTACTGGGCTGTCAAGCACTTCCTGTATATCATCAGGTACTCTCCACTGATCATCAACACCAACCACACCCCAACTACCTTTCCGCTTTCGGATACAGTGAAGGATGGGTCAGTCTCCAACACCAGACTGACACACTGGTCACTTCTTCTCCAGGATAGAGACATACAGGCACAACCGACAAAAATTCCATCTTTGCTGGCTCATAGACTCCTTTTTCAAGAAGAATCCCACGACTGTACACTGCAGTCACCTGATCTTCCACATCCAAGTCCTTTCCTCCCTGCCACACCACAAATACTTGATAACATCTCTTTGTGTCGCATTTTTACTGATGGTTCAGCATCCTACTATCAGGGAGAACAAATTGCAGGGATGGGCATTCTAGTGATTTTCCCTTATGGGAACACTGTCAAAATATCTAAGCGCTGTAATGTAGCATCATCACAGTATGCAGAGATGGCAGCGGTAGCCTGTGCCCTCGAGTTCATCCAGCATGGGACCGAGGATACCATCATTTTAACAGACTCTAAATGGGTTTGTTGTTCTCTTACAGAATTTCTTCCTTTCTGGCAGAAGAACTCCTTCCTCTCCTCTGATGGCAGCCCAGTGAAGTACAAGGAATTGGTCATATACATACATTCACTGGCACAGAAATATGCACACAAACTCTATGTATATAAAGTCAAAGCTCATTCTCTCTATGACCCCTACCATGCCTTCAATGACACAGCAGACACCCTTGCCAAGGAAGGGGCCCGGGGGGGGACATCTGGATGATGGACCATCCAGAGGCCAATGCGGCCGTACAGATTGCAGCACTCAGGAAGAAACCTGAACCCTTCTCCCCCTTGGACCTCTCAGCAGCCCAACATGCTGATACTGATCTCAAAGAAGTGTTCAGATTCCTTGACAAGAGTACCGAAGAAAGACTTCCCGCACACAACCCCTACCGAAGGCATGAAGGTAAGTTACACTTGTCACCAGATGACAAGCTCATCTGGTACCAACCAGATGATTCCACCACCAAGTTGTGGATGGTCCCCAGACACCTGAGATCTGAATTCTTGCAGCAAGTGCATGATACACCCACTGGTAGGCACCAGGGAGTGGAAAATACCCTCCAAAGGTTTAAGACCACCGCCTGATGGCCTGGTGTCACCAAAGAAGTTAAACAGTACATAGACAACTGTCTCGTTTGTGTGCAAAACAACTCCGTCCCTACCAAACAAAATGCCAAACTCTTACCACAATGACACTCTGGCCCTTGGCATGCTATACAGATTGATTTTATTGGTCCTCTGACCAACACCAGCAGAAACAACAATTATGCTCTTGTGGTAACTGATCTCTTCTCCAAGTGGGTTGAAGCTTTCCCCACTAAGACATGCACTGCGAAAAGCACTGCCAAAATCTTGGTGGAACAGATTTTCTCCAGGTGGGGCCTACCTCTCAAGGTAGACTCTGACAAAGGAACCAGTTTTACAGGTGAGTTGATGAAAGAATCCCTTGAACTCCTTGGAGTTCAACAGAGGTTCCACATACCTTACCACCCCCAATCCTCAGGTCAAGTAGAAAAAGCCAACAGACGGATTAAGCAAATGCTTTCCAAATTCATTAAGGACAATCCCAAAACCTGGGATTCCTACTGCTATTACTCCTTATGGCAATTGGGGTACACCCTCAGCCACCACCCAGCTCACACCCTTTGAGGTGATGACTGGAAGACAGATAAGATTACCTGAACACCTGTTGTTTGACCTGCACACCCTCACTGCAGACTATGTGTCTGTAGATCAATATGTGGAAAAACTCCGAAAAGACCTCATACACACACACTTGTATGCTGCCAACTGCATGGGCAAGGCCCAGCAACAATCCCAAATACAGTTTGACAAACACGCACAAGAAGTGGATTGGCAGGTTGGAAATCAGGTAATGGCACTCTGATTTGCACACCCCACCCACTCCTTCTCCAACAACTGGGAAGGCCCATAACCCATTGTCAACAAGCTCAGTCCAGCAGTCTATCAGGTTAGACTACTGCAAAACAATAAGTTGACTGACAAATGGTTACATGCAAACCAGATGAAACTGTATAAAGGAGCTTAACTACTTTTTCTCACCCCATTGGGCGGAATAATACTAACACACTAATCTTCCTTTTCAGATACTCTAACAAGATGGCTATCTTGTTCCTTTATCTCCTCATCTCAGGAGTTATCCCCTGCATCCAAGGCATGGTACCGAACCTCCTACGACACCTTGATCCTCCAGCACCTTCTCCAGAGGGAGTATCCGTCAGTATACCAGATAGTCTGATCACTGTCCAGGAAGGTTCCGATGCTTACCTCACTGCCTCGGTTGTAGCTCCTGATAAATCTACGCTATAAATTGAGTGGCAAACCACATCGCAAGGACAAATTCTCCCTGTGGTCAAACTCTCCAAAGGAACTTTCCAGGGTTGGCCCAATGCTAAATTATCCACAAATGTTTCTCTGTCCTTGTTACAAACTGCATTAAGACATTCTGGTTTGTACAACATTACTGCCTTAATTGATCCTTCATGCTGTAATTCTTTGTCTAAGGATTCTGCTCGGAAATTTTGTGCTATACACCACATGGCTTCTGCAGCCATGTACCTCTCAGTGTTATCACCCACTGATAAACAGCTTTTTGAATGTCTAAAGCATACCCCTGGTCCCCACTGTGGTCTAACAGCCACTGCCCTCCCAGGTTAATTGATTAATAACTTACAGTTCATGCATATACCTGTTTTGTTTAACCTTACTTACTGGAATATGAAATATTTTGGTATGTATCACAATACTAACACTTCAGCATTTTATAGTTCATTATTGCTTGATAGTTTAGCTGCATTTCAGATTCGTACTCAAGACCCTATTGCTGGGGTCCATTCTACTGAACAAAGAGGTAACTTCAGGAGAAAACCCACTCCTGATGATCTAACTCATAAACATAAGACACGTGAAGTTGACAGTTCTAATGTTACAGGTGCAACAGGTACTGCCACAGGCCTTTTTGATACAGCTATGTCTATTTGGAATAAAGCAAACATTGCTGCTATCAAAGCTCATTCTGCCAAGTTCTCCACTGGCTTGGTTAATGATATACTACCCCCATTATTGCATGGTGTGGATGGCCTTAGTCAGGAAGAAAGATACACTGTATACAACATGCACGACATTGCTAAGGCCTTCACTGATTCAAGAGATAAGATCAACACACTCATACAACAAAACAATAAAGAAGCAGATAAACAATACATTGCTAGAGAAATATTTTGCTCTGCCTATGGCTCATACATCATCACTACCATTAACAATCTCTTCCGTGATCTAGAATCAAGAAGAATCCCTGATATCATACATGACAGACGCATCTCCAAACGGTATTGTTCACGATGTACAACCCCTGACTGTATTGCTATGTGTATGCAACAGGCTTTAACCATTCCTCTTTCTACAGCTAGGAATTTGAGGTTTGTGACCAGACACCCTAATACTGGTCCTTGTTTTGCTGCTAAGAAATGTTCTATAACAGATAACGTGTTTGTTTCTTTTACTGTCTCTTTACCACGTTTTGATCCCACTACAGCTTTGTTCGACAAGCTTGCACTGGTCCACTCAATCAGGCATTTGGACGAAGACATCTACAGAGAACGCCTGGATCTACCACCTCTACTGGTTTTCCATCCTTTCCTGGATGCCTGGGTGGCTCCACACACAGACTGCTGTGTGAGGAAGCAATACATTTACTTGTGCCGATGTGATGTATTTGATGTTATTCAACCTGTTTGTAATTATTCTCCAAATAGCATTGATTGGACTTTCACCATGGATGATGACATCACCAAGAATGGCACGGATTCCTTGGATTCGATTTTGGCTCCAGATAAGCTCTACCAATCATATCGTGAGGAGGTTCATCACCTGTCAATATGGATTTCAAAGACGGCCTACACCTGCCCTGTCCAGTTGCAAAAGTGGAGACTCCCTACTGTCCGGTCTCAGTGTAATTCTGATGGGGAGTACTGTGTGGTAACTAATTTTAAAAGCTATACTTATGGATCTGTGGTATGTGTTATTGAATACCCCAATTTCTGTTTTGTTCCCCACCAGCAGACTGTCATTGGACATACCGTCATAACCCCCGTCCCCCTCCTGGATGCAGACATCATTGATGGTAATCCTGATTATCTGCTCACACTGTCTGAATACTTACCATATTTTAATGTACACATAGACCCACTGACACTTACATTAAAATCACTTTTAGACAGGAAAGACACACACTTCATCCACATCAGCAATAATATGACCAAGGCCAATGAAGCTATCCTCTCATTGATTAATGATAGTGACATGAATGATGCATTGACTAACTCCTGGTTAGAGATTACCTTTAAAGGTTTTGTTATTATACAAGCATTTTTAATCTTTATTTTGATTATTATGGTCTTCTGCCTATGGCACACACTGCACCAACACTGTGAGCAGCTCAAGTTCCTTTACAAAGCTCGTATGTCGGGTTTGGAAAAGACTACTACTCTCTGGCCTTTCCCTAGATTTGTCTGTGTTGCCCTTGGAGGCAACAAGGGGGGAATGGTACACGAGGTCCCTGCACCCTAACTGGTACCCTCAGAGGTACACTGTAGATAGCTAGTGCGTAAGTATATGTTATACTAACATATAGGGCTAAGGGCATCTACCGTACAAGAGTAGATGTCAGGATATGAATGCATATTGTTGTAATACACTTTGCTTGCTAATACATATATTCTTCTATGTATTTTCTGTGTACAGTATTTCTTACTTGTAAGATGCCAAGGCATCTGTGTCCTTGGAATAATTATGATATGTAAGTCAGCATTGCCACCTTTTGGTGATTTGTACTACTACACTGAGTTAAGTAAGACTCTGTATAAGAACTCTTTTGTTCATAAACTGATGACTATACAAAATTGTATAATGTTATCTTGGACTGTGGAGCCACCTCTGATATAGCCAATAGGGCTCATCTCTGTAACCAGAAATGTTTCTATCTTACAGTAACCATAGTAATTATCATAGGTATATAATGGGATACAGTAGTCTTGTACCTCAGAGATCCCAGGAGACACAAAGAAACCTCAAGGTATAGAGAATGCTTAACACTGGCTCCCGGTTCGTATTGCTAAGAACTGCTTAGGGCAACTGTGATTGTATCCTTTTGGTAGTAATAAACTTGTTTATTACTCTTATACAACATGTCTGTGATTACTTGCATTCCCAATATATTGCCAAGAACCTGAAAGTGAGGTTTAGACCTCCTAACAACTGAAAGGATGGTAGAGCCTTAGAACAGGCTGCCTTCCAAAGTGGTAGGTGCCACAACTGTGGAAGGCTTCAAGCGTGGGTGGGACAGAGTAAGAGGAATAATAGAGAGCTGCCCAGTGTGTGTGGGGAGGGGGAAAGATGAGCCAAAGGGAGGGGATAGGTCCCCAGGTAGAAACTAGGTCCTGGGCAATTCATGGGCAGAATGGATGGACCATTGATCTTTTTCATAGGTTCATAGCAGTGCTCCCAGATTAGACAAAGCAGTTTCCTGTAGTTCACCATCATTTTCCCTGTAAAACTAGGGTGAAATTCCCATACATTTTCCTATATGCTCAAACCAATTTATGTTCATAATTGGCTTCATTGTGGTGGTCAATAAAATTACCACAACAAATGTTAAGGCTGTTTTAAGTGTTCTTATTTATTTTACAAGAGAAAAATCACCCAAACCATCATGTAGCATATTAAACACTGTCTCTAGTCCCTGTCATGGGGCACCACACTTCACAAAATTAATCCTGGAAAGTACAGGGCTCCCCTGACCAGACACCGCTATATTAAACTTGTCCCGAGTTTTAACACAAACAGGAAATTACTTTGCAAGCAGCCAGAATAATTCAAACATAATATAATTGTTTGCTTCTTCCAGAGCCAGCAGAAAGAGCACAGTATATTATGGAGAGATTGTCAGCATCATTTGTTGCCTGTGTGTTTGTTTGTGATTCTGGGGGCGGGGGGGTGAAACCAATATTTTATGTTGCCACATTTTCCCTGACTACTATATATAGAAATGTTCTCAGAGAAGTTCTCCAGGTGAAACTTTGATTGTTTTACTTAAACTAACTGTGGATGTAATCAAACGGGGTGGGGTTCAAATGTGCTTGCCTCCTAGCTCAGAGGACATTTCCAAATGGTGAAGACATGCTTAAGGTCACAGAGAGCATTAGAGGTGGTGGAGGTGAAGGGATTCAAACTTATGAGTTCCTAGCCCTGCATTCTTGTCACTTGGGTAAACTAGCTCCCAACACCCTTAAAATGTGCATGTTATTTTCAGTTGTGTTACACTGAGCTTGACAGTTGTCCACCTGTAGAAGTCAATATAAAATATACAAAATAAACATCCACATGAAAACAGTTTATTGCGCATTCTGTGATGAGGCAAGTGAAATGGCTGATTTAAAACTGCACAAAAATTCTCTTTACAGTATACAAAACACAAGTACTCCTGTACTGTACTACAGAGTCTACCTGCACCACAGATTTGTTACACCATCACCACTGAGACAAAGAATCAGAATTTTGCCCCACATATTATGTAACCTTTTTTTTTTAAACAGAGTGTCCCTGAGAATAATAATCAGCACTGCCACAGTGGGTCTGATGACCCTAAACCGGGATCGGCTCAGTGAGCTGAATAAAAGTTGAAAACAGCCCAGTTCTGCATCATCATGTAACCATTTAAAAAAAAAAAAAAGACAGAGAGTCCCTGAGAATAATCAGCACTGCTACAGAGGCTCTGGTAACCCCTAAACTAGGATCAGCTCAGTGAGCTGATAAAACAAGCTAACTATATTAGTGCCCTGCTGTAAATATTTATTTATTTAAGTCTAGGATTACAAAGTACCTTTGAGCCAAGGCTCTTTTACAAAGGTTCCATGTCAGCAAGGACAGACAATACAGGATATGAAATTACAGAATGGAACAATCATGGTAATGATGGTTACAACAAATTGGTTATGGGTACAAGTACATGATACACTAGGAGGTATATTAAAACATAGGAGAATGGGAGAAGAGAAGATAGGGATGGGACAGAGTATAGCAGCCTAGATGGCCTTGTCAGGACAGAGCAGTGGTGAGTGCATAAGTTGGGCATGGGAAAAAAGTAATTTATTCTAACACAAGCTCAACAACAAATACAGTTTGAATGAATTCAAAGTCAACACACACAGTCAAGTGCAGAGTCGGACCCCGGTCAGGAGGGTTTGCTGGCAGGGCAGAATGCTCTGGGCTGGCTTACCTGGTGTTGTGTGTTGTTTGTTTCTGTCTAGTACAGGATTGATGCTACTACTTTTATAGTTTCCTGGCACACAGAGAGGGTTTAAGCTGCTGCTGCGCCCCCGCCATCACGACCAGCAGTCTGATTGGGATACATTTCTTGCTGGCGACTCGGGCTTGGCGCAGGTGCTCACTTCGGTTACAAGTTCTAACACATACAGTCTTTACTTAACTTGCAATGCGGTACAGGCTGCAGACATGCCCAAAATAAAACACCACTCACAGTGACCCAGTCCAGAAGTCTATCAGCTTGCTCAGCGATTTAAATCTCTGACTGCACTTTTAATCCAGGAATAATAAAAACCACGATGCAGATCTCTCAGTCTCTCCCAAAAAAATTTAAGGCCCAATCAGAAACTAAGCAGCATCTATTGGCAAGAGCAGAAAATACAGGTATTCAAATTCAGCCTATCAGGGCACTTTCAGCGTGTGATCAGACAGTACCTGAGCAGTCTGGGGTGCACGTGATGGGAGCATGTCGGAACTGAGCACCAATCATATATGCTCTCATTCTCTCCAAAAGTTTCTCTTAGTAGGGTTATTAGCATTCTCCTGTAACTTTACTCAGATCTCCCGAAGTTTACTCACAAATGAGAATTCCTTCCCGTAGCCCATGTTTGCACTTCAAAACCCATAAAATACGAGAATCCCTGTAGATCTGGGAGCACTGTCATAGGTTCATAGGTAGTTACAAGTTCGAGGGACAAGCCCATTCAAAACTTGCCTCCATATATCCTAATGGTAGACTGAGAAATGTTGTTCACCCATATACTGTATATTGGTCAAGCCTGAATTTAAATTGGCTAATGCCATCACAAGAGACAACAAAAGGTGGAAGACAGTTCCATAATGGTGGCATCCTCTGAGTTACAAAATTCCTTCTTCTCACAGTCTTATTAAGGCCAGTGACTAATTTAAATGTGTGCAATCGTGTGTTATTATGTGTGTCCTGTTTTTCTAGACAATACGTTTCAAGCATTTCAGGATCATTATATGCTCTATACACAAGGCACAATTCCCCTCTTACAGATCTATAATGTAAAGAGTACAACCCCAGAGATTTCAGTCTATTGGAGTAATCCAAATTAGACAAGTTGCTTACTTTCCTGGTGATTCTCCTCGGAACCCTCTCTATTAGAGCTTTGTCATCAAGAGATATAGGAGCACAAAAGGGGGAACAGTATTCTATATGAGATCTGACTATGCTTGTGTATAAGGGAACAATAACTTCTGGTATGTGACTCTTGATATGTTTTAAGATACATTATCCCATGACATTTTTTAACTGTATTAGTAGTATGCACCCCAAATTCTAGATTATTAGAGATAATTACTCCTAAATCTTTTTCAGTAGTGATTGTTTGTAAATAAATGCCATTCAATCTATAATCTACAAGTGTGTTATTTTTACCTAGATGCATCACCTTGCATTTACTGATGTTAAATGTCAATGTATTTTCATCAGCTCATTTGGTCAATCTGTCAATATTAGTTTGTAAAGCTGCAACTGACTCATTGTTATTTATAATACAACCAATTTTGCTGTTATCAGCATATTTATTTATCCATACTCCATCAATAGTCTGCATGGAGGCAATTGATATATTAAACAATAAGGTGCCCAGGACAGAGCCCTGCAGCACACCTCTGGTAACCGTGGCCCATGAGGATTCATGCCCTCCAATAACAACTTGCTGTTTTCTATTGTCAAGCCATGATGCAATCCATTTGATTATATTGCTATGTAGTTTCAGATGTACTAACTGATTAAGTAGGATGTAATGATAAACTGAATCAAATGCTTTAGCATAATCTAGATATATAACATTTACTGGTAAACCCGAGTCTAAAGACCTACTAACTGGTTCAAAAAAATTAGTGAAGTTGCTCTGACAATATCTGCCTTTAGAAAAACCATGTTGACTAATATCCTGAAAACCAATAACTTTCAAGTGATTTATAAATGCAAATTGCCATCTTGGACAGCATTGTTTTAGCACATGCACACTAGGGGACAGATGTCGGGACATAGCCCAACAGTCCACGCATGCGCAGTCAGGGCTCGCCTCCATAAGCACTCCCACTGCATATTAATGTTTACTATTGTCTCCCTTCTTTACATAGGCCTCTGCAAATCCCGCCTCCCCAGTTAGCAGCCAGATGGACCTCAGGAAGCACCTCTGGGGCAGGGGACTTGAACCGGGAGCCTAAGAGGTAAAGGAGACCTCCGACTTCTCTGCAACCTTACTGTGGGGTGTTAGCCCATCGACACTGAGCATCGACTGCCCCTCCCACCCAAGCTTGACCCTTAATTTATAGACCCTTCCCATCACATGATTTCCTACCTGTTTGATTTCTAAGTCCCCATTTCTCCATTTGCAGCTTATAGCACCTTCCCACCAGAGGGTGTGCAACTGTCCATTCACCTACTAAAGTGTTCCAAACAGTCTGTCCTCTCTGATCTCTATTCCCCATTCCTACACTCTAGCTCTACCCCCTCTCTACTACCCGAGCTCTGATATCCTCACACCAGCTTACCCCTCCCTCCCTCTCCCTCCTTTCAACACTCCACCCCAGCCTGCACCTGCCTCACCTGGCCACTAGGAGTCACTAGTGTACCCTATTTTACCTCTGAAGTACACCCAATCTCAGGTCCCTCTCCCTCCGGTTGTACCCTCAGGCCCTTACTTCTCCACCCCTCTGCACCAGGATTTGAACCTGGTACCATTACAGCCAGAGTACAGCACCCTACCACTACTCCATAGTGGCATTCTTGTTTCTTTACCAGCATGCTGAGCCCCTTATCCCCCTCAATGCCTCACACACCATGGGCAGGGATGCTGCCCCTGGTCCTCACCCTGATTCTTGCACCAACCCCACCTCTCACACGACATACACCAACTGTTCACAGCACTCCCTCTTTCTAGCACCACCTCCACTAGACCCCCCACACTTGACAACTGCTCCACCCCTACACCCTCCCCCACCTTGGACACCCTCCCCATCCTACTAGTAGCATGGACCCTTCATATAGTCGCCACTCCCACCCTCCGCTCTCTACCCATCCCTTGCAGCCCAGCGTCAAACCCCTTGCACAACCAGCCTGCACAAGGCTGCAGTCACTACCACACCCTACTCCAACTTATCACACTTCTCCTACTATCGGGCAATATTCATCCCAGCTCTAGCTCCATGTTCACCAACATTAACAAGTCCTCAAATGTGCAGGGACTACATATTGCTTCTATGAATATTTGCAGCCTCCTTAAGAAGGCTGCCACCCTTCAGTGCTGGGTTACCCAGCACCAACCAGACATTATTGCCCTCATTAGAACTTGGTTATCCAAGTCCACCCCTGACTCCTTTGTCTCCCTCCCAGGTTACACCCTTTTCAGGGAAGACTGGGTGGGAAAACATGTTGGTGGATGCACTGTCTACATGCTTGATACCCTCCTTGGACATGCACTGCCACCTCCAAAGCTCATTAATGGGGCTCAACCCCTTACCCTACAAATCACCCACAACCACACTAAGGCCCCACTCTTCCTTACTATGGCCTATATGCCCCCCAGAAAGCAAAACCTTGCTATTCCTTCACTCACTGACTATCTCTCTGGGCTGCCACCCAAAATGTGCCAGATAATTGTTGGAGACCTAAACGTCAACTGGCTCTCAGACACCGCCACCCAAACCAGAGACACCTTTGCCGCCCTTGACATGACGCAGCTTGTCACCAACCCCACTAGATGCAATCCATCAACCAGTACTAGTACCTTCCTGGATGTCGTTATTACCAACCATTCCCAGAAAGTGCTTAATAAAAGTGTCCTACCCAACGCACTCAGTGATCATTCCCCTGCCATGTTCTCCTGGTCCAGTACCAACAGTAAGCCTGTACCACATAAAACCCAACGCAAGTGCCTCCTCCCAGGTGGCCTTCACCACCTCAAGCTGCACCTTGCAAAGCTGGACTGGTCCCCCATCAGACTTGCTTCAACCATTGATGAGGCACTGGCATTTTTTACACAGGCTTTTAACTCAGCCTGTGACCTCTTTGACCCTTACACTAGAACATGCACCAGAAAGCAAAATGCACCCTGGGTCACACCCTCCCTCCTTCTCAAACTTAAAACAAGAGATAACCTCTGGCACATTGCTGTGGAATCTGGTAAGCCTGCAGACAGGCAAGCTTACCACACTGAGCAAAACAAGTGTACCTGGGCCATTCAGCAAGCAAAAGCCCAGTACTACCAGTCCACCCTTGCCTCATACTGGGGATCGGCCAGAAACTTTTGGAATAATGTAAAAGAGCTGAATGGGAAAAAACAGCTCTCCCCCCTAACAACTCTCCATCAACGGTACTATCTACACTGACCCCCTTGGAATTGTGGACTGCCTAAACCACACCTTCTCAGCTCTAAATGCCGTCCTACCTAGCACTTTCTTCGACCCTGTCCCCGTTTTGCCAATGCCCACCCTCCATTGTCCCTCCTTCTACCTATGTACCATCTCCCCACTGGAGGCCAGACCCTTCATCCTTAAAGCCATCAATAGTAACAGCCCTGGCTCTAACCCAATGGATACCAAACTCTTTTGACTGACCATGGTCATAATCCTGATCCCCCTCATTGAACTGCTTAACCATTCCCTGTGCCTAGGGGAGTTTCCCAGCACCTGGAAAACAGCCATCATCATCCCCATTCTAAAAAGGGGTGATCGCTCCACCCCTAGTAACTACTGACCCATCTCCATCCTCCCCCACTTTCTAAGGCTCTGGAAAAAATAGTAGCCAGCCAACTCACAGAATACCTGGACAAACACAATATCCTATGCCCTGAACAACATGGCTTTCATGCTGGCCACAACACCACTACAGCCTTACTTGAATTCTCTAACTTCCTGCACTCCACCCCTGGCACCAGCCACTCTGCTGGGGCAGTGTTCATTGACCTCTCCAAGGCCTTTGACATGGTCTGTCACCCCCTCCTGCTTGACTCCCTCAGATGCCTTGATTTCTCCCCAGGTCCCCTTGCCTGGTTCACCAGATACCTCTCTGGCAGAACACAGTGCATTAAAATCAACAGCACCTGATCTGACATGTGCCCTGTCCTCTCTGGTGTTCCCCATGGCTCCATTTTAGGTGCTCTCCTCTTTAGCCTATGTCTTAACTCACTTCTATCTGTATGCCCTAGAAAAATCCTTCTCTATGTGGATGATGCAGTGCTATTCACATCAGACCCCAACCCCACTGCACTCCAGGCTACTCTCCAACACGCATTTCAGAAGGCAGAGCACTGGCTCACTACCTGAAGACTGGTACTTAACCTAAAAAGACCAAGGCTATGCTTTTCACACATCACCAAAGTAAAGTCAGTGGGGGCCCCCTCATGATCCTTCCTAACACTCTACACCCCACAGAGCAGGTCTCTTCCTACAAGTGCCTGGGTGCCACCTTTGACTCAGTCCTCACCTTTCACTCCCTCATCAGCACCCTCTCTACAGCTACCAGTGTTTGAATTGGGTTGTTATACCAGCACAGGGACTGCCTTCCACAAGATGCTCTCAGACTAGCAATTACCTCATCGGTCCTGTCACTAATCGACTATGGTCTGCCTAGCTATGCTGCTGCTGACAATACTGCCCTTACAAAAATCCAGCTCTCCATAAATAAGGCCTGCTAGCTCCTTATAGGGGCCCCAAGGTGCACCCACACCTGCCTGTTATACTCCTCCACTGACCTGCTCAACCTAGAAGAAAGGCTCCGCTATGAAACCTGCCACCTTGTAAAAAAGACACTGCTTGGACTCTCCCCCACTGTGGTATCTGCCTCCCTCCAATGGACATCCCATTCAGTGTCCATCCGTAGCACAGACAAAACATCGCTCACTGTCCCAAGTGTCAAGACAACTTTTGCTCAGAGAGCTTTCAGTTACAGAGGCCCCCTCCTGGTTCAATGCACTCCCAGCCAATATAGCGGATTGTGCCAAACCAGACCCATTAAAGACTGTCCTCCAAAGCCACCTGACCAACTCCCCCCTGCTGCAATTGCACATAGTTCCCTGTCCCCTCAGGACCAATGATCCTCGTGCATGCAATGATCCCCCAAGCTACCTCAGCCTTCGTGGAAAGTATGTGTGGGTTTCTCTCTGTATCCTGTGATTAAAAAAAAAAATTGCCATTGATTAATGTAATAAAATGCATCTCTTTCTTCACCAGACATGGTACCTATGTACCTATGATATGCCAACTTGTTTGCACAATTGAAACCTTTGTACCACCAGTGAATGTTTGTAATACTGGTTACTCCTTAAGCTCTAATGTATTATTGTGTTCTATTGTTATTTTGTCTCTCCTAACGAGGTGCTTTTGTAAATGAGTCCTTGACTCAAAGGTCTATAAATCCGATACTCAAATGAATAAATACATAAATTATATCTGTGAATGACAGTGGTACAGTATTCATATTGGGAGTGTTTAGAAGGTAAAGGTTGTAAAATACTTTTTAACATTCAGCTGGTGCTGAACAGTTGTGCTGCACATCATCTAGAAAAAAAGGGGCAGAATAAGATATAGCCCCCTACCTTTGAAGTCATACATTTTAATATTTGGATTGGTTGCCCTCTGTCATATTAGTAGATGTACTGTAGCGTATTTTACCTTTAGGCATCTTTATATCATGTTATGGTACTGATTCATTGATGATTTCATAAGAAAAACTCTGATTTGTGTGTGTGTGTCTTTTCTGCATTTGTGATGCATGTCTTGTTTTCTTTCTTGTCTTTCCACATCATATTATGTACTCAATTTGATGTATTCTGAATGTACTGATCTGCCCTACCTATGTATATTTTGCACTTGATTTTATATATTCTGTATGCTCTTACAGGGTTTTAAATAATTGACTAGCAGTTTTTTATTTCTTGGGACAATGCTAACTGTACAGAAAGTATTTATATAGATTTTCTAGAAGTGTTGTATTTGAGTGAGGCAAGTGTTGTGCATTTTCACAATGTTTTAGCACTTTTATGAGCAAAACGTTAATCAATTTGTGGAGTTACATAAAACCCTGTCTCACCTGTTTTTTTCACTCCATATATTGTGTCTTGTGCTCTTATCTGCCTCCCCGCTATTGATCTTTTGTAGTTGTCTTCATGTGGTCTGTGTGCTCCCACCCATTATTTTTTGCACTTGATTCGATGTGTTCTATATTCTGTAACCTTTCTCTCATTATGTATATCTGGCACTCTTTTTGATGGTTTTTGTGTGCTCTCACCTGCCCCATATATATTTTGCACTTGGGTTGATGTTTTCTGTGTGGACCCATCTCATCTATGTATATTTTTTGTACTTGATTTGATGTGTTCTGTATGCTGCCACTTGCTCACACTATGTATTTTTGAACTTGATTTGATGTGTTCTGTGTGCTCCCCTCTGTCTCTTTGCTATGTGTGTGTGTGTGTGTGTGTGTATATATATATATATATATTTATTTATTAAACTCTAGGATTGCAACCACCTTTGAGCAATAACTGATCATTTACAAAGCTTCCACATCAGAGGATGGAGGGTAACATACATACAAAGGTAGAAAATGATATATAGTTTTAACATGTTTTACAGTTACAGTCATAAGTGTAGGGAGAATTCAGATGGCAGCTTAAATGAAGTCTCAGAGTAAAAAATACTATACAGGAAGGACAGTTGGGTGAGCAGGGTAGGAGGGGAACGGAAGAGGTGGGCAGGCTGAGGGACCTCTGTTGGAGTGATGGGTGGTTAAAAGTAGTGTAATCAGAGTTAGAGATGAAGGGGCAGATGTCTGAAAAATGCAGTAGTGGAGGAGAGGTGTGAAAGATGGGGAAGAGCAGGAGTGAATATAGTGGGGTGGCATAAAAAGGTGGGGGGGAGGGCATGGGTGGGGCAGGAACAGCAGGTGCTACCTTGCAGGTGGTTAGCTGTTAATGGTTACAGGTCACAGGTCAGAAAAAAACAGGTGCTACTTTCCCTATGCTCTCACCTGCCCCAACACACACCATGAACATTTTGCACTTGATTCAATGTGTTCTATAGAGTCTTGCACCCCCAAAACACACACACACACACACACACACTCTCACACATACATATGCTATTTTGCATTGGAGTCAATGTGTTCTGCAGACTCTCTCCTGCTCTCAGTATATATGTTTTGCACTGGATTTGATGTGTTTTCTATCCTCTGGTCTGTCCTCCAATCTACCAGCTAGCTGGATAGATAGCTAGATAGATAGATAGACAGACAGACAGACAGACAGACAGACAGACAGACAGACACTGTATACATAGGTAAACATACTACCTAAATTTAAATAACTTTCCATGGACTTTCAAATTGTGTGGGACACTGTACACAAACAGGTGAGCAATAATCTATGATGGTTTAGGTATCTAGAGAGTCAATGCACACCCCAGGAGAGTTGCAAGGCACAAGGCCACTTTCAAAAGTCTTACTTTTGGGCTCAGTTATTATTTGCAGTAAATGGACTCTGCCACAAATAATGCCAACCTGAAGACAGGGTGGGGATAGACAGACCCACAGATCATCAAGTCTAAAAGGAACAAAAAAGGGTTTTTACAAGGAATTATTCTGTTTATGTTTTTGAAGATGCAAGGAATTATCATAATTGTGTTAGTGTTGTTGTAGAGAACCCCAATGCTTACTACAAGTTCTGGCATTCTGCAGTAATTTTAGTACTGAAGGAGCCCCCATTAATTTTAGTGGATATTTGTTTTCTAAACTAAATAAGTGTTTTAGTTACTGATCATTATTTCAGCTTACATAGCCAAACCCTGTAGCAGTGATTAAGAGTGTTTATTGTGAATAAAAAAATAAAAAAAATGTTTATGTCTCCTGGCAATCTGGACTTTCAGACTAACTGTCCCTCATACATGTGAATAAAAACCACTAACATTTTGCCCTGGGACAACCGCCACTTATACCACCACCCGTAAGCCTTTTTTCTGTCTCCTAGAAGGGGAACAATCTGTGCAAGGAACTGCATTAGAAACTGTAGTTTAAAAAAATAACTGTTTTGAGACCTAAACATACAATTGGAGTGAGGAGTGTATTGGGATATCCTCTGCTTCACCAAACTTGGGAATGGAGTTGAGTGTGAGGCAAACTTGAAGCCTTGCACCTGGTCTACACCCCTGTACTGCGTTCCTGGACTGCATATATCCTCTATGGCCAATAAGGCAGCGTGGGGGGGAAGAGTTTATGAGTACCTATAGAAAGAAAAACCCCAAATGCTCGGCCAGGAGAAGGTGCCAGAAGACCCAAAGAAACATAGCTCCAGAATGCATGGCCTATGGTAAAATGTTATTTAGATCAAGGGTTCTCAAATGGTGAGGCCAGCCTCCTTGGGGAGGCCCCAACCTGTTCCCGGGGAGGCTCAAGCAAGTCTGAAAAAGTACTGTATATAAATTTTGAGTTTTATATATTTTGTGTGAGGAGATGAAGCAAATTGAAAGAGGATAATAGTAAGTGGATTTTATGTATTTAATTATTAATAAGTGACAAGGAAAGGTGAATAAGTGAAGGCTCATTTCAGGTGTACCCAGAGAAGGGTAGGTAGTGAATACATTTCAAAAGGTAACTGCAAAACAATCAAGAAATACACAATGAACAATAGTGCAAACAAATACGAACAATGAACTGATAATGAGAGGTGGTAATTGATCAATTTGTAGACTGATGGCAGAACAGCCCAAATACAAGGGTTGAGTATAAAAGTGCTAAGAACAACAGCAGGAAGGACCAAAGTAATCCCAGAGAAGTTGCTTAGGATCAGGAAGGAGGGAGAGGCAAAGTATGTAGGAAGGTTATTTCATATAGAGAAACAAAGAAAGTTGTCTGACCCATGAGCACAGGAGTTCTTTTTCAAAGGTTCCATGTCAGTATTGGACAAATAACTGAATGTGAGCCAAGTACTCAAAGGGGTGTACTGCATAAAGTACAATATGCTATTTTTCTTTGGGGAGGCCCACAATTATTTCAATGTTTGGGGGAGGCTCAAAATCTTTTCCATGGATTTGGGGAGGCTCACTGTGACAAAGATCTAAGAACCATTGATTTAGATCAATCAATGGAATCACCATGCCAAAGCTAGTTCAAGAGGAAAAGCAAATGGTAGTTCTCTGCTGATGCTGACCCAGAGGAGGCAAGGACCCATCCCCTTAACAGAACCCAAGGAACTGGCTCAGAGTCTGAACTAGGAAGGAAACAGGATTTGAATTCTGCTGATTTGTGTTGCCAAGAGTGAGTGTAGATTTTTAAAACATGAAGCTCCTTCCTATTTCCTAAGCTAGAATTTGTAAAATGCCTCTCAGTCTGCACCCCTAAGGGTGACTCATACTGTCCAGTATGAGAAGATCCTATTGTTCCCATATTTGAACTTGTCAAATAAATGAGAATTCCCTGATCATATATCTAGTGTGTGGAGGGTTACAGCTAAATTGTTACCAGTTGGCTAAGGAAATATTTCAGATAGGACTCTACTCCCAAGGTGGACATCGCCATCGAAAAGTTTTTTGTACCAGGTACATGAGGTGGGGTAATAAGATGGCTGCACTGAAAATGTGGTGTCCTTCCACAGCTACATACATATACCCATCCAAAGGACCCTACACTCCCACAGTAAAATATACTAAGGATACTATCATATTATCACAAAAAGTAAGAAAATAGGTTGCAAAAAATGTTGTTAATGCTCCAGTTATGGTCAAACTGACAAAAGTTGGGAAACCAAGCAGGTAAGCAGGTGTGGGGTATGCCTTGGGCTTCTCAAGCCTAATGCTCACCCCATTCTGATCAGGTCTACTCATCTGATCTTATTTACAGATGGAATGGGGTGAGTGAGGCACACCCCACACCTGCTCTCCTGCCTGGTTTGGGCAGTGAGGTGTTAGGGTTGGAAATCCTAATGCCTCATTTCCCAACTTTTGCCACTTTGAGCCTTTGGGCATTACATTGTATTGGTAATGTTTTTGCCAATTGGTGGGGCAAGCAGCATTATGAAAAAAAGCCATGAAAAATGGCGACCGTTGTAAGTGAGCATTTCAGGATGTACATGGTGAGACGCGCTCACATTACTGAAAGTAGCCAAGAAAAGCTGAGGAGTGGCAGGCAGTTTTATTTTTTACACAGATGACTATCTGGTACATTTCCAGAGGCTGTTAGTTGAGTGGAAGGAGGCTAGACATGGATCAGGCAAGTGGACTCTCGGGTGTGTGTGTGTGAGGTGCAGAGAGCAGGTTCAGAGAAAATGTGGTTTGGCCAGCAGCTGACAGTAGAAAGACAAGTAAGGAAACACAATAAAGGAAAAGGTCTTACTAGAATATGAACTGGCATTGAGGTGAAAATTATTTAACATGTATGCTTTATAGGAAGGCTGCCATTCGTACTTCTGTAAACTGAAAGTGGAAGTGTTGAAAGTAGTGCCAGCCAAACGGGAGAGGGGGGTGTCTGATGACATGTCTACTGCATGTATAAATAGGTGATGATAGGTCTACTATGTGTATAAATGTGAGATTTCACATTTATACACATAGTAGACATGTCATCAGATGTTTATCGCATGGATAACAGCATTTATCAGTGGAGATTTATCTCCACTCCCATTTTATAAATCTACAGTACATACAGTATTGTAGTGGCATGGTACTGACACTATAGTTATAGCTGAGTAGGCTTTTCAATGTTAAACCTCGAAATTTCCACCTTAATAGCTATGCACCATTCAATGGAATTTCAGGAAATTTTGCATGTGCAGTTTGGGAGGCAAGGTCTCTTGATTTGCTGAGTTTCATTGCAGTCAGATGTGCTGATTCTGAGATTTGGATAGTGAGTTTTTAGGAAAAATTTGAATTTTTTTTTACATCACCTACAGCCCAGACGGTCTGAAACTTTGGTCTGAAATTTTCAGGGTAGAAAAGGCTTGTCTCAGAATGCACCTTTCATTGGCTTGGTGAAAAAATATGACTCAATTTCCAAGTTATAAGGATTTAAAATGTTGGTTCTCAGCATGCTCAGTAAGGTCCTTCTGATAAATGTTTGATAATGTACTGGGCATTCCAAAAACTGAAATTTCAAATCCTTTTAACTTGGGAATGGATTTATATTTTTTCATGAAACCAATGAAAGGCACCATTCTGGGCCAAGCCATTTATAGCCTGAAAACTTCTGTTAGGAGGTTTAAACCTCACTTTTAGATTTTTGGCAATATTGGGAATGCAAGTAATCACAGACATATTGCATGAGAGTAATAAACTTGTTTATTACTACCAAAAAGGATAAAATCGCAGTTGCCCTATGCAGTTTTCACCAAATATGAACCGGGAGCCAGTGGTAAGCATTCCCAATACTTAAAGGTTTCTTTGTGTCTCTTGGGATCTCTGAGGTACAAGACTTAGTGTATCACATTATATACTTATGATAATTACTATGCTTACTGTAAAATAGAAACATTTCTAGTTACAGAGATGAGCCCTATTGGCTAAATTAGAGGAGGCTCCACAGTCCAACCATGAGCCAGCATAGATGGAATTTTTGATGGGTGTACCTGTATGTCTTTATTTTGGAGAAGAAATGACCAGTGTGTCAGTCTGGTATTGGAGACTGACCCATCCTTTACTCTATTTGAGAGCAGAAAGGTAGTTGGTGTGTGGTTGGTGTTGATAATTAGTGGAGAGTACCCAATGATATACAGAAAGTGCTTGACAGCCCAGTAGGTAGCCAGAAGGTTTATTTTACAAAGGCTGTACTTTTGTTTTACTGGGGTTAAGAGCTGTGATGCATATGCAATAGGTCTCAGGGTGCCATTAACCTTCTGAGCCAGTACTGCTGACATAGCAATGTCAGAGGTGGCACATTTTAGATGGAACGGTAGTGATGGATTGGGATTGACCAGAGGTAGGGTGGAGGCCAAGGCCTGCTTTAGTGATGTCACAGCCTGGGTATGTATAGTGCCCCAAGTTTATGGGATGTCCTTTTTTAGTAGCTCAAACAGAGGAACAGCTTTTTGAGCAAAATCACAAATAAAATTGTTTGAATAATTTACCATACCTAGAAACCTTTTAAGAGTTGCCACACTGGTAGGCAATGGCAAGTCTTGCAATTTTTGTATTTTTTTTAGGTAGGACTTTGATCTTGGTCAGTTATTTTTAGACCCAGAAAGAGTAATTCTTCCTGACATAATTGTGCTTTTGCTGGATTGCATTTTAGACCTGCTCTCTGAATGAGAGTCAGTAGTTTGTTTAAGAGATTTAGGTGTTGTTCCTGTGTGACAGTTGCCAGCAACAGGTCATCCACATACTGCAAGAGACATTGGGGAGTAGAGAAATCATCAAGGGCATCTATTATATTCAGATGGAACAGGGACGGGCTGTTGTTGAATCTCTGTGGTAAGCATGTCCATGTGTACTATTTTTTTTAAAGGTGAAGGCAAACTTATATTGACTTTTAGGGGCCAATGGTAATGGCCAAAAACCATTGGAGATATATAGGGCACTGAACCATTTTAGGTCAGGCATCAAAAGTTGTAGCACATTGGGTGCTGATGTCACAGTTGGGGAACAACTGGGGGTGACCTGGTTTAATTTTTTGTAGTCACAGTAAGTCTGTAGGTGCCTGTGGGTTTTTTTATGGGCCACACTGGGGAGTTAGCAGTAGAAATGCAAGTTATGACTACTCTTTGCTTGAGAAGCAACTTGATTGTTTTTTGAGAGAAGGCAAGGCCTTAGTTAGAAAAGGGTATTTCCTTTGCCTCTCATGTGCTGGGCCTGGCATTTTGATGACAGTGTGCATTTTGCCACAGTCATGTTTGTTGATTGCAAATGCTTTTAAATGTTACTGCAAAATGGGGAGAAGTTTTGGAAAAAGCTTGTGGTCTTTGAACAAATTTATGACATCATACTCTTTGTTGTTACCAGAAATTGTCGCCACAATGTGTGAATCGGGGATCAGAATGGTGTGGTATTGACCCTGAATCTGTATTAATAGCATGTTAGCTAGATCTACCACACAACCGTGTGGTGCAAGAAAATTAATTTTTATGATACTAGGATGATTATGCATTACTATTAGTTGGAAGGTGTGTCAGGCCTTTAAATGGCCTAGCTCTACCGGCAAGGGTAGAGACTGGTATGCAGGTAACCTAGTACCATCTACTCTTGACATGTTGGTCCTCCATCTGGTGGACCAAGGAGATGTGTCTGGGTGTTTATTGTGTAGTATAGACACAGCCGCACCTGTATTTAGCAAGACTACAGTAGGCAGCCCCCGACCTCAGCCTCGGTGCAGGGCCTTCCGTTTGTATTTAAGACCAGCTTGTTTACAATCTGGACTGGGGCCTGTAATTGTCAATCTGTACTGCTGGAAGCATGGAGAGGTTGGGCTTGGCTTTTTTTTAATTACTTTACCATGCTGCACCGATGCTATATAAGGAGGGGCTTTTGGGTTCAGGCCTGTGTTGGCCTGAAGGCCTGCACTTTTAGTATTGCCATGGCCCATTGGGGTCTGGGTTGCTGGTTGTACAGCCACAAGGGCCTGAGCAGAAACAGCATCCGCCACAGAGCGTACTTGTTCCAGGAGCTCTCGGAATTTTTGATTTTTTTTGGCTATCTTCCTATATGAATGGCCCGTTCTTTGTTACTGTTGTTTGCCCTTATTCTTGTGCTTTTTATTCTTATGCCAGTTCCAGTTCCCACCCCATTGCTGCTGTTGCTGTTGTGGTTGTTGTTGTAGTTGTTGTTGGGCCTGCTGGGGGTGTTGGTTATCAGCTGGGAGGGCCTGTTGGTGTTGGGTCTGCCCTTTCACAGTGTACTGCATCATGGCCTCGGAAATAGACTCCACGGTGGCTACTTTTTTGGAACCGGAGCCAAGATCAGGGATGTAGAGTTAGTAAACTCTCTTGGTTTTCTGAAGAATGTCGGCAAACCTGTCCGTGTTGGGGTAGGTGGTTGGCTCTACCTTTTCTTGTATTGCAGGAATTATGTTCCTAAGGAACAGGGTCTTACACTCAATAAGATCTACATCTGCAGCTTTTTGTGCCAGGTGCTTTTTTGCTTGGTAGGCCATCCAAAGTCTGTAGTGGTAAGTCGCCGGACTTTTTTTTTGCATGCTGTTTTACAGGGCATGCAAGCATTACTTTTACTACACCTGGGCTGTGAGCAGAAATGAGCTCAGCTGCAACCTTATCAAAGGTGGCGTTCCTATCCTGGCAGATGGTATTGGGGAGTTTGGCCCACAAACTAGGATTGATGGTTTGGCATAGTATCTGGACCTGATATTCTGCAGCAAGGCTAAGCATCTCACATTTAGAATGCACCTTTTCTAAGTGACAGCTGAGATTGTTGGATGGGTTTATCTGACCGATACTGTCAGCTATTTGCTGAACAGAGTAGGCCATTTGTAGGGGATTATTGGGTTGATTAGGCAGGGGTAGATTGTCTTGGGTGCCGTCTAGGGCAGCCCAAGCTGCAGCCTTGGCCGCAGTATGAACAATACCATTTTGAGTGCCAGCCTCTTGTAGAAGCTGCTTAATTTAGGTTTTAATGGCCCGTTAACTCCTCTTAGGAAGAGGTACATTACCTATTGCAGTTTTAATTATCATTTTAATTTTTTGCCTGTCTTTTACCTTAATAACAGCTATTGGTGGTGCCGTTGGGACCAGGTCTGGGCCTGCTTTTTTCCTATCATGGGGGCCGCCATGTTGGCGTCTTCCTTGATGGGCATCATGACATCGATGACGTATGACATGGTGTGAGTGAAGTGGGGACCCGCCATGTTGTGGATGGCTGGTTGGGGTTTTTGGGCCATAGTAGGGGTGTGACTGGGCATTGTACTGAGAGATGTCGTCATCTGATACCTCTCCTTCAGATGACGTGTGTAAAGCGGGGGCTACACCTCCCATTGCCTTAACATGTCCAGCCAGAGCCTCTTTCCGATGGCGCAGTTTTGCCATTTTAGTTTTACATTTAGCATGACTCACTGTTGCAAGATCCATATCAACATCATCCTGCATTTGCTTTAGCAGCACTCTATACGTTGGGCTCAATTTGTGATTATCCCTAGTAGCCACTTTTAAATCATTACATACCTGTTTTATCTCGTCCTGTAACTCTCTCATCTCCTCACTTAACTGAGCATTTGCAGTACTTAACAAGTCATTTATATATAATACCTGTCCCTTATCCTGTCTTAAACTTTTACACTTTTGCTTTAACATACAAAGTTCCTGTTTTTCTGCTTGAGCTGAATGATGCAAAAGTAAATCCTTTTCATTCCACAGAGTTTGAAATTAAAAGACTCCAAATTCTGCTGCAGTCTAACACATCTTGTTTTTTGCAAACCCATCTGTTGCTTAAGAGACAAAATTTGCAGATTAAGGGTTTGAAACCTTGCTTTGGAGGCTTTTAGAGCTGCTTAGAGAGTCATGACCATTAGCCTTTTAGCTTGACGCTTATTGGTTCATTGTCTTGTCTTTGTGTACTGGGTTGAAATCCCCAGTATAGGGTTGCTATATTGACTTGTGTCCCACGTGAAGTCAGACCATTTTTTATGGGAGGCAAGGAAGTTTGAGACATTGAGTCTCAGTTTTGCACAGATATTTGATACGGCGGCCATTGTGTGGGAGGGAACGAAAAATCAAACTGTGAAAAAGGCACCGTGCTATGTATTGATCCACAGCAGGAGCACTTTATGCACAGTTGGGCTATTGTAAAATTTGTAGGCTTACAATTTAAAGCTATTATGGAGTGAATCGAGTCGGCATCAACCACACCCAAAAAGAAAACAGCCAGACTTTGTAAGGGACTACAAACTGGTTTTAAAATGGGAGAGGTGATATGGGAATGTACACCTACTGTCCCCATGGGAAAGGGAAAAATTAATAGCAACTAGTGAAAACTTACAAACACTAAATATGTCCTTCCATGGTCGCCAATTGTTAGGAGGTCTAAACCTCACTTTTAGGTTTTTGGCAATATTGGGAATGCAAGTAATCATAGACACATTGCACAAGAGTAATAAACTTGTTTATTACTACCAAAAAATGATAAAATCACAGTTGCCCTAAGCAGTTCTTACCAATACGAACCGGGAGCCAGTGCTGAGCATTCCCTATACCTCGAGGTTTCTTTGTGTCTCTTGGGATCTCCAAGGTACAAGACTTAGTGTATCACATTATATACTTATGATAATTACTATGGTTACTGTAAGATAGAAACATTTCTAGTTACAGAGATGAGCCCTATTGGCTAAATTAGCGGAGGCTCCACGGTCCAAGATAACGTTATACAATTTTGTAGTAGTCATCAGTTTGTGAAACAAAAGAGTTCTTTTACAGAGTCTTACACAACTTGGTGTAGTAGTACAAATCACCAAAAGGTGGCAATACCTACTTACATATCATAATTATTTCAAGGACACAGGTGTCCTATCATCTTATAAGTAAGAAATACACAAAAGATACATAGAAGAATATATGTGTATTAGCAAGCAAAGTGTATTACAACAATGTGCGTACATATCCTGATATCTACTCTTATACGGTAGCCCTATATGTTAGTATAACATGTGCCCAAGCAATAGCTGTCGACGGTGTACCTCTGAGGGTACCAATAAGGGTGCAGGGACCTCGTGTAACACTTCAGACTAAAATTCCAAACCCAAAAAATGAAAAAAAAAACAGATTGTTCCTAAAAATGCACTATCTGGATTTTAAAATCCACACATCTGACTGGAACAAAACTTGGAAAATCAAGACACCGTGCTCCCCAGACTGTACATACAAAATGTCATGCAATTCTATTGAATAGGGTGAAGCTGTTAATATATTCATATGCAGTATATGTATTTACATACAGTATTATAGGGGTGTGATAGCGCCACTACAGTTAAGGTTGAGTTGACTGTTTAATGTTAAACCCTAACTTTGCAATGTAATAGCTCTGTCTCTGTTCAACAGAATTGCATGGCATTTGATTGCACAATCTGGGTGGGGGGCAACAGCTCTTGATTTGCAGATTCCAAGATATGGATAGTGTGTTTTATGAAAAATCATTTTTTACTGTTTTTTTTTGTCATCACCTACAGCCAGACAGTTTGGAATTGTGGTCTGAAATTTTCAAGGTAGAAAGGGCATGTCACAGAATAATGCCTTTCATTGATTTGATGAAAAAATATTAATCCATTTCCAAGTTATAAGTCTCTGATATTTTGATTCTGAACATGCTCAGTAGGGTCTTTAGGACAGATGTTTGATACCCTACTGAGTATGATTAGAACTGAAATTTAATTAAATTAATTAAATTAAATTGAACGAAAATGAATTTAGAAGTTGGCTGGTGGCTACTGGTATAAGGACACAAAAATGTAATCTTAATTTTGCTAATCATCTTAACATATATGAAAAATCATAGCAGTCTAAAAATATTAAGTATGCACAATCCATGTGATAGCAGCAATCACAATCACAGCCATAATACAATAACAAGAAATGTACACCCCACACACTAGCAAACTGTGTTGTACACTGGCACTCGTCTCAAATTGTAAGTTTCCTACTGTATATAAAATGAGCAATTCATTAAGGCTACTATTATTGCAGAAGACCATACCAAGTGAAATGAGAGTGGCTACAAAAAATTGAAAAAAAAACATGCTGCACTTTGACATCATTCATCTGAAGCAGAACCCACTTTGTGAGCTGATTATATGACTCTCAGCTGCATAACCATCCTGACTGTCACTAAAATTGAACCTGATGAACCAGCATCAATATGCTATGAATGAAAATAGAAACATTCATTGAACTAGTAGAAGTATACAATATAACATTACTGTGACTGATTACAATTCAGAGAAATTGGGAAGATAACTCACAATTTAACATTTACTTCATTACAGTGCTTACTGTGCTGCTCGCAACTTGGAATAAGATGTTGTACTTGTATGAATAACACTCAGACATTCACATAAATAAAAACAAAATTGTATTTCATGCTTTTAAAAATTATGAATGGGTCAGGATTAATACTTCCTGCACTTCTTAATTATAGTGCTCCCTGGCTATACCGAATCTCATTATATCAAACTCCCAGTTATAGCGAATGGTTCTTACGGCTCCCAACTGCTGTCAGCTGTTTTCAAATGCCACAACAGCTCCATTGCTTTTAAAGTCAGAAATTTCCCCACACAAATGGACATAGGTGAAACCTGAGTGACTGTTGCTGGTTCTGAGTCTGCTCCCCCATTTCTGACTCCCAATGTTGTCAGCACAGATCACATTCACTGCTAAAGGCAGAAATTTTCTGAGTTCTCACTTCCCTTTTGTTCATGTCAGTACAGCTCATGTTTACTGCTACAGACAGAAATCTCACCATTACTATTATTTCCTCTACTGCTGTCACTGTCTCAACAAAAATGAAAGATGCATGTTGTTATGGTAATTAACGAAAAAAACTACCATGTCAGGTCTTTTCTTTTTTTTTTGGTTTTTGCTGTAGATGGGCAGACTGTCAATTAATTGGGTTGAGAAGCAGGCAGTAGGAGGTGTCATGGAGGTCTGACACTTAGCTCTCTCTCTCTCTCTCTCTCTCTTGCAGTATCTGCCTTCTGCTAATACAGCTTAAAAAACATGGCTTAAATCGATAAACTACTGTATAAACTAAATTGACAAAGTGTGTCACCTCGTAGAAGTGCATCAAGCTGTCAGGGAAGGGGTAGTAGGAGCAGGTGGTAGGTTGAGGTAGTGGTGACAAGAATCCATGAAAAGGGAATATCAGTTTTCCAAGTGCAGTATTAATCTAAATTATGAAATTACTGACTTAATTTAGATTATATTACATTTATAGAATATTCAACCTTAAAGGAAAAGGGTCATTTTCTGGGGATCCCACCCCTGTAAACCTTACCCTCCAGTTTAGCTTTTTGAAGAAAAGTGCCTTTTTTCTTGTGAAGTAAAGTATTTTAATTTAATTATGAAAAGTCCACTACCCAACAGTATGGCTGATGCTGGGATGGCTCCATTATGTGTAAAGGTGCAGTGCCGCAATGTGCGCTTCAATACAAATGCATTGAAGTGCACAGTGCAGCGCCGTACTTTCACACATAATGGAGTCACCCCAGCATCCACCATACTTCTGGGTAGTGGACTTTACATAACTAAATTAAAATACTTTTCTTCACAAGAAAGAAGGTGCTTTTCTCCAAAAAGCTAAACCAGAGGGTAAGTTTTACAGGGGCGGGAGCCCCTGCTAATGATTGTTTTCCTTTTAAACAACTCTATGCGAGGCAGACCTGGATTGAAGCTAACAATATAAGGTATTTCTAACGTACACTGCCTGTATTTTCAGTGTCTCTCAATATAATGAACAGGGAGCTATAAGGAACTCTTGTCATGGCTCCCATCTCATTCATTATAGTGAGGGATCACTGTACTATATTTCACAGTGGGTCAAGATGCATGTCATTACCTATGTTTTTATTTATTTATTTATTTAAGTCTAGGATTACAAGTACCTTTGAGCCAAGGATCTTTTACAAAGGTTCCACGTCAAGTGATAAACAATACAAACATGACAAAAATTTGAATAAACAATGCAGAATACGGTTTACATACAATTTCAAGCAGTTGAGTACATACATTTCAGGGAAGGTAGGTACCAGGACAAAAATTTGAGTAAACAATGCAGAACATGATATACATACAGTACAGTTTCAAGCAGTTGAATACATACAATTGAGGGAAGGAAGGTACCAGGACAGGGATAGTTGAGGCATTGAAGGGACACAAAAGAGATGTGGTGTGAAACTGAAATGAGCATTGCCAACACTTAGTCCATACTTCTAAACTGAAAAAAGGGTGTTTAAACTTGTGGTACTGTTAGAAGTAGACACAGATACTATTCTTCTTACCTGCAAGCACATAGGTTACCTGGAATCAAAGCAATTCTCCTTTAAGTGGACTTGGGTGCCCAGTCCTGGTACTGCTTCTATCTGCCCCCACTCCTCCAGGTCACCTTCCCAGCAGTTTCAGTCAGTATACTATAAATGCTACAAGTCATATTTACAAGTGCAATTATAAAGTTACTATCTCGAAAGTTTGGGGTCAAAGTTAATTAAAAAAATAAAGGGTGAATGTGTAAAGAGTGAAAGCACTGGGCCCTGCACTTCTGTAGGCAGACTGAGTCTTTCCATGGTGCAGGGCCTAAAGAGCTCTGCACATCTGCACCTGTTCATGTTCAGGACCTGCATGAATGAGGATTCAATTCCACTATCTCAAAAAGAAAGGAAATTCTTTGCAAAAAAAACTTTGTTATGCAGCAGTTGGGGTAACTTATTGCCACACAAGTAGGGAAATGTGATATTAACACGCCTACCCCCCAAGCAGCAAAAGAAAAAACATTAGGGTTTTGGGTCTCCAGAGTCTTGGCAAATCAATGGCGGGGTCTCCCTTTGGATTGTCAACCCTAATTCTGACCCCATTCCCTGAGCAAACAATGTCTCATATGATCTCCTTTCGGTGTGCCCTGCATGAAGAATGCTACAACAAACTGTGTTGGCAACATGTGGTGAAACATATTTCTCTGTCTTTCAAGAGTGTATCACTATGAGGCACTGCCTTGGAGCTGTATCTTGCGCTTAGGACTGGAGGCTACTAGCTGGGGGTGAGCATTAGGGTTGACAACCCCTAGGAATACCCCACCACTGATTCACTAAGACTCCTGAGGCCAAAAACCCAAATGTTTTATCCTTTTGCTGCTTGAGAGATGGGGGTGGGAAGCTAAAGTTGAAAACCTTAATGCCACATTTCCCCACTTTCATGGCATTAAGTTACCCTAACTGTTTCATTAACAAGGTTTTTTTTGCAAAATAAAATTGCACAGTAGTGGTATACATGTTATTCAATGGGAACCACAATTGTGCGCCGCTCAGTATACACCACGCTATCATGCAACTTTACTGTAGCAACCACTGTGTGTGTGTATATATATATATATATGTGTGTACATATATATATATTCTGTGCAAAAAACTGTGTTAATGCACCATTTATGGTTCAACTTAACACCACAAAACTAAGCCAACACGAACTCCCCACCCCAACCACACCCCCACGCAGCAAAAGGAAACAAACATAAGGGTTGTGGGTTTCTGGAGTCTTGTCGAGTCAGTGGTGGGATCTTTCTTGAGGTTGGGAACCCTAGTTCTCACCCCTTCCTGCAGCCCAAAGACAACTTTCCAAAACACACGGTACAGCTCCAAGACAGTGCCTCATATTGATACACTCTTCAAAGGCAGAGAAGTATGTTTTGCCATATGTTGCCAACAGACTCTGTTGTAGCTTTTTTCACATGGGCCCTGTGGGCCCACATAAAGAAAAGAGATCACATCTGACCTTGCTTGCTCAGTGGAGGGGGTGGGTAATAGGGTTGACAACCCCAGAGAAGACTCCACCACTGATTCCCTAAGACTCTGCAGATCCAATACCCAAATGTTTTTCTCTTTTGCTGCTTGGGGGGTGGGGAGCTCATGCTGGAAACCCTAATGCCATATTTCTCTACTTTTATGGTATTAAGTTGAACCCTAACTGATGGATTACCACAGTTGTTTGCAAAGAAGGTCCTTTCTTTTTGAGGTAGTGGAATCATATCTTCATTCACACAGGTCCCTTTAGGACCTGTGTAAACAAATGCAGACATCCAGAAGACTCCATACATCCATAGCACTTCCATGCATTAATGGATGTGAAGGATTCATGGGCTGTCTGGTGGACTGTGGATGTGCAGTGACCTCTGGGTTCTGTGCTTCTATGTGGCCACAAACACCAATGCACAGGGAAAAGGATGACTCTCTCAGTCAAATCACAGGGACCTTTGACAGCCATGGATTCAGAGGTACAGGGCCCTATGTCAAGATAAGAGTTGTCTTCACTACATGGTACTTGGGCCTGTGTGGGCAACCCTGCATCTACACTTGCCAGGCTGGGGGTGGTGTCGGATAACAACACCTTCCTCCCAGCCTCAGCCCACCCAGCTGGGTTACTGAACTTGCCCACGAGCTCAGCTCACCAGTACAGGGTCACAAATCACTACTTGCTGGTGTAAAGGCTGATACTACACACAACATTTCTTAACAATTATTTTTTTTTTTTTATTTTGACCCCAAATTTTCAAGATATCAATTTATGACTTCCCCTTATAAACATGACATGTGGCATTTATAGGATAGTGGCCAAAGTGTTGTTTTGCACCACAAGTAGGAAAACATGTCTTGTCCTGGGTATGAAAAATGACTTCTACCATGTTTATGAGACAGTGTGAAAAAATCACTATATTGAAAGTTTGGAGCAACAATATTGAAACTTAGCAAAGTTATGAGTGAATGTTGAATACGTGGTTATTTTACCATATTTTGACCCCACATTTTCAACATAATCTTCTTATGACCCCACCTCATGTACCCGGTAGGTGAACATTTTCAAACCCTGACAAAAACATGATTTCATGCACTGACTGTGAAATCACCTTGCATGATAGATTAGAAAAATTCCACCTGCCTTGTTCATGAGGTACTGTTCCAAAAAGACCACAGTGAAAGTTTGGTGGAAAAATGTTACAGATTAGCAAAATTATGAGTGAATGTTGAAATATGTCAATGCTCACTCACAACTTGTTCATTTTAGTATATTTTTACACCTCATTGTCAATACAGCCTTCTTGGTTATGAACCCCCTCCTCATGAACCAAGTAGGTGAAAATTTTCAAATCCCACCTGACAGGTGATTTCACACAGTGACCGTAAAATCACCTTCCAGATTTGAAAAATTCCACCACTCTTGTTCATGAAGTGTTGTCCCAAAAAGCCATGTTGAAAATTTGGTGTGCAAATATTAGAAAATTATAAAGTTACAAGTAAAAGTTAATACCCCATTGAAATACATTAAACCAAACTTACCTTATTTTCTCATATTGGAGTCACCAGTTCTAGCAGCATGATGTGTCTTCAGTGGGAGATTGGATGGGGTGTGGGGAGTTTAGGTGCTGAGTGGGGGTTGCGGTGGGGTGTGTGGGGATGTGTGGGGGTCAGTTCAGTGAGGGACTGTTATTTTTTATAGGTTTAGTGTAAAAAAATAAAGATATCAAGGGACTGTTTTCTTTTTTGCAGCTTTAGTACTGCATCTGACACTGGGGATTGTGAATCCAGTGTCAGCTTAACTGAAGTATGTGGGGTGTGGGTGCTGAGTGGGGGTTACAGTGAGAATGTGTGGGGGGTCAGTTCGGCGAGGGACTGTTATTTTTATAGGTTTAGTGTAAAAAAAAAGACATTGAGTGACAATTTTCTTTTTTGCAAGTTTAATACTGCATCCGACACTGGGGACTGGGAACCCAGTGTCAACTTAACTGCATGGCAGCACCAGGGGTGGCCACCTCGGTGCCTATTCATGGGGATGGTGGACAACCTGGAAGGGAGGGGGTTGGCAAGCAGTACCAGGGGTGGGCAACCCAGTCTGCTTTTCTTTTTATAATAGTCATGCAGGATCAGAGAAATTATGGGAGAGGGTTGGCTGAACTTGGAGGAGGAGAGAATAAAAAATGAAAACAAATAGAGAGACAGAGAGGTAGAGTGTGCTTACAGTCACTGGTTCACTGATGAAACTGAAGCTGGCAGCACAAATACAACTGCTGCTTGACATGGCAAGGAAGTCCTGCTGCTCTCATACAGAGAATGTGAGGTGAACAGCTCCTGTCACTAAGCTAGGAACTCTGGATTTTGGGGCACCCAGAAAAGGTATTTCTTGAATACAAAAAAACAGAATCTAGCTAAACAGGTGCTATTTAACTTGGTTCAGGTGTTGAAAAAACACAATTTTTATGTATTTTCCATGCTTTTTAGTTTTGGGGGAAAAGATGGTGGCCATCAAAATATGAAGAACATGTTCATGTTGTGAAAAGCAAGTGCTGAAAAATCAAAAACAGTCTCACAACATGGGATTTTTTTGTGTTGTATCAGTGGGTTGCCCAAAAACTCTACTGAGCATGCTCAGAACAGCTCAAAAAATAAACTTTAAAAATCCTTATGACTCTGGAATGGTTTAATATTTTTACGGCTGCAGTGGGCAGAACCCTGCAGACATTGTCCTATTACAGCACAAAAATGGAACTCTCCTGATTCCTTATGGACTAGATAAAATTGAAGGTTTTGTGCTATTACTCTGCTTTCATTCAGCTGAACAGTGTTGCAAAGCACTATTTTGGGTGCCAGGGTTAAGTCTGGGTAAAATTCTCTTTCAAGATAGTTTCATAGATCATAAACATGTTAGCTCAGTCAGTCTTTCCCCAGCTATAAAAGGAGATAAGCAGACAACCCTGGGACTATAGCAGTGAGTAAATCAAATGTCACAGAATGAAATGTTTATGTACTTAATCATCTGATGTTACAACTCTCATTGAAGATAAGTTAATGAACCCCTAAACACAGTTCATTTAAGTTACATTTCTTTACAGTGGAGGTTTGAAATGGACTGTTCATATGCACTTTTTCATCTTAAAACTTATCATGCTGTGAATTTCTGTTGCTAAAGTACTGAAAAGGAGTTTGCTAGTCTGTGCTGGTTATGTGCCTTCTTCCTGAAAACTTAGATCAGCCCCAGCCTGCTGCATTCCAATGATGTCAGACTTCCCAGACAGCCTTCCATTATGTCCATGCTGTGCAAAGCTGTTCTACAGGGAGTTGGTTTTTTTTACCTTTGGATTTCAATAATCTTTACTGTGCCTGTGCTCACTATTCCACTATTCATTATGTTTGAGGTAGAGGAATATTAAAATGTTGAGGACATACATTTAAACTTTGATATCGGTATCCAACCTTACCAAATTGAGCCCACAGTACCCAATGTTAATCAATGTCATGGGGCACAAACTGCATCTAATTCTGATACAGAGACTGACAGTTCTGATTCAGATGGCACAAATCGGAGACGTACCTTGGATTGGTTAGTAGTTTTAAGTATTAATATCTAATCATTGCTTTATCTGTAATCTAGGGGTCATTGTCTATGTTATTTAGTAACACAAAGGTATTCCAGTCCTTCATATAATCTGTGATGCCCCCTCATTATATTGTAGCAACTCATTGACCTATGCTGCATCATAAATTATATGTCTTTATTTTTTAATATGTCTTTGTAGTAATCAGTTCTGAACTATATCAAGCCATACTGTTTACTGCATGTATATGAGGAGGGGCTCTGCAGAGGTGCCCATGTGCACCCATTGCTATCATTTGATGGTGCTTCGTATTAGTTTATTAGGGACTGTGTTTGGATATGGTTTCATCTTGTGTTGCAGTATAAGTATGTGCATTTTTTCTCATTGTATATGTTAGCTATTCTGGTGTGTGTGTGTGTGTGTGTGTACTGCAAGGGTGGTCCTGACTATCTGTTCCTATACTGTCAGCTGTGTGACCACATGTGGGTGTTCATGGACAGGAGTCGAAACTGGTGCCAGCCCCACTAGCCAAATGCTGTTAGATATTGTTTTGCGATAGTCAAAAATCTTTTTAAGTGGCCCTGATGGCTTGTACTGGAAAATGTAATATTTCAATAAGTACATCAGCTAGACCAGTACGAAAGAATGTGGGGCTAGTAGATTTTCCAATTCACTCCCCTGCTGGCTAGTGGCTGCAAAACTTAATTTGGCCCCTGCATGGATCAGCCTGAGATGGGATTTTCCTTTTTTTATTCCAGTCATTCTCCCCTAGCTGGCAGGTTTCTGCCCCATGGTCCTCTGGCACAGTGCCTCCCCCACCATGACTTGATGGGAGACAGCTGTAACCAGTATGGTGACCCCCGGGATCATGAAAGGATGTAGAGAGAGTATACATATGTATACAGAGTACAATGTACTCCAAATCCCTGTCATGTTGGCTGGGCTGTTCATTTCTGTGCCATCACCTTGGTGACCACAGTTGATGGTGCTGGGATCAGCATGACAAGTGACGTTTTTATTGTTACCTGCTGTAGGCCAGGTGCATGAGGTATGCACAATGATGTTGTGCGGTTGTTGATTTTTGTTCCTGTTAATTTTTTTTATTCTTCCTTACTGGATGGTCCCACATTTGCTGAATGCCACAGTCCTGATACCCTGACATACAATGGCACCTACCTGCCAGTTAGTCTTTTCCAGGGTCCCCCACTGCCATTGGGGTAGTCATGTTTCCCAGCCCCCATCAGGTACGACTAAAAAGAGGCTTATGGAATTAGGGTTAGATTGTAGTAAAAAAAAAATTTGAAAACAGCAATTTTGTAAGTAAATGACAGATGCGCGTCACTTTTGTTGCTGCTCATATTGTTATATATAATCTGTTGTTGATTTTGCTTCTGTGTGTACTTTAACAGCATGTTAACTTCTTTTCCGTTATCTCCTTTTTGTTTATATTGGGGCTCCTGTAATCATTGTGCTATCATGTACACAGCACTAGAATGTTTACGCTGCTGCGAGGTGAATGATATATTGGCTGAATTTGATGAAGAGCAGTATTCCTGTTTAACACAGATGGAGTGCTTTTGAGGCAAATCCAATACATTTCTTTGCCTGGTTTTATGGGTGGCTTAAAGGGAGATTTCAACAGCTTTACAAAACTTGTGTGACCAGTGTGCCTATAATAACATCTATGACAAAATAAACTAATGTGCACCAGTATGAGTAACAGTAAGAATTCTTACCTTAATTTTAAAAATATATACTTTAGCTCAGATCAAGCACATCACCTTAGTGCTCGGCCGATCTTCTGCCACCGGTTGCCTCTTCTCAATGTGAACACGCATTGCGCAGGTGAAAATTTCCTGAACAAGTGTAAGTGATAGTTGAACTAAAAGTACATGCTCTTCTGAGTATGGGGATCTTTGTAAGAATAAAAACGAGCATTGCAAGTCTTACTTTTACTACTTTGAAAAACAAGTGTGATTCTAAGCATGCACATGACGTTGCCATGGATGTGACATGCATGCTCAGGATCATGGTCCTCTTTTTCAAAGTGATAAAATTAAGACTTGCAATGTTCTTCATTATTCTTACAAAGATCCCCATGCTCAGAAGAGCATGTACTTTAGGCCCAACTATCACTTACACAAAAGGTTGATCAGGAAGTTGGTGGATCTTGGGGTTGGGGAAAAGATGGCCAGATGGGTGGAAAACTGGCTGAGGGACATAACCCAGAGGGTGGCTGTGGGAGAAGAGTTATCTGGTACCAGAGAGGTAACCAGCAGAGTCCCACAGGGCTCTGTGCTGAGGCCGGTGTTGTTCAGTGTCTTTATCAGTGACATTGGGGATGGCATTAAGGGCAAAATGTGCCTCTTCACGGATGACACCAAGCTCTGTGGGAGAGTGGACACAGCTGAAGGAATACAGGACCTACAGGAAGATCTGGAAAAGCTGGGGAGGTGGTCCAGGATCTGGCAGCTTGGCTTCAATGCCAAGAAATACAAAGTTATGCATATTGGAGCCAAGAATCCCAGGACAGAGTACTACCTGAGTGGAGTCCAAGTATCTACATCAGAAGAGGAGAAGAACCTGGGAGCGATGATCACTAGTGACCTGAAGCACTCCACACAGTGCAAGAAAGCAGCAGCAAAGGCAAACAAGATGCTGAGATGCATATCTAAGGGGATCAGTAGTAGGAGAGAGGAGGTTATACTGCCCTTGTACAGGTCACTGGTAAGGCCACATCTAGAGTATGGAGTTCAGTACTGGTGCCCACACCTCAAAAAGGACATTAACCTGCTGGAGAAGGTTCAGAGGAGGACTACAAAGATGATGGCGGGTCAGCAGGGTAAGGCATACGAGGAGAGGTTGAGGGCACTGAACATGTACTCCCTGGAAGACAGGAGAGAGAGAGAGAGGGGACATGATTGTGACCTTCAAGTACTTGAAAGGGCTAAATAAGGTTGATAAGGAGAGTCTCTGTAAGCTGAGTGGCAACCATAACACTAGGGGGCACAGTCTTAAGCTGAAGAGTGGGAGGTTTAGGAGGGAGATCAGGAAGCCCTTCTTCAGAGAGAGGGTGGTGGACACTTGGAATTTACTGCCAGAAGTGGTCATCTCATTGAAGATAGTGGGCAGCTTTAAGACAGGCTGGGATAGGCTTGGGGGGGAGTAAGGATCATGGGTAGGGAGGATGAGAGGAGTGGGGAGGAAGGGAAGGGGCATTAGCTCAAGCTGTGGACCCTGCAATATGAGCAGACTTAATAGACCAAATGGCCTTCTTCTGCTGGCTTCTTCATATGTTCCTATGTTCAGGAAATTCCCACATGCGTAATGCATGTTCACACTGAGAAGAGGCATCCTTTATGACTGTTGTAGCACCACAGTAAATATGGCAGCTGCTATCTAGTACTACTGCTGTCAGTATAACAGGTGGAAAAAATGTAAACAAACACAAAGGATAACTGAGCAAATTATGGGGCGATAGTACATTGCCATCGGGAAAGATTATCAGCTACATACTCAGCAGAGCACAGGGAATATACTGTCAAAAAAGCACAGATTTTTTTTTTACATTGTACTGCTGCTTTAAAATTTAGGTAACAAATCTTACAGTTACTTATACTGGGGCACATGAATAGTTTATTTTACCACAAATGTTATTATAGGTACACTGGTCACACAAGTTCAGTACAGCTGCTGAAAGCTGACATTGTCCCTTTAATGTGTGCACTGCTCATGCACTGCATTGATAAAAGTTTCCAGAGAGCTGCAAAGTACAGTAAGCTGAAATTGAATAGCAGCTAGAAACAAACCATTAGGAAACTTTTATTACTTAATTGCAGTGAGCAGTGCACATATTAAGCAACTCACTGAAAAATACTAAACCAGTGAGTTGGAGGGACAGTTTAATGTAACTTGGATTGTATGTTATACTGGAATATATATGCATATACAGTATGTGTGTATATGTATTAGTCAGCATGTGTGTGTATATCACAACAGTTAGAAAGTGCAGTTAGGTGGCTCAGTGGTTAGTTCAAAAAATGCTAGTCTACATCCCCAGCTAGCTAGATCAGTTCCAGCCTTATGCAGGTCATTGCTGATTTAAATAAAGTGTCTAGAGGCAATCCCCCACCCTCCAATGTCCCTCAGAGCCTGAAAAAAAAGAAGATGGTCCCTCAATGTCCCCCAATGTCCCTCAATAGGGAGAGTAATCAGAGGGATGGTTGTGGTGCCCTCTAAGGGTACTGACTCTCTAGCAGACTAGATAGACCATTGGGTCTACTCTGCTGGCATTTTTAGTATGTTAGTATGTTAATGTCTTTTTTTTAATCTGTAAAAATGTGTGCAGACAGTGCACTGCTATGTTATACTGGAATATGTATGCATATATTTGTATATATATATTAGTCAGTGTGTGTATCACAACCATTAGAAAGTGCTGTTAAATGGCTTAGTGGTTAGTGCAAAAATTGCTAGTCTACATTCCCCAGCTATCTAGATCAGTTTCAGCCTTATGCATGTTATTGCTGATTTAAATGATGTGCCTAGTGGCAACCCCACCCCCACCCTCTGATGTCCCTCAGAGCTTGAAAGGAGGAACATAGTCCCTCAATGCCTTTTTTAATCTGTAATAAAAGGTCCATTGCTGATGCAGCCCTGCACCCCCATCCTGACCTCCCACTGAGCACCTGCCTCCCCACACTCCCCAGACCCCCTACACATACCCTCATTCACCTGAACAGATCCCAGTGTGAAGATCCACTGTCCCATGGAAGACACATCTTGCTGCAAGAACCAGTGACTGCTACTGTATATGAGAAATCAGGTAAGTGCAGTTAAAAACCCATTGAAGTACACTGAACCACACTTACCTTATTTCTGATATAGAAGTCCCTAGTTCCAGCAGCAAGACTGCGTCTTTAATATGACAGTGGATCTTCACACTGGTACCTGTTTCGGGTGAGTGAGGGTCTGTGTGGGGGTCTGGGGAGGCGGGGTGGTGGGTGCTCAGTGTGAGGCAGACTGGGAAGGTGGGAGTCACATAACCACCCAGTCTGGCCTATTAGTCCCTATCTAGTGGGAGGCCATATGCCCGAACTGGACTCTGGAGCCCCCCCTTGTCTATAGGATACTCTTGTGTCTAACCCACTCCTTCTTAAATTCTGTGACCATTTTAGCCCCTATTACCCCCTTTGGTATGCTATTCCAGGCATCCACCACCCTCTCTGTGAAAAAATATTTTCTCACATTTCCTCTGAGCCTTCCCCCCTCTAATTACATTTTGTGTCCCCTGATTTGGAGCATCTCTTACTTTGGATGATGCTTCCTTCCTGTACTCTGTTTATACCAGTGATGTATTTGTATGTCCCAATCATGACCCCACCCCCTTCCTCCAGGGAATGCATATTTAACTCCTTTAGTCTTTCCTCATAGGTATTATATCACAGGCCCTGCACCATTTTACTTGTTCTCCACTGCACTAACTCCAACCTGTCTATGTTTTTTTCTCAGATGGGGCCTCCAAAACTGGATGCAGCATTCCAGGGAACAATATACTTTTATGTTTTATACAATAAAAAGAGTATGACTGGGGCCGGAAGGGGTGATATTAATGACAAGTTGCTGTACCGAGAGACCTTTGGGATTTTTACACTAGGGGCTCTGAAACCACCAGGTCTGAATGACCGAACTTGAATTAATGCCATGCATTAACAGGAGAAAATTAACTGATTTTTTCCCATGTCTGTATATTGTTGTACCTTGCACTTTATACTCATTATTAATGTGTTGTATATATGTTCTTCTTTAGGGTGCGAATGGATCCATTTTGGCTTATCAAGCAAAGGTCAGAATTATGAGAACTGATGAATTTATTACTGCTGTGACTTTCCTCAGATTCCATTCTTCTAGCTTGAAGTGGGATATAAAAGGCTTTATTTATAGTATCTGCTACCCTGCATAAGTAAATTTTTAAGACTTTTTCATTACTTAACTATTTATTGTTTTTTGTATGCACCCTATGTGCACTTTATACCAGTTGTGTCACTTTAAGAGCACTAGTGTATTTAAGGGTCCATTGCACAGTAATTGCTAACCTCCTGATGATGCAAGTTAATTTGCGAAACCAGTAGAGACCCTTTGTTCTTAATGCACTTGTTGACGTACTTGCTTTGTTCTGCATTTTAAACATTAAAGCTGCCTTATACATGAAGTAACCTGAGTAGTACGGATATTTGTTGTGCTGTTTGGATTTGCTGAAATATCCAGCAATCTCCTTGCCCTATGGAGTTGTTTTGCTGTGTTGTACTTTGGAAAATGCTTCCTTCTTGTACTCTGTTTATACCAGTGATATATTTGTATGTCTCAATCATGCTCCCTCCCTCCTTTCCTCCAGGGAATGCATATTTAACTTCTTTAGTCTTTCCTTATAGGTATTATCCACAGGCCCTGCACCATTTTACTTGCCCTCCACTGCACTACCTCCACCGTCTATGTCTTTTCTCAGTTGGGGCCTCCAGAACTGGATGCAGCATTCCAGGTGCGGTCTCATGAGTGTCTTATACAGGGCACGATGATCTCCGTCTTTCTGCTTGTGATACTCTTCCCTATGCATCCAAGCATCTGGCTAGCATTTCCAGCCACCTTATTGCACTGCCTAGTTTCTCTTAGGTCACTTTCCTGCTTTGCGACTGTCAGTATCTCTCCACCTAGTTCATACATTGCCCCTGGGGCCTTGTACCCTATATGCATGATCCTGCACTTTTTTGCATTGAATCCCAGCTGTCATTCTTCAGACCATTTCTCCAGTTTCTTAAGGTCTTCCCTCATTCTTTCAATGCCCCCTGTAGTGTCCACACTATTGTATACCTTTGTATCATCTGTGATGAGGCCTACCTTCCTCTCCAGTCCCTCTGCAATGTCCTCAATAAAGACATTAAAGAGGACCAGCCCCAACACTGACCCCTGAGACACCCTGCCTATCACCTCTCCCTCTCCAGAGTACTCCCTGTTTATCACAACTCTCTGACTCCTGCCATTTAGCCAGTTCTCCACCCATAGAACTATTTTAGGATCTACCCCATACAGCTTTTTAATCAGCTTTCTATGGTGGACAATGTCAAAGGTCTTTCTAAAGTCCAGATAGGCCACATCCACCACAGTTCCCTGGTCCGCTACCTTAGTTACCCAGTCATGCCATAGATTAGTACAACGAGTTAGAGCAAAACACAGTGCTTATTCTAAATACAGTAAAAGTTAGGGTTAGATGTATTCATAAATAAATGCCATATAAAACAGTGTACAGTATGTGTGTTAGTGTTTATGTGTGTGCCAATGCTCTGTGTGTGTAGACAGTGCACTGCTATGTTATACTGGAATATATATGCATACATGTGTTAGTCAGTGTGTGTGTGTATCACAACAATTAGAAAGTGTATTTAGGTGGCTCCGTGGTTAGTGCAAGAATTGCTAGTCTACATTCCCCCGCTATCTAGATCAGTTGTAGCCTTATGCACGTCATTGTTAACTTAAATGAGTTGTCTAGTGGCTACCCCCACCCTCCGATGTCCCTCAGAGCCTGAAAAGAAGAAAATGGTCCCTCAAAGTCTTTTTTTTCATCTGTAAAAATGTGTGTAGACAGTGCATTGCTATGTTACACTGGAATATATATGTAGTTAGGTGGCTCAGTGGTTAGTGGTTAGTGCAAAAATTGCTAGTTTACACATTTCTCAGTGCCCACAATACAATTATTTTCCAGCCGTATTGGCTCTTTGCTAGAGTTTTTTTTTGTTTGTTTGTTTGTTTCTATAAAGATTTTTATTAATTATTTATCATGTAGTATGTCCAACAATCCCATTGGGTTGAGACCCTAACACCTCTTACCACCCGACCCTACTACCCCACCACCACCCTCCACACACCAACAGGCATCAGGATGTGCCTTGGAGTCATCAGCCCTAACTCTCACCCCATTCCATGTGTAAGGAAGCTGAAATGGGACAGTATAGGAGAATGGGGAGAGTGCTTGGCCCAATGACTCCAAGGCACAAGACGATGCCTGTTGGTCTGTGGAGGGGGGTAGTGGTGGGGTGGTAGGATTGGGTGGTGGGTGGTGTAAGGGTCTCAACCCTAACACCTCAGTTCCCTTCTTTTGTTGCTTCAACCCTAACTGATGCACTAACAAATGTTTTTGCAATAAATTTCCCTACTTTTTGAGAAAGTGTAATCGTATCCTTATATGTTAGTCTGTAGTATGCAGTGGATGTAAAGGGTCCTGTGTCATGTGGGAGTGCAGAGCCCTCCAGGCCCTGCACTCCTATGTAAACGTAAGTGTATACACATTGTAATCAACCCTAATCTCCCTGTGGAAGGCTCTGCACTCCCGATCATGCTCCCATCACCAGGCACTTGGGTTAAATCCCAATACTGACACTGTAGTGCAGCATATTGGGGGTGCTGCACTCCTGAGGTGCTGTCTTTTGGATGAGACATTAAACCAAGGTCAAATCTGCCTGTTCTGATGGTAGTTCAGGTGGATGTTAAAGATCTCATGGCACTTGTTGAAAAGAGTTGGGGAGTTTTTATTCAGAAACCACAACAAATCATTCATAAAAGGATACAATACACAATTCCAATGTCAACATAACAAAACATATACACCCCCTAATACAAATCCCACTCAGAGCATACAACAAAAAAAAAGACCCCAAATCATACCCCCTCCCTGAACCCCTCTCGTCATCGACCCCCACCATAAAACCCACCAAATAATTCATGCATACTTTTGAAAAAAATCAAAACCTTTCCACCACATAGTGACTTTATGCCTGGGATGAAATTTAGCTTCCTTCCTAAATATCCCTTGCAGTTCTGAAATGCAAACATTACGAAATGCCACATAAAACATTTCTATCTGTTTCAATAAATATTGACAAGGAGCTTGCCATAAATAGTATTTTAAACAAGCAAAGAAAATCTGAACAGTACTAACATGATATACATGTAATAGCCCAGGGAAATACTCCAAAACCACCATGTCATATGTAATACCCCTCCCCCGGGTCGTGCCTGAAAATAGGTAGGATTTGTCTAGTGCACTTACCCAGTCAACAAAAACTAAATAAATAAATAATAAATAAATATTGGCTAACCATGGCAAAGACCAGTCTCGCGCTAAAAAAACCCACAAACCCTTAGCATAAGTACACTGAAATAAAAAGTGTTCCTGAGTTTCTATCGGACTGCCACATCCCTGACATAAGCAGTTTCTTTCATCAACAGCCTTATGCTTGTGATTGCCCTGTATCCCCTCCTGCCCGTGCGCCATCGACCGCTGTACATCCCACATTTTACTGGGCATTCTCTTATTGACTAATAGCCTACGATCATAAACTGCCTTACTTGGAGTACACAATTTAAACTCTGGACCAGCAGGCCACGTGACTTCTAATACCCATCTATGAATGCCCTTCCTATTATTCTCCATAATTTTCTGCTTTACCTGCCACTTATGCAGCTTCTGAAAAGTCCCTTTGTACCCTACAGTCAATCCCAAACCAGATGTAACTTTAGGAAACACAGTCACCCATTTCCCCAAAGGAGCTTCCAAAATATTCCATCCCCATTTTGAAGCTAAAGTCTGAGAAACCTCAAATAAAGAACTAATATTCTTTTGCCAAAACATTGTATGGAAAAATACCACAGGATTGCGTATATTTAATCCCCCTTTTCCAGTCTCTAAATAAGTGATCTCCCTCGTTATCGGATTTAAATGGCTCCCTCATAATAACTGGAAAAAGAGGCTAAATATCCTAGTTTCTAAACACACAGGTAAAGGAAAAATCATACTCACATACAAAATACAAAGCTGCTTAATCTCAAACACCCTTTTCCATTTGGACATTTTCCACCCCTTCCATCGGGCAACTTTACCCTCACCCTCCTGTATAGACTTCTCCCAGTTATGCATCCCCATATCACCAGGACCATAATAAATTCCTAAAATTTTCATAGGCTCGGTACGGAACTGAGTACCTTGTAGACTCTCTACCCCAATCCCCCTACTCCCTAATTGCAACCCCACACTTTTATCCAGATTAAGAACTGCCCCAGACACATGAGAATAGGCTCGAAGTTCCCCCATAGCTACCCCAAAATCCTTCTTAGATTGTAGAAAAAAACATAAATCATCTGCATATGCAGCAACTTTAACCATATCCCCACCCTGTTTCCCCTTAATACCCACCAGGTTAGCGTTCCCCACTAACCGCCGAATCAGATGATCGATAGCAAACATATGTAAGATAAAGCTTAAGGGACACCATTGCCTAACCCCCGCCTCTACTCTAATCGGCATCTCCCCCCCCGACCTGCAATTTCTGGCATATAAACAGCATTTTCATATAACAACCAAATCCAATTAATAAAAAAAAATGGAATACCATACATCTGCAATGTTTTGAAAAGAAATTTGTAATTTACATGATCAAAAGCTTTATTTTTATCTAAGGACAAAATATAGCTGCCCAAATCCACATCCTTACTAAATTCATACACATCCCTTATTATAAACAAATTTTCCTGAATATTCCTTCCAGGTATTGCACACGTTTGTACCAGATGAATAACCTCTGAGGCAACTCCCCAAAGTCTTTTCTGCAAGACTAAAGCCAAAATTTTAAAACCAGCATTTAATATACTCAAAGGCCACCAATTGCTCAATACTGTTTCTATCCCCAACCTTTTGTATAAACATTATTAATCCTAAGCTAAATTGGGCCAGGATGGAATTCGTCTCAAAAAAATAATTATATAACAGAGCTAAACATTCTGCCAACATGTGAGCAAAGGCCTTATACAATTCCTATGAGATCCCATCCTCCCCTGGAATCACCCCATCCTTAAGTGTCAGAATAACTTCCAAAACCTCCTGCACTGTCACCTTATCCTCACCTACATCCAAGACTGTACCAACCCCCCCTGACCTGGCACCCCCACAAGGAAGGCATCCATATCTGCCTCAAACACCTGTTCCCCACCCATAAAATCACATAAATAGGTCTCCACAATCTCCCGTATCCCCTCAGTATGTATCACCAACTCCCCCTTATAATTCTGTAAGGCCAAAAAATGAGATTTATTCTTTCTTTCCTTGCAAGCTGAGCAAGGATCAGAAAATGGAGTTCTCTGGGTACCCAAATATAACTCAGATTGCAAAGAAGCTGATCTATCATATTGTACCTCCTGCATCTGTGTTTTAATTATTACTATTTGGTCCATTAAATTCTCGTTTCCAAGGTAAGATGCCTCCAATAATCTATAAAGCTGACCCCACAATTTTAAATACCTGACGGATTTCTTTTGTGCACAGGATTTACCATAATCCTGTGCCCATTTAACTAATGCACTCTTAGTATCAGCACACCAAAAAAACAAATTCTCATACAAACCCATCACGGAGGCATGAGCCACAAAGACTAAAGCTAACCCTATTCTAGCCGCCAAATCCTGTAAACATGAAACATTCAATTTTCAAAGACTGGACAGTTGTACAACCCCTGTCTCTGTGCAAACAACAGTTTTAACAATCAGATGGTCTGAAAACTCAGTGGGTATTGTTGGAGTTTGGACTACCTGCATTCTAGCAGATATAAAAGCATAATCTATTTTACTATGTAATAGACCCTTAATGAAAGTAAACTTAACTGGAGGTTGTGCCACCTTATAACAATTGATTAATTCTGCCATCTCAATACATTGTGCTAGAGCAGCTGAATCACAATACACTTTTTTCCCTATTAATCTCCATCTAATATATCTATGGAACAGTTAAAATCCCCCCCCCCAAATAAAAAACATTTCTAGCGGTAGCCAAAAATGTCTGAATATCTTTCCAAAGCTGAACCCTTTCTGCCTTGATTTGAGGCCCATACACAACTATAATTCAGCTAGGCTGATGGCTCTATAACCCATCCAAAATAAAAAAACCTGCCTGGATGTAAATCCACCAATTTCTGAAACTTAAAATAAAATCCAGAAAACAAGATCCCAATTCCATCTGCCCTATCCATCCTGAATAACCAATAAGAAGGTCCACAGACCCATTCTCTTTGGGCATTAGAAACCAGATCCCCAGAATTAAACCAAGTTTCTTGTACAAAAATAACACATGCTAGATCGCTAAACTGGTTAAATACAGCAGCACTTTTTACCCTTTGGAAAATACTGTAAATATTAACTGAAGCTAAGGAAAAAGGAACCATAAAAAAGAGAAAATTAAAAAACACAAACTATCCTAAACTTTGTTTTCTTCTTTTTTTTCTTTTTCACCCCCACTCTGGCAGTTTCTATGTCAACATCCCCAGAGACACTTTGTGACTTAGTATCAACCCCCATAGTGACCCCACAGCCCTCCCCAACTTCTTCATCACCAGACTGAGAACCCAATACTTCAAAAGGATTAGTAGTTTCTGTTGCAAGATCCATGCATTTCTAACTTCTTAAGCTCCATTGCCAATCTGAGATCACTGGACATTCAGGAGCACTGGGGGGGAGGGACGGGAAATCAGATGTCTGCTCCACACATTTTGCAATGGAAATATCCACAGGCCTTGTTCCACACAAATCCTGAGCACCCAAAACAGTAGATGAATCACCACCTGAAACATCAACCTCCAACTGGGATACATCACCAGAAGATGTTTGCGGACTTGGGGGGGGTCATGCACCCGGGCCTTAGACCCAGGGAAAACCCCAGGATCACTCTGAGTAGCCGAGGGGGGGGAGAAGAAACAGGAGCTATGTCAGATTGCTAAGCATTTCTAATCAGATCATCTAGATTCATGCTCCTGCTATTATTACTGGCTGCCCACAGGCAATTTTGAAACATATACCCATAGTCTTTGCAAAGGTTGCATCTTACATGATAAGCACACTGAGACTGAGTGTGGAGAGTGGCCACATTCTCCACACAAGCTACATTGGATTGTATCACAAACGTTAGAAAGGTGGGTTTGAGACCCACACCAGTAGCAAGTCTTAGGCTGCCCAGGGTAGAAGCAAACTCCATGGTCTCTCCCTAAAAAGAAACTGTTATGGATATGTAAGAGCCCTTCTTCTGAGTGCCTGAGCTTTACCTCGAACCTCCAGCCCCCAGTCCGTAGAAACTCAGAATCAATAATTGCCCCCGGAGTCCCCAACACATCATACCAATGATTCAACCAATGGGTAAAATCCTCCACATGAACGGTTTCATTCTTAAACATAACTGTAATTAATTTTATCACAGATTTAGTCAAGGGGATGGCCAAGAAGGGCACCCAAAGATGGGAAAACTTTAGTTAATTATATTTCATCCAAAAGCAGTCCAGACCCTTCATTGACCAAAAGCTAACAACAAAAAAATCCTCCTTAGAAACATGAATAAGAGCATATATTTCGGAAGCCATAAACCGCATAGAATCTTTTAGCAGCCGCCTCCCCACATGCAACCTGTCCGGGAATGATTCCAGACGCCCTTTATACCTCAGATGCACCACAATGCACCTTGGAGTTGGGTCAATGAATGAAGAAAATCTTGATGATCTAGGGGATCCCTACAGGGTGGGGGGAGTATCTCCACCCTACCTCAATCCATGCCCACCATTTTGGGATGTAGAAGGTGTATTGTTAACCACAGCTGAATACATTCTTGTACTAGAAGCACTGTTCTGAGCTAAATGAACATCCTTCTTTGCCCCTTGCACATCAGACGCTGCACCCCCAGTCCTCATAGTAGTATCAGAATCTTTACTATCCCCCAGTTACCTGATACCACAATACCCAAATCCTTGGTCTTGACCACTTCTGCCCTCTGCTACAGGACATGTATATTCCTTGAGCAAACAGTAGGGGTCCGCAATGAACCAGCCTCAACCTCATCCTTCAGCTCCTGACTCCCTTCTATAGGGACAAGGTTACCATTTCTTTCAAACTCACTTGAAACAGACTGTACATTACCCTCAAATGTTTCTAGGGCCATCGCCTGCACTCCCAAGTTCATCTCAGTTGAAGGAAAAAACTCCCATGAAGAGTCTGGCAGCCATTTACCCCCCCCCCACTTCCATCCATCCAGCTAAAAGTAGCACTTGTTCTGGTGACCAATCTTCCTGAAGCTGCGCATCTCGCTGCAGCCCAAATGCTTGGACCACAGCTTCAGCCACCAAAAACCGCAGGGCATCAGACGAATCTGGTGCACCAATAGGTCCAGCCTCCTTCTCATTCCCCCCACATTCGCATCTACTAGTGCTTGGTCTGGTTCCTCTCCTGATGTTTCACACTCCAAGTCTGTCCTGGGCAAACTTGCTCCCTTACACCTGCTGTCCATCCAGTTTTCATCATCTTCCTCCAAAAGTTTCCTCAACTTCCTCTGCTTTTCTTCTAAAATCACCTCCACCTGCACCGAAGCCCTTCCAATATCCAACAGCGATGTTACCATCTTCGGGATTCCTAAATCTATGTCTGAATCCACAGAGATATCGCCACTCTCGGTAAGTTCTTCAAAAGAGCTGTTACATACAACAGAATTCATAGAAGTGCATAAAATCTCCTCCTCCTCTGAATCATCCTCCTGGTGAATGGGCTTCATCATAGCAGTCGCTTGTTGCTGAAGCACGATTACCTCCCTCAGACTCCAAAACTCCATTAACACCCTCAGGATCAGAAGCTACACACCGTGCGGGAGCCTGTGGTATGATATGTTGACCACCACTTGGGTGCCTCCCAGCCATCCCCACCCCCACAGGCAACACAGACTCTGCACCTCCATCACCATCCACCTCAACCAGACGATTGCTGGATTCCTCCATCCTAGAATGGGACACAGCACCCCCTTCCAACAGAGATGGGGAATTTCCCTGGTGCCCTGGCCAAATTTCCCTCCATTCACTAAAAAATATCACCAACAGCTTAATCTGCTTCAAGGTCAGTTGGCATTCATCTGTATTCCTCTGCCCCCATGTCATGCCTGAAAATAGGCAGAATTTGTTTAATGCACTTACCTGGTCAACAAACACTAAATAAAAAAAATAATTAATAAAATCACTGCATAATGGTATCCATTTGTGGTAGCAAAGGGACTTATGGGCCCTGCACTCCCATCTTTCCATAAGTGTTTAGACATTGTCATGAACTGTCATCTCCCTGTGGCAGCACAGGGCCCAAAGGGCCCTGCACTCTGAATACTTCATAATGGATGGCCCTGCACACCCAGTACTACATAATGGTATCCATATGTGGCAGCAAAGGGTCCTCTGTGCTTCCAACTACCTATATTTATAGAGATGCAGTGCAGGCCTAGAGATATTGCAAGTAACCCTTGCGATGCAAATGGCGCAATATCTCAGTAACTGTAGGGACATGGGGGAAAATTCCACTTCAGTTGTAATCATGGCCTGGCAACCTGCATTCATGCTTAGTACAAGCTGTGTTTAGTGAAAAATCTGTATCTCGAACCATTTTCAAGACACAGGCGCTGAAAGGTGATGCATCCACCATAATGTTATCCTATGGGAAATTTCCAAACATTGAAATGTTATAACTATGAAAGTAATGTAAATATTATCACCAAACCAGCAAAAGTCACATCTGTGGGGCAAGCGCTTTCTACCCTGAAAATGTCAGCCCGTAAATCTAAACCATTTCCTTGCAGTGAACTGGCAAAGAAACAGTAAAGTTTAAAAATCTTTTTTGTGAGTTATCAACATCCCTTTTTGTGAGTTGAATCCCTTTTTGTGAGCTGTCAAAATCCCTTTTCACAAGTGAATCCCTTTTCATGAGGTAGGGCCATCTGGTTGTCATGTCACAAAAAGAGATTTTGACAGCTCATGAAAATGGAATGGCTTGTGTAAAGAGATTTTGACAGCTAATGAAAAGGGATTTTGACAGCTCACGGAAAGGGGTTATCAAAACTATTGCCTTTACACGAGCTGTCAAAATCCCCTTTTGCAAGCCAGTCCTTTTTCATGAGCTGTCAAAATCCCTTTTCTCAAGCCAATACCTTTTAGTGAGGTAGGGCCATCTGGTCGTCATCTCATGAAAAGGGATTTTGACAGCTCACAAAAAGGGATTGCTCACGAAAAGGGATTATGACAACTTGCGAAAAAGGATTTTGACAGCTCGTGAAAAAGGACTATAAAAGTAATCCCTTTTCGCAAGCTGTCAAAATCCCTTTTCTTGAGCCAATCCCTCTTCATGAGCTGTCAGAATCCCTTTTCACGAGCCAATCCCTTTTCACAAGGTAGGGCCATCTGGTCATCATCTCATGAAAAGGGATTTTGACAGCTTGCAAAAAGGGATCGGAAACAAGCCAAGAAAAGGGATTTTTAAACTTAAAAACAAACATTTCTTTGACTAAAATGAAGTTAAACCAAAGACAAAGAAGTGTGCAGGATGTCCCCATGAACAAAGCCCATACTTTCCTGGGGCATGTTATAACGTTTTGTTTGAGCTCAAAATTGAAAACAAAATGGTGGCTCACCTAGAGGAATTTTTATCTCACGAAGAGGGATTTTATAAATCTCTCTTTGTGAGCTGTCAAAATCCCTTTTCATGAGCCCAAATCCCTCTTTGGAACTGTGCAGCTATCCAAAAGATTGAACTGAGCATGCTCGGAACCCAGAATTTCAAAACTGAATAACTTTGGAACAAATTAATGTTTTTGTACCAAACTAATTCTGTCTTGTCCTTTTGGGAAAGCTCTTTCTGCTCTGAAAATTTCAAACCACAATTCCAAATGGTGCTGCTGCAGCGCAATGAGGAAAAAACAGCAAAAACTGAAAATAAAAAGCGATTTCTACACTTTTTTCACTATACACAGCATGAAAACTGCAACCCTGATCAAAACAAAATTTGGTACGACAAGAGATCTACTCCATGCAATAGTGCATACCAAATTTCATGCAAATCCATTTAATGGTTGCAAAGTTATTAAAAGTGCAAGATTTGAGGTTTAACATTAAAATGCCCACTCAACCCTAACTATAGTGGCGCTATCTCACCACTATATGTAAGCAATAAGGCACATATAGTGTTTTACACACTAAAAAAAAAAATCCATAACACACAGTTGCCTATCTATTATTCTCTATATAATTACTGGCAACCCCCTTTAACAAACGGTTTTCAAGCACCTTAAAATGCCGTAATAACTCAAAAACGAGTTATTACGGCATTTGCAAAACCACCTGTCTCCTTTGTGTGTCACTCATCTGTATTCTGTCTTTTCATTGGTTCGCGCTCTGTGAGTGGGCGGGCTGAATAGCTTTAAAAAAATGGCGGCTCGTTTTCTCGCTTGCCGACGAGCCGTTTTTATTTACTACCCTCCCCATCTCGATTTGATTTTTTTAAATGTTTTATCTGGTTGATCCCACCTTCCAAATAGAAAAGGACTATCCGGTTGATCCCGCCGTGTCTCCGGATCGGGAGATGCCGTCGCTGAAAAAAAGGACAGTCTGAAAGAGAAAGTGTGTGTGTGTGAGAGAGAGAAAAGACAGCGTGTGTGTGAGAGAGAGAGAGAGACACACAGTGTGTGTGTGTGTGTGTGTGTGTGTGTGTGCGTGTGTGTGAAAGACAGCGTGTGTGTGTGAGAGAGAGAGAGAGAGAGACAGACAGTGTGTGTGTGTGTTTGTAAATAGCAGATACTCTGCATTTTTTATAAAGGGGGTTGCCAGTAATTATAAAAATTAAAAAATAAGCAACTGTGTGTATGTGGATTTTTTATTAACACACCCTTGGTGTGTGATTACCTCATAAACCTCTCGAGCTTCACTCTCGAGGTTTGTGGGTTATCACACACCTTGGGTGTGTAAAAAAAAATCCATAACACACAGTTGCCTATCTATTATTCTCTATTTACAGCATGGTCAGGGGTGTAGTAAGGCACGAGGCTGAAGGCTGAGTGACTTCAGCCACTGGACACGCTGTAAAATATATTTTACACACATCTCTGACTGCCTTATTGTTCTTATAAAATTGACTCTTTTTTTACTTTTGACTATTGGAAAAATCATGTTTATATGTAGAAAAAATAGATTTACTTGTGTGCATTTGTGATAAAATAGTCCTTCCACCCACTGCAAGTGATATCATTGATGATGTCATTGTATTATTGCCTAGTTTCTTCTTCCTGTTTTTTTTCTCTGTTGTTCTCCACATTCAAGACATGGCATTTTATCATGGAATGTTTGCCATGGAATACATGGATTTAAAATTCTGCTCAGTTCCACTGGCAGAATTTTTCTCTCTCAACACACTGTACACACAGACAACAAAGGCCTTTGTTACAGCCAGAGACTCAGTTATCTCACTGTTGGGGGAAGAAGAAGAGAGTTCCCTGATAAGCAGGAAAAGATAGAAGAGGGATTGTTTACTGTCAGCAAAGAAACAGTTGTAGTGAAAACTATAAGCAATACTTATTGTTTCTAATTTGTTAATGTATGTAAGGAGAATGTGATAATCAGGAAAACAACATTTAATCCATTTGTTTTATTTTTTATTTAAGACAGTTTTATTTTTAGGGCCCAACTGAAGTTTTTTAATGGTGTAAAGGTAGCAGCCATGTTTGTGGTGGAAGATCAGCTTTGGCAGTGGAGGGCTAACTGAAATGCCTATGTTCCATATGCCCATTGATCTATGTTACTGACTCTTCACTGTTGAGCAGTCCTTTTTTAACCATGTGTAAAGCATATTTTACACATAAATAAGAGCCAATCAGATTAAATGATTTTACCCTGCCATTTTATCAATATTATTTGCAAATACTGCATTAATACACCAGTTAGGGTTCAAGTTAACACCACAAAAGCAGGAAAATGTGATGTTAGGATTTCCAACCCTCACTCCCCACCCCATGCCCCAAGCAGCAAAAGGAAAAAACATTTGGGGTTTGGGTCTCCAGAGTGTTAGTGAATCAGAGGTGGAGTCTTCTTCAGGATTGGCAACCCTAATGCTCACACCTTCCGTCAGCCCATAGCCTCCTGTCCAAAGCACAAGGTACAGCTCCAAGGCAGTGCCTCATATGGATATACTCTTCAAAAGTACAGAAGTCTGTCTCGCCACATATTGCCAACACAATGTGGTGTAGCTTCCTTCACATCTGACTTTGTTTGCTCATGGGACAGGGTAGCATTAGGGTTGATAACACTGAGGAAGACCCCAGTATTGATTTGACAAAACTATGGACTCTCAAAACCCTAATGTTTTTCCTTTTGCTGATGGGGTTGGGGAGTTAGGGTTGGAAACTCTGACACCACGTTTCCCTACTTTTGTGGCAATAACTTGAACCCTAACTGGTTCATTAATGCAGTTTTTGCAAAGTTCTTCCTTTCTGAGATACTGGAGTCATATCCTCATTCACAGGGGTCCCATAAGGCCCAAGGGAAGAAAGGGACTACTCCATCTGCCTAGAGAAGTGCAGAACCCTTGAAGGTCCAGCACTTCCATACAGCAACAGATGCCAAGAATTATGGGGCTGTCTGGTGGGCTGCAGAACTACAGGGCTGTCTGTTCCCTGTGCTTCCATTTGGCCACAGATACAGATGCACAGGGAAAAAAGTCCAACTGTCAGCCAATGCACAGGGCTCTGTGCCACCCATTGGGGAAGATGTCTTCACTATATGGTATCTGGGCCCAGGTAGGCAACCCTGCAACTTTAATTCCCTAACTAAGGGGGTTGCATAACAATGCCATCCCCCATGCTCACCCCATCCTGCTGTATCACTGAGCTTGCCCTGATCTCAGCTCATCAGGACAGGATGCTAAAGCCTAGCTGCAGGGGTCAGGATTGTCACTACACACAAACTTTCCCAATAATTATAATGATTTTTTTAAAAATGTTGACCCATTTTCAAGATAGTTGTTTTATGACTCCCATTATAAACATGACAAGTGGCATTTATTTATGTATTTATTTATTTATTTAAATTTATTTTATAACTTTGTTAACCAGGTAAGTGTACTGATCCCAGGGAGCATTTTCAGGCATGACCTGGGACATGTAAGGCAGCACAGAGAAGAAACATCAAAATAACAAGAACATAACAAGAGCAGGTAATACATAGTGAAAGGGCACAGTTGTTACATTTGGCAATACAGTATGCACCAAATGTACCGTCCATGTTTGAAATGGACAGCCAGCTGTAACTGACAATCACAATTGGCCAAATGCCATTTTGTGTATGTGCCTATGTTAAAACTATCATTTTAAATGGACATTGCACCCTATATGTACTGTTCAGTTTCTGTCAGACTGCAAAATTTTTCAATTAGCAACTGTCAACCTGTCATCTTATTTTGTCTTAACCCCAATTCAACAATTAAGCAGCAGCAATTAACTGTTTCCACCAGGTGTCATCAATCTGTGATGTGCATAAAAAGGAAAATCAAACCACTCAATTGAGTTCAGGTTTTCTGTGTCACCTTGCAGTTCTTGTTTCATGATGTCTCAGTCTTAGCCTGCTGCTCCAGCTACCAGTGGAAAATGTACCTGTTTGACCTTAGCTTGTAAAGTGGAACTTATTCAGCAAAGATGAGAATGAAGAGATCACAGCATCTACCTGTGTCCGCAGAATCAATCTGCTTGATACTGTGAGGTTGATGCAACGAGCTTGGAGGACAGTGCTAGCAGAAACCATCCAGAGATGTTTTAGGAAGGGTGGTTTCGCTACAGATGCCTCTATAGGAGTGGTGGCAGAAGAGGATTATGAAGATGAAGAAGAAACCAGAATATCGACTGATGCTTTGGACGAGCTCTGCAACTTGGGAGCAGACACTCAGTCCAAAGCTGTGGATGAAATCGCTGAAGCCATAGCTAGTTTTGGCAAGGAAGAACAGCCAGAAGAAAAAGTGGAAGAAGTTGGAGGCAGATGATGTGCCCATTCAAGCAGCAGACATTTGCCAAGCACTACTAGTGCTGAGGAGAGCAGCAGAGCAGCGAGCCGATATTGCACCAAATTGGAGTTTATTGGCAAAAATTGAGAACATGTGGAGATGCTATATGACACAGAGGAAGAAGCAGACTGCCATTACAGACTACATGAAACCTGGTGTAATGATATGAAACCTGGTGTAATGATAACCACGGCTGGGAGATGGCCATACCTGGCTACAACATATTCAGAAGAGACAGGGCAGGCAGGAAGGGAGGAGGAGTGGCACTGTATGTGAAAAATGACATAAGGGCCACAGAGATCCAGGAGGAACAAAATGGGGTAGAGATACTGTGGGTTAAGCTGGAAAGGAAAATGGGGCCAGCCATCTGCATAGGTGTGGTCTATAAACCACTAGCCCAGGAGGAAGAAACAGATAGGAAGCTGATGCTAGCCATCCAAAGGATGGCAGACAAGGGGGAGGTAGTACTGGTTGGAGATTTCAATATTCCAGACGTGGACTGGAGCATCCCAGCAGCAGCATCAACTAGGAGCAGATTTATCCTGGACTCCCTTCAGGGTGCCTTCCTCGAGCAACTGGTCATGGAACCAACTCAGCAGAAGGCAATACTGGACCCTGTGCTCACAAACAGGGACAGTGTGATGGGGGTAACAGTGGGGGAGCACCTGGGGAACAGTGACCACCAGTCATTGTGGTTTGAAATCACAGAAAGAGCAGAACCAAACCACACAAAAACACATATCCTGGATTTTAGAGGGGCAGACTTTGGGAAAATGGGGAGATACTTGAAAGAGGCATTAAGGGGAATGGGGCAGGAATCAGGGGTTGAGGAACAGTGGGCAGTATTTAAAATGAGGATTGCAAGAGCAACAGAATTATGCATTAAGCAGGTTAGCAAGAGGAAAAGGAAGAGGAGACCATTATGGTTTTCCAAAGAGGTAGCAAAGAAAGTAAAAGCCAAAAAGATTGCATTCAGGCAATACAAAAAGACACAGGCAGAAGGGATTGGGAGAAGTACCAGGAGAAGCAAAGGGAGGCAGAGAGGTCAGTAAGGGAAGCCAAAGCTCAGACAGAAGAACACATTGCAAAATCAGTGGGTAGAGGGGACAAAACCTTTTACAGGTACATAAGTGAAAAAAGAAAGGCAAAGGGAGGGATAGTGAGACTGAAGGGGGAGGATGAGGGCCACGTGAAGGATGACAACAGTAAAGCTGACATATTGAACAGGTATTTCTGCTCAGTCTTTACTGAGGAAGAGGAGGGTAATGGTTCTGAAGGGAGTACAAGAGGTGAGAATGGTGCAGAAATGGACACAAGTCCTTTTACACGAGAAAGGGTCCTGAAGGAACTGGAAGTAATAAGAGTTGATAAAGCAATGGGGCCAGATGGGGTGCACCCCAGGGTCCTTAAAGAACTAAGAGAGTGGTGGCTGAACCTCTGGCTATCCTGTTTAGCTGATCACTGGAAACAGGGAGGTACCCAAAGACTGGAGGACAGCAGATGTAGTCCCCTTATACAAAAGTGGGAACAAAGAGGAAGCAGGGAACTACAGACCAGTCAGCCTCACCTCAGTGGTGGGAAGATCATGGAAGCACTACTGAAGGAGAGACTGGTGGAACATCGGGTTGTCAATGAACTACAGGACCCAAGGCAGCATGGTTTCACCAGGGGGAGGTCATGTCAGACCAACCTTGTTGAATTTTTTGACTGGGTGACTAGGGAGGTGGATCAGGGAAGGGCAGTGGACATGGCCTATCTGGACTTCAGCAAGGCCTTTGACACTGTGCCACATAGAAGACTATTACACAAACTGGGCAGCACAGTAGTGTGGTGGGTAGGTAACTGGCTGGGCGGCAGGACACGGAGGGTGGTGGTAAATAGCTGTCACTCCACAGAGGGAAAAGTGACCAGTGGGGTACCACAGGGATCAGTACTGGAACTGGTTCTATTCAACATCTTCATCAGTGACATTGCGCAGGACCTAGAAGGCAGAATTTCACTGTTCGCTGATGACACAAAGCTCTGTAACAGAGTAGGCACACCAGAGGCTGTAGACAGAATGAGAAGGGACCTGCAGAAACTTGAAGAATGGTCAGGGTTTTGGCAGTTGAAATTCAATGCAAAGAAGTGCAAGATAATGCATATGGGGCACAAAAACCCTGGCACAATATATCAGTTGGGGGGTGAGGATATAGCATGCACCAAGCAGGAAAGGGATCTTAGGGTTATCATCTCTGATGACCTCAAGGTAGGGAAACAGTGTGACAAGGCAGCAGGTAAAGCAAATAGGATGCTGGGATGCATAGGCAGGGGCATCACCAGTGGGAAAAGGGAGGTCATAATTTCACTATACAAGACACTAGTGAGGCCCCACCTGGAGTACAGTGTACAGTTCTGGAGACCTTACCTATGTAAGGACATAGACAGGGTAGAGAAGGCTCAGAGGAGGGCAACAAAGATGGTGCATGGATTGCATCACAAGTCCTATGAGGACAGGTTGAAGGAACTGAACATGTACTCCCTGGAGGAAGGGAGAGGGGATATAATAGAGACATACAAGTATCTTGCAGGGAGGAACAGGGTGCAGAGATACACTATTTTAAGCGAAAAAGATGTTCCAGAACTAGAGGGCATGGGATGAAGGGAGGGAGGATGATTCAGAGGAACCGTGAGGAAGAATTTCTTCACAGAACAGGTGGTGGACAAGTGGAACACCCTACCAGAGGAAGTGTTGGGGGCTGAAACAATCATGGGATTTAAGAATGCATGGGATAGACATAAAGGAATTCTGGAGGTCAGGGGTAAGGGGCAACAGACTTCTAGGAAAACATAAACTGAACTTACAAGCTCAAATGGGCAGACTGGGTGGGCCATAGGCCCTTATCTGCCGACACTGTCTATGTACATCAGCCAGGTTTGAATACAAATACGAGTGCCTCAATGTACACTGAATTTTAAATGTACTGTATTGCTGTTTAAACACATTTAATAAGATTTAAAAACATTGCACGGGGTGACACAAGGAAATTCTCACTGAGAGAGCTATATCACTACCCTACACCCTGTGCAAAGTTTTGTTAGTCCTGTCTGTCTGTAATTTTGTTTGTTTGTTATCATTCGTAGTGAGTTTTTAATTGCAAGAGCTGTAACGGATGCCGCTTCTACCGAACACAACTGCACATGTCAAACTAGTCTGGTACAAGCGGCGCATACTGTACATGGTAGCAGTAGTTGAGGGACAACAAATAACAAAGCAAAGTAAGGCTCATTGTGGTACAGTTTCAGTAAATAAGAGAACCTATTTGACACTACCCCTGGAACCTATGGGGGGCTTGTCCTTAAAGCAGTGGCAGGTGGATGCTAATAGGAGCCAGTCTTTGAGGTGAGTCTTGAACTGGCAGTGAATGTTTATGGTGCACAGTTCAGTGGGCAGCTTATTCCATAGTGTGGGGGCTGCTACAGACAGGGCTCTAGCGCCCATGTTCATGGCTACCCATGGGATTTTCAGGGAGGGGATACTGGAGGAGCGTAGGCAGTGGTGTTAGGTTTAAACGGTGAGAAGGGGAGCAAGAGGGGATTTCTGGCCACTACGGATGGCAGAATCAACAAAACTGTACAGTGCAAGGTCAAAGTGGGCTTATAGTGGGAGCCACCCCAGTGTAGTGTAGAGTGTACAGTGGTGTGTGGAGAAAGGGGCCAGCAGGGAGGAGCAGCAGGCACTGTTGTATGCTACTGATAGTTTTGCCATGGTGGATGCAGAGGTCCTGGAGTAGATGGGAGAGCAGAAGTCCATGATAGGTAACAAGATTCCCTGGATGATGGAATGGTGGGTCTCAGGGGTGAGGTATTGTCGGTATCTGTAGGTCGCCCCTAGTTGTTGGTGAAATCTTAGAACCAGGGAGTTTATGTGCTCTGTAAAGGAAAGGGAGGGGTCAAGCACAACTCCTAGATATTTGAAATATTTGACATGCTCTAGGGCATGGCCATCAGGGGACGTGATGATTAGGGGTGGGTTAGATTTGCATTTCATTAGGAAGGGCTTAGATCTGAACAACTTTTTTTTGTTTTTTTGGGCATTGACCAGAAGGAGGTTGTCAAAGAACCAACTGTGGGTGGTGGTGTAGTTTTGTGAGAGGGCTGCAGAGATGAGGATAGGAGACTTTCCACTGAAGAAGAGCACGAGGTCGTCAACATAAAGGACTGAGTGACAGTTGGGATTATCTGCCCGAAGGGAGTTAATAAGTAAGGAGAAAATGAGGGGTCCCAGGATAGAGCCTTGGGGGACTCCAGTAGAGACGGGCAGAGTGGGTGAGCAGGCCAGGCCAATGAACACAAACTGGGAGTGTCCTATAAGGTAGCTTCCAAACCAGGTGGTGACCTCCAGAAAGTAGCCAAGGTGATGCAATTTGGAGAGGAGGAGTGAGTGGCTGACCAGGTCAAAGGCTTTGGAGAGGTCAATAAAGACTGTGCCAGCTGCATTTCCATGGTCCATGTTTATGAGGATGTGGTGAGTTAGGAGTGTGAGGGCAGTGGTGGTGGAGTGATTCTTGTGGAAGCCATGTTGTTGGCTACATAGTATAGGTCATATTTACCTATGTAGTCAGCAAGTTGGTGGTGGATGGCTTTTTCAAGTAGCTTGCTTAGGTGAGGAAGGATGGAGATAGCGAAATAGTTGTCTGTGAATTGTGGGTCCCCAGCTTTATGAATGGGAATGACCTTCATCATTTTCTATGTATCGGGCATGGAGGAAGTGGTCAGGGTGAGGATAAAAATGAATGTTAGGGGGGCGAATATGGCAGGGGAGATAAGTCTAAGGAAGACAGGGGATAATCCATCTGCTCCAGGAGTGCCATGGTTTGGGAGGCTCTTTAGGAGTTTAGCTATGTCAGTGTGTGAGAGTATTTTGAAGAAAAAGTGGGGGGCAGAGGTTGACAGGTAGGCCAGGTGGGTGATGTTATGGGGGCATGTACAGGGACAGGGTATTTTTGCAGGTCATTTGGGAGTTTGCTCAGGTACATAGTGAGGTCAGAGAATTTGTCATTGAGGGCCTTGGCCACTTCTTGGGGATCGGTAATGAGGCCAGCAGTAGTGTGTAGCTGTGGGACAGGCTTACTGGAGGGGTTTAGTAGCAAGCCAATGAATGCCCAGAATTGTTTGCATTTATGGTATATTGGCTGAAACGTCATTCTTCAATGGGGGGGGGGGGGAACTGGTTATGTCTATGTTGAAAGTTTGGAAACAAAATGTTGAAAATTAGTGAAGTTTTGAATCAACATTGAAATATTGCAATGTTCACTCATAACTTGGTCATTTTACCATATTTGTACCTACATTGTCAGCATGGCCTTTTTATGACCCCTTCTCTTGAATCTGGTAGGTGAAAGTTGTCAAATCCCCATCAAAATGTCATTCTGTGCTCAGGTGCAAAAACACATTTTGGCCTGGATTTGAAAAACAACAGCTGTCATGTTTTTTTTTTTAGTTGTTTAACCAGGAGTAGCACACTAAGCTGAAAGCTTTTTTACAGGTGCGACCTGGGAGCACAGGGAAGTTAAGTGACTTGCTCAGGGTCACACAGTATGCAAGTGGAAGCTGTGGGATTCAAATCCAGGTCTGGTCTGCTGGATGTCACCAGATTTGCAGCTCAGAACCTTATACTACTGCGCTATACTGCCTCCAACGTTCATGAGGTAGTGTGAAAAAATGACTATGTTGAAAATCGGAGGTCAAAATGTTTAAAATTACTAAAGAGGTATGTGAGGGTGGAAACATTTCTACATACACTCATAATGTTGTTGTTTTTGAATATTTTGATACCAAATTTTCAACGTAGCCTTCTTATGACCCCACCTCATGAACACGGGCAGTGAAAATGTTCAAATCCTGTCCAAAAGGTGATTTCATAAAGTGACCACAAAATTGTCTTTCAGGCCAGATTTGCATAATTCCACTGCCTTCTGTCATGAGGTGGGGTCCCAGAAAGACCATGTTGAAAATTTGGTGTACAAATCCTCAAAAATGACAAAGTTATGAAGGAAAGTCCAAACCCCATTAAAATCCATTAAACTGGACTTACCTTATTTTCTCATATCACAGTCACCAGTTCTAGCAGCAAGATGTGTCTTCAATAAGAGAGTGGATCATTGTTGTGGGACATGTTCAGGTGAGTGAGGGTGTCTTAGGGATGGGGTGCTCAGCGGGAGGTTGGGGTGAGGTGGGTGAGGAGTGTGTGATGGAGTCAGATTAACAAGGGACTGTTTTCTTTCTTACAGATTAAAAAGATTAAAAAAAACAATCAGGGACAGTTTTCTTTATTGCAGGGGACATTTCAACACTGGGGATTGGGACCCCAGTGTTGGCTAATGTTTGGCACCATGAGTGGTGGTCACCCCAGTGCCTCTATGCATGTAATGGGACCAAGGTGACCTGGAGGGAAGGGGGTGACTAGAAGCAGTACCTGGGTGGGCAACCCCCTCTACTAATAAAAAAAATATATTAAACATGGGATGGGGGTGTAACCTGGGGGGAGAGGGGAGAAGGAAGCAGTGCTGTGGGCATCCTGGTCCACAAAGCATTTACATAGATAGATAGACAATCAAACAGACAGACAGAGAAAGAGAGAGCAGAGGATTGCCAGCTCACTGCTTGAACTGAAGCCAGAAGCATGACTCCAGCTGTGGCTTCAAAATTCAAGAAAGTGCAGCTGTTCCCATACTAAGAACATGGGTAAACAGCCTGTGTCACTAAACTGGGCACCCAGGATTTTTGGGTGCCCAAAAACACGTTGTGGGACATGTTCAGGTGAGTGAGGGGATTTGGGGTGTGTGGGGCGGTGTTGGGTCATGGGTGATGAAGAGTGTGAGGTCAGGGTGCGGGGTGAGGGGTCAGATTGGCAAGGGACTGTTTTCTTTTCTTACAGTTTAAAAAGAAACAGAACAAAGGACAGTTTTCTTTGTTACAGGGTACATTCTGACACGGGGGATTGAGTGAAGGGAAGCAGTACCAATGGTGGGCACTCTCATCTGCTTATAAAACTTATTATAAACAGGGCCCCTACTTTTCTGTGGCACAGTGGGACCAAGTTCTGCGACAAGACTACCATTTGCTGCAGAACTTCTGCGTCGGTGGTTTGTAATTTCTGCGGAAGTTCTGCGGCACTAACAAACTACCTCATCACAGTGTCAGCTTGTCATCCTGATTTCACTGTCATGGCAGTGGTTATAGCAGTCAGGATGGTGGAAAACACAGTAACACTAGTTCAAAAAATAACAGACTTATTAAAATAATGTCATGCCTAAAAAAGCAAAACAAATGTCTCTCCCTTAAGGTCCTATCCTGTTGCATAAATGACATATGCAGAGGGGATCTTATGTGATAAATAAGGTACTTCTATATGCATGCTATCTATCCCACTAATGAGGTCTCCACTGTCTATCACTTATATATTTGTATGTGCTTTCTACACCACTCATGAGGTTCCCACTGTGTATCACTTATATATTTATATGCAATCTGTAACATACATACAACTATGTGTGTGTGTGTGTGTGTGTGTGTGTGTGTGTGTGTGCTGAGAGAGAGAGAGAGAGACAGAGATACTGCATGTGTGTGTGTGTGTATATATATATTTTTTTTTTATTTCCATGAACTTGCATCCTCATTCATACAGGTCCCATTGGAAATGGAATAGAGGAGTTATTGCAAAACTCATTTTTCATGTCAACCTGCTTTCCCTGACACACTGCATAACACCATCAGGCCATGACATGCATGTGAACTGATTGTGAGATAGAGCTCTCCAGCCCATCACAATGTGTCCACCATGCAACAGAGCACTGTACCATACCTTCCCAAGCTCCGAGCAGTGATGTGTTCCACCAATCCTTGTGCTGCTTGGCCAGCTCCCAGAGCTAATCTCTGAACCTGAGTTGCCGGCATGGAAACACAGCATGCTACCCTCTGGCCCAATAGCTGTCCCTGTACACAACATTTCTCCATAACTTTTAGGTGATTCTATCAACCAATGACAATATGTAATCAATAACCCTGACAAAAATGCTTACAGGGCAATTATTTATTTAACAGGTCTATTCTTTCAACAGGTCTACACATTATTATATTCCACTTTTCGGGGCATAATTACTTTATTTTTCTTAAAAATGACAGTTAAATTCATTTTACCAGTTATTCATTTCAGATGGCATGTCTATACCTTAAAGGCACAAATAGGTTTGTACAAAGTGAGGTATGGACTTAACAGGTCTGTGCCATTGACAAGGTTTTGTTTAAGTTGGCCCTAGTGCAATAATTTAAGACTGAAAATTGTATTAGGCTGTAGTGCAGGTTGAGCAAATATTACCATGCATGATGTGCTGTGCCACCGTCTCTGGCAGTGGGAGCTGTGGTAGATAAGTGACTGTTCATTTCTGTTGCAGAATGCAGTCATTTCATTAGCTAATGTATGCTGTTATAGCAATGATAACATCACATTCTGAGCAAATGGGGGGTTTGGATATAAAAAGAGGGGATGGGAACCAGATTCTATGGATAAACAGAAATATTAATAAAAAATCACCAAGAAGAGTGAATTCTGTGGCACCGCAGAAGTTCTACGGTAGATTGCAAGTTCTGCACAAAATTCTGTGGCCGCAGAATTCTACGGGCTTTGATTATAAATTATGCATGGGAAGGGGGGTGCGGACAACCTAGAGGGGAGGGAGTAGAAGGAAGTGGTACTGGGAGTGGGTACCATAGTTAGATAGATAGATAGATAGATAGATAGATAGATAGATAGATAGATAGATAGGCAGACAGACAGACAGATGAAGACAGAGACAGAGAGAGCAGGGGATCACCAGCTCACTGCTTCAACAAAGCCTGTAGCATGACTCCAGCTGCAGCTTCAGAATTTAAGAAAGTCCTACTGATCTCGTACTTAGAGCATGGGTAAACAGCTCCTGTCGCTAAGCTGAGCACCCAGTATTTTTGTGTGCTCAGAAACAGTTGGGAGGGTTTTCAAAAGGCTTTGATTGCCAAAAGCTCTGGGTGTGCTGACAATATGGCACATTGGACTTACAGCGATCTAACAAGAGTTTCTATCCCATGTTGCAATTGCCACAAGTTAGATCAACTTTTTGTGGTCTAACTTGCGGCAATCCTGGAGGTCTTTTTCACTGAGCTTGTGCCAGATATTTGGCACAAGCTGCCGTAAATCAAGAAAACTGTCTCAACTGCACCCGAGATTGTGGAATTGGGTGCAGTTGCATCAATGGGGTTGGTGCATTGCCAGAACCTAGGTGTCATGGCGCAGGGCTTGTTGTAAGCCCTGTACCACACTTTGAAAATCCTACCCATTATTTCCAGGGCAATTTGCAAAAAACAAACACCAGAATCTAACTAAATGGATCCATTCTACCTTGGTTCAGGTGTTTCCTTTTTAAAATACATACTTTTTTTTATGTATTTTAATGTTTCTAAGTTAAAAAAAGCTGTTTTTTTTTCTCACAAGTTTACATTTGTTGGTTATCAAAAACATCCTTATAACTCTGGAACTGTATAATATTTTTTCACAAAACTTTTGACAGGTGCACCCTTGGCACAAGCTCCTTCAACCATGAACATTTCATGAACAACTCCCACACCATCTGGGCTGTAGGTAAAAGCAAAAAATATGCATATTAAGTATAGGGAAACTTAATGAGTTTTTTTCAGTTTGTTGGTGCTCCATATCTCAAACACCAAGCAAGATGCCATCATGAAACTTTTCATGACTTGAGACTCTGACAACCTGACCAAGTATGCCAAATTTTGTGTTATTTTGCCACACAATGCCAAAGTTATTAAGATGCAAAATCTGGGGTTTAACATTAAACAGCCTACTCAGCCCTAACTATAAGGGCACCACCACACCCGTATAACATATATATTCCTTGCAAAAAAATTGTGTTAATACACCAGTTAGGATTCAACTTAATGCTAAAAAGTGTGGAAACGTGGTGTTAGGGTTTCCAACCCTAACTCCCCACCCCATCCCCAAAAGTAGCAAAAAGACAACATCACATGAGAAACCACAGACAACAACCATCAGGTAAAAGAAACAACATACAATTGTTTCCAGATGACAAAAATGCAGCAGCAGTGATGGCTACCTTCATAGATTTGTTTCTGTGGCATGCACACTGCAAGACATGCACACTTACTTGTCCCTGCAGATACAAATCCACCACACTCAAATCACAACACTGCTTCTGTATGCAGAAACACAGGCCCATGCAGCCACAGATACAAATCCATGATACCCAGATTACAAGAGTTCTTTTGTCGCAGAAGCATATGCCCCTATGGACACTGTAAAACATACACACGCATGATGGGCCTATGCTACTGCAGCTACAGATGTGAGACATACACACTGACCTTTGGCTGCAAAGGTACAGGCATCACAAAATCCATGATACCAAAATTAGAAAACTAGTTCTGTCTGCAGAAGCACAGGCCCATCAGGGGCCTGTGCCTCTTCAGCCACAGGTGTAAGACAATAATATATGCTTACTGACTTCTGGCTTAAGAAAGGCAAGACTCTGTGGGGTCTGCAGTTATGCAGATGAAAGTTCTTTCACAATGTGGGCATAATGGTTTCAGCAGCAGATCTAGAAATTTTTCAAAGGGGTAGCAGTTTTTCAGTTATACAGATGCATATGGACAAGCATGCATTAAAAGGGCATGCTTCCTAGGGAGGTACCTATTACAGTGTGCATGAGTACTGTGGAGCTGGCCACGATGCAACACAGTATCCTGCAGTAAATGAAATGCCACAAAATACTGCAGTGAAAAAGGTCTTAATTGCCACCGAATTACATTGTTCCCTGTAGCATACTGCAGCATTTTTTTTTATGTGCTGCAGCATTAATACATTGTGTTCTGATTGGCACTGCTGTACCTATGACTGCAGAGGCACAGGCCCCATGGGGCCTTCTATCTACAGAATGGCAGGCCTCCAAGGTGCCTGTGCTTTGTCAGCCACATCTACTTACTCATGCATGCAGTATGATATACACACACAGGTGGTGCTGTATAAGCACTGGCCTCTATGCAACCGCAGCTGCAGATACAAATCCACGAATGTAGCACAACAGAAATGCGAAATCACATGTGGCCCAGGATTTGTAAAACAACAGCTGTCATGTTCATGATGTGGTGTGAAGGAATGGCTGTGTTGAAAACTTGATGTTTAAATATTGAAAATTGCCAGCATTATGAGCATGCATAGAAAAATTACGACATACCTTCATAACTTTGTTGGTTTTTAATATTTTGATCCCAAATTTTCAACATAGTCTTCTTATGGCCCAACCTCATGATCCCGGTTGGTGAAAATTTTCAAATCCCTGCCAAAATGTTATTTTATGCCACAGAAACAAAAACACATTGCAGCCAGGATTTGAAAAATGACATCTGTAATGTTCATGAGGCGGTGAGACAAAGTGGCTATGGTAAAAAGTTGAGGTCAAAATATTGAAAGTTATTAATGTTATGAGTCAGTATAGAGAAATTTCAATGTATGCGCATAACTTGGTCATTTTTACATATTTTTTGCCCAAATTTTCAATCTGGCCTTTTTGGGACCCCAGCTCATGAACAAGCGTAGTGAAATTATTCAAATCCAACCCAAGAGGTGATTTTGTGCAGTAACTGTGAAATCACCTTTCAGACTGAATTGACATAATTTCACAGCACTGGTTCATGAGGTGGGGTCCCAAAAAGGCCGTGTTGAAAATCTGGGCAAAAAATACATAAAAATTACCACATTGTTAAAAAAAAAAAAAGTCCAAACACATTGAAATACATTATACAGCACTCACCTGTTTTCCTCAGTTCCCAGTCCGGTGTTGAACAGTGAAGATTTGTCTCCTGTTCAGAGAAGATTACAGGCAGAAAATACAAAATTGCTGCAAGAGTAAGTGATACAGGCTTATCAGAAATTCCATTGCAAAGGTGTAGCTGATGTGAAGATCCTCCCGTAGGGTAAGCTTCCCATTTCCAAAGGATAAGGTGCAGTACAACAGAGGCTGGAGGCAGACAGAAATCAGCCAACAGGTGACTGGGGATGTCAAGAGGAAAGAGGGAGACCCATCTCAAAAGGTTTGCTCTTGGAAAAAGGGAACGTAAAGGGTGCAGGATAGAAATAATGGACTTAAAGCCCTGAGAACTCCTCATGCAAGGCAAATGGCAGGAGACGGGGATAAGGGCAGCCTGCAGGATAGCAACACTAGACCAAAAGCATATCCCAGATGACACAACCAGGGTATAAAAATAGCACACCAAAACCTGTAGGGTGATCCCCAAGAGACCCACACCTGAAGTTGAAGAAACTGTATAGTTTGGAGTGCAGCAGACGTACCAGGCACGATGCAAAAAAAAAAGTGACACAAGGGCTAAACAAGTAATACAGGCTTATGTAAGAAATAGTGTAAGATGCATTAAAAAAATGCAGGTTGGGTGAAAAATATTAATTGCGTGAATAAGCAGGTTTATGTAAGAACATAACTTGAATGAAACTGTTACAATATAACTGAAAAATATCAACTGTGTTAAAAAAATTAACTGTAAAAATATGCAGATGTATAGAAATCAAGAGAAGCGAAAAAGACAAAAGACAGAAACATTGAACTTGATGGCAGATAAGGACCTCTTGGCCCACCTAGTCTTCCCATTTTCCTTACCTCCTGTAATACTGTAGACCCTACTTCTTCTCTGGCATAGCCCTCCCTTCCCTAACCATTAAGGTTCCCTTTTGCCTATCCCATGCTTTCTAGAATCCCATCACTGCTGTTGTCCCCACCACCTGGGAGGCTGTTTTAGGCATTCACTGCTCTTTCTGTGAAGACGTACTTCCTCATGTTTCCCCTGAGTCTTCCCCCCTCCAGCTCTATAGCATGCCCCCTTCTTCTTGAGCATCTTTTTTTCTGAAAAATGTTCTTCTCCTGTACCTTATTTATACCCTTGAGGTATTTGAAAGTTGCTATCATAGCTCCTTTTTCCCTCCTTTCTTCCAGGGTGTACATACTGAGGTCCTTTAGCCTCTCCTCATAGGGTCCCTGGTGCAGAGCCTGCACCATTTTAGTTTCCCTCCTCTGGACCACTTCTACACTGTCTATGTCCTTCTGGAAATGTGGTCTCCAGAACTAGACACAGTACTCTAGATTAGGTCTCACCAATGTTTTATACAGTGGTATCATCATCTCCCTCTTTTTGCTGGTGATACCCCTCCCTGTGCATCTTGCCATCCCACTGGCTCTTCACGCTGCCTTGTCACACTGTTTTGCCACCTCTAGGTCATCAGATATGATTACCTCAGATCTCTTTCCTGTTTGGTGGTCGTCAGCACCACTGCCCCATCTTGTATTCTGCCCTGGGTTTCTGTGTCCCAAGTACATGATTTTGCACTTTTTCGTATTGAAACTTAGCTGCCACACTCTTGACCATTTTTCAGGTTTATTAAGATCCTATTCATGTTTTTCACACACACACTCCCAGAATGTCTACCCTATTGCAGATTTTAGTGTCATCTGCAAAAAGGCATACCTTCCTTTCTAGCCCCTCTGTAATGTCACTTATAAAGATATTAAAAAGGACCGGTCCCAGTACTGACCCTTGTGACACCCCACTCTGTCACCTTTTCTTCCTCTGAGTGAACTCCATTTACCACAACCCTCTGTCACCTATCCTTCAACCAATTTCTTACCCAGTTTACCACTTTTGGAGCCACTTACAGGTTGCCCAGCTTGTTTACGAGACTCCTATGTGGAAAGGTGTTGAAGACCTTACTGAAATCTAATAGACCACATTCACCGTTCCACCCTGATCTATTACCCTGTTCACCCAGTGAAAGAAATCCATCAGATTTGTTTGACATGATCTCCCCCCCCCCCACGAATCCATGCTGCCTCAGATCCTGTAAGCCGCTGATTACAAGATATGCCACAATCCTTTCCTCCAGCAGTGATTCCATTATTTTCCCCACCACCGAAGTCAAGATGTCTGGCCGGTAATTGCCAGCTTCCATCCTGCAATCACTTTTGCGAAGAGGAACTACATTTGCTCTCCTCCAGTCCTCCAGGACCACTCCTGTCTCTAGAGAGTGGTTGAACAGGACTGTCAGGGGTGCAGCCAACACCTCCCTGAGCTCCCTCAATATGCTTGTATGTATCCTGTCTGGCCCCATTGCCTTGTTCACTATCAAATTTGGGAGATCCTTGAGGTCCTCTTTAACAGGACTAATGTCCACATCCCTTCCCTTGATGCTCCTGTCTGTCATCTGTGATCCCACGCCTTCTCCTTTCTCCATGATAACTGAACTAAAATACATGTTCAGGTTGTCTGCTTTTTGTTTATCCCCTCCACACACTCCCACTTTTCCTCCTTAGTCTTAGATTCCCTCTCCTGATTTCTCCTTTCGCATATATACCTGTAAAATGTCTTGTCCCCTCTCTTTACTACCAGGGCTTAATTTCTCTTCTGTTTATGCCATTGTGCTCCTGACTGCTTTCCCTGCCTCCCCCTGCTTCTCATTGTATACCTCCCTATCCTTCTTCCTCTCCATTTCCTTTATACCTCCTGGATGCTAACTTTTTTGCCCTTACCTTTCCAGCAACCTCTTTTGAGAACGATAGCGGTCTCTTTTTCCTCTTGGTTTTGCTTACTTGAATAAGATAAGTGAAAACGAGCCAGTCAAGTGAAAAACATCAGTTGTGTGAAGTATGCAGAACTGCATGAAAATCACTCAAGATGAGTGAAAACATGTCAAGTGAATAAAAAAAAATATCAAAAACATCTGCAGAAAAGTGTCGTCTCTGACCTCTACCCTAACCTTGACATAAAAAATCAAAACAAAAACAGTTTCATTGTGGCTCATTCCAATACTAGCTGAATCTGGACATCATTTTTCTCAAATAATAGTATTTGTTCGTACTGTGTGTGTGTAACCCCTAGGTGGTGCTATCCCAAGGGCTACTATCCCTGCCTGCTTGGCTAGTAGCAGGTTAAGGGGCCTGAGTTCTGAAATGGGTGCCTCCACCCACAGGTCAGGGTTGGTAGTGGTCAAGCTAACCTGGGCACAGCCCTCTGGGACACTGTAACCCCCCTCTTTCCCCTCTAGTGGCCTGAACACTGTACAACAATCACTTTCACAATACCCCTGGTACACCACATGAGTACTTACACTGTTTGCACTTACCACCAGGCCTGGTTCCTCTGGCTCGACCCTGGGGACCCCCTGTAAAACAAGGTTATGCACAGCAAATAGCAACAGTACAGTACTTTGAGCACAAACTGGAACCACAGTCAGATTACATGCAGAGAAAGTTAGATCTGATTTATTCAGGGGACTTGAACAAGGAAGGGGCAAAATCAGGTTAATTAGCTTAAAGGTTATATCAATCAAGCAGTTATACATACGCTTTGAGTCCCACCACACAGTCACACCTCTGGGTACCCAGGTGGTGAAGAGATGGGCTAGCCAGGACTGTTGCCCGGGGTTGCAGCTGGTTGGAGCCCTGTGATGGAAACACAACATGCACAGTACACAATATTTGTAATCCGGAGCCAGAGGGCTCAGTTCGTAAAGGAAACAAAACAACAAGACAATCAGATGACACACTCAAATTAAGCTGTTGCTGCAGGGAGCTACCCTGGTATTTACTCACAATACCCAAGACTAGACACAGGCTGGATGAAAATTGAGAATGCAGGTGGTTGATCTGGAATGCCAGGAGAAGCAGGGCCCACACGAGTCGCAGAGGCATCATTCCTGTTCACGCGTGGAGCAGGGGGATAATCCCCAGGCAGGTCTCTCGTTGATTGCTTCTCTGTGCAGTGGGTAGTCTGGCTGGGCCAGTCTGGCAAGGCCCAGACCGGATGGAGACAAATTTGGATGTGGGTCGCACCTGTAAAAGGAACTTGTTTCCAGTGTGCTTACCCGTTAAGCGAATAAACAAACAAACAAACAATATTCCATTTGGGGCTGGATACAGCATCCAGCAAGCAGAACACAGTTCACACAATAGGGAACTAACTCACAACCCACTAGCAGTTCATAGCACATTTACATGTACAGGAATTCTACTGTACCAGGCAAAGCACTCCCCGGTCACAATCGCAAAGTCTCTGCACACTCCGGGAGCTTAGGGGTAGCTGGAACTCCTGACAGGCTGATTGCATTCAGTAAACTCTTCGGTCTTCAGGTTGAGCCTGGCCCACTTCAGTAGCTTACTTTATTCACACAAACTTGGATTTAGTCCAAAATAATTCTCTTCTCTCCCTCTCAGGAGCAGCTGACAGACATGCAAGCCAAAAACTCAGCACTTTCACAGTTTTCCCAGGAGAATCCACTCAGGATTGCTGTCCAAAATACACTTGAGCACTTCTCATTTTACTTCCCCACTCAGAACTAACTGAAAACTGCAAGCTCCTAGGACTTCCCCAAGATCCAAAAGATTCAGTTGGCTGATTTGGCTGTCAGTCAAAGCAAGAGCTCCCCGTTCAGTTGCAAAAAAGGCACAAAAAGCTCCAAACTACAGTTCCTACAGATTTTGACTGCAGACAGCTCCTGTTGTCCGGCTACATTTTAGGTCCCACCAGAAGTGATTGGTCCAATTTGCAGTCTAGGACCAAGATAGCAGAGACAAAACAAAATAGTCCTTGCTACAAAGAAAGCAAGTTAGACAAACTACATTATCATTATCACTCTGAATGATTTTCAGGAAATAGTAACATCTTTCAACAGAGATCCCTCTCAGATTACTTAGGCTGCAATCAGGCAGCTCTTAAAGAGACAGTACACAGAGGCTATACAGGCTCTGGTAATCACATTTAAACTGCTAAAACACAGGACACCAGCCTGGCAGTGAGCATTTAGGCAAGCTCAAGGAAGACTTTTTGGGAACCCCCATTTGCAGGGGGGGTTACACCCGTCCTGCCTAGAAAAACTTGGCATCCGTGTCAGGTCTGTACCATCATAACATTGAAAATGCAACATATACAAGATATTTATACCATTAGCATGCTATACAAGAACTATCTGATTCATCAATTGACATAACTTGTCACTTTACTATACACTTCAATGTACTTCACTATATCATTTCCATTCTGACAATACACTATGCATATTTCACACAGGTAAATTGAATATTACTATACAGAATCATGTAATAACTTCTTGTACTTTAAACAAAGCAAGATGGGGCCCTTCCCTATCAGCTAACTTGGGGCTGGATGGGGCAGGGGCACCATGGTGAGATGGCAAAGCAAGTAACCTGGAATGAGCCGTCAAGCTCAATTTGGGCAGTGAGCTCTGAGAGACATGAACACCTTTGTGAGCTACATTGAGAGTCAAATCCACTGGCCTCCCGGGGGAATCATAACTGAAGTGCACCACTGGCTTGACAGCTCGGCCAGTCTTTCTGGGGTGAACAACCACAGTCTCTGCACTTTCAGCAATGGTCTTGGAGCTTTCATTAGTTGTGAGGGGTGCCTCTGCATGAAGGGGAATGTCCAAGCTGGGAGCACTGTCAGCTCCTTGCTCTGTAGTCTCTGTTTTTACAACATTTGGCTCATTTTGAAGACACTCTGGCACTGAAGGGGGGTTGTCAGCACTCTCATAGTGTTTCTCAAGTTCTGGCATGTCACCAGAAAGACTCTTACCATCAGTCTCTCCTTCAGGCAAATCATACAGTTCCACAATACACAAAGACTCGACATCCTCAGACGTGATACTTTGCACTTCACCTTCAGGGAGCAAGTATGATGCCGGGGCGTTAGGCAGTCCAGAAGGCCCAGCTTCATCCCCATAATTCAACATAGGAGTTCCACAAAACAACTGACTCAGTTCATAGGAGGAGTAATAGGCATTATCACACTCACTGTCATCCGAGTTAGACTGGCAGTCGCTGTCATTCTGGGCCTGCTGCGTGGGAAGTCTTAAATCGGCAACCACAGGGCAGGCTGACTCTGTTTCTTTCCTGCAGCAGCACGAGTCACTGGTCCAGGGGAATCAATCTCAGTGGGTTCAGTCTCAATTATAACTTGACCAACAGGTAGCAAGTGGTTACAGTGCATGGTCTTGACAGCTTTGGAGTTATTCTCTGGGCGCACTTTGTTCACTGGCAAATCATCCAACTTTCTAACTATGACATGGGGAAGATGGTGCCATCGATCAGCAATTTTGTGTTTACCATGCAATCCTAAATTTCGCAACAACACACAGTCTCCAGGCCTAAGCTCTTGGGCCTTTACTTTTCTATCATGTCTCTCTTTGTCAGCTAGATTTCTTTTGGTGGCCATTGTCTGGGCCAGTTGATAGGCATGGTTCAATTGAGCTTTCAGTTTTTGGACATATTGCAGGTAATCTTCAGCTCGGACCTCATCGGGAGAAACCCCAAAACAGACATCAACAGGCAACCTGGCCTGTCTCCCAAACATGAGGCTGTAGGGAGAGAACCCAGTAGCATCATTCTTTGTGCAATTATATGCGTGTACCAAGGTGCTAATCTGCTGACTCCATTTATGCTTATCTTTTGGGTGGCGGGTGCCTAGCATGTCTAGTAGGGTGCAGTTAAAGTGTTCTGGTTGAGGATCCCCCTGCGGGTGATAAGGGGTGGTTCTTGACTTTCGCACTCCACAGAGAGAGCATTTCTTTGATTAGCCAACTCTCAAAGTCCCGGCCCTGATCAGAGTGAATTCGCTGGGGGGCACCATAGTGGACGAAGAAATTTTCCACTAGCACCTTGACCACGGTAGATGCTTTTTGATCTTGGGTGAGAAAAGCTTCTGCATACCATGTGAAATGGTCCATAACCACTAACACATTGCCAATGTTTCGCTGATCAGGCTCTAAACTCAAGAAGCCTATGCAGACTAGTTCCATTGAGGTGCTGGTAGTAATGTTGACAAGGTGGGCAGCCCTCTGAGGCAGGGCTTTTTTCTGCAGGCAGCAACCACAAGTTCTTACATGGTGCTCAACATAGGCCCCCATCTTGGGCCAGTAGAATCCAGATCATACTAGGTCAAGGGTCCAGTCGATACCGAGGTGGCCCATATGATTGTGGAGGGACCTCAGTACCAAATTTTTGAAAGCTGTAGGCAGGACCAATTGTTGCTTGTCTATTTGGCCACCCCAATCTACAGTCTCTCTATACAACAACTTATTAAGCAGCTTCAACCTGGGGCCTTCTTTAAACAATAAAGCGGTTCGCAGATCAGAGGAATGCAACTTGGACACATCTTTTCCTGCAAGAACAGCATCAAGTGCTGGCTGAATCATAGGATCTTGGGATTGAGCCCACTGAATGCTGTTATTGTCAAACTGAGGTAGTGCACTAATATCTAGAGCAGAGAAGTGGCAATACGCAGCCGGTATACAGGTGTCAGAGGGGCCCAAGCAATCTACTAAGCAGTCCGCTGTGTCCATAGACATCTGATCATTTCTATCAAACTTTGGGCGCAATGCTCAGATGTCAGGTTCAGACAGCCTGACCCAGTTGCTCTTGGAAATGGGCCTCCGAGATAGGGAGTCAGCATCAATATGATTCAAGCCTGGTTTGTATTCGACAGCACAATCATATGTTGACACTGCAGAAAGCCGCCGGTGCCCGGTGGCGTCTAACTTAGCTGAAGTCTGTACAAAGATCAATGGGTTATTGTCAGTCCTCACCAATATTTTTGCCCCATAGAGGTAATCATGAAACTGGTCAACAATGGCCCATTTTAACGCAAGGAACTCCAACTTGTGCACAGGGTAGTTTCGCTCTGATGGGGTCAAGCTCCTACTGGCAAATGCCACTGGTCTCAAACCATCCTCATAGTCTTGATACAGTACAACTCCTAGACCCTGCAGACTGGCGTCAGTATGCAGCACATAGGGTTTGGTGGGATCAGCATAAGCGAGGATGGGGGCGTGGGTGGGCTGGTATATGACTTCATGGAAAGCTGTTTCACAGTCAGGCATCCAACAGGACCTGAAAAGTTCACCTGGGTGGAAATATGCTTTGTCTGGTTCTTTGACGGACCCTTTTTTGTATTTCCGATTGGTAGGAGGGTAACCCAGGGTAAGATTCAAGAGTGGCCGAATCACTTTGGAATAGTCATTTATGAACCGGCGGTAGTAGCAATAGAATCCCAGGAAACGTTGTAGTTCTTTCAAATTGCGGGGCTGGGGCCAAGTAGTCAAGGCTCCAACTTTACTAGGATCAGTCTCTCTCCCCTCTGTAGACACTATGTGCCCCACATACTTCACAGAGGTTTGGAAAAACTGGCACTTGTCGATGGACAGCTTGAGGCCGATATCTTCCAGTCGGTCTAGTACTTTGAACAGTCAACTCTCATGTTCCTCTAGGGAGCTCCTGAACACAATGACATTGTCCAAGTACACCAGGCATTCTAGCAAATTCAAGTCTCCTACTGCTTATTCCATCAGTCACTGGAAGGTGGCTGGGGTGCCCGATATCCCCTGTGGCATTCTCAGGAATTCATAGAACCCCGAAGGACAGATGAAGGCTGTCATCTCATGGTCGTCCGGAGCCATCAGAATCTGGTACTATCCACTGTGAAGATCCAACACCGAGAACCATTTGCTCCCATTCAAACAATCCAGAGCATCTTGTATACGGGGCATGGTGTATTGATCGGGGATGGTCCATCGATTCAGAGTCTGATAATCAACACACATTCTCACAGATCTGTTCTTCTTATGCACAACCACAATGGGAGAAGCATATGGGCTCCTGGATTCTTGTATCACACCAGCCGCGAGCATTTCCTGCAAGTTTCTTCTCACATCGTCTATGTCTGCAGGGGCTAGGCGTCGAGACCTCTCTCGAAATGGCCATTCATCATGCAGGCGTATGTGATGCTCTGTACCCTGGACACATCCGCTGTCCCATTCCTTCAATGAAAACACTTGATCTCCCTGGGCAAGTTTCTGGTTAATTCTAGTCTTCCATTCAGCTGGCAACAGGAATCACCAAAATCAAACAAGTCGGGAGTCACTCTATCTGTCTTACCAGAGTGCTTGTTGCTGGGCAACACTGCGGTGTCTGCACAGTGTACTGTAGCTAGGGTGCATCCTCAGTTCACCCGGATCTCCTGATCTGACACATTATGAATCTGGACCATCACTGGACCATCGTGCATAGGTATGAGCACAATCTGGCAAGATGCTGGGCTTAACCAATAATCCTTCTGGCAATTTTCCATCGCCTGGTGCGTCCAACATCAGTATTTCATTATTGACATCTTTGCGGAGGTGGACCTCCCCTTGAATAGTACACTGATTGTTAGGGGCCAGTACCATTGAATTGGGATCCTTCTTCCACATGACCCCTACCTGTTCATCCTGGTCCACTCCCTTGGGGTTCTGCTGAAAATTACAGGCCCTCTTGATCAAAGCGGGAATTCTTAGGGCCCTCCCAGTCCATCGAACTTGTTTCTCGCAACAGAGTTATGCCAGTATCCCAAACATATGGGCGTTAGTCCCAATTAACAGGGGAACCCCCTCATACAGTCCAGTAGGGGGACACACTAAGGCCAGTGTCTTGACTTGCTCCTCTACTCCAGTTACAGCTGCAGAAAATAACAACCAGGGGCGGACATACCCTAGGTAGGGACAAGACTTGCCACTCAGACCCCACACATGTAGGCCTTCCAGGGATTGTAAGGGCACAGCAGATAAGTGTTTGTCATACCAGTCCTTAAATACAGCGGTTACTTGCGACCCACTGTCCAGCACAGCCTGAGTAGGAATACCATTCCCAGACATGGTAGTCTCCATTGAAGGGCCCTCTATTTTGGACCAGTCTGGAGGGACAGCAGCAGGGGCCTGAACCGATGATTTAGTCACATAGGGATTTGAGTTACTACTTCTTGTACCCTCACTGCGGTCATTTTGGGCACTCCTCGACCACTGATTCATTCTCCAAAGCTCTCCTTGAAGCCTGTATACAACTTTATCTAGGTCTTTTGTGAACCAGCATTCTCTCTTCATGTGCCCATCCTTCCCACAATTATGGCAAAATATGTTTTCTGGGATTTGGGGTGGCCGAGGCATCACACTGGGATCTGGGGCAGTGGTACTACAACTGAAACCTTGGTGCCTTCTCTGTCTGCTGTGTGGTGAGCATTTGGAGACATCTCATCAATTCTCTTACTTCCATAGTCAAGACGTCATGCCTGGGTGGACACCCCCACCCCCATAACAGATGCAATTGGATAAGGGTCGGTGCCTGTACTTGCAGGAGCTGCCTTCATAAAGAGACTGTTTTTTGTTTCCCTGAACTCCCTCAGCAGTTCACCCCATGGCAGCACACCCTCATTGGTCCCTACTTTGGAAGGGCCTTCCGATGCTGTGATCACTTGGGCTGTGCTCACCCTAGAATTACAATCCCCCTCTTCATCTTCAACCTCCTGGAGTTCTTTTATCAAGTCATAATAGTCCAGTGGGTTACCACTTCTATCTGGGAGCCTTAATTGAAGGAGCTGCAATTTAGAATGCTTTGCATGTTGCAGTATGTGCCCCAACCTCACATGGTTTAAGTCACTGGCGGCTACCCCACGTTTTCGGTAAGCCTTCTGCAGCGCTCTTTCCGGACGAGTGACATATGCAGACAAACGTTCCCCTGGCCATTGTTTTGTACCTTGAAATTTCCACATCAAGTTCTCCCCTGACTCAATGCTCCCAAAATTGCCTTTGCGTGCAGATAGGTACTTCTGGGCAGGTGCAGCAGGGTTTGTGGACCTCAGAAATGTAATAGCCTCTAGAGTGGGACCCCTCAAACTTTCTATGATCCTTTTCCATTTCTCAGCCTCTGCACACTGCCATTCAAGTACCAAAGGGGCAACACAATCCATCCAGGTCTCCCAATCATCCTCCCCTTGGGGGGTGCGGAGGGTGCTGGAGAAGATTCTCAACCTTTGGTAAGAGTTGTGACTAATGGCAGGTGCAGACATAGGAGCCAGCATTGGCACAGGCACAGAAGGAGGGGCAATAATGGGTGCTGGAGCGGAAGGGGGTGTTGGGGGAGGAACACCCTTAGGTGGCAGGAATAGTTTCTTTAAGTCCTCCACAGTTTCCCTTCCTCCAGCAACAACTTAGCAAATTTCTCCTCAAAAGTCTCAGATAGTGTGGGGGGGCTCATTCTCCCCGGGGTCTTTACTGTCTTTAGTTATCACTCTCCAGGCAGTGAGGGCTCCTTTGGGGGTGATAGTCCGTGGCACCTTGGAACTGTCTACTGGGTCCTTATACTCTACTAATGCCCTGAAACTTTGGGCAAGCAGATTAGCCTGTCGACCCATCACCACAGGGTATTGCAAACATTCAACCTTGTAAAGTACTCCCTCTACAGTGTTCTTATTGGTACCCAGGGGAATATCCAGGATAAGTATAGCATTTTGGGGGTCAATCTCCTGCCCAGTACACCACCCCACAAACTGGTGTACAGCCACTTCTGTTGGGGTAGCCATTTATTTTTATCAGCAATTCGCAAATTTGGCCACTAGGGGATGCTAATCCCAGCGGTGAGCCTCCAAGATGAACCCCTAGGTGGTGCTATCCCAGGGGCTACTACCCCTGCTTACTTGGCTAGTAGCAGGTTAAGGGGCCTGAGTTCTGAAACGGGTGCCTCCACCCACAGGTCAGGGTTGGTAGTGGTCAAGTTAACCTGGGCACAGCCCTCCAGGGCACTGTAACCCCACTCTTTCCCCTCTAGTGGCCTGAACACTGTACCATAATCACTTTCAGAATACCCCTGGTACACCACACAAGCACCCACACTGTTTGTACTTACCACCAGTGCTGGTTCCTCTGGCTCGACCCTGGGGACCCCCTGAAAAACAAGGTTATGCACAGAAAATAGCAACAGTACAGTACTTTGAGCACAAACTGGAACCACAATCAGATTACATGCAGAAAAAGTTAGATCTGAATTATTCAGGGGACTTGAACAAGGAAGGGCACAAAATCAGGTTAATTAACTTAAAGGTTATATCAATCAAGCAGTTATGCATGCGCTTTGAGTTCCCCCCCACACAGTCACACCTCTGGGTACCCAGGTGGAGAAGAGATGGGCTAGCCAGGACTGTTGACCAGGGTTGCAGTTGGTTGGGGCCATGTGATGGAAAACACAACATGCACAATACACAATATTTGTAATCTGGAGCCAGAGGGCTCAGTTCGTAAAGGAAACGAAACAACAAGACAATCAGATGACACACTCAGATTAAGCTGTTGTTGCAGGGAGCTACCCTGGTATTTACTCACGATACCCAAGACTGGACACAGGCTGGATGAAAATCGAGAATGCAGGTGGTTGATATGGAATTACAGGAGAAGCAGGGCCCACACAAGTCACAGAGGCATCATTCCTGTTCAAGCGTGGAGCAGGGGGCTGATCCCCAGGCAGGTCTCTCATTGATGGCTTCTCTGTGCAGTGGGTAGTCTGGCTGAGCCAGTCTGGCAAGGCCCAGACCGCATGGGGACAAATTTGGATGCAGTCCATTTTGGGCTGGATACAGCTTCCAACAAGTAGAACACAGTTCACACAGTGGGGCACTAACTCACAACCCACTAGCAGCTCATAGCACATTTATATGTATGGGAATTCTACTGTACCAGGCACAGCGCTCCCCGATCGCAATCGCAAAGTCTCTGCACACTCCAGCAGCTTAAGGGTAGCTGGAACTCCTGATAGGCCAATTGCATTCAGCAAAATCATCGGTCTTCTTCAGGTTGAGCCTGGCCCACTTCAGTAGCTTACTTTAGTCACACAAACTTGGATTTAGTCCAAAATAATTCTCTTCTCTCCCTCTCAGGAGCAGTTGACAGACATGCAAGCCAAAAACTCAGCCCTTTCACAGTTTTCCCATGCAAATCCACTCAGGATTGCTACCCAAAATACACTCGAGCTCTTCTCATTTCACTTCCCAGCTCAGAACTAACTGAAAACTGCAAGCAGCCCAGGACTTCCCCAAGATCCAAAAGATTTGGTTGGCTGATTTGGCTGTCAGTCAAAGCAAGAGCTCCCCGTTCAGTTGCAAAAAAGGCACAAAAAGCTCCAAACTACAGTTCCTACAGATTTTGACTCCAGACAGCTCCTGTAATCCGGCTACATTTTAGGTCCCACCAGAACTGATTGGTCCAATTTGCAGTCCAGGACCAAGATAGTGGAGACAAAACAAAACAGTCCTTGCTACAAAGAAAGCAGGTTAGACAAACTACATTATCATTATCACTCTAAATGATTTTCAGCAAATAGTTACATCTTTCAACAGAGATCCCTCTCAGATTACTTAGGCTGCAATCAGGCAGCTTTTAAAGAGACAGTACACAGAGGCTATACAGGCTCTGGTAATCACATTTAAACTGCTAAAACACAGGACACCAGCCTGGCAGTGAGCATTTAGGCAAGCTCAAGGAAGACTTTTTGGGAACCCCCATTTGTAGGGGGGTTACATGTGTACTTCAAAAGCATTGTATTATCATTGATAGCGAGACCACCATGGACCTCACAACTGACCTTTGCAATATCAAAGTTAAAAAGTCATTAAAGCAGGAGGGGCCACTGTGATACATACAAATAATTCTACAAAGTCAGAAAAATCCTTGGTTGAGCTTTTCAATCAAGTCATTTGTATTATAACCCCTAGTAAAACGAAAAATATGTACTATGCCTTCTATCTGTACTGTGAATAGATCTGGTATACGAAAAATACAAAAGTACAGTAGATGCCAGCATTTTAAAAATATGTTTTCATATAGTTTCTTAGAGGTTTCTTTCTCAAGGCTGTGTGTGCAACACGTCTATGGACTTAACCTCCAAATTTAAGGTTTTCATAGTGCTTTTCATTTTGCATCTCCAAATACAAGTTATCTAAAGACAGCCCACACTACTTAGTACAATAGCTGGTTTGTACAGCAGTAGCAAGTTGCTGAGTTTGGTCTCTGTGTGGTTGAGAGGGATTACTTGGCTGTCACTGATGGGTAATTCCAGCCAGAGCAGGAAGTGGTGCTGCCATTGTTATTCCTGCTCCTGTTTACTGTCACAGTGGCATGTAGCCAAAAACTCTGTGAGAGCGAAATGCTGTAATATCATAATTATCAATTATTTCAGATTTTCAATGAGACCACTCTATTATTATGTTATTACAAAATAAGAAGTTTTTAGCCAGCCAGGTGGTGCTGAGGGTTGGAGCACTGGATGCCACATCTCGCGCCACACCACCTACCCATGTTTGGGAATGGGCACGGTGCATCGGGGGTCAGCAGGGGAGGAGAAGGATCAAGCATCCAGAGGACTGCTCTCCTTCTCCAGGGAGGGGGGGTTAACAGGTCCTGGCATTGGTTGCCCCCTGGCAGAGACTGGGAGACACAGCATCGCACTGTAACGTGGATGGAGCTTGGACGGATGCTCGCCCACTAGCGTCATTGCACATTTCCAGCTCCAGGGGAAGTTAAAATTAGGAAAAATCACGGCACCCATGTATGAGCTGGGGCTTGGTGCCCGACCCTCCAGGCACAACAGTTCCACTTCGGCAGCCCCACTCAGGGGGCATCCCCGGATGAGAGTAAGGGATGCCAAGCCCAGGATGAGCTCGTTCATGGGGCTAGGGGTTCCCGGCAGCAAAAAAAATATAAAAACAAGAAGTTTTTGCTTATTTTTAAATAACATGAAACTATGTTTATCTTCACAAAAAATGTAGTTGTACTGCCAGTCTTCTGGGGCAATGGTAGCACTCCCACTTGCAATGCCAGTGACCTGGTTTCAGAAACAAACTCAGGTCATAGGAGAGCCGGCCGGGGGAGGAGGATCAAGCATCTGTAGGACTGCTTTCCTCCTCCGTTGGGAGGGCGGGCAAAGTCTAGTGCTGACCTAGCCTCTAGTGGAAATTGGGGGAAAGGCAGTCCAGGCCAACACAATGGGAGGAACATGGCATGCGTCATGATGCAATTGCACACCATGCCACCCAGGGGACACTACAAGAAGGAAATAGATTGTGGCAGGATGGCACTGAGTGCCCACAAGCCGTACACCCAACCAACCCTGCTGACCTAACTAGGGAGGCAAGTCCTGGGGTAAGATGACAGTGGTAAGTCCCAGAGGACGTGGGGTTGATAGGGCAGGGTGCTTGGCAGATGAGGGCAGACCAGGAAGGAGAGAAAAAAAGAATAAATAAAAAAAAAAAATAGCAGTTTCAGCAATAATGGAAACAACAACCTTTATTAGAAGATTTAAGTATCCTTTAAGCCAAAACTGGACCAGTTCCTTTTGAAAAATAGCACACAAGGTTAAAACACTCTTAGGGCTTCAGTGTCATAGGAAAGAGGAATTATGAAGTGCTTTGCCTGCCTGGGAGGCAGACGATGAATGAGATGGGCCTATAGTCTTTTTCATCTAACTTTTTCTATTTTCCTGTGACTGTTGTGCAGAGGCCAATTACTTGCTGAAAAGTTATCCACCGAGTCCGAACGCACCCCATTCCTAAATAAAACATTAGGGATCTATGTAAAGAGATTGGTTTGGAGAAGCCCCCCTCTGTAACTTGCATGTACCATATATTCCTACAAAAGAACATCATCCCTTAAAAGTACTGTATATGTCTGTAGAGTCATCTTTCAAAGCGTTGATGAGCAACCTAGCTCATTTCAGCACAGAGCAATGCTAGAATCCTACATCTAATGCACAACACAATTGCATCAGTTCTGAATGTGTTCCAGTCTTAGAAAATACCCATTCAATTTTATTACCATAAATATATTAAAGAGTTCACCCTCTCTCTCTGACCTTACAAGTGGAGAGAAGTTGAAGCCATGCCTGAAGAGACAGCTTCATTTGGAAACCATGTAGATTAGAATTCACAACTCATTCTTGAAGCATCAAAGCTGTTATATTGGTTTAGAATAGATAATCATTGACGAGGGGGCCCCTTGTTGAAATGAAGGATTGAAATGTAACATTTCTATTCCTGTGATGTTGTGTTCACAGCTCATATGATTAAACAGCAATATGCAGGTGGCAAAAATGCCCCAAGGACCTGAGGATGTGATATTTTTTTCAGTTTATAAATTCTGAAGTACAGTACTTATTTTTTAAATCATGACAGAAAAATCCAGTTGCTAGAGAGGAGAAGCTTATAAACCTTCATTATCCGCTTGAGGCTGGACTAAGATTTAAGTATTAAATACCGTTTTATTTAAAGTAATCCCTCCCTGTAAGGCTATCTATCTTAAAGCTACTCTAAGGCAGACAAAGAATAAAATGAATATAGGTATCAAAACATTTCTTTCACCATAACTCTGTAGGGAAAATACCAAACTTGTGCATCTGAAGATTTTAAATGTAATGAAGTGTGTGTGTGTGTGCGTGTGTGTTTTGAGCAGTGGCAACCACTGATATATTTGCAGTAAATCCAACTTTTAAATGACCTGCTGCCAAGTTTACTGCATAAATATATATATAAATGTAGCCCACTCCCTCCTGGGTGTCTTGGGGTATGCTGATAGTAACTGTCCACAGGAAGGGGGACCACAGCAGAAACACTTGACCTGGCTACGTTTACCTGTTCTTCCGGAATGGGGTGCCACCCATATTTCTGGGGCACTGGGCTAAAAGGCAATAGTAGTTAGTAACAGAGCTCAACAATGGTAAATAACTGGAGACCACCCATGATTCAAAGAACTGTGAGATCACATTTTAATAATAATAAACTCTGGTCAAGTTGATATGGCTGTGGGGAGCTTTTAGGAGTGGCATGAGTGTGGAAAAGAATATGCAGTGCTTTTGTTGCACCAGTCAGCCTTAAGTAACAATAAACAGAATCACTGCGAACTATGTCAGAGCATTGTGGCAGCACATCAAACAGCTGTCCGGTTACATGCTTCCACAGTGCTGTTATACAATTCTGATGATGACATAACATCCGTGGAACTTGGCCCATGCAGCCGTACAAATCAGACTCCGTAGGAGTCTAATAACAAACAAAAGATCTCGTCTGGGACTTGCTCATCATCATAGTCACTTTCTCATTTTTTTCTAAGCATTAATTTCTGGCAAATGTGTCTTAACCATAATGATCTCAGTGCTGGTAGACTACTTCTGGTTTTCCCCTGGTTGTGCTAGGTGAGGTAGTAGCAGTCTTGAAGTGGTAACTGCCAGTGGTGGCATGCTCTGGAAAAAAGTGGTCCCCATGTTCATCTGCACATTTTAGAAATTATGCCTTTCCTTGTTTTTGCTGTAAAGAAACTGACCCCTTTAACACAAAGACAAGGAGCCAGTTATGGCCTCCAACCCCCCCCCCCCCATTTTGCTTCAAGAGAGGCACATCATTATGGGTTTGCATCAGATGTACAGCGGCAGCCATAGATGTAAAAGATTGTTAAACAGTAATTAACTGTATGTAAAAGCTCTTTTTTTTTGAATGTGTGCTTTCTTACTGTTGTCAATACCACTCACCCATGTGTACGCTGCCCTTGGATTGCTGTACCCCAAGTGCATTATTTTACATTTTTGTGTTCAGGACAAACATGCCTTTCAAATGAGGGTAGTCACTAATCTAAATTCTTTGTAGTTTTTTTATGTTTCCTTGCATGTACCCAGCTATCACTGCATGCCACACTCTCTGTGCCATAAACAGTAAGCCCTGGGTGGAAACACCTGCAATGGATCTCCAACACCTAGGATGTGACTTCTGCTTCAGCCGCAGTCCCCTCTCCTACTGACCACTGCTGCACTCTCAGGTACAGCTTACCTAGCGCCCTTCACCTCCACTAATCCACTACTGCCTTACAAGCCCTGATTGGACAGCTATTGAGTCTCGCTGTCACTTATTGGCTGATACCTCAAGCCACTAAAGATGGTAGCTCCCTGCCTTTAGAATCGCGCTTTCGGCTGGACTTAATCTATCCCTGCTTCCCCATTTTAATTTTTTATTGTAACTGCTCTGCCTTGCTTCTCTGTGCCTTTTCTATCCCAGTTTTTGTACTGCTTTTAGTGTAAAACTGCATATGCTCCCCCTGAATTTGAAAGGTTCTTAATGTAAAACTTTAAATGTTTTGTTGGAACTGTGTTGCAATTGTATGTTAGAGCTGTACTGCTTTTTTTCTGTCCAGTTTCCCATTACAGATTATAAAGATCTGCCACTAGAAGGACATTAGTTCTTTGGTAGCATTCTGTCCCTTCAATTTTCCTACATCCTTTTATCTACTTGCACTTCTCCCTTGCTTTAAAGGGACACTGTCAGCTTTGCCCCTCGGTTCTGTCTCAGTTTGCAACAATAATTCCACAGGCACATACCTGTACCAATATTAGAGCAGAATGCACATTCATAAGCAAAAAATTGAACTGGTTACCTGTTTTTGTAAAAAAAGCATTTCAGCTCACTTTCGGACCGAATGCACTCCCAGCCCACCAGAAGGAGATCCCAAGCTGAGAACGCGCATGTAGTCATAGCGTGGTGCCGAAGTGCACTTTTTATGGTCCCCATTACAACAAATGCATCATTTAGTAGAACTCTGTAATGAAAAGTGCTGCTGGTATTTAAAATTTAATCCTGAGCACTAGTTCAGCCTCAAAACACTTTCAAACTGTGGCACCGAAATCCCGCGCATGCGTAATAGCGGCACGTTCTTGCACATGTGAGAGATCTTTTCCTCCGGCTGCTACTGCGCATGCGTGGGATTTCAGTACCACAGTTTGAAAGTGTTTTGTGGCTGAACCAGTGCTCTGGATTACATTTTAAATACCAGCAGCACTTTTCATTACGGAGTACTACTGAATGATGTATTTGTTGTGATGGGGACCATAAAAAGTGCACTTTGGTGCCGCGCTCTGACTACATGCTCGTTCTCGGCGTGGGATCTCCGTCTGGTGGGCCGGGTATGCATTCGGTTGGCGAGTAAGCCGAAATAATGCTTTTTTTTATAAAAACAGGTAACCAGTTCAGTTTTTTGCTTATGAAGGTGCATTCTACTCTAATATTGATACAGGTATGTGCCTGTGGAATCATTGCTGCAAACCGTGGGGCAAAGCTGACAGTGCCCCTTTAACAACTGCATCCCCTGCAGGGATATGCACTAATCTCCTGCTCACCTAAGTGTGCTTTCTCTCTTCCCTCCCTGGGTTTGAACCCCTGATCCTCCACTCAGGAGGATTATACCCTATCCACTACACCACTGGAGCAGTACTTTGGCTGTGTACTTTTTCACTCCTTCTACCTTTACTATCCCCTCTTGTCTGAAGCAACCCCATCCCAATACTTTGACCATCTAGTTACCTGTCACTAAACTTGCTCTTGCAATATGAGGTGGGCTATGCTACCACTGCTGGCAGCCTCACTGCTAGGCACCCTACTCCTTGTAGATCTTGATGCTTCCATACTTGCCATAGAACAGAAGCTCCTATCCTGCCTTACCCCTTCCTTCACCCCTGACATCCCCCCCATCCCACTGTCAGGTGGGAAGGTACCCCCATGGGCCTTGCTTTTTTTGCATTTCTTTCCAAACAGGATGCCTGCCATCTTGGCTTACTCCTTCTCTCTACTACTATCCCCCTTCCACATTTGCCCAAGGTGTATCACCTGCTCTTCTCTTTGCTTCTACTAGCAGGAGACATTGAGACCAATCCTGGCCCCCCCCCCCATGTACCACCTTTGATCACTCAAATCCTATATGGAACTCCTTGTTTGGACTGAAGTTCACACACATCAACCTCTGCAGCCTCTCCTCCAAATTCATCAACCTTGAACCCTGGGTTACCATATATAAGCAACATCTGCTAGGCATCTCCGAAACATGGCTAAAACCCCATCTCTCTGATACTGCCTACTATCTCCCAGGATACTCCCTGCTGAGGCATGATAGGCCTGGTGCGAAAATGGGTGGTGGGGTGGCTCTCTACTTCTGTGAGCTTGTCCCTGCAACCCCCCATCCTCCACTCTAATCCTAGCTCACCCAGTGAGAGACTCCTAGTGGAACTGACCATAGGTGCAGCAAAAAAGATGTATGTGGGGTGCTGTTATAACCCCCTTCCAGGATGCCCAGCAGGTCTCATCGCCTACCTTGAAGGGATGGGAAGCCTCTCCCCCGCCAGGGACATTATCCTCCTTGGGGATTTCAACCTGGACTGGCTTAGTACCCAGGAGCTTGATTACTCTAACCAACTCAAGCTCCATAACCTAGTCCAAATTATCACCATTCCCATCAGGCACAACCCTAGTACCCAAAACTATACACTTTTTGACTGGGTAATCACCAATAGAGAGGACAGGGTACTCCTATCGGGCACTCTGTCTGATGCCATTAGCGATCACTCCCCCACCTACTGGGTCTGAGCCTCTAAGACCAAGCGCCTGCCCCCTAAACTACTCTCCTTCTGTAATTTCAATCACCCAGACATCCCCTCCCTCTTTCATGATGTTTGAGCGATAAACTGGTCAGCCTTCTAAACCCTTTCTGACATGTCCGAGGCTGACAGTTTCTTCAAAACCGCACTCCTCCATCTCAAAAATCAACATTTCCCCCTGACTACTCGCCGAGTTAGGGGTGGCTGTACATGCTGGGTTACCAAAGATCTTCTGGCTATGATGAGCAAAAGGAATAAGCTATGGTCAACCTACAAAAAAGCCTCCTCCCCTATCAGATGAAATGAATACCAGCAACTATGAAACATTTGTAAACAGTTAGCCCTTGCCAGAAAGTGTGCCTTCTTTCAGGGCAAACTAAGGGACAGTCTCAGTGACCCCCATCACTTCTGGGGCAAGGTCAGCTCATTACTCAACCCATGCATTCATAACCCCATTATTCACCTTGACACTCCCTCTGGATGTCTGGCTGACCCCACTGCTGTGGGCAAGGCCTTCACTAAAAAATTCATAGGCCTGTCTGCCTTCCTTAGTAAGCTGCCACCCTTGGTGACCTCTGGTCTCTCTGATCATCCCCCCACCCATACCCTCAAACTCCTCCCTTCCCCTCCCTCTTTCTACTTTCAGATTATCAGCCCCACAGACACTGCCAATCTGCTGAAGAGCTTGCCTAGCCAGGGCAGCCTGGGCAGTGATGATCTTTTCCCTGCTATGCTTAAACATGTATCACTTGCCATCTTAAAATCACTCACCTACCTCTTTAACCTGGCATTGACTACCTCCTCAGTGTCCAGCACTTGGAAGCATGCCAGGGTGGTCCTGATTTTTAAGACCGATAACCCGCTATCCCCAGATAACTATTGGCCTATATCCTTGGTCCCCCACCTTAGTAAACTCCTGGAAAGAGTTGTCCACCGACAACTGTCTGACTATATTGACACACAGAACCTACTGTCCAGACAGCAACACATTTTCCATAAACATCACTCCACCACATCTGCCCTCACCCTGTTTACCAATCATATTGTTAGGAAAATGGACCTTGGAAGGGCAACGGGTGCCATCTTTGTCGACCTGTCTAAAGCTTTAGACTTGGTCGACCACACCATGTTGCTCTCCTACCTCCGCACCTTTGGCTGCTCTACTGAGAACATGCAGCGGTTCCAAAGTTACCTTTCAAATAGATCTCAGTTGGTATGTGTAGGACCTTCCACCTCCCCCAGCCTCCCAGTCACTACCAGTGTACCCCAGGGCTCCATCCTGGGCCCACTCTTATTATCCTTGTTTATAAACTCTCTCCCCTTTGACTGTCTCACTATTTTATGCAGATGACCTTGTCCTCTTCACTAGTGACAAGGCTCTTGATCATATATCCAGGGCTTTATTTGATAACTACTCTGCGGTGCACACCTAATTTCGTTCACATCGCCTAACTGCTAATGGTGAAAAAACTAAATCCATGCTATTTGGATTCAAACCCTTCCTATCTAAGGTCACCAAGGCTGGGGCCACCCTCTCAGTAGTCTCACTGGAAGACACCGTACTTGGAAATTTACTGACTTTCAAATATCTGGGAGTTATTCTGGACCTATCTCTCTCCTTTTCTGATCATATCTCCTCTGTTATCCACTGTATTAACAAGAAATTTGGTGCAGCTTATCGAATAAAGTCACTCCTGACCAGGGAAGCCAATTTAGCTATTGCCCAAGGGAACCTGCTACCCTTGATTGACTACTGCTCCCCTATTTACTCACACACATCCTCAGCCTTGCATGTGCGCCTTTGCTCTACTTACAACAGTATATGTTGTTTTACTCTCCTGGCACCATATTCCACTCACCACTGCCACCTCTACCACACTCTTGCCTAGCTCCCACTACACTGCATATTTTATTATGGGCTTGTCCACCTCCTGGACAGTGCCATCAGGTATGGTGAAGCCTCTCCTTTTATGTCTCTCCTCAAGACCAGCACTCCCTTGAGGTATCTGCGTGCATCCTCAGCCCCCCCCCCAGATATCCCAAACGTTTCCTCAGCTTTGGGTAGCAGAGCATTATCTGTAGCTGCTCCCACTTTGTGGAACAGAATCCTTGTGCCCATCCGCTCTCTGGACTCCCATGCCACTTTCAAGACACATCTCAAATCCTGGCTGCTTGATGAGGCCACATGCAGATGCTAGCTTGGACAACCCCCCCCCACCCACACACACACACCTTTCTGACTTTTCCCTCTTGGGCTGCTGTGGCCTCCCCTGCCCTCTCTCAGTTCTTTGGACTCCTGTCTTATATCCCTCACTACCTGCTTCTTGGGCTCTTCCACTTGACTATTGTCTTGTCTTATATGTTTTTTTTACGTCATGCATTCATTTGCACTGGCCACTTATCCTTAGTAAATAACTGTATAATAATTGTTGCTTATCATGATGTACTGATTGTTTTTTTCAGCCTCTCATTAATTTTACTTTCCTGTGTCACTTTCTCTGCTCACCAATGATGCCTGTGTATCCACTTTGTTCACCAGTGATGTCTGTTTATCCACATGGCTTGTACTCATTGTATAACTTATCACTATCTCTATATCTGCCACCTGTGTGGTTCGGGTCATGCCTGAAAATGGTCCCCTGGATAAGTGCACTTACTCAGTTACCAAAGACTACAAAAATAAATAAACAGTTCTAGCAGTAAAGAACAAATAAATATTATTTATCCTTCCCCAGACAGATGTCCGCATTGATATTGTTTGTGTCTCTGTGTGAATGACCGGGCTTGTTCTTGTCCTTGAGCTCCTCTCTCTCTCTCTAGTGCTTCATGTGTGCCAAAATGCCCAACCTGAGCATTGCTGTCTGTGATGGTACCCACTGACCCACCCAGTGGATCTGCTAGTGTCCATCTTGCCTCAGTATGCACCCCACCCCACTGCACAATACAAGGAGCAAGAGTTCTGAGAAGTGAGGCAGCATTGCCTGCAGAGCTGTAGCTTAAACCTGGATGGCAGGGAGAGAGAGACACACAGACTGCAAGGACAGACACCAAGAAGGAGAGGCAGCACAGCCCCCCCTCAAAAGAGATCACAGGATCGAAAGAGGTGGTAAGTGGCACCAGTGTCAGGGACAGAGCAGAGAGAGAGCCCCTAAACAGTGACAGCAACATGCTGAGATGTGGAGAGTAAGCGGAATGAGAGTGTTCACCAGGTGACAGTCTGTCACTATTGCAGCACCACCTTGGCAGTGTGAAATTGGAGGCAGTGCAATGTAGTGACCATGACCACGATGACTGGTGGCTCCCAGACCTGGACCTGAGCAAACATTCGTTTAAATGGGTGGCCTATCTCCTAGCAACGTGAAGGTTGGAGTGGACTTTGGATCACTTTTCTTATCCTATGCCACACCTCCACACTTGCAGAACATTTTGCTTCAGCCAGAGGCTCTCCCACCTAATGTGCTCTATCCATGAAGAGCACTCTGCGGTACTGAGATATAAAAATTTGGATTTTGTATCTGCCCTTCCACAACTATTCCCACTCTGCTGGGTGGATGGGGGGTAGGATACAGCGGGTGCTCCTCAGTGACTAGTGCCCCCTCTTGCATCCCCTTCTATCAACCCAATACATTACAGCAGCCAGAGAAGAGATGTAGATTGCACATTTGCCCCATCATCAACTGTGCCCATTCCAAAAAGTTTGACACACAAACTAGAGTGGGATCTAGGATGCTGGCCATTAAAGCAACTGTGATTGCCCAAATTAATTTTCAGCAGTTGCCCTCCAGTGAATCTTGCCTTCCCACCCCAGCCTGACACGGCCTCCTCGCCTTGATCTCTGCCTCTCACACACCACTCTATCTTACTCCCCTTTTACCAACATTTCATTTCTTAGAACCTTGCTTAAACCTTGGATGTCACTCAACCCTTTGGCTCTTTCTCCCTCCTTTCACTCCCTCCTCCTTTTCCACTCCAAATGCCCATTTTCACACCCTACCCCCTACTCACTCTTCTTACACCCCTTTCTCCTCCTACTGCACTATTCCCTATGACAAGGCCACCTGGCTGCTACTCTTCCCATCCTACTTTTGACCTCTCCTCAACGTTTACCTCCCCTTACTTCACCTAGTTTTAAACCCCATTTACTGTATTGCAAAAGAATCTATGTTGTATCAATTATGTACGATGTTACACTGATTTCTGTAATAAGTTATTCTGTTTATCCTCTGTCTGTCTTTTTTATACCCCTCTCCATATTTGACGTGGAACCTTTGTAAATGAGCTGTCCTGTGCTTAAAGGTAATTGCAATCCGAGAATACATAAATAAATAAATAAAATAAAATAAATAAGTGACTGCCCCCATCCCACCTCCACACATGGGGAGCACTCTTCTCCTTCATTACACATTTGCACATAGAAAGCACTCCTCCCCCGCCATGTCTCCTTTGCATATGGGGAGCAATTCTGCTTCTTCAGCCGTCTTCCACATGGTGGACATAGTGTCTTATGTAATCATATTTGGTCTCAAACCTTGTTGAATGCAACATTGTACATATTGTATATATGAATGTAAAGAAAATTACTTTATTTTAATTTATGTGTCCTTACTTTTTGTATCTCACACCATGTATTGTCTTTATCATTGCTTGTACAAGGGACCTCCATGCAAATGAGCTTGCTCAATGGATTTTATCACTTCACAATAAACTTGAACTTGAACATGGAAAGCACTCTTCTCTCCATTCCATCTCTACACATAGGTATCACTGCTCCATCTCATCCCAGCTCCATACATTGTGAGCACTCATCCCCTCACCCCTGCAGTGCTTCTCCCACTACATTTCACCTCCCCCACATGGACAGTACTTCTCCCACTGCATCCCACCTCCTGCACATAGGGAGCACTCCTCCCCCTCCATTCAACATCCACACATGGGGCACTTTCCTCCCACTTCATATCAGCTCTGTACATGGGTAGCAATCCACCCCTTCATCCCACTGCCCCTACATGGGGAGCATTGCTCCCCATCCATCCCATTCCTACACATGGGGACACCTCCACACATTTGCATCACTCCTCCACTACCACCATCCCACCTCTGTATATAGAGAGTACTTCTAACCCCATTCCACCTTTGCACATGAGAGCACTCTGAAGCAGCCAGAGAGAAAGATGTCAGTCAGGCATCTGCCTTTCCATACCTATTCCTACTCCACATGATAAGTTCCACGTTGGGCAAAACATCGGTGGGGTTGAGATGTACGTAATGAATGGGTTGCCCTGAGAGATGGCACCAATACCTCTCACAACCTCTCTGAATGAGAGAAGTCCCCTCCCCTGAATCAATCTTAATTCTTTTCACCACTTGCCACTTATCTGCTGATTATCCTTCTGTTGGCTTGTCTTAACAGTCGCTCTCCTCCCAAGACAGGACTATAGGCCACCAGGCCAGGGTAGATTTTTCCTCAACCTCTCCTGTCTTCTCTTTGGACCACACCACCAGTCCAGCCAGCATCCAGCACAGTCAAGAAGACTTTGTCATGTTACTCGCAGCTTGGCCCTGGATGGGTCTGTTCTATCTGTGGTAGTCCATGTCACAAATTCACTCAGCCAGTCAGCTCTCTACTCCCAAAGTGCCAACCTCTGAGCGTAGAATTGTGAATAGTGAACAGTACAAGGTAACCCTCTTGTCTGTTTTTTGGGTTCGAGTCACCTTAGTCTCAGTTTCTGGAGGGATTCAAACTGATAGCCTCTTGTTAGCATACCCAGAGTATTGATTTTAGGGTACCATTGAATCGTTCCACAAACCCAAGTGTTGTGCATCTCTGCAACACCCCACACTTCTTCCATAAACATTTCATCAGGTCCGACATGAAGGAACCCCCTCGATCAGTGATCACCTCCTGTGGAAACCCAACACGGGAGAAAATACCAAGTAAGGCATCTGCCACTTTGTCTGTCCTCAGATAGGATAGGGCGACTGCCTCTGGGTACCAGGTGGCATAATCCACCACAGTCAGGACGAATCTCTTCTCTGAGGAGCTGGGGTATTTAAAGGCCTCACAATATCTATTCCCACCCTCTGGAATGGCTCCTCCACTATGGTAAATGGAATCAGAGCAGCTTTGGTTTTCTTGCCTGTCTTCCCTATTTCTTGGCAACAGTGACAAGACCTGCAATACTCCTTCACCTGCTGGGTGAAGTTAGGCCAGTAGAAATTCTGGGCTAACCGCTGCATAGTGCGCATGATTCCCAGATGACCAGACAAGGGAATATCATGATCAATTTTGAGCTCACAATACCCCTGAGGAATGACAAGCTGCCTGCCTAGCATCCCTCCCTCTGTCTGTACTGCCTGTGTATACATAAGTCCCTTTTCTCAATAAACCTTATGTCAGCTGTCACCTCCCTGTGTGCCATCTGAGTCTGCCCAAGCCCTCAGCTTCTCTAAACTAGGGTCACTCCTCTGAGCAGCTGCAAACCCCTCACACAGTCCCAAGGCATGGGACATGTCCCCTTCAGTCAGTAAACTAGGGTCCCTAGCACTAGCATCAGGGCCCTCAGGATCACTGTCAATCCCAACCCTCTGACCAGGGGTCACCCCCTCTCTCTTCGGAGTAACCCTCTGTAGCTGTGTGGTTACTTGCTACTGGAGAAATTTCTACCCCCTTTTTATCAGTCTCCCCATCTAGAGACACAGGCTGGGGAACCAGCTTCTCAGTGGTTTCCACACTGGTTTCTGTGGGGTTCAGGGAGCTGTTATTTTCCCTTGCCATTTGGCTATGGGTAACTGCACATACTATCCCCTGCTGGAGATTGTTACCCAGGATCACATCCACTGCTAATGTTTTGGCTACAGCCACCTGTTGCACAGTTCCCCCTGTTTCACCCCAGTCTAGGAGAACACTAGCGAGTGGCAATGTTTTCTCACCACCAGTAAAGTTCTGTACAGTAACATATTTATTGGGTATAAGCTGACCAGACTGTACCAGATCCCCCTTTACCAATGTCAGGGACGCCCCTGTGTCCCTTAACCACTGTGTCTGTACACCATTTACTATGACTGGGTGCATGTGTTCCCTCATGTTCACTGGCATGCTTCCAGGGACACACAAACAGCCCACTTCTTTTCTAGCACCCTGTTGTGTATTATGGCTCACCTTTTTGGGCACTGTCTGGTAATATGCCCAGTTTCCTTACACAACCAACGTTCAGTCCTCTCAGAGAAATATTTTCTCTGAAACCTGGGGCTAACTGGTTTCGGTGGAGGCAGTTAGGGTTTTAGCTGCCCTGAAGGCGCGCTTTTCCCTTTCTGCACTGCCACACCTGCCCCATTCACTCTCAGAGTAGGTCTGCTCTTGGCATAGCTGTCCGAGAGTTCAGCAGCCTCTTGCACTGTTTTTGGATCTTGGTTCTCTAGCCAGGTTTTTAGCTCTGCTGGGCAAGCCCAATAAAACTGTTCAAATAAAATCACATTTTCAATTTTATCAACAGAGTTTGCCCCAATTCCCTCCCACCGTTTTAAAAACTGACGTTGTTTCGTGGCTCACTCCTCATAGCTCCTGTCAGGGTTTCTCCTGAGCTTACAGAATTTAGCTCTGTATGATTCAGTAGTTTTTTAAAAGTGCAGTTTTTAGCTTGCTGTAATCATTGCTGTCCTCATTGTCCATTTGACCTAATGCATCCCGAGCTTTCCCACTACATAACGGGGATAGCTGGCCGCTCCGGGACTCTCTAGGAATTTTAGCCTGAATACAAACTTTTCCAAAAGAATTTAAAAAGGCATCCATGTCCTCCCCCTCCTTAATCTTGGCTATTAATTTGGAGTTCAATTTGTAACCCAGTTCTGCAGTCCCAGTTAAACCAAAGCCACTTACCTGCTCTGGTGCCGCTGGTTGAGTCGTAGCTTCTCCAGTTTATGTTGCCACTGGTGCTCCTCTCTCTTCTCTGTCTCTCTGTGTTCTCACTCTCTCTTCTCTTCTCTTCTGCAGGTTACTGGCACTCACGCCCCTCACAGTCTGCCTCCAGTTCCATCCTGCACAACTCAATTTGTAGTCTGAGTACCTCTGGATTCAGGATACTGGTGACTATCCCCTGCTGCTGTGGCCCTTCACTGACAGTGACCCTGCTGTCCTCCTCATCAGCTCTGGACCTTTCACTGGCCACTAGCCCTTCCACACTTGAGGTTTGGTCCCTTTCAGTCACGGTCTGTGACTTGCTGCTCTGGGTATCTGCTACCATCAGGGCCTCTATGAGGTTCTACTTTTTGGTTGTCACCTCAAACAGGACTCCTCTGTCCCTGCACAACTGCTTCAAGTAATCTACAGTGTGCCTGCTGTAGTCAGAAGTCATCTTTCCTAACTACTACTTTTCTGACTGGCACTTAGAAAAAAAATAAAATGGGTAGGAACTTGACTGTAAGCCAAGGGATATAGTTCTGTTTCCCTTTGAAATAAAATGCTGCCTTTCTTTTTATCAAGTGAGCTAAACAGTCTCAAGCTAACACACTGTACAATTAAGCTTATACCACCAAACTTTACATCCCACTGCTATCACCAATCTGTCATAAATTCGTTCAGCCGGTCAGCCCTCTACTCCCAAAGTGCCAACCTCTGAGCGTAGAATTGTGAACAGTGAACAGTACAAGGTAACCGTCTTGTCTGTTTTGTGGGTTTGAGTCACCTTAGTCTCAAGTTCTGGAGGGATTCAAACTGATAACCTCTTGTTAGAGTACCCAATTAACAGGCTCAGATAATTCTGTCTTCAGGGGGCCAGATATCTTTGCCTATGGGCACTTAATCAGGTATTTCAAATAAACCCTTAGAACTGTATGCAAGACCTTAGAGAACTCTTATCTGTTTTCCAGTTTGGTATCACAAATAAGCACATGCACAGTGTCAGCTATAACCATTCCGAGCTTCACTTATACAAAAAGAAACGTCAAGGCACACCAGGCAGTTTTTGTTTTTAAAATATATATCTTTACCTTAAAATAGAAAAAATAGGAAAACAGAAAAATACAGAATAAAATATCCCAACACATACAGCCTTAAAACAAACAGGTTTAAAAGTGCAAATTCCTACAAATCCTTACACTCAGACTGGTCTGACTTTCTTAATCTTTCAGTGCTTTGATGTTCCTCCTCAGTCAGAAATATGAACGTGAATGTGTCTGCTCAGGTTTGCTCAGTAGGTTTAAAAACAGTCTTGAGCCGGCCTTCTCTCTGAGGTTACCTAACTCCTCCTTTTGGTGTATTACAATTTATATTTCATAACACAGGATGTCCTATTAAGACATTTAAAAAAATAGTAGATGACATAATAAATCGCCCCTCTTTATGTAACCCAATCAAAACCAGTCTGTGATTTGCTTCCCCTGGACATCAAAAGACTCTTTGATGTAAGTCACGGTATATTCAAAGCAAATGTATATTGCACTCCTTAATTTTGTCTGGGACCTGGTATCTCCAGACATCATAGGTCTCTTTGATGAAATGAACTGGTTTCCCAGGACGATACCCATAACCCTGGCCAGTGTCCCTTTTCTCAGGACACCTAGTGCACATCAAAGGATCTCCCTGAGGGCATTGTAAAATGGATATTTTGGTTCATGGCTTCAAAGCAAATTTAACAAAGTAATTGCATTTCAGATAGCTGCAGTTTAGTTATGTCCTGTCCTTTGAACTTATCCCTGTTTTTTTTTTTTTGATGTGTCCGTTCCACATGTTGTTTCAGCATCTCTCAGGACAGACAGTCCATAACCGATTTTTATATTTACAAAAAAATGATACAGCACTCAGAACTGGCTGTCTATGTCACAGTCCATACTTCAAGTTCTTCCACAGTTCAACTGAGGCTAGAGAAGAGCAGCACATAGTCCTACTCTACCACAATGACAGTGAATGGGACACCACAACTTGCTCGGCACTGTACAGACGATGCAACACAGCAGCATGCTTACTAATCTGTCTCACCAGGCTTCTCTCTCGCTGTTTCTGTTGATGATGTCTCTATCTCCCCTAGCCATCAATGGTCCCGTGCATGCACATTGTGTTGCAGCTAGCTCCAACTGCTATGTAGACTGCTGAGACACTGAGTGTTTTAGCAGCTGACCCTGAGACAACTCGGAAATAAAATACAAGAATCTGAAAATTTCTGAGGTAATTTCGGGGGGGTGGTGTTTGAACACCCTGAGTACCCCCTGCCTACACCCATGCAATCCACAACAGTTCAGACACATGCAATCCTTACACTTAAAGGCACTCCTCCCAGCCCAACTAGCCCCTCTTCCTGCCCCTTTGCAAGCAGTGAGGATCCCTTGCTCTTAAGCCGTCAGTGCTGTACAAGTAGCAGAGTTGGGGGTCCGGGGCTCCAGTTGGACCTGTTGCTCTAATGGAGCTCAATCCTGCCTGAATATAACAGAACAGTTAAACTGAGTTCCCTCCATCCCTACAGATGGAGGCCTGCTGCAAAGATGATTGCTACAGCCACTCAGGCACCACCAGGGATTTGAAACAAGAGCTGGACAACAGCAGGCAACCTGCCACTAGCCTCCTCCTCCTCCTCCTCCTCCTCCTACACTGACTGCTTGCAGCACTTGCCCAGATCCTCCTATGATACCAGTGCCCACCAGTGGTCAGTAGTGTTGGTGGGTGGCCTCGGTTGGAGTTGCCCAGTGAGCTCCTTGACTTGCTACTAACCCCCGCAACCGATACTCTTTTTACTTCCTTCCATGTCTGGTTGCATTTGCCTGTTTCCAAAACACCCAATAAACTTTTTTTCTAGTATCTACTTAGATACAGAATATTAAATATCTCAAAATAAAACCTAATTGCTTTGAAGAAGACAGAAGTCTTCATTATGGCTCGGTTTCAATGTATAGTTGGAGAATGTTGAAATCTCATCTTGATTGTTTTACTGCCTTATTACTATTTTGTATTTTCAGGTTAAATCAAATATAATAAAATCTAATTGTTTTTTGAGAAGATAGAAGCTTTTATTATGACTCTTTTTGGTTTGATCCACGTGCACTGAAGCATTGAAGCAGTGAGATCACCATGACTTTGGCAGCTTTGTACCATTCCTCTGATCCTAAAAATGTGTATCACAATGGTTGTATAATTGTAGGTCTATATTCAAATGTCTTTAATTCATTATAATTACACACTAGGAAGAATGGTCTTAATGAGTGCATTTAAGGTTTCATAATTTGACCTTTTGCAATTTTAATGACCTCCCAATCCTGAAGTCTTCAATTTGTTTTATGTAAACATTTCTGTGCTCAGTTCAATAGTCCAATAAGATTTAGCATAAAATTACTTTAGAACAAAAACTGTATAAACTTTGGATTTGATTTTGTACAAATATTAACTTCTCTCTGAGTAAAAAATGTGGAGGGGATTAGTTGTACATACTTTTCTATTTCTCCAAACTTTTACTTTGGAAATCTGTAAAAAAAATACGAAAAAATAACACTCGACTTTTTGCACAGGTCTTGACCTTTCATAAAGGGAATGGCTTGAAACTTATTTATGAGTCATTCAAGAGTTATCCCAAGGTCAAGATTTATTAAACTATACATTTAATGCATTGAATAGTAGAAGTTTCCAAAGAGGACATAATAAAAGAAAAAAAATCAGTGGTACATCATAAATGCCTAAAAGATATCAAAAAAATGTTGTAGGTGCCGTATTGGTCCTTTTAAAAACAGAGCCAGAAACAAATGATTTGATACCTTTTATTGGACCAACATGGATGTTACAGAAAAGAACAAAGTGCTTTAGTTTTCGAACCAACCAGGTCCTTCTTCAGAAGCTTTGTGGCAGTTTTTTCAAATATCCCATACTATTAACACCAGGTTATATAGAAAAGCAGAAATAATTCTCATTGGTTTAACATATACATTTAAAACATAATAGAAGATTACGTCAGAGAAGCTAATTAACACCAGTATGCCTTTATCCGAGGACCTCAGAAGGCAAGGTTATCAAGAATTCTCTACAGCCAAAGAGTTCTTGTCACATAAATTTTAAAATGTCTCAGTATGCCAAGGAAGCATTCTAGTGATAAAAAACTTGAGTGGCATCTCTCTAATACATGTAAGATGAGCTTACAACTTACATTCCAATTGTCCTGGTATATTAAAGGACAGATAATGAGAGACAAAATCCTGAAATTAGGTATAACTGCAAGTTGAAATCAAGCCTCAAATTAACCTACACATATAAACATGATGCATGAAAGTATCACTTGAAGTGTAAGTGCAAAAAAAAAAAAACTAATGACCCCCAAGAAAACGAGACCATAAGCCTGATAAATGCAGATTTCAACACAGAGTCTGTGTATAACAAAAATGCACAGAATCAGTCTAACAATCTAAATGAAACCAAAGGAATTACACCTTTAATGAACCCCAAGTAAATGAGATATGCATCTTAATATGAGCAGTTAAAGATGTGACAGTGTGAAATCCACCCACTGACAACTAATAGAAGGAAATAAATGCACACTATGTGAAAATTAAGTGTTCTAGCCACACATACAACTGCCCCATGCCACGCTCACCCACACATATGTGTTACACCACCACCACCCCCCCACACACACACCTGCACACCCCACACAACAAATATAGCAAACACTTTCCACACACACCACACCACGCACAACAAACACACATACACACCATACCCACAACACACAAAAAACACACACAAAACACACACATACATACATACATACATCAGTATACACACACACACACACACACACTCAAACGCACTCACCACAGTGTTAAGGTGAAAAGTCAACAATGTAGATAACCATAAACTTACAAAATCAAAGGCCCGTTGAAGAACTAAACTGTTCATGTCCATCTTTTTAAAGTAAAGGTCTGTGTAGTTTAAGTGGAATAATGTGTCATGTACCCAACATCAATGTTCAATCCATCTGCCACCATATTGAGAAGTAAATAAGCTAATTTCAGAAGCCCGTCTCTGTTGTGTACTGTTGAAATGTCCTTTTAAGACCATCACAGACATATCTGAGATTGAGTGGTCATCCTGGGAGAAGTGCTGGGCTACTGGTTTCTCAATCATCTTGTGATTAATAGAATGTCTGTGTGAATTCATTCTAGTGCGGAGTTGTTGGCTTGTCTCCCCCACATAACCTTAAGAAAAGCCATGCTCATTAAAAACAGGAAGTTAGATGCCCTTCAACTTTCCATACTTCCTAACAACCATGAAGAACAGAACAGAGTGACTGAACAACTAAGCCACACAGATGGGCACCTTTCAGTTGTTAATTTGTCCACCCACACACTGACTACTGGGGAATTAAATGTACTTTCTAAGGGCCTCAATTTCTGCCCAGCTAAACCACTGGACAGAATACAGTTTTGTGGTGAAATGGAGGAATACTTCCGCAGATTGAGACTCAGGGAATTTTTTCATGGCAGAGAAGACATCACAGACAGGGAAGAAATCACAAACAGTAAAACTACTATGGATAAGAAAAAGAAACCATATGAGTTTACCCCATCAAGTGGCCGTAACAAGAAACTGGACAAATACATTAATTGCTTTCTCCAGAGAGTTACTGGTGAGATTCTTAATAGGCAGAAACAGGCCCGCTACAACCTCTCTCCATTGGAACAGAGGGCTATACAAACACTAAAATCAAACCATAACATTGTCATAAAAAAAGCTGATAAAGGCTCGGCAGTGGTGATATTGAATCGGAAGATTACATTACGGAAGCCAACCGCAGCTAATGACCTTACTTACTACAAAGTACTGGGAAGTGACCCAACTACAGAATATAAAAGAGAACTACAGAAGTTAATTAAAACATTTCCAGAGCATGTCCAAGACAAACTAAAGGACCTCGTCCCCAGTGAACCTAAGCCAGGGACATTCTACATGCTTCCTAAAATACATAGCCTGGTAATCCTGGTAGACCCATAGTCTCTGGTAATGGCACCCTGACAGAGGGATATCAGGGTTTGTAGAAGCTATTTTCAAACCGCTGGTTATACAAAGGGATAGTTACATCAAGGACACTACTCACTTCCTACATAAACTTTCTGGTTTTGGGACTTACCACCTGATACCCTTTTTAGCCACGATGGATGTAACCTCCTCTACACTAATATTCCACACACAGATGGCATTTCAGCCTGCCTCAAATATCTGCATGACAAAGATTGGACCCCAACATTGACCCTGGGTTGTGGGTAAACTCACTGAATTAATTCTGACACATAACAACTTCAGCTTTAATGGTAAACATTATGTTCAAACTATGGGAACTGCAATGGGAACCAGGATGGCTCCACATTATGCTAATCTTTTTATGGCGAATTTGGAGGATTTTCTAAGGCACTGTACACATAAACCACTCGCTTATTTCCGTTACATTGATGATTTGTTTATAATTTGGACAGAGGCACTGACACACTTAAAGATTTTCACCAAGAACTTATAACCTCCACCCAACTATAAAGCTTTCCTAGAATATTCTGCCACAAGGTACATTTTCTGGATACCACTGTCACTATTAAGGATGGTACCCTACATACCTGTCTTTACAGGAAACCAACAGACAGACAGAGATACTTACACAAGAAAAGTAATCACCGAGCCACACAAAAGAAATCTGTTATATATAGTCAAGCACTGTATCACCGCCTGTTCAAATGAGGAAGACAGAGACACACATCTGGCGATGTTGAAAAACACCTTTATCGAGCAGGGACACTCATCCAGGAAATTGACAGAGGAACGTGCAACACAGGTCCCAAGAGAACAGCTACTGCAATATAAGGAACGGATGACTACCAGCAGAATACCCTTAGTAGTCACATACCATCCTGACCTTGAACTCCTATGTGAGATTACTAAGGATCTCCATTCAATAATTAGTGAGGATGAAACCCTAACTGTATTTTTCAAGAACTACCACTACTATCTTTTAAACAACCACCTAATTTAGCCAACCTGATTATTAGGAGTCAACTTGAACGGAACAGAATACCATGACATCATATGGTACACGACCCTGTCATCCATGCACATGTAAGACATGTAACCTCATTTACACTTCAGACTGTGTGGTTACATCACAAAACAGACTATTCAGGATACAGGGAATTTACATGTACATCAAGTAATGTGGTCTACTTTATCCAATGCAAGAAATGTCCTCGCATTGGTTATGTGGGGAGACAAGCCAACAACTCCGCACTAGAATGAATTCACACAGACATTCTATTAATCACAAGATGATTGAGAAACCAGTAGCCCAGCACTTCTCCCAGGATGACCACTCAATCTCAGATATGTCTGTGATGGTCTTAAAGGACATTTCAACAGTACACAACAGAGACGGGCTTCTGAAATTAGACTTATTTTACTTCTCAATATGGTGGCAGATGGGTTGAACATTGATGTTGGGTACATGACACATTATTCCACTTAAACTTACACAGACCTTTACTTTAAAAGATGGACATGAACAGTTTAGTTCTTCAACGGGCCTTTGATTTTGTAAGTTTATGGTTATCTACATTGTTGACTTTTCACCTTAACACTGTGGTGAGTGCTTGAGTGTGTGTGTGTGTGTGTGTATACTGATGTATGTATGTATGTATGTGTGTTTTGTGTGTGTTTGGTGTGTGTTTTTGTGTGTTGTGGTGTAGTGTGTATGTGTGTTTGTTGTGCGTGGTGTGGTGTGGTGTGTGTGGAGTGTTTGCTATATTTGTTGTGGGGTGTGCAGGTGTGTGGGGGTGGTGGTGTGGGTATACACACATATGTGTGGGTGGAGCGTGGCATGGGGAGTTGTTATGTGGCTAGAATACTTAATTTTCACATAGTGTGCATTTATTTCCTTCTATTAGTTGTCAGTGGGTGGATTTCACACTGTCACATCTTTAACTGCTCATATTAAGATGCATATCTCATTTACTTGGGGGTTCATTAAAGGTGTAATTCCTTTGGGTTTTCATTTAGATTGCTTAGACTGATTCTGTGCATTTTTGTTATACACAGACTCTGTGTTGAAATCTGCATTTATCAGGCTTATGGTCTCGTTTTCTTGGGGGTCATTGACAAGTTTTTTTTTTTTGCACTTACACTTACAAGTGATACTTTCATGCATCATGTTTATATGTGTAGGTTAATTTGAGGCTTGATTTCAACTTGCAGTTATACCTAATTTCAGGATTTTGTCTCTCATTATCTGTCCTTTAATATACCAGGACAATTGGAATGTAAGTTGTAAGCTCATCTTACATGTATTAGAGAGAATGCCACTCCAAGGTTTTTTTTATCACTAGAATGCTTTCTTGGCATACTGAGACATTTTAAATTTATGTGACAAGAACTCTCTGGCTGTAGAGAATTCTTGATAACCTTTGCCCTTCTGAGGCTCCTCGGATAAAGGCATACTGGTGTTAATTAGCTTCTCTGACGTAATCTTCTATTATGTTTTAAATGTATATGTTAAACCAATGAGAATTATTTCTGCTTTTTCTATATAACCTGGTGTTAATAGTATGGGATATTTGAAAAAACTGCCACAAAGCTTCTGAAGAAGGACCTGGTTGGTTCGAAAGCTAAAGCACTTTGTTCTTTTCTGTAACATCCATGTTGGTCCAATAAAAGGTATCAAATCATTTGTTTCTGGCTCTAAAAGATATCAAGTCATTTGCTTCTAAAAGTTTCACAGACAGCCAAGTCTTCTTTGTGTGTGTAAGTATTGTTTTCTTCTGTGTCTTCCTTCTACCCCCTAACTGGTCAGTGACAACATTGCATATATTGCTGGCTAATAATTAGTACAATTAATCTGCTGCTTTTTTCCTGAAAAGATTTAACACAATCCCATCCTGAAAAGATCTAATATGCCCCCAGTAAGCAGATCATTTTGTTTCAAGTGGGGATTTTTTGTTCATATTAAGAACTAAAGAATTCAGTTGACTGCTCTATATTGCTAGAATAACTTCAGCATCTGCTGTTAAAAGAGGCATGACAAGATAGAAACCATATTTTCTGGTCTCTGTGTAATGGTTTCATAAATCAGGCTGTCAGACATACAACAAGCATTTGTTAATGCCGAATGTTGATTGCGTTGGTCTGTTGAGCTCGCTCACTGCCCCTGTCACTCGCTCATTCTGTTTGTCCTGGCGCTGCAGGCTGCTGTTTTGTACTGGGCTCCTGCCTGCATTGGCACCCTTTTCTGTCCACAAAGAAATCCACAGCTGTCCCGACAGAGTTCTTTTGAGGTGACTCACTCCCCCTCTCTCACTCACTCATTCCGTTTCTCCTGGCACTGCAGGCTGCCCTTTTGTACCGGGCTCCTGCCTCTGTTGGTGGCTTTTTCTGCCCACAAAGAAATCTGCAGCAATCCTGACACAGGTCTGTTGAGCTTGCTCATGCCCCCTCTCTCTCACTTGCTCGTTCCATTTCAGCCGGCGCTGCAGGCTTGCCTTTTGTACAGGGCTCCTGCATGCATTGCCACCCTTTTCTGCCCACAAAGAAATCTGCAGCAGTCATGATAGAGCTCTGTTGAGCTCACTCACACCCCCTCTGTCACTCACTCATTGTGTTTCTCCCGGCGCTGCAGGCTGCCCTTTTGTACTGGGCTCCTGCCTGCATTGACACCTTTTTCTGACCACAAAGAAATCTGCAGCAGTGCTGACAGAGCTTCATTGAGCTTGCTCACTCCCCTTCTCTCACTCGCTCGTTCCATTTCTGCCGGTGCTGCAGGCTGCCCTTTTGTACTGGGCTCCTGCCTGCGTTGCCGCCTTTTTCTGCCCACAAAGAAATCTGCAGCAGTCCTGACACTGGTCTGTTGAGCTTGTTTATGCCCCCTCTCTCTCACTTGCTCATTCTGTTTCTGCCGGCGCTGCATGCTTGCCTTTTTTATGGGGCTCCTACCTGCTTTGCCACCTTTTTCTGCCAACAAAGAAATCTGCAGCAGTCATGATAGAGCTCTGTTGAGCTTGCTCATGCCCTCCCTGTCACTCGCTCATTGCGTTTCTCCCACCGCTGCAGGCTGCCCTTTTGTACTAGGCTCCTGCCTGCATTGGCACCTTTTTCTGCCCACAATGAAATCTGCATCAGTGCTGACAGAGCTCCTTTGAGCTTGCTCACTCCCCCTCTGTCACTTGCTCATTTTGTTTCTGCCTGCGCTGCTGGCTGTCCTTTAGTACTGGGCTCCTGCCTGCGGTGCCACCTTCTTCTGCCCACAAAGAAAGCTGCAGCAGTCATGACAGAGCTCTGTTGAGCTCGCTCACTCCCCCTCTCTCACTCACTCATTCTGTTTCTCCCAGCGCTGCAGGCTGCACTTTAGGTACTGGGCCCCCACATGTATTGCTGCCCTTTTCTGCCCACAAAGAAATCTGAAGCAGTCCCAAAAGAGCTCCTTTGAGCTCACTCACTCCCCCTCCATCACTCACTCATTCTTTGTCTCCCACTGTTGCAGGCTGCCCTTTTGTACTGGGTTCCTGCCTGCATTGGTGGCTTTTTCTGCCCACAAAGAAATCTGCAGCAGTCCCGACACAGCACCGTTGAGCTCACTCACTCCCCCTCTCTCACTTGCTCATTTCGTTTCTGCCGGCACTGCTGGCTGGCCTTTTGTAGAGGGCTCTGCCTGCGTTGCCGCCTTTTTCTGCCCACAAAGAAATCTGCAGCAGTCACAATAGAGCTCCATTGAGGTTGCTCACTCCCCCTGTCTCACTTGCTCATTCTGTTTCTCCTGGCACTGCAGGCTGCCTTTTTGTGCTGGGCTCCTGCGCGTGGCCACCTTCTTCTGCTCACAAAGAAATTTGCAGCAGTCACGATAATGCTCTTTCGAGCTTGCTCACTCTCCCTCTCTCACTCACTCTTTCTGTTTCTCCTGCTGCTGCAGGCTGCCCTTTTATACTAGGCCCCTGCGTGCATTGCTGCCTTTTTCTGCCCACATAGAAATCTGCAGCAGTCCCGACATAGCTCTGCTGAGCTCGCTCAGTCTTCCTCTCTTACTCACTCATTCCATTTCTGCCAGCACTGCAGGCTGGCCTTTTGTACAGGGCTCCTGCCTGCATTGCCACCTTTTTCTGTCAACAAAGAAATCTGCTGCAGTCATGACAGAGCTCCATTGAGCTAGCTCACTCCCCGACTCTCACTTGCTCATTGTGCTTCTCCTGTCGCTGCAGGCTTCCCTTTTGTACTGGGCTCTTGCCTGCATTGGCACCTTTTTCGGCCCAGAAAGATATCTGCAGCTGTCCCAACAGAGCTCCGTTGAGATCGCTTACTCCCCCTGTCTCACTCGCTCATTCCATTTCTGCTGGTGCTGCAGGCTGCAATTTTGTACAGGGCTCCTGCCTGCATTGCTGCCCTTTTCTGCCCACAGAGAAATCTGCAGCAGTCACAATAGAGCTCCATTGAGCTTGCTCACTCCCCTTCTTTCAGTCACTCATTGTGTTTCCCCCGTCTTTGCAGGCTTCCCTTTTGTAGCTCTTGCATGCATTGCTGCCTTTTTCTGCCCACAAAGAAATCTGCAGCAGTCCCAACAGAGCTCCGTTGAGCTCACTTACTCCCCTTCCCTCACTCGCATGTTTTGTGTCTCCCAGCGCTGCAGGCTGCGCTTTTGTATTGGGCTCCTGCCTGCATTGGCACCTTTTCCTGCCCACAAGGAAATCTGTAGCAGTCCCAACAGAGCTCAGTTGAGCTCAGTCACCCCCCCCTTACTTACTCTATCCTAATCTGTCCCAAATGCAGATTTCCGACAGCGACTGCGGTATTCTGCACCAGAAGTGCGAAAATGCATTTCAGCCAGGATGTGAAAATGACAGCTGTACTGTTCATAAGGAGGTGTGGAAAAATGCCAGTGTTGAAAATGTGGCATGAAAATATTACTAATTTGCGAAGTTACAAGGGTGCGTGGAAACTGCACAACGCACGCTTGTAACACAGTCATTTTATGGAGTTTCATCACAAAATGTTCAACATAGGCATTTTAGGACCTCTGCTTATGAACAGTGTCAGTGTGATTTTCATAATGTGTCCCGAACACTGATTTTCCACAGTGACCGCCCAATTGTGCGCCGGAAGTGCGAAAACACATTTCGGACAGGATGTGAAAAGTGACAGCTATATTGTTCATAAGGAGGTGCAGAACAATGGCAATGTTGAAAATCTGGAGTGAAAATATTATAAATTCGCAAACTTACGAGCGTGCGTGCAAACTGCGCAATGCATGCTCGTAAAGCAGTCATTTTAAAGAGTATCATCACCAAATTTTCACCATAGGCAGTTTAGGACCTCTGCTCATAAACAATGTCACTGTCATTTTCATAATCTGTCCAGAACACTGATTTCCAACAGCGACTGTGCTATTCTGCGCTGGAAGTGCGAAAACACATTTTGGCCAGGATATGAAAAATGACAGCTGTGCTGCTCACAAGGAGGTGTGGAAAAATGCCAATATTGAAAATCTGGAGTGAAAATATTGTAAATATGCGAAGTTACGAGCATGCGTAGCAACTGTGCAACGACTCTCGTAAAACAGTCATTTTTGGAATTTTTTCCACCAAATTTGCAACATAGGCTTTTTGAGAGCTCACCTCATGAACACTGGTACTGTAATTTTGTTAATCGGTCCCAAAAGGTGATTCCATGCAGTGACCGCGAAATTACTTTTTGGGGCCGAATAATGCCATGACAGTGGCAGAATTCATGAGGAGGGGTCCCAAAAACCCCATGTTGAAAATCTGGTGCCGAAAGTCCAAAAAATGCCTGAGATATGCATCAAAGTTGAAAAAAAACATATTTATTCCATTATACAGCTTACCGGCATTTCCTCAGTTCGCGGTCAGCTTTAAAGAGTGCAGATTTGTTCCTGGTCCACCGAAGATCATTGCGCCAGACTCCAGAGGTAAGTATTGGGTAAGGGAGGGTGTGGAGAGGTAGGGTGCACAGTGGGTGGGCGCAGGTTGTGAGCAGAGAGACCACCAGGGACTGATTTCTTTCTTTACAGGTTAAATTAAAAAAAAAAAACATTGCAGGAAGGTTTTCTTTTTTACAGGACTATTTGGCATGCTGGGGTGGGCTCCCAGCATGCCAAGAGTGTTTGTTTGAGGGGGGAAGTTCTAGCCAACGGGGGATTGGGCATCCCATTGGCAAGAAAGGGGGGTGCAAGAACCGAGGAGGATTGGGCACCCCCTCGGCACAACTGCACTGGGTGTTTGGGGGGTTATGCCAATGGGGAGTGGGCTCCCCATTAGCAAATTAATATTTGGGGGAGACATAATGCCAACAGGGACTGGGCTCCCCTGTTGGCAAAATAAATGTTTTATTAGGGGCACTGAAGCAGACGGGGATTGGGGCACCTGTCGGCACACAAACACTCTGGGGGGGTACATGCTGCCAAGGGGGATTGGGCACCCCATCTGCCCTGAGGTTCAGGAATATTGTTTGTGAACATGGCGGCAAGCCGCCGCCATGTTTATAATCAATATTACAGTACTAATGTTCTGCCCAGCAATGACGGTCGCTCCTTTATTGCAGCGAATGGCTGACGCTGCAATGATGAGGTGGCCCCTGATTGCAGCACCTGAAATGTTTCAAAGTTGTGGCATGCTGGCTGAACTAGTGTTAGCAGTAGCATTCCATGGCATTGGGGAAAGCAGGCCATGCCTTAAAAGGCTGTGGGGGCATTGGCCACAACAGTGCCACGCCTCCACAACCTGCTTGTAAAGCAAGCTGCTGCAATATGTTTCTTGCACATGTGCGCAATCGACATAATAAAAGTTATGCCAAACAAATATAAATATCGCTGAAAGTATAGAAGTTACTCATAACCCATCTTATGAAAGTTGTTCAGGGCAAAACTACCTTTCAAATGAGCCTATTTGTTTAGCTGCACTATTTATATTTTTTAAACTATGGCCATCTGATTACTGGAATTTTCATTTTTCTCCACAATTTTCGCTTTTTGGATAGCTATATTTAAAAAATTCTAATCAATTCAGATTAGTGACTACCCTCATTAGAAAGGTCATTTTGTTCTGAACAACTTTCATGTTGCTTGTATATTGTTAGCTTGTGTACTGTCCCAGATATTTACATTTGTTTGGCATGAATCTTACTGAGTTCACTCAGAGAGAGAAAAAATAGCTTGTTTGGAAGACCATATTTTACAAAATACAAAAGAATTCAGATTAGTGACTACCCTCATGTGAAAGGTCTTTTTGCCCTAAACAACTTTCACGCTGGTTGTTTTTGTGCACCTTAAAAAGTTTTAAAGATCTTTAGAGTTGTTTGGAAATTGTACACATTTGCTCTTAGAGAAAATCAGCTTTGGGTTCTGTGTCCATCATTCTAAACAGAAAGAAGGGAGTATTTTTAACTGCGATAGGGATTTGCAGTGTTATGGAAGTATGCACTGAAAACTACTAAAAAATGTGTTTCACAGAAACCCCTTTTCAAGCTAATGTGATATGGCTACAGGCTCTGCCCACAGCCATACAAATTGATAACTCCATGGAGCCAACAATGCACTTAATTACTATTCAAGTTTCAACATGCTTTCAGAATAGACCACGAGGATCACATTATTTTAAAATCCAAGAATGTCCTTGATCTGTGAATACAGTGTTCATAAATATGGGGCATTATTCAGATGACCCCCTCAAACATCAGGCAGTCTCAATCCGTAGGCAGCTTTATTATCCCCACTACCGTAGCTACAGTGTCCACCTGCAGGTAGCAGTCACTCAGGTTTCGGTTTCCCAAAGGGATCTGACCTCACACATTGGGGCCATAACCCTTTCCAGAGTCATCTTTCTCACTGGCACACTCTTGGGCTACAGCACCACTGAAATATGAAACATAGAAATATAGACTTTGATAGCAGAAAAGGACCACTTGGCCCACCTAGTCTACCCATTTCCCTTCCTATTGGATAAGCTGCAGATCCTAGTTAACCAACAGCCTACTTCTTCCTACCCTCCATCAGAATTGCCTTGTGTCTGTCCCATGCATTCTTGAATTTCCCCACTGTTTTTGACCACACGACCTCCACAGGAAGGCCATTCCATGCATCCACCATCTCTCTCTGTGTAAAAATACTTCCTCACATTGTCCGAGTCATCCCCCTCTAGCTTCAAATTGTGCCCCTTTGTGCTTGCACATCTCTTTTTCTGAAAGATGCTACCCTCTTGGACTTTGTTGATTCCCTTGAGGTGCTTTAAAGTTTCCATCATGTCCCCCCTCTCCCTCCTTTCCTCAAGGGTATACATATTAAGCTCCTTTAGTCTCTCTTTGTGTGGCTTCTGTTGTAGACCTGAGAACCATTTTAGTTGCCCTCCTCTGGACTGCCTCCATCCTGTTTATATCCTTGCGGAGATGGGGTCTCCAGAATTGCATGCAGTACTCCAGATGGGGTCTCACCAGCTGTCTGTACAGAGGGATAACAACTTCCTGTTTTATACCGGTGATGCCTCTCCCTTTACATCCCAGTATCCCCCAGCCATCCTTACTGCCTTCTCACATTGCTTGCTTACCTTAGATCATCTGATATGACTACCCCCAGGTCCCTTTCCATTTTTGTTGTTAATACTTCCTCCCCCATTGTGTATTCTTCCCCTGGGTTTTGGGTTTTTATGGGTGCCAATTCTCCACTAGTACCTCTACTTGCTGCTTCTGACTGTAATCAGTCCTCAGGCTGCAGATCCTACATATTCCCTTCAGGCTGGGGCCCCCTCTGATCCAGTCAACAGTTCCTCTCAACCCTTGAGGCTCTCCCTGCCTAAGCCCCACACAAACTTGAAGTCCTTTCCCATTCTCTCCCCTCTCACACTTGCTCCAGCCTAAGTTCTAGTCCGACTGGTGGCTGCTCTTTCCTTGCCATGAACGGGAAATGGGACACATATTCCCTGCTAGGGAACCACCACTACACAGCTGCCACCACATCAGGAGCAAAATCTTTTTATCATCTCTGCTCTGCAGAAACAGGGAAAGGCACTGTCTCGATGAAGCAGGCAATTAGCCCCATTTCCTCCACCACCTCTCCCCTTCCTACCTACGTGCTCCTGCACCAATGTCAAGGCCAACCCCCAGGGCACTCCAATCCCAAGAGACCACTGGAGGTGACAAAATTGTTAACCCTGGGGCTTTGCTAACCCCCCCAAATTCCTACCGGTGTATGTGCCAGTACACAATTCTTGATGGTCTAGCCCCAAGGGGGGGATTACATGTAATTATTGTAATATAAATGTTTATGATCCAAGGCAATTGCTATAGAAAGGGTCTTCTAGAGAGCTAGAACAGTCATTTTCAAATGACCTGCACATTTGCTTGGTGCTTAATTCTGGTAACCATTGTGACTTTCAGTAGTCTCATTTGTTAATTCTTTAGCATTTTATTTTTAATTTCTCTTTTGTATCCCTTGTTCTGCTAAGCTTGACCCTGGGCCCCATCATGTCACACTTCCAATGGTAGAACCCATTTACCTGGAGGAGGCTGGTACACAGCATGGAACAAGGGACAGTGAGCTGACATGCAGAGTTCATCTCTGGAGCCATACTGGAGTAGAAAAAGCCCTTCAGAGTGCTAACTTCAATTTTTATGGCTGTATAGCAAGAGCTACCTAGATGTTTTGCTAAAAGAAGAGGAGAGGGAGTCTGAAATAGGTATGATGGGATACCGAACGCATCACATATTTGTTTGCTGGGTAGTGAAGTTGAAGCACATGTAGTATGCTTGAATCAGTACACTTGCCCACTGTATCTCTCTTTCTTTCCCATTCCAACCCCTTCTCCTCAAGGGTCTTTCCATCCTCCCTCCCCCCACCCTGCTGGCCCCCTGCCCACTTGCACATCAGCAATGGCAGGGTACATCTTAAGCCATGATGAGCACATATCATGCTCATTAGAGAAGTGAAGGATGGCTCTGCTGCCAGTGAGTTGTATCTTTTTCTTTAATTACAAGCTGGCTAATCTGCAGCTCAGTAAAAATGCACATGTGCTGCTTAAGTGGAGCAGAGAAAGGGCAAAGAAAAGCTGTTCCTCTACTCATACCACTCACAGAAAGGGTCTGTTTTCTCACCGACTTACCATTGACCTGCATGCAAAGCATGTCAGGTGGTCAGCAAGGTAAAGGGGAGACTCTGTAACTGACCCCAATCAAGCCCAGTGAGTTGGCTCTGTCTCCCCCTGCCTGCTTACTCTCACAGGTGCAACATCCAAAGCCACAGTGAGCCCATACATTGCTCATTAGAGAAGTGAAGGATGGCTCTGCTTCCAGTGAATCAATGGCATCTTTTTTTTTATTACACACTGGCTTATTGGCACTCAGCAAAAGTGCTCACATGTTTCTTCAGGGGAGTGAAGGAAGGATAAAGAAAAGCTGCTCTGCTCTGCTCCAGTAAGACCACCCACATAGCAGGTCTGTTTGCTCACTGACTAAAAACTGACATGGCATGCACAGCATTTGAGGTAGCCAGTGAGGCAAAGGAGGGACTCTGAGTTTGTCCTTCGTTGCCCCCCACCTTGTCTATTGCTCAATCCCAAAGCCATGTTATGGTGAGGGGGGCAATTCAGTATCCTGACCACAACTGGTGTTTCCGTTATATATGTTGCATGTGTGAGTGATAGTGCAGTCTTAGGTGGTAATTGCTGCAGGGCATCCTTTGCGGTTAGATTCCCTGATGCAACTCCTGCCCTACTGCATCATACTCCTACACTGCAAGTGATGAGAGTTGGAGTAGCATAGTGTTTTTTCCATAGAACTAAAAAGCAGCTGAACATGGTTTAAATTTGAATCCCAGTATCAATCAAAAACATGTCTGCCCCAGAGTCAACATTGTTTGCCTATTTTAACCAGTAATATCCTGGGTGGCATGGAAAGCATGCCCCAAAGGGTAGGTTCACAAATACTTTGCCAGCATGCCACCAGCAGGTTGTGTCTTATATACTAGCTGATAACTGGAAGCTTGAGTAATAGCGTTACAGCATCTGGAAGGACAACAAGATGTCTTGACAGTGATACTCCTGTTCTCCCACCTCCCCTCCCATAAACTTATAATATTAGAGTTAGCATTAAGTAGGCACTTCAAAGTCAAAATTTACAAAAAAAAAACTTGTGATGAGTGTTTTGATTTGTGGATATAGTCTTAGTGTGTATTTTCCTTTATTATGGCTGCATAGTGAGAGCTATTCACAGTTGCATGGCAAATGGGAGGAGTAGAAGAAAAAGGGGCTAGCATATCACAACTGTATTGCACTGTGCTCCACCCAGTGAGTGGAGCTGAAGTACATATGGTGGAGGAATCAGTCCGCTTTCTCCCTCTGTCTCCTTCTGTCTTCCCTTCCCCCTCATCTCCCCCTCAAATAGACCTTCTTCTGTCTCAAACTCCACACTACAAAAAAGTTATTTTCCCCTGATCGCTGCATTACTTCACTACCCCCCCATCCTGGTCAGCATGTTCCCTCTTTTTCTCTCTCTCTCTCTTACCCCATCTCAACACATACACGAGAGTCTAACATGGTCCTACTATCGCTTGTACTGTCCCTGACTGATGGCATATGGTGCTTTCCATGATTGCTGCATTGCTTCTCCTTCTCTCTCTCTCTCTCTCTCTCCCTCATCCCAATTGGCATGTGCCTTGCTTTTCTGTCTCTTTCCCCATCCCAACAAACACAGAGTCTGACACAGTCTCACCACAACTTGCTCTATCCCTGACTAAGCTTGCCAGCAGTTTCTAGTTTCTTCCCCTTGCAGCTCTGTCCACAACTAGTTCCCTTTGCACCCTCTCCCTGAGTCTGTACCCTTCAGTTCCTCTCACCAACTCCATTCTCCTCACTCTTCCTTATCACGACTATTGCCCTTTTGGGTCCTGGGACAGGAATGCAATATTTGGAGCCAGACTCAGCACTGGAGAAGAAGGACACAGCAGCAGTTTAGGGAAGAGAGATTATGACAGCCAGAAACACTAGTTTAGAAGATAATGCAGACCAGTCTGAATCAGAGCCCAGCCTCCGAGCACCAGTAAGTGGACACACAGCCAATATGGAGAGTAGCATATTGCAACAACTTCAAACAAGCAGAGTCTAGAGCAGCAGATCACTAAAGTCTATGTCTTGAAGCTTCTTTGCTAAGGTCAGTCAAGACATTTAGAGAATTGATGCTGTTTGGTGCCTTCACTAACACTTGGCTGGTTTGCTCTGCTTGTCTTGTTTTTTGTTGCCCTGCTTGCCTGGTTATTTCTTTCACCACGTACCCACTTGTTTGTTGCCCCATTTGCCTTGCTCCTGCAGTCTCGGCCTGGCCATGGTGGAGTGCTGGTAGACATACAGAGGGATTTTTCTTGGAATTGAGGGTGGGATGTGTGTCCAGATAACATGGTGCACGGACAGAAAATGCATGCAAACCTGACTGAATAATAATAACAGCACCCCTCAGAATATGCTACCCTGACCCAATAATAGCCCTCCCCCCAGTGCTGACTGTGCGCATCAATGAATGAAGTGCTGGGGATGGAGAAGCTACAGTGAGCAGTGCAGCAGAAAGGCCAGTGTCAGTAAGTGGTTGTCAGACGTCAGGGGAATTTTGGGGGGGGATCAGGTCAGAGTGTGCATCTGGATAACTGGGTATGCTGACAGAAAAAGCATGCGGCCCTGACTGGGTAATAAAAGCCTCCCTCTGAATATACTGCTCTGACCAGATAATAATAACCCCTCCCAGTGCTGACGTTGTGTGTCTCCATTTCTGAAACACTGGGGATGGATAGGCTACAGTCAAGTGAGCAGGGCAGCAGCAAGGATTCATGATAGCTGCTCTGGCTTCTGTTCTTTGTGTTTAATGAGGGGAAGGGTGAGATGAGAAATGTAATGGGGGGGGGGGGCACTCAACCTGCAATTTGCCATGATGCATGAATATACATGGCTGTTTCTATACTTTTTGTATTTTTTTTTCATTTCTGCCAGTAGTGCACTTTGTCAGGGGATTATACTTCATGGTGGCATCCTTCTGAGTGGCACCATGATCTTTCCATTCTTTATCTGTGTTTGTATGATGTTTCTAAATTAGAGGGGATCATACATCATTGCTGTGCATGAGATCACTGCACTTCCTCTTTGTCTCTCTCTCTCTCTCTTTCTCTCTCTCTCTCTCTCTCTCTCTCTCTGTCTCTCTCTCTCTCTCTCTCCCTCTCTCTTTCTCTGTCTCCTCTCCTGCTCTGTGGCACTTGTTTTCCTCCCTCTGCAGCTCTGCCACCAACTAACCTTCCATTCCCATTTCCATTTCTTGCCCAAGTCCTACTCCCTAGCATATACTGCCCCCCATCTCCCTAGCACTGATCGCACTGCTACCTTCTGTTTTCAGTAAAATTAAAAAGGTTTCTTCCCCAATTCCATTCCCCACACTGGTCCTGGCTCCTGATGTGAGGGGGAGGACTTGCTCAGGATTTGTGCTCATCTTATATTTAAAAACAATTATCTCCATGTTCCTGTCTCTTCCCCAACCTATTCCCCTTGCTCCCCCCCTCCCCCAACTCCATTCCCCTCACCTCCCCTCTCTGTTCTCATCACAGGTCCCCACTCCTGCTGCCAAGGACAGGACTAACTCTGGCTTCAACCCCATCTCATATTTTGAAAAATAGCTTCCATTCCCCTCTCTACCCCCACTCCATTCCTTTTGCTGCCCCTCCACCAAACTCAGTTCCCCCACATTACCCCTCCCTTTCCTCTCACTCCCCCCATTCTGTGCCTCACCAACTCCATTCCTCTCGCCTGTCCCAGAACAGGAAAGATGACTTCATACACCATCAAAGTACAGCAGTGGGATAGACAAACTAAAACTGCAAGGAAGGAAATGTTTCTTGGGGCTCAGTTCTTTCCTTACAAAGCCTCATCAGGAAGATTCACATATGGCTGTCAGGGACTAAACCTAGTGCAGATATCGAGTAACCTACTACTGAGAATTATGAACTTACTTGCAGAACTGAAAACAAAAGAATGCAGTTTTTAGGTTAAATATAGGATCATAAGATAAATATTAGTCTGATAGCCAAAGACATGTATGACTCATCAAAAACTAATAAGAAAAGGTGGTGGTTTTACTACCCAAATATTTGTGTAGTGATGTTTTAAAGGCATTCATAGATCTACTTTGGACCAAATCTGCAGGAATGCCTTTCCAGATGTTCACCACTCTTTGTTTGAACCATGTACCCCTTTTATTTGTTCTGTAGAAGTCACCTTTTAACCGGAAGTTGTGTAACCTGGTCTCTCTTTCAATTAACTTCATCTTCAGCCCAAAACATTCACAGAGGTCAAATGATCAGATAAATCCATGCAGGATGCGTTCCTAAACCAGCTGGTCACCGAACCTTCTAGGGGAGGCACTACTTGATGTAGTATTGACCAACGGGGACAGCATGGGGGAGGTAGAGGTGGGGGAAAACTGGGAGACAGTGACCACCGAATGGTCAGATTCTTCATCCGGACAGAGTCAGAATCAGGCAGGCCAACCACTGAGGTGCTCCACTTCAGGAGGGCAAATTTTGGGAGGATGAAAGACATCTTAAGGAGGGAACTTGAAGGGATTCATCACCTAGAGGAGGTAGAGCAGCTGCGGAGGGCAATAAAGGGAGGCATTCTAAAGGCCATGGAGCAATGCATAACACAAAAGGGGAAGAAAATCCCTGTGGTTCATGGCTGGGGTTAGGGAGGCCATCAGGGAGTAAAATAAGGTGTTCAAAGCCTACAAAAGGTCACAGGGGTTAGAGAAAAGGGTGGTCTACAAGGAAAAGCTTAGGGAAACTGGAAAAACAATTAAGAAGGCAAAAGCATGCACAGAGGAGAAATTAGCTAGGGATGTAAAAAGGGGAGACAAACAATTCTATAGGTATGTGAGCAACAGGAGGAAAAGCAGACAAGGAATTCCAAGACTTAAAGGGAAGGGGGTAAAATAGTTGAAGGGTATGAGGAAAAGGCAGCCTTACTCAATGAATACTTCACATCAGTATTCACAGGCAAGAAGGAAGGCAATGGGTCGGTATTGGGAAGAAAGGGTACCGTGGGCAAGGAGGCAGACATGGGTCCCTTCACTGAGGTGAGGGTGATGGAGGAGCTGGGAAAAATAAAAACTAACAAGGCTATGGGACAGGATCAGGTACATCCAAGGGTACTCAGGGAGTTGAGGGAGGAACTGGCAGCGCCTCTTGCCAAGCTGTTTAATCTATCCCTTGAATCGGGGGTCCGGGGTGACTGGAAGAGGGCAGAGGTGGTACCACTTTACAAGGTGGGGAAAAAGGATGACACTGGAAACTACCGCCCAGTCAGTCTCACCTCTGTGGTAGGCAAGCTGATGGAAGCCCTCATAAAGGAGAGACTGGTAAGACACTTAGAGGAGAAAGGGCTAATTGATGACAACCAACATGGGTTTACAGGTAGTAGGTCTTGTCAGATCAGTCTGATCAAATTCTTTGAGGGTGTAATGGAGGTGTGCGATCGGGGGGAGCGGTGGATGTGGCCTACCTGGATTTCAGGAAGGCGTTTGACTCTATCCCCATAGAAGGCTGGTAAACAAGTTAGGCAGCTTGGGTGTGGGAGCTAGGCTTACAAAGTGGGTGGAGGACTGGCTGGGAGGAAGGACTCAGAGAGTAGTGGTCAATGGGAAGCACTCCAGAGAACTAGGGCAGATGAGCAAGGTTCCACAGGGATTGATGTTGGGCTCCATATTGTTCAATATGTACATGAGGGATTTAGCAGTGGGTCTAAATGGAAAGGTATGTTTGTTTGCAGATGACACAAAAGTCTGTAACAGCGTGGACACTCCGGGGAATGAGGCAGGAACTAGCTAGGCTGGAGGAGTTGGTGGAAAAGTGACAGTTGCAGTTCAATGCAAAAAAGTGCAAAATAATGCACATAGGGTGAAATAATCCAAGAACTGTTTACTTCCTGGGGAGGACACTGCAGGTCACAGAGCAAGAAAAGGACCTAGGAATTTGGATCAATGACACTTTAAAGGTTAGGAACCAGTGAGCGTGAGCTGCTGGTAAGGCATCAAGAATGTTGCTGTGCATTGGGAAGGGCTTCACAATTAGGAGGAGGGAGGGAGGTGATCATGCCACTATACAAAACATTGGTCAGATCGCAGCTGGAGTACTGAGTTCAGTTCTGGAGGCCCCATTTGCAAGGAGACAGGGAAAGACTGGAGAAGGTACAGAGAAGGGTGACCAGGATGATCCAGGGGATGCAAAAGAGGCCATATGGGGAGAGGCTGGAGGAGCTTGGTCTATATACACTGGAGATGAGAAGGGGAAAAGGGGATATGGTGGAAGCCTTCAAGTACATGAAGGGGATAAATAAGGTTAAAGGAGCTAGCATCTTCAGACTGAGCAAAAACAAAATCACAAGAGGTCATGCAGTCAAGTTGGAGGGGGCAGATATCGGGGGGATGTAAGGGGGAGTTACTTCTCACAAAGGGTTGTAGGGTCATGGAATAGGCTGCCAGGATGGGTAGTGGAGGTGGATATGGTGGAGAAATTCAAAAGGGTGTGGGATAACTATATGAGACTAGGCAGGGAAGAAGAGAGAGGGCAATGGAGAGGGGAGGGAATGTAAAGGGAGGGAGGGAGGGTGGGCTATATCTCTTGGGCAGACTCGATGGGCCGAATGGTCATTTTCTACCAGCAGGTTTCTATGATTCTAAGATTCTACGATGATTCTGGAGACATTACACTTTATTAATAGAGAAAGATTGTGCAATTGTAACCTTAGGTGGGGCATAATATTTTCTCTGTCCCTCTTTTAGCTACATATTATCTGTAAATCACTCCCTTTTCTCACAATTATGCCTCTGTCACAGCCTCCGGATCTTCTGCAAGGTTCTAAAGGATTCATTGTGTCTTCCCAGCCCTTGCTTCTGCTAGTAACCTCAGGACTGGCTACTCTAGTATTGTTGCACTTTTTTTGTTCACTTTTGTGTATTATCTGTCATACTAAATGTTATTACACTTCGTACTGTAATTTCCCCCATGTCCTTTACTGTGTTTTCCTTTTTAAAAAGTGAATTTTTTGATTGCACTGATTACTGTTTAGTTCATACTAGTGCTTATTTCATGATTTCCTAACCAATCAGCTCCTCGCAGGTCAGCTTTTGAAAATAGCAGGGCTACTTTTAATGTTATGATCTTACCGGAGTTCTTTGGCTTCTGTGCTTTAGCTCAAATTTTCTCCTGCCCACCTTCCCCAACCCCCAGCACTAATTAAATACTCTTTCTCCAACTACATCCCTGCCCCTTCCTAAAGACTCCTGAAGTGGCCTCCTCTGTAAGTGCCTCCACCACTTTCTGCCAATCCAAGCTGACACTTCTTAAAAGTGTCTCCCCTCCTTGCAATAGCGGTAATGCCACAATGTCTCTTGGCATAGGAATCTCCTGTGCTCACTGCTTCCCCCCAAGTCACCTGGAGCAGGAACTCACCCAGAATTACCGTCCATCTGTTCCTCCTGGTAACATCCACCTTGCCTGGCCTGCTGCTGGCCACAGACATTTGTACAGAAATTCTTGCCATTGACCTACCTAGCCAACACTCCTGTACCTCAACCAATGCTCCACCCTACTCCTCACCCATAAGAGCTTGACCTGCACTTCTCCTCTTGGGCTCTACTGCCTTGGCCCTATTGTCAAACTTTGAGTATCGTCTGCTTGGACTTTTTGTTCACTCCCTAACCATTCAGTCCCCATGCTGGCTACCCCCTACCTGTCCACTCCTCTCCCTTCTCCTTCTTGCCCTCCTTGCTGGAGATGTGGAAAGCAACCCAAGCCCCATAAATACACATATTGGCCACACTAACGCTACTTGGGCCAGACAAGTTGGCCTCAGAGTAGCACATCTTAATGTCTGCAGCCTCCCAGCAAAGTTCCCTGAGCTTAGGCTTGGATGTCCATGTACAAGCCCCATGTGCTAGGGCTCTCTGAGACCTGGCTAAAGTCATACCATAATGATGCAGTGTACCAACTCCATGGTTACTCCCTTATTCACCTAGATAGGCCAGGCAGAAAAAGGGGTGAGGGTGTTGCATTGTATTTGCAGGATCACATCTCTGCCACCACCACCGGCTGCTCAACACACACCTCTTCAAGAGAGTGATCCTCATTGAGCTAACACTGGGTGTGTCTTAAAAACGTTATCTAAGCTGCTGCTCCAATGCCCCATCAGGAGGTATCCAGGGACTATCCAATTTTTTGGACAGGCTGGCATGCGTCTCACCTTCGAGATATACCATCCTACTCAGGGACTTTAACCTTAACTGGGTAGCTACTCTTAGTACTGACTATGCGATCCTTTTGAAGTCCCATAACCTAGAACAAGTCATATCTTCCCCTACCAGATACAACCCTTGCACCCCAAACCACTCCACCCTTGACTGGATTATCACAAATCACGCTGATCAAGTACTCCAGGCAGGCACAATGTCTGATTCAATTAGTGACCATACCCTGACCTACATTGTACTAACCACAAAATCTAGTCGTTGTCCCCCCAAACTTCTGTTCTCCAGGAAATTTAATGGCCAGGACCAGGACCATGCCTTCAGGATGCAAAGAATATAAATTGGTCACCCCTCTACTCACTCAATAACGTCTCTACCACAGTTTCTTTCTTTACCAGTGCCCTTAGGAGGCTACAGGAAAAACTCTTTCCCCTCACCACCAGAAGGGTTAGAGGTGGCTGTACCCATTGGCTGTCCAGGGAGCTGTTGGCACAAATGAAAGACAGGGACAGCAAATGGGAAGCCTTCAAAGCATCCTCCTCATCCCAACTATGGAACACCTAGTGACAGCTGTGCAACTCTTGTAAGCAGGCTGCCAAATCCCTCAAGCGCAAATACTTCATCAATCAACAAAAAAAACACACTTGGCAATCCCTGCAGTTTTTGAGCCTCTTTCAGGTCCCTCCTTAACCCGAAGTCCAACAAACAAATAAGGCAACTCACATCACCTTCGGCCCCCATCATTGACCCTACTATGATCGCAGACACTTTCAAATCAATGTTTACTGACCTAACCTCATATCGTAGTAAACTTCTTCCCTAGTCTCCCACAGGCCATAATGACAATGCTCACTGCACTCGTTCCTCTACAGATAACACCATTCCTCCTACATTCTATTTTAGAGTAATCGGTCGGAGTGTTACCATCATACTCTTGAAGAGATTACCATCCAGAGGAAGCCCTGGCAGCGATGGACTATACCCCACCTTTTTGAAGTTTATCTCCCCAGCTATTGTCAGACCCCTAACTTATAGATATTCAGTCTTGCACTATCATCTTCCACGGTGCCTGACTCCTGGAAGCATGCTCATGTGGTACCTATTTTCAAAACTGGTGATTCCATACCCCTGACAACTACCGACCCATCTTCCTACTCCCACATTTAAGTAAACTACTGGAAAAAATTGTGCATTACCAGCTATCTGAACATTTTAAAAAAGACAACCTCCTCTGCAACATGGTTTCTGCAAGCACCACAGTACCTCCTCTGCTCTGGCCCTTTTTACCGATCATGTCCTTGGAAACATGGATATGGGTAAGTCCACTGGTGCGGTCTTTGTAGACTTATCTAAGGCCTTCGACCTAGTAGATCACCACCTTCTCCACTCCACCCTGCTGCATGTTGGTTGCTCCACTGACACAGCTGCTTGGTTCCATAACTATCTCTCCAATAGGTCCCTGTCTATGCTAATTGGTAAAACTTCCTTTGCTACCCTACCCATATGAACCAGTGTCCCACAGGGCTCCATTCTTGGCCCTCTTCTTTCTCCATGTACTTCAGTACCCTCCTCCGGGTGATAGCCTAAATTGCAAGGTTCTCCTTTATGCAGATGACCTAGTTCTCTATCATAGTGATAAATCCCTGGATTCCATCTCTTCCACCCTCACTCTTAACTATGGCACTGCTCATAACTGGTTCCTCTCCAGCAAACGGCTTGTTAATGAAAAAAAGACCAAAGCCATGCTCTTTGGCTCTAATCCCTTTCTTGCCAAGGCTGCCAATTCAAACTCCTCCCTCACTGTCCTCATACCTGTAGGCCCACCCCTCGAAACTGTCCCCTACTTTAAATATCTAGGTGTGACCTTCGATCCCTCCCTTACATTCAGTAAACATGTTAATCTCACTATGAGTAGAATTCACAAAAAGCTTGGTGCTGCATACAGTCTTATACAACTCCCATCCTCTGATGCTCACCTAGCAGTTGCGCAAGGCAACCTTCTGCCTGTGCCCGGACTATTGCTCCCTTGTCTTCTCTTTTATGTCCACTTCACAATGCTCTCACCTAAGTACCACTTATAACTCAATCTATCGATCTATCCTTCAATCCCCCTACTCTACCCATGACTGCACACTCTATCAATCCCTAGGGTGGCTCCCACTACAAGGTCACTTCAACTATGCTATGGGATGCCTAGTCGATAATGCTCTAAGGAACAACCAGCTGTCCCCCTATGCCTCTCTACTCATTGACAGAGTTGTCTTGAGAAGCCTTAAGGCCTCCTCCGTCACCCCTCTAGTAGTCCCTCACATCTCCACGGTCAAGGGCAGTAAAGCATTCTCAGTCTCTGCCCCCCTCCCTTTGGAACCGGCTCCCATCGTTCATCTGCATATCTCCTTCCTACTGTGTTTCAAGACAAACCCCAGAGCCTGGCTCCTGTCTGAATCAGCTTGTAACTGCTTCCCCGTATGACACTAGGGTCCAAAAACTACGTTTGCTACTAGGATGTTACAGTGCACTGCCTGACTATCTCCCAACAGCATCTCATCCTCTGACCATCTCTTGCTCCATTTTCTCCACTTTCTCCCTCCTGTGTGCTATATGCATGCTGCCTGCCCTTCCTCAAACCCTGCCATCTTCTGTGGCCTTTCCATGTCTCTTACCCCACAGAACTTCCATGATTATGTTCTCTTATCCTTGCCCAAATCTCCTAGTGTCCAATGAAGCATACAAGTCAGATTTATGGTTTCTCTCCCCTGCTGGTCACTATGTTAGCCTCGTCACAGCTTGCCTTAGTATGCAGCCATTTATAACTGTACCATTTTGCTTCTCTGTGTTATAGTATTACCAATGTTTCCATGTATCTTCAGCCTAATAATTCTTTTTTATGATGTCCCTCTGTTATGAATTCTACTACTCAAAATTTGTCTAAAAACAGATTTTCCCTGTATTTCAGTTCTTACTTTATGTACTGTTAGATCATGTACTTTTTGTCACAAACACACTCCGCAGGTCAGGCCCTCTGCTCCCACAGTGCAAAACCTCGAAGTGCAATATGTGAACAGGAGACGAACAGGGTAACCTTCCTGTCTGTTTTGGATCCGAAGCATCTACTAGCATCGAGTCCTGAGGTGAAATATGTACCCTTTTCACTAGCACGCCCAGTTAACAGGATCGGATATTGCACCCTTTTTGGGGAAATGCAGTGCAATACTTCACCCAGTGGGCACCCAGCCTGGTTCACAGTTCTACCCTTTTGACAAAAGTGCCTTTTTTCCAGAACACAATTTGTGTGTTCTCTTAGAAGTCCAGATATAGATGTGTGTACTTCTTTCAGCCAGAGTGATAATAAGCCAACATGTCCCTCCTATCCTGTGAGGTCACAGCTCATGAGATCACTGTTTCTCCTGTAATTAATGTTGTAACCTGACCAAGTATTTCCAAAAGGGTGTCATCTGCCTGCTTACTTGAAATCTGCAAAGATAGTAAAATCAAAATATGAGAGCCTCTTTGATAAGAGCATTCACGTTTGATCTTTAGAAAACACATCCTGACAAACAGTTCTCTCCTAGTAGTGAGAGATGTAACAGATAGCTGTTAGAATTTGTCACTTCCTAGGATGTCTTAAAAGATGCAGACTTCTATTGCTTTCCTGGACTTCAAAATAATTGAAGTTTTACAATGTGTTATATAACAGCTAACACAGGCATGACAGGATATGTCAAAAGGAAGCTTCTTAATTAATTCATTCACTGGGTCAGTGTTCCTATAGCCGACTGTTTTCAGCAAGCCAGGGCCTTTGGAGTCAAAAGGACAGGCCCCTTTAAAAGCTGCCGGCTGCCATTTCCCTAAGCAGACATTCAAATAAACATATGTATATCACAAATATGACACAATATAATGACAAGTAGAAAGGCAGAGCATCACACTTTTCTCCTCATGTTGAGGTGCAGCTTGCACCACACTTTGTATCCTTGATTGCCTACACCCCTGTACTGTATCTCTGCCGATGCATGTTGAATGTATTTCTGCTACAGATTGTTGACTGCCACAATGTAGCCCTGGTCGTGACTGAAAATGGTCCTTTGGATCGGTTCACTTACCCGGTTACCAAAAGCATAAATAAATAGATGTCTAACAATTATAACCCCCAGATGTCATTGCTTTCAGTTTATGTACACTGTATGCTTACTATGCTGTTAGTTTGTAACTGTCCCTGGTCATGCCTGAAAATAGGCATATGTCTTAGTGTACCTTAGCTGGTATTAAAAACTAAATAATTAAATAAAATCACATCTTAATAATGTTGGTGTTGTTATGACATATTTATCTATACAACAAATGTTATCTTGGAGGTCAAAAACACACAAACTGGATGACAATATTGATGAGCAGTATAAGAAAAATAAAAAAAAAAATTGCTCCCTCCCTCTGCCTGCTGTCCAACCTCCACCCTCCAGTACCGTTTAAAAAATGAAAGCAATCTTCTTTCCCCTCTCTTTTCTCCCCAACTCATTTCCCAGCTGTTATCAATGAGGGAAGGACTCACCTCGGTCTTTATGTCTATCTCATATTTATAATTTAAAAAAGTCTCCATTCCACATGCTCTCCCTCTGATTCCATTACCCTTGCACCCCCTCCACTCCATTCCCATTGCCAATCCCAGAACAGGAAAAATGGAGTCCCACCCCATTGAAATACAGTGTTTGGACAGATGTAAATGCGCCTTAAACTTGTATTGGAATTCAGATGCACATCACACTTGCTAAAGATTTGTTAAGCAGATTTGTATACTGCAACTTGCTCTGTAGTAATTTAACATGATATCAGCAATAGATACCCGAAGCTGGTTTAAGTTTTAGCTAAAATGTATCTAGTCTTACTTGACAGTGCAAGATACTTCACCCTTCCCGGGATGCTGCAACACTTCTCAGACAGCTATCCTTTTAAATAAAATTTCATGGGCAGTCAAATTGCCAATCTGATTGGTACCTGTCTGCCCTTTATGTGTTACAACCAGCAAAGTAAATCTCCCTAAGCAGTACATCACTAGTGGTAAAACCCTTTTCCTTCCACTCTGCCCCTTCTCAGGTTTTGCTTTGGCTTAATTTTTTCTTTCACACAGGGTGTTGTGAGGGAGGCAAGTAGCACTGGACACCAGCTCCTGAAGACTTGACAATACCAAATTGAATTACAATTCAAATCAGACATTAATTCTATATTCATCATCAGAATAATATATTGCGGCCATTTTGGCTCTGATCAGATTTTGTTTATTTAACAGATCCCCTTCTACTAATACTGGTATGCTTGCACCCAATCACTGCTGCTCCTGCATCTTGCTTGCCCCCTTCCCAACTTAATACATTGCCTTCTGGGATGTGGAGCAAGCAGCCCCGTGTGCGAGACACTATTATTTGAGTTCTGCTGTAACAGGTCTTTTAATTTGATATAAAGGTGCATGTTTAAGACAATTTCAAAAATTTTCCTCAATGTCTTTTGGTGAAGATTGGTGACTGGATTTTACTTATTGAGCCTGGCAGCATTAAGCAACCCAGAAATACCGCAAAAAGTGATTCTGCATTACTTGGCCTGTCAAAGCAATGTACCACCCTCAACCACTGACCATGCCTGGGAACACTCCAGATTTATTAGAAACTGTACAGTATGCCGTAATGACACTAACACAAACTGCATAATATGGACAAAAAAATGGACTATATGTTGCATGGTTGATCAACGTGGAACAGACAGTGAATACAATGGTGGCTGGAATGGAGCAATAAAAAAACTAGCAGGGAAGGCAATGGTGGTAGCTGCAAATATAATGAAGACCTAAAGTATGATGACATCGCAGCTCAAATAACTCAAAAATCTGGTTTGAGCCATGAATGTCCAGATTTTAGACATGTCAGAGGGAACAAAGTGAGAGGAGGCAGCAACATTCCTGGAGCAGTGGCTCCCAGAGGCTTTAGGACTGGGGTATGCTTTGCTGGTGACCTGGGCCTACTGTATCATTCCAAGGAGGGCCCAAGAATGTTGCTGACAGTGAATGAATCAGTAGGCATAAGAGACAAGATCCTGTGGGCTACCAGGGAGCAAAGGCCCATACAGATCAACAACCAGAGCCTGCTGTTTTTTTCCAGACTATTTCTTTGCAACCCAAGCCCACTACAAAGCATTTGAGGTTGTCACCTCAAAACTTAAGGAGAGAAATGTTCCCTTCAGATTCATCTCTCCTGCCCTCCTGCAGTTTACACTGCAAGACAAAATGTACTCTTTCACTGATCCTGCAGCTGCAAGAATCTGTACTGAAAAATTGTCTCAGAATAAGGAGAGCCAGGCCCAAAGGGGACACTCCACTGAGGTGGGTGCAGACTGACTGAGCCACATTTAATATTGCTCTTATTCATTTTATAAACTGCTCCATTTATGAATGCCAAACTTTGGGCAAGCTATGTGTGGAGTGCACATCTCTGCAAGACATTTCAGTGGGCTTATGCAACTTAGTGAGGAGTTATGCTCGTACAACTTTGTTGATAGTCTGAAAGTCAATTGTTGATTGTTGCAGGTGAATAGTTTGGCCATTCACACTCTTTGTTCCATTGGGAATTACCACCCTATCAGGGTACCAAGAAGGCAAAATAACCCTCTTGAGGAGGGTTCTACCCCTAGAGGTGACATGGGAAGGAATTTCTTTAGGCTAAAGGTACTTTAGGAAGCATCCCCCAAGGAGAGAGAGGCATGCCACTGGAGGAGGAGGAGAGGATGGTGGGGCAAAGAAACAGTGTTTCTGTGTGAGACTGGAGGGAGCTGGCTTAAATAGCTCAGGCGGGGGGGTGGATAGTTGCTCCCACCCATTGAATTGCAGGCATAGTCTTTCAATTCAAAGGGCTTATGCAACTTAGTGAGGAGCTATGCTTCTGCAACTTTGTTGAGAATCTGAAGGTATTTGAATGAATGAATTGTTGATTGTCATACATGAATAGTTTGACCATTCTCACTCTCAGTTCCACAGAGAACTACCACCCTGCCGGGGTATCGAGAAGGCAAAGGAATCCTCTTGAAGAAGGTTCCATTGCTAGAGGTGTCGTGGGAAATAATTTCTTTAGGATAAAGGTATCTTAGGAAGGAGCCCCAAAAAGACTGAGCAGCAAGTAGTGATAAAGCGATAAATGTGGGGATGGAGAGACAGCAACAAGAGATGACTGGAAACAGACATAATAATTCACCAAACATAGAATTGTTTAAAAGGTCACTGGATGGTTACATATTACAAAACCACATGCAATGATCTATTGTATGATGGTGAGTCAATAATGGCTAGTGCTACTGACATGAAACCATTCCTATGATTCCTATGACTGAATCAAGCAATGACAGACAGATATCGGAACTGATAGCAGAGGGGTGTGACTTCTCAAGGAGAGCGGGAACGGCATAGAAAGAAAGATCACCATCCACTCCATCCAACAGCAGGAACCCAGCTCAGTTAACTAATAGAAATGTACTACATTATGGACTACCTAACTTTAATGACCTTCGGCATGAAGGAGAGGGAAAAAAAACCCTATGAGGAAGAAACCTCTGGGGATCCAAGGCCTTGGTCACTTTCTCACCAGGCTTTGGGATAATTTAGAAATGGCTCAGCTAATGCAATTTTTAGACCCAATTCAGGGGAAGATTTTTGAAGGAAGGCTCTCACTCTTTCCCACTAATGAAAAAGCCATGAGGATGAAGCAAGCAAACTCTGCAGCTGAGAGGTGCCCTCATGTCAGGCTCACCCCCACTCCCCAAGGAGGGAGTAGGAGAGAAACAACTGCTGAAAGACACTCACTCAGCCTCCAAAAGGGTGGCCTAAAAAGGAAGCTGAATGTTTGAGGGGCAGTGAAGGGAAGGACGTGGAGACCTGGTGAACCTTGGGTGGTTGTAGGGAGACTAGCTTTCAAAGGTGCTGCTGATTTGGTCTGCACAGCTACAGGAGCCCCCTTGGACTTAAGGGCCCTACTGTCCAGCAGCTGAAGTCTTAAATGCTGTATCAAAAGGTGCCGCTGAGTTGATCTGCATGGCTAAAGCTTCCCTCAGAACATAGGCCATTCCCACTCAAAGGGTAGAAAGAGAAAGACCCCACTCAGTTGAGGGACCCACTCTCAAGATGCAGACTTCATGGGGCACAGTGAGACCGTCATCTTACTGGGCGAACCCTGAAAGCTATGTTATGACTGGCATGCATCTTACTGCAGGAAAGTGGGAGGCCATGGCGAAGCCTGACAGCCATGTGTGCATGGAAGAAAAGAAATGTAGGTAAGGCTGAGCATCTTCTATTATCTGAATGCAGGAGTAGTAGGAGGCTGTGGCAAAGCCTGACGGCCATGGCACATGGGAAGAAATGAGTGTAGGTTCAGTTGAATGCTGAGTGAAACATCGAATGATAACTGGTACAGTGAATAAGACTGAATGATACAAGCTTGGACTGAATGATGAATGCATGCCAACCAGTTCCATAAGGCAGGTTAGTGTTAGGTGTTGATGCATAGTAAGTCAGGTAGGCTGAGGAAGTAGAAATAGCAAATGAAACTGCTAGGAAGAGCCAGAGGATATAGGAACCAAAATTAGGGAGCACAGCAGGTGAAGTGAACACAAAGAACTCAGAAGGGAGTGGCTGCCTGGCTGGGAACCAGGTGTGAACAGTTAACAATTGTAGTTGAACTAAGGGATTGCAAAAGGAATTAAAAACAGCAAAATGGGCCTGAATAGTACAAGTCAAACCAATAGGGATAGTAGGCTGCTAGGAAAACTAGAAAAGCCCCAAAAGAAGAAAAACAGAAAGAAATAAGGCACAGGAGCACAGGAGTGCAGCAGAAACAAATGACAGCGAGAAGCACAAACTGCAGCTGGAGAGGTAAAAAGAAAATACAGACCTAGGAAGCCAGAGAAGCACAAACCAACCAGAAAATTAAAAAGCACAAAGGGAAAGCAGGAAACAAACATCGCAGAAAACAGGGAGGGGGCAGTCCCTGGCATCGCCTCTGGCTGCAGCAAAGAAAAGGTGCTTCTGTGTGAGACTGGAAGGAGCGGACTTATAGCTCAAGCAGGGAATGTGGCTAGTTGCTCCCACCCATTAAACTACAGGCATAGCCTTTCTATTAAATATTGGACTCTTCACATGAACATTTATATGCCACTCACATGCCTTTGTTAAATATGATTGCCGTGTGCAATGCTCCTTGTATGCTATTTGCCTTGTCCAGTCGAGGAGCAGAATGTCATTTTCATAAGCCATGACATCAGTAAGAGCTCACATTCTGTTTGGAAATGTTTGCAATTTCATTCCATTCATTGATACCCAGCAGGCTAAAGTACATCAGGGTAGCAGACAGTGGACTAAGTTACGTATAAAGCTTGTGCTTATACCAAGGGGATGGTAGCATGGTAGCAAGGGGGAAGCCAGGAGTACTCAAGATGGCAAAGGCTATATGGTTTCCTGATGGCCTTTTGGTGTGAACCTCCTTGCTGTAATCCAAGGGTTCTCAGATGTTCAGAGCAGCATGTACAGCTAATGGCCACAGCAGTTTTGTTTACTCAACCACCACGTTAACCTAGTCCTCTGAAGATAGCTGTACCCTCCACAGCATCTCCCGATGTGCTCTGATATGAGCTTTTCTATCAGTTTATGCCAAACCTTAACATGTTTACCCTTTTCCTAGTTAACAGTCTGTACCTGTAACATAAAACTGAAATTTCTATTTTCTTTAAGGCTGAAAATGCTATTCCAGTAGCATAGAGAGCTCAAAGAAAGGCCTAAATGTTTGAATATTCTCAGCGTAGAAGGCAAACAGTCTTGGCAAGCATTATATTTTTTTAATCAACTTTTTGAATTGCTTCTCAGGCATTGGCTGTGATATTAGCTCAACTGTGTAAATGTTGATAGCATTTCATTATCAACTTTACTGCCTTCATGGATGTTCAGAAAAAAACTGCGTCTCATTTATTCTACCATTGTAAATGGAAAACGGGGCTGGCAGTATGGCTTAGAGGTTAGAGTAACGAGCTATGAGTGAGCTTGGTACATCCAGCAGAACTGGGTTTGATTCCCACAACCTCCAATTGCATACTGTGTGACTCAGAGCAAGTCACTTAACCTTCCCAGTGCTCCCAGGTCACCCCTGTAAACAGGCACTTATGCCTAGTAGGCCTCACCTGGTCACCCAAAGAATAAAACGAAAAAAAGTTTGGAAATACTGTAGTACTGTATTGATCTGTCTTTGAAGACAGCTTTATTAGCTGTATAATGTTATAAAACTGTTAAAAAAAATAAAAAATAAAAATAAAAATGCATTGCCATCAGCAGCCCAACCCCAAAACTAGACGTACTGACACATATTGGGTCCAGTACCTCCTGGCCCTACTACAGGGGTTACTGCCAGTACAGGACACCATCCTATGTTCAAGAGCACTGCTAAAAGAAAAAGTTTGAAGACTTGGACTTGGAAGTGAAGCAAGGTTTAGTAAGGTGGTTAGGTAACTGGCTAAGGGGGAGACAGCAAAGTGTAGTGGTTAAGGGAGTTAAATCAAGGCTATGGGAGGTCACAGATGGAGTGCCAGAGAGATCAGTACTGGGACCTGTCCTATTTAGTATGGGCATAACTGACACTGGGAAGGGAATCAGGGGAAAGATGCATCTCTGTGCTGATGACATTAAGCTATACAGCAGGATGAATCATGAGGAAGGGGTGTAGGAATTCCAAAAGGACCTGGAGAAGCTAGAGCAATGGTCTAAGGTCTGACAGCAAAGGTTCAATGCCCAGAAGTACAAAGCAATGCCCTTGGGCAGACTGAATCCACTTATAGAATATTGGTTGGGAGGAGTTAAGAGTGACCACTTCAATGGAGTAGAGGGATCTGGTGGGTCATAATCAGTGACCGTCAAAAAAAAAAGTCAATGCAACAAAGCACAGAGCAAGGCACTGAGGATGCTGGGTTGTACAGGGAAAACTTTTGACAGTAGAAGAGGTGAAGTGATTCTGCCACTGTACAGATCCTTGGTGAGGCTCCATAATTCTGAAGTCCTCGCCTAAGAAAGGACATTCACAGACTAGAGTTATACAGTGAAGGACCACCAAGATGAACCAGAGCCAGCAGGACAGATCCTGTGAGGAACAGCTTGAGGCCCTAAACATGTTTTCACAGGATGCCAGGCAGCAGCAGGGGGACATGACTGAGGCATATACGTTTCTCAGAGGTGTAAACAAGGCAAACATTGATGACCTGTTTATAAGACACAGGGATGCGGTCACTAGGAAGCATGACTGTAGGTTGGAGGGGCATGTTCAGGAGAAACTCAAGGAAGTTCTACTTAACACAGAGGGTGGAGAAACTGTGAAACAGACTGGTGGGGAATGTGGTAGGGGCATCTACTTATAACTAGATTAAGCATGGTTGGAACAGTGCAAGGGAACGCATAGTCCCCAGTGGGGCAGCAAGGGTTTGAGGGTGGGGCAAGGTGGTTGGGGAGGAAGATAGACCAACAGGACAGTAGGTCATTGGGGTGGGGTAATGTAGTAAGGGCAGACTCAATGAACCTTTGGTCTCCTTCAGACGTCAAATTGCCTGTTTCTGTTTCTAAGTGCTTCCACCCCTGACTGCATGTCTAGTGGAGGCTCATATCATACAGGCAACCTCTTTTTGGTGTAAAATGTTCCAAGCTACAGGATTTGCAGTTTGAGAAACCAGGTTGCCTGAGGAAGCTTAGCTTAACCAGTTGATCTGATAACTCAGTAGATCACATAACTTTTGTTACTACAACTTGTGTTTCCCATAAGTGCCCAGCAGTGGCTTACACTTTCAATGAACCCTGCTATAATATATTGGTTACTACTGTATATGGGGTCTGAAATCAGATTTCTAGAAAAACTCTAATTTGATGCAAAACCTATTAATAGCTATAGGAATATGTAAAGGTATTTTTTATTGATATGATCACTTACTGTAAATGTTTCTGTTGCTATGGTTTTGGTAATCTCCACCATCAACTTTCATTCTGAATATGAACCAAGCACAGTTTAGCTCTCTGTCATGTTCCTCTCAGGAAGTTCAAGAACCTGTTAGTCTATGTAGGGCACTGTACGTACAGTGGGCTCTGTTTGTCATATTTCTTATTCTATAAATTTTTTACTCAGAATAGCCCAGCTGACAGACATGCAACATTTCACCTTCAGTGTTGTCTTGATTTTATCTATTTTTATTGGAGGGTGTACTGAAGCACTGGGAGGTTAAGACACTTGATAAGTAAGTGATTTTGGTGGACTTGGAATCTGGATCCCCTGGTTCATAGTTTTGTGCCCTAAGCACTAGGCTACACTGCCTCCCTTTACTTTTTGCCTTTAGAACCCCAAAACATACAAGCAACAAGTGATAACCCTGAGACTAAAATCCTATAGTCTAAGTCAGTTCATCAGAATGTTTGTGTATGTTGAATGCCATTCTTTAGCATTACTAGTTGAAAGCAACTCACCCTACATTTTCATTTTCCATTCAACAGTACTGTTTTCAATGCTTCCAACAAACCCTCCACTGGTGCCTTACCCCACCTGGACTTACACAGAACATATCTTTCAATTTTATAATCTGTAGAAATTGAAGGGAAGGGATCATAATTCTTGGCTCAGAGGAGCTGGCTGCCAGATCTCATCCCCTTCCTGATACCTCTAATGAAAAGGTTCCACCCCTCTACCACCACCACACTTCAACATTTTGGGATGTAGTTTTTCGTAGATTATGGGGTGCACAATACTGAAATGAATGGGGTGAGTTTCAAAAAGCTTTTTGCCATATTTTATAAGTTCATGGGGGTCAATTCAAACCTATCGCTCAACTAACAGAAACCTTGTTTGTTGAGCAGTGGCTTCGAAGTGACCTTAGTGAACTTTAAAATGTGCTTTCTAATGCCCCATTCACTCTCAGGTGTATGCCCCACACTCTACAAGCAACTGCATCACAAAATGTCAGGCTGTCAGGGGAGTGGGGCAGAAGCTTTTCAGAACTAGCGGTGCCAGGAAGGGGAAGGATACTTGTGGCTGGCTCCTCCAAGCCAAGAATTAGTCCCTTCCCCTTCATTTTGTGCAGATCAGAAAACTGAAAAATATGGACTATGTAACTCCAGGTGGGATAAGGCACCAGTGGGAGGCTTAAGGACTTTTTGAAAAAAATTAGGAAATTGTGGCTCTTTAAGGATTACAGTTCCTTTTCTTAAAGAACTGTGTTCAATCTATAAGTCATTTTTCCCCAGTAGAAGCTGTTTTTTAAATACTGTTTCAAATTCTGTTATTGCTCTAGCTATCCAGGCTTTTTAACTATCCTAGTGGGTGTTTCCGATTTACATGCTGCTGGTAAGAACCATTTTAGAACTGTATCATGTAGTTTATGACCCTGTCCTACTGTTCTATTGTTGGCACAATGCATCCATGTTCTATTTCAGAACTCTGTGGCTGAGATGGACATAAACTACATCGTACAGTTCTAAAATGGCACAACACCAGAGTGCAAAGAAAAAACACCCAATGAGGTTACTAAAAAGCATGTGTAGCTGGAACAGTAACAGAAATTTAGTCAGTATCTAAAAAAACAGCTTCTATTGGGAAAAATTACTTACAGGTTCAGCACAGTCCTCCTTTAACATCTCATCCTAGTCTTAAGGGGAAAATAAACCTCCTTGTTTACATTGTTATTGTAATAGCAAATCTGAGCATGTGTGAAGTCTGTTCAGTATCTCCAATGTATTGCTTTGTGTGTTTGTTTTGAAATATTCCTATTTTTATGTTCATCCTTGCACTTCACATTGAACATGTTGGCATGATGGCTGCTTTCGAGAGGTGTATCACTGTCAGTCCAGTGCAGCACAGTCTGCAAGAGGCTCAACGGTGTCAGACCAATCACCAGCTAAGTTGATCATGACACTTTTCTGATCTTGCTGGGCAGAAATTTTGTGTAGTTCAAAGAAAAGAACTGGTGGAATCATAGGCAGCACTTTCTTTCGATCTGCATAATGCCACCCAGCAAGCATAATGATCAGCCTGTAGTTGTTCTCCCAACATAAAACAATCCCTCCCACCCTATGCCAAGTATCCTTCCAAACTCCCATTGCTTCTCCCTTCATAGTTGTCAGATGCCAGGGTGCCCAAACCCAGTGCCAGCTAGTACCCATCACCCCATTCATTTTCACTGTGTGACACTGTACAGCCGGCCCCCAGTGCCAGGAAAATTAACACCAACAGTGGGGTGCCCAATGCCCAGTGTCAGTACCTGAAATAAAGAAAACCATCCCTTGCGGTATTTTTATTATGTTTACACACACTGCAAAAAAAGAAAATTGTCCATCAATGTCTGTTGTCATGCTGGTACACTGCCTCCATTACCTTCTCACCACCTGACTCTCCCACACAGCGCCCACCCACCCTTACTTATAATTTTCAAAGACAGGGCTGCCCAATGCCCAGTGCTGGCTAGTACCCCCCACTCCACCCATATTCACTGTGCAACACCGTGGAGCCCACCCCTGCTGTCACCAAATGTAACACTACACTGAGGTGCCTAGTTCCCAGTGTTGGTACCTGAACTAAGGAAAACAGGCCTTCATAGCCTTTTGTTATTTTCATATACCCTGTGAAAAAGAAAATCACTCATCGATGTCTGTTGTGCTGCTGGCACACCGCCACTGCTACCCTTCCTCCACCTGACCCTCCCACTCAGCACCCACCACCCCACACACACACTCCCCTTGCTTACCTACTGGGAGTCCAATGCTGTAATCCTCTCTGGACCAGAGACATCTTTTCACTCCTCATTGCTGCACCAGGAACTGAGGAAATCAAGTATGCAGTTCAATGTATTTCAGTGGGTTTTGAACTTGTCCGCATCACTTGATCATTTCTGAATACTTTTCCACAGATTTTCAACATAGCCTTTTTGGGTCCCCACCTTATGAACAAGAGTGGTGAAATTATGCAAATCCACCCTGAAATATGATTTTGGGGTTGCTGCGTGAAATCATCTTTCGAGCAGAATTTGAACATTTTCTCTGCCAGTGTTCATGAGGTGGGATCATAAGAAGGCTATTTTGAAAATTTGGAGTAAAATCTTAAAAAACAAAGTTATGAAAGCATGTTGAAATTTTTCAATGCACACTCATAACTTTGGTAATTACAATATTTTGACCTCAAATTTTTGACATACCCATTTTTTTCACACCACATCCTTTCAAATCCTAGTCAAAATGTGTTTTCACACTTGTGGCATGAAATTACATTTTGGCCATTATTTCATTACATCTGTCACATTAAGGAGTGGTCATAAAAAGGCTGTGTTGAAAATTTGGCATCAAAATGTGAAAAAAACAACTACGTAATGAAGAAATGTTGAATTATTCCAACGTTTACACGTAACTTTATTTTTGCAGATTTTGGCCCCTACTGTTCAACATATTCCTTTTGTTGCTCTACCTCCTGAACATGACAGATGTCATTTTTCAGATCCCCTCCGAAGCTTGTTTTCACAGTCGCACTACAAAATCAACTTCTGGATGGGATTTAAACAATTCCACCTGTCTTGATCATAATGTCTAATGTCAGGTCATAAAAAGACTGTTGGAAATGTGGGATCAAAATGTGGGAGCCCACTGAAAATTGGATACTGCCTCCCAGCTGGCCTGTCCTAAGAAAATACAATCCAAAAATGTGTAAAAGCAGGACACCACTGAGAATGAGATATTGCATCTCATCTGGTCTATCCTGGGTAAATATATAGTAAAAATATGTACAAGCAAGACTTGGTACAACATCAATGCAAGCGGTGAACATTTGGTATTGACAAATGCTTGTTTATTTATCATTCCTTGTTAATGTTGCCTTTTTTCCCTGCCCAGTATTACTTTTTTAAGTACTCATGATTTCCAGAACACAGCGGCATCAGTTGAGTGAAGTTTTCCATACACAGCTTCTGCTCAACTGATGTTGGATTCCAGAACTGCTAAGTAATAAGACAAGAATTTGTCTCTTTCAGGACAGGATTCTGACAAGTCTTTATTTGAAGCTTTAATTACTCTAATACTCAAAGATGGTAAACCCCTTGATAGAACACAAAGCTATAGACCGATCTCCCTTCTTAATCAGGACCTCAAGATTCTCATTAAACTCCTTGTAGATCGATTAGGCCCTGTGTTACTGGATATCATAGGCCCGGAGCAAGTAGGCTTCATGAAAGCCAGATCCTCAGTAGACCACCGTAGAACCCTGTCGCATGTCTTCTCGGCTACCAGGCATGCTGATTTCCCCGCTGTTCTGGTCTCCCTGGTGGCTGAGAAGGCATTCAACAGGGTTGACTGGAACTTTTTATTTCAATCACTTCAGGCATTTGGATTTCCCCCTCTGTTTATAAAGTGGATAGCAGCGTTGTATAAATCCCCAACCGCACGCGTTGTCTGTTATGGGCTACTGTCCAACACTTTCACATTACATGCTGGAACCAGACAAGACTGCCCATTATCCCCCTTGCTGTTTAATATCTACTTAGAACCTCTTATCTGTAGGATTACAGCAAGCCCGGATGTCCAGGGTATAAATATTCACCATCAGATTGTTAAAGTCTCAGCTTATGCGGATGACATGCTCCTGCAACTATCCCACCCTAATACTTCAATACCTGCCCTGATTACAATCTTGGAAGAATTTAGCTCCATGTCCAACTACAAATTAAATAGAGACAAGACAGTGGTTTTTCCCTTAAATTACAAAGCGATGAAAATGGAAGCTTTAACAGCAGGCTTTTCCTGGCAGACCAAATTCTTGAGATACCTGAGAATTAACCTGTCAAGAGACCCCAATAGATTTATAAAATTAAACCTGGATCCATTAATTTCTGTTATTAGACAGGATCTTAATAGATGGGCGCTACTTCCCCTTTCTCTCTGGGGAAAAATTAATATAGTCAAAATGAATATTTTTCCCTGGTTATTTTATCCAATTAGTCTTTCAAATGTCTGGTTGTCTCTGGCATGGTTTAACAGGATACAGAAGATAATCACAGACTTTATTTGGGTGTTAAGAAACCCCAGATAAGTTATAACAAGCTTTCGGCCTCGAAAGTGAAAGGGGGACTACGCTTCCGCATATCAGGCTATATTATTGGGCCAGCCATGCAAGCAAGTACCTATGATGGCTTCTACCAGAACACTCTCCAACATCACATTCCTTTACCCCCATATGGCTCAAAATAGAACGTACCCTAATAAAAGCAAATGGACTATCCCCATTTGCACTTTTGCACATAAACTTAAAATCTTTGCCCCCATTGCTCAAAGGTACCCCTATTGCATTATCCATTAGAGTTCACTTTCAACTGTGTTCTTGTCTGAAATATAAGCACATTATAGATCTTTCTCAACCCGAATCTCACTATTGATGGTAAATCTTTTCAGTTGAAATGGATCTCCCAATTAGGAGGTCACCCCCTCAATTTCTTTATTCAGTATGATGGTTCTTAGTTAACCACACCTGAAATTTTACATAAAGCCCATATTCCAAATTCTGTTATCTTTAAAATATTCCAGCTACATTACCTGGTTGTGAAATCTTTTGGTTCTGTTCCACTGGTACCCCCAAGCCCATTCTGCATGATAGAACTGATTCCCATTGCGGATCTTCCCCATGCTGTGTCTAGGATGTATGGAATAATACACAACTGGAAATGGCCTGATAGTTTTGGCCCGACTTAATTTTGGTCTTCTCTTTTTCCTCATCAGGAAATTACTTGGCCCTCTCTGTGGTTGAACTGTCATTAAGTATGTTAAACAAGATGAGCTCCGGTTAATACAGTTTAAAATCTTGCATAACTTCTATTACTCACCTCAGACATTGGCTGGGTTGGGACTCCTATCTTCTTCCACATGCACTCATTGCTAGCAGAATGAGGGTAATCTACTGCATATTTTCTGGTCATGTCCCAAGATAGTCCCCCTTTGGAATGTGATTCGACAAAAGGCCAACCCCCTATTAAGCTTATTAGACCTCTTCTCTCCTGAAATATGTATACTGGGGGATCTTTCTTCTGTCACAGTCACTAACAGAAACTATCACATAACCCTTATAGCTATGTCGGTCAAGAATCTGGTCTTGCGTCATTGGAAAGATATGACTGACATCACTTATTGTGAGTGGTTACAGGAATTGCTGGCAAATCTGAGAATGGAAAAGACAATTGCTAGTCTACATGATCAGTCTCAGAAATTTCACAAAGTTTGGGGCCTGCTTGTGGCATTGTACTCGCTCCAATCACCATAAAGGTTTTTCTCTTTCCAGTAGATAGTTTACCCTGTGTGAAGGGATGGAAATAGGGAGAGAGGGATGGGGGAGAGTTGATCTAATTACTAGTATGTATTACTGTGTCACTTGTTTGTATGTATTATTGGATCTTCTCTCTGTAACTGTATAAAAATTAATAAAATTTGAATTGCAAAAAAAAAGACAAGAATTTGTCAATGCTGAATGTTCATTTGCATGCTGTTGTACTGGTTCCTGCTTGTACACATTTTTATGATATATTTACCCAAGACTGACCAGATGAGATGTAATATATAATTTGCAATTAGTTCATATCTTGTTTTTAGTGTGGTCCTGCATTTATAATGTATTTTTCTAGGACAGATCAGCTTAGATGCAACATTTCCTTTTCAGTGAGGTTCTGTTGTAGTGTCATGTTTTTACAGTTCTACAATATAAATACCCAGGCTAACTCAGCCGAGATACAATATATTATTTTCAATGGGGTCCTGCTTTGACACATTTTTGTACTGCATCTGCTCAGGACATCACAACTCAGATGTGTCTTGTTTTCGGTGGAATCCTGATTTTCCCAGTTTGTACCCTGTATTTATCCAGGATAGCACAGCCAACATGCAATATCTAGTTTCAACTGAGACCTGCTTTTACCAATTTTTATAATGTATTTACCCAGGATAGTCCAACAGAAAGGCAAGTTACATTTTCAGTGGGATCCAGCTTTTACAATGCATTTTTCTCAGGAGAGAACAGCAAGATACACAGTTCAGTGGAAGGTACTGCTGTACTGTGATGCAGCTTTTGCATTTTTGCTGTATATTTACCCAGGAATAGACCAGATGAGATGCAATATTTCATTTTCAGTGGTGTCCTGCTTGTACACATTTTTAGATTGTATTTAACCAGTATAGGCCAATTAAGAGGCAGTATCTAATTTCAGTGGATTCCAACATTTTGAACCCAAATTTCCAACATGGACTTTTAATGAGACCTGGGCCTAGATATTCAAACTGCGCCCAAAAAGTGCGCAACAGGAGGAGCAAGCGCAAGTCCACTGCGCCCATGCTCAAGAAGTGCGATATTCAAAAACTGCGAAGGCCAAGATGCGCCTATGGCTGACGACTGAATATCGCACCACCTGTGCCATAGCACAACTAGGGATGTGAAGCTGAGCATATCTGATGCGCCATAGCGCAACAAGGGATGCTCAGCGGAGCAGTCCAGATGCACCATAGCGCAACCAGGGATGCCTCCTGCAGCAGGGCAGCAATGCAACAGCATTACCAGGGATGCAGGGGCCCATGACCCATGCCACAGATGGGCAGAGGAACACACAGCAGAACAGACATCGTCCCCCACACCCCATGCACTGCACTACCGGGGAGAGCTGGAATAACCACTGGCCCATGGATACCAGCAACCAACCCACAGCCGGGCCATGGTGCCCCAGCTCACCCCCTGGCAAGCTGTGACTGGCACACAAGGAGGGCTGACCACCCCATACCACACCACACCATCCCACCAATGCAGAGCACACCCTGCACCATGATACCCATACACCCTGCCCAGGAGTAGCACCCAACAGTGCAGGACACCCCATACATGCTACCACCCCCACTGTGACAATGCAACCCTGTGCACCATGGAGCCATGCAAGGCAGCCCCACCATGAGCACCCTGCAGCAGGCGGCAGCAGACAGCAATGCAACAGATGCATACACAGTGCCACCCTGCATGTCACCCCCGAGGTACAGCTGAGAGACCAACCATGCGTCAGCACACGAGGTACCCCACATGCGACAGAGCATGCCTCGGACCCCACCTCCAGTGGTACAGCACCCTGCACAACCTCCCAAGAACACATCCCATCCCAGCACTGGCCACAAAAGCCAGCACAGACACGCACAGTGTAGCATGGAGGCATGCACCACACAGGATGCAACACAGTGCATGGACAAACACCCACCCATGCCCAAGGGCACACCAACACAGGGACACAGTAGCGGGTCAACCAAGCCACTGGCATGTGGCCACGGCTGACGTGTACATGGCCAGCACCCTACATTGCACAGGTGTGCCAGCCACCTCGCAGGCACCATGAAGATGTATGCCACCAGCATGCTGCCGGAGCACAAGTGACAGACACTGGAGCACATCCCCTGCAACAGACACAAGCGACAGCATGGAGGGGGGACAACAACAGCAGAGGCCACAGTGCCACCGGAGGCAGACGTGCACCATACTGGTGATGGCAGGCAACCTGGCATTGTGCCAGGTACAGTTGTTATCCAGCATGGACAGCCACCACTGACACACCAGCAGACCGTGCACATCACAGACATGCAAGGGTGTCAGCTGCACAGGCCATGGATGATCTGACAGGGATGCCATGCACACAGTGCAGGCCCCATGGACCACTGCTCACAGGCATCCAGTGCACAGAGTACACCACACAAACCACAGACACTGACTGATCCCCCTGCCCACACCATAGATGGTTTACCTCTGCACACACACACACACACACACGCACATGCCCATGCGTGCACCACCCCTGACGCCATGCACACCACTGCAGCTGAGCACCTGTAGCTTGTTGCAAATCAGAGACCACCACAGTTGTCATAACAAAATGCATATATTTAAAAGATGTAAAGAAAAACTATATACAATTATATACAAGGGGGGGAAGGGCCACATAACAGGCGGGGGTGGGTAAGGGGCAGGGGTGAACATATGGGAAAGGGAAGAAGGGGTGTGAGGGTGGCTCAAAGGGGGGAAGGTGGTAGTCGGGGCATGGGGACATCAACGGCCGCCCCAGTCCCCCTCCTCATGGTGCCGATGTGTGCTCCTCCGTCTCCTCCTCACCCCGTGGTGGTGGATCCTCTGAAGGAGCTGCAAGGTCTCCCTCACCACCTGGAGCAGCTCGCGTAGACTCTGCTGGATTTCCTGGAGTTGCCGTCCACCTAGGACGAGGGAGCAGAGTCAATAGGTGTGACTGCCCAGCCCCCTGCAGCCCACCCATTGTGCATGGCATACAGCCATGTGCCACGCCCCTGTGATGGTGAGCGACCACCCACAGTGACCGTGTCCACAAGACCTGCCTACCCAGACAGCCACAGCCATGTGGACCACTGCACACACCCACTGCCCATGTCCTGCACAGCACCACCATGGCTGTACAATGACTTGGCTATGCAGTGTGAAGGCAGTGCCACAGCCATGTGCCCGGTGCACGCATGTACCACCATTGACGCACTCCCAGACATAGCATCATTGGCACAATGGTGGCCCTGCTTTGCCTCCCGTGCACAGCATGTCAGCAGCACGGCAGGTGCCTGCATCATCAACCCGGGCATGCGCAGTTAGGTGTGTACTGCACATGTCACAGAACCGCACCCTTGGCTCAGCACATTCAACACAATTGCGCAAAGCACAACAGCGTGATATTCAGCCAGCATATGCAGATCATCTAATCAGCCATTCAATGGCGCAGTCACTGCATTTGCATCCACTTAAAGATGCGCCTCACCTCATTTGCATGGGTTGCACTATAAAAATGCAACATTGGGCTGCACTGGCCATAGTCGGTTACTGCAGTCTATTGCGGTGAGTTGCATGCTGTTTGGGAGTGTGGACTGTGGTGTTTGGGACATGCATGGGACTGCACAGTCACAGGTAACACCTGTCATTCTCACAGGATGAATCATGACCGATCGTGTGGTGGAGGAAGAGGAACAGAGTCTTGGGAGGAAGAGGAGGCCAAACTTTACAAAGGCCGAGACAGATGCCCTGTTTGAGGCCTACCTCGACCAGGAGCCGCTTCGCAGCGGATGCCAGGAAACACCATAGGCCCATGCTGTTGCATGGAAAGAGGTGGCGCATGCTGTCTACCTGCATGGCAGCCACCAGCGCTCCGTGCAGGAGTGCAAAAAGAAGATGGGCACGGACAGGAGGAGAATTAAAGAGAAGGTGGCTGCCATCAGGGCAGCATGGTCTGCGACTGGTGGGGACAGTCGGAGGTGCAACACCTGACCCCACAGGAAGAGCGGGTTGCTGGCAGCATGCAGCGTTGCGCCATTGAGGGTGTTCTGGGTGGTGGATTCCAGATGGGTGGTAGCCCGTCACTGCATGGTAGGTCATGTTCTGTCTATTGGGGGGGGACAGGGTAGGTCACATGCAGTAATGCTACTTTTTTTCCCTTACAGCTCCTGAGCGTCTGCATGGGTCAGCGGTGGTGGGCTTCTCCACTGAGGCCAGTAACATGGAGATGGAGGAGGGCCCATCCACCTCCACAGGAATATGGGGGTCAGGGCAACAGTGGGCCCGCCTGAACTTCTGGACTGATGTTGGTGGAGCAGGTGCGGAGGAGGCCCTGCCCGTGTCCCAGCGTCCATGGATGCCAGCATGCTGAGACTCGGGCTGGTGCCAGATCCATCACCGATGATGATGGAGCTAACGTCATGGGCAGTGACATGTGTGTGCCACAGGATGGCCACACAGCAGGTGACATCGTGGCCATGGCTGTGGGTGGTGCCGCCATGGAGGTCTGCGTGTTATCACAGTCCCAGCCTGTGCCTGTCTGCACCAGTGGGGCAGCACTGGTGTGTGTCTAGGACAGCGGGACTGTTGCGGCCACTGCAGTGGCACCATTGAGCCCTGGAAAGTGGCAGCCAGAGGGGCAGCATCAGCAATCGGACAATGGCCATGGGGGTACAGTGTCAGGGGGTGGCATCAATGCACTGCCTGTGGACATGCCCAGGCCTGGCCCCGGTGTGCAGCACCCACCCTCAAGGGATGATGAGTATCAGGGCCGTGAACACCTTGAGAGACAGCATGCCGATCAGGCAGATGACCTCTTAGATGAGCACACCCACATACTGCAAGCATCAGTCAATCAGCAGATGCGGCTTGTGACGACGGTGGATGCACTGAGTGTGGCTCTGCACCAGGCAGAGGAGCAGTGCAGCAGAGACACCGCTCTGCTCCTGGCAGGGATAGACCGGTTGCAGGAGGATGTGATCGCTGCCATTGACAGGCAGACACAGGCATTCACAGCTGTCATGGTCACATTGGGCACACAGTTATTTGCCAGTGCATCGCAGACACCACGCAGTGCAATGTCCACCCCCCATTCCTGGCGACGTGCGACACCATCCTTGTCGACACCGGGTTCGGCTGTGGGCATCCTGAGCGCATCTGGCGCAGGCATGTTCAGTGTGCTGCAGACCCCTGCACGAGCACGGTCACATTCACACAGTGGAACCCCTGGGGGACCGTCGGTGCCACCCCATGAGGCCAGTGGTCAGCCTGTCACTGCTGGCAGGTCTCGGCAGGGCCGCCCAGGCATCCGTGGTGGCCGTGGCATTGTGGCGCATGACTGACCTATCTTCCAGCATGGCTACTGTCTGATACTGCCCTGTGTGCATTGTGTCGTTCAGTGGGCAATGCACGGGTGGGGTACCCGGCCCTGCACGCACACACACGTTCCATCTGCACACCCTCCTGGCTGCTGTCCACTGTGGCGTGTGCATGAAGATGCTTGTGTTGCACTGTATGCCACTGTGCAGTGGTGCCCAGCATCTGACACATGCACAATGACAGGCAGTGGGCGTGGTGGTCTGTGGACATGTGTGTGGCTAGGGGTAGAGGTCTGGGTCAGCATGCATCCTACCCTTTGTGCATGTCTTGTGAGGTGTGTGTGTTTGTGTGTGTGTGTGCGTGTGTGTGTGTGTGTGTGTGTATGACCGCGTGCCATGTTAGACCTCGCCCATCCCTGGCGGTGTGTGTGGTTCCATGCTCGGACACTTCCCTTAACAGCATGCACCCCCGGTGTGTATCCATGCGTGTTTGTGGGTTGTGCCTTTTCCACTGGTGGTTGCACATGGCTCCATGACTTACCTGGGTTGGCTGAAGTGCTCCTCTGTGATGGTGTCCCGGTGCAGCTGTGCCAGCCAGAGCAGTCGGGGGTCCCATCGCCCAAGAGGAGGCTGCTCACCACCATCATCACCAGCATCCTCATCATCCCCCATTTCTGTCCCCCTCTTCAACCTGTACAGCTATCCCACAGTCGTTGGCCATGTTGTACAGGATGCAACAGGCCAGGAATAGCCCGCAGGCCTTTGAGGGGTTGTACTGTAGGGCACCGCCGCCGGAGGTGTCCAGGCAACAGAAATGTGCCTTCAACATCCCGAACACCCATTCGATAACATTGCATGTGGTGGCATGTGCCTCATTGTAGCATTGCTGTGATGGGGTCGCGGGCCGACGGTATGGTGTGAGCAGCCAGGGACGGAGTGGGTATCCACTGTCACCTGTATGTAGAGGGTGGAGGTTAGTTTGGTGATCAGCATCACCCTGCCTTGGGCCATGTAGGCCACTACCCATGTCACCTCTGACCATGCCCCTCCCAAGCTCTATGTTTGTCCATGTGGTTTGCATACTCACCCACTAAGTGGCCAGTGGGGATGTCCCCACTCCTGAATCTGTGGCACAGTGCTGAATGGTGCCAGATGAAGGCATCATGTGCTCCCCCCAGGGTGCGTGGCACAGACATTGATTATGCGCCCCTGGCATCACACACCACCTGGCAGTTGATGCTTGCATAGCCCTTCTGATTGATATATGCGGCCTCCTAGGGGCCATGTGGTGTGTGGATGGCCACATGGGTGCAGTCTATTGCCCCTAGCATGCCAGGCATAGGTACTACCCTGTGGAACTCCTGTATGTTTGCTGTGCACTCCGCCGGTGTGCTGGGGAAATGGATGTACTCCGCAGCATGTGGCAGCAGTGCACTGAGGAATTGGGTGAGGTGGCGTACGCGGCTGACTGGGTTATGCCTGTGGTGTCCTCTGTTGGTCTCTGGAAGGTACCTGTGGTGAGCAAGCACATGCAAGCTGTCACTTTAGTCTCCACTGACAGAGCATAGCTCCATCGTGTGGGTGCCTGCATCACATCACTGCACAGCTCACAGAGCTGCCTCAGAATTGCCCGATTCAGGTGGTAGTAGCCTATGATCTCAGTATCGCTGTACAGCTCGAAGCTGGTTCAGGCTCGGTACTGCCTGTTGGGGGCATACCGCCGACGGGCCCTTCCATGGCCATGCCCCGCTGCTGCCTGCCTTCTCACCCCCCTCATTACTGCCTCCATCTGGATGGTGGCACTGGCCATGTCCAAGGCTTGTGTCCCCCCCCCGGCAGCTGTTTCTGTGCTCCCCCCACTGTCCTGGCTGCTACTTCCCCTGCACCGGGAACACCTTCCTGTGGTGGCCTCAGTGCTGTGTGGCACTTCCCCCTTCTGCACTGGCTGTGGCTGTGGCTCCCCACACCTTCCCTGTGCCTGTGGGTTCAGGGTGCCCTTTCCCTGTCCTTCCCTGTGTGTCCCTCCTGCCCTGTTTGTCTACCTATCGGTCAGCCACATGTGCCTTCCCTGTAGCGTTCTTGCGCCTCTCCCTTGTTCCTTTTTATTTTGGCTCATTTCCGCTATCGAGCAACTTCCGCTTGCTCTCCTATTGCGCATGGCGCATGTTGCTGAATATTGCACTGCGCCATTTATGCATGGTTCCTCCCCCTTCAGTTGCGCATGCATTCATTATCATTGCACTCTTGCTCAGCATGATTTGGGGGGCGCATCTGCCTCCCGCTGAATATCGCAAAATGGCGCATTTTCGGACTTGCGCTGGAGCAACCCTATTGCGCATGGTGCAACCCTTTTGAATATCTGGGCCCCGATGTTATGATCAGGACAGGTGGACACTAGAATTTTGTAAGTCCCATTTGAAAATGTATTTTGCAGTGCAACTGTGAAAACGTTTTGTAGGGGAATTGAAACATTACACCTGTCATGTTCATGAATTGGGATAACACAAGGGATATGTTGAACATTAGGGGCCAAAATCTGCAATAATAAAGTTATGAGTAAATGTAGGAACAATTCAATGTTTCTTCATAATTTTTTTTTTTTTATTTTGACCTCACATTATTAACATTGTCTTTTTATGACCCCATGTTATGATCAAGACAGATGGAGTTTTGTTAAATGCAGCCCTAAAGGTGGTTTCGCAGAGGAACTGTGAAAACATGTTTCAAAGAGGATTTGAAAAATGACACCTGTCATGTTCATCAGATCAGGTAACAAAAGGGCTATGGAACTATACTGTATGCACACTTGGGGCCAAAATCTGCAAAAATCAAAAACTCAACATTTCCTCATAACTTTGTTATTTTTTGACATTTTGCTCCCTCATTTTCAACGCTGTCTTTTTATGACCCCACTTTATGATCATGGCAGGTGAAAGTTTTGAAATCTGTTTCAAAAGGAGCCCTCATGGATCATATTCAAAAACATGTTTGGAGGAGATCTGAAAAATGACACCTGTCAGGTCCATGAGGTGGGGGCCAAAATCTGCACACATCACAATGTTATGAGTAAACATTGAAAACATTCAACATTTCTTCATAACATTGTTATTTTGTGATATTTTGACCCCACATTTTCAACATAGGCTTTTTATGACCCCACCCATGAACCAAGTAAGTGAAAACGTTCAATTCCTGCCTGAAAGGTGATTCCGCAAAGCAACTGCAAAACCACTTTTTGAGGTGGATTTGAAAAACTTTACCTAACTTATTAATGAGGTGGGGTCCCAAAAAGGCAATGTTGAAAATTTAGGAGCAACATTTTTTTATCACATCATTTGCCACCACCTCCATGGACCTGGCTGGGGCTACGACCCCCCAGCATAGGGATACATCCTCCGGCTCATCAGGGCCATCATGGGTCCTGCTGGGTCCCAGTATTTTTCCTCTGTTTTCTTCCCCATGCCCACACCCATGCAATGGGTGCAGCAGCTGCCTCCACCTCCACAGAGACAGCCAAGCACCCTGGGCATGGGCAAAACCTCTCTTGTTGTGTTGACGTATGCAGCACAAACCCTCCACCCTGAGGAAGGAGAGCAGTCCTCCGGACACTCAATCCTTACCTCCCCAGCTGACCCCCAAACAACCCGAGTCTGTTCCCAAACCCGGGTCACCAGGCGTGGCATGAGGTGTGGCATCCAGCGCCTCAATCCTCAGCACCACCGGGCTGGCTAGGGGCAACATTTAAAAAAATGTCCAAGATAAGAGTACAAGTTCAAGAGCACTGAAACATATTGGCTGTAGCTTACCTGATTTTCTTAGTTCACAGTCTGGCATTGAAGACTGAAGACCTGTCTCTGGTCCAGAGAGGATCATGACATTGGACCCCTGGTAGGTAGGTAAGTAAGGTGTGGGGGGGGTTGTGATAGGGGGTGCTGATTTAGGGATCAGGTGGGGGGACAGTAACAGCAATGGGGTGGTGAGGGCAGCAGGGGCAGTGAGGAGCAGCAGTGGCACCAGACATCGATGGACCATTTTCTTTTGTACAGGGTGTAAAAATAAAAAAATAAAAAAACACATCGAGGGATGGTTTTCTTTATTTTAGGTACCAACACTGGAGATTGGGTACCCCAGTGTTGAGTTCATAGTTACAGGGCACATGAAGTAGTGGGGAGGTGGGAGGGATACTTGCTAGAGGGTAGGACCTTTTTAAAAGGGACACGGGCATGGGTAGCAAACAGAAAAGTGGGAGGGATACTTGACAGATGGTGGGATTGTTTAAAATAAGCAAATGGATATTGAGCAGGGGTTTGCACAGTCAGTTGCATTGCAGGCTGAGGATGAGGTACAGCCTGAGCATGACTCTGATCAGCTGCCTGTTGGGCAGCATCATGCAGATCAAAACAAAAAGCCACCCTGTGATACAGGCAGCTCTTTTCTCTGAACTTCATGAAGTTTCTGCCCAGCAAGCCCAGAAGAGTGTTATGATCAGCCTGGCTGATGACTGATCTGACGCTGTTGAGCCCATTGCAAACTGCCCTGCACTGGACCAACAGTGACACACTTCTCAAATCCGCTACCATAGCAGTATGTTAGCTTTCCACAAGCATGAACATAAAAATGAATACTGGATGTGCAAAAGTCTGCAACAACGGACCCTATATGAAGAAAAAAATAGGACTATTTCAAAACAAACACACAACGCAACATACAGGGGATTAAACAGACTTCACACATGGACAGATTTACAATTATATTGGAATACATAAACAACAGTGTTTATGTTCCATTTAACATCTCAGCCCAGATCAGTCCCTCAATCTTTTATACCTTACCTATAAAAGAAAATGCAATTGAAAAGAACTAAAATGAAGTACAGCACCATGTTTTATCCACTGAATGCATTTAGAATACTCAGCTGCTAGCACACTAGCAAAACTGTGAAGGCAGTGTGGCCTAGTGGTTAGAGCATGGCCTTGGAAACCAGGAGGCCATTGGTTCAAACCCCACAACAGCCAAATAATCTCTGCATGAACTTGTGCAAGTCATTTAACCTCTCAGAAGTCTAAAATCCCTAGCTGAGGCAGTGAGTAGAAGCAAGACCCCTCTGAACACAAGATGCTGCATCTCAGCTGGGCTATCCTAGGTGAAGAAACAATATTTCAATGCTTTGTGAATAGTACCAGTGCTTGTGTATACTGTTTAAGTTTTGGACTTTTGCTATTCCCACCCTTGGTAGGGAAGCCAGGCAGTGCGTAGGGAATAGAGGGCCCAGAACCAAGGGTGAGTAGAGTGCCAGAAGAGGAGGAGGATGGGGAGTATGGTGGGTATGTCGAAACATGCTACGTGTAGGCTGTATGGGAGAGGCTGCTTTTATTTGGAATGTGGGAGGAGCTATTCCTCCACATGGAACCTCAGGCTTCAGCCCTCCCATTTCAAGGTGTTGTGAATAGTACCAGTGCCTGTGTATACTTTTTAAGTTTCGGCCTGTCTCTATTCCCTCCTTGGTGGGGAAGTCAGGCAGTGTGTAGGGAATAGAGGGCCCAAAAAGATTACCTCCTCCAACTCATGGAGAGTGTAACCAGAAGCACACAGGAGAGGAAAAAACCCTTTAGAGGAAACCTCTAAGGACCCATGGCTACTGACCTGTCCATCCTCTGGGCAAACTAAGAGAAGATGATCCTAAATGCTTGTCTGATTTCTGCTTCTTGATTAGGGATGTATGATTCAAAGGCTGATGAAGTCCATCTTCCCAGTCTCTTGACGATATGTGCAGGAATATTACTCTGATGCTGAAGAAGCTGCTCCAATTTGAAAAGATTGTCCTGAAAAAGAATAAGGATTGAGCCCAAGGCACTGCAGGAGAGTCCTGATGTGTTGTAGGAACCATTTTGTTGTCATAGCTGTTTGGTTATTGGAAATCACAGAGACAAGATAGGAAGCCGCACCAAGTTCAGTCTGGTTCTATAACAAACAAAGAAATCAGCAAAACAAAAGGTCAGCACCCAGACTTATGGAAAAATATCAAAACATGTTTATTAAAGAACAAAGCACAAGTGCAAAGTGCAGAAAGCTTTAGCTGGCTCTTATGCCATTATGGCAGCAATAACAGGCAGTGAGTAAAAAAACTCTTATATTTCGCTCGGCCTTCACTGAGCTTTCTCAGAGATGGCTTAACAGTGAAACACCACAGTTTATATACACATATAACCTTGTGCTTATGTGACACTGTTTGTGTTAAAAACAATCACACAATTTAACAACTAATGATTTAAAACAGCAGATAGTCATTTGGTGATCAGTGTTTGAATGGACTAATATGGAATCATTCATTAAACACCTAGTAAAATCCTGGCATGTATTAAATACCTAATTTATATATACTTAGGATCATATTGAGTGATCTGACAAGGACTATATCTCAATTTATTTGTTAACCCTCGCCAATAGATGGTACCATATGGGACCATTTATGTATGTTATTCCACCAATAGTCACAGCCATACAATTTACAAAAAAGCTGCCAGGTCAATATTATCATTAACACCCAAGCCCTCCTTTGCATTTAAAACAAAAATCCAAATGCTCTCGCGCTGTCCAATCAATTGCTTGATGTTTCCTACCCTTGGTCCCACTATTACCCTTTCATGTCCTACAAATCTGATGTCACATTTTATATTGCTATTTCTGCAACTATTATGTTGCACTATAGCATAAGTCATGTCATTTATTTCAAGTGCTCTTAGATACTCCCCCATTCTTACACAAAATTCCCTAGTGATTCTTTCAATATAGTAGAAGCCACATGAACATTGTAGCATGTATACCACCCCTGTAGTATTGCACAAAATCAGATCTTTTATTTTAAACACCCTGCCCAATACTGGACTTGTAAATGTATGTAAATGTAGAGCAGAATTTACACTTTCCACATCTTTTAGTGCCACTAGGTGGTGTCACTGACCACAATGTACTTGTTTTTTTCATGGGGGGATGTAGGAGTTAGCTACCTTTTCTTTAATGGTTGGAGCACATTTGCAAATCATCTTAGGTCCTGTACCTGCATACATTTTTAATCTCTCATGGGTATGTAGGATCCCCCAGTTAGTCATGAGAATCTCCTTACATTGAACACTCCTAGTATTGTATCTGGTCACAAAACCAATTTAATTTCATCTTGTTTGCTCACTGTTGGTTAGCTTTTTATCAATCAATGTGTCAGTTCGTGCCATGTTATTCACAACACTGACAGCACCATCACTTGTAACCTGCCTGTACCCCCTCTGTTGAAAACGCTGTGTCTGAAGATCCCTATTAATCTCAAGTCAAAATCTTCCCTGGTTGTACAGTTTCTCAGTGTTCTGATCAATTGGCCTTTTAGTATGTTCTTCGGTATATGTCTTGGGTGAAAGCTACTGGCCAAAGGCAAACTATTGCGATCTGTGGGCTTGGTAAATAGAGATGTACCTATATTTCCCCCACCCATCTTAAAAATCCTTAAATCCAAGAAGTGTATCTCTTTATCACTGATATGTGCTTTAAACCATAAATTCTGATTTGTGCAATGTAACCAGTCAACAAACTCAAAGAACATACCCCTTGAGCCTTTCCATACGATAAATACTGTATATTGGCCGGGATATTCAGGCTGTGCCAGAATGATGCACAATAGAGGAGCAGGCGCAAGTCCAGTGCACCATGGTGCAATGGGCGCAATATTCAAACCATGTGCAGGACAAGGTGCGCCTGCACCATGCAGCTGAATATCACCTCGATGCACCATAGTGCAATGAGGAATGCGCAACGGGGCAGGGATGCTGCACAATAGCGCCCCTAGGGATGCGCAGGGACAAAGCCAGGAATCAGCTGAGCAGCAACCAAGGATGTGCAAGGTGCAGAGGAGCATGCACCAGGACAGACAGCCCCAGCCCCCCCCACACCCAACCAGGGCAAGACCCCTAGAGGTGGACCCAGTACCCTATGAGCAGCCCAGCCAGATGGGTGCAAAAGGGACCACCGACCTTTGAACCACCAGCAGATGTGCACCAGGAGACCCCAGTCACTGGGCACGGCACCTCTGGACCGTCCGCCGGCCAACAGGGACCAGGACATAATGATGGCCAAGCCCCACCCATGCCACGTCCCCATCCCAACGATGCCCCCCAGGACAGTGCGTCTGAGACACCTAGCCCAGATGTGTGACCAAACAGTACACGGCAATGAAGGCAGTCCACCACCCCCATACCTATGCATCCAGTCACCTTGGAGCACATTGCACACCCAGCACATCACCACTGTGACCACACAACGCAGGCGGTGGGACCATCCACTAACACTACCACAACGCACACAAGACCCTCCACCATGTCCCCAGTGGAGACACAGCAAGGTGGGTGACCCAGCACCAGTACCCGAGGGAACCCACATGTGACCAGGTCCACCACGGATGGCACCACATGTAGGAAGGTCCCTGAACACAGCAGCAGAGCAAAGGCCCACACCCATGCACCAACCCCTGCCACAGCACCGATCCCACAAGGCAACACAGCACCCTCCCGTGGGGCATGGAGGCATGCACCAAACAGGAAACAACACAGGGCACACCCAAAGCCCCCAGACCTGGTCCCATGGGTACCCCGCGGCAAGCATCCCATCAAAGCTGTGCGATAGGCACTGCTGGTGTGAATCCCATGGTGCCATGTAACCCGCAGGCTGCCTGCCAACAGGCAGCTGTTGAGCCTGCCATGTAGCAGGCACCCCATGAGCCCGCACACACTGACGGCAGGCACATGGGCCTGGGTCAACCCACAGCCACCTGTCCACCACTTGCATGCAGTGGATCCCCATGTGACAGCCACCGGCCCACAGACACCACCCCATTCCACATGGACAGAATGAAGGGGGCTTCCAGTGGCACTGCCTACAGTGGCAACAGGGACGACAGGCCGATAGGCATGGGTTTGGAGTGCCAGCTGCCGGGCGCCGTGTCAGCAAGGTGACAGGTACGGCATGCCCCCTGAAGGCACGCTGGCAGGTGAGCATGTGGCAGCAGTAGCCACACGACCGTGCGGATCCTAGTGGCGCATGTAGGTGGGGCAGTGGCATTGGCCACAGTCACACAGGCAATGGTCACACTGACAGGGAAACCCAGGAAATACCACATGCACCACAGCCAGCATCACACAGGTGAACAGTGCACAGGGCACACCACACAAGCCCTATATAGATAGTCCATGGCCCCCAACTACACCTGTGGAGGAGCACCACCAGGCACACCCATGTCCACCCCAGCCCCACCACACAGCAGCCATGAACCACTACAGCAAGGCCCCATGCGCCAGCTGCATATCAGAGACAGACATGGATGTAAATAGAAATGTATGTAATAGTACAACAACAAGGGAACAAAACCTATTTACAGATATGTACATCAGAGGAGGGGTATGGGAAGGATGCTACATGGGGGGGAGGGGAAAAGGTCAGGGGACATGGGGAAAGGCAATGGTAGGGGTCAAGGGTGTGTGGGGAATAGTCCAAGTGGGTAAGGGCAAAGATGCGGGCCATCAGGCCTAATGGTGGCTCCAGTCCTTCGGTACCACCCTCCGGTGCCTGTGGTGCCTCCTCCCGGACGTCTGGTCATGTGGCTCAAGCAGTTCCAGTGTGGCCCTCACCACCTGCAGGGGCTCCTGGAGGGTACTCTCCACCACCTCCCAGTGATGACCACCTAGAACAAGGGAGCGGAAACAGTATGAGTGCCTGGCCAGGATAACAGAGCCAACCCAACGTGCAAGGCATGCATCAGTGACCGGCGCTCCTGGGATGGCATGCAACCACCCACAGTGGGTGCACCCACATGAGCCGCCAACCCATGTAACCACAGCCATGCAAGCCACTGCACACCATCACCACATGCACTGCACACCACCGCCCTGGCTGTCCAGTGTGATGGCAATGCAGTGTGATGGCAGTGGCACAGCCAGGCAACGAGTGCACCCACAGCCCACCAGCGATATCTGCCCACATGTGCAAGGCCACAGGATGTTGCAGAGGACACCGCAGGCAGTGCACAGCTGAAGGGGCCATGCGCAGAGGGGCCATGCCACACCCCCACCCCTGCAAGCCACCATGCACATATGTATAGGGGAAAACGGTACTCACCTGCGTCCCGGTCACCTTGGTGCTGCTGCCCCACAGCACCACCCATGTTGGCTGGCTGATGCCTTTCTCCCCTTGCGTGGTCCTGTCCCTGGACAGCCGCTGCCAGCCGTGCTCTCCGCCTGTCTTCAGGGCCTAGGAGGAAAACATGGAGAGACACGCATCAGTACCTGTCTGAAACATAGGCCCCCCATCCCCAGCCTGTGTGACATGACGCACAGTGTGTTTGGGTTGCGGTGGTGCAGAGTGGTCATGGTGCACCCCCACAGCTGCCAACACACGTGCTGACCCACCCCCCCCCCGGACATGTGGCATGGCGACCATTGTGCCCCAAGGACTGTTGGATGAGACTGGTGAAGGTCACTATGCACCTACCTGGCTGTGGCACTGCATCTTTCCGTACCCACGCCTGCAGGCACCTCTGCCTGTCTGGGTCCCACAACTGCAGGTCACCATAGCAGTGGCGACACTGCTCCACCATGCGCTGGCTGCCAGTTGCTTCCTCCAAGCCATCCGCAACCTCCTGCCACACATCTGTCCATGGCCTATGGAGGGGCACCTGGCCAAACAGAGCCCCAGTGTGTGGCTGCACAAGTGCAACGAGGTTGGTGAGCTCCAGTTCACCCCATATAGGGGCATGACATTCCCTAGAGTGCAGCATGTCCCTTGCTAACCAGATATCAAAATGGTGGCCAGTAGTGCACGTGGACCATGTGCGGAGCTAGTGTGGTGCTGCACCGCCATTCGCAATTGTGCAGGCACCAAGTGGTGCAATAGGGTAGCAGTCATGCGGCCATACAGTGCCTAGAGGGCAGAGGTCATCCATGGGGTCAGGCCATGCACAGAACACCGGTGCACTATTGGGGGCCCCTCGTATGGTGCGTAGTAGGGGCATGTCACCAACGCTGTGCAGTGGCCTACTGCACAGAGGCACGATGGGAACCACGGTGCAGTGGCACAATAAGGGCATGATGGCACTGTGCCAGCTGCACTGTAGCGCATTACCCCATTGGTCGTACAGTGTAAGAGTGCCACGGGCATGATAGTAGCTGGACACTGTGCTGCCTCCTGTGCAATGTGCGTATGCTGCACCACTGGTGTATGTGCCAGCAGTGCGCACATGCATGCTGTGAGGCCAACTGCGCACGTCACAGTGTTGTGCCCTGACTTGAGCATGCACAACCCCATTGGGCAAGGCGCAGCCACGCGATATTCAGCCATGATGTGCAAATCAGCTCATGAGCCATTCCACGGTGCACCCACTGCATTTGCATCCCATCACAGTTGCGCAAGACCTCATTTGCATGCGTCGCACTATAAAGGTGCCATGGAACTGCACAGGCAATGGATTGGTATTGCAGCCTCTGAAGGTAAGCGTCATGCTGTGGGGCCATCGGGACAGTGGGCTGCAAGGGCGGTGTGGTGCTGAACAGTCCATGTTAACACCTGTCCATCTCCACAGGTACAGGCATGTCCGAACATGAGGAGAATGAGGAGCAGGGGAGGGTGCGTAAGCAAAGGCCAAACTTCACCAGGGCAGAGTCAGATGCCCTATTCAAGGCCTACCTGGACAGGGATCCACTCCTGAGTGGACAGAGGGGCACACCACAGGCCTGGGCGACAGCTTGGGAGGAGGTGGCACGTGCAGTCAACCAGCAAGGCAGCCACCAACGTTCTGTGCAGGAATGCAAGAAGAAGGTTGGCACTGACAGGAGGAGGATCAAGGAGAAGATGGCCGCCATCCAGGCGGTGCGTTCCTCCACAGGCGGGGGACAGCAGGATGTGCCATGCCTGACACCACAGGAGGTGCAGGTGGCTGGCAGCATGCAGCGCTGTGCCACTGAGGGTGTGCCTGGTGGAGGCTTCCAGATGGGGGCTGCCCATCACTGCATGGTAGGAACAGTGGTGGTGGTGTGAGGGTGGCATGGGATTGGGGCCAGGGGTCAGTCAGCACCACTAATGGTACTGTGTTCCCTTTCAGTTCCCGAGCATCTGCATGGAGCAGCGGGGTTGGGTGTGTCCACCGAGGGTGCAGCCCTGGAACAGCTGGAGTGCCCATCCACCTCCACCGGTGTCCGAGGGTCCGACATCCAACAGCCCTGCATGGCTGTCCGGGCTGATTCCTGTGGCGCAGGTGCAGACAAGGCCCTGGCTGTGTTACAGTGTGATGCTAGAGATGGTGTCCTGTGAGCCGAGACACGGATCGGGGCCAATTCCAGCACCCATGATGATGTGACGTACATCCCGGACAGTGATGCTGGTGTGTCACAGGGGGCACCCTCCACAGGCGACCACCAGGGCGGCTGTGCAGGCAGCTTTGGCACAGTTGCCTGCCCACTGGCCACTGTTCCCATTGTGTCTGCAGCATCCAGTGGGGCAGCACTGGTGTGCGGATGTGGCAGTGATGTAGGTGGTGCCGATGCAGCCGCACTGGTGATGCCCAGTGCTCAGCAGCCAGAGGGGTGGTGGCAGCAGCTGGACAGTGTTGAGGGGGGGCTGGTGGTGGCAGGTGGCAATGGTGCACCACATGAGGTAATACCCCAGGATGGCACCGCCATGCAGTGCCCATCATCGCGGGGTGCTGTGCCGCAGGGACAGGTCTCACCCATGGGTCGGCATGGTGCCCATGCGGATGACCCCTTGGACGACCACAGCTGTCTGCTCCAGGCCTCTGTGGATCAGCAGGTCTGGCTCATGGTAGCGATGGATGTACTCTGTGTTGAGCTGCACCAGGCAAAGGAGCGGCGCAGCAGGGACCATGCCCTGCTCCTGGCAGAGTTAGCTTGGCAGCGGGTGGACATGACCGCAGCCATGGATAGGCACATCACTGCAGTGATAAGTGTCCTGGCAACACTGGCCGACCAGTTGTGTGCCCAGCAACCGCATACCCCTCAGTGTGCAGTGTCCACCCCTCGAGCCCGGCGTCTGGTGACCCCGGCCATGTCAACGCTGGGTTCAGCTGTGGGCATACCAAGCACACCTGGTGCGGGCATGTTTGGTGGCCTGCAGACACCTGCACAAACCCGGTCTTGTTCATGCAGCATCACCCCTGGGGGACTGAGCAGCCTGTGCCAGCTGGCAGGCCTTAGCAGGGCCACCCACATGTCCATGGTGGCAGTGCTACTGTGCAGCGTGACTGATCCTACCCCCTCCATAACTGCTGTCTGCCACTGCCCTGTGTGCACTGTGGTGTTCCGTGTGTGATGCATGGGTGTGGTACCCAGTCCTGCACACACAGGAGCCCTGTGCACACCCGCCTGGCAGCTGGCCACAGTGGCATGTGCATGATGATGCCAGCATAGCTCTGCCTGCCACTGTGCAATAGTGCTCAGCATCTGAGACACGCCCAGTGCCTGCCTCTTGGTGTGGCTCTGTTGGGTCCGGTATGGGGGGTGCGTGTGCGTGTGGCTGTGTGGGCAGGGGATGGGGGTGTGTGCATGTGTGTGCATGCTGTGTTCAGCCCTGCTGTGTTCCGCCATGGTGTCCAAGCCCCTGCCCATTCACACATCCCTGCCACTGACCCAGGTTGGGTGCCTGCCTCTGCAGGTCTGTCACCTGTGCTTACATACCCAGGGCATGCTCGTGGACATGTTCACCTACCTGTGTGGTCCATAGTGCTCCTCTGCAATGGTGTCCCAGTGCTGCTGACCATCTGGGCCAGCCAGGGATCCCTTCATCCAGGGAGTGGCTGCCCACCTCCAGCTGGACTGGTGTCCCCATCATCCCCACCGCTGTCCCCCTCTTCAACCTCAATGGCTATCCCACTGTCGGTGGCCATGTTGTGCAGGATACGGCAGGCCAGGAATAGCCCGCAGGCCTTTGAGGGGCTGTACTGTTGGGCACTGCCAGACCTGTCCAGGCAACAGAACCAAGCCATCAGCTGCCTGAACACCCGCTCGATGATGTTCCATGTTGTGGCATGTGCCTCATTGTACTGTTGCTGCACTGGGATCGAGGGCTGCCGGTATGGTGTGAGCAGCCAAGGCCAGAGTGGGTACCCACTGTCACCTGTGTGTTGAAAGGTATTGTTAGTTTGGGGATCTGTGTCACTGTGCCCTTGGCCATCCAGGCCACATCCCATGGCACCCCTGCTTTTGCACCACACACACCCCCTGTTGCCCCCATCATCCAGCGTGCACTGCATACTTACCTACTAGATGGCCAGTGGGGATGTCCCCACTCTCGAACCTGTGGCACAGTGCAGACTGGTGCTAGATGAAGGCATCGTGTGCTCCCCCAGGGTGAGTGGCACAGACATTGATTATGCACCCCCTAGCATCGCACACCACCTGGCAGTTGATGCTTGGGTATCCCTTGCGATTGATGTATGCCACCCCCTCTGGGCTGGGTGGTGTGTGGATGCCAACATGGGTGCAGTTGATGGCCCCGAGCATGCCACGCAACCATGCTACCCTGTGGAACTCCTGCATGTTTGCTGTATGCTCTGCCTGTGTGCTGGGGAAATGGATGTACTCCGCAGCATGTGGCAGCAGTGCACTGAGGAATTGTGTGAGGATGCATGATGCGGCTGACTGGGATTTGCCTGTTGTGTCCCCTGCTGGTCTCTGGAAGGTGCCCATGGTAAGCAGGCACATGGTGGCCATGACCTTTGTCTCCACCGACAGGGCATGGCTCCATCTTGTGGGTGCCTGCATCTCCTCACTGCACAGCTCACAGAGCCGCCTCAGAATGGCCCAGTTCAGGTGGTACCAGCCTACGATCTCGGTATCACTGTACAGCTCGAAGCTGATGTGGGCATGGTACAGCCTGTTCTGGGCATAACGCTGATGGGCCCTTCCACGGTCATGCCTCCCTGCACCCTGCCTCCTCACACCCCTCATGACCACCTCCATCTGGAAGGTTGCACTGGCCATGTCCAGGGTTGTTGTCCCCCCCGGGCGGCTCTCTACCCTGTCCCCCTGGCTGTGTGCTGCTAGCCCTGCCCCTGTTCTGGGTGCACCCCTGGCACTGCACCACCTGTGCCACTCACAGTGTGACCTGCCTGGGCCCCTCTGCTGTCCCTCCTCTGTGGCACCCGGGCACAGTCCCTCTAGCAAACACACACACACACACGCGCACACACACGCTCCCTGTGACCCCGTCCACCTCTGGGCCACTCCTGTGCTGCTTTCTGTTGCCCTCACTCCCTGCTGCTATGTCCTGACTCCCTACCGCTATGGCTCCTCTCATGCGCAAGCTTCCTCCCTTCAGTTGCTCTCTTTTATTTTGGCTCAAGTCCGCTATTGCACAACTTCCGGTTGCTCCTCTGTTGCGCACGTCGCCTGCTGTTGAATATCGCACTGTGAAAACATATTCTTGGTTACACCCCCTGCAGTTGTGCATGCATTCATTTCCGTTGCGCTCTTGTGCATTGGGTTTTGTGCTGTGCATCTGCTGCCACTGAATATTGCATTTTGTCACATTTCGGTGATTGGGCAGGTGCATCCCTATTGCGCATGGCGCAACTGCTCTGAATATCCCGGCCATTACTAATAAAGTGATGCCACAAATCCAAATACTCATAATATGGATTTCTGAACCATTCCATTTCCCATCTATCAACACAGAGGTTGGCATAACTGGGGTCATTGTGGCCCCCATAATTGTCCCCCTAATTTGTTTGTAGTAAGTGCCCAGAAACAGAGATATGTTGGAACTGAGAACTGAATCTGCCAATTGAACAAGACACTCAGTCTGTACCTCATGTGGTTTTTCTCTCTCACGTAGGAAAAATTCCATGGCTGACAAATCACCCTCATGGGGTGTATTTGTATACAGTATCTCAACATCTAACATTGCAAAGTGCCAATCATCCCCCATTTCAATATTTTCAACAATGTTTATAACATGAGTTGAACCTTTTAAATAGGATGGCAAACTCTCTACCAGAGGCTGAAGATGTGCATCAATAAACCTAGATATTGGCTCTGTGAGCCACCCTCCTCCCGAAATAATCGGTCGGCTGGGTGGGTCCACCAAACTCTTATACACCTTAGGTAGACAGTATATAGTTGGTACTACAGGAGATTGTACACTTAATGCTCTAAATTGTACATCAGTGATGTGTCCACCCCGTATCACTTCATTTAATGTCACATATGAACATACAAAATTTGCCAGTAGATAAAGGCCTATTGGTCTATCAAGTCTGCTCAAATGTGCAGCTAACACCCCTTATTCTGCAGCTGCCCTACCCTCCCCCTTGCCTTGTCCCAGCCCTTTTGAAGCAGTCCACTGTTGTACTGGATACCACTTCTGCCGGTAACACATTCCATCCAGCTATCACCCTCTCCATAAAAAAGTGACTCCTCATCTCCCTCCTAAACCTTCCTCCCTCCAGTCTCATATCATGTCCTTGGGTGCCCCTCCCCTCCCTTACTTTGAATAGCCCCTCCGTACCTGTCTTGTTTATTCCTTTTATGTACTTGAAGGTTTTGATCATATCCCTCCTGTCCCTCCTCTTCTTCAGCGAGTGCATGTTCAACTCCCTCAGCCTCTTCTGGCATGGTAAGTCCCCCAGCCCCTTGATCATCTTTGTCACCCTGCACTGCACCCCCTTCAGTAACTTAATGTCCCTCTTCAGATATGGGCACCAGTACTGCATGCAGTACTCCAGGTGGGGTCTTTCTAATGATCTATAAAGTGGTAGAATCACCTCCCCCCCACTCCTCGAGGATATACCTCTAGCAATGCAACCCAGCATTTTGTTGGCCTTTGCAGCTGCCTTCCTACATTGTGCCGAGTTGTTCATTGACCCCATAATGAGCACCTCCAGCTCCTTCTCCTCCTCTGTCTCGGCTAGCTGCACACCCCCAAGCTGGTAACTCCTCCTTGGGTTTTTCACCCCAAAATGCAGCACCTTGTCCTTTTTGACATTGAACCCCAGTTGCCAGGTGTCCGACCAGGTGTCCAGCTTTTCCAGATCATCCTGCAACCCCTGCCATCCCCCTAGGTCATCCACCACTGCTCCCATCTCGGTGTCGTCAGCAAACAGACTGATCTTGCTCTTTATGCCCAGTGATATGTCTGCAATGAATATCTCAAACAACACTGGTCCCAACACTGAACCCTGCAGAACACCACTCATCATTACCCTTGCAGATGAGAGCTCCCCACCCACCACCACCCTCCTCTGTTGCCTTCCCTGAAGCCAGTTCACTACCCATCTCACCAGCTTCACACCTGCCCCTGTGCCTTCTAACTTACTTCCCAGCCTCCCATGCAGCACTGAGTTGAATGCCTTACTGAAGTCAGGGTACAGGACATCCACTGCATGGCTGCCATCCAGTTGCCTAATTACTCAGTCATAGAACTCCACTAGGTTGGTTTGGCAGGATCTGCCACTTATGAAGCCATGCTGTCTGCTGTCCTATAGTCCTTTGGCCTCCAGGAGGGCCACCAGCCTCTCCTTCAGGATAGTCTCCATCAGCTTACCCACAATGGATGTGAGGCTCACCAGTCTGTAGTTCTCCAGTTCATCCTTGGGGCCACTCTTGTGGAGGGGCACCACACGAACCATCCTCCAATCCTGAGGTACACACCCTAATTGTAGTGAGGCATTAAATAGGTCTGCCAAAGGTCCCACCAGGTCCTCCACCAGCTCCAGGACCCTGGAGTGGATGCCATCTGGGCCTAGTACCTTGTCCATACTCAGTGCCCTCAACAACTGCTTTTAGATCTTTGGTCATGTTATAAGTTAACCTCTGATGAAAGGTGGTATCAGGAAGTTGTCGTAATATTTCATGTACATATTTCTTCCTATCCATTACAACAACTGCACCACCCTTATCCACATGTTTGATTACAATGTCAGGATCATTAGCCAGTTTATTCAATGTTGTCTGTTGTACCCTAGTACAGTTGCTATAAAATTGGGGTCTTGGTAAACACATCAAATTTAGCAAATCCTGCCCATCCTCTGGGCAAATTAAGAAGAGATGATCCTAAATGGTTGTCTGATGTCTGCTTCTGAATTAGGGATGTATGATTCAAAGGCTGATGAAGTCCATCTTTCAAGTCTCTTGATGATATGTGCAGGAATGCTACTCTTTGATGCTGAAGAAGCTGTTCCATTTGAAAAGAATGTCCTGAAAAGGAATAAGAATTGACCCCAAGGCATTGCAGAAGAGTCCTGATGCGTTCCAGGAACCATTTTGTCATCGTGGCTGTTTGGTTATTGGAGGTCATAAGATGATGTGATGGACCTGAGCATGAATGGAAGAACATGAGTTGGTTGCTATACATTACTGGACACCAGTTGTTATAGATCAAGTAATAGGTTATTTTAACTCCTCTATGAGATCTATCAGTCTTTAAGGAAGGAAGAAGCAGTATATAACAATTGGCTTGTTTCTGCAAATTGGAGACCTTAAGAAAATTAGCAGAGGAAGATGATGTGATGATGAATTCTCTGGGATGCAGGAATCCATGGAAGGCTGGACAAATTGTGGAAGCAACCATGATATCTGATGTAGAATCAAAAGGAACTGCCTTCAGTAAGTCCAAGAGGTTTCTCATTATGATGCCATAGATATGGAGATGACAAGAGTTCTGGTGCTTGATGCTCTTTGGATACTAAGTAGAAGAAGTTTAACCAAAGGATTAGAAAACAGTGAAGGTGAGGAATTAGTAGACTGTGAGTAAAAGAACTGGATACCTGATAGATATTGCTTGACAGTCCTGAATGATAATTTCAAGGCTTGAGGGCAAAGATAGGAATGTGAGAAAGTGTTCTACATGAGCAGAAGTACTCTGGGAGGATTGCTGTGTGCAGAAGGAGGAATACTTTTTTCCATGCTGTAGTATAATTAGCTCAGATGGCTGGTGATATATTCTAAGTCATTATGAGGTCACTGAATGAAGAAGGTGGAGTCATGACTGAGTCTGCTGTAGGGTGGATGTGATGGAAGGTCTGAAATTAGAATCAAGACAATGAATCAGCTGCTTCATTTACATAGCCTGGAATGTGGAAACAATGCAGTGTAAAACTGTGAAGAGAGAAATCCAAGTCAGTCTCTGCATGAACAACATGACTAAATGGGATGAAGACCTGCTCTTGTTGATGATGTCCACTGCAGGTTGATTGTCAGAAAAAATGGAGACCGTCTGAAGGGCCCAGCAATGTCCCCATAGAAAGAAAGTAGCTACTATTGGATAAATCTCAAAGAGAGGAGATGTTGTTGAAAAATCTTGAAGAGATGTAATGTCTCGAGGCCAGGGAGCAGAAATCCAGGACTGCTCGAAGACAGCAAAATAGCCACGTGTTGGAGATGTATCTGTGTATATTCTGAGGTATAAGTTAGGAGAAAGGTCTCTGTAGAACATTGAACATCCATTCCAGTAGGCTAAAAAATGGGACCACATAGCTAGACTGGATTTTGCAACAGCTGTGATTTGGATATGATGATGCAATTCAGAAACCAATGACACCAATGACAGAAGATAGGAAATGATGGATCGACCTTGAAGCATTAGCCGCATTTCAAAGTAGAGGTATCCCAGGAGGGAAGAAGTTCTTGTTTTGTGCAATATGCTGTAATGGAAAAAGACTCCACTAAAGCTTGTATCCTATGAAGTTTATTGGGAGGTAACCTGGCTTCCATACGTTAAGTATCCAATATAATGCCAAGGAATTCAAGAGATGTTGCTGGACCTGAGGTTTTCTCTTTGGACAGAGGACTTGCTGGCGCTTGGAACAGCTGAACATGAGCAGTAATATTGGGGGGGCCACTGTGAAGCCCGAGCAAGATGGCAGTTTAGCATTCAACTACCATTTACAACTGAACGTATCAAGTTTTAAAATTCTATCCCTACTCAAAGAAACTTGTTCAAAAATACTATACCAGGTGTTGGAAGATCTCCACTTAGCCATGGGAAAGTCAGAGAAAGATAAGTTAAATCAGGATGGAGCACCAAGCAAAACAACTTCGGTAACCCCAACCACAAGGTCAGCCCCAAACAATGGAGCAGCTGTAACTGAACCTGCCGATACAGAGACCTTGCAAACTTTGGGTGCAATGTTAAACACCCTAATAAAATCGGTGATGGGACTTTCTGCTAAGTTTGATTCACTAGCTAACTGTGTGACTACAGTGGAGACAACTTTGGAAGCAGTGCTGCTTGCCTCTACAGAAGCTACCAAAAGGTTAGATTCAGCGATGGGGCAGTAGTGAATGTCATAAAAGAAAATCAACAATTGCGTTCCCAGCTGGAGAATCTCAAAAACCAAACACGCTCAGCAAACTTGCGTGTTATTGGACTTCCTGAAGGCTGTGAAGGGGACCATCTACTGTTTTTTTTATGGAGGAATGGTTTGGGCAGCAATTTAGAGAAGAAGAGAAAGGTGGCCAGTTAACATTCAAAAGGTCTATCAGGTTACCTACAGAGGAACATTAGACAATCCTGATGTTCCTTGGGCTGTAGTGATGATTATAGATGGAGTCAGGTCAAGAGAGGGAGTGCAGGTATTAGCCTGTCATAAGAAGGTGCTACTATAAGATGGAATACAGGTTTGCCTGTTCCCCAACCTAAGTTATGCCACGAGGCAAAAAAAGAAAAAGTTTGATGGCGTCAGGGCATTACTTAGGCAGGCTGAAATACTCATGGCATGGTGTTCCTGGCCAGACTATGAATAGCCCATGAGGACAGAATCTTCATCTTTAATGATCCTTCCAATGCTTTAAAATGGACACAGAAACATGGAGTTCAGAGACCAGCTCTGGTGCACATGAGGTTTGCAAGTTCTGAGGAAGAGACTTGATTTAGGGTCTGACATTTCACTGTTGATTGCTTTAATCTGACAGTTATGAGAAGTTAAACCTATTCAGCATCAGGTCAGATAAATGACTAACAGTTTAAAGTTTTTTGCTCTGATTTATTTTGTTAATCTGTAGACCAGCTAATTCAGGCTCTCGTTTGTATTTAGAGTTGAAACTAAGATTTATAATGCACTGATATTACTCATCTCAGTTGTACCGAGCTGGATGAGTGCATTTTCTGTTTTACACATTAGTGTACTACTTTGGATTTGCAAAGTTCTCTTTTCATTCTCCTCTGTTAGGAGAATAAGGACTTGGACTACTCTCTTTATTTTATATGATGTCCCCTTATGCCATACCACTCATAGGCTTGTGGACACAGCAAATATCTGAATAATCTTTGCATAGTAAATAATGTTTCCCCCCAGCTGATGTATCTAATTGACATAGTAACTCCCTATTGTTTGTATTAAGAATAGTGGTGCCCTCAGTGTAATTTCAATTCATGTTGTATTGCCATGTCTGAGTTTTTACTGTATGTGCTTGTTAAAACAATAAACATATAGTTTAAAAAAAAAGAGCAGTAATGTCTGCCATGGGAGGAGAATCTGGGGGATCTGTCAGGAGAAAGTCATCTAACAGATGAATGACTGCTGGATGGTGTCAGACAATAAATAAAGCCCAACACAACACTTCAAAGAACATATCAAAAAGCTTTGGGCTGCTTTTGCATCTGAAGGTCAGACAAATTGCAAAACAGTAGCGGTCCTCCCTAAACATACCATACCAATGTCAGAGAGATGATGGATGAATGGGTAACAACTGAAGCGCATCTGTGATATCAGCTTTCAAGAGCCAGGAGCCAGGGCCAATGCATTTGATAATTGCAAGTGCATCATCAATATCAGCATAGAATGGAGAACATTCATCTGAGGAAACCAAGGAATTGATGCTCTGGGAGGAGGAGGACTGAGATGAAGATAAGTCAATAATGAGGTACCTCTTACCTGAAAATATTCTAGTAACAACACCTATGGGATTAATTCAGTAAGTAGGGAATGACTGGTGCTGAAAAGGACCCAGTAGGAATCCCTTTTGAAGTTCTTTTTTGTAGGAACTGATGATGACTGTATGATCCTTCACCACAGACTGCAAATTACAACATCAGAGGGGAGTACTGAGAGGCCTGTATGGAATCCAGGAGAAAAAAATGGAAAGGATATGTTTCACCACTGGGTGAGTAGGATGAGAAGATACAGTAGAATCTTAGATACAGCTTGTGAGTTGATAGGAATAGATGGATGATCTAATTGTCATTGAGGAGGCCGGGGAGCTTTTGGGCAGATATATTGAGCATGGGCATTGCCACAGAAGCTGCAGATGTGAAAATATGTGCAGCCAGACCCAGGGCAGCCTGTATAGTTGATTTGTTGCAAATTGTTTGCCTGCAAAGTATTTAATAGATCTGCTTTGAATGTCCAGCTGGGGATGAGGAGCTGGAAGACTGGAGATGGTCTGAGTTAGCCTTGGCAAAGGAGTAGAAGTCAAGCTTGATAGAAGATCGAGTCTTGCTGGATTGGTGGATGAAAAGGCATCAGATATTGAGTTTCAGAGCGATGGAGGCTGTGAGGTGGATAGAGTACTAAGAGTCAGAGCAGTACTCGGAGGAGCAGAGGTGTCAGTAGCATGGCCAATAGATGGTAGTACAGCAAGACTTGATGGCTCAGAGGCTGGAGTAGGCTGAGCCTGGAAGCGAGCTTCGATAGCCACCATATGAGATTGCAGGTTAGAAACTGAAGAGGTGAGCTGAGCCATGAAGTCTCAAATTTTGGACAAAGGAGCAGGTTCTGATTGAGGAACAGGATAGCTCAGACCAGGATCATGAACAGGTTGAGACTTCAAAGCTGCAAATAAATCATACAACTTCTGTTGTAGCAGAAGCTGAGTGTTGGATACCAAGTTTATTTCAGTTTGGCCATGAGGCAGGGAACAGTCCAGTCTTTAATGGAGTAGTTTGATTTGGAAGCCCACTTACATGCTGGAGGAGCCTGAGAAAAAAATAGAGGAGACCTTGCAGTACCTTCTTCAGGGTTTGTAGGCAGAGAGTTATTAGATGTAGAAGATGCCAAGATGCCAGTACACACTGCATATTGCACTGAGAGCTGGAAGAAATCCTAGAAGATCTTGAAGAACCTTCTTGAGTGATTGCAGGTAGAGATATCGGTAGGTGTAGAAGATTCCAGGAAGCCAATATGTGCTGTGAATTACAATGGGAGTGGGAAGAAGTCCAAGGAGATCATGCAGGACTTTCTTTGGTGTTTGCAGGCAGAGAGTCACTAGATGTGGAAGATATTAGTAAACATCACAAAGGATAATAAAAAGCAATTTTACAGTTACATCAGCTCTCTCAAAGGGAAACTCACTGGTGTTGGCCCCCTAATGATTAACTTTCAACCAGTTACCAATGAACAACAAATATCTGAAGAGTTAAATTTATACTTTTTAAGTGTCTATAAACACAAAGAACTAGACAGTCAAAAGTTAATGAGTGGCACAGCTGAATGTTCTCAGTTTATACAATCTGAAGTCAAAACTACTATAAATAAAACTAGGTCCAACTCATCACCGATCCTGATAACATACCGATAACATACCATTTTGTTTAATTAAAAACCTATAAGAAGAAATATCAGGTATATTTACCATATTATTCAACACTTCTATAAAAGAGGGAACTGTAGTATCAAACTGGAAACTGGCCACAATTACTCCTATACACAAAGGTGGCTCCAAGCAGAATGTTGCAAACTACAGACCCATAAGCCTGACATCATATACAGTATAGGGAAATTGTTGGAACAATTATTACAAAATTTAATTTTACATCGTTTATAAAGTAATGGCTTGGAGGATATTTCACAACATGGCTTTACTTCGGGAAGATCATGCCAGAGTAACTTGATTAGTTTCTTTGAGCCAGTGAGTAAAGTATTGGATACAGGCTTTCCAGCTGATGTCATATATTTTGACTATGAGAAAGCGTTTGACACTGTATCTCATAAAATATTAATAGATCACTTAAGTACCATAGAACTCAATCAGAACATCATAAAATGGATACACTCATGGTTATCAAACAGAACACAAAGGGTCAATGTCAGAGGTCATTACTCAGACTGGGGCACTGTCACAAATGGTGTCCCACAGGGCTCAGTACTGGGACCCATACTTCTCAATATAATGATTGCTAGTATACAAACCAAAAACGGCGTATGGATTCATAAATACGCTGATGACAGTAAACTGGGGTGTGTTGTCAACCACCCACAAGCTATGCAATCCTTGCAGAGTAATCATGATTCATTAACCAAGTGGGCTGTTGAAAATAAAATGAAATTTTCATTACAAAGTGCAAAGTGATGCACTTTGGTAAAAAGAATCAGATGGCTAATTATGCCCTCAACAGACTCCAGTTAAAAGAAGCTACACTTGAACATGACCTTGGAATCACTATAACAAATGACCTGAAATTTAACACACACAACAATAAAGTAATAAAAAAAAGTCTCATGGTATAATAAATTGTATTTTAAAACATGTTAAGAGTAGAGAAGCCAAGGTCATTGTTCCACTTTACACAAGTCTAGTCAGATCACATATTGACTTCTGTGCCCCATTTTACTCACCAACCACCATTGGTGGCAAAGCAGGTATAGAGAGGATTCAGAGGAAGATCACCAGGAATATAAAGAGTCAAGAGAATAATTCATACTCTCATAGGCTTAAAAATCTAAACTTATACTCATGTGAATATAGGGCTCTGAGGGGAGATCTATGTTTGGCCTTTAAAGCTTTTCAAGATCAAGTTCTACTTGAAACCATTTGTCTAGTAAAACAGGTATCCGCTGTCAACACTAGATCACATTTTTCCAAACTCTGCACTACAGTTAATAAAACAACAAAACTTAACAATTACTTTACTCAAAGATTACCGTCTGTCTGGAACTTGCTCCCTCCTATTGTTATAGCCAGTAATTCTATATAGAGCAATTCAAATATAGGTTGGATTGGTACATGGGAGACAAAAAATTGTGTTTCCGCCATTAATGAAATGGAGGCGAGTTTCTTGATGGGCTTGCCCTCAAACTCATATATACCTATGAACCTATGAACCAAGATACCAATACGCACTGTGTATTATTACACTGATGGGGAAGAAGTCTGAGAAGAACTTGCAGGAACTTCTTTGGGTTTTTATGCAGAGGCAGTAGGCATAGAAAAGCCAAAATGCCAATATGAGCTGCATATTGTACTGAAAGCAGGAAGAAGTCCAAGGAACTTGCAGGACCTTCTTCATGGTTTGCACACAGAGTGTCGTTAGGCTCAGAAGATGCCAAAATACTAGGGATGCACGGATATCCAACCCAGTTATTGTATCCGACTGGATAACTGGTTGTTATCTAAAATCTGGCCCATTTGGATATCTTTTCAAAAAAACAGGTTGGAGTGTCTCAGTTTAGTGACGTTTAACCAACATTACTGCTGCTGTGTTTAAAAGCAGAAAACTGATGAAAAACTAACACAAATGCCACAACTGACTTTGAGAGATAGATCTGCTGGTTAAGAAGTACTGACTGACTGTTGCCTTTGTTCTGAAGAATCACACAGCAGCAAAGTGTTGGGAACGCTGCAGCTTGAATCATTTAAAATTTCAACCCACTACTGCCTCTGCTCTCCTCGTTCTGCTTGTATGCTGCTGCTTGTAATATTTAAAGTGTGATTGTTTCCTCTGCTCTCCTAGTTCTGTAACCACTGACCACTGCTAGAGAAGCAACAATTTCAGAGCATGGAATGCTGCATCTTGAAACATTTACAGTTCAAACCTGCTACTGCCTCTGCTCTTCTCATTCTGCTAATACACATGCTCTGTGACTTGGAACATGTAAAGTGTATTTGTTGCCTCTGCTACTGACCACTGCTAGAGTAGCAATAATTTCAGAGCAGGGAGTGCTGCAGCTTGAAACATTTAAACAATGAATTTGATTTGTTACCTCTGCTGTCTTTGTTCTGCTTTACTGAAAACTGTAGCTAAGGTGAAGAGATGGAGACCGAGAGTGGAGAATGCTTTGGCTGTGGCTTTAAACAGTTAATTAAGCTCTCCTCGTTCTGTTCATTGTGCTCCCATTTAAAGCTCTTTACCATTGCAGGCCATAATGCTGAGGGGAAAATATTGACCACTGCTAAACAATCAATTTGATTTGTTACCTCTGCTCTCCTTGTTCTGCCACAACTGCTCCCATTCAAAGCTCCTTAGCTTTTACTGAGTAATCCACAGTATCAGAACAGGAACGCTGCAGCTTAAAACATTGAAACTGTATTTGTTGCCTCTGCTCTCCTCATTATGCTCCCATTGAAAACTCCTTACCACTGCAGCTAAAGTGAAGAGATACTGCTATCCTGAGCACTGCAGCCCAACGCTGAACCAGCTCCCCTGCCACTCCTTTCTGTCAGAACACTCAGAATTCTTTATATAAAATAGTTCAATGTGACTCAAAAAAGTCTGAAATGGAAATATTTTACAATAGAAAGTGAGAATGATTAGGCCAGTCTGGTGGTGCTGAGGTGCTGGATGCCACACCTCACGTCACGCAAACGACCCTGGGTTGGGAGCGACCTAGGGTGCTGGAGGATTGGCTGGGGGGAGGAGGATCGAGCATCCCAGAGACTGCTCTCCTCCTCCTCCTCCTCCGGGGAGGGTGAGAAGAGACTACCGCTGATGTACTGGCTCCTGGTGGTGGCTGGGGGTCGGTGCATGCTGAGGTTAGCTGTGAGGTCGCTGTGGGCTGACGTCAGATGTGCCATGCATGGCAGTGTCCTTGGCATCATTGCACATCTGCATGGTGGGGGGAGGCCACATACATAAAAAAGTCTCCACACACAGTGAAGGTGGATCCGGCGGCATCATGTCAAACACACCCAAGTCAGCTCCCCTGGTGTCTGCTCCCTGGCCTTCCACAGTGTGCGGGGTAAGTACTCACTGGGATGTGGCCGGGGGCAGACATAGGGGTCAGAGATCTCTGGCTGTGGCTGGGGCAGGGGCTGAGGAGACATCTGGATAGGGGGGACCATAGGTACAACCCCCCCCAGCCAAGGAGGAATGAACAAATAAAGTAAAAAAACAGAAGAATGTCAGAGTGATTCAAAAGCAAAATGCACTTTGTGTCAGCAACCTACACACGTAAGTAGCGATGTTTCTATAAAATCATATGGGACACCTAGCCTATTAAATACTAAGGTTCGTATTAAGGAAAGCGAGGAGCAAGGGAGCTAAAAGCTCATAGGTGCTCCTATACTAACCAATTACTAAATTAGTAGTACTTTAATTTTCCATCTGTAAGTAAAAATGAGTCTAATCGTTTTTTGAATTCATGTTTTGATTCACTGATAATAACTTCTAGAGGCAATGTATTCAAGGGATGTACAACCCGTAATGTGAAGAAAAATTTCCTGTTGTTATAATGGAAGTGTGTAGTGGATGCCCTATGGTATTATATGTATTGGATTTAAACTCTAACCCCAGTTTGGTCATCCAATATGAGGAACAAACACAAGGATGAATTTGCTGCTATACAATCTCAAAAAGAATTAAGCAGAACTGCCTGTAAATCAGAGTATCCTGCAAAGAAGATCAAGAGGGAGCACCAATCGGGGCTTGCATTTCACACTCTTTCTCATATCCTTATGACCACCCACGAGCACAGAGTACAACTCAAGCAATTGCTCAAATTATTTCTATTGATCAGCAGCATTTTTGTATAGTGGATAACCCAGGATTTGAAAGATTGCTGCCTGTTTTAGAGCCGAAATACACCATACCTTCAAGAAGATATTTTTTTGACCAAATTGTACCCAACATGTATTCACGCATTCACAACAACATGAAGTCTGATCTTGCAGAAGTAAATTCAATAAGCTTTACAATTAATACGTGGACAAATGAGTACTCAACTATGGTCTTACTTGGTCACCACAACACACTGGGTTGATGCTTCTATCAAGAGGTGAGTTGCACTGCTGGAATTGAAACATCTAAGAGAGCGTCACACTGGTGAAAACCTGCCAAAGAAATTCATAGAGGTGCTTGATAGTTTCTCAATTAAAAGCAGTTAGAGGCACCTGGTCATTTGTGACAACAGGGCTAATATTGCTAAGGCAGTTAAATTAAGTGCTGTGTCTAGCGTGGGATGTATGGTTCACACACTCCAACTCATAATAAATGCAGCCATGATGAAGCAAAAATCTGTTGAAGATTTGTTAGCCACTGGCCGTGCAATAGTTGGGCATTTCAAACATTCTTCTGCTGCCCCCAAAAAACTTAAAGCCCTTCAGACAACACTTCGGGGTTCCTGTTCACCAGTTAACACAAGATGTACCAACACGTTGGAATCATTTGTATTATATGCTGGAGCATCTACTACAGCAACGCTGGGTGCTTACTGTTTATTCCTCTGAAACAGACAACAGAACATTGTTCCAGATCCCCCCTTTTCCCACAAAAGAGACCACACACTCCATATTGTAGGTTTGTCTGCTCAGTCGGCAAAGCCTTTTATTATTATTCCACTACAAAGTATAACTATATACATTTCTATAATATTGAGTTCCTTCTACTTCTTTCTTATGTCCACATTTTATTCCAATCCTTGTATTACAAGCTTTGATTTCTTTTTGTCTTCTCTCCCCTGAGTGTCGAAAACCTGAGGGGGTCTTGTTCCACTCCTTCCCAGGTGTAAACCTGAGCTGGTCTTATACTCTTTCTTTTCTGGGCAGGTCCAATTCCTGCTCCCCCTTTATTGTCCACTTACCTGGGTGTCCATACCCTTCTTTTCCGGTTTCTGTTCCCCCTTGTGTTCTTTTCTAACCCCCATCTCACTTTTTCTCTTTTTCTTATCCAGTCTTTCCTTCCAACCTTCCATTAGCTTGCCTCCAGCTTGCATTGGATGGCAAGCTTCCTCCCCCACACTACCCATGACCATCCCTTTTTTAACCACTGATCTATGCCCCTACCCAGTTCCATGATAAATATGTGATTTCCCATCTGGGATAGGTGCACCCCATCGGCCCTATATGGCCCATGTATCCCCTCTTCTATCTCCTCGTGTTTAATGGCAGCTCCTCCATTTTTTTCCCATAAACCTCCCCACCCTACTGTTCATGCATCTCCTAACTTTCTCTATGGCCTTATGCTGTCTGGCTTGCCTCCACACACTCCGTGGAATCATTTCGGACCACATAATTGTTATTCCTGGCCACCATGCTCTCATGACCATGACATCTCTCTGTATGTTGTAAAAATGTCCTAGGCCATTCCCACCCAGGTGTAGTATAAGGAGGTCCAGGGCCTTGTTGTTCTTCCTCATCTCTAGGAGTAAGGGAAGGAGCTGCCCCCATCGCATTCCATGTAATCCCTTCCACAGGATCCTTATTCCATCATGGTCAAAACCCAGCTACCTTCCACCTATCTTCTGTGCTGCCTCCCTTTCCACCCAGTAGTTGTGTGAGTGTCCCACCATCCATATGAACTTCTTTTTCCTTGCTTCTATAAGAACAATAAGCAACAGTGAAGACAGCAACCCTCATTGAACTTTTTTTTTTTTTCCCCCCACTCTTTTTTTTTTTTTTTTTTTTAACTCTTACCTGTAGGGATGACAAGATTGCAACAGATTAATGTACTGTATTTCTAATGTATTTCTTGTAGCAGTCTGATGCCCATCGCCCTATGGCCTTTATGTCCTCCCCCCCTTTCCCTGTGCTGCCATCTCAGATGCTGCCCCAATCCTGAAAGAATGAGAGGAGAACCTGTCTGGGTTTTTTCCTAATTCTTTTACACTTCATTTTAACACCCCGAAATTTGACTCCCTCTTACCACTTTCCCATCCCTGTGTATAAACAGCGGGCCCTCTTTTTTCGGTCTGATCCTGAGGTAACTATGCATCAGCTGGCAGGGGCACAGAACTGGGTTTTTACTGGGTTCAGTGCTTACTCTATAACCCTTCCCTGTCTGATCCATCTTTGAGCTCGCAGTTTCGAGGGAGAACCCTTTCCCTGTCCATTGCATATTCTCATACTGTAGACCCTTCCCTGGCGAGGGTGTACTTGGCCCTACTATTTCTGTCACCCTGAACGCTCCCTTATGTAACACCGCAAACAGCACTTTAAATAGCGTTACTTCGCATGGGGTGTAGCAAATTTTTGCCAGATTTTCTTGAATCCTTTCTAACAGGTGCTCTGAGACTGGTTCTCTACTATCCCACCCCCTCCCTTTCAACCTTTGCCACCCCATCATCATCCTTCTTACCAAAATAGTATTGCAGGGCTCCCCCCAACCTTTCATCCTGCAGACCCATCCTACCGCTGCTAGCTGTACTCTAACCGTAGAGTAGGCCACTCCTTCCTCCCAGCTTGACACTACAAACCTCCCCACCTGCTCTTCTGTGACTGACCCACTTACCTCCATGGTGTGGCGAGTTCTGAAAACCTGGAAAAACTCTCCATGAGCTTTCATAAGCTTTTAAAGTGTTGTCTGCCCAAGAGCTTCGAAAGAGATGTGCTGCTCCTTCCAGCCAATCTCCCATAGCTCCTCTGGGATCTTCTCTCCCGTTGGATGTGCGTTGGGAGCTAGTACCAAAAACCTTGCCATCTGTGATCGGGAGAGGCTATCAGCAATAGAGTTCTTTTTTCCTGCAATGTGTCTGGCCCTGAAACTCATGTTGAGCCTCATCCCCTGTAAGACTAGCTGCCTGTAGTATGTGAAGTACCAGGACTGACCTTGACCACCTGTTGTTCAGCACGTCAACGACTGCCTTATTGTCACACCAAAATGTGACCCGCTGGTTCTGTAACTATGCTCCCCAAGTTTTTGTCACCGCCCAAATGGGAAAAATCTCCAAAAAAGTGATGTCCTTTGCCAGTCCCCCCTCAACCCACTCTTGTGGCCATGGTTCGGTCATCCACTTCCCTTTGAAGTAGGCTCCAAACCCATGTCCTCCCGAAGCATCCGTGAAAAGTTCCAAGTCCGTGTTGTATAGCTACTCCTCCTGCCAAATGGCTATCTTGTTGTGTGTTTTTATAAACAGTTCCCAAATTTTTATATCTTCCTTAATCTCTCTCTCCCTAGTGTGACCCCAATGATATGGTTTTGTTCCCCCCACCATGGCCCTTGCCAGACATCACGTTAAACGCGCGTCCTGGCCCTATTGCCCTACACGCAAAATTCAAGTGACCCATTAACCGTTGGCTGGTAATTAGGGGCACCCGCTTCTTTTTTCCTATCTCTAATAACATCCCCTTTAATTTAATTATCTTCTGGCTTGGCAGTCGGAACAAACCCTGTTCTGCATCCACCTCTATGCCTAGGAATTCTAAGCACCTGCTGGGGCCCTCCGTTTTCTCTTCTGCTAATGGCACTCTGAGCTCCCCGCACAACTCTTGAAAGTCCTCCAGCATCACCCATACCCCTCTTTGTCCTTCCCCTATAAACAAAAAGTTGTCCAAGTAATGGACTACTGTGTCGTGCCCGTACCAGTTTTTGAATACCAACTGCAGCCATGTGCTAAATTTCTCAAAGGTGGGGCATGCCACTGAACAACCCATTGGCATGGCCTTATCAAAATAATACTCCCCATCTATCTGGAAACCCAACAACTCCCAATCCTGTCTGCGGACTGGCAACAGCCTGAATGCAGACTTGATGTCTGTCTTTGCAAGCCACGGGGTGTGCCTTGCCCTGATGATATCCACCGCATCCTCTAAGGTCCCATAGGACACCCCACTATCCTCTTCTGAAATGTGGTCATTGGCCAATTCTTTTTCTGGATAGGACAGGTGGTGTATCACCCTATATTCTCCCACCTGTTTTTTAGGGACCAGGCCCAACGGAGATACTCGTAGGTGCCGGAAAGGGGGTTCTTTAAAGGGGCCCTCTATTCTACCTGCTTCTTTTTCACACCCAATTTTCTTTTTTAGCAGTGTTCCCCTCCCCTTAATGGATTTTAAATTTTTTGCCCATGTTCTAAATCTCTTCCCTTGGTAATGTAAGTTAAAACCTTTTTGAAAGCCTTCTATTAATTCCAACCCCACCTTCTCATTAGGGTACTCTTTTAACCATCGTTCTATTACTTCAACTCTAATAGGGGTTTTTGCTAAATGGAAATGGCCTGCTTTACTTTCCCCTTGGTAGTACCCTCTTCTGGCTGCATATCCATTACCTCTTCCTGCATTTTCTCCATGTGTTCCCCTGTGGCCCCGAAAGGAATAGTTACCTTGACTTCCCCCGGGACTGGCTTCTCCATATGCTCTACAGCGAGAGGCTGGGTGAGTTCCACCACATTTTGAACAGTCATGCCAGAATCTGCAGTGTGGGAAAGAGCAGTGCCCTCTTGTACCCTCAACATCATTTTTGGTATTGCAGCCCTCCCTTTTGCCATTCACCTTCGCCTCCTCCTGCTACTGTCATAGTTTCCCACCATAGGTCGTTATGTCTTGAATCCCATCGACAATCCTCCCCGTAATTAGCCATCCGCATCCTGAACTTCTCATCATACTGCAACCAATTTGTGCCCCCCCATCATCTTATATGCATTTCTTATAATCAGTGAATAAGCTAACAGGGGAATGCCCAATTCTGGCTTCTTTTCTTGTGCTATAGCACTGAAATATGTGAAGCCCAAGGTCCATGCTTCCCATGATTTTCCTTTATATGTGGGCCCTTTCTGCTCCTCCCCCTTCTTGACCAGCACTAGTCCGGCCGCCAATTCTTTTTTACTGAAACTCTCCTTTTCCTCATATAGTTCCGCTGTTTTCTTGTCTACCAGGGCAAAAATATCAACAAATTTTCCCTTCCAGATTTTTTCTTTTGTTGCTACCAGCACATAATCTCCTATATGTGCCCCCCGCCCCCTTGTATCTGTCCTAGCCCTTCTTTTTCCCCTCCTCCATCTGTTTTGTATCTTTTCCTTTTCTTCTAACTCCCCCAGTACTTTTTGTAACTTCTTCATGCCATCTCCCCCATACCTAATAACAATTGCTCCACATATTCCTTCATGCTACTCTCTAATATCAACACTGTACCTGATTCTCTGTGATGTTCCTTTGGTGCTCCAATTGCTGCCTTGTCTCCTGGTTCCGTTCTTTCCCGTGTTCCATTTGTTGGGGTCTGCAGGATATTATCGGCCATGGGTTCCGTCGTCCTTACGCCTGGCTCTGGTACCCCCAGCCGGGTAGGTTCAGGTGTGGGAATGCTGGGTCCCAATCCCAGTTGAGGCCTAGCCTCCTGCCTTGGATTGGGCTCTGGTTCAGGCATCGGGCCCTCCAGACTGGGAGCAGGCACTGGGTCCGGGATCGCTCAGGTTGTTGATTGCCGCCCTGGAGAACTTGTTCTGGGGCGTTTGGCACCCGGGTCCCACCTCCCTTCCCTTTTTCTCCTGCCCCGCTATGACCCTTCTTCCTGACCTTCCCTTTTCTTGCTGGCCCTTCCCCCCTTTCTGCATCCTTTACTGAATCCAGGACTTTGTGGGCCCTGTCCACCAGCTCCATAATAATTTTCATTGCGTCTGTCTTCATTAGTCTGGATCCCCGCGTGTTCATTGTTTCTCTCTGTGTCCTGCTCATGTAAAAAATAACATTGTTAATAATTTCGTTGAGCTTTTTATTATAAGCTTCCCCCTTTTTTTTTTTTATTTTTTCACCAGCTGTGTCCTTTTTTTTTTTTTTTTTTGCTGCCAGCCTGTGATCCTCTTTCTTGCTGACTGTCTATCCTGTCCGGCTACGTTTTGTAACCACTCCTTGTTGGAAAAGCCCATTGTCCTGTTCCTCCCTCCCCCCCACTCCAAGATGGCCACCCCATCCCCTTTTTCTTTTTTATTTCTTTTTTTAAATGTCTGCTTGCCCTGTGCCTCTGCCAGGGGTGTTCAATTTTTAAAACCCCTTCTTGCCAGCCTCACAAAGTGGAGGCAGATCCCTTTTTTTTTTGTCCCTTGATTCCTGTACAATACGCTCTTCCTTCTAAATTCTACCTCCATATCACCCATTCAGCCCTTTATCGCTCTGCCCTTGCCCCCTTTCTTGCGTTTTAAAACACCCACAACACACTTTTTTTTCAGAAAACTCCCCTTTTTTAAAAACCATTCATTTTTCTAAATCACGTGTCCACCCTTCCTTGTTGCTTACTAATGCCTCTTACATCTTTTCAGCCCTCTCGCTCCTCTCTTTTTGTGTTCCCACATGGTCCCCCTTTCTTTTGTTCCCTTGTTTGTCCCCTTTTGGACTTCCTACTTCACCCACCCCCATGAGTACGCAAAACCTTGCTGTCCATGCCGTGCTTTCCCCCTTTTCGTTGCAAAGGCTCACTATGTCGTAGCCAAACGCTGCACCCGCACCATCCCCCTTTTGGAACCCCCCTCCCCCCCATCCGTTGCACACCACATGGCTTTCCTTGGCTGCATGCCTTGTTTGGTCCCACTACTGCATTCAATCTCCTTCCATCCATTGCCTCTCCTGACTGTCCGCTCGCTATTCGTCATCCGCTTTTAATCTCCTGCACTCCCCTTTTGTTCGCGCCATCCCCCTTTCACTCCAAACACCCCTCTCTGTGCACCTCCTGCTTTTGCTCTGTCCACTCCTTTCTGCCCCCAGCTAGCTCGTTGCCTGAAGCTTCCTGTTGTTCGTGTTTTTTTTTAAATCCATGTTAGAGTCAGCTTGTTTGAACATTTCCACCAGCATGTGTCGCTCGCTGCTTTCCACCACGACCTGCTGCCTCTTCTTATCTTCTCTCTGCCTTCCCATCTTATAAATTTTCTGGTGCTTGGATTAGGACCCACAGCTTACAGAGCTCTCAGCATCAGAAGCAGCTATGCAACCCACTAAGCTACTACCTCTGTCTATCTCCGTAACGTCCTACTACTAAAGAAAAACATGCTGCTGTATCTTTTATGAACAGTGTTCTGACCTCCTGCTTTTGACCAACAATTGGTAATCAAAACGCTTTCCCTCTGTTTTTATGAACTGCTATGAGGAGAATGCACTGCTTCCTCAGCCACATCAACAGATGACTCCCCCAGTTTTTAAAGCATTCTTTTTATGAACTGTTATGGGGACATGCAATAATACCTAAGCCACATCAACAGTTGACTGCCCAGTTTATTGCTGCCTACATACCCTTACTAAAGCATTCTCCTTTGATCCTTCCCTTTTTTTTTTAAACTGCTAAAATTCAACAAAACTCCAAACGAATTCAAAAAACGCCTCTTCCTTACCTTCTTCTTAGGAACTCCCGACTGATGTGCTAGGCTCTTGAAAATACTCATCCAAGAACCTAGCAGAAAGTGGCAGAGCCCCTCTGTGTTGCCCTTTTTAACCTCCTTTTGCTCCACCCCTCCCTGGCCATTCCTTCTTCTTATTGGTTCTTCTTACCCACCTACTTTCTGACAGCCTCATGACCTCATGAGGCCATCCCCCTTTTCTATGACCTCACTCCCCTCCCCTCCTTATGCCCTCCCCTTCCTTTTCTTTCTTCCCCAACCCCCTCTTTCCTGCTACAGTAACAGTCTCTTTTTAGGGTCAAAAGGAAGAAGGGGTCTGGAACAATGGAGGTTGCCCTACATGGCAACCCATTTTAACCTCTTCACAATGGTCTTTGGCAGACAGTGTCTGTTCAGTGCTGAAACCCTTTGAAAGTGAAGCAAAACAACTTAGCCTTGATAATGCCTGTGTGTCAGACATAATACCAACAGCAATGGTGATATACCATGCAATAGATAACATCAGGATTCCAAGACTGCTCACAATGAGAAGATCACTGCTTACAGCAATGGATGCAAAATTTACATACTGTGAGCCTGTAAAAGAGGTAGTGGTTGCAGTTCCACTCGATGCCCATTAAAGCTTCACTTCTTTCGAACTGAGAGTGGGAAAAGCTTTGTGAATGCAGTAGTCAAGCAATTGCAGTAGGAACTTGCAGATGTTCATCCTGCAACAGAAAAAATCCATGTGGTGCCAGCTAGGATGGAGACAGAAACAGAAACTGATGACCCCTGGGAGACGATCATTCAGAAGAACTAAGTACCACAGGATTGTATGTATTATTATATATATTTTTTTAATTGCAGTTATCAAATGTATAAGAAACACTTAAGTTTTTTATTTTGCAGCTTCACAGCATGATGACAGAGGACAGGAATACAGAACTGGACACCTACATCTCGGAAAGCATAGTTCCCAAGAAATCAACTCATGACTCTCTGCAGTACTGGCAGTTAAATGAGCACAGGTTTCCTACTTTGGCAAAAATAGTGGAGATTTCTGTCAGCACCACTGACCAGTGTCCCTAGTGAACGTGTCTTTACACAGCTGGCGATATCATCACAGACAAATAATTTCGACTTTCACAAGAAAATGCAACATGCTTTTATTTTTAAAACACAACATAATGGAATTTAAAGCATAAGATGCTAATGAAATTTTGATAGTTGCAATATATGACTGTATGTGGCTGTTGTTCTATTTTATGTATTCTTGCCATTCTTGCCATACTTAATGTATTTTTACACTAGTGTAGTACCTAATAAAATTATTTACAGATCATTGATTTAAAGAGAAGTGTTTTTTTAAGGAACAACTATCAACTCGATAAAACCCAACCTGATCTGGATATCAGTACTAACTATTCGATATCCAGTAGAATTTTGGTATCTGTGCATCCCTACAAGATACAAGATGCCAATACATGCTGCGTATTGCACTGAGAGCGGGAAGGAGTCTGAGAACCTTACAGGACCTTCTTCAGTATTTGCAGGCTGAATACCGGTAGGTGTAGAAGATGCTAAGATGCCAATATGCACTTGTGTATTGCACTGACAGCAGGAAGGAGTCCAAGGAGACCTTGCAGGACCTTCTTCAAGGTTTTGTATGCAAAGAGTCGGTAGGCATAGAAGATGCCAAGATGCCAGTGCAAGCTGCATATTGCACTAAGCAGAAGGAGATTAACCGCAAACTACTAGAGCCAGGAATAGGACATTGATTGAGGGGCCCAGTTCCAGTGAGACACTTTGCAGATGGGTTACAGGGTTTATAGAATCACACCTCCAGGTGATGAAGGTGAAACCGAGTCTCATACAGTAGTACCTGCACTCGAATACCTCAAAAGGTATGATTTAGAGACAGAGACTGGAAAAAACTGCTGGTGAGAGCTGTGCAAGAAAAGAGCAGTTGGCTGCTGCTGATTAGAGAAGGAGAAGTATATCAGGGCAGAACTAAATTAGCAAACAGGAAGGTGAATAGGAGCAAAAAAAGGTGATAACACAGAAGCAAAAGGGGACAGACACATATGATATTACTGGACAAAAAGCAGAAACCGCAACTGTAGGGCTCAGAGGCATTGGAATGAAAAGTGGGAAATAGGTAGTATGGCTTTAAGACGAGCATGATGGGAGCACATCACAACCCAGAAGTGCTGGACAGAAACAGAGCAGCAGCTCCTAGGAGGTACATTTCCAAGCACAAGTGAAACCGTGAATACCTGGCATAGTGAGGTGCAGGTAGGGGCCAGTCAAGCCCAAACAATGCTCCAAATACTTTAAAAAAATACTTGCACTCTGCAGAATGCCACACCAATGAAACTGTCATTTTGAGTGCTTTATTGCAACATTCAAACAAGGTTGGTGTAACAATGGATGGACAGACATCCACTCTAAGCCCCGGTGCTTCAGGTATGGAAACCCTTCATCAGGTGAACCATGCTCCCTGATGAAGGGTTTCCATACCTGAAGCACAGGGGCTTAGAGTGAACGTCTGTCTGTCCATTGTTTTACACCTCTACAAAAGAGTAAGTTACAAGTTTTTATTTTATTTACACCAATGCTGTACAAGCAGGAAGAAGACACTGTGGTACTTTCTTTATATGATTTAGGCCATATGACAGGAATGTCAGCAGTCACATAATGTGTCAGTGGGGGCTCCCACTTTAAAAAACGTACATTTTCTATTGTTTTGTTACCCTTAATAAAGCAGTCTCCATGTCAGCTGTTTGTTCCAGGCTGCAGATATTAGTTCAACATGTGTCTTCTTCCTACTTGTACTACACGACACATCTGTAAGTAAAATAAAAATGTGTAACTTACACTTTTCTATTAGTGTCATTTCCAAACTAATGCTGTGAGCTTTGTTTGTGGGGAGGTGAGTGCCAGTGTTTTTTGTTGTTTGTGCTCATTTCATATTTGAGCACCGCCATACTTGGAGCACACTTTCTTTGTTTTGGCTCTCCTGTAGTAACCCTTGCCCCTGCCTCCTCTCCCCTTCCATAAGGTCTGTAGAAAGTGGAGGCCCTTTCTCTCTCAAAGTCAGATTCCTATAAGTGGATATTTGTTTGTTCACTTTTTTCATATAGGCTTCAGTTCTGTCAGCAAAGAAAGATGTGCTCTGAAAGGGGAAATTAATGACTTTGCTCAGTGCCCTGAGTCAAGAGTGCCATCCATGGAAAATGACCTCCGCTGGGTAGATAAAATCCTATATGCTATTCTCCCAGGGTATTTCCCATTCCACACATTTTACAGATGCACCACTGCAACCTTCAGAGTCTGGTACTCAATATGGATAAGGAATATACCAAGGATACTTTAGATGTGGTTAAGCGCTCTTCAGCAGGATCAGACTTGCATGCTTAATGCAATGGATCCCTTCTTAGAAAGATGAAATAGATTGGGCCTTAAATATTTTCACCAGTTTGTTGACACCAATGGTGTGCTTCTGTTCCAAACAATGCAAGAATAATATCATTTACCTGTATCTGACCAGTTCAGATATTTGCAGGTGTAGACGGATATGTAGAATGAGGGCCCTCAGTTTTGGCAATTACCAGAAAAAACACCTGCACTATTGGCCCAACTGGTACATCATTAGAGTAGGAGAGTGGGCACTCCCTAGAGAGCATTAGGAGTCTTGAAGAAGGAGTCCACCACATTGGTGCTCCAAAGGTGGCACATAGCACTTATGACAGAGTGGAATAATTCTCACTGGTTGAAATATACCTTACCTGCCTATAAACTAACCATGGCACCCTATCTTAAGAAGTTTTTGTGCAACTGAGGTTCTCACTTTTTTCGGACTCCAGTTCTTCAGTTGAGGTACATGGATCCAGAGTGGGGGAGGTGCTGAAGAGGATGTGGGTAGAGATGGGCAGACCACCTGCATGTGTTCTGAGCATGCTCAATCTTACAGCTCTCTCACTCCCTCTTTGGTACTTATGTCAATTCCATTGTACAACAGTGCAATCAAGGGGAAACAGCTGAAACTCATTAATTTTAACAGTGGAAATCGAGAAAGGTATAACCAAACAATGGTTAAAGCCACAAACACCTACTCTTAGAGAGTGGAGGGTTATCATAGATGCCATTCATCATCTAGAGAAACAGTCTTACATATATTTAGATCAACTATGTTCTTGTGGGGGTGGGGGAGGACTACCAACTCTGGCTGTTAGCACTTCCTGCAGGTGCATCTTCTGTTTTCTCTCCATGTCCTCTGCAATGACAATGTAAACAACTTATTGCCTGACTCTCTTCTATACTGTCACTGTATATGAAACATTTTTTAATAAAAGATAATTATAAACAAAAGGAGTGTTGTCCATAGCCAGAAAAATATTTTTAGTGCCACAGAGTGTACCAAGACTCTGAAGTCTGAGTCTTTGGCATCCTCGGCCACAAGGAACTAGAATTTTGTGGCCTCAATTGCTGAGTTGACTGTTGTTGCCAAATCATCACCAAAGACACTTTCTACCTTCCAGTTCAAAGCCATTATAGTGTCCAAGATGGCTACCAAAGCACATGATCAAGTAGTATATGACAGCTTATGTCAGCCAGGGAGGAGGGACTGATGTTCTTGTGGAAAAGCTAACAGGAAGGCTATGGAGGAGGCGATAAAGCAATAACTCCAGAGGGGAGTCCTTCCTAGAGATGTTCCCATGTTGGACAAAGGACCCAGGTGCATGTCATAATGTTAGCAAGGAGGTGCTGATGGGTGGGGACACACACACACACACACACACACATATGCACACACTGAGCATGAAACTGTCACTCAAAGGGAATGAGACCCCTCCCCACAGTGAATAAGAAACAAATTGAGGTGCTGTAAGAAAGCACAATCTCTTGGACTTGGAACAACTGAAGACCAGGGGCCCTGCCATACAAAGACTAGCTGACTGGTAAAATAACACAGTAAGGGACAGTTCAATTCTGTAGGTAGGGCAGGTGAAGGACTTTAGGTGAGAATAGCTCAAAATTCTGCTGTACACTAACTGTCTGTTCAACTTGTTTTATTTTTTGCTTCTTAGTAAATGTGCAACCCTTTTGTTTTCCTGTAAATACATTCTGTTGTAAATATTTGTAGTCTTTTAGTAAAGAATCATATTTTTATAGAATCAGTGACTGCTTGTTTTATTTAAAAGGGTAATTCTACTACTTCTGTTGGACTCTGTTTGCAGTCCATCTCTGAAGGGGCACGCTACCCGCAGTTATTGCATTTGACCTTCCTGATCTTGTGCAAGGGAGAAGATAAGAAACAGATTTCCCTGGGTCCTGTTGGTAAAAACCTAGGGTGGTGGCAGTGAACTTGAAGTCCCTGGTGGGGGATTTGCATCACAATAGGCACTAACAATCTTTTCATGGATGCCAGGCCTAGCCTACTTATAAATTGAGTCGCTTAGATATTGTCCTTGGTTTCCTCTGAGAGGATATCAAGAATATCCACCATTTGTCTAACAAGTGAGGAATACGATGAAAAAATCTTCATTTACCCATGGAGGGGGAATTGCATCCCTATTCTGGTGTAACTTCAGGCTCATTCAGTTCACCCTCCTCTTCCTCATACTACTCCTGTAGGCTAGGTGGTACTTGTGTGATCTGATCCTGGGGAGGGGTAACAGCAGCAGTGACAAGGTTCCTTATGGTCTGGAATGCCTGGAAGAAATGGCACATTTTATTAATATCCTCAGCATAAGGCCAAACTTTCAGATCAACTGCCTGCTCCTTCTCCTTTGCAGGTGGAGTGGCAGGAAGTGTTTTTTCTTTAATATTTTTATATTTTTGAAATTATTATCATCACGTCTCCACCTTCCAGATGCCCTATACTCTTTATTGAATTTTGTGGATGGCTTATCAGCTTTAGCAGTTCCTTTGAGAAGAGACTGCTGCTAGCAGCTTTTTTTAGCCAACAACATGGATGTTGAGGGATGTTGTCATGGTGAGGAGCCGTCTGATGCATGCTTTCCATCATCTTTGGTAATCTTCTCCATTACTGAGCTTTTGTCATGCCTGGTGAGTCAGGTGGTGAAGAGGGAACTAAATCTTCTTCATGGACATGCATGTTACCTCAAGCAGGTGTTATGGTGAGGTGACACTGTAGTTTCCTAGATTTTGGATGGAGGCACCCAGCAAGGAGAGGCAGGAGTCACACTCAGAGGTTCAGTGAAGTAAGAATGTTATTCAGCAGCAAAGATGACATGGTCACAGAGGCAAGAACTAGCACTAACAATTAAACAAGATACATGCAAAGAAATGGCTATCTATGCAAACAATAAATGAGCGACTACTCAGCCCATAACTCTAAAAGGTGCACCTTGACCAATGCATATATGGTTTGTTACTGTAACTGAGTACTCTGTGGTAAAGTGACTACCTGGTCAACCACTAATACTATAAGCTCTTATGCAACATTGGGCAATGTAATAAGTTATGCAAGAGATCTACTCAATTTGGAGTCCAAATCCTGACATAGATAGGCCTGTCCAAAAACCTGAAGTAGGTAGGGGAACCTGGACAAACAAGACTTCTGGTTGCACAACTAGACTGATGCTTTATTGAGGAGCCTAGGGAAGGCTACTGGGACTTAGAGAGAATTTGTAAACAGGCCATATGTTCATCAGCAGAGCCCCCCTCTCTTGGGCTGCCAGGACAAAGAACACTGAATTGGAACTACAGAGACGATTCTTTGGTATAAGCTTTTTCAGGGGCTGCTGGAACAAGAAGCACAAAAGAAAATTATTTGGCAGGAGCCCTCCAATGGGCTGCCAGGACAAGAAACACTGAAGAGAAGACTGGCAACAGCCATAAAGTGAGCTGCCCAGACGAGATGAGCTTAAGATACAAGGAAAAGCATTCAAGATGCATCTGGAGGAATGCAGATCTTTGGATAGAGTTCCACAATGAAGGGTTTTGGACACCAATCCTAGATGCTGGCCTTCGGATAGCAACACCAATGAGTACCTGGAAAAAAGCAAAACAAGAGGGACAATGAACCATCTTGTGACTGAATGGGGATGGTCCCTTACTAGTGAGCCGTTGTAGCTCCTATGCTCACTGAACACCTTAATAGGGTAGGGACATAGTTGAACCAGGTTAGCAGATGGGTCTCTCCTAGCTGATGGCTATGCTAACTGGACAAGTGGGATTACATGGAAATGCATTGATAAGATGCCCACACAGGACAGCAGAGGAGGCTGTAGATGAAGTGGCACCTCGATGAATGGTGTGCACATGCAATCAGAGCAGAAGCTCATTGGTAAATTGATTCCAGACCAGGTAGTCAAGACAACTTGACACTTCTCTTGAATGAGAACTGTGGAACTGGCTCACACAGTCAGAACAGCTGGTGGCAGTTCAAAGCTAAATCCCAGTTTCAAGAGACCAGTTTCACAGTTGAGGGCAAATGCCAGTATTGAAGGACAGTTAACACAGTCTTATGGCAAATGCCAGTAGCAGAAGGCAGTTAACACAGTCTCAGGCAAATAGCAGTTTTTGGAGGCAATCAATATAGTTCCAGGGCAACTAGCACTGTTCAGGGGCAAATACCACAATCCGAAAGCAAATAGCAGAGTTCTGGGGCAAATACCATAGTTTAGTAATCAATTTACAGTATCTGAAGCATTGTCATTTTAAACCCCCATGATGCCAATCTAAACAGGGCTCTTTATGTCTTGTTGCCACTTTTGTATGGGCTTACTAGCCCACTCCAGCTCTCGGCTGCCTCTGTGTGTGGTCTGGAGTTGGGAAGTTAATAAAACCCCCTCCCATCAATGTGGCTTCAGCTGCCTTATAAAGCACCCTTGGTGCAATTTATACTAGCCCTTGTCTTGGGCTACTGGTGGCCACCTGGCTACTGGCCATGCCTTTGTCACCCTGGGCACTAGCCTTTCTGTGTGCTGGGGCTTGCTTTGCCCCACTTGGCCCATTTATTACTTATTATTTATTTACATATTCTGAATCAAAGTTTGGGCTTGCTAATCCTGGTTCAGTAGCCCACCTGGGCTATCTTAACTATAATTGGGGTTTTGCTCTGCTCTTGCTATTGGTTGGAGCCTTTTTACTTTTCAAACTAGTGCCTGTTTGCCCTTTGCTCTCCCTCTGGGAGCCTAATTTAAATATATAGCCCCCCCACCCCACCTTTTGCTCCCTTGCTGGAGCTCAATTTAAATAAACTTCAATAACCCCATCCTCTGGCCATCTTTACAGTTGAGGCCTTGTCCTGACCTCTTGCACGGCCACGGCCATCTGAATAGTGCCATCCAGCATGTTTGAACAAACTTTTTTCTTTTTATTTAAACTATTCTGGCAGACAGCACCTGCTCAGTGGTGCTGCTGCTGACTTACTACCCCAACCCAGAGTGAAGCAGAGGAGAGGAGATGGGGGAGGTGGGATTTAACAGCTGGCTGCATGGAGTAGGAGGTGCTGCTCTTGGGGTCTATACGAACATATGAACATACGAAAAGAGCCAGCAGAAGAAGAGCACCCAGTCTATTACATCTTCTCGGTAAGTGATGCAGGATCTGGCCTTACAGTTTATGTCAATGACCCTGTCCCCCCCAATCATCCCTCCCTCTCCCCCCTTCTCCCCTTCCTTGGTCCCAAGGGTTCCCTTTGTGCTTGTCCCAGGTTCTCTTGAATGCTCCCACCATTCTTGCTGATACCACCTCCTCTGGCAGCTCATTCCAGGTGGACATCACCCTCTCCATATAGAAATGTTTCCTTAATTCCTTCTGAATCCCTCCCCGCCCATCAGTTTTAGACTGTGCCCCTAGTGGTACTGTTGTCACTCATTTTAAAGAGACCCTCCCTTTTCACTCTGTTAATTCCCTTCATGTACTTGAAGGTCTCTGTCATATCACTCCTCTGCCTCCTCTCTTTCAGGGAGTACATCCCCAGGGCTCCCAACCTCTCCTCATAGGACTTATCCTGTAACCCCTCAATCATCTTGGTTGCTCTCCTCTGAACCCCCTCCAGCATGCTGATATCCTTTTTAAGGTAAGGATGCCAGTACCTCACCCCATATTGTAAATGTGGTCTCACCAATGACCTGTACAATTGTAAAATAACCTTGCTCCTCCTACTACTGAATCCCCTTGCAATACACCCCAGCATCCTGTTAACCTTCACCTTTTACACTGAGAGGCGTGTTTCAGGTCACTTTTAGTCACTACCTCTAGATCCTTTTCCTCTTCGGAAGCAGCTACCTGAGCCCCTCCTATGTAATACTCTGTCCTAGGGTTCTTGACCCCTATGTGCATCACTTTGCACTTTTTGGCATTGAAACTAACATAACCCCCCCACTGCTCCCCCTTGTTTTATTAGCAGGGCTGCTCCTCTCACCACAAAGCGTCTAGGGGCAAAAGAGAGGGATGGGGTTTTCATAACAAGTACACACATTTCTTTTCTAAGTCTGCTATCACAGACAGGCAACCAAGTGTGGCAACAACCTGGCACACACCTGGTGGGACCATTTACCATGGCCAGCAACCCAGGTCCCTGGGAGAAAACATTTCCTCATAATTATGCTAGGTTTGCACTTCTGGTCAGGGGCACCCAAATAAATCCAGACACAATGGAAGAAATAACAATACTGTCCAAAACAGGTTGGGATTCTAGAGTGTGGCTCTTATTTATGTAACAGGGTAGGGATAATCACAAAGCGAAGATGGACCCCCACAGGGCTACATATACTGGTATTGCAGATTCTCCAGAGTACAGAAATTCCTGACATTCCCATTTAGCATAGGGTAAAGACACAAAGCAGTGAACACTCTGGTTCTGAAAATGGAGATTGGCACACACGGCCAGTTACTGGTACATTTCCCATCGACTAGGCAGATACGGCCAGTACTAGGACACTTTCCCATATTTCATGAGGAATGAAGGTGGTACACATGACCACAACTAACTACATCCAGGCTCAAAATCTTCCAGCACCCACTATACTGAGGTGAACTGAAAAAAGAGAATCCAAAACCCAGGTCTGGGTAACTATTTCCATCAGGCACTGGCCAAATGCACTAACTGAAAATTGAACTGGTGCCCAAACTGAACCCAGAGAGGTAAACTGGTTCGTCCAGATGGGGGGTCTCTCACCTTTTGCTTCCAAGCTTATACTCGGCCATTCATCTGATTAATAACACCCTCACAGAAACTTGTAGATGCTGTCTTGAAATGTTTTTCACACTTAACATACTACATGACACACCTCTAAGGTGTCAGAAAGTTAAAAGTTCTGTACTTGGACAGTCTCTCACTAGACTCCAAACGTAGTCAGACACTTAAAACAGAAACAGTCTAGGTGACAGGGTCCCTTTGTCAGAGAAATTCACCATAGGTATTGCAGGTGACCCTCCTGGGCTTACACAAAAGTAGTACTCACAGTTCTGAAGTTGTACAAAGGCAGCTTCACCAGACAGACTGGATTGAGGGGATTGCCCCTGAACCCCGAAGATTGCCCCCATCCCTCCTGCACATCCCCCCACAACCCACTTAGCAAGGTTTGCACCACTTCAGTCACTGTCTTCTATGTTCTTCTTCTAGGATGAGAACAAACTACCCAAAACAAAGAGGTAGCTCTCTGTCAGAGCTAGGTGAAGAGCTGCACAACAAGCTGCAGCCTCCTCCTGGAACTCCTACTCAGGACTGACTCCACTTTAACTGAACATTCTAAAGCTATCTCCCTAGCACTAGACAAGAGTGTGGCTCATGCTACTGCTAGAGTTCTAAGATTACATCATCCTCCAGCTCAGCTGAGACTGAAACACAGAGTATGATAGTGTAAAACCCATTTACCTGGTGTCTCACAAGCTGCCTTCCCTGCCTGCCACTGATTCTAATGGGATTCTTGTAACCCGGGGAACAAGAGGGTTACACTAAGTTGCCAGATTCCTGAACATCTCTCTAGTCTGGTGAGGTCCTCCCTCAGGTCCTGTGTCCTTGGTATCCACTCTACCACAGAATTTGGTGTTGTCCACAAACAGGACCCTTCTGTCTTTAATGCCTTCCCCAATGTCACTTATGAAGACATTGAACAACACAGGCTGCACACCCACTGGGCACTTCCTTGGTGCTGGAGAACTCACCCCCAACCACTACTCTCTGTGTTCTACCACTCAACCAGTTTTCAACCCATCTTACCATATTCTTCCCCCACCTCCAGATCCCTCAGCATAATTATTAACCTTTTGTGTGGCACACAATCAAAGGCCTTGCTAAAGTCCAGGTATATGATGTCCACTGCCTAGCCTTTGTCAACTGCCCTCGTAACCCAATTGAAGAACTCCATCAAGTTCGTTTAACATGATCAGCCTGCCACAAACCCATACTGTCTTTCATCCTGTAAACCCTTCTCCTCTATGTACCTCACTAGCCTTTCCTTTAGTATGGTCTTCATGGGTTTACATACTATTGAAGTCAGGTTGACTGGCCTATAGTTACCTGGGTTATCCTTGGGTCTGCTCTTGTGGAGTGGCACCACATGTGCTGTTCTCCACCTCAGAGGCACCACTCCCAACTCCAGAGATCTATTGAATAGAACAGCCAGTGGGCCCGCCAGATCCTCCACTAACTCTTTCAGCACCCTGGGGCGTATTTTGTCTGCCCTTGGGGATTTGTCCACCCTCAGGACAATCAGCCCCTCTCTCACTCTTTCAATCCTGATTACCCATACGGCTTTCACCCGTTCCTTCCCTCCGTCTCCCTGCCCGTGGCACTGGTCCATCCTTTTCCTTTGTAAAGACAGAGCATAAGTATTTGTTTAACACCTCTGCTTTGCTCCTGTCTTCATCAACCCAACCATCCCCCTTCCTCAGCCTAACAATTCCATCCTTTTTATCCTGCCTTTCGCTTGTGTAGCAAAAAAAGACCTTTTACCCATTCTTCATTCCTTCGGCTATTTGGAGCTCTTTCTGTGCCTTTGCCTGCTTCACCTCCCTTCTTGCCACCTTAGCTAGCCTCCGGTATCTTCCTCATCCTCTTCCTTTGCTTTTCTTTTGAATCTTCTATAGGCTGCCCTCTTTTCCCTTAATGATCTGGCCACCTCCTCGTTAAACCAGCTTGGTGGCCTGGCTTTTTATTTCTTCCCCCTCATTTTGATATAACTGCTTGTTGCTTTCTGAATGGCCTGCCTAATGGTGGCCCATAATTGGTCCACCCCCACACCCTTCTCCATGCGCTCCAGGTTTTCCCTTAGCACTTCTCTCATCTTTTAAAATTTACCCTTCTAAAATCCAATGTTCTGGTCCTAGTGGGGATGTCATCCTTACTCATGTCCAAACTGAACCATACTGCATTGCGGTCGCTTCCACCCAGGGGTTCCCTAACTTCAATTTCCTGTACATGCTCCCCATTGGAGAGCAATAGATCCAGGATTTCCTCCTCCCTGCTGGCATCAGTCACACACTGAGTCATGAAGCCATCCTGGGTTGCATTTAGGATTTCCTGACATCTGACACAGGATATGGCAGGAGTAGTCCAGTCCACTTTAGGCAGGTTAAAATACCCCACTACTACCACCTCCCCTTTTCCGCCTGTGATTCTTAACTGGGAAAATAGCTCTCTGTCCTTGTCCTCACCCTGGTTGGGTGGTCTGTATACAATCCTCTTCCTGATCTTCCTTCCTCTGCTAGCCTGTAACTGGAGCCACAATGTTTCTAAGTTCCCCTTTTCCTTTTCTTCCTCCCTCATGCAAATTATTCCCTCCCTGATGTATGCTGCCACCCCCCCTCCTTTGCCTATCTCTCTCTCTCTCTCTCCTTTCTGTATAGATTATACCCTGAGATTGACATATCCCAGTCATGGTGTGCCATAGCCCAGGTCTCAGTAACTGCTGCTCTATCCACCCTACCCTTCACTAAGAGGGCATGCATTTCTACTATCTTGTTCCCGAGACTGTGGGCATTCAATGACACCACCCTCCACTTTGTTCCTGTGATACCTTTCTATCTTTCATTCAATAACATTTTAATCCATGATGGGGCTGCCTGCTTGCTAACTGATGGCTCTGCCCAATCTGATGCTTGCTCTTACTCATGATGCAGTAGGCTTCAGGTGATGCCAATGAGAGACCAAAAACTTTTAAATTTAAATAAAAAAAAATGGAGCAGAACACAGCCCACATCACGGCTGCTGACTGCTGCTGACAAAACTCCACACTGCTGGGACAGCTGACCTGAACTACACTGCACAGGAGTAGCCAATCGACACTGAAGCTGGCTGAAGAGAGGGAACAGAGTCAGTGGACCAGCTTCAACCACCAGGTAAGCCTCTCGACCACCACTGCACTCCTGTCTGCTCCTGTCTGTCTGCCTCACAATTCAACTTTCCAGAGAAAAAACAAAATCACTTTATTTTTTTCAAAATGCTCATGGATTCTGGTTCTGGAACCCCAAGTCTGAGCCAAGCTACCTTGTTTCAAAAGAAGCCCCGTGCACTGGGCTAGGACTGCAGTCTCAGTATGTGGGTAGCCCCAATCTTGCATTGCCTGCATGGGGAAGGGGGGGTTCAGGCACAATCAGGCAGCCACATGTAAAAAAGAAAACTTTTATTTTTTAATGCCTCCTGCCTTGTTCTGAGGGTGAAGGGGAACAGAATACCTAAAGGGCCCCTCTGCTGCCTATGCCACTCATGATCTAAATACTGAGGGGCTCCATGGAATGACACCTTTTTCTTTTCTGTAGCCCCCCTCCCCCCACTTTGAGTCACTACACTTTTTTCAGGACAGCTTTAGGATGACACTGAAGCAGACAGAGGAGCTGAAAAAGCTTTTTTTTGGCAGCCCTCAACTTTTATGTTTTAGAGTAAAACCATTTTGTATAAATCACAATTTTCAAAAATCGTGGTCAGAATCCAAATGATCAGAGCAATCAAAACTCAACTCATGGACATGTGCCTTTGACAGGAGCTGGGGACAGGACTTACTGTTTTTGAATCCTGAAGACCCTGTACTCTTTTTTTGGCTTCTCAGACATGACAATTGACTAAAAATGCCTAAACCTTTTTATTCGGTTCCTCGCTAGGCAGAAACCATGCTGAACTGAGGTTTCTCTGGTTCCTGAAACTGAGAGGGAACTGGAAAAATTTGCTACATTTAACCAAAAACAAATAAAACCACGTTTATCTAATGCAGAGTAATTGAAAACTAAATAAATCATAAAATATAGATAAATTTGACCCGCAGGACTGGAGAAAGACTTTGGGCCAAGTGCTCTCTACAGCAAAGAAACAAATTTGATGTTTATCTAGCAGGGAAAGCATAACCACAGAGCAGAGTCTAAACAGAATTCTAAATTTTATTAGCATTCAATTCGATCTCTGGGATAACACCTCTAGATGGAGATTATGTAGATGTATGACATTGTTAGATTTATGTTGTTAGAAGCACACGTAAAGCTGGCTCAATGTTTGTGGAATAGCAGTAAGGAGAGATGAGGTATATAGTCCTTGTGTAACTTGTAGTACATTTTGTGACTCTACTGTATTCCCACCCTTGAGTAGTAGGTATGTAGGTAGTAATTTGTATGGAACAGAAGGCCCATGAGCAAGGGTGAGAAGAGTGCCAGAGAAGGAGGAGGAGGAGGGGATGGTGGAGGACGGAAAACACTTCCTACGCAAGGGATGTGTATTACAGGAGGGCTTATGTAGAGGTTGAGGGAGGAGTTATTCCCCACATTGAACCTTGGGCAAGCCCTCTCATTCAATGTTTGTGAACTAGCAATAAGGAGAGATAGGGTATATAGTGCTTGTGTAACTTGTACTTTTTGTGGCTTTACTCTATTGCCACCCTAGAGTAGTTGGTATGTAGGTAGTATTTTTTAGGGAATAGAAAGCCCAATAAGATACCTCCTCCAACTCATGGAGAGTATGACCCCCTGGCACTCAGGAGAGGAAAAACCCAGGTGGAGGAAACCTCTGAGGACCCATGGCCAGAGGTCTGCCCATCCTCTGGGCATATTAAATGGAGAAGGATCTAGGTTCTAGTAACCACAGCTAATTTGAGGTTGGTGAGTTGCTTGGAGAGATGATAATCTATCCTCAATCCATGGATGATGCCGATCGCATGATGATCCTGAGGTTGAAGAGTAGATCTGTTCTGAATGAGTAATAGAATCCAAAGTATGAAGTAAATCTGAGTGAAGGAGGATGAAGGAAATCCAAGTTTCCAGGATGATGAATGATGCTTGTCCAACAGAATTGTGATATGCAGAGGGACCATGACCAGATCAATAAGGTACTAAACTGGGAATGGTGGAAATACAAAGGTAGAAGAAGTCATTGGTGAATGATCCAACTTGTGAGAGGTTTGAATGTTAGGGTATTGTTTGGGGGCTGGGCACTCTGTATTGAACAAGGAGTCACTTAGGAAACATCCATAGAGTAGAATTTGCAGAAGAGTCTTTGAGTGCCCTGGAGATGATGGTTTATTCTCGATCCAAGGATGATACAACCTGAATGATGATCCTGAAGATGAAGGGTACATCTTTTCCATAGAGATGGTAAAATCCTATGTGTAAAGCAGATCCAGATAAAGAAGGGCTAATTCATACCATGTTTCTGAAGTAACAAAGGATGCATGTCCAAGGGATTGTAGGGGCATAATAAGTCAGGAGAGAGCAAGGTTTGATCGATATAAGACCAGACAGTACACTGTGGGAGTTGTGATGATTTGTAAAGTTATGGGTGACTGCTCCAATTCATATAAAGTTTGATATTCAAGGTAGTCTGGAGGTAAAGAATCTTATTAGTGAGCAATAAGTCACTAGGTAAGCATCCCAGAGTAAAATGAGTAAAGGAGATTTTGAGTGCCTGATAAGAGTAACGCCATAAGTGATTAGTAAAGCACTAGAAGAAGATTTGTGGAACTGTCCAGATGGTAACCTAATATATATGAGGAATGATTGGAAATTCAGTATAAGGAATAGATAGCTTCTTTGGTCATGATGTTTATGACTATGCTCAAATCCTCTGCTGGTACGCTGCCTGAAGTAAGTGTGGGTATTCCTGAGGTGTGATAATTTAGGAGATGCACTGTGGTGGCATAGGTGGTTAAATTTATGGGTAATCCTGATGCTGAAGTACATGACAGAAGCTTGGGGCAGATGAGAGGAAGAGCCTGTAGGCTGGATTAGTAGAGAGATTGATTAGTGCAGGATGCCATAGGATTTTAGTGCTACAGCTGATTAATACCAATTGGGATGCAAGGTTGAGTTGGTGAATTTGTCTTGGCTGTTTCGGATTGCCAGTTAATATTCAGGAGAGCCAGTTCTCAGCGATGATCTTTGCTGTAGAGATTATCGAAGGTACTACAAGAAGAAGAGGTTGAAGGGTCCACTGGAGAGCAGTTGACCCAGCTGAAGGTACTAGGTGAAAAGGTATGGATAACAGTATGAGGAATAGCGATATCTGGGAGTGAAATCGAGGTTTGGATGGCATGGAGTCAGTGATCAGCTAGCTGTGGAGATCCCACGATGAATATTCTGGACAATATCTGTGCAATTCCTAAATCTAGCAATAACTGTTGGGAGGTAGGAGCCAAGTAACTTGGTCATCAGAGTCATTGTTGAAATAAGAGGTGGCATAAGGTAAATGGATGATGTCCATAGTTTAATGGGTTATCTTGCGATTCCCAGTATCTGTAGAACAGATGCTGATTGCAAAATCTGAGTGTAACAGAAGGATTTAAGTCCTTTCCATGTATGAGGATGGCCAAGGAGATGAGGCATCCGGGAAAGTCATGGTGATTGGATGGTCAGGGATCGGAGGGTATATCCTATAGAGACAGAGGAGATTTTCCTATTGTCAAGGCGAATAGGATTCCATGAATGATTGTGAAGAACTGAATGGGCAGTGTGAGTTTTCTATGATAACTTAAGAGTCTATGGTGCATGTGAACCAAGGAATGTTTGCTGGCAGTAGTATTACTCCAGAGCAATGAATAAATGATTGCATGAGTAGTGGAAGCATACTGTTAGAAGGGCTGGAGTAGAAGTAGGAGATGGATCGTATGGAAAAGCAGGTGACTGGTTAGGAGTACTGGTCAGAGATAGAATACAAGGCTCAAAAGAGCCACAGCAAACAGTACGAAGCCCTGAGCCAGCAAGACAAAGAGGAGATGGCAGCCATTCAAATAGGAAGGAAGTCCAGAGTGGATCCTGAGGAACTGAGGGAATAAGCAGGGAAGCTATAGGCCAGGTGAAGCCGGATGGCAGCCAGAGCAGGAAGGAACAGGATGAGGTTAGTTCCATGGTGAACAGCAGTGAATTGCAGGAAAGCTGAAGCAAGGCAATGGATGATAATCCATGGAAGGCCAAGGAGCCAAGTCAAGTGCCATGAGCAACAGGAGTCCCTCATCTGATGAAGGCTGGAAGTGACCAGAGAAAATGATGGAAGGTGCTGGAGCAATGAAGGATGGGGTCCCAAACCTGCAAAGAAAACAAGGTTGTGCAACAGATGAACTGGTAACCTGCAGCAAATAAGTCCATGAGGCAGTTGACCCGGAGTGAAAGAGTGAGTGAGCAAGCTGGCAGGATCCATATGTTGAAGGAAAGGAGGCTGAAGGGGCTAGAGAACGGAGGTCAATGGAAGAGTTGGATGGCGAGTGAAGTCATTCAAATGCAGAAGGGTCCTGTGATTGAAGGAAAGTGGCAAACTGGCAGGATGGAGGCAAACAAGTCAAAGAGGATCAGGTTCCACAGTCGAAGTTGCAGGCAGAAGTAGGAGTAGGAGGTCCAGGTCCAGGAGGGTTGAGGCATCGGGTAGTAGGTGGAGAAAAACACATGTGAGGCAGCAGAAGGGAAGGACATGCATCCAGATGGGATGTTCGAGGCAAGATGATCCAGACTGGATTTGGCTAGTGAATGTTGAACGATGAGACAACTTGGTCGAGGAAGTTCCTTTCCTGAATGCAAATGGCAATCCGCATCGGTGGAGATGCGAACAGTGGAGACAATAAATGATAGAGTCAGGCTCCCGGCCATGGAATTGCCTGTTCCTGAAGGGAGCGGCAGCCAGGTATCAGGCTGAGGACACAGAAGATGAAGCAGTAAGCTGTAGAGTCAGGCGACCATCTGGGATGGAAGGGATGGATGGTGCTGACCTGAAGCAGCATAACTAGCATGATTAGGGTGCACAGAGTGTGAGAGTTCCATTCCCAAAGGGAAGTGGCAACTGGCATGAGGTAGAAAAGGTAAGGTAGCAGTCCGTAGATTGTAGACATGGCTCCCATCCCCAATAGCCAGGGCGAGCTAACCTGCACTCAATGCCACCAAACAGAGTTAGGGATGGAGGATGTTGAAGTGGTAAGCAGGAGGTAGTGCCATTATGGTTGGTAATTAATAGGAGGTAGTGAATGTAATGGAATCCTATCCCCGGTAGACAGGAGAAGCCTACCTACGCTCAGCACCTCAAAAGGCACAAGTTAGGGACAGAGTCCGGAATACTGCTGGTATGGGCTGGCCAATGCACGAAACTGCTGCAAGGATGAGAGATATAAAATATTAACAAGTATAGAGGAACTGTAGGAGGAATATGGAATCTGTGATATGGAAACAGAAATGAAAAGAGACACAAAAATAATGAGACAGAAAGCAATAGTAGGTAAGATGAATGCTAGGGAATATAGAGCATGGAGAGGGAAAGATGATTGTAGCTGAAGTACTGAGGTGTGGAAAGGGCTGTGTCCCCTGATTAATTTGAAAATATGCAGCTGAAAGAAGCAGTAGCATGTGACAGATTCCTACAGTAAGTTAAATGGAGGAAGTGACAGAAACATGGACTCCAGATGCACTGATATAGAGGTCCTAGTTTGTGTCAGTAAGTTGAAATAGCTTCTGTGCTGAATTAGTACCAATATGGCTATCAGGCTTGACAGCTCAGTTTGATGAGACACATCGATTGCATGGTTGGCTACCGTACAGGTAGTGGTGGGTACAAATATAAATTGGTTGCATAAGAACATATGAGAAGTCTCCCTGAGGTTGCCCCCCGCCCCTCATAGTACAACCGAATTAGAGAACTGCTGGTGAAATGGAGCAGTACCAGGTATAGAGAAATAAATGGCTTGGCGTTGGTTTGGTAGATAGCCCAGTTACCATGCATACTACACGTTGTAGTAAATGATATGAACAGTAAGTGTAAACCTCTTACTGTGATATTTATGTTTATACATTATGCAGCTGAGTTGCATAGGTAATGCTGAGAATTGCAATTGTACATACCTCTGTGCCCCCCTTTTTTATATTCCCATGACGCTGTAGCGTGGAGGCTATAGCAGCTTGCAAGTGCAATAATACTTGTGGCTGAGATCCAACATGAAAGCAATGGCATATACCTTGATGAGAACTGCTGTAATGATTGACTGAGGGCATTGAAGGGGAAGGAGTCCCATGAGTGAAACAGCTTTCGGCAGTGGAGGTATATGTAGGGATGGATGGAAATGGCAGCCAGTGGTACATCCTGTAGTGAGAGGAGTCAGCGAGGAAGAAGAGGGTAGAACAATGGTAGGGAAAAACACGGAAGTAGTAGCAATCAAGGCGGAGCAGCGAGGCAGGGTGGAAGACGCATGCGAGCATCCGATGTCCAAGTGAGAGGTATGCAGCGAAAAGGAGTGGCAGCTGGCAGAGCCAAGCAGAATGGAATGGGAGTGGAAGGGAAGTAATTAGGGAAAGCAGAAGGGGAGAGCCAATGGGAAATGAGAGAACCCAAAAGGAACAAAGAAAGGAAAGAAAAGAAACTCCAAGACAAGGTGGGAGCCGAGAGGCCAGGAAGAGACATAATGCAGGGAAAGGCAGCAAAAAACAGACACAGAGGGCATGGGCCATGGAGAGGGACAAAAGGAGAAGGGAAACAGGACCAACCAGGCAGCAGAAGCACCAAAGCACAGCCACACGAGCCACGCAGGAGCCTAAGGAAAACACTCCCTAAGGTGTGTTAGAGGAAGGCTTATGTAGACGTTGTGGGAGGAGCTATTCCCCACACTGAACCTCGGGCAAGCCCTCCCAGAGTTACTATCAGCATAGCAATGAAAAGCCATGCTGTAGTGCCTCATAATCTCCCCCAGTGGCTGCAGCGAATAACATAGGAGAGAGGGCGGGCATTCGGACAACACTGTTTGGCTGTGCTGGCTTTTTTTTCTCAAGACTCCTTGAAGAACACTGTAAGTTAGGTCAGTCAACCATGATCAGTAAGATCCAATCACTACTGATTGTTCCCACTCCTTCAGGAAACGATAGAGTCTTTTTAACATAGTCCCAGACAAGTCTCTGTGGCTGCTATGAGACCCAACATTCTCTGCACTGAGTGCACTGTAACCTGATTCATACCGCTGATATAAACAGACATACAACTGACTCCACACTGTCCTCTGGCAGAAAGACTCTGTTTTTTGTGGAGTCCAGAACTACCCCATGAACTGAAGTCTCTGAGTCAGAGTCAACTGAGACCTGGGTATGTTAAGGAGGACCCCATGGTGTGCACGAAAGAGCGAGTAACCTGGACTTCTGCTTCTGTCTGGGTCCCGAATGGGTTCCTTATGAGCCAGTTATCCAAATATGGAAAAACCTGAATTCTTGCTTCCTGAGATGTGCTGCTAGAACTGGGAAACACTTGGCAAAAACAAATGGTGCATGATTCACAAAGGATGACACAGGGCTTGGCCCTTCGTCATCCTCAATTTTTGGCGCAGCTACGCCAAAGCACTTTGGTGCAATGCAGCCCGATTCAAGATGGGCTGGTGCATTTGCAACTGTTTCCACATTTTATGGCAGCCTACTTCACAGGTTTGGCGCAAACCCCATAAAATGGATCCCCATGGGAGCAATGTTAGACCGGGTTGGGGGAGCTGGTCTAACATGCTGCATCTGGTGCACCTGATTGAGAATTGCAATCAGGATCAAATGTCTGCCGCAAACTCCCTACACTGTCTGTTCAGCGTATTGGGGACTTGTGACAGATGCAACCAGTTGTGATTGTGACTCAGCCCATGGTGTTATGGAAGCCTAAATGGCAGAACCCTGAAATGCGGATGTTTGAGGCCTGCACAAAACCTGAGGTATACTAGTGGTTCTGTCTGATTGTGATGTGCTGATACACTTCATTCATGTCCAAGGAAATCAGCCAATCCTGTTTTTTCAGGAATGGCATGATAGGCCCGAGACATCATTCTGCACTTCTTTCACTTCAAGAAGATATATAGGTGTCTGAGGTCCAAGATTGTGAGATCAATGCCTGTCTCTTTGGGCACCAGAAAGTACCTGGAAAAGAAACCTTTGTCTTTTTCTGACTGGGATTTTGCCTACTGTACTGTTCTTTAAGAGTCCAGTCACTTCTAATAAAAGCTGCTCACCTATGTGTCCTGAAGACAAACCACTTGCCTGGTAGACAGTTCAGAAGGTGTGCTACAAGTTCTGGAGCATAATCATCCTGGATAATTTCCAAGATCCACTTGTCCATGATAATGGCATCCCATTACTGGTAGTTCAATGCCAGGCAACCACCCCTTAAAATGAATGATCTTATATGGGCAACAGAGGTAGACCCAAGGTTGACATCTGAGTTACACTTGGTGCTTGCATCTGCTGTACCTCTTTCTGTAGGGTTTTCTGCTTATGAGGAAATGGCCTTGGCTAACTTTGTTGGTCAAAACTCCTGTGGCTACCACTACCCCAAAGAGCTGCTGGTGCTGTGAAACACAATCCATGCCTGCATCCCTGAGGGATGGAATGGATGTTTTTCATGATCAGAATGCACTGTTTGTAGTTAACCTCTTTGAAGGCTATCTCCACCTTGTGACCCAAAATGGGAGGTACCGTCAAATGGTACAGTCATTGCTTTCTGCTGTATATCATTTGCAAATGCCCACAATCTTGATCCAGAAGTGCATTTGACTATAGATACCTCCTGGTGCAATGTAGGCTGCAGCAGAACCATCAAAAGATGCCTTCATCAGGTGATTGTACTGTACGACTCAGATCCCTGCAACACAACTAAGGTTGCTCAGAACTAGCCAGTTTTGATCTGATTGGACAAGGAATTTAGGATTTTCTAGATCTTTTTCCAAAAAGGACTTCAAAATTGGAATCGGATTAGGATTTGAAATCCTGAATCATAAGTCCATATGTAAAAACATATGTTAGCCTTACATGTTGGAATAAGGATTTTAGGACTGCAACTCCAAAAATCCTGATTCTGAAAACTGAGTTGGAATCCAACAAATTCAGTTCCATGACTTGGAATCTGAGCAACCCTAGTCACAACTGCCAGCAACTCCTACCTGTTTACAGAATTAGGCAACATTTCTGCAATGGCTTTCATTTTGAGCCAGAGCGTGTAATCATATTAAGCATATGAGACTGGTAGTTCAACACTCTGAGACCTCAAGGCACTGCGATGAACACCCTCTTACCTGAATATCAATCCTGTGTGACTTACAGCAGTGATTGCACACAGCCTTTCTAAGGAGAGTTGGACATACATTTTGTTGCCATGATAACAATAGCATCTGCTGTCTGGTTGCATATTGTAACACCATCAATGCTTCCATGCCAAATGCTGTTTGTGCGCTATCCTAGGGACCAAGGCAGGCCTATTCAGGCTGCTATTGCAGCAGACTTCAGCTGAGGCTGAGTTCCAGGGACTTCTAAGAGAGACACTGTGGGTAGGTTCAAATTCTCCATCTTAACCTTTCTGAGTTCAACAAAAGCCACTATTTTGAACTCTACAACTTCAACAAAGGTTTAAAAGGAGATATCCTCTTGTGGAGCATGGACAAATGCCACCATAGCCTCTGCAGAGACAGCCTGTTCATGGAGAACACCCTCCTTGCCATTGCCTACTTTAACACCCATAAGGTCAGGATTATACTCAAATTTGTCTTCCAACAAGGAATTTGAGGTAGGTGGAATAGGCACTAGAAGTGATAGAACTGACCTCAGCACTGTCGATGGCTCCAGTGTTGGCACCAAGAGCACCAGCAGTTGCCCTGTTAGTACAGCAAACATATAGTCCACATCTCTGGCTCCATTAGGGCTGTTCATCTGTCAGAATGCTCATCTTAGAGGTTGCTGCCAGGAAGCATTGGAGCCAGAGACAATGTCATCGGAAAAGACATTGTGTTTAGTACAAAGGTCAGCATAGTCTCTGTTGTAGTAGCCAACAAGGACGGTTTCTAAGCTGACTAAGGTACTTCAGCCCCATTATCAATGTGCGATAACCTGAAAATCAAGTGAAGGTGCCTCTATAGCCTATATGAATCACTTTTAATTTTTCTTACATGACGATTATGGCACAGAGGAAGAATAAAGTTTCTCTGAAGCATCGATGCCGAGCATCACTGTGACCAAGGCAACTTCATTTTCTTGTGGCTCTGCTCTATAGACCCCAACACAGTGAGTCTGTCCTTGTGAACATGACTGAACAATGCCTGACAGTTACTGAAATACTGAAGGACAGGGACACTGCAGACATTTCAAGTGTGGAGTCATCAGTCAAAATACTGTTGCCATAGCGACAATCTAGCTGACATATTTTACATTTTTTGTTGGGTGGTTGAATATGCTTTAAATGCATTAATCATGCCTGGACAGTGAAGGGTGGGTGGCAGATGCCCATTTTGGTAAACTCTACAGGTAGGGACAGAGTGGCATTTATGCACATAACTGACCTTAAATGTGTCTGCGCTCTCATTCTGATAAGTCAGTTGGATTGGGGTGGCTCTATTGACAAGAGGGAGAGGGATCTTAAAGGGGAAAAATATTCAACTATGTTGTTTAAAGTGCAGTCTTTATTACAATGAGATGCCGTTTTTTTTCTAAGTTGTATTTAGTCTGTTGTTTTTGACAATGTTAAATAATCTGTAGGTTGAAAAGGGGGTTTCTTCTAGCCCTGCACAATGGTCCTTAGCAAACCTCACAACCAGACCCAGCACAATGGATTCAGACTACCCACAAAAGAATCTCTTGCTGTAGGGGGGAGGGGTAAGGAGAAGGGTGGGATGCTGGGGACATGGGGGAACATGAGTGACCAGGTAAGAGAGGCTGAGAGTGACACAAACAAGAATAACCTTACTGCAATGGTTTTATGAGTGAAAATATCGGTCCATCGGATAGAAGTAATTGCAGGCAATTATACAATGGTGTGCGAAAATCCTGTAACCTCAGTGGTCAGAACATGCCACATGACCATGGATAAATCCTGCATAACCCACAGCTGTGGAATGGCATTTATAAAAAACATAATTAAACAAATGTTTAATTTATTTTACACATGGGTCCATTGTATAATCGCAATAAGGCACCCCAAGGTGTGAGTTATTGGGTGATTTATCCACTTCTTGTGTGGTTAAGTCACTTGGCTGTGCTTTGTGACACACCACACAAGGCGTGGGTAAATCCCCAATAACCGTGTTTTGCCTAATGCTTAAATTAACAACAGTAGACACACCAACCATTTTTAACAAACTCTAGCCAGAGCTTATAGGGTTGTGAAGAGCTACCAATTGACCAAAGTTACACATGTGAATATAAATTATTCAACGCAGGGGTGTAACTTGCCCATTTTTTGGAGGTGTTGCACCAAATTTTCAACATGACCAGGGAGATCTATACCACTATATAAAACATATGTTAGGCCACTTTTGGACTATTGTTCCCCTAGCTGGAGCCCATTCTTAAACAAGCATTTGTCAATGCCGAACGTTCGCTTGCAGGTATTTGCATTGGCGTTTGGCATTTATGAAGGCGCCCCCCCAGTTGTATCCATGTCCCTTTAGCATCCATATCCCAACACAGTACCTCTCTGCAACTCCTCTTCCATCTGATAAACATTTCACACTCATACTTCTTAAGTGTCTGTCTTAGGAACCCTAACGCCCTGGGCATGCTCAAGGGAACAAGCCTGTGTGGAAACTGTGCAACCCGTGCTTGTAACACAGTCATTCAGTGGAATTATTTCACCAAATGTTCAACATAGGCATTTTTTGTCACCTCTGGTCATGAACATTGTCACTATGATTTTCTTACTGTGCACCGAACACTGATTTCCCACAGTGACCATGCTATTCTGTGTTGGAAGTGTGAAAACACATTTCAGCCAGGATATGAAAAATGACAGCTGTACTGTTCATAAGGAGGTGTGGGAAAATGCAAATGTTGAAAATCCGGAGTGAAAATATGACAAATTCGCGAAGTTACGAGTGCGCATGGAAACTGCACGACGCACGCTCATAAAACAGTCATCTTTTGGAATTTTTGCACCAAATTTTCAACATAGGCATTTTAGGATGTCTGCTCATGAACAGTGTCACTGTGATTTTTTTACTCTGTACCAAACATCACTTCCCACAGCCGCCACACTATTGTACACCGGGAGTGCGAAAACACATTTCAGCCAGGATGTGAAAAATGACAGCTGTACTGGTCATAAGGAGATGTGGGAAAATGGCAGTGTTGAAAATCTGGAGTGGAAATATTACAAATTCACAAACTTATGAGTGTGCATAGAAACTGTGCAACACACACTCGTAACACAGCCATTTTATGGACTTTTGCCACCAAATTTTCAACATAGGCATTTTAGGACCTCTGCTCATGAACAGTGTCACTGTGATGGTTTTACTCTGTAGCAAACACTGATTTCCAGCAGTGACTGATATTTTGCACCAGAAGTGCGAAAACACATTTCAGCTAGGATATGAAAAATGACAGCTGTACTGTTTATAAGGAGGTGTGGAAATACGCCTATGTTGAAAATCTGGAGTGAAAATATTACAAATGCGCAAATTTCCAAGTGTGCATGGAAACTGCACAATGCACACTCATAAAACAGTAATTTTTTGGAATATTTTCACCAGATTTGCAACACAGGCTTTTTGAGAGCCTACCTCAAGAACACTGTCATTTTGTTAATCTGTCCCAAAAGGTGATTCCGCACAGTAACCGCAAAATCACCTTTCAGGACCAAATAACACCATGACAGTGACTGAATTTGTGAGAAGGGGTGCCAAGAACCCATGTTGAAAATTTAGTGCCAAAAGTCGAAAAACTGGCCAAGATATCCATCTAAGTTGGAAAACCCCTATTTATGTCATTATACAGCTTACCGGCATTTCCTCAGTTCGCGGTTGGCTATGAAGAGTGCAGACGTGTTCCCAGTCCACCGAAGATCGTCACGCTGGCCTTTGGAGGTAGGTATGGGGTGAGGGTGTGTGTGGGGAGGTGGGTGCGAAGAGGGTAGGAATGGGTTGGCGGGGGGGCAAGGACTCGGCGAGAGACCATTTTCTTGTTTTACAGGAATGAAAGGAAAAAAAGAGAAACAGACACTTTTGGCATGTTGGGGTGGGCTGTCAGTGTGTCACCTACCTGTTTGTTGGGGGAGTGGAGCCAGTAGGGATTGGGCACTTCCGCTGGCCAAAACAGAAACAGACGCTTTTGGCATGCTGGGGTGGACTCCCAGTGTACCACCTACCTGTTTGTTGGGGGGGGAGTGGAGCCAGTAGGGATTGGCCCCCCCACTGGCCATACAGTGTGTGTGTGTGCTGGAGGGGAGCATGAGTGCACTGGGGTGGGCTCCCAGTGTGCCAATTGTTTTTTGGGGGGGCCACAGCCGACAGGGGATTGGGCACCCCCCTCAGCCACACAGTGTGCTGGGGGGTTCATGAGCTGAGGGTGATTGGGCACCCCCCCTCAGCACACAAGGTAGGGGCCAGGGACAAAAGGAGGAAGGACATTAGCAGAGGGAGGAAGCAGGAGGGATTGCCGAGCTGTGCATGACAGCAGTTCGACTGACGTTTGCTAATTGCATACACGCTACCAACGCTGATTGCAGCGGACCTTTTGTTAGAAGTGATGACCAACACAGCCAAACTGCTGTCATACACAGCTCGGCATATATTGGTCCCCTAGGGTCGTGCCTGCTACGCTGAGCAGTGCATTGGGGAGGAGGGTCACACACCTCCAAAACACGTACTGTTGCAAGATGTTCCTTGCACATGCATGCAAACAAATGTAAAAAGGACAGAGTACTATTAGAAAGACCACAAAGAGCACTCACAAAACTGGTATCAGGCCTAAATCAAGTACTTTATGAATTAAGGTTGAGAAGGTTACATCTATGGCCACTGGAAGTTTGGCGCATAAGGGGTGACTTGTTATTTCTATATAAGATCCTACAGCAGGAGGTGTTAAGGGAGGACTTGGATATTAGATACAGAAACCAGAATTATAAGTTGAGAGGACATAACTTGCAGTTAGTAGGGCACAAGTGTAAGATGGATTTATGGAAAAATAGTTTTAAACAAAGAACAATCAGACAATGGAATAGGTTGCTTCAGGAAATAGTGGGGGCACCAAGGTTTACCAGCTTTAAAAATAAATTGAATACATCTCGGTTGGTAACCTAGGTTACCTCCACTGAACAGTGGGGAAAACTTAAATGGGCCTGTGCCCTCTGTTGTCCTAGTCCTCCTAGTATGACTCCTAGTATGGCCTTTTTTGGACCCCTTCTCATGAACAGTGCTTGTGTCATTTTGTTCACTTGTCCTGAAAGGTGATTTCACAGAGCAAATGTGCTATTCTGTGCCACAGGAGTGAAAACACATTTCGGGCAGGTTGTGGACAGTGACAACTGTACTGTTTTGAAGGAGGTGTGCAAAAATGGCAATGTTAAAAATATGGAGTGAAAATATTAAAAATTGGTGACGTCAGGAGGAGCAATGCATGCTCATAACACAGTGATTTTTTTGGAATTTTTTTACCAAATTTGCAACATGGGCTTTTTGGGATCCCACTTCATGAACAGTGGCACTGTCATTTTGTGAATCAGTCCCGAAAGGTGATTCCACATAGTGACTGCGAAATCACCTTTTGGGACCGAGTAACAAAATGACAGTGATAGCTTTCATGAGCTGGGTCCCAAGAACCCCATGTTGAAAATTTGGGGCAAAAATTCCAAAAATGGCTGAGATATCACCATAAGTTTAAAATCCCATTGAATGGCAGTATAGCACGCTTACCTTTGATTCTTCAGTTTGTGGTTAAGCTTTGAAGAGTGCAGACGTGTCCCGGTTCAGAGAAGATGACAGCACCAACCTCCGGAGGTAATTATGGGGTAAGGGTGGGGTGTGAAGAGGTGGATGCTCAGTGGGAGGGTGGATGGGGACTGCAGTGATGAGGGACTGTTTTCTGTTTTACACGGAAAAAAAATGCGACGACAAGGGACCGTTTTTCTATTTTACAGAAAAACAAAGAAACAAACATTTTGGCACACTGGGGTGAGCTCCCAGTGTGCCACATGAATGTTGGGGGTTGTACAGGATGCCAGCATGGGGATCGGGCACCCCGATGTTGGGAACATCTCTGGGCACACTGGGGCGGGCTCCCAGTTTGCCACATGACTTGGGGAAGGGAGGCACAGAAAAATCTTTGAGCATACTGGGGTGGGCTCCTAGTGTGCCAGTTGAGTTGGTGAGGGGGCACAGAATGCCATGGAGCTGGCGGACAATGTCAAGAACATCTTTACTGTGAATGGCATTTTGCCATTCACAACATGGTGGCACCCATAGAACTGCGCTTGAGTCGCACGCATGTGCAGTTCATGCACCGGAATGTGGAAGTAATAGCCAAGATAGTGCAGCTGTTATTCTGTAGTGGCCGATCATGGTGAAGGGGTTCAAGCTCCATTGGCCTTTTGGAAGGATGCTTCCAAAAGTTCAACGGAAGGTTCTGTGACCTGCCATTTTTTAAAGCTACTGAGCAATCGCAATAATGCTGTAGGCTCCCCCCTACAGCCCTAAAAATGGGCCTGTGTTTTTTGCATTTTGCAGCTTTCTTTTTTAGAATCATATAAACTTATTAGCGACAACACGACTGCACCAAATCCATTCAGCAACAGAAATCTGACTACTATAAAAATGCCCTCACTAACTCCTGGGGAAATGGGAGGGATTTCTGGAAAAATATTAAAGATGTCACTGGGAAGCAGTCAAAATGTTTGCTGAACATACTCAACATAAATGGGCACACTACACTCGACCCTAAAACTATTATGAACACTTTTAACATCACTTTCACTGACCTTAGCAGTGTTCTCCCCTCTGACTTCTTCCAAGATGCATCAACTCCAACCCCCCCAACTCCTCCACCCATGCCTGTCACCCACGTTTCTACTTTAAAGCACTAAAGAAACATCAAGTCCAAAACTATGTTGCCAAAGCCATCAGCTAATCTAGAACAAGCAATTACACACTTGACCTCAAGCTACTGGCCCTAACGCTTGACGAGGTACTTGGGCCCCTCACCAAGATCTTTAATCTCTCTCTCTTTCCCTTAGCCAGTTCCCGGACAAATGGAAAATGGCCACTGTTACCCCAATTCACAAAAGTGGTGATAAGACTGACCATGCGAACTTCCGCCCTATCTCCATTCTGCCTCCCCTATCGAAGGCACTGGAACGTATAGTAGCGGACCAACTTACCGAGCATCTCGACAATTATAATATTCTCTGTAAACAGCAACATGGCTTTAGAAAAGGTCATAGTACATCCTCTGCCTTACTGGAATTCACCGGCTCCATTCACAGCTCCCTCGACAATGGACAACTAACTGGGGCTATTTTCATCGACCTGACCAAAGCTTTCGATACTGTCCACCGCTCCCTCCTGCTGAGCCAACTAAAAAATGCTGGTCTCTCCAATGATTCAATCTCTTGGTTCAAAAGCTATCTTGAAAACCACTCCCAGCATGTAAAAATCGGGGATGTGCACTCTGATTCCAAACCTGTCCTCTCTGGAGTCCTCAGGGTTCAATACTGGGCCCCCTACTCTTCAGCCTGTTCCTTAACACCCTACTGGACTCCTGCACTTAACATATCACCCTGTATGCCAATGATGCAGTAATCTTTGCCACACACCAGGACCCGAAGAAATTGCAAGAAAATCTCCAACTCGGCTTCTCCTCGGTTGAGATTGGTTCACAAAGCACAAACTGATCCTTAATCAAAAAAAAACAAGACCATGATCTTCAGCAGCTCCCATAATAAACATAAGCACTTCCAACTCTCCATTATCACCAGACAAGGTGCCGCACTGGAACAGGTCAAAAACTTAAAATACCTCGGGATCACCCTTGACCCTCACATCTCCTACACTGCCCACATCGACCATGTCGCCAAAGCCACTAACTCCCAGCTAGGCCTGCTATTCCGCCATAGGAAACACCTGACACCTGAAGCCCTCGTTCTTGCTGTCCAGAGCTCCATCATATCCATCATTGATTATGGCATTATCATTTACGACTCTGCTACAACCACCGCACTCAAATGTGTATCCACTGCCCTCAACAAGGCCTGTCGACTTGTCACTGGCTCCCAGCGCCTAACTCACACCTGTGACCTCTATTCTCAAACTGGATGGTTGAATCTTGTCAATCGAATAAAACACCAAACTTGTATTACTACTAAGAAAATCTTGCTGGGCCTTGACCCCCCTGGAGTCTGTGCCCTTATACAACCGGGAATCCACACCCGCCATACCAGAGGATCGAAACCTCAGCTTCTGTAAATCCCGCATTGCCGCACAACACAAGGCCAAAGATCCTTTGCTTACCAGGCCACTAGTTGGTACAACGGTCTTCCCAGCAACATCTCATAATCACTATCGCTCAGCACTTTTAAGACTCAGCTCTGCCTAACACTCACTACCTCCAAACTCTGTGACTGTTGTGGCTAAGCATGTCTTTTGGTTCCATAGCTGAAGATGCCCTTTTGGATCCACATCTACTCCTGCACTTTGCCAGCACCCCCCCTCATCTTCACCTCCCCTGCTGGCCCATGACAAATGCCACCCAGCTGCACTACCTCTATTCTTACCCGCCTTCCACCTCTCCTCTCTCTGTCCCCCCCAACTACCTCCCCTTTTCTCTCATCCACTTAGACTCCCTGATTTCACCCTCCTCCTTTCCCTTTCCCTTTCCCTTCCCCAAAGTTTCACCTTATTTTCCTTTTTTCCTCTACAAGACTATGTGTGTTTTTTTTTAATTATATAAACTGTTATCTTTGCTTATCTTTGTCTCAATTGTACCAATGACGTGGAACCTTTGTAAAAGAGCCTCGGCTCAAAGGTATTTGTAATCCTAGAACAAATAAATAAATAAATAAATAAACGACGCCTAATTAGGAAAGCCATCACAGTCAAACAGAATCTACCATATTGCCTTCTTAGGATTCTATGATGGTACAAATGACATACTGTAAAAACTGAGGTGTATGGAAGAAAAAGCAACATGGAATTGCATTTTAGTTGAATTCTGCAGCATGCTCTGCAGTGAAATTCCTCACTTTAATTGCAGTTTCACAGCTGATGGATAATCTATTGCTGCAAGCCTTCTACTTTCCTCCTGAGGCCAGTGTGTAGCAGGATTACATACTTTTCAATTGCAGCTCAGTTTTCCAGAGGGTATTTAAGCCTCCTGGTATTCAGAGCATTCCATTGGCCTTCAGATCTCTAGCCACACAGATTAACCATCCTATGCCTCCCTATTCAGCCTGTGGAAAGGACTGACTTTTATGAGTTTTATTCAGGAAACAGCAATTACCAACAATCAACAGAGCATTACAAGCCATTATAAACTGCTGTTGTTTTTAATAGATTGAGCTTTCTACTACTTCATTTTTAGAGCTTTTCTGACGTCAAAACCTTTAACTGCCAGCGCAACCAGAAAAGGTAAATTTATTAAATGTTACAACTAAGGCGTCTTTACAGTACTTCACTAGACATACTGCTATTTAAAATTACAACTTGAGAAGAATGAAACTACTTAGTATATATTTTTTACATACTTGAAGAAAAGGATAAAGGAGAAAAATTAAATTCCATTATTTTTTTTTCACACTCATGTACATTGCATATGCACACTGTGTTCTGTTGCCATGTAATAAAGGCTACAAGGGTAAAGTCCTAGCTCTGGTGTCTAGTGTTGTCACTCTCTTCCTCTCCCATTCTCCCTGCCATGGTTTACATGCAGCCTGGTTTGAATGGGCATACAGTAACTAGTCCTGACATGTGTCAGTCTGCTCCATTTTTATGAGCCAGTCCTCTGCTAATTATAGGGTGCTCCAGATATTAGTTCCATCAAATGGGTCAACTAAGGACACTGGGTCAGAAACCTTCTTTCCAACTTTGATCAGATCTCCTTATCTGAGATCACTTTTTTCATGCTGACATAAACAATGGCAGGCTAGTTGAGCCTAATTGCAGTGAGAAAGAGAGCCTTAATTTGCCCATAGCTTGTAAAACCATAGTGATTTACAGGATAATCTCATAACTGGAGCCGAGCTATGGCAAGCAGCTGTTATTTGTGAAGGAAGGTATTTCTGGGTTGAAAATAAGATTTAGGAGTGGAGTATTGTACAGCTGTGCTGGGGGGTTAGGACGATTTATATAAGGGTTAACATTCAATGGTATAGTATCTGCAGATGAGTAGGGAGTTTATCTATTCATGGGAAGGGAGTTGGAATCATTTATTTCAAAGGCCCTACAGTGGGAGGAAAAATGAAAGTTATGTACTTATCATAATTGTTGATCTTCCAGAATATCTTCACCATTGATTACCACTTATGGGTCTGGGGCTGGAGGCACTAGGACCAGTGGTTAAACTGGAAATATTTAGGTGGGGAAATGCTCACATCTAAATTTCTAGGTAGTGGAGTTGTCATTTTTAGATTGTTGAACTCTCTTATAGTAGTCCCTGGAGAAAGATGACAGAGGCAGTGGAACCATCATTCAGTGTTCTAAGAGGTGTTGGAAGGGAGTTCCTGTGGGCTCCTGCGCAGTTTAACCCCTGACTAGGACCCCATGGGATGCATTGGCTGTTTGCTAGATTTCTATATAGAATTCTCTACTGCTCCACTGAACAGGAAAAGCAAAAGTTACCTCCACAACACAATGTAAACAGTTCAACATGGAGAAGAATAGGGGCACTGAAAGATTTCGATTCATCATAAATGGCAGTGCAGTATAGCCTAGAGGTTAGATTAATGAGCCGTGAATGAGCTTGGTACATCAAGCAGACCTGGGTTTGCTTCCCACAACCCCCACTTGCATATTGTATTGACTTTGAGCAAGTCACTTAACCTCACTAGTGCTCCCAGGTCAACCCTGAAAACAGGCACTTGTGTCAAGTGGGCCTTACCAAGTTACCAAAGAATAAATAAATGAAAAGGAGTCATAACATTACCTGGAACTGGTAGAAACAGTGTCATGCAAACCATGTCACAAACAAACTGGATCTGCATTGGAAAACAGCTTTGTAAAATAAACATGAATTTGTGAATATCTGATTTGCTTGGAGGTATTTTGTCTTGCATGCATTAAATCAAGAGTGCAGCCACGCTTGTGTTCTCACATTGGGAAACTACCACTCAGAAGGTGAAGAGCACATACAGTATGCAGTTTGCAGCCACTGCAAGCATGCACCCAGCACAGACAGTCTTCTGTTTAGTTCTATGCCATAGAACCTCTGATTTCTATGAAGCTAAGAAAGCCCAGAGATCAACCACACTTGGCTAAGCAGGGAAAGGGGGCAGACTAGGTGAGCCAAGCAGTCCTTATCTGCTGGCAAAGTCTATGTTTCACACTTGTGTTCGACCATTGAATGAAACACAAACAATATGTGGCACTCATGTTCCCAACGCTTGGGAGTGTGCAAGAAAACCAACCCCCCCACACACACACACACACTGTGGGACAAGCAAAACCATGGCCCAATGTAAAAAGGCCATCTTCCACCAAGAAGAGATACAAACACGGAGAAAATCCACATAAGGAAAAACAACACAAGATAATTTAGCCAAACTATAAAGCTGTTGGGGGGGGCATACTGAACACAGGATTCTGTAATAAGAGGCATAAACCAGGGACCACATTTGAGCTTTCTGCAGTGGATGAAGGGAGGGAGCATGCAAACAAAATACAGTAGTACTTACCTGAGGTACTAGGAGGCTAACAGAAAATAAACAACAGAAAAATAGAAAACAGTACACCAATAGCAAAAACAACCCACATCTTACATTCCTCTGTGGCCAAGTCACATCCAGACCTCCAAAACTGGAACTGCAATAAAGAAAACCAGGCCTGCAAATTAGTGATTTTTTCCTCTTTGTCTAAGAATATAAACATTCTGAATTTAGAGGAGCTGCCTGGAATACAAGCAGCCCCTGCCTGACAGTCACTTAAAAATCAATGGCAAATACACTTTTATTTTAATTATTGTACACATTTGTTTTGTGATCATGTTATAAAGAAAGCATTTTGAAAACATTTGAAGTGAGTGCCTTGTCTAATTTTGATCATATATTCTGAAATTGTCATATTTTATGCATACATGATAAACAGGTCTACTCTTTTTTTATCAGTTCATGCACTGGAACTAACAGCCATTGATGTCATTCAAGAAGTAGCATCAATTGCTGATGCACAAGGAGTACATGATCAGCAGTGTATTTCCCACAAACTTGTTTTGTTTAATCACTTGTGTTCTTAATAAAGCTCCTCCTTGTTTCTACATACAAATTTAAACAAAGAAAAGGAAAAGCAGTACTGAGCTTGCAGTCTCTTGGTTGTGGGTATACACGTTTTAAAATACAGCTTCATTGGGTGATGAGTGCCTTGGACCTTGGTAGACCAGTGGACGTCCTCTTTCTTGACTTCAGCAAGGCGTTTGACTCTTTTCCTCATGGGGGCCTGTTGGATAAGTTGGAAGAAATAGGGGTGGGGAACCAGATGATCAGATGGATAGGCAATTGGCTCCAGGACCGAACCCAGAGGGTTGTGGTTGGCGGGATAGTCTCATCCCCAAAGAGGGTCATTAGTGGGATCCCGCAGGCATCAGTCCTTGGGCCCCTCCTGTTCAATGCCTACATCCCTGACATAAGGATGGGTATCAGGAGTGAAATGAGTCTTTTTGTGGATGACTCAAAACTGGGGGTGGTGGTGGACAGGGAGGAGGGAGGGTGGCCCTACAGGGGGACCTGGAGGCTCTGGAAAGGTGATCTAGAAAGTGGAAGCTGAGGTTTAATGCAGGGGAAATGCAAGGTACTGCACCTAGGAGCCAGAAACCCGGGCCAAGTGTACACCCCCTCCGGGGGGGATGCTACAAATCTCGATGGCTGAGAGGGACCTGGGGGTGGTGGTGGATGTCAAGATGAACAACTCGGAGACTTGTAGGAGGGCAGCATCCAAGGCCAACAGGATGCTGGGATGCATCACTAGGGGGATCACTTCCAGAAGAAGGGAAGTGATACTCCCTCTGTATAACTGCTTGGTGAGGCTGCACCTCGAGTACTGCATGCAGTTTTGGAGGCCACATTTAAAGAGGAACATTGAACTCCTGGAGAGGGTCCAGAGGAGGGCAACCAAAATGATTTGGGGCTTTGGGACAGGACCTATGGCGAGAAGTTCGAAGAGCTAAATATGTATGCATTGGAAGAGACAAGAGACCGGGGGGACATGATAGAAGTCTTCAGGTACATGAAGGGGGTAAATAGGGGAGGAGCAGTCAGGGTGCTTCGAAGGAAGGAGGGGGGGCAACTAGAGGGCATGGGTGGAAGCTGGAGGGGGGAGATTCAGGGGAGAAAGTAGGAGGTGCTACTTCACTGAGAGGGTGGTGGAACCATGGAATCCACTGCCCAGGGGGCTGTTGGAGGCAGAGACGGTGGAGTGGTTCAAGCGGGGGTGGGACAGGCACAGGGGAAAGGTTCTGGAAGCAAAATCCAGTGCCACGAGAATACCCGGGACTGGGAAGGGAGAAGCCGGAGAGGGAGAGGAGGGCAGCAAGGTCAGCTCCCAGGGTGGAGGCTGACAAAATGAGCAGACACGAAAGACCGTTAGGCCTATTCTGCTGGCAATGTAGTATGTTAGTATATCCATTGTTTTTCACTGATCTGCTTACCAGTTTAAACTCACAGGAAAGTGCTCATTTGTCTGTTTTCTTTTAAAATAGCATCTGCTGCCTGTGCTGATGAGCCCCTAGCAGACCACTCTGCATTGAAGTGACAGTGTCACACCTCTCAAAACCCACTCTCATAGCAAAATGTTCGCTGCAAGTGCGCGCATGGCAAACATAAAAATGACACCCCTCCTAAAACCACTCCTCCAGTACATAATGAAATATTTATGTATTCGGTCTTGCAATATGAGAGGGCATTACTAGACTTATGCATAACTTTTACATATATGTCTAGCTAGTCTTTCACAAGTTAATTTGTAGATAAATGGTTGAATTGAATACAACAATAGGCAGGCTGTCTGAAATTACTTTACTTTGCTGGAGCAATACAGTCTCATTACAAACTTAGTTTTGACCAACAGGAGGTGGTGTAGTGCTAAATTTAGAAGTGTGGAGTCACCGTGAACTATGATGTCCCCAACCTAAGGCCCCCAGAAGCTATCCAGTTTTAGATGCATTCTGGTGCATTTTGAGTGTATTTGGCTGCTTTTAAAGCCTTCTTTCACTTGTTACAAACAACCAATATCACTATCAAAATATATAAAAATAAATACTTTTCATTTTCCTTAAAAACAATTGTCAAAACTAAAGCAAAAAATTCCACTCCAGCCACCCTTCAAACATCCGACTATATACCACTTCTCTTGAGTACAGTCAGCTATCGCTGCAGCAGGCATTGCACTTGCTACCTTGCAACTTGAACAGAAGACCCCCAACAGTGCACCAAACAGTCAGACATACAAGGCAGTGAGAGTGGCACACGAAACAGCAGCCTGGAGGTGCATGTGTCTGTCACACAGCAGACGTGTACACAGACCATCCATGCCAGAGAATGGAACTGATACACAGGACCCACTGGAGGGTACTCAAGGTCCAGTATTGACACGGGATGCATACCAGATCATGTACCCTGAACTGAGATGGTTGGAGTAGGGAGGGTAAGGTTCAGCAGGGACAGCTGCTTGAAATACGGGGCATATACAGTGACATCAGAACCCACAGACCTGACATTCAGCAAGGATTCTGCAACCTGTGTGAGATCTCAGACAATGGCATGGCCATAATTATCACTGCTTTACAACAGGATGATATTTCCCATTCATATCCAGTACATGGCAGCCATCCCCCAAATCCCCATATGTAATACGCCAGAACCACAACACCATCAAGCACTCCAGCATAACCCACACATGGCAGCCATCCTGCAGGGGTGCACAGCAAACTGTAACAGTTGATGACCTAATGCCAAGCACATCCTGTGGCATGTACACAGCCCAGTCATATGGTAAGGGCAGGGGCAATGCCAGTGGTAGGCTCATCCCACCCTAAACACCCACTCAGAAGTCATCCCAGACACAGAAGCCAAAAAACACACATGACCTAATGCCTTATCCAAATGCAGCACAGGCTTTAATGCTGAAGAATTGCTAGCCACCCTCAGATGCATGTGGAATTCACTTCTTGGGTTCCATGCTCGCTCACAGCAGGAGGATGGGAGTTGGCCGGCAAGGGACAAGTTTGGGGGAAAGAGAGATCACTTGAGTCACTGGCTGCAGCCCAGTCCCTCACCGTCAGATAAAGCCATTCAATACAAACAAAATTATTATTACAAAACAGCACATTTATCTCACTGCTCCTTTTATGATAAAGCCAGGCTGGTTATTAATTCATATTGTTTTGTTGGCAACAACCATTTAACTCACTCAGTCCCAGCCAAGTCCCAACTCCCATCTTGTGAGAATTAATCCCTCACAGGCTCATACTGTGCAACTAGCTGGCTGCTCTCCACTCGCACTCCGCATAGTACCAGTCTCACCTCAAGTCACACAGGCACAGCTAGCCATTCACTGGGTAAGAGGATTTCTGCAGGACATTCCCCAGATTGCAGATCTATATTTCACATGAACAAAAAGTACCAACTTCAAGACGAGAACAAAGTTATCACTGCCAGTTTATTAAGTTACTAATCCTTCATGAAGAAGACATTTAAATATATATATTGCTTTGCCACATTAAATAAGTTAATTAAATAAATAAGTCCACTATACTGCTCTATCCTAGAAAAATACATAGTAAAATCTGGATCCCACTTGAAAATGAGAAATTGCCTCTCACTTATGCTATCCTGGGTAAATGCATTATACACAGGTTCTGGTCAGAGACAATATGGCTGTGGAGAGCTTTTAGGAGTATTTCATTCCTTTAATTTACATAATGCTGCCCTGATATCTGTGGAGTATTGCACCATTCCCCCACCCCCGCATATCAAAAGACACTCCACCCACCTCCCCCACTGAATCAGAGACCCTGATATGATGCTTAACATATCCCCCCACCGGCAGCAGGATTGAAAGAGGTGGTGAGTGGCACCCATGTCAGGGACAGAGCAGAGAGAGAGCCTTCAAACAGTGATGGCAATATGCTAAGATGTGGTGAGTAAGCAGAATGAGAGTGCTCACCAGATAACAGGCTGTCATTATTGCAGCACTACCTTGGCAGTGTGAAACTGGGGGTAGTGCAATGTAGTGACCATAATCACGATGACCGGCAGCTCCCAGACCTGCACCTGAACAAACGTGCATTTCAATGGGTGGCCCATCCCCCAACAGTGTCAACTCCCTCTCCCCACCCCCTGAGACAGACACAGCAACAGTGACATCCACTTCCAGTGTAGCATATATGTGCAGGTCAAATGTGTTCTAGTCAGAGATGGTGTCAACCCCCTCCGCCTCCAAAACAGAGAAATGGAGTACAGTGCGTGCCCAAGCTCGGTTGCCATCCATTTTATTGCCATTCACTCTTCTGGTACCTTGCTGTCGGTTTGACTCTCTGTTTGTCTTTCTGAAGCCCAGTGCAAGCAGACAGCACATACAGAGAGGCAGAGAATGTGTCAGCAAGAGTGCTGTGATGAGCACAGAGAGCAGTGCTGCAGAGTTTTCTTTTTACTATGGGGGAGCAGACGTCAGAGAAAGAGACAGAGACCAGGAGAGACACAGTGTAAAAAAAACTTGGTGCATCTATTCCACCACTGCACGAGAGGAGCACCCAGACAGAGCCAGATACAAATATGTGGGTAGCATATCTGCCACTTCACATTGACTAGCACAGTGTAGGGTGGGCACTGGATGGGCACCCTTGGGCAGCTGCTGCCCCCTACACGTCCAGCTCATATCAGCACATATGAAATAATTTGCAGTAGCCAGAGACTGATGTAGGTTACTCATCTTCCCCTCCACACCCATGCCACTTCACACAGGTTGGCACAGTGACAAGGTGACCTCCAGGTGAGCAGCCCAAGGCAAATAGTGGACTGTGACCTGGCAGAAGTTGGTGATTGGTGCCCACTCCACAGCTGTCCCACCACTGCACATTGGTTGCCCCAGCCAGAGACAGAAATGTGAGTTGCACATTTGCCACACCACATCTGGTTCTATCTAGCCTTGTGGGCTCCAGGTGGGTGGAAATGGGGTTACGGTCCAGATCCACTGGGTGGCCTGAGGCCATAGGCACCCAACATACTATTCCCCATCTCTGCACATGTGAAGCATTTTCTCCTTCCATTCCACCTCCTGCATGGGCAGATCCTGCCAAACAAACCTTGTAGAGTACTACGACTGGGTGATGTGGGAACTGGACAAGGGCCATGCAGTGGATGTCCTGTGTTTGAACTTCAGCAAAGCCATTGATTCAGTGCCACAAGGGAGGTTGGGGGGGAACTGAAATATGTGGGGGCAGGACCAAAAATGGTGAAATGGATCACAAACTGACTAAAGGGGAGGAAGCAAAGGGTGGTAGTGGTGGTGGGGGGCCTCTCAGTGGTTAGTCCTATACAAGTAGCAGAGTTGGGGATTCAGGCTCCAGTCAGACCTGTTGTTGTAATGGAGCTCGAGCCTGCCTGAATATAACAGGACAGCTAAACTGAGTTCCCTTAATCCCTTCAGATGGAGGGCTGCTGCACAGATGATTGCTACAGCCACTCAGGCACCACTGGAGATTTAAAACAAGAACTAGACTATGGCAGGCAGCCTGCCACCCACCTCCTCCTCCTCCTACACTGACTGCTTGTAGCACTTACCCAGCTCCTACTCTACTCTACTACCAGTGCCCACCAACAGTCAGTAGTGTTGGTGGGTGGCCCCCATTGGGGTGGTCAAGCAAGCTCCTTGACTTGTTACTATCCCCTGCAACTGATACTCTCCTTTGACTTCCGTGCCTGGTTGCAGTTGCCTGTTTCCAAACACCCAATGAACTTTTTTCTAGTGTCTACTTAGATACAGAATATTAAATATATCAAAATAAAATGTAATTGCTTTAAAGAAGATAGAAGCCTTTATGTATGACTGGAGAATGTTGAAATCTTTTTTTTTTTGAGAAGATAGAAGCTTTTATTATGGCTTTTTTTGGTTTGAACCATGCACACTGAAGCATTGAAGCAGTCAGATCACCATGATTTCAGCAGCATTGCACCATCCCTCTGATTCCAAAAATGTGTATCACAATGGTTGAATAATGGTAGGTCTACATTCATAACAAGTGTACCTTTTTGTCACTCTCCTTTCAAATGTTTTTAGTTCATTATAATTGCAAACTGAGAAGAATGATCTTAATGAGTTAATTTAAGGTTTCATAATTTGACCTTTTGCAATTTTAATGACTTCCCAATCCTGGAGTCATCAGTGTGTTTTATCTAAACATTTATTTACTCAGTTCATCAATGGTCTAATAAGATTTTGGATAAAATAACTTTAGAACAAAACTGTATAAACTTTTGGTTTATTTTGTGCAAATATTACCTTCTCTCTGAGTTGAAAATGCATAGGAGATTAGTTGTACATACTTTTGCATTTCTCCACACTTTTACTTTGGAAATCTGTAAAAGAGAAAAACATGAAAAAATAACACTCAACAGTCCAATAAAATTTAGAATACAATAATCTTAGAACAAAACTGTATAGACTTGGGGTTTGAGTTTGCGCAAATCTTAAGTTCTCTCAAAGCTGAAAATGCATAGGAGATTAGTTGTACATATTTTTTGTATTTCTCCACACTTTTACTTTGGAAATTTGTTAAAAGAAATTTAACCTCTGATAAAGGGAATGGCTTAAAACTTATTTGGGAGTCATTCAAGAGGTATCCCAAAGTCAATATTTAGTAAACTATACATTTAATGTGTTTTAATAATAAAAGTTGCCAAAGATGACATTGTAAAAGAAAATATCAGTGGTGCAGCATAGATGCCTAAAAGGTATCAAATCATTTGCTTCTAAAAGTTTCACAGACAGTCAGGTCTTCTTTATGTGTATGAGCTTTGTTTTCTTCTGTGTCTTCCTTCTTCCCCCATATGGCCAGTGTCAGTTTCACATACAGATATTGCTGGCTAATAATTACTAAAATGAATCTGCTGCTTTTTTTCCTGAAAAGATTTAACATGATCCCATCTTGAAAAGATCTAATGTGCCCCCAATAAGCAGATCATTTTGTTTCAAGCTGTTTTTTTCTTCATATTAAAAACTAAAAAATTTAATTGAAGTACTGTACATTGCTGGAACAACTTAAGATCTGCTGTTAAATTAGGCATGACAAGAGATTAACCATATGTTCTTGTCTCAGCGTAGTGGTTTCAGAAATCAGGCTGTCAGAAATGAAATAGGAGTTATCCCAAACAAATGTAAATATCTCTAAAAATATAGGAGTTACTCATAACCCATTAGTATGAAAGTTGTTCAGGACAAAAATACCTTAAAATGAGCCTATTCATTAAGCCATTCTAATTATATTTCTTAAACTATGGCTATCTGATTACCTGAAGTTTCATTTTTCATCACAATTTTCACCTTCTGGATGGCTATATTTAAAAAGATATAATGTATTCAGAATAGTGACTACCCTCATTTGAAAGGTCATTTTGTCCTGAACAACCTTCATGTTGGTTGTATATTGGTAACTTATATACTTTCAGAGATATTTACATTTGTTTCGCATGACTCCCACTGTGTTCACTCAGAGAGAAACAAAATGAGGTTGTTTGGAAGACCATATTTTACAAAATATAAAGAATTCAGAATGGTGACTACCCTCATGTGAAAGGTCTTTTTGCCCCGAACAACTTTCACACTGTTTTTTTTTTTTTTTTTTTGTGCACCTTGAATAGTTTTAAAGATATTTAGATTTGTTTGGAAGGTGTACACATTTTTTCTCAGAGAATAGCAACTTGGAATTTTGTGTCCATCATTCTAAAAAGAAAGAAGGGAGTATTTTTTAACAGCCATAGGGATTCGCAGTGTTATCAAAGGATACACTGAAAACTACTAAAAAATGTGTTCCACGGAAACCTCTTTTCAAGCTAAAATGATATGGCTGTAGGCTCCACCCACAGCCATGAAAAGGTTAAAAGGAGGACCCCACTGAAAAAAACGATCTTGCATCTCTGCTGTACTATCCCAGGTAAATTTAGTCTAAAAACTGGGTAAAACAGAACCTCACTGCAAACAAGATATCACAACTAATCTGGGCTATCCTGTGTAAAAATATTGTAAAACTTTAAAATCAGGACCCTACAGCAGAATCTCACCGAAAAGCAGATGTTGCATGTAAGCTGATCTGTCCTGGGAAAATATATTGTAAAGACATCCAGATCAGGCATTGTGTAGTTGTCTGGTAAATTCCTGGTGGTCCAGTGACCCCCGCCCATAAGAGCATCTGACCCCCTCCCAACTCATCCCCTCAGGCAACCCCTCAGCCCTGGTCACATAATGCAAACTGCAGCAATAGTGATGACTGGCACAGTCCTCTGCTCACCACCTGAACTGGTTTCAATCTGATGGTTTCTGAATGATTGCAAGTATTGTACACACACCTGTGTCTGCTGTACTCATGATTGCTCCCTGGCAATCTGACGGTGGCAGGCCAAGGTGGTGAGCAGAGGGCTGTGTAGGTTGCTGTTACTACTGCCGTACTTCAGCTAAGGTGACCTGAGCCAGGAGGGGGTTGTGGAGAGGAGGATCCTGAGCAGGAGGGTTGACAGAATATCAGATACCCTTATGGGGGGGCAGGAGACCACTAGACTACCAGGAATATTCAAGACAGCTATAGGATGAAAAAGAGATGTGCACAAACAAGGGGACACAATTTAAAGATAGAGGGGGATGGCTCAGGGGCAATGAGAGGAAGTATTTTTTCACAGAGAGGATGGTGGACACATGGAACAGCCTTCCTGAGGAGGATGTGGGGTCAAAAACAGTGGTGGAATTCAAGAATACATGGGACAGACATAAGGCAATTCTGGTGTGGGGTAGGAAGAAGTAGGCTGCTGGTTAACTAGGATCTGCAGCTTATCCAATAGGTAGGGAAATGGGCAGACTAGGTGGGCCAAGCGGTCCTTATCTGCCATCAAAGTTTGCATTTCTATGTTTCTATGATGGTCGATTGGGGGTGCGGGAACCATTACACCACAAGGAATATTCAAGACAGCTACAGGACTATCAATCAGGTGGCACAGGAACCACTACACCACCAGAAATATTTGAGACAGCTACAGGAAAGGTGAATGGGGGGACCACTAGACCACAAGGAATATGTAAGACAGCTACAGAATGGGGGGGCTACTCACAAATGTTAATGGGCCCTTAAAGGACATGCAAATGGCCCATAGCACCTTCCATGCCCAAAGGGGTCATTAGCATGTTAGGGCTAAATATGGCCCACAGGAGACCTGCCGAGATTCCCATTTTATCTGCATTACCTTCATTGCACTCCTGTCAGCCATATTCAGTCTGGGCCTGTGTCAGCATAGCGCAAAGTCACTATGCACTGTACTGACATGGTCCAATATTTCAATAGTTTGCATGCTCCAGGTACAGTGAGCTAATTGTCTGAATATTGCCCCCCAGGCAGGCTGTGCACAAACTACCACAGACCACACATGGCCAGCTGTGAATATGGTGGTCTATACTTCCAGTGGAACCCAAAGTCTATGAAACAATGGCTCATGGGGGTAAGAAAGTCCTGCCCATAGCCTCAAGATACTATTGTTCTAACTTGAAAGCAAACATGTTTGACACTGACTTATGCTTGTTTATTTGAATAGCAAAACATACATAGCATTACCACATTAGTCAAATGCTTCATTTAATACCAAAAGAAAAATATCACACAAGTGGGTATGTAAAAGACAATATGACAAGTCAAAGCAGAGCAGTGTATTCAACTCCAGGGTCCGTGCTATCACCAGTGCATAGTTAGGCACCACCATAGGGCAGGTATTAGCTAAGTGTAATCCCAGTTTAATGTCATAGTTACTCTATCTTACTGTTTACATATGAACACATGAACATTGCCAGCAGATAAAGGGCTTATGGTCTATCAAGTCTGATCGATTGTGCAGCTAGCAGCCCTTATATTGCAGCTGTCCCTCCCTCCCTTCCCTACCCCAGTGACCTTTCCCCTTACCCTGTACCATCCCCTCCTGAAGCAGCCCATTGTTCGTCAGGATACCACTTCCTCCACCCAGACACCACCCTCTCTGTAAAAAAGTGTCTCCTCATTTCCCTCCTGAATCTTCCCCCTTCCAATCTCAGATCATGTCCTTGAGTATCCCTCCCACTCCTTAATTTGAAAAGCCCCTCCATGCCCATCTTATTTATTCCCTTCATGTACTTGGTTTCAATCATGTCCCCCCTAGCTCTCCTGTCCTCCAGGGAGTACATGTTCAGCTCCCTCAGCCTGCTCTGATAAGATAAGTCCCCTAGCCCCTGGATAATTTTTGTTGCTCTGCGCTGCACCCCCTCTAGTAACCTAATGTCCTTCTTCAGGTATGGTTAGCAGAACTACATGTAGTACTCCATGTGCAGTCTAACTAGTAACCTGTGTAGCGGCTGGATCACCTCCTCCCTTCCTGGAGGATATGCCTCTGGCAATACAACCTAGCATCCTGTTAGCCTTTGCAGCTGCTTTTCTACACTGTGCTGAATTGTTCATTGCTCCCATTATGATCACCCCCAGATCCTTCTCCTCTTCCTTCTGGGTTAGTTGAATCCCTCTAGCTGGTATCTCCTCCTTGCTTTTTTTGTGTCGAAATGTAGCACCTTGCATTTCTTGACATTGAACCCCAGCTGCCAAGTGTCCAAACAGGTCTCCAATTTTGCCGCATCATCTTGCAACCCCTGCCACCCTTCTAAGTTATTCACTACTGCTCCCATCTTGGTGCCATCAGCAAACAGACTGATCTTGCTCTTGATGCCTATTGAGATGTCCGCTATGAAAATCCCAAATAATACTGGCCCCAGAACACAGCCCTGTGGCACCCCGCTTGTCACCACCCTGGGAGATGACAGCTCCCCTCCCACCACCACCCTCTGCTGTCTCCCTTGCAGCCAGTTCACTACCCATCCCACCATCTTCGCCCCACCCCTGTGCCTTCCAACTTACTTCCTAGCCTCCCATGTGGCACTGAATCAAATGCCTTACTGAAGTCCAGATACAGGACATCCACTGCATGGCCCTTGTCTAACTGCCTGATTACCCAGTCATAGTACTCCACCAGGTTGATCTGACAGGATTTGCCTGAGACAAACCCCTGCTGCCTGCTGTCCTGCTGCCCATTAGCTTCTAGGAGGGAAACCAGCCTCTCTTCAGGATTCTCTCCATCAGCTTGCCCATGATGGATGTGAGTCTGTAGTTCCCTGGCTCATCATAGGGCCACTCTTGTGAAGGGGTACCACATGCACCATCCTCCAGTCCTGAGGTACACTCCCCAAGTCCAGTGAGGCATTGAATAGATTTGCCAAGGGTTCTGTCAGGACTTCTGACAGCTCCTTCAGCACCCTGAGGTGTATGCCATCTGGCCCAGGCACCTTGTCCACCTTCAGTGCCCTCAAGCCCTTCATTACTCTGCCCACTGGGATTTTCCCATCTGTCACCCCCCATGCCCACACTCCCATCCCCTTGGGTACAGCTCTCCCTTTCTCTTTAGTAAATACTGAGCAGAAGTACTCGTTTAATGCTTCTGCCTGGTCTGCCCCTGTTTTCACCCACTCCCATCCCTCTTTATCCTTACCATTTGGACCTTACAACTCCTTTTCTCCCTGATGTACCTGAAGCAGTCCTTCTCCCCCTCTTTGATGCCCTGTGCTAGCCTGAGTTCCCAGCATGCCTTAGCTGACCTGACTGCCCTTGTCACCTCCCTCGACTCCTTCAGGTATTCCTCTCTGTCCTCCCCTCTCCCTGTTTCTTTGTGCCTTCTAAAGGTGGCTCTTTTCTTCCTTTCCTTTTCCCATGACCCCCCTGCTCACCCAGCTTGGCTTCTTAGCCCTGACCCTCTTACTCTGGACCCTTGTACATGTTATGGTTGCCTCCTCAATTCCCAGTTTAAGCATCTCCCACTTCTGATTAGTGCCCATATTTGGATGGATCCCTTCCAGCTATCCCTGTACTATTTCCCTCATCCTCCCGAAGTCAGTCCTCCTGAAGTCTAACACCCTTGTGCCAGTTCTTACTCCCCCTTTTCCCATGTTTATTGTGAACTACACTGAGTGGTGGTCACTCCCCTCCAGCATGTTTGATTATAATACTAAATGGAGGAGACACTTGCTTGCAGTACCTTGCAAGTCTCGGGGGAAGATAGCTATTAGACACAGGCACCAATAAAACTGTTACTTTATTATCAATCAAGCAGTATTTCCAAATAAACTCCTTACAAATGCAAATAAAGTGCAACCACCCAAATTCTTCCACAGAATTGTCAATACTAAACCTGCACAGAGGGTTACAGGATCTTTACTTACCTTAGCAGGGAAAGCAACTTTAATTTAGCAAGCACACAGATTTACTAAAAAATAAGACCCCATGTCTTACTCAATTGGAGGCTCCTCACAATGACTGTCTGCCTGTCCCAGGCCAGTAACCCTACTGCCACAAGTCAAAACCTGAGCTCAGATCACCTTGGGCTCCTCTGTGAAGGAATTCAGCAGAGAGGAAAAAAAAACAAAGTTCCCTCACAACTGTGCTTCAGGAGTGTTCAGTTGTTGATTTAAGACTGCTGCCCGGAGAACTACATAAAAAAAAATATTGACGACTTTAAGAAGTATGGGAGCACTACACCCTTGCCAACAAGGCATTGTTTAGAAAAAAAAATTATAAAAAGAGGGTTTAGGTGTTCTTTCAGACTAAAACAAGCCACCTGTGCTGTACACTCCACTGATCATGATTTGAGCTGGCAGGAGAATTCTACATGTATGAAAGCCCCCCCTCCCAGTGTACTGATTTCAAGTAGTGGAAGGATTGCGATTCAACTCCAAAATTGTGTTTTGGAAGGAGTCTGAAGTACCCCTTTTTCCCAAGTGATAGAAAGACATCTGTAGGGCTCTGTCCCTGCAACTGTAAAAACAAAAAAAAATTACTAACATAACATTTCCTGTAGAGAGCTCACTCTCAAGCTGCTTCCTCTGTCACTGGAACAGAACACACCTGGAGCCTCAGAACACTGAGGACACCAACATTCCAAGCTGCAGGCACTGCTTCTTAAAACAACTCTTATGGGCCAGCCCACCAGTGCAGTGATAGGTTTACCACTCATGGCGTCAGTGACCCAGGTTCAGAAATGGACTCTGGTAGCTGGAGGGCCGGCCAGGGGGAGAAGGATTGAGTGCCCATCAGCCACTCTCCTCTGGGAGGGGAGGGTTGCCTGTCCTGCTACTCTATGCCCACCTGGGTGACCATGGGTGGTGGTGCAGTGAGGACAGCCAGTGGGAGGGGTGGACATAGGCAGGGAGCCAGAGTGTCTGCACGTTATGACATGCTCTGCCCCTTGGCCCCCCCTTGTGTGCCTACGTCCTTGGGGATGGCACCAGAAAACAAGGAAAATGGACCCTTGGATGCCGGCATAGAGGGGGATCTAGCTCTCAGATACCATAACCCGGCTTTCATGGGGACTGCTCAGACCGACCGACACACACTCTAATGGCCTGAGGGGAAAAGTCCTGGGATCCCTCTCCTCCCTTCCCCTCCTGGGGGGGTGGTAAGCTGAGGCAGCATGGGGGTGGATCTGGTGGCTCCTGAGAGGTACCGGTGGAGAAAAGAGTGAGCATAAGACCTCCCAGAAGAGAGCGGCATCCAAGGTGAGAAGGGGGCAAAAAAATAAAAAACACTAATGGAATAATCCCAGAATCAAATTCTCAAAAACTATGTTACCTTATAGGTTATGGGAAGAGAAAGATATTACAAAATAGGCCATATCATTGAAAATGGTAATATTGTCACATCTATGGATATACAGACAGAGTTTAATATACAGGAGTAGGAACTTCCTATCTTCAAGTAATGCAGTCAATAATGAAGGCATTCCCCCATACATCTCTACAGTGTAGTCAGGAGACACCCAACAAGTTGAATTTACAAGTATTTATTGGGAATAACCAAGTAGACACTGACTGATATACATAAATAGAGGGAAAAGGAATTGGGTAAGACATCAACAGAAGAAGACTGGGAAAGCATTTGGAGCTATATTCATAAATATCTGAAATTAGATAACCACAGGCTAACACAGATTAAAATTTAACATAATTTGTATTGGACCCCTGTTAAACAAAATAAGCACAATTTGGCTGCAGGGAATCTATGCTTCAGATACGAACAGCAACCCGGAGGCCTTATACATACTGGCCCGGATATTCAAACTGTACCACAAATTAGTGCAACAGCAGGAGAAGGCGCAAGTACAGTGCACCCATGCGCAACACGTGCGATATTCAAACACTGCACAGGCCATGATGCGCTTGCACAACACAACTGAATATCGCACCAACCATGCCATGGCGCAACCAGGGATGCACAGTGACACAGGTCTGATGCGCAGTAGCACAACCAGGGATGCACAGTGGAGCAGGGTAGCAGTGCATCAGCACAACCAGGAATGCGCAGGGGCAGGATGCAGGGGTTCACCACCCATGGAAGATATGGGCAGAGGAGCACACAGCAGAACAGACATCACCCCCCACACCCCATGAACCGCACAACCTGAGGAGAGCTGGAAGAACTACCAGCCCATGGACACCAGCAACAATCCCACAGCCGGGGCATGGTGCCCCAGCACACCCCCTGGCAAGCTGCGACCGGAACACAAGGAGGTCCGGTCACCCCATGCTATACGATCCCACCAATGCAGAGCACAACCTGCACAGAAATCCCCAGACACCCTGCCCAAGAGCAGCACCCAACAGTGCATGTCACCCCATGCATGCCATCACCCCCCACTGTGACAATGCAACTCTGTGCACCATGGAGCCATGCAAGGCAGCCCAACCGTGAGCACCCTGCAGCATGTGGCAGCAGCCACCAATGCAACAACTGCAGACACAGTGCCGCCCTGCATGGCCCCCCGAGGAACAGCTGAGAGACCGACCCAGCGTCGGCACACGAGGTACCCCACATGTCACAGGGCCTGCCCCAGACCCCACCACCAGCAGTAGAGCACCCCGCACACCCACTCAAGCACACACCCTGTCCCAGCACTGGCCCCAACAGCCAGCACAGATGCCCCACAGTGGTGCATGGAAGCATGCACCACACAGGATGTAATACAGTGCGTGGACAAACACCCACCCATACCCAAGGGCACACCAACACAGGGACACATTAGTGGGGCAACAAACCTGCTGGTGTGTGGCCACAGCAGCCGTGTACCCATGGCCAGCACCCCTCCATGGCACAGGCGTACCAGCCACCCTGCGCATGCACCATGAATCCGTACGCCACCAGCATGCGGCTGGAGCACAAGTGACAGACATTGGAGCACATTCCCTGCAACAGACACAAGCGACAGAATTGAGGGTGGACAGCAACAGTGGAGGCCACAGTGCCACCCGAGGCAGACGTGCACCATACCGGTGACAGGAGGCAATGCGACATTGCGCCACGTACAGGGGGTATCCAGCATGGATAGCCACCACTGACATGCCAGCAGACCATGCATAGCACAGACATGCAAGAATGTCAACTGCACAGGCCATGGACAGTCTGACAGGGACACCATGGACACAGTGTATGCACCATGGACCACTGCACACAGGCGTCCAGTGCACAGAGAACAGCACACATACCACAGACAGTGACCGAGTCCCCTGCCCACACCATAGGCGGGTCCCTGCTGGACACACACACACATGTCCATGCCTGCACCATCTCTGACACCATGCACACCACTGCAGCCAAGCACCTGTAGCCCACTGCAAATCAGAGACCACCGCAGTTGTCATAACAAAATGAATGTATTGAACAATAGTAACAAACAAACTTATTTACAGTTATTTACAAGGGTGGGGGGAAAGGGCCATAAACCAGGTGGGAGCGGGCATGGGGCAGGGGTGAACAAATGGGAGAGGGAAGAAGGGGTGTGAGGGTGGGTCCAGGGTGGTTAGGTGAGTTAGGGGGCATGAAGGGCCTATTGCCTGCCCTGCTCTCCACTCCTGTGGTGCCTCCGGGTGCTTCGTCTCCAGACCCCATCCCACTCCATTCTCTCCAGAATCTCCAGGGATGCCCGCACCAGCTGCAGCAGCTCCTGCATGCCTTGTTCAATTGCCATCCAGTGATGTCCACCTAGGACAAGGGAGCAGAGTCAATACGTGTGACTGTCCATCCCCCTACAGCCTACCCATTGTGCATGGCATACAGCCATGGGCCACGCCCCTGTGATGGTGTGTGACTACCCACAGTGACCACATCCACAAGACCTGCCTACCCAGGCACAAACAGCCATGCGGACTGCTGCACACACCCACCACCCAAGTCCCACACAGCACCACTGTGGCCGTACAATGACATGGCTATGCGGTACAAAGGCAGTGGCACAGCCATGTACCTGGTGCATGCATGGACCACCAGCGATGCACACCCACACATGCAGTGCCACAGGACAGTGCTGAGTGTACCTTGTGGTGTGCACAGCAGTGGTGTCAAGGGCTGGTGGCCATGCCCCGCTGCCAACCCTTCAACATAGCATGCACAGAAGTACTTAGAAGAAAGGCACTTACCTGTATCCGCAACAACCGGACGCTGCTGTACTATGGCCCCTCCACCTCATCCCTGTTGCTGGGCAGCATCCCTGTAGCACTGTGCTCTTGCCTCATGAGCATGGCATCGCTCCTCAGTGCCTAGGACACAAACACGGAGAAGGGAATATCAGTACAAACCAGTAGCAAAGCCCCCCCGGTGTGTGTGATCCCACACAGCCCAGCCATGCCGCAATCCCACCACCACCACCACCGCCCACACTGGCTGGCCGCTGCCTCCCTGTGTGGTGGACACATGCACACCGTGATCCCCGGACAGATGGATGCTACCAGTGTATGGATGGAGCACCTACCTGGCCGTGGCATGACGCCTCGCCTGGCATGTGCCCGTAGTCGACCCAGCCTATCTGGGTCCCTCCGCCGGAGGTCCCTATAGCAGTGACGGCACTGTTCTGCACTGCGGGCAATCCCAGTGGCCTCCTCCATTGCCTCTGCCACCTTCTCCCACACAGCACTTCTATACCTGTCCAAAGGGTCTTCCACAAACAGGGCCCCAGCATGGGGCTCAACAATGGGCACAAGATTGGCCAGCTCTAGTGCGCTCCACTGTGGTGCTCTCCAGCATGCCATCATTCATGCAGGTCAGATCACAAAATGGTGCTCTGTAGCGCACGTCCCCCACGTGCAGATGCTGCACAGTACAGTGCTGCCATTCCCCATCACACTGCACCCATGCAGACGCATGGCACCTAGAGGGCAAAGGTCGACCGCAGGGCCAAGGGTCTGTCGTGCATGGACTGCCACAGTGCTACTGGGACTCCCTGCATGTAGCGCAGTAGGGTGCCTGTGTGTGACGCCCTGCAGTGGCCTACCACACTGTGATACCATGGTGCCTACGGTGCTCCAGGGCACGAGCACCACATGCAAGACTAGCACACTAGCGCCACTGGCACAGTGGTGGCTATGCCTTGCACTGCCTCCCGTGCTCAGCACATCATCAGCGTGGCAGGCGTCTGCATCAGCACCCTGGACATGCATCGTGCGGTGCCTACTGCGCACGTCACAGAGCTGCACCATTGCCTGAGCACGCTCAACACAATTGCACGAGGTGCAACAGCGCAATATTCAGCCTGCATATGCAAATCAGCTTATCAGCAATTCCATGGTGCAGCCACTGCATTAGCATCCACTTAAAGCTGCGCCTCGCCTCATTTGCATGCCTTGCACTATATAAATGCGACATGGGGCTGCTGAGGACATAGTTTGGTATTGCAGTCTATTGTGGTGGGTTGCATGCTGTTTGGAAGTGTGGACTGTGGTGTGTGAGAGATGCATGGGACTGCACAATAAAAGGTAACACCTGTCATTCCCACAGGCTCTATAATGACCGAACGTGAGGAAGAGGAGGAACAGAGATGTGGGAGAAGGAGGAGGCCCAACTTCACCCGGGCAGAATCAGATGCCCTGTTCGAGGCCTACCTTGACAGGGAACCGCTGCTCAGAGGACAGCACGGAACACCACAGACCCGTGCTGCGGCATGAAGTGAGGTTGCGCATGCCATGAACCAGCATTGCAGCCACCAACGGTCCGTGCAGGAACGCAAAAAGGAGGTCGGCACAGACAGGAGGAGGATTAAGGACAAGGTGGCTGCCATCAGGGCAGCACGTGCTGCAACCGGTGGTGGACAGCCAGATGTGCCACGCCTGATGCCACAGGAGGAGCGGGTGGCCGGCAGCATGCAGCATTGTGCCTTAGAGGGTGGCAGCACGTCAATGCATGGTAGGTCCTGTGCTGTCACTGTGTGGGAGGTGGGGGGAATGCCACAGGGTAGGGTGGAGACGTTAATGCTACTGTGTTCCCTTACAGCTCCTGAGCGTCTACATGGGTCAGTGGTGGTGGGTTTGTCCACCGAGGGCAATACCGTGGACATGGAGGAGCACCCATCCACCTCCACAGGTGTCCGAGGTTCAGGACCACAGCATACCTGCCTGTCTGTCCAGACTGAAGATGGTGGTGCTGGTGTGAAAGAGACCCTGCCTGTGTCCCAGCATGACAGTGGCCATGGACTCCAGCATGCTGTGACATGGACTGGTGCCAGATCCGGCACCGATGATGATGAATCACACATCCCGGACAGTGATACGTGTGGGCCAGAGGATGGTCCCACAGCAGGAAACAGCATGGGCATAGCTGTGGGTGGTGCTGCCATGGAGGCCTGCATGACATCACAGTCTCAGCCTGTGCCTGTATGCCCCAGTGGGGCAGCACTGGTGTGCATCCAGGTCAGTGGGGCTGTTGCGGCCACTGCGGTGGTACTGGTAAGCCCTGGCAATTGGTGACCGGAGGGACAGTGCTGGCAGTCGGTCAATGGCTATGGAGGGACAGTGTCAGGGGCGGTGTCAGTGCACCGCCTATGGATGTGCCCCAGCATGGCTCTGGTGTGCAGTACCCATCATCAAGGGGTGCTGCCCAGCACAGCCAGGAGCACCACGAGAGACAGCATTCCGATCCAGCGGATGACCTCTTTGATAAGCACAGTTGTCTACTCCAGGCTTCCGTGGATCAGCAGTTGCAGCTTGTGATGGCGGTGGATGCACTCAGTGCAGTTCTGCACCAGGCAGAGGAGTGGTGCAGCAGAGACCATGGTCTGCTCCTGGCAGAGATGGCCTGGGAGCGGGAGGATGTGACCGCTGCCATTGACAGGCAGACACTTCTCCTTAGCAAATACGGAGCAGAAGTAGTTGTTAAGTGCTTCTGCCTTTTCGCTCCCCTTTTCCACCCATCCCCCCCTCCCTCTTAATCCTTACTATCTGGTTCTTACAACTCCTTTTCTTCCTGAGGTACCAGAAGAAGTCCTTCTCCCCCTCTTAAATGTGTTGCACCAACCAAAGTTCCCTGGATGCCTTGGCTGCCCTTACTGCCCTAATCACCTCCTTCACTTCCTTTAGGTACTCCTCCCTGTCCTCCCCCCTCCCAGCTTTTTTGTATCTCCTAAAAGCAGCTCTTTTCTTCCTTACACTGTCTATGACTCCCTTGCTTACCCAGCTAGGTTTCTTAGTCCTAACCTTTTTACTCTGAGCCTTGCTGCAGGAATTGGTTGCCTCCACTATCCCTAGCTTTATGAGCTTCCACCTCTGGTTTCTATCCACATTAGGCTGGATTCTGGCCAGGAACCCTTGTACCACCTCACCCATCCTCTTGAAGTCAGTCCTTCTAAAGTCCAGCACCTTTGTATCGGATACCAACCTTCCTTATCCATATTCAACTGGAACCATACTGTCCGGTGGTCACTACCCACCAGTGGTTCCTCCACCCTCAATTCCCTCACCCAAGCCCCATTAGTCAGCACAAGGTCAAGAGTGTTTCCCTCCCTGGTTGTTTCACTGATTATCTGCATCAGGAAGTTGTCCTGGAAGGCATCCAACATTACCTGCTGTTCTATTCTTGGTGGCTGGGGTACTCCAATCCACTCCTGGCAGGTTGAAGTCCCCCACTATCACCACTCCCCCCTTCCCACAGGTCCTCTGGATCTGCCCCACTACTTCCCTATCTAACACTTCTGTTTGGGAGGGTGACCTATACACCACTCCCAACCTTAGTGACCTATTCCTGGAATCTTGGATTGGCATCCATAGCAACTCCATTCCGCCCTCCCCCCTCCTCCTCCCTTACACATTTCAGTCCTTCTCTCACATAAAGCACCCACCCCCCCTTTCCATTAACTCTATCCTTGCAGAATATCCTGTATCCTGGGACTGTCAGGTCCCAGTCATGGGATTGGGTGGCCCATGTTTCGATGATGGTTGCCATGCCCACCTCCCCATCCAGCATGAGAGTCTGTAGTTCCGCAATTTTATTCCCCAAGCTTCTAGCATTTAAGGAGACCACTTTCCATCTCTTTACCTTCTCTCCACCCCTCTCCTGCCCTCTTTTTTCTGGTACCCCCTCTTGTACTTGCACTTAGTCCTATTTCATTGTTATGGGGGTGAGCCCATATGGTTTCCCATCCTGAGACCTCTGCATCCCTCTAACCCACTTGTTACCCCCCCACTCCTAGTTTAAATTCACTTTTTCCTCTATGTACTTGCCAATCCTCTGCTTCAACACTTTCTTGCCCTCTTCATTTAAGTGCAGTCTATCTCTAGCGTATAGACTGCTGCCCTTCCAGGTCATACCCTACCCCGCTACCAGCCCAAACCCTTTGTCCTGACACCAGATTCTTAGCCATATGTTAAATTCCTGTAGTCTCAGTTTTCTTGCTGTGCTTGCTCTGGGAACTGGAAGTATCTCCAAAAATGTTACTGACCTTCCTGCCCCCTTTCAAATTGGTACTAGTTCCTCAGACCTACCCTTCACTACATCTACAGTCCCATCAGCCAGGTCGTTTGTCCCCAAGTGCAGAATTAGGTGAGGTTTCTCCCTGCCCTCCTTGCATACTTCAGGACAGATTGCCCCACCCTTTCCACTGTCATTCCTGGCATGACCTCCACCCAAACATGAATATGCCTCTCTCCTTTGCTCCCCCACCTGACTCCTCTTAGTATTGAGTCCCCTAGCACTAAGATTCCACCCCATTCGCCATCTGCCTTCTTCCCCTTCTCCCATCCCCTCCCTCCTATTGCTCCTTTATCCTCCTGCACCTTGTTTCCTCCATCTGCCCCTGTTGTAATTCTCTTATCAGTACTCCCCACCATACCCATTACATCCTGAGAACCCATCAGCTACTTCTCCAATCGCATCCCCTCTCTCTGCCTCCTTTTCCTTTAGTACTGTGGAATGTCTTTCCACAGATCCTTCTCCTTCTCCTATTACCTCTTTCCCCATTCTATCCTGATCCCCCTCCCTACCCCTTGTCTGTTACCACCTCCCCTCCTCCTCTCATTCCCTCTTCCTTCCTTCCTTTCCACTCTCATCTACCCTCTGGACTTGGTTCCCCTGACTCAGAATCCCTAGGCCTGGGTCCCTCTGTCTTAGTGCCCCTTCTTTTAACCTATTCCCCATCCTCCCCCCTGTCGATACAAAATGTCCAGCCTCCTCAGACCCCTCCTGCCTCCTCACACTGCTGGGCCATAACCCTCCTTAGCATGTGTTGCATTCCTCAGTTCCTCCTGCAGACCCATGATGATCTCATTTTTTAGTTGCTCTATTTGGATGCACACTATACATCCCCCCATTCTCCATGCCATTTTAAGAAAGATTGACACTCCACAGTTGTTGCAGCCTACCACCCTTCTCAATACCTTATTTGCCCATCAATGACCCCCTATCCTTCCAGACGAAGGATAACCATTCGTTCTCCAAGGCTCCCCCCTTCCTTCTCTACCATTGCTACATGTTCTTCCTGATATCTACAGTACTTCCCTTACCTCCAGGTGTAACCCTCCCTACAAATGGGGTTCCCAAAACATCTTCCTTGAGCTTGCCTAAATGCTCACTGCCAGGCTGGTGTCCTGCGTTTTAGCAGTTTAAATGTGATTACCAGAGCTTGTATAGCCTCTGTGTACTGTCTCTTTAAGAGCTGCCTAATTGCAGCATGAGTAATCTGAGATGGAGCTCTGTTGAAAGATGTGACTGTTTGCTGAAAGCCATTTAGAATGATAATGATAATGTAGTTTGTCTAACCTGCTTTCTTTGTAGCAAGGACTGTTTTGTTTGTCTCCACTATCTTGGTCCGGGACTGCAAATTGGACCAATCAGTTCTGGTGGAACCTAAAATATAGCTGGACTACAGGAGCTGTCTGAATTCAAAATCTGTAGGAACTTTAGTTTGGAGTTTTTTTGTGCCTTTTTTGCAACTGAAGGGGAAGCTCTTGCTTTGACTAACAGCCAAATCAGCCAACCAAATCATTTGGATCTTGGGGAAGTCCCGGGCTGCTTGCAGTTTTCAGTTAGAACTAAGCTGGAAGCTGAGCAAGAGGAGCTGAAGTGATTCTGAAGTGATTCTGAGAGCAATCCTGAGTGGATTCTCATGGGACAACTATGAAAAGGCTGAGAGTTTGGCCTCCATGTCTGCCTGCTGCTCCTGAGAGGGAGAGAAGAGAATTATTTTGGACTAAATCCAAGTTTGTGTGAATAAAGTAAGCTACTGAAGTGGGCCAGGCTCAACCTAAGAAGACCGAAGATTTTGCTGAATGCGATCGGCCTGTCATAAGTTCCAGGTCCCGGTGTGTGCAGACTTTACGATTGTGCCCGGGGAGTGCTTTGTCTGGTACAGTAGAATTCCCATACATGTAAATGTGCTATGAACTGCTAGTGGGTTGTGAGTTAGTTCCCCACTGTGTGAACTGTGTTCTGCTTGCTGGAAGCTGTATCCAGCCCAAAACGGACTGCTTCCAAACTTGTCTCCATGCAGTCTGGGCTTTGCCTAACTGGCCCAGCCAGACTACCCACTACACAGAGAAGCCATCGCCAAGAGACCTGCCTGGGGATCAGCCCCCTGCTCCATGCTTGAACAGGAAGGATGCCTCTGCGACTTGTGTGGGCCCTGCTTCTCCTGGCATTCCAGATCAACCACCTGCAGTCTTGATTTTCATCCAGCCTGTGTCCAGTCTTGGGTATCATGAGTAAATACCAGGGTAGCTCCCTGCAACAACAGCTTAATCTGAGTGTGTTATCTGATTGTCTTGTTGTTTTGTTTCCTTTATGAACTGAGCCCTCTGGCTCCGAATTACAAATATTGTGTACTGTGCATGTTGTGTTTTCCATCACAGTGCCCCAACCAGCTGCAACCCTGGGCAACTGTCCTGGCTAGCCCATCTCTTCTCTACCTGTGTACCCAGAGGAGGACCGTGTGGAGGGACTCAAAGCACATGCATAACTGCTTGATTGGTATAACCTTTAAGCTAATTAACCTGATTTTGCCCCTCCCTTGTTCAAGTCCCCTGAATAAATCAGATCTAACTTTTTCTGTATGTAATCTGACTGTGGTTCCAGTTTGTGCTCAAAGTACTGTACTGTTGCTATTTGCTGTGCTTAACTTTGTTTTACAGGGGGTCCACAGGGTCGAGCCAGAGGAACCAGCCCTGGTGATAAGTGCACACAGTGTGGGCGCTTGTGTGGTGTACCAGGGGTATTGTGAAAGTGATTATTGTACAGTGTTCAGGCCACTAGAGGAGAAAGAGGGGGGCTACAGCATCTCGGAGGGCTGTGCCCAGGTTAGCTTGACCACTACCAACCCAGACCTCCGGGTGGAGGCACCCGTTTCAGAACTCATGCCCCTTAACCTGCTACTAGCCAAGCAGGCAGGGGTAGTAACCCTTGGGATAGCACCACCTAGGGGTTACATACTAGCTGACTCAGGATGTGCTGCTTCCTTTAACTCTTCCCTCCTTATTACACTTAATTTTTAGATCCTATTTAGCAGCTACCTTCTGACACTCCTATCCTACCTTATCCCAATTAGAGCTTACTGAACTCTAAATAAACATCTCTGTCTGACCGTTTCCCAAAGTAGAGCCTAATCCAAAACTAAAATAAGCCGAGCCCTCACGGGCTGCTGGACTGCCGCCAGCAGGTTCACTCTCATGCTAACAAGGACCCTGCACCTGCCAATGGATTTCACCATGCTGAGCTGAAAGCTGAGCCGTGGTCCCACCCACCCCAGCCCAGGAACCACAGCCGGTGCTCCAGGGCTAAACAGACTGCACCGAACACAGCCTTGAGCCATGTCCAAGTTCGTCTGACTGCAAAATGCTGATTTTCCCCAAGTACGTGTTGAGCTGGGCTACCGTCTATAGCCAACAATAGACTTTTGAATTTTGGCACCAAACAGCCGATTGCTCCAGGCTGCCAGGACTTGTTTGGGGATTGGCTGAAAGGACTTTCACGGATGAACTATCCACCTAATACAGCTTGCTCCTCTGTTTTCTTAGTGCTATGCTAGGTGTTTAAAGTGTATTTAGCAATTTTTACTGTGGCAGCACTAAGTTGAGCTATTCCTCGGCTACAAGCCATATGGTTTAATTGTACTAAGTGAATTGAAACTGTTTTGACCACCAGGTTCACATGAGACAGAGCTCAGAGATCGCATGAAACTGTTAGCTGTAAAGTTAGAAAAGCCAGGTGATTTAAATAGTTTAGCTAATTGTCTCTCCTAAGCCTGAGCCCATGGGATCAAGACATGGAGTAAATTTTCTTAGCATTATAGTGATTCTCTTCTAACTACCTAATCTAACTTCTCCCCTACTGCTGAATCCCCCACCTCCACTGCTCAACTTACTTGAACACCCCTCCCCTAGCTTTTGTCCTCTCTGTCTGCCCTCCCCTAGCCTGCCTGTACTTAACCGTCCCTCCCTCTCTCTCTCCCTAGCCCCAGAAGCCGAGCCCTCCCAGGCTGCTGGACTGCCACCAGTGGGTCCACTCTCCTGCTAACAAGGAAACTGCACCTGCCAATGAATTTTGCCATGCTGATCTGAAAGCTGAGCTGCAGTCCCTCCCGCCCCAGCCAAGAACCACAGCCGGTGCTCCAGGGCTGAACAGACTGCACCAAACACAGCATTGAGCCATGTCCGAGGTTCAGCTGCCTACAAAACACTGATTTTTCCCCACTGGCGCTTAGTGCAGTGCCCTGCCCACCACCCCACCACACCCACCCTGGGTGGACACTGAAATTATAGGCTGCCTTAGACTAAGTGTCCAAATTCCCATTGTCAGTTATAGCAACCAACCACTAGGGGTTCCCATTGCTACAACAAGCCTCACCTCCATTTTGCAACATAACTGCGATTCTCTATTGCTCGTACAGCACTTTTGCATATGCTGCCCATCCGGATTTTAATAGCACCATTATGAGCCAACACATGCTGCTGTTTCTCCTCACGGCTGCCTCTCTGCTCTTCCTCTTATTGGTTGTAACCGTATATGAAGCCATTGATGAGCATCCAAATACCATACCTTTCACACAAGACTTTCACTTCTCGAATCTATTTGTACTGCTTGAAGTTCACTATGACTCCACCCCTTTATTACTCTCCAGGGCTTATATATATATATATATATATATATATATAAATTGTTGTTCGGGACCACAAGAAATGTCTCTTGTGTCAGCTAACACTGTCTCCTTTCTTTCACCACAAATTGTGGTATCTCCTTCTCCTGGCCATACTGCTCTTGGGTGATGTACAGTGGAACCCTGGCCCTGTGGACCACCTTTCCCACACTACAAATAACATAAAGGGTGTCTTAATTGCCCACCACAACATAAGGAGCCTGGAGCATAATTTTGCTGAAGTGGAGACCTGGGTTGCCTCTACCAGTCTGACATTCTCTGCCTGACAAAAACATGGCTCAAATCCTCCATCCCTGACTCTCTGTGCTCCCTACCATCCTGTGGTCTTCTCAGGAGCAACAGGCCATCTAAACGAGGGGGTGGTACTGCAATATACTTTAAAATTCACCTCCACCTCACAGCCATCAAATCCATCCCCTTAACACACTGCGAATCTCTAAATGTTCTTCTCACCATTGGCACTAAAAAATTATACATTGTGTACAATGTCTTCACAATTCCTGTACCATTCCCTTTAATACACTCTTTGCATAGACAATGTCAGCAATTTAAACTCCCAGCCTACTGTCCTTCTACCCAACTTTGCCAGCATTCCCCCATTAAACAGTCTCACCAGTTTGCTCAGTCCAAGCATCATTTGAAGTGATCAGCCCTTTACTGTAAAGTCCAGTGTTCTTTCAAAATCAATGAGGTCTTCTTTAGTGATGGCTCCGCCTCCTCCCTCGGGTAATAAGTCGGGACCAGGGTGGATGGGTAGGGAAAATCCTTCTCTGCAGCTGCTGTGGCTGGGCCTGTGTTTAACTAGCCCAGCCACAATTCAAATCTTGGCGCCTTCCTCTTTGATTGACTCCAGAGGAGCCTCCCCATATTGCGGCAATGGATGCTGATATCCCAGTTCCAGGTGGAGCATCCCTGATGTGGCAATGGCCACCGATCTCCTTGCAGCCACTGCCTCTGAACTCCCGGTGCCCTTTTACTGTGGCTGCAATGGCTGCCAAGCAAGCTGCATCAAAACCTTCTCCATGTTGTAACACTCCTTTCAGTGGCACTCTAGTCTGCACTGCCACCAGCCCTTCAGCTGGTGGTAGTCTTAGTCCTGCTACTCCACCCTCCTCAGGAGAAGAGAGCAGTCTTCTGAATGCTTGATCCTCTCCCCCCAGCCAACCCCTGTTGACCTGAGTCCACTTCCAAACCTAGGTCACTGGTATGGTGTGAGGTGTGGCATCCAGTGTCTCAACCCTCAGCACCTGGCTGGCTGGCTGTGAAAATTTGAAGGGTACCCAAAGTGGGAGCTTCTGAATCATAGAGGCTTTTAAAGGAAAGCTGTCTTAATTGTAGAATCCTGACCCCCCCCCCGAGCCTTACCCCCCCAATTAGGGGTTTCACAGAGAAAAATCATTTTTTCAGGTGTTTTTAGCTTACAGTATTTGATTTTTAAAACTCCAGGATTTCTGAAACTGGTGCAGCTGCAAGGTTTCCATTTCAAGGTAAAGTGCGGCACCGCACCGCTCAGCTTCAATACACTTGTATTGGAAGCTGAGCATGCGGCCTCACTTTGCCTTGAAAATGAACATGCAGCATGCAGACTCTTGGCAGAATCTCGGAATTTTTAAAAATAAATACTGTAAGTAGAAACACCTGAAAAAAGGTGTTTTCTTGTGAAACACCTAATTGGGGGGGGGGGGTAAGGCTTTGGAGGTGGGGATTTTACTATTAAAACAGCTTTCCTTTAAGGAGAATGCACATTTTAATTTTGCTGACACACTCCACAAGAGTAAGAGGAAGGGATTTCTGTCTCTTGCAGTCTGCCTTAACTGAAGATAACATTGGTTTATACTTGGTGATCCACAGCTCTGTGAGCTTTCTAGTAGGTGTCACCCCTAAGTATTTTAGTTTTGTGATTGGTTGCAACTGGGTTTCTCCCACTTCTGGGATGAGGGTTCTCCCCTCCCCCAGAGGATGCCATTCACATTTTGCCCCATTTATTTTGTGCCCCAGTAAGGGGCTAGTCTTGGTAAGGAGTTCTGTTAGGGCTGTAAAATACATTTCTGGTTGAGACAGGTACAGCAGCACGTCTTCCACAAACAAGGAAATGACATGATGTGTCCCATTGATCACCTTCCCCCAATATGTTGATTGTTCCTGATTTCCACTGCCAGAGTTTTTATGGTGAGCACGTAAAGTAGTGGGGAAAGGGGGCACCCCTGCCTGGTTCTCCTGGTGAGCTCAAAGGGTGTAGACAGTTCATAATTGTCAAAATCTGCACCTTGGAGTATCTCTACAGGGCCACCACTGAGGACCTGATTTTGAAACCAAAAACCACATTTTTCCAAGGTTGCAAACATAAAGTGCCACTCAACCCAGTCAGATGCCTTCTGGGCATCTAATGGCAGTAGACTAGACTGAGTGGCCCCTCCCCTAGCCCATTGCCACATAATATTCAGGGAGTTATTTTCTGCATGGTGTCCCTTCATGAATCTCTCCTGATTCTCATGTACTAGGGATGTCAATATTTTTTCCTGCTTCCTTGTTACTGAGATTGTGGTAGTGCACCTGTCTCCAGGGCTTTGATTATCATAGCTCACATAGGGTGCCCCATGACATCCCAAAAAGATTTGTAGAAGTACACTGGTATGCTGTCCAGACCAAGTGCTTTCCCTGCTACCAGATACCTCATGACTCTCCCCATGTCCCCTTTCATGATGTCCTCCTTCAAATGCTTACCTTCCTCTGGTCTTATCTTTGGGATTGGGAGTTGATCAGAAAAGGTAATTTGGGTGGGGGATGGAGCCTACCTTTTCATTATATACAACTTGTAGTAACATTTTTTGAACTCGTCACCTGTCTGTTTCTGGGTGGTCACCAGGATGCCCTCCCCATCCCTCATACCTTGATGGCTCTGTCTCCTTCCTGCTTCTTCTTCAGCTGCCATGCCAACCATTTACCCCCTTTGACTCCCTCAAAATATGTCTTTGTCCGCATGAGCAACAAATTCCGCTCTGTCCTTCCTGTCACCATTTGATTTAGTTCCCCATTAAGTTTCTTTAGTTCTCCCAGCTCAGCAGGGCCTGAGTCTGCACATGTGAGTGCTCCAGCTGTGTCACTCTTTTCAATAGGTCTTTTTCTCTCCCCTCCTCCCCTTTTTTGTTTTCTTTGTGGACCGTATATAAGATGGTAACTCCCCTTATGAAGGCTTTCATCACCTCCCATTTTGTGTCCTCTGCAGCATCTAAGCTCCTGTCTACCTGAAAGAATTCCTTTATGGCCTTTTCAATGTGGGCTTTGTTCTCTGGGTCTACAAGTAGCCTGGGGTCTAATCTCCACCTGGGGCTTCCCTGAGGTGTGTCTTACCATCTCCCGGCACCACCAACAGTGGAGCATGGTCTTATAAAATAATTGGTCTGTGTTCTGCAGTCTCTACAACTTGCAGTATCAAGAAGGATAGCAAAATTAGGTCTGCCCTAGTATATGCACTATATGTAGAGTATGTGAAATAAATGAGCAGTCTTTACTCATGGCATGCAAGAAACGCTGCACATCCATGACTGCACACTGCTCTGCCATGCACCTGAGAGCTGCAAAATTTTTAGGCCTGGGTGGACTGGCAGTAAGATCACTAATATTGCTAGAATTACAGACCATAAAATGCCCTCTACTGCTTTGATGACTCTGTTCTACACTGTTGTTGATTTCACAAACAGCTAAATGGAAAGATGAGTGGCAGTAGCATTTAAAGTGCGCTGTAGTTCTGAAACATAATGCCTGCTAAACCACTGCTTCAATTATTAGGACCAAGAGGTAGTGCAGTGGTAGTGTGGCATGATATGACAAGCAAACTTTCATTACATGTCTCACTATGCATGACTCTTTACTATGAGGCTCATTTACAGTGTACAAATCCATCTTCTCTGGATCGTTGCTGCCAGACAAGTTGTCAAAGGCTGCCAGTTTGAGGGATAGGTTTATTATAGCTTATTTTTAAGTGCCTTTACTCTGAGACAGGTAATTCTGTAGTGAGTACTTTCAAAATTCAGTATATACACTATAATCACAGGTACACATACTGAGGATAACTTTTCTTTAACAGCTACACACAGTAGCAGAAGTGTGGAATACTCTCCAGTGTGGGGTACTATCCAGTGGTACAAAGAAAAGTAAGTGTCCAAATAAAATCTGTAGACTTGTAGCTTTTGGGTAAGTGTATTTCCAAATAGCATGCAAAGCCCTTCTAAGGCTAGTCTAGAGCCTCCTGCATTTCCCTCATGAATAATAGGAAGAACACATTTTCAGCAACAGATGAGAAATGGGATTCGCGATCCTCTGAGGAGGGTAACGTAGGAGATGATTCTAGGAACCTGACAGAGGATGAAGCTGGGAGTGGCACTGGAAACAGCACTGGGTTAGTCATCCTGAACCAACACTGAATATTTTCTATCCACTGATGGTACTGGTGCTTGGACTATTGCCCCAGAGGTCTAAAAGTCTTAGCCACCATGACAAAAAGGGATTGAGGCACTTGAGGCAGTAGTCTGAAAGGGAAGTTGGCGACCTGTTGTTCCACCAAACCTGTGCTCAGTCTTGCATTTTGTGGTCAACCTGGCATCCTCACCCAAAAGGAGGAGCAAGTAAATCCTCTCACACCAGGCCAGTCGTATCTACTGGCTGGGTGCCATGGGGAGCCCCTGGCTAGATGACTACTGTCTAGTCATTGGAGGACTCTGCCTCAGGGACCATTCTAACTATGGAGTCCATAACATCAGCTTAATACTACAAGCAGCATCAATACTAAGGCCTATATAGATACCAGTGCTGGCCTAGCTGTAACACTGGTGCTGGCCACTGCATTGACCATAGCACAGGCACCGCAAGTGGCACTGGCCACAGGCCTGGCACTGACATTGGGCTTCAATGTGGTTGAAACAGTAGTCAACAATTAAGATGGTGTTCACTCCAGTGACAGGGTGGTCCAGTGTGGATGGCTACCGGACAGTGGTGATTGCTCCTGCAACAATCTAGAAGGGGTCAAAGGTCTGCCCAACTCCACTACCTGAGACTCTGTCATAATGCCAACTCGGTGAGGAGAAGGACATCTCAGAACCTTGACCAGCTCCAAAGACCAGTGAAAGGACTGTGGGGAATGGTCTAGAGACCCACCTTGTGAAGGCCTGTGTTAAGGCCTCCCCTCAAAACTTGAGATGGGTTGTCCCATCGTCAGAGCTCAAAACTGCAGCATCTGGACATAAAAAGCACAGGTGTCACTTACAGTACTTCCAGAGCATGGTTGGGTCCAAGGCAGGAGAAATTAACAGAGAAACATAGAAAGATATATTTTGTCAGCAGAAAAAAGACTGCAAGGCCCAATCAAATCTGTCCTAACCCTACTTATCCAATGTGGGGGCACGTGGCTCAATATGGCCTCCAGCTTCCCCATCCTCTCCAGGTGATTCTTCTTTTAATGATACCTATGTGCCTGTCCCATGCATGCTTGAATCCCATCACTGTCTCTGCTCACACCAGCTCCCAAGGCAGTCTGTTTCATCAAACCACCACCCTTTTTGTGAAGAAGTGCTCCCTCACTTCCCATTTGAAACTTATCCCCACTAACTCCATGGTGTTACCTCTTGTAACCAGGTTTATTCTCAACCTAAGAATTTCCCCACATTCCACCTCGGGAATTATTTAAAGATCTCAGTCATGACCCCTCTGGTTCTCCTGTTGCCGAAGGAGAACATGTTGTGGCCCTTCTGCATTTTCTCATAGTTCTTTTCCTGCTGCTCATTATCATCTTGCTTGCTCCTCTACTGCACATCCTCCACCCCGTCAATGTCCTTTCTGAAGTGAGGGCAACAGAACTTAAAATTATGTACTTACTGTAATTCCTTGTCTTCCAGAATTGAATCACCATTGATTCACACTAATGGACCTGAACAGGGGGCAGAGGTCCCAGTGGGAGCCAAAGCTTTTCAGAGGGCTTGTGACATGATAGGCATTGCGTGCATGTTGTCTCATGATGACGCATGCACCTGCTGGTGTACAGCAGCACCTGCCCTCAACCGCCTCAGTAACATTTTTACTGAGGAGGTGAGCAACAAAACCTAACAAGTAACCTGTATATGTAACCTAAGGGCATAAGATAGCCCTGGTAGGCCGTATAAGAAGGGACACCAAATCCGGTAACACAGTGTCTTCACAGCCCAAACCAAGTACAAAGGGGGTGAAGACTACAACACAGCAATACTGAATGAGTAGGGGGGGGCTGTGAATCAATGGTGAAGATATTTTGGAAGATCAGCAATTATAGCAAGTACCTAATTTTAATATTTTCTAAGAATCAAGTCTCACAATTGATTCCCACTAGTGTGTCAGAGTACCAAGTTCAAAGAAAGGCCCCCAGACAAGGGCAGATAAAGCTCAGGGCTCACTCAAGATAGTAATCCATTCAGAATTGTTCTGCCAAAACTGACATGCTGCCTGGCATGGACATCCAGGGCATAGTGTGGTATATATGTGCACTGTGCTTCAAGTTAAAACTCTGCAAATTTCTCCACTAGGCACAGAGCGTATTTCTGCCAGGGATGTGGCAATCGCCCTGGTGGAGTGGGTGCATACACTGCCCTACTGTTTGACTTGAGCTATAGCATAACAGTGGTGAAGGCAATTCACAGTCCAAGCAGAAATGTGCTTGATTGTAACAGGCTGTCCCTTCCAATTAGGATAGAAGGAGACAGCTTCTTGGAGTTTCTGAAGTCCTTAATTCTGTCTAGATAAACTCTTAGGACACTCTTAACATCTAGTGAATGGAGAGTCCTTTCTCCCTCATTCTGGAAGCTGGCAAAGTAGGTAGGCAAGATTACGGCCTTATTAAGATGGAACTCAGACACCACCTTGGGTAGAAACTTGGGGGGCATGCAAAGCACTGTCTTACCTCTATGAAGAACAGTATACAGAGGATCTGTGACCAAGCATGGATTTCAGATACTCTGCATGCTGAGGTGATTGCCACCAGAAATGCTGCTTTTCAACTTAGAAACTTCAAGTCACATGTCACAATTGGCTCAGAGGGCTTGCGAGTGAGCTTGTCCAACACAAAGGTAGATGTTCCAGGGAGCCAGCAGCTTCCTGATGGGAGGATTTTTTTTTCCCCATTCTTTTCCCTCCAGTCACCACTGACTGGACACTTATCAGCTGGCACCCAGCCTTCTCCTCCCAGCCAGAGATCCTCCCAAACTGTGGACCTGGACCCCACCTCCACCTGCGACTCACCTGCAGGCAACCCCCTGGATGCCACCTTCTACTCCACAGCACTCCCATACAGTTATCTAACATACTGCAAGCAGATGTGAAGATCGGAGGTATTCAGGACCTAGGAAGGTAGGATCTGTCAGTGAGCATAGCGGCTGTGGAGCAACCTCTCCCATCCTGTCAACAGAGCTTTTCCTCATTCTTGTGGTGTTTTTTGTCCTCCCTGGTTGATGGTAGTGGGTATGCTATGATGTCATGAGGAGGCATGCACACTCGCAGTGCACGCTCCACGATGTCTGCCATTGTCCATCGTGCTTACACTGAATGTTGTCAGCTCAATACCTCACTGGCCACTGCCAGGAGGTATCCTATCACTGAAGCCCTCGACCCACCCTCCCAGAGAAGGTGAGCTGTCCATCAGATGCTCAGCCTTCTCCCCAACTCACTCTCTGATGCCTTGAGCTTGCTCCTAACTCGGGGTCATCAGCTCTGTAAGCGGAAACACTAATGTTGTGCCGACAGGCCAGCTTATGATGGGAGGACTTGCATGTAAGATGCCCTTGAGGGACCTCTTAAACAGCAGTGCTAGGTAGAGGGTGCCTACGGGCTCGTGGTATGCTGAACTAGTACACAGGTAGACCTTTACTGTGGAACACTATAGGCCAGCATCAGAAAGGCCCAGCAAGTACTCCAAAACTTTGACAGGTGGACACTGAAAGAGGTCCATAAGGGTTTTGGAACACCAGATGGAAAATCATTTCCACTTTGCTGTGTTTATCTTCCTAGTGGAAGATTTACATGCAGCCAAAAGTATTTCAGAGACCATCTGCGATACCTTGCACTTGTTCACTTCTGTCTCTTTAGGAACCAGGCCTGAAGGTGAAGAGAGTGCAGGTTGGGATGGACAAGCTGCCCTGTGTCAGTAAGTCCATGCTGAGTGGTAGAAGCCTTGGTTTACTGACTGAAAGTCTGTTCAACAGAGGAAACCAATCTGCCGAGGTCAGCAGGGAGTGACTAGTATCATCTTGCCCCATGCTACTCCAGTTTGAGCAACACTTTCTGGATGATAGGGTTGGAGGGAATCCATACAGAAACAGATTTTTCCATAGTAGTCTGAATGTATTCTGAGAGAAAATGCCACGTCCTGGATTTCTGGAGCAAAATTGAAGCAGTTTGCCATTAAGTGGGGATTCAAAAATGTTCACATCTGGGGTGCTCCACTTGTTGAATAGTGATCTCAATCTCTGGAGCTAGTGACCACTTGTTAGGATTGGCCTCTGTTCAACTGAGTTTGTCTGCTAGAGTGTTCTGGACTCCTGGCAGATAGATTGCTTGGAGCAGGATCCCATGCTCCATGCACCATTCCGACACTCTCATTGCCTTTCTTCAGAGAGGGTAAGAGTGTGCTCCTCACTGTTGACATAATACATGATGGACTTGTTGTCTGTCTGGAGGACTGTTCTGTGGCTGACCAAGTCCACTAAGGCATTTAGACCATACAGAACTGCTCACATCTCCAACACATTGATATGGAGATGAGTCACTGATGGTTCCCAGTCAACTTGAGTCTGAAGGCCCTGGCAGTGGATTCCCAACCCCAACAGTGAAACATCTGTGGTAAGGACAAACTGCTTTTCCAGTGGGGAGAAGGGAAAGGCCTGGAGGAGGTTTGCCTCCATTAACCAAAACATCAGTGACCTCACCAGGGTTTGGTCACCTGAATGGGGTAACTCTGAGGATGTGATGCCTGTGACCATTGTGCACTGAGCATCCAGTGGGTTGTCCTCATGTGTAGGTGTGCCACAGCCACTTTGAACACAGAAGATGCTATTAGACCCAGCATATGCAGCATGGAGTTGGCTTGCTCAGTTTTGCATTCCATAATGTAGCATGTCATCTGCAGGGTTGCTTGTAGTCTGTTTTCTGAAAGAAAAGCCTGGGCCCGGGTCATGTCCAGAAATGAAAATAAAGTACTTACTACAATTGTTGATCTTCCAAAATATCTTCACAATTGATTCATACTTATGGGTCTAAGGCCGGAGGTACCAGGACACTGCAGGAGCCTTTCCTCTACAGGAAGTGAGCCGACGTTGACTACTAATATCACCTGTGCACTTACATAGTGCCATGCACACTAGCCAATAACCATACAGGCTCCCTCACACACCTCAGTTCTGTTGCCAGGAGAGAAACAAAGTGGAAAGAAAAGAAAAAAAGAGGACTAGACACTTTTTAGCCCAAAGGGATACTAAACAGATATAGGAAATAAACAACCAATTAGAACCTGACTACCAACTTAGAGACTAAGGGTTTGGTCTACCAGGTGGCTCTAGGGTAGTGGGTCTAAAAAGACCCTGAGCCTCTTACCACTAGCTAGACAGAGCATGGATAGTAATATGTAAAACGTAGGGCAGCAGCGGAAGAATATGTCCTGCTTCTCCATGCAGCCATACAGATGTACCCTGTGTGAAGCTCGTAAATTGAACCACACAAGGTACATTGCACCCTTCCACATAAAGAGCAGCTGCTCAGTGAAATTAGATTGGATAATGTCCAGGGCACATATTGCATATAGCAACTAACAGGGATGTACCCTAGAGTGGAGTACCCTGGGCAGGGAGAAAGAGCACAAAGATAATTTGGAGTGAAGAGGTCACCTACCCACTCCAAAAAGTAAAAACATAAGTGTGTGTGTGTGTGTATGTGTGCGTGTGTGTGTGTGTGTGTGTGTGTGTGTGTGTGTGTGTGTGTTTTTGGTGAGGGTGCACTTAAATGACCAGCACCTTTTTTAATAAACAAAAAACAAAAACAAGAACAGCCACCAAGGACCATGATAGAGGATGCCCGGAGGCTGTGGCTCAGTGTAGTTAGATTGGACAATGCCCAGGTCACACATTGCATATAGCAACTAACAGGGATATACCCTAGAGGGGATTATACCCTGGGCAGGGAAAAAAAGGACAAAGAAAATATGGAGGGAAGGGTCACCTACCCACTCCATAAAGGAAAAACACAAACGTGTGTGTGTGTGTATGTGTGTTTTGGTGGGTAGAAGTACCACAAGTGACCACCCACTCCCTTTTACTGTTGTTGTTTTCTTTGGCCACGGTGACACCTGAGTGACCAGCCCCCTTTGTTTGTTTTTTTTAGACAACAAGAACAACTACCAAAGGACCATGGCAGAGGACACATATGCAGAGTGATCTGCTACCAGGACACACAGGGTGAGCTGCCAGGGGCCCTGGCTCTCAGCTGAGCAGGAAATGGTGGGTGGGTACCTGAATCAATGATGAAGACATTCTGGATGATCAACAATTGGGTAAGTACTTAGTTTTCATATCTTCCAAGAATTAATCTTCAATATTGATTCATACTTACGGGTCCAAGTACTAAGCTTCCCAAAAAAGGGAGGAACTGGCTCACTGGGGGTAACAAATACCCTAAGTCCTCTGCGGTGGGGAGAACACCTGAAGGCAGGGGCTCCTCATGGGTCTGGTGAGACTTAAGACTTGTTGAGGTCAAACTGATGAGAAGAAGGGCACCCTGATAGCTCCCACTTGACCCAATGGGAAAAGAAGTGAGACCCCTGGAACTGGAAGTTAAGCTCCTTTTGCCAAGCCATAGGTGCTAGCTGTGCAAGGCAAAACCTTATCGTCCACCGAATGCAGACTTCAGTTCCCACCAGCCGGAAGGCCACCTTATTGACATTGTATGGTGCCCTTAAATGGTGCCTCTCCAACTCCAGGCCCTTGGCAGAAAGGCAGATGATTTGACCAGCTAATTCTGTGTATGGCATAGCAGCTAGGAGCTGACATAACTGCGCCCACAGGTGCTTCTTGTAAGTTGTCTGATGTGCCAGATGTGCTAGATGTGTAGCAATGCATATCACGGTGTGAGCTGAGGTACATCCCTTCCTGCCTAAAGCATCTGCCTCAGTAGTCAGCTTCAGGAGGTTGGCCATGCTCTGAGCTGGAGACCCTGTTGGGGTCTGCACTACCTAAATCCCCGAAGTGGGGTGAGGCATTGCTCCTGCAGAACCTGAGGGTGTACAGTTCCATTGCTGGACATCCCCTGGGGTGAAAGGGAGTGTGAAGAGACATCTCCAGACTGCTGTAGAATATTCCCTGAAGGCTCTGGGCTAGGAAGGGATGGCACAGTTGGCACTGCCAAAATCTCCAAGGAGTCCCAGCTGCAAGGACACGGTACTGTGTGTAGCAATTGTGCCACTGTCTATTGCCTGCAATGTGTCTACCAGGAATATCTGGTACAGGGAGTACTGAGAGGCTGAGGACATTTTAAAGCAAGATTCCATGCCCTCTGAGGAGGATGTTGACGGAGAGGAGGCACTGGACATAGAAGTGTGTGGTGCCAGGGGCCCAGGTTGAAACTGGACCCAATTGGCATGTCTATGATACTGGTGCAATGCCCCATGCTGACTCCAAGTGATTTGACCAGTATATCCCATGATCCCTAGAAGTTCTGGCAGAGGTGGTATGGGCCCAAGAGGGAAGCAGGAGCCAGGGGCTCCAGGGCCTATATGTAAAGTAAAGCCAGCACTCCAAACATTGTTTTTTCATCAAACTTTATTGTGTGTTCCTTGTACCTTACATCATATTGACAAAATTATAAAAAAGTGACTAGTATCCCGTATCTGGAATACCAGCCCCAGTGCTTCAAGGTGCTATACCTCTTCATCAGGGGGCATAGCTAACAATTCAAAATGTAGTGTTTTTAACCTCCTTCATACAGGTGCTGTTCATTCTAGTTTTAAATGCTTTGTGTCTTTAGGCGATTCATCAACAATCATACTATCAGTGCTTATGTAATAAGGGAGGGAGGCAGTATAGCGCAGTGGTTTAAGGCTCTGAGCTGCAAATCTGGAGACCTGGGTTTGAATCCCACAGCCCCCACTTGCATACTGTGTGACCCTGCGCAAGTCACTTAACTTCCCTGTGCTCCCAGGTTGCACCTATAAAAAAGCTTTCAGCTTAGTGTGTCTCACCTGGTTAAACAATTGGAATAAGTACTCCTGATTAAATATTTTAAATGTGTATACTAGTGAAGCTCCAGTTTTATGCATTGTATTTCATTCTAGACAACACTAAAGCACTTTTTCTAAAAAATGCCATACTACATATTTAGTTTTAAGAAAACTCACTACTATGTGTTCAAGTTGTCAGGAATTTCCTTCTGCAAGAGGAAAAGCTTTAGGGAGATGTTAGTGCATAGCGAATTTAAAAATGAAAAGCCATACAGTGGCTGGCTTAGTAGTAAACCAATGGGCTTTTTCCCTTGAAAACATTGCATGACTTGCAAACATGCCGTGCAAGGAAAAAAAGATTGTTAATCCTGCAAAGTTGGGAGTGACAGAAGTCAATATTTGTTACTTTTTAACTTGCAAGACACGATTTCTAGTTTACGCTCCGTGGTGCTCCTTCGGTAAGGTGTATGTGGGGCAAACTTCAAGATGCCTGAAGAAAAGAATACAGGAGCACTTCATAGCTGTATGGAGACAAGATCTCTCTCACCCTATAGGCAGGCACCTTTTAGATATGGGTTCAAGTTGAACCCATGAAATACATTACATGGCAATCGATCATGTGCCTTTGAACCACTGGGGAAGGGGGAGATAGACATTACCACCTGGACCATAAGGTGTCTATGTGGATTTTTTAAATTAGAAACTTTAAAACCAACTGGTTTCAATGATTGTATGGAATGACAGCTTTTTACATCATTGAATTAAACCATCAACAGCTTCTGCGGGTTTAGTACAGTTTAAGTCTTAAAGAGACCTGCATTTTCTAAAATGTATACTGTATATTACGGTGAAGGTTTATAACATATAGAACAATACATGGGGGGAGTGCATAATGAGAATTTAATGCACACCAAAGGTGAGGGATGCTACATAAACCCAGAGGGCAAAGCCCAAAGGGGTTTGTCAAAGCATCCCACGCTAAGGGTGTACATTAAATTCAAGTTTTGCACCCCTTCTCATGTATCGTCTTTTATAATTGGGGGAGCATTTTCTTGCCTACTTCCTTTAAATTAATAAGGAAAAAAATGTGTGGCCAGTACATAGTGCTGCTGTTTATTGCTATAAAGCAGCACTGATGATGTTGTTTAAAATGTCCTCAGAGTAGAAGTCTGTGATCACTACCCCCCCCCCCATCCTTTTTCTCCCTCTCTCTCTCTCCCTCTGCTCTATCCCTGCATGTTGCTAGGGGAGCTGCAGCAGTACTGGTAGTTCAGCTGCAGTCGGGCTGAACTGCCATTTTTGCTTTAACTTTTTTTGTTTGTTTTTTGTTTATTGAGTGAGGCTTTAGTTATCGCACTTTCTTTGTGGGAATTATAGTATTCTGTATGACTGTAGGAAGGTCACATAAGAGGATGGAGGCCATGGTCAGGAGTCAGACGGGACCAAGTCGAACAGAGACCAAGGCAGAGTTAGGACTGCTTCCACATCCCTAAAGGAAGAACTGATACTATACGGTTTTTCTTCACTCTTGTTTATCTACCATCACAATCTGTTCAACTGAGACAGCGTATGCAATTCAGTAGCGACGTCACAGTGTTGTTGGCCACTACCACTGCTGTCCTCCAGTAGCATAGGTGGTGACAAGAGAGTTTGTCCGGTGGCAGTTTGGGCATGCGCAGAACAAGGGGAAACTCAGCGCATGTTCGCCATTATAAACCGCAGGTTATAACGTCGAATTATAACCAGGTTTCCCTAAGGGAGAAAACGGTCCCCAGTTATTATAAACACATTATACATATAAAACAAGTTTAATGATCTGTGTGCAGGCTTTTGGTGAAACTCAAATGAAAAGTGTAGGAAATGCTGTACATATGTTTTAGATATAAATATTATTGATATGGATTGATTAATATGATATTGATAGTGGATTTCATCTAATGATGGATTGTTGCTTCTCTATGGGAATCTATCACAATGTAGAAATGAATTAATAAAGGAATAATGCATGACAGGGTGTGTGTCACGGCGGGATAACACCACGCCTGGGGGGGTTGGGCACGAGGCCGGAGGCAGAGTGTGTCCAATGCCCCAGGCGTGGCATTATCCCAAACGACATACACCCTGGAATGCATTATTCCTATTATACAATGGCTCGTTGTTATATATAAAATAAAAAAATAATTTAAAGAATGTTTTTATTAGTGTGGAAAAATATTTTTGTTTCTTAAGAGGAGATGCAAAAAAAGAGTCTCATCTAGCTCATTATCCAAAAAATCATCTAGCTCCAAAAAATCATCTGCATTGGTTCACAGTGAGGCTGAGACTAGACCTGTGGCATCGTGCTGGGATAAAGCCATGGGTCCAGCCCCAAACTGACCAATCACAGTCCAAGATTCTTTCTTGCCATTGTATAATACACCTTTGTGTATTTTTAACATTTATTGCAGGCTGTGTCTTTATTCTACCAAAGTGCTTTAGTGTTGTCTAGAATGAAATACAATGCATAAAACTGGAGCTTCACTAGTATGCACATTTGAGATATTAATCAGGAGCGCTGATTACATAAGCACTGATAATATGATTGTTGATGAATCACCTAAAGACACAAAGCATTTAAAACTAGAATGAGCAGCACCTATATGAAGGAGGTTATAAACATTACATTTTGAATTGTTAGCCATGCCCCCGATGAAGAGGTATAACACCTTGAAGCACTGGGGTTGGTATTCCAGGTACAGGGTCCTAGTTACTTTTTATAATTTTGTCAATATGATGTAAAGTACAAGAAACACACAGTAAATTTTGCTGAAAAAAATGATGTTTGGAGTGCTAGCTTTTCTTTACATGTTAGATGTTTATTTTGACAGCACCCAGTCTTCACTGTGAGCACAGCCTTTTCTTCTTCTTGACTCCAGTGCCTATACCTGGGCTATGAGGGTGCTCAAAAGGCCTTGTCCAAGGGGAAAATCTGGCAGGACCACCTGAACAAGGTTGACCTACAGAAGAGGAATGGCCAGTTCAGTGCCCATGGGGAGAACCTCAGGGTGAAGAGAGTGGAGCAATATAATCCCCTCAGGGCAGCTGCAGTCCTCGCCAATGGCAGATTCAGCTTGTGGGTCTGGAGAGGACTCCATACCTCAGCCATTCTCTGGTTCCGGGAATGGTCTGCCTCTCATACCACACCCAGTATCAGGGACTGGCTTGGATGTTGGTTCATCTCCAGTGCCACAGCCTGCACTGCCCTTGGTACCAGGCTGGGGTCCAGGTCAGATGCTGTCCCCAGGTCCATCGTCACCCACAACACTGCAAGCTGTGTTGGTAGCTTGCCTGGTGCCAGAAATGGCACTATAACTGGGGCCAAACCTAGGGGCGACACTGGTGCCAGCACCACACCCAGTGTTGGGCCCAGGATTGGCACCACAGCCTGTGCCACACCCATCGCTGGAGCTGGCATCATCCCCACCCCTGGAGCTATGAGGGCAATATGGGAGGAAGACTAACACCACCATCTTGGCAACTGGACACTGCATGGCCTCCCAAAACCACAAACTGTGTCAGGTGGGAACCTAACGTTACAGTCTTCACCATCCCTCTCACCAACACCATGGACCATGTCAGAAACTGGGGTTGCACCAGGTCACGACATTGATGTGTCCACCAGTGTAGACTGAGTGTATAGCTTTGGCCTTACCACTGGGGACATCTGCTGTCCAAGGCAGACAGACCGAAAGGGGTGCATCGGGCCACCCAAAAAGAGATGGGTGTCCATCTGACCAACCCACCAGGGCCTCTGATGCCTGAACCTGGAGTAAGTATGAATATTATTTTGTACCCTAACCCCCTGACCTTTTAGACTGCTGAGCCAGGTATTTGCTCCAGCACTAGGGGTGATGCCTATTGTTCTTACTGCATACTTCCTGAGTATTAGAAACACACCCAAACAGTACAATCACTCATGAGGCAGTAGCCTCCTAAACTCCCACTGCATCATGAGGGGCTAGACTGTGTTGTGTGTGTTCCCAAGTCCAGGAAAGATGCAGTTGGAGCTGATCAAGAAATGTAAACAAGCCTGTTTTTGTGTGGTAAGTCTGTATTTCACTTTTTTTAAAGAAAAAAAGAGCCAGTATCAAACTACCAGCTACATCAGCAATCTTTACAAAATGATGGCAATCATAAAATGTGTTTTTTAAACTAGGGACACTTAGAGACCCTAAGGGGGTTGACAGTGTCCCTCTAAAGCAATGTGTGTGTGATGCAGAAAAGTTTTCCATGGCCATGTTTTGGTGTAGTCTGAAGGGAAGTAAACAAGCAACCAAATGCCATGTGGGGCAGAGGGTCTTGTGGTACTAAACAGTAAATGTGCAGAAAGTATTTCAACCAAATGTGCACATTCAGGCAGCAGTTACAGTAAATGTGTGAAACCAAATGCAAGTCAGGCCACAGTTTCAGCAAAGATGCAAGGAAAAGAAAACTGTGTGTTTGAAACAGAGTGCAAATTCAGACAGCATGTTTCAGCAGTACAGAGAGCAAATATACTTTTGCGTAGTAATCAAGTCAGACCAGTGTTCTAAAGGTACAGAGCAGAGAAGCAACTTGGAACTTGTGTGTTTCTCTTTGCAGAAAAAAAAATGGCAATCAGACAGACAGGTTATCCCCTCCATGCTAGAGTGTGGATCAACCAACGAGAAAGATAACTTGCTGAATATAAACAAATGTATAATTGTGAAGAAACCCCAACAAATGGTGCTCTACCAAACTTGCCAGTTAACATCTGTGTAGTTTGTATGAGAACCGGGAGGGCTGTCCTCATGATTCTGCACTGTAGAAACTGCAGGAGGCAGTATGGAATGTGCATGGAAGGTGGCGCTGTGCAAGCAAAAGCAAAGCCAATCTGTTTAGCTCCAACATGGACTCTGTTAGAGGGCCCAACCTGTTCAGTGTACTAAAAGGTTGAATGCAAGTAGGAACCAGAGAAGCCAGTTAAAGAGATTTTTGAGGGTGTGACTCAGAGTAACTTGCAAGGGCAGGAAGAAATTTTCTTTTCCACTCCAGAAAAGTTGGAAAGAGACATACCAGAGACAGTCAATAGACATATGGGCAGCTGGCCCCAGTCTGAGTTTAGCCCTAGAAAAACTGGTGGCTACCCAAATTACAGATTACCTGACCAAATACAACATTCTCTGCCATGAACAACACGGATTCCATGCAGGTCACAGTACCAGCACTGCCCTTATTGAGTTTTCAAATTTTCTTCATTCCTCCCTGGACTCTGGCTCACTAGCGGGGGCAGTGTTTATTGACCTCTCAAAGGCTTTCGACACTGTCTCCTACCTCCTCCTGCTGGATGCCCTCAGCTGCACCGGTTTTGCCACCGGCCCGGTCTCCTGGTGCTCCAGCTACTTGTCTGACCGCTCTCAGCATGTTAAAATTAATGGAACCCTCTCCAATACATGTACTATCTGATCCGGTGTTCCCCAGGGTTCCATCCTTGGTCCTCTTCTCTTCTCATTCTACCTCAACACCATGCCCAAAGCTTGCACTGGTAAAATCCTGCTGTACGCAGATGATGCCATCATCTTTGCCACCCACCGAAACCCCATGTCCCTTCAAGACACCTTGCAACTAGCCTTTAATGATGCTGAAGCCTGGTTCATAGAGCACAGACTTGTAATCAATCTAAAAAAACCCAAAACTATGCTCTTTGCCCATCCCCAAAACAAATCCAGTAATTTCCCACTCCACATCCTCCCTGGCTCCAAGCATCCTCTCGATCAAGTCCGCTTGTACAAGTACCTCGGGGTCTCCTTTGACTCAGCCCTCACATTCCATGACCACATTGATACTCTAGCCTCAGCTACAAATGTGCGGCTAGGTATCCTTTACCGCTACAAGCACTGCCTCCCCCCCGATGCCCTCTGACTAGCAGTCACCTCCTCAATAATGTCCCTTGTGGACTATGGCCTGCCAGTCTATGGTGCCGCGGACACAACCGCCCTCAATAAAATCCGACTCACCTTGAATAAGGCCTGTGGTTAATTACAGGAGCCCCTAGGCTAACCCATACCTGCCAGGTATATGACATGGCTAGGCTGTAACCTGGACCAGACAGCCGGATACCAAACCTGCTCATAACGAAAAAACACTCCTTGGACTATCCCTCCCGGACTGACAGCCTCTATCCACCTTGCACAACCCTTAGTCCAAACTCGTACCTCCTCCAAGGCCACCCTGCTAGTCCCTAGGACCAGGACTACACATGGTCAAAGGTCCTTCTGTTACAGAGCTCCCTCCTGGTACAACACTCTCACCACCTCCATCTCTGATACCCCTACGATCTCCCACTTCAAAACCGCGCTTCGGAGTCAGCTATTTAACATGCGTAGCTGTGCTTGTCCGTAGGTAATCTAGCTCACTATGCCCGACAAAACTATCTGAGTGGCTCCTCAACAAAACTAACTGACAAAACTCACTGAGTGGCTCCTCACCCAAACTTATCACCAACCATGTCCCATAGCCCCCTGTATTATTTACCTCTAGCAGTCTCTGCTTCAGACTACTTGTCTGCATTACCAATGTATGCTTTATCTCTCAATCTGTACCCAAATAACTGTAATAGCTTGTGAATACCAAACCTGTAACACTCATATTGTAACAAAGAAATAACTGCATATATCTACCCAAAACTGTAACCACAATGATGTAAAAAGCTGTAAATGCAATGATGTAGCAAAATGTTCTACTGTATTTGTCCTCTTTGTGACGAGGTACCTTTGGAAACGAGCCTCTGGCTCAAAGGTTGTAAACCGATGTACACACATAAATAAATAAATAAATAAATAAATAAATAAGATGAAATCGAAGAGGCTTTGCACTGGGAGACACCAGGCTCTAAATGCAGTGAGGAATGGACTGTGTCTGGGACTGAACCAGCCATCAGTTTCTGGGCAGAATCTGTAGATCAAGCAGAACTGGAGCAAGTTGGTAAGGCAACTGGCAGTGAGAATGGTCATCCAGTGGCCCCAATTGCAAGTGAGCCACAAGAGACTTTTCGGGGCTCAGAAGTCATAGAAATTATAGGGTTGGACTGCTTTTTCCCTGTGCAGAACATCCGTAGCTGGCTTGACCAGGTCTGACCACACCCAAGTTGGGCCACTGGTTTGAGGCGGCCCAAAAGCATCAAGAAGGAATGTCTAGTTAGATGCAGGGCTGAGGCCGAGTATGGACAGACCTATCCATTTTTTGCAAGGCAGATATGGGCAACCATAGAAGCAAACAGAGCTACATGGCTATGGGAAGAAGCCAGTGTTTCCATCAGACCCCATGTGAATACATTTATGAGACTCAAACTGTGCCATGACAGACTGAAATTTTGGAAGTTGTGTCGCACCCTCTACATTGATGCAGTCAGAGTAATAGACAACACTGGCCAAGAGACAGTGCATAACAAGGGAATGTCTCATCCAGAAAGGGGATATAGTCTATGCCCCCCATCCTGAGTGGTACTACCCTTGAGTGCCATTCCTCCAGCCATGTGTGTCAAGATAGCTACAGCAATGTGGAAGCAGTGGAAGGTGCATATCTCCTTCTAAGCACTAAGCGGAGGAAACCAACAAGGGTGCAACTCTAATGGTGCATGTTCCTGCCCATCCCAAGTGGCAGAAAACAACAAGAGTGCAACTCTAATGGTGTATGTTCCTGCCCATCCCAAGCAGCAGAAACCAACAAGGGTGCAACTCCACTGAAGATACAGGTCATGTCCAGCAGCAACCATGTACAGCAGGTGGTGTGGAAGTGCTGATCCAAATATTATTTTTCAGCCTAGGTGGAGGAGAGATCTAGTCCAGATCCAGAGAGGTGATCCAGATAGTCAACCTGCGCCTAAAGTTTGGTAAGGCGTAGACTTTCCTCTTTGGCTTTTTCTATTTATTGAATGTGCAACATAAGTGAAGATGTCCATGGAACTGTTAGTCTAAAAGAAACACTCCTAGTATCTGGACTGCAGTGTCAGCAGGCCCTGAGCCTGTCCAAGAACAGTTTTCGCAGGCTTCAGCCTATGGAGATTCTTCTTGCATGGAGTGCCTTGTGCACTCAGGACATATTCCCTTGGAGTAAAGACTTTGTAGGGACCACCTTCCACCAAATGTTATTGTAAATGTGTTTCTTTTACAGTTTTATACCACCTTTTGTAGAAACCCCATTAAAATATTTTTGTGATTGGATAGTATCTGCTGTTGGGAGGTTTTGGTCACTGTGTTTTTCTTGCAGGAAGTGTTTTGAAATGTTTTCTTTTGCAGGTGTTCCTGAAAGAAGAAAAAAAGACAAGAAAAGGATATTTAGAACTACTTGGAGTCCTGTTTTTAGAGTATTTGGGAGTATTAGAAATGTTTAACTAGAAATGTTAACCATTTTTGCTTTTGAGGGTTTAAGTTAGTCTACTAACAGACAGCGTATAGTGCTACGCCCGACCTTTGAACAAGCAAACTGGCTTCAACTCCAGGCTCGCACTGAATATCAAGCCTGCCTTCTGGCTAAGAAGACAGATCTTGGTCTCCTACCACCAGGTTCCCTTCAGCTTTTCAGTCCCTTCTGGGGCACTTGGAGCACACGAAGTTCTGTGAGCCAAACTTTTACTGTCCCTCGCTGTTGATCCGTTGCAGTTAGAGCTGCTAATTTATTTAATACCCTTCTTCCTCAGATTGCGATGACTGCAACCTTGGGACCATTTAAGCGGAAGCTGCATCAATTCCTAGTTTTCAGAGCATCTTGTGACTGCTATACCTAATCTCTGCTGACAGCTAAATGCACTGGGACCTCCATCTTTTACCATTTGCCTCTGTATAGCCCTATGCTGTTGCTGTGCTATTCCACTCACAGCACTTTCTCCCTTATCCCTTTCCCACCCTCTTTTCATCCTACCTCATCCCCCCTTCCCTTTCCTTACCCCTCCACTCCCACTTGCCCCCTTTCTCCTCTGTTTCCTCACCTTGTTCTCTCCCTCTACCCCCCCCAACCCTTGAGTCTTTCCTGCTCAAGCTTCATTGTGGAATCTCCCTCCTTGCTCTTTTTTTGCTCCTTCTACCTCCCAATTCACCCTCTGTACTTTCTCTCCTTTTAAGCCCTTTCACCCCCTCTTCAGACAAGGCCACTGGCTGCACTTGACACACTATTTTTATTTAGTTGTTTAACCAGGTATAGCACACTAAGCTGAAAGATTTTTTTTACAGGAGCGACCTGGGAGCACAAGGAGGTTAAGTGACGAGGTTAAGTGACTTGCTCAGGGTCACACAGTATGCAAGTGGAAGCTGTGGGATTCAAACCCAGGTCTGGTCTGCTGGATGTCGCCAGATTTGCAGCTCAGAGCCTTAGACCACTGCGCTATACTGCCTCGAAATGCCTCAGATAGATATTTATCTTGACATATTGTTCTTTTGTTTATGTAATTACTTTCCTCATGTTGTACTACTTACTGAAACCATTGCAATTTGCTATTCTTGTGACTTGACGTGGAACCTCTGTAAAAGAACCCTTGGCTCAATGGTCTTTCCGATTTGTTAAATAAATAAATAAGTAGTTCTGGGGTTTGGGAAATGCATAGCAATGTCATATGTATGTTTCTAAAGCAGTCTACAGTTTAGAATTGTGAAAAGTGTGTGGGGATAGGTTTCCCTAGAAGGTAACATAGGTCAGATAGCTTTTCCTTAGAGGGTTAGGGGGATAGACAGACTGGAGGTTTTAACTCGAGTACGGGCCTTCAGTGCTATTATGTCAGGGCATGCTTCAGGCAGTCTCTTGGAGCCACTGAGAGTACTGAGATAGTTGGTTAGGTGAAGCTGAAGATGCTTCAGTGAGTCTCTGTTTTCTGGTGCAACCTGCCTAGGTTTTAGCCTAGGTAGAGGGGAGACTTGCCACCTCACCCTGTAAGGTGCCCAGAGGTTGAATGGCCTGCATTGCAGACCATAGCCTTGCTGCGGACAGCAAGCTTGTCTGGTTGGTGATGAGTGTAACCACCCAGTCCCCTGGGGTTACTAGAATCCCATCAGGTTAGCCATAGGCAAGTAGTGGGCAGCTGTGTAAAGGTGCTTATTAGGAGCCCTTTACACATGACATCATTGTTTACTCAGCTAGGCTGAGCAGAGAATGGATTATGTCATTTAGAATTTTCATGGCAGCATAGGCCACTTCGGAATCAGCTGCTCTGGGGGAGGTTTAGAATGTTCAGACAGGAGTCAGTCAGTAGTTGGTAGTCAGCAGTAGTGTGAAGTGGAACTCTGAGTGAGCAGCAGTGATCAGAGTGGAGAGATGCCTGCCAGTCTCCTCTGAGACTGGGTGAAGGACCCCTGGCAGTTTCTCACCCTAGTGTGTGAGACTCAGCAGTACCAGAAGAAGTGGTGGAGACCGTTTGCCTGCAGGACCCCAGTGGGTCATTTCCACAGAGATGTGACAGAGATTTAAATTTCTGTGGATCCAAGGGGCAATCTCCAGAAGATCCGGAAGAGTGTCAGCTGCCCAAAGAGAAAGGGTGCCTGTGTTGAAGCTATGAAAAGATACCAGTAAAGAGAAGAGATGTTTCCTCTTGTTTCCATGTCTGTATCAAATGGAGAAACACAACCATGAGTACAGGTTCATGGGACTGTTCTTAGGAGTTGGTCTGAGGTATATGTGTCCATAGATAAGGCTAGAGTGCACCTGTCAGGGCCCCTACATCACCAAAAAAATGTGCTGAATGTTGAAGTTTAAAGTTTGGGAGTCCTTTATCATTTTGTGAGGAAATACATAGATACATAGATAGATAGACAGTGTCGGTAGATAAGGGCCTATGGCCCACCCAGTCTGCCCATTTGAGCTTGTAAGTTCAATTTATGTTTTCCTAGAAGTCTGTTGCCCCTTACCCTTGACCTCCAGAATTCCTTTATGTCTATCCCATGCATTCTTAAATCCTGTGATTGTTTCAGCCCCCACCACTTCCTCTGGCAGGGTGTTCCACTTGTCCACCACCCATTCTGTGAAGAAATTCTTCCTCACGTTTCCTCTGAAACGTCCTCCCTCCAACTTCATCCCATGCCCTCTAGTCCTGGAACATTTTTTTCACTTAAAAATAGTGTATTTTTGCACCCTGTTCCTCCATGTAAGATACCTGTATGTCTCTATCATATCCCCTCTCTCCATCATCTCCTCCAGGGAGTACATGTTCAGTTCCTTCAACCTGTCCTCATAGGACTTGTGATGCAATCCGTTGCCCTCCTCTGAACCTTCTCTACCCTGTCTATGCCCTTACGTAGGTAAGGTCTCTAGAACTGTACACTGTACTCCAGGTGGGGTCTCACTAGTGTCTTGTATAGTGGAATTATGACCTCCCTTTTCCTGCTGGTGATGTCCCTACCTATGCATCTCAGCATCCTATTTGCTTTACCTGCTGCCTTGTCACACTGTTTCCCTACCTTGAGGTCATCAGAGATGATAACCCCATGATCCCTTTCCTGCTTGGTGCATGCTATATCCTCACCCCCAACTGATATATTGTGCCAGGGTTTTTGTGCCCCATATGCATTATCTTGCACTTCTTTGCATTGAATTTCAACTGCCAAATCCCTGACCATTCTTCAAGTTTCTGCAGGTCCCTTCTCATTCTGTCTACACCCTCTGGTGTGTCTACTCTAATACAGAGCTATGTGTCATCAGCAAACAGTGAAATTCTGCCTTCTAGGTCCTGTGCAGTGCCACTGATGAAGATGTTGAATAGGACCGGTTCCAGCACTGATCCCTGTGGTACCCCACTGGTCACTCTTCCCTCTGTGGAGTGACAGCCATTTACCACCACCCTCTGTGTCCTGCCACCCAGCCAGTTACCTACCCACTACACTACTGTCCTGCCCACACCCATATTCCCCAGTTTGTGTAATAGTCTTCTATGTGGCACAGTGTCAAAGGCCTTGCTGAGGCCCAGATAGGCCATGTCCACTGCCCTCCCTGATCCACCTCCCTAGTCACCCAGTCAAAAATTCAACGAGGTTGGTCTGACATGACCTCCCCTGGTGAAACCATGCTGCCTTGGATCCTGTAGTCCATTGACAACCAGATATTCCACCAATCTCTCCTTCAGTAGTGCTTCCATGATCTTCCCCACTACCGAGGTGAGGCTGACTGGTCTGTGAGTTCCCCTTCCTCTTTGTTCCCACTTTTGTATAAGGGGACTACATCTGCTGTCCTCCAGTCTTTGGGTACCTCCCTGTTTCCAGTGATCGGCTAAACAGGATAACCAGAGGTTCAGCCACCACCTCTTAGTTCTTGAAGGACCCTAGGGTGCACCCCATCTCGCTTCATTGCTTTATCAACTCTTATTACTTCCATTTCCTTCAGGACCCTTTCTCGTGTAAAGGGACTTGTGTCCATTCTGCACCATTCTCACCCTTGTACTCCCTTCAGACCCATTACCTCCTCTTCCTCAGTAAAGACTGAGCAGAAATACCTGTTCAATATGTCAGCTTTACTGTTGTCATACTCCACAGGCCCCATCCTCCCCTTCAGTCTCACTATCCCTCCTTTGCCTTTCTTTTCACTTATGTACCTGTAAAAGGTTTTGTCCCCTCTACCCACTGATTTTGCAATGTGTTCTTCTGTCTGAGCTTTGGCTTCCCTTACTGACCTCCCTGCCTTCCTTTGCTTCTCCTGGTACTTCTCCCTATCCCATTCTGCCTGTGTCTTTTTGTAATGCCTGAATGCAATCTTTTTGGCTTTCACTTTCTTTGCTACCTCTTTGGAAAACCATAATGGTCTCCTCTTCCTTTTCCTCTTGCTAACATGCTTAATGCATAATGCTGTTGCTCTTGTAATCCCCATTTTAAATACTGCCCACTGTTCTTCAACCCCTGATTCCTGCCCCATTCCCCTTAATGCCTCTTTCAAGTATCTCCCCATTTTCCCAAAGTCTGCCCTCTTGGAGACTCTCTTGGTGTAACCCAGAAGGAGTGGCAGAGACTGGGCATGAGGACGGATTGGGCATGACCCCAGTTTATTCCTCAGTCAGGGCTAACTGGTTCATGTATGGGCACCAGTTTAAACTGGGCATGTTAACATATGTCATTGCACCAGGAGAACTTGTGAAATGTGTTTAAGTGTGTGGCAACTACCACAAGATATACTTGTAGTGGAAAGTAAAAGTCCAGAGATTCCTAGTACAGAGGGATGGACAGTTTGAATGTGTGTGTGTGTGTGAGGGAAAAACATGTTCTAAAGTGCCCATACAGTTGTTGTTCTGGAAAGAAAAGTGTTTTGCTGCTGTGTGTACAGTACCAAGCCTGGGGGACCACCCCTTTCTACATTTTTACCAACTTGTGTGAATAAAGTCATACTGTACAATCCCATCTTCAGTAGTGGACATTACATCTGTATTTCCTGAGTGTGGATTGTTATGGGGCCCCCTCAGAAGTTAGACCTAGCATAGCCCTAGCACATCTCTCCCAGAACCTGGAGTAAATATAAATGTTATTTTGTACCCTTACTCCCCAATCCCTTTAGGCTGCCAAGCCAGGTATGTGCTTCAGCGCTAGGGGTGATGCCAATTGTAATGCCAACTTGTGGCCTGTTGTCTTATCTGTGTACAAGTTAGGAGGGTCCCGGTTTCCAGATGCTGCTCTTGGCCAGGGTATGGGTTGCAATTATCTTGCTTCAGAGGGTATATTAATACTTGGAAAAATGACCCCGGTAGCTAGCTATCTTCATCCCAAGGGTGGCTGAGGTATAAGCCCACTTGCCCATGGTGTCAATCTTGCATGACTCCTTGTTCATGGGGTTTGCAGTGACCTCCTTGGGCAGAATGGCTTTATCATTCTCTCCAAGAATAACAATGGCAAGTTATAGGCTGAGTGAAATACACTGGCTTAGTTTTAGTAGCAGAATATTTCCTGTCTGCTTGCTTGGGGACAGCTGCCACAATAACAGGCCTCTTCCAAACCGCATCTGACAAGGCCTCTAAAGCAGGCTGGATAGGAGGAAATAAACTGACTGGGACATTAGGCATGTTTGGAAACTCCTGTTGGAGGTGCCTAGCCTGATCTGTGGCTACTGGCTCAAAATCCAATGTTAAATGCATATTTCTGAGCAGAGCCTGAAAGAAAAGGTCCTCCTGAGGAACAGGAACTGGGTCTGTTATTTCTGGACCATAAAAAGAATCATCATCCCCACTATCAGAGATAATGAGCTCAGGCTCTGGCTCATCTCTCAATACCTTCCTCACCAGGGGTAGTAAAGGGAGGGTGGTCACAGAGCTGCCAATGCAGTGCACTGCTGAGGCAACACCAGCCCCAACCCCAGGGGCCTAAGAAACAGCACCGGAGGCAGTGTTGTGGTAGTGCCACAACTGATGCCGCAAGCGGCACCGGGACAGCTTCCAGCACTGTAAGGCATACAACATTGTGGCATACATCAGACAGGGCACTAGATCAGGACCCAAGGGGCCCAAATCCTGCACCACACAAAATTCCAGATATAGCATCAATGACCCAGCCAGCACCAAAGTGACTGACGACAGCATCGTGATTTTCACCATCACCTGACAGGACATCACCAGACAGGACAAACCACAAGAGGTCAGACATCAATAGCACTGCTTGTGACACCAGCATGGAGATGATTGCTGCAGGCGAATGCACATCCTGGCCCAGCAGCACTGCCATCAGAACCAGCCCAGCTGTCCCTGAGGGGTCAGGGGGCAGCATGAGAAGAGGTGCCACTTGAGCAAGACACTGCCCCACAGCTCCATAAGAGCTGCACAATGACTCAACAGCCCACCGGTGTCCTCCCTAGAAGACAAAGTTTGAATACGACACCAGGGGGGCACTGCCTCAAGCTGGTGAGGGGGAAGATTCAAAAGGAAAATGAGGAAATAATTGTTCACTGAAAGAGTGGTGGCAAAGTGGAATGAGGAAGTAGGCTGTTGGTTAACTAGGATCTGCAGCTTATCCATTAGGTAGGGAAATGGGCAGACTAGGTGGGCCAAGCGGTCCTTATCTGCCATCAGATTCTATGTTTCTATGTTTCTATGAGTTGTGGAGGAAGTTGTCTCTCTGAAAACTGTGGACATCTTCAAGAGAGGTTGGGACAGAGCATAGGGGAATGTTGCATGCAGGGAGAGCGCAAAGGGGAAGAGGGTAATTGTTGTGGAGAAGGTGTGGATAACAGGGAAGGGGAAGATTCCTCAGTAGACACTGAGGGGTCTTCAGCCTCAACCAGATATGATAGACTGCAAGGCCTTTCCCTGCTGGCTCAATTGTATGTTCATACATAAGCCCATTTTTTTCCAGGTATTCCACCGGGTCCTCTTTGATTTTTGTCTCCATCATGTTCCCTACCATAGATGTATGGCTAATGGGTCTATAGTTTCAGAACTGCTCATTGTCCCTTCCTTGTGCAGTGGAACTACATCTGTCCTTCTCCAGTCCTTGGAAACCACCGCTTGCTGCAAAAAGCTGTTGAATAGCCCCGCCAAGGGTTCGGCTACCACCGATGCCAGTTCCCTTTCTACCCTCACATACATTCCATCTGGCCCCGGGCCTTGTTTATCCTAAGGGCTACTAACACTTTTCTGACTCCTTTACTGGTATAGAGTACTTCAGTAACCTCATTTCCAGGACCCCTCTATCAATTGCCTTTATCCTGCTCTCTGGCAAGGGATCACTGTTCTCCCTAGTGAATATCAAGCAGAAGTAGTAGTTCAGTGCAAGTGTTTTCTGCCCATCTTCCTCTGTTACCCTGCCCCTTCCTTTTGACTGACAATTCCTTCTTCCATCTTTCTTTTTTCCATATATATTTAAGAAACTGTTTTTTTTTCCCCTTTCTTGACCCTCTCCATAAATACAGTTCTGTGTCTGCCTTTGCAATCTTTACTGTCCTCTTGGCCTCTCTAGTTTTATCCTGATACTCATCCCATTCTTTGTCCCCTGTTTTTCTTTGTACCATAAAAAGGCTTTCTTTTTGGCCCTCACTGCCTCTCTGACCTTCGCAGAGAACCAAACTTGTCTCTCCAACTGGTTTCTCTTGATAACTGCTGTCGTACATGTATTCATTGACTCAAGAAATTAAATTTATGTACTTACTGTAACTGTTGATCTTCTAGAATATCTTCACCATTGAGTACCACTTATGGGTCTGCGCAGGAGCTACTAGGACCTGTGGCAGCAAATTTTGCCAGGTGACCGGCCATGACTACTGGGCATAGTACCACACGCCAGCCTGCTACCATTCCCAGCTCCCTCACTAACCTCAGTTCTGTTTGCCAGGAGATAAGTGGGGAAAAACTGACAGGGCTAAGAATTTTCCTAGCACAAATGGATAGGGAAAGGATATAGGAAATATAAATAAACAACAAAATAAAACACAATTGCCAACCTTTGAATTAAGGAAAAAGGGGCATACTAGGTGGTCTAAAGGGGTAGTTGGGTATGGAACCACAGCCTCACACCACTAGCCAGACGATGATGGATAGTGATTTATAAGGCAACAGCCCTGAAGCACGTGGCTCTAACAGAAAAACAAGAGGGGATGCCCAGGATTGGGACCCCCTTGTAACAGAGATGTCACAATGTACCAAAATAGGAATGACTCACAGAGACGTCTTTAAAAAACAACCCCCCTGCTACCTGATACAGGACTGACTGACTGGCTAGTCAAAATATGTCTCCTGTTTCCCATTAGGAAAAAAGGAAGGAATCTCAGGTGCATGTAGAGCGGTAGGGCCAAACCGCCTAAAGGAGTCGAGATTTGTTCATCTCCTCAGGCACCCCTTAGGGTAGAGGGGTAACAGCCAAGCTGGCATAAAAGAAGAAGAAGGGCATACCAACCAAAAAGGATATTCTGGCATAGAAGAGGAAAACATGAGAAATGGACTTGCTTCTCCTGCAACAATAGGGATGTACCGGTGTAAGAACTAGTGTACTTGAGCCAATCCAGTGCACAGCACTCTTCTGCAGCCAGTGCAACTGACAAATGGAGTTAGACTGGATAGTGCCCAGAGGCAGAGAGTGCATTTGTCAACTAATAATATATTCCACAGGAAAGGAAAATGCCCAGGCAGGGAAGAAAGAGGAAAAAAAAAAGATAAGTGAAGGAAGGGAGCTGCCTTCTCTCTCTCTCTCTCTCTCTCTCTCTCTCTCTCTCTGTGTTTGCTTGGTATGAGGGTACCAAAAGGAGCTCTTGCCACAGTTTTGAGTTTTTTTAAAACAACTAATCCATAGGGAGCACGACTGGGGAGATGAACATGGCACTAGATGGTACCAGCCAGCACTATCAAGGTGAGCTGCCCAGAAGCCCTGGCTCTACTAGAGCGGGGAATGGTGGGTGGGTGTGGTAATCAGCAGTAAAGATATTCTGGAAGATCAACAGTTATGGTAAGTACGTAACTTTCACATCTTCTAAAATCAATCTTCACAATTGATTCACACTTATGGGTCTGAGTACCATGCTTCTTATTTGAGGGAGAAGCCAGTTCACTCTGAGGTAACAGTTACCTTCAGTCATTGGCATGGGGGAGAACACCTGAGGTCAGGGGCTCCTTACAGGTCCGGCAAGACCTAAGACTGGTCTGGGCCAGGCAGGGGGTCCTGTGCACTGGAGCAGGAGGGTTCCTTGAAAGTTCCCATCTGACCTTAGTGGTGAAGAAGTGAGACCCTTGGAAGTGCGAATTAAGCAACTTATGCTGGGCCAAAGGCGCCAGTCGGAAAAGGTAAAGCCATGCCATCCCCTAATATAGACTGTGGTTCCTACCAGTCTAGAGGCCACCTCACTGGCATCATAAGATGACCCTCACTGGTGTCATGCTACCTCCAGACCATGGGTAGAAAGGTCAGTGGCCTGCCTGACTATCTTGCTTGGTGCAATACAGCTAATAGACTGTGTAGCAGCAACTACAGGTGGCAGTTGTAGGTCACCATATGTGCCTGATGTGTAGAGACATACATGGGGGTGCATGCCAAGGTGATAGTTTTCCTCCAAAGAGCATTCATGTCTGTGGAATCTGCATCTGGAGTTCACTGATGTGTGAGGTTCCATTACCCAGATGAGGTCTGTGGTACCTGAGGCCCCAATTTGCAGTGAAGTACCTCACCTGCAGACCCTGTGGGTGAATGATACCATGTGAGGAGGTCCCTGGGGATGGCTGCATTGGAGAGGGGATGCCTCCCCACTGCCTGAAATGTCACCTCCATGGCCCAATCATGAAATGCTGCTTGTCACAGTTCAGGGACATGTTGCCCATAAGTCATGGGGACAGTCACCCAAAGGAAGCTACATGAAGGCGACATGGGCGTTAGAAGGGAGCTAGCAGCTCCAATTTGAGAGGCCAGCCTGTTCCATGTGGAGAAGTCACAGTGAGTCAGTTGAGATGGGACTTAGGATGGAGGTGGTGGCTTCAAGGTAAAAGGCCAGCCTGTTCAGTGGGAAGAGATGCCAGTGAGTAAAGGAAAAAGAGAAAAGTGGAGTCACATTGGCTCAAGATGTATCTGAGGATTAAAGCTGCTTAAATTTGGGGACATCCGATTCACACCCTGTGGGAAATTTGTGAACTGTTTGCTCATGTGAAAGGTTTGCAATGTACGGGATCATATCAGTCCAAGATACATACTGCCTACTTTGACCCAATTATTTTCTGCTCCATGGAATGATCATTAATTTTGTTATTAAATGGGATCCCCATGGTTTGTTCTACAAAGTTGTGGTCTCTAGTTATTCCAGAAAATGTTATTGTGGCTAACTTTGATTGCCTTTCAGCCCAGCACCCAAATAGCCTTGCACCCACAGTGTGACAGTAAGACCTGCTAACGCAAGCCATTTCTGGAGTAGTATCTGCTGTGCTCCCCCTTCCCCACAGACAGTTACCATCATCACACCCCTAGACACTGGAGAGGGGGGGAGTTACATGTGGGGGTTCATCCAGGGTGTGTTTTGGGGGTGCTTGGACAACATTTTTGACTTCCTGAAGGTGCTGGGTTAAAAAGGATTCTTGTGTAAACTTTTTAAACTGCTGTTTGAAACTTAACATGGCTCTGGAGGGCCATGAAAATGTGTGCCTCAGGATGGAATGTAGGCACCTGGAAGTCTGGAAAAAGGGACTCTTATGTCTGGTACTTGAGAAGGGTATGTAAATGGAATGGTACCAACACTGGATGGTTGGACTGTCTAGACTGTCGATGCAGAGAGATGCCCCCCCCACCAAGCCACCAGATCCGGCATAGCTTATGACCCCAAAGGGCATTCCTACTCCCTTGAAACTTGTTGATGAAGAGCAGCCAAGGACATTGGAGGCAGGGGAGGCCCAGTCACCTGAACCACAAGAGCCATCTATAAAGCCTGACCGAGGCCCACTGTTAGAGACTCAGCCAGAGCAAACCACGGAGAGACCCCCCCTCACAGTGAGAAAGGAATTGGAGAGCAACCAGACCAGAGCAGTCTTTTTGGTAGCGGATGCTTGGGAGGAAGATGTGGATACAGATCTCCCAGAGAACTATGCCTCAGTGGGTTTGCCCAGTAAGAAATCATCCTGTTCCCCACTGTCCAGTACTCCTTTGTCAGGTCCCATGGAGACCCTTCATCAGATACAGGAACAGCAGCGCCACAAGAAAGAATACAGAGAAGTGGTATGGCTACCAGAGGGGCAGGTACCCAGGACCACCATAAGGAGTCAGCCTGAGTGGTTGTAGGCCGAACAAACTGTACACCGTCATGTCTGAGAAATGCAGCCAGAGTACAAATACCCCTTCCTTCCAGAGTGGGTATGGGACGAGATAAAGGGAAGGAGAAAGGACTGGGTGTTTCATGGAATTTTGGGCAAATTGTATTGGAAGCATGGACTTGACAGTTTTAGCAGCACCCCTGGATTGCAAGAGGCCCAGTGAGTTGCCCATCTTTTCAGTTCAAAGAGTGCATATGAGGACTTGACCATTACCAAGAACTGTGCCATTCTGCAAGACATCAATGGAGGGTGTACCAAATATGTTGTGGACTTTACGACCCCTTTGGCTGTCCATGCACAAAACTGGACCCCCAGTTTTACTTTGCCAGGCGTGAATGATAAATGGACTGGAATCCCGGAGCTCTTGGCAGTGAGTGTTCATGGACTCATATCGGGACTTATTGCAACAACTGTTTATCGTTTCAGTTTTCAGAATGTTATTGCCTTTGGAGTGATGGGGAATGAGTTGTGAAAGTGACTTCATGACAGTGCAGTGTTGTGTGATATGTGATATGTGATAGCTTGTTTTATGTATCATATAGTTATGAAAAGTGTCCCCATTCTGAGCTCTGTTGAGCTATAGTGTTAATATGTTTCAAGCAATATCCACATACTGTTACAGTAGCAGGTGGGTGACATTGAGGCACAGGTCAGGAAACATAGGAAAGCCAGGAGCAGCTATAAAATTTGCAAGTAGCATTTTATTATCACTAACAGTAAAATAAAAAATAAAAATTGTTCAGTATAACTATTTACAAAGGAAGTACAAACAGAGAAAACAAAGTCCTTTGTGTGAGGATATCTCTAAATCCAAGTTTCAGTCTCTCCACAAAAAAAGATTGCTGCTCTTTTCATAATAAGTCTTTGCCTGGTAATTAAGTTCTGCAACCTCAGTTCGTTAACAGACATCTTGGGCAGGATTCACAAACAAAGCCAAAAACCCCGCAGCTGCGGGAAAAAGGCCTGCAGCACTGTGGAAACACAGTTGCGTGATATTCATAAAGAAATTTTGAGCAGGTGCGGAATTCCATAAAATCCCCGCAGCTGTGGAAATTCAGCAGCTGTAGAAATTGAGCAAGTGCTGAAAATCCGCAACTGCAGATCTGCAGCTGCAGAAATAGCTTAGGAGGCACAGCAACAGTGAACTTAATTAGCTGGAGCAGCAGACTTTAACATTGCTGCCATAGAATGAAGCTGAAAGCACCCACAAAGAGACCAGCAACCAGTCCCTCAACTGGGACCACTGCAGCGCCACAGGTACCAGCAATACCATGGCACCATAGTGGCCGACTGTCACTGCTGGTCCTCCCTCCCTCCCTGGGGTGTTCCTGTTGCCTGCAGGGGTAGCACTCGCTGCAGGCTGGCCAGGCACTACTGTCTGTGGGGCTCCGTCATGGGCTGCACTGGGTCTGGTGATTGTTGCCTGTTGCCATATCATGGCAATGTGTGCTTTTGTTGCTGTATCATCAGACACTGCTATACTATTTGGGATGTTATTACCTGCACCTCACCTCCACCTTAACTGATTCCAATTGTTGGGGCACTACTGCAGTTTGCTGAGAGAGAGTTACACCTCATTCCACTGTGTGTAATATTTTTTCTGCAACTGCTGAAAAAAACTGGTTGTGAATAGCCTTTCAGGGGATGTGCCTTACTTATCTCACACCTTTTTTTCCTTAGGGACTTCCGCAGCTGCACTTTTTTCCACAGTCCGTAGTGTTTTTTTCCGCAGCTGCGGAGGGTTTTGTGACTAGCACTCAGTGCAAATTTCCCTTTGTTTCCATAGCTACGGCAGTTTTGGGGACTTAGGGAAGGTTTTGCACCTTCAGAAAGCTTTGTGAATCCAGCCCCATGTTTCTCATAAAATATATTAAAACTCTGTCAGTTTCCTTGCAGGTGCAATAAAATAGAACATGGTGTCCCAGAACTGACCTCCTGTTGACAGCTCTGCAAAAGTTTGTGCTGCATCTCAAGGTTAACCCCTTGAGTTCCAAATAGCCTTTTGCAATCATTTCAACAGTATAACTATTTACATTTCCAAATCAAGGGATCCCAGTTTCACATACAAATTCACATATATTTATAACCACAGATACACAAGGGGGAAGAAAAGACAGGAACAGCAAGTGAAGGCAGAGAGCTAGCTAGAGGTAGAGAATTACAAGACCGTCAGAGTGATCAGTTCCTAGGTCTCACTAGAACATTTGGTTGCACAACCAGACAGAGAAGAGACAGAAAAGGAGAGGATAGAACAGACCCTTATATTTAACTCTTTCTGCATAACAAATGGCACAGGGCCTTATTCAACCCTGTCACATTGGGCCACGGCACTGTAGGGTGAGTGTGCGATTAGTTTGGCTAATGGGTTGAGTAGTGGTAGTTTGGCAGCTATAGCAGGCAGGCAGTTTGCTTGGACAATATTAAGCAGTAGTATTACAGGACAGTTTAGGCTTGAGACGCTGCCCCTTATGTTCTTCCGCAAACTGCCCCAAGGGTCCAGGTGGATGGGTGGCCAAGCAGGAGCCTGAGCAGCTTTAGAGAGCTGAGCTTCAAGGGGCCCCAGGTTTTTATTTTTTCCTTATAGGAGAACAGACCACCACACAGTGTGCAGCCTGTAGCTCCTCAGGTTTTTGGTGGAAAGGAAGTGCACACAGTCTTCGACTGGAGGCTCAGTGGAGTGACTGTTTGAGTCTTAGGTGCTCACCGAGGATGGCAAGCATTTAAAGTGGAGGAGAGTTGTAACCCCCCCTTGATGGGATTAGAGCCTAAGGCAGGGCACAGTCCGTGCACATAGGTAATTTGTTGGTATAGTTCTTGCCTTGGTAGGTACTTATCTGGGGAATAGGCAGTTCGGTAAGTAAAGGATTAATCCTCAGCCACCCTCCAGGAACCTGCTGCTGGCAGGAAGTCACCATTGGTGAGCAGAATATAAGCATGGGCATGTGGGGAGAGAGACTGGGGGTGGAGGAGTGCTGGAGTGGGGGTGATTTCCGACTCCAGACAGCCATAACATTTCTAGGCCATGGTGTGGAGAGAGAGAGAGAGGAAAAGCTTGTGGGAGGACATGGCAGCAGCTGATGTTTTGAGCCCTGTGTGGGACCTGAAGATATGCCACTCTGGTGGGACTGATGCCTCATTGGGACTGCTGCCTGAATGCAAGGTGCAAGGTTGAGCCAAGTAGAGAGGCATTGAAAAGGGTTTCACCAGGAGTGCTCAGCTCTGAAGCTCCGCAGAGAGTGAGAGTAGATCAAGCAATAATGAATTGCTGCTTGCCACAGTTCAGGGACAGTTGCCCAAGGGAAGCCACATGAAGGTGGCATGGGAGTTGGAAGTGAGCTAGCAGCCACAATTTGAGAGGCCAGCCTGTTCCATGTAGAGAAGTTGTAGTGAGCCAGTCGAGATGGGACTTAGGATGAGGTGGTGACCCCAAGGTAAAAGGCCAGCCTGTTCAGTGGGAAGAGATGCCAGTGAGTAAAGGAAAAAGAGAAAAAGTTAAAGTGGGGTCACATCAGCTCAAGGTGTATTTGGGGATAAGAGTTGCCTAAATATGGGGATGTCTGATTCACACTACATGGAAAATTTGTGAACTGTTCGCTCATGTGAACTATCTGCTCATGTGAACTGTCTGCAATATGAAGCATGGGATCGTAGCAGTCCTAGATATGTACTGCCTACCTTGACTCAGTTATTTCCTGCTCCATGGAGTGTTCATTAATTTTGTCATTAAATGGGATCCCCATGGTTTGTTCTACAAAGTTATGGTCTCCAGTTATTCCATCAAATGTTATTGCGGCTAACTTTGATTGCCTTTCAGTCCAGCACCCGAAGAGCCATGTACCCCCAGTGTGACAGTAAGACCTGCTATTGCAAGCCATTTCTGGAGAAGCATCTGCTGTGGTCCCCCCCCTTCCCATGGACAGTTACCATCATTATACCCCTAGACATTGGGGAGGGTGGGTTATGTGATGTGATAACCATCTGCCTGTTATTATGTGTATCATATTTTAATATAAATATATGTTTAGACTTCTGCTTAAAAAAAAACAGGCCAAGCAGCAAAGCATCATGGGACCTGGGATTTTAAAAGTGAGAAAAGGAGAGTCTACACTCTCAGTGACCCAGTGGATACACTAACTAAGAGCTTCCTTCTGACATCTACCTGTCAGAAGCCTTTGTTATCAGCTATACACCAGGTTGTAACAGGTTGTAAAACGACAAGTGCTTTGAACCTAGGAAACTGATCATAACAGACTGCATTTTACGACCTAACAGGAGGAAAGCAAACTCTGACAGTTACCTGTGAAAATTTTCGCATAGCTAAGAGAAGTGTCTTTCAGGATGTTCTGAGAGATCAAAGGGGTATTCTCTCCTGTCATAATTCATGCTCTGTGGATCGCTAATTAAAAAAGTAAATTTTTTTTAAGTGGGATGTTTAGCAATGTGTAGATGCATGTGACTCATTCAGTATGCAGGAATGAGAGTGACCTCACAGCCAGCACCACCACAGACTGTGACCTCACAAGCTGGGTGGGACCCTTTTCCCCTCATGATATTGTCAAGTGCTGGGGGAACAAGGCATACCTGTGTTTGGATTTTCAAGAGACACTTGTGTTCTGGACTCTTAAGAAGCACTTCTATCAAAATTAGGTAATTTCAGCACCACTATTTACCAGCTGAAACTGGGATAGGATCAGTTACTCAGTAAAAAGGCATTTGGTTTTGTAATTCCCATTTCCTTTATTTGACTGTACCATTAATGTTATATGTTCTGTGTTTTCTACAGTATGTTATTTATTATTTTGTAATTTTAGTAAACTCTGTTTTCCTTGAAAATCCTGCCTGAGCCATTTTCTCATTTTGAGGGTGAATGCTGGGACAGCGTTGATAATTCTGACAGAACTGTTCAAGTGCTTATAGTGTCACAATATTTATTTTATGTATTTATTTATTGAGATTCAGAAAGACCTTTGAGTCAAAGACTCATTTACAAAGGTTCCACGTCATACATAGAGTACAGAAGGATGAATCATGGTTTACAGGTTGTTGGCACATAACAAAAGATCATACACAGTAATAATAATCATTTTTTTACACATGGTTACACATTTGATTCAGAGGGTGAGCTACCCATCCAGGTGAGGTATGACTTAACACGAGAAATCGCACAGCCATAGATGAGCAGAGAGGTTCCAAAGTGGCTGCTTGTCAAAAATAAGTTGTCTTGTGGGGGCCATATGCATGGGGGAGTCAGAGAGGTTAGGGGTCTACGGGGGGCAGTTGCAGTCACACAGGTTGGAGGCTTTTAGGTAATTCCTTAGTCTGGTTTTGAAAGGGCCAAGCCTAGTTTCTTCCGTGATTAGACTGGGGAGTGCATTCATCCAGGATGGGGCTTTGTAGCTGAAAGTTCACTGGAATTAGGAGGTCCAGCCACGAGGTACCCATAGCAATGGTTTGTTCGAGCAATGGGTTGTTCTGCCTGGTGGAGTTGTGAGGATAAGTTGGTTTAGGGTGGGGAGGTGAGGCCTAGGATCATTTTTTTGGACATTAGGCAGGTGTGATACCTGATACTGTTGTCAAGGTTTAGCCAGTTTGCGGTGCTGTAGAGGGTGCATGTGTGTGTGAGGCGATCACATCCTAGGATGAGCCGGCAGGCTTTGTTAAGCATAAGCCTGAGATGGTTTAGGGCTGTGGAGGCTGCTGCACTGTAGACGACGATGCCGTAGTCCAGCAGGGAGAGGATAGAGGAGTTTATGGTGAGTTGTAATGCTTCAGGAGTGAGGCAGTGTTTGTATTGGTAGAGAACTCCTAGTCTGGAGCTAAGGGCAGTGGATAGGTGTAGGATATGGAGGTTAAAGTTGAGGGCAGGGTCTAGCATGATCCCTAGATATTTAAAGTCGCTTACTTGTTCTAGGGGGGTCTGTTTAGCAGTGGGGAACTGGGGGCAGAGGTTTTTGAGGGGGTTCTGCGGATGTGAGAAAATCATGACTTTTGTTTTATTGTAGTTTATGGTAAGACGTTGGGTGGCAAGCCATTGTTCAATTTCATGGAAAGAGTGTTGGAGAGTTTGGTGGAGTTTGGAGGGTGCCGGGTCAGAGGTGTGCAGGACAGCATCTTCTGCGTACAGTAGCAGGTTGCTGGGGCAGGCAGATGGGAGGGAGTTTAGGTATAGACTGAAGAGTAAGGGGCCCCAGTATGGAGCCTTTTGGGACACCAGAACAGATAGGGAGGCAGGGGGACAGTGCCAACCTTGACCATCTGTGTTCTATCGGTGAGGTAGCTGGTAAACCAGTTCATGGCATCCTTGGAGAAGCCAGTGAAAGACAGAGTGTTCAGTAAGATGGCATGGTTGGCAGTATCAAATGCCTTAGATAGGTCCACGAAGATGGCGCCAGTGAGGTGGCCACAGTCCAAGGCAGAGTGAGCATGGGAGGTAAATTCAAGGAGGGCGGTAGTGGTACTGTGACCCTTTCGGAAACCGTGTTGCTGGTTGGTTAGCAGGTGATATTTATTAAGGTGGTCAGTAAGTTGGTCAGCAACTATGCATTTTAGCACTTTAGATGGGGGGTAGAATGGAGATGGGGCGATAGTTGTTGGTGGATGTGCGATCCCATTTTGTGGATGGGTGTGATGTAGGCCAATTTCCAGGGGGTGGGGAATTTCCCTTGACAGAGGGAGCAGTTTAGAATGTGGGTGAGTGGGGCTAGGACTTCCAGGAGGGTGAGGAGGAGAAGTCTCAGGTCCAGGGAGTCGTGGCTATAGTGATGGTGGTTAATGGCATTGGTTAAGTAGGGCTTTGCTGTCTCTGGGATGAGGACTCATAGATAGAAAGGAGGGAGCGGAGGGGCTGGGGGGAGATTTTGGCTAGAGGGGGGTCAAAGAAGTTTGGGGGGAGCACATGGGAGAAATCAGTGAAAGCCAAGTTTAGGGCTGAGGCGATACTGAGGGGGTCAGTAGAGAGGCTACCCTCAATTAGCATTTGGTCAGGTGGCAGATTAGGGGTTTTGCCACAGAGCTCCTTAATGTTTTCCCAGAATTTGCGCCCAGTGCCCCAGGTGGAGGTTAAGGTAGCTTTGTAATAGTTTGCTTTGGCAGTGCGTATGGCCCAGGTGCACTTGTTTCGGGAAGGTAAGGAAATACCTAGGTCTTAATTGAATCAGAAGGGGGATTGTGAACCAGGTTGTGTGCTCACTGGGTTAAGTATTGCACTGCTTTCCCCAAAGAGGGTGTGAAACATAGAAACATAGACTTTGATGGCAGACAAGGACCACTAGGCCCATCTAGTCTGCCCATTTCCCTACCTACAGGATAGGCCGCAGATCCTAGTTAACCAACAGCCTATTTCTTCCTACCCTCCACAAGAATTGCCTTATGTCTGTCCCATTCATTCTTGAAATCTCCCACAGTTTTAGACCCCACAACCTCCTCAGGAAGGCTGTTCCATGCATCCACTACCCTCTCTGTGAAATAATACTTCTCACATTGCCCTAGAACCACCCTCCTTCTATCTTTAAATTGTGTCCCCTTGTTCTTGTAAGTCTTTTTCTGAAAGATGCTACCCTCTTGGACTTTGTTGATTCCACTGAGGTGCTTAAAGTTTCTATCATGTCCCCCCTCCCTTCTTTCCTCAAGGGTATACATATTAAGCTCCTTTAGTCTCTCCTCATACAGGCTTCTCTTGCAGACCCTGCACCATTTTAGTTGCCCTCCTCTGGACTACCTCTATCCTGTCATGTTCTTGCGAGATGAGGTCTCCAGAACTGGACACAGTACTCCAGATGGGGTCTCACTAACTGTCTGTACAGAGGATAACAACTTCCTGTTTTCTGCTGCTGATGCCTCTCCCATACATCCCAGTATACCCCCAGCCCTCCCTACTGCCTTCTCACATTGATTGCTAACCTTAAGGTCATCTGATATGATTACCCCAGGTCCTTTCCTTTTGTTGTTGTTACTACTCCCCACCCATTGTGTATTCTTCCCTGGGTTCTTGTTTCCCAGGTGCATTATTTTGCACTTCTTTGCTTGAATCCTAGCTGCCATACTTCTGACCATTCCTCCAACCTTGCTAAGTCCCTTTTCATCCTTTCCACGCCTCCTTGTGTATCAACCCTGTTGCAGATCTTAATGTCATCTGCAAAAAGGCATACTTTTCCTTCCAGTCCCTCTGCAATGTCACTGATGAAGTCATTAAAAAGGACTGGACCCAATACTGAACCCTGCGGTACCCACTAGTAACCCCTCTTTCTTCAGAGTGGACTCCATTTACAGTTACTTTCTGTGTCCTGTTGTGCAGCCAATGTTTTACCAGGCTACCACCCTGGGACCCACTCCAGGCTTGTTATTTGACTATGAATCTTTGTGTGGGACTGTGTCAAATGCCTTGCTAAAGTCTAGGTAGGCCATGTCCACAGCCCTCCCTGGTCTACTACTTTGGTCACCCAGTCAAAGAAATCTATTAGATTAGTCTGACATGACCTTCCGCTGTGAACCCATGCTGCCTTGGGTCCTGTGCTCCACTGGCTTCTAGGTACTCAACTATTCTTTCCTTCAGAAGTGACTCCATCACTTTCCCTACCACAGAGGTCAGACTGACAGGTCTGTAGTTTCCTGCCTCTGTCTTGGTCCCACTTTGTGAAGGGGAATCATATCCCTTCCTCCAGTCCTCGGGTACCACACCATCCTCCATGATTTATTAAAAAGAGTAGCCAGTGGTTTCACTAGTTCCTCCCTTAATTCTTTTAGAATTCTGGGTGAATTCCATCAGGACCCATTGCTTTGTCCACCTTCAGTTTTAGGAGTTCTTGCAGAACCCTTTCTTCTGTGAAAGGACTGGGATCAAACCCCTATCAAGAGTGCTTCTGTTAATTGGATTAGGCACTTCCCTCCTCTTTTGTGAATACTGAGCAGAAATATTCATTCAGTATCCCTGCTTTTACTGTCCCCTCTGCCCACCCACCGTTCATTCTATTCAGCCTCACTATCCCTCCCTTTTTGTCTTTCACGCTCATGATGTACCTATAAAGGTTTTATCCCCTTCTTAACTGAGTTGGCGATCTTTTCCTCAGTTTGGGCCTTTGCTATTCTGACTTCCCTCCCTGCTTCCTTCTGCCTTAACTGGTACAGCTCTCTGTCCTGCTCCTTCTGTGTTTCCTTATACTTCGGAATGCTATCTTTTTTTCCTGACTTTCACAGCCACCTCTTTTAAGAACCATAGTGGCTTTTTGTTTCATTTTGATTTGTTTATTTGCTTCACACAAAGGCTTGTTGCCTCTGTGATGGCAGTTTTGATGATTCCCCATCGTTGCTCCACACCTCCTTCTAGCCTGTTTGCTAGTGCTTTTCTGAGGCACTCTCCCATCTTGCCAAAGTCAGCCCTCCTAAAGTCCAGTACCCTCACTTTTGTATGGCTTGACTCTGTAGCTGAGTTTAATGTGAACCACACTGTTTGATGGTCACTTGTCCCCAGATGGCAACCCACTTCTAAAGCAGAGATCCTCTTACTGCCCCCATTTGACAGTATGAGGTCTAAGATTGCTCCCTCACGAGTGGGTTCTGAAACTAGCTGTCTAATGCCTGCCACCTGTAGGGCATCAAGAATGGCCCTGCTCTTGGATGTGGCTGCAGCAAATGTGCTCCAGTTAACATCTGGCATATTCAGGTCTCCATCAACAGTATCTCCCTTTCTCTGCCATTCTAAAGATGCCTTCTATCATATCCTTGTCCATTCCCTCCCCTGACAGGGGGTCTGTACCCAAACCCCTGTGCATTGTGGTGTGCCCTTTCCAGTCTCCAAGGTGACCCACAGTGCCTCCTCTCCTCCCTGTTTACTCTTTTGTTCAGTTGCTTTTATCCCTTCCTTTACATAGAGAGCTACTCCTCCCCTCTTCTCCCCTGCCTGTCTCTCCTGTAGGTTGTGTACCCTGGTATGTTAACATCCAGTCATGGTTCTCTGTGTACCATGTTTATGTGACTGCTCACGATATCCTGGCATCCCTCTTCCATCAAGGCCACCAGCTCAGAGCTTGTTGCCCAGACTACAGGCATTGGTACCCATTACCCTCCACTTCCTGATGGCCTTACTCCCTTTTGCCCCATCCTGTCCTTCTTGCCTTTGTCACTTCCTCCATTTACCCCAGCCCTTCTCCCTATCGACACCTCTATGTTGGTGTTTGCCACACTTACTACTGTGATTATTTAGGGGGGGCTAGGATTTCCCTGCTCCTTTCCAGTGCCTCCCCCCTTGGCTAGTTTAAAAGCTTGCCAATGAAGCATTTAAACCTATCACCTGGATCCTGGTTCCCCTCGGACAGATGCAGCCCATCATGCCAATATAGGCTTGCATCACTCCAGGTGGACCCCCAGTCCCCAATGAAGCCAAATCCCTGAGATCCACACCAGTTTTTCAACCACTGATTTAATCCCATGGTGCGGAACACCCTAGCCTCTCCTATGCCATAGATGGGCAGCACCTCCGAGAAGGTTACCGTGCATGCTACTTGACTAAGGCCCCTCCCCAATTCCATAAACTCTTCCTGCACTTCTCTAATCTTTCTCTTAGCTAGGTCATTTGTCCCTAGGTGGACAATGACATCCAGCTCCCTCCCCTGTGCAGCTGCTCTGGCAATCCTGAGGATCGCTCCCTGTCCCTCCAAGCCATGGTGCCAGGCAGGCACCTCACCTCCCCTCTCCCTTCCTCCCCAGTTCTACCTTCCTAACAATGGGTCCCCCACCAGGAGTTGTTTCCTTCCCCGTGGGGTCCCATGCCACCCTCCTGTGGGTCTCCTTTGTGGAGGTTCCCAGCATCCTCCTTGGTCTCCACTGCGGGTGCCTCCATAGAGGAACCACACTTTGCCAGAATGGCATAGGAATTGTGGAGAGGTACAACTGGAGGGATGCACCTCTGTTCCACCACCCTCACCCTCCCTGAGCCCACTGTGGTCCAACTGCTCCTCCTTCTTGGCAACCTCTGAGGCAATGGCAGAGGCACTGGTGGTCCCTGGATGGAAGAGGAGGTCCCACAAATCCTGGCCAACTCAGCCTGTAGATGAGCAACCTCCTCCCTCAGCCCAGAGAGGTGCCTGCAGATGGGACAACACCGCATCCTCCAGAGCGTCTCCCAGAAGACTGCTGCTCCACAGCCACTGCACTGCACCACTCCAATCATGTCTTATTTCTGGCCCCTTAACTGTTTGCAATCCTTACTCTTTCCTCTGTTTTTTTCTCTCTCTCTCCTTACTTTCTGCTTGTGTGCCCCTTAAGCTCCTGATTGTCCTGTTCTGAGACAAGAATATCCTATATTTCTCAGTAGACCAGTTACTTGCTCAGAGGCAGACCTCCAGCAGCTAGAGGGGGCCGGAGAGCTACTCTTGCCCTTCTAGGATGGTGGGTCTTTGGTGGTTCTGTGATCACTCACTTCCTGCTCCCAAACAGGAAGTTCCTGTTGTCAGTCAAATCCTGTGCCTGTAAAAATAGAACTAGCTTTGGGTGGAGGGAATATAGTCCCAGCAGAGAAGTTCAGTCACACAGCAGTCCTTTCTCCTGGTGTCTTCTGCCAAGCTATTAGCAGAATCTTTCTAAGACAGTCTTTAAATGTAGCTTCCTTCTAGCTAAGCCACTCCCCTACTTACTAGATCTTTCTACAAGTAATTTAAACCTCACAACAGTTAAGTCCTTTCAATCACCTGAGATTTACACCTAAATAACTGTTCAGATACCCATTCAGTTCAGTTAACCCAGACAAACACACACTTTTTTTTGTTTTGTATGTTAGTTTTTTTTTACCCTAAATTAAAGGTCCAAGTACAAAAGTTCTTCTACTGTAGTCCCAGCAGAGAAGTTCAGTCACACAGCAGTCCTTTCTCCTGGTGTCTTCTGTCAAGCTATTGTAGCATATTTGTGATATTTTGGACCTGTCACCTAGGAATGCTAGTGAAAAAGGTTTCATATTTGACCCCAGGACTTGAGTCTGGTAGTGGATCAGACCCAAAACAGAGGGTGTCCCTGTTTGTCTCCTGTTCACATAATGTGCTTTAAGGTTGGGCACTGTGGGAGCAATGGGCCTGACCCCTGGACTGTGTTTGTAACAGGCTACACAGGCTATACGCAGTTCAGGAATGATATAGTATGGTGGGAAGAAGGGAGGAGGGGAGGTGCTGTATGTAAGGGAGTGTATCAAAGCAACAGAGAACCAAGAAATCCAAGGGGGAATGGAGGGCTTAGAGGTACTGTGAGTCACTTTGGAGATGAGCAACAGAACCATTGTTTACACTGGTGTGATATACAGACACCAACATGGGGGACAAATTAGATAAGGCACTTGTAAAGCCATTGGCACAATGGCAGAAAAGGGAGAGAAGCCGATGGTTGGGGACATCAATCTACTGGATGTAGATTGGAGCCTCCCAGCTCCAACTTCAAGTAGGAGAAGGGACATGCTGAACTTCCTGCAGGGGTAATTTCTCAGGCAACTAGTCAGGGAGACCACTAGTGTTAGGGCAATACTGGACCTTGTGCTGACTAACAGAGACATCATTGCAGATGTCAAGGTGGGAGGCCACCTGTGGGCCAGTGATCACTGTACAGTGTGGTTCCACGTAATGATGGTGGTGGAAGTGAACCACAGAGGGACGAGGGTCCTGGACTTCAGGAGTGCAGATTTAAAAAAAAATGAATGAATGACCTAGGTGGGGGGATGACCTGGGTACAGTCACATTACTTTGAGTGAATAATATCTCCTAAGCTGTATTAGAATAGTGTAGTATTGTAATTTGTATTTTTTATTGTACAGCACCTAAACAGTTGTCACAAATTACTTTTCAAAACCCCAGCCTTTGAAGCTACACATTATGCTACAAGGAACACGACATCACTGCACCTTGAGGGAAAGCAATGAGTTTGCAAAAGAAAAAAATTATTTTCCTATGATTGATTTGAAACATATAGTAGATCACTAAGAGGAGGAGCTCCAGAGTTTTTAAAGAGAATCACTAATGAGCTAAACTACGCCCCCTGACAAAGCCTTTATGTAAGCTGAAGTGCTAGTGATAGCAGCAGGTAGCTATGAGAGGTTTAAGTTCGGACAATTTTCTTCATGAAAATTACTGTTGTTTGCACTGGAGCACTGTTAACCCTAAATATTGTGTTGGGTCTGAGTAGACCAGAAGGGCAAAGGATTTTTTATCTGCTTAAATAAAAGTTATGTCTTTGCATTGGTAACTGGAAGTGAGTCCTGAATGATCTAGTCACAGACTAACATATCAAGCATTAATTACTATGCATCGGAGACAGCAACAGTATACTTAAAAAAGTGTCTTGAAAAGTACTAAATTGAACCTGTGAGTGCTCTCTCAACGTTTAGATAGTGATAAAAATTATAAGGTACTGGTGGAAGCCATTGGCACAATGGCAGAAAAGGGAAGGTGCTGCTAGTGGGGGACTTCAATCTGCTGGATGTAGATTGAAGGCTCCCAGCTGCAGCTTCAGCTAGAAGCAGGAACATGCTGGATTCCCTGCAGGGGTAGTTTCTCAGATAACTGGTCAGTGAGCCCACTAGTGATGGGGCAATACTGGACCTGGTGCTCACTAACAGAGACAGTATTGCGGATGTCAAGGTGGGTGGCCACATGGGGACCAGTGATCACCATACAGTGTGATTCGGCAATAGGACATTGGTGGAAATGAACCACACAAGAACAAAGATCCTGGACTTCAGGAGTGCAGATTTAAAAAAAAAATGGGTGAATGCCTCTGAGACAACTTAGGTGGGGCAGGGTGACCTGGGTGGGGTGGAGGAACAGTGGGCTTAGCTAAGGGAAGGCATAGTGAAGGTAATAAACCTCTGTGCAAAGGAAGTGAGCAAAAACAAGAGGAAAAAAAGACTGCTCTGGTTCTCAAAAGATACAGCTGAAAAGGTTAAGGTTAAAACAGCTTAATCTGGTTCAAGGTCTGTTGCCATTCATCTGTATCCCCTTCCCCTGAGTCATGCCTGAAAATAGGCAGGATTTGTCTAGTGCACTTACCCGGTCAACAAAAACTAAATAAAATAAATAAAATAAAAAGGAAGCATTCAGGAGGTACAAAGAGATGCAAAGGGAAGAGGACAGGGAGGTGTATCAGAAGAAGCAGCGAGAGGCTGGAAAAACAGTGAGGAGCACAAAGGCGCATAATGAAGAAAGAATAGCCCTAGGGGTTACAAAAGGGAACAAGACATTTTTAGATACATAAGTGAAATGAGGAAGACTAGGGGAGGGAATGTGAGGTTAAGAAGGGTGGGAAGGGGAGCTGTGAAGAGGAGGCTCAGGAAAAACCTAATACCCTGAACAAATACTTTTGTTCAGTCTTCACAGAGGAAGGGGAAGGGGTTGGGCTACATAAAAGCAACAAGGGTGGTGGATGGAGGGAGGCAGACACAAGTCCTTTTACAGAGGACAAAGTCCTGAAGGGACTTACAAGTTTGAAAGGTGACAAAGCTATGGGGACAGATGGGGTACACCAAAGGGTATTGAGGGAGCCCATGGAGGTACAGGCTGCACCTATGACAGTCCTTTTTAACAACACGCTGAAAACAGGAGTAATTCCAGAGATCCAGAGGAGGCAGATGTAGTCCCGGTTCCTAAAAGCAGTAGCAGGGAGGAGACTGTCAACTATAGATATGTCATCCTGACATCAGTGTTGGGAAAGCTAACAGAGTCACTGCTAAAGGAAAGGATTGTGGATTATCTTGAATCCAGCAGGTTACAAGACATGAGGCAGCAAATATTCATGGGTGGAGGGGGTCATGTCAGACAAATCTCTTAGATTTCTTTGACTGGGTGAACAGGGAAATAGATCAGTGGGGGGCGATGGATGTGGCCTACTTAGATTTCAGTAAGGCTTTCAACAATGATCCACACTGGAGACTCATAAGGAAACTGGGCAACTTAGATTTATTTATTTATTTAGCTTTTGTTTACCGGGTAAGTACACTAGACAAGTAGTATGCCTATTTTCAGGAACGACCCGGGAGAGCACAAAACATACAGTATACATACATGGCAACATTGGAGAAACAGCATGATACAGTAAAAAACAGCTATAACAACGCTTGTATAAGGGCAGAGATACTGCCACACATAGTACAAATTGTTACAGGACATAGATAGACATTAGAATCACTGAACACATATTTCATAGACCATCATGGACTCAGAGTGGACAATAGTGGACTGCAGAGTATTACATTACAGAGACTAGGAGCAGTCACATCTTGTCGTTTGTTTTAGGTGGGACCACAGGGAGGAGCGAAAGGTCCCATGGGAAGGGGCAGAGCGAACAGAGTCCGGAATGGAGTTCCAGAGCCTAGGCACAAAAGTGGCAAAGTCACGATCCCCCATAAGGGTCCGAGTAGGGGGAACTTTAAGCAACTCGGCGGTCTGTGACCTGAGCTGGTAGGGGATGGCGTCCAGTTTTGGGAGGAGATGCGCCAGTCCCGATGGTATGCCCGTGGCAAGCACTTTCCTGGTGAAGTTTCCTACACCAGGGATCAGGAATTCCGCAGGGGGGAGCCAGCTGAGTTTGTCATAGAGCTCACATCGGTGGGTGAGTTTGGGAGCAGCAAGTGCAAACTGACAGATATCATTATATGCCGTGTTCCACCGATTAAGATGGATTTGAGGTGACCTGGCAAATAGGTGGTATCCATAACTAAGGGAGGGGAGAAGCACTCCCCTCGCAAGTGCCAGCCTCGCCCCGAGTCAGGTTGTATTTGGCCCTGTAGGCAAGGCCAAGCTTACACCTGGTGGTTCTGCAGATGTTTTGGATATGGCTTCCATGTCAAGTTGTGGGTCGAGGGTGACCCCAAGATATTTAATTGAGCTCGCTGTTGGCAACAGGGGCTCCATCACAAGCTATTTTGAGCATAGCTGATGGGGCTTTTAACTTGGCTGGAACCAAAGAGCATGGCCTGAGTTTTGTTAGGATTCAATACCAGTCTATGGTTGGTAATCCAGGCCGAGACTCTGCTGAAGTCTTCAGATAGGCACTGGTTAAGGTCAGCAGCATTACGAGCATGGGCCACTAGCACAAGGTCATCTGCATAAAGCGTGACTTGGCAAATCTAGAGGTCACCTGTGGGAGTTGATTAATAAAAGTGAGAATAGGAGAGGGTCCAAGTACCGATCCCTGGGAACTCCCATGGTCACAGCCCTAGGCTCCGAGAGGACCTTGTTAAAGCAGGTGCGCTGCTTTCTACCCGTTAGGTAGCCCATCATCCAACTCATGGCATGTGGAGAGAACCCGAGAGCCCTCAGCTGCTCCCCCAGTAGGTCATGGCTGACAAGGTCAAAAGCTTTTGACAAGTCAATAAATATAGCACCTGACAGTTTGCCCTGATCCATGGCAGATCTAATACTAGAGGTTACAGTAATCAGGGCAGTAGTGGTACTATGACCCTTCCGGAAACCATGTTGGGCCCCAGAAAGCAGCTCATGGGTATCCACGTACTCCGAGAGTTGCTCCACCACAACCTTTCTAGGAGTTTACCAAGGGATGGGAGAATAGCAATAAGGAGATAGTTGTCAGGAGTTTGGGATTTCCTGCTTCAAAACAGGGACTATCCTTGCCTCCTTCCAGATGTCAGGGATTATCCCCGAGCTAAGGGATAGGTTAAAGATATGGGCAATCAGAGGGGCAATGTAAGCTGCTCCCAGCTTGAGAAGCCTGGGCTCAAGGTTGTCAGGCCCTGCACTGGAGTGCTGGGAGAGGGCAGCCAAGTGGTTCCGAACATCAAGGACAGACACGGCCTTAAGATTAAATACTCTCCGAGGAGGATGTTCACTCTGCATCGGAGGGATATTAAGCGAGCGACCCCCATCGGTCGTGAAACGAGAGGTGAGGGCGGAAAGGTCGGAGAAGTGGAGATTGAGGTGGTCGGCTATCGTGTGGGGATTATTGCACGAGACTCCATCAATAATCATGTCCACGACACCCGAGTGAGAGGGCCCACTGACGAGGGATTTAATGTTCCTCCAGAACCTCCTAGGATCTCTGACAGAGCTAAGTAGTGCCGATTTACAGAAGTTACTTTTGGCAGCCCTAATGGCTTTTTTACACCGATTCCTGAATTGCCGATATCTCAGGAGATTAGCACGATCTCTGGAACCCTTAGTACTTGCCCAGCATTTGTCTCTCTCCCGCATCTGGGCAAGTAAGTCACCATTCAGCCAGAAGGTGGCTGTTCCCCTCACCCTCCGGGTGACCCTGGGGGCGTGTCTATCTTGGAGAACACCAAAGGAATGTATGAAGCAGGAGGCTGCCACTGAGGGGTCAGAGGCTTCAAGCACCCTGGTCCAGTCAGTACATCTTAGATCGGCCAGGAAAGCCTCAGGGTCAAAACTGGAGTATTTTCTGACTTGAATGATTTTGTGTGGAATTCTAGGGAAGGGGATTTTCCAGACACAGTATACAGGGAGTGGTCAGATATGGAGTCTGATAGCTTGCCTGATGAGGCAATCCTCTCCAGCTGGTTGGTCAGGATCCAGTCCAGCAGGGAACTTGAGGAACGATTGGCTGCCTGTCTCGTCAGGTCATGGATTAGTTGGTTAAGGGATAGGCAGGCAGTGTGATTCGATTTCTAACATTGCCACACTCCCAGTTCATGTTGATATCACCCATAATAATGAGTTCATTGTCACCTATACTGGGCCTAACTGCATCTAAGAGGTAAGTGAGTCCTGTCAGACCCTCAGGGGGTTATAGGCGCACACCAAGTGCAGCTTCTTAGCATCGCCCAGCAGCAGGAGCACATGAAGAAACTCACAAGGTGGATGATCAGGTTTACTCTGTGCCACCAGGGAGATTTTCAGATGGGATCTGTAGTAGATGAGGGTGCCACCCCCCTTCCTACCCCCAGTCCTGTCTAGACGAATGAACTCGTATCCTGTTAGGAAGCAGGCAGAGTCAGGAATCGAGGGTTTGAGCCAAGTCTCAGTTATCCCTAGGATGTCTGGCTTGTATAGCTCAGTCCACGCTAGGAGATCATCTTGGTTAGGAAGCAAGCTCCTAATATTCATATGCACTATTTTTAGTCCCTTATTCCCATTCCAGGTGGCGGGAATATTAGAGATCAGCTTAGATGGCCCAGGATTGAGCTCAATATCTCCAGCCATGAGAAGTGAAAGTAGGGCTAGCCAGGGGAGGAACAATCTTACGAGCGGCCTACCTCCAGGCCTGTGCATGCTTCGGACTTTCTTCACCCTGACCGTACACATAAGGCATCTAGTGTCAAGGCTAAGGACAGTACCGTAGTGCATTACCTTAGTTACAAGTTGGTTGGAAAAGGAGAAATCAGTATCATCATGGGAGGAGGGCCACAACCCTGGGTCAATAAATAGGCTAGGAGTCGAGGTAGCACAATAAAGGAGGACTAGCCCCAGGGCCAGTATCATAATTATTAGTGTCGTAAAACCGACCTGCCGCCCCCTCCTGAACATAGGAGAGGTGGCTTCCAGTTCTTCCATGGTAAGGACAGTAGTAACCACCCCCACAGATTATAGGCAACTGGAGACCTAGAAAAGGAGCAAACCAGGGCTCCTGGAAACCTGTAAAAGGGGCAAACCAGGACACCCCGTATGGTAGGGCCCCAAAAGGAACAGATCACCACAACTAGCGTGCTGGGGGGACCCTCGGTGTAGGTCACCCATGCCTCCCCTCCTCTCATCAGCAGCTTGCAGTAGTTGAAGGCTTTGGGACAGCAGATAGCAGAGCAGGAACTAAACAATGCTGATAGGCAAGCAGGTGGTGAAAATAGGAAAATGTCTTTAAAGGCAAGACAGAACAAGTGTTAGGCTTAATAGCTGCACTCTGTATCTTTAAGAGGAGTTGCAATATTAGAGAGAGAGGGGAGGATGAACATTACTAGGGGTTGGGCTGTGGGGGAAGGGGGAGTATTTAATAAAGGCTGGAGGTGGGAGATGGGGGGGTGGGCGTAAAAATTCAAGCAGCAAGGAGACAGAAGGACAGAAAGTGAAAGAGAAATTGAATTATTTGCAGGGCAAAGCTTACAACTGTGACCCAAATGGAATCTGGTCTAAACAGAAAAAACTGTATCACTTTAAACTTACTTTCTGATCCAGGGTAGCTTACCACTGGACCTTAAAACAAAAAGATTTTACAATCTACAAACCTGCAGCCTAAATGAACATGCACTTCAAACTACCCTTACAGTGCAAAATTGCTGTGGGTCCTAGATGTGGGTCCTATGGCAGTAAACTGGGTAAGAAATTTGTTAAGGAATTAGGTGAATGAGGGTTGTGGTAAAGGAGTTCACTCCAGGGAAGATACGGTGACCAAAAGGGTGCCTCAGGGTTCAGTACTGGGACCTGTCCTCTGTAATGTCTTTATAAGTGACATTGCCAATGAGCTGAAAGGGAAGGTCTGCCTCTTTGTGGATGACACCAACATCTGCACTAGAGTGGACACTTCAGAGAGGGTGGAAAGAATACACAGAGACCTGGGAAAACCCGAGGATTGGTCAAGGGCATGGCAGCTGGATTTCATTGCAAAAAAGTGCAAAATCATATTCTTGGGGCACAGAAACCCAGAGACAGAGTGCAAAATGGGAGAAGAGCTATTGATGGTCACCAAACAGGAAAAGGACCTGGGAGTAATCATATCTAATTACCTCAAGCTGGCAAGGCAGGGCAACAAGGCAGTTGGTAGAACCAGTGGGATGTTGGGGTGCATAAGGAGTGGTATCACCAGCAGAATGAAGGAGTTGGTGTTGCCACAGTATAGATCACTGGTGATACCTCACCTGGAGTACTGTTTCCAGTTCTGGAGACCACATCTCAGGAAGGTCATAGACAGAGTGGAAGTTGTCCAGAGGGTAACAACTAAAATGGTGCAGGGTCTGCATCAGAAGCCCTACGAGGAGAGACTGAAGGACCTCAATATGTACACCCTGGAAAGGAGGAGGGAGAGGGGAAATATGATAGAGACCTTCAAATACCTCCTGGGGATAAATAAGGTACAGGAAGGGAGTATTTTTCAGAAGAGAAGGTGCACAAGAACAAAGGGATGTGCTGGAAGCAGGAAGGAGGAACTTTTAGGAGGGATGACAGGAAGTGCTCCTTCACTGAAAAAGTAGTGGATACCTGGAAAAGTTTCCCATCAGAGATGGTGGGGGAGAAAACAGTAGTGGAATTCAAGAATGCATGGGATAGGCATAAGGGAATCTTAGGGGAAAGCAAGGGGGGTAGATCCGGAGATCAAGTAGGGTATGGGTGACAGTACAAGTATAGGCAGAAATAAATGGGCAGATTGAGTGGACCAAGGGGTCCTTATATGTGTGAAATTCTATTGTATGTTTCTATGTTTCTTAGGGAGACAAGATATGGTTATCTCCTCTGGCATGCTCCAGACAGAGTGGACAAAGCCCAAAGCAGAGAGAGAGAGAGATAAGTGACAAAGGATTCCAACCAAAAATTCTAGCATGAGAAGTACATGCCCAGCTTTTCCCTGCAACCACTGGGATGTACCCTGTATGAAGCTAGTGCATTGATCCAAAACAAGGTACACAGCATCTCTCCAGACTATATGCTCAGTGGAATTAGATGAGATAGTGCCCGAGGCACGTGTTGAGCAACTAACAGGGATATTTCCGAGATGGGATCTACCCCATGCAGGGAGAATGTGGGTAGGAAAAAATGAAGGGAAGTGGGTCTCCTACCCCCTCCACAGAAAAAATGTTTTTTGGTTCATGGGGAGGCCACAAGTGACCCCCACTCCCCTCTTTTCTTTCTTTTTTTTATGTGAGGTGACAACTGAGTGACCAGCCCTCCAGAGGGTGACACCTGAGTAACACATCCTCCAGGAGAAGGACCCAGAGACTGTGCCATGGCCTCATGCATACAACGCCCACCTCCAAAGGTGGTAATTGGGCAACCACACTTCAACACGCATATCTCTAATGTACAGTGGTCCATAGAGAAGCAGGCATTGCATGCATCCATAATGTGATCATAGCCAAGGTAGGTCCAGCACTGTTGATGTCGATCCGACACCTTGAAAAGTTTCCCACAAAGGCAGTGATGCATGATGGGAAGGGCTGATGATCCTTTTTTAATCCTCATCTTTTCTCAGACTTTGATATCACAAAAAATAAATAAGTGAATATGACACCGCAGACAAAGAAACTTTTTGACAGTAACGCAGAAGAAATCTGGTCAACAACAGTCAAACTGAGGTGCTGTCACTACCATGGTGTATGCACTTGATGGTGGGAAGAACAGAACTGAAGTGAGTGAGGGAGCTGACAGCGGTTATGGGCTAGTGCGCAGCGCCACTTGAAAAATGTGAGGTGTGCAGGTGATGTCAGTAGCCAATGTCAGCTCCATACCTGTAGAAAAAGCTCCAACCCTCCTAATGCCTTCAGCCCTAGATCCATAAGTATGAATTGGTGGTGAGGACTGATTGTTGGAAGATTGTATAAAACTGCTCACATCACCTGCACGTTGATGTGGAAATTTGTTTCTTTTTTATCCCCAAAGGTTTTTAACCTCCTTATGCTAAATGGGCAGCTTCTCAGCCCTGTCCCTGTGCACTGCAGCTGTCTTTTATCTCCTCTTAGTTGGGGGTTCTGTCCCCCATGGATTTCTCCACATAGCATGGCCAAGGGGAGGGTTGCCTCCCCTCAGTCACATATCCAGATCTGTTCCGGACTGAACAGCAAAGGAGGTCACAGAACTACGGGCAGAGCTTCACAAAGCCTGTTCTCTATTTTTCCTCCTGTCTTCTCCTGAGTCCATGGACATGCATTTAACATGACATGCATGTTCTGACTCCATGCAGATGCCCCCCGTACTCAGTATGTGGGATCCCTTCCCAATGTGTGATTCACTTCTGCTGCCACCCAGATACCTCCAGGTGGCAGTCAGCAGTGAGACAAGTCAACCACCCTCCCCGAGGAAGGAAAGCAGTCCTATGGACACACAGTCCTTCTTTACCTGGCGAACCCCCTGAGCAACCACCATCTGTTTCCAGACCCAGGTCACTGCTGTGGTAGAAGGTGAGGTTCCCAGTGCCTCAGCCCTCCACCCCACTGGGCCGGATCCATGGAGATGTTTTTCTGATAGTTCCCAGACACCCTGTGTCTGAAGGCCCTGGTGGTGGTCTCCCCATCCCAACAGGGAGACATCCATGGTTAATATCACCTCTGGCTCCAATGGGGAGATGGGGAAGACCTGGAGGAGATTGTCCTCCACTGATCACCACATCAGAGACTTCATGAGGGGCTTCATCACCCAGATGGAATGGGATAATTTTGAAGGTGTGATGCTTGTGACCATTGTGTGCTGAGCATCCACTGGGTTGTCCTCATAAGCACTGTGAACACTGAGGCAGCTATTAAGCCCAGCATGTGTTGCATGGAATGGGTTTGTACAAGTTGGGTTCCATGATGTAGCATATGCCATCTGAAAGAATGTTTTGATGGGCTTGAGATTAGCCAGTCTTCCAGATGGAGTCCTAGGTTTCTGATGTGTGCTGTGACTACTACGAAGAGCTTTGTAAAGACTCTCTACACCAAGGAAAACCCAAAGGGTAGGACTCTGTACTGGTAGTGTTGCCACTGCACACAGAATTGAAGATACCAGTGGTGGCTGGGGAGTACCAGCATGTGTTGATATGTGTCATACATATCCAGACAGGCTAGCTGGTCTTGTTGCTTCAGGTAGAGTAGAAAATAATCCAGAGAAATCATCTTGAATTTTATTTGTTCAGATTTCTGAGGTCAAGAAGGGGGCACATGCCCCCTGATTTTTTTAGTGCCAGGAAATAGTGGGAGTATAACCCTGTATTTCTTTCCGACTTAGGCACTATTTCCACTAGCCTGTTGATCAGAAGGTGCACAATCTCCTGTGCAGAAGCTCTGACATGTGAACTGACAAGCAGTTGCCGTCTGGGATGATAGTCTCAAGAGGTTTCTTAAAACTCCAAGGAATACCCCTATTGGATCATCCTGAGGACCCACTTTTCCATCGAGATGAATTCTCACTAACAGTAAAAATGGGTCAGGTGCCCCCCAACTGGGGAGCAGAGGTCTGCCTCAGGTAGTTGAAGCAGAACTGAGGTTAGAGCGTTGGATGGCCTTGAACACTTTTTAGCACCTGTGCCTTAAGTTGTGCCTTCTTTTGGGGCTGGGGAGGCTGATATTTATTGTTTGGGGCTCCTCTGCCCCTATCAAGAGAGGACTACTTGTTGTGAAAAGTGACACATTCTCTACCCCCTGTGGATTATATGGGGCTTGCCAGGAGGTCTTAAGAGTTGTTCTAGTTTCATAAAACTCTTTAAGAGACTGCACCACCTGTTGTCCAAACAGATAAATGCCATTGAAGGGCACATTCATAATCTGTTGCTGGACATCTGAGGTGAAGCCACCAGTCCAGAGCCAGGTGCACTGCCTGATGCAAACACCTACAGCCGTAAAAAAAGCCGCTGCATCAAAGGCATCCACAGAGGCTTTAAGCTGGTGGTTGTTAGATTCAGTACCTTGTCTGACAGCAAGCAGTATCTCTTGTTTTGTCTCTGTGTCTGGCAGAGCCTCTGCCAGAGAAGTGACCCTGCTAGCTAGCTGTCCTAATGCCAAGAGTAACAAGTTCGTAGACCTGTATGCCCAGAGTTTCTATTTTGCATGACTACTTGTTAGTAGGGTACACTGTGACCTCCTTGGGGACTATAGCATTGTCATTACCAATCAGAATAACAATGGCATCTGCTACAGTAGGCTGACTGAGATACAACCAGCTTAGTTTTAGGTACTGTGTATTTCTTGTCTGCCTCTTTGGGGACAGCTGCCACAGTAGCAGACCTCCTCCAAGCCACCTCTGAGAGTGCTTCTAGGGCTAGTGGAATGGGAGGAATTAGAGACCAGGATATGAGGCACATTTAAAAATACCAGTTGGTGGCACCTAGCCTGGTCTATAGCTGCTGGCTAGAAAATCAGTGTGTGTAATGGTGGAGGGTGCTTTGTTTGGTAGTATTTGTTAGAATCACTTCAAAAAGTTGATTGTTTTTCTCTTCAATGTACCTCTACTTATTTTCTGCAGGGAAAGTACTGTTTTGTTACTATTTTGTTTGTGCTTACAAGTTGTGCTTACAGGTTTTGTTTGGGGCTTACAGGTGTTGCAGTCTCTTTCTCACATTGAAGGAGCTAATTGTTTTTCTTCCACAGCTCTTCCATGAGATTAGAAGTGTAACTGGGGGTGGAGCTGACAAAGGCTTAGAACCTTCCAACAGAGGAAGATTTAAAAGGTCAGGTTTCCTTTGCTTTCATCTGAGGGTGCTGCGGTTGGTGCTGTTTGTTGCAGACACTGTCAAAAGTTGATTGTTTTTCTCTACCTGTACCGCTACTGATTTTCTGCAGGAGAAGTACTGTTTTGTTACTCTTTTGTTATGTGCTTACAGGTTTTGTTTTAGGCTTACAGGTTTTGCACTCTGGTTCTCACACTGAAGGAGCTAATTGTTTTTCTTCCACAGCTCTTCCAGGGGATTAGGAGTGTAACTGGGGGTGGAGCTGGCAAAGGCTTAGTGCCTTTCAACAGAAGAAAGATTTAAAAGGGCAGGTTACCTTTACTTTCATCCGAGGATGCTATGGTTGGTGGTTTGTTGGAGCCACTGCCAAAAGTTGATTGTTTTTCTCTGCAGGTACCTCTACTGATTTTCTGCAGGGGAAGTACTGTTGTGTTACTACAGTACAAGTCACATTAAACTGTTTCTCCAAAGAGTTGCTGCAACATTTCTCATTGACTTGCATAAGTGTTGCTGGATCCAGCACAAAGCCTTGCACAAACTGTTTCTTAAGAGTTAAAATGCAGCTTTGTATTGCACTGTGACTGGACAGCAGATGCATTCCAACTGAGTTGCAAAAACATTCTGCAAACACTGCTCTTCAGCTGGTTAAGCATTGAAAAATAATGCAATATGGATTGACAATGCATTGCCAACTTAAAAAAACAATGATAACTTATTGATGAACAGTTTAATGTGACTTGTACTGTACAGTATTTTGTTTTGTGCATACATTTTTTGTTTTAGGCTTACAGGTTTTGCAGTCTCTTTCTGACATTGAATGAGCTAATTGTTTTTCTTCCACAGCTCCTCCAGGGGATTAGGAGTGTAACTGGTGGGTGGAGCTGACAAACGCTTAGTGCCATCCAACAGAAGGAAGATTTAAAATGTCAGGTTATCTTTACATTCATCCGAGGGTGCAGTGATTGGTGGTGTTTGTTGGAGCCACTGTCAAAAGTTGATTGTTTTTCTCTACAAATACCAGTACTGATTTTCTGCAGGGGAAGTGATGTTTTGTTACTCTTTTGTTTTGTGGTTACAGGTTGTGTTTTGGGTTTACAGGTTTTGCAGTCTCTTTCTCACACTGAAGGAGCTAATTGTTTTTCTTCCACAGCTCTTCCAGGGGATTAGGAGTGTAACTGTGGGGGGAGGGGGCTCAGAAAGGTTTAGTACCTTCCAACAGAAGGAAGCTGTAAAAGGTCAGGTTACCTTTACTTTCGTCTGAGGGTGCTGTGTTTGGTGGTGTTTGTTGCAGCCACTGCCAAAACTTGATTGTTTTTGTCTGCAGGTACCTCTACTGATTTTCTGCAGGAGAAGCACTGTTTTGTTACTTTTTGGTTTTGTGCTTATAGGTTGTGCTTACATGTTTTCTTTTGGGCTTACATGTTCTGCAGTCTTTTTCTCACTTTGAAGGAGCTAATTGTTTTTCTCCCACAGCTCTTCCAGGGGATTAGGAGTGTAACTGGGGGTGGAGCTGACAATGGCTTTGTACCTTCCAACAGAAGGAAGATTTAAAAGGTTAAGTTACCTTTACTTTCATCTGACAGTGCTGTGGTTGGTGGTGTTTGTTGAGGCCACTGCCAAAAGTTGATTGTTTTTCTCTACAGGGACCTCTATTGATTTTCTGCAGGGAAGTACCCACCCATCCTGTCCCCATTCCCACCCACCCTGTGCTCATCCTCTAATATAGCCCCTTACCCCTTATATCCTTTCTGCAGAACTAAGGAAGGGATGGGACTTACCAACATCTCAGAAAAAAACCTTCAACTACGAGCTTCCTTTTTTTTCGTCTGCACCATTTCAGCCTTCAGCTATGACCTTCCTTTTTCTTTCATCATTTTTCTTTCATCTGCACCACTTCAGCCAAATTACCACCTTACACTTGGAGGAGGAGGAATTTAATCTAGTAAAAGGAACTATTCTTGATTTAATACACTCCTCCCATGCTCAGCACCCAAATTCTGTCTTTCATTCACACTTACTTTCTGTCATCCCACATGCTCAAGGCCACATTTTTCCTTTCATCCACACTCTTGATGACTATGGCCATAGTCAACTGCCAGTGGTGTGGGGCATCCTTTCACAGGGCTCACATACAGGCACTAGGCCATTGTCCCACATGATGGACTATAGAAAAACTAAAAGCCCAGATCAGGGAGTCCTGGAACCATATAGCACATCACCAACATCTGCTGGAGAACCACATTCTCATTGACCCTTGTTTGACATACCATCTCCTCCAGGGTAATACCAGACACCATCAAAATCCTCCTGGTACAGGAGAATGGCAGATGGTAACAAGCATTTGTCAATGCCGAATGTTTGCTTGCTGGCATTGGCATTGGTAGTGTAGGAGTTAGAGAGCTGCATAATAGGAATGGCAGTGAAGTACTGAACTGAAGCCAACCCCGCCACCACCCTGCAGAGACTGACAGGCATTGGGGTGTGCCTTTGGGTCGTCAGGCATAACAGCCATGCCATGTCACCACACTCTACCCTGCAGACACCGACAAGTGTCACGGTGTGCCTTGGAGTCTTTGGCCCTTGTGCTCACCCCATTCCATCAGGAAATACAGTGAGATGGGTGCTGTATAGGAGAATGGGGTGAACTTTGGGGCCGAAGAGTCCAAGGCACACCTCGATGCCTCTCACTGGCTGCAGGGTGTGGAATGGTATGAGCATTACAGGCGAGAATCCCAAGTCAGACCCCTGATGCTTGTCAATCTCTACAGGGTGGGGTGTTATGGTCAGAAACCCTAACGCCTCAGGCATTTGTCGGCATTTTCACTCCAAATTTTCAACATGGGTTTTTTGTGACCCCCACCTTGTGAACAGTGGCAATATCAGTTATGCGATGAAAGCTGATTTCCTGGTAGACTATGCCATTTGGCATCACAGGTGCGAAAACACATTTCGAACAGGATATAAAAAATGACAGCTGTACTGTTCATGAGGAGGTGGAAAAAATGGCAATGTTGAAAATCTGCAGTGAAAATATTAAAAAAACTGGTGAAGTCACGAGTGTGTGTAGAAACTGTGCAACGCATGCCCATAATGCAATTAGTTTGGGGATTTTTTACAGCAGATTGCCAACACAGACATTTTGGAACCTCTGGTCCTGAACAGTGTCACGGTGATTTTCTTAATTTGTCACGTACAGTGATTTTCCACAGCGACCATGCATTTCTGCGCTGGAAGTGCGAAAACACATTTAGGCCATGGTGTGAAAAATGACAGCTGTACTGTTCATAAGGAAGTGGGGAAAAAAGCCAGCGGTGAAAATCTGGACTGAAAATATTAGAAATCCATGAAGTTACGAGTGAGAGTGGAAACTGCGCAATGGTCGCTCATAACACAGTCATTTTATGGACTTTTTTCACCAAATTTTCAACATAGCCATTGTAACACCTCTGCTCATGAACAGTGTCACTGTGATTTTCTTAATCTGTCCCAAACATTGATTTCGCACACTGACTGCGCCATTGTGCGCTACATGCACGGAAACAAGTTTTGGGCGAGATGTGAAAATGACAGCTGTATGCTCATAAGGAGATTATGATAAAATGGCACTGTTGAAATCTGGAGTGAAAATAGTGAAAATGTGCGAACTTACGACCTTGCGTAGGAACAGCACAACGCAGGCTCGTAAAACAGCCATTTTGGGGAGTTTTTTCACCAAATTTTCAGCATAGGGTTTTTGGGGGCCTACCTCATGAACTGTGAGACTGTCATTTAGTAAATCAGCCCCAGAAGGTGGTTCCATGCAGTGAACATGAAATCCCCTTTTGGGGCCAATTAACAAAATTACGGTGACAGAATTCACGAGGTGGGGTCCCAAAAACCCCATGTTGAAAATTTGGGGAAAAAATTCCCAAAAATGCCTGAGATATGCATCAAAATTGAAAAAACTTATTTATTACATTATACAGCTTATCGGCATTTCCTCAGTTCGCGGTCGGCTTTGAAGAGTGCAGACGTGTTCCCGGTCCACCGAAGATCATTGCGCCGGACTCTGGAGGTAAGTATGGGGTAAGGGGGGGTGTGGGGAGGCAGGATAAGCAGAAGGTGGGTGCGGTTGGGGGGAGCAGGTCAGGACAGTCAGCGAGGGACAGTTTTCTCTTTTAGGTTTCTGTTTTTTTTTCTTCCAAGACGCGGGACTTTTGCCACGCTGGGCTGGGCTCCCAGCATGGCAGCTGAAAGGCTGTTTGGGACGGGGAGGCAGTGGAGCTGACGGGGGATTGGGCACCCCCATCGGCCATATGGACTACTGCCACGCTGGGGTGGGCATGGCACGCAGTTGTCTGTTGGGGGGGCATTGGAGTCAACAGGGGATTGGGCACCCCCGTTGGCCATACGGACTACTGCCATGCTGGGGTGGGCTCCCAGCATGGCACGTGGTTGTCTGTTGGGGGGACATTGCAGCCGACGGGGGATTGGGCACCCCCGTTGGCCATACAGTGTGTGTCGGGAGGGGAGCACATTAGCTCGCAATATGTGTATGTGTGTGTGTGTCTGGGGGGAGCGCAGCTGATGCAGCTAGTTTCTTTCAAGTCGGTGTCAATGTTCGAAACTAGTGTCACCGGCTGTGTTCCCCCTTATTGGTGGACAGCACTCACACCCATAAATGCCATGCCAGTATTGGCCACAACAGTGCCACACCTCCAGAACCTGCTTCGTCACCAAGCTGCCGCAATATGTTTCTTGCGCTGTGCGCAAGCAAACATAAAAAGGGTCAGGTTCCACAGGACACAACAGCTCCCTCCAAACCAGGACACACCCATCCAGACAACTAACTGATTTGCACCTTTGCCCACACAACAGAAAAAGGAAGCATGGCCAGCCCAAATGACTGTTAATCAAAACTCCCTTCAAGTAAATGCATTGGTGGTATGCCAAAGCAGCATGGGGAAAATGAAAAATTCTTATTGTAGGTGATTCCATGATCCAAAGAGTGGAATCACAGCTTACTCACCACCCTGACTCTAGTGTGGTAGTCAAGTGTCTTCCAGGAGCCTTGGCTAAAAGAGATTCTGGCCGAATAGACAGGCTAATATGAAGGGAGAGAAACTGCACAGGTGTTTTCATCCATCTAGATAGTAATGATCTGGTGGATTGAAAAGTTGAGGAAACCAAAACGCACCTATCTCAAATGGGAGATAGATTAGCTGCACACTCGCCAATCATTTCATTCTCCAAGGTCCTCCCAGTATGGAAGAGAGGGGGCAGTACACAATAAATATGTAAGGATGAAACAGAGGAGTTGAATTCATGGCTCCAAAACTGGTGCCTAGAGTAAGGGCACCTTTTTGTCGAAAACTGAAGGGGCTTTTGGGACAGAGGTCTCTTCAGATAGGATGGCTTACACCTCACTAAGGAGGGTGTGCGGGCACTGGGACAAAAGTTTGATGTCTCAGTGGACAGTTTAAACTAGGATAAGGGGAGATGGTGTCAGCAATAAAAGAAACTGCTGCCACTCCCCAAAAACCCTCCTGACTCAGGGCAACTATCAAATAACAGAGTTGTCTTCCTTTAAAAAGGAGCTCAGGGGACACTAGAAAAACAGGATCTAATGATGGGCTGAACTTGTTTGAAAAAAGGGGCAAGTCAAACTTGAAAAACAATGTACACAAACACATGAAGCCTAGCAAATAAAATAGCTGACCTCACAACTATTATTGCAGAGGTAGATCCTAACTGGGTCGCCATCACAGAAACCTGGTTCAGTGAACAACATGACTGGGAAGTAACTATTCCAGGATACTGCCCTTCAAAAAAAGACAGACCTGGCAAAAAAAGGGGATGGGGTAGCAATATATGTAAAGGAAGGGATAAAAGCTACAAGGACCCATGTCACATACTCTGAAGCTGAAACACTTTGGGTTACACTGGAACCTAGTAGGGGAGCGGCCACTCGGGTGGGGTTGTTGTACAGACCCCCAGTGACTGGTAAAAAGGGGGACAAGGAGATTCTAGAAAACATATACAAAATGAGTGCTAAAGGGGAAGTGATAGTAGTCAGTGATTTTAACTTGCCTGATATCAACTGGAGCACCCATAAAGCAGCCTCTTCCAGGAGCAAAGACTTCCTGGAGACTCTACATCTCTCAGGTCTGAAGTAACTCCTGAAGGGACCCATTAGAAGGGATGCTGTCCTTCACCTGTTACTCAACAATGGTGATAACATCTCTGGTGTAGAAGTTGGGAGCCACCTGGAGTCCAGCGACCACCACACGGTATGGTTCCAAATAAAAACAGAAAAAGAAACCAAGCACTCCAAAACTAAAATCCTGGACTTTAGGCGAGCAAATTTTGCCAAAATAAAAAATGAGCTCATGCACAGCCTAGCCAACATAACTCAGGTGGAGGGAGTAGATGAGTACTGAACCATTCTCAAAACAACTTTAATGGATGTGTCTAGCCAATGTATACAAAAAGTAAGCAAAGCAATGAAAAGAAGGAAACCCCTCTGATTTTCAAAGGACTTGGCCACCAAGGTCAGAGAGAAGTGAACTGCCTTCAAAAAATACAAGGAGATGGGCTGTGAAAAGGACCTGGAAGTATACAAGGAGAAACAAAAGGAAGCAGGCAAGCCAATCAGAGTGGCCAAAGCAGCAACTGAGGAGACGATAGCCAGACAGGTCAAAAAGGGAGACAAAACCTTCTTCGGATACGTCAGCAACAAAAGGAAGAAGAGTGGAGGCATACTCAGACTGGCAAGGGAAGATGGCGGCCACGTGGAGGGTGATAAAGAAAAAGTTGAAATCTTCAACAGATATTTTTGCTCAGTTTTCACTAAAGAAGGGGAAGAGAGCGGACCACCCATGCCAGAAAAAAAGTACAAGCAGCAGCAGAAATGATTTGGAACCTTTTACAGAAGAAAGAGTACTGAAGGAACTAGAAAAGCTCAAGGTGAATAAGGCTATGGGACCGGACGATGTTCATCCAAGATTACTGAGAGAGCTAAAGAAGGAACTGGCAGCTCCACTGGCCAGGCTATTCAACCTATCTTTAGAGTGTGGAGAGGTGTTGGAGGACTGTAAGAAGGCCACAGTTGTCCCACTTCACAAAAATGGTAGCAAAGAGAGTGCTGATAACTACTGTCCAGTTAGCTTCACCTGAATTGTGGGCAAAACAATGGAAGCCCTACTCAAGGAGAGAATTGTATCCTTTCTTGAAGTAATGGAAGATCAGACCAAAGATGGCATGGGTTCACCACTGGGAGGTCATGCCAGACAAATCTAATCGACTTCTTCAGCTGGGTGACCCAAGTAGTGGACCAGGGTGGCGCTGTGGAGGTGGTTTACCTAGACTTCGGCAAAACCTTTGATTTGGTCCCACACAGAAGGTTATTAATTAAACCTGACAGCCTGGTGGTGGGTCCAGACGTTGTAGACTGGATATGGAGTTGGCTGAAAGGAAGGATACAGAGGGTAGTGGTAAACGGCTCCTTCCAGAAGAAAGGGAGGTGACTAGCAGTGTACCACAGGGATTTGTACTGGGCCTCATCCTATTCAATATTTTTATCAGCGACATGTGTGAGGGTCTGGAAGGCAAAGAGAGTCTTTTCACAGACAACACAGAGATATGCAATAGGGTGGACACTCCCGGTGGAGTGAAAAGGATGAGGACTGACTTTAGAAACCTAGAAAGTTGGTCACACACATGGCAACTACATTTCAACGCTAAAAAGTGCAAAATCATGCACATAGAGAAGAGTAATCCAGATGTAGAATACCTTCTAGGAAGAGTCAAATTAGAATCAACAAAGCAGGAAAGAGATCTGGGAGTAATCATATCACATGATCTGAAAACATCCAAACAATGTGAGAAAGCAGCATTAAAGGCAAATGGAATGGTGGGCTGCACAGGAAGGGGAATTACTAGCAGAAAAAGAGAGGTTATTATGCCACTTTACATATCTTTGGTGAGACCGCATCTGGAGTAAAGTGTACAGTTCTGGAGACCACTCCTCAAAAAAGGTATAGACAGATTTCAGACAGTGCAGAGGAAAGCTAGAAAAATGGTTCAGGGACTCCACAATATAAACTATGAGAAGGGACTGCAGGAACCCAACATGTACTGTATTCCCTTGAACAACAGACAGATAGGGGAGACATGATAGAACACTCAAATATGTGACAGGATAAACAAGGTACAGGTTCAGGACCTTTTTCAGTCAAGAATCACACAAGAACCAGAGGTCATAGCATGAAGCTAGAAGGGGGCATATTTAAAGGCAATGCAAGAAAGTTCTTTACAGAGAGGGTGGTGGATACGTGAAACTGCCTGCCACCTGAGGTGGTGGAAGCAAAAACCGTTGAAACATTCAAAAAGGCTTGGGATAGGTACAAAAGAATCATAACACTGAATAGCAGATTGGGGAGGGGGTAGGCTTATGGGCAGACTAGATGGATCTGGAGGTCCTCTTCTGCAGTCACGTTCTGTGTTTCTGTGTAATGCATATTTATGAGAAGAGACTGGAAGTTGAGGCCTTCCTGAGGTACAGTCTTAGAAACTGGTTCTGAGTTGTCTGGACCATAATATGAGCCATCCTCACCACCATCAGAATAATGAGGTCAGGGTCTGACTTGTCCCCCTTTACACTGTCCTCAGTTGGAGAGTAGTAGAGAGGAGAGGGCCCAAGAGTTGACAGCACAGCGTGCACCTGTGGGGACACCAGTGACACTGGACCCAGCCCCAGGGGCTTGGGAAAACACTGCTGCTGCTGTGGACACCACTGTAAGCTGCCCTGAAGAGGAACACCCCTGATACCGCAGGCTTATGCAACATCACATAAGGTGCTGCAAGAAGCACAAAGGTAGGCCCCAAGGGACCCAACCCCGCATATGGCTTTGACATCCCATCTGGCACTGAAGTGACTAGCGATGGCACCTTGGCTACCCCTGTCCCTGGAAGGGATAGAGATGACACCACAAGTGGAGCAGACATCAGCAGCACCACCCGTGGTACCAGCCCAAAGGCCGTTGCCCAGTCAGCCATGTGCCTAACTCAAGCAGCATTGTAGGTGGTGCCAGTCCAGCCAACCTTGAAGGGTCAGGGGCTGTCACCAGAAACAGTACTGGATGACATATTCGCTGCACCCACTGCTCCAAAAGAGCTGTCTAATGGCTCAATTGTTCAACAGTGTTCTCCCTAACAGGCAGGAAAAGGCTCTGAGATGAAGAAACTGACTTCAAAGGTCCAGGTAACCCCAGTCTCATCAGCAATGACAATGGGGAAACCAGGCCTGTAGAGGCTGGATGTCTCACAGCAGAATGATGGCTAGAGGATGACCTCAACTGGTGCCATTTCTTCCCTTCTTATGAGAAAAGGAAGAAACCAAGGCCAAACAGTGCAAAGATCCCAACACCAAGCATGTGCCAGATACTGTATGGACCATTTCTTTTGCATGTCTGGGAGGAATTTCCCTCCTTCCAGGCACCAGACTGCCTTATTTTAAAGCACTTTTGCAGAGAGAGGTGGTGATCAGACTCAGACCCATTGCTAGAGCTACTTGCCTTTTCAGGTTCCTTACCTTCTTTCATGATCGTTGCCCATTAACACAAGCTAAGGCTGACAGAAACAGTTTTCAAATTTGTGTTTAACTAAACTGACGCAAAACTAACAAACTCTAGTACTGTAATTTAAACACTAAGGCCAAAGAACTGAATGCTGTCATCATGTAGCCAATGAAGTTCTGACCCTGATGAGGAGAGCAACAATGCTACTGATATGCACTTGACTGTGGGAAAAAAAGGAACAGAGGTGGTTGGGGGCTGGTGCCACTGTATAGCAGAGGGTACTTATGGTGACATGCACATAGTGCTTACCACATCACTGGCCCCACCAGAACATTTTTGATTCCTACGTGGCCCTAGCACCTCCAGCACAGACCCACGAGTGGGACTCAATGGTGAAGACTGATTTCTTGGAAGATCAATTGCTTGTTCAGAATGGTCATGTGCTGCTGTCCACCACCCTCTTGCCACGACTCTTCCTAGCCCCATTTTTGTACTGTGATTCTCCATCCCATCATACTTTCCCTGCTCAATTTACAGTATTGTTCCTTGCATTTGATCAGTTACTGATGTACTTTAACTTAGGCACCTGGTTGTATTGTATTACTCTTTCCTGGTTATTTGGTTTGCACAACTGTTAATTTGTACTTATTGTACCTTATTTATTGTCTGCCCCCAGGATGCATCCGGATCTAACCAGCTAGGCCAGTATTGTTAGGAAACTGATGTCCTTTCAACATTAGAATCATCGGACACAATACAGCTGAGCTGACTGCTTATGCTCATTTGATTTATTGATGTAAAAAATGAGGATAGGTGGTGATGTCGGGGGCAAGAGACAGAGAGTGAGTTCTGCAGTTAGCAAGAGCAGAAAGGGAGATCAGAGTCAACGATGCTTTGATCAGATTATTCCAGGACCTCAGTTTTGCAACACAGCTGCACCACAGTGGATGGAGTTGGTGCATGAAGAAAAGTCCTTTCTCTTTCCAGACCCACAGGATATTAGAAGGTGGGCATACAAACTGGAGGAAGGTGAGGCAGTTTGAGAAGTAAGGCAGTGACTCTGACTGTAAGGACTACTGAAAGATAATTAGGAGAACTCCAGTTTTCTCATGTGCAGACTGTTCTAAGTGGGTAGGAGAGAAGCACAATACATTTGGGACTGGTATGGAGTTTAAAATATGTTAGTCATGCTTTGTGTTAGTTAGTGCCACCCACTGATTGTTTTTGGTAAATGTTTTTGAATGCCATTACAAAATGACGATTTACGCTGTTTGTGCTTCCCTCATTCTGGAACTTTGTACCTTGTATGACCAACCCCCTCTTATTTATGTATTTATTTATTTATTTATTTATTTATTATTTATTTATTCGGAAATACATCTTTGAGCTCAGGAGTTCATTTACAAAGGTTCCTTGTCACAATGGGTAGTACAAAGTATATACAGGCAGAGCGTGGGAGGTAGCTCCGATGGAGCACTTGTCACAGAGAATTACAGAGGTGCAACAATAGACAGTTGAGTTGTACATACAGTGAACATCAAGCAAGTTAATGCTGACGGAGTTGATGCATTCTTAAGTATCGAGTGATTGTACAGACATTCAGATTCGTCAAAGAAGGCAGTCACACCTGGACCTAAGTGTAAAAATATTTCTTAATTACTTCTTGAACTGAGCCAGTTTAGGGAGGTTCAGCAGGGATTGTGGTAGCTTATTTATCCAGTACAATGCTCTATAGGCAAAGAAGCATTGGGCCTGGCTTGTTTTCTGGAATGGCATAGATAGTGCATTCCTAGACATGCCCCTGGTTGCATATTGATTTTGGACAGAGATCAGAAGGTTTGGGATGGTGAGGGGAGAGGCACATGAGCACCTTCATTCCTAGACATACCTGCTGTTTGATTATACCCTGCAGTGAGAGCCAGTTGGACTGTGAGTAGAAGGCAATGGTGTGAGTGAGTCTATCAGCCCTAAGGATGAAGTGGCAGGTCATATTCAGCACCATCCTGACCTTTTTGAGGACCTCTTTTCTCACTGAAGCTTCAAGGCACAACAAACTTTAAATATGGGACCATAATGTAATGGATGCATCATTTCAGTATAGTGGTTTCAATGCCAGGTTGCTGAGGGGAAAAAAACAGGTGGTTTTAGAGAAACTTATTATAGAATTGAGCAAGTTCTGTGGATTGCCATGTATCTTTTTTAGGATCTTCTTAGTAGTAGTATCAGTGGATGGGATTGGGTCAACATTGATCACTTTTTATGTTGGCGCGCTTGCGTAGCCAACATCTTGCGGCAGTGGAGATTTGGAGGCGCAGTCGATGTTGGGCGAATGCAGGGCATGCACCAGTAGGTGCGTCCCGCATTCCCCAATCAACCGGCAACGAGGCGACACCCTGCCTGGCTATTGAAGACAACGACTTCTGAGAAAAGGTCTGCTGCAATGAGAGCGAAATTCTCATGCAGCGTGACCACAGCACGCTTCTCCCTACGTGCAGGCAACATGCCGGCATACTGTGGTCCCCCCTTCCGTTCTGTGAGTGCCAAGGGAGTGCCCAATCACCCTCGGCTCCTGCTGCCCCCCCTTTCCTTGTTTGCGGACGGGGGTGCCCAATTCCCCGTTGACTAAAGCACCTACCCACACACACTCAGGTGGCATGCTGGGAGCCCACGCGGTGTGCCAAAGCACCTATTAAACGAAAACAGTCCCCGATGTCTTTTTATTTTTTCCCTGTAAGAAGGAAATGATCCTCGGCGGTCTCCTGGCCCCCTCCCACAACCGCACCCACCCTGCGCACCTGCCTCCCCACACCCCCACCCACATACTTACCTCCAGAGTCCAGCACGATGATCTTGGTGGACCAGGAACATGTCTGCACTCTTCAAAGCCGACCGTGAACTGAGGACATGCTGGCAGCTGTATAATGGAATGAATAGGGTTTTCCAACTTTAATGCATATCTCAGGTATTTTTGGAATTTTGGCACAAATTTTCAACATCGGGTTTTGGGACCCCTCTTCATGAATTCAATCACTGTCATGGCGTTAATTGGCCAAAGGTGATTTCGCAGTCACTGCGGAATCACCTTTCAGGACGATTAATGAAATGACAGTGCCAGTGTTCATGGGTGGCCTCTCAAAAGCCTATGTTGCAAATTTGTTGGAAAAAATCAAAAAATGACTGTTTTATGGCGTCATGCTAGCATTGCTTACAGGCTCGTAACTTTGCAAATTCGCAATATTTTCATGCCAGATTTTCAACATTGTCATTTTTGTATACCTTCTTGTGAACAGTACAGCTGTCATTTTCCACATCCTGCCCAAAATGTGTTTCTGCACTTCCGGCGCACAATAGCACGATCACTGTGGGAAATCAGTGTTCGGGCCAGATTATGAAAATGACAGTGACACAGTTCATGAGCAGAGGTCCAAAAATGCCTATGTTGAAAATTTGGTGACGATACTCCATAAAATGACTGTGTTACGAGCGTGCATTGGCAGATTGCACGCACGCTCGTAACGTAGTGCATTTATAATATTTCCACTCTGAATTTTCACCATTGGCATTTTTCCACACCTCTTGATGAATAGTATAGCTGTCATTTCACATATCCTGCCCAAAATATGTTTTCGCACTTCCGGCGCAGAATAGCGCAGTCGCTGCGCAAAATCACTTTTTGGGACAGTTTGAGGAAATAACAGTGACACTGTACATGAGTAGAGGTGCTAAAATGCCTATGCTGAAAATTTGGTGCAGAACGCCCATAAAATGATTGTGTTACAAGCGTGTGTTGCACATTTCCCATGCACTCTTGTAACTTCGAAAATTTGCTATATTTATAGACATAGAAACATAGACTTTGATGGCAGATAAGGACCGCTAGGCCCATCTAGTCTGCCCATTTCCCTACCTACAGGATAGGCCGCAGATCCTAGTTAACCAACAGCCTATATCTTCCTGCCCCCCACAAGAATTGCCTTATGTCTGTCCCATGCATTCTGAATTCTCCCACAGTTTTAGACCCCACAACTTCCTCAGGAAGGCTGTTCCATGCATCCACTACCTCTCTGTGAAATAATACTTCCTCACATTGCCCCTGAACTGCCTCCTTCTATCTTTTAAATTGTGTCCCTTGTTCTTGCAAGTCTCTTTTCTGAAAGATGCTACCCTCTTGGACTTTGTTGATTCCTTGAGGTACTTGAAAGTTTCTATCATGTCCCCCCTCTCCTTCTTTCCTCAAGGGTATACATATTAAGCTCCTTTAGTCTCTCCTCATATGGCTTCTCTTGCAGACCCTGCACCATTTTAGTTGCCCTCCTCTGGACTGCCTCTATCCTGTCTATGTCCTTGCCGGAGATGGGGTCTCCAGAACTGGACACAGTATTCAGATGGGGTCTCACCAACTGTCTGTACAGAGGGATAACAACTTCCTGTTTTCTGCTGCTGATGCCTCTCCCTATACATCCCAGTATACCCCGCCCTCCCTACTGCCTTCTCACATTGCTTGCTAACCTTAGGTCATCTGATATGATTACCCCAGGTCCCTTTCCTGTTTGTTGTTGTTACTACCTCCCCACCCATTGTGTATTCTTCCCTGGGTTCTTGTTTCCCAGGTGCATTGTACTTTTTGCATGAATCCTAGCTGCCATACGTCTGACCATTCCTCCAACCTTGCCAAGTCCCTTTTCATCCTTTCCACACCTCCTTGTGTATCAACCCTGTTGCAGATCTTTGTGTCATCTGCAAAGGCATACTTTCTTCCAGTCCCTCTGCAATGTCACTGATGAAGAACATTAAAAGGACTGGACCCAATACTGAACCCTGCGGTACACAACTAGTAACGCCCTTTCTTCAGAGTGGACTCCATTTACAATTACCTTCTGTGTCCTGTTGTCCAGCCAATGTTTTACCAGGCTACCACCTGGGACCTCCCAGGCTGGTTAATTTGACTAATAATCTTTTGTGTGGGACTGTGTCAAATGCCTTGCTAAAGTCTAGGTAGGCCATGTCCACAGCCCTCCCTGGTCTACTACTTTGGTCACCCAGTCAAAATCTATTAGATTAGGTCTGACATGACCTTCCACTGTGAACCCATGCTGCCTTGGATCCTGTGCTCACTGACCTCTAGGTACTCAACTATTCTTTCCTTCAGAAGTGACTCCATCACTTTCCCTACCACAGAGGTCAGACTGACAGGTCTGTAGTTTCCTGCCTCTGTCTTGGTCCCACTTTTGTGAAGGGAATCACATCTGCCTTCCTCCAGTCCTCGGGTACCACACCATCCTCCCATGATTTATTAAAAGAGTAGCCAGTGGTTTCACTAGTTCCTTCCTTAATTCTTTTAGAATTCTGGGGTGAATTCCATCAGGACCCATTGCTTTGTCCACCCTCAGTTTAGGAGTTCTTGCAGAATCCTTTCTTCTGTGAAAGGACTGGGATCGACCCCCTATCAAAGTGCTTCTGTTAATTGGATTAGGCACTTCCCCTCCTCTTTGTGAATACTGAGCAGAAATATTCGTTCAGTATTCCTGCATTTCACTGTCCCCTCTGCCCACCACCGTTCATTCTATTCAGCCTCACTATCCCTCCTTTGTCTTTCTCGCTCGCTGATGTACCTATAAAGGTTTTATCCCCTTCTTAACTGGAGTTGGCTATCTTTTCCTCAGTTTGGGCCTTTGCTATTCTGACTTCCCTCCCGCTTCTTTCTGCCTTAACTGGTACAGCTCTCTGTCCCTGCTCCTTCTGTGTTTCCTTATACTTCGGAATGCTATCTTTCTTCCTGACTTTCACAGCCACCTCTCTTGAGAACCATAGTGGCTTTTTCTTTCGTTTTGATTTATTGCTTCACAAAAGGCTTATTGCCTCCGTGATGGCAGTTTTGATAATTCCCCATTGTTGCTCCACACCTCCTTCTAGCCTGTTTGCTAGTGCTTTTCTGAGGCACTCTCCCATCTTGCCAAAGTCAGCCCTCCTAAAGTCCAGTACCCTCACTTTTGTATGGCTTGACTCTGTAGCTGAGTTTTACATGCCACATTTTCAACACTGGCATTTTTTTACACCTCCTTATGAACTGTACAGCTGTCATTTTTCACATCCTGCCCAAAATGTTTTCCCGCACTGCACTACCAAAGCCAATGCCAGCACGACAACATTCAGCATTGACAAATGCTTTTTTCTTGTTAGTTCATGTTTTGAGCTCTAACTAGGTCTACTAGTCTATAAAAACATGGACTGGTAGATGGGATTCTAAAGGCCTACATATGGACTGGAATTAGCTTGTAGCAGAAAGGGAAAAATAGATGTGTTTTTTTTTTTTTTTTTAAACAAAGGTGGGTTTTGATCCCATGCCATTGGATACAGCACTAGCTGCGGTATACTGAATGCTGAACCTTTATTTAGGGTGGATGTCCTTTCCCCTCAGTACCCCTGATATAACACATGTGTGTGTGTGTGTGTGTGATTTTCCCCCATTACCCCAGATGAGGTACTACATGTGTGTGTAGATGGGGGGTTGTTACTCTCATTACCTGTTTATGAGGTCAACATTTGACCCCACCAAGGAATGGATCAATGCTTTCTGTGCAAGTATTGAATTGTACTACATATATGTAGCGTTACTGGTAAACATCAAAAACTATACACGAAAGGAAGGATATGTTGGCTCTGAAATTCAAACAGTTAGCACATAGTGTCTCACCTAGCAGGGGACACCTGGACCCATCTTATAGGCCAAACTGTCACAGCCCTACAAGAAAAGCAACCAGACACCATAGCTCAAATACTACAATGGTGGAATGTAGAGCTAAATGAGCAACATTCGCTACAAGTCTTGTATAAATATATGCTCCCAGTCTACTGGCTAATTGTCACCACAGGGTGGCGAGAGTTCTCATGGAAATGTCAGTATCATTTGTTTCAGACATCAGACATTGTAGTCAAATATGCTGGAGAAAATAGGGCTACTTGTTGGAGAGGATATGGTGTGATCCTTGTGCATCACACACATCTTCTGGGAGCGGCCTTCTACAACCATATTGGCAAGTGGTGGTTCAGGAGCTAGAAAGTTATTTTTAATAGCCAGCGAGCCATTACACCTTCCCTGATCCTAATGGCTGTTCCTCCAGCAGGGGGTCCCTTCCATGGTCAGATGCTTTACTTGCTTCTGACAGTAATTCTAGCAGCAAAGACAGCAATAACATAGGTTTGGCTTACTGACAGCATTCCATCATTGGAAAACTGGAGTAAGATAGTATCTGAGCTATATGCACTAGAAAAACTGACTTATTCAATTCATAATAAACAATCTATTTTTGAAGCTAAATGGCAAAGTGGGTAATGCATCAGCTGAACATATGTCCTGACTTTGTGCCATAAGGTGGTTCCCCCTTTCTCCTTTTCTTTTCTTCTACTTCTGGATCTATGGACTCTCACTCCTCTTTTGTTTTTTTTATTATTTCCCTTAAACATATTTCCTTTAAATAATGCAAATAAGCCAGCCCGGTGGCACTGAGGGCTGAGTGGCCGAATGCCTTACCTCATGCAACGCTGGCGACCTGTGTTCGGGAACGAGCATGGGCTGCCGGGGGTCAGCAATGGACTGCTCTCTTTCTCCAGGAAGGGGGGTTCCCAGATTTCGGCACCTGTCTGCTCCCTAGTGGAGGTTGGGGAACATGGCTGCCATGCTGAAGACAGGGGAGGAGTCGGGGCAGGCGCTTGTGTGCTCCTCTCCACAGGCGTCATTGCACGCCTTGACTCCAGAGGAGACAAAATGCCAGAAAAACCAAGTTGCTGAAGCAGAATGGTGGTGGGCACCTCGCAGGCTCCGCTCCCAGCTAGCCATAGCACTGGCCCCTTGAATCCGGTCTCCAGTGGGGGTTGGGGAACCCCGCCTTTCCTGCCGGGGGGGGGGTAAGCCCTAAGGCCGGGTCAGTGCCAGATGGTGGATGTCGGGGAACGAGGCTGGGCTCTCCCTCCGGAAGGAAGCTGGCAACAATAAAGTTACAGCTAAAATAAATAGTGCAAATAGGGAGACAAACACCTTTTTTACCATGATTTATTGCAAGTAAGGTCAAAGAATTGTGAAACTCTGTTCAACATTTTTGTAAACAATAAACAACAAAGCTTTATTTGTATGTTTAAAAAAGATGACATTCTACAGGTGGATTCATGTTAACAGGAGTAAAACTTAAAAAGCTGCTGACGCCTTAAAAAAAAACTTTGAAAAACATAATAATTAGGTACAATTCAGCTTCTATTCCATATATATTCTAAAGTTTCTCCTCCCCAGTATTTATTACTAAGAACATTTGCAAAAATATATGATCTTTATCTCTTAGGGTTCATCTACCTTTATAGTTGACTCCCTACTTCAAGTCATAATCCTTTGTTGTGACATCACAGCCTGTTGCCATGGGAGTAACTGTGATGTCACATGCAGTGCATTATAGCCTCAGGTGGGGAGAGATCTACAGGGACGGATGAATTCTTCAGGAGCAAAGATCCTGTTTTCATGCAGATGACATCAGTAATTAATAATGGGGCGGTAGAATACTGAACTAATGTGAAATACAGGCTGTACTGTGTCTAAATATTGTGTTTTGATAAAGTTCTCCATAAGGCGTCAGCTGCTCATTAACTAGCTATAACGAGTAGCAGAAGAATTCTAGTACAGCTAACGTATATATATCATGGGAAGTAATTATACTGTTACTCTATATGAAGTAAAAATTCCCCATCAACTCTGTATCACTACCACTTTGAACTGTATGTATTTTTCTTAACAAAAAAACACAATAAAAAAATTTAGCAAAAAAAAAATATTGCAACGCTAACCATGTTAGTGCCACACTAACAGAGAATAGTATGGATCAACCGATATTCAAAGGCCCCTGGTACACAGTACTGATCTGACAGTTTGATCATGCATACTGTACTACTGGGCCCATGTAAATGAAGGATATCCCTTGCATACAGGATACAGCTGTATAGTCAAAGGTTTTGGCAGCCTTAAACAGCCTCAATTGCAGTGCTGCTTTTTTGTAAATATGATTTTTAGAATTATTATTAAACCACACAATCTGCACAATCCAGCATTTTACAGAATGAAAAGTTACACACATGCAGAGCTGGGTCCTCATTTCAGTCACACATATCTGGTCAGTTATATTATGGCTCAGGTGGCTACTCCCACCCCCTTTGGTACACTGCCGGGGAGGAACTACCATATGTTAACCTATCTGGAGTCACTTCTGACTAATTCTGTGGAATAGGGAAATTTTGGTGGGGGACAAAGAGGGAAGGGCTGCACAGGAGCAGTGGTCCAACCAACAACAGTATGTTTTCCAGTTATACTTACAGCACATCAAAAGGAGGGATACAGAAAATGCTTACCAGTGCGGGGTTTCAGATCTTATTTTAGGTTTATCATATCTCTCACTAAGGCACAAAGTCCTGGACTATATCCATTAGATGCAGGAGCCATCCAGTCCATCAAGAAGAGCATAACTTCACCTTAGCATTCAGGGAGTGAGTTTTTTTTATTTTTTTTTCACCAAGTATTTTTTCCTCCCGTCACTGCTGGCTGTGGCCCCTTCAGTCGACCTGCCTGTTCCCCTCCTACCTGAAATCCTCCCAGCTGTGCCCTTGGTCCTCGGCACACCCGCAACACACTTGTGGAGCTACCCCTCCAGAATCCATCCCCCAGAGTGGGGCCACCTTTTGCTCCTTGGTGCTTTCTTCCAGTGCTTCCATGGGTGGAGGTGATGCCGAGACCAGGTCCACCGTGGTCAGAATCCGGTGCTGGAGGTGGGGGCAGCCAATGGGTGTTTTCCCTGTTCTGTGACAGCTCCACCTAGGAGCCCGGACATGCAATGATGTCCAATGTGGCTGGGCATGCTCCCTCATCCTGCCTGTGGACATCTGTCGAGTCTCCTCCCCTTGCGTCAGCATGATCCCCGGACTGCAGCACTCCCAACCTCCGCTGGGAGCCGCTCGCGCCAGGGAGTCATCCATCCACCCTCAACAGGAGAGGAGAGCAGTCCTCCAGATGTTCAATCCTCTCCTTCTCCGATGACCCCCGATGACCCGAGCTTGCTCCCAAATCCAGGTCACCGGCATGGCATGAGGTGTGGTGTCCAGCGCCTCAACCCTCAGTGCCACCGGGCCGGCAATCAGGGAGTGAGTTATCTTCTCCATTTTGTAAATCTGGTTTACTGTGTTGTACCATAGAAACAGAAGCATAGAATTTGATGGCAGATAAGGACTGCCTGGACCATCTAGTCTTCCCATTTCTCTACCTACTTAAACTCCAGATCCTAAATGATCAGCAGCTTAAACTCTCTTCCCTACCACAAGGGTTGCCTTCTGTCTGTCCCATGCATTCTTGAACTCACCAACTGTTTTAGCCTCCACAACCTCCACTGGAAGGTTGTGCCATGCATCCACCACCCTTTCTGTGAAAAAAATACTTCCTCACATTACCCCGAGTCCCCCCCCCCAGCCTTATATTGTGACCCCTTGTTCTTGCACATTTCTTTTTTCTGAAAGATGCTACACTCCTGAACCTTGTTGATTCCCTTGGGGTACTTGAATGTCTCTAGCATATCCCCCCCTTTCCCTCCTTTCCTCCAGGGTATACATATTGAGGTCTTTCATTCTTTCTTCATATGTTTTCTGATGCATTCCTTTCACCATTTTTGTTGCCCTTCTCTGGACCGCCTCCATTCTGTCAATGTCAAGAGAAGATGTGGTCTCCAGAACTGAACACAGTATTCTAGATGCAGCCTGACCAATAGTCTGTACAGTAGCATTACCACCTCCTGTTTTCTACTGGTGATGCCCCTCCCTATGTACCCTGGCATCCTTATGGCCCTCACCATCGTCTTTGCACATTGCTTGGCCACCTTCAGGTCATCTGTTATGTTTATCCCATGGTCCCTTTCCAGTTTTGTTGTTATTAGTATCTCCCCCCCACCCCTTCATTTTGTATTCCTTTCCAGAATTCCTGCAGCCCAAGAGCATGACTTTGCACTTTTGTGCATTGAATTTAAGCTGCCACTCTCTTGAACACTCCTCCAATTTGCCTAGGTCTCTTTTCAATTTTTCCACCCGTCTGGAGTGTCTATCCTATTGCAGATTTTGGTGTCATCCACAAAGAGCCCTTCCACAATGTCACTAATGAAAACATTGAAGAGGACTGGCCCCAGAACCGAGCCCTGTGGCAAACCACTGGTCACCCTGCTCTCCTGGGATTGAACTCCATTTACCACCACCCTCTGTGTCCTATTGCTCAGCCAATTTCTGATCCCAGGTACCACCTTGGGACCTACTCCCAGACTGTGCAACTTGTTTACTAGCCTCCTATGTGGGACAGTGTCAAATGCCATGCTAAAATCTAGGTAGGCCATGTCCACCAACCCTCCATGATCCTCCACCCTAGTTACACAAAGAAATCTATCAGATTTGTTTGACAGGATCTCCCTGCTGTGAATCCATGTTTTCTTGGGTCTTGTGCCCCACTAGTTTCCAGGCATGCCAGAATCTTTTCCTTTAACATGGATTCCATGATTTTCCCCACAACTGAGGTCAAGCTGACCATCCTGTAGTTTCCAGCCTCCACCTTGCTCCCACATTTGTGTAGTGGTACCACATTCTCCCTCCTCCAGTCCTTTGATACCGCCCCCTACTCTAGTGATTTGTTAAATAGGGCTGTCAGTGGTGCCCCTAGTACCTCCCTGAGTTCTTTCAGTATTCTGGGATGCATCCCATCTGGCCCCATTGCCTTGTTCACTTTTGGTTTTGAAAGTTCCATTAGTGCTCTCTCCTCCATGAATGGACTAGTGTCCCCCTCTCCCCCACCCGTGTGTATATTTCTAGCCCCTATTTTTGGTCCTTCCCCTTGTTTTGTAAATACTGAGCAGAAATATTTGTTTAGAATTTCTGCTTTTCCAAGGTCCCCCTCTGCACACACACACACACACACACACACACACTTATTTAACCTCACAATCCCTCCATTGGTCTTTTTTCCTTTTCCTGATACACCTGAAGAAGGTTTTGTCTCTTTCTTTTACTGATTTTGCTATCTTTTCTTCAGTTTGCACCTCTGCGCACCTGACTGCTTTCCCCCACCTCCTTCTGTTTTGCCTGGTACATTTCCCTGTCTTCTTCCCGCTGTGTTTCCTTGTACTTTCTGAATGCCTGGGTTTGTTTTGTTTCCTAACCTTCCCTGCCACTTCTTTTGAAAACCATACTGTTTTTTTTCTTTCTTTTTGCTTTGTTTACTAGCTTTACACAGTGGCCTGTTGTCTCTGCTATGACTCCTTTAAGTTTCTCCACACATACACACTCCCCCTTTGCCAGGATTCTGCATTGGTGTTCCCTCATTTTTGCAAAGTCTGCCCTGTTGAAATCCAGGACCTTTACTTTTGAGTGCCATGACTCTACTACTGTCTTCACCTTAAACCACACTGTCTGGTGATCACTGGACCCTAGATGGCTGCCCATTGCTAGATCTGTTATTCTGTCACCATTTGTGAGAACCAGGCCTGGTATTGTTCCCTCCCGTGGGGGCTCCTTCACCAACTGTTTGAGGGATACCCCTTCCAGGGTATCCAAGATGTCTCTGCTCCTGGTAGTGGCTGCTGCATAGGTGTTCCAGTTAACATCAGGCATGTTTAGGTGCCCCACCAGCAACACTTTGCCTTTCTCTACCATTTTGTGTATGATTTCCACTAATACCCTTCCCCCTGTGCTGGAGGCCTGTAGACAACTCCAGTGCAGATGGTGGTGCCATTTCCAGTCTCTCATGCTTCCCATGTGCCTCTTTCTCTTCCTGTCTTCCCCCAACTCCATTGCCTTGATCCCCTCTCTGATGTACATAGTCACCCCTCCCCCCTTTTTGCCCTTCCTGTCTCTCCTGAAGATTGTATACCCTGGTATGATAACATCCCAGTCATGGTTACCTATGTACCATTTTTTAGTGACTGCGACAATGTCTAGGTCTTTCTCCACCATCAAGGCTGCTAGGTCTGGGATTTTGTTTGCCAGGCTTCGGGCATTTATACACATGGCTTTCCATGTTTTCATGCTCCTGCCTGTATCAGCCCCCCCCCCATCCCGATCCTTATGCATTCCCTCCATGCCTCCCCTGTTATTTCCTCCCTTTGTGGTTCCTTTCATTGCTTCCTTGGCCCTGGTATCAGTCTGTTTGCTTACCTTGCCCTGTGGGGGGACAGTTGTTTTTTCCCCTGCTTAATTCTGCCCCCACCCCCGGCTAGTTTAAATGTTGCTTTCTCTGCCTTAGAATCTGTCCACTTGTCTACCTTAATCTCGTGTGGGGGGGGGGGAGCCAGTTGGTTCTTCCTTTCTTAATTCCACCACCCCCCTTGGCTAGTTTAAATGTTTCCCAATAAAACATTTAAACCTTTCACTAAGGATCTTGGTCCCCCCCCCAGATGGATGCAGGCTGTCCCTCCCGTACAAGCTCGCATCCCTCCAGGTGATCCCCCAGTCCCCAATGAAGCCAAATCCCTCAGCACTGCACCAGCTCTTCAGTCATTTGTTGGATCCCCTGGTGCGGAGTACCCTGGTCTCACCAATGCCGTTGACCTGTAACACTTCTGGGAAAGTTACCATGTGTGCCACCTGTCTAAAACCCCTTCTCAACTCTGTGATCTCCCTCTACAGTGCCCTCACCTCATCCCCAGCCAGGTCATTTGTCCCCAGGTGGATAATGACATCTAGCTTGCCCTCCCGTCTTGCTGCCCCAGCAATCCTTAGGATTCACTTCCAATCCTCCAAGTTGTGGTGCAGGGTAGGCACCTGACCTCCCTGTTTCCTGCCCCAAGGACTACCCCCCTAATAACTGAGTCCTCCACTAGGAGTTTCTTCCTTTTCCTCTGGGGTCCATTGCCATCCCCCCGGGGGTCTCCACTGTGGAGGATCCCCGCATCCACCATGTCCACCACTGTGGGTGTCTCAGTGAGACAGTCCTGCTCTGCCAAAACAGCATAGGAGTTGTGGATTGGAACCTCTGGTTGGATAAGCCTCTGCCCCACCTCCTTCACCCTCCCTGAGCCCACCTTTGTCCATCCGCCCCTCATTCCTGGCATCCTTTGAGGCAGAGGGTGTAGATTTGGTGGTCCTTGGATGGTGGAGGAGGCCTTCTGAACTGTAGTCAGCTCGGCTTCAAGCTGGGAACCCCAGAGTCTGAGGGATCAACTCAAGTCTGCTGATTTATTTATTTATTTATTTATTTTTATTTATTTTTTTGCTGTAAGCAGTATACCTATCAGGTAGCAGGAATTTGGGTTTCTAAGGCCTCTAGAAAGCTGTAAAAGCAAACACAGCTCTGCTGTCAGGGATACTGGTCTGAAGGATAGCTCCCCTAGGTCTTCCTCCAGGTCTTGGAAAAAAGGGGTGCAAGACATGGCAGGCCCACATTCTGTGCATGTTACAAGTGTGGTTTGCACCACAATTCCTCTAGCACAAGGCATTTCTTGATGTAAGAAAATGTGCAGAGATGACTGGGGTGTGGAAGGCTCTCACCAGATGTTTCCAAGAGCATTCTTTTCACAGTGGGAGCTCTTAACTTTAGAAAATATAGGACAGGTTCTGCACCATTTTTTGGGACCAATAGTTGCACCCAGCTCCTTCTCCCACTTCAAAACTATATCTAGTATATTGTCCCCAGTGGACTCTAGCAGTCATTTATGCAGACAGGAAATCATATGTGTCACCACCCCTGTTTTGAACAAGTTCTAGCCAGAGCCGATAGGGCTGTGAAGAGCTACCAAGTGACCATAGTTACACATGTGCATAGGAATTATTCAACGCCGGTGTGTAACATGGCCATTTTTACCAAGTGACCAAAGTTACACATGTGTGTAGGAATTATTCAATGTCTGTGTGTAACGTGGCCATTGTTTTGAGGTTTTGCACTAAATTTTCAACATGGCTCTTTTGGTATCCCTCCTCCTGAAGAATGCCAGTGTCATTTTGTTCACTTGTCCGGAAAGATGATTTCACAGAGCGAACACGCTATTCTGTGCCACAGGTGTGAAAACATGTTTTGGGCAGGTTCTGGAAAATGACAGCTGTACTGTTTTGAAGGAGGTGTGCACAAATGGCAATGTTGAAAATGTAGATAATATATAAAATTAGGCGGTGAAGACATGCGTGAAAATTGCACAATGCAAGCTCATAATGCAGTGCGTTTTGGAACTTTTTCACCAAATTTGCAACACTGGCTTTTTGGGACCCCACCTCATGAACAGTGGCACTGTCATTTTGTGAATCAGTCCCAAAAGGTGATTCCGTGCAGTGACCGTGATATCACCTTTCACGACTGAGTAACAAAATGACAGTGACAGTTTTCATGAGGTGGTGCCCCAAGAACCCCATGTTGAAAATTTGGGGCAAAAGTTCCAAACAATAGCTGAATTATCAACATAAGTTGAAAACCCCATTGAATGGCATTATAGCAAGCTTACCTTAGATTCTTCAGTTCGCGGTTTGGCTTCAAAGAGTGCAGACGTGTCCCAGTCCTGAGGAGAAGACAGTGCTGACTTCCAGAGGTAAGTATGGGGTAAGGGTGTGTGTGGGGAGGTGAGTGCTCAGTGGGAGGGTGGGGAGGAGGAGGAGGACTGGAGTGACGATGAGGGACTGTTTTCTTGTTTACAGGGAAAACAAAAAAAACAAGTGGAGCAACGATGAGGGACAGTTTTCTTGTTTACAGGAAAACAAAACATTTGGGCACACTGGGGTGGGCTCTCAGTGCACTCCATGACTGGGGGGGTTGTGCAGGATGCCGACATTGGGATTGGGCACCCTGATGTTGGTGGGGGGTGGGGCAAGAAACAAAAAGGTAGGCACACTGGGGTGGGCTCCCAGTGTGCCACATGAGTTGGGGAGCACAGACAAATCTTTGGCACACTGGGGTAGGCTCTCAGTATGCCAGTTGAGTTGGTGGGGGCACACAATGCCGCAGAGCTGGCAGAGGCACCACAACTGTGCCTGTGCGATACTCGCACAGGCGCAGTTTTGGTGAATGGCATTTTGCCATTCACATGATGGCGCCAGCGGAACTGCACATGCGTGTGAGTTGCACATGTGCAGTTCATGCACTGGAATGTGGAAGTAACAGGAGAATTAGTGCGGCTGTTACTCTGTAGCAGCCGATCGTGGCAGAGGGGTTCAAGCTCCGTTGGGCTTTCGGAAGGATACCTCCAAAAGTCCAATGGAAGATTCCATGATTGGCCATTTTTAGAGCTACAATCTGATCCCAGTAGGGCTGTAGGCTCCACCTACAGCCCTAAAAAGGAGATAAGGGATTGTTTTTTGCTGGGTAGGATGCCGAGGTATGGACACTTATAGGGAGGGTGACGATATAGTGTCTTAACTGCAAGTAGTGGAAAAAGTCTGCTAGGCAGAGGCCAAAATCCGCCTCTGTGTCAGTGAATGATTTAAGAGTAGATCCTGTCATAAACTGATAGATATACTGTAGTGAGTTGTTTTCCTTGGTGCAAAATATTGGGTCCATTTCTGCAGGCTGAAAGTCCTCTAGAGATTCTAACAGACAGAGAATAGAGAGAGAAAGGTGATGAGATGCAGGTGTTTCCTGATGGCGTGTCAGGTTGTAAACTAATGCTGAAGCTATGGGTTTAGCTCTGGTTTTAAAGGAGTTCTACAGGCAAATGATGAGGTGAGGTCATTCTGTTCAATATTTAAAATCAGAGATGCATACCTGCAGTATCCGTAGGGCTGATTTTCGCATATTGAACAAAATAAAAAAGTAAATTTTTGGAATCAGAAGCTGGACTGCTCCATGTTTATGCTGCTCCCAATGCAATTTTTATGTTTTAGCTCTGCGGCATCATGCATGCTGATATAGCTTTGTCCATCCCATTCTACTGTAGTGCATGTCTGTGCATGGAATACATAGTCCCTGTTTCAATATCGTAGTTTGGTAAGTTATTATAAGATGAATCATTCTGTGTTAGAAATTGTTTAGCGTGCTTCCAACTTTGAATTGATGGATGTTTTCCTGTGAGGGCCATGTACAGGGATTACTTGCACAAACTGCTGCTATGATTTTTGTTACGTGTGGTGCAAAAATGCAGACGTCCGTGAAGTGTGACAGTCACTTGCTGGTGTAGTGCTGTCACATTTTTGAAGCTCTTGCCTGTCCTCTTTATGCCAGCAGTGGTTCAATGTACTACCTGAGCCCTGCAGTACTTACTTGCTATAGACGGAGATGTGTTACTTCAGTAAAGGCCATTGGTGTGAGTTGTAGCAACTACGGAGGAATGAATGAGTCAATGGGCTGCATTAAAGTATGGCAGGGAACAGCCTACTCGAGCTTGCAGACTATGCCTGTTCAGGATGAGGTGCCTTTATGGTTTAGTGCAGCATAACTTGTGTTCCCTAGAGTGACATTGCACATATTGTCATTGGTGCATGCTGACTAGAAGTGTATGACTACTGACAGCATAACACACTCTTTTGGAGCTGTGCTTCTTGGATTATGTTATATTATTAGTGACTTCTGATTCACTGCTGTGAATTCGATGTACTGTTGGAGCAGTATTCATATGTATCCCTGTTGAGAATGTGTCTCATGCTGCACATGTCCCCTCATCCCCTGTGCCAAGGCGTGGACTATTGTTATTGTGCTCCTGGTGGCATGGCTACCGATTGCATTTTACTTTTACTTTTATAATAAACACTAAACCTCCGTGGGCATCCATTGCTCCTATATTCTGCATGCATCCCTTTGAAGTGAGGTATTACAGGAGAAAATAACTGTAAAGTAACTTGATATGTCTATAGTTAACATCATATTTAATGTAACCCTGGTGCCATTAAACCAAAGGGCTACTACCCCTGCCTGCTTCCCAGACTGCAGGTTGAGGGGCCTGGGTTTGTGATTAAAGGTTACTGTGGATTTCCTTCTAACAGAAAAACTACAATTATGGTGCCTCCACCCAGAGTAGTGCTTAAGTGGGTTATTTGTAAAACTAGTACAGCCCTCTGGGTAGCTATACCTACCCACACCCCTTGCTAGCAGCTCTTCATACAAAGTTTTACAATCACAGTATATGACCTTCACTGCACAATTGCCCAAGAGTGTTAATGATATGCTCACATGTACCACACTTACAATTGGGTCTGGTTTCCTGGCATATACCCTGTTCCCCCTGTACTAAAACAGTTTCAGCAATAACCATATACATTTACAGTTACTTTTAAGTAGTTCAGTAAAGGAAGACCAGATGATAATAATGTGCTTATGGGTCAGGTTAACCTTAAACAGCAAATTGGATTTATTAAGGGGACTTGAACAAAGAAGGGTGCAAGAATTTAGGCAAACGATTATTGTGATACTGTATTTGAACAGATAGTTGTTACTCTCCAACTTAGTCTCTGAATTTATCATTTTAAATAGCTGCTGGGTACCCAGAGTGGAATAGGTTGCAGGCCTGTAATGTTGTCACATGTTGACCGGTGTTGCAGCTGGATGGGGCCCTTGATAGAAAGAAGGGTGATTATTGAACAGATTAAACACTGGCAATCAGTTAAATAATTGTAATTCCTGGCTGGCTGGCCTATAGTCACAGTTAACTTTAACCCAAACTTATGAAGCAAATCAGATGGCAAAGCATTTATTTGATGGTTGCAGGGAGCTACCCTGGTTATACTCACTGCACCCAGATGGATTGACAAATGGCTGGTGACACCATGGACCTTCTGGCCTTCCAGGATTCTGGTGGGGACAGGGGCCAACATGACTCATCTCCACTCCATGGCCTTTCCCCGTAGGTGGCCACAACCTGCGACTTGATTCTCTGCAGGGGCTGACTCCCCAAGGCTGGTCTCTTGCCAGGGCTGTTAGGCTGATGCAGTAACAGTCTTTTTGGGCAGAGGATAGCACAATTCCAACACTGGAAACTTAAAGTAGTGAACAGTCTTAACTTGCTCTTTTGGGAACTTGCAGTATTTATTGCAGTTGCTGAGGAAAACCCACGGTGGTCTCTCCCTCTTGGCGCTTGGCAAGAGACAATTTTCACAGAACCAGGCTCCACTTAATCAGGAGTCCCTGGATCAGTTTCTATCAGTAGTCAGTCCCACTTTGGGATGGTTCAGCAACAAGAATTTTCCCACTGGTGGAAAATAACCTTTCCGGATCAGCATGCATGGCTGAGGAACCCACTTTCTGCATTTAGGCAGTCTCTGGTCCGATCGACCCCCTCAGGAATCACAATATATCTCAGGGAGGCAAATCAGGCCTTTCCCTGTGCACTTCACTGAGCTCACTCAACAAGCTCCTTATTTCTCAGCGTCTTGAGCAGTTCTGCCTTTCCAGCTGCTGGAAAAGGCACTCCTTTCTCCTTTTGATTTTGGGCAGGCTGAAATATTATAGAGTCTGGCAAGGAAGGCAAGTCAAGCCCTTCCCCTGCACTTTCCACAGCTCACCCTACCACAGGAGTTCTTACTCGGTGGCTCAAGCTGAACACGATGACTCACTCTGTTCAAAACAGTCCCACTCAAGACCGAGATCTCTGTACTGCAGTTGACAACCTTTGCTGTAAATCACAGTCTGAGGGCCCTCATTGGTTAATTTTAGATGCCAACCAGAAAGTTCATGGTTTTTCCCACAAGTCACTGTAATTAGGACCCCTTGAGGACCACTTGGTTCTGACTGGTCCAAATACGGAGTCCAGGACCAAACATGGCAGCTCCCATAGAGGAGAACTAGATAGGCAATGTGAACAACTCTTTTATACAGCAATCAGAAGGATTTAGAAATAAACCTTTAAAGTACTTTAAAGGACTCCTTCAGTGCTACTGAGCGACTGCTAAACAGAGTCCATTAGAGTTGTGCCAGCCTGGTCATAAGCCTTGATTTACTCAGACCCAGCACAGGCTATGTACACTATACACAAAACTGGATCTCTTAAAGGGATAGCGCAGCGGCATGGCTCTGCACACTCATGCAGGACAACACCAGAACAACACTGTACATGGGTTTAACTTCCTCTTTCTGGATGTCAGCCAGGCAGTGGGCATTACTAGAGCCCAGGGAGACACTCAAGGTAAGACCCTAATTTTTTTGGGGCGCATTACATTAAGATTATGTATGGCTTTATCCTTTCCTGGTCAACAAAAAAACAAATTAATAAATAAAATATTTTCTGCTTTATAGCCCCTCCCATGTCACGCAACTGTCAGCCCCATTTACTAAGTGTCCACTTTCCCCTAAGCTCTTTATATTCCCTGGCCACTAGGAGTCACTGTTGCGCTCTCTTTTTTGCCTGTCTATCCTACTCATCCTTCTTTGCTCTTCTTGCCCTTTGACCTGGCTTCTCATGCTACTTCCTCCCTCTCCTTTTCCCAGGATCAAACCTAGCATCCTCTACACCCAAGGCGATGTCACTACCATTGCACTACGACAGTTTCACCTGTAAGCACATTGCCTTTTATATCCTTTATCCTTTTCTACACTGCCGCCATCTACACCCATCTCCACCATGGCCATCTGCTCCCCCCTCTCCCCAGTGATATTCCTCATGCTGATCCACCTGCTAGCTCTCACCCCTGTCCCGACCCCCTCCACACCCTACCCACCCCAGCTCTCACACCCAGTTTTCAATGCACCCCCAACAGTTTGCTTCTCCATACCTCCCCACCTCCACCATGCCTACTGCCCTAGTCTGTCCATGTTCATTACATACTCTCCTTCCCCATCCCTGTTCTTGGCCCAAAAAATGCCCATCTTACCACCCATGTCCAACGCTCCCACAAGCAACTCCGGCTATTATTGCTCCAGACCCTGCTTCTACTCATCCTACTTATGTCAGGTAATGTTCAACCTAACCCTGAGCCCCCCTCTCACCTGCCACTCCCAGCCTCTCCAAAGCTGACTGCCTGAAATTAGCTACTATTAATATCTGCAGCCTGCAGATCAAATATGACTCACTCCATGTCTGGATTGCCCAACACAAGCCTGATATACTCTGCATGGTAGAAACCTGGCTCTCTAAAAATACCCCAGATGCTGCCATCTACATCCCCAGTTACTCAGTCTATCGGGCTGACAGGTGTGGTAAATGTGGAGGGGGCTGTGCCATCTACCTATGTGACTCCCTGCAGTGCCTCCCCCTCCCCCCAGCCTACCTAGACCACAGTGCTCAAGCCCTCATTCTGCAAATCACTGTTAATAAAGTCTCTGTCCCCCCTTCTAGTTACTGCAGTCTACATCCCGCCCAGGAGCCAAAAGGCTGCCTGCCTTCCTACCCTTGCCTACCTCTCTCAGTTGCCCCCTAAATCTGAGTGCCTAGCACGTGGAAACTTCAATGTTAACTGGCATTCCCTCTCAGCTGCACCACTTAAAGACGCCAATGCCATGATGGACTTCTCCCAAGTAGTCTCCACCCCCACCAAGCTTAGCCCTAAAACTGACACTGCAACATTGCTTGACCTGATACTATCCAACCTCCCATCCAGAATCTCAAGCATAACAGTGCTTCCCAATGCCATGAGTGACCACTCTCCTGTGACCTGTACCTGGTCCTGTAAAAATTCCATCCCCGCCCCCAAAATCATTTTTCAACGGTGTCTTAAGCCAGGCATGCTCCAGTGCCTGAAACTTCACCTCAACTCCCTAGACTGGTCACCCATCCACAACACCCCCGAAGTCAACCTGGCACTTGACTATTTTATCTTCACTTTCTCCACCGTGTGTGATAAATTTGCCCCTTTTGTGAAATGTGTCGTCAAGGGTCACTCCACTCCCTGGATTACACAGACCCTCCCAGACCTAATGCGCCTATGTAACTCCCTGTGGCAACAGGCCTTTGACTCAGGCAAACCGGTCAATAGACAAAACTATATGAGAAACAAGTGCACTTGGGAGACTCATAAAGCAAAGGCCGAGCACTACAAGTCCTCCCTCACCTCCACCTGGAGCTCGGGCAGAAAGTTCTGGGACAACCTGAAAGAACTAAATGGAAAACCTGTGCCACGCCCCCCATTGTTAACAATGGCACTGCTATCTCAGACCCCAAACACATAGCTGATATCCTAAATACCTCCTTCTCCTACCTCAGTGGGATAATCCTTCTCACTTCTTCAATCCTCCCCACCCCAAGCTCCCCACCCACCCCCACACTTCCCTGCCTTTTTGCTTCAAAATGGTCTCCCATTCCGAAGCCAGTCCCTACCTGCTAAAGACCTTAGGGCATGCCCGTTACAGCACTGATTCCCTTCAGCTCAAGCTTCTACGCCTCACTCTTGACACCATCTTCTCCCCCCTCACCTCCATCATCAACTACTCCCTCTGCCTAGGGACCTTCCCCTCCATTTGGAAGGCTGCTGTCATCACACCAATACACAAGGGTGGGGACCTCTCCAATGCAGGTAACTACCAGCCGATCTCTATTCTCCCCCCACTCTATAAAGCCCTGGAAAGAATAATTTCTGACCAATTGACTGAACATCTCAATAAATACAACCTGCTCTGCAAGCAGCAGCATGATTTTCACCAGGGCCTCAGCACCACCTCTGCATTGCTGGAGTTTGTTTCCCCCTACATTCTGCACTCAACAAAACACCTTGCGGGGGCAGTCTTTGTGGACTTGTTGAAGGCTTTCAACACAGTCAACCATTCCCATCTCTTGTCTGCATTTACCAATACTGGTCTCTCCCCTGAAGCCACTAGCTGGTTCACTAACTACTTCTCAGGTAGAACTCAGCAGGTAAAGATAGGCACTGCTCTCTCCTCATCCATCCATGTCAGGTCAGGGGTCCCGCAAGGTTCTATCCTTGGGCCCCTCCTCTTCAGCATATTCCTCAACACACTCCCCACAGCTTGCTCTGGGCATCTAGTTCTCTACGCAGATGATTCCATACTGTTCACTTCCCATTCACACCCCCAACAACTCCAACTCCATCTTCAAAAAGCCTTCTCTGAAGTGGAGTCCTGGTTCACAGAACACTAACTTGTCCTAAACTACAAAATAACAAAAGTGATGCTTTTTGCTGACCACCTGAATCACCATAAGGACCACACCCTCAGCATCCTCAACTCCCAGTCAAACACAGAAACATTGAAACATAGAATCTGATGGCAGATAAGGACCACTTGTCCCACCCAGTCTGCCCATTTCCCTACCTAATGGATAAGCTGCAGATAACCAACAGCCTACTTCCTCCTACCACCCCCCACTAGAATTACTTATGTCTGTCCCATGTATTCTTGAATTCCCCCACTGTTTTTGACTCCACAACCTCCTCAGGAAGGCTGCTCCATGCATCCACAACCCTCTACATGAAAAAATACTTCCTCACATTACCTCTGAGCCATCCACCCTCTATCTTCAAATTGTGGCCCTTGTTCTTGCACATCTCTTTTTCTGAAAGATTCTACCCTCTCGGACTTTGTTGATTTCCTTGAGGTACTTAAAAGTTTCTATCATGTCCCCCTCTCTTTCCTTTCCTTGAGGGTATACATACTGAGCTCCTTTAGTCTCTCTTCGTATATCTTGTGGTGCAGACCCTGCACCATTTTGGTTGCCCTCCTCTGGACAGCCTCCACCCTGTCTATGTCTTTGCAGAGATGAGGTCTCCAGAACTGCATGCAGTACTCCAGATGGGGTCTCCCCAACTGTCTGTACAGAGGGATAACAACTTCCTGATTTCTACTGGTGATGCCTCTCCCTATGCATCCCAGTATCACCCAGCCCTCCTTACTGCCTTTTAACATTTCTTGCCCACCTTTAGGTCATCTGATACAACTACCCCCAAGTCCCTTGCCATTTTTGTTGTTGTCAGTATCTCATGCCCATTGTGTACTCTTCCACTTGATTTTTGTTTCCCAGGTGCATTACTTTGCACTTCTTTGCATTGAATCTAAGCTGCCATACATGTGACCATTCCTCCAACCTTGCCAAGTCCCTTCTCATCCTTTCCACCCCATTTCGTGTATCAACCCTGTTGCAGATCTTTGTGTCGTCAGCAAAGAGACATACTTTTCCTTCCAGTTCCCCTGCAATGTCACTTATAAAGACATTAAAAAGGATCGGACACAGTACTGAACTCTACGGTACCCCACTAGTAACCCCCCTTTCTTCACTGTGGACTCTGTTTACTATTACCCTCTGCTTCCTGTTGTCCAGCCAATGTCTTACCCAGGCTATCACCCTGGGACCCACTCCCAGGCTGGATAATTTGTTTATTAATCTTTTGCGTGGGACTGTGTACATGACTTGCTAAAGTCTAGGTAGGCCATATCCACAGCCCCTCCCTGGTCTACTACTTTGGTCACCCAGTCAAAGAAATCGATTAGATTCATCTGACATGACCTTTCTGCTGTGAATCGTGCCCCACTGGCCTCTAGGTACTCAACAATTCTTTCCTTCTGAAGTGATTCCATTATTTTCCCTACCACTGAGATCAAACTGACAGGTCTGTAGTTTCCTGCTTCTCTCTTGCTCCCACTTTTGTGAAGGGAAATCACATCCACCCTCCTCCTGTCCTCAGGTACCACTCCATCCTCCCATGATTTATTAAAAAGTGTAGTCAGTGGTGTTACTAGTTCTTCCCTTAGTTCTTTTAGAATTCTGGGGTGAATCCCATCAGGCCCCATTGCTTTGTCCATCTTCAGTTTTAGGAGTTCTTTCAGAACCCTTTCTTCTGTGAAAGGACTACTATCGACCCCCCTATCCAAAGTGCTTCTATTGACTGGATTGTCTCAAACTCTCGACCAGGCGACATCCTTCAAGTACCTCGGAATTCACTTGGACCCAGCTCTTAATTTCCACACCCACATACATCATCTCTGCACTGCTGTAAATACCAGGATCAGCTTACTACACCAGGTCAAACACTACCTCACCACAAAGGCCTCCATATTGCTGTCTCCCCTCCATCCTTGCCCTTATTGACTATGGGATCCTAATCTATGGTGCGGCTAATACCACATCCCTCCAGAGAGTTACAGTAATCCTCAACAAGGCATGCCGCCTTATACCAAACTGTGACTGCTACACTCACACATGCTCCCTCTACCAGCAGTCCAGCTGGCTCAACTTCGACAACAGACTCAAATACTACACCTGCCTCATGGCCAAAAAGATTACCACTGGGCTATCCCCCCCCCCCCAGGTCTCGCTCCCTTCCTGACACCTGCTCCCATAACAAAAATCACCCGCAACTCAGTTAAATCACCATTTCTCGTCCCTCGCCTCTGAACCTCACTCGGTCAGCGAACCTTTGCTTACCGAGCTCCACTCTGGAAGGATGCCACCCCTCACCCCATTACGTCCAAGCCCAAACTCGGCCTTTTCAAAACACTCCTCAAAGGCCACCTCCAGACCATCAGTGACTGTGACTGTCCTTAACGCCCTTGCCCTAGACAATGGACTCTCCTCCTGCTCCCTCGCCCTAGCCACAGCTCTGTTTTTCCCTAACTAAGCACAAAACCTTGTTCTCAAAGCTCCTGTTGTACTTGACACTGTCAGGCCTATGCCATGGCTTTGACTGACTCTTGTTCCATTTCTTAGCTACTGTAAAATTGTATTGTATATACTGTAAAACATTTGAACCCAAACTGTATATGTTGACCTAACTGTTGTACTCGACTCTGTCAGGCCTGTGTCCTGACTGCGACTGTCTCTTTTCCAATGCTCATCTACTGTAAAATATTATGTACCCAATCTGTATATGTTGACCAAACTGTTGTATACTTGTCTACTGACGTGGTGCCTTTGGAAATGAGTCTCTGACTCAAAGGTTGTAAACCCGAAATGTTCAATAAATAAATAAAAGGCATTAACCTACTCAATCCATTAGAGGACAAAGCAATGTGCCACGTGGCTCTGAAGCGAGGACAGATTATACTACTTAATCCAGTTACAACTGACATGTACACCAACTTTTACTTTTGTAATCGCTTTGATTGATGTGTGCTAATATAGTATTTTAATGTTGATTTCAGATATGTATGTTGAACAGTAATTTTCTTATGTAAAGGCAACCAGCTATAGCTAAAAAAAAATTAAAATGATCCGTATCCCTTTCTATTTCACATGTCCCTGCTGAACATACCTGCGTGGAGGTCATAATCCTGTACATGTGACATCACAATCCTTTGAATTGCAACAGGCCATGTTATTATCACAGCCAAACCACTACAATGAATAAGCAGGTATAACTAATGTGAATCAATAAAATTCAAGAGGAAAATCTCACGATGTAAGAAAAATGTTATCATTAAGAATAATTTTTAAGTCATCATATTCACATTAGCTGGTATTTTATATAATCTGGTGCAGATGATGTGAACTGTGACTTTTCAGAAAAATGTTTCACTGAAGCATAGCTGTTACCCTTAGTCTCAGCAATTCTGTAAAACCTGAAAGGGCTCGCATCCCTGAGAGCCTGAGAAACAGTGAAAGTAACATCTAATCTGCCTATTAGGGTTCATTTGCAGGATAGCACAATGGGATGGTTGTTTTGAATACTTGCATGTAGAAAACTGGAAAAGGACATCTGGTAGTTTACGTGAATAGTGCCTTTACCCATACGCTGGGTGATCAACTTGAAACTCTGTCCAGGAGGTAAATCAGATTATATTTAAGTAGAAGAAAAACTACAGCGCTCTCAGCAGAGCATTTCAAAGGGAAGTACTGGTGGAAACAGAGCAATAGTATTTTGATTACTACCTACAAGCCCTGGAGTACCTCATGACGTCACCCGTATTCCCCTCTGATCTCTGACTTACCGGAATATTTGTCTAAGAAATGCACAGATAAGACTTGCGTTTATATGCTACCCACATATTATTGAATGTATATGCCTCATGTTGGTTAACTGAACAACAGCCATATGTCTCGTTCTCTGCTCATCATGCCTGTCACTACATGACCCATTTCTACCATGACAGCTAAGGCTGTCCAAAAGTACACAATCTGAATGCTACTGTACTTTGCCAGCTGTGTGCTAACCACACCACTAGGAAACAAGCATAAATATGTGTCATATTGGGATAACCACGAGAACCACCACAAGCTGTGCTTTAAAAGGGCAAAGAAATCTGCAGGACTGAAGGGAGGGTATGACCACAGAAACACTCAGCGACCACCCACCCTTTAAACTCAAAGACTGTCCCATTAACAGACAATATGTGTATTGAGCTTGCAAGGCTCACACTTCTTAGGACAGCTGTGCTCAGTACATAGGGGTTCCTTCAGCTGATCATTCTCTATAAGAAACAATTTATTTTGAAACCACCACCCCCGTTTAAAATGCTAATGATTTAGTGACATAAGACATGAATCAGAATCTGTACCTAACAATTTTCCCTAGGATGCCTTGGAAAAGAAACACACCACAATAGCAGCATGATGCTCACTGGGAAATGACAGTCACGCAATGTGAGGCAGAGTGCTTAGGGCACAAAGGGCAATCATACATCACAGTCTTGAGGAAAAACATCTCACGAGAGGAACACGGCCAAAACAATGCTTAAACATGGCATGGTGGTTCAGGAGCCTGCTGGACTATAGGGTAAATTTTAATTTATTTTCAACAGTACCAGGACTGAACGAGAATGGAGCGGATGCTCCTGTAGAGACTACATGGGAGGTAAGGAAGCACTGCACGGCTGCTAAAACCATCTGGTAGTTCTCCTTTAAGACTGGGTTAATTTAAGCATAGTACATAGCCCCTGCAAAGTCCCTGTTGGGAAAGAGTTCCCTCTTAGTGCTTTGTCTTATTGCAGGTGAGCTGCCTATGTGCCCCACTGAGATATACCTGACGAGATGAGCAGCCCAAAAGAATAGCTCCAGGTGCAGCAGAACTAGGCCCCCTGCCTCTTTAGGGAGAAAAAGGGTCTGCAGCTTAATTCAAAGGTGTTGTCCTGCCCATATAAATCGAGACATTTCATGATTCCACTTCCTGAAAATTGTCTGAGTGAGGGAGAGAGAAATATTCTGAAATAAATACAGGACTCTATAGGTAAGGTGACCATACATATCACTTCAATACTCCTGGAGAGCTGAGAGGGAATGTGCCTCATGGTGCCACTGTAGGTTCTGCACTATTTCTGTGATAACGGGTAAGAAATTATCTTTATAGGCCATTTCCAATTTTTGGCGATATGTACTCCTAGTTATTTCAACTTAATTTCCCAGCAGAAGGGAAAGCCCTGTTATATCCTTTGAGATGAGGTGCAGTGAAATGTATGTGGCTCTGTTTTTTTTTTTAACTTATAACCTGACAATAGGCCATATATTATGCCTTTAATATCTCAGACACTGCTGGCAGTGAGTGCTCTGGATCATTGAAGTAAAGGAGCACGTTGTCTGTGTAGACAGCTACAAGGTGCTCCTCACCACCCACTTGCATCCCACTGAAGACTGTAGCTTTCCTTACAGCCTGAGCCAAAGGCTCAATATACAGTATATGGCAAAATCTGGGGGGGGGGCACCCCTGGCCAGTTCCCAGGTGAAGGGAAACTCTTTAGAGTGGTGTTCTGAGGGAGTCACGTGATGCTAGCTCTGTAGGTGCAGCCTGATCCTTCAGCTCCAGCCTCCTGCCGACTTAAAGTTTATATTTGGCTAATTTCAGAGGAGTTTGGTAACCTAGTCGGTTCTAGTTGGTTTATTAAGGCTGTCCGTAGTGTTTTGGTAGAGAAATTGAGGTATATGGAGGTGGAAATGAGGCGGAATGCCCCCCGACACACACCGCCAGTCTCCCCGATGAAGGCCCAATCGAAGAAAGCGAGAGTGGGTGCAGACGCCGAAGGCCCTGAAAACGAAAGTTCCGCTCAAGAAAACGAGCCTCTAATGCTGGCACAGTTCCTGGCTGAATTTAAACCTTTTCGTGCAGAGCTATGTGCGGTCACTGAGGAGTTGAAAGCGGTCACCGTAGCTCTGGAGGACCTATCTCGGCGCACAGGGGACACAGAGGCGAAAGTTTCCTCACTAGAGAAGAGATTAACGAAACAGGAGCCAGAGATCGTTAATTTAAGGCAGAAAATCGTAAAGATGGAAGCAAAGATTGAAGATTTAGAGGGTAGGAGTCGGAGGAATAATTTAATTGTAATCGGTCTTCCGAGCATGAAGAGGATCCGACCGATCTCGCTTTCGCAGACATTCTTCAAAGAAGTGGTAGGCCCGACACCTTTTGGGGATAAATTCATTATCGAACGGGCTCATCGGGCTTTACGTGCGGCTCCTCCACCGGGTGCCCCCCCGCGTGTCTTTATAGTCCGATTCTTAAATTTTCAGGAGCGTCAAGTAGTGATCCTGAAGGCAAGAGAGATCAAGGATATGAGGTGGAAGGGGGTCTCTATTAGAATAACACAGGACCTACCGGTGGCTGTACGTCAAAGAAGAGTGGAGTATCACCCGATGGTATCGAAGTTAATTCCTGCGGGTATTAAATTTAAAGTGCTCTATCCAGCCAAGTTGCAGGTCTTGATCGTTGGCCAGTGGACAACTTTTGAGGATGCAGCTGCTGCCAGGAAGAATTTGGCTACTGCCCTCGGGATCTCTTTAAATAGCCCTGGGGCATCAAAGGGTGATCGTTGTCTGCTGCCGCCTACCAGGTCCGTTCACCTGTCTGTGGTTTCAAGTTACTGGATCGAACTGTTCAAAGAAATGTAGAACACTGATCAGGTTCTGGTTTCTTTTGCTGATGCCTGGAGACAAAGTTAGTTGATTACTCTCGGCTTCAAATGTTTTTTGCGGTAAGGATAACAGTTATTTGTTATGGTTTGGGCCCATAGACTTCGACCCCGGAACGTACAGACTCCCTGGCGCACGGAAAGTCACAGGGGAGAAGGGAAAGGCTAATCCCAAGTATTACTGGTGGACTCTGCGTAGCGGTCGGTAGCGATCGGTGTCCGGTTTTGTTCATGCTAATGGGACGCATTACAATGGTAAAGTAGATCGCTGTTATAACGCGGTAGTAACCATTTCAAGACGAAGGATGGCACTCTTCCTATCCCGGCCCATTTGTGGATGTGGGTGGCGATCGAACCTCCTCGGTCTTGTCTGGATCGCTATTAGCTAGAGAGGGCATCCCGCTGAAGGTGTTGAATTTGATTCCATTGTCTGGTATTTGGGTGACGTTATGCCATCAGCTGTGGATTCCTGGACTGGAGGGAATGAGTGCAAGCCGGGGTCTGGCCCATTGGGGGACTTAGGGGACTTGGCGTCATTTTGGTGGACTTGATTCATCAGAATATGCAAATTTTCAACGCCGTTTGCTGGGGCTGCATGCTTTGTGGATATATGGACTCCAGGGGTTGGAACCCTCACAGATAAGACTACTTTTAATTCCCCCTCCCCCCTGTGGGGAGTAGGGTTTTTTTTTTTTCCTTTCTTCTTTGCAGCATTGGACAATGTGAATTTATTATAAGAACTGTGGATGTTACTTAATTCATAATTATATGGGCTGCTGTATGTGGGAAATAAGTTGTGTATTGGGGTTGGGGGTTAGAGTATGATGGGTTCAATCAACCAAGAAATGGGTTCTGTGGTATAAATCTATGGTTTGGACAGCGGAGCGGAAATATAGAGTCTAGAGGAGGTTTAGGTTAGACTGAGTTTGGTACTTAGTGATTCTGTCGGGGGGGCTGGAGGAAGGGTTGGGGTTAATGGAGCTATGGATATCATGGACCAATGTGTTTTTGAGGGAGGAGGGGCGGGGTGTTGGGAGAATGTTTTTCAGAGTGTGGGGATTATAATTGTAATAGATATAGATGTATGTACTAGGATTAGTATGGGGATGATTGGCAAGACTCGGAGGGGGAGAGGGGGTATTAGTAAGGGCTTAGAGGAGATAGGTAGGGGAAGATCCGCTCACCCGAAAGTATGAGAGTGATGGAGATGGCAGAGATGGTAAATAGGAGGTTTTACGAAGATTATCTGGAGAATGGGTAGTCTGTTTGAGTTTTTCACGTGGAATGTGAAGGGGGTCAGGCAAAAAATAAAGAGATATAAAATATTAAAACACTTGCAATTTTTAAAGGGGCAGATAATATGTTTACAAGAAACGCATTTGCTTGGCAGAGAACTGACTACGCTTAGATGTCAGTTCATTGGCCAGGTATTTGGGGCTGGTTTTAGTACATCTGGTAGAGGGGTGGCACTCTTACTTCATAGGAATGTGGCTTTTGTGTGTGAGGAGGAAATAGTAGATCCGGCAGGCCGTTATATAATTGTGGTAGGGCTTTTAAACCAAACAAGATTAGTACTGGGAAGTATATATGGACCCAATGTGGACACCCTGGGTTTTTATGGATTTACTAAAATATTAAGTCCGTTTCAGCATCTTCCGATGCTGTTGAGAAGATGGAACTTATCATTTACTCGGATTTGGACAAAGATGGTAAGCGAAATAAGGGCCTATCTCCAGCTCAGAGAGCGGTCAGGGATCTAGTTGACAATTTGGGATTATGTGACCCGTGGAGGGCTTTGCACCCATCATGCAGGGAGTACACTTTTATATCAGAGGTCCATAAGTCTAGATCCAGGATAGATTATTTTTTTGTGAGTAGAGGGTTGTTGTCAGGACTGCTGAATAGTAGCATCACCCCTGGGATTTTGTCAGATCACTCTATAGTTCGTTGCTCCCTCAATTTGGTCCCTAATACTCCTAGACAGACTATTTGGAAGTTGAATAACCAAATACTTCGCTCTATAGAAATAAAGGAGTATATCGGATGCAGGATTGAACAATACGAAGCGGAGAATAGTCATTCAACTATTAGGGGGGACTTGTGGTGGTGTACCCTAAAGTGTGTGTTAAGAGGAGAATTTATTCAGCTAGCGGTTGCAAGGAAAAAGAAGGAGGAGGAAAGGATTAGGTCTTTGTTGGAGCGAATCAGGGATTTAGAGAGGGCTCTATTACAGAACACCCCAGAGGAGTCTAAGGAACTATTGATCAAATTGCGTCACGAATACGAAGGGATTCTGGGCGAGAGGGCAGAATATGCGATTAAGAAAACCAAGGCCCTTTATTTGAATCAAGGAGAGAAGTCTGGCAGGTTCTTGGCTATGCGGCTAAGGGCAGCGGAGGCATCTAGAATAGTACAGAGTATCACGTCTCGTGTTGATGGGTCGGTTAAACATCACCCATGGATATTGTTAGGAGTTCGAGGACTACTACAAGGCATTATAAAGCCCAATGACCCCTAGGCCTATTACGTCAGAAGTGGAAGATTACTTAGCTACTTGTAACCTTCCCCAGGTTTCAGAAATTCAGAAGAGGGAGCTCTCACTTCCCATCTCTGAAGCGGAGATTTTGGAGGCAATACAAATGCTTTCCAATGACAAGGCTCCCGGTCCAGATGGGTTTTCACCTAACTTTTATAAATGTTTTGCGATCCTGTTATGTCCCGGCTTGAGAAGATTATTTCAGAGTATTTTGACCTTGAACGCAGTAGATGACTACTTATTCGAGGCTTTGATAGTGCTTATCCCGAAAGAAGGGAAAGAGTTAGATAAAGTCACAAGTTACAGGCCTATCTCACTGATCAACTACGACATTAAGATTCTGGCGAAGATCCTAGCCTCACGGTTGTCCAAGGTCATGCCTAGGTTAGTTCATCATGATCAGGTTGGGTTTATGAAGGGCAGATTGGCGTCGGACCACCTGGCGTAAACTGTCTCATGTCTTCTCGGTCTCCAGGGATTGTAAATTTCCATGTGTTTTGATGTCGGTGGACACAGAGAAGGCATTTGACAGAGTGGATTGGAGATTTTTAGCTATTGCCATGGAGAAATTTGGTTTTCCTGCCCAGTTTATTAATTATGTATTTGCGTTATATAGGAATCCCAAAGCTAAAGTATATTGCAATGGAGCATTCTCTGCAAGTTTTCTTCTCAACTCAGGCACTAGACAGGGTTGTCCCCTATCACCTCTTTTATTTAATTTATATTTGGAGCCTCTTCTCACCAAAATGAGATTAGATCCTAGGGTGGTGGGTATCAGAATAGGGTCACAAGAGCTCAAAGTTTAGCATATGCGGATGATATTTTGTTGCATGTCGCTCAGCCAGGTAGCTCAATTAGGGCGGTGATGGCTATTATTGGAGAGTATAGTAGATTGTCCAATTATAGGATTAATGTGGAGAAAACCCAAATTTTCCCGTTAAATATGAGAGTGCATAAGTCTGAGGTTTTGAAGTTGGGCATGCAATGGACTCCGCATGTGTTGAAATATTTGGGTATCTACTTCACAGAACTGATCGGAAATTGGTTAAACTTAATTTGGACGCCATTAAGAATAGTATTAAACAGGACCTGCAAAGGTGGAATGGTCTGCCGCTTCTCTCTGGGGTAGGGTTAACATAGTTAAAATGAATATTCTACCTAGGGTTTCTACCACTCAACATGCTTAATGTAGTAATACCACTAAAATGGTTTAAAGAATTACATTTATTGATAACGGAGTTTATTTGGAAAGGGAAGAGGCCCCGTAGAGCTTATAATAGGTTGGCAGCCCCTAGGGAGAGAGCGGGACTGAGACTTCCACACTTCGGTTTATATTATTGGGCAAGTAACCTCTGTAAATATCTAAGATGGCTGGCTCCTGCAAGCAAATTTGAATCTTCGCCCTATGTTCCCTCCTGGGTTGGATTGGAAATGGAAGCGATTAAAGAGGTCGGAATAAATCCAATTGCATTGCTTTACTCCGCTCCCAAGAAGGTGCCTCCTAAATTGGTCGTTAACCCAATTGAAAATTCTTTGCGTATTCATAGACAGATTTGTAGTAGGTTAGATTATGTCCCGGATAGGGACAAGCATCAACCGGTATGCCAAAATGCCAATCTGAAAATTGGGGGGAAAATGATATTGGGTAAGTGGTTTCCCCAACTAGAAGGATTACGTGTCGAGGATTTGATGGGGGACGGTTGTGTTCTCCCAATAAAGGATATTCTGGAAAAGTACAATATAGACTCGAAGCAAGTTTTCAAAGTATACCAGGTTACCCATTTACTAGTGCTGGTGGGGACCAATTTTCGGGTAGAGGCGTGTGGATGGGAGTTGGTTTGAGTCATTAGCTCAAAATTGTATGGGAGCTCGTATATTTCTAGGGTATATAAGGTACCCTGACCAAGTTCTTGTCGACATCGATTTCAAGCCCAGGTATTGGACTAGATGTTTGGGGAACAGGAGCGGGATTGGGAGACTGTTTGGAGTCACATGTATAAATACGTTAAACAAGATAGATTGAGGGTGATGCAGTTTTATTTCTTGAATAACCTTTTTGGATCCTTCAAACTACATAAAGTGGGAAGTAGATCTGACCAAAGTGTTTCGGTGCCATCAGGCATCTGGAGATTTGTATCACATCTTTTGGGAATGTCCACTGATAAAGCGGTTGTGGACACAGATTAAACAGAGGGCAGATCCATTGCTGGGTATTGATCAATATTTCACTCCGGATATATGTTTGATAGGAGATTATTCTGGCATCACAGTCAAAGAGCGTAGATTTTACATGGCTCTGATCTCCGGTTCGCTTAAAAAGGTAGTCTTGCGATACTGGATGACAGACTCTCTAATTACGTACACGGAATGGTTACAAGATATGTTGTTTAATTTAAACATGGAAAAATTAGGAGCGGGAAGGGATAATTGGTTTCATATATATGAGAGGACTTGGAGTCGTTTTCAGGCGTTATACCTTCCCCAGGGGTAGTCAGTGGTAGTTAAGTAGTGTAGAGAGGATGGTGGGTGAGCGGATCTTCCTAGAGGGTTGGTAGTATAGCAAAGGGTGGTAAGGTTGGGGGGGAGGGAGGCCTTCTTTGGGGGAGATGGGGAAGGGGGGGAGGTTTTCGGGTATTTGACTCATTTTAGGTCATCTGTTGCGAAGATATAAAATGTTCTCTTTACTATGTACTGTATTTATGATATGTGTTCTGTTGCAATAAAATTTAAATTTCAAAAAAAAAAAGAGTGGTGTTCTGATACCTTTGTGCAGGATCACGGAGAATCATATATACATTGCATTAGCTAAATGAAAGGGACTGGGAATCTCAGCCGTCCCAGCACACTGTACAGGAACAGCCAGGAGACTTGGCTGAATGCCTTCTTGGCACTGAACCTTAACAGTATGGATGGGGATTTCAACCATTGCATCTCATGCATGATATGTAATGTGTACTGTCTGATTATTAGCTGTTGTCCTCGAACAGACAAAGTCCATCTGGTCAGGCCAATAAGTAGGGGGAGTAGTTTGTCTATTCTATGGGTTAAAAGGAACATGAAAAAGAAGCAAAATGCAAAGGTTTCTTATCAGGCTTTAATATCACAGAGATTGCTGCACTGGACCACATTGTGCGGGGGGGGGCTGCCATCACCTCACTTATGACTCAGAGTAAGACAGGGAGTGACTGTTTCTTTGTAACTGTAGCATTCTACCCCATAGCAATCCAGGCCAGAGGTCTTCATTGTTTTGGAGCCTCATATTACTGTGTTCACCTCCTCTGAAAAGACTGAGGCCATATTGTATGTTGTGCTGCCAATTCTCGTGGGAGGTTTGGAAGGGCCAAGAAGGACAGGAAGGTTTTGATAGGGGTAGCATTGTGTTCTGAGGTGTAAAGAAACTGGTAGTAAGAACAGAAAGCATGGAATGCATCATGCAGCTCTGTCAGTTTAAGCACCCGTAGATGTGAGTAGCAAAGCAGGGATTGTGGCCGCTTGCTGCTGTTTGCATAGTTGGTAGGCCAGCAATTGAGATGCTCATGTGCCTACTTCATAGTAGCATTGCCTTGGAAAGGTCAATGCAATTTTTATATTGTCTTTCGCATGCACAAGAAACATGCTGCGGTAACTTTAGAATAGCAGGTTTTGGAGATGCGGTCCTGTTGTGGCCAGTGGCACCACTGCTTTTTGGGGCTGGGCTCCGTGGCACAAATTAGATTGCACGCTGTCCATGACAACAGTGCAAAAGCATGCCACCAACTTAAAATGTTTTAGCTGCTGCAATGAGGGAGCTCCACCTCATTGCAGGTGTGCCTTTCCTGGTGTAACAGTTCAATCAGATATGGTGGGGGCTGTGCCATCTGCCTCTCACAGTCCCCAGAAAAGCCAACATCAGGGGTGCCCAATCCTCCTGTTGGCATCATCATGCCCCCCTCCTGAATTCATTTGCTGACGGGTAGCCCAATCCTCATTGGCATCATGTCCCATGCCAGTTGTTTGCCAGGGGGAGTGCCCAATCCCCCTCAGCATCATCCCCCTAACACCTTTTATTTGCCGACAGGGTGCCCAATCCTCATCGGCTTCAGTCCCCCCACCCCAAAACGTGCAAGTGGCTTGCTGGGAGTCACCTCAGCATGCTAAAAGTACCTGTTGAAAGAAAAAACCTTCCTGCAGTGTTTATTATTTTTTTTTTAACCCTGTAAAGTAGAAAACGGTCCCTCGTCGTCTGCGGCCCCTTCCCCCAACCCACGCCCACCCACTGTCTACCCCACCTTCCCATCCCCTCACCCCATACTTACCTCCGAGCGCAGCGCAATGATCTTTGGTGGACGGGAACACATCTACACTCTTCAAAGCCAACTGCGAACTGAAGAAATGCCAGTAAGCTGTATAATGACATAAATAGTTTTTTTCCAACTTTGGTGCATATCTCTGGCATTTTGAGGAATTTTGGGAATCTTGGCACCAAATTTTCAACAGGCGGTTATTGGGACCCTTTCTCATGAATTCAGTCACTGTCATGGCGTTATTCAGTCCTGAAAGGTGATTTCGTGGTCACTGCGCAAAATCACCTTTTGGTACTGATTAACAAAACAACAGTAGCACTGTTCATGAGGGGGGCTCTCAAAAAGCCTATGTTGCAAATTTGGTGAAAAAAAAAAGACTGTTTTACAAGCGTACATTGCGCAGTTTCCACGCATGCTCGTAACTTCACAAATCTGTAATATTTTCACTCCAGATTTTCAACATTGGCATTTTTCCACACCTCGTTATGAACAGTAGAGCTGTCATTTTTCACATCCTGTCTGAAATGTGTTTTTGCACTTAAGGCACAGAATAGCGAGGTCGCTGTAGGAAATCAGTGTTCAGGACAGATTAAGAAAATCACAATGACCCTGTTCATGAGCAGAGGTCCTAAAAGGCCTATGTTGAACATTTGGTGATGAAAGTCCATTAAATGACCGTGCTATGAGCGTGTGTTATGCAGTTTCCACGCACCCTCTCAACTTCATAAATTTGTAATATTTTCACTCCAGATTTTCAACATTGGCATTTTTTCACCCATTTTTTCACACGACTGGGACCTGAACCTGGAGGGTTACACTATGTTCAGGAAGGACAGTGGGGAGGGAGGGAAGGGGAGGAGGGGTAGCAATGATAGTCAAAAACTGCATTGGCATAGGGGGAGTAGAGGAGGCAGAGGGAACCGTGGAGGCGATTTGGGTCACCTTGATAACAAGGGGGGGCAAGAGAGTAAAAATAGGAGTGGTGTATAGACCCCCTGCACTGGCGGAGGAGCTGGAGGAGAGTCTGGTGGCAGATGTTGGGAAACACTGCAGATTGGGCAGGGGAAGGGTGGTGGTGTTGGGGGACTTAAACATGCCAGGAACAGACAGGGAGACTATGACATCCTCAGTGACCAGGGAACAGAGGTTGTTGGAAGTCTTTCAAGATGCGTTCCTTACTCAGCAGGTGGGGGAACCATCCAGGGAGGTGCGGGTACTGGATGTGGTCCTGGCAGACAGTGACCAGATTGGGGGCCTGGAGGTAAGGGACCCATTGGCGGGGAGTGACCATGCCACGGTCTGGTTCTGCCTGGACCTAGGAGGGGTAGAAGGCTGCACAAAGATGGAGGTAACTGACTTCAGGGGAGCGGATTTTAAGGAAATGGGAAGGATCCTTAAGGAGCATTTGGATGGGATTGGGTCAGACATGGACGCTGATAGTAGGTGGGAAATCATCAGGAGAGGGGTGCAGGATGCTACCAGCACCTGTGCAAGAGTAAGACGAAAATGCGGTAGGGCCCGAAAACCCTGCTGGTGGACCAGGGAGATCCAGGAGGTGGTGCGGGGAAAGAAGGCAGCCTATAGGCAATTCAAGTGCTCAAGGAGTGAAAGGGATTGAGGGGAGCATGAGCTGATGGCTAGAAGGGCCACTAGGGTGGCGAGGACGGCTAAGGCAAGGAAGGAGCAGAACCTGGTCAGGGAAATTAGGAGAGGGAACAAGGGGTTCTTTAGATACATTGGGGAAAAACGAAGGGTGAAGGGGCAGATTAGCAGGATTAAAACAGGGGAGAGATGGGCACAAGACCCGGGTGAGCAGGCTGAGGTACTAAATGAGTACTTCACCTCAGTTTTCACCGAGGAAAATTGGGATGCTGCATCATACATGGAAGGAGACAGTGATACTGAGGAGGGGCCCTTACCGATTGGTGGGTCTGGGGAGAGGGGGAGGCATCACTGGCAGGAGGGGGGGAAGGCTAAGCGGGAGAAGAGGTAGCGGAAGTGGAAATCATAGCAGAGAGAGTGAGGGAAGCCCTCAGGTCCCTTAAAATGGAGAAAGCACCGGGGTCAGATAAATTACATCCCAGAGTGCTGAAGAAACTTGCGGATGTCCTGGCAAAACCCTTGGCGGAGCTTTTCACCATCTCACTGAGGACAGGGTGGGTGCCCCAGGACTGGAAGGTGGTGCAAATAGTGCCTATCCACAAGGGGGGAATCAAGGAAGGTGGCAGGGAACTACAGGCCTGTCAGCCTGTCATTGGTGGTGGGCAAGGTGATGGAGGGCATTGTCAAGGAGAGGCTGGGGGGGACCTGGAAAAGTCAGGGTGCCTGGACGATAGACAGCATGGATTCATCCCTGGGAAATTGTGTCAGACAAACCTTGTGGAATTCTATGACTGGGTGACTAGTGCCTTTGACCTGGGTAGACCAGTGGACGTCCTCTTTCTAGACTTCAGCAAGGCATTTGACTCTGTTCCTCACAGGGGCCTGTTGGATAAGCTGGGAGAAATGGGAGTGGGGAACCAGATGATCAGATGGATAGGCAATTGGCTCCAGGACTGGACCCAGAGTGTCGTAGTTGGCGGGGTTGTCTCATCCCCAAGGAGGGTCATTAGTGGGGTCCCACAGGGATCAGTCCTTGGGCCCCTCCTGTTCCACGCCTACATCTCTGACATAAGGACAGGTTTCAGGAGTGAGATGAGTCTCTTTGCGGATGACTCAAAACTGGGGGCGGTGGTGGATGAGGAGGAAGGGAGGGTGGCCCTACAGGGGGACCTGGTGGCTCTGGAAAGATGGTCTAGAAAGTGGAAGCTGAGGTTCAATGCAGGAAAATGCAAGGTACTGCACCTGGGGGCCGGAAACCCAGGCCAAGTGTACACCCGGGGGGGGGAATGCTACAGGTCTCGATGGCTGAGGGGACCTGGGGTGGTGGTGGATGTCAAGATGAACAACTCTGAGACTTGTAGGAGGGCAGCAGCCAAGGCCAACAGGATGCTGGGATATATGCAGCTGAGGATCACCTCCAGAAGGAGGAAGTGATACTCCCTCTGTATAACTGCTTGGTGAGGCTGCACCTCGAGTACTCGATGCAGTTTGGAGCCCACACTTAAAGAGGGACATTAAACTCCTGGAGAGGGTCCAGAGGAGGGCAACCAAAATGATTTGGGGCTTGGAGGACAGGACCTATGAGGAGGGCTCGAAGAGCTAAATATGTACACATTGGAAGAGAGAGAAGGGACGGAGGGACATGATAGAGTCTTCAGGTACATGAAGGGGTAAATAGGGGAGGAACAGTCAGGTGCTTTGAAGGAAGGAGGAGGGGGCCACTAGGGGCATGGGTGGAAGCTGGAGGGGAAGATTCAGGGAGAAAGGAGGAGGTGCTACTTCACTGAGAGGGTGGTGGAGCCATGGAATGCCTCCTAGGGGGCTGGTGGAGGCAGAGATGGTGGAGGGTTCAAGAGGGGTGGGACAGGTACAGGGAAGGATTCTGGAAGCAAAATCAATGCAGCGAGAATATCCAGAACTGGGAAGGGAGAAGCCAGAGAAGGCGAGAGGGGCAGCAAGGTCAGCTCCCAGGGTGGGGGCTGACCAAATGAGCAGACACAAAAGACCGTTAGGTCTATTCTGCTGGCATTTTAGTATGTTAGTAACAGTACAGCTGTAATTTTTCACAACCTGGCCGAACTGTGTTTTCGCACTTCCCGCGCAGAATAGCACGGTCGCTGTGGGAAATCAGTGTTTGGGACAGATTAAGAAAATCACAGTGACTCTGTTCATGAGCAGAGGTCCTAAAATGTCTATGTTGAAAATTAGGTGACAAAGATCCATAAAATGACTGTGTCACAAGCGTGCATTGTGTAGTTTCCACTTTGATAATTTTTAATATTTTTACTCCAGATTTTCACCATTGCCATTTTTTCACTCCTCCTTATGTACAGTACAGCTTTCAATTTCCACATCCTACCCAAACTGTGTTTTCACACATCTGGCACGCAGTGGCGCAGTTGCTGTAGGAAAACAATGTTCAGAACAGAGTACGAAAATCACAGTAACACTGTTTATGAGCAGAGGTCCCAAAATGCCTATGTTGAAAATCTGGTGAAAAAATTACATAAAATGACTATGTTACAAGCGTGCATTGCGCACTGTCGATGCACAGTCGTAACTTCAAGAATTTGTAATATTTTCATTCCAGATTTTCAACATTGTCATTTTTGCACACCTTCTTATGAACAGTACAGCTGTCATTTGTCACATCCTGCCCAAAATGTAGTTTCGCACATGTGATGTACAATTGCGCGGTTGCTGTGGGAAATCAATGTTCAGGGCAGATTAAGATAATCATAGTGCCACTGTTCATGAGCAGAGGTCCCAAAAATGGCTATTTTAAAAATTTGGTGAAATAATTCCACTAAATAACAGTGCTACGAGCGTGCGATGTGCAGTTTTCACACACGCTCATAACTTCAAGAAAGTTTAATATTTTCACTCCAGATTTTCAACATTGCTATCTCTTCACACCTCCTTATCAATGGTGCAGCTGACATTTTAATGTGGTGCAGAATGGCATGGTCACTGTGGGAAATCAGTGTTCGAGACAGATTAACAAAATCACAGGGACACTGTTCATGAGCAGAGGTCCCAAATGCTTTCATAAGGTGGGGTCACAAAAATGCCATGTTTTAAAATTTGGAGTGCAAATGCCAACACACACCCAGGGTGTTATGGTTTCTAACCATTACAACCCACCCTGTACAGACTAACAGGCATCAGGGGTGTGTCTTTGGATTGTCTGCTGTACTGCTCATGCCATTGGTCCTTCACCTCCACCCTGCAGCTACTGACAGGCATCAAAGTGTGCCTTGGACTCTTCAGCCCCAAAGTTCAACCCATTTTCCTATGCTGCATGCATCTCAATGTACATACTTATGTAATGGGGTGAGCATAAGGCCAGACAACCCCAAGGCACAACGCGACACTTGTCAGACTATGCAGGGTAGGGTGAGGTGAAATAGCATGAACGTTATGGCCAGCGAACCAAATGCATACCCCAGTGCCTGTCACTCTCTGCATGGTGGGGTGGGGTTGACGTCGGTTCTATACTTCACTGCTATTCCTATTATGCATCTCTCTTAACTCCGGCACTACCAATGCCAACACTAGCAAGGCAACATTCAGCATTGACAAATGCTTGTTGTTTGATGGAGACACAGTGCATCGAGGTCTGCCTTCACTTGCTTCAGTTGTGTGGCCACAGATGTATCCCCCTGCAGATGTGCCATCTGCAGGAAATAAAGTGTTTCCTCCGGTCACTGCTGGCACTCCCCATGCAGCTTTGTCTGGGCAGAGTCACAGTGCTTCTTAATGCTGCCAAAACCCTATCTTTATCCATGTGTACCCCTCAAGCACTGATCCTGGTGAGTAGTACCACGAGCACATCCCCAATAGTGTATACTTCACCACCCCATGATAGTTGCTGCCAGTGACCTGTAACATTTGTAAATCCCTGTTGAAATATGGTGAACCCCTCTCCCAATCGCTGTCCCCTTGAATGTCCAATAGACCCCCTCCAGTCCTTCCTACACAGAACCCTCCACCACACATACTCTCATACCCACTTACTAACACTGCTATAAGACATGAGAAATGGTGACTGGCACAGCCTTTCTGTTTACAGCCAGCTGAGGTGGTGATCTGAATGATTGAGAGTGACAAGACCAAAGGATTGGTGCTCCTTCCTAAGCTGGAAGGGGTGTGACTACCAGAGTCGAAGAGACTTGGCAGTCACCCTGGCCTTTCATAGGAAATTATACTAGCAGATGAGAAGTCAGAGAATTTCAACCAAGGCTGTCACTACAATAATCAGGTCCTGGGTTGCAGTGACATCATGAAAATTCTCCTGTTGCAAAAGGAAAGGGATAAAGGTGGACTAGGGATCATTCAGATATCAGATTGCAAAACTTATCAGCCTGGCCAGAGGTAAGAAAATGCACAGGAATAAAACCTTTCTCTTCTAAAACATCATTCTTCTCTCTCTGTTTAATTTAGTGGGGGAAGAGGGTGAAGGTACAGTAGATAAGAAGCTAACACAGAAAACTACCTGTGCTGATCATCAGACTAAATTAGTCAGTGCAGATACAGTTATGTTTTTGTCCAGACCACCATACTTAATGAGGTTGTCAGAGTAATAGATTGCCCAAGGCTGACTGTCTGTTCCTGGCTGGGAGGGCCCCATGACTGGACTTTGCTCCCAAGGAAGAATCCTCCCCAGACTCAAGCAGCTTAGCACCATGGTGAACATGAAAAAACTCCACATATTACGTATCTGAACTGTGGAAAAAACTGCTGAAACTCATCCGTACCATTCTAGATAGCAAAGACAACATATCCTTTTGAATCCTCATAGAACAATTCCTCTAAGGGCACCAGATAAAATCAGAGACCAAGACAAAACCTAGATGCAAAGCTCAGGTATACTAACTGACCAAAGGTAAGAACAGTAGCATTCCTAGCTTGGAACATGTGAGAAGGGCCAGGAAAAAAGTCAGGACCAAACACCCTAGCAGCCACAGGGGAGGGAGTAAAATAATGACTCTTACTATTTATTTTTATTTTGTTTACCAGGTAAATTACACTGGGATACATGATCCTGTTTGCAGGGATGACCTGGGCTCAAAAGGCACAAGACAACCTACAATACAATCTAAAACACATAAAAACAAGAGAAAAAAATCAGATACAAGAAATATACTAAGGCAGTATTCTACCACAATTCAACAGCATGTACATTTATATTTGAAATATTAGTGCTCAGACAATCATTGTTTGAACAATGAAAACGTTGGCAGTATCCTAATATCACTTGGAAGTGCATTCTGTGTAATTCAGGGCACTAATTGTGTAATCCCTTTGGCCCCTCACTGTTTTTGTTTTTTGTTTAGTTAGTAAAATGTTTTCAAGTGATCCAAAATTGGATTTTACTACCAGTAACTCAGCCAAGCCATATGGAGTATTTGTAGTCAGCAGTATATACGTTTACAAACATATTTCACATTCCTGCTAAGCTAGTTTAGTAACCCTGTAAACCTCCTCTCCACCTCTGTGTGTCACAAAAGGTTAAAGAGCAGTAACAGTGTTCACTGCAGCTCCTGAAGCAGATTTAAAAACAAGCATTTGTCAATGCCGAATGTTGTCTCACTGGCATTGGCATTGGTAGTGCAGGAGTTAGAGATGCATAATTGGAATGGCAGTGAAGTATTGAACTGATGCCAACCTCATCCCCACCCTGCAGAGACTGACAGGCATTGGGATGTGCCTTTGTGTTGTCAGCTATAACGCTCATGCCATTTTACCTCACCCTACTCTGTAGACACTGACAAGTCTCATGGTGTGCTTTGGGGTCTTTGAAACATAGAAACATAGAATTTGACATCAGATAAGGACCACTTAGCCCACCCAGTCTGCCCATTTTCCTACCTAACAGATAAGCTGCAGATCCTAGTTAACCAACAGCTTACTTCCTCCTACCCCCCCACTAGGACTGCCTTATGTCTGTCCCATGCATTCTTGAATTCCCCCACTGTTCTTGACTCCACGACCTCCTCAGGAAGGCTGTTCCATGCATCCACAACCCTTTCCATGAAAAAAATACTTCCTCACATTACCTCTGAGCCGTCCCCCCTCTATCTTCAAATTGTTCCCCCTTGTTCTTGCACATCCCTTTTTCTGAAAGATGCTACCCTCTTGGACTTTTTTGATTCCCTTGAGGTCCTTGACAGTTTCTATCATGTCCCCTCTCTCCCTTCTTTCCTCAAGAGTATACATATTAAGCTTCTTTAGTCTTTCTTCGTATGTCTTCTGGTGCAGACCCTGCACCATTTTGGTTGCCCTCCTCTGGACAGCCTCCACTCTGTCTATGTCTTTGCGGAGATGGGGTCTCCAGAACTGCACACAGTACTCCAGATGGGGTCTCACCAACTGTCTGTACACAGGGATAACAACTTTCTGTTTTCTACTATTGATGCCTCTCCCTATGCATCCCAGTATCCCCCAGCCTTCCTTACTGCCTTCTTACATTGCTTGCCCACCTTTGGGTCATGTGATATAATTACCCCCAGGTCCCTTTCCATTTTTACTGTTGTCAGTATCTCACCCCCCATTGTGTACTCTTCCCCTGGGTTTTTGTTTCCCAGGTGCATTACTCTGCACTTCTTTGCACTGAATCTGAGCTGCCATACATTTGACCATTCCTCCAGCCTTGCCAAGTCCCTTCTCATCCTTTCCGCTCCATCTTGTGTATCAACCCTGTTGCAGATCTTTGTGTCGTCTGCAAAGAGACATACTTTTCCTTCCAGTTCCTCTGCAATGTCACTTATAAAGACTTTAAAAAGGACCAGTCCCAGTACTGAACCCTGCGGTACCCCGCTAGTAGCCCTCCTTTCTTCACCGTGGACTCCATTTACCACTACCCTTTGCGTCCTGTTGTCTAGCCAATTTTTTATCCAGGCTACCATCTTGGGGTCCACTCCAAGGCTGGCTAACTTGTGTATTAATCTTTTGTGTGGGACTGTATCAAATGCCTTGCTAAAATTTTGGTAGGCCATGTCCACAGCCCCTCCCTGGTCTACTACTTTGGTCACCCAGTCAAATAAATCTATTAGATTCATCTGACATGACCTTCCCATCATGAATCCATGCTGCCTTGGGTCCTGTGCCCCACTGGCCTCTAGGTACTCAACAATTCCTTCCTTCAGAAGTGATTTAATCATTTTCCCTACCACTGAGGTCAAACTAACTGGTCTGTAGTTTCCTGCCTCTGTCCTGCTCCCACTTTTGTGAAGAGGAATCACATCCACCCTCCTCCAGTCCTCAGGTACCACCCCATCCTCCCATGAGTTGTTAAAGAGAGTAGTCAGCGGTGTCACTAGTTCTACCCTTAGTTCTTTTAGAATTCTTGGGTGAATTCCATCAGGCCCCATTGCTTTGTCCACCTTCAATTTTATTTGTTCTTTCAGAACCCTTTCTTCTGTAAATGGACTGGTATCGACCCCCATCTTCAGAGTGTTTCTCTTGTTTGGTTTAGGTCCCTTCCCCCCTTTCTTTGAGAATACTGAGCAGAAATCTTCTTTCAGTATCCCTGGTTTTTCACTGTCACCCTCTACCCACAGTCCCTCCCCTTTGTTAAGCCTCAGTATCCCTCCTTTGGTCTTTCTTCGCTCCCAAATGTACCTATAAAAGGTCTTATCCCCCTTCTTAACAGAGTTTTTGGGCCCAATACTTATCCCATTCCATAAGAAAATACACTGAGACAGGTGCAGCATAGGAGAATGGGGTAAACTTTAGGGCTGAACATGCCAAGGCACACCTCGATGCCTGTCACTGGCTGCAGGGTGGGGGTGGAACAGTGTAAGCATTATAGACAGTGATCCCAAGTCACACCCCTGAAGCCTGTCAGTCTATACGGGGGAGGGGTGTTACATTTGGAAACCCTAACATCGTAGGCATTTGTTGGTATTTGCACTCCACATTTTCAACATAAGCTTTTTGTGACCCCACCTCATGAAGAGCGGCCCAATCAATTTGTTAGCTGAAAGGTGGTTTTGCACAGCAGCTATGCCATTTGGTGACACAGGGAGGAAAACACATTTTGGGCAGGATGTGAAAAATTACAACTGTATTGTTCATGAGGAGGTGCAAAAAAATGGCAACGTTGAAAATCTGGAGTGAAAATATGAAAAACTGGTGAAGTCAAGAGCATGCATAAGAACTGCCCAACACACGTCCATACCCCAATTATGTTTGGGATTTTTTTAGCCACATTTTCAACATAGGCATTTTGGGACCTCCCTTCATGAGCAGTGGTGCTGTGATTTTGTTAATCTGTCCCAAAAGTTGATTTCCCACAAGTGCGGAAACACATTTTGGGCAGGCTGTGAAAAGTGACAGCTGTACTGTTCATAAGGAGGTGTGAAAAAATGCCAGTGTTGAAAATCTGGCATGAAAATATTGAAAATTTGTGAAGTTACAAGGGTGCATGGAAACTGTGCAACGGACGCTTGTAACACAGTCATTTCTTGGACTTTCGTCACCAAATTTTCAACATAGGCATTTTAGGACCTCTGCTCATGAACAGTGTCACCGTCATTTTCTCAAACTGTCCCAAAAACTGATTTTGCAGAGCGACCACGCTATTCTGCGCTGGACATGTGAAAACACATTGCAGTCAGGATATGTAAAATGACAGCTGTACTGTTCATAAGGAGGTGTAGAAAAATGCCAATTTTGAAAATCTGGAGTGAAAATATTACAAATTCATGAAGCTACGAGTGTGCATGGAAACTGCACAATGCACGCTCGTAAAACAGTAATTTTTTTGGATTTTTTTCACTAAATTTGCAACATAGCCTTTCTGAGAGCTTTCCTCATGAACAGTGGCACTGTCATTTCATTAATCGGTCCCGAAAGGTGATTCTGTGCAGTGACCTCGAAATCACCTTTCGGGACCAAATAATGCCATGACAGGGACTGAAATCATGAGGAAGGGTCCCAAGAACCCCATGTTGAAAATGTGGTGCCAAAATTCCCAAAAGTGCCCTAGATATGCACCAAAGTTGAAAAACCCCTATTTATGCCATTATTCAGCTTACCGGCATTTCTTAGTAGTAGTAGTAGTAGTAAAAACCTTTATTTTTATACAGGGAAGTTGTTGATATTTTACATCATTAGGACATAGTCCTATTTACAAGATGCTCCTGTTATTTAGAATTAAAATAATTAAGACCTAGTACAATAACAACATTAAGACAACAAAATATACTAGAAAAACCATTCATAACAATACAGACAAATTAATACAAGAGATCGTATAACAATAATACACTTAATCAACTAACACTAATTATACATATATTGCACTTCACTTTTCTAGGTATAGTTTAAAGGTTCCCTAATTCCTAGCCATAACATTCACACCTTGCTCTTAATTCTAACTTCAAACTTATTGAGAATGATTTCACATCTTTGAATTGTTTTATTTGTTACTGATTTAAGAGCATTCCATATCCTGTCTACAATCACTGGGAAACGCAAATTGCTGTATGTATTTTTAAGTTTTGGGAAAACAAAATTTCTTAAATTTATGTCTTGTAGATTATGAGCATGCATTTTCACTTCCAATTTGTCACAAAGGTACTTAGGCTGTTTCTGATTTAACGCTCTATAGATCTGGGTTGCCCAGGCAATTTGCCTTTTACTCTCCTGCAGGGGCCATCCTAGTTCCTCAAATAGCTCACAATGATGAATATTATACTCCTTTCTTGTTACAAATCTAGCCATTCTATTGTACATGTTATCGACTTTTTGTAAGAGGCTTTTTGTTGCCAGGCCATATACATGGTTGCCATATTCTAATACTGGGAGAAGAAGTTGATTTATTACAGTTTCCCTCATTGTTTTTAATTCATGCAGATGCTAGTCTATCTAAATGCTCCCAACCTTTTATTGACCTTTGATACTGTATCTAGTATATGCTTATCAAATTTTAAAGCATCATCGATTCATACCCCCAGGTATCTGTATTTCGATACCTGTGCTAATACTTCATTTTGTGTTGTTTTTATAGTTAGTTTGTTTACTTTTGCCCAAAATTTGGTGGCTTTTACGAAAAACCATAAGTTTTGTTTTTTTAGTGTTAACTATTAATCCCAATTCGGTCAACCATGTACAGAACCTGGCAAAATCTGCCTGCAAGTTTATTTCCAATTCTCCGCGTGTACTTCCACTTGCAATTAAAAGGATATCATCTGCATAAAGACTTATATTCGGATATTTTATAATATCTACTAATTTATTTATATAATTCAGGAACAATGTTGGCCCCAAAATGGAGCCTTGTGGCACTCCTCTCTGCACAAGTACTTTATCAGGTAACACCCCGTTTAAACCTACTTGCTGTGTTCTATTTATTAGATAGGATATAAACCAATTTATGTGATTCCTCATCTAGACCAGTCTCTGTAAGCCGTTCCCCCAAAAGCTCATGAGACACTGTATCAAAGGCTTTTGATAAATCCACAAACACCGCGCCCACCAACAGGTCATTTTCCATCTTTGAAGCTATATTATCTACCATGTCGGTGAGCGCGGTGCCCGTGGAAAAGCCATTGCGAAAGCCAGATTGATATTTTGTTAACAAAGAATATTTTTCCAAATAATCAATAAGCTGTACCTGTACCAGTCTATCTATGTATCCCCTCATCTTTATATATGAGAACAATCTTTGCATTCTTCCAATTTTTAGGAAAAATTCCTTCGGTTAAGCTCCAGTTAAATATTTTGGTTAATACCGGGGGAATTACCTGTACAGCATCCTTAAGGAAACAGTTTTCAATTAAATCTAACCCAAAAGCTTTTTTGGATTTTAACTTTCTAATCTCATCTTTTACCTGTCTACAAGTAATAATTTTGAATCTAAATATTGGTATGTCCGTATTTTCCATCCCCTTAACATTGTTTTGGGGTATTATATTACAAAAGTCTAAATCAGGTAAGCTTACAAAATAGTCATTCAAGATGTTTGCTGACTGCTTGGTGGACTGGAGAATGCCCTTACTTAACATATGAACAGGGGGGTCTTGAGCCTGTGGTGATTCAAAGGATTTTATCAAGGACCAACATTTTTTACTATCTGTGGTTTGTTTCGACTTCTCTTCATAGTATTTATGTTTTTGCTTTTTTATTTGAAATTTCAGATAATTTCTAGCTTTCTTGTACATATCCCAATCCTCAGTTTTTAATGTCTTCCCAGCATTTTTCCATAACCTATCTTTTACACATATTAATTTCTTTAGTTTTTCTGTTATCCAGGGAATGTGAGACTTTCTTTGCATACATGTTCCGTAAGGATCCAGTTCATTACATATATCCAGAAACCATTTAGAGAATTCCTGAGCTGCTAAGTCCACAGACAGTATTAAGAATAATCTATCCTACCTGACTGTAGTTAGTCTAGCAACAAATGTTTCTTCAGTTCACAGTTGGCTTTGAAGAGTGCAGACATATTCCTAGTCCACCGAAGATCGTCGCTCCGGTCTCCGGAGGTAAGTATGGGGTGAGGGGGGGTGTGAGGAGGCATGGTGCATAGAGGGTGGGCGTGGGTTGGGAGGGAGCAGAACAGACTGTGAGGGACCGTTTCTTCTTTTACAGGGAAACAACAAAAAGAAACCATCATGGGACCTTTTTTTTTTTAACAGGGGCATTTGGCATGCCGAGATGGCTCCCGGTGTGCCACCTGAGTGTTGGGGAGGGCTAGCCAACGGGGGATTGGGCACCCCTGTTGGTACATAATGAAGGGGGGGCAAGAGCCGAGGGGACTGGACACCCCCCTCAGCACAGAACAAATGGGGGAGTCATTATACTGATGGGGAGTGGGCTCCCGCGTGGGCACATGATCTGAGTGACGGCATGCTGACAGGGGAATTGGGCACCCCTGAAGTTGGCTCTCCATGCAGCGGCAGTCAGTGCTGCCATGTTTTGTTGAAGTGCTTCACCAGGAAATTCACGTAGGGAGGGCGTGTTTTGGTGCCGCTGCATGATGAGCTTGGCTGTCATTGCAGTGGACCTTTTGTTTGATGTGCTCACAACATTATGTATTCCTGGTGTTACGCCTGCATGCTGGCTTATTGGGGAATGAGGGATACACCTACTGATGCATGCCCTGCATTGGCTGAACAGTGACTGTGCCTCCAAATCTGCCACTAATGCAACATGTTGGCTGGCATGCAAGCATGAGCCAACATAATAAGGTTCCCTGGCCCAAGGAGTTCAGGGGAAGTATATGGAGGTAATCAACCAGGAAACCCTGAAAAGAGTAGGACTGCTCACAAAGCACTGATGGTCATAAGAAAAAAATCACAAACAAAGCAGCACAAGTGCACATATTTATAAAACAAGCAGGTAGCATATCACAAGAGAGGGAATAAATGGAGAACTGGAATGGGTAGAAGTGGGACTTGAATGGAAGCAGAAAACCAGAAAAAAAAACAACACAGGGTTGATTCCCTCAGATCCTATACTGATACTTCTGGGTCAGAGGAGAAGATGCGGGACATTGACCTTCATTTGATGGTCCATGCTGGTTTGACCTGGATATCTCTGTGCCTGAACTGTGTCCCCATGAGAATAGGGAAGCAGAGTGAAACCATTGCTTGAAATTGAAAAATTTGGTTTCCATGGGCCGAAGTGAAAATCAAGTACCAAAACAGGCCTAGGGCATGGATCTGCGGCCAGAGCAAGAATAGGGAGAGATCCACAGCTGAAGCTGCTCCCCAGGATTAGAATCACGGTGGTCTCCACCTGATCTGCCAGATTGGGCCAGGTCTGGCAAAGACCATTGTCGATGAGCCTTGATACAGCTGACAAAATGGACTGGCTCCCTTTTTTCCCCTGTCACAGAGTAGGTCTGCCCTTTGCCCTCCCTCTCACTTTTCAGGACCCAGAGGAGGCTTTGTCAGGAGCTATTTGAGATACACGGGATAACAATTATTAAGATGGAATACCAAACTTGGGGTTTAGGTATTCTGCCTCCCACACCAGATTATTTTCTTAATTTCTACCCCTGCAAGTTATGTCTTTTAGGGGTTGGTCCTTAAGACTAAAGGGCAGGGAGACCTGCAAACTTGCAGTCAGCCCTTAATTGCACAGTTGGGGGTAGCTGCAGCTTAGCAGCAGAATAGAAAGAGCATCCCTTAGTGCAAGGTTGACTGGAATCTGTAGGGAGTAAGAAGTAAACCCTGCAGAACACAGAAGTGAAGTGGAGCTCTGAAAGGAACTGTAACTGATGCACAGGAAGGGGGTGAACCCTGCAAGCCAAGGACAGGTGGATTGGGGAAGTCTGCCTGAATACCTGCTGGAAAACAGAGACAGCTGACAGAAGCTCTGAGTGTGGCCTACTAGACAAAAATGTAGAGGCTGGTGCTGGATTTGCAGTGTTAGAAGGAAGACATGGCATGGAATCCACACAAGTAAAAATTTGGAAACCTGTTGGGTTCCTGATCACGTTCACCTTTCAGCTCAGGAAGCGATAGGAGGCCAACTGTATAAAGAGGCTCACTGCTCCAGGTTTGGTGGAGTTGAAAAAGAGGTATATACCCCTTGTTGAAAAGCATCATAGAGTAGGAGTAAGGGAGCAACCACCCTCATAGATAGGGGCATGGTCTCCATCTGGCTGCCATTGGCAGTGTCACCAGGGTCTGGCACCAGGATCCCTGGGCCCGGATATCTGGAGCAGCATGCCCAAGGCAGTCCACTTTATTTGCCCCACTAGCCAACCAGCCATCATGCTACAGCCTTAGCTGGCCACAAAAACATACATCTTTCTACAAATCAAGCAGTTGCCTGGTAGGCCTTGCAACTTACACCTAGCCCACCAGCATGTAGTGTGTTGAACCTGTGAACCACAATTCTTATAACAGCCTGCCATTTAAATAACTTTAGCAGCACCTGAAAGAGAAAGAGAGAGAGCACCACAGATCTGTGTTTATGTGAAGTCACTCATATTTTGGCTCCACTGGGTGGGTGCTGGTATTCAGGCATGTGGCTGAGCATTAACCATCAATTTCATGAAAGTGACTAAGTACAAATGGATATACTTCATTTAAATACATTTTTTGGGACTCTGAGACCCAGGACTATGCTTGCGAGAGCTGCCTTTGAAGATCTCAGAAGCTGGCCTTAATCAGGAATTTGTTTTTAACTTTGTTTGTGCCTGTTGGGTTCAGGAGGAGATGTATCCCCTCTTTCTGCACCTGGACCTACCACCCAGCATACCCCACCAAGATTGTCCAGTCAGGGAGGCCCACTGCTTGCCCCTGCAGTGGAGCCCCCTGAAGGCAGAGTCCGAGATCCACCTGAGGACCCAACTTAGGCTTATACCTGGGGCATCATTTGAGTAGCGGTCCAGGGGCATCACTATGCTGCCAGCCCCAAAGGATTTTCCTTACTGGTTTCCCCGTGGAGTCCCAGACATGCAATATCATCAGTGTGGGAGGTACATGCTCCCACACACATCCTGCAGACATCCGCTGTCACCTCCACCCATATGTGTGTGGTCCTGGATGATGTACACTCAGTCTCCACTAGGTGTCACTTATACATTGGGAGTCCACAACCCTTCTCCCCGGAGAAGGTGAACTGTCTATGGAATCCACATCTTACATCCCTCTGGATGACCCGCTGATGCTCCATGCTCGTTCCCAAACATGGGTCATCAGCGTTTCAGGTGGTAACACTACTGCTACACTGGCGGGCTGGCCCTTAATCAGCAATTTTTACAACTGTTTTCCAGCAATGCATTGCCAACTTTCTGTGACAAATCCCATCATGAATATTCCTGCAAAATTGATAGGTAAGCCTAAAGAGTCCTGTGTCTGTATTGATAAAAGTTGAGGCTAGAAGTTTATAAGTTGTCTTTTACCTTGAGGCTATCAGTTTGTAAGTTGTGTTTTACCTAAGTGTTTCTCTGTTTCCATCATTCTATCAGATGCAAGCTGCACGGTGATACCAGTAAGGGAGGAAAAGAGGTGACAAAAAAGGCTCAGGTTTAAATAAACATTGCCACACAGGGTAAAATATAGGTGTGTTGTGTACATGCAGAATGCATGCCACATGCTTAATTGTGCTATGTTTGCATGCAGTTCACATACACAAAGAGATCCTAAGTGAACCAGGTCTAAAAAGCAAGTCAGATTCACATGCTGCAAGCTTGACATGTGCACAGCAGAAAAGCTGGTGTGAACATCTTCTGAAAACTACATCTGGTTCGCGTGTTGCACGCTTGACATGAGTGCAACAGTTAAGCTGGTGTAAACATAATTTAAACATCACATCAGGTTCACATGCTGAATGCTTGCCATGTGTGCAGCAGCTAAGCTGGTGCGAATCTCATCTAAAAAACACATCAGTTTATATTTCTGATACTACTGCTAGCAATTAGAATCATTAAATGAATTTTTATTTGAATTTCCATGAAAATTTGGTAAACTCATTAATTCTGATTCTTTTGCGAGTTGTTCACTGACCTATGCAGCCAGTATAGTGTTATGCTTATGTAACTGTATTAGTTAGGTTGTGGCCATTCGCACTCTCTATTCCAGAGGAATTACCACCCTGTAGCGTACAAAAGCAAGGAACTCTCGAGAGGGTTCAGCCCCTAGAGGTGTCACGGGATGGTTTCCGTGGCTAAAGGTACCTTAGGAATCCCCCTAAGGAGAGAGCACTGCCACTGGAGGAGGAGGGGAGGATGGTGGGGCAAAGATAAAATGCTTCACAGTGAGGCTGAGAGGAACTGCTTATATAGCTCAGGAAGTGGGAGTGGCTGACTGCTTGGTCACCGAACTACAGGCGAAGCCTTTCAATTCACTGACCTACGCAGCCAGTATAGTGTTATGCTTATGTAACTGTATTAGTTTGGTTGTGGCTGTTCGCACTCTCTGTTCCAGAGGAATTACCACCCTGTAGGGGTACAAAAGCAAGGAACTCCCAGAGAGGGTTCCATCCCTAAAGGTGTCACGGGACAGTTCCCCTGGCTAAAGGTACCTTAGGAATCCTCAAATGAAATGTAGTATCATCCCCAAAAGGAGGCAACTTGATGCATGTGAGCAAGCAGTAACAGTGACGAGAAGCAGTAACTGCAACATAGTAGTAGAGAAGAATAGTGATGGCTTGTATGAGAGAAGGGGATCCCCTAAGGAGAGAGGGAATGGCAGGACGTCCTCCACCTCCATCCAACAATGGAACCTACCTAAGGAAACTAGGGGAAACAACTATGTTAACTAAGTGTTATGACTTGAGGCAACGGAGGAGAGAAAAAAAACCCTTCGAGGAGGAAATCTCTGGGGATCCAAGGCCTAGGCCTTCCCTCCAGGCTTGGGAAAATGTATTTTGTGACGTCTCTAGAGCTGCAATTTGGAAAACCCAATGAAAGGGATGTGGAAATATTCCAATTTGGAGGAAGGCTCTCACTCAAACCCTCTAGCGGGAACGTCATGGAAGGTTGCGAGAAAACTCTGCAACAATACGAGCATCCAAGGTGCAGGAGGACAGCAACAACTGCTGAGGCACTCACCTGGCCTATCCACCCTAAATCAAACCAGGTGAACCACAGGCAGTTGTGGGGAGAATGCGGTGAAGGTGCCTTGCTAGGGAAACCACTAAAGTCAATGGCCAACCATTATAGTGGAACACTAGAGCCAAAGGAGATCATCGTAACCACCCTTCACTGCTAGTCTTACATTCTACACCAGGAGCTGCTGTCGTGTAGCAGGTAGCTAAAGCCAAGCCCGGGGTGAGGACATTCCCAGCTTTGGGCCAGGTGAGAAGGATCCCGCCACTAGGCATAAAGCAATGATTTGCGTAAGCAAGGAGCAACAGTTGCGTAAGCAAGTGGGGACTGGATAGGTCAAAAAGCAATAGTAGTAGTAATAGGTGGACCTGCATAACAACTGTATAGCAAGTAAACAGCACTGAGTTAGGGGCAAGCCAGCCAGACATGAATAGCCAAATCAAGGTGACAAACTCTGAGGATTTTTGGCGGCAAAGACAGGATTTAGAAAAAAATTAATTAACCACATAGGCCACGCCCCCACAAACACCTCCTTGTCCCCACCGTAGGACAAACAAGGAAGCGATGAAGGGCCGAGAACCACATGCAGATATAAAAGCTAGTTTAATAGCCTCAGCAGGAGCTTCAGCTAACGTCAGAGTAAACAAGGTAGAATAGGAATGGGTGTAAACAATGCAGCAGCAGGAAACAAGTGGGCCTGTACAGCAGTAGTTAAATGAGTACAGTGTTAAAACACAGGCACTGGGTACAATAGTAATTAAAGTAAACAGTCACCAACAGTGGCTGAAGTTGTAGATAACTGAAAGCAGTAGCATGAGCTCTGAGTAGGTTTGCAGTTGCAGTGCAGTAAATCGAGAGATGTAACTGAAAGCAAGCAGAATGAGCTCTGTAGTAGCAGCATGCTAGGAGTTTTAAAAGAAAAGCCCCCAAAGAGCAAAACACAGCACAACAGAAAACAGGAAAGGCCCCCAAAAAAAAATAAAGAAACAAAAACACAGGGAAGCACACAGCCGGAGAATATACAAACCAAGCAGGAAAACAAACACTGAAGTCCAGCAGAGGCGCACAGAAACAGCAGGCTTGGGGAGGGGGGTAGGCCCCAGCCAGCTAGGAGGACAAACCAACATAGCCTCCAGCTGCAAAGACAAAATGCTTCACAGTGAGGCTGAGAGGAACTGCTTATATAGCTCAGGAAGTGGGAGTGGCTGGCTGCTTGGTCACCGAACTACAGGCAAAGCCTTTCAATTTAATGACGTTTGATTATTGTCATTAAATAACCATTAATTTGCAAAGTATTGTTTGCTCACTGCATTACATACCTAGGATATAGCCAGCCAACATCCCATTCGAGATGTACGAAGAGGGGCCTCTGTATTGTGAAGCCTATCCTTTTTGTTTTGGACCATACAAATCCCTTATGCATATTTAGTGCTACAAATGAGTTTCTCCGTGCCTGTAGCATATAAACTATGGCCATGCTCAGCACTCTTTGTGCTGAGTAGGGTCTTGGACACATGCACCATACCTCACATTTTGTCACTGAAATGAGGGACATGGACACTCAAAATGAGGGGCAATGAGGGGCACTAACCCACAAGATGATCAGGACACATCATGAAACATGGAGATACAGTACCTCAGATAACAGTGGAAACCATTGCATTAGCACCTGAGAATGAATTTCTACCATTAAGCAGGGATGCCATTTAGGTAGGGCAGAGGGGGGCAGTTGTCCCTCCCTCCTGTATTTGTGCCTAGGTTGTTCTTATGATGTGGCAATAATGGCATTAAATTTGGATGTAATCTTCTACACAATAAGTATCCCCATAGCCTATGTGTGTTCAAGCTGTAGGTACTCTCCAGACTCAACTGTGTCTGTATTGTGTTGTCCACTGTCTCCACCTATTAGCAGTGACACAATCATATGTGATGTGGATGCGCTCCAGCCAAGAAAGAGTGCACAAATCTTGCAAGTGCAACACTGTCCTGCCACAGAGTAGACATACTTCAAACTACAGCTTGGGGGAGTCAATAAGTACTGAACTCTCAATAGCAGTGTTGTGGCATCATTTTTTTTGTTGGTCTGCTCTTAGTGAGTCTCCATCTGAAGGGGCAGAGGGTAAGCTAGAAGCTAACTCAAGACTAGGCTATCTACTTACTCTAGTAGGTTTGCCTTGCAAAATAAAACAGCACAGTCTCCCACATCAGCAAGCTAGGCTTAGCAGCAGTGGTGAGAGCGATGTGGGTGGCATTCATAGGCCTTTATCAGTGCAGTGTGGCAGCAGCCACAGCAGCAACCAAGCAAGAAGCAAGCAACCCAGGTTGGGTGGGTTCGGATGATGAGGTGACTTGGTCATGGACCATGTTGGGGACCTGTGATGGTCAGTTCTAGCATCCAGCTTCTGGCAGAAGGAGAGGGGGGGAGTGGACTGAAAACTGGGCTGGTGGCACACTGTGCCAGGCTGCAGGTTCTGGCCATATGGCTGGGTAAGTAAAAATAAATTATTTTTTTACAGGGGGATTGAGGAAGGAGGAAGGACTAAAATACTGATGTGTTTTTCACGTTTCTTCACCTTTGGGTGACTTCATGACCCATAGGGGATGGGTATTAAACTGAATGGAGTCGGGGAGAAAAATTGAGATAAAGTACTTTTTTTCAGGGGGAGGGGTGCAGAACTTCAGCCAGGAAAAAAAATTGGATAGTAATTGGGTGGGTTTAAGCCCAAATCTGATGCACTGCTCTGGGGTATATACAGATGAATCTTATACATTTGAATGTTTCGTGATTTGTATATCACTTTTCAGTCAAAACAAATCATTTGTACCTTTTAGAGATGTTACAGACATTCTAGAGCTGTTCCTTGCATTCACAGACAGTTGAGCAGTATGGTATGCACAGACTATTGGAGCCCCACTATAGTTAGTCTTATGACCCCCCCCAGTGAAGCTGACCTCCACATCCCCACACTCAGGCACATTATGACAAAGGGCAAAGGAGACTACAGGGGTGTTTGCCATTGAAATTAATGGGGGAATATTTTTATTACTGTTTTATACATTATTGATAGGAGAGTTGGAGATTTATGAAGGCCACCGCTCGACTAGCAAGGGCCTTGTTAGTAGGACAGTGGCCTTCATTATTCTCCAACTCATCATCATAATGTATAAAATAGTAATAAAAAAACAACTCTGTTCATTTCAAGCCAGTACACCCCAGAACTCTGACCCATGGGCATTATCTCTTAAAGACTCCTGCCTCTGGCTCCCCAATACTCAAGTAAGAGACTTTTTACTTATATTTATACTTGGTGGGTTGTCTGTAGCAACATGGCCGTACCCACTACAGTGTGTGTGCATGGGGTGGGGGGACTGGCCATGTGGGTGTGTGTCAGTTATTGCTACTTTTGTGTTTGCACCTTAAAGTCTGTTTGCATGGAAGCATTCAAAACTATGGAGAGAAAATAGGAGGAGTACAGGCCAGACAGAAGTAATTAAGTGGTTTTGTGGGTAAGTTTGTGTATTGAGGGGGGAAAACCACATGTGTTTCCATTGGTATGTGTGCTACAGTTCAACTGTGAAACGAGATGATTAAAAAAAGAAAACTGAAAAGAATAACAGTGGCTATAAGCATGCTGCATGAGTGCAGATGTCAGATACAGTATGTATTGAAGTACAAGCAAACCATATATGTGCAGACAGTATGGCTTAGTGGTTAAAGGCACTGAACTGCAAGCCAGGAGACTTGGAGGCATGGACCTGGGTTTGAATCTCATCAACCCCCACTTGTGTATGGTGTAATCCTAAGCACATTACTTAACTTTTACATGACCAGTTATCAGTGACCACTTGCTTTTTGCATGCATGCCACATGCATGTAGTCTTTCCCAATTTAACATAAAAATCATGATTTCCACACTTGCTTGATGCACACGTACCATATGCATGCAATCGGTTCCAATTTAACATTTAAATCATACTTGCAGCACGCATATCACTTGGGTAGTTTTATGTGTGCAGCATGAAAACATTTCACATACTTATTTCTGTAACATCTCCCAGACCCAAAGCATGACCACCCTTCACTATGAGATTAAGGGAGCACGCTATGCTGTACCACCACACCATGGTCTCAGGAACCACCCTTGTCATCCACTGGAGTCTGGCCAGAATTGCATGAGTTTTCTCACTTAACTAGAAGGGGTCATATGACCCTGTTTGTTCTATGTAAAGTGATTTTTCAGTATCCAGGGAAACTTTAAAACATAATATTCAGACACAATTCAGTTTATATTTCATTAATTTTCTGTATTTGTCTACCTTCATTGTGCAGCATTGAGGACATCTACATGAAGACAGGATCTTTGTGTCTTAGTCTTTGGGCCTGATTTTAAAAGCACTTGCAGATGCCTCAAGTCCGACTTTGGGCCTGATTTTAAAAGCACTTATGGATGACACAAGTTCCTGGTGCACTGAACATGCAGTGCAGGAAGCTTGTGGCATGCCTTTGATGCAGTTTGAGATTTTCTGTCAGGTGTGCCAAATGCCACAGGTTAGGCCAGCTCCCCCCAGTGTAACTTTGCACCATCTGGGGACTCTCTTTATGGGCCTTGCGATTGGAAGGCTTTAGTCTGTTGTTAAATGGGAGGAATAGCTCCTCCCTCATTCCCTACATAAGCAACAGGCCACCTCCCGCTCAGCTTAGAGCATTTTGGCAGTGAGGCTGTGTGGCTGGCCGGCTGTGGGCCTCCCTCCCTGCTTCTCCTCCTGCTGTTTGTCCCTTCATTGTTCATTTCCCCTTTGCTTCCTCTTTTGTTTGCTTCTCCGGTGCTTCGTGTAGTGCTGTGTCCCCCCCATGCTTTCCCGTCATTGAGCTGTTTCCCCCTCCATGGCTCTCCTTGTTCCTCTCCCCCATCTTCCTTCCCCATGCCTTCTCTTGCCTCTGTTTTGTTTCGGGCTATTCTCCCAGTCAGCCACAATGCTGCCTCATTCCAGTGCTCTCGCTGCTTTGTTTCTGGATTTGCTCTACGGATTATCTGGACTGTTTTTGGTTTTTATAGGTAATCTCCCCCTTGTTCCTCCCTGGATTACAGCATAGCATGGCACTACCAGGTCACATGGATTCTCTCCGCTCCATGGCTTTCTGACTCTGGCCTCTGATCTGCCATCACTCATGGCTTTCACTTCCCTTGTGCTCCCTCGCTCCCTCTGCTGGATTTTGCATTCCCTCCTAGCTCACTACCCTGGACTTTTTCCCTGCCTGCATCATTCTGGGCCTACAGAGACTATGCCATCATTCCCCACTTTGTTTCCTCTCACTCTCCTGAGTCCCCCAACCTGCTATTACAGTCACCAGCCTCATTGCTCTCATCACACGTGTCCGAATCTAACTGATTATGTATGGACTCATCCTTGGTAAACAGAAACCAGTATTCTGAAATATCATTACTGATTGCTATTCATGAACGTCCTTTGTGCCGGGAGAAGCGAGACAGTCTGAGCATGCAGTCCTGGGAACGCCACAGTTCTGAAATAGGAACTCACTGGCCAATGTACTGCACTTGGTGACATTTATTATTTTTCTAGGTGGTGCTCTCCTTTCCCAGACACCAAAGAACACCCATATGTATGCCAATGCCTCAGTGAATACTACTATTGATATGATGCAAGAGGCCTTGATGGGACTTGAACCTTATGTCCAGAGTCTCCTAACCATGTTCGCCTTACATGTTTCAATAATGTACTTGATGCAAAGAGGAAAGCATCTAAATATACCTTCTGTCCAATACCTTATTGACCATACATACACCACTATCCCTGTACTCAAGCCCCATGCCTATCTACCTCATTAACTGCAAGGGACTCTCTCTCTCTACATGGCCTTTGCTTACTACTGTGATACTGTAACCACTACTCCCTTTTATGGCTGCCTTTCCCATTGCTCCTCTGTAAGGTTGCGTTGTGTTTGCAAAAGAATTTCACTCGAGCCTTCGGATTTCTTCTAAGAGTTTATTGCGGTTATTCATCTTCACATGCACGTTCATTTCATTTCATCAATAGTGGTGCTACTTATTCAGTTTACGTACAGTGCTTATATAAAGAATTGTTATCTTGAAAAAGCCAACACCCCATTATAAGCCAATCATAAAACAAAATAACTTATTAATCTTAGGGTGTGGTGTACCTTTTTCTCAGAACATAGTTATTGCTTCATTTCTTGCACAACATCATAGGTGTTTACTACATTTATTGCACAACCTCACAAGTATTACTACATTTCTTACACAACATTCCTTGATGCACATGACCATCTTTGTTGCACACCTTCATTAACAGGTGCACACTACTCTAAATAAGTTCACACCATCCTAATAAGTTTATTATAGGACATTTTATGTTAAATGTTGTGAAATGTAAAATGTTACACTTCATCCTTGCTACCTAAGTTACTGCTTCCCTCAACAAGGAGTTTCATTTGTTGTTTTAGGAATGATTATCACGTCAGCCCATCGCATTTGGGCATTTTATTGCAGTCCAGCCAGCCCTTGCAAGGCTTGGTAATGTTGTGAGTAATGCATCAAGTTCAATCTCCAGGATCATACGACCAGACTTCCACTATTCTATGTTCCTTTCTTTCAGCAGCTCTATGTGCACAGATAACTTTGGTCTTACCTGACTTTATGGTTCCCTTCCCATACTGCCATGCCCAAAGGGGGCCCTTCTCATATCGCACTAGCTTCTACTCCTACATTCATCCCCCAAGTGTCCCCCTCCTTTCCTTGGACTATGTATTATCAGCCACAAAGAAGACAGTTCCTTAAGGCTTGATCTCACTATATTACTTGCAGATAGTTCCTTGAATCTCGCACCCTTCCACAGCGAAGTCGAACTACGTGGGGTCTCATCTTCCCAATCTTGTACTGCTCTTGATACGGCGATGGCAGATCACAAGGTGTCCTGCCATCTCTATCGCACACTACTCAATGGAAGGTAACGCGTTACTCAGATCAGTTATGGCGGACCCCGTGGGTTCCCACCATCCTTATCAGGCACTTTTGCTTCCATGGTAAAGGCAAACCACATAGGGTCTCACCTTCTCATTCATACTCTCCAAGCAATACAGTGATAGCAGACCATGTGGGGTCCCACTATTCCTATCCTGTGCTACTCCGTGGGGCAAGGGGTCCCTCCTGCTACATGATGATGGACTATAGAGGGTTCCGCCTTCCCACTCTCCATCTACTCTAAGAGGATTCAACTCATTGCTTCTTCAAGTCCCCATACTGCAGATTGATTGACATTGGGTCATCCTTCTTTGAGAACATGCTTCAGTTCAACAGTCAGTGGAGTCCTGCATCTATTCCTTATTCTGCCTATTTCCAGCGATGGTGGGCCATGTGGGGTCCTGCCTCCCCATACATCTATGCCTGTGAAACAGCCCTGCCATATCTTCAGTATTCCTATTTACTTCAAAGAGTACATATGGGAGGGTTCCACCTCCCTTACTTTAGACTGTTACACACTCTGGTTCCTGAGGGTACCCCTTGCCACCTAGATCATTCCATCCTATGGCGATGGCAGACCACATGGGGTCCCGCCATCTTTCTTCTATGTGTCCCATGACACCCTTTCCCTTATTCCTTATTTCCCATTCCAACTTCCGTGACCTTTGCTTTCCCTCCAACTTACCAATAGGACATTGTTGATGGACTTATCTCAGACCTGGTTTTAACAGTGATTCAAGTCATGTAGGTTGCTCCGCGAACCCCTTGGGCATCTCATCATCTATCCAGTGTAATCCACCACAGCAGAAGGCTTCCTCTACTAAAACAATGAACTTCTTCCCACACATTGACAGACCCTAGTTGGAGTCTTGCCTCCAGTATTGTCCACATGAGACTCAGTCACTCATTCATGACTTCTTCATTCATCAGGACTCCATGCGAATATCATTCCTTAGCTAGCCTACCTCTGAGCCTACTGTCATTATCGCAGGTTAATGCCTAACATCTCCATGATGATTGTGAACTATGTGGAATCTTGCCATACCATTTACACATGCCCCATGACAGGCCTTATCTTGTACTTTCTGATTTCAAGCAGCTTCAGTGACTCTCGTCCTCTATGTCCTGCATCCCATACTGTTGCAATGACGGACCACATGGGCTCCCACCATTCCTACAAAGGCTATCACCTTCCTATCCTTGGATTAAGCTCATACTACAATGAAAGTCAACCTGTTGTAGGTTCCAGCCATCCCAACAAACAGTCTCACTATGCAGCTCTATCTAGTATCCAAAGGCTGGGCCATGGATCTACAGCAGTCATCGATCTCAGACTTGGATTAACCATTGTTTCAGCATCTGGTCATTATTCCAGTTGGATATTCCATCTGCTCGAACCTTCATCTGCAACATTGACCCCTTGCTCATCCCGACCATGAACTGGATTCTACCAGCTATACCAGACCATACTCCTGGACATAACTACACCTAAACCTAGTGGATTTAGGATTATTCTCCTCTTAGTATGCCCAGAGGACAGGCAGGTCAGTAGCCATGGGTCCTGAGAGGTTTCCCCCTAAGGGGGGGTTTCCTCTCCTGTGTGCTATACCACACTCTCAGAGTTGGAGGAGGTAGTCAATTTTGCTACTTCTTTTGGGCCTTAAGTCTACACCTACCCACTAGTCTACCCAGGGTGGGATGCGGAGAAGCGCCAAAGCTAACGTTATAAACACCAAGCATACCAGTCAGCTCATAAGTATACACAAGCCCTAAGCTATTTGCCACACATTGAATTGAAAGGCTTTAGCCTGTTGTTCAGTGGGGGGGGATAGCTTCTCCCCCATTCCCTACATAAGCAGCAGGACACCTCCTGCTCTGCTTAGAGCATTTTGGTGGTGCCCTCCATCCTCCCCTGCCTCTTCCTTCTTCTCTGGCATTCCTGTCTTACCCTCTCCACTGGGCCTTAAGTCTACACCTGCCCACTAGTCTACCCAGGTTGGGATGCAGAGAAGCACCAAAGCTCACGTTATAAACACCAATCATACAAGTCAGCTCATAAGTATACACAAGCACTAAGCTATTTGCCACACATTGAACAAACATTTAGCGCACAATGCCTTAAAGTGTGGAAAATGTCACAACTGCGCCAAACATACTAAAACTGGGCGCAAGTTGCGGCAATGTGTTTGGTGCAGTTGCATCAAACATTGGGGATGATGCAAGGCTTGACACAAGCCCTGCATCAGCCTTTGAAAATAAAGCCCTTTATCTCATCCTCTTACTTTACCCTCTGCATAATCCTCTGATGTGAGATCCTAGTCATTTCAACAGCAACTGATTGTGATGTCTCATACTGTTGTTTTTTTTTTTTTTTACTTAGTTAAAGGGAAAAGCAAACAGATGAAATCTGAGAAACAAAGCTGACTGTGATGCTAAGACAATGCTCCGAGCTCATCGCAACCAATGCAGCCACCACAGTGTTCCCCACCTGCCTGACTCTCACCTATAAGCCCACTTCTGGGCCAGCATCTGAATGATTTTTCCTTGGTTTTGGTGATCATCCCAGGTGGTCCAAAAGCAACTCACCCACTCCATAGCCCTCAATGTATTCCTGGCATTCACTCAAACCTTTCCTCCCAGGCCAGTCTCTGCCTCTGCTGTTCCCATCTCAAGTTCATGCCTATAAATGGAAGTATTTGTACAAATGCGATTATGCCTTTATTTAATCCTGCTTCCCACTATATTTATTGTGCAGTTCTTTTTGCAAACTTGGCATTCTCAGCAGTTCTCCTGGCATCTTAACAAGTTACAATTCAATCAGCTATATAATCTTCAACTAAAGCTCTACATGTTAGCACATGAAACAGCACCCAATAAAGAACAAAACATTATTCTACTGAACAGTCATCCCAGCATTACCACTTTTTTATCCCCAAATAAAATAAAATGCACCGAATGTGAGCACATGATAAAATAAAATATAAACGGTTTTAGCTGCTGCTTCCCTCGACCCAAGGGAGTACTAAAATGAATTAAATTGTGTGTCACTGCAAATAAAGTATTCTGTATTCAGGGCTGAAAGGTATAAGACTCACAGGATCTACACAGACACAGCAAAGAACAATTAGTATTGCCAGTGAGCAGATAACCTGATTCACAGCCCTGCAAGATAAATGTCAAGTGCCCCAGTAGCAGTGGAGCTGTCTTGCAATGTTATCAAGTGAATGCTGATCAAATTAAACTATGATATCCTCACCACTTTTTCCTGCTGTTCCATTCTGTCTATATCCTTGACTCTAGAAACATAATAACGTAGAGTTTGTTGGCAGAAAAGAACAACTTGGCCCACTCAGTCTGCCTAGATGGTCCCTGTCTAGTCTGTCCCCTCAGACCCTACCTGGTCTTTGTGACCCTCTGGCCTCCCTATTTACTAATATTCCCCTTTGTCTATCCCATGCTTGCTTGAAGCCTCCTTCTGTTTTCACCTCCACCACATCCACTGGATGTGTGTTCCAGGAGTCCACCACTCTTTCCCTCATATCCCTCTTAAACGTCCTCCCCTCCAGCTTCATCACATGCCCTCCGGTCCTGGTGTACTTTCACATTTGAAAGAGATTCCCCTCCTGCACCCTGTTCACCCCCGTGAGATACTTGTGGGTCTCTTCCATGTCCCCTCTCACTCTCCTTTCTTCCAGGGTTTACATACTGAGATCCCTCAGTCTCTCTTCATAGGGCTTTCTATAAAATCCCTGAACCATTTTAGTTAACGACCTCTGTACTACCTCCACACTGTCTATGTCCCTCCTAAGGTGCTGCCTCCAGAACTGGACATAGTACTGCAGATGGGGTCTCACAGGCGAAGGATATGGTGGCAAAACCACCTCCCTCCTCCTGGAGATACTGCTCCCTCTGCATCCCATTGGCCCTACCAGTCTGTTTTTTTTGTTACTAACAGAAAAGAAACTGACCTTATGAACTGTAGTAGCTATTGTGTCATTCAGTCACATATCAAACAGTCTGGCTGTACCATAAATCTGTCCTGTCAAATTGTGTTTGGGTCTTTTTTTTCTCCCGTTTGAATGGATTCACTAACAGGATGTACCAAAGAAAGGAAAGTTACTTCTGTAACTGTTACTCTAGTTCTTCAATGGAATCTCTTCCCTAAAGTCACACTTTTGGTACAAGGTCCTATGAGAACATTGGAATATTTTTCCACCACTCTAATAGGCACACATTCTACTTGCAGCCTCTTATGCATTGACACCATACATATGGTGCAGGCATGCCCAATTGACTCAGTTTCAGCCAGAGATAATAGCAGTCTCCAAATACTTTCTGTATCCCTTCCCTTTTGGGAGTGTACAGTATTTTATGCACCTTAGGTTTTTGGGTCAGGAAGCAAATGGTTAACCTCTACCACATGATGGAACTTTCTGTGGGTCGGGAGGTCACCATGGGTACACAGGGGTATATAAGGGGGTTTTTGGCAGGTGAGAGAGATAGACCCCACATGGGAGAAGAGGGAAGATCAGCTGGAGAGCTGTGGGAGAGTACAGCTGATTGCCCGCTCTTAGGGAACTAGAGCCTTTTCGTGGGTTGGGTGTTTGAACAGTTTAGCAGGTGGGCTTGGCAGCAGCCATTAGCCTGGTCCATGGTGTGGGTTCTCCAATAGGCCCCTCCAGTGGAGTAGAATGCCATTTATGTACCTGGGAGAAGGACAGAGAAGAGAAGAGAAGAGAAGAGAAGAGAAGAGAAGAGAAGAGAAGAGATGTTGAGGAGCTCAGTGACAATGTCTCCACTTCTCCATCCTGCCATAGAAAGAGGGAGAGAGAGACTGGAGGGGAGTCACCAAAGTTGGACTTGTGGGCTAGAGCCATGCCTGAATGTCCATGGGGCGATCCTGGAGTCAGTGAGGAGGAGTGGTCCAGGGAATCTGGGGTTTGCAGCTACTGCTCTGGAGTCCAGTATGCCCAACCTGGAGTTGACCACCTAAGTGCAGATGTTCACTAGTATGTCCATGTTGAAGTCACTTGCTAAGGTCCAAGTTTTGCCAAAAGTCTAGAGAGTGAGTGGTAGCCCCGACTGGAATTGGCTTGCTGTTTTGAGCCTGAGAGCCAGACTATGTTAAGCCAAGAGATGTGAGGGGAAGAACAGTTTCTGGCTGCTGCCTGCATTTCTGGAGGCCATATCAGCTGTGAGTAAAGCTGCCTTTATGCCATGTGGCTATCCCAGCCCAAAAGAAAGCTGCCATAGTTAGTGGAGCCATTTCGACCAAATGAACATTAGCAAATTCTGTGACCCCTGTGATCAGGACTGAACATTAATTGTTTGTGAACGTGTTTGCTCCTTGGAGTGTCTCGTTTGGAAATTAAATGGGATTTCACTGGTTAATTTTATTGCAGTGTGGTCTTCAGTTATTGGCTATGAACTGTTTGTGGCTACTAACTGCAAATTTATTACAGCCCAGCATCTGAAGATGCCTACACCCCAGTACAAATGAACTGTTGAACTGTGTTGACACCAGCCATCCCGATACGTTTTTCTGTAGTTTCTGCTGTGAGTGCCCCCCACGAACCGAACACCTGGCATACCCCTAGACAACAGGGAGTTGGGGGTTGCATTACTAAAATACTACTATAAGTTAATAAGCATGTAACAATTTTGATATAAGCTATAAGACAAAAAGTTTTGTAAAAACACCAAACAATTAGTAAACACAGTTCCTGTGACTAAACCTGTACATGATCAGATCTAGGGTCACACATGGTCCAAGCACTGGGTACAATATCAAGCTGCTGGACCCCAAGGAAATTGTATGTTAGAAGGAAAGGACACTGTTGGAGGCAGTGTGCTCCAGTAGTTAGAACACCAGCTTGGGAACCAGATGATCACAGGCCCAAACCCCATACAAAATTTTCATCATGTGACCTTGGTCGAGTCACTCCCAATGTTTCAGTCAGCTACGGACATGGGAAGAAGCAGAACCCCACTGGAAATGAGATGTTGCATCTCAGCTGGGTTATCTTTGGTAAACTAATTCTAAAAAAAATCAGAACACTAAAGGAGAAGCATTCTCAGCACACCTCTTTTGCAGGAGAACAAAAGAAGGGAGACTATGACTGTATCCAAGAGTTTCTCTCAAAGCTCTAACTAAGGAAAAAAATTTCCTCATCTTCTCCAAGAGTATCTCCTCCTCCTTACAGCCCCACTCTGGCTGATTATAATAAAGCATTCCTTCCAACAGAAAATCACTATTAATCCCTGCTGTGGGGCAAGGATCAAGGGAGGTGGTAATGTCCAAAGAAAGCAAGCTCTGAAGCACTAGTAGGCCAAAGACAGACTTTGTTCTAGATAAAGTCATCACTAGGGTTGCTCAGATAATAGGTTATAAAAAAGGATAGTTAGAATTTTAGGTAATTTTTAGGATGTTAGGATTTTAGGATAGTGGTCCTTAAAATCCAATATCCTAGAAATCACCTTGGATGTTCAGATGTCATATTATCCACCACCTGAAACCCGGCTGCTAATGCTGCAAGCAGGAAGTGCAGACATGTACTTCCTGCTTGCAGCCATGCCACCCCCTTGTAGTTGATGGCAGTGTCCTCAGGATAACGTTGATCAGGGAAGTCTACTCTGCAACTATGACATATTTCTTGCATCTTAGGATCTTAATACCTATTGAAGTTGCTCCTCCTGTTAACGGTATTGTTTTATTCTGTCCAGTCTGTCAGGTAAGACATGATAGTGTGCAGCGTCAGAAAAAATAAATAACTTTTATTCAGTGAGGCGATGTTGAGACCACCACAGTAGCTGATCCACATTCACTTCATGGTAGTTCTAGTTGACCACAAATTTTGTCTGTGTTTGTGCTGAACTATGTTTTTGGATTTTGAATTTATTTTTTTTGCAGTTAAACTTTTTTATTAATTTTTCATGAGATATACAGACAAACCTTTTACAGTACAGTACAATGTGAAGATTTTTTTTTTTTAAAGAAATTGAGGCAGCATATAATAAGAACATTGCTACAATAATACAAGGAGCTTTTGGTTTAAAATATAGTAAACAATACAGGTCATGTAATTAGCATATACTTGACATTTGTAGTGAACTTAAAGCGGATAGTATGATTAGAATACGGTTTATATTAAAATGTTACATAATTATACATGATGCTGCAAAAGGAAAAAGTACATTAAGTAAAAGGTTGTGGAGTAATAAGAACAATTGAGAATAGAGTATAGGAAAGAAAAGATATATAAAAAGTTAAGAAGAGAGAGAAACTATGAAAAAAGGGAAAAAGCGAGACTACAATGATGTATCAGTAAAAGGGGAAAATCCATATATATTAAGTCCATACATTGGTGTTGGAAGATTTAGTTGATTCCAAAAAATTAAAAAAGCCCTGCCAACAATTGTTATATAACATGAGTCGGTCAGACAAGATATATGTCATACGGTCCAGAGAGGCATATTGCAATAGTTGGTTAATGATACCGGGAAGGGTAGGGATTATGTTGGATCTCCAATGCATGAGGATTGTGCATTTAACTTGAAGGAAGAGTATATTTAACCATCTGCTCTGCGAATATGAAATTTTATAAGAACGGTGATTAAAAATACCAAGAATGCAATGTTTAGGGTCTAGTGTAAAAGGTTGACCTACCACTTTCATTGCAAATCTGTGAGTACAGTGCCAAATCTTTTGTATGAGGGGACAGTGCCATAAGATATGCAATAAATCCCCATTGGGGAACTGCAGCGCCAACAATTGTTATTGTTCAATAAACCCATTTTTTGTAATACAACAGGAGTTCTGTACCACAAATGAAGGATCTTGGTTTGAATGAGGAACTACGTTTATCATTAAAAGATTTGTGACAGGAGAGCCAACATCTGGACCATTGTGCATTGGTGATATTATATTGTAGCAAAGTACTCCATCTGTTTTAGCATTGACAGAGTAGTCAGGAAGGATATCACAAATATCTTTGTAAACAGTGCTATTTACATTGGATGTTGCTTTTATCCTGAGATGTGCTTATCATACAGAGAATTGATAGAGAAGGGTGTGAGGTAAGAGTTGCATGCAGTCTGAAGCTGTAGATATTTCCAAAAATCCTGATGGGGAAGATTCCATATGCCTAGTAGGTCGGTGTAAGATTTTAACTTTAATGACTTGGGTTCAAGTATATCCTGCAAAGAGAATACCCTATTTTTCCAGTGGACGAAAAATGGGTGATTATCAAGAGGTATATGGTGGTTACCTAGGTAGTAAGCTAAGGGTTTGGGGTTGATTTAATATGCTTGTGAATGATTTTCCAACAGAATATAGAAGCAGCTATGGTAGGGTGAGACTTTAAAGAAGAGGTAAAGGTGTTATAAAGGAAAGAAGTCGCCACATTACCAGGACATAAGGATGTTTCCATATTGACCCATAAAGGAGACTGGATGTTGGGTTTGTTAAACTATTTAATTGTTTGAGATGTACGGAAAGCCCATAAGTAGGCTTGGAACCAAGGAAGGCCAAAGCCACCTCTTGACCAATGGGATCTAAGTTTATTACGACTAAATCTAGGTATTTTGCCTTCCCAAATGAAGCTGCCGATAATTTTGTCTATTTTGGTAACAAAACTAGAGGGAAGTATCAAAGGGATATTGGAAAATAGGTATAATATTTTAGGAGTTATTGACATTTTAATGGCGGAAATTTTGATTTTGAATTTATTTTAATTATAACTGTCTGTGAATGATTTAAAAAATGTAAAGTTATTGTGTTTTTTGAGGGGAGGGTCTTAAAAACTGCTGTATTGGTGTTTTAAGCTGTCTGTATTTTTGGGGTACATTTAAAAACGTAATTGGCTGGTGACAATGAGTGTTCTGGATCCACAGGATGTGGTGGTGACAATGGCGTAAGGGCCCAAAAAGTGATACATGAGGTGCATAAGTGCAACTATGCTGATGTGGTTGCTGGGAGCTCCCAGCAAGAGATGGAAAAGGGCTAGGGCAAAGTTTTCTTTGGTAAGGGACATGAAGGTTCAGGCAGCAGTGTTGGAGGAGAGGTATCACACTTGGGGAAGGGGCTAGTCATTGAACTCTGACCAAAGTACTACTCTTTCCCCTGGTGCTGATGCGTGTCTAACTGCTCAAAGTGGTCCATAACTCAGTATGGAAAAAAACTTTTGCAGAGTGTGAACACATCTGGGAGTCTGGAAAGGGGTGCAGGTTCAGGTGATACTTCAGCAGCTACCATCATGGTATACCTTCACTATGGTGACAACTTTACCACGACCGACACTACAGTGACAACAGCGCCATATTGCTGTAGTGTTGGAGCGGGACACCGGCACTGATTTCTGGGGGTGTTGCACCCCCTTCTCGAAGCAACTCCAAGTTGGAGTTGATTAGATTAGTAGCAGGAGGTGCGGGGGAGCAGAGCCCCCTGCATTTGGGGGTTCACAGTCTGAAGTGACTCCCTTCATGCCGACCACAAATGCAGTCAAAATAAAGGAGTCGCTGTAATGTCGATTGACAACGAAATCGTCGACCGACTGTCATAGCTCCCCATATCATGATGAACATGTGGACAAGTGGGCAGGTGGTTGACTATATGACAGTGATGGCATATTGGATCTGCCTTTTATCAAAGAGTTTTGGCAGAAAGTCAGCAGGCTTCCAGTACCACACAGCGCTCTACATGGCCGGATTCAACAACATGCACATCTCTGAAATTCTGCTGCTCAGACTTGAGGAGATGTTTTAGCACAAAACAGCTGAGTAGAGCTGCACAGAGGGATGGGTGCTCTAAGACAAAACAATACAAGTGTAGAACAGTCTTGGCACACCACAGGGACACAAAAAACTCTCCATATGAGGGAAATAGTAGTAATACTTATTTTACTTGCATATATCAAAAGACAGCAGCAACAGGTGAGTACAAAAACGCAAAGTGCAAGTGCAGACACAGAAAATACTCCTCACACACATTTCACCCAAACACAGGCTTTGTATATTTGATATATGCAAGTAAAATAATTATTAGTACTATTTCCCTCATGTGGAGAGTTTTTTGTGTCCCTGTGGGTGCCAAGACTGTTCTACTATTGAGATGTTTTAGCAGTGGTTATGGGTTGTGGCCTGGAGCCTGGCATGCTGGTGACTGAGAATACTATCAACATCCTGAGTGCTGTTGGTATAAGCAGGTACAGCTACATGTCATGTCTCACTCACTGCCTGCATCTTGGGGTGTGGTCTCAACTGACAAAGTTCAGGATGGGGAAGATATTGCTGGTACAGTAAAGAAAATCTGTATCTACTTTTCCCGCTCAGTTAGGACCCAGTGTGAGCTTAGATGTCATCAGTGAGAGCAAAATCTTGCCGGAACATGTTCTGATTCAAGACTGCTCCATGAAGTGGAACTCAACTTATCATGTGCTTCAGTGGTTCCAAGAACAACAGCTGGCGATACATGAATACCTGCTTTTCTTTTTTTTGTTATTCAATATACTTTATTAAAGTTTTCTTCATAATACAGATAGATTCATGAAGCAGTCTTATTTACAGAAACAGAAAACAACGTAGATCTATGAGATTGCATTCTTAAGACATATTATACCGATATTAAAAATAAATCAAAAACCTTACCCTATTCCCCCCATTAATACCAAGTGTAGAAATCCATTAAAAAAACAAAAAAATAGACATTATAACATATTATATGAAATTCTAAGGTTTTCATGCTACTAGTAAAGCGTCAAGAGTACCCCACTTATCTAAGTAAGTCTGCAGTCTATTATTCATCATAGATATATGTTTTTCTAACTGAAGAGCCAGTAATATTTCTCTGTGCCATTCTAACACAGGAGGGAAGGAATCATCCTTCCAATATCTCATGATTGTTAACTTAGCCACAGCAGATATTAGGGCTATGTAAGCTTTCCTCATCCTTATTGTCCCTGAAGGGAAACAATTATGCAAGCAGATTTCAGGCAAGAACAGTGGTTCCAGTCCCAGTAGAGGATCTAGTGAGCTTTTAATGGCTGGCCAAAATGCTTGGACCTTTGGACAAGTCCATAACATGTGGTATAGATCCCCATCTGCACCTAGACACCGATGACACTGTGAGGAGGGGAGCCTTCCAATCTGATGTAACCTTACAGGGGTAAAATAAAGGTTATGCATAATATTGTATTGCACGAAACGAAGTCGATCCTGCTTAACAAATCTGTACAAATTACTCCACATTTGCTGCCAAATGTCAGCCTCCTCCTTAAGAGATAGTTTGTAAACCCAATAATAACAAGTACCCTGGGGTAATTGAGGATCTAAGGATTGCAATTCCTTGTAAACCCTAGAAACCGAATGTGGCAGGTCAGCTGTTTGTAGGAGGGAGTATAGTTCAACTTTAGGAGGGACAGGCCCTGACAGTTTTTTTAAAAAGTAAACCACTGCTTGCCTAACCTGCCAGTATTTAAAAGGGCTTCCAACTGAACAGTAAAAACATTGTTGGCGTTGAAGATAGGGAAGCACGTTGCCATTAGGAGCAATATCTCCAAGCTGTAGTCCCACCAGGGGAGTCCAGTATGCAGAGGAAATGGGCCAATTCTGGATTTGAAAGTGGGGGTTACCAAGCAATGGCTGTTCCAGGGATTTATGCCAATCTGGATTCCAGTGTTGCTTTACCTGGTGTAGAGCTCTTAGGGACCATCCTATTGGATTTTTCCATAAATCTCTTCGGATAGACCTCGGGGAAGAATAAATCAAGGCTGGAAGGGTGCAGGAAGTTTTAAGAGCCAATGTCGTCTCAATGTCCAGCCAAAGAGGGAAATATGACCCCATGCCTCTCAAACTCGGTGTATGAACACAATGTACTAATTTACTGATGTGGATCACCCCATAATATGTGAAGAAGGACGGAAGGGAGAGACCGCCATGTAATGTTGGTGCCATGAGTTTGGAATAGGCTCTTCTGACTCCTTTCCCCTTCCAGATATAGTGATATAACAACTTTTGGAGGTTATTAAACCAGGATTTAGGAAAAAATAAACCTAGCATGCTCAAGGGATAGAGGATCTGGGGTAGCACATTCATTTTAACAGTGCTAATCCTCCCCATAAGGAAACTGGTAGTGCTCCCCATCTTTCAAGATCTGTTTTTATTATGGTTAGTAAACTGGAAAGGTTTTCTTTTACCATTGTAGAAATCTCCCTTAATACCCAGATAGGTCTTTAATTCCCATGTTAAACCATATTCCTCTATGTCCATTGGCAACAGTTTACCATTCATAGGAAAAATACTAGTTTTTGAAAGCTTACGTTTACAGTAAAAGACCTTTGAGAAGGAGTCAATTTCTTGTAACAAGACCAATGCTGGCCACAGGGTCTTCCATATGTAGCAACAAATCATCAGCATAAGCTGATAGAAGGTGTTGCTGCATCTCCACAGTAATTCCACGAGGGTTCTGAGAGGTGATTAATCGCAAGATAAGGGGCTCTAGGTAGAGGTTAAAAAGGAGGGGAGAGAGAGGGCAGCCTTGCCTAGTGCTGCAGTACAGTGGGAATGAGCTAGAGAGGACACCATTGCACCAGACATGGGCTGCTGGGGAGACATATAATAACTTAACCCATTTTATAAATTCTTGTGGGAAACCAAAGTGGGATAAAGCAAAAAAAAGAAAATCCCAAGAAACTTGGTCAAAAGCTTTCTCCGCATCTAATGCGATGAGGGCAGCTGGGGTATCCGAGTTCTTGCTTAAAGAAAGAAGGTGTAATAATCAATGCATATGGTCACTAGAAGATCCATCTGACATAAAACCAACCTGTTCACCACTAATGAGTTTACCCATCTGAGGTCCCAACCGATTGGCTAATACCTTAGTCAATATTTTTATGTCCACATTAAGCAACGAGATGGGATGGTAATTTTCTGGATAATTAGAGTATCAACCTGGTTTGGGGATGGGAGTAATGAGAGTTTCTAGGAAACTGTGGTCAGAGAATCCATTCTCATACCATGAGTTAAAGACGGCTGTCAGGAATGAGGAGAGGTCCGAGGCATATGACTTACATAGATTAGTCGAAAGGCCATCTGTCCCAGGAGACTTATCTGAAGGGAGTTGCGTGATTGCCTGTTTGACTTCTCATTCCTCAATACAAAGTCCCAATAAGGAGGCTTCATCTGGTCATAAGCCCGAAAGATCTAACAGTTCAAAATATTTCTCAATATCCTCTTCCAATGGAATTTCCTCCTCAGGGACAGTATAAAGGATCCTGAAAAAGGGAGACAGTATAGCGCAGTGGTCTAAGGCTCTGAGCTGCAAATCTGGTGACATCCTGCAGACCAGACCTGGGTTTGAATCCCACAGCTTCCACTTGCATACTGTGTGACTCTGAGCAAGTCACTTAACCTCTTTGTGCTCCCAGGTCACTCCTGTAAAAAAGTTTTCAGCTTAGTGTGCTATACCTGGTTAAACAACTAAAATAATAAAAAATATTGTCCAAATCCAGAAGCTGTTTCCCTTGGATCTGTGATTAAAGGGCCATTTCTTCTTAGGCACAGACCGGGTATAAACTGTGTAACTTCTGCCTGTTTAATACAGATGGCGAGCAGTTTGCCCGCCCTTTCACCAGATTCCAAGTATTTGAGCTTGGTTCCCTTGAGAGAGAGTTCAGCTTTTTGAGACATCAGGTCTGGGAATTGAGCATGTAAAGTGTGTAATTTAATCCAGTCACTCACTAATCAATGGCGACTAATGTCCCACTCAAGGGATTTAATAGAATCAAGTAGGCCCTTAACTTGGGGCTTAAATTGTTTGGTTCTAGTGGACGCATTCCCCCCTTAAAGCACATTTCAAAGCTGACCAAACCACATCGGTTCTAGAAACTGACCCCAGGCTGGTCTCCAGAAAATGAGAAATGAAGTCCTTGAGGTGAGACCGAGTACTAGGGATTTGGAGTAATTAGATATTTAAACGCCAAATGGAATCTCTCCTGATTCCTGGGCCCAAAAGGTAGATGAGGAAAACGGGAGTGATCCGATATGACTCGTGCATGTATACATGCTACCAGTATTCCTGGCAAAATATGGGAACTAACCAATAAGTAATCTACTCTTGAGAAAGTATGATCAGGAGAAGAGAAAAAGGTATATTGCTTTTCAGTGGGATTCAAAATTCTCCCACCCCATACATAAGATCTTTTAAGGCTCTCTGCGTTGGTGAGAGACCAAACCTCCTAGAGTCTTACCTATCCAACTGTAATTGAGGAGTAATGTTCCAGTCTCCACCTAGAAATGTTGTTCGGGGTGGGTTGGAGATCACTAAGTCTAGAAGACATGTAGAAAACTGTTGAGAGTCCACATTTGGACCATAAATGGAGCCAATCAAGATCTGTTGGGAGTCTAGGGATCCACAAAGTAATAAATAACGCCCATTGTTATCCCGTACCTCATGTTCTATTCTAAAGGGAACAGTCTTGTTAATTAAGATAGCAACTCCCCCTCAGTTAGGGGACACACCCGCCCCAAAGGCCTACCCAACCCAGCTTTTACACAGTAATGGAGTATCTTCTCTCCTGTGGTGGGTTTCCTGCAGACATGCGATACCAGCTTTAAGATGCAGTAAATATTTTAAGATAACTTGCCTTTTACATCTATCTTGAGCACCCTTAACGCTCCAGCTCAAAATGGTGTACAGGCCACTTATTTATCAAGAATAAGGTGGTAGCTTAATAGAAAAAAGGAATGCAAGTAACATAAATTACAAGAAGCCTTGACACTTGGTACCCTCTCAGTCCCAAATAAAGTTTAACAAACATCCCCTCCCTCCCCAGTCCTCCCCCTGAAACCCCAAAATTACCTTAATAACTGCCCCCAGTTCTTCTAACTGCACTGACATACTTATCCTACCAGGTGATGTTGCAGCGCAGACCCACGAGCAGTCACCCCCCCTCCTGTTCCCCATTACACAGCAAACCAGTAACATAACCTAGGTATATTGGTAATCTATCAAACTTGTGTCTAACACCAAAACGTGAAACAGATCTTAGGCTGCATGCCTCCTTCTCATTGGAGTATTGCAATACTTATATTGATCTGGAATGCCTACCTACTAGTTGGAAGGATGTGTCTGGCAAAAATCTTTTAAAAGTTTAACAGAACCCTTAAGATTCAACAAAAGGACAATGAAAACATAAAGCCTGTAAATAAGCAAAACAAAGCTTCCTGTTTAGCTCACAGGAGCAGCATCAAAGTAATATGTTCAGTAATGGCGGGCAAAGTTCTCCAAAATTCACCAAAATCAGAGATAAAAGTAAACAGATGATCACATCTCTTGGGTAAGGTGAGGTTTTTCTCTGTCTCAAATAAAGTCAAAAGTGGAGCCCCACTTACAGTTTCACTCTTCCAAGATATCTCATAGAGGTAACTGATTTTGAACTAAACCACAGTGGACCAACCAGTTTCTGATCCCATTCGAGTCCCAGACATAGAGCTCACAGCCTTATTTAATAAGGTATATCCACGTGAGACAATTAGGACTGAAAACTTTCAGTTGTTATCTTCTGTGAGTAGTACTCACAATCCGATCAGGTGAAGTCACTTAAATAGGTCTGGTAGCGCCTTCTTTAACTCATGCAGAGCTTGCTCCTGTGTTTCATAGGTTAGCCATTGTTCTACAATCTTAACTTGCAGTACCATCAGATATGTCAGTCTAAATGGCTTCCCAGCGACAATCAATTTAGAAACAAGTGGATGTAGTTCTTGTCGCTTTATTTGGACAGACTGCAGTAAATCCTGTATGATTCTGACTCTTTTATCTTCCCATTGTACTTCCTGCAGAGTTTTCACTTGGGCCAGGATGTGTTGCTTATCTAAGAAGTTAAGCAGTTTAAAAATGAGAGGCCTGGGCGGTGAGCCGGGTGGTGGTGCTGGGCAAAGTGCCCGATGGGCTCTCTCTATCACGTAGGTGGTTCCATTTGGAGAGGGACCTGCTATTTTTTCACAGAATTTTTGAAGAAAGAGTATTGGTGAGCCACCTTCCTCTTGTTCTGGTATCCCAAAAACCAGTAGGTTGCTTCATTGACTTCTCCCCTCCAGATCCTCTAGTTTCTCCTCTAGTTTTTTGATTCTCTGAGTGGCAATGGTTATGCTCGTGTTCCATTTTATCATGTTTCTTCTCCAAAGATGTGAGTCTAGCTTCGGTGTCCCCGACTCTCACTGTTAGACAATCTACTGAAATTTTGATGTGGTGTAGTTCGTCCATAATATTAGTGATTACATCCTGCATTGGCCGCATTATTTCTAAGAGGCGCTCCTCCAATAATGGTGTAGGCCCCACAGTAGTTTTAGTAGCTTGCTGTTTAGGTCACTTAGAGGCCTTATCCTTCTCAGGAGATGGTGGCGGAGAGTGCCGCAGCAGTGCTTTGCGCATATAAACTTCCATTTTTTTTCGGAGTCTGCAGGCGCTGGGAGATCTTCAGGCACAAGTTCAGCAAGTTAGATGATAAATTCTTTTAATTAAGTAGTTTAGCAACGGGTATTAGTGGAAGAGGGATGGAGCGATGGGAGCATGCTGCTTATCATTAGGCTGCCATCACATGACCCCCAATACCTGCTTTACAGTAACACAATAAGATCAGTGGAGCAGATGTCATGGTGTCTGCCAGTCACTGGAAGGCTGTGCAGACACTATTGACAATTTTGGAACTGTTGAAGTAGTAACTAAGGAAGTCCATTCCACTTCTTCATACATAAGCATGTTCTTGCCACAGGTCTAGTGCCTTCATTCATTCTTGTTGCAGAAGAGCAGCCAGTATGGGTAATGGCAGTCAATAATAGATGACAGCCTGCAGCAACAATATATGGTAGTAATGGACTGGGGTGACTAGTATGAGGAGAGCATTGCACAGTTTATTGACTACATTGGACACAAATCAAACGCTGTATTTGGGAATCCACATAACTGTTGTCATTCCTTGCAGTGCTGTTGTAATATTATTTACTTATGGACCCCAAGGAAGTGAAAGGATTGTAATTTGTCCCTGAGGGGATGACTGCTTGATCACTTATGATTCATTAATCACCGATTCTACAACATGCTCTAATTTTTTGTGATATCTGAACATGGAGATTGTGGATGCATTCTACAAGCTTGTCTATGAAGTGCCTTCTTCCACATTTTGTTGTGATATTGTACGGCATCAGTTGCAGGTGTAAAATTGGCTCATAGTTGTAAAAAATGTAGGCAAATTGTGCTACACAGACATGCAAATTCCAGTCCTTCGATTCTATGGGGGCTAAACATAAGTAAAAATCATAAACAGCCAAAGGAATGCCACACTGGTAAGGGAGACTCCTGTTTGTGGTTTGTCAATTGGTAATAGCATAAAATGTGTTATTTTTCTTCAGTTAGTTAGGAGACTGAATTGTGACATCAGAAAGAAATTCCACTTTCATATCATCCCAATGTTATATATTCCACATACATGCAATCCAAAAGGTTTCAGCAACTCACAAACCTCATACATGGGACGCCACTGCCAAAGTCTGTTAAAACTTCATTTTATTGCACAAATGGCGGTGAAAGCATCTTGCCTGATGCATTTCAGGCACTCAGGTCCTTTATCAAATCCTTTAATAAAGGACCTGAGTGTCTGAAACGCGTCAGGCAATATGCTTTTACCTCCATTTGTGCAATAAAATGAAGTTTTAACAAACTTTGGCAGTGGCGTCCCATGTATGAGGTTTATGAGTTGCCGAAACCTTTTGGATTGCAACTTTAGGTGGTTTCTGAGCACCACTTCCCAGTGCTCACTCATTTTTTGTGTTTGTATTCCACATACAGTATTGTGATGGGAGTAGAAGACAAAGCAGTATGAAGCTGAGAAACAGCAAAAGTTTTGTGGAAATGGAGCATTCAATACATTCCATTATATGTTCAGGTATCATTGATTATCATATTATTATTATGCCTGACAATAAATGATACATTTGCTTGCGGTGGAATATTTGTTAATGTAACTCCCCTACAAATGGGGGTTTCCAAAAAGTCTTCCTTGAGCTTGCCTAAATGCTCACTGCCAGGCTGGTGTCCCGCGTTTTAGCAGTTTAAATGTGATTACCAGAGCCTATATGGCCTCTATGTACTGTCGCTTTAAGAGCTGCCTAATTGAGCTTAAGTAATCTGAGAGGGAGCTCTGTTGAAAGATGTAACTATTTACCAAAAATCATTTAGAATGATAATGTAGTTTGTTTAACCTGCTTTCTTTGTAGCAAGGACTGTTTTGTTTGTCTCCACTATCTTGGTCCTGGACTGCAGATTGGACCAATCAGTACTGGTGGGACCTAAAATGTAGCCGGACTACAGGAGCTGTCTGAATTCCAAATCTGTAGGAACTGTAGTTTGAACTTTTTTATGCCTTTTTTTGCAACTGAAGGGGGAGCTCTTGCTTTGACTGACAGCCAAATCAGCCAACCAAATCTTTTGGATCTTGGGGAAGTCCCGGGCTAGATGCAGTTTTCAGTTAGATCTAAGTTGGAAGCTGAACAAGAAGGTGCTGAAGTGATTCTGAGCAGCAATCCTGAGTGGATTTGCATGGGAGAACTCTGAAAAGGCTAAGTTTTTGGCCTGCATGTCGGTGTGCTGCTCCTGAGAGGGAGAGAAGAGAATTATTTTGGACTAAATCCAAGTTTGTGTGACTAAAGTCAGCTACTGAAGTGGGCCAGGCTCAACCTGAAGAAGACCGAAGATTTTACTGAATGCAATCAGCCTGCCAGGAGTTCCAGCTACCCCTTAGCTCCCGGTGTGTGCAGAGACTTTGCAAGTGTGACCGTGGAGCGCTTTGCCTGGTACAGTAGAATTCCCTTACATGTAAATGTGCTATGAGCTGCTAGTGGGTCGTGAGTTAGTCCCCCACTGTGTGAACTGTGTCCTGCTTGCTGGAAGCTGTATCCAGCCCAAAACAGACTGCATCCGAATTTGTCTCCATGTGGTCTGGGCCTTGCCAGACTGGCCCAGCCAGACTACCCACTGCACAGAGAAGCCATTGACGAAAGACCTGCCTGGAGATCAGTCCCCTGCTCCACGCTTGAACAGGAATGACGCCTCTGCAACTCATGTGGACCCTGCTTCTCCTGGCATTCCAGATCAACCACCTGCAGTCTCGATCTTTGTCCAGCCTGTGTTCAGTCTTGGGTATCGTGAGTAAATACCAGGGTAGCTCCCTGCAACACCAGCTTAATCTGAGTGTTATCTGATTGTCTTGTTGTTTCATTTCTTTTACGAACTGAGCCCTCTGGCTCCGGATTACAAATATTGTGTACTGTGCATGTTGTGTTTTCCATCACAGGGCCTCAACCAGCTGCAACCCTGGGCAGTGGTCCTGACTAGCTCATCTCTTCTCCACCTAGGTACCCAGAGGTGGACTGTGTGGGGGGACTCAAAGCGCATACATAACTCCTTGATTGATATAACCTTTAAGCTAATTAACCTGATTTTTGCCCCTCACTTGTTCAAGTCCCCTGAATAAATCAGATCTAACTTTTTCTGCATGTAATCTGACTGTAGTTCCAGTTTGTGCTTAAAGTACTGTACTGTTGCTATTTGCTGTGCATAACCTTGTTTTACAGGGGGTCCCCAGGGTCAAGCCAGAGGAACCAGCCCTGGTGGTAAGTGCAAACAGTGTGGGTACTTGTGTAGTGTACCAGGGGTATTGTGAAAGTGATTATTGTACAGTGTTCAGGCCACTAGGGGAGAAGAGGGGGTTTACAGTGTCCCAGAAGGCTGTGCCCAGGTTAGCTTGACAACTAGCAACCCTGATCTCCGGGTGGAGGCACCCGTTTCAAAACTCAGGCCCCTTATCCTGCTACTAGCCAAGGAGGCAGGGGTAGTAGCCCTTGGGATAGTGCCACCTAGGGGTTACATCTTGGAGGCTCACCGCTGGGATTTTATGTCTTCTAATGGCCAAATTTGCGAATTGCTGTTTAAAATAAATGGCTATCCCCAACAGAAGTGGCTGTACACCAGTTGGTGGGGTGGTGTACTGGGCAGGAGATCAACCCCCAAAATGCTATTCTTATCCTGGATATTTCCCTAGGTACCAATAAGGACACTGTAGAGGGAGTACTTTCCAAGGTTGAATGTTTACAAAACCCTGTGGTGGTGGGTTGGCAGGCTAATCTGCTCGCCCGAAGTTTCATGGCATTAGTAGAGTGTAAGGACCCAGTAGACAGTTCCAAAGTGCCACGGACTATCACCCCTAAAAGAGCCCTCACTGCCTGGAGAGTGATAACTAAAGACAGTAAAGACCCTGGGGAGAATGAGCCCCCCCCCCACTATCTGAGACTTTTGAGGAGAAATTTGCTAAGTTGATGCTGGAGGAAGGGAAAACTGTGGAGGACTTAAAGAAACTATTCTTGCCACCTGGGGGTGTTCCTCCCTCAATACCCACTCCCACTCCAGCACCCATTATTAGCCCTCCTTCTGTGCTCATGCCAATGCTGGCTCCTATGTCTGTACCTGCTATTAGTCATGACTCCTACTGAAGGTTGAGAATCTTCTCCGGCACCCTCCCCATCCCCCAAGGGGAGGATGATTGGGAGACCTGGATAGATTGTATTGCCCCTTTGATTCCTGAATGGCAGTGTGTGGAGGCTGAGAAACAGAAAAGGATCATAGAAAGTTGAAGGGGTCCTGCCCTAGAGGCCATTAAATTTCTGAGGTCCACAAACCCTGATGCATCTGCCCAAAAGTACCTATCTGCACTCGAAGACAACTTTGGGAGCATTGAGTCAGGGGAGAACTTGATGGAAATTTCAAGGCACAAAATAATGACCAGGGAAAGTTTGTCTGCATATGTTACTGCCTGGAAAGAGCGCTGCAGAAGGCTTACCGGAAAGGTGGGTAGCCGCCAGTGACTTAAACCATGTGAGGTTGGGGCACATACTGCAACATGCAAAGCATTCTAAATTGCAGCTCCTTCAATTAAGGCTCCCAGATAGAAGGGGTAACCCACCGGACTATTGTGACTTGATAAAAGAACTCCGGGAGGTTGAAGATGAAGAGGTGGGTTGTAATTCTAAAGTGAGCACAGCCCAAGTGATCAAGGCATCAGAAGGCCCTTCCGAAGTGGGGACCTATGAGGGTGTGCTGCCATGGGATGAACTGCTGAGGGAGTTCAGGGAAACAAAAAACAGTCTCTTTATGAAGGCCACTCCTCCATGTACAGCCACTGACCCTTATCCAACTGCATCTGCTATGGGGGTGAGGGTGTCCACCCAGGCATTTCCTGCTGACAACAGCTCGAAACTCGATGTCTTGACTATGAAAGTAAGAGAATTGATGAGATGTCTCCAAATGCTCACCACATAGCAGACAGAGATGGCACCAAGGTTTTCAGTTGGTAGTACCACCGTCCCAGCTCCCCGTATGATACCTCGGCCACCCCAAATCCCAGAAAACATATTTTGCCATAATTGTGGGAAGGATGGGCACATGAAAAGAGAATGCTGGTCCACAAAAGACCTAGATAAAGTTGTCTACAAGCTTCAAGGAGAGCTTTGGAGAATGAATCAGCGGTCGAGGAGTGCCCAAAATGACCGCAGTGAGGGTTCAAGAAGTAGTAACTCAAATCCCTATGTGGCTAAATCATCTGTCCAGGCCCCTGCTGCTGTCCCTCCAGACTGGTCCAAAATAGTGGGCCCTTCAATGGAGACTACCACGGCTGAGAATGGTATTCCTACTCAGGCTGTGTTGGACAGTGGGTCACAAGTGACCATTGTATTAAAGGACCGGTATGACAAACACTTATCTGCTGTGCCCTTACAATCCCTGGAAGGCCTACATGTGTGGGGGCTGAGTGACAAGTCTTATCCCTACCTAGGATATGTCCACCTCTGGTTGTCATTTCCTGCAGCTGTAACTGGTGTAGAGGAGCAAGTCGAGACACTGGCCTTAGTGTGTCCCCCTACTGGACTGTTTGATGGGGTTCCCCTTGTTAATCGGGACCAACGCCCATATCTTTGGGAGACTGTCACAACTCTGTCACGAGAAACAAGGGCGATGGACTGGGAGGGCCCTAAGAATTCTTGCTCTGATCAAGAGGGCTTATGATTTGCAACAGAACCCCAACGGAGTATACCAGGATGAACCGGTAAGGGTCGTACGGAAGAAGGACCGCGATTCAATGGTACTGGTCCCTAGTGCCCAGTGTACCATTCAAGGGGAGGTCCTCCTCAGCAAAGATGTCAAGAACAAAATACTGATGTTGGACATGCCAGGCGATGGAAAATTGCCGAAGGATTATTGGTTGCTTAGCATCTTGCCAGCTCATGCTCATGCCTATGCACGATGAGTGATGGTCCAGATTCATAATGTGTCAGATCGGGAGATCCGGTGAACAGAGGATGCACCCTAGTTATGGTACACTGTGCAGACACTGCAGTGTTGCCCAGCAACAAGCCCCCTGGCAAGACAGATAGAGTGACTCCCGACTTGTTTGATTTTGGTGACTCCCCGTTGCCAGCTGAATGGAAGACTAGAATAAGCCAGAAACTTGCCCAGACAGATTAAGTGTTTTCATTGAAGGAATGGGATGTGGGATGTGTCCAGGGTGCGGAGCATCACATACGCCTGCATGATGAACGTCCATTTCGAGAGAGGTCTCGATGCCTAGTCCCTGCAGACATAGATGATGTGAGAAGACACTTGCAGGAAATGCTTACGGCTGGTGTGATACAAGAATCCAGGAGCCCATATGCTTCTCCCATTGTGGTTGTGCATAAGAAGAATGGAACAGTCCAGATGTGTGTGGATTATCGGACCCTCAACAGGCAAACCATCCCTGATCAATACACCATGCCCCGTATACAAGATGCTCTGCATTGTTTGAATGGGGGGCAAATGGTTCTCGGTGTTGGATCATCACAGTGGATATTACCAGATTCCGATGGCTCTGGAGAACCATGAGAAGACAGCCTTTATCTGTTTTTTGGGGTTCTATGAATTCCTGAGAATGCCACAGGGGATATCGGGTGCCCCGGCCACCTTCCAGCGACTGATGGAATGAGCGGTGGGAGACGTGAATTTGCTGGAATGCCTGGAGTACTTGGACAATGTCATTGTGTTTGGGAGCTCCCTAGAGGAACATGAGAGGCTACTACTCAATGTACTAAACTGACTGGAATATTTTGGCCTCATGCTTTCCATTGACAAGTGGCAGTTTTTCCAAACCTCTGTGAAGTATATGGTGCACATAGTGTCTACAGAGGGGATAGAGACTGATCCTAGTAAAGCTGAAGCCTTAACTACTTGGCCCCAGCCCCACAATTTGAAAGAACTACAATGTTTCCTGGGATTCTGTGACTACTACCACCGGTTCATAAAGGACTATTCCAAAGTGATTAGGCCACTCTTGAATCTTACCCAGGGTTACCCTCCTACCAATCGGAAATACAAAAAATGGTCCGTCAAAGAACCAGACAAAGCATATTTCCACCCAGGTGAACTTTGTGGGTCCAGTTGGATGCCTGACTGTGAAGCAGCTTTCAAAGAAGTCATATACCAGCTCACCCATGCCCCCATCCTTGCTTATGCTGATCCCACCAAACCCTATGTGCTGCATACTGACGCCAGTCTGCAGGGTCTAGGTGCTGTACTGTATCAAGACCATGAGGATGGTTTGAGACCAGTGGCATTCACCAGTAGGAGCTTGACCCCATCAGAGCAAAACTACTCTGTGCACAAGTTGGAGTTCCTTGCGTTAAAATGGGCCATTGTCAACCAGTTTCTTGATTACCTCTATGGGCCAAAAATATTGGTGAGGACTGACAATAGCCCATTGACATATGTACAGACTTCAGCTAAGTTAGATGCCACAGGGCACTGGTGGCTTTCTGCATTTTCAACATATGATTATGCTGTCAAATACAGACTGGCCTGAATCACATTAATGCTGAAGCCCTATCCCGGAGGCCCATTTCCAAGAGTGACTGGGTCAGGCTGTCTGAACCTGACATCTGAGCATTGGGCCAAAAGTTTGATAGAAATGAACAGATGTCTACAGACACAGTGGACTGCTTAGCAGATTGCTTGGGCCCCTCTGACACCTGTATACTGGCTGCGTATTGTCACTTTTCTGCTATAGATATTAGTACACTACCTCAGTTTGACAATGACAGCATGCAATGGGCTCAATCCTGAGATCCTATGATTCAGCCAGCACTTGACGCCCTTCGTGCAGGAAAATATGTGTCCAAGTTGCGTTCCTCTGATCTGCAAACCGCTTTATTGTTTAAAGAAGGCCCAGGTTGAAGCTGCTTAATCAGTTGTTGTATGAGAGACAGTAGATCGGGTGGCCAAACAGACAAGCAACAACTGGTCCTGCCCACAGCCTTCAAAGATTTGGTACTGCAGTCCCTCCACAATCATATGGGTCACCTCGGTATCGACCAGACCCTTGACCTAGTACGATCTCGATTCTACTGGCCCAAGATGGGGGCCGATGTTGAGCACCATGTAAGGACTTGTAGTCGCTGCCTGCAGAGAAAAGCCATGCCTCAGAGGGCTGCCCCCCTTGTCAACATTACTACCAGCACCGCAATGGAACTAGTCTGCATAGACTTCTTGAGTTTAGAGCCTGATCAGCAAAACATTGGCAATGTTTTAGTGGTTACAGACCATTTCATGCAGTATGCACAAGCATTTTCCACCAAAGATCAAAAAGCATCTACTGTAGCCAAGGTACTAGTGGAAAATTTCTTCATCCACTATGGTGCCCCCCAGCGAATTCACTCTGATCAGGGCCAGGACTTTGAGAGTTGGCTAATCAAAGAAATGCTCTCTCTATGGGGGGTGCAAAAGTCAAGAACCACCTCTTATCACCCGCAGGGGGATCCTCAACCAGAACACTTTAACCTCACCTCGTGACATGCTAGGCACCCTCCACCCAAAAGATAAGCATAAATGGAGCCAGCAGATTAGCACCTTGGTACACGCATACAATTGCATGAAGAATGATGTTACTGGGTTCTCTCCCTACCACCTCATGTTTGGGAGAGAGGCCCGGCTGCCTGTTGATGTCTGTTTTGGGGTTTCTCCCAATGGGGTCCGAGCCGAAGATTACCTGTAATACGTTCAAAAGCTTAAAGCTCAGTTGAACCATGCCTATCAACTGGCCCAGATAACGGCCACCAAAAGAAATCTAGCCAATAAAGAGACACATGATAGAATAGTAAAGGCTCAAGAGCTTAGGCCTGGAGATCGTGTGTTGTTGCGAAATTTAGGATTGCATGGTAAACACAAAATTGCTGATTGATGGCACTATCTTCCCCATGTCATAGTTGGAAAGCTGGATGATTTGCCAGTGTACAAAGTACGCCCAGAGAATAACTCCAAAGCTGTCAAGACCACGCACCGTAGCCACTTGCTACCTATTGGTCAAGTTATAATTGAGGCTGAACCTGCCGAGGTTGATTCCCCTGGACCAGTGACTCATGCTACTGTAAGAAAGAAACAGAGTCAGCCTGCCCCTGTGGTTGCCGATTTAAGACTTCCCGCGCAGCAGGCCCAGAATGATAGTGATTGCCAGTCTAACTCAGATGACAGTGAGTGTGATAATGCCTATTACCCCTCATATGAACTGAGTCAATTGTTTCGTGGAAATCCTATGTTGAATTATGGGGATGAAGCTGGGCCTTCTGGACTGCCTAACGCCCTGGCATCATCCTTGGAGCCAATGCTCCCTGAAGGTGAAGTGCAAAGTATCACATCTGAGGATGCTGAGTCTTTGTGTATTGTGGAACTGTTTGATTTGCCTGAAGGAGAGGCTGATGGTATGAGTCTTTCTGGTGACATGCCAGAACTTGAGGAACACTATGAGAGTGCTGACAACCCCCTTCAGTGCCAGAGTGTCTTCAAAATGAGCCAAGTGTTGTAGAAACAGAGACTACAGAGCAAGGGGCTGATAGTGCTCCCAGAACATTTCCCTTCATGCAGAGACACCCCTCACAAGTGATGAAAGCTCCAAGACCATTGCTGAAAGTAGAGAGACTGTGGTTGTTCACCCCAGAAAGACTGTCTGAGCTGTCAAGCCAGTGGTGCGCTTCAGTTACGATTCCCCCAGGAGGCCAGTGGATTTGCCTCTCAATGTATTCCACAAAGATGTTTATGTTTATGGTGTGGAGCTCAGGGTTTTGGCATCATTGGGAACTGGGGAGCCACCTGGAGGGATTCAGACCTATACTGGCGCGATGGTGTGCATCTGTCCGGGGGGGAACCAGGATCCTAGGTGAGAGGTTTAAATGCTTCATTGGCAAGCATTTAAACTAGCCAAAGGGGGAGGCACTAAAAAGGAGCAGGGAAATCCCAGCCTCTCCCAACAAAACACGGTAATTAGTGAGGTAAACACCAAGGCAGAGAAGTCATTAGGAAGCAGAACAGGGGTAAATGTAAAAAAAGCAAAGGCAATAAGGACAGGAATGGGGCTAAAAGGGGTAAGGCCATCAAAAAGTGGAGGGTGATGAGTACCAATGCCCGTAGTCTGTGTAACAAGCTCCCTGAACTAGTGGTCTTGATGGAAAAGGGTTGCCTGGATATTGCGGCAGTCACAGAAACATGGTACACAGAGAACCATGAGTGGGATGTCAACATACCAGGATACACAACCTACAGGAGGGACAGGGAGGGTAAAAGAGGAGGAGGAGGAGGAGGAGGAGCTCTCTATGTAAAGGAAGGGATCAAAGCAACAGAACTAAAGAGTAAACAGGGAGCAGATGAGGCACCCTGGGTCACCCTGGAGACAGGAAGTGGCACCACAATTTGCATGGGGGCTGTATACAGACCCCCATCTCAGGGGGAGGGAATGGACAAGGAAATGATAGAAGGCTTCCTTAGAATGGCATAAAAAGGGAGATATTGTTGATGGGGACCTGAATATGCCAGATGTTAACTGAGCACCCTTGCTGCAGGCACATCCAAGAGCAAGGTCATTCTTGATGCCCTACAAGGGGCATGCCTCAGACAGCTAGTATTGGAACCCATTTGGGAGGGAGCAATCTTAGACCTGGTACTCTCAAATGGGGACAGAGAAAGAATCTCAGATTTAGAAGTGGGTAGCCATCTGGGAACAAGCGACTTCCAAACAGTGTGGTTCATGATAAACACAGCCATACGATCAAGCCATACAAAAGCAAGAGTATTGAACGTTAGGAAGGCTGACTTTGGGAAAATGAGAGAGTCCCTCAGAAAAGCACTAGCAAACAGGCAAGAAGGAGGGGTGGAGGAACAATGGGGAGTAATCAAAACAGCCATCACAGTGGCAACAAGCCTTTGTGTAAAGCAAATCAACAAAACACAACAAAGGAAAAAAACGCTATAGTTCTCAAAAGAGGTGGTAAGGAAGGTTAAGGAGAAAAAGATAGCATTCAGGAAATATAAGGAAATACAGAAGGAGCAGGACAGAGAACTTTATCAGTTAAAGCAGAAAGAGGCTGGGAAGGCAGTCAGAATAGCAAAGGCTCAAACTGAGGAAAGGGTAGCCAACTCTTTTAAGAAGGGGGATAAGACCTTTTATAGGTACATTAGGGAGTGAAGAAAGACCAAAGGAGGGATACTGAGGCTTAATAAAGGGGAGGGAATGTGGGTAGAAGGTGACAGTGAAAAAGCAGGGATACTGAATGAATATTTCTGCTCAGTATTCACAAAGGAAGAGGAGGGGAGGTACCTAAGCCAAACAAGAGAGACACTCTGAAAATGGGGGTTGATACCAGTCCATTTATAGAAGAAAGGGTTCTGAAAGAACTAATAAAATTGAAGATGGACAAAGCAATGGGGCCTGATGGGATTCACCCAAGAATTCTAAAAGAACTAAGGGTAGAACTAGTGACATCGCTGACTACTCTCTTTAACAAATCATGGGAGGATGTGGTGGTACCTGAGGACTGGAGGAGGGTGGATGTGATTTCTCTTTACAAAAGTGGGAGCAGGACAGAGGCAGGAAACTACAGACCAGTTAGTTTGACCTCAGTGGTAGGGAAAATGATGGAATCACAAGGAAAGAATTGTTAAGTACCTAGAGGCCAGTGGGGTGCAGGACCCAAGGCAGCATGGATTCACGATGGGAAGGTAGTGTCAGATGAATCTAATAGATTTCTTTGACTGGGTGACCAAAGTAGTAGACCAGGGAGGAGCTGTAGACATGGCCTACCTAGATTTTAGCAAGGCATTTGATGCAGTCCCACACAAAAGATTAATACACAAGTTAGCCAGCCTTGGAGTGGGTCCCAAGGTGGAGCCTGGATAAAAATTTGGCAAGGCAACAGGATGCAAAGGGTACTAGTAAATGGAGTCCACAGTGAAGAAAGGAGGGTTACTAGTGGGGTACTGCAGGGTTCAGTACTGGGACCGGTCCTTTTTAATGTCTTTATAAGTGACATTGCAGAGGAACTGGAAGGAAAAGTATGTCTCTTTGCAGACGACACAAAGATCTGCAACAGTGTTGATACACAAGATGGAGTGGAAAGGATGAGAAGGGACTTGGCAAGGTTGGAGGAATGGTCAAATGTATGGCAGCTCAGATTCAGTGCAAAGAAGTGTAGGGTAATGCACCTGGGAAACAAAATCCCAGTGGAAGAGTACACAATGGGGGGAGAGATACTGACAACAGTAAAAATGGAAAGGGACCTGGGGGTAATTATATCAGATGACCTAAAGGTGGGCCAGCAATGTGAGAAGACAGTAAGGAAGGCTGGGGGGATACTGGGATGCATAGGGAGAGGCATCAATAGTAGAAAACAGGAAGTTGTTATCCCTCTGTACAGACAGTTGGTGAGACCCCATCTGGAGTACTGGGTGCAGTTCTGGAGACCCCATTCCGCAAAGACATAGACAGAGTGGAGGCTGTACAGAGGAGGGCAACCAAAATGGTGCAGGGTCTGCACCAGAAGACATATGAAGAAAGACTAAAGGAGCTTAATATGTATACCCTTGAGGAAAGAAGGGAGAGAGGGGACATGATAGAAACTTTCAAGTACCTCAAGGGAATCAACAAAGTCCAAGAGTGTAGTATCTTTCAGAAAAAGAGATGTGCAAGAACAAGGGGGAACAATTTGAAGATAATGGGGGGACGGCTCAGAGGTAATGTGAGGAAGTATTTTTTCACAGAGAGGGTTGTGGATGCATGGAACAGCCTCCCTGAGGAGGTCGTGGAGTCAAGAACAGTGGGGGAATTTAAGAATTTATGGAACAAACATAAGGCAGTCCTAGTGGGGGGTAGGAGGAAGTAAGCTGTTGGTTAACTAGGATCTGCAGCTTATCTGCTAGGTAGGAAAATGGGCAGACTAGGTGAGCCAAGCAGTCCTTATCTGCTGTCAAATTCTATGTTTCTATGTTCTATGTTTCTATGTCTCTCAGAGCTCACTGCCCAAATTGAGCTTGACGGCCTATTCCAGGTTACTTGTTCTGCCCTCTCACCGTGGTGCCCCTGTCCCATCCAGCCCCAAATTAGCTGATAGGGAAGGGCCCCCTCTTACATTGTTTAGTGTGCAAGAAGTTATTACATGATTCTGTATAGTAATGTTCAATTTACCTGTGTGAAATATGCAGAATGTATTGTCAGAATGGAAATGATATAGTGGAGTACATTGAAACGTATAGTAAAGTGACAAGTTATGCCAACTGATGAATCAGATAGTATTTGTATAGCATGCTAATGGTATACATGTCTTTTATATGTTGCATTTTCAATGTTATGATGGTACAGACTTGACGCAGACACCAAGTTTTCCCAGGCAGGTAAGGGTGTAACCCCCCCTACAAATGAGGGTTTCCAAAAAGTCTTCCTTGAGCTTGCCTAAATGCTCACTGCCAGGCTGGTGTCCTGCGTTTTAGCAGTTTAAATGTGATTACCAGAGCCTATATAGCCTCTGTGTACTGTCTCTTTAAGAGCTGCCTAATTGCAGCTTAAGTAATCTGAGAGGGAGCTCTGTTGAAAGATATAACTATTTACTGAAAATCATTTAGAGTGATAATGATAATGTAGTTTGTCTAACCTGCTTTCTTTGTAGCAAAGACTGTTTTGTTTGTCTCCACTATCTTGGTCCTGGACTGCAGATTGGACCAATCAGTACTGGTGGGACCTAAAATGTAGTCGGACTATAGGAGCTGTTTGAATTCAAAATCTGTAGGAACTGTAGTTTGAACTTTTTGTGCCTTTTTTGCAACTGAAGGGGGAGCTCTTGCTTTGACTGACAGCCAAATCAGCCAACCAAATCTTTTGGATCTTAGGGAAGTCCCGGGCTGCTTGCAGTTTTCAGATAGATCTAAACTGGAAGCTGAACAAGAAGGAGCTGTAGTGATTCTGAGAAGCAATCCTGAGTGGGTTTGCATGGGAGAACTCTGAAAAGGCTAAGTTTTTGGCCTGCATGTCGGTGTGCTGCTCCTGAGAGGGAGAGAAGAGAATTATTTTGGACTAAACCCAAGTTTGTGTGAATAAAGTAAGCTACTGAAGTGGGCCAGGCTCAACCTAAAGAAGACCGAAGATTTTGCTGAATGCGATCGGCCTGTCAGGAGTTCCAGCTACCCCTAAGCTCCCAGTGTGTGCAGAGACTTTGCGATTGTGACTGGGGAGCGCTTTGCCTGGTACAGTAGAATTCCCTTACATGTAAATGTGCTATGAGCTGCTAATGGGGCATGAGTTAGTCCCCCACTGTGTGAACTGTGTTCTGCTTATTGGAAGCTGTATCCAGCCCAAAACGGACTGCATCCGAATTTGTCTCCATGTGGTCTGGGCCTTGCCAGACTGGCCCAGCCAGACTACCCACTGCACAGAGAAGCCATCGACGAGAGACCTGCCTGGGGATCAACCCCCTGTTCCACGCTTGAACAGGAATGATGCCTCTGCAACTCATGTGGGCCCTGCTTCTCCTGGCATTCCAGATCAACCACCTGCCTGCAGTCTCGATCTTTGTCCAGCCTATGTCCAGTCTTGGGTATCGTGATTAAATACTGGGGTAGCTCCCTGCAACAACAGCTTAATCTGAGTGTGTCATCTGATTGTCTTGTTGTTTTGTTTCCTTTGCGAACTGAGCCCTCTGGCAATGGATTACAAATATTGTGTACTGTGCATGTTGTGTTTTCCATCACAGGGCCCCAACCAGCTGCAACCCCTGGCAATGGTCCTGGCTTGCCCATCTCTTCTCCACCTGGGTACCCAGAGGTGGACTGTGTGGGGGGACTCAAAGCGCATGCATACCTGCTTGATTGATATAACCTTTAAGCTAATTAACCTGATTTTGCACCTCCCTTGTTCAAGTCCCCTGAATAAATCAGATCTAACTTTTTCTGCATGTAATCTGACTGTGGCTCCAGTTTGTGCTCAAAGTACTGTATGTTGCTATTTGCTGTGCATAACCTTGTTTTACAGGGGGTCCCCATGGTTGAGCCAGAGGAACCAGCCCTGGTGGCAGTGTGGGTACTTGTGTAGTGTACCGGGGTATTGTGAAAGTGATTATTGTACAGTGTTCAGGCCACTAGAGGGGAAAGAGGGGGGTTACAGTGTCCCGGAGGGCTGTGCCTGGTTAGCTTGACCACTACCAACCCAGATCTCCAGGTGGAGGCATCCGTTTCAGAACTCAGGCCCCTTAAACTGCTGCTAGCCAAGCAGGCAGGGGTAGTAGCCCTTGGGATAGCACCACCTAGGGGTTACATTAATATGCTTAACTGATTCTGTGAACAATGCAACCAGCATGTTGCTCTACAAAATAAAGTTAAATGGATGCATATTGTGCTTTGCTTATTGGCATGTGTGACATTACTGCATTGTTTGTGTCACATGTGCGACTATGATTTGTTTAACATCACTGTTCTAGTGGGCTTTATTGATGTTGATTTTTGACTCTGTATTAGTCTGTCATATTTGAACATATAGATCTGCTGATTGCTGATGCTGCATCTTACCTGACATGGCTGGACAGATGTTGTGTGTTTTAGTATATGTTTGTGTAGTATTGTGTTACATATAAAAAAAATAAAAAAACTAGAAAAACCAAAAAAAAGTTATTGCATGTTTATTGTTTAGTGTTTTTCAGTGCCATACTTATTGTTTTGTTAATTTTGTCACAGTTACAGACAGTAACATTACAATTGCGTTACACTGTCTGCAGCCACATATTATGTCACCAGTATCACCTGAAATTATGGCATCAGGACAGTACTATACAATGCACTCCATTATATCCTCCTGTCCCATGGGTATTGTCACTTTTAATGTTATATATGACAGCAAGCGTATAGTAAAAGACATGACCCAAATATTAACTGCAATTTTTGTAAAGATTGTGTAACTTTGTTTTTCTTTTTTGTGACTACACCCTTAAAGCATGTCAGGTATCATCTGATGTTGTGTGTGTGTGTGTGTGTGTGTGTGTGTGTGTGTGTGTGTGTGTGTGTGTGTGTGTGTGTGTGAGTAGTGCACTGGACATTTTTTTGTGATTTAAGCTGGCAAAAAGTATAACTTGTTTTTTAGTTGTCTTGTTCACTTACTCTATGACTGAGCATATAAAAGTGCTCTATATGACAAATAGTGTTACAGTAAACTAATGCAAACATTTTATTATCTGGGTAACTGAGACAACTTCAATAATATGAATCAAACAGTAAGACCTGTTAGTTTCTCATATCCCATCAACAATACATGTAGAGGAATATAAACATCATAGAATAACATGCTTTCTGATGTTGAAGGGTCATATCCCAACAGCATACCTTTGGCAAACCAGAGTGAGTACAGCAATATATAAAATAAATACACTGATTTGCATTACTCAGCTTTGAGCCCTTGACTCAATCAATGTTCCATCTGTCTCAGTTTTATACAGGTATAAGCTGACTTGTGCTACAGTAGCATAGAAAAAATGGCAGCAGCCAGGCAACATAAACAATCCTCCTCTAGCAACCCACACTCTTGTGCTAGTGTAGAACCTGGCAGCAGCCGACAAAAACTTTCAAAGCAGCACCTCCTCCAGCACATCATCTAGCAACCCAGAATCTTGTAGCAACACACTTTATAACCCAGTAGAAGCTGGCAACCAAAACAAAGCAATACCTCCTCCTGTAGCTCACCCAGCACCTCCTCCAGCAACCCGTACACTTGTGCCAGCATAGAACCTGGTAGAAGCTGAGCAACCAAAACAAAGAAGCACCTTCTCCAGCACCTCCTCCAGAACCCCATCCAGCAACCTGGACTCCTGTTCCAGCGTAGAGCCCAGCAGCAGCCAGCAAAATCTTGTAAGGCAACACCTCCTCAGCACCTCCTCCAGCAGCACCTCCAGCACCTACTTCAGCAACCCAAACTCTTGTGTGCTAGCACAGAACCTGGAAAAGCTGGGCAACCACAACAAAGCAGCACCTCATCCAGCAAACTGGACACGTGTGCCACTGTAGAACCTGGCAGCAACTGGCAAAAACTTGCAAAGCAGCACCTCCTCCAGTAGCTTCTTCAGCACCCTGGACACTTGTGCTAGTATAGAACCTGGCAGCAGCCAGCCAAAACTTGAAAAGCAGTACCTCGTCCAGCAGTTCTTCCAGCACCTCCTCCAGCAACCTGGACACTTGTGCCATGTAAAACCTGGAAGAAGCTGTTCAAGCAAGAATGAAAATGATGTACTTACTGTAATTGTTGATCATCTAGAATATCTTCACCATTGATTCCCACGTATGGGTCTGGAGCTGGAGCCACTAGGACCCCACAGGAGCAAATGTTTTGCAGGAGAGAGCTGATGCTGTGTACTGATGAAGCCTGTGCACCTCACATGGTGTCATGCATGCCACCCAATACCCGCCACCAGCTCCTTCATGCACCCCAGTTCTGTTTGCCAGGAGAAAAACAAAGTGGAGAGAAATAAGAGGGGGCTATAGTGTTTTTAGCTCAAAGGGATAGGATATAGGAAACAAAATAAACAACACAACAAAACCCTACTACAAACTTAGTACATAATGGTTGGGCCTACCAGGTGGCACAAGTGTACTTTGGTCTAAAAGATCCAGAGCCTCATACCATTAGCTAGACAGAAGGTGGATAGTGGTAAGGGAAAAAGGCAGGGCAGCAACCCTGAGCATATATCTTTGGTAGATGCAAGAGGAGGGAAGTTTAAAAATGTGACCCCTTGCAAATAAGATGTCACAATGTGCCAAAAATAGAAAAATGATACCTGGACCCCTAAAAGGCATAACTCCATACTGTCAGATAAAGAACTAAGAAAACTTGAGAGGAAACCCATATTCCTCTTTCCCTCATGACAGATAGAAGAAATGTGGAGCTTGGCAGCATTTGGAGTTTCTGGACTGGACTGGACAGTCCAGGGAGTCAAGATGTGTTCCTCTCCTCTGGCATTCCCAAGGGCAGTGGGCCAAGACTCAGAAGCACAAAGAGAACAAACAAGGAGTATACCAACCAAAAAAGTCTAACATCGCAAGAGAAGGGATGTAACCTGTGTGAAAGCTACTGTATTGATCAAAAAAAGGTGCACAGCACACCCTCCCCACACACACACACACACATACAGAGTAACTACTGAGTGGAGTTAGACTGGATAGTAACAAGGGCACATGTTGCATCTAGCAACCATTAGAGATATACCCATAGAAGGGATACACCCTACCTGGGCAGGGAGAAGGACAAGAAAATAAAAGAGTAGGGGAAAGGGGCTACCTTTATCACCTACAAAAATATCTGATTTTTTTGGGGGGGTGAGAGGACTGCTAAGGATCCTCACCCCTCATTTTTTGTTTAGGTGAGAGTGGGCACCAGGGTGCCCAGTCTCTTTTATGTTTCTTGTCATAACCAAAAACAACCACTACAAGAGGGCTATGATAGAGGAGGTGCCCACCCAGGAGTGTGTGGTGCTGCCAGCAACCACAGAGTAAGCTGCCCAGAGGCCCTGGCCCTGATTGAATGAGGGATAATGGGTGGGGCATGTGAATCAACGGTGATGATATTCTGGAAGATCAGCAATGCGGGAAATACATCATTTTCAAATCTTCCAAGGATCAATCTTTACCACTGATTCCCACTGACAGGTCTGAGTACAAAGCTTCCCTTCATGTTAAGGAGGAGCTGGCTCACCTGAAAGGTAAGCAAATGCCCTCAGTCTTCTGTGTGTGGGAGAATGCCTGAGGGTAAGGAACAATCTGCTTCAGCAGGGAAGAGGGAGAGTTTGAGTGGATTCAGTGTTCTAAACCACTGTGCATTGGGGGCAGGAAGAGCATGCATGCGTTTGAGAAAGATTTTGCATCTAACTTCTCGGTCAACCAGTGTGCTTTGTGTTATTGCTTAGCAATGACCAGACTCCCCTTCGGGTGAACTTCTTGGATATGCTGACATCATATGATGCAGCACAGATGTGGATGATGATAGGGGGATGCTGGACCTGCCTTTGAGCCCAGCATTATTTAAATAAAAATGGTATCTGCGTTCAGCGCAGTTAATTATGCATGCTGCCAGGATAAGATGCTGCCCATAAGGGTGAGTGATTTGAACCACCAAGTGATTATTACCTATTAAGGGAGACTTTTTTACCACATTCACTCTATGTAAGAATAGGTGATTGCTTTTCTTTTTTACAAATATGAATAAACTGGTTGATTTAATACAAACCTTTTAAGGTATGAAAAGTGAGTTTATGTAAAAAAAAACCTTTTCATTATGATAATAAGTAACACATTTATAACTTTAAAGGGGTTTTACGTAGACTTATCTGAAATTTGGTTAATAATTGGTAAGGTTAATTAGCATTGCATATACAATGTACTTTTGAATAAGCTTTCCAGAACAATTATATGAATTTTGAACATAAGAGTGATGATTTGTGTGAACACAGGACAATCTTTTTAGTAAATGTAATATGGTTTGGTGTCTTTTTTGAGAGTAGTTAATAACGACTATGTGTTTCTAAAATATTTTGCATTTAGACAGGAACACTCATAGTAACCAATTTGGTGGCTAACACTAAAACATTCTACCAGTGGACTTGAAAACCCAGGTATGGGTTTTGTAATCATGGGACTGTTTGTGATGTGGGCACAATATGTTTTCTGTGAACATGATCACTTTGGTTGTTTTGGTTCATGAATTATAAATTATTTTAAAGGAATTTTTGAATGAACGTTATAAAGAACTTGTGAGACTGGGGAAACATGTAAAGGGCTTGTATGTTGACTGGGAATACTAAGGAGTTTTATATGTGTAGATTTGGATATCTTTTGGATATACATGTTTATAAATTTTATTTTATGAATTTTTACATATATCCTTGCTATTGAAGAAGCCCATGAAGGGTGAAAAGGGTGTGGTCAAGGGTATCATGGCATGAAACTAATATAGAAAAAACTCTTAGACTTTAACTTTTTGGAGTGTGGCTGGCTTTTCTTCTATCTGTTGCTTGGAATACTTCGCTTTGCCAACCCCATCTTACAAGCAGTGGATGTGCCTTTAGAAGGGGACACACCTGTAACTAGCTTGCCAAACAGCAGACTTCCATGTCTGGCCCCATTCTTGAAAATTTACCAACCCCATCATTTCCCAGGCTGCTTCTTGCCTGACGCCCATTCATTCAGCTACCTAGCAGGTACAATATTTAATTCAGCTGCCTAGGATTTCACACAATGAGCATATTGTTTAAGCAAGGTTAGTGCATGTTTTTCTCTGAACAAAGACTTTTCCATTTCTCAACCCAGGTCCCTGTTCTGCCCTTTGTAAAAGCTGACCCTTCCAGTGGCCCTCTACACATTTGGCCTCCATGCGAAGGACTGAGTGCAAAGGACATCGCAGGAATCTGCCAAGAGTTAGCCAGAGAGACAGCCAGAAGCCAACAGCCAGAAACTCTGACCATCTCATCCCAGGTAAAACTGTGCGTGCACATTTAACTGCATTCTTATTGGGAGTATCGTGTGAGGTACTAGCTGTAATATATTGAGGCGTGTACTACTGGTTACTGTAAAGTTTATTTGCAGAACAGTGTTTTGTGCTATAGCCAGTGAACATTTCATTTGCAGGGTTGTTTTGTTCTATAGTTAAATCATGCAGCTTCACCCTATCTGGGTAAGCAGTACAAAATAACTCCACTTTGCTGTGCTATAGTAAAGTCCATGGTTACAATCAATCAGGGTGAGCACCAAAAAGTAGCTTTAACTCCTGTTTTCTGTGCCATAACTAACCTTGCAGTTACAGTCTATCTAGGTTAGCACTACATGTTAGTTTTAACTCCTGTTTTTTGTGCTATAACTGATCCTACAGCTACATCATATCTAGCTAAGTACTATGTGGTAGTTTTAACTCCTGTTTTTTGTGCCATAACTAATCCTACAGCTACACCTTAGATGAGTGAGTACTGCAAGACAGTTTTTTATCCCTCTTTTCTGTGCTATAGCTGAGTCCTACAGTTACACCCCATCTGGGAGAGCTCTACAAGTTAAGTTTGGCATCTGCTTAGTAACAGGTGTTTATGGGGATGGGGTTCAGACACGAGGCAGTCAGTTGTGCCAGCTGTAGGCTGTTCTTCTCTAGGGATATACTGTGGAGAGGGGGCACTGCCACATCTGCAGGACCATGATACAGCTCCGTGCTCAGCTGGTGCCAGCAAAGGTAGAAATATTTTAGCTGCTTCATTATCCTAGCAGAAGTCTACCCCCCTCACACACACATATTGGTCCAGGGAGGTGGAGAATGGTGGGTAGGGAGAACCAGGATTAGCCACGAGGATGTTGTCCAGCTCTTCACCATCCAGATGGCAAATAGATTTTTACCCCTAGAAGAGGGTTCAGGCACTTGAATCTGTGGGGGATCTCGAAGACAGCCAACAGGAAAGGGCAGGACAATGTGATGGCATCCAGAGAGAACAAGTCTACCAGGAGAGCTTTAGTGGTCGGGAACTCAGTGATTAGGGAGGGAGAGAGAATGGTGGGGTGGGGGATGGACAGGTGCCTTCCTGAGGCATCAGCCATCAAGGATTTAGACAGGATAGGGAGAATAGTGGAGAAGGAGAAGGGAGAGCTGGGAGTGCTGGTAAACGTGGGTACCAATGATCTGGTGAACCAGTCAGTGGAGATGGTGGAGCAGAACTTTTATAGACTTGGGGGACAGACTGGCAGAACACTCAGACTCCCTGGCCTTTTCTTAAGTCCTCCCTGCATGGGGCTGGAAGGCGAAGCAGGATAGGATAAGGAGGGAAGTAATAGAGTAGTTTAATGGATGGCTTTAGGGATAGGGTAAGGATAAGGGGTAGCACTTTGTAAGGCACCCAGGGGACTTCTTGAACAGGAGGCTCTTTAAGGCCCTGTATACATTATACTAACATTTTTGAAACCGTTTTAAGAAATGGTTTTAAACTCACCACTGTCACCAGTCCGCACTGCCATTCACCCTGTTGTAGCACGATTAAGTTGCGTCCAGATGTCACAGCCAGTAACGGTCTTCAGTGCGGCTCCATGGTGGCATTGTGACATGGTTTCCATTCAACTGCATGCAATCACCCATCTGCACCACAAGATATAACGGTTTTGGTTTGAAACTGTGCTTAAAACTGGTGTTAAGACTGGGTCCCTTGCAGGGTTTAAGTATGTTTTTTAAACACAGTTTCAAACTATGTCAAGTGCAGACGCACATTGTGTTTCTGCTTCTTAAAATGTTTTACACTGCTTAAACCATTTTAAAAAGCATAGTGTGTACACAGCCTAATGGTGCTGGACTTCACCATATTTATTTATTTTTATTTATTTAGTTTTTGTTGATTGGGATGGAGGACTAGACAATTTTTTGTCTATTTTCAGCCTCGTCCGGGGTGGGGACACAGATGGATGCCAACTGCAATCGAACCAGATTTTAACATAGAAACATAGACTTTGATGGCAGATAAGGACCACTTGGCCCACCCAGTCTGCCCATTTCCCTACCTACTGGATAAACTGCAGATTCTTGTTAACCAACAGCCTACTTCCTGCCACCCCCACTACAATTGCCTTATGTCTGTCCCATGCATGTTTGAATTCCCCCACTGTTTTAGACCCAATAACCTCCCCAGGAAGGCAGTTCCATGCATCCACCACTCTCTCCATGAAAAAAAATTTCCTCACATTACCCCTGAACCGTCTCCCCTCTATCTTTAAATTGTGCCCCCTTGTTCTTACACATCTCTTTTTCTGAAAAATGCTACCCTTCTGGACTTTGTTGATTCCCTTGAGATACTTAAATGTTTCTATCATGTCCCCCCTGCCCCTCCTTTCATCAAGGGTATACATATTAAGCTCTCTCAGTCTGTCTTCATACGGTTTCTGATGCAGACCCTGCACCATTTTAGTTGCCCTCCTCTGGACTGCTTCCATCCTGTCTATGTCCTTGCATAGATGAGGTCTCCAAAACTGCACACAGTACTCCAGATGGGGTCTCACCAACTGTCTGCACAGAGGGATAACCACTTCCCTTTTTCTACTTGTGCTGCCCCTTCCTATGCATCCCAGTATCCTCCTGGCTCTCCTTACTGACTTCTCACATTGCTTACCCAACCTTTAGATCATCTGATATGACTACCCCAGGTCCCTTTCCATTTTTGTTGTTGTTAGTACCTCCCCTGCTATTGTGTACTCTTCTCCTGGGTTTTTGTTTCCCAGATGCATTACTTTGCACTTCTTTGCATTGAATCTAAGTTGCCATTTGTCTGACCATTTCTCCAACCTTGCCAAGTCCCTTCTCATCCTTTCTATCCCCCTTGTGTATCAACTCTGTTACAGATCTTTGTGTCATCTGCAAAGAGGCATACCTTTCCCTCCAGACCCTCTGCAATGTCACCTATAAAGATGTTAAAGAGGACTGGACCCAGTACTGAGCCCTGAGGTACTCCACTAGTAACCCCCTTTTTAAGCTGTTGGTGGTATTTTTTTAGTGAAAGATATGAGAGAGAGGGTCTGCACATTGGGGCAAAAGTTTGACATCTATATCAGACATTTAAATTGACTGCGGGAGAGACTGGGTCTAGGGGAATTTCAATAGCAAGGTAGAGGAAAGGGATACTAGATAGTACTCCAGCACATCTGGGGGCTTTTAGTAGCACAGCAGGTACAAAGAAAACTGGCCCGTACTGGACTTGGTGAAGGGACTTTGGAGACATGGAACACAAAGGATGCAAGCAGCAAGAAAAACAAGGGTATGAGAGGACAGGGAAGCACAAGGGTAGTAGCAAAACAAGGTCAGTGGTCAAATGGAGGGGAAATGCATTAATGCCAGGAGCCAAGGTAATTAAATCAGTGATTTCCAAGCGCTGATGGCAGATATTGAGGTGAACCTTGTGACCATAATGGAAACATGTGCTTCAAATATAATGACTGGGAACTGACAGTCCCTGAGTACTCTATGTTCAGGAGGGATAGAGGAACAGGTAGAGGGGAAAGAGCAGCCCTTTTTGTTAAGGAGGTCATTAAGGTTGTGGAAGATGGGTGCATTTGGGATAGTAATAGGGACACTGAGTTGCTGTGGGTACATCTCCCGGCAGCCTCAAGCAAGAAACTGCACTTTGGGGTGATCTATAGACCATCAGGACAAGGGGAGCAGAGGGACAGAGTGCGCTCAGGGAAGAACTGGAAAGAGCAGTAGCTAAGGGGGAAGTAGTGGTGGTGGGTGATCTGAAACTGTCAGACATTGATTGGGATGTTCCAGTGGCCAGGAGCACCAGATGTCAGACCTTGTTGGACACATTCCAGGAATGTCTGCTGGTACAGTTAGCTAAGGTGACCGTCAGGCGGCCTGCAATTCTCGATGTGGTGCTCACCATCTCTGAAGTGGTGGAAGCTGTGGGAGTAGGTGAGCCACTAGGGAACTGTGACCATAACTCTATTTGTTTTAAACTGACCCTTGGATCTGGTAAACTACAACTGAGAGCTGAAGTCCTTAATTTTAGAAGCGCAGACTTCAATAGGCTGAGGGAGCTAGTCAGAGATAAGTTAATAGGGGTAAACAAACTAGATGGGGTGGAAGAGAAATACAGCAATTAAGGGGGATATTCTAGGGGCACCTATAGTATGCATGAGAAAGTAACCAAAGAGAGCGGTTTTAAGAGACAGCAATGGTTTTCAGCAATGGTCAGGGAAGTGGTGAGGGCCATAATAAAGGCCTTCTACAAATTTAAAGAAAATCAGGGGGGGAGGAAGAATGGGGGGACTACTTGCTGAAGAAAAGAAGGCAACGATGGTGGTAAAGGAGGCAAAAGCAGACAGAGCTGCATATTGTAGTGGGGGCCAATTGTGGAGAAAAACAGTTCTGCAGGAATATTAGTAGAAAAAGGAAGAGAGGAGGGGGAATTATAAGGCTAGTCGAGAGGGGATATGGTGATTAATGCAGATGGGTAAAAGGCCGCTGTCCTTAATGATTACTTTTGCTCAGTTATTACTAGGGAGGACAGTAGGTCTTTGCCAAAGAGTGGCATCAAAGCAGCCACTAAGGGGATGCAGGAGACAAGGTAGCCAACATTCACTAGTGAAAGACTCCTGAAACCTCTAGCAGCCCTAAAGATTGATAAGGCCCCAGGACCAGATTGGTTGCATCTGCGGACACTCAGGGAATTGGCAGTGGAACTGGCTGATCCACTGGTAGGTCTATTCAACAGGCTCCAAATACAGGGGTAATTCTGAAGGACTGGAGGGTAGTACACATAGTTCTACTCCACAAGGGGAGCCAAGGAACAAGCAGGGAACTCAGACCTTATCTCTATTATGGAGAAACTGATGCAGTCACTGGTCTAAGAAGACCTCATGGACTACTTGAAGAGCAGCAATCTCCAGGACAGTAAACAGCACAGATCTGTGGCAGGGAGGTCTTGTCAGACTAACCTGATAGTTTCCTTTGTCTGGGTGATGAGGGAACTGGACAGTCACTCCTCTATGGATTTGCTCTACCTTGTCTTCAGCAAGACTTTCAATTCAATGCCTCACAGACACTTACTGAAAAAGATGAAGGATCTGGATGTGGCTAAGGTCATAGTACACTTGGTAGTAACTGGCAAAAGGGGAGGCAAAAAATGGTAGTGGTCAACAGGATGAAATCAGAAGAGAGGGAGGTCATGAGCAGGGTTCCATAGGGATTTGTCCTGAGTCCAGTCATCTTCAACATGTTCATCAGTGACATTGGTGAAGGGATCCAGGGCAGGTTGTGTCTCTTTGCAGGTGACACAAAGCTCTGTGGAAGGGTAGACAGCGATGAAGGAATAAAGGAATTGTAGAGAGACTTGCAAAAGCTGGAGGGGTGGTCAGTGGTTTGGCAGTTGAAATTCAATGCCAACGAATGTGAGCTTATGCACCTAGGGGAAAAATAACCCTAGGATGGAGTACTGGATGGCAGGGGCGAGACTTAGTACCATGGCTGAGGACCAAGACCTTGGAGTTATCATCAGTGACTCCCTAAAGCAATCGAGTCAGTGCAGCATTGCTTATAGCAAGACAAAAAGGATTCTTGGATGTATCAAGAGGGGTACTGATAGCAGAAAAAAACAGGTAATACTTCTCCTATATAGATCCTTGGTGGGGCCACACCTGGAGTATTGTGCCCAGTTCTGGAGTCACCTCAGGAAGGATTGGGATGATCTGGATATGGAGCAGCACAGAGTAACACAAATTATTCTAACCCAGCAGGGCATGTCCTATAAGGAGAGCCACAAAGCACTGAACATGTACTCGCTGGAGATCAGACGGGAGAGGAGAGCTATGATAGAGACCTTAAAATTCCTAAAAGAAATGAACAGGATGAATTGCAGGTAATTATTTAATTTGAATACTTGCTCATGGTTATGTAGTCATGAGTAGAACTACCAGGAGGGAGGTGAGGAAGTACCACTGCAGTTTATAGAAAGGATGGTGGAGCCCTGGAACAGCTGCCAGCTGAGGTGGTAGGTGCAAATACCATTAGTGGTTTTAAGCATGGCTAGGACAGAATGAAGGCTATAGTGGTTGCTTGGAGTATCATAGTCTGTCTGTCTATCTATCTATCTAGCTAGCTATTATGAACACCAGGGTGCCACCCCCAGTACCGCTGCTTTTCCTCCTCCCCTCCAGGTCACCCACCAACCCTTCCCAATGTTTATATATATTTTTATTTCTAATATACAAGTGGAACGGGACACCCACACCTGATACTGCTTCTCTTGACCCCCCTCCCCTCCAGGTTTTCCATACCCATTCCCCTTATATAGGTGATGGCATGAGGGTGCCCACCCCCAGTGCTGCCAAACAAGAGTCTGACACTGGAGTGTTCAATCCCCAGTGTCAGAATAGCCCTGAAATAAAGAAAATTGTCCCTCAATGTTTGTTTTTTAAAATCTGTAAAACAGAAAATGGTCCTTCACCTATCTGCCCTCCACACCCACACCCACACACCCCACCTTGACCTCCCACTCAGCACCCACCAACCCACATCCTCCTACACCCCCCACACACCCTCAGTTACCTGAATATGTCCCAGGCCAAAGATCCATTCTCCCATCAAAGACACATCTTCCTGCTGGAACTGCAATATGAGAAACTAATGTAACTGTGGTTCAATGTATTTTTTTTTTTTTGGGTTATTCACGCCAGGTATCCATCCTGGTCATGGCCCCTTGAGGTCCTCTATGTCGACCGATTCCCCCGGTCACCCCTGGCTTACCCCCAGAGGATGGGGTCGCTGGAGCCGCACCCACTGCCATCCCGCCGGTCCTTATAACTGGTTGGGGGAATCGGCGACCTGAGAGGAACCCCGGGAGGGCTTACAGAGGCGAGACCCATTTGTATGTTATGTCCCCTGGAGAGAGCCGATGCAATGACGCCGCACACTTACTGCAGACGCCGCCGCTTCTCCCTGTCAAATGTGCACACTATTGGACACCCAGCCTCCGCTGGGGTCGCTGCAGCGGCGCATGCATCCCTCACCCATCCTGAAGGAAGTAGAGCTGTCATAGGATGCTCAATCCTTCCTTCCCCATGCCAGCCCCCAGCGGCCCGAGTCTGTTCCAGAACCCGGATCGCCGGCGTGGCGCGAGGTGTGGCATCCTGCGCCTCAACCCTCAGCGCCACCGGGCCAGCCGTTCAATGTATTTTAATGGGGGTTTGAACTTTGATGCATAACTTTGCAATTTTTGCACATTTTGGCCCCAGTTTTAGCTTTTGGCACCACCTCGTACCAGTGGTGGTGGAATAATGCACATCAAGCCAGAAAGGTGGTTTTGCATTCATGTTGCAAAAGCACCTTTCAGGCAGGATTTGAAAATCTTCACCTCCCTTGTTCATGAGGTGGGGTCATAAGAAGGCTATGTTGAAAATTTGGGGTCAAAATATGTAAAAATAGCAAAGTTTTGCAAGTACGCTGACATTTTTCTATGCTCATTCATAACTTTGGTAGTTTTAAATATTTTGACCCCAAATTTTCAATGTAGCCATTTTTTCACACCACCTCATGAATGCGATTTTTCAGATTCTGGCCAAAATGTGTTTTCACAACTGTGGCATGGAATGACATTTCGGTGGTGTGTAATGATGTTTTGGCATGGATTTGAACATTTTCACCTACTGGGTTCACAAAGTGGGATAATAAGAAGGCTATGCTGAAAATTTGGTGTAGAAATACAGTACAATGCCCAGAATATGACTGAATCTTACAGTATTTCAATGTTCCCTCATTACTTCGCTAAGTTTCAATATTTTGGCTCCAAACTTTCAGCATAGCCATTTTTCTGCACTACCTCATAACTGAGACATGTGACATTTTTAAAATCCTGGATAAGACAGGGTTTTGCACTTCTGGTGTGAAATGACATTTTGGCCAATATACTATGAATGGTACACATCATGTTTATAAGGCAAATCATAAAACGAGTAAATTGAAAATTTGGGGTCAAAATTTCTTTTAACAATTACCATTAACAAAGTTTGCATGTAGTGCCATCTTCACTAATATTGTATCCTTTAAAATAGAAGGGTGGCATTGGGAAAAAGGTGGTATTGGGTGTCAAGGAGCTGAGATACGGGTGAGGAAGCCAGAGATCAAGTAGGGTCTGTATAGCCGATAACATCATTTTGCAGCTGTATTGGCTCTGACCAGAGTTTGTTTTCTACTGCGACCAGCAGTAAACCCATGAGGGTTCCCGTGACCTCCCTTGAAGGGTGGCCCACCACTCTCCCTGAAGTGCCTTTTTAGGGATGCCTTTCTCCGTGAATCTCAAGGCAAGTACTTGGGCCTCCATTCCTTCTGCTGTTTCTGATTGTATTCTTCTCTGGAGACCAGGCACAAGGGGACCAATGCCACCCAGTCCCAGGGACACTGCCACCATCCCAGGGCTGCAGGCCCCCAAGGTCTAGTCCCAGCAAGAGAGGTAGGACTGCATCTTTCCCAGGCTCTAAACCCTGGCTTGTTAGGCCAGTGCCCAAGTGCCTTTTATAGAATATTGGTGGAAGGGCAAAAGCATGCATATTCATGCTCCAGTTTCCCTGCTAAGTCAGGCCACTCAGACATGAACATCCAGACAGTCTGTCTCCAAAGAACAGTTCTCAGGGTCAAGCTTAACCCTTAGAGTGTTCTTTGGTAACCTGCCTTGAACCGACTGAAGAGAGAGGCTTGTTACATTTGAAACTGTTAATGTTTATGGTGTCCACCAGCTCTGCTGGCTGACTATTCCATGGCTCAATCACTCTCTGTAAAATAAAACCTTCTCATATCCCTAATGAACATCCCCCTCACCAGCTTTCACTCATGACCTTGTGTTCTAGATTCACTACTCACGTTGAATAGTTTTTCACAGTTCCCCTTTTTCATTGCTTTCAGGAAGCAGAATTATTTTTTTATTCTTTGGTAACTGATAAGGCCCACTAGGCATAAGGCCTGTTTTCAGGGTAAGCTGGGAGCACTGAGGAGGTTACATGACTTGCTCAGGGTCACACAGTATGCAAGTGGAGGTTGTGGGAATCAAACCAGATCTGCTGGATGTATCAAGCTCATTCACAACTCATTATTGTAATCTCCAACCTATACTGCAAGCCTCTCATCTCTATCAAATAAGCCCTCTGTCATCTGGCCTCGGGCGAGTACATGTTCAGTACCTAAGTCAATCTTTGTAGGAGCTGCCATGCTGGCCATGAATCATTTTGGTTACCCTACACTTCATCATCTTTAGCCTGTTCTCATCTTTCATTAGGTGAGGACTCCAGAACTTGGCACAGTACTGTAGGTGTGATGTCACCAGTTATCAATAGAGAGGCAGGAATACCTATTTCCTCTTGCTGTCAAAACCCCCTCTAAATACACCCCAGTATCCTATCTGCCTTACAGTAAGTCTTGTTACACTGGATAGATTGTTAAAGGGAGTAACTTATTATGATGACTGCAAGGTCCCTTTCCTCAGAAGTGGTGAACAGCTTAACCTCTCCCATCCCAATATTCTGTTTTGGTGTTCATGTTTCATATGTGCATCTCCTTGCATTTTTGGCATTGAATTTCAGCTGCCAAACCATGGACCACCTTTCTAGCCTTTGCAGGACCTTCTGCATCTCCATTACCCCTTCCTTGCTGTCAACCTCACCACAGAGTTTAGTGTCATCTGTGAAGAGACACATCTTGCCCTGTATTCCTTCTCCTACAGTATGCTGCTGATGAACATATTGAAAAGGACTGAACCCAAGACTGATCCTTGTGACACACGACTGGTGACTTCCTTCTCCTTGGATCTGACTCCATTTACTGGTACCCTCTACTGTCTCCTTTCCAAGCAACTTCCCACCCATCTAACTACAGCATGTCCTTTGTTGCACTCAGATTCTCTAGCTTCTTCAGCAGCCTTCTTTGTGACACAGAGCTGAATGCCTTGCTGAAATTGAAGTAGAATAAGTACACTATGTGACCCTTATCCAGTGCTCTAGTTACCCAAAGAATACTATTAGGTTGGTCTGACAAGACCTCCCTGCCACAAACTCATGCTATTTACTACCATGGAGAACATTTTTCTCCAGATAGTCAACTAGGTCCTCTTTCACTAGTGTCTCCACCAGTTTACCCACGATGGAGGTAGGACTGATCACAGTCAGCAGATCTTTGTCCCCATACTTGTGAAGCAGAACTACATCCACTATCCTCTAGTCTTTTGGAATCACTCCTGTCTGAATAGAGCTATTAAATAGCCCTACCAGGGGTTTAGCTAATTCCATTTCCAGTTGCCTGAGCACCCTTCGGTGCATCCTGTCCCACTTCAGAGTCTTATCTATCTTCAGGACTGCTAGCCCTTTTGTGACCCTTTTACTACTAAATGCCTGCTGTTTCATTTCCAGGCCCCCGCTCTTATCTGGAATTAAACTCCGATGCTTTGCTTGCAAAGAAATGACACATTCAAGGTACCACTGAAGCCCAGCCATTGTGTGTTGGATCTCATAGGCAGCAAATAAAATGGGTTGTCCTCCCTTGCTAGATGGGACAGGTCATATGTCTGAGAGAAGTTTTAGAAGCTCCAGACAGCTTGTTCCATAACACCTTGCTTTAAACCAGTTTTATTCTTGCACCATACACCTTACAGTGAAGATGTACTATTCCAACACCACACTACTATGGATTACCACTATGAAACATTTATTAAAAGAATTTTAGAGGAACTGAGATTAAAACCCAGACATCCTGGATAAGAGCCTTGTGCACTAACCACTAGGCTATGCTGGCTGCTGTCTTGTCACATAAAAATATTATCAAATTGGAATCAAAAGAATTTGATGTATAATGGAATGAGGGGTACACCCATTGACATTCTTCCTTACCAGGACAAAGATAGAAAAAAACACTTGAGAAGAGAAATGCTCAAAAATGAAAGTTACATATTTACCATAACTGCTGATCTTCCTGAATATCTTCTCCATAGATTACCACTAATGGGTCTAAGTCGGAGGTGATAGGACCGCATGGGAGCCAGAAATTTTCTGGTGGGAGCTGGTGGAGTTAGTAGGCACAACACTGATACACAATGGCACCAGCCCCCAACCACTTCAGTACCTTTTTTACTGAAATGAGCAGCATGAACCTAACAAGTATCATATGCACCAACTAAAAGCATAAGATAACCAGCAACGCAGTGTCTTCACAGTCCAAACCAAGAGAAAAAAGTTGACCATAACACAACAATACTGGAGTGAAACCAGGGGGTAGAGGGCAGGTGTGGTCATCTATGGAGAAGATATTCAGAAAGACCAACAGTTTCTGTACGGTAAGTAACTTTAAATATGGTGCGCAACTTCCATATTTTCAAAGGATCAATCTTCTCCATAAATTCCCACTAATGGGTCAGAGTACCAAGCTCAGAGAAAGTCCCCCTGACTAGGAAGGCTGGAGCTCAGGGCTTACTTAGGATTACAATCCATTCAGAATATTCCTGCCAAAGGTGGCATGCTGTCTTGCATGGACATCTAGGGCATAGTGCTTGGTAAAGGTCTGTACTGTGTTCCAAGTTGCAGCCCTACAGATTTCTGCAATTGGCACTAAACAAATCCCTGCCAAAGAAGTGGCTAATACTGTGATGGAATGGGCATGCACTTACTTTGCCCTCTAGCTTTACGCATACCATGGTATGACAGAGGTGAAAGCAATTCCCAGTCCAAGATAAAATGCATCTGTTTGTGACAGGTAGTCCCTTTTCATTGGGGTCAAAAGAGACAAAGAGATGTTTTGCCTTTCTGTAGTCCTTGGTTCTGTCTAGGCAAAATACAAGGACCCTTTTCACAGCCAGAGAATGGAAAGTTCTCTATCCCTTATTCTTGAAATTGGCAAAGTAGGTAGGCAGAATTAGAGCCTGATTCAAGTGGAATTCCAACACCACCTTGGTTAGACATTTGGGATGTGCATGGTGCACTGCTTTGTCTTTATGGAAAACAGTGACAGAGGATCTGAAACTAAAGCATGGATTTCAGACACTCTGAGCACAGAGGTGATGGCCACAAGAAATGTTGCTTTCTAAGTCAGATATTTCATGTCAAAAGACACAGTAGGCTCAAAGGGCTTGCAAGAAAGCATATCTAGCACAATACTGAGGTCCCAAGGAGCCGCCAGCTTCCTAATGGGGGACCTTGTGTGCAAGATACGCCTGAGGAACCTCTTGAACAGTGGCAGCTGTGCCAGAGAGAGGGTACCTACAGGCTCATAGTATACTGGTATATTGGACAGATGGACCTCAACTGTTGAATACTGAAGGCCAGCATCAGAAAATTCCAAGTACTCCAAAACTTTTTCAGGTGGACACTCAAAGGGGTCCACTGAGGTTTTGGAGTACCAAATAAAAAGTGTTTCCCCTTAACTGTGTATATTTTCTTGGTGGAAGGTATATGAACAGCCAATAATATTGGAGAGACCCTTTAAGATACAATGAACACTTCTATATCTTCAGGAGCCAAGCCTAGAGATGAAGGGAACACATGTTGGGATTGACTAGCTGGCCCTGAGACTGGGACAGTAAGTCCATCCAGAGTGGCAGAACCCTCAGTTCACTGACTGTCAGTTCAACACTGGAAACCATATCTGCCAAGGCCAGCAGGAAGCTACAAGAATCACCTTGCCCCTGTGTGTCTCCAGATTAAACAGTACTTCAAAAGAGAATGCATACACATAGAAACTATGCCACTGCAGTCTAAATGCATCCCCACAGTAAACATCAGGTCCTGGATTTCTGGAGAATTGAGACTGTTTTGCATGTGTAGGCACACAAAAAGTTCCACATCTGGGGTTTCCTACTCATCAGTGATCTCATGACATCTGGAGCCAGTGATCATTTGCAAGGATCCGCTGTTTTCAGTTTAGTTCGTCTGCCAGTGTGTTCTGGACCCCTGTCAGATAGATGGCCTAAAACAGAGTTCCCTGTTTCAGGCATCATTCCCACACTCTTATTTCCTCCCTGCAAAGAGGGTAAGCATGTGCTCCCCCTCATTTGTTGACATAGTACAGGACAGACTTTTTTCCCATCTGACGGAAGATGTCTTTTGGCTAACCATGTCCACTAGGGCTTGCAAGCCATAAAGAACTGCACACATCTCAAGCACATTTATGTGGAGATGTGTTTCTAAGGAGTCCAAGAATCCTTGTGTCTGGGGACCCTGATGGTAGACTTCCCATCCCAGCAAGGAGACATACATAGTGAGGGTCACCTCTGGCTCTGGCAGAGGTTTTCCTCCACAGACCACCACAACTGGGACCGCACCAGAGGTTTGGTCACCTGAATGGGGTAGTTCTAATGATGTGATGCTTGAGACCAAAGGGCACTGAGCATCCACTGAGTCATTCTTACATGCAGCCTTGCTAGGCAAACTGTGAACACCAAGAATGCCATGAGCCCCAACATGTGCTGAATGAGCTGACTCAGTCTTGTGCTCTATGATAACGCATGCCATCTATGAGACTGCTGGTACTCTGCTGTCTGAAAGGAAGGCTCCAGCCTGAGTCAAGTCAAGAATAGCACCTATGAACCTGAAGAATTTATGATAGTTACCAACATTACAGGAACTCCTTCATGTTGACCACATTTGCAGTTGGCATAAAGTAAGTCACATCTAACTGTGTTTTCTTCAGGAGGCTTTGCCCCCCCAAATCCCCCATGTAGGGGACTCTGCCCACTGCACCAACTGCTACTTAAATAATCAACTCCATGTCAGAGTTGTTTCGGGGGGGGGTGCAATACCCCCAGAAAGCAGTGCCGGGGTCCCGCTCTGACACTACAGTGACCTGGCGCTGTTGTCGCTGTAGTGTCGGTTGTGGTAAAGTTGTTGAGGAAGCATCGATAAACAGAACCAGAGCACTTGGGCATGATCTAGCTGAGACTTGGAAACATAGAAACATAGAATTTGATGGCAGATAAGGACCACTTGCCCATTTTTTGCTACCAAAATCACTGCAGACCCTACTTGATTTACAGCAGAACTCTCTTGGACAATAGAAACTATGTGACAGTGGCCACTGCCTGCTCTGTCTCCTGTTTTCTATTTGGATGAGCCTGTCAGAAGCCAGTCATCTAGGTCCAACAAGATCTGTAGTCTGAGCTTTCTGAGATGGGCTGCCAGTACTGCAAAGCTCTTCATAATGATGCACAGCACCAAACAAAGTCCAAAGGGTAAGACTCTGAACTGGTAATGCTTCTCATCCATGCAGTGGTTGGGGTGCAGCTTTATGTGCTGGTATGCATCTTGCATATTCACAGATGCTAGCCTGTCCTGTGACTTCAGGTAGGGTAGCAAAAAACCCAGCAAAATAAAGCCAAGTTTTCCATCAATGTGGACTCCCATTGATGGTAAAATTGGGTGAGGTCCCACTTCTTCATCAGAGAGGATGACCTCCCCTCCACCCATGTTATCTCGCATATAAACATGTATGCAAATGATACAGTCATCTTCACCACTGATCCCTCTACCGCTCCAGTAGAAGACCTGCTCCAGCAGGATTTCCATAATGCCCTGAGCTGGATCCACTGCAACCATCTCAAGGTCAAACCAAACAAATGGTGGCTATAACCTTTGGGGCACGGGGTCATTATGTCACAAGACATAATGCCCTATGGCACTATCGTGCTGTCGCGATTAATGCCATGAGGCATCATGTCTTTTGTTCTGTGGGGCTCGCCCCACACCCCTGTTCAGGGGCTCGCCCGGACCCCTCCACTAAAGAGTCTCAACTCCGGGGGGGTCCAACTCGGGGAGTGCACAGGTCCGGGTTCCGCCATAATGCCGTACGCTATTAAGTGTGCGACATTATGACCCAGTACAAACCTCTGGTACCAGCCAAAAACTGGCCAGGCTCTCGAGACTACTGGTCTTCTCTATACTGGATGGCTCCCCTCTTGAAATTGTGCAATCCTTCAAGTACCTTGGCATGTGGTTTGACAGCAAACTTAACTTCTCAGCCCACATCAGTGCTATCTATATGAAATTCTGCCTTACACTGGGTACTCTGTGCTGTAATAAAGACTGCCTATACCTCCTGGTCCACCATGAGCTGGTCACCAAAATGGTGCTCCTGGTTTTTGACTATGCAGATGTGGACTATGGTACAGATCTCTCCACTACTCTAGCCAGATTGGACACCTCTGCATGTCTTTTGTCACTTTGCAACAAACTCCCCTCCACATGCTCACCACTGTTCCCTGTACTCCTCCCTTTCCATCCTCCCCCTTTCTTCACATCGCCAGTCACACTGCACCTCCTTCATCTCCAGTTACTAGATTGGTTCCCTTCCTTCCTACCTCTCTGCACTCCTCTATCCTGTCCCCCCCTGCTCCATGCTCCCTCTAGTCAAGAGACTGGATGACATTCTCCATTCCTCACCCCCATTCCTCTGCTGGGTAATCCACCTTTTCCTGTCATTTGCCAACACTCTGGAATCAGCGCCCTCTATCCTGCTACCATTCCACCTCCTCAGGCCCCTTCAGGCACCTGCTAAAACTCTTCCTATCTCCCATCTGCACCTGTTTCCCATAGGAGGTCCCCCCTAGTGATTATGGTAAGTTGGGTTTGTGGTTTTCCATGACTAAACTGATCCTTTATGCACTGCATTGCTAGCCTTTGTGCCAAGTTGAAGGCTGAATTCTAGTTTTTACACTTGTATTACACAACATACTGTACATATACTTGCACTTTAATCTGTTCCAAGCTTGTATCAGATGAAGTATTATTTTCTGTACTGTGTTTGCACTTTTTGTCTGTACCAAGTAATGTCCTGCATTATTGCTTCACTGTTCCTCCTGTAACCCCTTTTCTGGGTCACACTTGGAAATGAGCCTTAGCTCAGTGTGCCTCACCCAGTTACAAATTTTCAAAAAAATAAATAACTACATAAATAAATAAATAACTGCATAAATAAATAAATGAACACCAGTAACATTGGTCCCAACCAGGTAGGGTCTCGAGAAAAGCACCGTTGGCAGCACTAAGGTCAGATTTGGGGTGGAACTGAAATGGTCAGCCCCAACACCCCGAATACTCACATAGCATTGAAGGTGGCACCAATGTTATCACAAAAGTAGACCCAGGAGAACCTGACTCCAGCACCAGACATTGTACCGTCAACTGTGTTGCAGGTCCTGCTGGCCTTGAAGAACTTGGCGGAGACACTGTAAATGTACCCATCCCTGGAGGGGTTGGGAATGGCACCACAAGTGGAGTCTGCGCAGGCGGCACTGACGATGGCCCCAGCATTGAGGATGGAGTGAAAGTCATCATGCCTAAGTGATATGCACTGAAGGCAGTGTCAGCCCCACCTTCCACGAAGAACTTGGACCCAGCACCGTCAACAGCCCCACCACACTTATGTACTGGAAACACTGCTCCATAAGAGCTTCCTAATGGCCAAACTGCTCACCAGATGTCCCTCTAGCAAACAAATGAAAGCTCTGGGCTGGAGACACTGCATTTGTAGGCCTAGGTGATCCTGGTTCTATTGGAAATGACAATGGGGTACCTAGCTCCACAATCATCAAATATCTTAAAGCAGAATGGGTAGAGGATGATCTCAATCAGTGCCTTTTCTTCCCTTTATGTTTTTTATGGGAAGAGGTAAGGGCCAAACAGTACAAAGATCCCAATGCCAAGCGTACGTGTGTGGGATCTGGACTGTTTCTTTTTAAAACTCCAGGAGGCCTGTCCTTCTCCCCAGGTAGTGGACTGCCCATTGCAAGAGCAAGCAGCCAGAGAGGAGTGGTTGCCAGACACAGCCCCATTTCTGGTGCAACTAACCTATTCAGGCTCCCTACCTTTGATAGTCATCAACCGGGTTTCACGAGGAAGGACTGAGAGAAACTGTTAACACTTGTGTGCGTGTAAAACTAAACTGGCATAAAAATGACTAACTCTAGAGTATTTAAAACAAAAACCTAAGAACTGAAGGCTGTCATCAGATGGTGATGTTCTGGCCCAGACAGTAGCATGTAGGAGACGCGATGCACTCAGTGGTGGCATAAAATTTACTGGGATGGTTGGAGACTGGTGCTGCTGTATACCAGCAAGCACATGCAGTGATGTGTGCGGGACCTACTCAAGCCACCAGCTCCCTCCAGAAAAATGCTGGCCCCTGCAGGGTCCTATCACCTCTGGCTCAGAAACATTATTGGAAATCTATGGAGAAGACTGAGTTCTGGAAGATCTAGGACATTGCCTGTGCCAATGGGGTTAAGCAAGGTGTGACAAACTCTGACAAGCTAACAAAAAGAGCCATTCTCCCTCACTTCCTGATGGAAGAACCAGAAAGATAAAGGAAATCTCCCAAGAAAGTTTGACTAAATAACAGCAAAAACTGAATACCATGTTACCCTATGGTAGTAGACCCTGTGGATGACCCAGGTTAAGCCCTCTACAATGGTAGGAAAATACAGGTTACTCACCTCTAACCATAGTTCTGGGAATGGTATACAATTCACATTCACACTCTGGCAGTTCCACTGGAATGCTGATCATTTGGACTTCTTTAAGCTAAGCTCCTTCGATCACCTGGGTGATATATTCTCAGCCTTCACTCTGTGACATCAGATCTTTACATGCTGGAAGTAGGGATCCATGTGCCATTTGTTAGGCAAGGCTGGGTGGGTTGTGTGAATGTGAACTGTATACCACTCCTAGAACTATGGTTGCAGGTGAGTAACCTAAGGGTATGGTACAGTTCATTATCCACACTCTGGCAGACTCCCAGCAGTTAAAAAGGCAGAGAGGACAAGGCATACACCCATATTTGATGAACAGAGACTGGAGAACTGAGGTCCCAAAAGCAGCATCCAGATGTGACATGATGTCAGTGCTGTAATGGGAGATGAATGTGTTTGTTTTCCTTCAGGTAGCAGCTCTAAAGATTTCCTGTATGGGAATGTCTCTGGAGGTAGCCACTGAGGCAGTGGTACGTCAGATGGAATGAGCACTAAGTCCTCTGGGAAGCTCACTACCAGCCAACCTACAACAAAGGTTGATGAAGGATGTTATCCATCTTCTAATCATCAGCTTTGCTGCTGGTCTGCCAGGCATGACTTTAGAGTGTTTCATAAACAGCTGGCAAGCCTCATCCCAAACTCCAGCAGTGCTCACCTTATAAAAAGAAAACCTTTTCCACAGCTCAAGGGTATTCAGCCTGCTATCAGCACCCAAGGTGGGTTGGTAAAATATGTCAGTAGTTTAATGACCTGGTTATGGTGAAGCTCCAATATGACCTTTGGGAGAAATTACAGGAGGGAGAGAAGGACGACCATATTCTTGTGGAAGACCAGATAAGGAGACTCCATCAAGAGTGCCTGAAGCACACTAATCCTTCTGGCTGATAAGATGGCCATCAAGAAGTCCATCTTCCATGACAGGTGTGACATCTTCAACATGTGCATAGGCTCAAATGGCTTGCCCATGAGCATAGCCAACACCAGCAGTAAGTCCCAAGATGGTGGTGGTTCACGCACCAGAGGGGACAGGTGGTCCAAGCCTTTGAAAAAGCACTTGACCACCTTCTTCTGGACCACCATCAGCATACCAACCCATGCCTGGTATGCAAGAATGGCTGCCAGGTGCACCTTGAGGGTGTTTAGCTCACAGTCACACCTAGGAGAGGGATCAAAGGTACTCCAACATCCTCTCCACGGGGCGGACAAAGGGATCAAGATACTTGCCTTGGCACCAAATGGAAAACCTCTTCCATTTATAGGCATAACACCAGTAAGTTAACTCTTATGGAAGGCCTCTATAACGTGGCACACATATTCCAAGAAATCCATGGCCTGGAACTCTAGCTGCTCAGGAACCAGGCCATGAGGTGCATGGAGTGAAGGCCCAGGTTCAGGACCTACCCCTGTTGTGTGTTCAGCAGGTATGGGGAAAGAGGTAGCCACCATGGAGGCCTGCTGCTGAGGCTGAGGAGATCCGGGTAACAGCACTATCTGAGCCAGTCTGGAGCTATCAGGATCATCCATGCCTTGTCCTTCTGGGCCTTGATAACCACCTTGTGGATCAAGATGAATGGAGGAAAAAAGCACACAAGGCCTGGGGTCCAGGGCCTCATAAAAGCATTCCCCAAAAGTGTCCAGGACTGTGGGGAGTGGGCACAAAATGGCCTAAATTTTCTGTTCTCCCAGTATGCAAACAGTTCCACCATAGGCATGTCCCACTGTGAGAACAAGTGGTATGCCACCTCCTAATGCAGGGACCACTTGTGCAACATCTCTCCCACCCAGCTGAGAGCATCTACCAATTGATTATTCATTCCCACCACATGGATCATCAGGAGATCTGCACCCAGGCTGCGCACAAGGGTCCAGGAGTAGAAGGCCTCCTGACACAGGGGAATGGCGCATGTTCTTCCCTGCCTAGCTAGGTAAAATATGCTCATGGTATTGTCCGTCTGAAGTTGCATGACCTGACCCCAGATCAGAGGACCAAATTCTGTGAGAGCCAGTTGCACTGCACAGAGCTCTAGCAGGCTGATGTGGTACCAGGACTCCCTGGGGGACCAGAACATGTGGGCCGTATGGTCTCCCAGGTGTTTTCTCCACCCCAACAGAGATGCATCTGTCAACAGTGGGGGAGCACCTGGGAAACAGTGACCACCAGTCATTGTGGTTTGAAATCACAGAAAGAGCAGAACCAAACCACACAAAAACACGTATCCTGGATTTTAGGGGGGCAGACTTTGGGAAAATGGGGAGATACTTGAAAGAGGCATTAAGGGAATGGGACAGGAATCAGGGTTGAGGAACAGTGGGCAGTATTTAAAATGGGGATTACAAGAACAACAGAATTATGCATTAAGCAGGTTAGCAAGAGGAAAAGGAAGAGGAGACCATTATGGTTTTCCAAAGAGGTAGCAAAGAAAGTGAAAGCCAAAAGATTGCATTCAGGCAATACAAAAGACACAGGCAGAAGGGGATAGGGAGAAGTACCAGGAGAAGCAAAGGGAGGCAGGGAGGTCAGTAAGGGAAGCCAAAGCTCAGACAGAAGAACACATTGCAAAATCAGTGGGTAGAGGGGACAAAACCTTTTACAGGTACATAAGTGAAAAAAGAAAGACAAAGGGAGGGATAGTGAGACTGAAGGGGGAGGATGGGGGCCGCATGGAGGATGACAGCAGTAAAGCTGAAATATTGAACAGGTATTTCTGCTCAGTCTTTACTGAGGAAGAGGAGGGTAATGGGTCTGAAGGGAGTACAAGGGGTGAGAATGGTGCAGAAATGGACACAAGTCCCTTTACACGAGAAAGGGTCCTGAAGGAACTGGAAGTAATAAGAGTTGATAAAGCAATGGGGCCAGATGGGGTGCACCCAGGGTCCTTAAGAACTAAGAGAGGTGGTGGCTGAACCTCTGGCTATCCTGTTTAGCCGATCACTGGAAACAGGAGTACCCAAAGACTGGAGGACAGCAGATGTAGTCCCTTATACAAAGTGGGAACAAAGGAAGCAGGGAACTACAGACCAGTCAGCCTCACCTCGATGAGTGGGGAAGATCATGGAAGCACTACTGAAGGAGAGATTGGTGGAACATCTGGTTGTCAATGGACTACAGGACCCAAGGCAGCATGGTTTCACCAGGGAGGTCATGTCAGACCAACCTCGTTGAATTTTTGACTGGGTGACTAGGGAGGTGGATCAGGGGAGGGCAGTGGACATGGCCTATCTGGACTTCAGCAAGGCCTTTGACACTGTGCCACATAGAGACTATTACACAAACTGGGGAATATGGGTGTGGGCAGGACAGTAGTGTGGTGGGTAGAGTAACTGGCTGGGTGGCAGGACACAGAGGGTGGTGGTAAATGGCTGTCACTCCACAGAGGAAGAGTGACCAGTGGGGTCCCAGGGATCAATGCTGGGACCCGGTCATATTCAACATCTTCATCAGTGACATTACGCAGGACCTAGAAGGCAGAATTTCACTGTTCGATGATGACACAAAGCTCTGTAACAGAGTAGACACACCAGAGGGTGTAGACAGAATGAAGCGACCTGCAGAAACTTGAAGAATGGTCAGGGTTTGGCAGTTGAAATTCAATGCAAAGAAGTGCAAGATAATGCATATGGGGCACAAAAACCCTGGCACAATATATCAGTTGGGGGTGAGGATATAGCATGCACCAAGCAGGAAAGGGATCTTGGGGTTGTCATCTCTGATGACCTCAAGGTAGGGAAACAGTGTGACAAGGCAGCAGGTAAAGCAAATAGGATGCTGGGATGTATAGGCAGGGCATCACCAGCAGGAAAAGGGAAGGTCATAATTCCGCTATACAGGCACTAGTGAGGCCCCACCTGGAGTACAGTGTGCAGTTCTGGAGACCATACCCTCGTGGGACATAGACAGGGGTAGAGAGGTTCAGAGGAGGGCAACAAAGATGGTGCATGGATTGCATCACAAGTCTTATGAAGACAGGTTGAACGAACTGAACATGTACTCCCTGGAGGAAGGAGGAGAGAGGGGATATGATAGAGACATACAAGTATCTTACAGGGAGGAATAGGGTGCAGGAAAACACTATTTTTAAGCGAAAAAGATGTTCCAGGACAAGAGGCATGAGATGAAGTTGGAGGAGGACAATTCAGAGGAAACATGAGAAAGAATTTCTTCACAGAGCGAAGTGGTGGACAAGTGGAACACCCTGCCAGAGAAGTGGTGGGGGCTGAAACAATCACGGGATTTAAGAATGCATGGGATAGACATAAAGGAATTCTGGAGGTCAGGGGTAAGGGGCAACAGACTTCTAGGAAAACAAACTGAACTTACAAGCTCAAATGGGCAGACTGGGTGGGCCATAGGCCCTTATCTGCCGACACTGTCTATGTATCTATGTATCTATGAGCGCGACAGTTTGCTCTGGGCAGACAAATGGAATTCCTTCCTTCCAGTGTTGAGGGACCAGCCACTAGTGGATGGCATTCCACCTCAGTTGAGTCACTAAGACTGGCTGGTCCAGATGGCCTAAGTGCTGAGGCCACTGGTGACCCAGCTCCTACTGTAGGTGGCACATCCAACAGCGTGCTCAATGAACCATGCTGGTGGTGGATGCCATGTAACCCAGCAGTCAAAGGAAATCTTGGATAGGGCACAAGCGCTAAACCTGAAAAGATCAGGGAAAGGAGGTAAGGTCCTGAGCCCAGTCCACATGGAGATGAGCCTTGGCTTGCAGGAGTATAGTTCTGCCCCCATTATTTTGATAACCTGTGAGGGTATCAGTTCAAACTAATTCCAGGTTTATCAGCAGGCCCAGGTCCTTGCAGGTCAGGAGGGCAAGATCCCTGGACCACTCTACATCCTTCTTGGATGGCCCGGCTATCAGCCAGTCATCCAGACAGGGATACACCCTGATGTCCATGCACTACAGGAAGGCTTCCACCACTGCCATACACTTGGAGAAGACCCTAGGCACAGATGAGATACCAAAGGAAATGATCCTGTACTGATATAGGAACCTATTGTACAGAACCTGAGGAACTGTCAATGAGATGTGGAAAAAAACGTGTCCTAGAGATCCAGTGAGCAAAGTCACATGCCCTGCTCCAAGGATGGTATAGTCTGACTCAGAGTGACCATCTGGAACTTGTGCTTCTGCACAAACTAGTTTAGATCATACAGATCCAGTATGGAGTGCCAGGCCCCCATCCGTTTTGTGACCAGGAAGTACCTAAACATGTACCCCTGACTTGCCAGGGTGTTGGGGACATGGGCTATGGCTCCTTTCGAAAGGTGTTGATCATCATCCTGCCTTAGGGTGAACAGCATGTTCTGTGACACCAAGGAGTCCCAAGGATCATGGAAGTCAGTGAGGCAGAAGGGCACCAGGTCTGAATATAGCCGATCACAATGCCATCAGCAAGAACAGCACGACTAAAATGCCATCACTTTTAAAGCCCCCCGGACACTCCATACTTAAAGATTTTCCCTCTTAAGGGGGAAGCAGATCACAGGGAAAGTTAAAATGTGTGGGGTCACGAAATACTGTTTCCATGGCCCCTTGTAAAAAATCAAAGTCCTGAATCCGGCAAAATGTTAGGAGACCAGGATTAGAACCGTGGTCTCCAGTGCTTCCCAATTGAGTTGCTGCATGCCCCAGCCATCCACACCACAGGATCAGCTTGACCAGATACTACTATTTTACTGCTCTTGTCCTGTGGCAGCACTATGGACAGCGACCAGTGGAGCGCATATCTCAAGCACTCTATATCCATGCTCACTGTCTGTGGTAGCGCCATAGGAATTAGCACTCGCTTGCCTGGTGCTATTTCTGTAGCACTAATCTAACTGGGTACCAGGCAGAAGGGCCTTGAAGACCAGAGACAACCCTCTGCATACCATATCCAGTACCCACTTGTCCATAGTAATGACTGACCAGTGTGGGCAAAAGTGGTGTAGCCCCTCCCCCACTGGCAGATGGGTCAGAGACAGGACAGGAGGGAGGAATGACAACCCCCAACCAGCCATTGGGCAGCTCTGGAGGGGGTACCAGCCACTGGAGCAAGAGGGGCACCACTTCCCCTACCCCTGCCTCTTTTTGGCTCCAGGCCACGAAACTTGGGCTTTGGATGCCAGGCTTTGTATGGCCCCTGCTGGGGTTGCTGTCGAGGCTGCTAGGGCTGAAAGGACCAGTACTGAAAGGTCTCTTTTCTAGGGCTTTTGGCTCTGAGCCTTAGGGTCCCTCTGGGATGAAGCCACATAATCTAGGGTTGTGCTGGACTTCTCAATCCTGGTGAGATGCCCCTCCACCCCAGGGCTAAAGATTTTAGTGCCCAGGAATGGGACATTAGCCTGTTTGTGCTGAGTATTCACTGTGAAAGTGGAGAGCCTCATCCAGGCCCTGTGAAGCATCACAAAGGTTGCTTCCATGGCAAGGGCACAGGAGTTGCCCATGTCTAAAGCCATCTGGAGCTGGTGTTTAGCCAGCACTTGACCCTGGTCCTTGACCAACTTCTTTGGCAACCGATTGTCAGCAGGAAAATGAGGGGAGGATTTCATTCAGCAGTCCCAGCAGGGAGTGACCAAAGTTGGCCATCAGGACAGCATAACTGGTCTGACAAATACCAAGAGAGGAAGTGGCATAGACCTTCTTGGTCACATGGTTAAACTTTTTCGACTCCTTGTTGGCAGGCCAGTTTACAAGTCTTTGGCCACCAGACTTCTGAAAGGCTGAGTCCAAGACCCTTCCTTCAGCTGAAGGGTGGTCTGAGAACCCTGAAAGGGATCCTGTAGGGACCATGTACTTGCAGACCATACAGGTGGAGGGTGCTGGGCAGGATGCTGGATGCTGCAAAAGCTCCAGGGCTGGTCCTGAAATAGCCTCAGCCATGGGAAAGGCAACCCTGGAGAATCATCCTTGTCCAGAATGTCAGTAAAGGTGTACTTGGCTCACTTCTGGATTGGTTCCAATGACACATTCATAATCATATTGAGAATCAGGGATCATAAATGGAAATTATTTAGGCAGACTAAAGATCCTATACGTGTAACTGAATTTGGACACTTAAGGAACAAGTGCAAAAAACAAATCTTACTGGACAAATCCAGGTATTTTTGTGATAAGCAAATATGGCTATTAAAACTCCCAACATTTTTAGGATGGGGTAAATGCACTTTTTGGCACTGGAAGTAAATAGTCAATAAAGTCTCTAGACATTGATGGTTTATTATGTTTTGACCCTGTCAAGATAGCTGGCCACTTTAATGGATATTTTATAAATGCAGTTGAAAAGATAGCTGCTACCTTACCAGATATCCACTCTACAATTAATAAAGATGAGGAAGGTGCTTTTTGTAATTAACAGACAGTTATTTTACTTTAAAAGGATATCAGTTCATACATGTTTGAAATACTTAAAAATATAAAATTTAAGACCCAGGTGGGTCCCAATGGAATTGATATGAAGTTACTTAGACTAGCATTAGAGGAACCGATAGTTACAATAACAAATATATTTTACTTTTCATTATGTTATCAGGAAGTTCCGACATTATGGAAACAGTGCAAGATGTTACTAATTATCAGCCCATTACATCCTTCCCCCACTACCAAAGCCCTTAGAAACAATAATATATGATCAGATTGTTAAATATTTAAATAAATATACAGTAATTTGCAGACCAAAGAACAACATTGTTTTCGAAAATCATATAGTACTATTACAGTGCTCACTGAATTTACCAACAAAATCCATGAGGCCTTGGATGGTGGAGACAGGTTTGGAGCTATTTACACTGATTCGTTGGAAGTGTTCGACTTAGTAAACCATCATTTGTTTCTTTCAAAGTCAGTTGTGAGATGGTTTGGCAGTTACTTGAGTGATATATATCAAAAAGTAAAAATACAGGGTCACTTTTTAACTGTTCTTCCAGTAAATCTTCGTGTTCCACATGGATCCATTTTTGGTCCATTATTATTTAGTTTATTCTGAATGATCTCCTGGGTACTGCTGAACCAACTCAAATTCTGCTATATGCAGATGATACTGTATTATTTGCCAAGAATAAAAATCTCACTTCTGTAAAAGATATATTACAAAGGGGCTTTGACAATATTCAAAGATGGTTTGAGGGAATGAAGTTATGCCTCAATGAAAATAAATAAATAAATGCAGTTTTACAGCAAAAAGAATATTTCAATGGAAAAGTCTTCACAAATCAAGACTCTTAATGCTCAATTGTTGGAACAAGTAGATTCTTATTGATATCTACAAGTTACACCGGATTCTAATTTATCATACTTATTTATTTATTTATTGAAATCTTGGATATACACCTTTGAGCGGGAAGCTCATTAGCAAAGGTCCCACGTCAAATGAATAAAATACACATAACATGCATTACAAGATTGGAACACTGGGAACAGTAAAAGTGCAGTGTTCTAGGGCACCAGTGTACGAAACAGAAAAAACAAGGATAACATATAATTAGATTACAATGTAACAATGAATGAGGTATTTAAGCAGAAATAAATGTTTCTTTGTTGAGCTCAAGAGTTAAGCAGGATAAGTACTTCTTTGTCAGGTTCCATGAGAGAGAGGTTGGTGGAAGGGGGGATAAGTGCAGAGGGCATAATGGGCAGGGGGTCAGGACAGGAATCAGGGGCTAGCAATCGCAGATGCTAAGACAGGTGAGGTGCTGGTGGAGTTGTCTCTTAAATGGGCCAAGCTTCGGTTCATTGATTATATTCGGGGAGGAGTTCATTAAGCCATAGAGGGGCCCAATAAGTGAAAGATCATTGCGCTTGTGAGATATGGAAAAATGGGACATGGAGAGATTGTCTGGCGGTGCTTCTTGTACGGTGTGAGTTGGGGGCAGTGGAGATGAGGTTCTGGATGGCAGGTGGAGTTAGGCCAAGGTGTTTTTTTTCCCCTAGAAGACACACTTGATACCATATTCTACCTTGTAGAGTAAGTCAATTGGACTGTGCATAAAGGGAACACGTGTGGGTTAGTCTAATGGAATCAAGAAGAAGCTTGCAGGATTTATTAATGGCAGCACTGATCCTTTTGAGGGTGGTGTCAGGGGCTGCCCCATAGACTATTGACTTATAGTCGATGATGGCTAGAATGGAGCTTTTCATGGTGATATTGACACCCTAGTTAAATCTGTAAATTAAAAATTTGGTGTTCTCATTCAAAATAAATCAAATTTAACTACAGCAAACAAATTATCTTGACCCATTCCAATAACTGAGTATGGGTTAGTGATATATTCCTCTGCTGGTAAGACTGCATTGCATAGCACTGAAATACTTTCAAAATGGACATGTAGATTTTCTTATAACCTATCAGTGGATTGCCACACATGTGCTATTTATTCTATTGAAAATCTGCCAACTCTTAGCCGGCAGACAGATTATTGACCTTGATGTTGGGCCTGGAAGATAAATTATGGTTGTGTACTGCAAAACTGGGGTCAACTGGTTAAGCAGATTTATAGAAGATCCATTGTTGTTAGAGTATCTAGGAGGCTAGCTTTGAAACTTCCACATTGTAGAAAAAAGGTCAAGATTCTTTCTATTATAGATTAGGCTGCCTCTGGAACTTGACCTCATGAAATTACCAGTATTGATTCAGACTTGCAATATGACCAAACCTTGAAGTCATATTTGAGCACATTGTATTCTTGTACCTGTTTTGACTAGGCTGAATACATATTTGTAATTGTGTATGTACATGTATTTGTTCTAATTTACGGTCACCGACTTGCCTGTGAAAACAGTCACATTTTTGTCTATAGGCCTTCATTTTAAGTCAAATGAAATGAATGAAAATGAATTCAAGGACTCAGAGATAAGGCTGAGGAGAGCCCCCTAAAGACATCAGCCCATTATCGGTGGGCAGTTTCACAACTGAAGCGTGGTTGAGTGTATGAGTCCTCCCGGATAACATGGTCAACCCGTCCAAGTAATCTGAGGACTCTTCAAAAATGGCCCTCAACTATTTACTGCTGTGAACCACCTTGGTGTCTTTTGACTGAGTGATTTCCACCAACAGCTGGCCTGGCAAGCAGCCACAGCATGGGAGTCCTTAGTCAGGGCTTCCACTAAAGACTGCAGTGGAAGTGGCTCCACCTGCATGGGAGGAGAAGCAGATGCAGGTACATCTGTCGAGGATGGACTGGCATGGGCATGACTGGCAGTTGCCAGGTGACTGACAGTCCATAGATAGAGCCCCTATCCCACTCCTCAGTGATCACTGCTGCCAGAGATGATCATTATAGCACCTCTGCACCTTGGAGCAGTGCCTATCCTCACCTAAGTTGAGGAGCATTGACAGCGGCAACTCTTGAGCAAGTGGTATTGACAGCGTGAGCAGTGTCTTGACTTTGACAGGCAACCCGAGGGACAATGTCGAGGAGAAGATGCTGGAGGGTCATGGTAGACCACATAACAAGCCACGCTGAATAGCATCGGCTTTGGGGGAATGACAGTAACTCTTCTGTGAAGGAACCTCCAATTCTGGCCACAACCAGGAGCAGTACCAAAGGACAAAGAAATACTCACCATGACAGCTGTCACCTACTCCTCAAAAGCCACCAGTTGTGTTGCCATCCCAGCCACTGCCAAGGCCTTCTTGTGGCTTTTCAGTCAAAACTGTGGGTCCCTTTCAGCCAGTCGACTGAAGAGAAGCCTGGCAGTGTGATCCTCTAGCAATGCTGGAAGCATCACCTAACAAAGGCCACATCCCTCCATATAGTGCTATGCTCCTAAGCAACGGAGGCAAGACACACAGGGGGCAGTGTTCAACATTGTCCATCAACATGTGACGCATAATTTGAAGATGCAAGACTGTGTTCCTTCTTCCATCTTCCAGTGCCTTCCCATGCCAAAGTTGATGAGGCAGAGTCAGAATGAAGAAGCAATAGCAATTTGAGAAGAAAACTGAAGAAATTTGAAGTTTACAGAAGTTTTTGCCAAGCGCTACTAGGTAACCCTCAAATGCTGCAGAGCAGCAAAGAGGAGACCTGTCTTTTCCAGTGGAAAGAAAGAAAGATCTGAAGTTGTGGGGTGGAGCTGGAAGATACACTGCCTAGGTGGTGAGAGGAGCTTCACTTAAAGATGTCCAGCTGATATTAGCATTCCAGGGGAACTGCCTGAGTATGGATAGTGAACTGTACCACACTCTTAGAAAGGGGAATTTGCCCAACCAAAGACATATGTACAACCAAATTGTTCAGACAAGAACACAGAACATAAGAATATAAAAAAGTGCTGGCAGAAGAAGATCTTGTGATCCATCTAGTCTGCCCTTGAAAGCTACCCCCCTCCCAGTTTCTTTACTGCCTTAGGTTTCCACAGTGCCTGTCCCATGCTAGCTTCAACTCCCCCACTGTGTTCACTGCCACAACCTCTGGGTCAGACTGTTCCAGGGCTACACCACCCTTTCCGTGAAGAATATCTTTCTGCTGTTTGTTTTGAAAGTACCTCCCTTCGGGCACATGTTGTGCCCCCTTGTCCATGTATTCGTGTTTTACCTGAAGAGATCCTGTATTTGTACTGTGTTGATACCTTTGAGGTATTTAAATGTCTCTATCATATCTCTCCTGTTCCTTCTTCTCTTCAGTGAGTACATCCTAAAATGGTTTAATCTCAGTTCATATGGTTCTTTATGTAGTCCATGTATCATCTTTGTAGCTCTCCTCTGCACAGTTTCCAAGTGATCCTTGGCCTTCTTGAAGTGTAGTCTACAGAACTGGATGCAGTACTCCAGATAACACCTCACCAAGGACCTGTACAGTGGGACTTTCACTTCACGTTTCCTTCTTGTGATACCCCTTTCTAGGCAGCAGAGAATTCTGCTAGCTTTTTGTGCTGCCTTTTTGCACTACCTGGTTGTCCTTAAATTGTTAGATATGAGAACCCCCAGATCCCTCTCTATCTTAGTTTCAGTCACCTGTTCCCCCCTAGGGTATATTTCCAGCCTAGGTTCTTCCTCCCCAGGTGCATAACATTGCACTTCTTGGCACTGAATTTTAACTGCCACTGTTTTGACCAGTCCTACAATTGTTTTAGATCAGCGATCATCTGTGACCCCCCCTCTTGCGTGTTCACGCTGTTGCAGAGCTTGGTGTTGTCTGTAAACAGGCATACCTTTTCTTGCAAACCCTCTGCGATCTCACTGATGAATATGTTAAATAGAATTGACCCCAGCACCGATCCCTGGGGAACTCCACTGGTCACCACTCCTTCCTCCGATACAGTGCCATTTATTAACACTCTCTGGGTTCTCCCTTGAAGCTAGTTTCTAATCCAGTTTAGTGTTTTATGTCCCACTCTTGTGCTTTCCAACTTACAGTGCACCCTCTATTATCTGACCCTCTATTATCTGCCACCCTCCTTATCCACTGGCCTGACCTCCTGTACCATTCTCTCTCAATGGAAATTCCTTCTATTATCCACCACCCTCTCTATCCGCCATCTGCCAGCACTTTCTGGTGTACAGGCCATATCTTTCTCATGTTATTCTCCCTCTAATATCCACCAAATCACTGGCACTGCCGCAGTGCATTATTATGGTTCAGATTTTTTGGTTGTTGCAAATGTCTTAAGAAACATTTTACAGTGCACTGCTGAGAACTATGTTAGCTTTGAGAATGGAGTTGAGATTTTCAACAATATCACTGATGAAGGCATTACTGAAACTGTCAGGAGTGAAGAAAAGAGAGAGTTTATATTAGAATTAGGAGTGGATTTTAACGTTGCTTTGCTTGTCTGGGTACTGAACTAGTGTAGTTAACCCTCTACTTGGCCATCTTGACTAGTGCAGGTCTTCCATGGCTATCAACAATGAAGTTAAAAAAGTCCCTACTTTAGCAGGCTGTAGTCTATATGCTGATCTCCTTTGTTTCAGGTGGTCAGGTATGATTAACTGCTCTTTAAGGGCTGCAATTACATGGCACCTGGCAGTGCAATGTGGGGACCCCACAGAAGACTCAATTTGAGTTATTGTCACCCTATTCTTAGGTTTTCCAACTACAGTCAAACCTCAATTATCTGGATTATTCATTCGTATGGACTAGCGACCTGGTCCCAAACAATGTTACCTCATACAGTCAAACCTTGATTATCCAGATGATCGATTATCCAGACAAATTTCACATCCTGGCTGGTCTGCATAATTGAGGTTCGACTGTAGTGTCCAGGCTGTGATTAGGGGTGGAATGCTGTTAAGTCACAGGAAGCAGTATACCGTAGTAGTTAAAGGCACTTAGCTGCAAACCTGGAGACCTGAGTTTGAATCTTATCAGCCCCCACTTGCACACTGTGTGACCCTGAGCACTCACTTTAACTTCCTTATGCTCCCAGGTTGCACCTGGAAACAAGCTCTGGCTTAGTGTGCCTTTCCTGGTTAAACAATTTCCCCTTTCCCCTTCACTAGCATCCAGTGTTCTGAGTTTGTGTCTGTGTGTGTGTTGATGTGCCCCCCATTATTAAGACCAGTGTATCTCATTTTCCTACATTGTAAGTATCATTACCCAACATTTCAGTGTCAAAATGCTAACAGGTGTATAGTGTCTGCCATGCAGATGGTGGGTTTTATCCCAGCCTTCTCATAGTCACTCCCTCTCCCCAATCTCCCAGCTCTATACATTCCCTGACACCACTGTAGGCCAATGAGAGAGGAGAACTTGGATACTTACATGAAATTAATCGTGACAAAGTCCAACAGATGTACATCACTGATTACTTTATAGTTGATTGATGGTAAATGAGAAATGAACTAAATTAGATTTTTATAATCATACTGTGTTTTTTAAGTATTTTTGTTACCAGACTAACTGCACATAAATAAAGAAATTGAATAGTTAATATCTAAATGTAGTCCTGTGCTAATTTTCCCATATTTTACTAATGCAACATAACATACCTCTATTATCCGTCACCCTCTATTATCTGCCAAAAAGTTGCTGCACCAAAGTTGGCAGGTAATAGAGGGTGCACTGTATTTATCAGCCTCCTATGTGTAATGGAGTCGAACACCTTACTGAAGTCCAGATATACTATGTCTACTGCTCCTCCTTGGGCCACCATTCTGGTCACCTAATCAAAGAAATCAATCATGTTTGTCTGACATGATCGCCCCACTGTAAAGCCATGCTGCTTTAAGTCTGTTTGGCTAGTTGCTTCTAGATGCTGTACAATTCTTTCTTTCAGTAATATTCCCATGATTTTCCCCACCACTGAGGTAAGGCTAATTGGACGGTAGTTTCCAGCATCTTCCTTGACGCCGTTTTTGTGCAGCAGTACCACCATGGCTTTTTTTCCAGTCATCCAGTGCTGTGCCACTCTCCAGTGACTTGTTGAAAGGGTCTGCTAATGGGGTGGCAAGTGCTTCTCTGAGTTCCTTTGATATTCTCAGGTGGATTCCATCCGGTCCCATAGCTTTGTCACTTTTTAATTTTGTTAGTTCTTTTAGGACCCTTTCTGTTGTGAAGGGATTTGTGTCAGCTTCACTGGTGCAGTGTTCTTCATTCTTTAGTACTGGTCCACTTCCCAGATCCTCCTTGGTGAAAATTGAGCATAAGTATTCATTTAGAACTCCTGCCTTCTGTCCATTGGTTTCAACATTCTGGCCCTCCCTAGTTCTCAAACTTATGATACCTCCCTTACTCTTTCTTTTCTCCTCCCTTATATATCTGTAGAAAATCTTATTCCCCTTTTGAACCTCTTTCGCTATTCTTTCTTCTGCTTGAGGTTTGGCTAACCTAACTGCCTTCCCTACTTCCGTGAGTCTTCCTCTGTATTCCTCCATGTTGCTTTCTTTCTTAGTTTCTTTGTATTTCTTGAAAGCTCTTTTTTCCCCTTATACTGGAAGCTACTTCTTTAGTAAACCAAAGAGGATGGTTCCTCCTTTTAGATTTAATTATCTGTTTTGTGCATTCTGCTGTTGCCAAATTGACTGCGCTCTTTATGGCTTTCCAGGTTTCCTCCATGTCTCCCCCCCCACTACAACTTTGAGATTGTTCCCAATGCATGTTTTCATTTTGTTAAAGTCAGCCTTCCTAAAGTCTAGGATCTTCAGTTTTGTACGACTTGTGTCCCCGGATCTTTTGACTGTGAGCCAGACTGATCTATGGTCGCTTGACCGTAAATTGATTTCTACCTTGATGTCCATGATTCTGGTAGTGTTTGATAGTACAAGGTCCAGGATTGCATTTTCTCTGATGGGTAACTGCACCAGCTGTTTTAGTTCTGCCTGTTTCAGAGACATGAGGAATTCATTGCTCCTTTCTGATAATGCCGTAAAGGAGGACCAATCTATGTCAGGCAGACTGAAGTCTCTGACGAGCAACAAGTCACCTTTATTGGCCATTATTAGGATGGTTTCCAGAATCTCCTTGTCTCTATCTATCTGCTGAGATGGGGGTCTGTAGATCACCCCCACTTGGATGGGGACTTTTCCCAGCTCTGAGGGTGACCCATAGGACTTTAGACTCAGAGTGTGTCATCTGTACCTTTGTGGCCTTGATTCCTTCCTTCACGTAGATGGCAACACCCCCTCCCTTCTTCCCATTGTGATCTCTCCTGAACAAAGTATACCCAGGGAAATCAACATCCCAGGAATGGTTCTTGTTGAACCAAGTCTCCGTTACAGTGATCCAGTCCAGGTTTGTTTCTGCCATTAAGGCAGTGAGGTCTGGTATCTTATGTACCAGGCTACTGGCATTGAGACAGAGTGCCCGCCAGCAAGTTTTCCCCACTCACTTTGTCCACACTTTTGTGATGCCATCTGATTTGATTGGCCTGGGTTGTACTCGTTTTGCCCTTACTTGTGCCTGTTGTAGTGTGACCTGTTATAGAATTAGTAGGTGATGGGGGAGGGGCAACTGCTACATTTGGTGTTGCAGTGGGTGCTATTGCCCTCTCCCCTTCCTCTAGTTTAAATGACTGATAAATACGTTGAACTTCTGGCTGAGTGTGTGGGTCCCCTCCTTTGTGAGGTGTAGGCCATCGAACATGAAAAAGTCCTGCTCCCAGAAATTCCTCCAGTCACCCACGAAATGATGGCCCTTTTCCTTACAATATTCCTTTAGCCATGTGTTCAAGTCTGTGATCTCCTTTTTTCTGACTTTTTGTCTATTACACCCTGCCCCCAGACAGGCAGAATTTCAGAGAAGGAGACAGTGGATGAACTAGAAGACACTTTATTGGTGAAGTTTGTTAGCTGCATTTTTTGTTTCGTCAACCATTTGGCTAGCTAAGTCAAAGCACAGCAAATTAAATGTGCCTACACTGATGGGGCTACTATCAGGTAGAGGCTGAATGGGCAGGACACGACTAAGGTGCAGTGTTGCATACAGCAACTGTTAATGATATACCGGAGATAAGGGGATGTACCTCAGGCAAAGTGGAAGGGAAGAAGAAGAAGAAGAATGAGCTTACAGGAAAGACAGACTTGTTTTAAATTTGGAAATATTTTGTTTTTGTGTCAGTGCTCAGGAAAGCCATTGAGGAAACTGAGAGAGATGGAGAGTCGCTGACAGTAAGACTGAATACTCTCTACAAAGGGTCAGCTGCCTAGTAACTTTAGTTCTACAGAGAGGGGGGAATGGTGGGCAGTGAGTGATCCTCTATGGAGAAGATATTCAGGAAGATATTCAAGTACATTAAGTACTGTAACTTTTCTGTTTTCCATAAAACAGTCTTCTCCATAGAGTCCCACTCTTGAGTCTGAGTACCAGTCTGTCCCTTCATGAGGGATAAGTATAAAGTATAGCCTCAGCCCTCTGTGTGGAGGAGCACACCTGAGGGAGGGGGGGCCTTCTTGGTCTGGTAGGACTTAGTACTGGTCAGATTCAAGCGGTGGCTCCTGAGGCACAGGAGCAATAGGGTCCCCCTTTTTACTGCAACCTGACCCACAGGGAAAAAAAAGTACCCCCTCCCCGGCACTGAGGATTTAGCACCTTACAACAGACCAGAGGTGAAGCCCAAACAGGAGAAGCCAGGACATACATCTGAGACAAGTAGCCAATCCAACAATCCAGCAGGCTACCCCATTGGCATTGTATGACACCCTTGACTGGTGCAGAGCTGCCTCTGGGTCCCTAATGGAAATGTCCATGGTCTGCCTAGTGACCTCACAAGCAGGCATCACAGAGAGGAAACTGTACATCTGCATCCATAGCCTGCACTGGATGCCATATGGGCCTGATGTGAGGAAATAGCAAAAATCAACTTGGCTGAGGAAAAAACCTTCCTGCCCAGCCACACCAGTGCCAAGGCTACCAATACACAGTGACAGTCTGAAAAGCATTAAGGAACCAGAGGTCCCAGAAGTAGGAGCTAATCAAGTAGTACTAGTAGTAGAAGTAGACTTTTATTGTTCAACCAAGTAAAGGCATTCATACATTAGTTTTTACAACAGTATTACAACAAATTCTGGTCAGAGCCGATATGGCTGTGGAGAGCTTTTAGGAGTGCAAGAGCATTGAAAAGAATATGCGGTGCTCTCGCCGCATCGGAGTCAGCCATAACTAATACTGTAGCGATTACAGTATTGCACATGAGTGATACTTGTGCATGCGCAGTTTGCCCCAGAGTCAGCCATGCTCAATATGGCAGTGTTGACACGACTAGGTATGTGCAATACTCACATATGTGCAGTTTGTCAGTGCCAACATGTTGCACATGGCAGACGTCACTTCTGCAATTGTGGAAAGGAAAAGTAGTGAGCTGGGAAGGGGGTGTTTTTATTCGACCCACAAAGGGGAAGGGCAGCATAAACAGAATCATTGAAAACTATGCCAGAGCACTGTGGCAGCACACCAGACAGCAGTCCGGCCACATGCTTCCACAGTGCTTTTATGCAAATCTGATAATGACATAATGTCTGCGGAGCTTGGCCCACACAGCCGTAAAAACCTGACTGCTATTTATCACTTCAAAAGGCAGATAACTGCAAATGTCTAATGTCCTTTGTGTGTAATAAATCTTACGCTTGCTTGTTTTAAAATTGTTTGCCTAATTTGTTGTTCATGTCCCCTTACTTTTTGTTCCATTCTAAAATGTTTTATTTAATTCTTCCATTAGATTATCCTTGTTAATGATTTTGTATATCATCAACAACAAAGTCCCCTAATATGCCTGTTGTACAGAGCATTTATCCCCACCTACTCCCTCCGCAACTCCCCCTATAGAACCCTCACCCTCCCTGCCCGTACTTCCACTTCAGGGAGAGCTGCCTTCTCCTATTACTTTCCAAACATTTGGAAATCTCTCACCTTAGATATCCATTCACCTCATCTACTCATTCGTTGTCCTATCTTCTTTGACACTATATTTCCCCATCCTGCAATTGCACCTAACCCACCTCTCCTTCATTACCCCCCACCTTCTCTTCTGTTCTATTTCCACTAATCTACCCCCTTCTACCCCTCCCTAGGCATGCCAATAGTCTATAGCACTAGCTGGGTTTACATCAAGTAGTATTCATACCCTTGGTGTTCCACTCCTAGGGGTAAGGCTTGCCTCCCCCTTTCCTCTTCACTCCTCTTTAATTCTTCCTTTTCACAATTTCATGCCACCTCCTCCCAGCCGCCTTTTGTTTGCAATCCTCCCCCCACCTTTTCCATAAGTTAACCACACCCACCTCTTCTGTGCCAGTATTCTGTTCCCCATTTTATCCCTCACAGTCCCCCCTTATCCCCTGCCAATCCCCTTGCAGGGTGTGCATTCTGGAGGGATGAAGGCTCACCTAATATCCAACCATTTCCCACTCCCCATCCCTCTTTTCTGTCAAGGTTTCGCACCTATTTATTTATTGAATTTTGTTGACCAGATAGGCCCACTTAGACTAGAAGTCCCTTTTTCAGGGGTGACCGGTGGGGTGGGGTGGGGGGATACAGATGGTAATCAACTGAAATTGAACTAGATTAAGCTGTTGGGGGTATTTTTAGTGAATGGGGGAAATTTGGCCAGAACACCAGGGAAATTCCCCTACTCAGTCAGTAGGGGGAACCCTTGGCCATTCTAGCCAGGACGGCCAGTGCAGAGGAATCGCTGGAGGAGATGGACATTGGTGGTGCAGGGGATCAGGCCTCCTCTCCTGCTCCTACTTCACAAGAGGCCATTGTGGTGGAGCCTAGTGCTGCTGAATTTATGGAAACCATCCCGGTTGTTACACAAGAGGCAGAATGGCCACAGATGGTCCGACAGAAATGGAACAAGGTACAAGGTGTATCTGAAAGAAAGAACTCCAGTAAGAGTAAAAAAAACTTTACTGAAAGAAAAAACTCTGCTACTAAATAAAGTTAAGGCTTTGGAGCAAGAGCTAGAATCCTACCAAGGAATGGCGTCTACTGTCAAACTCACCAAAACTGCTCTCACTGCTTCTATGAGTCAGCGTCCTGCTGACGTGGCGTTCACTAACTGTACAACTGAAGAGTTTGTTAAGACAATCCTGAATGAGACTACTGATATGGCTAGCAAAAATCAGGCTGGCAGTTCTAACAGGGATATTTCTGTGTGCCAAGAGCCTGAAACCAGTTCCACTGCTCCGGATATACAAAAATGCTTGGGAGTAGAAAATGGCGTGCAAAGGGAGGAGACTACTGAATTACCTGCTGGATATCTTTCAGTACCTGAAAACAGTGAGACAGCCTTGCCGTTTCCCTCTCATTTTCCCATGACATCTGTTTCAGCTTCCACTACAGCTGCATCTGTCAAAGCTACGGCAACGCTACGTCAGCACTTCGGAAGGGGAGAGAAGCTCCCTGCAACTTTGAGGATTCAATCTGGTCTCCTGATGCAGCACTTTGGGCAGCGGGGTGGAAACAAGACTCTTCCACTAATGTTTGAACTTCCCTGGGTCTTGTTGTGGCTACAACAATCATTCAGTCAGCCAAGGAATGTCTCCAGGTACCTGCCCAGGACACAGAAACTCCCCAGACAACAGGACAATTACCGGAGCGTTCAGGTACTGTTTCTGATGACACACCCTTAGGAAATAAACAGAATGACTTTCAACAGACTCCTACACAGGGCCCTGCAACAGATATCACAGCTTCAGATCCTGCAGAGGACAATTTTTCAGGTCAAAATACAAATACATCTGAGCAACCTAAATGTTTCTTTATGGTTGACCTATTTAAAAATGTAGGTGAGCCTGCCCAGTGTAGAAACACTGTAAGACTTAAATTTGGTGGGGCCCCTGCAGATGTGCCAGATCGTAAAACTGTTTGGCATAAGATGTTGAAAGAAACTATGGGTATTGTTCCTCATGAATTATTTGCATGCATCCATGTGAAAGGGGAAATTATTTATGATGCTAGTTATAAGAACTGTGCTACCTTGGAAAAATTCAGAGAAAAATACCCTATGGTACAGCATACAGTGTTATGGAAAAGGTTTTTTCCCATTCCTTTAACAAAACCTACAGTTAAAATGATCACACTTTTGTTTAGGAACGAAGGGGTCAACATAGCAGATGTTCAGTATTGGCTACAGCAGAGGTGTACTGTTTTAGATAAACCTTCCCCCATATTAGATGAAGATTTGGTGTGGACAGGTAATTGGAGGTAAAAGTGCAACTCAAACAATCTGATTCAGGCATATTACATCTGCCAAGTAGCTTTTACATTGGTAGGGATAGGGGGTTATGCTTTTACGCTGGGTATCCTAAAACATGCCACAAGTGCGGGGCTAGAACTCACTTAAACTCTGTGTCAAACCACGCTGCAACCTATGTCTAGAATACGGTCATGTCAGTTTGGGCTGCCAAACCATTTTTGCTGTAACTTGTGTGATGAGGAGAGCCACTCTTATAAGACCTGCCCTTGAGCGCCCCACAACAGACTTGACCGCGTTGTACAGGATCCTGTCAGCATAATAGAAACCTGTCAAGGGCAAGCTTTAAATGCTCAGCCTTCTCTTCCCCCAGAGGATTCTGTGCCGGATGAACTCCGTCAGCAACAAGAGAAGGGACATATTGAAACCCCATGCACAGGATGTTCCTACTACCTCAAAGGAAAACTTAAGGCCTGACAGAATGCCTCCTCCCCTTCCCCCAGAAAACCCCATGCCTTTTCAAGAAGTCAAAGGTAAAAGAAAGGCTGAGGCCTCCCCAACCTCTGCATGTCAAGTAGTCACTAGAAACAGATATCAGGCCCTGACAAAGCAGCGGCAATGGGGAGATGATGAGGATGAGGACGTAGGCTCTGACTCTTCCTCTGTGTCTTCCAGAACAGTATCAGAACCACAAGTTGAGGCTAAAGTAAGGAAAAAAGGAAAAAAACAGAAGAAATAATTATTTATTTTCCTTTAAGATATGATGGAGCCGGCCCGGTGGCACAAAGGGTTGAGGCGCTGGTGCCTTACCTCACACCACACCGGTGACCCGGGTTCGGGAATAGACTCGGGCGCCGGAGAGTTGGCAGGGGAAGGAGTAGAATTGAGCACCTGAAGGACTGCTCTCCTCTCCTGGGGTGGGTTGGGGATCAGCGTCGCTCTGTAGCGGCCCCCGGTGGAGACCAGGGGAAGCTCAGAAGCAGCGCAACTAGGGGAAATTGGAGGAAAAAACTGAAAAATGGCATCTTCTCCTACAAGATAATGACCACCTGGACCAGTGCCTCTTCAAGCTCTGCGACAGCCAACCCGGCCACAGCAGCACCCAGGGCCAATGCCTGGGCCAATAGGCCGTTTCTCCTCAGAAGAGGAGGACCCACCCAACGCAAGGGTTATGTCGGGTTACCCTGAGGTGGCTATAAATGTGGGGTCAGGATTGGTGGCGGAGATGAGCGAGAGGTGAGCGTCCTTGTGACAATTGGCCTGAAGGAGAGGTAGATGAGGATCACAGGGGGATAAATAGATAACACAAAAAAAAAAGATACGATGGGTACTCAGCACTTAAAACCCCTTACCCTGAATGTTTGTACTATCAAGGTGCACCAGAAAAGACTGACTACCCTACAAATCTTAAAGGACTTACCAAATAATGTGTTTTTTTTTTTTTGCAAGACACCCGTATAAAAACCTCTTATGAGGTATCACAAGCAAAAAATATATGGACACTAGGACCCTCATACTGGTCACAAGGCCTGGACAAATTTGATGGGGTGGGCATATTATTTAAGGGATTCTAGGTTTCAGTGCATAGAGTCTTAGATATTTGCCCAGGAAGGGCCTTGTTATTAGATGTGGTCTTTGAAAATCTTCCCTTAAGGCTTATAAATGTCTAGCTCCACAGAGCATTGCTTTATGCTCAGCTTTGTTTAAGTCAATACAACCTTATTTGCATTCAAATAAGTATATTATTTTTGGAGGAGAGGTTAACTGCCCCCTCTCTCTAACTGATAAAGGAGGTACCACAAAAAAAATTATTTGGGGACACCAATTGTTTAAAGTCAGTGAGAGATACAGCAAATGTATATGCTGGGTATATGGCAAAACACTCTGTTGTAGCAAAAACATTTACGAAAGGAGTTCTAGCCACCCGAATTGATTACTTTTTCCTCTCTAAAAACTTGCAAGTGTTACCTGCTGAAACGATATCTTGCAAGACATCTGATCATATGACTGTATCATTCACATGCTCTTCTCATCATTTTAGCTACCCTTCAAAAAAAGGCAGATGGAAACTAAACAACTCCTTTTTTTCTCATCCATCCTCATAGAAAAAGCGTTTTTCTTTTTTTCAACTAGATTTTCAGTTTTGGAGGCCTTTGACTCTTTATTGGATTGGTGGGTGGACATGAAACAGGACTTAAAATTATTTTATTTGTCTCTTGCTAAAAATAAGTCCAAGACAAAATATTTGCATTATTTAAAACTTAGTGAGCAGTTATTCTCTATTACCTTCAGGGCCCATGAATTAAAGTTAGATTTAGGAGATGATATACAGAAGATAAAAAATGAAATATTCCAATTTCAATACAATAGGGCTACTACATTAAAGCTAGAAGCCCAGTTTGGGATGCAAGGTACCAAACCTTCAATTGATATAATCAAAAGTTGTTAAACTCGTGCACAGCATTCCTGGCTTGATAAGGTTATAGACCCCCAGACAAACAGAATTTCTTCAGACCCTAAAACTATTTCAAGTACAGCTCAAACTTATTTATATAATTTATTTGGTACACCGTCTACTGTGCAGTTTTACCATAGCGCTTCCGACAGCACTAACACTGACATCCCTTACAGCGACAGCTACCATGCCGACTGTCGGCACTGTAGCCTTGGGATGTCGGTGCACACAATCGGGGGGCTGTGCCCCTGAACCCCCCTTGTGGGGGCTCTACCCCCACACCCCCCAGTCTCTAGAATTCCTACTCTGAGTCAGAGCTGGACCGGGGAGGGTGAAACACCCAGCGCGAGGCTGTCCTGGTCACTGCACAGACCATCACAGTGATGAGCGGGTTTTGCCCGATTCCTGTCGTTGTGATGGTCTTCATGGTGCCGGAGTAGCTGCAGTAATGGCATACCCTACTGCGCAGGCAAACCCTCTTTATTTTAAAGATATTAAATTACCCTAGATAGCACCTACAGACCTAGAGTCCTTACTTTCCCCTATTACTCCAGAGGATATTTGGCTGCTATTCATAAATTATGGAAGAATATTGCTCCAGGCTCTGATGGCCTCACTGTGGAATTCTTTTAGAAATGTTGCCATATTTTGGCTCCAATTTTAGCAGATGTGTTTTCTTATTGACCTCTAACACATTACCTGAAGATGTGTCCAAAGCACTGGTTGTGTTATTATATAAGAAGGGCGACCGGTGTGATTTAAAAAACTGGAGACTTATCAGTTTCTTGAATATAGATTACAAAATTCAAGTACTTCTTAACCAGTTAACCCCAATTGCGGAACAGGTAATTGTCCCGGTCCAGTCCTGTGCATTGCCAAACCGGTCAATTTTTCATATTCTAATATTACTTAGAGATATTTTCTCCAAACAGGCCTCTTCTGACTCCCAAGGGATAGTACTCACATTAGATCAGGAGAAAGCTTTCGACCAGGTTGACCATAACTATCTTTTCCAGGTCTTACATCATTATCAAATTCCCAGAGAATTTATCAAATGGATTAGGTTACTTTATTCCACAGCTGTAATATTACTGTATATTAATAGAAATGTGGGTAACCCCTTTTATAGTGTTAAAGGAGTTAGACAGGGCTGCCCCATAAGTCCGCTACTCTAAATATTTCAAATAGATCCTTTTCTAAAAAAAATAATTCAACATCCAAGTATTCCTCATCTATTATTCTCAAATGGCACGTCTGTACCTCCTGTTCAGGTTTATGCAGCTGATGTAAGTATTTGCACTACAGTTGATCTAAACCCTACCCTCTTGACAAACATCATTACTGATTTTGAAAAAGTTTCAGGTTCCCGCCTAAACTATAATAAAAGGAATGGTTTCTTGCTACGCTCTTCCGAGAGTACTCCAGCAAGAAGAGACTTGGCAAATATACAAATGTCTGCTACCCCAGAAAAAATTCTGGGAATCCAGTTTGATAATCAGGATGATGCCCATCTACACTGGACTACGGCACTCCAAACAGCAGAATTTATGGTTATCTCATGGAAGTCAAAAGTTATATCAAACAGAAAAAGAGCGATTTTGCTGTACACCCTGATAGTGCCTGTATTTTTGCATATTACGCATATATTCCCTCCACCATTAGCTTTAGAAATGAAAATTATGAATATTTTTTTCCAAGGATTTTGGGGCAGCCGATTGAACCCCATTAAACGGTTACATACTTATCATAACTATGATCAGGGAGGTGTCCGTATGGTCCATCCGCTCTTTTTCTTTTTCAATATTTTTTGGCATAAGAAATTCATTTTTTCTTCCCAAACAATAGCCTTCTGGTATGGTTTTACTACCTTCTGGCTAAAAGACTTCTTTGATATTTGGCAGTCACCACCTTATCTTCCACCAAAGAAGTTAAAACTTTTACAGCTACCCACATATTTACATCAAGCATGTGGGAAATTAAAACAATGGCAGGTTACATCGCAGGATTTTAAGAGAGCTACTAGGAAAACTCTCTATCAAGAGATACTTCACACAACATGTTTTGAAATTCCAAGTAAACTTTTAAATAATGAATCTGAACTCTCTGTTATATTCTCCCAACTGACCGATAAGAGACTCCCTTTAAAAGTATGGGATATTACATGGCTCTCTTGCTATAGGAGGTTAGGGTAAGAGACAATCACAAACATAAAACGGTTCAGGAAAGAATCTGTCCTAGAGCTTTATGCTCTGGTTTACCAGAAACAATGGAGCATTTCTTTATTCTATGCCCATTTTCAGTCTAATTTTGGTCTTATGTAAAAAAAAGTATGGGGAGACAGGCATCTCAGTCAGTTCACTTATGAACAAATAATCTTGGGTTTATTTTCACCCTCCTTTCACAAGTACCATATAAGCACACTAAGACTAATTTTTTCTCCGTGCAGAGATTATTTATGGCAGGCCAGGTGTGCTTTTGTATTACAACAAAAGGATCACACTGCAAACCAGATCTTGAAGCAGGTGATAAAACATTTACAAGAAATATAAAGAACAAGGACTTCTCCCAGTGACCAAGTTCGAAAATTTTTGGAGACATTGTGACTGGATTTTGAATGCCTTTTCTTAAATTTATGTAAAATGGTATAAATTGACCTTGTTTTCCCTTTTCTTCTGAAAGTACTTGTATTGTGGGGATTAATTGCATTGCTTGTACATGAGTTGTATGTGCTTATCTTGTTTTGTTTTGTAAATTTCTTTTTCCTAATAAAAAAAATTCCCTTACTCTTTTCAAGAAGTGTCATGGGATCTTTAGCGTCCACCAGAACAACCACCAGAACAGGACCTCGATTTAATGTCTCATCCGAAAGATGGCACCTCAGGAGTGCAGTGACCCCCTCATGCTACACTACAGTGTAGTGCTCCCAGATTGATTTGGCATTTTCCCTGTAACTCCAAGGTGATTTTCCTGTGTTGTCCTGTATTCTACATCATTTCTTATAGAAGAACAATTGCTCTATTTTCCTGTATAACCAATGCAAGTCTATGGGAAGAATTTCCCTGTAGATGGTTCCAAACCCTGTAAAATACAGGAATCTCTGTAGATCTGGGAGCCCTGGGACTCAGTGCAAGTATTGGGATTTAACCCAAGTGCCTGGTGTAGGGATAGAACCCACAGCCTTCTGATCTTCCAGCCTCAGAGGCGAGTGTGCAACCTGCTGAGTCACTGACACTGCTGCTTACTACCCCAAGTGCTAAAAAAGCAAAATGTATCTGTGTTGAAATGCTTTGTGAGTATGTATATGAGAGGTATATGAGTATAAAAATAAGTGTGTGTGTATATGCTTAAAAACATATATATATATATATATATATATATATATATATGTGTATAATGTGTACATGTACAGTATATAGACTATATTCTGGATGGCAAGTGCTGCCTGCCTGTCCCACAAAAGTGTTTGGTATAGCTTTAAATTTATTCAGTAGTATGTAGACTTAGCTCTTTGTATATTTTTTATTTGGATCTTGTATTCAAAATTGTATTCCCATTTCCCCATGATGCATCTGGAAACAAGCTATTGTAGCTCAGTATGCCTTTCCTGGTGAAACTTTTCAAAATAAATAAATAAATAAATAAATAATAGTCTGAGGAGTTTCAAACATTCCTTATATGTCTTATTTTCCAAACCCTTTCTTGTTGCCTTCCTCTGAATAAATACAATTGTCTTCCTATTAGTAATAGTAATATTTACAGCTCCCCAAAACTGTGAGCAGTAATCTATGGTAGATGCATATTGTATAAAGTTACTACATTATGGTGGTATGCAGCTGTATACCAATGTTGAGTTATCTACATTATTTGATTTTGTTTATTTATTTATTTGTAATTATCCGTACATTGTCTACATACTAATGACACAGCCAAGGATGCTCCTTACAACCTGTGACCTTTATTGTTGTACGACTGAATTTATTTTTGAGAAATCACTTGCAGCCTGGCATCTGATCAGTTTTGTTAGGTTAACAATGAGTTAACTTTATGAACTGCAAAATGCTAACTATCTCACCCACCCATCTGCATTTATAACACAGGGATCACCCCTTACCACCCACACCAGAAGTGACCATTCACACAAGAAGCTATTTAACTTCACATCACAAGGCGAAGTAGAGGAATTGAAAAATAAATCTCACTGAACTAATTGCTTTATTAGGTCTTTGACTATAGAACCCACTCTGCTTTGTGCTTCATTGACTTCAATTTTGGAATTTCAGTAATGAGGGGGAGGTTCACTGACTAGTAGCATAGCATAGCATAGCACAGCAGAAATGTGATTCTTAAACACAAGGTCATCAGCCTAGAAAACTGTGAAGGGGTTATCTGACTATAAAGGAGGTACAAATCAACTAAAATCCTATATAATCAGATATGTACTAGTTGTCAGGTCACTTAAAGCAGGCATGAGGAGAGAGACAAGAGAAGCTGAAGAAATAGTATTGCAACTGGTTTACTCAACAGAGAGAAGAAAGTATTTCATTCAACTGGCGCAGTGATTTGTAGTTGTGGAAGGATACACTGAAAACCCCAAAATGTTGTGCTTCAGTATTCCATTTCTAAAGCTAAAGCAAGATGGCTGTAAGCTCTGCCCACAGTCATAAAAATAAATAGTACATCCAGCCAAGTTTAAAATCATCATAGTAAATGTGATAGCAGTGTCATTAAGAAAAGTTATTCTTTGAGCTCTGGTAAAGTGACTTATGCTTCTATTGTGTGGATGTTAACTCACAATAGCTGAGTCATGACTCTTATTAGATGCTTATTTTCCCAGGGCAGGAAGGAAGGTGATAGCATCAGAAAATGCCACTATTGCTGGAGGCATTTAGATCTGTTCATCAGTACACGGGCGATTGACTATTTCTATCCAAGCATTTTAACAGAATAGATATTCCCTATACTGACTGAGGCCTATAAAAAGTATAAAAGGTCATCTCTACAGTCCTTCCTGGGATAATGTTTGCAAACACAATTTCTTTCTCCTTTTAATCATTGCTAAGAATTTCACAATGTGTTCTGCATCAGTAATTGTCATTGGATGTAATAAAATGAATAAAATATTATAATGTATGAGGAGTCCTTATTAACAACCAAAATCAAACTGTTTACAGTGTTGTTATTGTATTGTTGTGATGTCAAGAGGTTGTTAACACCTCTTGACTATGTCACAATGATACCATAACAATGGGAGTGGATCTGCGCATGCACAGTTTTGAAGTAGTTGCTCACAACAAGTGGCGATGGTGGCAACATCTGGACTTAAGGGAGAATATCGCTATGAGGAAACTAGAAAAAGTAGGCACTATCTTCATGTAAAACTTGTGCTCAATTGAGTTTTTGCTGTTTTTTTGCCCATACAGTATAAAAAATAATGACTACGTTTTGGTTAATAACCACATTGAAATCACCTCTCGTGGTTGCCAGGACAATAAACTTCTCAAACCGTGCTGTTGAGGTTTACAATGTTGTCTTGGCAACCACTTGAGGTGATTACAGCGTAGTTATTGACTGAAACCTTGTCATTATTCTCTATGTATAGATTGTTACAAGTGTTCAAATGAGTACTAATGTAACATATTCTCCAATTATCATATAGTAGATAGTGCTCTAAAACATGAACTAGAGATCGATATGACCCAGATTACATGGACAAGTTTGACGGGGACTCAGGTTCTTGTATTATATCTTTGTTCTGTTTCTCCATATATTTAGCAGAAAATAATTAAAGTCTAAATATTGTAATGGCCCTTCTTGCCTCATGCTGAATTGGCATAATTAAGTAATCTTCCAAATTGTGTAATATCTTATTTTCTCTGAACCACAGAACACACCTCAGCTGTTTTAAATTATTCATATCCGCTGTTTGTGCTAAAGAATACATTTTGTTTTTATAATTCTTCTATATGAGGGTGCAATCATGATTTTATTTAAATCTGTCCAGACATGACATCATTTAATTTCCTTTAGATAAGGGAGTAAAGAATTTAACCAAATAGATGGTGAGTCCAAGTTATTCCATGTTATCTTTTCCTGGAGACGCATTAAAGGCAGTGTATTTCTAGGATTGGTTATTAAATGCAACCAATACGAAGGAAGACAATTTGGTTTGTTGCTGTACACCTATTCTGTCCCAGTCAGCTCTTACTATTGATGTAGCTATAGACATGGAACCTTTCGTCACAGCCTTATAGTAATAGAATAGAGGATGGTAGCCAAACAAGAAGAAAATTCATTCACCAGCTATTTTTCAGCAGGGAACTCTGTCCTAGATGCATCTGCAACCTCCTCCCACCAGCCCTCCTTGTTCAACTAGCAGGGCTGCTCCTCTCACACATGGCGCTGAGAGGGATGGGGGTTGTCACTATGAACAGTTCTGCTTACCAATACTTCTACCTCGTAGCCTGCCATCCTCAGACAGGCAAACCAAGTGTGGCAACTACCTAGCTCACACCTGGGGGGACCATTTAGCATGGCCATCAACCTGGGTCCCTGGGAGAAAACGTCTGCTTAGAATTATGCTAGGTTTGTACTTCTGGTCAGGGGCACCCAAATAAATCCAGGCACAGTGGAAGCAATACCAGTACTGTCCAAACCAGGTTGAGATTCTAGAGTGTGGCTTTTATTCACATATACAGAGAATAATACAAAGTGAAGATGGACCCCCACAGGGCTACTCCCACTGGTAATGCAGATTACTGAGGTACAGAGCACACACAAGGTGAACCCTTAGGTTCTGAATGGAACTTGGCTCACACAGCCCAAACTGGTACACTTCCCTTAACTTGGCACCCTTGGCCAGTACTAGGAGACTTTCCCATATTTCATGAGGACTTACTTGGTGTCTCCCTCAACCACTATTGAGCACACTCAGGCTCACAGAAAATCCAAAATCCCACATCTGGGTATTTTCGTCAGGCACTGGCCAAGTGCAATGAGAGAAAATAAAGGTGCCCAAACTGAACCCGGAGAGGTAAACATGGTTACTCCAGATGGGGGGGGGTCTCCCACCTTTTGCTTCCAAATTCATACTCGGCAATTTATCTGGTTAACACCTTTCTCAGAAAAACTCTTGTAGATGCTATCTTGAAATGTCTTTCACATTTAACGTTCTATTTCTCACACCTCTGAGGTGTCATGAAATTAAAAGTTCTGTAATTGGCAATGTCTTTACACTAGACCCCCACTTTAGCAGATGCTTTTAAATCAGACACAAACTAAAAGTTATGTATTTGTCAAGTCTCTCTCTGGACCCCATAGTAGGCAGACACTTTTAACATAAACAGTCTTGGTGACAGGGTCCCTTTGTCAGAGAAAAACTCACCACAGGAAGGCAGGTGCCCCAGGGCTTTTTCCACACAAATGTCTCGGGTACTCACAGAACAAATTAATCTCAGGCAGCTTCACCACATTCCAGCTGGACCAGGGGATTGCCCCTGAATCCTGGACCCCCTCCCCATCTCTCCAGGGATGGGGCACTGGAAAACCCACTTGGAACGGTCTCTACCACTTCACTCACTGGTCTTCTGTGTTCTTCTTCTTGGGTGAGAACACACTACCCAATCTCCAGAGATAGCTGTCTGTCAGAGCTAAGTCTGAAGAGTTGCCTTCTGCAGCATTCCTCACTCTACAGACTCTCTCTCTCTCTCCAACTACTCACTCTAACCCAACACTCTACTGCTAAACCCTGCAGCTAGCATTCAATGTGGCTTATGCTGCTGTGAAATTTCTAGGTGATGGCATCACTCCAGGTCAGCTGAGACTGAAAACAGAGTGTGACAGTGTGAAATCCATTTAACTGGCATCTCACAAGCTGCCTCTCCCTGCCTGCCACTGATTCTAAGTGGGATTCTAGTAACCCCTGGGAACAAGGGGGTTACAGATCCACAATGGTAGCAACAAGAGTAGTGCCAGTACTGAGACACTGGTTCAGAGTGAGCAAACCCCCTCAGTGATTAAACTTCCAATACGGCAAATACATCTGCACTTAGAGGGTGGTCACCCCCAAATAAACAGAATGATTCTCAGAACATCATGTGACATACAGGAGGGGAAAGGGATGAGGGTGGTCTACAGGCACACAAATCAAGGACAACCGCTGCCTGTGGGGGATGCTTACATACAGCATCTGACTAAGGTGTTCACTAGGGTTTTGTATGCTGGTCACCCAACAGATTTTGCCTGCCCACCACACTCACGCACACACACACATATATCTCTCACATCACGTGACAGTGACTCTCACCTTGGCTACATCTTGTCACTTGAAGTGGAACTTAGTAAACTTCTTCAGATTGAACTGAGTCAGACAAATGGACTTAGGAGTTGTGCTACGGCACGGGGTTGCTAGATGGCAGAGGTAGCAAGTAGATATGTCAGCTTCCAAGCAGAGTGATGTTCCACATATCACACTTTGTACTGTCAAAATATCTTCTAATTAGCCAAAGAGAAAAGGAAAAAGTACCTCAGATATAAATATAGCTGACTGCAAACTATCACCATCCCCACTAGACACAACCCCGTACACAAAACCACTTCTATTAGACTGGGTGGTAACAAACAGGGAGGCTAGGGTCCTTCAAGCACGGATCTTATCGGACTTTATTAGTGACATCTCCCCCATTTATATAATTTGGTCTACCAAAACAAAGCGCCTTCCCCCCCAAATACCTGTCCTTTAGAAACTTCAATTGTACTGACACCTTCAATTTGCTCAAGGACATCAGTGTGGTAAACTGGTCTACTCTCCACTCCCTCATGAATGTGACCTCGCAGTTAGCTTCTTCACTGATGTACTCCTTCAGATCCAGGATTGACACTTCCCTCTGACCACCTGCAGAATGAGAGGTGGTTGCACTTGTTGGATCTCTAAAGAGTTACTTGCTCTCATGAAGGAGAGAGTCAACAAGTGTGCTGCCTTTAAATCTTGCCCCCCGCTTCCCTTTGGAATGATTGTAGAAACTTATGTAATAGAGTATATGCACACAAACCACCAAGTTCCTAAAAATAATTTCTATCTTAACTTGCAACGAGACAACCTCAGAAACCCTCTTTGCTTTCGGTCCACCATTGGCCCAATGCTAAACCCATGAACCCACAGCCCTGTCATACACCTTAGCTCCCCTTCAGGCCTCAAAACCGGTGCCCCTGATGTCACCCAGGCCATTAAAACAAAATTTGTAGACCTCTCTGCCCATCTAAAAAACTACCTGCCGCCAACCCACCTAGCCCAGTAGATCAGTGAGGTCACTCCCCCCTGCGACGGCACTTCCTACCCTAATTTCTTCTTCAAAACCCTCTTCCCCAGGGAAACCCTCAAACTCATCATGAGCCTCCCCAAAAAGGGCAGCCCTGGGAGTGATGGGCTTTACCCTGCTTTTCTTAAGGCTCAAGGCTCATTGCTCCTTGTGTCTCCAAATCCCTTTCCTTTATCTTTAACCATGCATTGACCACATCTACCATGCCTGCTTTTTGGAAACACGCCAAAGTTATCCCTATCTTTAACATAGAAACATAGAAACATAGACTTTGACGGCAGATAAGGACCACTTGGCCCACCCAGTAAGGCTGGTGACCCCCTATCCCCTGACAACTAAACGCCTATTTCCATACTTCTCCACTTGAGTAAACTCCTGGAAAAATTGTCCACCACCAGCTCACAGAACACATATGAAAATACAGCCTGCTTTGTCCACAGCAACATGGGTTCTGGAAATACCACAGCACTGCATCGGCCTTGGCCCACTTCACTAATCATGTCCTCCAGAGCATGGACACAGGAAACACCACTGGCACAGTATTTGTGGACCTGAAAAAGGCCTTTGACCTTGTTGACTACGTCCTTCTCCACATTAAACTTCTGAACCTTGGTTGCTCATCAGAGACATCATTGTGGTTCTAGAGTTATCTCTCTGGCAGATCCCAATCTGTAAATATCAGCACAACCACCTCACCAGCCATGGCAGTCTCCACAGGAGTTCCTCAGGGCTCCATCCTGGGACCTCTGCTGTTTTCCCTCTTTATAAACTGTCTTCCTGCCAATGGCCTTTCATGTAGGGACTTACTGAATGCAGATGATCTCATACTATATCACAGTGACAAATCCCTAGCTAATATATGCACCACACTTATCCAGAACTACGGGGCAGCCCATAATTGGTTTCTATCCAACAGGCTTCTTGTTAATGAGAAAAAAAAAAAGTCATGCTCATGGGGTCCAAACCGTACCTCTCAAATCTCACAAAATCTAACTCTTCCTTCACAGTACTTACAGCAGAAGGCCCACCCCTGCAGAATGTTCCCTGTTTTAAATATCTAGCCATCACCCTTGACCCATCCATTTCTTTCTCAGAGCATGTCAACAATACTGTGCATCGGGTAAACCAGAAACTAGGAGCTGGTTTTAGACTCAAGCACTTCCTAACCCCGGCGATGTGCATTGCCATTGTCCAAGGCAAATTTCTCCCCCTGTTGGATTACTGTGCCCTATCTACTCCCAGGTCTCCACCTCGCTGTGCTCCAAACTTACCACCGTCTACAACAGTAATTGTAGGTTCACACTCTTGTCACCTTACTCCATTCACCACTGCACCTTATACCAGTCCTTAGGGTGTCTCCCACTTCAAGGATGTCATGACTATGCCCTTGGCTGTGTCATTGACAATGCCATTAGAGGTGCCCAACAGTCACCTTACTCCACTGCTCAAACACAGAGCCACTCCAAGGTGCCTTTGGGAGTCCCCTGTCCCTCCGCTGGAGGTTCACAGGATTTCCACTGTACTGGGAAGCAAAGCCCTGTCCGTCACGGTCCCCTCCCTGTGAAACAAACTCCCAGCTTCTCTCCACTCATTTGACTCTCACCTCACCCTTAAAACTCATTTCAAAGCCTGGCTGCTGTGAGAAGGCAAATGTTTCTGCTTATCCAGGTAACCTTCGGATGGGAGTCCGCACCCTACTCCGGGGCCCTACCCATCCCTTTCGCTGGTTAAGGGACAACACTGAATGTGTCAGAAACACCTTCTTCATCATTGCACTTGCTCCTTACTTACCAGCTAGTTATACTAGTGTTATGCAACTGCATTCATGTACAGTATGGTATTTATATTACATCTGTATACCCTGCATTTTTCCATTGTCATATGTGCCTTTTCTTATGCCTTGTGTTCTGATCAATATCTATGTATTTTCTAGTTTTGTGTATTCTACTGCACCATTGTGTTTATCTTATGTAATTTGTATTTGTCTGTATCACATGTACCATCTTCATGGCCCGGGTCATGCCTGAAAATGGTCCATTGGATCAGTGCACCTACCCGGTAAACAAATAAATAAACAATGTAATATCAGGCAGTATGCTAGCTCCTTATTAAAGCATATCACTGCATTTCTTCTTTTGTTTTTAGAATGTGATGGCAGATAAGGGCCACTGGGCCCACCAAGTCTGCATATTTTTTTAACCTTCATTTTTTTGCTGCAAGACACAGTCCCCCTTCTTACCCCTATGATTCCCTTGTGCCTGTCCCAGACATTTTTGACACCCTCCTTACTGTTTTCACCCCCACTATCACCGCTGGAAGGCTGTGCCAGGAATCCACCACCCCTTCTGTGAAGATGTACTTCCTCACATCCTTCCTGAATTTACCCCCCTCCAGCTTCATAGCATGCCCCATTGTTCTAGAACATTCTTTTCTCTGAAAAATACCCCCCTAGCCCTCCTGTACCTTATTAATCCCATGATGTATTTAAAGGTCTGTATCATATCCCCCGTCTCCCTCCTCTCCTCCAGGGTGTGCATATTTTAACTAGCTAAATATACTGCAATAATTCCCTTAATAGCTGACTACTTTAAACAGTTGATGTTAATATCAGGCTGTACACTAGCTCCTTATTAAAGTATATCACAGTATGTTCGTGTTTTGCTTTTAACTAGCTAAATATACTGCAGTCATTTCCCAAGTGTTGCACAGTGCTGAAAAGGCCAAGTCAGTTTGCATCAAGAAAAGCCAACAGCTCCACCTGTTGGTCTCAAAAAAACTGTCAGTTTACCTAAGAGCATGGTTTCAAAAGTCCCTTCTAAAATGCATTTTTCATATATTTCTGGATGCCAATCTCAAGGTTAATTGGGGAGAGGATTTCTTGCTAAGCGGCACACTATACTGTATATCTGACATATGACCATTCACAACTGCTTAACATTTAATTTCTCCTAGTAACAGTATGAAGATGTTATTGCAATGTTCAAATGTCAAACGGAAGTAACATTAGATCAGTGAGAACTAATTTTAATATTACAAGGACCACAGAGCTGCTGCAGCAAAGTGGAGCATGTTCTTGGGAGAACAAAGAAAAAGCAGCTTTGCAGATACAGGGAGCATAAAAAGAAAATCAAAAAAGGTCCAGAGGGTATTTCCTTTTTTTTTTCCCACCCATGTAGGCCAAACTTCATAAAGGAAAAGTGGCACCAGCAAGGACCCTGATGTGAGCAAAATGTGGCCACACTGAAGCATGGCTACCTACCACTACATCAACTAGAGTACTGTATATAATGCTGGCTTTTTTAATTTTTGTTTTCGTTATAAGTATGCCAAGGGTGAGTGTACTAAAGATGTTGGGGGGTGAACTGGTGAACTCTGCAGTATATCCACTGGAAAAGGCCCTATAATTAACAAGCATTTGTCAATGCTGAATGCTTCCTTGCTGGTATTGGCATTTGTAGTACAGGAGTTAGAGAGATGCATAATAGGAATGGCAGTGAAGTATTGAAGTAACACCAACTCTCACCCCCACCCTGCAGATACTGACAGGCATTGGGGGTGTGCCTTTGGGTCATCGGCCATAACACTCATGCCATCCCACCTCACCCCAGCCTGCAGATGCTGACAGGTGTCACAGTGTGCCTTGAGGTCTTCGGCCCTTACGCTCACCCCACTCCATAAGGAAATAAGCTGAGATGGGTGCAGTATAGGAGAATGGGGTGAATGTTAGGGCCAAAGACCCTAAGGCCCACCTTGGTACCTGTCATTGGCTGCAGCATAGGGGTGTAGGTGTGGAATGGTGTGAGCATTATGGCCGATGCCCCCAAGTCACACCCCCGACGCCTGTCAGTCTGTACAGGGTGGGCGTTACGGTTGGAAACCCTAGCGCCCCAGGTGTTTGTTGGTATTTTTGCTCCAAATTTTCAACATGGGCTTTTTGGGACCCCATCTCATGAAAACTGGCAGTAGTATTTTGTTACTTCATCCCAAAAGATGATTTAGCACAGCAAGTGTGCCATTCGGTGCCACAGTATGAAAACGCATTTCTGACAGGATGTGAAAAATGACAGCCATACTGTTTATGAGGAGGTGTGAAGAAGTGGCAATGTAGAAAATCTGAAGTGAAAATATGAAAAAATGGCAAAGTTATGAGTGTGCGTAGAAACTGTGCAACACATGCTCGTAATGCAGTCATTTTTTGGAATGTTTTCACCAAATTTTCAACATGGCCTTTTTGGGACCTCCCCTCATGAACAGTGGCACTCTGATTTCTTTAATCTGTCCCAAAAGCTGATTTCACAAGCTACCGTACCATTCTGCACCATAAGTGCAAAAACACATTTCAGGAAGGATGCAAAAAATGACAGCTGTACTGTTCACAAGTGGATGTGAAAAAATGGCAATGTTGGAAATTTGGAGTGAAAATATTAAAAATTGATGAAATTATGAGTGAGTCTAGAAACTGCGTGACAGAAGCTTGTAACAGTCATTTTTTGGAGTTTTTTCACCAAATTTGCAACAAGGGCTTTTTGGGACCCCACCTCATGAACTGTGGCACTGTCATTTTCGTTAATTCGTCCTGAAAGGTGATTCTGTGCAGTGACCATGAAATCACCTTTTGGGACTGAGAAACTAAATGACAGTGCCAGTGTTCACGAGGTGGGGTCCCAAGAACCCCATGTTGAAAATTTAGAACCAAAACTCCAAATATTGGATGAGATATCAACCTAAGTAGAAAACTGACTGCTATTATAGGGCTTACCATCATTTCTTCAGTTCCCGGTTGGTCTTTGAAGAGTGCAGACGTGTTCCTGGTCCACAGAAGATCACTGCTCCTGACCTCCGGAGGTAAGTATGGGTGAGAGGGGTGTGGGGAGGTGGGTTGCACAGAGGGAGGGTGTGTGTTGGGGGAGGGGGGACGGCGGGAACAATGAGGTACTGCTTTTTTTTTTTTTCAGGTAAATAAAAAAGATGTTGTGGGACTGTTTTCTTTTTTACAGGTGAAATGTTAACAAAATGGATTTTGGCATACTGGAGTGGGCTACCAGTGTACCAGAGTACTGGGCATTCTGAGGTCAGCTGAGAACATGGGACATGGGGGGGACAGCGCATTCGACACCGGGAGTGGGCATCCCGGTGTCAGAAACATAAAAGAAGTATTTTTTGGCACACTGGGGTGGGCTCCCAGTGTGCCACATTAATGGGGGGAGGGGGGAATACATGCTGACATGGGGACTGAGCATCACGATGTTGGCAGGGGATGGAGAATGGAGGGTGTGTAGTGGGCAGCAGAAGTGGGAGGGAGTTAACATTTAAATTTGTTGTCTTGCTGTGTGCCTTGTTGAGCGGGAGGGGGGACTGCCACTGCAATGATAAAACTGCCCCTAATTGCAACAGCAGATTTCTTTTAAATGCGGTGCTTGCTTAAGCATTAGTTGATGTCCAAGGGACGCGCCCATTAAAGCATCCGCTGCATTGGCTACAACACTGCTATGCCTCTGCAATGCTCTACTATCTCAATATGTTTCTTGTGCACTGTGTGCAAGCAAACTTAAAAATTGCATCATTTTAAGTAATCAAAAACAAGTGTTTCGTTTAAGTAAAGTACATAGCTAGATCCCCCCCCATGCCACCTCTATCACCATGCCCAAGGAAGAGGAGGGAGTGGGCAATAACCTCAGGGTGATTCCCGTGTCAAGGGGTACACTTGATGGAATTTCTCACCAGGAGACACCCCCTGCCTGCTTCTATTGGTTTGGCTTTCTCCCACACCCCTGGAGGCATGGCCCACTGAGGTGCTGTGAATGACATCTCTGCACTTCACTGGTGGGGAGTGCTTTGGCCATTCTCTCTGTGCCTCCTCGGGGAGATCACTTATCTTCTCAGTTACTTTTTCTTTGACACACTGACAGTGCGTATCATTCTTCCTGTAGTCTTTGTGTGCTGGTTGCACACACACTACAAGGCCTCCCATCATATTCTTCTTCCCTTGGCTCCAGGGACAAGCAGAGGTATCCTTGACTGGTCCAATAATAGATTTCACCTTCACACCAAACTATGCACTCTGTATCCCAGCAAGGATTAAGATACATTATTTAACTTTAAACTAAAACTTCACACTGGGTTGCATTAGCAGTTGCGATTGCATTTTAAACAGTGTACCCTTCAGTGAAACGGTGGGCACAGGGCATGACGCTTCAGACTTTAACTTTTCTTGCAAAACTCAAAACATTGATTTACACAGCATGTGCACTCTGCTAGGTGATGTGGAATATGTGATCAGAGCTCTGACTGATATGCCATCAGGAGTCCAGATACAAATCTTCATACAACAGTCATCTTTATTTGGCATGCATTGCTGCAACTATGTATTGTCCCAAACCAGCCAATCTCAGATTCAGTTCTTAGCAACATTAATATATTTTCGTTGTTAATGATTTTTATTAGAAGTGGAAAGAGGTATACTGTTACACACATAGCTCTGTGGATGTCTGAGGACACTCCCACTAGTTTTTTGAGTTTTGAACAATCTGCAGCATTAATATATTTAGCATATTTACAGGTTGCAAGGTAGCCCAATGGCGGTGTTGGCATAAATCACGATGCCAATTAAGTTTTCCCTCACAGCTGCATAAAGGAAGGCAGACCTAGGGTGTATCTGGTCTAGTTAGGCACAGCATAGGTCAGTGCCTTTAGGAGAGGTTAAGTATGGAGCAATATACTCTCCCAGAGCAAACACTATGCCCAACTTGGACAGCTGGCAGTATAGCCCAGAGGTTAGAGCAACAAACTCTGAATGAACTCTGTGCATACAGCAAACCTGTGTTTGATTCCCACAACCTCCACTTGCATAGTGTGCAACCCCGAGCAAGTTACTTAACTTTCCTGTGCTCCCAGAATGCACCTGGAAATGAGCTCTGATTCCGTATGCCTTTCTCAGCCAAAAAGCTGTTTACAAAAAAAAGAAAAGCTAAACTGATGCAGATAACTTTATCTGTCACTGCCTCTAACCATGTGCTTGATTGGGGTTCTAGTGCCAAAGTGATCAAAGCAACAGTGGATTACCAGCTCACCATGACTGTCCTTTTGACCTGGATTCAGATCATCGGTGCCCAGCAGCTGCCCTGAATCTCCAGCCACACATACCTTTCACCATAAAATCTTTTTCAATCCACAGACCCCCTCACCAAAAACAGGTTTTCTCATCCAGTGCCTTCACCTCACTGGAAACCAGGACAAATGGTGAGAACAACAACAGGAGACCTTCCTTGAGAGTGGACATCCAACAGCCCCTTGCTGTCCCCAACCTCAGACCCCAGTTGGACAATGAACATCTGGAGACCCCGCACTGAAGGGAGCCAGTGCCAACCCTAGACCAAGGATCCAGAAACTATTCCTGGGCCCACGGGCCCCCTCCAGTGGATCGCAGCAAGAGGAAAGTACACAGAGGTACTCAGAACTTGGAGGGCTCTCATTTAGAACTACACACACAACACTTTACTAAACCAAGAAATGATAATTATATAATTACCATAATTGTTCATCTTCCAGTATATCTTCACAATTGATTTACACATATGGGTCTAGGACCAGAGGCACTAGGACCCTGCGGGAGCTTTTCTTTACAAGGAGGGGGCCAATGTTTGCTACAAACATCGCCTGTGTACTATATAGTGCCACATGCGCTAGCCAGTAACCATCCTCAGCTCCCTAACACACCTAGATTCTGTTTGCCAGGACAGAAACAAAGTGGAAATAAAATAAAAGAGAGGACTAGATACTTTCTTGCCCAAAGGGATATACTGTAGGAAATAAAATAAACAGCCAACTAGAACCCAACTGCCAATTTAAAGACTGATGGTTCTGGCCTAGTAAGTGGCACAAGGGACGTCGGTTTAAAAAGAGTCAGAGCCTCTTACCACTAGCCAGACAGAGTATGGATATTAATATGTAAAAAGATGGGGCAGTGGCCCTGAGCAAATAGCTTTGGCAGAAGTAGCAAATGCAGAAGTCCTGTTTGGGACCCCTTGCAAATGAGATGGCAAAGAAAATGCCAAACAATGGAAAAAGACATCTGGACTCCCCAAAATGAATAGCTCCATGCCATCTGATAGAAACAGAGTAAACTCAAGAGTAAACCCATAACCCTCTTTTCTCTATGACAGATGGAGAAAGTAAGGCTGAGGAGCATAGGAGCTGCAGAACTAGCAGTTCTAAGAAGTCAAGATGTGGTTATCACGTCTGGCATACTCCAGGTGGACTGGCCAAAGTCTAAAGCACAGAGAGCAGTAACAAGGGTTTATCAGTCAAAAAGTTCTATCATGAGAGGAATCCATGCTGCCTCGGAGTCTCTAAGCTGCTGGATTTAAGATATTCCACAAGGAAAGGACTATGAATCCAGTGGCTTACAGGATCCAAGGCAGAATGGATTCATTGGGAGAGGTCATGTCATACAAATCTGATAGATTTCTTTGACTGTGTGGCCAAGGAAATAGATCAGGGTGGAGCTGTAGACATGGCCTACCTAGATTTCAGTAAGACCTTCGACACCGTTCCACATAGGAGACTCATACAAAAGCTGGCCAGCCTGGGAGTGGGTCCTAAGGTGGTAAAATGGGTAGGAAATTGGTTGAGGGATAAGCGACAGAGGATGGTGGTAAATGGAGTTCACTCTGAGGAGGGGAGAGTGACCAGCGGGGTGCCACAGGGATCTGTATTGGTACCGGTCCTCTTTAACGTCTTTATTGGCGACATTGCAGAAGGGCTAAAAGGGAAGGCATGCATTTTTGCAGGTGACACAAAAATCTGCAACAGGGTTAACACTCCAGAGTGGGTGGAAATAATGAAGAGAGACCTAAGTAAGCCTGAGGAGTGGTCAAGAGTGTGGCAACTAAGATTCAGTGCAAAAAAGTGCAAAATCATGCACTTGGAGCATAGAAACACAGAGGCGGAGTGCACGATAGGGGGCGTAGTACTGGTGACCACCAAAGAGGAAAGGGGCCTGGGGGTAATCATATCTGATGACCTAAAAGTGGCCAAGCAGTGTCACAAGGCAGTGAGGAGAGCCAGTGGGATGCTGGGGTGCATAGGGAGGGGTATCACCAGCAGAAAGAAGAAAGTGGTGATACCGTGGCACAAATCATTGGTGAGACCTCATCTAGAGTACTGTGTCGAGTTGTGGAGGCCACATCTCCAGAAGCACATAGACAGAGTAGAGGTGGTCCAGAGGAGAACAACTAAAATGGTGCAGGGTCTGCACCAAAAGTCCTATGAGGAGTGGCTGAAGGACCTCAATATGTACACCCTGGAGGAAAGGAGGGAGAAGGGGGATATGATACAGACTGTACAGCTATGTAAGTACTTACCTTAACAGTAGATCTTTGGGAGAGGCTCTTGCAGTAGGCACTAACCATTTGGACTGAGCCGCCAGGCGCTAGGACCACACTGAAAACTTAGCTAGCAGTGTCTGGCAGAGGACCACCCACTCAACGTCATGTGACTGACGTCAGCCCACCCACCATATAGCATTGGGGTCCCAACCCTTAGAAGTTGCCCAGATAGAGAATCTCTTCCACTTCATAGTATACATGGTCCTAGTGGATGGCTTTCTGGCCTCCGCAAGAACCTGAACAACTCTAGAAGAGACACCAAATCACAAGGCTACTATGTCAGAATACACCATACGTGAAAGTGAAGAGACCTGAGACCTGGGTGAACCAGTGTGCCCTGCTCCTGGGTCAGGAGGTCATGGCAGAGGAGTAGAGGAACCAAAGGCTCCTCTGACAAGTGCTGAAGCAGAGGGAACCAAATCTGGTGAGGCCAATATGGGGTGATCAGAATCATGTGAGAATCTGCCTGCAGTTAGAGCAGCACCCTCTGCAGTAGCAGGAAAGGAGGGAAGGTGTACAGGGACCTCCCTGTCCAGCAAAGAGACAGCACATCTTGCCAGAAAACACCAGGCCCTGGAATGAGGGAGCAGAAACTGGGTAGTTTTGTGTTGTATGGGGAGGTGAACAGATCTAGATCTGGGAGACCCCAAAGGTCAAATATGTCTTCTGCTACTGACTGCCTCAGTTCCCACTCATGTGCTCTTGCCCGAGTGTGGCTGAGAGTGTCCACTAGGACATTTTGAACACCCAGAACATGCACTACTGTAAGCTGAAGGCAGCACTGAACTGCCCAATTCCAAACACTCATTGCCTCCCTGCATAGGGGGTACGACCATGTGCCTCCTTGCTTGTTCAGGTACTAGACCACCCATATGTTGTTTGACTGGACCAGCAGTGAGCCTGGAAGGAGAAGAGGCTGAAAGGCCTGAAGGGCATACAACACTCTGTGCATCTCCAGCACTTTGATGTTCAAAGAGAGCTCCTACTGAGACCAGGATCCCTGGGTCCTGCAAGTCCCCAAGTGAGCACCCCAGCCCTGACCAGAGGCATCCAATATCATGGTCTGGACTGGAGAGGGGGCTGAAAAGGGACCCCCCAGCAAAGATTGTTTAGATCCTGCCACCAGAGGAGATCTTGTTGCATGGGATTGGAAACCAGGACCCTGTAGTCCAGGTTGTCTGACCTCTGGTCCCACTGCACTCGAAGCATCCACTGTATGACACACGTGTGGAGTCTGGCTAGAGGAACATTGGGAATAGCCAATGCCATAAAGCCTAGGAAGCATAAAACGGACCTGGCCATAGACCAGTGGCTAGAAGCCACCTGCCTGGCCTGTCTGCAGCATTTCCACCCTGTCCAAGGGGAGAAAGGCTTGACCTTAGGCTGTGTCCAGCACCACCCCAATGAATTGGAGGCACTAGGAGGGTGTTAGGTGAGACTTGGGGTAGTTCACCGTAACTCCCACTTAGTGGAACAAAGCCAGGGTAGCTGACAGAGAGGCTTCCAGGCTGTCCCTTGATGGAGCCAATAGGATCCAGTCATCGAGGTATGGGAACACATAATGATCCTGGCATCACAAAGCCACTGCCACCACCGCTAGGCACTTGGCAAACAACCTGGGTGCAGAGGAAAGACCAAAGGGAAGGGCTTTGAACTGAAAATGCTCCCACTGGAAGGAGAACCTGAGGAAGATACAGTGGGCTGGGATGACAGGTATATGCAGATACACATCCTGCATATCCAGAGCACAGAGCCAGTGTCCCTGTTGAAGCAGTGGCAGGAGACCTGGAAGAATCAGCATATGGAATCTCTTGCACTCTGTGTACAGATTGAGCACACTGAGGTCCAATATTGGCTGAAGGTCTCCTGTCTTTTTGGGACCAGGAAGAAGTGGGAGTAATACCCCCCTTCCTGCTTGGCCCTGAGGAATGAGCTCTATAGCTGACTTTTCCAGTAGAACCTCAATTTCCTTTCTGATGAATGGAATGTGACCTTTCGGGTAATGGGAGTGACCTGGAGGATTTTCTGGTGGTCTCTTTACGAATTCCAGTGTGTGGCCTTGAGCTATAAGCTGAAAGACCCACGAGTGAAATTTCAAACACACAATAAAATAATCAGATTGAGTATTTGTTATAGACCCCCTTGTTTAACAGAATTTGAAAATGTAGAATTTATGCATGATCTAAATGAAATGATGGTCCTAAATAACTGTATAGTAATGGGGGACTTTAATCTCCCTAATATTAATTGGACTCAGTTGTATGGTCATACTACTTTAGAGAATAGTCTTATAGACCTATGCACTATTAATGGCATGCATCAATATATTTCTGAAAATACCAGCTACAATAACATCCTGGACCTACTATTTAGTAATATAGATGATGGAATACAAAACATCAAAACATTAGAGCCGCTAGGAGGAAGTGACCATAATATGGTATTGTGCTCCCTAATGGAAAAGTCATTAAAATCAAAAGGTATATCTGGATCTGGAATTTTTTAACAGAATCCTAGCTATATTAGTAAAAGAACAATTTGAAAACCTAATTATGGGAGGGGATTTTAACTATATGCCAGATGCAGTCCTGGACCACTCAGAGGGGAGAGGACGCAGGGACCCATGCACCAAGAAATGGAGGGAGGGAGTGGCAGAGTTGAATATGGTGGATGTCTGGAGAACTGCGTACCAGCAAGGAAAAGAGTTCACTTTTTACTCCAATCCACACAAAACATGGTCGAGAATAGATCATATATATGTGGTACTGAGCTGGTATGAAAAGTTGAGGAAGGTGGTACATGGGCCTATACAAATTTCAGATCATGCAGGTGTAACAGCCTCCTTTCGGCTGCCAAGTGAAAGGGGGAGGCACAGACATGGAGATTCCCCATGTACATGTTAGGGTCACAGGAGTTCCAGGATTACTTGAAGGAACAATTTAAATTTTTTCTAGACACCAACGCACTGACTGCCTCCTCCAAACAAATATTGTGGGAAGCTAGCAAAGCTTATATGAGAGGGGCAGTTATAGGCTTTATGGCTAAGTATAAAAAGAGCAAACTAGAAAAGCAAAAAGACCTCCAACAAAAGCTGAGGGTATTAGAGGGGAAGGTGGCAAGAGGAGAGGGGGGTGAGGAAATGCGACAGGCGTTGGGGACAGCTAGACAAACATTAAACACCCTATTGTTAGATGAAGCCCGAACGAGGTTGCATTACTTGAAACACAAGATATACGAATGGGGTAATAAACCAGGCCCTCTGTTAGTTAATTTGGTAAAAGGTAGAAAAGGCCCAACACATATTATGGGTATTAAAAATGGGAGGGGGCAAGTTGTCACTAAATATGAGGAGATAAGAGGGATATTTGAAGAATATTATGAGTCCCTATACTTGGCAGATGGAGGAAGAAAGGAGGGCTGTATGCAGGATTTTCTTAGAAGACACCAGTTGCCCCAAATAACAAAACATCAACAAAAAATGCTAGGTAAGGAGATTACCAAGGAGGAAATTGTACTAGCCATCAGTGCTTTGAAGTCTGGAAAAGCCTGTGGTCTGGATGGGCTGCCAGCAGAATACTATAAGATATTAAAGGACGATGTAAAAGAGGTTATGTGGGAGCTGTTTAAAGAGGGGAGGGAGAGTGGGGAGTTGCCTAAGACGTGTGGCAATGCTATGGTGTGTGTGATCCCCAAACCAAATAAGGACATAATGGAATGTGCATCGTATAGACCCATATCCCTTTTAAACTGTGATGCCAAAATATATGCTAAAATCGTAGCCACCAGCATGGAGGGCATACTTCCTGAATTGATCCATCCGGATCAAACTGGATTCATAAAGGGAAGACATTCATACCATAACATCAGAAAAGTCCTTAATGTCTTAGGGCAATCCAATCGACCTGGGGGGGGCGGCCTTGTTGTCTATGGACACTGAAAAAGCGTTTGATAGGATTGAATGGCCATACTTAATTGAAATCCTGGAATGGTTTTGTCTGGGGGAGGACTATATAAGAATGGTTGAAGCACTATATTATCGAATGCCTAAAGCTGCAGTGTTGGTGAATGGGACCCTGTCAGAGCAATTAGCACTACATAGGGGAACAAGACAGGGATGCCCCTTATCTCCTCTACTCTTTGCAATGGTGGTGGAACCATTGGCCATAGCTGTTGGAGAGGATCCAAGAATACAAGGGGTGGAAGGGAAAAGCGGAATGCAGCACAAGATTACGCTGTATGCTGATGATATGATATTCTACATTACGAGACTCCCTCAGTCCATGCCAGCTTTACTAGAGGTTATCTCACAATTTGCCGTGTTTTCTGGATATAAACTGAACTTGGAAAAATCTGAGATTATGTTTGTACGAAAGGAGGTGGGAGGTGGAGACAATACGTGGGGCCTGCACAGGGTAGGATCGGACTTCACCTATTTGGGGGTAAAAATAGGGAGAGATCTCCGATCATTATATAAATTAAATTATAGCCCATTATTGAGATCAGTGAGAGAGGAACTGGGTAGATGGAGGGCCCTACCTATTTCATGGCTGTGACATATTAATTTAATTAAGATGAACGTACTGCCTAGAGTGTTATACCCACTGCAAATGTTGCCTATAGGGTTAACGGGGAAAGGCATAAAGGAATTTGAGAACGCATGCTCTAAATTTATATGGCAAGGGAAGAAGCCAAGGGCCAGTCTAAGCAAGTTGAAGGCAGACCAAGATAGGGGAGGGTTAAATTATCCGGACATGAAGTTGTATTTTTCGGCAGCACAAGTTAGGATTATCAAGGACTGGGTATATAGGCCTACAGCAGCTAGCTGGTTAGATCTAGAAGAGAAGGGACAAGGTGTTCGGCTGTCCTCTTACTTGGTTGAAGGGGGGAGAAAAGCCTACCAGGAGAAAAAGACTATAATATTTTAGTGAGTAGTGTGATAGACAGTTGGGAGCAAATGAAAAAATTGATGGGGCATCAGAAGGGGGAGACGTTTATACTGCCACTGGTAGGAAACCCTTTTTTATACCGGGCATGGGAGATCTCTCATTTCGGATTTGGGAGGAGGGAGGAACCCTATGCCTCAATGATTTAAGAAAGAGAGAAGGGGTTTACTTATTTAGTGAACTCAGAGAAGGATTGGGTTTACCGACTAACCATCTGTTCAGGTACTTTCAAGCGAGGAAATATATTCAGGATATAGAGAAGCAGAGGGAACCAAACTCTCAAATCCAGGCCCTTGAAGGTTTGCTGCAGCAAGCTAAACAAGAGCCCAAAGGTGTCATAAGAAAAGCTACATCCCTTTTACGGGCTCAATTACCAGACATGACAGGCAGAACCAAATGTCTCTGGGAGAGGGATTTAGGAATGGCTTTAACAGAGGAGCAATGGACCTTGATGAAAGATATACACTGAGGGCTCCTGCTGTGCAATAAGTATAAAGAAGTAGCATATAAATTCATACATAGACTCTATAGTCCACCAGTGGCAGTTAATAGGTATAACACAGCAGTTTCGGCTACCTGAAAAAGATGTGGTAATGCCTTGGGTACATACATTCACTCATTCTGGTCATGCCCGATACTCCAGTCTTTCTGGGAGGAAGCGGCGAAAGAGCTGTCGAATATGAAGGGTTACTGTATAAGAGTAGGTCTGCTTCTAATGTTGTTTGGCCTGGATGACACAAACCAAGAGGGCAGCTGTGGAAAGATGGTTGAGAATAGTCCTAGCGCTGGCAAGACAGTGTATCTTAAATACATGGGTATCCAGGGACAGACCTACCCTTAGGCAATGGAGGAATCTAGCATGGGAAGCTCTGCAGCTTGAAAGTATAACTTATAAAGCTAGGGGGCGTGAAGACCGGTTCATGAATATGTGGGCACCATTTTGGCGCACTATGAACACTATAGAAAAGGAAGTGTTAAGTTGAATGCAAGGGTTAGGGGAGTAAAGAGGTAGGGAGTGTAATCATCGGCTGCTATATGACAGTTAGAGTAGTCCTGGACTACTGAGCACTCCTTATCTTCCAGGACTAGTCAACATAGAAGGGTAATAGAAGCTTAGGAGACAAGGAGAGGCATAGCATGCACTAAAGAAACAATTCTTAGTATATGCATTAGATAAAGTGAACCTATGATTAAATGGGGGTGGGGGGAGGAGGGATGGAGGGGGAATTTTTTTTTTTCTTCCTTCCTTCCCTTTTGTTTTCTGTATTTTGTGTCTGTCTGTGCATATATATAGATGGTTGTAAGCAGCAATACCTGAATTAAATAGAGAAGTGTAATTAGCGTAATTGTGAAAGAGTTGTAAGTCTTGGAAAATAAATTTCTTTTGTATGTACTGGAGTGATAATTGTTGCTCTTGTTATTGTGCTAATAAGATAAACTAATAAAAAGTTTATGCAAAAAAAAAATCAAAAGGTACAGCAAGAGTATGGAATTTTAACAAAGCAAATTATGAAGCCATTAAAGAGGTACTGAAGGATTGGGACTGCTAAAGAGAACTAAAAAAATAAAAATCTAGAAACTACTGTATGTATGTATAACATAAAATAAAATAAATACATGCATGAACAAATTTGTTCCCAGAAAAAATAAATACAATGGTGAAGGAAGAATACCAAAATGGTTTTAAAAAACAATAGAAAGTGCACTGAAATGTAAAGCTAAGGCATACCTCAAGTATAAGTCAAGTCCTACTACTGTACGAGAAACTAAATACAGAACACTAGTAAACAAATGCAAGAAAATGATTAAAAACACCAACTCTAGGGCAGAAATTAACTTAGTTAGGGACCCTAAAGATAGCTACAAGAAATGTTATAACTATATTGGTAGTTTAAGAAAAGGGGATAGGCATATTACTTGTATAAGAGACGGTATTACTGTTACTAATAATGAAGCAGAAATGGCTACAATTTTTAATAATTACTTTTTGAGTGTTTTCAAAAACCATATACCTCCCCTCTTCTAATAGATACAAAAAATGAGAACAAAAAAATGGGATATATAATATCTGAAACACAAACATTTGAAAAATTGAGTCACCTAAATGTACACAAGTCCAGTGGCCCAGATGAAATTTTCCTCCATTTTCTTAGGAATATGGCAAAAGAACTGGCAGGACCCCTATCCATGCTATGTAATAAATCTTTAATAGAGGGAGAATCCTTACTACAGTGGAGGTTAGCAGACATAACACCTATCCATAAGAAAGGAGATAAGGCACTAGTAGAGAACTATAGGTCGATAAGTAGTTTGTTCAACACTTCAAATACCTTGGCATCACCATTGACAGCTTACTCAACTATGCCATCCACATAGACAACACTGCCAAAGCAATCAACTCACGCATTGGTCTTCTCCATAGACACAAGCATAGTCTGACATCTGAAGCCTTAAGCATTGCAGTTCACAGCTCTGTGGCCTCCCTTGTCGACTATGGTCTTGCAGTCTATGGCTCTGCCACTGACACTGCACTACGGCGCATAAAAGTTGCACTTAATAAAGCATGTAGACTTGTTACAGGAGCGTCAAGATTGACTCATACCTGCGACCTGTACTCCAGGTCTAATTGGCTCTCACTCCAAGATCATACCAAACCTGCCTCCTGACCAAAAAAATTCACCTTGGTCAACTACCGACAGGGGTTCAACAATTGCTTCTTCCCAGCACCAACCCCCACCCCACAAGAAATTCTGAACACTGGCTCTTCTTAACCCCCAAATGCTGCACTTCCCAAGGTCAATGGTCCTTTGCATTCAGTGCCCCGCAGTGGATCAACTCCCTTCGGGATAACATTGCCAATCTCCCCACACTTAGAGCCTTGAAAATAAACCTTAAGCAGCAGCTCTCGCTTGGGGCTCACTGTGACTGCCACTAACTCCAATCACCTTCTTCCTACCCTCCCTCATTTCCCCCACCCATGGTTCCCCCTACCCTGCACCCCTGACAAGGACTCTCTGACTGCTCCTACTGTCTGTTCTGCTCTAGTGGCACCACCCACTGTACTGTCTGCTGTAGTGACCTAGCAGGTACCTCACTTATTCTGCACCCCCCCAGTTGACTTTATTCCATTCATATCTGACTTTCTTGCCTATCCACCAAATGTATCATGTACTTATGATTCCTTGTAATATTTGTTCTTTATCTGTATGTATTGTCCTGTACTTTTCCCTGACATGGAACCTATGTAAAGAGCTTTTAGCTCAAAGGTATTAATCCAAGAATGTAATAAATAAATAAAAGTATTACTTCAACAATAGGCAAAATAATGGAGTGCCTCATAAAGTCCTTCCTGGAGGACAATATGAGGGAATTGTGAATAGTAGACATATCACAACACGGTTTTGAAAAAGGGAAGTCCTGTATTACCAACTTGTTTGACTTCTTCGAACCTGTGAGCCAAGCACTGGATAAGGGGCTGCCTGTAGATGTCATATAACTTAATTATTCCAAGGCCTTTGATTCTGTTGTACGTTCAGATCTAATAATTACCTCACCAAATATGGGTATTAACCAGACCTTTATTAACTGGATTAAATCATGGTTAACTGGTCGTCAACAGAGGGTCCAATTGAGGGGATATAAATCAGACTGGGGTTCTGTGACTAGTGGTGTGCCACAAGGGTCAATCTTGGGACCAATTTTGTTCTCATTGTTAGTATCTAGGATGCAAGTAACAGATGGTGCATGGTTACAAAATAAGCAGACGATACCAAAGTGGGCTCACTAGTTAATAACAGTGATGCGGCAAAGAAACTTCAAAACCAGATAAGCGATCTAGAAAATGGGACTAAACAATACGGACTTAGATTTAATGAAGAAAAGTGCAAAGTAATGCATTTTGGTGTGAATAATGTGTTCTGTGTATTATATAAATAATAACATAATACAGAATACAAAAATTGAGAAAGCTCTAGGAGTATACAGTAGATTACAAGCAATTTAGACTTTGACACACATGATAAGGAAGCTATCAAAAAGGCAAATAAAGTCATGTGTAACATCTTTAGAAACATCAAAAACAGAAGTAGTGAGGTTATGTTGCCACTTTATAGGACACTGGTCAGACCTATACTTGAATATGGGACTCCACTGACAACTCCACAAAATATTGAGACTACTAAGATGAGAGAAGGGGTTCAAAGGAAGTTTACAAAAAGAATAAAAGGAATGCAGCAACAAAATTATGAAGACAGAGTGGATAAACTAGGTATCTTCTCACTCCACTGTAGGAGTATTAGAGGAGACTTATGTTTTATTTATAGAGCCTATGAAAACAGAGTGTTATGGGAATCGGCTGGATCACAAGTGAAAGCTAATTCAGGTACAGCAACAAGACTACATAACAAACAGCTAAAAGGGGAGCAGTATAGGGCCGCTAAAAGAGCTCATTGGTTCAATCAAAGGCTGGTAAGAACATGGAATTCACATACACCAAGTATTGTTGAAGCCACAAATACACAAATGTTTAAAAATCTATTGGATAAATACTTGAGTGAGCAGTCAAAGTACTATCCCCACTGATACGTGGCAAGTCTTTCATGGCCAGACGGCTTCTAGACTTGTATACCTTTTCCTATGTTCCTATGTTCCTATGAGTTTGCCGTGATTGCTGAATCTGCCTCCAACTGGCTCCTCCAGAACTAGCGGGGGCAATCCACGAGTCAAGAGGTGGAGGGAGAGTTGGGAAGTGCCACCCCGGAGGTCCTCTGAGATCTGGCTGGGGGGTGGCTAGTTGAGGGAGCCTGACGTTTGCCCCGACACTTGGAGGGTTGTTGTCTTGCCTGACACTTTTGCTGGCAATGAAAAGGCTGCTGGGGCATGGTATTGGCACGGTTCAGTGATTGCACAGAGCGGAGGACTTTCTCACTCTCTTGCAATTCTGTCAGTATATCCTTGACGTCCCTTCCAAAGAGAACCAAGCCTCAAAAGGGAGCAGCCAGGATGGAGACTTGAAGATCCTGGGTGAATCCAGACACCCGCAGCCAGGAGTGTCTACGTAAACAGACAGCTGTCGCAGTGCTCTGAGCAACAGCATCAATGGTGTTGTAAGTCGTTTGAAGGTATGATGGCAAGGGCATACGGACAATTTGTCACAATGTATTTTGCTGTGGACAACATGTTGTGGGCAAATCGGCGATATTATTTTCGGCGCCGTACTGTGTGGTCGCGGTCATAAGGTTGCCAATGCTGCCTGCGTTACTGGTGACATTTCACAGCAGGGACAGAGTGAGCATAGAAACAGTGTCTACCTCTTTGTAAAATGCGTAGAATATCAGATCATGTAAAATAATTCTCTCTTTCTCTCTATCTGGGCCCTGGAAGGAGTATGAGGAATCCAAGAGAAATGAAAAGGAAATGGGGGTGATCATGATCACTTGAGATAGTGGACCCTGGAGTGGTCTGTGCAGAGTACAGGGTGACAGCTGTATTGAAAGGTCCTGTGATCGGAACATCACGGCCAACTGTATTGTGACTTAATGTCTTTATCAAAATGTTGCATAGCTGGGGGCAAAAGAGCTGTACCACATTCCAGCACAATTCCTTAGATGGGAAGTAACTATTGCGTTTATTCAGAAAGTATGCTAAAGCACTCCCTCCCCTCATGCCGTATGTTTGTATAAAGTGACTCCACGTCGAGTGTAACCAAAAGGTCAGATTCCTCGACATGGAGGGCACCTAAAATCTCAAATGCATGCTTTTATGAGTGGTAAGTCTTTTTCAAATCTTCCGTTACGTGAAACTGATTGCCTGCAAATTGCTTTAAACAGCAACTCGAGCGAGGACCAACGCATACGTATATGACAATTTGTCCGCAACATTTTGTCTGTCTATCAATGCTTCGTGCGACATTTAGACTGGAAATCTTTTGTCCAGTTGACCTTTTGCCCACAACTAAATGACCACGATGTTTAGTCCAGGGACGTTTAGTCCGTACACAGATGGCAGGTAATTTCTGCCGTTCTAACTGTCTGCTTAATCTTGATCTTGGCCTCGAATCTAGCAGGGCCTCAAACTCAGATCTGAGCTGGCTCAGAACAGTCTTCCAGTAGCATACCACGTGGGCTACATAATTCAGAGTCCTCAGTGCCAAAGTGGAGGATGAGAAGACCTTATGTCCAAACTGGCCCAGTTGCCTCAACTCCTTATCTGGAGGGGAGGTACTCATATGCTTAGGCTTAGTAGAGAGGTCGTGAGCCACATTGATGACCAGCGAATCAGCTTCAGGGTGGGTGCTGAGGTGGTCTTTTCCCTCCAGGGCATTGTATAATCTGCCTGCTTTCTTAGCGATGGCTCTGACAGACAATGGTTGCTTTGAAATGGTGGTGGCTAAATCGTCGTGTGACCCACGGGGGAATGAGGAGCCGAGTCAGCTCTGGCAAGTCAAGGTGCTCCGCCAGTCCCCTGTGCTGAGGATCTTGATCCTCAGTCTTCCATCTGTTGGCCTCTTGGATTCTTCAGAGGATTTCTATAAAGAAATGGTTCTCTGGGGGAGACTTGGGGGTCTCCTTGGGTGTAGGGGCCTCTGACAGAGGAGATTCATAGCCCAAGGCTGAGGAAGAAGAATTGTACTCAGAGTCTGATGAAGGACTCCTGTCCGGAGGCAGATACCTACAGTGGGGAACCTTCTTTTGGGGTTCTGAAGCCCCACTTTTCCTGTCCCCTATGGCCAAAACACCTAACGTGTGGCCAGAAGTTGAGAGACAAGACTCAACAGGAGTGAGAGAGTGAGGAGTAGGAGTTGGATGGACTGGCATAGAGGCCGTGACCGGCTGACGTTGATCCAGCTCTGACACAAGCTGAACCTTGGCCCTTTTCCACCAGGACTGAAAAATGGCTTCTTAATCCACCTGCAGTTGTGAAGGAGCAGGGGGAGGAAGCTGGAAGGCTGGCAGGGAACCTGGCATTGGGTAACCTGGCAGTGGGTACCCAGGCGTTGGGAATCCCAGTGTGTGAAAACCTGATGTTGGATACCCTGGCATTGGGTACCTCAGCATGGGGTACCCAGTGACGGATATCCTGGCATTGGGTACCTTGGTGTAGGGTACCCTGGCATAGGGTAACCCAGTGTAAGGTAGCCTGGTATGGGGTAGCCTGGAAAAGGACCCGACAGTGGGGATGAAGGACCTGGCGGAGGCCCCCAGGGGTTACCAGATGGCCCAGGCTGCAGAGAAGTCGGCTGTGGGGAAGCCAGCTGTGAGGCAGCGATGGACCCATGGGGGGGTTCTGGCATCGACCCTCTTGGGCTGACATGTGCATCTGGGTTCTGAGGCTGGGGAGACTGCCCAGACAGAAGTGGATTGACCAGAACGTCCCCAGGGGGATCCAGTGTAGTGCTGTCCAGTGCTGGCCGATTGATCGGGTCAGCGGGCGTCAGCTCCTCCTGCTCTGGGTGGGAGGGAGAGGTAGAAGCACCCACCAGAGGCAACAAAGGAGTATCCCAAGTGGGGTATTCCTACCGGGATGGCTACAGCCAAAGCGGCGGTGCATGCTGGTCCAGAGGACTGATGCTAGACCCTAAGGTGGAGTCCAACATGAGCACCAGGGCTGTGCAGTCATTGGTAGAACTGGCGTCTGATTTACCAGCCGAACCACTCAGCTTAGACCTGGAGGGTTTGGAGGGCCTAAGAGTGGTGGAAGCCTCCGAATCTCCGGAGGTCCCCACCTGAACTGTAACCAATGCAGGCAGGGGGACCAAAGGCTATCCCGAAGAGAAGGGAGCAGGCTTGGTTGGAGGAGTGGTATCCTTGCTGGGGGAAGGCTGCTCTTCAGCCTCTGTCCCCGGAGGGAGCCACAGCCTGGGGGGAGACTGATCCCGGTCCTGGTGCTCCTCCTTGTCCTTCTTCTTCTTCTGCTTGTGGGAGTCAGAAGATCCTCCTGGGGAAGAAGAAGAGCTCCGCACCTGCTGCTGCTCCTTCTCCATGGAAGCCAGTTTTTGCTTGAGAAGGTGGGCATCCAAGGCTTGCTGACAGCATTTCCATGTTGCCTCACTGAAATTCTGGCAGGCCTCACAGTCCTCGGTGTTGTGGTCAGACTCCAGGCACAGGAGACACGAGGTATGGCCATCCTTCTCAGGAATCTGCTTGCCGCAGGTGCACTTGTTCTTATGAGATTCAGAAGGAGCTGGAGAAGACATGCAATCCGATGACAAATTACAGAACTGTTTGAAAAAAATAAAGAAATCTGAATGTGTGTACTTATCGAAAATGGCGATTGACAGTAGCAGCGTTCCACGAGGTCCAACGAGCACAGGTTGACAGAGGGAAAGAACTGGAGGGCTGGCGTGGGGACCACCCACTATACAGCACCGGTCCAACATCAGTAACATGACGTAGGGTGGGCGGTCCCCCACCAGACACTGCTAGCTAAGTTTTCCATGTGGTCCTAGTGCCTGATTGCTCAGTCCTAATGGTTATTGCCTACTGCTAGAGCCCTCTTGAAGTAAGATTTTTCAAATACCTCAAGGGTATAAATAAGGTACAGGAGGAAAGCATTTTTCAGAGAAAAATATGTTCAGGAACAAGGGGTCATGATATGAAGCTGGAGGGGGTAGACTCAGGGGAAACACAAGAAAATACTTTTTCACTGAAAGGGTGGTGGATACATGGAACAGCCTCCCAGAGGAGGTGCTGGGGGCAAAAACGGTAACAGAATTCAAGAATGCATGGGATAGGCAAAAGTGACTCTTGGTGAATACGAAGGGGGGATAAAGCTGGAGATCAAGTAGGGTCTGCAGTATTACAGTTGGTAAGGAAATTGGTCAGACTAGGTGGACCAAGCGGTTCTTGTCTGCCACCAATTTCTATGTTTCTATGCTTCTTCCTGCAACCACAAAGATGCACCCTGTGTTAAGCTGGTAAATTGATCCAAGTAAGGAGCATTGCACCCCTCCACACACAGAGCAGTTGCTCAGTGGAGTTAGACTGGATAGTGCTCAGGACACATGTTGCATATAACAACTAGCAGGGATATACCCTAGTGGGGATGTACCATGGGCAGAGAGAAAGAGGACAAAGAAAATGTGGAGTTAAGGGGTCATCTACCCACTCCATAAAGAAAAAAAAACACAAGATTTGTTTTTGGTTGGTTGGGGGGGCCACTAGTGACCCCCATTACGTACGTGTGTGTGTGTGTATGTGTATTTGGTGAAGGTGCACCTGAGTGACCAGCACTCTTTCTTTTAACTAAAAAAAACACACCAAAGGACCATGGTAAAAGATGCCCAAAGGCCCTGGCTCTGTCTGAGTGGGGGATGGTGGGCAGACATCTGAATTAATGGTGAAGATGTTCTAGAAGATCAACAATTACACTAAGTACATCATTTTCATATTTTCCAAGAATCAGTCTCCACCAGTGGTTCATACTTATGGGTCTGAATATTAGACTTCCCAAAAAAGGGAGGAGCTGGCTCACCCTGAGAGTAACAAATAAACTCAGCCCTCTGTGTGGAGAACACCTGAGGGCAGGGGTTCCTCATGGGTCTGGCAAGACCCAAGACTGGTCAAGATCAGATGGATGAGTGGAAGGACAGTCCAATAGCTCCCTCCTGACCCTGCAGGAGAAGAAGTGATCCCCCTGGAACTGTGATTTAAGCACCTTTTGCCAGGCCATACGTACCAATCCTTCAAGTGAAGCCACACCATCTGCTGAAGACAGACTGCAGTTCCTACCAGCCTGGAGGCCACCTCATATAGAATAGTGGATGGTCACCTATCCACAACAAGGCTGTGTTTCCCTCGAGGGAGTTGATGACATCATTGAGACCTCGAGAGCGAAGCTCAAGAGGTCTCTCTGATGTCATCAACTCCTTAGAGGGAAACAGCCTTAGTTGTGGATGGGCGGCCATCCACTGTTTTATATAGTATATGGTTAGGGCTTATTTCTTTTTTTTTCATTGCTGGTTACCTCATGTGTTTTTTTTTTTTTTTTTGTGGTGTTCCTGCTCCCGCTCTACGTCTCGCCGCTGCCTACCACTCGTTTCTGCTTCATTGCGCTCCCGCTGGCTGGGGCTTCTCTCCATTCCCGCTCACTGTCTCTCACAGTGGCATGGTTTATTTTTAAAAAATTAAATGAAAAAAAATGGTTTCATGATACAGAGCAGTCTAAGGCTATTTGTGTCAGAAGAAGGAGGATCCACCGTTCTGCCGCTTCGCGCCCGCTTAATCATGCCACCATGTTTTTACTTTTTTTCTCTCTCTGATGCAGCCAGTCGAGTCAGCCAATCAGGAGGTAGGACAAGGCTGAAAAGTTGTTGTACTATCGATGTGACGTCAGGACGATAGTACAACAACTTTTCTGAACTTTGAACTGTCCTACAAGATTTGAAAAGCTACTGCTTTCAATGTGCAATAAGCCCTAACCATATACTAATGGCATTGTACAAGGCCTTGAGTGGTGCCTTGCCAACTCCAGGCCCTTGGCAGAAAGGCAGATGGCTTGCCCAACTAACTCCGTATGAGGCATGGCAGCTAGGAGCTGACCTAACTGCACCCACAGGTCCTTGTTGTAAGCTCTTCTCCCATAAAAGTTATCTCTGCACTCTGTGGTAACAAAAAAATATATTCTTCCATGAAGAACTGCACTATAACAATTTACTGAGCATTTTCTAACAAAGAGAAGGGATTCAATCCTATGCAAACATTGTTGAAATAGGGCTCTACATAATTATCTCATTACAAATGAGTGCTGCCTCACAAATGCAAGATGTGAAAAATAGGCATTTATGTATATGGTTACGTTTCCGTAGGCTCTTTCAGCATCTAATTCACAAATAAAGCGCTCAAACGTGAAAATTCCTGATTGATAATGGGATGCACAAAGGTTTTTTTTTGGCTGCAAGTGATGCAACGATTGCACCTCTTGCATGTGTAAAACCCTTTCAGGAAACTTGGAATCCAACTAAGGGAGCTGGTGTCTCATACGGGATGCTGTGCCTACTGTGTCTCTTTTATCGGTCAGCCCATTACAAGTCACCATACATACATGAAACATCACTTTTTTTGTAATGTCTTTTGTACTTATGTTTTAATTCATGATGCATGTAACTTATCTATTCACCTCTTGCGCTTATTTGGGGTATGTCTGCTGGGCAGTCTAATATGACTACAGCATATAAACTGGCATGGTTAATTAATTATTTAATGAATGTTTATTGCTATTGGCTGCTTCATGGAAACATATAATATGCCGGAAGATAATGACAGCTTGGCCCACCTAGTCTGCCTATTTTCCCTGCCTGTAGTTTCACCGCAGATCCTACTTGATCTCCAGCCCAGTCACCCACCCCCTTTTCCCTTTCCCTAAGATTCCATTATATCTATCCCATGCATTCTTGAACCCAGCCACTGTTTTCACCCCCACCACCTCCGCTAGAAGACTGTTCCAGGAATCCACCACTCTTTCTGTGAAGAAGTACTTCTTCACTTTTCTCCTGAATCGACCCTCTCCAGCTTCTTATAGTGCCCCCTTGTCCTTGAGCACCTTTTTTTTCTGAAAAATACTTCCCTCTTGTACCTTATTTACCCCCATAAGGTATTTCAAGGTCTCTATCACATCCCCCTTTCCCTCCTTTCTTCTAGGGTGTACATTTGCGGGTCCTTAAGTCTCTCCTCATAGGGCTTCTGATGCAGACCTTACAGCATTTTAGTTGCTCTCCTCTGGACAGGCTCCACTCTCTCTATGTCCTTCTGGAGATGTGGTCTCCAGAACTGGACACAGTAGTCTAGGTGGAGTCTTACTAGGGATCTATACAGAGGCAATACCACCTCCCCTCTTTATGTTGTGATACCCCTCCCTGTGCACCCCAGTATCCCACTAACCCGCCCAACTGATGTGCCACACTGCCTGGCCACATTTAGGTCATCTGACATGAATAACTCCAGGGACTTGATTTTTAAAGAGCCCTGCAATCTCTGCAACTTTTAGCAGTCTATGGCTATGGCAAACTTCGGGAGCACCAGGGACCCTGAGCCTTATTTTTGGGGTGCCTGCACCAAAGACCCGGGAGTTGCCACAGCCACAAGGTTGCACCACACATTGGTGTACCTGCACTGTTTGACTAAAGGATCCATCGCCCGGAGCAACCCCAGACAATCCCCTCAGAGGCTGGGGGTAGCATTGCTTGGAAGGTGGGGACTGAGGGTTGATGGAGCCCTGATGGTGCCATGGGGGGAGAGGGGGACATGGCAGCAGTGAGAGGGATGTGTGGAGGCACCCGGGGGAGCTGCCATGCAAGTTGTCACACAGCTGATCGGGCCAGATGTGGGGGGCACAGCCGGACCAGCATGTTCCATACCCCAGTGGACAGCAGCCTTGGCACCTGCCCCATAGTCCCCTAAAGACAGCAAGTGGCAGTGGGTGTAAGTTGCAGGTGCATGTGGTGGCCAGGGACATGCCCTTGGCACTGCAATATGTCCCACATGCAGAGCCTGCCATGTGGCAGCTGGCAGATACCCGACTATAATGCCTGGGACTGTGGGGCCTGTGGGACAGGTGCCAGGGCTACTATCCACTGGGGTGCAGAACATGCTGGTCTGGCCATGCTACCCCCCACACCTGGCCCAATTAGCTGTGTGACAGCTTGCATGTCAGCTCCCCCAGGTGCCTCCCCACATCCCTCTCACTGCAGCTGTGCCCCCCTTTCCCCCCATGGCACCACCAGTGCTCCATCAGCCCCAAATCCCCACCTGCCAGGTCCCTCCAATCACTGCCCTTCCATGCAGCAGCACAGGGCCCTTAGACTACCTACTGGCTGGTCTAAAGTCATCACCCCCTGTTGCGACCATGGCTGGGCTTCTGAAATAGCAAGAAAAGGGATGGTGCGGCCCCGTCATGGTGCAACCACCTTTGCTACCTGGTGCACAGGCACTTCTGGCACAAGGGTGGTGCAGGGTGGCTATGATGCATGGCATCCCAATTTCGCTGTAGCCAGCATTAGAAAATCGGGATAGCTGCAAACTATCATACCAGTTAGGCACAGGCACCTTACGTCATAGTTTTAGTTTTGAAAATTGAGCCCCAGTTCTCTTTCCTGTTTTGTAGTCGTCAGTACCACTCCTCTCATTTTGTACTCTGCCCCTGGGTTTCTGTGCCCCAAGTACATTACTTTGCACCTTTTCACATTGAAACTCAGCTGCCATACCCTTGACCATTCCTTGAGTTTTCTCAAATCTCTGATCATCCTTTCCACCCCCTGGAGCATCCACCGTGTTGCAGATTTTGGTGGCATCCACAAAGAGGTAGACCTTCCCTTCCAGTTTTGCGATGTCACTTATAAAGACATTAAAGAAGACCAGTCCCAGCACTGATCCCTGAGGCACCCAGCTGGTCACCTTCCCTTCCTCTAAGTGAACTCTGTTTACCACCACCCTCTGTTGCCTATGCTGTAACCAATTTCTTACCAGGTTTACCATTTTTGGACCCACTTCTAAGCTACCCAGCTTGCTTATTAGTGCCCTATGTGGAAGTGTCAAAAGCCTTATTGAAATCTACGTAGGCCATGTGCACCGCTCCACCCTTATCTAATTCCTTGGTTACTTATCAAAGAACTCTATTAGATTTGTTTGACATACCCCCATGAAGGAAGCCAGAATCCTGCTGTTTAAATAGACAGTATCTGTAAACCACACCCCTTAAAAAAGCTCATGAGGAGCAAAGTGCCGGATTCTGGATAAGCAGTGGACCGGGACTTTTGGTAATGTTGTTGCACAGTTTTGCATGTTTGAACACCTTATTCATGAATATTTGCTGAAACAGCCTAAGCAAACGTTACCACATAGATACCTATTTTGCACTCCTGCATCTGTGAGACAGAACTCATTTGAAAAGTAAATAATTATGCAGAGCTCTATTTCAGCAGTGTTTGCTCAGAACTGAATCCCTCCTGTTCCCTGGAAAACACTCAATACATTTTTATAGTGCAATAGTTCGTGGATGGATATATTTTTTTGTTACCGCAGAGTGCAGAGATAACTTGCAGCAGAAGAGTTTATATGATTTTTTTGGGGGAAACTTGCCATTCACATTTCTCTACACCACTCTCCTCTTGTTAAGTAAGCTGCTCACACTCAGAATCTGTTTGGAGCAGGCTTTTTGTAAGCTTCCTGATGTGCCTGATATGCAGCAATGCACATCATGATGCAAGCTGAGGTAACCACCTTCTTGCCTAAAGCATCAGCCTGAGCAGAGTCAGCTTCAGGAGACTGGTCACACACACACCAGGTGTTGATGCCCTGTCAGGGTCTGCATGACCTCAAACCCCAAATTGGGGAGAAGCACTGTGCCTGCAGAGCCTGAGGGTGTGCAGTACCATTGCTGGATGTCCCTTGGGGCTGGATGGAGTGCGAAGGATGTCTCTGGGCTAGGGAGGGATGACACAATTGGTATCACTAAAATCTCATGGGGGTGCCAGCTGAAAGGACATGGTACTGTGGGTAGCAACTGTGCCAATGTCCAGTGCCTGCAACATGTCCACCAGAAATCACTGGTACAGGAAGTACCTAGAGGCCAAGGACACATGAAGGGAAGATTCTGGGCCCTCAGAGAGATACATGGAAACATAGAAGGTGATGGCAGATAAGGACCGTATGACCCACCTAGTCTGCCCATTTTCCCTACCTAATGCAATACCACAAACCCTAGTTGATCTGTAGCTTACCCTCTCTTCCCTATTGCAAGAGTACTGATATGATATGATATGACATGACATGACATGACATGACATGTGATGTGATGTGATGTGATGTGATGTGATGTGATGTGATGTTATGCTCCAAACCATTAAAGGGCATCTGTGACACCCTTGGTCTTACCCAAATTTTTACGAAAACCACGCATCCAAACATTAAAAATCCTGCCCATAGCATTTTACTAGACCTAATCTTAGTAAATAAACCTCATTTCATCACTCATTCTGGTGTATTCTTTAATGACTTAAGTGACCACTGCTCCATAGCCTGCGTGAGGGACACCCCTAAACCAGCCTCTAACTCTAGATACACCTTTAAAAGAAGTTGTCGCAACTTCGACCAATATCCTTTTCTCACTAATCTTCAGTGCTCCTTTTGGCAAGACTTTTACCTGACCCCCACTGTAAATGAGGCCTACAAGCAGCTTCAGGATATAGTCCTTGGACCCATAAACCAACATGCACCCTTAGCTAAAATTCACACTAGGAAAAAATCATGCCCTTGGTTTATGGCCAGCCTGAAAACTGCATTACTACAAAAGGACGCTCTCTGGAAAAAAGTGTGGAAAACTAAAACTACGACTGACTGGGCTGCCTTTACACATGCAAGGAATTAATGCACTAAACATACTAGGACCGAAAAAGCTAGATATTTTCAAACTGAACTGACCTCCTCCTCCAACTGTTCTGCTAAATTTTGGAAAACCCTAAAGGAAGTTGAAGGGCATTACCCAGCTAGCTCAGTTACAGCAAAAATTTCTATTGGTGACTCCTTCACCACTAATAAACAATCTATTTTAGAACTCCTTAACCACTTTGCTACTGATGGGCTAGCGTTTGATACCTCCCTTGCTAACAACCAATGTGTGCAACTCTGTGCTCAGGACCCATCCCACCTTGCCCTGGTCACCCCTGCTCACAATGATCATTTCTCCTTATGTCCTGTTTCCCTAAAACAAGTGGTAGACCTTCTCCTGGAACTTGATACCAGGGGAAAAGCGTGGGTGCTGACTATATTGACCCTTACTACCTAACAATAGGGTACCAAGTCTTGTCTGCCCCATCACACACCTTTTCAATCTATCTCTAGAAAAAGGGATTCTTCCTTCAGTCTAGAAAACCACCCATGTTATTCCCCTGTTCAAGTCTGGTGATCCAAGCGATTTAAACAGCTACAGACCCATATTTCTGCTTCCCATATTTTATCCAAAATGCTCGGAAAAAATAGTCCATTCCCAACTTAGAAAGCATCTGGAAGCATTCAATCTGCTTAATCCAGTGCAGTCAGGGTTCAGACCATGTCACAGCATGGTATCTGCACTTGCTAAGGTATCTAATGATTGGTTAAAGGTACTGGGTGCTAAAAACCATGTGTGCGCCCTATTCCTTGACCTTAGCAAGGTCTTTGACAAGGTGGACCATGACCTGCTTCTGCTTACTCTTCATAACATTGGCCTGGATTCCACTGCATTAAATTGGTTCACCAGCTATCTTACCGGTCACCAACAACAGGTTAAAGCGGACGGAGAACTCTCCCCCCCTGAAACTTCTCTTTATAGGTGTGCCTCAGGGGTCTATTTTAGGAACACTATTATTTGTGATATACATCAACAATATTAATTCCGGCATTAAATCAGTAAATATTCACCTTTTTGCCGATGACATGGTCCTTTATATTGACAGGCCCTCCCCTGATCACGCCTGCAAGGACCTGCAACTGGAGTTTAACCTTCCACAGCAAAACCTCCTTCATCTAAAACTCTTGTTAAATGCCAAAAAAACTAAGGCCATGCCCCTGTCTCCTCTAGCTCAAGCTTTCAACCACTGCCCTACACCTCAGATTACCACCCTGTTGGGGTAGTCCCTGAAGTTTGTGGTCAAATTTAAATATCTGGGCATCTGGATTGACCATAATTTGTCCTTCCTTAGAAACATAGAATCTAACAGCAGATAAGGACCGCTTGGCCCACCTAGTCTGCCCATTTTCCTACCTAACAGATAAGCTGCAGATCCTAGTTAACCAACAGCTACTTCCTTCTACCCCCCACTAGGACTGCCTTATGTCTGTCCCATGCATTCTTGAATTCCCCCACTGTACTTGACTGCACGACCTCCTCAGGGAGGCTGTTCCATGCATCCGCAACCCTCTCTGTGAAAAAATTCTTCCTCACATTTCCTCTGAGCCGTCCCCCCTCTATCTTCAAATTGTGCCCCCTTGTTCTTGCACATCTCTTTTTCTGAAAGATACTACCCTCTTGGACTTTGTTGATTCCCTTGAGGTACTTGAAAGTTTCTATCATGTCCCCTCTCTCCCTTCTCTCCTCAAGGATATACATATTAAGCTCCTTTAGTCTTTCTTCGTATGTCTTCTGGTGCAGACCCTGCACCATTTTGGTTGCCCTCCTCTGAACAGCCTCCACTCTGTCCATGTCTTTGCGGAGATGGGGTTTCCAGAACTACACAGTACTCAGATGGGGTCTCACCAATTGTCTGTACAGAGGGATAACAACTTCTTGTTTTCTACTATTGATGCATCTCCCTTTGAATCCCAGTATCCCCCAGCCTTCCTTACTGCCTTCTCACATTGCTTGCCCACCTTTAGGTCATCTGATACAATTACCCCCAGGTCCCTTTCAATTTTTACTGTTGTCAGTATCTCACCCCTCATTGTGTACTCTTCCCCTGGGTTTTTGTTACCCAGGTGCATTACCTTCCACTTCTTTGCATTAAATCTGAGCTGCCATACATTTGACCATTCCTCCAACCTTGCCAAGTCCCTTCTCATCCTTTCCACTCCATCTTGTGTATCAAACCTGTTGCAGATCTTTGTGTCGTCTGCAAAGAGACATACTTTTCCTTCCAGTTCCTCTGCAATGTCACTTATAAAGACATTAAAAAGGACTGGTCCCAGTACTGAACCCTGCAGTACCCCGCTAGTAACCCTCCTTTCTTCACTGTGGACTCTGTTTACTACTACCTTTTGTGTCCTGTTGTCTAGCCAATTTTTTATCCAGGCTACCACCTTGGGACCCACTCCAAGGATGGCTAACTCGTGTTATTAATCTTTTGTGTTGGACTGTATCAAATGCCTTGCTAAAATCTAGGTAGGCCATGTCTATAGCCCCTACCTGGTCTACTACTTTGGTCACCCAGTCAAAGAAATCTATTGGATTCGCCTGTCATGACCTTCCCATCATGAATCCATGCTGCCTTGGGTCCTGTGCCCCACTGGCCTCTACAATTCTTTCCTTCAGAAGTGATTTCTCTTGTTTGGTTTAGGTACCTCCCACTTCTCTTCCTTTGTGAATACTGAGCAGAAATATTCATTCATTATCCCTGCTTTTTCACTGTCACCCTCTGCCCACATTCCTTCCTCTTTATTAAGCCTCAGTATCCCTCCTTTGGTCTTTCTTCGCTCCCTAATGTACCTATAAAAGGTCTTATCCCCTTTCTTAACAGAGTTGGCTATCCTTTCCTCGGTTTGGGCCTTTCCTATTGACCATATTGAGGAATTAGCAAAAAAACTAAAACAAAGGCTTGGTCTGTCCTTCCGCAGCAAGCATTTGTTTACTCTGGAAGTCAAAACCAGACTGGTTCAGTCTATCTTCCTTTCTCTTCTAGACTAAGCAGACTTTATTTATGGACAAGGTTCACTGGAGCCCCTTACTGTACTCATTACTACTCTCTGTACTCCAAATTAGGTTGGATGTCACTGAAACTAAGATGACAAAAAAAACGTAGCTACCTGGATCTACAGAGCAATTATCAACAAGCTTCCACAGTACATCTCGGACTGTCTGCCAGCTTATACTATGGGTAGCTACCCTCTCAGAAGTCTCTCGTATATTACTCTCATCATCCCTAGAGTTAGAATGTGCTTTGGGAGGGCCTCAATAAGTCATGCCCTCCTTGTCCTGTGGAACAACCTCCAAAAAACCTTGAAGATAGCAATTCCTGTTAAAGAGACACTGTCAACCTGTTTTTCATCATATTATTTCTAGTTAAACAAACATTTGTCAATGCCGAATGTTGTTGCGCTGGCATTGGCTTTGGTAGTGCAGTGCGGAAAAACATTTTGGGCAGAATGTGAACCATGACAACTGTACCATTCGTAAGGAGGTGTAAAAAAATGCCAGTGTTGAAAATATGGCATGTAAATATTGCAAATTTGCAAAGTTACAAGGGTGCGTTGGAAATGTGCAACGCACGCTTGTAACAGTCATTTTATGGACGTTCGGCACCAAATTTTCAACATAGGCATTTGAGCACCTCTGCTCATGTACAGTGTCACTGTTATTTCCTTAAACTGTCCCAAAAAGTGATGTCGCACAGCGACCGCACTATTCTGCGCCGGACATGCGAAAACACATTTTGGGCAGGATATGTGAAATGACAGCTGTACTGTTCATCAAGAGGTGTGGAAAAATGCCAATGGTGAAAATCCAGAGTGAAAATATTACAAATGCATGACATTACGAGCATGCGTGCAATCTGCCAACGCACGTTCCTAACACAGTCATTTCATGGAGTATCGTCATCAAATTTTCAACATAGGCATTTTAGGACCTCTGCTCACGAACAGTGTCACTGTCATTTTTATAATCTGGCCTGAACACTGATTTCTCACAGCAACCGCGCTATTGTGTGCCGGAAGTGTGGAAACACATTTTGGCCAGGATGTGAAAAATGACAGCTGTACTGTTCACAAGGAGGTGTAAAAATGACAATGTTGAAAATCTGGCATGAAAATATTGCAATTCATGTAGTTACCAGCCTGTAGCAGCAGCTGCCGCGCAATGCAGGTTTCAGAAACAGCCATTTTTTTGATTTTTTTTCACTAAAGTTAGAACATAGCTTTTTGAGAGCCCACCTCATGAACAGTGGCACTGTCACCTCATTAATCTGTCCCAAAAGGTGATTCCGTGCAGTGACTGCAAAATCTCCTTTTGGGACCGATTAATGATATGACAGACAGAATTCATCAGGAGGGGTCCCAAAAACCCCATGTTGAAAATTTGGTGTAAAAATTCCCAAAAAATGCCCGAGATGTGCATTAAAGTTGACCCCCCCCCATTTATTCCATTATACATTTTACCGGTATTTCCTCAGTTCGCAGTCGGCTTTGAAGAGTGCAGACGTGTTCCCGGTCCACCAAAGATCATTGCACCAGACTCTGGAGGTAAGTGGTAAGTATGGGGTGAGGGGGATGTGGGGAGGCAGGGTGCACAGTGGCTGGGTGCGGGTTGTGGGAGGGGGGGTTGGAAGAGTACAAGGGACCGTTTTTGCTTTATAGGTTAAAAAAAAATAAAAGACATTGGGGGACCATTTTCATTTTAATAGGTGCTTTGGCATGCTGGGGTGGGTACCCAGTGTGCCACCAGAGTGTGTGTGTGTGTGGGTGGGTGCTTTAGCTGATGGGGAATTTGGCATCCCCATTGGCAAACAAGGAAAGTGGGGGCCACAGGAGCCGAGGGGGATTGGACACCCCCTTGGCAAGCAAAAAATGGGGTGGGGGACACATTATGCCAATGGGGAGTGGGCTCCCCTGTCAGAAAAATTCAAGGGGAGGGAGGGATACATGCTGACGGAGATTGGGCCCCCATCGGCAAACAAAAACTGTTGGAGGGGTGCATGATGCCGAGGGGGATTGGGCACCCCCTTGGCAATCAAAAAAGGGGGGGTTACATGATGCCTTCAGGGACTGGGCACCCCTGTTGGCACACAATAAAGGGGGGGTTGACAGGCAACAGCGGCAGTCACTGCCGCCAAGTTGCCTGCACTTAGGGGGAGGCATGTTGTGGTCATGCTGCATGAGAGCTTCGCTCTCATTGCAGCAGACCGTTTCTGTGATGTCTTCACCTCATTAGCTAGGCAGGGTGTTGGCCCCTGCTGTTGGCTGACTGGGGAATGCAGGACACACCTACTGGTGTGTGCCCTGCATTCACACAACAGTGACCGCGCCTCCAAATCTGCACTACCACAAGATGTTGGCTGCGCAAGCGTACCAACATAAAAATTACATTTTATGATTACTTGCCTTCTCTAAAACTCATTGATGTTGCTGTTTGCTTTGTCTGTCTCATTGTTTAGTAGAACTGAAATGCATGCTAATGTATATTTATAAACAACTTTGTTTTGTTTACAATCCTGGATCTGTTCTTACTGCATAGTTCCCAAGCATTAGAAACACCTCCAAACAGTGCAGTCACTCACGAGACAGTAGCATCCTAAACTCCTACTGCATCATGAGCGGCTAGACTGTGTTGTGGCTGTTCCCAAGTCCAGGAAAGATGCAGTTGGAGCTGATCAAGGAATGTAAACAAACCTGTATTTGTGAGGTAACACCAGTATGTTGGGCAGTCTGTTTTTCACTTTTTTTAAGAAAAAAAGACTCAGAATCAAACTACCATCTATATCAGCAATCTTTATAGAATGTTGGCCATCATAAAATGTGTCTTTTAAACTAGGGACACTTTGAGAACTAAGGGGGTGTCAGTGTCTCTTTAAATTGGCCACCTTCAAAACTCTGTTCATACGTTCCTTCAATGAGTCCTGTAAATGCTTCCCATAATGACCTGCTATCCTACTGCTTTGTTCTTTCACTTCTTTCCATCTTCTGGCTGAATTGTTTCTACCTTTTTAACACAATCTTTACACTGGCTCTTTAGCTATTAGCTACTCGCCGTCCATATACCTTATTGTACCTTTTGCATATATATCATGTATATATTGTGTATTATTATGTATATATGTATATTGAGTGTTTCTTTTACTTATGCCTTACCATGCCTATTATTTTTTTTACTGTTTTCTTGCATTGTATTTTCATTATTCTCTGTAAAAATTACAATGTCCTTCTGCTATTTTATTGTTGATCATTCTGAACCTTACCCAGGTCCATCTTGTAAATAAGATTTCCATCTCAATGGTCTTTCGCCTGGTAAAATAAAGATTGATTGATTGATGTCTATCCCATGCATACTTAAATTCCTCTACCATTTTAGCCCCCACCACATCTGCAGGGAGGTTGTTCCAAGCACCCACTACTCTTTCAGTGAAAAAGTACTTCCTCACATTGCCCTGAGCCTACCCTCCTCTAGCCTCATATGATGCCACCTTGTTCTTATACACCTTCTTTTCTAAAAGATGCTGCCCTCCTGTATCTTGTTTATAGCCCTAAGGTACTTGAATGAATCATATCTCCCTTCTTTCTCCTCTCCCCCAATGAATACATATTGAGGTCCTCTAGTCTTTCCTCATATGACTTTTGGTGCAGTCCTTGCACCATGTGTTGCCCTTCTCTGGACTGCCTCTATTTTGTCTATGTCCTTCCGGAGATGTGGCCTCCAGAACTGAACACAGTACTCCAGATGAGGTCTCACTAGTGATCTGTACAGTGGTATAACCACCTCCTTTTTTCTGCTGGTGATATCTCTCCCTACGCACTCTAGCCTCCCACTGACTCGCCCCACACCTTTTTACATTGTTTGGTTTCCTTAAGGTAATCAGATATGATTACCCCAGGTCTCTTTCTTGATTGGTGGCCGTCAATACCTCTCCCCTCATCTTGTACTCCTCCCTTGGATTTCTGTGCCCCAAGTGCATGATTTTGCACTTCTTTACATTGAGGCTTAGCTGCCACACTCTCGACCACTCTTCAAGCATGTTTAAAACTTTTCTCATTTTTTCCACCTTCCCCGGAGTGCCGTCCCTCTGTCATCTGCAAAGAGGCATACCTTCCCCTCTGGCCCCTCTGCAATGTCTCTTATGAAAACTTTAAAAAGGACTGGCCCCACCACAGATCCCTGTGACACCCCACTGGTCACCTCCCTACTCGGATTGAATGCCATTTAATACCACCTGCTGTATCCTGTCACTCAACCAGTTTCTGACCAAGTGACTCTGACCTGAGTAGTTTGATGGAGAGGAGGCACTGGACATTGAAGTGGGTGGTGTTAGGGGACCAGCTTGAACCTGGATCCAGTCAGCACATCTGTGATACTGGCACAAGGCACTAGCTGTACTTTGCTGACTCCAGGTGATTGGCCCCATAGGGCCCATAATCCTTGGAAGTTCGGACACAGGTGGTATAGGCCCAAGAGGGAATCTTGAGCCAGGGGCTCCAGGGTCTATACCTGGGATGCAGAGGTGCTCAGAACAGCTGGCTCATAGGAACAGCCTGGCAGGATCTCCCAAACAAGGCTGACCTATAGAAAAGGCATGGCCAGTTCAGTGCCCATTGGGGGAGACCCCCAGGTAAGTAGAGCAGAGCCATACAATCCCCTTGGTGCAGTTCCGATCCTAACCGGTGGCAGGGAGGGAAGTCAGAATAGCAAAGGCCCAAACTGAGGAAAAGATAGCCAACTCAGTTAAGAAGGGGGATACAACTTTCCCTTTCCCTACTACAGAGGTCAAACTGACAGGTCTGTAGTTTTCTGCCTCTGTCTTGGTCCCACTTTTGTGAAGGGGAATCACATCCGCCTTCCTCCAGTCCTCGGGTACCACACCATCCTCCCATGATTTATTAAAAAGAGTAGTCAGTGGTTTCACTAGTTTCCCCCTTAATTCTTTTAGAATTCTGGGATGAATTCCATCAGGCCCCATTGCTTTGTCCACCTTCAGTTTTAGGAGTTCTTGCAGAACCCTTTCTTCTGTGAAAGGGCTGGGATCGCCCCCATCAAGTGTGCTTCTGTTAATTGGATTAGGCACTTCCCCCTCCTGTTTTGTGAATACTGAGCAGAAATATTCATTCAGTATCCCTGCTTTTTCACTGTTCCCTCTGCCCACCCACGTTCATTCTATTCAGCTTCACTATCCCTCCCTTTGTCTTTTCTAGCTCCTAATGTACCTCTAAAGGTTTTATTCCCTTCTTAACCGAGTTGGCTATCTTTTCCTCAGTTTGGGCCTTTGCTATTCTGACTTCCCTCCCTGCTTCCTTCTGCCTTAACTGGTACAGCTCTCTGTCCTGCTCCTTCTGTCTTTCCTTATAATTCCTGAATGCTATCTTTTTCTCCCTGACTTTCCCAGTCACCTCTTTTGAGAACCATAGTGACTTTTTCTTTCATTTTGATTTGTTTATTTGCTTCACACAAAGGCTTGTTGCCTCTGTGATGGCAGTTTTGATGATTCCCCATTGTTGCTCCACCCCTCCTTCTAGCCTGTTTGCTAGTGCTTTTCCGAGGCACTCTCCCATCTTGCCAAAGTCAGCCCTCCTGAAGTCCAGTACCCTTACTTTTGTATGGCTTGACTCTGTAGCTGAGTTTAACATGAACCACACTGTTTGATGGTTCACGTCAGAAATTTAAAAAAAGAAATTTGGTCAATGATGGTTGAAGCGCTGCCACTCCAATGGTGTGCACTTAATGGTAGGAAGTACAGAACTGAGGTGTGTGAGGGAGCCAACAACGGTTACTGCCTAGCATGTGTGGCAGTATGTAGTGTGCAGACGATGTCAGTCGCCAACGTCGGCTCCTTCCCTGTAGGAAAAAGGGGTCCTAGTGCCTCTAACCCTAGACCCATAAGTATGAATCAATGGAGAGGCTTGATTCTTGGCATATCAGAACATTTGATGGGAATGATGCCCCCTATCTGGTGGGATATACACCTGGTAAGACATCCGTCCAATGGGTACCTTTTGTGCAAGCACAGTGGAACATTTTGTCATGAAGAACAACATTTGCAAAAACAAGAAACATCTTCTTAAACACTTCTGAAGCACTGAGTTGGCATTAACCACTTAAGTGCAAGAAACACATAGCACATATATTAACACTTTGGATCATACATAACCCCTATCTTTGAAAGACAATTTAAAAGTGTATTTATTAAAGATGCATCCGTATGTCACTAATGTCATGACCTTAAAACAATACAGTTAATTTGTAACATGAATGTGATGCTTTAAATCATGATAGGGTGTGCCTTATGGTGATATAATCGCACACCTCAGGTGCATCATAAGGCCAGTTAAATGCATCTGAGAAGTGCAATTATTTCTCAATAATAGCACACCCTGGAGTGTCTTGCATTTATCAGATGGAGCCTTCGAGAACAGTGTGAGGCTCACAAACAGAACCCTGCAGCAAGATAGAGAGCCTTCCTCTCCCTCCAGCACATTTTTTTTTTTTTTATTGCATATTCGGAAAATACCTTTGAGTCCAAGACTGATTTACAAAGGCTCCACGTCACATAAAGTAGAACATTACAGCAGTGATCACAAATACCTGTTAGTCCATCGACTGCCCTGCCCATCCCTAGATTTATAGGTCACAGCTGTCATGTGATCACCCATGTGACCTTTTCACCCAATTCTGAACTCCCCATTTGCATGTTATATTTTGTGACCACTAGGAGTCACTCCTGAGCTCTATGCTTTCTCCCTGTTCACTGTAAATTCTCAACTGTTCTAATCTCCTCAAGTCTAGCCCTCCTAGACTACAAACTCTAGGTCTATCCATTGCTGCTGACATTTTCCCATATCTCCCTTCTTGGGTCTTGAACCTCTGACCCTATATACCAAAGATAGATACACTAACCACTACACTATCTGCTGGGTACCATTTTACCTATTCAGTTATCTGACTTAAACCTCATGGGCATGTAGCCCTTAACATTCTAAGGTGACTGCCACCCAATCACCATACCATACCATTGAAGCAAGTCCTGCCCTCAACTAGTGTTTGTTTCACATTCTAGTCCTTTTAACCTTAACCTGGTTTTAAACCCCCATTCTTCTGCACTAAAAGCAGCCACCTTGCCACTAGGCCATCCAGTAGAGCTGATTTAAGTGTGTCCTGTTACACCCTTTAACCTGTGTGACCTCTACTGCCACTACTACCCTAACCCTAGGATTCCCTGCCCTTTCTATCATTACAGGGGTTTTCTACATCCCTCTGTATATATATATATATATCCCCCAGACATGTTAGCTATATTGTTCCTAGCTGTGGCGCTGTTCCCATGCCTTGGCCAGGATACAGAACATATATATATATATATACCCCCACCCCCATTATCGCATATCTCTGAATTCTGCTATTCATGCCAACATGTTAGCTAGGATTCAGCATGTATTTCCTTGGCACAGTTACTTATTCTGCCAGTACCCCATCCTTAAAGCCAATGATGCTCGCTGCCATGATCTATCCTTCATGCTTTACGCCTGCATCAGTGCAGACCACTACTCATGTTCCAAGCATTAGGCACCCCAGAAAAAAAGAGCTTGTAGCGTTAAGAATCAATTTAAGGAAACTAATTCTGCTTTTAACCCCCCTACAACTGGGAGTTCCTGAAAAGTCTTCCTTGAGCTTGCCTAAATGCTCACTGCCAGGCTGGTGTCCTGTGTTTTAGCAGTTTAAATGTAATTACCAAAGAGTGCCTGTATAGCCTCTGTGTACTGTCTCTTTAAGAGCTGCCTGGATTGCACTCATAAGTAATCTGAGAGGGAGCTCTGTTGAAAGATGTAACTATTTGCTGAAAATCATTTAGAGTGATAATGATAATGCAGTTTGTCTAACTTGCCTTCTTTGCAGCAAGGACTGTTTTGTTTATCTCCACTATCTTGGTCCTGGACTGCCGAATTGGACCAATCAGTACTGGTAGGACCTAAAATGGAGCCCGACTACATGAGTTGTCTGGAGTCAAAATCTGTAGGAATTGTAGTTTTGGGCTTTTGGCGCCTTTTTGCACCTGACGGGGGAGCCTTTGTTTTGACTGACAGACAGATCAGCCAACTGAACCTTTTGGATTCTGGGGAAAGTCCCAGGCTTGCTGGCAGTTGAGTTAGAGTTGGGAGCTGAAGAAGCAACAGCTTGAGACAGTCAAGCAGCTGCCAGAGTAGTTTAGCGCGGGAGAACTGTGGAAAGGCCTGAGTTGTGGCCTGCATGTCTGCCTGCTATTCCTGAGAGGGAAAGAAGAGAATTATTTCAGACTAAATCCAAGTTTGTGAGATTGAAGTAAGCCACCGATTTTTTACCAGGCTCATACCTGAAGAAGACCTAAGATTTTGCTGAATGCGATCAGCCTGTCAGGATTTCCAGCTGCTTTTGAATCCCCGGTTTGTGCAGAGACTCTGTGATCGTCACCAGAGAGCGGTTTTGCCTGGTACAGTATAATTTCTTTACATGTAAATGTGCTGTGAGTTATTAGTGGGTCATGATTTGGTTCCCTATTGTGTGAACTGTGTTCTGCTTGCTGGAAGCTGTATCCAGCCCAAAACGGACTATATCCGAATTTGTCTCCATTTGGCCAGGGCCTTGCCACACTGGCCCAGCCAGACTACCCGCTGCACAGAGAAAGCCATCGATGAGAGACCTGCCTGGGAATCAGCCCCCTGCTCCACGCTTGAACAGGAATGACACCTCAGCACTTCGTGTGGGCCCTGCTTCTCCTGGCATTCCAAATTAACCATCTGCTGTCTCGATTTTCGTCCAGCCTGTGTCCAGTCTTGGGTATCGTGAGTAATCATCAGGGTAGCTCCCTGCTACAACAGCCTAATCTAAAAGTGTGTCATCTGACTGACTTGTTGTTTTCTTTTCACGAACTGAGCCCTCCGGCTCTGGATTACAAATAGTGTGTATTGTGCATGTTGTTTTCTTCCATTACAGGACCCCAGCCAGCTGCAATGTTCCTGGCTAGACTACCATTCTCCATCTGGGTACCCAGAGTGTGTGTCTGTTTATAGACCCTGAAGTGCATGCATAACTGATTGATACAGCCTTTAAGCAAATTAACCTGATTATGCCCCTCCCTTATTCAAGTCCCTTAAATAAATCAGATCTAACTCTTTTTTGCATTTACCCTGACTGTGGTTCCAGTTTGTGCAAGAGTACTGTACTGCTGTTATTTGCTGTGTATAACCTTGTTTTTCAGAGGGTCCCCAGTGCCGGGCCAGAGGAAAGCCCTGGTGGTAAGTGCAAACAGTGGGGGTACCTGTGTGGTGTATCGGGGTATTGTGAAAGTGATTATTGTGTATTGTTCCGGCCACTAGTAAGGAAAGAGGGGGGGTTACAGTGTCCTGGAGGGCTGTGCCCAGGTTATCGTGACCACTACCAACCCTGACCTCTGGGTGGAGGCACCCGTTTCAGAACTCAGGCCCCTTAACCTGCTACTAGCCAAGCAGGCAGGGGTAGTAGCCCTTTGGATAGTGCCACCTAGGGGTTACATGCTGCTACTCCTTTGTTTTGGAATTGTGGAAGTAAACCCGGGTCCCCTACCCCCTTAGCCTCCCCATCTGATTTTGTGGCCACATCAGGTTTAAATCTGATGTTTATTAAAGCATTAGATCAAATAAAGATATGGGCTGAACATACAAACCTGGACATAACAATTATCACTCAAACTTGGCTAAAAAGTCCCACCACTGATCATCAGATTTCTCTCCCCTCCTTCAGCATTTTCAGAGTGGACAGACCCACTAGGGGGAGGGTGGGGGTAGTTATTTATGTCAACAACAAGCTTAATGCCACTGAATCTTTATCCCTTTCCAAGCCCAAGGAATTTGAGTGTGTGGCATTAAAGATCCAACTTCCCTCTACAGAGACCTTCAACATTATAGGTTGCTACAGACCCCCCTCGGGGGCTGTGACCCCTTGCCAACACTTAAAAATCTTATTGGCTCCAATAATAATGAAACTATTATCCCAGGTAATCTGAATCTAGATTGGCTCATGCCTAAAGTAAACATACTAAAGGGTCTGTGTGACGAGCTTGGTATTATACAGCTAATTATGGAGCCCACTAGGATCAATACAAGAAATATAGAAAATAGCTTCATCCTAGATGTCATACTTAAAAATCGTCCCCACAAAATTTCACGCACAGTCATCTTCCATAAGACCTGAGTGACCATAATATTGTTTGCACTCGCATCCCAGAAAAGTGTCCCTCCTGTTCTAAGTTTGCCACAAATGGAAGTTTTCGCAAATTCAGTGCTGTCAACTATCTAGCTGACCTCAACTGCAGAATTGGCTAAGCTTTTACCTTGCCAGATCAATGGATGAAGCTATTGATATCCTGAATGCTATGTTAACAGAGTTAGCCAATAAACACTCCCCGTTTCTAAGGTGCAGGGTTAGCAAGGTAACACATCCTTGGTTTACTTTGGATTTGAAAACCACTGTCACCCATCACGACAAATTGTGGGCATGCGCAAGCCAGACCAAATCTTCTGCTGACTGGCAGGCATTCAGAACTGCAAGAAATGAGTGTGTGAAACTCATCAGAACAGCTAAAACCAAATATTATGTCAAAGCACTAGAAGGCGCTAAAGGCAACCCATCCAAAATTTGGCAGATGATCAAATCGGTCAAAGGCTATATAGCTGACATATTGAACAGGTATTTCTGCTCAGTCTTTACTGAGGAAGAGGAGGATAATGGGTCTGAAGGGAGTACAAGGGGTGAGATGGTGCAGAAATGGACACAAGTCCCTTTACACGAGAAAGGGTCCTGAAGGAACTGGAAATAACAAGAGTTGATAAAGCAATGGGGCCAGATGGGGTGCACCCCAGGGTCCTTAAAGAACTAAGAGAGGTGGTGGCTGAACCTCTGGCTATCCTGTTTAGCCGATCACTGGAAACAGGGGAGGTACCCAAAGACTGGAGGACAGCAGATGTAGTCCCCTTATACAAAAGTGGGAACAAAGAGGAAGCGGGGAACTACAAACCAGTCAGCCTCACCTCGGTAGTGGGGAAGATCATGGAAGCACTACTGAAGGAGAGATTGGTGGAACATCTGGTTGTCAATGGACTACAGAACCCAAGGCAGCATGGTTTCACCAGGGGGAGGTCATGTCAGACCAACCTCGTTGAATTTTTTGACTGGGTGACTAGGGAGGTGGATCAGGGGAGGGCAGTGGACATGGCCTATCTGGACTTCAGCAAGGCCTTTGACACTGTGCCACATAGAAGACTATTACACAAACTGGGGAATATGGGTGTGGGCAGGACAGTAGTGTGGTGGGTAGGTAACTGGCTGGGCAGCAGGACACAGAGGGTGGTAGTAAATGACTGTCACTCCACAGAGGGAAGAGTGACCAGTGGGGTACCACAGGGATCAGTGCTGGGACCGGTCCTATTCAACATCTTCATCAGTGACATTGCGCAGGACCTAGAAGGCAGAATTTCACTGTTCGCTGATGACACAAAGCTCTGTAACCAAGTAGACACAGCAGAGGGTGTAGACAGAATGAGAAGGGACCTACAGAAACTTGAAGAATGGTCAGGGATTTGGCAGTTGAAATTCAGTGCAAAGATGTGCAAGATAATGCATATGGGGCACAAAAACCCTGGCACAATATATCAGTTGGGGGGTGAGGATATAGCATGCACCAAGCAGGAAAGGGATCTTGGGGTTATCATCTCTGATGACCTCAAGGTAGGGAAACAGTGTGACAAAGCAGCAGGTAAAGCAAATAGGATGCTGGGATGCATAGGCAGGGGCATCACCAGCAGGAAGAGGGAGGTCATAATTCCACTATACAAGACACTAGTGAGGCCCCACCTGGAGTACAGTGTACAGTTCTGGAGACCTTACCTACGTAAGGACATAGACAGGGTAGAGAAGGTTCAGAGGAGGTCAACAAAGATGGTGCATGGATTTCATCACAAGTCCTATGAGAACAGGTTGAAGGAACTGAACATGTACTCCCAGGAGGGGAGGAGAGGAGGGAGAGAGAGGATATGATAGAGACATACAAGTATCTTACAGGGAGGAACAGGGTGCAGGAATACACTATTTTTAAGTGAAAAAGATGTTCCAGGACTAGAGGGCATGGGATGAAGTTGGAGGGAGGACGATTCAGAGGAAACGTGAGGAAGAATTTCTTCACAGAATGGGTGGTGGATAAGTGGAACACTCTGCCAGAGGAAGTGGTGGGGGCTGAACGGGATTTAAGAATGCATGGGATAGACATAAAGGAATTCTGGAGTTCAGGGGTAACGGGCATCAGACTTCTAGGAAAACATAAACTGAACTTACAAGCTCAAATGGGCAGACTGGGTGGGCCATAGGCCCCTATCTGCCGACACTGTCTATGTGTCTATGTATCTATGTAGCCTACCCCTCTATTCCCATAAAATTTGCTACAGACGATGCAGTGATATCTGACCACACTACAGTATCTAGGAGAAATTAAACACGCACTTTGCCACAGCAGGCCTTGTGTTTGATTCCTCACCAGCTGCTAAATTTGCTCTCTCTGCCTTGCACACAGATTCCCCCCCCCAGGTATCGACTTCTCATTTACTCCTTCCGTCTCTGCCCTGCAACCTTTAAGCAAGTAGAACACCTCTTAAGTAAACCTGACCCCAATAAGAGTGCTGGTGTTGAAGGCATTGACTCTATATTTCTAGAACTAGAGAGCCACCATCTTACTGCACAAATTTTGCATATTTTAAACCAGTCTCTTGCTACTGCCACAGTACCCTCTTGCTGGAAATCAGCTTACATATTTACATCTGGAGATCCATGTGACCTGAATAACTACAGGCCCATCTTAATACTTCCCATCCTGTCCAAACTACTTGAAAAAATAGTAAATAATCAACTAAAAGAGTATCTAAAAAAACTCCAATTTATTTAACCCACTCCAATCCAGTTTCAGACAGAATCACAGTTCTGTCTCTGCTTTGGCCAGAATAACCAATGACTGGTTTCTTGCACTTGATGCCAAGCAAACCACAAGTGCCGTGTTCCTTGACTTAAGCAAGGTGTTCATTAATCACAACCTTCTCCTCCTTTGCCTTAGAAACCTAGGTGTGGACAGCCCCTCTGTAAAATGGTTTGCCAGCTACCTTACAGTAAGACTTCAACAAATCAAAGCAGATGGTCTCCTATCTAATCCGCTGCCAATCAGAAGAGGAGTTCCCCAGGGGTCTATACTTGGACCTCTACTATTCTCCATATACATTAACTCCCTGGGCACTAATATCCACAGGTCTAAGCTACACTTACTGTTTCACTGTGCCTTGTGCTTTGTCACTAATGCACCTTTCAGGACACACCATCATGACCTTTATCAGACGATAGACTGGACATCTCTCTCCTCAGGATGGCTGATCCACATAGCTACTTGGTCGCTAAAAATTCTATTGCACAAGCTCCCATCTTGTACCTCTTCCCTTATCCATAAATCATACCACTCTTATGCCTTAAGAAAGTCTGCCTACATTTTGCTGGATATACCTGGAGTATGCACATCACATGTCAGGGCTGCTATCAGCTATGTTATTCCTGCAGTATGGAACAACGTGCAATCAGTGCTCAGACTCTCTGACCTTGTTTCTGTGAATGTTTTTAAAACCTTGGCCAAAAAATATCTCAAGCAGGCCTGCCACTGTCAAAAGGGATAGTATTCTCTTCGTAACTTTGCATTTGATTACCTAGCACTTACACGCCTCATCTCCCCGTACCCACTTCCACACTTCAGTATCTTCTTCCTCTGGCTGCTGGGTTGGCACTATAATGTTGATCCTGATATAATTTGTTGTTTTCCTGCCTGACCTTGTTTGTTACATATTGTTATTGTCTATGAATGTCCTGCATTACTTTTTACGTTCAAGTGTATGCCCAGATTGTCCTCCTGACAAAAATTGTCATGTTTCCTGACTGCTCTTGTTTGCTATATATTGTTACTGCCTATGAATGCGCTACATGTTTTTCCTTTTTTCGTTCAAGTGTGTGTCCAGATTGTTGCTCTGTATCCAACTTCACCTTTCTTGATTGCACTGTACCTTGTATTATGGCTGTATCAATTACTGTACAAAACATTTCACTGCTATGTATGTAATGTATGTATTGCTTGTGTTGCCACTGTCATCGGAACCTCCATGTGAATAAGCTTGCTCAACGGAGTATTCCCTGTAATAAACTTGAACTTTAACTTATCAAACAACTTTTAAATAAGTCTCAGGACAGCTGTAGTAATAGACTCACTCACTACTTTTATGTAATTTTATTCCAAATGCATAAAACTGGTAACACACATGGACAGAAGGTAACCAACATTTTGTGGGGGAACCTCACATCATCAGAGTGCATTTAATGTATCCCTGTTTGATTGATCAGTGAATTATCTAGCCACATTTCACTAATCATATAAACGCAAAACTCCAATTTGTTTTCATTCTTGCCTTCCACATTTTTCAGGGCTCATTCAGATTAGTAATCCATTCAGAACTGCCCTGCCAAAGTAGACATGCTGCCTGGCATGGTCATCAAGGGCATAGTGCTTGGTAAAAGTGTGCCCCGTTTTCTCCAAGTTGCAGCTCTGCAAATTTCACCAGTGGGCATGGAGCATATTTCTGCCATGGAAGTGGCAGCCACTCTGATAGAGTGAGCATGTCCGCTGCCTTCCAGTTTAACCAGAGCAATGGAATAGCATTGGCTAAGGCAATTTACAATCTAGGCAGGAATGCACTTTACTATAACTGGTTGTCCCTTACGATTAGGATCAAAAGAGAAAAAGAGCTGCTTTGACTGTCTAAAGTCTTTAGTCCTGTCCAGGTATAACCTAAGAACCCTCTTAACATCCAGTGAGTGGAGAGTTCTTTCACCCTTATTTTCAGAGCTGGCAGTGTAGGTAGGCAGGATAATAACCTGATTAAGATAGAATTCTGATGCCCCCTTAGGTAAAAAACTTGGGGTGCATGTACAGCACTACCTTATCTCTATGGAAAACAGTATATGGCAGATCTATAACCAAAGCATGTATTTCAAATATTCTGTGAGCAGAGGCTGCTTTCCAAGTTAAGAACTTTAAATCACACGTCACAATGTGCTCGAAAGGCTTGCGAGTGAGCATACCAAACACAAGACTGATAGCCCAGGATCTACCCGTTTCCTGATGTGAGGCCTTGTGTGCAACATACACTTGAGAAACTTCTTTAACAGCAGTAGCTTTGCTAGGTAGAGGGTACCCACAGGTTTGTTATATGTTGAAATTGCACATAAGAGGACCTTAAGTGTGGGATACTGTGGGCCAATATTGGAAAGGTTCAGTAAGTACTCCAGAACATTGCAAGGTGGACGCCTGAAAGGGTCCAATGAGGTTTTGGAGCACCAGATAGAAAATGTTTTCCATTTGGCTGTGTATGTCTCCCTGCTGTAAGGTTTAGTGCAGCCAAAAGTATTTCAGAGACCTTCTGAGATACTTTGTACCTGTTCACTTTTATCTCTTCAGGAGCCAGGCCTGGAGATGCAGGGAGTATAAGTTGGGATGGACCAGCTGACCCCGAGTCAACAAGTCCATCCTGTGTGGCAGGATCCTCAGTTCACTGACTGACAGTCGATTCAACAGAGGAAATCCTATCTGTCTAGGCCAGCATGGGCCATTAGAATCATCTTGCCCCTATCCACCTCCAGTTTGAATACCACTCTCTGGATAAGAGGGATTAGAGGAAATGCATACAGAAACAGATTTTGCCATGGCAGTCTAATGCATTCTGACAGAAAATGCCATCTCCTGCACTTCTGGAGCAGAATCAAGGAAGTTTAACACTGAGTGGGGATGCAAAAAGGGCATATCTGAAGTGCCCTACTTGTCGAATAGTGATCTCATGACATCTAGTGCTAGTGACCACTCATGAGGATCTGCATCTGTTCGATTTAGCTTGTTTGTCAGAGTGTTCTGGACTCCTGGCAGATAGATTGCTAGGAGCAGCATCCCCTGCTCCAGGCACATTTGTACACTGTCATAACGTCTCTGCAGAGAAGGTAAGCGACTGCTCCTCCTTGCTTGTTGAAATAGTACATGACAGACTTGTTGTCTGTCTGGAGGAGAACTATCTTTCTGCTGACCAAGTCCACTAGGGTATTCAAATCCAGATGTTTTTCTGACAGATCCAAGACACCTAGTGTCTGAAGACCATGGCAATGGACTCCCTACTCCAGCAGGGAGGGATCTGTGGTGAGGGCCACCTCTGGCTCCAGTGGGAAGAAGGAGAAGCCTCCACTGACCACCACAGCAGGGACCTCACCTGGGGTTTAGTCATTTGGATGGGATATGTTTGAGTGTGTGATGTTTGTGACCATTGTGCTCTGAGCATCCACTGGGTTGTCCTCGTGTGTAGCTGTACCAGAGGCACTGTGAACACTGAGGAAGTTATTAATCTCAGAATGCATTGTATGGAGTGGATAGACACAGTCTTGGATTCTATGATGTAGCATGCCATCTGCTTAGCCTGTTTGCCAGGAAGATAGTCAGGGCACTGGTCATGTCCAAAACAGTTCCTTTGAACTCCTGGGAGTTTTCCAACTGAGACTTTGAGGGGTTCAGCAGGACTCCCATGAACATTAGGAATTGAAAGGCAATGGTCACTGACTGGTCTGTCTCCTGTTTGAATGGGCTTGCAATTAGCTAGTCGTTCAGATATGGGAAGGCTTGGAGTCCTAGATTTCTGAGGTGCACTGTGAGTACTGCCAGGAACTTTGTAAAGACTTACAGCACCAAGGAAATCCCAAAGGGTAGGACTCTGAACTGGTAGTGTTGACTCTGCACTTAGAATCAAAGGCACTTGTGGTGGTTGGTGTTTACCAGTATGTGTTGATATGCGTCTTGCATATCCAGAGAGGCTAGTCAGTCCTGTTCTTTCAGGTAGGGTAGCAAAGAGCCCAGAGAAATCAACTTGAATTTTTCTTGATCCATGTGCTTGCTCAGATTTCTGAGGTCAGGAATGGGCACATACCCCCGGATTTCTTTGGCACCAGGAAGTAATGGGAGTAGACCCCTGTATTCTGTTCTGCTTCTGACATTATTTTCACTGCCATGTTGCTTAGAGGGTCTGCAATCTCCTTTGCCATAAGCTCTGACATGTGAGCTTATAAGCAGAGTTGCCCTCTGGGAGGATTGCCTGGAGGTGTTTCTGAAAACTCTAGGGATGACCCCTCTTAGATAATCCTTAGAACCCATGAGATGGTGGTGTTAGATTCTGTACCTTGTTCAACAGCAGGCAACATCTCTTGTTTTGCCTCTATATTTGGCATCTGCAGAAGCTTAAGCTTGTACCAGTAGTCATATCTATGCTTAACTGGACCTGGTAGCTAGGTATCCTCATGCCAATGGTAGCTGTGGCATAAACCTGCTTGCCCATAGTGTCTATTTTGTGCAACTCCTTTTCAGTGAAGTGTGTGGTGACCTCCATGGGCACTATGGCTTTGTCATTCTCTGCCAGAATAACAATGGTATTGGCTATTGGCTGAGTGAAATACGTGGACTTAGAGTAGGTGTAACAGTCCCTGGACTCACCTTGGCTGCTCCAGGGCCATTGGGTCTCACCTGGACACACCTCCTAAGGGGGCCAGCCTGGGTTCACTGGATGACAGGGTAAACAGGAGTTGAGTGGCGCTGTGCGTCCATGTGGGTTAGTGATATGGGATACCTGTTGGATAAATTCCAGGTTACCACCCCCAGGAAAATATAAGAATTGCCCCTGCAACTAAAAACAAATGCAAACAAAAAGTACAGCACAAATGAAAAAAAATGAATGCAATCAAAATGTATTTCAAGCACGGTCCTCTCTCTCAAACTGCTGTCATAGACAGCTCACGATTAACTGGTGCCTGAGAGATAAGCCCCATAAAGCGTCAACTGCATTGGGCAGAAACTCACACACCTCTAAAATGTTGTACTGTCCCAAGATGTTTCTTGCGCATGCGAGGCATGCATGCACGCAAGCCAACATAAAAATGACCAAGTTAAGAGAAAAAGTTCAAAAAGCGTTGAAATACATTGAACTGCATACCTATAGTAATTTCCTCAGTTCTCAGTCCGACACTGAAGAGTGACGATGTGTCTCTGTTTCAGATGGTTATGGCATTTGACCTCTAATAGGTAAGAGAGGGATTGGTGGTGGGGTGGTGGTGGGTGCTGAGTGGGGGGAGGTCAGGTGGGGGAAAGCTTATGGCAGCTTGAGAGTGGTGGCAACAACAGACATCGATGGACCATTTTCTTTTTTTACAGGATGTATGAGAAAAAAAAAGACCATGAGGGATGATTTTCTTTATTTCAGGTACTGACACTGAGGATTGGGCACCCCAGTGTCAATTTAACCTCTTTGGGCACAGGAAATGACAGGGACGGTGGGAGGGACACTTCACAGAGTGTGGGATGACAGGAATAAAAAAATAAATAAAAGAAGACTATGGGGATGGTTTTCTTTATTTCAGGTACCAACACCAGGGCCTCATTAAGAAAATCTGGGGCTCTAGGCCCAAGAGAAACCTGGGGCCCCTCTCTGCCAAGGCTATGCCCACTTGCAATTGTATACAGCTATATCCTGTCATACTATAAAATTTAAAATAGATTGTAGGGCTTTTGTACAAATGTGGCAAGGATTGTTATAGAGAATCAGTGGTCAGCTGCCATCAACAGCTGCTCTGCAGCTTGAGGAACACCTCTCGGTCTTTGACATCTATGAACTGCTCCAGCTCAGGTTTATGTCAAGGCACAGTACCAAGAAGGCACTGGCCAGGGTGCAGAAAGATCTTCCTAGAGCTGTATATCAAGGAGAGCATTCAGATCCCGTTCTCCTTGCTCTCTCTCTTCAACATTTGACACCATGGGTCATGGATTGTTCTTGGATCATCATAGAGAGTACTGTGGACTCACCAGAATTGTCATCCATTGGTTTGAATCCTACCTTCAAGACAGGATGCAGAGGGTGGTGATGGAGAGTTTCTCTTCAATCCTGATGCCTCTGCTCTGTGTAGTGCCCCAGGGGTTGATCCTCTCGCCCCTGCTGTTCGCAGTGTATATGCTGCCCCTTGGAGAGATTATTAGATGCTGTGGCCTGGAATTTCATTGCTATGTTGATGATACCCAGCTGTATCTGTCTTTTGCACTGAGGATGCCTGGTGCTGTCGAAGTAATACATCTATGCCTAGCTGAGATCTAGGGCTGGATGTCATCAAGCTGGTTGCAACTCAGTCCAGACAAGACAGAGGTACTGATGATTGAGCCTGGTCAAAAGGAGTGTGTGGTAGCCACTGATGGGGGATTGGCTTGTGGTTAGGTTTCTCTGGGTTGGTGGCCTCTTCTAAGGTTAAGAATCTGGGGGTCATTCTGGATGAGAGGCTGATACTTAAGACTCGGGTGTCTGCTGTAGTCCAGAATGACTTTTATCATTTTAGAAACATCACCCAGATTAAAACCTTAATTCCCCTGAAGACTTGCCCTCACTGGTACATGCATTTGTCATCACTAGACTTGATTTCTACAATGCTTTATAACTTGGGGTGAGTGGAGGAGTTCTACGACATCTGTAGCTGGTGCAGAACATAGCAGCCTGGTTGCTGATGGGCCTTCTGAGATCATGTCATATAACCCAATTCCTGCACGAACTGCACTGACTGCCGGTTAAGTGGTGTATCACCATCAAGGTTAGCTTGCTGACCTGCAAAGCCCTGTATAGACTGGGTCTCGGCTACCTTTGTGACCTACTGACTCTTTATGAGATCTCTTGCCCCCCCCACCCGCTCCTCTGAGGTGTGCCTCTTAGCTGTTCCTAGTGTAAGGCTGAAATTCTCCAGCGATAGGGCTTTTTCATCTGCTGACCCTGCCCTTTGGAACAGGCATCTCAGGGCATTGAGAGAGGTCCCCTCATTGGAGGCCTTTAAGAGGGGCCTGAAATCTTTCCTCTTTTGGGATACTTTTGGCACAGTTTTGTTTGTCAAGCTTGGAATTCACCTTACTGATAGCAACTGTATTACAGTAATAGCTTTGTTTCATATATACTACTGATCATTTAGTTGTGGTTGTACATTTTGAAATGTTTTCATTCTTGATATCAACTTTCATTCTTGGCCTCAACTTCTCTGGCTATGTTGATGCCATCCTCAAAATGCTATGCCCCAAGCTTGGCATGCTACACAGAAACTGTAGCTTTCTCCCTCTACCTGCAAGGTGTGAACTTGTCCAGAAGATGATTTTACCTATTTTTGATTACTGTGATGTAGTCTACAGAGCTGCTCCTAAGTCTTCCCTAACCAGACCGGACTCCCTTTTTAACTCCTTCTGTTGTTTTGCTCTGGATGCCTCTCCTCTCATTCATCACTGCAGTCTATACCACTCCCTCGCTTTTCCATCTCTAGAAAATCATCGCCTCCTCCATTGTGCTAAATTTGCATCAAAACTTTTGTTCGGTTCACTCCCTCCTTATCAGGCCTCTTCGCTAACCCCCCTCCCCCAACCTGCCCTCTCTCTTAGATCCTATGACTCTCAATTAATGGTACTCCCCTGTCGATTGACTACTGTTGGCCAGGAGGCCTTCTCTTATCACTTCCCAAAACTATGGAATGCACTCCCGCACCAGATCCGCTACTCATCTTCTCTACACTCAATCTCCTCGGCACTGTACAACTTCCTATCAGTAAATAGTACCTGTGGGTAAACCGCTGCCACATCTTTCCTCTCTATAGCCTACTTAGTACCCACTTGCTCTTCCTCCTGCCACCTATGCCATGCCTTGTCCTCTCCTCCACTTATTAACAGGTGTCTTGCTCACTGTGCCAAACTCACTTCTAAATTTTGGCTGAGAACTTCCTCCTACTGCTAATGCTTCCTATCTCCCCTCCCCTCCCTCCTCCCTCCCTCCCCTCCCTCAGATCTAACGACACTCGTACTCTTGCTGATCCCCACTCATACCATCCTCATTGATCAATCAGGTTTCACCCATCATAGAATCATAGAAGGCTGTTGACAGATAAGAACCTCTAGGTCCATCTAGTCTGCCCGTAACCCCTCCCCTCCTAGGAGGATTTCCTCTGTCCCTTTGCGGCCTGCACTTTGTCCGCCAGTTCCATGTGCATGTCCCAGGACATTTTGAAGTTCTCCACTGTATCCACCCCCACCACCCACTCCAACAGTCTATTCCATGGCTGTACCACCCTCTTGGTGAAGAACCTGCCGCTGATGTCCCCCCTGAACCTGCCCCCCTCAGGTCTGTGGGTATGTCCCCTCATGGAATTGTTCTTACTCAATTCATTTTAAATAAGCTGTCAACCCTCACCCAGTTTATGCCCGTCAAGTATTTGAAAGTCTCCACTATATCACCCCTCTCCCTCCTCTCCTCCAGCGAGTACAGGCCCAGCTCCCTCAGCCTCTCCTCATATGGCCTCCCCTGCATCCCCCGCACCATTTTAGTCACTTTTCTCTGGACCCTTTCCTGATGGTCCATGTCCCCTTTCCTGTATGGCCTCCAGAACTGGACCCCATATTCCATGTGTGGTCTGACCATGGTTTTGTACAGTGGCAGGATCACCTCTCTTCTCATAGAAACATAGACTTTGACAGCAGATAAGGACCGCTTGGCCCATCTAGCCTGCCCATTTCTCCTGCTTATGAAACCCCTCCCTATGCAGGCCAATATACTCAGTGCCTTTCCTGCTGCCCTGTCACACTGACCCTGGACTTTCAGGTTGTCTGAGATGGTAATCCCTAGGTTCCTTTCCTGCTCTGCCTCCTCCATCTCCTCACCTCTCCAGCTGGTATTTTGCCTTTAGGTTGTTATGCCCTATGTGCATAATCTTGCACTTTTTTGTGTTGAACCATAATTGCCACCTTTCTGACCACTCCTCCAACCTGGCCAAGTCCTCCCTCATATCCTCCACCCCCCTTCCTTCATATCCACCCTGCTACTACAGATGTTCATGTCGTCCGCGAACAAACCCGCCATCATTTCCCTAAAACCTGGAATCCCCCCCCCAATACTAATACTCCTATCACTCCTTAGCCTCCCCCTTACATAACTTTCTTTCTGTTAGCTGCACCTGTTTTAACCTTCCCTAACTTGTTCCCCTTTGAGCCTACTCTGCCACAAGCTCACCATTCTCCTGCTAATACTCTCACCCCCTTGGAGCTTGCTACCAAGCAATCCTAATTTGCTACTTCCTCTATCCCCTTGTCTCTATCTCTACCTTTCTCCTACCCATTACCAACTCGCCTGTGCTTGTTCTGCCCCCTGGCAGGGTTCTCAACATCCTGGAGGGGTCTAGTACCTCTTCCCCAACTCCTCTTCCACCCATGCTATACTTCTAATCCAATTCTTGTGCAACCCCCAATCTGCCTTCTGGCAGGGTTCTCAACATCCTGGAGGGGCCAGTCTTGGGCAAGCTTCTTCCTTCTCTCCTCTACCACCACCACCCATCCACCTTTTCTGCATCCTTCCTTCTTAATCTATATTAGCTGGCCCGTCGGCACGGCGGTTGGATTTCGACGCGGCGCGGCGACCGGTTCGGAAAGCGGACCGGGTCGATCGGAGGCGGCGGTAGGATTGAGCATCCTATGGGCAGCTCTCCTACTCCGGGAGGGTGGGTAGTGTTGGTGCGTGGGGACCCCTGGTGGAGACCAGGGGTTCCAAGCAGCCGACACTCAGTGTGACTGGAGGCAGGGGGACGCTGGCATCATTGCGACCCGCCTCCCCAGGAGAAAACGGAAAAAGGAGGAGGAGCTGCCGCCGTCACGGATGAAGCTTCGCCTGCGGCTTCAATGTGTTTCAGGTCGGTCCTGACCTAATTACAGTGCCAGCGGCATATAACGGGCCGTGTCATGGGCCCCACCGTGGGGGAGCCACGGGTATCAGGGCAGCGGCCGATTTGGAGGCAGAGAGCCGGGTAGCCCGTGACCGGGCAGATGGATAAGCGTGAGGCGGCTCCAGGAAGGAGGAAAAAGTTAAATGGAAAAAAAAAAAAAATTAATCTATATTCTCCCCATCTTCCCCTGCCCTTCTCCCTCCCACCCCACTTTTTTACCTCCTGGCCTCAAATGCTTTCAGCCCCTGGCAGAGTTCTCTGCATCCTGGAGGGGCTAGCTCTAGGCTGGTTCCCATCCTCCATGTCCAATTCCCTCATCCCCCACTCTCCCCTGACCTCTTACTCCTCAGCACTTAAATAGGTAGTAGTCCACTCATATCTGAACACTTGCACTTCTTGCCCTGTCTGGGCAGAGCATATTTTTTGTATATATAAATTCTCAGCCATGTTAAATGCTAATCTGTAAATTGCTTTACAAATGTAAAATGTGTGTGTGATTTTTAAATGCAATTGAATGTGTTTCCACAGTTATGGTATATGTTAATTGTATGTCTAATTTTTACATCCTACTGCAACCCCCCAGGTTGCTCCAGGAGATGAGCAACTTGTTGTTCAGTGTGCCTTCCTGGCAAAACATTTCAATAAATAAATATTGTGTTGATTGAATTTTTGTTCAGTTCTCAGAGCTCTGTGACTGGCTGCTATGTAAATAAACCCTGTTACTACTACTGTTACAACATACCCCCAAAATCATTAGCCACCAATGTGATACATAACCAGTATCAATCACTCATATGCTAAAAGGTGCATTGGTGGAGGCCTATGGACGAGAATAACCAGTGTAGCCAATATGCTATGCTAGTTGCACTGCTTAAGGTTTGGTGGTATGGTTCTGTGATTTTTTGTATCAATTTGAGTTGTGGTTTTTCATCAGTTTAGTTTGGGGAGTTCCACCCCACACACCACCTCATGTTTTTTTTTATTAACCATGGAGGGTGTGGGGGAAAAGCCCCCAAATTAAAATAAACTGAGGAAAAATAAATCACAGCCATACCACCTAGCCCTAAATAGTGCAATTAGCACCACGTACAGCTATGCTATACTAGTGGTACAGTGGTCCATAGTCCTCCACTATTTCCTTAAAAGGCAGCAACAGGCAGTGTCAAATACCAATTATTTCACTCCAGGGTTTCAGTCTGAACAGACATACAGCTCTTACCCACTCCTCTCATAGCTGTCTCTCAGCACAAAGACAGTGGCAGAGCTGGAGAGATGGGAAGAGAAACATAACCTGCTGCCTGTGTCTACACTCTGTCTCTCTCTCTCTCTCTCTCTCTCTCTCTCTCTCTTTCTGTCATCCTCTGTATTGTGTACTAGATGGCTGGGAACAAGAATGCAATACAGTGCAACTACCCCCTGCTCCCCACTTGCTGCAAACTTCCAGGATGGCTTAAAAATATAAGAGGACAGTATGCATGGAACAGTTTCAAACCATGAAAGATAATAGGCAGTAAGGACACAAATAGAACAAAATAAACTGTTGATAAGCCAGTGACAACAAAACACAAACCTTTCTTGTTTTCTTTTTTTCAGTCAGCACAACTCTTTGCTTCAATGCCAGCACCAAGCTGAAGAATCTTTCTCCTGTATCCTGAAGTCCTCCTTCTCAGACTGTGTGGCCTACTTACCTGCTGCCTCATCTGCTGCCATGCGACCATGATGCCACACCATACTCAGGTGACCTCTGTGTCCCATCACTCCTGACTGCATGATCAGATCTTTTATTCCCTGTATCCTCTCAGCTTCTGGGCTGGTCCTCTTGGGCAGTCAAAACCCGAGCTAGTGGCCAGCCAGACCAGTGTGTGTCTCTCTCTCTCCCCCCCCCCCCCACACACTCACTGTCGGTTGTCTCCAGGACTAAGGCAAGTAAAATAAACCTGACAACCCAGACAGCAGGTGCAGCTCTCTCCCTGAACCCTTGACTGCTCTGGTCACCTCTTTCTCTCTCTCTCTCTCTCTCTCTCTGTCTCTCTCTCTGGTCCACCTCACTACTCCCTGCAGGCTGCTCACTTCCTCCTGAAGAGTTCTTCAACTGCAGTGTGTCAATGCAAGCTTTGTGTCTCCCACACAGCCATGACAAAATGTTCACCATGTCCATGTGAGACGTGACTGAGAGTGACATCACTGACATGGCAGGACTCGGAGAGCAGAGCATCAGGGGTGCAGCAACAACTATTCACTAGGCTGGCTGCCCAGGACTGTGTGGAAAAACAAAGTATGAGCAGCTGTAGTGAGCAGTGAGTGATCAAGGTAGGAGGGATTAGGATTGGCCACACCAGTGTCGGTGTTATGTTTGGTGGCACCGGGGGGTGGGCTTCCCGGTGTCACACACTGAATTTGGGCTGGGTGAGAGGCACTAGCCAGCACCAGGGACTGAGCACCCCAGTGTTGGAAAATTAAGAAGGAAGGGGGAAGCAATGGAAGGTGGGAGAGATAGTTGGCAGAGGGTGGGAGGGATTTTTTATTACTGGGGGGGAAGACCACAACAGGCTGATCTAGTCCTTGATCAACTGTGCTTACTGGGTGGCATCATGTAGATCAAAGGAAAGAGTCACCCTGTGATTTGGGCAGCTCTTTTCTTTGAACTTCATGCAGTTGCCACCCAGGAAATCCAGAAGAATGTCATGATCAGCCTGGCTGATCTTTGGTCTGACACTGTCGAGCCTCTTGCAGACCAACTTGCTTTGGACCAACAGTGACACATCTCCCAAAATCCACTATCATAGCAACATGTTCACTTTGCGCAAGTGCAAGCACTGACATAACAAACTCTGGCCAGAGCCAATATGGCTGTGGAGAGCTTTTGGGATGCTTTTACCCATTATTTCTAATGAATTTGCACAATGCAGATCTGTGGAGAGGCAGTTTCAATGTGGTCTTCCTTTTGCACATTTTTACAGTGTGTTTTCCTAGAATATGCCTGCTAATTGCTATGTATTTAGTCTGGATAGTTCACAGAAGAAATGGAAACTTATTTTCAGTGTGGCTGTACAGCTACACAATATTATGCTGCATTGTGTAAAATCAGAACGCACTGAAAACAATATTTTATAGCTGGGGGGATATATTATGTGCCAGATTGATGCACTTGCAGAAAGATGCATAGCACAAAGAGGGTGCGCCAGTCAGCACTGATACAATATTCAAACAGAATGTGCCACCAGTACAGGGTGTGCATACAGTGAAGCACACCAGGATGAAGCGCAGCACTACAGAATTCTGCAGTAGAGTTACTGCAGCAAACAATGCAGTTTCAGAGGGTGTTAATCCCTTTTGTCATGCAGTAAACCTGTGACACTGTTCTTCATCCTGGCGGGCTTCATTGTTCCTGTTGAAAATGTGACCCTGGATGGGAGTCACAGTGCAGGCGGTCACCAAGTCAGGTGCATCCAGGGTGACCCCGACTGAATACCTTCCATGGGGAATGTGTAACACATACCGGTATGCACCGTAGCCCCCATGGGTGATATTCAGCCCAGGAATGCACATGAACTAATTAAGCATACAGGGTGCAAAGGGGCCTTATGCATTTTCATTACCAGCCCATTTGCTTGTTTGCAAGGGGATGAATGCACCAGAGCAGCTCTTGCCCCCCAGCCCCGACCACGATCACTCCCATGTGGGACAGGCCCTGAAGTCTGTGGTGGTATAGTGGCACCCCCCACCCATTCCACCAGCCCCAACTGTATCAGAGTCCAGGATATATCAGTTCCATATTGTAGGGACCCCAATGCCATCCCTAATTGCACCTAAATACACCTACAGTCCATGTCCATACTGTAGTGGCCCCCCAGTCCCCCTCAACGGTGCACAGACACCCCCCCCCTCCCTGCCCCCAGCCCATCCCATTGCGACGACTGGCTCTGTAATGGGATCATACCACTCTATCAGTGGGTGGTGGAGCACTCACAGTAGGAAGCTGAAATGTGTTATACATAGGCATGAGCTGTGTGTGGGTGAAAACACCCAGTGGCCATACTCCTCAGGCACTCGCATGCAGATCCATCATCCCGGTGCCATTGCACTGCTCAGTTTGGGTGACGGCTGATGCTGTACCCACTCACACCAGACCCAAAACAGGCATGATACAACCAACCTCCCATTTGTTTGTACAACTGGGGAACTGCAGATTAACTATCTATAGCCTGATGCGTACACTGCAAATGGCATTCCAGGATACCACACTCCGTGGCACCTGGGATACTTCAGCAGTCCAGAGGGTGGCATGTTACACAGGGGAACAGGGGAGAGTGTGGACTTGGAGCAGTGTATCACAGCAGGAAGATACAGCATCTGCAAGGCATGCATTGGAGGTATGTAAATCCCTTCTTCAGTTTGCCAGGAATGTACATATGGCTGCATACTCTGGTGGATCCACAGCTGGCATGGTGCCCCAATGCATGGTACAGCCAGTTGGGTCATTCCAGCGTGCAGGTCCCCAGCCTGGGTTCACTGCAGTCAATGGCTGGCCATGGCAGGGTGTGGAGGGCAGTGCCAGTCTTTACAACTGGTTGGGTATGGGGGGGGGGAAGTGAGGGTTTCTGTGTACAGAGGCAGTGAATGGGAGTTCTCTAGATTATGGATATGGACCATGGTTTCCTCTGGTACAGTCAGGTCTGGGGGGGCCCTACACGATGGAGCTCTTCAGGGATAGAGTTGGCTAGATTGGGGATAGAAAGGGGGTTCCTCTAGTCCACCAGGGCTGCCAGGCTGCTGTGTACCTGGGTGCACATCTGCAACCTGCCTGTGGGTGGCTGGCTGGGTTAGGCCAGCTATTCATGGCCTAACTGTGGGCCACGGTGCTCTGGACTGTGAGGGGCACCCTCCCACTGAATATGCTGCAGCACAGCATATGCATGGAATTGCCCCCTCAACTTGAATGGCATACTATTTGTGTGTGCCCTGGCCCATTCCCTTGTGGCCGGCACATCCCACATGTTTGAATATCACACTGCTGCGCATTGTTGGAGTTGTGCGGCACATCTCCCTTTTCCACCGGGATGCGCTGTATATCTCCTTTGAGTATGGGGGCTCTGGACTAGGTAGCATAAATAAATACATTATAAAAATGGCAAAATCATGACCCCACTGAAAACAAGATATTGCATCTAATCTGGGACAGCCTGAGTAAACACAGTGCAAAAATGTGTAAATGAACATCCCTGTGACACTGAGATGTAGCATCTTCCCTGCCCTATCCAGGATACAAAATATAGGATAATAAATATTCAGTACTCCCAGATCCAAATAACCATTACTTTGTATGAAACCCTCATTTTTCCTGTGTTTTCCCCACAAAGGCAAAATCAGATCCCTATATAAATCACTGTAGATTTTTTCAAAAGCCACTGGCTCCCTATTTATGACTTTTTTCTTTATTTATTATATTGGCAGCCTTTTATTAGGAAAAGAGCTCTGATTTGCCGCTCAGTATTAAAGGGACACTGTCAACCCCCTTAGGTCTCAAAGTGTCCCCAGCTTAAAAAAACATATTTTATGACTGCCAACATTCAGTAAAGTTTGCTTATGTAGCTGGCAGTTTGATTCTGACTCTTATTTTCTTTAAAAAAGTGAAAAATAGACTGCCCAACATACTGGTGTTATCACACCAAAACAGGGTTGTTTACATCCCTTGAACAACTCCAATCACATCTTTCCTGGACTTGGGAACACCCACAAAACAGTCTAGTCCCTCATGATGCAGTGGGAGTTTAGGAGGCTTCTTTCTTATGAGTGACTGCACTGGTTGGGTGTGTTTCTGATGCTCAGAAAGTATGCGGTAAGAACAGAACCAGGATTGTAAACAAAACAAGGTTGCTTATAAATATACATTGCCATGCATTTCATTTCTACTAAACAAGGAGACAGACAAAACAAACAGCAACATCAGTGAATTTTAGAGAGGGTAAACAATCATAAAATGTGGGGTTTCAACTAGAAATAATATGATGAAAAACAGGTTGACAGTGTCCCTTTAATATTATATGTCACGATGGCCTTGGAATGATTTGGATGTATATGCTATGCATAAGGCATAATGGGGGACTATATGAAATAACAAATATTAAGCTCATTATTTCATGAACTATACTCAAAATTAGTAATCACAAGTCGGACAATCTTTCAAAAGATACTAGTAATGCCTGTAAACAAACTTATTGCAAATAGAGACATACACACACACACACACACACACACACATATATATATATATATATATATATATATATATATATATATACAGCATTTTTACATCTTATGGTCGTTAGTTTTCAGACAAATTCTCATAGACTTTTTTTCTGTCCACCTGATGGAATCTTGAATGAGTTAAGTAAATGTTATTATTTTTTCAAGGCCCTGATCCTGCAACTCAGTAAATACACACTCAGTATATCATAGAAATAAAAAGACAAAAAACAGTCTTCTATTTGCAGTTGTTTGATCAGGAATTTTATAAATGGTATAAGTTATTTTTGTTACATCTATGTTGGTCCAATAAAAGGTATCAAATCGTTTGCTTCTGTATCACTCATGGTTTTTCAGCAGTTAATTCATTAGATGAGGTCTCCATTGCCAGGAGTTTGAATGTTTCTCCACCCCTCCCCCAAACACACACACACACACACACACACACACACACACACACACATACTATAAGAGATCTCAGTAGCTCTTTATCTGTTATGTTTGGGAAGCTGACCGCAGCCTTTTTCTGTCAAAAAGAAATTTATGTATTTAGTCTGAGTAGTTCACGGAACACCTGTCATTTTATCAGATAGGTCTTGAGAGGTTAAAACCAGTGTCAATCTTTACAAAATTTGCTGGGGAAGGGTAACATTTATGAGGTATGAATCTTTCTTGAAAGATATTCATCCCCAACTGAAGTTAGCAGCAAAAAATGTTTAAATGCAAATCATTTAAATGTGCAAGCTGTTGCATTTCGAAGGGGGTAAACAAACCTCCAGTTTAATAGGCAACCAATATTTAACAAGCTGTTTCAGTTTCCTAATGGCCATCAGATAAGCAGCTTGGAGTTATGTCTCCAACACTGTAAATAGAGAGAAGGGATTATTTTATTATAGTTGCCATAGTGATTTGTAGATGTAGAAGGATACATTAAAAAGTCCAAAAAAATGTGTTCCACAAAACTCCATTTTCAAGCTACAGATAGTAAAATGGATGTAGGCTCCACCCACAGCCATAAAAATGAATGCAAACAAAAAAGTAGAGTGCAGTCGATCCATGTCAAATACTTCCTTGTGTTCAAAGGCACCCTCTCCCTTGTACAGTTTTATGTCAAGCACTCCCTTATGGCTAGTGGAACCCGTACTCAACCCATCTCATACCAAGCACTCCCTGGTGTACACTGGGACACCCTTCTTACCCTGCCCTATGCCATACACTCTGTAATATCCAGTCGACCCATCTCACTCATGGCCAAGCCTTCACTGATGCCCAGTGACACCCTTTCACTCATACCATCCTGTGTTAAGCACTCCCTGGTGTCCAGTGGCATGCCTCCCTTCCCATAATGTACCAATCACTTTCTTGTTTCCATTAGCACCCCATTCTGTACCAAGCATTCAGCGCTGTACAGTGGCACCCATTTCCTTTCCCTGTTCTATGCCAAAGTGCTCCCTGGCATCTAGAGGCACCCCCTCTCTCACCTTATAAGACTCTATAAATATCCTTATAAGACTTCATAATGAAACATGGCTTCAAGTTAAATTTCATCAAAAAGGGAATTTAACACCACAAATTAAGACCAATTTAGGTGTCTGACAAGGTTGCCTTGTGGCACCACTGTTGTTTAATTTGTATATACATGTAAATACTATATTACAACAATTAGGCGACCTAGATTTTCATTCTCCGTCTATCCTTTCAACTAAGGTACAGTGTCTAGCTACTTGTTTATTAGCATTACAACATAAATTAACACATTTCTCAGTTCTATGTAAACAAAATAAACTAACAATAGAGATAAAACATATCTAGTTCTATTTGGTAATAAGAGTAAAACAGTCCCAGCATTATATGTGGATAATAAAAAAGTAGTCACATCTACCTATTATGATTATCTTGGGTTACGGTTCTCACAAAATTGTTTACGGATTTCACATGTAAAATTAATGAAGCAAAAACGTTAAACCTCTTTTAATGCTCTCAGGAGATTCAGTACAAAAATAGACCAGGGCACAATCAAAGGACTATTAAAGGTAGTAAATACAAATATAAAAACCAGCATTATATATGCAGCTGAAATCTGGATACCTTCAGATATAAAGTCTTTAGAAACTGATTCAAAACTCTGTTTCAGCAGAAATTGTTAAAAAAACTAGGACAATATCAAATTAATACATTAACTACTGAAAAAACAATAATATTTACATTGAAATTGTTCCTTCTCCCAGAATATAGACTCCCTAGATTGTGCCTGGAGGAAGAATTAAAATACAACCACATGGATTTTTCCTCAAGTACAATCAAACCAATATAGGTGATTGTTTTACCTATGGGATTAGGGCATTTACTCCACAAAATATACTATATGCCTATGGAAGAAATAGTGACGCAGGTTAAAGCTAGATTATGGGATACAGTAATTTCACAGGATCAGGCTAAAATTGTTAGTTTCAAACACTATAGATGGTTTAAAAATATAAAAACAAAACATAATTTGGAACCTTATCTTCAATCAATCAATCAATCAAATCTTTATTTATTCAGGCGAACATCATTGAGCACAGCTCATTTGCAAGATGGACCTGATAAGGTCAAGGTTCAATAACTGGTACATGTATAGGAAGATTTAAAACACGTATATACTTATATACAGTAATCAAGGTTCAATAATTGGTATATGTACATGAATAATTAAAACACTTATATACAGAAATCAAGAACAGAAATTGTTTAAACATAACAGGATATGGTAGGAACATATGAGATGCACTCTAGGTAAACCAGTATATACATATCAACATTGGCAGTAAACATGGCATACATTCAACATGATATACCCAAGATTCCAAAAGATCCAAGGGAAGTCAATGTGGACAAAGATAAATAGTGATTGGATGACTGAAAAGGTGGTCATAGACTGAGACAAGTGACATGGTAGGAAGAGTCGCATGACTAGAGCAGGGGCTGGTGCTAGAACTGGGAGGTGAAAGGCAGTGATAAGGGCTAAGGTAGGAGCCTGGAGTTAATGGGAGAAGATTATAGCCAGGGGGTGAGGTATCTGTGGAGATGAATTCTAGGGAAGTGAATTGCCATGATATGATGGCAGCCTGAGAGGGGGAAGGAAAGAACTGCGAATAAACTAGAACTTACGATACTATCAGAACCAGAGGAATGAAGAATTATAACCAGATTCCGCATGGAGCTATATGTAGCAAATTATATCTACTCCAACCAAAAGAGATCAGGATTTACTGATCCTAAATGTAAACATAATAAAGCAGTAGAAGATGACCTTAAACATATATTGCTCCATTGTCCATTATACGAAACATCACAGAACTAGTGCTTAGGACTGGTATTGGCTACTCTTAGCCTCCCCTCTAATGAGCTAGTTCTTTCCTCAATGACAACTACAAGGAAGGAATTATTACAAGAGTTATGTAGATTTTTACTGTCTTCCAGATTGTAGTTCTGGATTTATAATTAAAAGATATACAATCTTTTGTGATGGTGTATTTTACTAATATTCTTGTTGAATGAACAAATACAGGAAAATCAAATTTTGTGAACATGTAGATATGCAATATTTTTATCTTTATTCTGTATTTATATTGTACTGTGTGTTTATATTCTAAGATTGTAATGACTAATGTCAAACAATAAACTTTTACCTACCTACCCCTCTCTCACCCCAATTTATGCTAAGCATTTCCTTTTGTCCAGTGGCACCACCTCTTTCATCCTTTCCCATGCCAGGTTCATATTGTTGTCCAGTGGCAACCCACTCCTCTCCCCATCTCAAGTTAATTAGTCTCTGGCGTCCACTGGCACACGTATCCCATACCAGGTGCCCAGGTATGTCTAGTGGCAAATAAACCAGTATCTTAAAAAACAAAGATTGAAAATGGATTCAAAGCAGTTGATAAATTCACTAAAATACCACCAACAGCTTAATCTTGTTCAATTTCAGTTGCTTACCACCTGTATTCCAATCCCCTGGCTGCCCCTGAAAAAGAGACTTCTAGTCTCAGTGGGCCTACTGGGTCAACAAAATTTCAATAAATAAACCAAACTTCTCAACAGGTCACCCCAGAGGCTGCCACGGGTATCAAACAAAGCACCCCTCCTCTACCACCTGCAGGTATCTTGGGAACTTGTTGGATAGTTTAAGTAAAACAAAAACAACTTAGCAGATCCTGCCTCTAGAGCCACAGCTGGTTAATTAAAGACCCCCTCCATGCAAGACCAATTATGGTAGAGCAAAACAACAAACTCAGCCCCCTTAATGTGCAGGGCCAGCAGTGAACCTGCAATTCACCAAATCAGACAGCAAGTCAACAAGCTGGTACAGCCAGCTCTTCATCATGCAGTAAGTGAACAACACTACTAGACAAGGCCCAAGAGATCACAGGAGCTGATGATTTGCCATGCAAACAATGTCTCAGGTCTCCCAATGCTGACAATCGGGTCGCAAGTTCAATACTCACACACCTTTATTCAGGAATCACAGTCACTGATTGTTATAGAGACAATAGGGGGACATTAGAGTGTGTATGAGGGAAAAATGGTACACATGGACAAATACTAAGGCTGGAGGCCAGTACTATTATTCTTGAAGACTGACCTTCTGATGCCTACCAGTATCACTGTATTGAGGACAAAAATTCAGATAGAGGACCTGAACATTTGTAAAAGTGCTTTATCAGTGGGCATCACCAGCTCCAGCCAGTGTTTATTACAACATATTTAATTTTTCAGTGGTGATATTCAAGCCCTGGAGTACTACCATATCCCAGCATGCCCTGTCCCCTGTGCATATGGAGATTCGATCATGGACTGGCATGGCCATCTTATTGGATGCCTGTTGACCCGACCACTTTACCCATCCTTACCTCTGCATGCAGCTCTGCAGTAGTGGAATGCAGAGAGTGGGGACTGAGGATACCACAGGATGCAGACAGGTATGGTGGGGGGGTAGTGCCACAGCTGGAATATGCTCGACTCAAGTGCATCATGGCCATCTTTGTGCATCAGCCCAATAGAAAGCTGCCAGTGGTATAGACAGCAAAACTGCAACACAGGGACCTACAAAAAGTATTGAAATGGGGGGTGGGGGGAGTTAAAGAGGTAAGAAGAGGAAAATGTTGAACCACAGGAAGACAGACTTACAGCTGAAAGTTACAAAAAAAAAAGTTTTGTCAGTTTCAACTGTCAGATGATTGCTTTGTCTGTAATAAATATGCATAGGTAAGGAGATCAGCCATGCAAACAAAATTAGACACAAATGCAATGTTAGAAGCCTGAACGGTGCATGCAGTCTTTCTCCGAATGCTGAGTGTCTGACCTAGCCTTTCCAGTTTTTTTTAGAAACGTAGAAACATAGAAATCTGTTGGCAGAAAAGGACCTGAATGGCCCATTCAGTCTGCCCCATCCCTCCCCATAGGTAGCCTTGACCCTCTCCACCTTACATTCCACCCCTGAGCCCCCCCTCCACCCGCGGATTCCAGCCTTTTTCAATAAAATACAAAGCCAGGCAACAAGATTGTTTTTAAGCCAGAAGTTCAGTGACAAACATTAAAAAGGACAGGAAATGTGTGCTAATTGGCAACTGTTTATAAAGTTCTTATTCTCAGAAATGGTATGCATTCTCCTGAAGTATCCATATTTAACTGAACCTGAATAAAAAGCGATAGGTAAAACTGTAGTTTATATTGTTGTGTTTTTATGGGCAGCATTCTGTTACAGTTCACTTATGTGGAGTTTTTATTATGTCACAATTTGTGTAAAGAATGCTAATTATCAGCTGCTGACCTGTTTAGAGTTCTGTACATAAACCATGACATAGTTAAAACTCCAAATTATTGGTTCCATGAAGAGAACTGTAACAGAATGCTGCCCATAAAATCAAGATAATGCAAAATATAGCTTTTTATATCAGTTTTTATTCAGGTACAGTTAAATATGGATAATTTAGGTGAATGCATACAATTTCTGAGAATAAGAACTTTATAAACAGCTGCCAGTTAGAAATGATTTCCTGTCCTCTTTAAGAAGAGACACACACACACACACACACACACACACACACACACTAGGGAGATAGTTACACAGCTCCTAGGCGCAGACAAGGTTGGCCCACAGATGTAGGGACCTGGATGTGTTTTATTCTCTTGAGATAGCGACCAGAGAGATATATAACCTCAGTGAAACAATGGCTGCTTAAGTTTATTACAGGCAGAGAGACTAGCTAACTACCAAAGCCAACAAAAAAAAATGTTTTATTAGTTTCAGCTGTCAGATAGTTGCTTTCACTGTCATAAATTTGGACAGACAAGATCAGCCTTTGAAACAAAATTAGACATGTTTGCAGCTTGCAAGAGACCCGTTCTCAGAATACTGAAGGACCTAGACATTCTATTTTTTTTTTGTAATGTTCACCTTGTGCACATGCACAAGCTAACATCTTGATATAGGAGTGCTTTTTGAGGGGTGTGACACTATCAGTTCAATGCAGAGTGGTCTGCAAGGGACATGTCAGTGCCACACCAGTCATCAGCCAGGCTGATCATAACACAGTTTTGGCTTGCTGGGTGGAAACAGTCTTGTACTAGAAAAGAGAAAGCCAACCAAATCATGGGTCAGATCTTCCCTTTGCTCTACTCTGCCCAGCAAGCAGATCTGTCATGATCAGCCTGCTGAGAAATTGCAATCATCCAGGAAGAGGCTCCCCCTCGTGCAGACACCAGCTGTAACATTCTTTTACAAATACTGCTCATAGATTTAGTACACTCTTTTTGTCTCTGTTTCTTTGATCAGTTACTGAGTGCCTGTTATCAGGATTTTTCATGAGGTCCTCAGCAGACAGCAACTTTTTCAGAGAGCAAATAAGTCACAGATTTACAGTGATGTGTTGCTGTCATTCAAATGAAAGCTTCCATTTGAAAAGTGCAGGCATTCACAACGTTCCCTAAAATGATCGCATGGAAGAAGACCATAGACTCTACAACTTTATGCTTAATAAAACAATGGATGTCACAGACCTCATAAAGATGAGAGACAACAGTGGTCTAGCTTAGAAATGTTTTCTGCTTTGATCGTGGATCTAGTAATGAGTACTCCCCAAGAGAATATGGAGCATGGACTCTGCTGCTCCATTAGTATACCTTAAGGGCAGTATAACAAAAGCTGTCTCCCTTCTCTGACAACATCTACAGTACATAATTCTGTTTCACACACTACACAACCCCAGAACTACTCCAACCTCATGTCCTGTTTTAATTGGAGATTGGATACTTCTGGCAATAGGATGTGTGGGAAATCTTCTCTGCAAAACATGGACACCTGCACCTAAAAGGAGCTGTGTGTTGGGGGGGGGGTTGATTCAAATTAAGCAAATGTAGCCTGTTTTCCTGCATACTCTGAGGACACTATACATTTGTCTGAGGACACTATACATTTGTCCACACAGTCATTTTTGAGAAAAAAAAGGACAGGAAAATATGGTCATGCAGAAACCAATCCATTTGTATTTATTTATTTGTTTACTTATTTTTTTACTGATTTCATCCTGTTTAAAAACTTGCACACAGTAGCATAGTGCAGTAATTTAAGGTCAGAAAGGACACTAAGTCCATTAGGTCTGCCGCTTGTTTCATAAGCATGAACCAACAAGAGTGCTGTGCAACTATGTACTGATTGAAAGGGATTCCCTACTCACTTTACTACCCAGCATACCTTGTGATTCACTTGGTGTGCAGATATGTGTCCAGTAGCACCTTTGAGGCCTGCACTATCTTCATTTTCCCTGTCTTCACTGGTTGGCTGTGCCATAGATTTACTAGCAGCTAGGAGAAGAAGTGATTCCTAATGGTACCCCTAAATGAATCACCTCTGTCCTTCAGAGAATGTCCTCGGGTCTAAGTAAAAAATAACCTAGAAGATGTACTCCAACTGAAAAATAGGAGCTGATTTCAGAGGTGCATGGGTACCAACTGTGTTTATGCTGTAAAGGCCTACTTTAATTTATCTTTTATAGCCTTCAGGGCTTTGTGTCTGAAATGATGTTCGATTACATAGTTATATTCTCTGTTTTTTTAATTCGGTTTATGTACCCTTCATACTCTGGTACCAGACCTCCGTTGTCACTTACCTAAGGGTCACCTTCTTTCTCCTAGCTGCTTCATGGCCTTGGTTTGCCCCCCAGGCAGGGCCAAGGGTGGAGGATCCCCCAAAAGAATGTGTGATTTTGGCCTCTCTCCTGGAAGATGACCCTGGTCGAGGTTGGAGGTCGGATTTCCTAGGGCTGCTGACCCTGGTGCCAGGGCCCCTGCTTTTTTCTTGTTCATCCTCCTGGTCCCAAGGTGGCATGAGTCTGTGGTGTCATGGTGCACCTGCATTGACATCTGCAGCTGCCTCCTCCTCCAGGTGTGACTTCAGCTGCACTACTACCTGTGGTCATCCTGGTGGCAGTACTGCAGCGGAGGCAGCATTCCTCTTTCCCCAAAGGAGGAGAGTGTCTTCTGGGATGTTTATTCCTCTCCCCACCCCCAGCCAGCTCCAATGACCCAGGATCACTCTTGATCCAAGTTACTGACACTGCAAGCAGTAGTGCTACTGCTGCAATAACTGGTTGCTTACATAGTTAGTGTTTAGTCAGTGGGCACACAGCAGACTTATCTTCCCAGACTGACACAATGGATATTTTATTTATTTAAATCAAGCTTTTTTTCATGCAGTTTTTGGCTCTGGCAGGGCCATCAGCCCCGTCCCCCACCCTACTGGCAACTGCTTCCCCTGAAACATCCCTATATTCCTGCGGATTTCCCCCTATGGTGTAGACAGGGAAGTGTGGTCCAGCCTTCCCACCCCAAGGGAACATTTCAGCTGGCAGTTTTAGGCAGCAGCATGGGCTGGGTGACAGACTGGTTTTATGGGCTTGAACCAGGCTCTTTTCACTTACTGGTTTCCCATATCTGGTGGCATGCAATAATGCAGGCATGTGTGCATGTGGTGGCATGGATGCACCATGCACCTATGACCGGATGTCCCCCTCTGAGATGCACCTACTGCCTTGCCACCACACTTCTACAGTATAGGAGTGGTGCATCATGTCACCCCTCACTAGGAGAGAGGAGAGTAGTCCTCTGGGAGCCCCATCTTCTCTCACCACAACCAACTCCTGGTGGCCAAAGCCTGCTCCTGAACTCGAGTCGTCAGCATGTCAGAAAGTAAGGTGTCCAATGCCTCGGCCCTCCACACCACCAGGCTGAATGAACAGTATTTTACAATGGCTTTAGCACACCATCATCTCACACATTTTAACTTAGCTGTTGACCAGCTTACTTTACTGCATCCAGGAAAACCTGACAGAAGTTCTTGCTACTGTAGTACGTATCCCTTACACAGTACATAACCTAAAAGTGTAAACCACTAAAAGAGATGTGCTATCACAAACACAAAACAGCAGCCATTCATCTAAAACAAAACACCCCCATGCCAAAGGGACAGAATTGTTTATTCTGATGCATTCAATGCCAGCAGTGTGCCAACATACTGTACGGATATATTTCTCCACACTGCCCTGTTCAACATTAAGGAGCAAAGTTCCCCACATATGCTGTGTTGCATTTGCATAGATTTTTCATGCTGCTTGCCATTTTTTTTTAAATCTAATTGAAGTCTTATTGCAGTGCCCTGATGTTTGACATACAGTGACAAAGTTACAGTAGCATGAGACAGGCTTCAAACCACAGGATGTCTTTTTTTTATTACTGATTCAGTACCTGCAACGCTTTTTTTTCTCCAGGGTTTTAATGAACTACAATAGTATTCTGTTTTTAAGACTGGTTTGGATCCATAGAGTGTAGCTGTCTACAAGCATTTTTTATTCTTATTACACCTGTGATATGAAAAATAAGCCCATTTAATGTTACTTTACAGTACTACCTCCAATTTCAAACATTTTAGAAATGCCACTGTTCCCACATTTTTACTTTTGTTTTATCTGTACTGTTTGTTACTTTTGCAAATGTATTTTCCCAGCTTGTTTATTACCATGTTCCACCCTTATTCGTTGTCTATTTAGAACTAAGTCATTCCTAAACAAGGTCAATCGGACCAGTGTACTTAACTGGTGAAAGAAAGAAAGAAAGAAAGAAAGAAAGAACGAACTTCAAATGATGCAAAACACAGAAAGTAGCATGAAGACAAATGTAGATGTATTAACATATAAGCTATAGAATATGTATTGATAGATCTGAAGCTATGGTTAAGACTTATCAGTATACCATCTTTAGTTATGTTTATGGGTTCTCCTATACAGTTCCCCTTTATATTTATTTATTTAAAGTTGGTGACCAGGAGAGGCACACTGGCCCGAGGCTCGTGTCTCAGGGAAAGTGGAGTAAGGGTAGCAAAATACAACAGCAATAGTCAAGTAGGATACAATAGTGGAGGTAGAGACAAATGTGGAATAGGATTAATTACTAGGATAAACTACACTTAATACAAATAATGCAAAAAATACATAGTAGTTGTACAAAAAAATATATAAAAATATATGACAGAAAACATGTAATTTATTTACCCAGGATCGCCCGATTGAGATGCATCAGTTTTCTGTTAGTGGTTCTGCTTCTGCCTGGTCCAGTGGTTGACCGGACTGAATGATAGAGAGGAGATATGACTTGCTCAGGGATGTATAAGTGATTTAATGGCTGTGGTGAGACTTGAACGTGGGAACTTCAGTATTAAAGCGCAGTTCTCTAATCACTAGATCACACCCACTAACTAAAAGCCCTCCATATGGCCTTCCTTATAAAGTATATGAACATTAATAACTTCTGACACAACTATTACATTCAGAATACTTCTATAATGGTCTCTTCACAAGCTGGATATTAAAACAAATTAATTTCCATCTCACTCATTCCTAATTATTAAACTTTTACTGGTGCATGATGGCTCTTGTATGTATTTGCTTTCTCAGTGTATAACATGCATTTTGCAGGTAGTTTAGGGGTTTGATATCATTTAATACCCCTCCCCCAATCAAAGCTTTTGTCACTCATTTTTAAGTAAAGCAAACTTAGCATGAGCTTACCAGGAGAGAGTTGGGAGGTGCTGGTCACTGGTGTCAGTGCTAGCCAGTTGACCTTTTATATTATGGGTAAACTACTTATCTCTCTACTGGCCTAAGCTGCACTATATGTTCTTACAATGTTTGGTAATTTGATCTAGACTAGAGATGTTATGAAGTGTCAATTTGCCTGCAAAGTCAAGGCAGATTGCAGAAATCCACCTTCCTGGAGAATTTTGTGAATTTTTGTCCCTAGGTTAACAAACTCTAGCAAGAGCCAATATGGCCGCAAAATAATGGTGTTGCGGGCAATGAAAAACATGTAAACTAGCAATTTTTGCACTAATCACTTAGCCACCTAACTGCACTTTTCAATTGTTGTGATATACACACCAGCTAATACATATACACATATATGAATATATATTCCAGTGCAACATAGCAGTGCTCTGTCTACACACATTTTTACAGATTAAGAAAAAGACACTGAGGGACCATTTTCTTCTTTTCAGGATCCAAGGGACATCAGAGGGTGGGGGGTTGCCACTAGATACCTCATTTAAATCAACAATGACATATATAAGGCTGACATTGATCTAGACAGTGAGTGAATGTAGACTACCAATTTTTGCACTAAGCACTGAGGCACATAACTTCACTTTCTAATTATTGTGATACACAGACACTGACTAATACATATACATATATATGCATATATATTCCAGTATAACATTGCAGTGCACTGGCTAGACACACAGAGCATTGCCACACACATACACTAACACATATACACTGCCTTACATGGCATTTATTTACTTATACATCTAACCCTTTTACTGTATTTAGGATAAACACTGTGTTTTGCACTAACTAATCATACTGATCTAGGGCATAAGTGAGTAACTAAGGTAGTGGACCAGGGAGGTGCAGTGGATGAGGCCTATCTGGACTTCAGAAAGGCCTTCAACGCCATCCCCATAGAAGGCTGAGTAACAAACTGCACAGCCTAGGGGTGGATACTAAAATAGTTCTGTGGGTGGAGAACTGGCTGAATGGCAGGTTTCAGAGAGTTGTGGTAAATAGGGAGTACTCTGAAGACAAAGAAGGGATGAGCAGGGGGCCGTAGGGGTAGGTGTTGGGGCCGGTCCTCTTCAATGACTTTACTGGGGACATTGCAGAGGGACTGGAGGAACTGGTATGCAGGTATGCCTCTTTGCAGACCATACAAAGGTATGGGCACACCAAGGGGTGTTGAAAGAATAAGGGAAGACATTAAAAAACCTGGGAGTTATCATGTCGGGGGACCTAAGAGAAACTACGCAGTGTATAAGGCGGCTGGAAAGGCTAGCCAGATGATTGGATGTATAGGGAGGGGTATCACGAGAAGAAAGAGGGAGGTCATCTTGCCCATGTATAAAACATTCGCGAGATCGCACCTGGAATACTGCATCCAGTTTTGGAGGCCCCATCTGAGAAAGAACATAGACAGGGTAGAGGCAGTGCAGTGGAAGGCAACTAAAATGGTGCAGGGCCTGTAGGATAAGACCTATGAGGAAAGACTAAAGGAGTTAAATATGTATTCCCTGGAAGAAAGGATGGAGGGGGGACATGACTGGGACATACAAATACATCACCAGTATAAACAGAGTACAGGAAGGAAGCATCTTTCAAAGTAAGAGGTGCTCCAAGTCAAGGGGCACAAAATTAAGTTAGAAGGGGGAAGGCTCAGGGAAAACAATAGAAAATATTTTTTCACAGAGTAGGTGGTGGAACCCTGCATAGCCTACCAGAGGGCGTGATAGAAGCTAAAATAGTCACAGAATTTAAGGAGTGGGACAGACACAAGGGTATCCTGGAGGCAATGGGGCTCCACAGTTCAGTTTGGGTATGGGGCCTCACACTAGATAGGGATTAATAGGGCAGACTGGGTGGATCAAGTCATCTTATCTGCGATCAACTTCTATGTATCTGTGTATGTATGTATCTATGATAACCAGCAGAACTAGAACAAAGTGCCATACACACACACTAACACATGCACTGCTTCATGTTTTTAACTGTGCACTGCTAACAGATAGCATTACAGCCATTTGCAAGCTGACTAGGAAAAGGTTAATATACCAGGAAAGGGTTAACAGGGTGGTGCATGCACACACACACACACACACATTGTTGCAGATCTCTTAAACTGATAACAACACTCATTCACTCCCAGGCACAGGAAAACACAGCTGTTAGAAATGTGTTTTATCTGGACATGCCATAGAACTGAAATGTCACACAGGAGAGAGAGAGAGATGGGGGGGGAGTGGACTCTGTCTTTCTTTTCCAAGTAGTGCAGTTACACTGAGAGCATCCACGGACTATAATTTGAGCTGGCATGAGTATGCTCCATGTAGAAGATATGTGTAAATGAATCAGACAGTTTCAGTTTCTCTCTCTCTCTCTCCCTCTCTCTCTCTCTCTCTCTCTCTCAAAACAGTGCAGACCAGGAACACACCAAAACCAAACTGCTTTAGAGGAGTAATTGTAATCCAACTCCAATTTTGCGAAGTCCGTTTGGAATCTGATGAACCCTATTTTTCTACTGTGATAGCAAGATGTTTGCAGAGCTCCACCCACTGAAGCCATAACAATGTGTTTTTTTTGTAACTTCACTTTGCATGTTCACCCTTAACTTCACTTTTAGTTTTGCCAAAGGTACATTTTTGTGAAAATGGGGCTTTTGGTAAACAAAGTGTCTCAAGGTCACATGGAAAAACTTCTGCAGGTCACACAGTACATCTTTATAAACTGAGTGTGCCTTAATTGGTTCCAGTTTTTTATGTTTACCATGTACATTACTCTTCCAGCATGGGAAAGCCAGCAACTGTAGAGAGGGAAGACTGACTGAGTCAGCGGCTTCAAAAGGCAAGATGCAAGTTTGAGTAAGTGTCGATATAGCAAGTCTCTGGGGCTTGCATCTTCCCTTCTGAAGCTGCCAACTCGCTCACTCTCCTATCGCTGCAGTCAGAGGCTTCTTTTACAGATATCAAACTAATCTTAAGTTAAGTTTACATACTTTTCTAACAGAAGATGACTTATTTTAAACCTTTGGCAACATGTCTTTTAGTACCATTAACACCGCACGGTCGCACTACACTACATAGAAATATAGAAACATAGACTTTGATGGCAGATAAGGACCGTTTGGCCCACCCAGTCTGTTCATTTCTTTACCTATCAGATAAGCTGTAGATCCTAGTTTTACCAACAGCCTACAACAACAACGGAACTCATTCGGTCTCCTCTCTCTACAGTCTGCAGCTTCTTTTGCAGATATCTAAGTAATCTTAAGTTAAAAAAGTCAGTTTGCTTACTTTTTTAACATAAGATACCTTATTTTAAACCTCTGGCAGCACATCCTTTACTATTATTAACACCACTCAGTCATGCAAAGCTTCTGGTACCTTAGGGCTTCTATACCAGTGGTGAACATCCAACATTCTCAAAGGCTTGTTTTTTTGTTTTGTTTTGTTTTTTGGTTTGGTGTGGGGTGTTGGTAAATACCTTCAGTACCCTATAAATTAAAGAGGGACCCAGACAGAGAGAGACAGAGAGCCAAAAACCTGTGTAATTTCCACACAGTCATTCACAGGAAAAAGATGCTGAAACTGTCCAACCCTCAGTGTTCACAGCTGTGCATCTGTTATCACAATATGCATGCACTGCTGATGAAGGTAGGAGTCTCTGATAGGATGATTTGATACTACACTTTACTCTCAGACTGTATCCTCCTGTTAAAATGCACCTCTAAGAAATAAACTACAATGGTCAGTTGTGTGGACCTCTCTTTCCACATGGCACAGTACAGTACAGCTTAAGATTGCAACAAGTATTGTCAGTCATTCTATTTCCTATTCATTACCTAGGTAACTCAGAGCAGAAATGGGACAAAGACCCATTGACTCACTGTCTACTAGATAGCTTTTATAGCACTTACAGGAACTGGCTACTTCCTCTGGTTACCTTGGTGGAGACCGGGGGTTCAGTTCTGAAAAGTAAAACGTTGATGCAAGGTGCCTGTGCCAAACAGGTATGATACAAGTGGCACCTTGTGTCATAGTTTGTGGCTATCCCAATTTTCGAACACCAGCTGTGGCAAAATAAGGATGCTATCTGGCAAAGCCCCCCTGTGCCACCCTTATGGCAAAAGTCAAAGTCAAATGGCAGGGTCAGGGGTGGAGGATCCCCCAAAACGATGTGTGATTTTGGCCTCTCTCCTGGAAGATGACCCTGGTTGATGTTGGAGGTCAGATTTCCTAGAGCTGCTACCCCTGGTACCAGGTCCCCTGCTTTTTTTTTGTTCATCCCCCCAGTCCCAAGGTGGCATGAGTCTGTGGTGTCATGGTGCACTTGCACTGACATTTGCAGCTGCCTCCTCCTCCAGGTGTGACTTCAGCTGCTCTACCACCTGTGGTCACCCTGGTGTCAGTACTGCAGCAGAGGCAGCATCCCTCTTTCCCCAGGGGGGAGAGTGTCTTCTGGGATGTTTAATCTTCCTCCCCTTCCCGGCCAGCTCAGATGATTAAAGATCACTCTCAATCCTGGTCACTAGCATTGTGAGTGGTAGTGCTACTGCAGCAATGACTGACTGCTTATATAGTTTGTATTTAGTTGGTGGGCACACAGCAGACTTATCTTCCCAGACTGACACAATAGACATTTTATGTATTTATTTAAATCAAGCTTTTTTCAGCAGTTTTTGGCTCCAGCAGGGCCATCAACTCCATGCCCCACCCTACTGGCAACTGCTGTCCTGAACATACCTGTACCCCTGCGGATTTCCCCCTATGGTGGAGCCAGGGGAGGGTGGCCCAGCCTTCCCACCCCCAGGGCATATTTCAGCTAGCAGTCCTAGGTAGCAACGTGGGTTGGGCAACAAGCCTGGGTTTATACACTGGAACCAGGCTCTTTCCACTTACTGGTTTCCCATGTCTGGTGGCATGCAATAATGCAGGCAAGTGTGCATATGAAGGCACAGATGGAGCATGTGACCACAGCCAGATGTCCCCCTCTGAGAGGCACCTACTGCCCTGCTACCATGCCTCCACAATATAGGAATGGTGCATCATGTCCCCCCTCCCTTGGAAAGCAGAGTAGTACTTTTGAAGCCCCATCTTCTCTCACCTCATCCAACTCCTGGTGGACAAAGCCCACTCCAGAACTCGGGTCATCAGCATGTCAGGAAGTAAGGTGTCCAACCCCTCAGCCCTCCACACCACCTGGTCGAATAAACAGTAATTTACACAGACATTTTAACTTAGATGATTATCAACTTACTTTACTGCATCCAGGAAAACCTGACAGACATTCTTACTAGTATGTATCTATTACACAGTACATAATCTAAAAGTGTAAACCACTAAAACAGATGTATTATCACAAACACAAAACAGCAGACATTCATATAAAACAAAACACACCCGTGCCAAAGGGACAGGATTGCTTATTCTGATGCACTCAATGCCAGTGGCGTGCCCACATGTTGTACGGATATATTTCTCCACACTGCCCTGTTCAACATTAAGGAATAAAGTTCCCCACATATGCTGTGTTGCATTTGCATTGATTTTTCATGCAGCTTGCCATTTTTTATGGCTGTGAGCAGAGCCTACAGCCATATTGCTATCTGTAGCTTGAAAATGGAGTATTGTGGAACACATTTTTTGAAATCTTCAATGTACCCTTAAACATCTACAAATCACTATGACAACAAAAATAAAATAATAATTTCTTTCTATTTAGAATGTTGGAGACATAACTCCAAGCTGCTTATCAGATGGCCATTAGGAAACTGAAACAGCTTGTTAAATATTGGTTGCTCATTAAACTGGAGATTTGTTTACCCCATTCGAAATGCAACAGCTTGCACATTTAAAAGCATTTAAACATTTTTTGCTACTAATTTCAGTTGGGGATGAATATCTTTCAAGAAAGATTCATACCTCATAAATGCCTCTGAGCAAGTAAGGCATCTACTGAGAAACATAGGATCTTCTTGTCTCAGAACAGGACGATCAGGAGCTTAAAGTAAGTAGGGGGAAAAAAAAACAGAGGAAAGAGTAAGGATTCCAAAAGTGAAGGGGCCAGAAGTAAGACATGATTGGAGTGGTGCAGTGCAGTGACTGTGGAGCAGCAGTCTTCTGGGAGACGTTCTGGAGGATGCAGTGCTGTCCCATCTGCAGGCACCTCTCTGGGCTGAGGGAGGAGGTTGCTAATCTCCAGGCTGAGTTGGCCAGGATTTGTGGGACCTCCTGTTCCATCCAGGGACCACCAGGGCCACTGCCATTGCCTCAGAGGTTGCCAAGAAAGAGAAATGGTTGGATCACAGCGGGCTCAGAGAGGGTGAGGGTGGTGGAACAAAGGTGCATCCCTCCAGTTGTACCTCTCCACAGTTCCTATGCCATTCTGGCAAAGTGTGGTTCCTCTATGGAGGTACCCACAGTGGAGACCAAGGAGGATGCTGGGAACCCCCACAAGGGAGACCCACAGGAGGGTGGCATGGGACCCCACAGGGGAAGGAAACAACTCCTGCTGGGGGAATCCATTTTTAGGAAGGTAGAACTGGAGGAGGAAGGGGAGAGGGAGGTAAGGTGCCTGCCTGGTGCCATGGCTTGGAGGTACAGGGAGCGAATCCTCAGGATCACCGGAGCAGCTGCACAAGGGAGGGAGGGAGCTGGATGTCATTGTCCACCTAGGGACAAATGACCTGGCTAAGAAAGGGATCAGAGCATTGAAGAGTTTGTGGAGTTGGGGAGGGGCCTTAGATAAGTAGCACACACAGTAACTTTCTCAGAGGTGATGCCTGTCTATGGCGTAGGTGAGGCTAGGGTGCTCTGAACCATGGGATTCAATCAGTGGTTGGAAAACTGGTGCAGAGCTCAGGGATTTGGCTTCATTGGGGACTGGGGTTCCACCTGGAGTGATGCAGGCCTATACTGGCATGATGGGCTGCATCTGTCCAGGAGGGGAACCAGGATCCTAGGTGGTTGTTTTAAATGGTTCATTGGCAAGCATTCAAACTAGCCAATGGGGGAGGCACTGGAAAGGAACAGTGAAATCCTAGCCACCCCAAAAAATAGTCAGAGTAGTAAGTGAGATAAACACCAAGATAGAGATGTCGATAGGGAGAAGGACAGGGGTAAATGGAGAAAGTGACAAAGGCAATAAGGACAGGGATGGGTCCAAAAGGAGTAAGCCCATCAGGAAATGGAGGTTACTGAGTACCAATGCCCATAGTCTGGGCAACAAGCTCCCTGAACTGGTGGCCTTGATGGAAGAGGGATGCCTGGATATTGTAGCAGTCACAAAAACATGGTACACAGAGAACTATGACTGGGATGTTAACATACCAGGGTACATAACCTACTGGAGAGACAGGGAGGGGAGAAGAGGGGGAGGAGTTGCTCTCTATGTAAAGGAAGGGATAAAAGCAACTGAACAAAAGAGTAAACAGGGAGGAGAGGAGGCACTGTGGGTCACCTTAGAGACTAGAAATGGCACCACAATCCACACAGGGGTTGTATACAGACCCCCATGTCAGGGGGAAGGAATGGACAAGGACATGTTAGAAGGCATTCTTAGGATGGTAGAGAAAGGGGAGATACTGTTGATGGGAGACCTGAATATGCCAGATGTTAACTGGAGCACATTTGCTGCAGCCACATTCAAGAACAGGGCCATTTTCAATGCCCTACAGGTGGCATGCCTCAGACAGCTAGTTTCGGAACTCACTCGTAAGGGAGCAATCTTAGAACTCATAATCTCAAATGGGGACAGTGAGAGGATCTCAGATCTAGAAGTGGGTTGCCATCTGGGAACAAGTGACCATCAAACAATGTGGTTCATGATAAACTCAGTGACAGAGTCAAGCCATACAAAAGTGAGGGTACTGGACTTCAGGAGGGCTGACTTTGGCAAGATGGGAGAGTGCCTTAGAAAAGCAGTAGCAAACAGGCTAGAAGGAAGGGTGGAGCACCAATGGGAAAACAACAAAACTGCCATCACAGAGGCAACAAGCCTTTGTGTGAAGCAAATAAACAAATCAAAATGAAAGAAAAAGCCACTATGGTTCTCAAAAGAGGTGGCAGGGAAAGTCAGGGAGAAAAGATAGCATTCAGGAAGTACTGTATAAGGAAACACAGAAGGAGCAGGACAGAGAGCTGTACCAGTTAAGGCAGAAGGAAGCAGGGAGGGAAGTCAGAATAGCAAAGGCTCAAACTGAGGAAAAGATAGCCAACTCAGTTAAGAAGGGGGATAAAACCTTTTATAGGTACATCAGGGAGTGTAGAAAGACAAAGGTAGGGACAGTGAGGCTAAGTAGAATGGACGATGGGTGGGCAGAGAGGGACAGTGAAAAAGCAGGGATACTGAACTAATATTTCTGCTCAGTATTCACTAAAGAGGAGGAGGGGGAGGTGCCTAATCCAATTAACAGCAGCATTCTTGATGGGGGGGTCGATCCCAGTCCTTTCACAGAGGAAAGGGTTCTGAAAGAACTCCTAGAACTGAAGGTGGACAAAGCAATGGGACCTGATGGAATTCATCCCAGAATTCTAAAAGAATTAAGGGGAGAACTAGTAAAACCACTGACGACCCTTTTTAACAAATCATGGGAGGATGGTGTGGTACCTGAAGACTGGAGGAAGGTGGATGTGATTCCCCTTCACAAAAGTGGGACCAAGACAGAGGCAGGAAACTACAGACCTGTCAGTTTGATCTCTGTGGTAGGGAAAGTGATGGAATCACTTCTGAAGGAAAGATTATTGAGTACCTAGAGGCCAGTGGGGCACAGGATCCAAGGCAGCATGGGTTCACAGTGGGAAGGTCATGTCAGATGAATCTAATTGATTTCTTTGACTGGGTGACCAAAGTAGTAGACCAGGGAGTGGCTGTGGACATGGCATACCTAGACTTTAACAAGGCATTTGACGCAGTCCCACACAAAAGATTAATTGTCAAATTAACCAGCCTGGGAGTGGGTCCCAGGGTGGTAGCCTAGGTAAAACATTTGTTGGACAACAGGACACAGAAGGTAATTGTAAATGGAGTCCATTCTGAAGAAAGAGGGGTTACTAGTGGGGTACCGCAGGGTTCAGCATTGGGTCTAGTCTTTTTTAATGTCTTTATAAGTGACATTGCAGAGGGACTGGAAAGAAAAGTATGTCACTTTGCACATGACACAAAGATCTGCAATAGCATTGATACACAAGGAGGCATGGAAAGGATGAGAAGGGACTTGGCAAGGTTGGAGGAACGAATGGTCAGAAGTATGGCAGCTTGGATTCAATGCAAAGAAGTGAAAAATAATGCAACTGGGAAACAAAAACCCAGGGGAAGATCACACAATGGGGAGAGGGTAGTAACAACAACAAAAATGGAAAGGAACCTGGGGGTAATCATATCAGATGACCTTAAGGTTAGCAAGCAATCTGAGAAGGCAGTAGGGAGGGCTGAGGGTATACTGGGATGTATAGGGACAGGTATCACCAGCAGAAAACAGGAAGTTTTTATCCCTCTGTACAGACAGTTGGTGAGACTCTATCTGGAGTACTGTGTCCAGTTCTGGAGACCCCATCTCCGCAAGGACATAGACAGGATAGATGTAGTCCAGAGGAGGGCATCTAGAATGGTGCAGGGTCTGCAAGAGAAACCATATGAGGAGAGACTTAAGGAGCTTAATATGTATACTCTTGAGGAAAGGAGAGAGAGGGGGGACATGACAGAAATGTTTAAGTACCTCAGTGGAATCAACAAAGTCCAAGAGGGTAGCATCTTTCAGAAAAAGAGATGTGCAAGAACTAGGTGACACAATTTAAAGATAGAGGGGGGCAGTACAGGGGCAGTGTGAGGAAGTATTTTTTCACAGAGAGGGTGGTGGACACATGGAAGAGCCTTTCTGATGAAGTTGTGGGGTCTAAAACTGTGGAAGAATTCAAGAACACATGGGACAGACATAAGGCAATACTTGTGGGGGGTAAGAAGAAATAGGCTGTTGGTTAACTAGGATCTGCAGCTTATCCTGTAGGTAGGGAAATGGGCAGACTATGTGGGCCAAGCGGTCCTTCTCTGCCGTCAAAGTCTATGTTTCTATGTTACCCTGTTCCAACAAATTTTGTAATGTTTTTTAACCTCTCAAAACCTCTCTGATAAAATGCCAGGTCTGCAGTGAACTACCCAGACTAAATATATAAATTTATTTTTGACAGGAAGGACTGCAGCCTGCTTCCCAAACATAACAGATAAGAGCTACTGAGATCTCTTATAGTAAGTGTGTCTGCACGTGTGTGTGTGTGTGTGTGTGTGTGTGTGTGTGTGTTTGGGGAGGGTGCAGAAACAGTCAAACTCCTGGCAAGGGAGACCTCATCTAATGAATTAACTGCTGACAAACCATGAGTGATACAGAAGCAAATGATTTGAACATTTTTATTGGATCAACATAGATGTAACAAAAAGAACTTGTACCATTTATAAAATTCCTGATCAAACAACAGGAATCAGAAGACTATTTTTTGTCATTTTATAATATGATATACTGAGTGTATCTTTACGAAGTTGCTGGAACTGGGCCTTGAAGAAAATAATAACATTTACTTAACTCATTCAAGATTCCATCAGGTGGACAGAAAAAAAGTCTATGAGAATGTGTCTGACAACTAAGAACTATAAGATGCAAAAATGTGTATATGTTTACAGGCATTATTAGTATCTTATGAAAGATTGTCTGACTTGTGATTACTAATTCTGAGTATAGTTCATGAAGTAATGAGCGTGATTATTTGTTATTTCATATAGTCTGCTATTATGCCTTATGCATAGCATGTAAATCCAAATCATTCCAAGGCCATCTTGACATATAATATTAATACTGAGCAGCAAATCAGACCTCTTTTCCTAATAAAAAGCTGCCAATATAATAAACAAAGGACAAAGTCATAAATAAGGAACCAGTGGCTTATGGAAAACTCTACAGAGATTTGATTCTGCCGCTGTGGGGAAAACACAGGGAAAATGACTGCTTCTTACAGGGTAATGGTAATTTGGATCAAGGAGCACTGAATATTTCTTATCCTATATTTTGTATCCTGGATAGGGCAGGGGAGCAGCTACATCTCATTGTCACAGGGATGTTTATTTACACATTTTTGCACTGTATTTACTCAGGCTGTCCAGGATTAGATGCAATATCTTGTTTTCTGTGGGGTCATGATTTTACCATTTTTATAATGTATTTAGTCAGGGTACCTACTCCAGGTCCCCCATATTCAAAGGTGATACACAGCACATCTCAGTGGAAAAGGGAGATATGCCACACAATTCCAACAATGCGCAGCAGCACGATATTCAAACATGCAGGATGCGCTTTCCACAAGGGAATGGGCCAGGGCACACACAAATGGTATACTGTTCAAGTCGAGAGGGCAATCCCATGCATATGCCGTGCTGCAGCATATTCAGTGGGAATGTGCCCCTCACAGTCCAGAGCACTGCAGCCCACAGTTAGGCCACAAATAGCTGCCCTAATCTGGCCAGCCTCCCACAGGCAGGCTGCAGATTTCCTCCCTGGTGCACAGCAGCCTGGCAGCCCTGGTGGACTAGTGGTACACCCTTTCCATCCCCAATCTAGCCAACTCCATCCCTGAAGAGATCTATAGTGTAGGGCCCCCCAGACCTGATTGCACCAGAGGAAACTATGGTCCATATACATAGTCTAGAAGACTCTCATCCACCACCCTTGTACACAGATACCCTCACCCCCCCATACCCAACCTGTTGCAAAGACTGGCACTGCCCTCCACACCCTGCCATGGACAGACGTTGACTGCATTGAACCCAGGCTGGGGACCTGCACTTTGGAATGACCCAACTGGCTGTACCGTACACTGGGGCACCATGCAAGCTAAGGGGGTGTCTGTGCACCATTGAGGGGGGGAACGGGGGCCACTATACTATGGACATGTACTGTATGTGTATTTGGGTGCAGTTAGGGATGGCATTGGGGTCCCTACAATATGGAACCGATAGATCCTGGACTCCGGTACAATCGGGACTGGAGGAATGGGTGGTAAGGTGCCACTGTACCACCAAAGACTTCAGAGCCTGTTCCACATGGGAGTGATCAGGGTCAGGGCTTGGGGGCGAGAGCTGCTCTGGCACATTCATCCCCATGCCAACATGCATATGGGCTGGCAATGAGCAAGCATAAGACCCCTTTGCACCCTGCATGCTCAATTAGTTCATTTGCATTCCTGGGCTGAATATCACCCATGGGACTGTGGTGCATACCGGTATGTGCCACGCATTCCCCCTGGAAGATATTCAATTGGTGTCACACTGGATGCACATGACTTGGTAGCCGACTGCACTGTGACTCTACTCCAGGGTCACATTTTCCAAAAGGTACGATGAAGACTGCCAGGATGAAGCACAGTGTCACAGGTTTACTGCATGACAAAAGGGATTAACTCCCTTTGAAACTGCATTGTTTGCTGTAGTAAATCCACTGCAGAATTCTGCAGTGCTGCGCTTCATCTTGATGAGCTTCACTGTATGCACACCCTGTACCAGTGGTGCATTCTCTTTGAATATTGTATCAGTGCCGACTGGTGCACCCTCTTTGTGTGACACATCTTTCCGCTCGTGCATTGATCCAGCATTTAATGTATCACCCAGATGTAAAATATTGTTTTTAGTGCATTCTGATTTTACACAATGCAGCATAATATTGTGTAGATGTACAGCCCCACAGAAAATAAGATGCCTTTTCTTCTGTAAACTATCCAGGCTAAATATATAGCAATCAGCAGGCATATTGTAGGAAAACACATTATAAAAATGTGTAAAAGGAAGAACACATTGAAACTGCCTCTCCACAGATCTGCATTGTGCAAATTCATTAGAAATAATGGGTAAAAGTATCCCAAAAGCTCTCCACAGCCATATCATCTCTGACCAGAATTTAAGTCTAACTGAAGTGTTACTGCAGTGCACTGGTTTTTGACATACAGTGACAATGTTACAGTAATATGAGACAGGCTTCAAACCACAGGATGTCTTTTTTTTATTACTGATCCAGCACCTGCAAAGCTTTTTTTCTCCAGGGCTTTAATTAACTACAATAATACTCTATTTTTAAGATTGGTGTGAATCCACAGAGTGTAGCTGCCTGCAAGCATTTTTTATTCTAATTACACCCTTGATATGAAAAATAGCCCTATTTAAAGTTACTTTACAGTACTACCTCCAATTTCAAACATTTCAGAAATGACACCATGCCCTCATTTTTACGTTTGTTTGATCTGTACTGTTCGTTATTTTTCCAAACGTATTTTCCCAGCTTGCTTATTATCATCTACCACTCTTATTCTTTGCCTATCTAGATCTAGGTCACTCCTAAACAAGGTCAATCGGACCAGTGTACTTACCGTGAAAGAAAGAAAGAAAGAAAGAAAGAAAGAAAGAACTTCAAATGATGCAAAACACAGAAAATAGCATGAAGACAAGTGTACATGTAATAACATATAAGCTACAGAATGATTCTTATTGATAGATCTGGAGCTATGGTTAAGATTTACCAGTATACCATCTTTACTTATGTTTATGGGTTCTCATACACAGTTCCCCTTTATATTTCTGTAACCCCCCTACAAATGGGGGTCACCGAAAAGCCTTACTTGGGTGTGTCTAAATACCCTTTGCCAGGCTGGTGTCCTGTGCTTCCGCTGATTTAAAAATAAATTGTATGAGAGTGCCTAAGTGCCTCTGCATCTGTCTTTTTAAGAGCTGCCCAATTGCAGTATAATTAATCTCAAAGGGGGGGGGCTATGTGTTTCTATGCTTGAGTCCCGCCCGGGCTGCTGGATTTTCATTCTGTTTCTGCCATCGTTAGTGGCGCAGAGGGAGCCAAACTGAAAGTTGTAACTAATTGCTGATGAATATTTAGAGTGGTAAAGATATGGTGTTTGTTCTAACCTGCTTTTCTTGCAGCACAAACTGTTTCTGTTTAGCGCCACCATTTTGGTCCCGAACAGCCGAATTGGACCAGTCAGTATGTGGGGACTCTAAAATGGAGCCTGTCAGAATGGAACTAATGGTGCCAGACTCTGGGAATTGTAGTTCTGGACTGTTGGCACCTTTTTGCACCTATAGAGGGAGCCTGTTATGATTGACAGCTGAACCAGACCAATCAAATCTTTTGGACCTAAGGAAAATTACCCAGCTGCCTGCTCTGAGGGTCAGAAGTGAGTTGGAGTTTGGAGAGCGAGGAGCTCCAGCCTGTGGAACTGCTGCCCCATGGGGTAGCGTGGAGATTTGGCGGGAAGGCTAAGTCTGGCCTGCCTGCCTGCAGCTCTCCTGCCTTGAAGAAGAAAAGGGGAGCTGCAATTTTGGACTGTGCCTCCGAGCTGATTGCTGATGTGCCCTGAAGCATGGGTAGAAAAAAGCCTGATTTGCGGTGGAAGCTGAGAGAGAAGAAGCTCTGAGAGTTCAAGCGGTCGTATGGCACAGTAGTTCACGTGGGAGAACCTTGGAAGGCCTGACTTCTGGCATGCTAGCCTGCTTTCTGCCCTCAGAGGGAAAAGAGGACATTTTCAGACTAAATCCGAATTTGCAGAGAACGAAGCAAGTTGCTGATTTATAGCAGGGCTCACCCTGTAGAAGACTCAGGACTTTAGCTGCCATAGTGCTCCCGGGTAATAGCAGTGATTTTGTGATTGGGAACAAGGAGTAGCCCGCCTGGTATAGTAATTTTCTTTACATATGAATGTGCTATTAACTGCAAGGGGGTCGCGATCTGTTTTCCCCTCTGTCTGTAAACTGTGTGCTAGTGCGGGAAGTGTTTCCCTGTCAGAATTTGACTGAATCAGTGCTGCCTGACGCAGATAGGCCCTGCCACATGGGTCTTGTCCCACTACCCTGCTACACAGAAAGATCCATCATTGAGGGGCCCAGCTTCCTCTGGTAAACCAGCAAACCAGCCATCACCCCTCCTGTGTTTAGCCTGGGTATCGTGAGTAATTATCAGGGTAGCTCCCTGCAACTTTTGTTTAATCAAAGTGTGTCATCTGATTGTTTTGTGCTTTTCTTTCCACGAACTGAGCCCTCCAGCTCCGGATTACAAATTGTGTGTGCATGTTCTTTTTCCATCATAGGGCCCCAACCAGCTGCGACGTCGGCCTATCCCAGGCAACGTACCTGGCTAGCCCCTTTCTCCCCATCCTGGGTACCCAGAGAGTATGACTGAGTCGGACTCTAAGTGCATGCACAGTACAGTGATTATTAATGTGGTCAAGCTAATTAACCTGATTATTCCCCCCTCTTTGTTACAGACGCCTGAATAAATCAGATCTATTTGTTTCTGCAATTTATATTAACTGTGGTGTCAGTTTATGCTGAAGGTATTGCATTATTGCTGTTGTACTGCATCACTTATTTTGCAGGGGGTCCCAGAGTCAAGCTGAAGGAACCAGTCCTCGGGGTAAGTGCCAAGTACAAGTGTATGTGGTTTTGCATATCTGGAATATTGGGAAAGTCACTATTGTGTATTGTGTGGGCCACTAGTAGGAAACAAGGGGGTGTCACAGTGTCCCAGAGGGCTGTGGCCTGGTTAGTATAACTCAAACCAACCCAGACATTTGGGTGGAGGCACCTGTCACTGAACCTAGATCCCTTAACCTGTTAATAGCCAAGCAGGCAGGGGTAGTAGCCCAAGGGCTAGTGCCACCTAGGGGTTACATTTATTTATTTAAAGTGGTGACCAGGAGAGGCACACTGATTCAAGGCTCATTTCCCAGGGAAAGTGGAGTAAGGGTAGCAAAATACAACAGCAATAGTCAAGTAGGATACAGTAGTGGAGGTAGAGACAAATGTGGAATAGGGTCAATTACTAGGATAAATTACACTTAATACAATTAATACAAAAAGACATAGTAGTTGTACAAAATATATATAAAAAATATATGACAGAAAACATGTAATTTATTTACCCAGGATCTCCTGACTGAGATGCATCAGTTTTCTGTTAGTGATCGTGCTTCTGCCTAGTCCAGTGGTTGACCGGACTGAAGGATAGAGAGGAGACATGACTTGATCAGGGATATATAAGTGATTCAGTGGTTGTGGTGGGACTTGAATGTGGGAACTTCAGTATGAATGCTCAGTGCTCTAATCACCAGATCACACCATCTAACTAAAGCCCTCCATATGGCCTTCCTTATAAAGTATATGCACATTAATAATTTCTGACTCAACTATTACATTCTGAATACTTTTATATTGGTCTCCTCACAAGCTGAATGTTAAAAACAAATGCATTTCCATCTCAATCATTCCTAATTATTAGACGTTTACCCGGTGCATGATGGTTCTTGTATGTAGTTGCTTTCCGTGTGTTAAACATGCATTTTGCAGGTAGTTTAGGGATTTGATATCATTTAATGCACCATCCTCCATCAGCCTTTGTCATTTCTTTTTAAGTAGAGCAAAGTTTGCATGAGCTTGCCAGGACAGGGTTGGGGGGTGCTGCTCACTGGTGTCAGTGCTAGCTAGTTGATCTTTTACATTGTGGGCAATCTACTTACTAATCTCCCTACTGGCCTAAGCTGCACGATATGTTCTTACGATGTTTGGTAGTTTGATCTAGACTAGAGATGTTATGAAGTGTTAATTTACCTGCAAAGTCAAGGTAGACTGCAGAAATCCACCTTCCTGGAGAAATTTGTGAATTTCTGTCCCTAGGTTGACAAACTCTCGTAAAAGCCAATATGGACGCAAAATAATTGTATTGTGAGCAGTGAAAAATGTGTAAACTAGCTATTTTTACACTAACCACTTAGCCACCTAACTGCACTTTCTAATTGTTGTGATATACACACACTGACTAATACATATACACATACATATGCATATATATTCCAGTGCAACATAGCAGTGCACTGTCTACACATATTTTTACAGATTAAAAAAAACATTGAGGGACCATTTTCTTCTTTTCAGGCTCTGAGGGACATTGGAGGGTGGGGAGCTTGCCATTAGACACCTTATTTAAATCAGCAATGACATGCATAATGCTGAAAGTCATCTAGATAGTGGGGATATATAGAATATCAATTTTTGCACCAACTACTGAGCCATCTAACTGCACTTTCTAATTGTTGTGATACACACACACACTGACTAATACATATACACATATATAGATATATATTCCAGTGTAACATAGCAGTGCACAACCTACACATATTTTTACAGATTAACAAAACTACATCAAGGGACTGTTTTCTTCTTTTCAGGCTCCGGGGAGCATTGGAGGGTTGGGAGTTGCCAGTAGATATGTCATTTAAATCAGCAATGATATGCCTAAGCTGAAACAAATCTAGATAGAGGGTGAATGTACACTAGCAATTTTTGCACTAACCACTGAGCCACCTAACTGCACTTTCTAATTGTTGTGATAAACAGACACTGACTAATACATATACATGCATATATATTCCAGTATACTATTGTGGTGCACTGGCTACACACACAGAGCATTGCCACATATACAACACACATGCACTGCCTTACATGGCATTTATTTACTTATACCTCTAACCCTTTTGCTCTATTTAGGATATGCATTGTGTTTTGCACTAACTCATTGTACTAAGCTATGGCATATCTGGGTAACTAAGGTAGTGGACCAGGGAGGTGAGGTGGATGTGGCCTATCTGGAATTCAGAAAGGCCTTCAACACCATTCCCAATAGAAGGCTGATTAACAAACTGCACAGCCTAGGAGTTGATCCTAAAATAGTTCTGTGGGCAGAGAACTGGCTGAATGGCAGGAATCAGGGAATTGTGGTAAAAAGGGAGTACTCTGAAGACAGAAAAGTGATGAGCAAGGTGCCGCTGGGGCTGGTGTCGGGGTTGGTTCTCTTCAATGTCTTTATTGGGCACGTTGCAGAGGGACCGGAGGGGAAGGTATACCTCTTTTCAGACCATACAAAGGTATGCAATAGGGTGGACACACCAGAGGGTGTTGAAAGAATGAAGGAAGACCTTAAAAAACTGGAGAAATTGTCTGAAGAATGGCAGCTGGGATTCAATGCAAAGAAGTGCAGGATCATGCACATAGGGGACAAGAACTCAGGGGCAAAGTACAAACTAGGTGGAGAGATACTGACAGTCATAAAGCAGGAAAGGAACCTGTGAGTTATCATCCTGGAGGACCTAAGAGAAACTAGGCAGTGTGATAAGGTGGCTGGAAAGTCTAGCCAGATGCTTGGATGCATAAGTAGGGGTATTACGAGTAGAAAGAGGGAGGTCATCTTGCCACTGTATAAGACATTCGCCTGACCGCACCTGGAATTCTGCATCCAGTTCTGGAGGCCCCATCTGAGAAAGAATACAGAGGTGGAGGCAGTGTGGTGGAGGGCATGTAAAATGTTGCTTGGCCTGCAGGATAAGACCTATGACAAAAGACTAATGGAGTTAAATATGTATTTCCTGGAGGAAGGGGGATGATTGAGACATACATTACAAATACATCACCGGTATAAACTGAGTACAGGAAGGAAGCATCTTCCAAAATAAGAGATGCTTCAAATCATCCTTATCTTCCATCAACTCATATGTATCTATTTATGTATCTATGATAACCAGCAGGACTAGAACAAAGTGCCATATACACACATTAACACACATGCACTGCTTCACATTTTGAACTGTGCACTGCTAACATATAGCATTACAGCCATTTGCAAGATGACTAGGAAAAGGTTAATGTACCAGGAAAGGGTTAACAGGGTGTCACATGCAGACACATGCAGAGACACACACACACACACACACACACACACACACACTGTTACAGATCTCCTAAACTAATAACAACACTTGTTTACTCCCGGGCTCAGGAAAACACAGCTGTTAGGATTGTGTTTTATCTGGACATCCTTAGAACTGAAATGCAACACGGGAGGGAGAGAGAGAGAGACAGAGACAGAGAGAGAGGGAGAGGACTTTGCTTTTCTTTTTCTTTTCCAAGTAGTGCAGTTACACTGAGCGCATCCACTGACTGTAATTCGAGCTGGCATGAGTATGCTCCATGTAAAAGAGATGTGTGAATGAATCAAACAGTTTCGGTTTCTCTCTCAAAAATAGTGTGGAGAAGGAACACACCAAAGCCAAACTGCTCTAGAGGAGTAATTGTAATCCAACTCCAATTTTGTGAAGTCCATTCTCAATCTGATGAGCCCCATTTTTCTACTGTGATAGCAAAACATCTGTAGGGCTCTGCCCACTGCAGTCCTAAAAATGTGCTTTTTTTGTAACTTCACTTTTAGTGTTGCCAAAGGCAAAAGTTTTGTGAAAATGGGGCTTTTGATAAATAACTTCTAAAGGTCACATGGAAAAACTTTTGCAGGTCCCACAGTACATCTATATAAATTGACTATGTCTTAGTTGCTTCCTGTTTTTTATGTTTGCCATGTACATTAGTCTTCTGGTATGGGGGAAGCCAGCAACTGTACAGAGAGGAGACTGATCAAGTCAGCGGCTTCAGAAGACAAGAAGCAAGCGTAAGTGAATGTTGCTATAGCAACAGTCGCTCAGGCCTGCGTCTTCTCTTCTGAAGCCTCTGACTCGCTCACTCTCCTATCTCTGCAGTCGGTGACTTCTTTTACAGATATCTAACTAATCTTAGGTTAAAAAAAAGGAGTTTACATACTTTTTTAACAAAAAATTACTTATTTTAAAACTCTGGCAGCATGCCCTTTACTACCATTAACACTGCACGGTCACACTACACTACACTACATAGAAACATAGAAACATAGACTTTGACAGCAGATAAGGACTGCTTGGCCCACCCAGTCTGCCCATTTCCCTATCTCTCAGATAAGCTGCAGATCCTAGTTTTACCACAGCCTACAACAACAAAAACGGAACTCACTCGCTCTCCTCTGTCTACAGTCCGTGGCTTCCTTTGCAGATATCTAAGTAATCTTGAGTTAAAAAAGGTAGTTTGCATACTTTTTTAACACAATATGCCTTATTTTAAACCTCTGGCAGCACATTCTTTACCACCATTAACACCGCTAAATCATGCAAAACGTCTATTACCCTAGGGCTTTTATACCAGTGGCGAACATCCAGCATTGTTAAATGCTTGTTTTTAGGGGCGGAGTGTTGGTGTAGGGTGTTGGTGAATAGCTACAGTAGCCTATAAATTAAGGAGAGACCCAGACAGAAAGAGACAGACAGACAGAGAGCCAAAGACCTGTGTAACTTCCACAAAGTCCTTCACAGGAAAAAGATGCCGAAACTGTCCAGCCCTCAGTGCTCACAGCTGAGCATCTGTTATCACAATATGAATACACTGCCGATGAAGGTAGGATACTCTCAGTAGGAGGATTTGATATTACACTTTACTCTCAGACTGTGTCCTCCTGTTAAAATGCACCCCCTAAGAAATAAACTACAATGGTCAGTGGTATGGACCTCTCTTTCCACAAGGTACAGTACAGCTTAAGATTGCAACAAGCATTGCCAGTCATTGTATTTCCTAGTCATTACCTACATAACTCTGATCAGAAATGGACAAAGACCCATTGATTCCCTGACTACCAGAAGCTTTTATAGCACTTACATGAACTAGCTACTCCCACTGGTTACCTTGGTGGAGACAGGAGGTTCAGTTTTGAAAAGTAAAACTCTGATGCAAGGTGCCTGTGGCAAACAGGTATGACACAAGCGGCACCTTGCGTCACAGTTTGTGGCTATCCTGATTTTGGAACACCAGACACGGCAAAATCGGGATGCTGTGTGGCAAGGAAGAAGTAGAAGAAGAATCAGCATTTATATAGCACTTTTCATTCACAGTGTATCCCGAAGTGTATTACAAGCAATGCTAGAGTGGTAGTGAAGTGACTGACTGTGTAGTGGCGGCCATACACACCCATAACCTGGACAATTGCATGAACCGGTATATGGGAAGGAGAATGTTGGCCAGTACACCAGGAATGTCCCCTACCCTTTGCAAAGATTGCCCTGGGATCTTTTACTTTCACCTGGACACCCTCCAGAACAGCACCAGGATGGGTAGAAAGGACCTTGGTTTAATGTCTCATCCAAAGGAAGGGATGGCACAACCCAGCAGTACAGTACCCCACTAATACGGCCCTCAGATGCCAGCATTTAGGTATGAGTCCAATCCCGGTCTGGGACGAGAACCCATGAGCTTCTGGACCAGAGATGGATGTGCTACCAACTGAGCCACACTCCCACCCTTATGGCAAAAGTGCCCATGTGCCAGGTTTCAAGGATGGTTATGCCATGGAGAGGCTGCACCATCCCTTTATTTTGGAATTCTAGAAGCTCCTCCATGGTCACAATGGAGGGCTCAGGTTAGACCTGCCAGAAGGTGGTCTAAGGGCCCTGCATCACTGCTGGGCAGGGTAGAGATTGGGGGGCTGCAAGTTGGGTACCAGTGCCAGAAGGAGCACAAGGGATGGTATAGAGAGAGACAGGGGAGCAGCGTCAATGTGAAGGTGCTGAGGTGGTACCCTGCTTGGGTGCCCTGTGCAAGTGTAGGCAGCCAATCACAGCAGGTACTGGGGTGACTTGGATCCAGTCTCAGGTGCACACAGACCTGGCATCTGCCCCATAGGTGCGAATGACCCCAACACCTTAGGTGGGCAGTAGTATGCTTTCACGTGGGGATCTGAGTACCAGTGCACTGTTGTGGTGCCCTGGGAATGTTCACACCCACCACCTACATCCAGCAACCACTGCTGCCCACCTATGGTGTTGGGATCATTGTCACCATGTGCCAAGGCAGCATGCACCTGAGGCAGGGTCCCGGTCCCTTCCTACCAAACCCCCATACCAGGGCTGATCAGCTACCTACACTTGCACAGAGCACCTCCAGAGGGTGCCACCTGAGTACCCTCACATTGCCGCTGTACCCCCATCACTCCCTATACCACCCCATGCTCCTTCTGGCCCAGGTCCCTGTCTTGTAGCCATATTCGCCCCCCCCCCATCTTCATGGCCCCTCAAGTGTTGTGTCAGGTGGAAGGAGTTGACAAATCCTTCAGTCAAACCCCTCAGGTGCACCACTTCTTTGGCACTACTCTGTGGCTGTGGCAAATCTAGGGTCTTGGGTGCAGGGACCCTCATTTTTATGGCTGTGGGTGGAGCCTACGGCCATCTTGCTATCTGTCACTGAAAAATGGAGTATCGTGGAACACGTTTTGGTCTTTTCAATATATCCTTCCATGCCAACTGAAATAAAATACTCCCTTCTTTCTGTTAAGAATGTTGGAGACATAACTCCAAGCTGCTTATCAGATGCCATTGGGAAACTGAAACAGCTTGTTAAATATTTGTTAAATATTGGTTGCCTATTAAACTGGAGATTTGTTTACCCCCTTCGGCATGCAACAACCTGCACATTTAAATACTTAGCATTTAAACAGCTTCTTACTACTATTTTCACTTGGGAATGTATTGTCTTTCAAGAAAGATTCATACCGCATAAATGTCATCCCTTTCCCAGCAAATCTATAATTTACACTGTGTTTTTAACCCCTAAAGACACTATCTGATGAGAACAGTTTCAGACATATGCCAGGTCTGCAGATAACTACCCAGACTAAATATGTAGCAATCAGCAGACATTTTCTGCTATACTTTTAGGAAAAAAAATATATTGAGTTATAGAGCACACACACACACACACTCACACACACACTCTCTGTATACACCATCCTCATGGCCACATTTAAAATAAATACTTCATTCTAATATGTTATAAAACAAGAAACTGTTTATGTCAGTGAACACAGTGAAGTTCAGTTTAAAGTAGATTTCCGTTAAATATTTCTTATCCTATATTTTGTTTCCTGGATACACACACAGACGCACGTGCACACACACACACACACACACACATACACTCTCTGTACACACCATCTTCATGGCCACAACATTCAAAATAAATATTGCCTTCTAATATGTTAGAAAACAATGATCTGTTTGTTTATGTCAGTGAACACAGTGAAGTTCAGTTTAGAGTAGATTTCCTTTAAATATTTCCTATCCTATAGTTTGTATTCTGGATAGCGCAGGGTAGATGCTACAGCTCATTGTCATTGAGATCTTCATTCACACATTTTTGCACTGTATTTACTTAGGCTGTCCCAGATTACATGCAATATCTTATTTTCAGTGGGGTCATGATTTTACCATTTTGATGATGTATTTCTTCAGGGTAGCCTAGTCCAAGTCCCCCATATTCAAAGGAGATGCGCAGCACATCCTGGCAGAAAAGGGAGCTTGCCGTGCAACTCCAACAATGTGCCACTGCATGATATTCAAATGTGCAGGATGCGCTGGCCACCAGTGAGTGGGCCAGGGTGCACACAAATACTATGCTGTGCAAGTTGAGGGTGCATTCCCATGCATATGCCACACTGTGGCATACTCATTGGGAATGCACCCTTTGCATTCCAGAGCAATGTAGCCCACAGTTAGGCCATGAATAGCTGGCCTAAACAGGCCAACCACCCACAAGCGGACTGCAGAAGTGCACCCAGGTGCACAGCAATCTGGCAGCCCTGGTGGGCTAGAGGTACCCCCTCCCATCCCCAATCAATCCAACTACATCCGTGAAGAGCTCCAAAGTGTAGGACTCTCCCTGGATCCAATTGCACTGGGGGAAACCACGGCCCATGTCCATAGCATAGAGAACCACCACCCACCGACTTGGTATGTAGACACCCCTACTCCCCCATACCCGACCTGCTGTGGAGACTGGCACTGCACTCCACACCCTGCCACAGCCAGCTGCCAAGTCCATGGGACCCAGGCTGGGGACCTGCACTCCGGAATGACCCAAGTGGCTGTACCATGCATTAGAGCACTACACAAGCTGCGGACCCACCAGTGTATGCAGCTGTGTGTATGCCCCTGGAAAACTGTATGAGTTAATTGACATACCTCCAATGCATGCCTTGTCAATGCTGTATCTTTCTTCTGTCATACACCACTGTAGGACCACACTCTCCCCCATTCCCCTCTGTAACATGCCATCCTCCGGACTGTTGAGGTATCCTGGGTGCCATGGGGTGTGGTATCCTGCAATGCCATTTGCAGTGAACACTCCAGGCTATGGATAGTGTGTCTGCAGTTCCCCAATTGTACAAACGAATCAGAGGTCGGCTGTAACATGCCTGCTCTGGGACCTGTGTAAGTGGGTACAGCATTGGCAGTCACACACACTGAGCAGTGAAACGGCACTGGGATGAACAATCCGTATGTGAGTGCCTGAGGTGTATGGTCACTGGGCATTATCACCCATAAACAGCACGCGCCTATGTATGACACATTCCAGCATCCTATTGCCAGTGCTCTGCCACCCAAAAATAAGATGCCATTTCTTCTGTGAACTATCCAGGCTAAATATATAGCAAACAGCAGGCATAATCTAGGAAAACACATTGTAAAAATGTATAAAATCAAGATCACATTGAAACTGCCTCTCAGCAGGTCTGCATTGTGCAAATTCATTAGAAATAATGGGTAAAAGCATCTCAAGAGCTCTCCACAACCATATCACCTCTGACCAGAGTTTGTTATAATAGGCAGCACAGGGTCCTTGATGCACCCCAAGATTGATACAGCACAAGATTGCCAAAACTTGCAGCCATCTAAGGGCTCTTTGAAAATTGAGCCCAGGGTTGATCAGAAAAACATCAAAAACATCATGAATACAGAACTCAGGGAAGGGTGTGAACAGTTTAAACTGAATCCAGACAGACCACAAAGGAGTCATAGAAATACCGACTCCCCAAGCACTTACCATAGTATTTAACACTGTAGGGATCAGAGTAGAGGATTAAATAGGGTAAACTAACAGACTCATAACAGTGGAGTAGCCAGGCTGTAGCCTGAAGGCCTAGGCCCTCATTTGGATTCAAAACTTTAGACCAAGTATGCTTTAACTCAGTTCATGAATGCTAACCTATCATACACAGCATATTACAATGCTAGGAACTTGAGTTTTTGAAATTCAGGCTACTCTTCTGCCAAAAGCAGATATATGTGATGAATGGGATGCCACAAGAAGCCTGATGCCAATTCCCAGATTGCAGTTTATATTCAAATTTTATTTTCTGAACCAAGATCCTCCAAGATGTTAATGCAAATTAAATTACAGACTTCTCACCCACGCTTGTCTTTTACTCACTGCGTATTGACTGTGCAGGGCAGGACACACAGCTATAGGAAAGGAGTGTAAAAATTGTATTTGCACAAACATCTTGGAGGGTCTTGGTCTGCAAAAAAAAAAGCATTTTTGTATGTTCTGCAGTACACTATTATTTTTGCCTTAGTATTTTTATTTTATTTAAATTTAGGTTTGTTCTTCTACTTTTTTGTTTGTGTTTTACTATAGTTTTTGTTATTTATTTTGTTGTGTTTATGTTTTGCACTTCATGGACAGCACAGCTGACACTGCTACCAGGTTGACTTTCAGTGACAAATTTCTAAAGTCACTTGAATGCAAATGCTTCAAGTAATCAAGAATCATAGGCAAATCAGCTTTAAGGAGGATATATCCTTTCCTGAACACCATAATGAGAATTTTTTTCCATTTTACGGAATAGAGTTTGCTTGAGGATGGTTTTCCTGAACCTTTCAGAATATGGAAAATTTTGCCTGAAAGATTCATGCCTGAGTGTCCTAGGTCCTCAAGAGCCATGCTTTCAGTCTCAGTGTTCTGAAGTTTAGGAATTTCACTCTGCCCTTTCACAGAGTCAGAAGGTTCAGTCTCATGGGCAATGAGATGGGGTTCTTGCATTACAGGGACAGCAAGAGAGAGTACTATGGCTGTCTTGCCCAATCTGAGCCTACTAGAATAATTGTGGATGATTCCCCCCTCGGTTTCCACAGGACTCTGTGTATCAGAAGGAATGGTGGAAAGGCAGAAAGGAGCTTTCCCTCCCAAATGAGCTCCAATTGTGCTCCAAGATGCAGATCTGCAAATTTCTCCAGTTGGCACAGAGTGTATTTCTGCAGAGAAGCGGCAACTGCTCTGGAGTACTGGGCATTTACCTTGCCCTTTAGTTTCACCTGTGCTATGGCATAGCAGTGGTGAAGGCAGTTTACAATCCAGGCTGAAATGCATTTGATTGTGTCAGGCTCTCCCCTTCAATTAGGGAAAAAAAGAAGCAAAGAGCTGTTTTCACTGTCCGCAGTCCTGTCCAGGTAAAGATTAAGGACCCACTTTACATCCCATGAGTGGAGATTCCTCTCTCCCTAGTTCTGGAAGTTGGCAAAGTAAGTACTATAGGAAGGATGATAGACTGATTACGATAGAATTCCAATACAACTTTTAGTAGAAATGCGTGGTATGTACGGAGCACTACTTTGCCTTAATGGAAAACAGTATGCAGAGGATCTGTGATCAAAACATTGATTTCAGATATTCTGCATGCAAAACTGACAGCTACCAGAAATGCTGCTTTTCAAGTTAGAAATTTCATGTCACAAGTTGCAGTAGGCTTCAAGGGCTTATACAATAGGAACCATAGCTGCCTCCCGCTACCAGCCAGGCGTGAACTTATCTAGATTATCTTACCTATTTTTGACTACTGTGATATAGCCTACAGTGCTGCTTCCAAGTCTTCCCTAGGCAGATTGGACACCCTTTTTAACTCTTTCTGTCGGTTTGCTCTGGATTCCCCTTCTCTCACCCATCACTGTAATCTCTACCACTCCCTGGCTTTTTCCTCATTAGAAAACTGACGTCACCTCCATTGCGCTAAATTTGTGTCTAAATTTTGGTTTGGTACACTCCCCCCCCCCCCATCTTACCACCTCACTATCCACCATTCTGTTTCTAGCACATTCGCTCAGATCTTATGACTCATGTTTTTTGGTAATCCCTCATTGGGCTATTGCTGTTAGCCAATTGGCCTTCTCATATCGCTTCCCTAAATTATGGACTGCACTTCCTCCCCAGAGTTCCCACTCATCCTCATCAAACTCTGTCTCTTCTGCCCTACTTAATTTCCTTTCAGTAAACTGTACCTGTGGCAAAAAAACTCACTTCTGCATCACCTCTCCTCCTCCTCCCCTTTTCAACTTTATGCCCATATAAACTCCAACTTTCTTAACGCTGTCTATCCACCCCCACTGAATCCCTCTGTTCCTTGTTCCTCTTGCTACACCTCTCCCCCAACACTACACCCCCCCCCAGTATTACCACCCTCCTCCTCAGTGCTCCCTCCCTCCCACTCTCCTTTTACCTTCTCTTCCCCTGTTTTCTTAATAGCTGAGCATTGTGTTTTTACCTCTTTGGTTAAGTTCTGTGTTAGCAGTATTACTTATCAACTTTTACACTAGAATTCTTAGTTTATTATTGTTCTTTTGATGCACTTATTATCTACATAACTTCTGTAACCCAGAACTGTTACACTATTACCCTCTGTTCCTTATTCCTTTTCCTTCATTTCTCCCCCCAACACTACCCCCCCCCAATATTACTCCCCTTCTCATCAGTGCTCCTCCCACCCACCCCTCTCCTATTACCTTCTCTTCCCCAGTTCTCCTAATAGCTGAGCATTGTGTTTTACCTCTTGGTTAAGTTCTGTGTTAGCAGTATTACTTATCAACTTTACATTAGAATTCTTAGTTTATTATTGTTCTTTTGATGCACTTATTATCTACATAACTTCTGTAACCCAGAACTGTTACACTATTACCCTCTGTTCCTTATTCCTTTTCCTTCATTTCTCCCAACACTACCCCCCAATATTACTCCCTTCTCATCAGTGCTCCTCCCACCCACCCCTCTCCTATTATTACCTTCTTCCCCAGTTCTCCTAATAGCTGAGCATTGTGTTTTTACCTCTTCAGTTAAGCTCTATGCTAGTAGTATTACTTATCAACTTTTATATTAGAATTCTTAGTTTACTGTTGTTCTTATGATACATGTATTATGTACATAACTTATGTAACCCAGAGCTGTTACACTGTTCTTGCTTTTATTTGCACTTTGCACGTTGTTTATCTGTATATGTCTTCCCTGTTACCCTCTCCCCAGGATGCACCGGGAGAGAGCAACTTGTTGCTCAGGGTGCCTTTCCTGGTGAAACATTTCAATAGATAAATAAATAAATAATATCTACTTTGAACAAAAGAGACCAGGATTTAATGATCCTAAATGTAAATGTAAAAAAAGAGTAGAAGATGACCTTTAGCATATATTGCACCATTGTTCATTATATGAAACATCACGGAAAAAGTGTTTAGGACCTGTATTGGCTACACTTGGTCTCCCCTCCGATGAGCTAGATCTTTCCTTGATGACAGCAACAAGGAAGGAATTAATACAAGTGTTATCTAGATTTTTACTGTCTACCAGATTGTAGTTCTGGATCCATAATTAATAGATATACATCTTTTTGTGATAGTGTGTTTAACGGATATTCTTATTGAATGAACAAATACAGGAAAATAAAATTTTGTGAACATGTAGATGTGCAATAGTTTTATCTTTATTCTGTATTTATATCATATTGTGTCTTTATATTCCAAGATTGTAAAGACTAATATTGAACAATAAACTTTTACCTACTTACCCCTCTCTCACCCCAATCTATGCTAAGCATTTCCTTTTGTCCAGTGGCACTACCTCTTTCACCCTTTCCCATGCCAGGTTCATACTGTTGTCCAGTGGCAACCCATCCCTCTCCCCATCTCAAGTGAATTAATCTCTGGCATCCATTGGCACATGTATCCCATACCAGGTGCCCAGGTTTGTCTAGTGGCAAATAAACCAGTGTCTTAAAAAACAAAGATTGAAACAGATGCAAAGCAGTTGATAAGGTAGCACAAGAACAAACCAGAGCAGGGCTAGAAACCCTTGAAGCTGCTGATCTGACAGCAAGTAAAACAAAACTTCTGAACAGATCACCCCAGAGGCTGCCGATCGGGTGTCAAGCAAAGCACCCTTCCTCTACCACCCGCAGGTATCCTGGGAACTTGTTGGATAGTTTGAGCAAAACAAACACAACTTAGCAGATCCTGCCTCTAGAGCCATGGCCGGTTAATTAAAGACCCCATCCATGCAAGACCAACTATGGTAGAGCAAAACAAACTCAGACCCCTTAATGTGCAGGGCCAGCAGTGAACCTGCAAATCACCAAATCAGACAGCAAGTCAACAAGCCGGTGTAACCCAGCTCTTCTTCATGCAGTAAGTGAACAATACCACTAGGGAAAGCCCAAGAGATCCCAGGAGCTGATGATTTGCCATGCAAACAATGTCTCAGCTCTCCCAATGCTGACAATCGGGTAACAAGTTCAATACTCATGCACCTTTATTCAGGAATCACAGTCACTGATTGTGTTAGCGACAATAGAGGGGCATTAGAATGTATATGAAGGAAAAATGGTACATTTTAACATGGACAAAGACTGAGGCTCGAGGCCGGTACTATTATTCTTGAGGACTGACCTTCCAATGCCTACCAGTATCACTGTATTGAGGATAAAAATTCAGACAGAGAACCTGAACATTTTCAAAAGTGCTTCATCACAGGGCATCCCCATCACCAGCTGGTATTCATTACAACATATTTGAATTTTTGATGGTGACATTTCAGTCCCAGAGTACTATCATATCCTGGCATGCCCTGCTCTCTGCGCATATGGAGACACAGTCATGGACTATCTTGGCCATCTGATTGGATGCCTGTTGACCTGATCACTTTCCCCACCCCTTCCTCTCCGTGTAGCTCTGCAGTAGCAGAATGCCAAAAGTGGGGACTGAGGATACCGCAGGGTGCGGATAGGTAATGGGGGGGTAGTGCCACAGCTGGGATATCCTTGCCTCAGGTGTATTGTGGTCATCTTTGTGCATCAGCCCAATAAGACGCTGCCAGTGGTATAGACAGCAAAACTGCAGAGCAGAAACCTTCAAAAAGTACCGAAACCAGGGGGTGGGGTGATTAAAGAGATTAGACGAGGCAAATGTTAAACCACAGGAAGACAGATTAACAGCTGAAAGTTACAAAAAATGTTTTGTCAGTTTCAGCTGTCAGATGGCTGGTTTGTCTGTACTAAATATGCACAGGTAAGGAGAGCAGCCATACAAACAAAATTAGACTCAAAAGCAATGTTAGACTCTGAGAGGAGGTACATGCAGGCTTTCTCCGAATGTTGAGTGTCTGACCTAGCCTTTCCAGTTCTTTTTTTGAGGGTCAGTAAACACAAAGCCAGACAACAAGATTGTTTTTAAGCCAGAAGTTCAGTGGCATATAAATTAAGGGGAGAGAGAGAGAGGCACACACACACACACACACATACACACACACACTAGGGATATAGTTACACAGCTTCCAGGTGCAGACAGGGTTGGTCCACAGATGAAGAGACCTGGATGTTTTTTGTTCTCTTTAGATAGTGACCAGAGAGATATATAACCTTAGTGGAACAATGGCTGTTAAAGTTTGTTACAGGCAGAGAGACTAGCTAACCATTGAAGCAGACAAAAACAACGATGTTTTAGCAGTTTCAGACAGTTGCCTTGTCTGTAATAAATTTGGACAGACAACATCAGCCTTTGAAACAAAATAAGACATGTTTGTAGCTTGCAAGAGGCCCATTCTTAGAATATTGAGGGACCTAGACATTCTAATTCTTTTTTATATTCACTCTGCGCACATGCCCAAGCGAACATCTTTATATGAGAGTGCCTTTTGAGGGATGTGACACTGTCAGTCCAATGCAGACTGGTCTACAAAGGGCATGTCAGTGCCACACCAATCATCAATCAAGCTGATCATGACACAGTTTTGGCTTGCTGGGTGGAAATGGTCAAGTACTTGAAAAGAAAAAGCTGACCCAATTATGGGTAAGCTCTCCCCTTTGATTTACGCTGCCCAGCAAGCTGATCTGTCACGATCAGCCTATTAAGGAATTGCAAACATCCAGGATGAGACCCCCTCTTGCAAACACCTGCTGTAACATTCTTTTACTAATACTGTTCATAGATTTAGTATGCTCTTTTTTTCTGTTTCTTTGATCAGTTACAGAGTTCCAGTTATCAGGATTTTTCATCAGGACCTCAGCAGATAGCAATTTTTTAACAGAGCAAATAAGTCACAGATTTACAGTGATGTTTTGCTATCATTCAAATGAAAGCTTCCATTTGAAAATTGTAGGCATTCTCAGCATTCCCTAAAATGATCGCAAGGAATAAGACCATAGACTGTACAACTTTATGCTTAATAAAACAATGGATGTCACAGACCTTATAAAGATGAGAGACAACAGTGGTCTAGCTTAAAAATGTTTTCTGATTTGATCCTGGAGCTAGTAATGTGTACTCCCAAGAGAATATGGAGCATGGACTCTGCTGCCACATTAGTATACCTTAAGGGGAATATAACAAAAGCTGTCCCCCTTCTCTGACAACATCTACAGCGCATAATTCTGTTTCACTCGCTACACAACCCCAGAACTACTCCGACCTCATGTCCTGTTTTAATGGGAGACTGGATGCTTCTGGCAACAGGATGTATGGTAAATCTTCTCTGCAACACATGGAGACCTGTACCTAAAATGAGGTGTGTTTTGGGGGGGGGAATTCAAATTAAGCAAATGTAATCTGTTTTCCTGCAAACTGTGAGGATACTATGCATTTGTCTACACAGTCATTTTTGGGGAAAAAAAGGACAGGAAAATATGGGCTTGCTGAAGCTAATCCATTTCTATTTTCTTATTTATTTATTTTACTGACTTCATCCTGTTAAAGTCACACAGTAACACAGTACAATACTTCAAGGTCAGAAGGGACGCTAAGTACATTAGGTCTGCCACTTGTTTCATAAACATGAACCAACAAGAATACTGTGCAGATATGTACTAATTGAAAGGGATTCCCTACCCACTTTACTACCCAGCATACCTTGTGATTCACTTGGTGAGCAGAAATTTGTCCAGTAGCACCTTTAAGGCCTGTACTGTCTTCATTTTCCCTATATTCACTGGTTGGCTGTTCCATAGATTTACCACCAGCTGGGAGAAAATGTGGTTCCTAATGGTCCCCCTAAATGAATCACCTCTATTCTTCAGAGCAGGTCCTCAGGTCTAAGTAAAAAGATAAAGTAAAAGATACATTCTGAGTGAAAAGATAGTTGCTGATTTCAGAGGTGCATGGGAACCAACTGTGCATATGCTGTAAAGGCCCACTTTAATCTCTCTTTTACAGCCTTCAGGGCTTTGTGTTTGAAATGATGTATGGTTATATACTCACAGTTTCTGGTTTTTCTTTCATTTGTTTTTTTGTCCCCTTCACACTCTGGTACCAGACCTCCATTGCCACTTACCTAAGGGTCACTTTCTTTCTCTTAGTTGCCTCATGGACTTCATTTGCCCCCCAGGCAGGGTTAGGGGTGAACAATCCAACAAAAGGAAATGTGATTTTGGCCTTTCTCCTGGAAGATGACCCTGGTTGAGGTTGGAGGTCAGATTTCCTAGGGCTGCTGACCCTGGTGCCAGGTCCCCTGCTTTTTTCTTGTTCATCCCCCTGATCCCCAGGTGGCACGAGTCTGTGGTGTCATGGTGCACTTGCATTGACATCTGCAGCCACCTCCTCCAGCACGTGTGCCTTCAGCTACACTACCCCCTGTGGTCACCCTGTCGGCAGTACTGCAGCAGAAGAAGCATCCCTCTTTCCCCATAGGACAAGAGTGTCTTCTGGGATGTTTAATCCTCCTCCTTCCCCTGGCCAGCTCCAATGATTCAAGATCACTCTTGATCCTGGTCACTAGCATTGTGAGTGGTAGTGCTACTGCTGCAATGACTGGCTACTTATATAGTTAGTGTTTAGTCAGTGGGCACACAGCAGACTTATCTTCCCAGACTGACACAATAGACATTTTATGTATTTACTTAAGTCAAGCTTTTTTTTAGCAGTTTTTGGCTCCAGCAGGGCCATCAGCCCCATCCCCCAACCTGCTGGCAACTGCTTCCCCTGGAACATACCTGCATGACTGCAGATTTCCCCCTATGGTGGGGCCAGGAGAGCGTGGTCCAGCCTTCCTACCCCCAGGGCACATTTCAGCTGGCAGTCCTAGGCAGCAATGTGGGTTGGGCAATCGGCATGGTTTCATATGCTGGGACCAGGCTCTTTGCATGTACTAGTTTCCCATGTCTGGTAGCATGCAATAATGTAGGCATGTGAGCATGTGGAAGCATGGATGCACCATGCACCTATGGGCAGATGTCCCCCTCTGAGAGGCACCTACTGCCCTGCCACCATGCCTCCACAATATAGGAATGGCACATCATGTTCCCCCTCCTTGGGACAGTACAGTAGTCCTCTGGAAGCCCCATCTTCTCTCACCACAACCAACTCCTGATGGCCAAAGCCCACTCCTGAACTCGGGTCATCAGTGTGTCAAGAAGTAAGGTGTCCAACGTCTTAGCCCTCCACACACCACCAGGCCGAATGAATGGTATTTGATGAAGGCTTTGGCACACCATAATCCCACACATTTTAACTTACAGTAGATGTTGACCAGATTACATGACTGCATCCAGGAAAACCTGATAGAAGTTCTTACTAGTACGTATCCCTTACACAGTACATAACCTAAAAGTGTAAACCACTAAAACAGATGTATTATAACAAAGAGAAGACAGCAGACATTCATATAAAACAAAGCACACCCATGCCAAAGGGATATAATTGCTTATTATGATGCATTCAATGCCAGCGGTATGCCCACATGCTGTACAGATATATTTCTCCACACTACTCTGTTCAACATTAAGGAGTAAAGTTCCCCACATATGCTGTGTTGCATCTGCATAGATTTTTCATGCAGCTTGCCATTTTTTTTAAATCTAACTCAAGTCTTATTGCAGTGCCCTGGTTTTTGACATACAGTGACAAAGTTACAGTAGCATGAGACAGGCTTCAAACCACAGGATGTCTTTTTTTTATTACTGATTCAGTACCTGCAAAGTTTTTTTTTTCTCCAGGGCTTTAATGAACTACAATAATACTCTATTTTTAAGACTGGTGTGGATCCACAGAGTGTAGCTGCCTGCAAGCATTTTTTATTCCTATTACACCCGTGATATGAAAAATAAGCTAATTTAATGCTACTTTACAGTATTACCTCCAATTTCAACCATTTTAGAAATGACACCGTGCCCTCTTTTTTACTGTTGTTTTATCTTTATTGTCTTTTGCAAATGTATTTTCCCAGCTTGTTTATAATCATGTACCACTCTTATTGTTTGCCTATCTAGATCTAGGTAATTTCTAAACAAGGTCAGTTGGGCCAGTGTACTTACCTGGTGAAAGAAAGAAAGAAAAAGAAAGAAAGAAAGAGAGAGAGGGAGGGAGGGAGTACTTCAAATGATGCAAAACACAGAAAGTAGCATGAAGACAAGTGTACATGTAAAAACATAAAAGCTATAGAATGATGCTTATTGATAGATTTGAAGCTATGGTTAAGACTTGCCAGTATACCATCTTTAGTTATTTTTATGGGTCCTAACATACAGTTCCCCTTTATATTTATTTATTTATTTATTTATTTAAAGTTGGTGACCAGGAGAGGCACACTGACTCAAGGCTCATTTCCCAGGGAAAGTGGAGTAAGGGTGGCAAAATACAACAGCAATAGTCAAGTAGGATGCAATAGTGGAAGTAGAGACAAATGTGAAACAGGATCAATTAGTAGGATATTTGCATAGGGAGAGGCATCAGCAGCAGAAAATAGGAAGTTGTAATCCCTCTGTACAGACAGTTGGTGAGACCCCATCTGGAATACTGCAACCAGTTCTGGAAACCCCATCTCCGCAAGGACATAGACAGGATAGAGGCAGTCCAGAAGAGGGCAATTAAAATGGTGCAGGGTCTGCAAGAGAAGCCGTATGAGAAGAGACTAAAGGAGCTTAATATGTATACCCTTGAGGAAAGAAGGAAGAGAGAGGGGACATGATAGAAACTTTTAAGTAACTCAGTGGAATCAACAAAGTCCAAGTGGGTAGCATCTTTCAGAAAAAGAGACGTGCAAGAACAAGGGGACACAATTTAAAGATGGGGGTCGGCTCAGGGGCAATGTGAGGAAGTATTATTTCACAGAGAGGGTAGTGGATGCATGGAACAGCCTTCCTGAGGAGGTTGTGAGGTCTAAAACTGTGAGACAATTGAAGAATGCATGGGACAGACATAGTGCAATTCTTGTGGGGGGTAGGAAGAAATAGGCTGTTGGTTAACTAGGATCTGTGGCCTATCCCGTAGGTAGGGAAATGGGCAGACTAGATGGGCCAAGCGGTCCTTATCTGCCATCAAAGTCTATGTTTCTATGATAAATTACACTTAATACAAATAATACAAAAAATACATAGTAGTTGTACAAAAATATATCTAAAAATATATGACAGAAAACATGTAATTTATTTACCCAGGACCACCCGATTGAGATGCATCAGTTTTCTGTTAGTGATCCTGCTTCTGCCTAGTCCAGTGGTTGACTGGGTTGAAGGATAGAAAGGAGACATGACTTGATCAGGGACATATAAGTGATTCAGTGGCTGTGGTGGGACTTGAATGTGGAAACTTCAGTATTAAAGCTCAGTGCTCTAATCACTAGATCATACTATCTAATTAAAAGCCCTCCATATGGTTTTCCTCATAAAGTATATGAACGTTAATAATTACATTCAGAATACTTTTATATTGGTCTCCAAACAAGCTGGATTTTAAAACAAATGTATTTCCAACTCACTCATTCCTAATTATTAGACTTTTACTGGTGCATGATGGTTCTTGTGTGTTTTTGCTTTCTATGTGTAAAACATGCATTTTGCAGGTAGTTTAGGGATTTTATATAATTTAATGCCCTTCCCCAATCAAAGCCTTTGTCTTTTATTTCTAAGTAAGACAAAGTTAGTATGTGCTTGCCAGGACAGGGTTGGGAGGTGCCGGTCCCTGGTGTCAGTGCTTGCCAGTTGACCTTTTACACTGTGGGCAAACTATGTTCTAATCTCCCTTCTGGCCTAAGCTGCACTATATGTTCTTACAATGTTTGGTAGTTTTATCGAGACTAGAGATGTTATGAAGTGTTAATGCTCCTAGGTCACTCCTGTAAAAAAGCTTTCAGCTTAGCGTGCTACTCCTGGTTAGACAACTAAAAAAAAAAATTACCTGCAAAGTTAAGGCAGATTGTAGAAATCTACCTTCCTGGAGAATTTTGTGAATTTTTGTCCCTTGGTTAACAAACTCTAGCAAGAGCCAATATGGTTGCAAAATAATTGTATTGTAGGCAGTGAAAATGTGTAAACTTGCAATTTTTGTACTAACCACTTAGCCACATAACTGCGCTTTCTAGTTGTTGTGATATACACACACTGACTAATACATATACACACATATGCATATATATTCCAGTGCAACATAGCAGTGCACTGTCTACACACATTTTTACAGATTCAAAAAAAACACTGAGGGGCATTTTCTTCTTTTGAGACTCCGAGGGACATTGGAGGGTGGGGGGGGTGCTTGCTACTAGACATCTTATTTAAATCAGCAATGACATGCATAATGCTGAAACCCATCTAGATAGTGGGGTATGTAAACTAGCTATTTTTGCACTAACCACTGAGCCACCTAACTGCACTTTCTACTTGTTGTGATACACACACACTGACTAATATGCATACACATATATGCATATATATTCTAGTGTAACATAGCACTGCAGTGTCTACACACATTTTTAAAGATTAAAAAAACATCAAGGGACTGTTTTCTTCTTTTGAGGCTCTGAGGGGCATTGGTGGGTTGGGGGTTGCCACTAGACACCTCACTTAAATCAGCAATGACATGCATAAGCTGAAACAGATCTAGACAGTGGGTGAATGTAGACTAGCAATTTTTGCACTAACCACTGAGCCACATAACTGCACTTTCTAATTGTAGTGAGTCACAGACACTAACTAATACATATACATGCATATATATTCCAGTATAACATTGCAGTGCACTGGATACACACACAGATCATACCCACATGTACAACACACATGCACTGCCTTACACAACATTTATTTACTTATGCCTGTTACCCTTTTACTGTATTTTGGATAACACTGTGTTTTGCACTAACTCATTGTACTTATCTATGGCATAACTGGGTAACTAAGGTAGTGTAACAGGGAGGTGCTGTTGATGTATCCTATCTGGACTTCAGAAAGGCCTTCGACACTTTCCCCAATAGAAGGCTGATTAACAAACTGCACAGCCTAGGGGTGGATCCTAAAACAGTTCTGTGGGTAGAAAACTGGCTGAATGGCAGGAGTCAGAGAGCTGTGGTAAACAGGGAGTACTCGGAAGTCAGAGAAGTGATGAGCAAGGTGCTGTTGGGGTTGGTCTTGGGGCTGGTTCTCTTCAATGCCTTTATTGAGGATGTTGCAGAGGTACTGGAGGGGAAGGTATGCCTCTCTGCAGACCATACAAAGGTATGCAATATGGTGGACACACCAGTGGGTGTTGAAAGAATGAAGGAAGACCTTAAAAAACTGGAGAAATGGTCTGAAGAACTGCAAGATCATGCACATAGGGCACAAGAACTCAGGGGCAAAGTACAAACTAGGTGGGGAGGTACTGACAATCATAAAGCAGGAAAGGGATCTGGGAGTTATCATCTTGGAGGACCTAAAAGAAACTAGGTAGTATGATAAGGTGGCTGGAAAGGCTAGCCAGAAGCTTGGATGCATAGGGAGGGGTATCACGAATAGAAAGAGGGAGGTCGTCTTGCCCCATATAAGACATTTGCATGACTCTACCTGGAGTACTGCTTCCAGTTCTGGAGGCCCTATCTGAGAAAGAACATAGACAGGGTGGAGGCAATGCAGTGGAGGGCAACTAAAATGGTGCAAGGTCTGTGGGATAAGACCGATGAGGAAAGACTAAAGGAGCTAAATATGTATTCCCTGGAGGAAAGGGGGGACATGATTGGGACATACAAATACATCACCGGTATAAAAAGAGTACAGGAAGGAAGCATCTTCCAAATTAAGATATGCTCAAAGTCAAGGGGTCACAAAATGAAATTAGGGGGAGGAAGACTCAGGGGAAATGTGAGAAAATATTTTTTTATGGAGAAGGTGGTGGACCCCTGCATAGCCTACCAGAGGGGGTGGTAGAGGTTAATATGGTCACAGAATTTAAGAAGGAGTGGGACAGACACAAGGGTATTCTGGAGGCAAGGGGGGCTCCAGAGTTCAATTTGGGCATGGGGCCTCATACTAGATAGGGATTAATAGGGCAGACTGGGTGGGTCAAGTCATCCTTATCTGCTGTCAACTTCTATGTATCTGTGTATGTATCTATGATAACCAGCAGGACTAGAACAAAGTGCCATATACACACACTAACATACATGCACTGCTTCATGTTTTGAACTGTGCACTGCTAACATATAGCATTACAGTCATTTGCAAGCTGACTAGGAAAAGGTTACTGTACCAGGAAAGGGTTAACAGGGTGGCACATGCATCTACACACACACACACACACACACACACACACACACTGTTGCAGATCTCCTAAACTAATAACAACACTCGTTTACTCCCAGGCTCAGAAAAACACAGCTGTTAGGAATGTGTTTTATCTGACAACCCTAGAACTGAAATGCCACACAGGAGGGAGAGAGAGAGAGAGAGAGACAGACAGACAGACAGAGAGAGAGAGAGGGAGAGAGAGGGAGCGGACTTTGTTTTTCTTTTTTCTTTTTCAAGTAGTACAGTTACACTGAGTGCATCCACTGACTGCAATTTGAGCTGGCATGAGTATGTTCCATGTAAAAGAGATGTGTGAATGAATCAAACAGTTTTAGTTTCTCTCTCAAAAATAGTGTGGAGCAGGTACACACCCATACCAAACTACTCTAGAGGAGTAATTGTAATCCAACTCCAATTTTGTGAAGTCCGTTCACAATCTGATGAGCCCCGTTTTTCTGCTGTGATAGCAAGACGTCTGCAGGACTTCGCCCACTGCAGCCATAAAAAATTGCTTTTTTTGTAACTTCACTTTGCATGTTCATCCTTAGCTTCACTTTTAGTGTTGCAAAAGGCAAAATCTTTGTGAAAATTGGTCTTTTGGTAAACAACTTGTCTCAAGGTCACATAGAAAAACTTCTGCATGTCACACAGTACACCTCTATAAATTGACTATACCTTACTTACTTCCTGTTTTTTATGTTCACCATGTACATTAGTCTTCCAGCATGGGGAAGCCAGCAACTGTTGAGAGAGGAGACCAATCAAGTCAGTGACTTCAGAAGACAAGACACAAGCTTGAGCAAATGTTGCTATAGTAATGTCACTAAGGCTTGCGTCTTCTCTTTTCTTCTTAAGACACTGAGTCGCTCACTCTCCTATCTGTGCAGTCGGTGGCTTCTTTTATGATTTCTAGCTAATCTTAAGTTTAAAAAAAGGGAGTTTACATGCTTTTTTAACAGAAAATGACTTATTTTAAACCTCTGGCAGCTCGTCCTTTACTATCGTTAACACTGCACGGTCGCACTACACTACATAGAAACATAGACTTTGACAGCAGATAAGGACTGCTTGGCCCACCCAGTCTGCCCATTTTCCAACCTATCAGATAAGCTACAGATCCTAGTTTTACCAACAGCCTACAACAAAAACATAACTCACTCGCTCTCCTCTCTCTACAATCTGCGGCTTCCTTTGCAAATATCCAAGTAATCTTAAGTTAAAAAGGCAGTTTGCATACTTTTTTAACACAATATGCCTTATTTTAAACCTCTGGCAGGACATCCTTTACCACGATTAACACCGCTCAGTCACATAAAGCTTCTAGTACCTTAGGGCTTCTATACCAGTGGTGAACATCCAGCATTGTTAAATGCTTGTTTTTTGGGGGGCGGGGAGTGTTGGTGTAGGGTGTTGGTGAATACCTGCAGTAGCCTATAAATTAAGGAGAGACTCAGACAGAGAGAGAGAGAGAGAGAGGCAGACAGACAGACAGAGAGCCAAAGACCTGTGTAACTTCACCAAAGTCATTCACAGGAAATAGATGCTGAAACTGTCCAGCCCTCAGTGCTCACAGCTGTGTATCTGTTATCACAATATGCATGCACTGCTGATGAAGGTAGGATACTCTTAGTAGGATGATTTGATACTACACTTTATTCTCAGACTGTGTCTTCCTGTTAAAATGCACTCCCCAAGAAATAAACTACAATGGTCAGTGGTATGGACCTCTCTTTCCACATAGTACAGTAAATCTTAAGATTGCAACACATATTGCCAGTCATTGTATTTCCTGTTCATTACCTACAGTAGATAACTCTGAGCAGAAGTGGGACAAAGACCCATTGATTCCCTGACTACTAGACAGCTTTTATGGCACTTACATGCACTAGCTACTCCCACAGGTTACTTTGATGGAGACAGAGGGTTCAGTTTTGAAAAGTAAAACTCTCACACAAGGTGCCTATGTGAAACAGGTATGACACAAGTGGCACCTTGCGTCATAGTTTGCAAGTATCCTGATTTTTGAACACCAGCTGTGACAAAATTGGGATGCTGTGTGGTAAAGAAGAAGAATCAGCATTTATATAGTGCTTTTCATACACTGTGTATCACAAAGTGCTTTACAAGCAATGCTAGACTGGTAGTGAAGCGACTGAATGTGTAGTGGCGGCCATATTGCACATCAACACCCACGCACAGCCTGGACAATTGCATGAACTGGTTTATGAGAAGGTAGATGTTGGACAGGACACCGGGAATGTCCCCTACTCTTTGTGAAGAGTGCCCTGGGATGTTTTACTTTCACCTGGAAACCCACCAGGACAGCACCAGGATGGGTAAAAGGGACCTCAGTTTAATGTCTCATCTGAAGGAAAGGACAGCACACCCCAGCAGTACAGCACCCATCTAATACTGCACTTGGATGCCAGCACTTACATATGAGTCCAATCCCAGTGTGGGATGAGAAACCATGACCTTCTGGTCCAGAGACAGATGAGCTACCAACTGAGCCACACTCCCACCCTTATGGCAAAAGTGCTGGTGTGCCAGGTTTCAAGGATGGTTGTGCCAAGGTGTGGCTGAACCATCCCATTATTTGGTATGCTAGGAGCCCTTCCAAGGTCTCAATTGTGGGGCTCAGGTTAGACCAGCCAGAAGGTGGTCTAAGGGCCCTGCACTACCTCTGGGCAGGACAGTGATTGAGGGTCTTCAAGATGGGTACTGGTGTCAGAAGGAGCATGAGGGGTGGTATAGAGACCGAGGGGGGAATGGCGGCAATGTGAAGGTGCTGAGGCGGAACACTGCGGGAGTGCCCTGTGCAAGTGTAGGCTGCCAAGCGGAGAAGGTACAGGGGTTTGGTAGGAAGGGACCAGAACCCGGTCTCAGGTGCACACAGCCCTGGCATCTGCCTCATAAATGCCAATGACCCCAAAACCTTAGGTGGGCAGTAGCTTGCCTCCATGTGGGGATCTGAGTACCAGTGCACTGTTATGGTGCCCTGGGACAGTTCACATCCACCATCTGCACCCAGCAACCATAGCTGCCCACCTATGGTGTTGGGGTCATTGGCACTTATGGGGCAGGTGCCAGGGCTGCATGCACCTGAGGCAGGGTCCCAGTCTCTTCCTACCAAATCCCCATACCAGGGCTGATCAGCTGCCTACACTTGCACAGGGCACCTCTGCAGGGTGTTACCTGAGTATCCTCACATTGCCACTGTTCCCCAATCACTCCCTATACCACCCCTTGCTCCTTCTGGCCCAGGTCCCTGTCTTGTAGCCATATTCTCCACCAATCTTCATGGCCCCTCGAGTGTTGTGTTGGGAGGGGAGAGTTGACGAATCCTTCAGTCAAACCCCTCAGGTGCACCACTTCTTTGGCACAACCCTGTGGCTGTGGCAAATCTAGGGTCTTGGGTGCAGGGGCCCTCATTTTTATGACTGTGGGTGGAGCCTACAGCCATCTTGCTATTTGCACCTGGGAAATGGAGTATCTTGGAACACATGTTTTGGACTTTTTAATATATCCTTCCATGCCAACTAAAATAAAATACTCCCTTATTTCTGTTAAGAATGTTGGAGACATAACTCCAAGCTGCTTATCAGATGCCATTAGGAAACTGAAACAGCTTGTTAAATATTTGTTAAATATTGGTAGTCTATTAAACTGAAGATTTGTTTACCCCCTTCAGAATACAACAACTTGCATATTTAAATATTAACATTTAAACAGCTTCTTACTACTAGTTTCACTTGGGAGTGTATTGTCTTTCAAGAAAGATTTATTCCTTATAAATGTCATCTCTTTCTCAGCAAATCTATAATTTACACAGTTTTTTAATCTCTAAAGACACTATCTGATGAGAACTGTCTCAGATATATGCCAGGTCTTCAGTGAACTACCCAGACTAAATATGTAGCAATCAGCAGGCATTTTCTACTATACTTTTTTTCGGGGAAAATATATTGAGCTACAGCAAACACACACACACACACACACTGTACACACCATCCTCTTGGCCACAACATTTACAATAAATACTGCAATCTAATATGTTATAAAACAAGACACCGTTTATGTCAGTGAACACAGTGAAGTTCAGTTTAGAGTACATTCCCTTTAAATATTTCTTATCTTATATATTTTGTATCCTGGACACACACACACACACACACACACACACACACACACACACACTGTACATACCATCCTCATGGCCACAACATTCAAAATAAATACTGCATTCTAATATATTATAATACAATAAAGTAACTGTTTATGTCAGATTACATGAAATATACTGTTTTCAGTGGGATCACGATTTTGCAATTATGATAATATACTTCTTCAGGGTAGCCTAGTCCAGGGCCCCCATATTCAAAGGAGATACATGGTGCATCCTGACGGAAAGGGAAGATGTACCACGCAACCCCAACAATGTGCCACAGCGTGATATTCAAGCATGTGGGATGCACTGGCCACAAGGGAATGGGCCAGGGTGCACACAAATAGCATGCCATGCAAGTCGAGGGTGCATTCCCATGCACATGCTGCACTGCTGTCCTAACCCGCCCAGCCACCCACAGGCAGACTGTGGAAGTGGACCCAGGTGAACAACAGCCTGGCAGCCCAGGTGGACTAGAGGTACCCCCTTCCATCCCCGATCGATCTAACTCCATCCCTGAAGAGTTCCTTAGTGTAGGGCCTCCCCTGGACCTAACTGCACCATAGGAAACCACGCTCCATATCCATAGGACAGAGAACCCCCACCCACCAACTCAGTATGTAGACACCCCTGCTCCCCCCATACCTGACTTGTTGCAGAGACTGGCACTGCCCTCCACACCCTGCCATGGCCAGCCACCGACTGCACTGTACCTGGGCCAAGGACCTGAACTCCGTAATGACCCAAGTGGCTGTACCATGCATTGGGGCACTATGCAAGCTGCGGACCCACCAGTGTATGCAGCCATGTGTATAGAAACATAGAATTTGATGGCAGATAAGGACTGCTTGGTCCACCTAGTCTGCCCATTTCCCCTACCTAATGGATAAGCTTCAGATCCTAGTTAACCAACAGCCTACTTCCTCCTACCCCCCCACTGGAATTGCCTTATATCTGCCCCATGCATTCTTGAATTTCCCCACTGCTTTTGACTCTACGACCTCCTCAGGAAGGCCATTCCATGCATCTACTACCCTCTGTGTGAAGAAATACTTCCTCACATTACCTCTGAACCATTCCCCCCATCTTCAAATTGTGCCCCCTTGTTCTTGCACATCTCTTTTTCTGAAAGATGCTACCCTCTTGGACTTTGTTGATTCCCTTGAGGTATTTGAAAGTTTCTATCATGTCCCCCCTCTCCCTCCTTTCCTCGAAACTATACAGCTTAAGCTCCTTTAGTCTTTCTTCATATGTCTTCTGGTGCAGACCCTGCACCATTTTGGTTGCCCTTCTCTGGTCAGCCTCCACCCTGCCTATGTCTTTGTGGAGATTGGTCTTCAGAACTGTACACAGTACTCCAGATGTGGTCTTGCCAACTGTCTGTACAGAGGGCCAACAACTTCCTGTTTTCTACTGGTAATGCCTCTCCCTATGCATCCCAGTATCTCCCCAACCCTCCTTACTACCTTTTCACATTGCTGGCCCACCTTTAGGTCATCTGATTTGACTACCCCTAGGTCCCTTTCCATTGTTGTTGTTGTCAGTATCTCACCCCCCATTGTGTATGCTTCCCATGGGTTTTTGTTTCCCAGGTGCATTACTTTGCACTTCTTTGCATTGAATCTAAGCTGCCATACATTTGACCATTCCTCCAAACTTTCCAAGTCCCTTTTCATCCTTTCTACCCCCACCTTGCATATCAACCCCACCTTATGTATGTCCCTGGAAAACTGTAAGAGTAAACTGACATACCTCCAATGCATGCCTTGTCGATGCTGTATCTTCCTGCTGTTATACACCACTGCAGACCTATACTCTCCCCCTCCCCTGTGTAACATGCCACCCTCCAGACTGCTGAGGTATCCTGGGTGCCATGGGGTGTGGTATACTGCTATGCCATTTGCAGTGTACACTCCAGGCTATGGATAATGTGTCCGCGGTTCCCCGACTGTACAAACAAATAGGAGGTCGGCTGTAAGATACCTGTTCCGGGACCTGTGTGAGTGGGTATACCACTGGCTTTCATCCACACTGAGCAGCACAACAGCACTGGGACATCGGATCTTCATGCAAGCACCTGAGGTGTATGGCCACTGGGCGTTATTGCCCGCACACAGCTCGTGCCTATGTATGACACATTCCAGCATCCTACTGCCAGTGCTCTGCCACCAGAAAATAAGATGTCATTTCTTCTGTGAACTATCCAGGCTAAATATATAGAAGTCAGAAGATATTTTCTAGGAAAATACATTGTAAAAATGTGTAAAAGGAAGACCTGAAACTGCCTCTCAGTAGATCTGCATTGTGTAAATTCATTAGAAATAATGGGTAAAAGCATCCCAAAAGCTCTCCACAGCCATATCGGCTCTGACCAGAGTTTGTTATAATAGACAGCACAGGGTCCTTGACACATCCTGAGATTGCCACAGCCCAAGATCGCCACAATTTGCAGCAATCTAAAGGTTACAGAAATACCAACTTTCCAAGCACTTCCCATAGTACTTACCACTGTAGAGATCAGAGGAGAGGATTAAATAGGGCAAACTAACAGACTCATAACAAGGGAGTAGCCAGACTGTAGCCTGAAGGCCTGGGCCTTCATTTGGATTCATAAGTTTAGACCAAGTATGCTTTAACTCAGCTGTTCATGAATGCTAACCTACCCTACACAGCATGTTTCAATGCTTGGGCCTTGAGTTTTCTACTCTTCTACCTAAAGTAGATATATGTGATGAATGAGATGCCACAAGGAGCCTAACGTCAACTCCCAGATTGCAGTTTATATTCAAATTTTATTTTCTGAAACTAGACCCTCCAAGATATTAATACAAATTAAATTTCAGACTTCTCATCCAGGCTTGTCTTTCACTCACTGCTTGCTGACCGTGCAGAGCGGGACACAGAGCTGTGGGAAAAGAGTGTAAAATGTTATTTACACAAACATATCGGAGGGTCTTGGTCTACAAATATAAATGCATTTTTGTTTGTTTTGCAGTACACTAATATTTTTGCCTTAGTATTTTTATTTTATTTAAATTTAGGTTTGTTGTCTTAGTTTTTTGTTTGTGTTTTACTATAGTTTTTGCTATTTTCTTTGTTTTGTTTTGTTTGTGTTTTGCACTTCATGGACACCACAGCTGTTACTGCTGCCAGGCTGACTTTCAGTGACAAATTTCTAAAGCCACTTGAGTGCAAATGCTTCAAGTAATCAAGAACCATGGGCAAATGAGCTTCAGGGAGGATATACCCATTCCTGAACACCATAATGAGAATATTCTCCATTTTGAGGAATACAGTTTGCCTGTGGATGGTTTTCTTGAACCTTTCAGAATATGGAACACTTTGCCTGAAAGATTCATGCCTGAGTGTCCTAGGTCCTCAAGAGCCATACCTTCAGTATCAGTGTTCTGAAGTTTGGGAATTTCACTCTGCCTTTTGACAGAGTCAGGCGGTTCAGTCTCATGGGCAATGAGATGGGGTTCTTGCATTACAGGGACAGCAAGAGAGTACTATGGCTGTCTTGTCCAATCTGAGCCTACTAGAATAATAGTGGATGATTCCCACCTCAGTTTCCACAGGACTCTGTGTATCAGAAGGAATGACGGAAAGGCAGAAAGAAACTTTTCCTCCCAATTGAGCTTCAGTTATGCTCCAAGATTCAGATCTGCCAATTTCTCCAGTTAGCACAGTGTATTTCTGCAGAGAAGTGGCAACCACTCTGGAGGACTGGGCTTATATCTTGCCCTTTAGTTTCACCTGCACTATAGCATAGCAGTGGCAAAGAAAGCGTACAGTCCAGGCTGAAATGCACGTGATTGTGACAGGCTGTCCCCCTCAATTAGGGTAGAAAAAAAGACAAATAACTGTTTTGACTGTCTGCAGCGTTTAGTCCTGTCCAGGTAAAGATTAAGGACCCACTTTACATCCCACAGATGGAGATTCCTTTCTCCCTTATTCTGAAAGTTGGCAAAGCAAGCACTGTAGGCAGGATGATAGACTGATTAAGACAGAATTCCTATACCATTTTAAGTAGAAACTTGGGGTATGTACAGAGCACTACCTTGCCTTTATGGAAAACAGTATAGATAATCTGTGATCAAAACATAGATTTCAGATATTCTGCATGCAAAGCTGATGGCTACCAGAAATGCTGCTTTTCAAGTTAGAAATTTCATGTCATAAGTTGCAGTATGCTTCAAGGGCTTGTACGATAGCATATCCTGCACAAGATATAAAATCCCAGGGAGCCGTCAGCTTACTTGATGAGGGGCCTAGTGTGCAAGATACCCCTGAAGAACCTCTTTAGCAATGCCAGCTGAGCCAAAGGGAGGGTACCTACAGGTTTGTGATATGCTTAAATTGCAAACAGATGGTTGGTGACTGCAAATACTACAGGCCAGCATCAGAAAGTTCCAACACTTGGCTTTGTACATCTTCCTGGTGGAAGGTTTACATGCAGCCCTGAGTATTTTAGAGACCATTTGAGATACTTTAAACCTGTTCTCCTATAACTCTTCTGGAGACAGACCTGAAGGTGAAGATAGCACAGGCTGGGGTGGACCAGCTGTCCTTGGGTCAGTAAGGTTATTTGAAGTGGCAGAATCCTTGGTCTGCTGACCAACATTTGACTCAGCAGAGGAAACTCTATCTGTCAAGGCCATCTTAGAAACATAGAAAAAAGATGGCAGAAGAAGACCAAGGGTCAATCTAGTCTGCCCATGTGTTCTTTGGACCTTCTGATCCCAGGACCTAACCCCCTTTCTGCCTAATGCCTCCTACTGCTCCTGTTGCTTTTGATGGTGCTTTAGCCTTGTTCCATCCCAGCTTGAATGCTGTCTCGGACTTTGCTTCCACAACCTCAGCTGGCAGTTTATTCCATGGCTCCATGACTCTTTCTCTAAAATAGTGTTTCCTAAGCTCCGTCTTGAAGATCCCCCCCCCAACTTCCACTCTTGCCTTCTAGTGTTTGAGTCAGAGACTCTGTTGAACAGGTCTGAGGATGGCACCTTATTTATTCATCTCAGGAACTTGCATGTTTCAATCATATCTCCCCTCTCCCTCCTTGTCTCCAGTGAAAACATATTTAATGCTTCCAGACCCTCCTCGTATGAGTGACCTTCAAGGCCATGGATCATTTTGGTCACTCTTCTCTGAATAGCCTCCAACCTGTTTACATCCCTTTTCAGATGTGGTCTCCAAAACTGGACACAGTACTCCAGAGTAGGCCTTACCCGGGACCTGTAGACTGGCAGTATTACCTCCTTCATCCTGCTGTCGAATCCCCTTCCTATGCATCCCAGTATTTTGTTGACCTTGCTATAAGCTTTGTTGTATTGGTTTATCTGTTTAAGGCAGCAGTTTATGATGACATCTAGGTTCCATTCTTCCTGTGTAGTACTGAGCTGGACTCTGTTGAGGTGGTACCCTGTCTTTGAGATCACTTTACCTAAATGTATCACCTTACATTTTTTTTGCATTGAACTTCAACTGCCAGATGTTGAACCATCTTTCCAGCCTTTGTAGATCTTTTTGTAGGTCCTTAACTGCCTCGTCACTGTCAACCCTTCCTCCTAGCTTGGTATCATCCATGATTAGGGCAATTTTGTCCTGAATACCTATGCCAATGTCACTGATAAAGATTTAACAGGACTGGATACAAGAATCATCCCCCCAAGTCTCCAGCTCAAACAGCACTCTCTGAATGAGAGGGACTGAAGGGAATGCATACAGAAACATATTGTGCCAAGGCAGTCTGACTGCATCCTGACAGAATATACCAGGTCGATTTCTGGAGCAGAATCAAGGCAGTTTGGCATTGAGTGGGGAATGAAAAAAGGTCCACATCTTGGGTGCTCCTTCATCAAATAGAAATCTTATGACATCTACAGTATGGTGCTAGTGGCACTCCCTACCAGGTCAATATGACGTATGCTTAATAGCATATGAAAAAACCCCATAACTGCAACAGCACAGTACAATGGAGCAAGAGGGTGCAATACTGCGAATGGGTCTGTGTGCAGTACTGCACCCTTTCACTGTCCCAGGCAGAGGATAAGACCTCTGCTGGGATGGAGTTTCACTGAACAGCTGCTGTGGCTCAATGGAGTGAACCACTGGCAGCAAGGAAACAAAACGAAACAATGCACTTGGGAATGGGTTTGATTCTCGGTCCCAGATGTATGTAAATTTCCTTTTTTTTTTGCACTTTATGCAATATTTGTATTAACCCAATTAGTTATAATAGTTGAGGGGGTTGGAGCTTCCTCCCAAAAAAGACTTCTGCTGCATGGCATACATTGCGCTGTTTTGGCAGCGAGATATATGCATGCAGTAGAATGTTTTGCGACATTATGATCCCGTGCCTGGACACTCATGAGGATCTGCTGCTGTTCGACTTAGTTTGTCTGTCAGAATGTTCTGACCCCTGACAGATACTGTAGATTGCTTGGAGCAGTATCCCCTGCTCCAGGCACCAGCTTAATACTCTCATTATTTCCCTGCTGCAGAGAGGCTCAGAGTGTGTTCCCCTTTGTCTGTTGACATAGTACATGACAGACATGTTGTCCCTCTAAAGGAGGGCTGCCTTTTAGCCGATCAAGTCAACTAGGGCTTTTAGACAGTTAAGAACTGTATGCATCTTCAGAATATTTGTGTGGAAATGTGCTTCTGATGAGTCCCAGACACCCTGAGTCTAGAGACCCTGGCAGTGGGCTTCCCATCCCAGTAAGGAGGCGTCCATGGTGAGATTTAGCTTTGACTTCAGACCAGAGAAGGGGAAATCTGGAGGAGTTTTTCCCTTCACTGATCACCACATCAGAGACCTCATGAGGGGGTTTGGCCACCTGAATGAGATAGTTTCAAGGGTGCATTGCCTGGAACCACTGGGTACTGAGTATCCACTGAGTTTTCCTCATCTGCAGCCTTGCTAAAGGCCCTGTGAACACTGAGGAAGCCATGAGGCCCAGCATGCATTGCATAGAGTGTGCTAACACAGTCTTACATTCCATGATGTAGCATGCCATCTGTAAGATTGCCCATAGCATGCTGTTTGTGTGGAAGGCCTGAGCCTGGGTCTTGTCTAGAACAGTTCCTATGAACAGTAGTACATGGGAGGGCTTCAGCTGTGACTTTCCAGGGTTCAGCAGGACTCCCATGGGTGCTAGAAATTTGAAGGCAGTGGCCACTGCCTGCTTCATTTCCTGTCTGGATGGCTTGTTATGAGCCACATTCTGATACCCGAAGACTTGAAGTAGTAACTTTCTGAGGCACGCAGCAAGTATTGTGAAGCACTTCTTAAAGAGACATGATGCCAAGAAAAGACTGAAGGGTAGAATTCTGAACAGATAGTGTTGCATGTTGCCCCTCCATACAGAACTGGAGGTACTTGTGGTGGTTGGGGTGCACCAGTGTGTGCTGATATACATCCTGCATATCCAGTGATGCTATCCTATCCTGATGCTTCAGATAAGGTAGCAAGGATCCCAGAGAAGTCATTTTGAATTTTTCTTGATCCATATATTTGTCCTGTTTTCTGAGATTGACAGTGGAGCGCATGCCCCTTGATTTCTTTGGTATCAGGAAGTAGTGGGAGTAGAACACTGTGTTCTGTTCTGACTCTGGCTCTATTTCCAATGCCGTGTTTCTCAGAAGGCCCACAATCCCCTGTGTCAGAAGCTCTGACATGTGAGCTGAAAAGGGGAGTTGCCTTCTGGGAGGATTGCTGGGGGGAGGTCCAACAACTCCAGGAAGTACCCCTCTCGGGTGATCCTTAAAACCCCTTGATTGTCAAGATGGATTCCAACTGATGTTAAAACTGGGTGACGTGTCCCTCTACTGGGGAGGAGTGGCCTGCCTTGTGCATCTGAAGCAGACCTAGGTCCAGAGCTTCAGATGGTGGCACTGAGCACTTTTGGCACCTGTATCTTTGGCTGCGCTTTCTTTTGGGCTAGGGAGGTTGAGGTCTATTGTTTTGGGCTCCACTGCACTTGCCATGAAAGGAATGCTTATGAAATGAGCCACATTCTCTACTTCTTTGTGAGTTATAGGGAGTCTGCCTGGAGATCTTAAGAACTATCCTCATTTCGCCAGCCCGGTGGTGCTGAGGGTTGAGGAGCTGGACACCACACCTCGCTCCACACCGGCGACCTGCATTCAGGGACGAGCTTGGGTCATTGGGGGTTGGCAGGGGAGGACTAGGATCGAGTGTCTGATGACAGTTGTCCTAGATCTGGGGAAAAGGGGTGAGTGCACGCTGCACTCTGGAGGTCCCTGGGAATGCCTGGAGGAACTGCAGTAGCGCGGGTGCACAGTAGGGGGAGCACGGCAAACGCCTGCATGCAGTGCATGGACGTCATTGCATGTCCATGCTCCCATTGGGGAGAAAAAGGGAAAAATCAGCATGGTACATGGCAGCTTGATGGCCGCTCGCTTCACCAGCCGACGATGCCTGAAATAGGCGTGTGCCGGTAGTGGATCCTCGCCAGACGAGGGGGCTGAAGGGGAGCCCCTCTCGAAAGTCGTAGCTGCATATGCCAGCTGGGCACGTCGGCTTTGGGGTCGGAGGTGAAGGTTGGAGAGGTGGCTGGATGTATGGCAGGACTGTGGCTGCAAGGTGAGAAAAATAGAGTAGTGATAAAAAAATAACTATCCTCATTTCATTAGATTCCTTAAGCGATTCCTCTAAATGCTGTCCCAACAGATAGGTGCCATAGAAGGGTACACTGAAGATCTGTTGTTGGACGTCGGGAGTGAAGCCATCACTTGACAGCCAGGAATGCCACCTGACGAAGAAACCTGCAGCCGCAGCATGAGCTGCTGCATTAAAGGTATCCATACGGGTTTTAAGCTGGTAGCTGTTAGATCTTCTACCCTGTTTAACAGCCAGCAGCATTTCCTGTTTTGCCTCAGTATCTGTCAGAGCCACTGCCACAGTTTTTAGCTTGCACCAGTGGGCATACTCATACTTAAAAAAAGTGGCCCTGGTAAGTAGTTATCCTTGTGCTAAGGGAAACTGAGGCATAGACCCACTTGACCATTGTGACTAACTTACGTGATTCCTTATTAGTGGGTGCAAGGTGACCTCTTTGAACATGATGGCTTTGTCATCATTAGCCAAAATGACAATGGCATCCACTATTGGCTGAGTGAAATATATATGCTTAGACTTAGGCACCACGTATTTTCTGTATCCTATTTGGTGACAGCTGCCACAGCAGAAGGCCTCCAAGCTGCCTCAGAGAGAGTCTTCAGGGCTGGCTGGATGGGAGGAACTAGAGAAACCAGGATATTAGGCACATTCAGGAACTCAAGCTGGAAACACCTAGCCTGGTCTATGGCTGCTTGCTCAAAATCCTCCAGGAACTCCACTTTCACGGTAGCCATGAGCAGCTTGCCTACAATCAATTTAGCCTTATAGGGCTGTAATTTCCTGGGTCCCTATTTTCTCTCACCCATGAAGTGGTGCCACATCCCCCCCTCCTCCAGTCCTCAGGGATTATTTCTTGGCTTCATCGAACAATTGAAGACATCTGCCAGAGGAGTGGCCAGCACCCTTCCCAGTTCCTTCAACACCATAGGGTGCAACATTTCCAGCCCTAGGGATATGTTGATTTTTAATGCTGTGAGACCTTCAAAAACCCTGTCCACAGATGCATGACCCATCATAAGTCTGTGCCCAAGACTCTGAGCTGTAGTCAATCCACAGTCCTGTAGTGATCCTTCTTTTTCCTTAGTGAAAACTGAACAAAAGTACTCATTTGGTACATTAGCTTTCCCTTGATCATCTTCCACCCACTCCGACCCTCAGCCAACCTTTCAACACCCTCCTTTTAATTTCCTTTACTCACTTGCACATTTGAAAAATGCCTTGTCATTGACTTTCACTCCCTCTGCTATTCTGAATTCGGTCTCTGCCCGGCTTTCGATCACCTGGACATCCACTTTTATTACCTCCTTTTCCTTTGCCCTTTCCAACTGGCCTACCTCCCTGAGTCTGGTCTCAGTGATCTTACCTATTTTCCCTAATCAGCCCTCCTAAATTTTTGGTGCTTCCACTCATGGGGAATTCTGAACCACACCGAGTTGTGGGTACTTGCTCCAAGGGTAATCCCTACAACCACATCTTCAGTGAGTTCCTAGTTTGTAAGCACCAGGTCCAAGATAGCCCCTCCCTGATTGATTCCATCAGGTGCAAATAGAAGAAATCATCTTAAAGGATGTCAAAGAGGGACTGGCTACTCACTATCTCACCCCAGTTTACTTCAGTCCACTTTTTGTAAATTCAGATCACCAACCAGTATTACATTCCCTAGTACAATTTGGCACTTTAGCCTTCAATTTGGACCAGTCTCACGTTTGGTCATTTTGGGAATACTTCAACCTTCAGGCAGTTAATTTAAAAATAAAAAGCACTTTCACACTTCCCATGATGCAATGGCTCAGCCCATGACCACCTTTTCACCCACCACAGTCATTTCCTACCTCCTCCTTAGACATTTTTTTTATCTAAAAAAAGTCCTGCTCCCAGCACTGTGTCAGGTGCTGACTGATTTTTTTTTTATATCTGACTGAAGAACCAGGGGAAGATGAAGGAAGTTAGGTTTGACTGGAATGGGTCAGATGTGGTGAAGGGTTGCCACTTACTTCTATTTGTAGCCTGCTAAACTCCAATACCATGGACACAAAGTGTCTTAGGTCAAAGTGTTGATGCTGTACAAAAGACAAAGATTATGAATCAAAGTCAAACTGAAGTTGTCAATTACCACATTCACTCACCCTTAGGGCAGCGCCATTCTCCACAGGTTATGGCCATGGCAAAGGTCCATGCGTATCATAAAGTGCTATGCCTTGTTGCATAGGTGTTGTAATCTGTTATGTTAGCAGGTGCTTTAGTGGGAGCAGCCTCATTTGTGTCCACTAATACCTGGTTGACAGATCTGCATTTTGACTTAGTCACAATACAGTCTTCTCCCCCAGCATGTGAGTCAGACATCTGTGTGCAGCAGTTTTGGGGGGCATCACAATAGGAGAGTCACTTTGCACCATAAATATATGCCACAAACAACTGCGACCGAGATTTGGACCCCAGTAGCGAAATGCCTACCCAACAGATTTATAAGACCATAAGGTGCGCCAACTTAAATTCAAGACATTTACTTGATATTAATCTGTGTTTGATAGCTTTTCAAAGGTCAAGTGTTTGTTCTATCAGGCTGACATTTAACAGGGTCTGTGAGCAGCATCCTGTTTATTAAACTGGTAACAGTGGTTAGAAGTTAGAACATTTTCACTGCGGGGCAATTCTGCTCCTGCCTCAACTTCAAAGCCAAAGAGAAATGAACTGATGCAAGGTATTAGGGGAGAGAGCTAAAGAGAAGACAGCTGTCATAGCCAGAGGTACCAAGTGCACTCTTTTTCCTTTTTGCTGGTTAACCACAAAGCACATAGCTACAGTTCTATTGTGCAATGATGCAAGCCATAAACCTTGCAGATGTGCTAGGAGCAGCCTTCTTAAACAAATTAATAAGCTTTTTTTTATTTAAATCTAGCTGTTGTGAGATCAGCACTTTTTTTATCAGATACTTTTGCTCCTCATACTCATAGAGATCTTCAGGGTCAAGTCCCTCCTATTGTTCCCTGCTCACCATGGACTAGTGGCAGGAGCCTTCCATCACAAGGCCAGCAAAATCAACATATTCAGGGCAGGACACAGTTAATCATCTCTTCGGACTGCATTTTCCCCTATGAGACACTCCATCTGTCCTACATCCCTGAAGTGCTGACACACTGACTCCTTGAACAAGTATGCAATGGCATGCCTTCACAGATCCAAAACATATCCCCTGGTATCCTCTAATGGCAGGGTTGTGCACCCCATTTAGTTTCCTAGGGTGTCAGAGGGCAATCACACACATACACACACACACACACACACACTGCTCTACCATCCACATGAAAGGTGCACAGCATCCTCTGGAATGCACTGCCAACCATTTGCTAGCTACTTCTAAAAGTCTCAGGATCTGGACATGAGCCCAAGTCACATGTCAAGTAGCAGTGCTGTCACTGAGCTGCCTGTGCCACCCCAAGATTAAAGTACTGTGACTCCATTACCAACTACATTACAATTGCCATTAAACTGTCACACAGATAAGTTTATAGAATTATAGAGTGTGAGGACAGGTATAGACTAAAGGCTAGATTTACAAAAAATCACAAAGCAGAGTGCAAAAGTTCGCACTGCGCTTTGCGATTGCGCAGGTGTGTAAAATTATTATTCATAGCTTCAAATAGCTCACACACTATCCAATCAGACAGGCTAGGATGAAGCAGTGCTAACTCCCTTACTGCTACATCTAACCCGACTAGCACCACCCGACATGCATCCCAGGAAACAGCCTCTCATTAAATAGCACAGGTGTGCTATTCAGAATTCACAAAAGCAGCCATGTAAATAAGCCCATTGTGCGTGCAAGGCACTATGTGGCTATTTGCATTCACACTGCAGGTCCATTTACATGGACTGCAACAGACATTAATGCCCCTTCCCCCGCTGATTGCTGGCCCAAGTAAAAAAAAGAATGCTCCCTGGTACCAGTGGTCCCCCTCTCCCACCGTGATCGCTGATCACCATCCCAATGTGAAAAGAATTGTCCCTGTTAGATAGTGGTCCCTCCCAGGTGATCACCAGCCCAATGAACAAAGAATAGTCCCCAGAGGCTATTGGTCCTCCCACCCGTAATCACCTGCCCAGGGAGCAAAAACAGTCTCCCTGGCTTCTAGCATCCCCCCTGCCCATGACTGCTAATCACTGGTCTGAGTGATAATAACCATTCTCCCTGATGGTCAGTGGTCCCCACCACATAATGGGCAATTGCCAGCCTGATGAACAAACAATAGTCCCTGATGGCTTGTGGCCCTCCCTACCCTGTGAGCACCGGCCCAGGGAGCAATAACAGTCTCCTTGGCATTTAGCATCCCCCCAGATCACTGATCACTGGCCTAAGTGATAATAATCATTCTCCCTGATGGCTAGTGGTCCCTCCCCCTGCTGAACGCTGTCCCTAACATGGAAGTAAATCAGTGGAAATCTTCCCTGGTGTCCAGTGGTCCTTCCCCCTGCCGATCGCTGGCCTGAGTTGTCCTAAGTATATTCCCAGGTGGTAGGGCCTCCCCCCCCCACCAATCCCCGATCGCTGGCCCAAGTAAACTGACAGCAGTCACCATGATGGCTAGGGGTCCCTTCCCCCACTGATCACCATCCCCAAGACAGAAATAAATCTAAGCATTGATCTCCCTGGTGGCTAGCGTTCCCTCCCCCCACCCAATCCCTTGCCCAATATATACAAAAAGGTTCCATGGTGGCTAGAGATCCCTCCCCCAACCCGATCACTCGCACATGATATAAAAAGTGTCCCTGATGTCCACTGGCCCCTCCCCACCCAATCTCCTGTCCAATATATGAATAAGTTTCCTGGGGTCCAGTAACCCCCATATCCTGATCCCCTGTATAGTAAAGTAAAACATTTCCATGGTGATCTAGTGCCCCAGTATCCTGATTCCCTGTATAGTGAATGTAACCCTTTCCCTGGTGGTCTAGTTCACCCCCCATCCTTACAGGTAGTGACCCAGCACCCTGCCCCCCTCCGATCCTGCCCCCCAGCCAGCAACTGGTACAGCCATCCTCTTTCCACAATGGTCTGACGCCGATTGATCTGCCAATGAGCGCGTACTGTATACAGTACCCGTTCATTGATTGACAGCTCATGAGCTGTCAGTCAGTGAGTGGGTACTGTATACAGTACGTAATCAGTGACAGCTCAGTTGGCAGCTGGCCATAGTGGAGTGAGGAGGGCTGTGCCAGTCACCAGCTGGAGGTTAGGAAGGGGGAAGCGGGGTGCTGGGTCATTACCTGCAAGGGTGGGGGGTGGAGGGTTACACTGGACACCTGGAAAAACATGTTCATATATTGGGCAGGTGATCAGGTGGTGGAAAAGACCACTGGATGCCAGGGATATTTATTTATATCTTGCATAGCTGATCGGGTGGAGGAGGGACTGTTAACCACCAAGGGACCTTTTTGTATATTGGGTGAGGGACTGTTTGGAGGAAGGGACCACTAGCCACAAGGGAGATTGATACTTAGATTTATTTCTGTGTTGGGGATGATAATCTGCGGGAGAAGGGACCACTAGCCACCAGAGAATATACTTGGGACAACTTGGGCCAACAATCAGTGGGGGGAGGGACCACTGGACACCAGGGAAGATTTCCATTAATTTATTTCCATCTTGGGGATGGTGATCAGTGGGGACATGAACCACTAGCCACCAGGGAGAATGATTATTATTGCTCAGGCTAGTGATCAGCAATCATGGGGGGTGCGCTAGATACCAGGGAGACTGTTTTTGTTCTCCAGGTCAGCAATTGGTGATCATGGGGTGGGGGAACCACTACCGCCAGGGAATATACTTTGAACACCTCAGGCCAGTGATCAGCGGTGGGGAGGGGGGCCACCGCAGTACCTCCACCAACCACTAGGGTTTCAGGGGATTAACGCAAGGTCTCAATCAATGGTAGTTGCTCTACACAAGGGGCTTGCAAAAGGCCCTTCCACAGAGCAAATACTTTGTGAATTGGACAGCGCCAATATTCACATCCCCTCCCCCTTATTTGCATTGCTGCCACCTCCACACTTTGCCCCAGGGCAAACCCAGTTTGAGGGTACAAAAGTACCAATTTGGCACAAAACCTTGTTTGCGCTGGGGCAAAATTTTGTGAATCTAACCCCAAGTGTCCATCCAGTTTGCCCTTTTTTTGTACTACCCATACCCTGGACCTACACTCCATTAAAGTCTTTGTCAGTGAAACCTTTCACCTTATCCCATCTGTGCTTGATCCCACTCACAGTCTCTGCCTCTACCACATCTACAGGCAGCCTGTTGCAAGGTTCAGCCATGCATTCCATAAGAAAAAAAAATATTCACTAGGGTAATGTTCTTTCTTTTTAAAGGGGCACTGTCAACCCCCTTAGGCCTTAGTTTGTCCCTAGATTAAACAAGCATTTGTCAATGCCGAATGTTGCTTGCTTGTATGTGCTGTTTAGGTATTTGGAAGTGATAGTTCCATGCCTTCCTCCCAAGACATCCACTGTGTTTTTCCGTTCAGTATTCACAGAAGAGTGGGAGGGGCAAGGGCCACAGCAGTACAGCAGTTGCCAAAGGGGTGAAGGGGTGGACAATAGTCCGTTCAAAGGCAAAAGAGCCCTGCAGGAGCTCACTAAATTGAAGATGGACAAAGCGATGGAACCAGATGGCATACACCCAAGGATATTAAGAGAACTGCGAAGGGAGATAGCAGTACCTCTGGCAGCCATGTTCACTGAGTCATTCAACATGAGTGAATTGGAGGAGGGCACATGTGATCCTTCCACACAAGTCCGGCAGCAGGGAGGAGGCAGGGGAACAATAGGCCGTTCAGCCTCACCTCAGTAATGAGGAAGATCATGGAGACATTGCTTAAAGAAAGGATAGTGGGGCATCTAGAAGCCATCAGAGCCCAGGACCATAGACAACATGGATTCACAGTGGGGACATCATGTCAGACAAATCTGGTTGATTTCTTTGACTGGGTGACAAAGGAAGTGAATCAGGGTGGGGCAGTGGACAACGCTTACCTTTAATTTCAGCAAAGCCTTTGACACCATCCCATATAGGAGGCTGATAAACTAGCTGGGTAGGCCGGGCATGGGGGAAAGGGTGGTAAACTGGGTTAAAAACTGGCTAACAGACAGGAGGCAGAGAGTGGTGGTAAATGGTGTGCAGTCTAGGGAGAGGGGGGTGACCAGTGGGTTGCTGCAGGGATCAGTCCTGGGGCCAGTCCTGTTCAATGTCTTCATTAGTAACACTGCAGAATGTCTGAAGGGAATTTTTTCACCAAATTTTCAACATAGCCATTTTAAGACCTCTGCTCATGAACAGTGTCACTGTGATTTTCTTAATCTGTCCCAAACATTGATTGCGCACACCGAATGCGCCATTGTGCGCTACATGCACAGAAACACATTTTGAGCAACATGTGAAAAATGACAGCTGTACTGCTCATAAGGAGGTGTGGTAAAATGGCAATGTTGAAAATCTGGAGTGTAAATATTAAAAATTTGCGAACTTACGAGCGTGCGTAGGAACTGCACAACACACGCTCATAAAGCAGTCATTTTTAGGAATTTTTTCACCAAATTTTCAACATAGCCATTTTAAAACCTCTGCTCATGAAAAGTGTCACTGTGATTTTCTTAATGTGTCCCATACATTCATTTCGCACACCGACTGCGCCATTGTGCGCTACATGGCTGGAAACATGTTTATGGCAAGATGTGAAAAATGACAGCTGTACTGCTCATAAGGAGGTGTGGTAAAATGGCAATGTTGAAAATCTGGAATGAAAATATTGAAAATTCGCAAACTTACGAGCATGCGTAGGATCAGCGCAACAAATACTCGTAAAACAGTAATTTGGGGGAATTTTTTCACCAAATTTTTAACATAGAAATTTTAACACTTCTGCTCATGAACAGTGTGACTATGATTTTCTTAATCTGTCCCAGATATTGATTTCGCACACCGACTGTGCCATTGTGCGCTACATGCGCGGAAACACATTTTGGGCAAGATGTGAAAAATGACAGCTGTACTGCTCATAAGGAGGTGTGGTAAAATGGCAATGTTGAAAATCTGGAGTGAAAATAATGAAAATTTGCAAACTTATGAGTGTGCGTAGGAACTGCGCAACGCACGCTCGTAAAACAGTCATTTATAGGAATTTTTTCACCAAATTTGCAACATAGGCTTTTTGAGAGCCCACCTTATGAACACTGGCACTGTCATTTTGTTAATCAGTCCCAAAAGGTGATTTCGCACAGTGACCGCAAAATCACCCTTCGGGCCCAATTAACGCCATGACAGTGACAGAATTCATGAGGAGGGGTCCCAAACACCCCATGTTGAAAATTTGGTACCAAAACTCCAAAAAATGCCTGAGATATGCAGCAAAGTTGAAAAAACCCTATCTATCCTATTATACAGCTTAACAGCATTTCCTCAGTTCGCGGTCAGCTTTGAAGAGTGCAGACGTGTTCCCGGTCCACCGCAGATCGTCGCACCAAGGTCCAGAAGTAAGTATGGTGTGAGGGGTGGTGTGGGGAGGCAGAGTGCGCAGTGGGTGGGTGCGGGTTGTGGGAGGGGGCAGGGAGAAGCGCCAAGGGACAGTTTTTGTATTTACAAGTTTATTTTTTTAAATAAGACAATGAGGGATGTTTGCCACACTGAGGTGGGCTCCCAGCGTGGCAGCTGGAAGGCTGTTTGGGGGGGCTGGAGCCGACGGGGGATTGGGTACCCCCGTCGGCCATAACACATTTGCCACACTGGGGTGGGCTCCCAGCGTGGCACCTGGATGCTTTGGGGGGCGGAGCCAACGGGGATTTGCCATGCTGGGGTGGGCTCCCAGCGTGGCAGCTAGAAGGCTGTTTGGGGGCTGGAGCCAACGGGGTTAGGCACCCTGTCAGCCATAACAAATTTGCCATGCTGGGGTGGGCTCCCAGCATGGCACCTGAAGCTTTGGGGTGTGGAGCCAACAGGGATTGGGCACCCTCACGGGCCATGCCAGTGTGTGCGGGGGGGAAGGCACATGAGCACGCAGTATGCATGTGCATACGCAGGTGGAGGGGGAGCCTGCTCACTGAAGTGGAGCTCTCCCTTTCAACTGTATGACCACTGCATTTTCAACTGCTGTCATAGACAGCTGCAGCAGTGATTGGGGAACTGGGGCCATGCCTGCAAACACACTGACTGAATTGGAAGACGGGTGCCACACCTCCGAAAACTCGGATGATGGCACTATGTTTCTTGCACATGCGTGCAAGCAACATAAAAATGCATGTTATACAATGGGGTCTGAGAATTATTTATTCTGATTGGCTGACTGGCACCTTTTACCTGTGGTAAATCCTGGCATAACCGATGGGAAAAGGTGCTAGTCAGTTATATCTGAAACAGATATCAGTCTGAGCCCAAAAACAAAATATCCAAGCCGCCATCTTTTCCCTGCTAAAGAGAGAACTACTGGTAGTCTGGTACACATGAAAGCTGCCATTTCCAGTCCCTGCTAAACAGCGACACAAAAGCTATAGTGGGAGATTCAAATAAGTCCCTAACTTTCACAAGAGAAACTATACATACTTTTCAGTTGACCACTTCTCCCCTGGACTCTGCTCACCTAAAGGTTTCACTCCATTAAAGCCCCACTATCTGCTTCTGTCTGACCTCATCCAAACAGTGGTACCATTTCTGTTTCCTCAGTAACCAACTTGTGTTAAAAAAGAAAAAAAAAACACTGTTCTAATATTAGCAACCACTGACTGCCGCCTGCTGCATAGTCACACTGTCTCCCTCAATTTCCATGACCCGGGCTCACTCCCTAACTGCCACATTTCACTGCAGCATTAATGGTACCTGACGCAGACCACAAAATCCAGTAAATGGAGAAGTGCTGAAGAGACAGAAGCATTAATGGCACCAAACACAGATCGCAAAAACTCCAGTGAATGGCAAACCGCTAAACAGACATAAGAACCACAGCATGGTTGCCATCAGTGCTCGCCGAAATCACTTGGTGGTTCCTATCACGGCTCATGCTGTTGACTCCCAGCTGTTAGTCTGTGAATGTTTAAAAGAAAAAAAAGATGCCTCACAAGCTCTCTCACTCTAAAAACAAGCAAACATAAAAACAACAGCAGCCTCCTAAGCAACAGCAAGTGTGTGTGTGTGTATGTATGGGTGGGGGTCTCTCTGGTGTATTTATGGGATGGGATTGGGTGTCTTGGAATTTAAAAAAATTAGGAAGCTAGGCAGGGTCTCCCTGGCAACAAAGAACTATTTTTTCCAATGGAACAATAAAATCAATAAAATGAACTTAAAATACGAATAAAAAAGGATTTTAATTAATTTTTTTCTCACCAATAAAAAGGGAAACACTGTATAATCGCAATAAACCACGACAGGGTGTGGGTTATGCTGGGATTTACCCACTTCTGGTGTGGATCTGGTCACTCAGCTGTGCCTCGTGACCAAACCACACCAGGTGTGGGTAAATCCCAGTATAACCCACACCCTGTCATGGTTTATTGCTTAATTATGATTACTCACCTTCTATAGAGATGGCTGACATAGCTAGTAGTTTGATTACGATTCCTTTTTTCTTTTTAAAGTAACAAAACAGACTGCCCACCATACTGGTTTTACCACACAGAAATGTGTTTGCTTACATGTTTTGATCAACTTTCACTGCATCTTTCCTGGACATGGAAATACCCCTAACATGATCCAGCCATTCATAATGCTGTGGATGGAGAGGAGGCTATTGCATCATAAGTGGCTGTACTGTTTTGGGTATTCCTAATGTTCAGGATGCATGCAATAAGAGTAGAACAAAGATTTGAAACAGACCAAGCTTGGGAATAATTGCACCATTCCCATGCATTTCAGTTCTACTAAGAAAGGAAGCAGATTAAATGGCCAGCAACATCAATGAGTTTTAGAGAAGGTAAGCAATCATAAAATGTGAGTTTTCAAATAGAAATAATACGACAACAAAATAGGTAGACGATGTCCCTCTAAGCGAGACATCAGTAATAGTCACAAGCTGCAATCAGTCTATTGGATTGAGTTGCCCTAGAGATAGAATTTATGCTAATTATGGAATTTAGAATTATAATCAAGTTCAAACTCTGCACTATGGTCACCCTCCCACTAGCTGCTTAATGTTAGATTTGTCTCTAAAGCTAGGAGGATCTGTGACCACTAAAACTAGCTAAATGGTTACCAAAAAATGTTTCAAAGGTTTGATAAAAGTTTGAAAAATAGTAGTCAATTAACAGCAGACACAAAGAACCATGCTGCAGACTTTGATTAATGCCTTATTAAGAACTGAAAACACATTGGTAGTAAGTGTAAGCCACCCCCTCTCGGGGCTGGCTTACTATACCGTATTCTCCCCTTTTAGTTACACTCCCTTTAATGGGCATTTCCTTGATGCCGCCCCGGGGGTGTTGCTGTTTGTCCGGGTTTAAAAAGGGGTGCTCTGGGAGAAAAGGGGAAGCTGGTGGGCTGGGTATACGACAAGTCAGGCTGGGATTTCAAGCCCCCGGCCCCGAAGGTACCAGCTGGTGGTTAGCATCAATAGCTACACAGTTTCAACTCTGATAGGGAGGGTAGTAGGAGTATGGCGACCATTGGGAACTGGGATCCTTGTAAGAACAGTGGCTGGGTGAACAACAGCATGGAGGTAAGCCCATCATTATCTGCATTTTGGGAGTCCTGGTGCTCTTGTGAAAGGTATGGCAGTAGGGCTGCCGCGCAGCAGTGGCAGGGCTGCAACAAGGCCCCTTGGAGGTGGCAGCTCTAAGGTGGTCTTTGCTGGTGTAGCACACTGCCAGGGTGAGTTTGAGTGGATTGCAATTTGGGATCTCATTTTCTCGGGCCTGCCATGCTTATGTCTGGGGCAGGTCCCGTGTTAGGCCCACAAAGGAAATGCAATGGAGGAGTAACTGTAAGGAAGGAGCCGAGTCATGCATGCTATAGTTATCCCAGCATCCTGTCACTGTTGAAAGAGGGTTACAAATTGATATGTTCTTTGGCAAGGTTTTCAGGGTGGCCGTGGTGAGTTACAAGGCCGCAACCCCATTTTGGGTTACTTTGGGGTGGGGAGTAAGGTATTCCCTAAGGACTGGTGAAAGTCATGTCTGGTGCCCTCTGAGCAATTTGAGCTTTACTCCAGCTTAGGTTATCTGCATGGAGTGTGTGCCTGGGTTATTGTCTTACTGAAGGTGTGTTTTTAAACATCTTTCTCAGCCTGGTACCGTTGGTACTGCCTGTATATGCCCTCTGGCCTGTTTGTCTCTCGGTTCCATGGAGCTGCACACTTTATTTATTAATTAATTTAAACAGAAACAAAATTAAATTTCATTTGTTCTTTTACTTTGTGTATGCTGGGATTAATTAAATGAACTAACTATATCCCTCTTAAAAAAAGTTCTGCCTCCACACACTCTGGACCGGTCTGAAGGTGCAGCCAGTTGTAAACTACAGCCTATTTGGTGAGAAAACAATCTGCACTATGCTGAATGAGATCTTCAGGTGAGGTAAGGCTTTGTGTTTTTTTCTTGAGCCATGGCCTGATGCCTGGATGGTTTCTGGTTTGTACCCCGCCACACCCAGATTACCATCAGGACCCCTAGATATAAAAGGGCTGCGGAGGGGAGTTGCATAATAAAGCTCAAGTCAATAAAACAGCCACTGAGCCTTGTCTGAACCTGCTTTCAGATTCTGGAAGGGGAGGCAGGGTAAGGGACTGTGACTATTACTGATGTACTGCTTAAGAAGAAACAAAATTACTATGGTGGGAAATTTTTTTTCTTTTAACTCCAGGCATCCATCAATATATATTCACAAGCTGCAGGCTCTCATAGCAGTACCTTGGGAGGCTGAATCCAGAACCTACACTATCCAAGTAAAGGGCTGTACGAGACTGCAGTGCCAAAGCTGGAATTTCTCCTGGACTGCATGCCCAGACAGTAATGTTTTGTGAAGGTGTGTACTGTCTTCCAGATAGCTGCTTTACAAATCTCTTGAAAGGGATTGCCCTTGCTGCTGTCACAGAGGTAGAGTGGCTCATTGTAGCATGTGCCCTTTGTCCTCTGGGAGGTGATTTCCCAGCTTTCTCATAACAGGAGACTATCCAGCTTGAGATAGTTCTCTTAGTTGGTGGTTTGCCTTTTCCCACTTCACCATAGGTGATACAAAGTTGAGTGCTGTTGGACCTGACATTTTTTGTGTGATCCAGGTATTGACTTCTTGTCCTCTACGTCCAGTCAGTGAAGTTTGTGTTCCCCTCTACTGGACTACCTATCAGCATACGAACATGGCAGCAGATAAAGGCCTTATGGTCTGTCTAGTCTGCTCAAGTGTGAAGGTCCCACTATGTTTACATACAGACCTGCCCCCACTCCCTGTTTCCCCCGTGCCCCCCTCAAATACTTCCTCCCCTATCCCCCCCTCCTCTACCTGCAACTTTCCCCATCACTCTATCCCATCTCTCTTGAAGCTATCCACCATTTTCAGGGAAACCACCTCCTCCAGCAACTTGCTCTACTTGGCCACCACCCTCTCAGTAAAAAAGTGCTTCCTCATCTCACACCTGGAACCTTCCCCCACCAGCTTTAGGCTATGCACACGTGTGGACTTGTTCCCACTAAAGCTGAAGAGGCCCTCAGTGCTCACTCTGTTCATACCCTTAATGTACTTGAAGGTCTCAATCATGTCCCCCCCATCTGTCCCTAAGAGAGGATATGTTGAGCCCCCTGAGCCTCTCCTCATAGGTGTTGACCTGCTGACCCTGGATCATCTTGGTTGCCCTTCTCTGGACTGTTTACAGCAAGTTGATATCCTTTAAAAGATAAGGTCACCAATACTGCACACTGTACTCTAGGTATGAGCTCACCAGTGATCTGTACAGTAGCAGTATGACCTTCACCTTCCAGATGGCAATGTTTCATTCCAGTTGTACCTCTTCCCCCCAGGTCACACCGGGAGATGAGTGACTTGTTGCTCAGTGTGCCTTCCTGGTGAAACATTTCAATAAATAAATAAAAAATCCCCATGGCTATGCAGCCCAGCATCTGATTTGCCTTGGCTGTTACTCTCCTGTAGTGTGCCGAGTGCTTCAGGTCACACGTCATGATTATTCTCAGGTCCTTTTTTTCCTCTGACCTGGTTATCTGCACATCACCCAACCAGTAGTTGGTCCCTGGGTTCCTCACTCCTAAGAGCATAACATTACACTTTTTAGCACTGAAATCCAGCTGTGAAATGCCAGACCACTTCTCTAGCTTAGGCAGGTTTTCTCTGAGTTTCTGTCTCCCCTCCTCTGTGTCCACCCTCCCACAGAGCTTTGTGTCATCCTTGAACAGGCAGATTTTACCTTTGATCCCATCTACTATGTCACTGATGAAGATGTTAAACAACACCGGACCAAAAACTGAACCCAGTAGGACCCCACTGGTCAACAGCCTAGCTTCTGAGAATTCCACCCCCAAATTACCACCTTTTGACTTCTGTTCTGCAGCCTAGTTTTTGACCCATCTAGCAAGCTTAGCTCCCACCTCCAGGTCTCCCAGGTTCCTGAGCAATCTCCTATGAAGAACAGAGTCAAAAGTCTTGCTGAAGTACAGATATAGGACATCAGCCACTTGGCCCTTGTTCACTGTCCTGGTCACCCAGTAAAAGAAGTCAATCAGGTTACTCGGTAAGGTCCTCTGCAACACAAACTAATACTGCCTTTCATCCTGGAGCCCATTTTCCTCCAGAAAGCTCACCAGTCTTTCCTTCAGAATGCTCTCCATCAGCTTTTCCAATATTGAGGTCAGGCTAAGCAGCTTGACGCTCCTTGGTTCATTCCTCAGCCCAGTTTTATGGAGCAGCACCACATGTGCAGTTTTCCAATCCCCAACTCTACAGAGGTGTTGAATAGGTCTGCCAGCAGACCAGTCAGTACCTCTGCCAGTTCCTTTCGGACCCTTGGGTACACACTGTCTGGCTCTGGAGATTTATCCACTTTCAGGGCCTGTCAATTTGTATTATGCCATCTGCGACTGCTCCATTCCCAACTCCCACACACCCACTACCTTGAGGCACTGGTCCATCCTGCTCCCTAGTAAAGACAGAGCAGGAGTACTTGTTAAGTACCTCCACTTTCTCTTTACTACCCTCTACTGTCCCCCTTTTTTAATCTGACAATCTCATCTTTAATGTCCCTCTTCTCCCTTATATATTGGAAAAAGGCCTTTTCACCCATTTTTAATCCCTGTGCTAGCTGTACTTCCATTGTAGACTTTGCCTAACCACTCTGCTCATTTCCCTTCTTTAAATACAGTAATCCTCCCTATACTCCTCTTTCTGAGTATGCTTGTACTACCAGAAGGCTAACTTCTTGTCCCTTACCACTTTTGCTACCTCCTTGCCAAACCAGCTAGGCTTTTTGGCCTTAGATTTCTTGCTTTTGATTTTGACACACTCACTACTGGCCTCCATCAGGCCCTCCTTAATTATGTCCCATTTCTGTTCCACATCCATCTCCTTTCTGATCCCAGCAAGGAGTCCTACTAGAATTTCTTCCATCCTACTATAGTCAGTCTTCCTGAAGTCCAAAACCCTCGTCTTGGTGCTGACCAGTCCTCTCCCATATCCAGGTTGAACCACATAACGTGGTGGTCACTTTCTGTAAGTGGCACTTCCACCTTTATATCATGAACATGCATACACTTAGACAGCACCAAGTCCAGTATGGCCCTCTCCCTAGTGGGCTTTATGACAACTTTTGTCAGGAACTCCCTCTGGAATGCATCCAGCAGTACTTGCTCTCTTTTGCAAAAGATAGCTGGGATTTTCCAGACCACCCCAGGAAAATCATGACTACTTCCAGCTCAGTAAAAAACACTGGAAGGATAATTGATTGGTTCAGGTGGAATTCTAGCACAGTCTTAGGGAGGAATTTCCCATTGATCCTGAGAACTACCTTATCTCTATAAAAGATTATGTAGTTTGGATCTGTGCAGAGGGCTTAGAGTTTCTCTCACAGTCCTAGCAGATGTCACAGCCACTAGAAATAATGCTTTTCATTTTAATTTTTTTTTTGCCTGGCCTCCAGTTCCAAACTGGAGCTCAGCCCCTGCCCCGCACACCATCTCACCATGCCAAGGTTTACCCCCCCCCGAGTGGGGCCGTCAAGCGGGCACACACCCCAATGGACACTGGCATCCCCCCAGTGGACACTGGTAACAAACCCTGGCTTACCCCCCCAGACAGGGCCATGGGAGCGGGAACTCCCCGGCTGACAATGGTGGCAGAGGAAATGGTGGCAGAGCACGGTGTCATGTCTGGGGGCTGTAATTTTTATTGATGCTGTAATCCCCTTGGAGGCGGGATGTGCAATAACATCAATGTTTCTCCAACCTCCCACGTAACTAGGCACTAGCCATTTTTCGTAGATAGCCCTGGCTTCGCTCAAGGGTTGCTAATAGGTCAGACACTCCCCCCCCACAAGGAGAAGGAGAGTCCTTCAGACATACAATCCTTCTCCACCCCACCAGCCCTCCAACTCCCTGGTCTGTTCCAAAACCCAGGATATCGGCATCACAAGCAGACGCCTTGCTGCTGCACCAGCAGGACAGCCAGAAATAATGCTTTTCAAAAGACGTATCTGAGGTCAGCAGTAGCCATAGTCACAAAGGGGGCTTCCATCAGATGGGGAATGCACACATTTAGATCCCAGGGAGGGACAGAATCCCTCACAGGAGGGTACAAATGGTTGAGGCCTTTAAAGAACCTTTTGAAAATATGTTGTGAGGCCAGAGACTTTCCCATGCCAGCTGATGTGTAGATTGAAACTGTTGTCACCTGCTCCTTAAGGGTGAAGGGCCTCAGGCCTAGGGACTGCAGGTGCACAAGATAATCCAAGGCTGTGAACAGGCCTGCCTGCCTAGGGATTATCTTTCTGGGAGCACACCAGAATGACAGTCTCTTCCATTTTGAAGCATATGTTTTTCTTGTTGCCAGTTTTCTAGAAAAACCTTCAACACTCTAATTACTTCCTCTGATAAGTTTAGCCCAGAGTACTCTAGCTCTTCAAGAACCATGCCCCCAGGCATAGGGTTCTAAGATCTGGGAACGTAATCCTGCCCTGAGGCACGGTTTGTAAATTGTGTTTCAGTGGCAGGCTGATTGGAGACTTGGTGGACAGGGCCAGAAACATGGAGCACCATGCCTGCTTGGCTGAGTCTGGGGCAATCAGAATCATTGTTGCTGCCTCCTTTCTGAGCTTTATGAGCACCCTCTGCAGGAGTGCAAATGGAGGGAAGGCATATAGGAACTTCAATGTGCAGTCCAGGACCAAGGCATTCTCTGGGACTGTTCCTATTGCTGGGAACCTGCAACAAAAATGAGGGAGTTGTTTTTTTTTCTCTCCAGGATACAAACATATCTGTTTCAGGTGTACTCCATCTGAATATTGATGCCAGCACCTGATGGTTCAGAGTTCACCTGTGGTTTCCCTGATTGATTCTGCTTAGAGAGTCTGCCAGGACATTGTCTTTGCCTGGAAGGTGGACAGCGGATAGCTCTACACCTAGGGAATATGACAGGTTCCAGATCTTCATGGCTTCTGTGCAGAGCCTTGAGGATCTTGCTTCTCCCTGCCTATTTATGTAATACATTGTTGTGCTGTTGTCATATGAACATATGAATATGCCAGCAGATAAAGGCCTTACAGTCTATCTAGTCTGTTGAGTGAATCCCTCCTCCCCCCTCCGCCACCAACTTTACTCTCTCTTGAAGCTATCCAATGTTTTCAGGGAGACCACCTCTTCTGGCAACTCGATCCACCTGGCCACCACTATCTCGGTGAAAAAGAGCCTCCCAGTCCCTGTCCTGAATCTTCCCGTTACCAGTTTTAGGCTACGCCCCCAGTGAACCTGTTTCCACTAAGGCAGAAGAGGACCTCAGTATTCACCCTGTTGATACCTTTCATGTACTTGAAGGTCTTGATCATATCTCCCATCTCCCTTCTGTCTTGAAGTGAGTACATGTTGAGCCCCTTGAGCCTCTCTTCATAAGTATTGCCCTGCTGACCCTGAATCATTTTGGTCACCTTTCTGTGGACTGCCTTAGCAAGTTAACATTCTTCTTAAGATAAAAGCATCAATACTGCACACTGTACTCCAGGTGCGGTCTCGCCATTGACCTGTACAGCAGTAGTATGACCTCCACCTTCCTGCTGGTAATCCTCCTGACTATGCAGTCCAGCATTTGATTTGCTTTTGCTATTGTTCTCCTGTCCCTTGTCTGCTCAGACCTGGACAGACTGACCCTAGATCTTGGAGGAAAAGGCTTGCATTGCTAGGACCACTGCTCTAAGCTCCAGGAGTCTAATATTTTCTTGTGGCTTCTGTGTGCTCCAGATGCCACTCATAGTGAGATCCTCTAGGTCAGCACCCCACCTTAGGAGTGAGGCATCTGTTGTGATAATATTTGTTGAGGGTTGCTAGCGGAAGAGAATACCTTCTCTGAGGTTGTCCTCTTCCTTCCATCACGCCAGTGCCCTTAGCAAAGTTTTGTAACTGGCACTAGTGTGGACAAAGGATTACACTTTTGGGACTAGTGATCCATTAAGTGGTATTTGATGTTTCTCATCTGGAACCTGGCTTCTGGTACCACTGAACTGGAAGAGGACATATGTCCCAGCAGCTGCTGAAAATCCCAGCTCTGAAGGATTTTGCATTTGAAATCAGTTTTGATACTGTTGACTGTGGAAGAAAAACCTTCCCCTGAAAGGCATCTAGCTCTGCACCTATGAAGTTCAATTCCTGAATTGGCTCTTTGTGACTTCTGCAAGTTTATCTGGAAGCTCAGGTTTGCCAGGGTGCTTTTTATTAGCTGTATAGAGAACCCTGCCTTATGCATGCTTACTTGAGACTAACCAGTCATCTAAGTAGGGAAAACCACCACTCCTTGCCTTCCTAGATATGCAGTCACTGCAGCTAGGCACTTTGAGAATACCCTTGGTGCTGAGGTGAAATTGAAGGGAAGGGCTTGAACTGATACTGGCAGTTCCCTAGCCTGAATTTGAGGTATTTTCTGTGGGTATGACTGGCTGAGATGTGGAGTTGGGCATCTTTCAGGTCCAGTGAGCCCAGCCAGCCTCCCCAGCCACAGAGATGGTATCACTGAGCACAGTGTAACCATTTTGAATCTTTCCTTTTTATGTTTGGTTGCACGCATGCACAAGAAATATACTGTGGCAACATAGGAGAGAAGCGGGTTGTGGCGGTGCGGCACTGTCACAGCCAATGCCACCATTGCTTTTCAGGGCTCGGCTGTGTGTCACCCATGCAAGCCAACGCTGGCAGTGACACTAGTTTGCAAGCATGCCACCAACTTGAAACAATTTGGCCGTCGCAATCAGGGGGCACCCCATCATCGCAGCATCAGCTTCTCGTTCCGTCCTTGTTCGCATATGCAGTTTGCCGAGAGAAGCTGATGCTGTGATGCCGGGGCACCCGATTGTTGGGGCAAATTGGCTTTTTGTGGCAGTATGTTTGTCTTCTCTGTGACAGCTGCCCATTCATGTGTTATTTTATAATTATGATCATCCTTATCCTAGCTTGGCTGTCATGTTACTGTATTCAGAATTCCTGGTGCCACTTCCGATTTGATGCCCTGTGTGCGGTTCCCCCTGCCGGCCTGAAGGTGACAGTGTCGATAGCAGCATTCTCCCCATACCGGTTTTGCCCCTTTTGTTTCAGGACCCTGCTGTCATCAGCAGCCGCCTGCTCATCTGTCCTCCAGGGAAGGAATTGAGACTGAGAGCCGGAGACCAGAGTAGGGATACCTCCATCCTCTTGACTTTAGTTTCTGCTGCTTGCTGTTGCTACAAGGCACCGGTGGCCCCTTAAGGCTACCAAATTTCTGGGAGGCTCAAATGGGACACAATACACATGGAGCCCCAACCCCCTTTGCCGAACTCAGGACCAAGATTAAGCAATCAATTTGAAGCAGAATAAAAACCCATGCCTCAGTTAAGTGGCTGGAGAACAGGAGAGGTCGAGGGTCACAGTCACTATTAGTTACAGTAACACTAGCAAATTAAAGTAACACTGTCACTGATAAGCAACTGACTGACTGATTTAATTAGCTCTGGCCTAGGGGCTCCTGCCTGCCAACCTGAAAAAAAGCTAAGAGCCAGGACTCACCTATCACCCTTGTTCTCATTCTTCCATCCGACATCCATCTAAGCTTCCCAAGAGCCGTCTGCCCACCGTCGCCCGGGTACGCACTCCACTGCTGCCCAGCCCCATCCATCTCACATCCCATGCCATTAGTCCAGTCACAAATGCAATGACCCGGGCTGCAAACAACATCTTTACAAAAAAAAAGGCGGAGACCGGAGACTAGTCACAGACCAGGAGAGTTAAAGTCTGTCCCTCACCCCACACGGCATGCTCCATTCGAACTGGCAGTAACATTAAGTCCTTCTCCTGATTGGATCCCCTTGCCTAAAGCACAGTACTGACTTCTCCATTTGAGTGGACCGAGAGTAGCCAAGCAGTGTCCTCTCACCGGGTCCTTGCCTGCCATTGCCATCGCTTATTCACTTAATGGGTCGCATGCTGCATAGCAAGAATGGAAGTCAGAGAAAAGAATAAGTGTGGTGCAGTGCTGCATGGCTGGGTAGTGTTCTGAGCACAGCATCGTCTCAAACTTGGCATGCAGTAGCTGCTGAAGGTGTGCACGCTGTGTGTGGCGGGCCGGGCGTATCTCCTCATGTCAACTGGGATAAAAATCTGAAACCAGGACAAAATCCTAATTTTCAGAAATGCTTAAGCTCACTGGGACAGCACTTCTGATACTGTGACTGTCTGGTGAAATCAGGATGTTTGGTAGATTTAGGCAGTCAGCCGGCCCGGCAGAGGCATCAATCAGCGAACGCTGTAAGTGACTCAGACTCGCTGCAGGGTTCGCTGGTCGGTGCCTGTGACTGCTCTGCATAACAGTGCATCTGTTCCTGCTGTGTACTTGCCACAGCCCACCGCTACCCTTGCTGACCTTGTCTTGCCTAATTTGCCCCTGCCTGCCTCGGGTCCGGTGCCCTCAGCTCTTCTTAAATCGGTACCTAACTACCGGCACAGTAGTACTGGGTCCATTCGTAATCCGGAGGTCAGAGGAGAAGACGGGCACAGTCAGCAGGTCACCTCTCTCGCTCAAGGGAAGGCCTCAAGCCAGGTCCCTGGCCTGGAAGGAAGCAGCATGGCAGTAAGGTAAGAGGACCAACAAAATCATGAGCAGTCTGATCCAGCTGCACAGATCAAGGTCCTATTAGATGCATTCAGAAAATATACCAGTCCCATTTCCTTCCATCTTTGAGGGCCAATAAATACTGGTCGCTCAGGGGTCAGGAAAATGTAAGATAACTTCCAACACTGACAATGCTCAATTAAGATATAAGGAGTTTTTTGTTACGAAAAAGCTGTTCTTATTCTACCTCTTTAATATTATAATGAGGCAAGGAAGGACATCAGTGAGCCTATCTGACTGGTAGACTGTGATAGGGTGTATCACCACTGTATGAGGTAAAAGGAAAGACCCTACGGGCTGTTGACACCTTGTTTCAACTGATATATTGCCCACCTTTCCTGCAGAAGGTGCCAAGATGTGCATTGTTATTTAGAGAACACATGTCTTGCCTCAAGTAATGAATTAGGACTGAGAGGTTTCCAAATTTGCTAGAAAAATGTTTTTTTTTTTTGTTAAATTACTTGCTTTTCTTTTTTTTTTAAACTTTATTTTATTGAGAGGGTATCATACAACTGATTTTACTTTTCCACATTGCATAAAGTACGGGGTGGTGTGTGTAACGAGATTTTGCATATACCCGAGGGGCTGGATGCCATATAAACCCCGGGAGCGAAGCTCAAGGGGTTTATCCAGGCATCCAACCCCGAGGGTGTGTGTGTAAAATTCGAGTTTACACACCACTCCATATTTAATTTTATATAATTGCTGTGTTAGGCTTTTTTGCCACAGCAGTTATATAAAATAAACAGGTTCCAGTGTGTTCTCCAAGTGTATCCTACGGTCGGTGCTTTTAGCAGGTGCCAAGATTTTCGTTTTTTAAAACAAATTGTTTTCCTTTCTGTGGGTCTTTGTGTGTTCCTAGGGTATATGGGGGGGGGATAAAAGGACTTACCGCCAACTTCTTGTGTCGGTTCTGTTTCAGGCGACACGGAAGCGGCGAGCAGTCCGACTCTTAACTTGTCACGCTGTTGCGTGAGCATGCGCACAGCAAGGGAAATCGTGGTGTTTACCGTTATAAACACTCCTTTATAATGGAAAATTACACCATGGCCTCCCTATGGGAAAAAGCCTAAGTTGATTATTATAATACCAGTTATACACATACACTGTATGGTGTAGACAAAGTTACATCCTTCTTCGGGTATAAATACTTTCATGTTACCCTCTTATTTTTACTCAGGCATAATTAAATTCTCACCCTACTCGTTCAAATTTCAGACCCTTTTGTTGTAACACTTAAAGGGGAATCTCTATAAATAACTCTATTCAATACTGAACAAGAATTCAAATAAAAAATAAGTAAATAATTACTGCTGCAATATGTACTCTTTATTCTCCAAGTATTCTCTATCAAGCTAAGTTATTCTATAGCATATCCTGCTGTCCTCCCCAAGGAGTTCTTTAATTTATCTCCACTTGTGTCTTATTTAAGCAATACCTGGATGCATTCCCCCTTTTGCTAATGGACTCTTTCTTAATTCAGGGGGCAAGGACCTTGCCCCTCACTTCTTGTTGGGCACATCTTAAGTTGCACCCAGGCTGGATATCCCATACATCTCCCACCTAGTCCAAAGGTTAACATAATGTATGGGTAGCCCTTATTACCCACTGAAAATAAGCTGTTTACAACCATGTAATCCCACTGTTGTAATGTCAGAACATTATAAACCTCTCTCATCTATGTCATAGTAGTGGGTTCACAAAATGGAATGCTAGTGTTATTCAGTATTCTACATACCCAGAATGTGATTGTTAGTCTTAGTACAGTATTCAAATAACATTCCAGTTGTCTGAGTTTACTGTTACTGAGTCTAGCAATTACTATATCTGATAGAGATTGTAACTCTGGTGCTATTTCAGCCCACTGTTGTTCAGTCCGTGTATCCTAGTAAACTGTTTTCATACACAATCATGTGGCCATAGTGCAGATTCATTAATAAGGTAAGACTAAATTTCTTGTGTTTTTGGGTGGAGGTGTAACTTCTCATGTCGAGTCCCATACACTATAAATGACAATGCACGATGTACAGGTGATAACCATGATATAATTAATGGCTTTCCCTTTTTCCCATAGGGAAACCGTGGCATAATTTGCTGTTATAAAGAAGCGTTTATAACAGCAAACACGCGCATGGTTTTCCCCACACTGCGCATGTTCAGACTCCTTGCTTGCTGTATCAGGAAACCGCAAACACATGGTAGAGAGAAACTGCCATGAACACTCGGCAGCAAGTAATTTTTACAATTAGTTGAAATATTCCACACAGCTACTGGATTAACCACCCTAAAAATATTTTAAATAAAGTTAAAGAGGGCCTCGCGTGCTGAGGTAATCGGACTGCGCCGGCACAGCAGTCTTTTTTTATTTTACATAATTGCTGAGACAAAAAAGAGAAGTCCAACAATTATATAAAATAAAATATGGGTCTCGGTGTGTAAACTTGAATTTACACACACCCTTGGGGTTTGATGCTATGCATGAACCTCTCAGGTGTATGTAAATTCTCATTACACACCGAGATCCATACTTTATCCTATATGTAATCACCTCTCGTGGTTGCTAGGGCAATGGTAAACCACTCGAGCTGTGCTCTCAAGGTTTACTGATGCCCAAGCAACCACTTGAGGTGATTACACCATGGTTATCACCTGTATGTCAGGCATTATCCTCTATATAATGGGCCTGTCTATGTTGTATGTTATATGTGATTCTTTCCATCTCTTGTGTTAAAGTAACTATGTTTATCCACTCCCTTATAGTCAGTGCGTCCTGTTGTAGCCATTGTCTAGTAAGGGCCTTTAGTGCAATTGCTATTAGAACCCCCCATAGGTACTTGGCTTCCTTGCCTCTTAATGGCTTTGGTTCAATTCCTAATACTAACTGTTCTGATCCCGGTATTCCCATCTCTCCAAAAGTACCCAGAATATGTTCTGAGATTACCTTCCAATATGCTTGTATCTGGGGGCACCACCAGAAAACATACCGGCTGTCATTTCTCCACACTTTCTCCAGCAATGGGCAGTTGCATTTTGAGATATTTTAGCCTGGGTCCAGAGAACAATAAAATACCTAATTCTAATTCTCCAAACAAACTCTATCTAGGTTGGGGAGGAAGTAGAGCTCCATAATGTTGCCCACATTTTGACCCAGGACTTGGGACTTATATCTACCCCCCAATTCCTCAGCCCACCATGCCTTAACTTGGAGGGTGTTATACCCCTGGTCATTAAGAAAATTGTTATATAAGAGAGTTATTTCTCCCCTCCCTCTCAGGGATGACAATATTTTCTCTAATGGGGGAAGGGGAGTTCAGCTCTCCTACACCCATTGGATGACTTAATAAATGGATTGCTTTTCTAATGTTACTTTTGTTCACTTACATAAAACCAATGCAATGACAGACATTCTAAGTTCTTTCTAAAACATGACAATATATTACAGTAATGTCATAGCAGGAGAAGTTACTTATCTTCTGATGTTACGTTTCTGAGGGTACATCCAGACCTAATCATAGTCTAACATTTAAGAAATTGCATTATATTGGTCATTAAGAAGCAAGGCCATGGACTTCATACTGGATTGGAAAGTTGGGGAGTACTCTCCTAAGACCATCAGTGGTTCTTTGAGTCCATGAACACCAAATATTTGATAATCAGCTTGTAAATAATAAGATGTAGCTCCAGTGTCCTATCCACTCCACCTTGAGAATAAAACCTTACCAAACATTTGTTAAAAGTAATAATTCACCAATGGTATAGGAAATATTTGACAGTAGGAACATACAGTTTTATATAGAGAAATCATCTCTAACTGAAAATATTAAGAATTATTTTAACTCTTATGTTATTCAAGGGTGCTCTCCCACATACAACAGAGCAACCAGATTCATTTTTATATTTACTTGCACAAGAAACATATTGTTGCAACTTAGGAGAGAAGCGGGTTGTGGAAGTGTAGCACTGTTGCAGCCAATGCTGTCACTGCTTTTCAGGGCTCGGCTATGTGTCACCAATGCAAGTGCACGCTGATGGTGACACTAGTTTGCAAGTGTGCCACCAACTTGAAATGATTTGGCCACCGCAATCAGGGAGCACCTCTTCATCACAGTGTCAGCTTCTCATTCCATCCTGGTTCACATATGCAGTTTGCCCAGAGAAGCTGACGTTGGGATGCCAGAGTGGCCCCTGATTGTTGCAGCAAATTGGCTTTTGTGGCAGTATGTTTATCTTCCCTGTGACAGCCTCCTGTCATGTGTTATAATTATGATCATACTTATCCTACTGAGGATGTCATGTTGCTGTATTCAGAATCCCTGGTGCCACTTCCAATTTGATGCCATGTGTGCAGTTTCTTCTGCAGGCCTGAAGGTGACAGTTGATAGCAGCACTCTCTCCCCCAACTGGTTTGGGCCCCTTTTGTTTTGGGATCCTACTCTCCTCAGCAGCCACCTGCTTGTCCGTCCTGCAGGGGAGGGACTGAGACTGAAAGCCAGAGACCAGAGTAGGGATGCCTTCATCATCTCAACTTTAGTTTCTGCTGCTTGCTGTTGCTACTAGGTGCTGGCGGCCCCTTAGGCAGTCAGCTGACCTGCCCCTGGCATCAATTGGCGATCACTGTAAGTGACTTGGAGTCATCGTGCAGCCCGCAGCCGGTGCCTGTGACTGCTCTGCATATCAGTGCATCTGTCCGTGCTACATACTTGGCGCGGCCCACTGCCACCCTTGCTGGTCTTGCCTTGCCTAATATGCCCCTGCCAGCCTGGGTCGGGCACCCCTAGCCCTTCCTAAGTTCATACCTAACTACCAGTACGGTAGCACCAGGTCCCTCCATGACCCGTCAGTCGCCAGAGAAGACGGTCACATCACGGGCACAGTCAGAAGGTCATCTCTCTCACTCAAGGGGAGACTTCAAGCCAGGTCCCTGGCCTGGAAGGAAGCATCATGGTGGTAAGGTAAGAGGGCCAACAAAATCATGACTAGCCTGAACCAGCCAGTTCCATCCATAAATAATTAAAAAAACTGTGTAAAAATGATTTTTTTTTTTTTTTAGGACCCGCCTAGCTGCCTGCTTGCCTGCCTGGTATGCTTGCTCATCTGTCTCTCTCTCTGTTTCTGTCCCTCTCCCTCTCTCACTCTGACCAGGATTGGGACCAGTGCTGTGCAGTGGTCATCTGAAGTGGAGGGAGGGAGGATCTAGCACCGGCCGCCAGCAGAACATCTTGCTTGTCAGATGCTTGCTTGTCAGATGGGCGGCTCATGCTGTTGTCATAAAAAAAAAAAATTTATTGCCTGTTGTTTTTCAACTTATGCTGCAAAAGGCAAGTAATGCTTAAGTTTTTCTGCAGTGTTCACAGAAAAAGGGAGGGTGGCTGGGGAGGGAGGCATGCTGATGTTGAGGACTCTGAGTATTATGCTATCAGAGTCACATTCCAGTCTCTGCATGCCCCAGTCACACTCCTGAGCCACACCCAGCCTGTAGAACTTTACAAGCCATTTTACTGGAGTGTGCAGGTGCGTGGCTGTCTGGGAGAATACTGTTGCGGGACAGAGATCAGTGATAGACCTGCATGTGCTAAGGTGAAATTGTTTAACCAGGAAAGGCACACTTGTTTCCAGGTGTGACCTGGGAGCACAAGGAAGTTAAGTGACTTGCTCAGGGTCACACAGTATGAATTAGTAGTGGGGTTAAATTGGATGGCATGGGAATGAACTAGGGAGTGGGAATGTCCTGAATGCTGGCAACTGATTCAAGTTGGGTTAAGCATGGCACTAGTCCAACAGGAATGGCTCATGAACCACAGAAGCATTATGTACCAAGGGCAGTGTGCATGGTATAGTACCACGTGAAAGACACTATGTCATGCACAGTCCCCTGTGGCTGGTGCAGTCAGTTCACTCAGTGGTGCAAATGATGTGTACCACTGAACATCTGGTTGCACAGCACAACACCATAGTTTCTGGGCAGTCTCTTGCCTCTGCTGACTACTGGAAAATGTTCAGCCTGGCAGATTTTGGTGGGGGCACAAACAATGCAGTGCATGTTTGCACTCTGAAATTCCACCCCAAACTAGGACTGTGTATGGTTCCCCAGGATTTGTAGCTCACCTTGCTTGCATCCCCCATAAACTTTATACTAGCTATGCTCTGACTGAAACATATTTCTCACAGAAATGTTGCCCATGTCTTATTGTGTTTACTTTTCCTGCACACCATTAAATAAGGATAATACCAGAACAGATGTTCAAATCACTAGTCTGGGGCATGGGACACTCATCACATCATGTTCACTCCTCCATCATGTCACTGTGTACAGTGTTAATGCTGTAGCTGTCAAGACCCAGTCCCAGGCCCTGTAGTTTAACTGCTTGTTTGCCTCCAGCCTCACCCGAGAGGGTGAAGTGGTGAGGACGAGACTGGGAGGCTGTCTGAGGGTGCAGGGCTGCGCTTGACACTTGCAATCCATTCTGGGCATGGCTGAGGGTGGATGGGGCAGTGTCCTCTTTTTTGGTGTCCACAAATCTGGTAACCCTAGATTCGTGACAGTGCTGAGCTGGGGGATTGTGAGAGCCTGAGAGATGGGTGAGTTTGGCCGATGAGTTCAATGAAGAGGGAGAGGAGCAGCACCTGAGCCCTGGCAGTTCTTCCCCCCAACCCTCTGGTCATGTGTGGCAGCAGCAGCAATGAAGTGACTTTCCGACACCAGCTAGAGTGCTGGGGTTAGAGGGGCAGAGAGTCAGAAAGACAATCTACCTAACTGTGGTGTGCTCGTCCGTCTTCCAGGGGAGAGATTGAGACTGAGTGCCAGAGACCAGAGTAGGGATTCGGGACAGTGCTGGGCTGGGAGCTTGTGACAGACTGGGAGATGGGTCAGTTTGGCTGGTCAGCTGGGGACCTGCGGTGAGGGTGAGTCTGACAAAGGGGGAGAAGAGCAGTGCCTGGGCCCTGGCAGTTCTTGCACCCACCCCTCCGGTCGTGTGTGGCAGCAGCACTGACAGGGCTTTCTGACACCAGCTAGAGTGCTGGGGTTAGAGGGGCAGGGAGTAGGAAAGATAGCCTACCTGACCGTGGGGTTTCAGACACTGTATAAACTGACACTAGCATTTGCAAAGTATTCCTGTTTTCAGCAAAACAAAAAAAAACTGTTCAAGCAGCCAAAGTGTTGCTGTTCTCCAGGTTTGGCTAAGACTTCTGTCATATAGCTAGAATGTTCAGGATACAATGAGCCCAAATGTTGCAACATTTCAGTTTTCTAGCCTAAACACTAACTAAGGCAGAGGCAACTGGGGAGATGTGTGGCTGCAGCAGTGGCATGCAGCAAATTTGTCAGTTGTACTTGGGAGGTGGTGGAGGACCCCTTCTATCCCACATTGTTCACTTAGATTAGAAATCAGAAATGTGTATGAATTGTGGACCTCAATCAACAGCAAAACTGTATGGCCACTGTCCACAGAGATCTGGACTTATGTCTCGATGAAATGATGAGCGGTTCCACATCACATGTTACCCCCCACCCCAATATTCTCAGGAACAATAACATTTGAGGCAAGTAAGGGTTTGGAGGTATGACTGGTAGAGCTGGGGTTATAGACAGGCAGGAATCATAGATAGAGTTGAGGAATACACACTTTATCAATGCTGGCCCAGGCTGAGACATACAGATAGCCGGGATCAGAGACATAATTGCAGTGTGAGAGAGCTGCACCTTGGAGGGCAGTGTTGATAATTTATTTGGGTTTGTTTTTTTGCTTTCCATAGTTTTTTTATGTCACTTGCAAGTGCTGGACCAACCTGTGAGATTGCCCCCCACCTCCCCCTTAATGTCAAGTAATGCAACACAGAGGTCTGCCCTAGATGAGGCTGACTGAGCAGTGGGGTGTTTTCTTCCTATAAGACCCATGGGTTTATTTAAGTGCCTTTGTTAAAGTTTTCCTTACTATACCCCCAGATTATTTGCAGAAAGTCTCCCCGGAACTGGGTAGGCTGTTGCTGCACATTTCTTAAGTTTGAACTCCTGACTTGATATTCTATGTTTGGGTGGGGGTTTGTGATACCCACAGCATCCTGTTCACCACTGTATTAGGAATTGAGATTTAAAGAATTGCTGGGTATGGGTCCCGATATTGAGCAATGCATGCTATTTTAATCTTATTTTGATCGTGAAAGCATAGCTGAGTACAGGATCATGTACTGTGCAAAATTGTTTGCCATCCTGAATAATCAGAGCAGTTGTTTTGCCTTTTTTAACTTTTTTGACTAGTGTTGATTGCAGGAATTGGCTTATCTTGTGAAGGTGAGGCAAGCTGTGGGAACTGTAGTTTGACCTGGCACCTGAACCTCCTCCAAGTTCAGTCTTTTATTTAAGATTATGCATCTGTGTGAGGAAATGTGCAAGCTGCCCTACTTTTGAGTTTTACTGAAATGCCGCTTTGGAGATCTGTGTTTTGCAGTGATTCAGCTTGCAGCTTACTTGGAGTTAAAAGGCTGTGGTTATCACCCTGTCTAACCAAATCTTACATTCAGTATGTATCAATTCACTGTCAGTCTATATCCTGCGCAGCGTTCACCTTCCAGCATGTCTGTGGGTACTGGGATTTGGAACTTGTGTCTCCTTTAAGGCACCACACATGCAGGCGTGTGGGACATCCTTCTCTTCCTTTCAAGGTTGTGGGGGGGCCATGTTGCTGCCCACCATTCCTTAGAGGGCTGCCTTAGCTAACGGTGAGGCATATAATGGACAGCAGGGCTTCTGTTAACCCCACAGGAAGGATCCCAGGACTCCTGATTTTTGCAGCAACACAAAGCCATATGGAAAACAGAGTGATACCCCAAAAAACTCTCCCAGTGTTTTGCACCAGTGCAAGGTTCTTTCTCAAGGGTACCACCACCAGTCTGGTTAATTTATTTATAGTGTGTTCACCAGGGTCATGGTACTGTGAGTTTGAAATGTGCCACCATTAGGAAAAGACTGTCATATTACAATCAGTTTGTTGAAAAACACAAATTGCATTATGATGTTAGTTGGCTGATCAAATATTCTGGCACAGGATTTTTTAGAGAATAATGCCTTTGCAAGTGTGTATCATGAGCATTTTTCATGCAGACATGGTGTGTGATAATCCATTAACCCCAAGGGTGCAGCTTGAGGGGTTTAAGAGATTATCACTCACTGAGGGTGTGTGAAAATCCTCAGAAAACAAACTCTACACAGGCATTATTTTTTATAATAACTGGTGCAAGGTTTCAACACAGACAGAAAAACTAAGCTGTATTTGTGCAAGCGAGCATGTCCATGAACAACTGCCGTACTTGCACAAATACAGTGAAGTGAGAGCACGAGGAGGAAAATGCCGTAGTTATTATGGAATTCTGCAGGTTATTACGGCGTTTTTGCAGAAATTATTTTCCAGCTATTACAGGGGGTCACCAGTTATTATAAGTAACTGTGAGTTCCAGCTATGTGCTAGTATTTATATGAGCTGTATATTCAAGCTTATTTAGAATCCTAATCCATGTTTTCTCTGTAATTTTTTTTTAATTTACATTTTCAGTTTTGCAGTTTAAATTGATTAGCAATACTTGTATAATGGAGTTAAATAAAAAGAGTTGGTTTTAGGGCCACCTGGTAGCCCAGAGGACTTCCGTTTGTTCCCATGCAGCCGACCCAGGTTCTACAGCAGACTCTAGTCCCTACAGCTGGTCAGCCTGACTGGAAGGCACAGGCACAGTCTGACACCACAGTGACCCCTAGCAGTGGGTCAGGGAGCTAGTCCCCTCATGAGGAGTAGGTTGTTGTGCCTGATGCTGTTGCTGCATGCATGAGACCCCTTCAGGTTAGGTTTCACTATCGGAAGTTGGAAGGGATGCTAGGAGTGAAAAGTTAAAAATGGCCCTGCCAGCAGTCAAGGATGGCAGCCCATACTCTAGCGCCCCCCACCCACAATCCGGTCCAACATTTCTGGGGGCTTCTAGTGGATGGAGAGGGTTGGGAAATCAACAGTTGAGAACAGATTGGCTATGGTGAGAGGAGAGAAATACCTGAAGTTTAAAAAAAAAAAGGTTTTGTTTTAACAGGTGTTGTATTGCTCTTCTTTGCAGCTGTCAATACTGGAATATCCCTGGTTCTCCCTGCACTTCTGTCTTTGCTGCTCTTCACAGGAATGCAGATGTACAGCAAGCAGCTGGCCTCAACAGAGTAGTTCACCATCCTGGGCAGGTTCCTGGGATCGGGATTTTTCATCTTCTCCCTCGCCGTATCCTTTCAGGAGCTTGGCTCCGGTCATTGGGTCATTCCTTCATGTGTTGTGGCAGGGTGATATGACAGAGGCATGGCTAAAAACACATCATTTTGATCCAGTTCTCCATCCTGGAAAAGTGAAAATAAACAAAAATAAAAAAATAGACACTTATAGATGTAGGAACACATATGCCATGGCTGGAGGGGGGGTTCTATCCTGGGCTCTGGCCTCAATTTTGGATACTCCCACTGCTTGATTCTCAGCCTTACTTCTGCTGGAAGATGACTGTTGTGCTCTATATGAACTAAACCTGGTGCTAGTGCAAAAAATGAAGTCCTTCTGTCATTTTATTGGCTCTAACTGCACTGTGCAGGACATAATTTTGTATAGCATGCATGCAGTGATCCCCAAGGTGTGTGCAGGTTCCTCAGGGAATGTACATATGCTAACTGGGCTATTTGAATATGCCACAGAAGTTTATTTAATCATTTGATTTGATTTTAACAAGAGCAAAACTCGTAGAGATGGAAAACCCTGTTTTACAAGCGTGCCCTGGGGGCAGCGTCAGCAGTACATAGTTACATGGTATTGGTAAGCACTGATTGGTACTGGCAGGTGTAAGATGACTTAAGTTTAATCTCCTCCCAGCAGGAGTCACTGTACATAATGGTGTAGAAGCACTGGCTGTGGCTGAGTTCTCAGGTATGGCAGTCCCAGCTTCTCCCAAGCAGGAATCACTGTAGAAAAAGCTGTAGGAGTACTGGCTTTGGGAGAGTTCAGTGCTACTGCAGTCCAAGCCTCTCTCATAAGGAGTTGCTGCAGAAAATGCCGTCAGAGCATTGGCTGTGGGAGAGTTCATGGCTACTACGGTCCCAGCCTCTCCCAGCAGGAGTTACCATAGACCATGATATAGGAACACCGACTGTGTGGAAGATCACAGCTGCTGCAATCCCAGACTCAACCAGTAGCAGTCCATTGTAGACAGTGGTGTAGGAGCACTGACTGTGGGGAAACGCACAGTTACTCCAGTCACAGCCTGTCTTGCAGGCATCTCTAGACAGTGATGTAGAACCACTGGCTGTTGGGGAAGTAACAGCCACTGAAGTTCCAGCATATCCCAACAGCAGTCATTGTAGGAAATAGTGTAGGAGCACTGGCTTTGGAGGAGCTCACAGCTACTCCAGTCACTGTAGAGAGTGGTATAGGACCATTGGCCATGGGGAGCTTACAGCTACTGCAGTTCTTGCCTCTCACAGTCAGAGTCATTGTAGACATTATGTTAACTCATTCTATCCTATTGTCACTTAGAATGTTCAGGTACCCTCTGCCTGCTGCTAGAACACCTATGTGCCTGAAGGGATTTTAGATCTGCAGCATTCATACAAACACACTGTGCTTAAACCTACATATCTTAAAAACCATACATCCAATTTTAAAACTGTAAAAAGAAAAGTTTTTCAGGACAAAAGGTTTTTGAAAATGAGTGAGGTTTGGTAATGTCTATTTAATTGGATTTATTGTTGTGTGAGGTTGTTTTCATATTTTAATAAATTCTGATGATTTTATCTAAATATAATTATGCTCTGTTTAGTCATGCACAAATATTACATTTCTGTAAAATTGTTGATTAAAATTGTTAAAAATATACAATAAACATCTGTCATTGTCTAAATATAAATTTTGCAAGTTTTTTACCATTTTTTTTAGTCAGAAATCAATATCTGAATCTCTTGTTATTACAGTTTGAGTTTTTTGTTCCACTCCACTGGTTGGAATTCTTGCAGTATTCAATTCTTCCTACCCACTGATTTTAGTTTATGAATCTGATTATCAATTTTTTTGTTTTTCCCCTAGTTTAGTAAGAACATATTTACACAGTACCTTAGAAGGACATATCAGGAAGTGATGCAGGAAGGAAGTGCTTTGTGAGGTCACTTGCCGTAAATAGGAAGAACACCTCCAGTGTAGGTCAGTGAGCTGTCCCAGGAAATGGAGACATTTGTTAGTGTTGGAGGGCTCTCTATGATTAATTGCATATGTGCTGTAGTTAAAATGTATAATTTCATTGAAATAAACTATTTTATTTTATTTTTGCAATTAAATCCCATGATAAGTATAGGAAACTGTATTTTATTTGTGCTGCTTGCTTTATCATACTGTAAATGAAGCATGATGTTGTTCATGTAAAGGTTCACAGTCTTTCAGTAAACATCATGTTACATAAATCTGTGTATTATTTAATTTCCTGGCATAGTTTATTTTTTGGGGTTGTATTATGGGATGGTTTAAGGTGAGGGAATGACTGTATGAGGAAGCACTGTGTGTTAGTGGTGGGGGGGTCCTGCATTCATAATACAGGCTCAGATGCACTTTATATGTTCTGGGAAATGAGAGGGCTGTATGCATCTAATAATGGTGTGAACAGACACTGTAGATACATTATGGGTATACGTATAGGATGATGAAATTGCTGAAAAGGCACTGGTAATTTGGGGTATACTGTGTCATGGGGAAGGGGGTGGGTGTGCCTGTACCAAGGAATGATGCTCATAGGCACTGCAGTCATTTTGTGTCATGAATTGGCACCTGTCCTTGGGGTAAACTCAGTTGTAGGGAAGCAGGTGGGGCTGCCTGCACCTGGTAATGGTGTTCATATGCCATGCAGAAACATTGTGGGTACACATACAGGGTGATGACATGTTCACCTGTAAAGGTTGTGTACTATGTGCTGTGTCACATGGTTTGCCTGCATACACACGTGATATGTTGCAACATTCAGTATGGAGCACTGTGTGGGTGGGAAGGAGTGTGGGTATGCCTGCACCATGGAGTGATGCTCATTGGTGCACATGTGTACTGTGTGCTATGTTTCATTTGAATGGACTGTATACATCATACATGGGCACTGATCACATCACAGTGCATCAGAGATAAGGGATGGTCTGAAGCATTATGAGCACAAGAGACTAAAGTGGTTGTGGAGCGACTGAACTTGAATAGAACATTGCAGTGCATCTGAGGGTAGTGTTGGAATGAATCTTGATGTGCACAATGGACTACACCATGGTGACTGAGGAGGGATCCATATCAGTAATGCACATCACAGATTGTCAGAGATAAAGGTTGGACTGAAGACTGATGAACAGATGGACTAAATCAGTGACTCTGGTGGGATTTGAACCTGAACAGCACTTTACAGTGCAGTAGAGGTTGGGGCTGGACTGACACCAGATCAGTCAATGGACAACACCATTGGCTGTGGAGGGATCTGAACCTGAAATGCACTTCATTGTTCACTACAGTTTGGAGCTCGATGGATGCATGATAAGGAGATAGATTTTACAAGTGGCTGTGAAGGGATTTGAGCCTGAAGAATACTTTACAGTGCATCAGAGATTGGGGCTGAACTGATGTCATATGAATTGATGGGCTACACCAGTGGATGTAGGGGGTTTTGAACATGAAATGCACTTCACAGTGCATTATGGGATTGGCCTGGACTGATGCATGGTAAGTCAATGGACAACACCATCAGTTCAGGAGGGATATGAACCTGAAATGCACTTCACTGTTCACTACAGTTTGGGGCTCGACTGATGCATGGTAAGGAGCTAGATCTTACAAGTGGCTGTGGAGGGATTTTAACCTGAAGAACACTTTACAGTGCATCAGAGGTTGAGTCTGGACTGACGTCATACGAGTCGATGGACAACACCAGTGACTGTGGAGGATTCAAAACTGATTTGGCCTTTACAATGCATCAGAGATTGGCGCTGGACTGATGCCAGGTAGTTGAAGGCAACACCATTATTTTTTTCATTTTAAACAATCAGCAACTGCGTATTAGGGAGAAAACTCAAGTGCAGAGCATGAGACAAAGATGCTACTGACCCTAACCCACTTATCATCCATAACGCAAGGAGCAACATGCCACATAAATTTTAATATAGCCATAATCCGAACATAAACTCTTTAAAAAGTAACAAAAGGTACTGAATTCATGTGACCTCATCTAGTACATGCACAAGAAACACTCTCTCCCATCAGGAATGCCAGCTGGATCCATAAGATGTGATCACACAGGATGACCAGAAATTATCCCAAAATGAACAAAGTAACAACTATGAAAACTTATAAATAAAAATAAGAACAAATAAAGTAAATACAGATTACAAATCGAGGTTTTGGTACCAAATGAAGTGAGTATTTTAGGGTAAGAGCAACACTCCATCTTGAAACTAAGTTTTCAGTCACCATGCTCTTCCTGCCCCAGTGTGCTCTGACTGGTTAGTGGAAATAGTGATGAGTGCACTAAGCATAGAGTAAGCATGGCAACAGTGAGGATCAATATGACCAGATGGTGATGCACTACAGAGCTAGGGCAGGTGCAGGTGAGGGCTGTGACCCCTAAATGAAACATCAAAAAAAAATCACTGTACACTCCAGAGCCCAGAGCACCACTTTCCCTCCAGTGACAGTTGTAAAAAAATACGAGTCCTTGCTTGAATGCTAAATAAGGATTTAGTCTAAAGTTTCAGGCACACACATTGAATAGAATAGTGGAAGACACAACAAAAGATCTGCGTGCAGGTTCCCTGGTGCTTCAACAACTAAGGCTTTGTCAGGGGGATGGTGCCTGCATCTAAGACAATCCCTTTATACCAGTTAAATTCAGAATTGATGATGTCAGAAAATCCGACCAATCACAGAGCTCGATTTTTAAATACAGAAATATTCAGCTCACTTAGTGGTATAAATGGACTAATAGTTATAACAATCATGATATCAGTGACAACATGTTATTGTAGAAAATACCCCAAAAGACAAAAAATACACCAAAGTGGTGACGCCAATCGGATTGCTTCGAATAAAAAAAAAAATTATGAAATTAATTGTAGTGTAAACCTGATCAGCTTAACATGTTACACTAAAACAAAATGATTTGTTGTTACGATACAAACTAATGGCAGAATGAACATAATACATTTTTCACAGCACATGCAAAAATAGTAAATTTATTTCTTTATGTATTAAGGCTTGTTTTCTCAAAAATAGCCAAAGGGAACACATATTATATTAGGTAAAATCAGTAAGGGTACGATGTCCCCTATTAGCTGGTACAACTCAATTCATCAAATGTAAACAAATGCTTGAGCTGCACCAAGAGAAAGACATGGACGCCAATTGGCGTCATCAGGCACTACAGCAAATGATTTAGGACGCCATATGTCGTCATCAGGAAAAAGAGGTATGTTTTTTATGACGCAAAATGGCGTCATCAGGAAGGAATGAGTTAAGGCACTGGCTATGAGTGATCTCACTGCTAGTCCGATCCTAGCCTGTCCAAGCAGGAGTCACAGTAGACTATGGTGGTGGAACATAGCTGGTGGGAATGTTTAATTCTTAGGAACCTATAATGTTCAGATAACCCAAGTCCCTCACTGAAGGCCAGGCACTGTACCTGGAATGTTACTACAGTATATCCTTGACTTTGCAAACCCAGGCCTTAATAAATCTAGAAAAGTTGGTTTTCGGAAAAGGATTTCAAGCAAAAATATTTACAGCAAGTAAGTATAAATGTACATACAGTACACAAATGCACTCACTGTAGATTTTGTGATTGTAACTTTTATTGCTTGGTTAAAAAGTTGGGGTGCAGTTTTTTAAAACCAGAGGGTGAGACCACAAATGACTGATTTTTGTTTTTGTGCCAACGTGGGATCACCCACCCTTCCTGGGACCTACCCAGCTTTTTAGTGGCCACAGTAAATGAGTGAGTGCCCTTATGAGGTGTGGAGCCTGTGGGGTCACATGGCATCATCCCACCACTAGAGATGCTTTTCACCCTGTTGACCCCCATGTCGGGACCATGCATGTGCAGCGAAGATTCTGCATACCTCAATGCCCGCACCTGGCCTTCATGCGAGGCAATTAACTGGGTGGCAGCCAAGCAACAGTACATGCTACTGCCCCCCGCTCCAAGGAGGAGAGTCAGTGTTGGATGCTTAGTTCTCCTTCCCTCACTCAGCCCCAAAGCGGCCATGGTCCGTTCCCAAACCCAAGTCACCGGCGTGGCAGGCAGTGAGGCTGCCAGTGCCTCAGTCCAGATCACATATGAATATTTGAAATGGACAGCAGAAGAAGGCCTTATGGTCTATTGAGTCTGCTCTGTTGTGATGCCCCTGATGCAGAGATTACCATGGCCACCACTGATTGTGAACCTCCCTTTCATCCTGTCCTCCCCCTTGAAACCCCCAACGGTTCTTTGCATGACCACCTCAGATAGAAGTTCATCACACTTCGACACCACTCACTCCGTAAAGAAGTGTCTCCTGATCTCATTCTTCAACCTTACCCCTGCCAGCTCATAACAGTGCCCCCTTGTAGTCTTGTTTTCAGTGACACAGTAAAGTTCCCTGCTGTCCACCTTTGTTTACTCCTGGTTAAACAATTGCGATGATGAGAGAAGAGAAGTTTATGCCTTTCAGGTACTTGAAGAGTTCAGTCATGTCCCTTTTCTCCCTCTATCCTCGAGTGAGTATATACTGATTTCTCTCAGCCTGTCCTCCTGTATCCTGCCCTGCTGTTCCAGAACCTTCCTGTTAACCCCCCCACACAAACTGCCTTGAGCTTGTTGATATCCTTTTTATGTTTGCTTGCGCATGCAGCTCACAAGAAACATATTGAGGTAAGTAGAGCATTGCAGAGATGTGTCAGTTTTGTGGAAAATACAGCCCACGCTTTTAGGGGCCTATCCCTCAGCTACCAATCACCAGAAAAACTGCAGATGACAGCAGTTTCAGAGAGAGCACCAGACTTAAAAGAAATGTGCCACTCCAATCAGGGAGTGTCATCATCCCTGATTGCAGCGGCAGCTCCCTCCTCCCTCGCAAACAGGAACACAGAGGAAACCGACAAGACTCTCTGCCCATGTGCATTACAGTGCACAGTAATGCACGTGGGTGCAGTTTCCTTCTTATCAGCTGCTGCCCCATGTCCCTGGTCCTAGTGTGCCTTTACTGGCAAAACATTTAACTATTTACATTGGTGGCTCCTGCTACTGGCCACACATGCCCGGGAAAGCCGACATTGGGGTGCCCAATCCTGTGTCCGCATATCCCCCCCCATTAAGTGGCACACTGGGAGCCCACCTCAGTGTGCTGAAATATGGTGGCTCCTGCCGCCAGCCACACAGTCCCCATAAGCTGGCATGGGGTGCCCATTCCCCATGTCGGCATCCCCCCCCCCTAGTGTGTCTTTCCTGGTTAAACAGTTTCCCCTTTCTTTTCGGACACCGGGATGCTCACTCCTGGTGTCAGATGTGCACCCCCCCAGCCTGCCAACTCCTCTTGCCAACATTGGAATACCCAATCTGCAAGTCGGCATCCCCCCACCACCATTATTGTGGCGCACTGGGAGCCCACCCCAGTGTGCCATACTTTTCCTATCCTGTAAATGAAGAAAACTGTCCTTTGCTGTTTTTTTTCTTAACCCCAAAAAGGTCCCTCGTTGTCTTTCCAGGCCACCCTCCCATCCCCATCTCCTCCTTCCCCGCCCCAGTGCTGCGATCATCTGTGGAGTGGGAACACATCTGAGCTCTTCAAAGCTGACCGCGAAATGAAGAAAATCACAGTAAGCTTTATAATGGCATCAATGGGGGGTTTCAACTTAGGTTGATATCTCAGCCAAAAGTTTTGGCCCCAAATTTTCAACATCGGGTTCTTGAGATCCCACCTTGTGAATGCTTGAACTGTCATTTCATTTCTTATCCCGAAAGGTGATTTAACGGTCGCTATGTGGAATCACCTTTCGGGACTGAATAATGAAATGATAGTGCCACTGTTCATTAGATGGGGTCCCAAAAAGACCATGTTGCACATTTGGTGAAAAAAAACTCCACAAAATGACTGCGTTATGAGTGTGCATTGTGCAGTTTCTACGTATGCTAGTAACTTTGCCAATTTTCAATATTTTCACTCCAATTTTCCAACATTGCCATTTTTTCACACCTCCTCATGAACAGAACAGCTGTAATTTTTTTGCATCCTGTCCAAAAAAGTGATTTCATGCCTGTGGTGCAGAATGGCGCAGTCACTGTGCAAAATCAACTTTTTGGTGCAGATTAGCAAATTAATGAACAGTGGCACTTCATGAGGGGACATACCAAAAAGGCCATGTTGAAAAATTGGTAAAATAATTCCACAAAATGATTGCATTACAAGAATGCATTACACAGTTTCTACACATGCTCGTAACATCTCCAATTTTCATATTTTCACTCCAGGTTTTCAACTTTGCCATTTGTTCACACCTCCTCATGAACAGTACAGCTGTCTTTTTTCACATCCTGCCCAAAATGTGTTTTCACACCTGTTGTGATGAACAGCACGTTCGCTGTGCGAAATCATCTTTGGGGATTTAGTAACTAAATGATAGTGCTACTATTCATGAGGTGCAGTCTCAGAAAGCCCATGTTGAAAATTTGTAGTGAAAATACCAATGCACGCCCAGGGCATTAGGGTTTTCAAATGTAACGCCCCACCCTGTACATACTGACAGGTGTCAGGGGGTGTGGCTTGGGGTTATCGACTGTAATGCTCATGCCATTGTGCTTCCACCCTGTAGCCAGTGATGGGCATTGAGGTGTGCCTTTGGGTCTTTGGCCCTAACATTCATTCCATTCTCCTATGCCTCACCCATTTCACCTTATTTCCTTATGGAATGGGGTGAGCATACTGTCCGAAGACCCCAAGGCACACCATGACACCTGTCTGCAGGGTGGGGTGGGGTGAGGTGGAATGGAATGGTATGAGCTTCATGCCCAACAACCCAAAGCTACACCCCCAATACCTGTCAGTCTCTGCAAGGTGGAGGTGTGGGTTGGCATTAGTTCAGTACTTTACTTCGATTCCTATTATGCAGCTTTTTAACTCTTGCAGTACCAGTGTCAATATCTGCAAGCAAACATTCAGCACTGACAAATGCTTGTCATGTTTGCCATGCACGTGTGCGTAAAGTGAATATTTTGCTATAATAGTGCCTTTTGAGGGGTGTGACACTGTCTGTCCAATGCAGAGCAGGGTTTAAGGGGTGAGTCAGTACCACACCAATCATCATTCATGCTGATAATAAAAAAGTTTGGGCTTGCTTGGTGGAGAAGTCATGTACTTTAAAACAAAAAGCCAACCCAATCCTGGGCCAGCTCTTTCCTTTGATCTAGGCAGCAGAGGTGGTCTATCTGATCAGTCTGGAATTTTAAACATCCAGGGCCTCAGGCCAGCTGAAACAGAAGAAACCCATATGTGTGTGTGTGGGTGTGTGTGTGTGTGTGTGTGGGTCTCTCTCTCTCTTTCTCAGTGCCCAGCTCTGCAGATGTATACTAGCTGTACTAACTATATTCAAATGTGAATATCTTTAAAACAAAAAAATGATAGCATGGTACTGTAAACACAAAAGTAATTCAGCACAAAAATATATTCAAAATGAGTGGTGTTTTATTTATAGATACCTTTTGTTTGTTTTTTTATAATTAGCAAAAAACTGAAAATTCATTTTTTCTTTCACTTTTTCAACAAGCAAGTGCAAATAGCTTTAAAACAAAAAATGATAGCATGGTACTTTGAGCACATAAGTTATTTAGCACAAACATATCTACCAAATGAGTGTTGTTTCATTTATAGATACTGTTTAGATTTTTTATAATCAGCAAAAAATGGCAGGAAATAAAATGTTTTCCTTCACTTTTTTTGGAGGTATGGCATCAATGGAATATGCTACCCCCCTCCCCCCACATTGGAAATATTGTTGATATCTTTTGTTCTCATGTTGATTAACCTGATGACATCACTCGTGGCACAACAGTGCTAAATTACTGTATGCCCCAGGTGGAAGGTGGCTTGTGAGGCATGAGACACAGCTGAGTGTCTTCAATCCTCTGGGAAGTGCGGCACTCAAACATGTTAACAATATTTCCAGTAGAAAATAAATATACTATATATATTTTGCAGAACAACCCATTAATGCATCGGTTTGTGTTGCTATCAAAGCAATAAAAGTATGGAAATGCAATGCTAGGGTTTTCAACACTAACTTCACATCCCCCCCCCAAGCAGCCAAAGGGGATAAGACAACACAAGAAAACCACAAACATCCATCATCAGCTAAGACAAAAATACAACTCTTTCAACATGACACAAGAGATATGCATCATCATGGTCCAGCACTTCTGTAGCCATGGATACACATGCACACTTGCACACCATCTGGGAAGTGTGGTAACAAATTCCCAGAGGATCACATTGTAAATGGCAAGTAAGGAATAACACATGACAGGGTGTGTAGCAATGCTAAATTACCACATGCCCCAGGTGGGTTGTGAGGCGTGAGGCACAACTGAGGCCCTCCAGCCACCTGGGAATTACGTTATAAGATTCCCATAGGATCACATTGTAAATTGTAAGTAAGCAATAACACACAGCAGGGTGTGTGGCAATTTATTTATTTATTTTATTATTTTTATTTTTTATTTTATTTTAGTCTTTGGTAACTGGATATGGCCCACTAGGCACAAGTGCATGTTTTTGGGGTGACCTGGGAGCACTGGGCGGTTAAGTGACTTGCTCAGAGTCACACAGTATGCAAGTGGAGGTTGTGAGAATCAAACTCAGGTCTGGTCTGCTGGATGTATCAAGCTCATTCACACCTCATTCCTCTAACCTCTAGGCTATACTGCCTATACCTAGGCTATATTTAAACTTTGATAACCAGAAAAGACACACTGATCCAGGGCTCATTTGCAGGTGCAACCTGGGGAGTGATAGACAGTAGGCAACAAAATACAAAATTAATTTATGTAAGTAACAGCATATAATAATACAGTCAGAGTAAAAAATGAAGAGTGCAGTACATAAGAACAAAAGTGCAAAAACAAAGGGATTATACATAATAGTGAAAAATGTATAATACAGCCAAAGTACAAAATTCAGAAAGTGCAGTTCATAGATAAAACAGAGCAAAATACAAATTGATATAAAGCAAGGGCATAAAAGGAGAAGGAGAAAACGCCTGAGCAACTAGAGCTAAAGTGGCATGGGGCCATAGGCAGTGGCATAATGCTGTCGGTTCACTGCGAAGCAAGTGCTTGAATGCTGGGAGCGAGGAGGCTAGCTGGAGAGTAGGAGAGAGTTGGTTCCAAAGAGAGGGTAGTCAGTAGGAGAAGGCAGACTGACCAGAAGAGGAGTGGATGTGAGAAAGAGAAAAAGAAGGGTACACCCTGGAGTGGAGTGGGTAAGGGGAGTAGCTGGCTGGAGATAGAAGTGAGGAAAGATAGAAAGGTAGTAAACCAAATCAGTATTTGGCAATGAATGGTAAGGAGTGTGTCCGACAGTGGAGGGAGGGGGGGATAGTACGTGACAAGTAGCGGGAGCAGTGGCGAGTGTGGAATGGGGGGGTCAGTGGCAAAATGGCAAAAAGAGTTTACGAGGGTGTCCAGTCTGGCAAGGGAAGAGGCGGGGGTGGAGCTATAGACAATGTCATCATAATCTAGGATGGGGAGGATGGTTTTAGTGACCAATTCATGATGTATGGAAAGAGAAAGGCAGTCCTTATTATGGTACATAGCACCTAGTTTGGGCCAAAACTTGGCATGCATTGCTTCAATATGGACTGAGCAGTTGAGTTTGTTGCCTAGTCATACATCTAGGTGTTTGTATACAGATACATTAATGAGGGGGAACTGTCAGGGGTGGAGAAAATGGGGGGGAACAGGATGGTTGAGAGTTTTTGTGTAGACCCAAAAGGTAATTGAGACAGTTTTCTTCGTATTTACCCGCAACTTGTTGGCTTGGAACTAGTTCATCGCACTGTTGAAATTCCTTTGGAAGGGAATCTCCACATCAAGGGTTGAGGCAATGCTAAACTGCTGCATGCCCCAGGTGGGTTGTGAGACACGGTGCACAACTGGGTGCCTTCAACCACCTGGGAAGTATGGTATATAGTTTGCATAAGATTAAATTATAAATTTTAAGTGATCAATACAATATGGCAGGGTGTGCGGCAAGGCTAAATTGCTGCATGCCCTATGTGGGTTGTGAGGCAGGAGGTGCAGCTGAGTGCCTTCAACCACCTAGGAAGTATCACATTGTAAATCCCTGCATGCCCAAAGTGGGTTGTGATGCTGGTTGTGAGGCACAAAGTGCAATTTAGTGCCATCCGCCACCTAGAAAGTGTGGATGTCTTTACTCAGGTGCTGAAGGCACCTATGCTGCCACAGAGGCACACAGTAAGGATGTGGGAGAGTCAGCAGGTTGCTGCTCCAAGGAGCACCAGGCCATTGGCTCCTTTGCCTAGAAACAGAGGTAACACTTCAACTTAAATGGCACACAGCTGAATGACTCAAAATGAAACTAAAAAAGGGAAATGGCAGCAGAACAAGATGTAGCTCTGGGTAGTATGGAGAAGGCAGTTTTCACATGCACTGACTAATTGCAGGGAAGAAAAGAAAGTGTCAGTGGGTGGCTGCGTGAGAAATGCAGCGTGCCCTAGATCACTTTCCTGATAATGTAAAGTGGGAATATGAGAATCTGTGGCTCACGCTGTCACAGCGAGGCAGCATTGACAGAGCAGGGAAAATAGAAATGGAAACATTTAGCATACAACAGTTTTGCAACCCCCTTTCCCTCGTTCAGAAGGCCAGAGGTCAGAGCTATTTGAAAAGTAAACTGCAGTTTGGTTAATTGGAGGAGAGGGATCCTTAGGTTGTTTCTGACACCTTTGCCCCTGTCAAGGTTGCACCTGTCACCAGACGGAACCGACAAGCAGTTTCTGATGCACCGGCTGCCCCCGCCCTGTCTAATCTGCCCAAGCCTGTCTAGTTATGGGACAGTGCCCCTATCTCAGCATTAGCCATTTCCCCAGAGTTTCATGACTATGTCCCAACCCAGTTTACAGGCTGTCTTTGTCTGACTGATATTTCCACGTGGCCACCTGCTGAAATGCATAATAATCCTGTCTTGTCTCGGCAATTCCTATTTCGTAAATGTAATGTAGTTACAGCACTTGCTCATGTTCATATACTCTCCACTCCCTGTGCCTTGTTTGTCATGCATGGGTGTCAGAAACAATCTGAGAGGCCCACGTCCTTAGCATGCACTTCCATGGCAGCATAGGTGCCTTTGGCACCTGAGTGAAGACATCCACAGGTATGAAAACCTTATTTCAGGGAGTGTACCTCATATGGCATTTGTATTCCGGTGCCCCAGTTATTTGTTACTCATGAAACATTATTTGTTATTCAGCCAAGAGAACTGGCTATGAGGCTACCAGATGTGCGGAGACTTCCTGTCCAATCAGAGGCCACTTTGGAAGCTCACTGAAGGCATGTCAGTCCTGTATCAGTCCATGTTGAGACAGACCAAGGCATTGTTGCACTTCTTTTAGTTGGTTAGTCACCCTTATAGAGTGAAGCAAATGAGCAGAGGTGGAGGCTGCTTCAGAGACGGTCTTACTAGCCTCAGAGCTGTGTTATGGCTCATAAGTGACTACTAGATTTAAGGGGTAGGCCGAACAGGAGACATGTGCTTTTGCACACACCAGTGTGCAGTGTGCATAAAAGGAGTTTGCACTGCTTCAGATGCCTGAGGTGCAGTGGAAAAGTCCCCCCACAGCCTCTAAGAGTAGTGTGGCAATTGCTAATTTGGCTCTGCAGTTTGTGAACATGTGGAACATGACAGAATCTTGTCAGAGGTTAAATTAGAAATATTAAGTAGGTGGAACTGTAAGATCTACATGAGGTGGAACTGTCACCCCTAAGAGGTAGAACTGTCCATACTGTTGAATGGAGAAAGGTGTCACAGGAGATAGAGCTGAGTTCCTGTGATTTGCTGCCCAGTTTAACCCCCAGTTGTGTTGAAAATATGGAATGTGAATCTGGTGAAAAAAAACATGGAATGAGCCTGTAATGTATTGAAAATATAGAACCTGACTGTAATGTGTTAAAAATTTGGAATGTGAATCTGATGAAAAAAATGTAGAATGTGACTGTAATGTGTTGAAAATATGGAGCGTGACTGCAAAGAGTTGGAAATGTGGAATGTGAATCTGATGAACAATCTGCATTTCTGTAGCAGTTTTCATAAACATTATATCCCAACGTTCAAGCAATGTGGAACTGGTAGTGAAATGACTGTTAGGGTATCATGGCAGTCAACCATTACGCACGTCAACACCCAGAAATTTGGACTATAATGTATTTAAAATTTGGAATGTAACTGTAATGTGTTGGAAATGTATAACATGAATCTGATGAAAACAATGTGGAACTTAACTAATGTGCTGAAAATGTGAAATGTGAATCTGATAAAAAAAATGTGGAACATGACAGTGTTCCCGGGTCGCACCTGAAAATAGGCACCTGGTGTCTAGTGTGCTTACCCGGTTAACAAAAGCAAATAAATAAATGTATTGAAAATGTGGAATGCATGACCATGAAACGTAGTGTCCCAGCATAGCTTCCTGTGTGACAAAACACATTAACTTCCACTGAAATTGTGTTGTTTCTTGCAGTAACTCTTTTACAGAATTCTGCAGAATTGGGTTTCACAACCTGTTCAGCTTGTTCCAAACTTACCTGGTAGTAGAGTCAGTGGCAAGGGATGAAGAAGACACATTCACATTGGTGGTATCAGTGGGGAAGAAAAAGAATCAGCATTTCTGCAGCATTTTTTAATATACATTGTATCTCAGAGCACAAGCAATGTGGAACTGGTCAAGAAATGACTGCAAACATATAGTGGCAGCTATTTTGTATATCAACACCCACACACAGCCTTGGGCAACTGCATGAACTGGTCTTATTGGAAGGGGAATGCTGGCTAGAACACTGGGTAATAAACCCTACAGCACAGCACCCCCAAATAGTACTGAACTCGGGTACCAGCATTTATGACATAAGCCCAATCCCAGTGTGGGACAAAAATACATCTTATTATAATATTATAATTTATACCATGTCCATAGAGATTAATTTTTGCCAATAAAACCTGTATATTCTTGGGCTGGAGAGAGAATAAATCAATTATCCTCACTCCAGCATTTGTCACAATTGTTATTGTCACTGCAGCTCTGCCAGCAGGTTCTGCAGTGGAATGAATGCTGTGAATATTCTCTGATAGCAGACCGGACTAAACTGGAATGCAGTCTTTCTTCCCCCTCTCCATTTGACTATCACTGTGGCTCACAAGACGGTTCAGAGCTTCATTAGCTCAAATTTAGTGAAAAGAGTTGTTTTTGAAGCGGGTGCCGTCGAGTACCACTGAGATCTGCAAGTAAATGGGAGCCACATATACATTAAGAAAGTGAAAGTAATAATTGTAAAGACCCTTACATACTCAAACTACAAAAATGTTCACCCTGGGTGCCCCCCAGAACACAAAACATTGTCGGTCATAGACTGCATCACCCCCCCAACTGCTCCTCAAAATTTAATGACCAGGATTGAACATGTGTGCATACAATAAAGAGACATGAGAAAATACATAAAATATTATTTAAATATACACCTGAAGTGCAACGATTGTGAAAAAAAAACATTTAAGTCACTTCAGATACCGTGTTCGAGTAATGGTGCACCACTCAACGTGCTGAAATACCCGAACTGTTAGAAACAGTTTGTTCAGACAGAGTATGTGCATCCTGGGCGGTGGAGACTAAATGACAGTGCTATCATTCTGGTGTGGCCTACTGGTAAGAGCCTCACTAAGAAGCATACAAGTCTCTACATATGTACACATGCTTTCCCCCTTGAAGCTGACCAATTGGATAAATGCAATGTGCGTGTACATCACAGCTTGCGTTGTCATGTATGTCATCCACTCTCATGTACTGGACACAATGGATTACTATCATGGAGGTAAAGGAAAAATCCACTACTCTCCATTTCAAACATAGGGTTGTGCAGAATGTTGAATTTCCAATGGAATGGACTTCCATGGAATTTTAGAAAATTCCACCAATTTCATTCATTTGCGGAATTTCGACGTTCTGCATGCAAAATGTTTCTTGCGGAATAATAATCTGCAGTTCACATGATCTGTGGAAAATTATTCCGCAGTTTGCATAGAAATGCTTTTTGAAATTCTGCAGAATTTAAATAGAAATTCCTCAAAGTATTTCAGAAACGGAATTGCTATTCCATAGCAATTCTGATGGCAAAATTTCACATTCCACAGAGCCCTATCAAACTGCTTTTTAGAAACTCACATGTGTAGCTAACTCCAGTTTAGATGCAAATTTTGATTTCTATGCCCATTATATTAATGGCACATGCCATGGTTGCCTGAAAATAATTTATTTTTTCCTCCAGTGTTTGACCTCTGAAGACCTCACTTGTGGTGCTGCCTCTCATGAGGTCAACAGAGATCAAAACCTGTAGGAAAAATAAATGATTTATTTTCAGGCAGCCCATGGCATATCCCCTATATTTTTAATTACTTGATATTATGTATTATATAAGTAATATGTTATATTTTGTATTATACTATGCTAGGCTATACTAAGATAGGCTATGTTACAGTATGTTATATAATATATATTAATATTGTGTCGTGTTATGTTATATTATTGGTGTAATGTTATGTAACATTATGTTGTGTATATTATTATAAGATGCAATATGTGAAATATTATTCCTGTTCCCCTTCCCATCTCCTGTTTTTGCCTCTGCTTATCAGTCATTTTATTGTATGTCCACTAGTTCCACCAGCATTTCCCCTCTCTATCTAGTTATTTTATTTCTTGTTAATTTACTTAATTATGTAACTTCCTGATTGACTCTGGTCTACAGTATATTACTGAAAAATCTATACTGTGACTAACAAATTCTGCTGGTTTAAATTTAACTTATATCATTATGAAATATGGTCACTTGTGGCAATGCCAGTGAGCTGATATGTCTCATTCTAGTCTGACTAGTAAATAAATTACGAAGAAAAAAATATTTATTTTTTAAAATTTCTTCTTAAGCATAAAGCCACAAACTTACAACAATGTCTCTCTTGAGTGAACATATTGTTCACTAACACAGAACAAAACTGCAGCTAGCTGCCCAGAAGCAGTGGGAGTCAACAATCTAGTCCCTGCCTACCAGCTAACAGAGGCATTGAATGAATACTTCTGTTCTGTCTTCACCAGAGAGAAAGACGAACTGGTGCTAATGGGGGGAGAAGAGGAGCAGGAGGAAGGGGAGCACAGATGTGGTGATGGAGGGTAATAGGGTGAGGACCATGTTGTGGGAACTAAGGCAGATAAATCACCAGGCTTGGACAGCATACACCCAAGGGTGTTGAGAGAAATGGCAGAGGAGCTTGTGGAGCCATTCGCTGACCTATTCAATAGTACACTGGAGTCAGGCAAGGTACCACAGGACTGGAGAATGGCACATGTGCCCCTCTACAAGTTCGATCCTAGGGATGACCCAGGGAATTACAGACTGGTCAGTCTCACTTCCGTCATGTGAAAGCTCATGGAGACCATACTTAAGGAAAGGTTGGTAGAGTATCTAAAGGAGCATGGTCTCCAGGATGCAAGGAAGCATGAGTTTACGGGAGGGAGGTTGTGTCAAATGAATTTGATTGACATCTTTGACTGGGTCAATAAAACAGTAGACAGAGGCCAAGTGGTAGACATCCTTTACCTGGACTTCAGCAGGGCCTGTGACTCTGTACCCCACAAGAGGTTGATAAGGAAGTAGGCAGATCTCAGCATTGATGAGAAGTTGACCATATGGGCAGAAAACTGGCTAGGGAGTAGGACCCAGAGAGTGGTGGGGGAGTGAGTTATCTAGCATCAGGGAGATCATTAGTGGAGTTCCACAGTGCTCAATGCTAGGACCAGTGTTGTTCAATGTTTTCATCAATGGTATTGGGGATGGCATTAAGGGCAAAATGTGTCTATTTGCAGATGACGCCAAGTTCTGTGGAAGGGTGGACACAGCTGAAGGGATGCAAGACCGAAAGGAGAATGTAGAAAAACTAGAGAGGTGGTCTGGGGTTTGGCAGCTTGGCTTCAGTGCAAAGAAATGCAAAGTTATTCACACTGGGAGCCAAAGTCCCCAGGACTGAGTACAGTCTGGGAGGGGTCTGGGTATCTGCAACAGAGGAAGAGAAGGATCTGGGAGTGATGATCACTAGTGACCTGAAGCTCTCCATGCAGTGTAGGAAAGCAGTAAAAAGGGCAAATAGAATGTTTGGCTGCATTGCCGGAGGAATCAGCAGTCGGCGAGAGAAGGTTATACTGCCCTATTACAGGTCATTAGTGAGACCACAACTGAAGTACGGTGTACAGTACTGGTGTCCACAGTTTAATGATATTAGCCAGCTTGAGGAGGTCCAAAGCAGGGCAAAAAAGATGATCATGGGTCAGCAGTGTAAAACATATGAGAAGAGGCTGGGACCATGAACATGTATTACCTGGAGGAGAGGAGAAAGAGAGAGTACATGATTAAGACCTTCAAGTACTTTAAAGGAATAAATAAGATGAACAAGGAGGGCCTTTTTAAACTAAGTGGCAACCAAAACATGAGGGGACACAGTCTTACGTTTGGTGGGGGGAGGTTTAGGAGGGAGTCTAGGAAGCATTTCTTCATGGAGAGGGTGTTTGCCTATTGGAATGTGCTACCAGAAATGGTGGTCTCATTGCAGACAGTGGGCAGTTTCAAGAGAGGCTGGGATAGAGTTAAGTGGAAAATAAGTGTCAAGGGAGGGGCAGATGGAAAGGATGGGAGGTTTGGGGAGAGGGTCAGTAGCTTAAGTTGAGGACCCTGCAATATGAGCAGATTAGATAGGGTTGCATCTAGACATGCTTGTAATGGATTGAGCTCTCTAGGGGAACACAAAAACAAAAATCTTTTCTATTTTGAGACAAGTTTTTCTTGCTGCTGGTTTCTTTGAAACCTTCTCTGAGAGAGTTAGCATAGAGAACTCTAGCTCTTCATGAACCATGCTCTGAGACACAGAGTCCTCAGATCTGGAAATGTTATCCTGCCCTGAGGCAATGTCAGTAGATTGGATCTCTGGGGCAGGTTGATACGATGCTTGTTGGAGAGAGACAGTAGCAAGGAGTACCAAATCTGTCTGGTCCAATCTGGAGCTATGATAATCATTGTTGATGATTCCCTTCTCAGTTTTAGTAGTGCACTCAGCAAAAGTGTGAAAGGTGGAAAGGCATAAAGAAACTTCCCTGACCAGCTGAGAACTAGAACATCCTCTGGCACTGTACCAACCTCTGGGGGGGGGGTCTGGAACAAAACAGAGGTCGCTGGTTGTTCTCCTAAGATATAACCAGGTCTATTTCTGGTGCATCACACCTTCTGAACACTGTCACCAGCACCTGCTGGTTCAGGATCCATTCATGATTTTCCTGACTGATTCTGTTCAGGAAATCTGATGGCACACTGTCTTTCCAGGGCAGGTGTACTACAGAGAGCTGAACATCCAGGTAGTATGTTAGGTTCCCAGATCTTCATTGCTTCTGTGCACAGTTTTGAAGATCTTGTTCCTCCCTGTTTATTTATATAACACATAGTTGTGGTGTTGTCTGCTCTGATCTGGACAGACTGACATCTCTTGTGGGAAGAAAATGCCTACATTGCCAGATACACTGCATTGAGTGCCAGGAGATATATGTGTGCCTGAGTCTCCAGTGTGCTCCAGATACCATTTACAATGAGGTCCTCTAGATGGGCTCCCCAACCCAGGAGACAGGCATCTGTTGTGAGTATGGTTGTAGGTAAATGCCGAAGGAAGGTAACTCCATCTCTGAGGTTGAACTCTTCCTTTCACCATTCTAGTGCCCTTAGCAGGCACTTTGTGATAGGCACTAGTTCAGAAAGTTGATCCCACCTCTCATATCTCTCATTTGGAATCTGGCACTTGGCATCACTGCAATGGATGATGCCACGTGCCCCAGCAAATGGAGAAAATTCCTTGCAGGTCTGAGATGACCTGTCTTGAAGGATTGTGCAGCTGTAATCAGATTTGCTACCCTTGTCAGAGGAAAGAATGCCTTTTCCTGCAGGATATCTAGCTCTGCACCTATAAAGTCCAAAACCTGAAGTGGGCCTTTTTGTGAATTTTGTACATTTATGAGAAAGCCCTGGCCCTCCAGAGTGTCTTGCATCAAAAGGAGAGAGGACTTGGCCTCTTGGTGTGACTTCCCTGAGACTAGCTAGCTGAGCAGATTGGGAAAAGCCACCACCCCCTGCCTGCTTAAATGTGCCTGTGACAGGGCTGGGTAAAACCCTGTCCCATTTGTTAATGCAGAAAGATTCACTAGCTATGATCTATTTTGTCCTCTCCTAGTCTGCATTGTGTCTGTCTCTTGCCTGTCTGATTGTGCAATTAAATTTTCCTTGTGGTACCAAGACATTGTCCACTCCGATGGTCCCACAAGTTCCCCCTGTTATCTCCCTTCTTTCACTTGCTGTTTCTATTCTTTCTTTGTCTCCTTGCTTATCTGTGGTTAAAAATATGTGTGAATCTTTATATGAAACTGGGATCCTTGGTTTGCAAATGTATATAGTTATGTTGTTTGACATGATTGCAGAAAGCTATTTGAGTTTCTTAAAATGCTGACAGTCTGTAACACAGGGGGTTAACCTTGAGATGTAGTTTCACTTCCACAAACCTGTTAACAGAATTATCAACAAGAAACCATCTCTGTGACAGAATGACCTACTTTTTTTTTTGCACCAGTTGAGACTAGATGTGCTCTTCAGGCTGCCTCAGGAAAGAAACTGACAAAGGCTTGTTACATTTTGTGAAAGACAGGAGATGAAACTTTCAAGAACAAGATGCAGAAGTCAACTGCCAGCAAAAGACAGCTTATAAAAAGACAGTAATGTTTTATTTATGGGGGATAGAGAGAGACAGAGATTTTAGAATGCTTATGGGTAGGATTTTTGTTTGTACTCACTGTATGAAGAGCTATCCTGTACAACTTTATTTTTTTTCTATTTTATTGTTATTGATCATAATAAAACACTACTTGCAAATTTTATAACTTCTCCTGATTTGCCCATGCTTCCTGGCCTATGCCTCTACAACAGTGCTGCCACTATGGCTAGGCATTTTGTGAAAACTTTTGGTGCTGAGGATAGGCTGAAGGGCAGGACAGTGAATTGATAAGAATTCCCTAGCTGGACTCTGAAGTAATTTCTGTGTCTGTGTCTGTGCTTGACTGGGATGTGCAAGTAGATGTCTTTCAGATCCAGTGAACACAGCCAATCTCCTTTTTTTCAGTGATGCAATCACTGAGCCCAGTGTTACCATCCTGAATTTTTCTTTTTTTAAGTGTTTGTTCAGATATTTCAAGACTAAACTGGGCAGCCACTCCCTAGTTTTCCTATCCAGGCAATTACTGGCCCATTTCTTTCTTTCCTTCACTCGCCAAGCTACAAGAGTCCCTTGTTTACTCTAGGCTCACTCTCAGATTTCTTATCATCCTAAGTCATTCTATACCCCTACCAGTCTTGTTTCAGGAAACAGCACTCAACTACAATATCTCCTCCCTGCTGCAAGTCACCGAATCCATCTTTTCAGCAACAGACCTGGGTCACGTAACCTCTGCTATTTTTGTAGACCTGGCAAAGGCCTTCAATTCTATGTCCAACCCATTCCTGCTTCAGAAGCTTCAGTCAGTCAGGCTGGCAGCTCCTGTAGTCAGCTGCTTCAGTTCTTACCTACATGAAAGGCAGCAGTCTGTCCAAATAGGTAATTCCCTTTCTTCCACTCTTCCTGTCCTCATCGGTGTACCTCAAGGCTCCATCCTCGGACCCATTCTTTTTTCTGTTTTTATTAGTGACCTCACCTTCATTTTCTCTATCTCCTACATTCACATGTATGTGGATGATACAGTTATCTACACTTTGGGACCCTCTGTCATTGCTGTACCAGCCACCCTCCAGCACAACTTCAAAAAAAGTTCAAAATTGGTTTCAGGCCAAGCATCTAAAGTTAAACACAAAGAAAACAGTTACAATGACCTTTGGCTCCAGGCAGAAGCTGGGCAGACTCCAGTCCCTTCCCCGAGTTCTCCACTATGGACAGCTCCCCCAAAGATCCCAGCCTTCAAATACATAGTGGTCTGGACAGCAATCTCAATTTCTCCATCCACATAGATGCCATCTGTTCCAAACTCCACCCCAACCTTGATATTCTGTATCATCACAAAGTCAGCTTCCCTCTCCCTATCCATGGGGAGCTGGTAATGAAAATGATTCTCCCAGTTATTGACCATGCCAATGTGGTCTACGGCACTATCCATGCAATATCCCTTTCAAGACTTGACACTCTCCTAAATTCATTTTGTCGTTGCCACCTCTTCCTCTCCACTTACCCAGCACTGCCTTCTCTACTCTTCTCTCTCTCTCTCTCTCTCTCTCTCCCTTATGCCTCTACCCCACTGGAAAGAGGTCTACTGCCTTTCCTTCATTACCAAATGCTGGTTTGGGACTCTCCCTTCCTATCTCTCCTCCCACCTTTCACCTGCTAACCCCTTCGCCTACTCTTTAAGTTCCAGGGACTCCCGCTCTTTCACCCTCTCTCATCCCCACTCTATGGCAGGTCAGTCTGCTTTCTCTTACCACCTCCCTTTCCTCTGGAATCAGCTCTCCTCTGACCTTCACCACTCCCCCTCACTCTCTGCTATTAAACACCTCCTTCAATTCTTCCCTGTTACCCAGTGCTCATGCCTCTCCTCCTCCTCATCTGCCTCCCCCTCACCTCCCACCTAGCCCCCTGCATCCCATAATACTTATAGCTGGCTCAAACTTTTCATAAGGCTGTCACTGATGGTCTTTATTTGACACCCCACTTAATAAGTAATTTCAAGATGTTCATTACTGCTAGACTTGTATTATATTTTCAAAGTGCTCTGTTTTTTTACTCTTGTGATGCTGTATCACATGTACGTATTGTCTTCCTGTTTCCCCGGGTTGCACCTGGAAATGAGCTTTGGCTCAGTGTGCCTTTCCTGGTTACCAAATTGTAAATAAAGAAATACATTTTTCTTGTGGGTCAGAAAATATCTTGAGTAAAGCCCCTTTCCCCATTGGGAGGGAGGTACTTTTTCCACTGCTTTTGTTTGCAGTAACTTTTTGACTCCATTTCCAAGATTCTTTCTGTTGGAATGTGAGGTACAAGATTTTGTTGCTTTGCAGTCTTGGAAATGTTCTGAACTTCAGGGATAGACTCTGACTCACAACTTCCAGGATCATCTATTTTTTTTCAAACTTTGTTTATGCACCTACCACACTGGGGAACTCTCTCCAGATACCTCAATCTGATCTCTACCTCCTGCTTGTGGCACCTCTTCTACTCTACACCCCAAGTCCAGCACATCCCCTGGGTCTGATCCCTTTGGGGAAGGGCCACCCCATCCTCCCAGGGTGCTCTTTCTTATAGTACTGAGCTCCAGGTCAGTGGGTCCTGGGTCAGAGACAGAGAGAGAGAGAGAGAGAGTCCAGCGTTTGGAGTGTGGATCAGGGGAGTCACCTTTGCCTTTCCCCAGTGTTTTTTTTCTCCTACTTCCCTCCCCCATTTTCTCGGATGTGCAATGCATCCCAGCGCAGGCATGCACACTTTTGTGCATGCCTACAGGGACGCTGCCACAGCCAATCCCCATTGACACCAGATCTCAAGCTAACTGTGTCCCCAGCCACTGCTAGGAGTCCCCAGAGTCCAAGACCAATCCCCCCCTCCCAGAGAAGGAGAGCCGTCCTCCAGATGCTCGATCCTGTCCCTCCCCTGCCAGTCTCTGGTAGCCCGAGCTTGCTTCTGAACCCGGGTTGCCGGTGTGGTGCGAAATGTGGCATCCAGTGCCTAAATCCTCAGTGCCACCAAGCCAGATTGTCCAGGATCCACTTGTCTGTGGTTATTTTTGTCCCTTCCTGAAAATAGTGAGTCATCACTCCCTCCACTGGCAAGGGATGTGTGACCTGTGCAGATTTGTCAGGGGTTTTGCTTTGCTTGGGTTTTGGGAGCTGGCATTGCAGCTGCCTGCCTAGTGCCCCTTCTATCCCTACACCTGAAGAAACCCCTCTGTGGAGGATAGTCATAGGTAATATAAGCACCAGGGAAGGATCCCCAGTCTCTACCTCCTCTTCCATAAGGCTTATTGAAGGTAGAGTTCTTCAACTTCTCAGTGTTGCTCTTGTAGGTTGTTTTGTATTTGTCCACCTTCATCATTTACACTTCTGTCTTGTTACCAAACAGAGAATTTCCCTCACAGGGAAAATCTATTGCTTTTGCTTGATTGTCCTGGGATAGGTTTGTTGTTCTAAGCCAGGCAAACTGTCTTAAGGATACTGCATGTGCCATTACCCTGGATGCATTGTCATTAGTGTCCTGTGCCATGTGGAACAGGTACTTAATGGCATCTATGGCGGTCTTCACTGTGTCAGCCAAATCTTGTGCCAAGTTACCAGTAGCCTTCTCGCTCATTGCCAGTATAGAGTTCCACAGGGCTTTTTGATACTCAGCAGTGTAAGTGAAGTCTACCGCCTGCCTTAATTCATTATTACCTGAAGATGCTTTTTGAAGTTCAAACTTTCCATTGTTTAAAGGAGAACTGCACTAAACCTATAAGCCATTTCCCCTATAGAAGTTGAAGTTAAAATACTTATTTCAGTTCCATTACTGGTCCCTCTCTATGGGCTTTTTAATTATCCTAATGGATGTTTCTGATTTACATACTGCAGGTAAGTACCATTTTAGAACTGTGTGATGTAGTTTATGTCCCCTGTTCAGTTTTCCATTGTTGGCACAATGCACCCATGTTCTTTTACAGAAATCTGTGGCTGAGAGGGACATAAACTGCAGCCTGTAGAGATTGAATAATAACAAAATTGGAACTAGCATTTAAAAAACAGCTTGTACAGGGGAAAATGACTTATGGGTTCAGTGCAGTTCTCTTTTAACCTCATACAAAATGGCTGCCCAGGCATACAGCAACTGAGTTAATAGAAGAGAAGCTGTCGTATAAACTTTTTTCCCATGCTATCCAGCTTCCTGGAATTTTTTGCAGGAGACTGGAAAGAATAGGGCACTTTGGCATTGTCACAGGTGGAGTATAAATCACTTCCCCATGATCAAGGTGAGAATATGGATATTCAGAACCCTATTTGTCCACCTGGTACTTTTTCTCAATTTTCTTATCTATGCCAACAGCCAAGGTGGGTACCAACATGATTTTAAAGGTGGTCTCCTGAGGGATTTGTGGATGGGCAATAGCAACCTTTTGGCGGGAGTTAAGCCCATCAAATCTATAAATTCCACCTTGTCCTCATTTTGTTCACTTTCCTGTGAGGTGATGTTGAGGGTGTTTACCATAAGTATCAGACAAGTGAGGTAAAGTGATCCAATGGTCAAGGAGGAGACTACAACTCTGGCCCAGGAGAACCATCTAATTCTCTCCTTCATCCTCTCTCTCCTCACAGTACAATTCAGCCTCCTCCTCTACAGACACTGGCAATAGAACTGGAGCTGGGGGGGCAGGCATATTCATGAAATTACCCATGGCCTGAAGTGCCTGGAGGAACTCACATGCCCTTTTTATGTCTTCCATTGATTGCATTTTATGTGTGTCTGCTGGTAGCTCCATCCCTTCTTCAGGAGGAGGGACAGTGACACTTTTTTCTCTTTGTTTTTTCTTAGCAGGCACCATTTCCAGTGTCTACTCAGAGTTTTTTTTTTATTTTTACTGGATTCAGGGTTCCCACATTCAAACATCCTGATTTCTGAACCATCTTTTGCAGCGTTTAGTTCACTATGCTGCTTACTTTGAGAGGCTGGGCCCTCGTCTGAGACTTTAGGTGATGCGAAGGCAGACTGAGAAGCCATAATATCTTCTAACTTTTAGCCCTTTTCTTTTGCATTTTAAGACAAAACCTAATATTGAAGTATACAGTTCACAAAATCGTGATCTGGACCCAGGCACCTCAAACACAACCATGGCAGTCTGCCTTACCCAGGAATTGAAAACAAATCTTACTGTTTTTAAAGCTTGTGGGCCTCATCTTCTGTTGGACCTTTCAGTCATGCCAAAACACTGACAAACCAGTGAAGATGTTCTAGCTCCCAGAGTTTACTAAAAAAAAAAAAAACACTAAATAGGCAAAATAAGTTTGAAAATATAGAAATGTAGTTTGGCTCCATTTTAAACAGGAACTGCAAAATATTGGAACACAAAACGGTGCTCAGTCAAAAAAAGAAGCCAGTTATCATCTTGGTTCCAAATGAAAAGGGAACCAGGAGTAATAAATCAAAAGGTCGCAAAGCAGTAGACATTTATAGAAAAAATTAAGCTTTTTTTTTTTAACTTTGAGTAAACAGAAGTGGTTCTCTGAAGGTGGGAACTGTGCTGCAACATGGCCTTCTTGGGTTCCTGGGAAACAGTGTGGGACTGGAAAAAAATCACATAAACAGAAAAAATATCCTAATGCAGAATTATTGACAATATAACTAAACTGTTAGAATTAATAAAATAATAAACTGTAATTGATATGAAATGAAGATAAAACTTTGGGGCAACTGCTTTCTTCAGGTGGAGAAATAAATCTGAAATCAGAATGCAGGGTTGGACATGACCACACAGCAGGATTTGAATTTCATTCTAGGTTCTTTAATTAGCATAACATTCTAAAGCCCTAAGATGGCTCATTCCAGGGAAATGATTGCAGTTGTTAAGCATAAGTGAGGGATTCCTGGGGTTTGAATTAGGACATACAACACAGAGGCAAGAAACCCATAGACAACTACTGAACATAAACAAAATATATTTAACATACCTACATGCAGCTTACAAGAAACACCCATGGAAAAACAGGAAGTTCCAGATGAAGTGGTAGCTAATTTACTGGAAAATGATCTCGTTATGATAGGAAGCAGAGAGCATCAAGAAGGTACATAATGGCCCTCTGGTAATGAGGTAGTTATTAAAATCTTCAGTGTACATAAGAACAGAAGCAAAAATGATGACATGCTGAGAGATTTGGTTTATCAGTTACTGGATGTAGAGTTAGCAATACCAAACAGCAGAAACAATATAATACTCTGTTTAAGAAATAACCCCAAAACTGATGACTCTGTTCTTGTGGTATTAAATGCATTGAAAATAAGCAAATGGGTTTGGGGACAAACTTTGAGCCAAACTCATTTAGCTCTAGAGTATCATCCCTAGTCACAGTGTTATCTTATTTAAAAGAAACAAAAGATAACTTTATTCATGGGAAACCATTTTTTATTGAACAGTTGTAAAATATATTGGTGAATTACACATGAGGTTATACAAATTCAAATAATAAAGATGTACAACAATTCTTGACTAGTCATGGCTTAGAATCTAATCCAAAAGAAAATCAATAAAGTTTAATACACACAGTTTGTTATTTTACAGAGAAAATCTTGGGAGTGAAATTGGGACATAAAGGTATTTCATGGGTACAGAGGAACTATAGAGTTAACAACCAAGGTCAGATTACAGTACTAGTTAGAGACCAAGCATTGGCAAAACAAATCCTTAGTGAAGTACTCAAGTTAGATAAAAATTTAAATTCTGATTTGTGACATGACAAATATAGAAAATGAAAGGTATGAACATGAAATATTGCAAGATGCAGTTATTGTTAATAACAAAATTGTTAAGCGTGAAAATGAAAGGTTACAACCAATAAAAATAACATCACTAACAGAAACAGAGGCAAAAGGAGGGGCTATAGTTTCATTATCAAACAGATTAAATCCTTTGGGAAACATGAATACTGACTGACTAATACTAAATGAAGGGGAGAGTTCCAAACTAGGAGAAAAATTATTAAAAAAAGGAAGGAGCTTGGAAAATGCTACCAAAGTATTATTGAAACATAGCAGGCCTACAGAAAAACCTAGTGGATGATAAAGTTAAATCCTTTATTGGTCCACATGACATAGTATCCTTAAAGGAATACTGGCCTATCGATGTTTGAATTGAAGGGTTTGATTATATCTCAAGTAATAATAATAATAATAAAAAACTTTATTTCTAAGGCGCCTTTCAAAACCAAGAGGCCATACAGAATTTAAAACCCATCAAACATTTCAAATTTAAAAAATTAAAAACAACTAGTACAGATAAACAGATAAAATCAAACTCCATAAATACATTTTCAGCGCCTTTTTAAATCCTTCCAAGGTCACACACTCTCGTAACTGACAGGGTAGAAAATTCCAGAGGGTAGGGGCCACATGCATAAATGTATGGGCACCAGAAGATTTCAAACACACCCTCGGGATCTCTAGCAACCCCTCATCAGCTGAGCAGAGCGATCGCCCAGGGCAGTAAGGGACATGGAGTTTCTTCAGGTAGTTAGGGCCAAGTTCATGCAGGGCTTTAAAAGTCAGAAGACTGACTTTGAAGGTGATCCACCACTGCACTGGCAGCCAGTGCAGTCCGCGCAATACTGGCTAAATATGACTGAACCGGGAGGTGGAAGTCAAAAGCCGGGCCACTGCATTCTGCACCAGTTGCAGGTGGCAGATTTCCATCCCAGGAAGCCCTAGGTAAAGTCCAGATGCGAGGACACAAAGGCATGGACCAGTGTATGAAGATCATCAGACAGAACAAGGGTGCTTAATCCTGGAGATATTCCTCAGATGGTAAAATGACTTGACGGCAGACACCTGCAAATGCAGAGTCAGTCCTTTGTCAAAAATTACCCCCAGGTTATGCACCTGTTCAGAGGTCAGGAGTGGAACATCCCCAGGATAAAGCCCAGAGGGTGAACCAACCCCTGGCCCCCATCCGATGTGCCAGATCCACTACCAGCACCTCTGTCTTTTTTGAGTTCGACTTCAACCAACTCGAGTCCATCCACTCCTGGATTTCTTTGAGGCAGTTATTAAAGACCGAGAGAGCTCCATCCTGGTCAGATGCACAAGAAAGGTAGAGCTGGGTATCATCAGCATAGCAATGAATCCTCAGCCCATACCTTCTTACAATGTCTCCAAGTGGCAGCATGTACACTGCAAACAACATGGGGGACAACTTAGGAACCCCACAAGACAGAGAAACTGGGTCTGAGTAATAAACCTTGGAAAACACTCTCTGCATTCTTCCAGTGAGGTAAGATATAAACCACCTGGGGACTACACCCAATAGTCCACAGATGAACCTCAGATGCTTAAGTAGAACCCCATGGTCCACATTATCAAAAGCCAATGAGAGATCTAGAAGAACCAAGATGGAACGGTTCTTTTGATCCCTAGCCATCAGGAGACCATTGAGCACCCAAACCAGTGCTGTCTCAGTATTATGCCTCTTTTGAAAACTGGACTGGAGGGATTCATAGATATCATGGATGGTCAAATGGTTCTCCAGCTGTACGGCCACTACCTTCTCAAACACCTTCCCTAAAATGAGATGGTTAGAGATTGGTCTGTAGTTTGCATGGCAGTTGGGGTACAAAGAAGCTTTCTTCCGAAGGGGTGTTACCACATCAGGGTGCCTAATCCCTGTGTCAGCATCATGTCCCCCCCAACTCATGTGACACACTGGGAGCCTACCCCTGTGTGCCCAAATTTATGATTTTTTTTTCCTGTAAATAAAGAAAACCATCCCCAGATGTGTTTTTTACCTGTAAAAAAGAAAACAGTTCCTCATCGTTGCCCAAGTCCCCCTCCCCCATCCCCACCCTCTCACTGAGTGCCCACCTCCCCGCACCCCCTCTTACCCCATACTTACCTCTGGAGGTCAGCACTGTCATCTTCTCTGGACCAGGACATGTCTGCAATCTTCAAAGCCAAACCGGAACTGAAGAATCAGAGGTAAGCACCATATAATGCCAGTCAGTGGGGGTTTCAACTTCAGTTGATATCGCAGTCATTTTTAGGAATTTTGACCCAAAATTTTTCAACATGGGGTTCTTGGGACCCCACCTTGTCAACCCTGTCACTGTTCATTTCATTACTTAGTCTCAAAAGGTGATTTTGCAGTCGCTGCATGGAATCACCTTTTGGGACCAATTAATGAAATTATAGTGCCACTGTTCATGAGGTAGGGTCCCAAAAAGCCCATGTTGCAAATTTGATGAAAAAATTCCAAAAAATGACTGCATTACAAGTGTGCATTGTGCAGTTTTTACACACGTTCCTAACTTCGACAATTTTTAATATTTTCACTCCAGATTTTCAACATTGCCATTTTTGCACACCTCTTTTTTAACAGTACAGCTGTCATTTTTCATATCCTGCTCAAAACATGTTTTTGCACCTGTGCCACAGAATGGCGCAGTCGCTCTCTGAAATCACCTTTTGGGACAAGTGAAAGAAATGACAATGGCACTGTTCATGAGGTGGGGTCCCAAAATGGCCATGTTGAAAAGTTGGTGAAACAGCTCCAAAAAATGGCAAAGTTACACCCGGTCATTCAAAATTTTCTACGCACACATGTAACTTTGGTCATTCTCAGCTCACCACAGCAGTATCAGCTCTGGCTAGAACTTGTTATGCAAGTCATAGGCAGTTAAAAAACCAATCAACCTGGTTTAAAAGTAATTGTAAAAAATATAAAGAACAGATGCTGAAGTGATTTACACATATCTGAACAAATTCCAGAAACAGTACAAACTCCTCCTTCATGAATAAAATAAGTTTTTCAAAGTAAGCATTGTCAGTAAATGCACCAGGTTATAAACAATAATGATGGTACACAACTTTGGCAGTTAGTGACCAAAAGGACAGGTAGCTTTGCAGCAAACATTTCTGCCCATATATCCACAATGGCATGGGTCAAATACTACCAAAAATTTTTCCATCGTACTAGTAATAATTACAGTTATGATGTTCCATTTGAATGCAGGATTGCTCATTATTTCACCACAGGAAATTGTAAATGTTATAGAAATGACAAAAGGCAATAAGGCACCAGGACCATACAAAATTCTACCATTCATTTACAACATTGAAATAGAGTGGTGGAGTAACCTGTTAGTGATTCTCTTTAATACTGAGGATAATGTATGGTCTTTGGTTAATAACCACACTGTAAACACTTTGAGAGGCTGCCATGACATCATTGTAAATCTCAAGAGTGCGGCACGAGAGGTTTTCAGATGTCATGGCAACCTCAAGAAATGTTTTCAGTTCGGTTGTTAACCAAAGACCATACATTATATTTTATAGTGTATGGGCTACCAAGATTGTGTAATTGTGGATTGAATTACTTTACTGAATTACTTTATAAAACATTGATTGTTGTGAGCATTCTGTTTTGTTAGAACATTGATTGTTGTGAGCATTCTGTTTTGTTATACCATTGATATGACATACTCAAGAAGGGTTAACAACAGAGCAATGTCATAACAATGGCATAACAAGGTTGTAATCTGCTCGATTTCAGTCAATAATAAGGGCTCCCAATACATCATAAAATGATTATAGATGATTATTTCCTGACAGAATGGAAAGTTAACATAATAATACCAATACCTAAATGAACTCTAACAAGAGCCAATACGGCTACAAAGTCATGGCCTTATGGGCAGCGAGAAATGTGTAATGTAACAATTTTTGCAGTAACCGCTGAGCCACGTAACTGCACTTTTGTGTGCGTGTGTGTGTGTGTTTTGACTTTTTCCTCAAGGTTCAGCCCCTGACCCACCTAGACCTCTGCCTGCCCCCTCCAGCTCTCACCTGATAAGGGAATAAATCCAGGCCTTCCCCCTCTGGATGGGGCTATCAGACAGGGTGGCTCCATGGAACACATTCAGGATCCTGGTGGCAGCTAACCATCAGGAGAACCCCTTGGCTTACCAACCAAGGTGGGACTATGGAGCTGGCAGAACCAATGAACTATCATGGCTGTGTCACTAGTCGGGATGTGCAGTGGGTGACATGGACACAGTGAGTCAGGGCATTATAGATGGTATCGGCAATGATTTTTACTGCTGTATCCCGGGAGACGTGACATAGAATGACATCATAGTGTGACATTGGCACATCCCCTCAAGTCAATGGCGCCCAGTAACTGGTCAATCTACCAGGCACTCACCAGGCCCTCCCCCCAGAGGAGGAGATCTGTCCAACAGATGCTCCATCCTCCTCTCCCCAGTCAGCCCTCCAACTCCCCGGACCCATTCCCAAACCTGAGGCATCGGTGTCACAGGCAGATGCCATGCCACTGCACCGGTGGACCAGCCTCTAACTGCACTTTCTAATTGTTGTGCTACACACACACTAATTAATATATATATATTATATATATATATATATACACACACACACACACACATATGTGCATATTCTCCAGTATAACATAGCAGTGCACTGTCTACACACATTTTTACAGATTAAAAAAGAAAGACATTGAGAAACCGTTTTCTTCTTTTCAGGTTCCAAGAGACATCGGAGGGTGGGAGGGTTGCCACTAGATACCTCATTTAAATCAGCAATGACATATCTAAGGCTGAAACTGATCTAGATGGTGGGGGAATGTAGACTAATAATGTTTTGCACTAACCACTGAGCCACCTAACTGCACTTTCTAATTGTTGTGATATACACACACATTAACTAACACATATTTAAATATATGCATATATATTCCAGTATAAAATACTGTAGCAGTGCACTGTCTACACATACAGATCATTGCAACACACACTACAAAGTTTTAAATAATTATTTTCAATTGATCAGCACTTTCATGTGGAAAAGTGCCACTCAATGTGGCTAATGTGTAACAAGGGGATGAAAATGATTAGCAAAATGGAAAAGTTGTTATATTTACATGAGACAGTATGGTTATTAATATATAATTGCTCACTGTTCTCTTGCAGTAATTTTTTTATGCTGGCTGCCTGTATAAATAAAGATACGTGTATTATAATTCATTCAGACAAATGCAGAGAATATAGGTGCAGTGCCTACTGTGTCAGCATCACCTATGCTACAACAAGTGGTCAAATGCAGAAAAAAATATAAACAGATTGCAGAACAAGCAATGATCTGTCTCTTGACTTATATTGTGCTTACTTTGACTTACAATTGTATGAACAGTTAAAGAAGTCTAGATCTGCTCTGCAACTGTCCCTGCATCTCTTTCCAAGAAGCACCCTTTCAATTGCAGAAAAGGAAAACTTGTGGGCTTGTACTGGTAATTAATTCTGAAGTGTACCTAAAGGCTGCCAGTGTGCCCACATCAGAGTTTTACTAATGGTGTGCACTTTCAGCACTTTTTCTAGTGCCAATGTGAGTAGAGTAGCAATACCAATGTAATCTATCTGGCTGAGTGCTCTTGCCATACATTTTACATTGGTGTGACTCTTCTAGATGTTTAACATTTGGGTGGGTGAGCACCTAAGGAGCATGGGGTATGAAACAAATGGCTGTACATGTCCTTATTACCCAGATCCAAAAGTCTACAAGTTTTATTACAGGGTTAAGTAAACATTGACAGGGGAGCTGGGCAAGCGTGAGGTCTTAAACTCCTGACAGGTGTGTTATGGGAGTGGGGGCACTTCTTGCTGTGTGTATCGCTTAAAGTAGTAACCAATTCAAAGTGTAGGTGGTGTTGATTGACACTGTATAGACACTGCACCTACATCAGATCAATCTATGTCTCATTCTCCAATTCCACAGCACCTCCTCTCAAAGAGACAGACTGGGCACATGATTCCAAAATAAAGATCTTAATAAGTGTCTTGTGCTTATTCATAACTTACCTGCTCGATCATATGTTCTTCTCGAAGACATGAATGCTGCCTGATTACCCCTGCTTACAAATGCATATTTCTCTTGAAGCTTACTGCCTGACACTGGTAGCAGCACACCATGTGACCCCCATCCCACTGCCACTGTCAGACATGCCACCAACCCCCACCACAGACATCAGGTGTGCACCACTACTGGTAAAGTAAAAAAAATGTACAAGTGCACACACATCTGGACTGATGGGGAGGAGGATTCATTCACATAAGAATGCTCTGAAGCTGCCACACCCCCAGCACCCCCAGCACCCCTAGCACCACTAGTTTCTGTGCTCCTGAACAAGCACCTTGAAACAAGGAAAAAAAAAAACAACACAATAATGGATCGCATTTTTTTGTGCTCTATTCCTCATTTTGACTCGCATGACCAGCTATTTAAAACCCTGCAGTAACACATGTACACTGCCTTACATTACATTTATTTACTTATACAGTACATGTAATCCTTATGTTTACTGTATTTAGGATAAACACTGTGTTTTGCATTAACTCATTGTACTAATCTACAGCATGACTGGGTAACTAAGGTAGTGGACCAGGGAGGTGCAGTGGATGTGGCCTATCTGGACTTTAGAAGCCTCCGACACCATCCCCCATAGAAGTCTGATTAACAAACTGTGCAGCCTAGGAGTGGATCCTAAAATAGTTCTGTGGGTGGAGAACTAACTGAATGGCAGGAGTTAGAGGGTTGTGGTAAACAGGGAGTACTCTGGAGAGGGAGATGTGGCAAGCAGGGTGCCACAGAGGTTGGTGTTGGGGCTGGTCCTCTTCAGTGTCTTTATTGGGGATATTGTAGAGGGAATGGAGGGGGAGGTATGCCTCTTCACAGATGATACAAAAGTATGCAATAGGGTGGACGCTCCAGGGGATCTTGAAAGAATGAGGAAAGACCTTAACAAAACTGGAGAAATGGTCAGAAGAATGGCAGCTGAGATTCAGTGCAAAGAAGTGCAGGATCATGCACTGTGACATAAATTGTAAGTCCAAGCCCTGCATCACTTACTGCGCAGATGTGATCGACTGGGAGGTCTTCTCCTGTTGGCTCTTTTCGTATGTTCATATAGGGCACAAGAACCCAGGGGCAAAGTATGAACTAGGTGTAGAGGTATTGACAGTTACAAAGCAGGAAAGGAACCTGTGAGTTATCATCTCAGAGGACCTAAGAGAAACTAGGCAGTGGGATAAGACAGCCAAAAAGGCTAGCCAGATGCTTTGCTTCATGTTCTGAACTGTGCATTGTTAACATATAACATTGCAGTCATTTGCAAGCTAACTAGGAAAAGGTTAATGTACCAGGAAAGGGTTAACAGAGTGGCACATACACTCACATGCACACTCATATACACGCACACACATTAACTCTTGTAGATCTCCCTCCTGAACTGATAATAAAACACAGCTGTTAATACACTGAGTGCATCCACTGACTGTAATTTGAGCTGACATGAGTATGCTGCATGTAGAAGAGATTTATGAATTAATCGGTTTCAGCCAAAACAGTGTGGAGCAGGGAGACACCAAAGCCAAACTGCCCTAGAGGAGTAATTCTAAGAAAGCTCACATTTTATGAAGTCTGTTAGGAATCTGGAGAGCTTCACTTCTCTACTGTGATAGCAACACATCTGCAGAGCTATCCCCACTGCAGTTGTAAAAAAGAGGAAGGAGAGCCATTGTCTTTTCAGACCCAATCAGTACGGAAAACAGATCTGACATCTTAGGTACAAACACCGGCTTGCCAGCCCCAGCACATGTAAACACCCCTGCAACCAATGCCCATCTAGTTCCTAACGCTGAAGCAAGTATCCCTAAGCAAGAACTCTTAATTGGCACTCCATTGTAACATTAATGGATTCAGTAACTTGTAACAAAAAAATTAACACAACAGTGATATAGTGTATAGTGGAACTCTGTTCTGCATGGAAATCCATGCCTGGAACAGAATTGTTGCACTGCATTAGGGATGTCATGATGTTGTGCTACACTTTGGACATCCCTACTGTAGCTCAACAAGTTGGAATGCTACCCCATGCTCAATGATCTCCAACCATGCAGCCAATTATGTGGAAGATGTGTCTCCCCCCATATACACACACGTTAGTGCTGGCAAGCAGTTTGTTTGCTTTTTTTTCAGTTTCTGTCAGCACAAATAGGAGAGATGTTTGCCAGTGAAGTGTGCAAAAAAGTAAGACTGGTTTCATTTTTTTCCTCGGCACAGAGGACACGCTGTCTGTTGTACCAGATGACACAGAGACAAATGAAAGTAACAAAAAGTGACTGTAAAATGTAAAAAAAAAAAAAGTGTCCTGTGTCATTTTTTTTTCTGGTATGCTTGCCCATACACTATAAAAGATTGTGTATGAGCAGTCATACACAGATAAGGCTTGGTCTGAATTGGAAGGTTTCCTGGGTGACAGAAGACCTCCCAAGTTGTGCTCTTGAGGTCTCCTGTTACCAAGAAAACCTCTTGATCCAAACCCAGCCTTGTTGTGTACGACTGCTCATACACAATCCTCTATATGTTTCTATGGTGCTAAAGTTCAAAGTATAACCAACAGTGTGCAGAATACCATAAAAAACACAGGCCCATCCCTTCAGTTGTGATTCATGTTGGTACAAATGACAATGGCAGAAAACCAGTACAGCAAATCTTTTAAGACTAAGTACAAATATTTATTGTTCAGCTAAGCTTTTACAATATACTAAATTTAATCGCATATCTGGTTTAAATAATGAAACAATTATAGATAAACATTCCATAATCAAACTGTTGTCCACTTACAAACACTTATTTATAATAAAAGTATCTTGATATTACACAAAACCCTTCATTGGCAATTTGTTAAATGCAATTTAAAAAAAAATGTGTTAACAAAATCTTGGCTACATTTTTTAATACAATTTTCTCAGAACAAGTAAAAAGATACTCAATAATCACATCGGGGGGAGATTAAGACAATTTAGTAAGCAACCCAACCATTTTCTATTGTTTTGTTCAAAGAGGGGCATAATAAAACAACATGTTTTAAATCATCTTTAAAAGGTTTACCACGTTTACAAAATGGAGACAAAACATTATTTCTTTTTTGTCTATGTAAGATGAACTGTGCATTATAGCTTTCAGTTCTGAATCTTGAATAAGCTCTTCTAGTTTTAGAGCAAGTTAAATGTGATGAGTAAGGCTCAAAGCCCCAGATAGTTTTAAATCGCTTATAATCATGATGCAATTTTAACTGAGCCAATTTGATAAATGTTTGGTTTGTATCCAAATCTTGTAATCAGTGTTTAACTGTAACAACAATCTCATCCCAAGATTTTATGTAAATGTCATATAGAATATGTCCTGAACCTGAAGGAAAAATGTTTTTTCTAACTAGCTGCATAAAAGGGTGTACAAAACCCAATTTGTCCATCTTGATTTCTTCCTCAAGTCACTTTCTGGGAAGCTGATAATCTTGAAGTAAGCAGATTTTAAGTAGAAACAAAATTTGTCTCTCCTTTACTAGAGAAATCAAGGATTACTGGCTGAGTTCTAATCTAAGAATACAATTGGGGGTACCTGGTGATAACATAAGAATATAGCGGTATAATTTATTAAGTAAAGTTTCTAATGGATTAATATCAGCGAAGCCCCATACTTCTCCTGCATGTATTATACTAGTTTTAATTTTGGCATTAAGTACCCTCAGGATCCCTTTAATTGAGGTCTTCTCCATTTTAGCATGGAATATTTTGAATGCATTTACTCTTGAAATCATTTTATTTTTAGTATATTCTATATGCTTTTTCTAATTTAAGTTATAGGAAAAACACACTCCCAAATAATCATAAGTGTTTACTGCCTCTTAAATCACCACCTAGTTTGAATTTAGGTTCACGCCCAGAAATATTTCCAAAAATTAAGCTTTTTGTTTTATTTAAGTTTATCTTGAGATTTCTCTCTCTCTGTAGAGGGTTTCAAAACATTCAGTTTCCTCCATAGACCAAGTGCAGAGGTAAATAGCAGAACCAAGTCATCTGCATATGCTAAGCTAGCAGTTATAAATTCATTAATTTTTGGCACATGAAATTCCTTTTTTTTTAATTTTAAGTAGAATAGAAGTTATGTAAATGTTAAAAAGAGTAGGTGCTAAACTGCAACTTGTCTAACCCCAGTGTTGGTCTGAAATCTGTCTATAGTATGTCCATACTGGTTTTATTGAATCTTTGCCCATGTATATTTGTGTAGTCTGATGATAATGTCCAAAAGAGTCTTCTCGAGTCCTAGTTCTTCCAATGTGGTCTAAAGAATTTTCCTAATGATACTATCAAAGGCTGCAGAAAAGTCCACGAAGCAACAAAATGATTTTGTTCACCATACTTTAGTATATTTCCAAGCTAAATGATGTAAAACATAGCAGCGGTGGACTGTTGACCTGTTTCCTCTGAATCCAATTTGGGCCTAATCCAAAACTGAATTCTCTTCCAGCCAAGTTAGTAATCTACCAAGTATGATTTTAGAGAAGACTTTTTGGGATACATCTATAAGACTAATGGGTCTATACATTCCAGGATCCTTTACATTACCTTTTTATAAACTGGAAATATAATGCTACCAGACCAACTCTTGGGAAATTTGAAGTTTTGGACAAATCCATTAAATATTAAATAGAGAAGTGGAGTCCACCAGTCTTTAAATGATTTGTAAACATCTCCAATAATTTTATCAGGACCAGGAGCTTTATTAGATTTTAAGGAATTAAGGGAGCTAAAAATTTCTGATTCTATAATCATGATTGACTTAGAACAGTTAACCTCATATCATAAGTTTATTTCCATTTCTTCTTCATCTTTAGAAAAATATAACTCATAGAAATAATCAGTCCAAGTTTGTGGGGTGATATGACATTCTATTTTCTCTTGATATTTATTGTAGCCTTGTGCTACTATTTTCCAAAATTGTTTACAGTTCTTTTCAATTACTGCTAATCTTAGGTTTTCCCATAGAAGAAAGGAATGTTTATTCTTTTCTTCTTCTAGTACTTTTTTATACTTCTCCCTTTCTTTCCTTAAAATCTGGTAGTCCATATTGTTTTAAGTTATGTTCTGCTTATGCTATCTTAAAATTTTAGAAAAACTGTCTTTTGCTTTTTTCATCTTTGATTAAACCATGATTTAACAGAATTTGGGTGAGCTTTTTAACTATATTATTTTTCCTACAGAAAACACTCAAGAGTATTCAGATATTTTCCCAGATGTCATAAATATCAGGATTAGAGGAATTGACCATGTCTTGGAAAGAAGATTAGAAAAGTAGAAGAATAAAGTATTACCTCCATTTGAGTTTGGTAAATTGGGTTCTCTCTAATTCTTTTTTAATTTATGAGTTCCACATATTCTACTGTAGTCACCTCATTTTGAGCTGTTTCTACAAGGCTGTCATCTAATGTAAGAAACAGCGGAAGATGAGATGATTCTGAGTGTTCAATAATTTCCAATTGATGTATTATTTTAAGTGCTTCCAAATTTGCCCATATCAGATCTGGTATAGAAGAACCCAATGGGCCCCTAAAAGTTAATTTCCTCACACTGTCTCCATTAGTTCTTCCATTCAGAATACAGTAATTTCTACTAGCAAGTGCTGTAAATAAATCTCTTCCCCTATGGTTAGATCCTTTTTCCAGTGTTGACCTTGAGGTAGACAATCTAGGGTTGATTACTTCCATAGCATCAGTTAAAGTTGAATATGTACTTTCTGAAATTCCTCCCTTAATTCTTGCATTAAAATCTCCTAAATTAATGGTAAGCCAATTTCCTTCTTCCTCACTAATTACATTTAGTTATAATTTAAGATTCAGAATGTAGGGATCCTCTATATCCATGTTATTAAGCACTGGGGGAAGTAAACATTACACAATATTATTTTCTGAAAGCCCTTTGTAAGTTTGAGAGCTAAAATATTATGAGTTTTAGGAGGATGCTCTTTCACCTTCACATTATAAGCTAGTTTATACATAAAATATTAAGTCTCCCCTTAAACCTACCAAATGTATCTCTAATTACTGGAAAGACATACAGTGCATAACCAGGGAGTCTATGAGTTGCTTCTTCTGTACACCAGGTCTCTTAGACGCCTATTATATCAAATGTTTCCAAGAAATTAGCCACCTCAGGGTCTGCAATTTTCAGATGCAGACCTTCGATGTTCCATTTTAAGATGGTTAATTTCCTCACATTATTATTGTTTTCCCAGACTTATGTGTTAAGCTTTTAAGACTACGAAAACCTTGGAATCAAGTTAAAAGCCAGGGGATGCATGGTAGTAGTCTTAGAAATAGAAAAAAAAGAAGAATATGCATTTATATAGCACTTTTCATACACAGGGTATCCCAAAGTGCTTTACAAGCAGTACTAGTCTGGTAGTAAAGTGACTGAATCTGCACTGGTGGCCATATCACACATCAGCACCCACACACAGCCTGTACAATTGCATGAACCCATTTATGGGAAGGGGAATGTTGGACAGGACACCGGGAATGTCCCCTACTCTTTGCAAAGAGTGCCCTGTTTCTTTTTTTTTTACTTCCACATGGATACCCACCAGTACAGCACCAGAATAGGTAAAAGGAACCTCAGTTTGATGTCTCATCTGAAGTACGGCACACCAGCAGTACAGCACCCCACTAATACTGGACTTGGATACCAGCATTTTAGGTGCAAGTTCAATCCTGGTGTGGGATGATAACCCACAACCTTGTGGTCCAGAGTCAGATGTGCTACCAACTGAGCCATGCTGACACCTTTCTGTCCCAAGAGTCTCATCAAATAGGTAGCAGGTGATAAGAGTAGAGTGCAATGATAGATAGATAGCTAATAGAATGGAGTTGAAGAAAACCTTCTAGATTTCAAAGAAATTGGAGAAGCATTTGGGGAAATATAATATTTTGCCTGTGATGAATTCCATCTAAACAGGAAAGGGTCAGTCTATTGGCTCTCAAAATTGTTCAGATCATTACGGAACGTATTAAAGAAGAACACCAAGGGACAGATGCAGGGCATGTTAATGGTTAAGTTAATAGCTCCATCCACCCTAATAAATCCAATAAATGCTTAAACTGTAACAGCACCTGTAAACTTAATAAAAATAACAAATACATAGTCGGGCAAAAACGAGGATAGAAAATAATACTAATTAACTCCAGAAGCCTCAAAAATTTAAAAATATAAAATATGAATTAAAGAAAACAATTAGAAAATATGAATTAGAGGCTTTAACAGAGAAACAATCCCCCAAAATAATTAGTATCCTAGGAATCTGATGGGATGATAAAGTAAAATGGAATACCATCAATGCAAATTGTAGCACATTTTGGAAAGCAAGAAAGGGTGTAGGAATTGTCTTTATATTAAAAACACTCAACTCTGTCAACATCATGGATAAGATAAAACACCCAGAAAATGAAACAGAAACCACAGAGGTTAAAGTAGCTACTCTGCTAGGAGAAGACATTCTGATTGGTCTAGTGTGCAGGCCACCTAATTAAGGTAACACAGCAAATCAGGCAATACAAGAAGAAATCAACAGTGAATGTGACAAATATAGATTTTTTTCATAACTGGAAATTTCAACATATCTGGCAATAATTCTGTCAGTCATAGCAGGGAGTCTAAACGTAATAAATATTTTTTTTGATGCCCCAATACAGTGCATCCTAACACAAAATATAGCAAAAGCTACTAGAGGAGGTAACTTACTGGACCTTTTCCTCAGCTCACAGGATGTTCAGATTAAATCCTGTAAAGTGTCAAAAACCATGGTAGTTTCCATACTGACCATGCCAAACCCAAGAATGAGGGAACTACAGAAATATATTAATACAATAATGCAAACAAGGATGTGATTATAAATGATCTTGGAAACCATGATCGAGAAGCCTTGCTTAGGCATAAAAGAGTGGAAGAAGCACTTTAAATGCATCCTCCCTGAGACCTGTGAATGCCATATCCCAAAAGTTAACAAGTAAGTTCCTCAAAGGGAGATGGGAGAGGTGAATCAGAGCTGCAGCGCAGTCTGCTTCAGTGGTTTGAAGGTGAGTTGTGATCAGTGAGTTTGTGAGAGGGAAGCTGGTGAGGTGTCCAGGGTCCAGAAACAGCAGTTGACCACGGCAGGGTCCTGAGTGGAGCACCCACTGCCTCTCTCTCCTGAAAGCATGGTGGCCACTGTATCCCCAGGGACAGGCTCCCACCTGCACTCACACATGGGCATGAGTACAAACTGGACAGCTGGCACTGTGCCTGACAGCATCTGCAAAAACAGGAGCAGCAAAAATTTGCACAGCTCACAGCCGGTCTGGTATTTACTGATCTGGGGCATGGGTACAAACCAGACAGCTGGAACCATGCCTGACAACATCTGCAAAAGCCAGAGTAGCAAAAACTAGTGCAGCTTGTGCCTTGTCCAGCATTTACTGATCTGGGGCAGGAGTACAAACTGGACAACCAGAACTGTGCCTGACTACATCTGCAAAAGCCAGAGCAGCAAAAAATTTGCGCAGATGATGTCAGGTCCAGCATATACTGATCTGATTTGGAGGTCCAGTTTTCACCATACCCGAAGAGTAGTACACTGATGTTATTTGGGGGGGGAAGCAAGGTGTTGCAGTTCAGGTCTTCATCTCTGTTATATTACAAAACTATTATTACATTGTTCCACCTAGAACATGTTTAAATTACATGTGGCGGTGTTCCTGTTGCAGCCCCTATAATTCTGATGGAATATGCCATGCCTGATTGTTGTTGAAATGAGCTACAGTGAGCTTATTGTATACAGTAGTTCCCAACATTTCACATGTGTATTGTTTTTACTGTTTACACCCAAATTTACTTTTCATGAATGTTTACCGACTCGCGCATGCACATTTATGTCTGGAGGCCATCTTGGACATGGTGGACTGCATCATATTTGCCCAGCCAAAGAAAGAGTGTACCTTTGGCAGACCATTTTGGAGTTGCGGAATGATCATTTTGCAACTCCAAAATGGAAGCGTTGCATGGTGTCAATCCAGTAGCTCATTTTTAGAGTTACCGCAAAACACCAGCAGGCTATGCCCACTGCAGCTGTAAAAATGAAATCTGGCTCTTCCAAAAAACTACAGATCTATAAGTTTAATGGATTGTTTGGTAAATATATCTACTACAGTTATTCTTGCTAGAAAGAATAGCTGGTTAGAGACTGAAAACATAATCCATTTCAAGCAGGTTTTAAAAAAGGTTGCTCTACAATAGATCAATGTTACATACTGAATCATATTGTGGAAAAATACTATTTCAGAAAACATATTCCATTACTGTATATCTAGCCTTCATTGATTTTAAAGGGGCCGCTGATGGAATTTCAAGACCAATCATATAGGAAAATTACATGCAATATATATGGACCATATTGTATTAAGAATCATACTAATATATATACTGACAACTGGGCTACCATTAGACATGATTTCAATGGAAATTCCTCTGATGATTTTGCTTCAAATAGTGGGGTTAACTAATTTTACCCATTAGCACCATATGGCATTAGAACCATCCATTGCTTAACCTGACTCAAATTGGCGGCATCAAATAGAATGAGTTAAGTAAGGATGCAGTCTAATGTCAGCATTATTTAATATATTTGTAAATGATGTTCCATATCAGTTAAATGAGGACAATCATTCTCCCAGTATCGGAGGAACATGTGCACTGGCATAAATGTATGCAGATGATTTAAGCATGATGTCAATATCTCCAGCAGCTGTAAGTAATAAACTACTGATTCTAGAAAATGATTGCAAAAAAAAAGCTAAAACTAGATACATCTAAAAGCAAGATAATGGTGTACAGTAGTAGAAAACCATATCAAAAATGGCATTTTAAAAATAAGACCTTGAAAACAGTGAGATCCAACTACTACTTGGGTTTAATTTTTTCAGATGATGACAACTGGTTGAAATGCAAGACCTATGTAGTAGGGATGGGTGAACCAGCTCTGGCTCAGTTCCAACCCCCACCCTCCCAGACCAGGCCGACTCAGCTCTGACTGGGAAAACCAAACTTTTCAAGGCTCGACCCAAATTGTCTATTTAGCCTGGTTCAGAAGTGTGGCCCAGTCCAAAATAACACTATCACCACCAGTACTGCATGGAAAAGGCAGTGTAGGGTGCAAAAATTTAAAAAAAAGTTTTTTTTCCAGTCTCTGACAGTGTCCCTGGACCATCACATGACCAACAAAAGCAAACACCTCTGATCCTGGAGCACTGAAGGGAGCCAACCAATGTGAGTCTCTGTTTTGTGATTGACTCATGTTCTAGCCAATCCTCTGGGCCAGCCACCACAGGATATCCATAAGAAACAGTGTATCAAGTGAATTTGGGGATTTGCATTCAGTGGAGACAGTCAAATGTGTGTGTGTGGGTGTGGAGAGAGATTTAAAAAAAGATGGCAAAAAGTTTTTCATTTTATTAGACAGGGAGGGTGAGCGAGGAAGAGGGAGAGTAGAGAGACCAATGAATTGAATAGCAGAGTGCAGACGTTGCGGCAGACTGCGCAGTAGTCTGTAAAAAAATATGTTCTTTCTTTCTCATTACAAAGAAAGAGAGTAGAGAGTAGACAGAGAGTTCAACAGCAGAGTAGACAACAGAGTGCAGACGTTGCAGACTCCACAGTAAAAAAATGAAAAAACATTTGTTTTCATCGGAGAGAGAGAGAGAGAGAGAGGAGAAAGAGAGAGACATCAATGAATTCAATGGCAGACAGCAGTAAAGTGCACAAAATAAAAAATAAAAGTATTAAGGGGAACAGAGTCAGACAGGGCAGGAGGATTCTGGCTGAAGGTCATAGTGCCTCAGTAATTTTAAGGAAAGGCCTTATAGTGCTTTACAGGTTCTCAAGGGGGGGGGTGTCAACCACATATCAGACTCTGTGTTGCCCATCTCTGTGCTTCCCTGAAATATCATACTGCCATAGACTCTGTGTTGCCCATCTCTGTACCTGAACTACTACTAGTACTAGGTCATGGTGCCATACAGATTGTGAAGGGGGGGGTCATGTCTCAGACTCTGTATTGCCCATCTCTGTACCTGACTATTACTATGTTATATTGCCATAGCATAGAGGTTGTGTTGCCCATCTCTATTATTGAACTACTACTAGGTCATACAGTGTCTCACATATTTTGAGAGGAAGGGTATCACTTCTTAGACTCTGTTTCCCATCTCTGTGTCTGAACTAATACTACTAAGTAAGCAATTACGCTGGACTCCACAAAATGGATTCAGAATCAGAGATCTGTTATGGAATTGGAACATGTGGCTAACACCAGCAGTATGGTTGAAATTGGTACACGTAACAATAAAAACAGATTGCAAAAACAAATTCAGAAAAAAGGGAAATTCACTGCTCAAGGTATAATTAATACAACTGATGAAAATGAAGCAACACAACCACAAAAAATAAAGAATGTTGGTGAATCACCTGATCAAAGTAGTGAAGCACTGTCGGCATAGCCAGAAAAAATGGATAAAAGTAAAATGCAAAAACAGGTAGCCAAAAGTTAGACCTAGAGAGTCCTGATTAAGGAATGCATATCAGGCTCCTTCATCAGAAGGCAGTGCCTTTGATGAGGAAGAGGTTGTGAATGTACAAGAACAAGATAACAATCACAATGTATTACAGTTTTGCTCTTTCAAAGTTGATGAATCAGAATGTGATACTGATGAGGTACAGGATGCCTCCTTGGTTCCCACACCCAAAAAGAAAAAAGCATATACAGCAAGCACCATCAGTAACCACAGCCAGTTGCAGAAAAACTATAAATAATCATGGTAGCTCTTCTGGGAACAGCCACAGTGTGCATGAATCCAAGTCAGAAGCAACTGCCAGCAAAATTGCTGCAGTTCCTGGCATGACAACAAAACATTCCACCTCACTTTTGTGGAGCTATTTTCATGTAAGTCCCAAAAATGAATGTTTTGTTGTCTGCTCCTTCTGTCATCAGGAAGTTAGCAGGGGGAAAGTGAGGGGCCAATTCAGGACATCATTAAAAAGGCATTTGCAAAGAGCACATCCAACCATTCAGCTGGGCAGCAGTCCTGAGCAAGGGACAAATAGTGTATCAATGACGAAAATAATCTTACAGATAATAGCAATGGTGAAGAGACTGAGAGACAGGGCAGATAAAAAACATATTCAGCTTTACTGACAAAAGTATTTGGACAAGCGACAGTTTTGCCACTTCAATCCCATAGTTTTAACCCCTCTGCACAAACTAAACTGCAGACCATTACTGCAATGCTTGAACAAAAAACTACCTGCAGTAGATCACATCAAGTCACATTAAAAAGGTATCACTTAATAGCTGAATTTATTGCCAAGGACCTGCAACCATTTTCTGTGGTGGAGAATGACAGTTTCAGAGCCCTTTTAAAATATTTTGCTCCATGTTACAACATACCAAGCCTTAAATATTTAGTGACTGGCTGTTCCCAAAATGTACGAATGTATGCAAAGTAAAATAAAACTGGCTCTTCAAGACAGTGAATGTGGTTCTGTGCACCTCACTACAGACATGTGTACCAGTTCTCAAACCACTGATTACATGCGCATCACAGCACATTGGGTGTCACAATCATCTTCAAACACCACCATACTCAGCAGTGTACAGGAAGGTAGACAAAGAATGACAGCTCTTTGCATTAGCATGTTTGGTAAGCATCACGCCACTGACAATATTTTGGTGATAACATTTCTGAGTGGTTAGAGCTCCTGGGACTCCATACTGAATTTGTGGTTTCAGACAATGGTGCCAATGTTGTTAGCACATTGAAACATGGTGGTTTAACTTACATTCCATGCTTTGCACACTCATTAAATCTGTTAGTATGAGCTTTCCTTTCCAGTGAAAACAGTATTGTAACACTAGTGGGAGCTGCAAAGAAAATTTGTGGCCATTTTAGTCACTCTGTAAAATCACGTGGTATCTTGGCTGGCTGCCAGAAAAAAAAAAGATGACTTGCCAATACAGCAGCTAAAACAAGGTGTTCTGACACAATGAAAGTTAACGTTTTATATATAGGACAGACTTCTCACACAAAAGAAGGCAGTCCATGAATGTACCATGGAGCACAATGTAGCAGATGATGTGCTGAATTCATTCCAGTGGGGCCTCATGGCCATCTCACGTTGCTTTTGACTTCTTTTGAGGAAGCAACTTGACAGGTTAGCAAAGAGAGTGCTACCCTAAGCCAGGTTATTCTCCTCATAAATATATTGAACAAGGGACTCAGGAGGCTGCTTAGAAGTTTGGACCAAAAAGGAGACAAATCTGGTGAATCCATCATGGGCCAACTGATACAGTAGTTCCAAAATTGCAAAAGACTTCATAATATCACAACAGATAAAAATGTTCTTCTTTCCACTCTTCTTGATCCTCGGTTTCAGCTGTAACTCTCATATCTAATAGAAAAATATGCTGATCTTGGGGGAAACAACTGAACCTGTGGACAAATTCAAATACCTAGGTTCCTAGTTTGACCATGAACTATCATCCTCAACTCACATCGAAGAACTTTGAAAAAAACTTAGACAAAGACTTGGACTTTCCTTCCATGTCAAGCACCTGCTTACCTTTGAAGCAAAACAAAGACTTGCTCAGACATTCCTACCCCTTATTGATTATGCTGACATCGTCTACAGCCATGGCCCAAAAACAGCCTTAGCAAAACTGGACACCCTCTATCATAGGGTGATAAGATTTATCGCCAATGCCCCATTCAATACTCATCACTGTGCCTTCTATGTACAACTGGGCTGGACATTATTATCAACTAGAAAGTGGCAAAATGCTTCCCTCTGGGCCTACAAAGCTATCTCCAAGAATTTACCAGCTTATATCTCTGACCTAATCAAATTCTCCCCCTGCATGTATTCTCTTAGAAAGTATGCTTTCATGCTACTTGACATACCTAGAATTAGATCCCACTACCGAGTCTGTTCTCTAAGCCACACTCTCCCTACCTTATGAAATACCCTACAAGATTCTGTAAAGCTATCACAGCTGATTGGGATGCTTTCTTTCAAATAGCTGCTAAAAAAATCACTTAAATGAATGATGTCAATGTTTCTCATAAATTGCCCTATGCCATAAGGCAACCCTATAGCACGTACTACTTAGTACTTCTCCCTTCAGCTATGCAACCCACCCTCTCTTATCCTTTCTGCAACTTGTACCCACTCTCTCTACCCCCTTTCTCCACTCTATGTTCTTTTTCTTCTCCTCCTCCTCTCCTCCCCCTTTGCCTATGTTCCCCTTGATCTCTCACCATTCGCCCCTTCCCTTCCTCCCCTCTCCTTTATGCTTCCTCTCTGTTAGGTTGCCCCTTCACTACACCTCCTTCTGCCCTTCCCACTGCTTAGCTTGCCCCTTCCCTACTCTTTTCTTCTGTCGTTGTTGCACTTTATGACTACTATACCAACATGTACCTGCTACTGTAATATGGATTTTAGTTTCTTCTCTTTAAGTATATGTAATGTATAACAAAATTTGTCATCATTTGAAACCTGTAATTTCAGTTTGTACTTGCTTTTGTTGTCACTTGTTTTATTCAGTTTCCTTCCAGGACTACCTTGCAAATGAATTTTTCTCAATGGTGTACTTCCTGGTAAAATAAAATTGAATTGAACTGAATTGATTTCAGCAGTTGCACAGCAAAAGGAAAGAACTGTATTTGACAATACAAGTGAACCACATGATGTGGATGCTGCATCTGATGATGCAACATCTATTGGTGATGACAGCAAAAATTTCAACTTAGTGCCACCATGTACTCCTTCATCAACATTAGGTAGTCCTGCACAACGTCCTCTTTCACGGCCCTTGAAAATGGCATGTCATTCTGAAAGGCACACAAATGACTCTCACACTTTTTGGTCAAAATTCAAGGAAACTGAAAATGTAGATGTGTCTGTCATGGAGCCGCCTACATTGTCTTTGTCTGATATTGCGGATGCCTATTTATGAGAACCACTTATTAATAGTACTGATGACCCTTTTGAGCACTGTCTGGAAAAGAAAAACATCTAGCCTGCACTATCTGCCTTTGCTATTAACATAGAAACATAGAAACATAGACTTTGATGGCAGATAAGGACCGCTAGGCCCATCTAGTCTGCCCATTTCCCTACCTACAGGATAGGCCGCAGATCCTAGTTAACCAACAGCCTTTATCTTCCTGCCCCCCACAAGAATTGTCTTATGTCTGTCCCATGCATTCTTGAATTTTCCCACAGTTTTAGACCCCACAACTTCCTCAGGAAGGCTGTTCCATGCATCCACTACCCTTTCTGTGAAATAATACTTCTCATATTGCCCCTGAACCGCCCTCCTTCTATCTTTAAATTGTGTCCCTTGTTCTTGCAAGTCTCTTTTTCTGAAAGATGCTACCCTCTTGGACTTTGTTGATTCCTTGAGGTACTTGAAAGTTTCTATCATGTCCCCTCTCTCCCTTCTTTCCTCAAGGGTATACATATTAAGCTCCTTTAGTCTCTCCTCATACGGCTTCTCTTGCAGACCCTGCACCATTTTAGTTGCCCTCCTCTGGACTGCCTCTATCCTGTCTATGTCCTTGCGGAGATGGGGTCTCCAGAACTGGACACAATATTCCAGATGGGGTCTCACCAACTGTCTGTACAGAGGGATAACAACTTCCTGTTTTCTGCTGCGGATGCCTCTCCCTATACATCCCAGTATACCCCCAGCCCTCTCTACTGCCTTCTCACATTGCTTTCTAACGTTAAGGTCATCTGATATGATAACCCCCAGGTCCCTTTCCTGTTTTGTTGTTGTTACTACCTCCCCACCCATTGTGTATTCTTCCCCTGGGTTCTTGTTTCCCAGGTGCATTATTTTGCACTTTTTTGCATTGAAACCTAGCTGTCATACGTCTGACCATTCCTCCAACCTTGCCAAGTCCCTTTTCATCCTTTCCACGCCTCCTTGTGTATCAACCCTGTTGCAGATCTTTGTGTCATCTGCAAAAAGGCATACTTTTCCTTCCAGTCCCTCTGCAATATCACTGATGAAGACATTAAAAGGACTGGACCCAATACTGAACCCTGCGGTACCCCACTAGTAACCGCCCTTTCTTCAGAGTGGACTCCATTTACAATTACCTTCTGTGTCCTGTTGTCCAGCCAATGTTTTACCCAGGCTACCACCCTGGGACCCATTCCCAGGCTGGTTAATTTGACTATCAATCTTTTGTGTGGGACTGTGTCAAATGCCTTGCTAAAGTCTAGGTAGGCCATGTCCACAGCCCCTCCCTGGTCTACTACTTTGGTCACCCAGTCAAGAAATCTATTAGATTAGGTCTGACCACGACCTTCCGCTGTGAACCCATGCTGCCTTGGATCCTGTGCTCCACTGACCTCTAGGTACTCAACTATTCTTTCCTTCAGAAGTGACTCCATCACTTTCCCTACCACAGAGGTCAGACTGACAGGTCTGTAGTTTCCTGCCTCTGTCTTGGTCCCACTTTTGTGAAGGGGAATCACATCCGCATTCCTCCAGTCCTCGGGTACCACACCATCCTCCCATGATTTATTAAAAAGAGTAGCCAGTGGTTTCACTAGTTCCTTCCTTAATTCTTTTAGAATTCTGGGGTGAATTCCATCAGGACCCATTGCTTTGTCCCTTCAGTTTTAGGAGTTGTTGCAGAACCCTTTCTTCTGTGAAAGGACTGGATCGACCCCCTATCAAGACTGCTTCTGTTAATTGGATTAGGTACTTCCCTCCTCTTTTGTGAATACTGAGCAGAAATATTCGTTCAGTATTCCTGCTTTTTCACTGTCCCCCTCTGCCCACCCACCGTTCATTCTATTCCGCCTCACTATCCCTCCCTTTGTCTTTCGACGCTCGCTGATGTACCTATAAAGGGTTTTATCCCCCTTCTTAACTGAGTTGGCTATCTTTTCCTCAGTTTGGGCCTTTGCTATTCTGACTTCCCTCCCTGCTTCTTTCTGCCTTAATTGGTACAGCTCTCTGTCCTGCTCCTTCTGTGTTTCCTTATACTTCGGAATGCTATCTTTTTCTTCCTGACTTTCACAGCCACCTCTCTTGAGAACCATAGTGGCTTTTCTTTCATTTTGATTTGTTTATTTGCTTCACACAAAGGCTTGTTGCGTCTGTGATGGCAGTTTTGATAATTCCCATTGTTGCTCCACACCTCCTTCTAGCCTGTTTGCTAGTGCTTTTCTGAGAGCACTCTCCCATCTTGCCAAAGTCAGCCTTCCTAAGTCTAGTACCCTCACTTTGTATGGCTTGACTCTGTAGCTGAGTTTAACATGAACCACACTGTTTGATGGTCACTTGTCCCCAGATGGCAACCTACTTCTAGATCTGAGATCCTCTCACTGCCCCATTTGAGAGTAGGGGTCTAGGTGCTCCCTCATGAGTGGGTTCCAAAACTAGCTGTCTAATGCCTGCCACCTGTAGGGCATCAAGAATGGCCCTGCTCTTGGATGTGGCTGCAGCAAATGTGCTCCAGTTAACATCTGGCATATTCCGGTCTCCCATCAACAGTATCTCCCCTCTCTCTGCCATTCTAAGAATTCCTTGCATCATATCCTTGTCCATTCCTTCCCCCTGACATGGGGGTCTGTACACAACCCCTGTGCAGATTGTGGTGCCCTTTCCAGTCTCCAAGGTGACCCACAGTGCCTCCTCTCCTCCCTGTTTACTCTTTTGTTCAGTTGCTTTTATCCCTTCCTTTACATGGCTACTCCTCCCCTCTTCTCCCTGCCTGTCTCTCCTGTAGGTTATGTACCCTGGTATGTTAACATCCCAGTCATGGTTCTCTGTGTACCATGTTTCTGTGACTGCTACGATATCCAGGCATCCCTCTTCCATTAAGGCCACCAGCTCAGGGGCTTGTTGCCCAGACTACGAGCATTGGTACTCAGTACCCTCCATTTCCTGATGGCCTTACCCCTTTTGCCCCATCCCTGTCCTTCTTGCCTTTGTCACTTTCTCCATTTACCCTGCCCTTCTCCCTATCAACACCTCCATGTTGGTGTTTGCCACACTTACTACTGTGATTGTTTGGGGGGGGCTAGGATTTTCCTGCTCCTTTCCAGTGCCTCCCCCCTTAGCTAGTTTAAAAGCTTGCCAATGAAGCATTTAAACCTATCATCTAGGATCTTGGTTCCCCTCCCAGACAGATGCAGCCCATCATACCAGTATAGGCTTGCATCACTCCAGGTGGACCCCCAGTCCCCAATGAAGCCAAATCCCTGAGCTCCACACCAGTTTTTCAACTGCTGATTAAATCCCATGGTACGGAACACCCTAGCCTCTCCTATGCCATAGATGGGTAGCACCTCCGAGAAGGTTACCGTGCATGCTACTTGACTAAGGCCCCTCCCCAATTCCACAAACTCTTCCTGCACTTCTCTAATCCCTTTCTTAGCTAGGTCCATTTGTCCCTAGGTGGACAATGACATCCAGCTCCTCCCTGTGCAGCTGCTCTGGCAATCCTGAGGATTCGCTCCTGTCCCTCAAGCCATGGTGCCAGGCAGGCACCTTACCTCCCTCTCCCTTCCTTGCCCAGTTCTACCTTCTAACAATGGAGTCCCCACCAGGAGTTGTTTCCTTCCCCTGCAGGGTCCCTGCCACCCTCCTGTGGGTCTCCTTTGTGGAGGTTCCCAACATCCTCCTTGGTCTCCACTGTAGGTGCCTCCATAGAGGAACCACACTTTGCCAGAATGGCATAGGAATTGTGGAGAGGTACAACTGGAGGGATGAGCCTCTGTTCCACCACCCTCACCCTCCCTGAGCCCACTGTGGTCCAACCGCTCCTCTTTCTTGGCAACCTCTGAGGCAACGGCAGTGGCACTGGTGGTCCCTGGATGGAAGAGGAGGTCCCACAAATCCTGGCCAACTCAGCCTGGAGATGAGCAACCTCCTCCCTCAGCCCAGAGAGGTGTCTGCAGATGGGACAACACTGCATCCTCCAGAATATCTCCCGGAAGACTGCTGTTCCACAGCCACTGCACTGCACCACTCCAATCATGTCTTATTTCTGACCCCTTAACTGTTTGCAATCCTTACTCTTTCATCTGTTTTTTTCTCTCTCTCTCCTTACTTTCTGCCTGTGTGCCCTTTAAGCTCCTGATTGTCCTGTTCTGAGACAAGAATATCCTATATTTCTCAGTAGACCACTTACTTGTTCAGAGGCAGACCTCCAGCAGCTAGAGGGGGCCAGAGAGCTACTCTTTCCCCTTCTAGGATGGTGGGTCCTTGGTGGTTCTGTGATCACTCACTTCCTGCCCCTAAACAGGAAGTTCCTGTTGTCAGTCAAATCCTGTGCCTATAAAAATAAAACTAGCTTTGGGTGGGGGTGGAGGGAGGAAGGCGGGCAATATAGTCCCAGCAGAGAAATTCAGTCACACAGCAGTCCTTTCTCTTGGTGTCTTCTGCCAAGCTATTAGCAGAATCTTTCTAAGGCAGTCTTTAAATGTAGCTTCCTTCTAGCTAAGCCACTCCCCTACTTACCAGATCTTTCTACAAGTAATTTAAATCTCACAGCAGTTAAGTCCTTTCAGTCACCTAAGATTTACACCTAGATGACTTTTCAGTTACCCATTCAGTTCAGTTAACCCAAACACACACTTTTTTTTGTTTTTGTTTTGTATGTTAGTTTTTTACCCTAAATTAAAGGTCCAAATACAAAAGTTCTTCTACTTTAGTCCCAGCAGAGAAGTTCAGTCACTCAGCAGTCCTTTCTCTTGGTGTCTTCTGCCAAGCTATTTCACGTTAAGCTTCATAGTTGCCCTCCCACCAGTGTTTACTGTGAGCGTATATTTAGCACAGCTGGAAATATTGTCTCAGATGGTCACACAAGGCTTACTCCTGAAAATGTACAGCGCCTTGCCTTCCTAAAAGTCAGTCTCAGCAAATTCTCTTACCAGTTCAGTGAACAGTGGCAGGGACGTAAGAGAAATGATGATGAACAGCTGAAAAAGGTGTCTCCTAATAAGGGTGCTTCCTTAGTGGTGTTTGAAGATGATGGTCTCCTAGTCTCTCTGCATTGTTAACAGGTGCCTTGGATATATTGTGGTGAACCCATTAAAATAAAAAAACTATTTAAAAGACAAAGAACCTCTGTGCGCAAACACTGAGGCAAGGGTTACCCCAAAGGGCATTTGGCTGGGAAGCCAAGTTTCAAGAAAATACAAAATCACACATGCCCCCACAATGCAAAGCATCATGGGCTGCATATGCAAATCACCACAGAATGTTATGCTGGTCCAACTTTAAGCAGAATTGCATGGTGCCGAAAGGCATCTCTCACACAGTTTGCAAAGGATGCTAACAGAAGACATAGACACGTGTTTCGTCCTACCAGGACTCATCAGTATGCCTCATCTGCTTGACTCCCCAGTGGAATGGACCAGCTACCCTTAAGGCAGTGTGCCTTGGATATATTGTGGTGAACCCATTAAAATAAAAAGCTATTTAAAAGACAAAGAACCTCTGTTCGCAAGCTGAGGCAAGGTTACCCAAGGGCATTTGGCTGGGAAGCCAAGTTTCAAGAAAATACAAAATCACACATGCCTCCACAATGCAAAGCATCATGGGCTGTATATGCAAATCACCAGAATGTTATGCTGGTCCAACTTTAAGCTTTTATATTTCTTGAAACTTGGCTTCCCAGCCAAATGCCCTTTGGGGTAACCCTTGCCTCAGTGTTTATGCAAGAGGTTCTTTTTGTCTTTAAATAGTTTTTATTTTAATGGGTTCACCATAATATATCCAAGGCACACTGCCTTTAAGGGTAGCTGGTCCATTCCACTGGGGTGTCAAGCAGACGAGGCATACTGATGAGTCCTGTAGGATTAAACATGTGTCTATGTCTTCTGTTAGCATCCTTGCAAACTGTGTGAGAGGCCTTTCGGCACCATGCAATTCTGCTTAAAGTTGGACCAGCATAACATTCTGTGGTGATTTGATATGCAGCCCATGATGCTTTGCACTGTGGGGGCATGTGTGATTTGTATTTTCTTGAAACTTGGCTTCCCAGCCAAATGCCCTTTGGGTAACTCCTTGCCTCAGTGTTTACGCACAGAGGTTCTTTGTCTTTATCGCTAACAGGTACTGCCTACTGTTTAAATTCAAGGACTGTTTTGACAGGGAAATCAGTGTAGAGGTGTTTTTTAAACCCCCTTTTAGAGGGCTTGGAAAACTGGGCAGGCATTGCTCCTCAGTGCTCAAAAGGCAGCCCTTTGCAGCTGCTTTTGGTGTTGGCTAACTCACCTTTATAAAGGCAAGCCATGTACATTGCCCGGCCCCACTGTCTTGCTTTGTTGTCTCCTTTGATCACCATAGCAACTGGTGATGTCAGCATGATAGGGCTATAAAACTGTGGGCTCCAGAGAGCTTTTTAGCTCATCTCCTAGTCTCTCTGCATTGCTAACAGGTACTGCCTACTGTTTAAATTCAAGGACTGTTTTGACAGGGAAATCAGTGTAGAGGCATTTTTTTAAACCCCCCTTTAGAGGGCTTGGAAAACTGGGCAGGCATTACTCCTCAGTGCTCAAAAGGCAGCCCTTTGCAGCTGCTTTTGGTGTTGGCTAGCTTGCCTTTATAAAGGTGAGCTATACACATTGCCTGGCCCCACTGTTTTGCTTTGTTGTCTCCTTTGATCACCATAGCAACTGGTGACATCAGTGTGATAGCGCTACATAACTGTCGGCTCCAGCGAGCGGAGTCAAGCGTGGAGCGGAGGCGACGCAGGCAGATGCCAGCAGCATCTCTCAGCGTCTGTAGGTGGAAGAAGGTGGAAAGTGACTTTGTGTTTTCCAGACAATCAATACTATTCCTATACTCTATTGTAGCTTGTTTTAAGCTTTACTGTATTTTGTTCAACAGACAGCTTGAGAAGTCAAATATCTTCATAAACTGTAATATACCATCATGGAGTTAAACTTACTACATAAAAATATGGAAGATATTATCCAAATAAACAAAGAGTGCTTTGGTTGCAGATGTCAATCCTGTAATATGTACTTAATATCTGAGATAAACAACTTCACCTTGCCCATTACCTGTGTTAAATGTAAAGTTAATCATGATTTAACTGCCGAATTGGAATTGTTTAAGAATAGGTTAAGCTTTTTAGAGACCAGCCAACAGGAAATGTCTAGTAGATTTAAAAATTAAATTAGTGATATTTCCCAACCCACCAAAGTACATGTGGTAGACAAAAAGCCTAAATGTCAGGGAAAAAAACTTAGACCATTATCAAAATGCCAGAAGGCAAACAAAATTATCACCACTTGTCAAGAACCAGTGAAATACCCCCGGCACAAAAAGAAAAGAAAAAAGTTAGTGTTAAGAAAACAAGGGAAGAAGATCCATCTGATAATGCAGATGAAGATTGGTACACTTCACAAATTCAAAAAAATCCAAAAAAGGGCAGAAGAGCAGACCAATTTACGGTTTCTACTTTCAATTCCTTTGATCCCTTAACATATATCTTGGATACAGGCCATGATCCAGAAACAAGAAGTGTCCCCATTTCTGAAAATTTTGAAAATATAGAAAACCCAATATTTACTATAACAAATATGAATCTTTCAAATGCAGTTTAATTCTTCACCTCTTTTTCCCACCAATCTACAAAATGTCACTGACACCAGAGAGGCCAAAAAACATGGCCAAGTTGATGTAAATCCCTTGATTTCACTAGAAAATTGTAACAACTTGGACCTAAATCAAGATGATGTTTGCAAAAAAAGACAGGTTATAGTGCTAGGAGACTCTATTATCAAACATATTGATAGAATCATTTGCAATCCTGACAACACAAATAGAACTCTTTCAAGCTTCAGGGGTGCTGGCATTACTGACATCACAGAGATGTCCAGCAACATCTTACAAAACTCAGGTTTTAAACCTTTGGTAATAGTTCACATAGGAGCCAACTATGTTCTAAAGGATTCTTCTCAAAAACTAAAAGAAGATTATGTTGCATTAACAAACAAATTATTGGATTTAGGATGTGAGGTAGTCCTATCTGAAATCTTGCCTATTCCAAGAGCAAATCTTTCCCAACAATGTAAAATGACAGAAATAAATAATTGGCTGAGATGTTGGTGTCTTAAACAAGATATACAAAGTATAACTCACTGGGAGGACTTTTATGGTAAATCAAACCTCTATTGTTGGGACGGACTCCATCTCAGCAGGAGGGGTAGTAGGCTATTGGGCGAAAGCATAGTGCATTCTATCAATAGTTGTTTAAACTTCCAGCAAGGGGGGAGTTGTAAGTTCTAGATGCAACTCTTGAACCTCAATTTTTCAACTATTCTTCAAACCCTGCATATATAATCAACCATAAATTCCCCCAAACGAACACTACTGGTGTAATTTCTAAACCAAATATAAATATTATATTAACTAATGCCAGAAGTCTACGCAACAAAAAAGAAGAGCTTACTTACATCCTTCAAGCACAAAAAATATCGATTTGTGGAGTTACTGAAACTTGGTATAAGGATGAAGACTGGAACACTGACATAAAGGGATATAATAAGTTTTACAAAAACCAAAATGAAAATAAAAAGGGAGGAGGTGTTGTATTATATATTGATGAACACTTGAAAGTAAACACAAGTAAAACTAAAACAAGTAATAATGAGAGCTTATGGGTCAAAATTTTTCTCCCCCATAGTCCACTAGTAATTGGGCTAATATATAGATCTCCTAGTTTAACTAATGATGAAAATCAAAGTTTAATAGAAGAAATATCTGAGGTACACATTGATACTCCCTATATACTGATGGGTGATTTCAGTCTTCCAACTGTCAGCTGGGACAATTATACATCAGCTTCAAATACTGAAAAGATGTTTATGGATACTTTTCTCGAATCTAACCTAGAACAAATAGTTAATAAACCTACCCGTGGTAATAATATCCTTGACATTGTACTCACCAATGTTAATGAGAAAATTGATAACAACAAAATACTTCCTCCTCTGGGTGATAGTGATCATTGCATGGTCAGTTATGAATACATAGTAGACTTTCCAAGCACAAATGGCATTACTAAAATCAAAAACTTTAATAAAGCAAACTATAAAAAAAAATGATTTTTTATCTAAATGGAATTGGGAGACAGAACTAAATAAGCTAAATTTATTACAAATTTGGGATTTAATTAATAACAAAATCAATATTTGTCTCTCAAATTGGGTTCCTTATAGAATGAAGTACTGCAACAATAAACGTGTCCATCTTTGGTGGTCCTCAAAAATTAAGAAACAATTACAAAAAAAAAGAAAACTATATAGAAAATATAAAAAAGTTAATTCCAACAGTCTCCTGGAAAAATACAAAATTGCAGCCGAAAAATTAAAACACATGATTAAATCATCTAAATCTTAAATTGAATTCAACTTAGTTACTAAAGTTAAAGACAACAAAAAACAATTTTATAATTATATTGGTTCCGTGAAAGAAATAAGTCATACAATTGGACCCTTTAACATCAATGGTATACCTATTTTAGATGAAACAACTACTGCTACAATTCTAAATGAGACATTTCTAAAAGTTTTCGAAACTAAGGAAGCTGCAAATTTGCCTCTTCTAGTAAATAATTCTAGTTTTCCTGTTTTTACAAAAATGGAGGTTACAAAACAAATCAAATCTTTAAAATCAAACAGCTCTCCTGGTCCTGATGGTATTCCACCCAGATTTTTACAAAAAATTAGTCATTCAATTTCTGGTCCTCTAGCCATGTTATTTAACTCATCAATCAGAGAAGGTAAAGTTGTTCAGGCTTGGAGGGAGGCTATAGTTACACCCATATATAAGGGTGGATCCAAACATGACTCTAACAATTATCGGCCCATAAGCCTGACTTCCATCATAGGCAAAATTATGGAAAGATTGCTTAAAGCCCATATTATAGATCATTTAGAAATAAATAAAATAGTAGATATCTTTCAACACGGTTTTGTGACTGAAAGATCAGTTTTGACCAACCTATTACAATTTTTTTGAACCAGTAAGCGCTGCCTTGGACTTGGGTATTCCGGTAGATGTAATATTTTTGGATTTTTCCAATGCTTTTGATAAAGCATCACATAAAGTCTTACTACAAGAATTGGTCAAAATTAAGTTGCAACCTAATATTATAAACTGGATACAGTCATGGTTGGAAAACAGAACTTAACAGGTATCAGTCAAGGGTCACCTGTCTGCAACGGGTGTGGTGACTAGTGGTGTTCCCCAGGGGTCCATCCTGGGTCCAATACTGTTTAATATTATGGTCTCTACACTGCCTACTACTGATAAGATATGGGTCACAAAATATGCTGATGACTGTAAAATGGGTAGTTTGGTAAGCACCTTTCACGATAAATGCTCCATACAAAATCATTTAAACAACCTATCAAACTGGGCAAAGGCTTATGGTATGTTTTTTTAATGTTGACAAATGTAAAGTCTTACACTTGGGCAAAAATAACATTCCCTTCAATTATTCCTTAAACAATGTTTATCTAAAAAGTATTTTGGAAGAAAAGGATTTAGGTGTCATAATCTCAGATAATTTAACTTCCGAAAAAATAATATAATTAAAGTTAAAACATGTAATAAAATAATTGGCTGTATTTTAAGAAATATCAAAAGTAGAGACTCCAAGGTTATTATGCCACTCTACACCAGTCTGGTACATCCCCACTTGGAATACTGCTCTCAATTTTGTGCACTAACTTCTATAAGGGGTTTAAAACTCGCTGAGGGTGTTTAGCGTAAATTCTCTAAAAAAATATCTTTACATAGTAATAGTTACGAAGATAGATTAAAAAAACTTAACCTATTTTCTGTAAAATACAGACAAATAAGGGGTGACTTAATATTGGTATATCAAACCTTAAAAAATGATTATTTTAGAACCACAATTGGACTTACTACTGCCTCCAATGTCAAATCAACTAGGAATCATGGTTATAAACTCATTGGAGAAAAATGTATATCCACTAGAAGGAGTCTATTTTTCACACAGAGAGTTGTGGGTTTGTGGAATAACTTACCTGTGTCATTAATAGTGATAATTTAAATATCTTTAAGCAAAGATTGGATAAATATATGGGAAACAAAACATTTTATTTCCACCCATAGGACATATGGGTGGCGAGCATACAATGGGCATCCTTACATATGCCTTCATTGCTCGTACACTTCTATGAACCTATATTATTTAATGTAATGATTTATTTCTTTGAATTCAGAGGACAAAGGTCAGCAACTATAACTGAAAGATCAAGTAAAAACAACATTTCTTCTTGTGAGGCCGTGGTGTATATAACATCACATGTATCATTATATGTGTTTTTCACATTCCATTTAGCAACCCAGGTGGAGTGAAATTTATTTATTCAGCAAGTTAAAAATACAAACAGGGCACAGGTAGTGAATTGCTGGACATCTGGGATGGAGGCCAGGACCAAAGGGACAACACAAAGGAAAAATAACTATGTGCACACATGGCCACCATGAGTGCCAGCCCCTGTGGTCCTAGGGTCCTCGACGGCTTGACAACAGGGGGAGTGGCAATGGGGCTGGGGACTGGAAGGCAGGCTTCATTTATTTATTGAATTTTGTTGACCAGGTAGGCCTACTGAGACTAGAAGTCCCTTTTTCAGGGGTGACCTAAGGGGGGGTACATATGGTAACTAACTGAAACTGAACCAGATTAAGCTGTCTGTGGTATTTTTAGTGAATGGGAGACATTTGGCCAGGATACCAAGAAAATTCCCCAACTCTTCAGTAGGGGGAACCCTTGTCCACTAATCCAATATGGTGGATGTTTATCTTGGAGATGGAGGAGCAACAGGTAGCAGGACAAGAATGTCTTCACAAGAAGAAAGTTCGACCAGCCTAGAGGAAGAGACAGTTTTGATTCCTTCTACCTCATTTGATAAAGAATTGCAAAGTCAAACCTCTTGTCAGGTACAAAGACCTTTAAATAGTATAGATGTGGAGAAAACAGATGATCTTACTCTTAAAAGTAATTTACCTATGGACATGGGGACAAATATGCTTACTCAAGAAAGAAGCCACTCTGTGGGTGGCAGGGTGGAAACGCAATGCTGAACAGCTTAGAAGGACTTCTCCTCTCCCGGTTTCAGCAGAGGAGATTAAATGCAACTGTAATGTGGGAAAGTCTAATTTTTCTGCTCAAAAAGGCTCAAGAGACTGTAATACTGGATATGGACTCAGGAATACGAATTGACATTCATGACGGCTCTAGAGAGCGTACAGGCTCTACTTCTACTGATTTGGCCCAGCAAAACCCTGTTCCAGGACAAGGAGAGGAGCAAGCCCCATGGAACAGTCAGAATGTACCCAAGAGACTTCATATGGCTAACTTATTTAAAAACGTAGGTGAGCCTGCACAGCATCAGAACACGGTGTGGCTAAAATATTCTGGGAACATAGACCTTGCACCAGACAGCAAGACTTTATTTCACACAATGTTAAAGAAGAAAGGCATGGGTATTCAACCTAATGAATTGTTTGCTGTGATTCATGTAAGGGGAGACCCTATATATGATGTGAGCTTTAAAACTAGTCGATCTCTGGAGAGGTTTTGGGCAATGTACCCCCAGGTCTCTAACTCTACTTCATGGCAGCCATTTTTCCCTATCCCACTAACCAAACCTTCAACAAAAATGATTACCTTGCTATTTAGGAATGAGGCAGTAAACATCTCAGATGTACAATATTGGCTAAGACAACGCTGTACTATTTTAGAGGCCCCCACCCCCATTCTAGATGAAGATTTAGTTTGGACTGGCAACTGGAAAGTTAAAGTCCAATTAAACCATACAGAGCATGGTATTCTTCATCTCCCAGGTAGTTTCTTGATAGGGAGAGACAGAGGTTTATGTTTTTATCAGGGTCAGTCCAGGGCCTTCCACAAATGTGGAGCACGCATGCATCTCAGCTCGGTGTGCGATAAACCTATGTGCAACCTCCGTTTAGAATTTGGCCACATCAGCTTAGGATGCCCAAATCCCCTCAAGTGCAACCTCTGTGAAGAGGAGGGTCACTCTTATCAGGTATGCCCATGGGCTGAAAGAAACAAAATGGATAGAGCTCAGCAAGATCCAGTACATCTACTCGAAAAATGTCAATCCCAGGAAGCTAGGAAAAATGCTAGTGATTTTACTCCCCAAGATACTGAAATCCCTCTACCTTCCATGCTTGTGCTTTCCACTAGCCCAGTAGATAAGGAGACCCCCCCTCCAAGCAATACCCAGCCACAGGAAGAGGATTCCAGCTCCATGAACCCAGACTGTGAAGAAACCAGTTCAGGTTCCATGTCCCCCACCTCCTGCACATTCACAATTTACTCCTGTAAGTTAAAAAAAAGAGGAATAAAGAGAAGGCAGAGTACACTCCTCCCAAGATTTCTTCAGTTGTAACAAGAAATAAATTTCAAGCTCTAGCCAAAAGACGGCAGTGGAGCAACATGGTAGAGGAGGAGGGGGGGGGACTCTGATTCCTCCTCTTCTTCCACTAGGGCAGATCCATTTTCAGATTCTCAGGAAGCCTGTGCCACTAATCAAAAGGAATTGTTTCACTAGAAAGGCTCTTGATGAATCCCTTCCATAACTAATTATAGAGGGTAGGCATTAGCTTTCTGTCCTTACACTAAATGTATATAGCATTAAAAATTACAGAAAGCGGATGACTACCTTCCAGATGTTGGGAGATCGTCCAAACAATATTATTTTTTTACAGGATACCAGACTAAAAAGATTGCATGAGGTGCACCAGGCCAAAAATTCCTGGCATAAAGGTCCTTCCTTCTGGTCAGAGGGTCCTGAGGCTTGTGACAGGGTGGGAATCCTCTTAAGGGGCTTTGAGTTTTCAATTCAGAGAATTCTAGATATTTGCCCTGGAAGAGTTTTGCTTTTGAATGGGTGCTTAGGCACACTATCGCTCCGGCTCATAAATGTATATGCACCTCAAAGTATTCATCCCACACAGAGCTATTTAAGCTTTTCCAGCCTTAGTGACACACAAACATGTGGTACTATGGGGTGATTTCAATTGTTCACTATCCTTAGCGAATAAAGGAGGTTGCACAGCCAAACTTTTTGGAGACACTAACTGTTTATATTCTATACTAAAGACAGCTGATTTTAAGGATAGCTATAGTGAGCTTCACACCACCAGATCCAAAATATTTACAGAAAGCCCCTTAGCCACAGGAATTGATTACATTTTTCTTTCAAAAAATCTCATACCTGTTCATGCCCTTACTATCACCTGTGAATTTCCGACCACTGGCTGTTTCAGTTTATTGCAAACCTTTTTCTAGCACTCCTTCCCTTAAAGCTAGGCGGAAGTTAAATAATCAACTTTTGTCTATCCCTAATATTGAATACAAGTTTTTTTCCTTAATATCAACCAGATATTCCATACTGGAGGCCTTTAACACAATTAGGTAATGGTGGGTGGACACTAAGCAAGAATGCAAATCCTGTTTTCTTTATATTGCTACAAAGTCTTCAAAATCCAAATATTTAAAGTATTTAAGCTTAAGGGAAAAGTTATTTTCTTTAATCTCATGTTCTTATGAGCAGGGAATACACCTATCATCTGAAATTCATAGATACATAGATACATAGATACATAGACAGTGTCGGCAGATAAGGGCCTATGGCCCACCTAGTCTGCCCATTTGAGCTTGTAAGTTCAGTTTGTTTTCCTAGAAGTCTGTTTCCCCTTACCCCTGCCCTCTAGAATTCCTTTATGTCTATCCCACGCATTCTTAAATCCCGTGATTGTTTCAGCCCCCACCACTTCCTCTGGCAGGGTGTTCCACTTGTCCACCACCCATTCTGTGAAGAAATTCTTTCTCATGTTTCCCTAGATTCGTCCTCCCTCCAACTTCATCCCATGCCCTCTAGTCCTGAAACATCTTTTCGCTTAAAAATAGTGTTTTCCTGCACCCTGTTCCTCCCTGTAAGATACTTGTATGTCTCTATCATATCCTCTCTCCTCCTCTCCTCCAGGAGTACATGTTCAGTTCCTTCAACCTGTCTTCAGAGGACTTGTGATGCAACCCTTGCACCATCTTTGTTGCCCTCCTCTGAACCTTCTCTACCCTGTCTATGTCCTTACATAGGTATGGTCTCCAGAACTGTACACTGTACTCCAGGTGAGAGCCTCACTAGTGTCTTGTATAGCGGAATTATGACCTCCCTTTTCCTGCTGGTGATGCCCCTGCCCTATACATCAGCATCCTATTTGCTTTACCTGATGCCTTGTCACACTGTTTCCACCTTGAGGTCATCAGAGATGACAACCGCAAGATCCCTTTCCTGCTTGGTGCATGCTATATCCTCACCCCCCAACTGATATATTGTGCCAGGGTTTTTGTGCCCCATATGCATTATCTTGCACTTCTTTGCATTGAATTTTAACTGCCAAACCCTTGACCATTCTTCAAGTTTCTGCAGGTCCCTTCTCATTCTGTCTACACCCTCTGGTGTGTCTACTCTGTTACAGAGCTTTGTGTCATCAGTGAACAGTGAAATTCTGCCTTCTAGATCCTGTGCAATGTCACTGATGAAGATGTTGAATAGGACCGGTCCCAGCACTGATCCCTGTGGTACCCCACTGGTTACTCTTCCCTCTGTGGACGACAGCCATTTACCACCACCCTCTGTGTCCTGCCACCCAGCCAGTTACCTACCCACCACACTACTGTCCTGCCCACACCCATATTCCCAGTTTGTGTAATAGTCTTCTATGTGGCACAGTGTCAAAGGCCTTGCTGAAGTCCAGATAGGCCATGTCCACTGCCCTCCCTGATCCACCTCCCTAGTCACCCAGTCAAAAATTCAATAGGTTGGTCTGACATGACCTCCCCTGGTGAAACCATGCTGCCTTGGGTCCCTGTAGTCCATTGACAACCAGATGTTCCACCAATCTCTCCTTCAGTAGTGCTTCCATGATCTTTCCCACTACCGAGGTGAGGCTGACTGGTCTGTAGTTCCCTGCTTCCTCTTTGTTCCCACTTTTGTATAAGGGGACTACATCTGCTGTCCAGTCTTTGGGTACCTCCCCTGTTTCCAGTGATTGGCTGAACAGGATAGCCAGAGGTTCAGCCACCACCTCTCTTAGTTCTTTAAGGATCCTGGGGTGCACCCCATCTGGCCCCATTGCTTTATCAGCTCTTATTACTTCCAGTTCCTTCAGGACCCTTTCTCGTGTAAAGGGACTGTGTCCATTTCTGCACCATTCTCACCCTTGTACTCCCTTCAGACCCATTACCCCCTCTTCCTTAGTAAAGACTGAGCAGAAATACCTGTTCAATATGTCAGCTTTATTGTTGTCATCCTCACGCGGCTTCCATCCTCCCCCTTCAGTCTCACTATCCCTCCCTTTGTCTTTCTTTTTTTCACTTATGTACCTGTAAAGGTTTTGTCCCCTTTACCCACTGATTTTGCAATGTGTTCTTCTGTCTGAGCTTTGGCTTCCCTTGCTGACTTCCCTGCCTCCCTTTGTTTCTCCTGGTACTTCTCCCTATCCCCTTCTGCCTGTGTCTTTTTGTATTGCCTGAATGCAATCTTTTTGGCTTTCACTTTCTTTGCTACCTCTTTGGAAAACCATAATGGTCTCCTCTTCCTTTTCCTCTTGCTAACCTGCTTAATGCATAATTCTGTTGTTCTTATAATCCCCATTTTAAATACTGCCCACTGTTCCTCAACCCCTGATTCCTGTCCCATTCCCCTTAATGCCTCTTTCAAGTATCTCCCCATTTTCTCAAAGTCTGCCCCCCTAAAATCCAGGATATGTGTTTTTGTTTGGTTTCATAGGACTAAATCAGAGATGGCCCACATACAATATGATATGGCTGAGTCTTTAAAAAAAGAAAGCTCAATTCAGTACACAGGGCTCGAAGCCATCGCTAGACATATATAAAAGTTGTCAGAATAGGGTGCACAACATAATGACAACACCAGGTATGTTCCTCATACCCTGCTGAGGTACAGAGTTTGGCACAAAAACATATTGGAGATATATTTGGGACTCCCTCAAATGCAAAATGGGACAGCAATTTCCTTAGTGATTTAGACATCCCTGTCCTGGACCCAGTTTTAGTTTCTACTATTTCAGTTCCTATTACTCTAGATGAAACCTTTAAAGCTCTGTCTAGCTTAGGGAAAAACACAGTCACTGGTCCAGATGGCTTGACAGTTGAATTTTATTTAGCATTTCCCAAATACCTGGTCCCTATACTAACCGATGTCTTCTTAGACATTCTGACATCCCAAACCTTTCCTAAGGAATTATCTCAAGCCCTAGTTATTTTATTATATAAAAATGAAATAAGTGCAAATTAAAAAATTGTAGACCCATAACCTTACTAAACGTCGATTACAAAATATTGGCTACCATTCTTTTAAACAGATTATCACTGGCTGCAGAAATTGTTATATGTCCTGCACAAATCTGCGCTATAAGAAATAAGTCCATTTAACATAATCTGGTGGTCTTAAGAGATCTCACAGCCTACAGGATGGATCACAATACTCAATGCCTTCTCCTTGCCTTGAACCAGGAGAAGGCATTCGACAGGGTGGATAATTTTTATTTATTTCAAGTCCTGTACAAATATGGGATACCAGAAGTTTTTGTTAAATGGGTGACACTGCTTTATGCTTCCTATTCCATTATTCCATTTATTAATGGAATACCAGGAACTCCCTTTATTGGGCAGAAGGGGGTGCACCAGGGTTGCCCAATGAGCCCTCTATTATATGTTTTCCAAAAAGACACCCTTTTAAGGAAAGTTCTGAACCACACAAATATCGCTAGGATTAGGTTAAATGATGGTAGTTTAGCCCTAAATGTCTGTGCCTATGCAGACAATATATGTATCTGCACTACTTCTGATTTGAATGAGGCAGTCCTTACAAGGGTGATTTCAAAGTCTGAAAAATCTTCAGGCTCAAAATAAAATTATGGGAAGAGCAAGACAATAGTTATCCCCTGTATCAGTGTCCAAAACTTCAACCATGCAGATTCATTTGCTAATATTGCGGTATCATCAGACCCAGTACAAATTTTGGGGCTACAATTTGGTAGTCAAGATTATGCCTCCCTGAATTGGTCATGTGTTTTACAAAAAAAAGCGGAGCTAATGGTAACATCATGGAAAAACAAAATAATTGCAAAAAGGAAGCAAGTTTAATTACTGTATTATATACTTTAATTGTTCCAGTCCTCCTACATGTGGCACACATTTTCCCACTACCACTACATTTAGAAGTGAAAATGATGAACATTTTTTCTGTGTATTCAGGGGGAGCAGGTTAAACCCCATAAAAAGGTCACGTACATATCATGATTATAGTCTAGGGGAGCAAGAATGATACACCCAATGCTATTTTTCTTTTGTATTTTAACTTATCATAATATTGTTCCCTTGTTATCTACACCATGTCTAGCATGGCTGAACAAGAAGAAGTATATTACAAGATTGTTTGACTTGTTGCAATTTATCCCTTGGTCTTCCCAGATCACTGAAGAAATTTAGAATCCCTGACTTTTTATTATCTACCTGCAATAAGATGAAAGGATTGAATATTTCCACCTAGCAATTTGCAAGCAATTCTAGAAGGTCACTTTATTCTTTAATTCTGTCAGAACACTTTTTAGAAACTCCATTGAAATTACTACAGTACAAAGACTATCTTTCTAGTATCTTTAAATAGTTAACGGACAAATGCCTTCCACTTAAGGTCTGGGACACAACTTGGCTTTCCTGTCATGGCAGGTTGAGTATAAGAAACTCACACAAACATAAACAGTTAGAGGACCACATGAGCCCTAGAATTAGTTGTCCAGGTGTATTAGAAACCCAGGAGCATTTTGTTTTGTTATGTCCATATACTCAGCAATTCTGGTCTGCTTTCTTATCTGCATGGGGTGTCAAGGACTTTTCTCTAGTATCCTACGAGGTCATATTATTAGGACTTGTAGCAGAGGCATTTTAGCTGGGGGCTCTCCAAGCTACGTTACCTCAGGACATAGTCATACAGTATAGTACAGATGACACGGACGAAGTCGGAAGAGTAAAAAGTGTGTTTATTCCCGCGTGATGTTATACAGCTCTTGGTAGCACATTCTCTTCACCTCAGTGAAGCAAGCAAGCATATATATATATATATATATATATATATATACCTCCAACAGCATAAAATTACCCAGGCACCAATAGAATCATTTTGTTATAATATGTCATGAGTATCTAGGCAGAACATGTCTGGACATGCCTGGGCATGTCAGAGTTTGTATCTTACACATTAGCCTCTGCTAGATCCATATAAGGACATGTAAGGACGATACCATATATGGTCTTCTTTTTGCACTTACTAAGAAAAAGACTGGGTTTCTTATCAGATCACGTGAGCCATTGTAGGAGTTAGGCATGAGAGGTGTACACCCATTGTGCGTACATGCGCAGTTAGGCAACTTGGTTTGGATGACAACATAGGTACACTATATGGTTACAGGACTACTTCCTACACGTCTAAATAAATATAACCCTAGTACTTTGAAATTATTTTTCTCTCTTTGTAGATTTTACTTTTGGCAAGCTAGGTGCGCCCTGGTGTTGCAACAAAAAGAATATAGTACCCATCAGGTTTTGTTATAAGTGATACAAAATTTAACGATGATTTATGACACTGAGAAGGAAACAATATTACATTGGTGCATGATTTATGGAGGAATTTTTTATGGTTTTCTACATGGAAATAATGAATGCTCAAGCTGTAAAATCAATTACATTGTTTACAGGTTTGAACTGTTCTTCAAGCACATTGAAAGTGATGTATATATTGTTTGATTAATTTCTTTTTTGTTACAGTCTTTTTTTGATTAATAAAATATTCCCCTACTCTTTTTAAGAAGTGCCATGGGATCTTTAACATCCATCTGAACAACCATCATGGCAGGAGAAGGTGGCTTGCAGGCCAAACAATTCTACTGAAAAAAAAAAATATGACTGAAATTATTAGTTATGGAAGCTTGTAGGATATATCAAAAAACTGCAATGCCAGGTGTGTGTGTGTGTGTGTGTTGGGGGGGCCAGGTCAACCACATAAGTTACAAAACACAAGTGATGAAAAATAATTGGCCAGTCAAGTAGGAGTGTGTGGGATGGTTTGGGGCCCATGATGCTTGCTATAACACCATGTAGGCAAGCTAAATAATTCCAAATAAAAAATAACATCAACATCCCAAGTCAAAAGGGCAGGAAAGATGACTGGAGCCCCACCATATATTCTGCTCATACTGCCTGTCTCCCACCAAAAAGTATGCCAGAGTCAGTGAAGATCTGCACTCTGCTGTTGTCTTTCTGCCATTGAATTCATTGGTCTCTCCCTCTCTCTTTCTGACAAACATTTGACACACTGCTTCCTTTCTCTGCAAAACCCCAAATGACCTGCATACACTGGGCTGGATTCACAAATGTTTCTGGAATTAAGTCCCACACTGCAACTCCAGTTGCGGACCAAAATCTCTATAGCTGCAGAGATTGTTATTCATATCCACAGCAGCTGTGGAAGGTGTTATGGCTGGTCCCACCAAACGTAACATTTTTCCATAGCTGCGGGGATTTCCATGGCAACACCACCTGGAAGCTGCCATAAATTGTGGAGCTGGTCATAAAGCAGCTCCACTTTTGAGAATACTGGAGCTGCAAGAGAAATCATGGTTCCGCAAGTGGCAACCCAGTTGTGTCGAGTGTTTCCCACAGCTGCAGAATTTTCAAGAGATTTGTGAATCCAGCCCACTGTTTCCTACAAATGGCATGTGGTGGCTGATACACAGGATTGGCAAGAACAACAAGCAGTTTATTTTATTGCTATTGGTTGCTTGCTGACCTTGAAAAATTACACGAAAATACAGACACATTTTTTGAATAGGTTACATTTTATTTTTTGTTGTAACTGTGGGATATAAAAGAATAATATTGATGGATTTCTCATACTCAAATAGACTAAAATAAGTCTACAGTTCATCAGAGTAAATTAGAACCTTTTGGAAAAAAATCAAAGTCAGAATCAGAACCAGGTCACAGCCAACCCACCCATTCCTACTATGTAGGTAATACACTAATGCAAATAAAAAAAAATTTCCTATTAAGATTCACTGCAAGATATGGAGGGCATTCTTTATTACCAGAATTATGTGCAACCAAGATAAAACTGAACAGTGTAGCATTATGCAGTTCTAGAATGGAGGGAACTGGTGGCATTTAGAGTTGTTTACACAGTTCTGCGGGGCCATTTTGTAAGTGTCAAAGTCAACACCTGCTGAAATAGTAAAAGCAGAAGAGGGTAGAGTCAAAGTAGAGTACTTAGTCATGTGCAGAGAAGTAGTGTATTGGATTAAATGTATGAACATGGACTCTAACAGACTAGTCAAAAACGTCCTAAAGAAAAACTGTTGTGGCTGGATAATGATAACAAATCACCTTGGATGTTGGAAATAATGAGCACATTAGAAATGGTTACTTTACAGCACCTATGGGATGATTCCTTAAGGAAAATTAACTTTTTGTCTTGGTATCTATCTATAATTTCATTGACTAAAAATCATTTCAGAAAATGCAGATATGGAAAGGATAAGAAATGTAAAATCTTATCAAGTCACCTGATGGCCCCATGGGGAGTGCTGCATGCTCCCATGTCTGCAACCTGGGTTTGGTGGCAAGCCGGGAAAGCTGGTCAAGCAACCCTAAGGGCTGGGCAGGTGCTGCCATGCAGGAGCACTCTCAGTCGGGTGGATGGCTTTAGGTCCCTCCACTCTAGTGACCCAAGCAGCTGGCCAGGGAGATTGAATCTCTCACAGAGGCACACTGAAACATGCAAGGCTGCCTAAGGGCTAGGCCTGATGTTGAGGAGGAGGGCAGGGTCAGAACATGGAAAACACCCCACGCTAGCTGCAGGGCCTCCATGGGGGACTTCACCCAGGTAAGTCCCCAAGAAGGTGGGTAATGGAGGCGGGCAACCAGGGGGGAGGGAAGGCAACTAGGTGGGAGAGGGAAAAAAGCAGGATAAAAAAACTAAAATGTATAATTGGCACAATTCAAATAAAATAAGTCATATGTTGGGACCACATCTATTATTTTTGACAGAGCATAATTAAGAAGAATGTTTATAAAATTTTAACTGGAAACATACCCCTGAAGGATCCTAAAGTTCAGATATGATAACGATCATTTTGCAAGTATTCTGTCAGATCTTAAATGAGATTGTGGCAAAGGAGACTGAATCATTATGCCATATTATTCTTGATTTTCAAAAATTCTCACACATAAGAAGTAAATGTTTACATCCATATGTATTGCACTCAGCTGGTTTGCCAGTGATCCTTTTGAGAGAACTCATGAATCTATTCTCAGAAATTGTAAACAAAGATGTTGCAAAATGTTTCTATGGGATCCTCACCTGCATGACAAAAACAAAAGTGAACTATGTTATAAAATGTATTCTGCTATCATATCATAACCATGAGCATATAAATCTTTTTCTAACATACAAGCTTATAATTTATGAACATTTAAACAAGCACTTTTAAATATTCAAAAAGGAGATTACAAAATATTGGAAGACTAGCTTTTTATAAGCCAAAAATTTAGATGACTGACTGTATCCTTTACAGGATGAATTGGGACTATAGGCACATCTGCACTCTAATGTTAGTCCCAGCATTTAGAGTGTCATGTTTACATTTGGAAAATGTTCTACATGGAAATACCTGAATGAGTGAAAGCTACTAAACCATTATATTTTGCAGCTAAGAAAATGTAATTCCTGTATCTTTTTCAAAAAATAAAAAAACTCTGAGAATTTGAAAATTCCCCTCCATATTAAAAAAGATTAGTACTGTTATCCTAATGGACTACCAAATGTGCAATCACTCTTGTAAACCTAAAATATGTGTTATGTATTGTATACATTTTGCACATTTGTCTTCTTTTAATTGTGTTTTCTACATATTGTAATTTGTTATGAACATTTTTATATGTTTGTGCTTGAGATGACTTTAAAGAGTTGAACAATAAAAGCTTTGATTGAGCAACTGATTGATTGACTTGAAATGTGGTCATTCATTGTACAGCAAAACAGATATAAACAAACTAAAGCCACTTCGCAGTTCCTATCTGGTATGACTCTGCATCCTCAGGACCAAGTGGGTATTCAAATTATTAGCTGGACGTGGAAAAATCACAATGACTGATATTAAATAGTGGTAGTTCGTAAGTAGAGTTATTACGTATCCAGTGTTTTTGCATGGATGTTTCTCAGTTCAGGCATGAGACATGGCTGCTTGTAAGAGACTTCCTTAACTAGTATAATCCTAACACTCCTTACAGATGCAGATGGTCATCATGGTGTCTGAGGGAGTATTATCTCTGCTGGTGGGGGCTTCTCCATGCCCTGGCCCTAGGGGACACCTGCAGAAGTGAGATTTGGCTGACACCAGGGAACACAGGATGCCACCTGCAGTCTCTCTTCCAGTTACTGCAGATGCCGAGGAGGATGCTTCACACCTTGGGCAATGGCCTAGCTTTCTCTTTCCTGAGGAAGGAAAGAGCCAGGGGCCACACATCAGGCTGCAGATGGTACTGACATTGCTTCAGGCAGGTTCGGTGCTTGCTTCCCCTTTTGCTGCCTGCTACTGGAAAAGGAAACCCACCATTCTTGATCAGACAACAGTGGCTTTGCTTCAGTCCCCACACTTCTGCCGGGCAAAAGGAAGATTACCTGCCCATCTCTCTGTTAATGATTTTGAAGCATGCCAGGCAGGTAGAAACACTTAGGCACAGATCGGGCAATAGAGATTGTGGAGCATGAGGAAAGGGAACCAGGATCAAAGTGAAGCATAGAAAAAGTGAGTACCAGGGACAGGTGCATAGGGAATATACAGTATGTTGCACACAGGGCAAAAGAGGTCTCAGAATGTGAGCAAAGAGAGGCTGGCTACCCACCCCAAAAGTGCCCCTGGTCAGGAGTTGCTCTCCGGTTGACTCCACCCACTGATGAAGGGACAGTAAGTCCCAATACATTGGGGAGTGTAGTGTCTTTTTGTCCTGTTAACTGTACCGCGATTGCACTTACAATAATAAATTAAGTGATTCTTGCACAGCAGCTTGAGTGCAAGCCACTTTTTTCATTTAAATACCATCCCGTAACATTTCCCTGCTTAGAAGCCATTCTCCAGTTGATCTCAATAGGGCCCCTGGCAGCTCCATGTGCTAATCTCTGAGTGCCTGGGGTTGTGAGTATACACATATGGATTTCACATGAATGATGGGGGAAGGGGGTGTTTGTGAGTAGGGGAATAAAACAGTTGGTCAGCTTTTAGCTATCAAACAAGATAATCACTACTTTCTCTCCATTTCTCGATGTACTTACTGCTAACAACAAACACAACACTGCAAGAGCCTGAGTTGGACCTGGCCAACATAATCTGCTGTACTGCGTAATATCTACTGACGTAAACAAGACAACATTAATGAGACTAGGGCTGTGGGTCAAGCAACAGTTTAAGTTTTCCAGGTAATCAGAAAAAATTATATTTAAAAACTTCATAACACATATGATTTAATTAGCTGGAATTGCTTGTAGCACAGAAAGAATGCAGGCTCAAAGATCTGCCCACTCTTTCTGTCCACACCAAGATGGTTGAGTGTTGGCACTCCACGATGTCCATCACATTACTGCTTTCATATATATGTAGGACCCATAGGACCCAAAACTGACATAGAATGAATCCACACCTAACATTCTGCTGCAGACTCCCTTTCCAGTAGGTCTGAAATTTTCAGTCTTTTTGATATTTTCAACATTTTTTAGGTTTTTTTTGCCTGTGCCCCATGGAACTCTGCCTCCACTTCCCACCCTCCACCCAGCCCTCCTGGGACTAACCTCAGGTACCGATCCTCCCAGGCATGTCCCCCAAGACAGGGCTGCCTAGTTGGAGCTCCCCCAGTGGACTCCAAGTTAGGTTCCTGGTGGTCCCTCACTTCCATCTACTCTGTACCTATTTTCATTCAGTCTTGAACAATGTTTTATGCATTGCCATACAGCAGTTGTGACCATTGCAAATATGGGGGGAGGGTGGGCTGTAGGAAGTTGAAAAATTACAGCCTGAAAAGTGTTGCGATTTGTTCTGCTGCTGCCCCCTGCTGGTGCTCATTTGGATGCATCTGAAAGACAGCCCATGAGACATCTATCTAGTGGTGGTGAGGTCAGTGTTGCTTCTCTCTTATGTAATCAAGTATTACTTCAAGCACATTACAGTAATTTAAAAACAAAATTGCTAAGTGTCAGGTAAGTATTAAACTTGCACCTCTCTTTTTAACACTTTTGGCATAATCAGTGCTCACAAGAGGTGCCTGATTAAAACCATTAAAACTGAAGCCATTCAATTATTGACATGACAGGTACCATTGAGGTGACTATAGTGCAGACTTCCCTAGACTGCCTTGGCAAGCTGCCTCAACACTGTCATGGAGTAACTACCAGAAAGGTGAGAGGGTGGTTCACACGCAATGCCCATTCAGCCCTTGGCCTTTCATGTGAGACACACTCAATGCCCATTCAGACCTTGGCTTTTCATGTGAGATGACAAACAAAGGGGCCAACTGGTGTAAACTGTGTTGGCAGTTTTGTAATGAAGACACTTGTTCACTATGAAATGGACTAAATGACCAGGGGGGCAATATTCAAAAATGGGCCAAGCAGAGTGCCAAGTTTTGTGCTGCACTTGCCCATTGCCCAGGATCCCAAAGATGCCATATTCAGTTGAGTAGTACACCAGCACTCTGACTGAATATAGGGGCACATCGTTGCAGCACTAAACTGAGTAACGCTGCCATGACATGGATCCTGGCAATGCAGGAGACAATGCCCACGAACCCAATTGCACTGATAGCTCCTGGCATTATATTCAGATGGCTCCATGCAAATGAGCATATTGGGCATGCAAGGCACTAGGGGCTGTTTGCATGTCCATTATGGGCACATTTGCATGGAAAATGGCAGCAGGTTTGTGCCTCTGTAACTGGCTCCTCCCCCACCCTGATTGCCTGGTCCCATGAAATGAAGATATTCCATGGTGTCCAGTGGTTCTCCCACCCCACCCGCCAATCACTGGCCCAGTCACTGACATCACTATCCCTAGTGTCTAGTGGTCCTCCCAACCTCTAATCACTGGTCTGATCACTGATATAACTGTCCCTGATCTTTAATGGACCCCCTCCCACCCTCCAATCACTGGCCCATTCACCAACATCACTGCCCCTGGTGTCTAGTGGTCCCACATCCTCCAGTCACTGGCCCCAGTATAATAAATTATATCACTGGTGGCCAGTGATTCCCTTGCCTTCCAATCACAAGCCCTGTATGATATGTCATAGTCCCTGATGTCTAGTGGCACCCCCCACCCACTGACCCCCATCCCCATATGGAAGTACTCTTCCCTGGTGTCTAGTGGCCCCCCCCACAGCATGGGCACTGAGACACCCACCGTGCAATCCTCCCCTTTTACCTTTAAGGTTAGTGCCATGAAATCCCATACAGTGACTGGCACAGCCCTCCTCTTACCACCTTGGCTGGCAACCATATGTGATGACAGGGAATGCGGGTCCCCTAAACTGTAAAGGGAGCATGCACAGTGCCTACAGTACTCCCTTTATAGTACAGCTGACATGCACTCCCTGTTATCACACACAGCGTCTGGCCGAGGTCGTGAAAGGAGGACTGTGCCAGTCACCAAGTGGGCTCCCATGGCACTGGTGCTTAAGGTAGTGAGCGCGCAGGGTGGGTGTGCTGGTGCCCATGGTGTGGGGGAGCTGTTAGATGCCAGGAGAGAGTATGTTCATACAGGGACAGGGATCAGTGGGTGGAGGTGAACTAGATGCCAGAGACTATGGCATATTATACAGGGCTAGCAATCAGAGGGCAGGTGGACCACTAGACACCAGGGACAGTGCTGTTGGTGATTGGGATGGCCATTGGAGGGCAAGGGAGACCACTAGACACCATGGGGTTTTTTTCACATACCACACCAGCAATCAGAAGATGAAGGGAACTGCTGGACACCAGGGATTCATTTTATTGTAATGGGGTCAGGGTTCCAAGGGTGAGGGGTGCCACTATCCACCAGGGAGCAGGAGTGCTCCCCCACTGCCAATGTGGTTGTTGGATTCAGTCACTCCAGTGGCTGTTAGACTAAGTCAGGCTTCTTCTCAGTGATATTTGTGCTGTGCAAAGTGGTCTGCACTAACTTTTGCACAATGCAAATGCACTGAATATTGCACTGTACCGGTATACCTTTCCCTGCCCCTCCCTTTGCTCACTGCATACATTATTTTTTTTTGCATGTGCTAACCCTGTTTGCCTGTTCAAAATCCCCCTTTGAGTATTGCACGTGGGTGTAAACCCCAGGCAAACAGGGTGCAATCACTTTGCCCATTGGGCAAAGTTTGGAATATATGGCCCCGGAACTCATTTAATAAAGGAAACCAAATTGCCTTAAGATGATAAGGGCTTTCAACTATTGCCTAACTGAACCACATATAAAACTTGTATCTCTCTAAATACGATGTTTAAACATCTTTTGTTTACTGAGAAGCTGCAGACATACCCTATTTAATACTGGCACTCCATTCTGTTTCATGGATATCCTACCACGTAGACCTATGCTTCTGTAATTTATGTGCAGTTTAATACACTGCAGAAGAGATTTTCCAGTTGATACATCAGTTGCCAGTACATCTTTCAGGACCTACCAATTACTAGTCGACACTTGAAAGCATTGGATTATAGGGTACCACCAACCGTGAGATAAAAATCCTTAGAAAATGGGCTTTTTATTTCCTGACATCTGATTGGCTAGTACTCTTGCTAGGGGAGTACATTAACTTTCAGTAGATGCCCAGGAAATAAAATGTACCATCCTATAGTGCCCTTTCACCCACTGAAGTATCCTAGTGCCCACCCTGCTACCTAATTGGCTGAAACCACCTAATTTGAGCATGAGATCACCGCCATTTTTTTGTCTCATTTACTGAGAAAATGCTATTCATAGCCAGTCAGCCCTACCACACACGCACGGCACAACCATGTCCAGAAGTATTTTGGCATTTAAAAAAACCCTGAAACTACTTAATTTCTAATGGGCAGTAATGTTTCTGTTTTGTGTTCGCTCGCACATGCGCAGTCAACATATTGCGGTAGTAGCAGATTTGCACTGTTGGGTGAATGCAGCGCATGCATCAGTAGGTGCGTCCCTCATTCCTCAATAAGCCAACAGCAGGTGCTGACATCATGAATTCCTAATGTGGCCAACAGATATAAGAAAAGGTCCACTGCAATGAGAGTGAAGCTCTCATGCAGCGGGACCACAACACACCTCCCGACGTGCACGCAACATGGCAGCAATGACTACCACCTCCTCTGTCACAATGCCAACGGGGAGCCTCCCTGCTGGCATAATGTCTCCCTACTTTGTTGGTGTGCAGAAGGGGTGCCCAATCTCCATCAGCTACAGCATCCCCCTCAAAACACTTAGGTGACACACTGGGAGCCCGCTCCAGCATGCCAAATGCCCTGCAAAAGAAAAACCATCCCGCAACGTTTTTTTTTTTAAACTTGTAAAAAAGAAAATGATCCCTCGCAGTCTTCCTTCCTTCCCCCTCCCACAGCTAGCGCACACCCTTTGTACACCCTGCCTCCCCACACCTCCTTCACCCCATACTTACCTCTGGAATGTGGCACGACGATCTTTGGTGGACCGGGAACATGTCTGCACTCTTCAAAGCCGACCACGAACTAAAGAAATGCCGGTAAGCTGTATCATGGCATAAATAGGGTTTTTTCAACTTTGGTGCATATCTCACCCATTTTTGGGAATTTTGACACTAGATTTTCAACATTGGGTTATTGGGGCTCCTCCTCATGAATTCAGGCACTGTCATGGCGTTATTCGGTCCCGAAAGGTGATTTAGCGGTCACTGCACAGAATCATCTTTCGGGACCGATTAATGAAAGGACAGTGCCACTGTTCATGAGGGGGGCTCTCAAAAAGCCTATGTTGCAAATTTGGTGGGAAAATTAAAAAAAATGGCTGTTTTACAAGTGTGCGGTGCGCAGTTTCTACGCACGCTCATAACTTCGTGAATTTGTAATATTTTCATTCCAGATTTTCAAAATTGCCATTTTTCCACACCTCCTTATGAACAGTACAGTTGTAATTTTACATATCCTGGCCAAAATGTGTTTTCACACGTCCAGTGCAGAATAGCTCCGTCACTGTGCAAAATCAGTTTTCGGGACAGTCTGAGGAAATGACAGTGACACTGTTCATGAACAGAAGTCCTAAAATGCCTATGTTGAAAATTTGGTGATGAAATTCCATAAAATGACTGTTACAAGTGTGCGTTGCGCAGTTTCCACGCACCCTTGTAACTTTGCAAATTTGCAATATTTTCTTGCCGGATTTTCAACACTGGCGTTTTTTCACACCTCTTTATGAACAGTGCAGCTGTAATTTTTCACATCCTGCCCTAAATATGCTTTCACACCTGTGGTGCACAATCAACATTTCGGACACATTAACAAAATCACAGTGCCACTGTTCATGAAGGGAGGTCCCAAAATGCCTATGTAAAACGTGGTCAAAAAAATCCCAAAAATAGTTGGGTTATGGATGTGTGTTGTACAGTATCTATGCATGCTCATGACTTCACGCCATTTTTTTACATCTCCTCATGAACAATGCAGTTTTTTTTTCCACATACTGCCCAAAATGTGTTTTCGTCCCTGTGTCCACAAATGGCATAACAGCTGTGCAAAATCACCTTTCAGCTAACAAACTGATAGTGCCACTTTTCATGAGATGGGCTCACAAACAGCCCATGTTGAAAATTTGGAGTGAAAATACCAACACACACCTACAGTGTTAGGGTTTCCAACTGTAGCACCCCACCCTATAGAGACTGACAGGTGGAATCATCGGTTGTAATGTTCACGCCATTTCACCCCCACCCTGCAGCCAGTGATGGGCATCATGGTGTGCCTTGCACTGTTTGGCCACAAAGTTCACCCCATTCTCCTCTACTGCACCCACCTTAGCATATTTCCTTATGGAATGGGGTAAGTATAATGTCCAAAGACCTCAAAGCACACCACGACACTTGTCAGTGTCTACAAGGTAGGGTGAGGTACAATGTTGTGAGTGTTATAATTGATGACCCAAAGGCACACCCCAATGCCTGTCGATCTCTACAGGCTGGGGGTGGGGTTGACATCACTTCAATACTTCACTGCCATTCCTATTATGTGTCTCTAACTCCGGCACTACCAATGCCAATGCCAGTGAGACAACATTCAGCATTGACAAATGCTTGTTAATACAGATACATTAACCCACCCCCTTATGCTTGTCTGCCCCCCATCTGGGCTCCTGTTCCATCACCAGTCCTCCACCAATTTTCACAAAATGCCAGCCGTCAAAAGCTCACAAATGCACATGATTTTTGCAGGTTTAGTTCTCTCTTCCTGCCACCTCGCTTGACCTCCTCCTCCTACAAAATCTATGGACCTTCCGTAACGTCCGTACTTCACTGATATACAGCATCACCACCCGCCCACCACCTTCACTACTTTTCTGATGTACAAAGTTTTTTCATACAGAAGGCAATTTTCCCGGCTCCACTCCCACTCTGCTCCACACCCTAATTGCTGGGCACTGCACAATAAAAGAAAAAAAACTGCAGGCTTACTGCTGTTTACGTAATAAGTAAATGTTTTACCAGCACAGTCTCAGTTGATTGCTGGCATTATTGGATCTTTCCCACTCTGCTCCAGATCTCATCAGTAGCCATGCATTAAGGGCAAAAAAAGAATGAATGAAGAAAGAAAAAGGAAGCCATCAGCCTGATCAGCTTCAGGTAACTGGCAGTGGACAGAGTGCCTCACCATGACACTCCCAATCTGGAGTGATTGCTATGGCAACACCTCCTAACTTAAAAAAACAAAAAACTTCTCTTTCATGAAGGTGTGTGGGGGACCGACAAAACAGACATCAGACACCAACAAAATTAAATTAAACACACTCTGCTTTGTTGGTGGGGTTATAAACTGACTACTATGGGAGGCTGTAACTGCACACAACCAGCTTATTTAGGTGGAGGAACTATTTTATTACAAAACTAATCAAACTATTTATTAGCAATCTTTTTAACTCTTTTTTAATAGTGCCCATTTTCTAAGTGCAATAATACCCTCCAGGGTGAGTGGTATGGGCTATACCGGACCTTCTAGGGGCTACAAGGCCCTCCGCCTGTGGCATCGGGCCTCTTTATGTGGCAGTCTGATATAACCCAATATCGCCTACCCTGTCCAGTATTATTGTTTACGTATAAAGTTAATGAAATGTCAAAGGAAAATAAAATACAATTAGGTACAGGAAAACCACAAAGTGAAAAGTGGTAATTAAAAAATGACTTTTTGCAGTCATCACCATAGGTTCCTGCTGGCAAGTGATTGTGCAATAATGGAATCATCACTGTATTTGTCTGTATGTCTGTCTGTCTGTCTATCTTTCTCTCTCTATATAGATATATCTGTATGTCTCTTTCTGTATCTCTCTCTATATATATATATGTACTGTATATCTATTGGCAAGAGAATGTACCATTCTGCAAATAGTTCTTAAGCACACTGTAGTGCTTTAGTAATGAAGTGTTCTGTGAATTAAGTGACTTTGGAAGGATTAGGGGCTAAACTCATTTGGCTTCTTTATTACCTGCATTGTGGTTTGTAGTCAGGGACGCCTGGTTGCTAGTCATGTGACCTGTGACTCCAGGGTCCCGACTGCAAAACGCTTGTGGTGCGAGTGGGTCAGAGTTCTTTTAAACTTGAGTAACTGTGGAATAGCCCAAGCCAGTAACTGACCTGTGAGACAGCCAAAAGCTGTGCAACAGGCAACAGTTACAGGAAAGAGCTGAAATATCACCTTTAATTCCCCAAAGGCATAGAGTGTAGCTGTAATATCAACACTGCCAGTTAGTCCTTCTAAGGGCTGTTATCAGTGACTGAGAAGACTGTAGTGCTTTAGCAACAAAGTGTTCTGTAAGTTAAGTGACTTTGGAAGGATTAGGGGCTAAACTCGTTTGGCTTCTTTATTTCCTGCTTAGCAGGATATCTGGTCAGTCGTTGTAGTAGAGGTCCGGTAAGATGTTATATAGCAAGTCACAGTACACAGAATAAGGTCATCCATTAGACGTGTAATTGTGGAAAATGAACACAGCTATGTCACTGACAGAAATATACACTCTTCATATGAGGCACGTTTTATTAGTGTGCTCCACTTATAGGCATGTGATTTATAATGAGCCTGATGTTACACACCTGCCTACCACTACAGTTTGTCCTAATTATTTGGTAGCGGAAGCTTTGAAAATAGATATGGCAGCTTTAACAAGACAATTACAAGCTGCAAAAGAGATTAAAGAGCTGGAAAACTTTTTGGATAACATGGTTAGAAGTCTCCCTAGCTCACAGCAAACTCAGGATTCTGTTCAAATTAACAACAATTTAGGAGCACCGGATGTCAGTAATGATTCTAATTCCTGAACTCTTGATGTGACTTTAGGCTTACCAACAAATCCGAATAGGAATGACATATCACAATTTGATAATGGACCATCTATGACATCCCAGGTTAATTGCCCCCCAGACATACTGGTTTCTAATAAAAGAAGCAGAGATTTATTTTCTGACTCACAAGAGGAAAGATGGGAAGAAATTCCAAAATGAAAATACAAAAAGGGGAGATGAGCTGGTTATGTCTGTTCTATACCATTAGATCACTCACTAAATGTAAATGTAAGCTAAGAGGACTGTTTTACAAATAACAGATACACCATTCTACAGCAAGAACAAATTGATTCAGCACTATCAGCTATGACTCACACAGCAAATCTTCCTACCATAATTATTGGTGACTCAATAGTGAAATATTTAAATTCTTATATTTCCAATTCTGATAAAGTCTCTGTGTTTTGTTTTCTGGGTACCAGAATTGAAGACATTGCACTTAGGGTAGACTCTCTTATTACTTGTCCATCCAATGTAATTATTCATGTGAGTACAAACAATGTGGGTCACACACATGAGAAAGACATCTGTTATGAACTGATTCAGTTAGGTAAGAAGATTAAGTCTACGGACTGCAATGTCTTCATTTCTAGCACTCTTCCCATTCCTAGAGCTAAGCTTAAGAAGAATCATACTATTGAGAGAATTAATGCTAGCCTGTCTAATCAGTGTTCATTAAGTAAACTAGTATTTACTAATCATTGAATCATTACACTTGTAAATCTACAGAATTTGCAAAAGATGGTTTGTACTTAAATCGGCAAGGGGCAATTAGACTATGCACAATATTTCACACTTGGGTACTGTCTATTAATTTAAACTAGTTAAAAAGGGGGAAATACAAAAATCTAGTGCCTCTTCTCCATCTACATTGTCCAACTTAGATATTAATCAGATAGAAAATCAAGAAATAAGGTTCTTGTTGCTGAATGCCTGTAGTTTGGGCAATAAAATGGATGAATTAGTTTTAAGAGCAAGTACTGATAAACCTGATATAATAGGTATCACTGAGACTTGGTGGTCCAGTGAACAGGCTTGGGAAATGTGTATCCCTGGTTATGTACTATTTCATCACAGTAGGTTAAAACATAGGGAAGGTGGTGTTGCTTTTTTTATTTCCTCATCTCTTACAGTATTTGATATTTCTAATAAGATTAAAAAAAATTCTCCTTCAGTAGACTCAGTATGGCTACATATTATGCATTATAATAAAATACATTTGGTTCTGGGACTCTGCCACAGACCACCAGATTCAAAAACCAATGATATTAAATTAAATCATCTCAGAGATCACTTCAGCTGCTGATCTAGGGAATATTCTTTTTATGGGTGATCTTAACTTAGGAGACATCAATTGGACAAATAAAACTGCAAGGACTAGTCCATCCTAAGATTTTCTGAATGTTTGTATAGAGTTGACTTTTACCCAACATGTAACATTTCCAACTCATGACTCCAATATTCTGGATATTGTCTTGGGTAGTGAATCAATTAATATCAATGAATGTCTGGCATCAGCTCCCCTGGGTAATAGTGACCACTGTACTATCAGTTTCAAATCTTATAATACCTATTTGAAACCGGATAATGTAACAGAAGTATTTGCCTTTCAGAAAACTGACATAATTGCTCTTAATAAACATCTGGTAGATATTGATCAGTTCGCTCATTTAAATCAAGACAGTATTGATGAAGCATGGAAATCTTTAACCTCTATTATTTTGACACTGCAAATAAATGTATACCCAAAGTATTTAAAAGGAAATTATATTCCCAACCAAATTGGCTCAACTTTAAATTACAGAAATTCTTCAAAAAGAAAAATAAATATTACAAGAAATACCACCTAAATAAATGTGAAAGAACTCTTTTCACATTTAGAAAAATTCAGAGACTTTGCAAAAAAGAGATTAAAAAGGCAAAAATCTCAATGGAGCAATCATTTGCGTACAAGCACAAAAAGGAAACTGCAAATTGATGTTTACTTACATTACTAATATGCTGGACTTTATGGAACAATGGATTCCCCAGATATTAAAAATGGACTGCCCAAAGGGCCAAATAAGAATTGGCAAGGTATGTTGATCTTTGGGACTGAAACTGCATGAAGGAGCCCCTCCAAGACAAGTACTGTAGTGCTGCACTTCCATCATTTCCCTGGCAAGCAGAAAATACTGTAGGCATACAGAAAGGCTGGTACAATTAAAATCAGAGACAATCAGATTTTCTTCTACTAGGACTTCCTGAGGATGGTCCAGTAAAAGCACAAGGCTTTCATACCACTCATGAATAAGCCCAGGGAAAAAGTGTGGACTTTTGCTTCGCATATCCTGTGGTATAAACAGTAAATCCTGGAAGTCAATCCTTCTCTTTCTGGGAGGTGAAAAAAGCCGGAAGATTCCACAAGGACAAAAAACCAAGTGCACAACATGTTTTGGCAAATACTCATGCTGTAGCAACTGATCACATTTTAATCTGCAGTGGAATTGAGCATTGCCAAGTGACTGGCAGCAGAAACTGGCAGCGTCCTGCATGCAAGAGATGGCAGTAACTTTGAGGATCCAGAATTTAGGACCCTCCACCCCATGATGCCAGATCTTAGCCCATTGGAAGCCAGGTCTGTGCATCACAGTCAGGGAGGTCGGGTGGGTCAGTGTGGATTAACAACATATACCACTCCTAGAACTACTGTTACAGGTGAGTAACCTGTTTTCTAGGGATGTGGATATGTTGTTCATTCACACTTATTGGTAGATGCCTAGCAGTTCTCTGGGAGGAGGGAGGCAAGGTGCACACACCCTACTTTGGGAACAGAGACTGGAGAACTGAGGCCCCAAAACCAGCATCCTGCTGTGACTCAGGGTTGATGTGGTAATGAATGATGAAGGTGTTTGCTGTCTTCCAGGTGGCAGCCCAGCAGATTTCCTGGATAGGGATGTCTCTGGAAACAGCCACCAATGCAGTGGTATGGCAGGTGGAATAAGCCCTTAACCCTATGGGAGGCTTCCTACCCACCAACCTATAGCAGAGATCAATGCAAGATGTAATTTTCAGAATAAAGCCTGCCGACTAGTCACCAGCAGCGACCGTCTAACTCATACCTGTGACCTTTACGCCCTGACTGGTTGGCTAAACTTCCAACAAAGACATTAGTACCACACCTGCATCCTGGCAAAAAAAATACAATTTCAGATAGCCCCGCTTGGCCTTCTCCCCATAATCAGCCCAGCCCCCCTCAGGCGCAATACTCGACTCGCTGCAAATTTCTCATTCCAGGTCCCCCACTGTAGGACATCACTGGGTCAAGGATTGCTTCAGTACCGTGCTCCTCTTTGGCTCAATGCTCTACCTCCTCGGCTCACTCAGACACTCAGCACACTCAGCTCAGTCAAAGCAGGCCTCAAAGCCCACTAATTGAGTCTGCAACCTGTGACTGTGGCTAGCTCTGCCCACCTAGTATGCTCCCTAACCCCATTAATAACCGACACAGGGTCTCCATAGACCCCATGAATATGCTTCCCCCCATCTCTAACAAATGATACCCTGAAAGCTGCCTACTACTGTCTCTGGTGAACTAAGATAAAGCCTGGACTGCACTGTCAGTACTGTTTGTGTGTGTTGCTTGAGTGTGTATGTTTTCTTGTATACTGCTTTATTACGTATGTATCCTTGCATTTCGTTCCCCCTCCACCCCCTGTAACCGACGTGGAGCCTTTGTAAATGAGTCTGTCACTCAAAGGATTGTAATTCTGATTGTATGCAATAAATAAAAATAAATAAAAAAAAAATCCATCTGCCAGTCATTTGCTTTGCTGCAGGTCTGTCAGAAGTGGCTTCAGCATAGGTGACAAACAGCTGGAGAACCTCTCCTGGAATTTCCGTCATTCTCTCCTTGTAATAGGAGAGCGCTCATCTCAGGTCCAAAGTATGGAGCCTGTACTCGGCATTCAAGGTGTAGTTCCAGTAGAACACAGGCAGAGTCACTACCTGATTAAGGTGAAACTCTGACACCACCTTCAGGAGGAATTTCGGGTGAGGGAACAGGACAACCTTGTCCCTGTAGAAGACCAAATAAGGAGACTTCACCAAAAAGCACCTGGAGCTCCCCAGTCCTTCTGGCTGACATGATAGTCACCAGGAAGGCTGTCTTCCATGATAAGCATGATAGTTCACACTTGTGCATTGGTTCAAATGGCTTGCCCATGACTTTTGCCAAAACCAGCAGTAAATCCCATGGAGGTGGAGGTTCATGCACCAGAGGGGATATGTGATCTAGGCTCTTGAAAAAGTGCCAGACCACCTTCTCCTGTGCCACCATCTGCTGACCGGCCCATGCCCGGTAAGCAGAGATGGCTGCCAGGTGCACCTTAAGGGCTGAAGACCAAAGACCCCCCTTTGGACAGAGACCAAAGGTAGTCTAAAATGCTAGCCACAGGGTGGAGGGTCCAGGCCCTTGCCCTGACATCAAATGGAAAATCTTTTCCATTTGAAGGCATAGCACTTTCTGGTCGCTTCCTTCCTGGATGCTTCCACTACTGACAGTGCATCCTCATAGAGACCCAAAGCCTGGAACTCTAGAAGCTCAGGTACCAGGCTGTCAGGTGCAGGGACTGAAGGTCCGGATGGAATACCTTCCCCTGACTGACAGATATCCAGTTCGGACTTCCTGGAAGATGCCTCAGGAGCCTGTTGCTGAGGCTGAGGAGATCTGGATACCAGAATTAGCAGGGCCAATCTGGGGCTACCAGGATCACCTGTGCCTTCTCCCTCCTCACCTTCAGGAGCACCTTGTGGATCAAGGGAAATGGAGGAAAGACATAGAAGAGGCTTGGGGTCCATGGACTTAAGAAGGCATCCCCCTGCAGTGATCCCCACTGAGGGAGGTGGGCATGAAACAGCCTTCAGCTAGGTGTTTTCCCTGGAGGCAAACAAGTCCACCATCGGTTTGCCCCACTGGCAGAACAGGCTGTAAGCTACCTCTGGATGGACAGACCACTCAAGAGATGTCTTGCCTATGCAGCTGAGAGCATTTGCCAGTTGATTCGAGGCTCCTGCCACATGGATGGCTAGAAGATCCACCTCCAGTTGGCTCTCGAGTGTCCAGATGAGGAGCACTTCCCTGCACAGCAGCCAGGAGTGCGTATCACCCTGCTTGTTGAAGGTAGTACATGGTCATGGTATTTTCCATCTGGACTTGAACCACTTGACCCCAAAGCTGCTGAGCGAATGCTGACAACACCAGTCTAACCACTCTGAGCTCCAACAGGTTGATATGGTATTGGGATTCCTTGTGGGTCCAGTACCCATGGGCCCTGTTGTTCCCCATGTAGGCTCCCCAGGCCATGAGAGAGGCATTGGTCATGAGGATGACTGTTGAATTGGGGCAGACAAATGGGATCCCTTCCTGCAGATGGTCAAGGATGTTCCACCACTGGAGAGTGTCCCACATCTTCTGGGTCACAGTGATAAGCTGGTCAAAATGAACTAGGCACTGAGTCCACTGGGTGGCCAGCTCCCATTGAAGGGGGGTGCATATGCCACTGGCCCAATGGACCATGGTGGTGCAGGCTGCCATGTAACCCAGAAGAAGCAGAAAGTCCTGGGCAGGGTGCAAGTGCCCAAACAGAAATGATTCGGCAAAAGAGGAGAGAACCTCCGCTCTGTCCACCAGGAGTTGTGCTCTGGCTCAGCAAGAGTTGAGCTCTGCCCCGATGAAGCATATCACCTGAGATGGCACAAACTCCAACTTGGCCTAATTGATCAGCAGGCCAAGTTTACAGCAGGTCTGGAGGGCCAGTTCTTTGGACCTCATCACCTCTTGCTGGGTGGAACCTGCTAAGAGTCAATCATCAAGGTATGGGTACACTCTAACCCCTTGATGCCTGAGATGGGTTGCCACCACTGTGATGCATTTAGTGAAGACCCATGGGGCTGATGACAGGCTGAATGGCATGGCTTAGAACTCATATAGGGCTTCCTCCGTTCTGAAATGGAGGAACCACTGGTGGGATGGATGGATTGGGACATGAAAGAATGCATCTTGTAGATCCAGTGAGCAGAATCACATGTTTTGCTCCAGGGATGGTATGATCTGGAACAGAGTTACCATCTTGAAGGTATGTGTTCTGAGATACTGATTCAGGTCGTGCAGATCTAGAATGGGGCATCAGCCCCCTTTCTGCTTCAGGACCAGGAAATACCTGGAAATGAACTCAGGTTGACTGGAAGATCTGCCACTTGAACCACTGCCTCCTTGAGGAGCAGTTCGGCTATGTCATCTCTCAGAGCTGACCAAGTGTGGGCTGATACTCTCTCCTCCCATGGGGCTTGGCTTGGCTGGGAGGGTACTGCTTGAATTCTAGAGGCAGACCCTGGCCGACCACTTCTAAGACCCACCTGTCCATGGTAACAGCAAATCTGGTGAAAAGGAAGTGACAGAGCCAACCCCCCATGGGAGGGCCAAGAGCTGGTTTGATGGAGATAGAGGTGGCAGCCCCATCTCATCACTGGGCAGGCTTGGAGGAAGAAGGTCCAGATTGGAAACCACCTGAACCCCAACCTCCTTGTCTGCAGACCGGTAAAGGCCTGGACTTGGGCCAAGGGCACCAAGCATGTGCCTGCTGTTGCTGCCCACCCTGAAAGCAGGGCTGCTTGGCTGCAGGAGCAGGGTGCCAAAAAGGCTTCTTCTTCTGCTGCTTTTTAGAGCCAGGGGCATCTTTTTGTGCAGAAGTAGCTGAGTCCAAGGTTGCATTAGACTGTTCAATTAGCTAAAGGTGACCATCCACACCTGGGCCGAAGAGAACGGTACCCAGGAAAGGAACATCAGTGAGTTTATGCAGGGTATCTGCCATAAAGGTGGAAAGCCTCAGTCAAGCCCTGCAGTGCATGGCAACCACAGCTGCCACTGAACGGGCGCAAGAGTCCCTGAGATCCAAGGCCATCTGAAGTTGCTGCTTGGCAACAGCTCGGCCCTGGTCCTGGACCTGATTGACCTAGTCTGAAGGTCCACGGGGAGGTGCAGGAGAACTTTGACCAAGGAGCCCAGGAGGGCATGGGAGAAGTGCACCATTATGATGGCCAAGCTTGCCTGATGGAGGCCTACAGAAGAGGCTGCATAGACCTTCCTGGCAGTGTGGTCCAACTTTTTGGACACCTTGTTCAGAGGTCTATCAATGTCAGCAGAGCTGCCTGTACATCTGAACACAGAAGCAGTCACTAACCCCTCTTCCCCTCTGCCGTGGGATGTTCCATGAACCTGAGAGGGACCCAATGGAAACTGCATACTTGTGGGTCATCTGGGCAGACAGCGCTGGGCAGGAGGCAAGGTGCTGCCATAGTTCCAAATCTGGACCAACAATGGCCTCAGCCACTGGGAAGGCTTCTGTGGGGATATCCCCTCTCTTAAGAATATCTGTAAGAGGGTACTCTGCCCTTTTCGGGACAGGTTCCAGCGGCATTCCCTGTAGATACGGAGATAAGGTGAAGAATCTTAAAAATGTTGAAGGACCCTCCTCTGTCAACAGACTACCAATGGACTCATCATCCAGTGGATGAGAGTGGAGGTCAGTGTTGTCCAAATCTGAAGAATCCGGATAAATCGATCAGCCACCAAGGTCCCCCTCTACATGCCTAGGGCAGTCAGGCATAAGGGTGACCAATATCCTACATGGAAGACCCAGAACTGTCCAAGCATCTTTCATAGGAGCCACTCCTGAAGGCTGCTTATGCAGCTGCTCCACCACAATTGGTGGAGAGACCGATTTTGGCCTAACCGGGGCAGGCTTAGCTGGCTCCATGGGTGGGAGGAACCAGTTCTAGTGGTGTTGACTTCAGCCTAGGAGGTGAAAGCCAAGTAATGGCTGGGGTGGAAATCGAAGCGGGCATCTGCCCGGACAGAATCAGCTGTTGCCACATTAAATCCTCATAGCATTGATGGAGTTTCCACCGAAGCCTCTCCTCATCCAAGGAAGACGAGGATGAATGGTGGCATCACCTCTTTTTAGCACATTTAAACACTTTCCTTGGCCTGTCAGTCAAGGGGGTCCGAGATCTTGACCTCAATCGGACTGGCCAAGTAGGTCGCTCAGGAAACAATAGGGAACTGGTGATTTTCCTGGATCAGGGACTGGTTCCTCGATGGGATGCCCAGCTGGAAGAGGCAGGACCAGGGTCCTAGTCAAAGAGTTGTTGGCCTCATCGGGCAACAACAGATTGACAGGATCGAGAGTGATCTCAACTGCATCATCGATCAAGACCTGGTCAGACTGACCATACAGCAAAGCCGAGAAACCAGCAGCTGAGGAAGCAATTTTGACCGAAGTTGAGACTGCAGTTGCCTGGGACCGAGATCACTCTCAATCCCAAGAATGTCTCCACCAAGACAAAGAATCTCTCGGTTCCTTGTCCTTTTTATGGGACCGAGAGTTTTGCGAGCCCGAAGGTCCCTCACCATAAGTGGTTAGAGATTGGCACAGTTCTGAAAAGGAACCCGAGAACATTGAGCCCTGGCTGAGAGAAATGAAAATCAGCTGAGAGGAGAGGTCCATGGCCTATGCCGCTGCTTGCTCGAAGGCCTGTATTTGTTCTAACTGCTCAGTGGCCCCCACAGCTGCGGAGCCGGCCCACTGGGCTTCTTTGGATTTCACCGGAGGATTACGTTTCTCAGGTCTACCCAACTTGAGGCATGTGAGACAATTGTTGAGGACGTTTGGATGGAAAGCAAGATATATCTCGCAAGCCTGGGTGTCATAGCTGACACCCAAGCAGTACATGCACATGGTATGAGGATCAGTACATGACATTTTCTGGCTGCACGGGTACCAGTGAAAACCAGGAAAAGATTTATCTTCCATGATAAAATAGCACAAATGGCAATCACTAGCCCAAATAAGCTGAATCTTCAGAGGATCCAAAGAATTTGAAGCTAGGACCTACAAAGTGCGGTAGCAGAGAGGAGGCAACCTGTATCTTCCAGCAGAAAGGAAGGTCTGGTGTCATGGGGCGGAGCTGATGGTTACACCACCCGGGTGGGTGAGAGGAGCCAGCTTGAAGACCTTCCAGCGAGAATTAAAGGGGAAAGGGACATGCCAATAAGTGTGGATGAACAACATATCCACATCCCTAGAAGCATACATTCAAGATGTTTAAAGAAGCCAGAGAATTTAGGGAGCTGCCAAAGACTAGTAACTTGACTACCACTGCAGTGATCCATAAGGATGGAAAGGACCCCACTGAGTATGAAGCCTATAGGCCAATCTCACTCCCTAATTGTGATGTGAAAGTTTTTATTTGTTGATTTTTGATTGATTGATTGATTGGTTCATTTATTTCATTTTCATAACTGGGTAAGTCCACTGAAACCAGATGTCCCTTTTTCAGAGGGGGCCAGGATTAATTAAATACATAACATAGGGAAATACACATTACAACAGTATTAACAAGGTATGCAAGGACATATCAAACACTCATTATTTAGAGAGCAATAAATAGATCAGCATTAAAGTGGAGATTATATGCACCCAAAAAGCCAAACTTATGAGGTACAATTATCTTGAGCAATAAACATAGTTACAGGATGAATAAGTATCCTATTAAGTTCCAGACATATAGTCAGAGATAGGTAAGTTAACAACTAGGTTATCATAGGGATAGACATTTATTATCGTGGGCACAAGTACTTGGGTTAATTAAATGAGGAAAAATCGATGAGAACAGGAGCAGAAGCAACTCTCAAGCAGGTAAGCCTTAAGCCCTTTTTGAAGTAAGAGAGAGTATTGGAGTGCTGTAGGACCTTGGGGGAGAGCATTCTACAGAAAAGGGGCTAGGAAGACGAAGGCCCTTTTCCCCATAGAAGTACGGATCCTAGGCACCTCAAGCAATTTTCTGTTAGAGGTACAAAATAGCCTTCCAGAGGGTTTGGGGGCTAGAAGGCCCATGAGACTAGGTGGGGTTTGTACAGAGATTAGCTTAAACACCATACAAAGAATGGGGTATTGGAGTCTAAAATCAATGGTTGGCCAGCTTAATGAGGTAAGCATATCACAACGGTGCTTCATGGGAGGAGGGACATCAATGCAAAGCAACCAGTTTTGTGGTATAAGACCTCAAATCTATTTGACTCAGACCTCCTAAGAGACTGCATGATAGGGGCACCATATAAGAGTTTAGGGAGGTAGGACGCTATTTGTTATTGCTAGCCTGAGGTCCATGGTAAGGTAGCCACTCAATGTATAGAGAAGTCCAAGCTTCTGGTGGATGAATCGGGTAACATTAGCCACCTGTGATTTGAAAGTAAGATCCTGATCTATATGCAGCCTAAGGTACTTAATCACATCCGCTATCTCAATTAGAGCTCCTGAAAAGGCTGAAACGGAAAGCAGTTGCTGTCTATCAGGTCCAAGATGCGTGGGTCCAAACAGGACTGCTTTTGTTTGTTTTTTTTTTACATTTAGAACCAACCTGTTCAAGGTGATCCATTTTTCAAGAGACTCAAAGTCACATGATAGTTGAGTATTGAGAGAGCCTGAACATCAGGGGCACTACTATTAAGGACCACATCATCAGCAAAAAAGAATGAGGTGATCATTGCCACAGTTATTGTCCAGGTTGTTAATAAATATTGAGAATAGTAAATGGCTAGGTATCAAACCCTGAGATACACCATCTATAATGGGCATGCTGCTAGACAAGGCACCTCTCCATTTTACCTTTTGTGACCTTTGAGTCAGCTGGTGAGTGAACCAGGATTGGGAATGAGAATCAAGATCAAGGTGATTTAGCTTATTGAGGAGTAGGGTATAGTATGACTGACCAAATCAAAGGCCTTGGTAAAATCAATAAAGATGGACCCAGTTGGAACCCAATTGTCCAAAGCCTGGAGGCCATCAGTAGTGAACTTAACCAGAGCAGTGTCCATGCAATGGCTCCTTCTGAAGCCATGTTGCTTGTCAGATAAGAGATGGTGCATTTTAAGATAATCCAAAGTTGGTTATAAACCAGCTTCTCCTGAATCTTGGTAAGTGTGCATAATGTGGAAATGAGCCAATAATTCTCCACCATTTCCCTGAGACCATCTTTGTGAACTGGGACAACTATGGCCTCCTTCCACTTGTCAGGGGGTTCTCCCTTCAAGAAATGATCTATTAAACAACACAACAACTGGAATAGCTGTGACTGAGGCAGCGACCTTTAGTAACCTGTGTTCCAACATATCATGGCCAGCAGAGCTACTTACTTTTATTCCCTTTAGTATATCTAGCACTTCATTTTTAGTAACTAAGGGGAGATGAAATTGAGGAGCAAGGGAACAAGCACCTTTGGGGCTAGAGTTGGGTGGAGGGGGGTGGGGGGCCCAGACTTTAATTTGGTAAGATCAGTAAAAGATTGATTGAAGACATTGGCAGCAGCCTGGGGTCACAGATAAACTGACCATTAACTGAGATCATGCCATCTGAGTCTCCAGTATTTCCCTTTATCAAGGAGTTAACTTGATACCAAAATTTCTTAGGGTCAGAGAGATTATTTTTTTGGAGGCATTTGATGTAGTCTCTTCTGGCCAGCTTTGCCCTCTTCTTGCATTGATTTCTAATTTCCCTGTATTTAACCCAATTAGCCCTATGCCCAGATTTTTTATAATGTACCCAGACCTTGTCCCAGAGGACCATCAACTGTTTAAGATTAGGGGTCAGCCATTTATGGCATTTTGCCTTTAACCCAAGTTTCTAAAACTGGGCATGTTTATTGGCGGGTGAAGGAAAGTGATTTACAAAGTACTCCAATGCATCATCAACAGTTGGAAGCTCGGAGATTAGGTACTAGTCAATCACGAAGAGAGAGGTCAGGAAAGATTCCTCTAAGAAGTTAGGAAAAATCCCTTGCAAGAAAGGTTGTAGGTGGAACTCTAGGAGAGCTGTTCTTCCAGATGCAAAATATGGGGGAGTGGTCACTTAGGGAGTCAGAGAAGATTCCAGCAGCATGAATCCTGTCAGGTTTGGCTACTAGGGATCAGTCCAGGAGTGTATGGTTACCCAATGTAGTGTTAAGTCAGGTGGGCTCTGTGATGACCTGCATTAGTTATGCATCAGGTAGCTTTGCCTTAAGACCAGTTTCCATTTCTGGGGACCCGTGAAGATTGAAGTCCCCAAGGATTGTAACTTTACCGAGAGTGTCAGGATGGTATAGGGCCTGACACTTCAGATTCTTGTGACCAGTGGCAAATAAGGAACCAGAGACAAGTGGGATCAGGTAATTAGTAACAGGGTTTATTACTAGCCCCCAAAACAGTATATACAACTTACCCAAGGCCAAGGGGTTTGGAGACCTCTATCTACCCAGGATGAAGAATGGAACTCAGCAAATACATCACAGTTCTTATGTTATTTATGGCTGATAGCTGCCGTGGTTACTTTTGCTTATTGCATACTTTGGTGTTACAAATACTTTGCTATTGGTTAATACAGTATGTGGCTCCCAGTCTTGTACATTTATCTAAGATATACATAAAATAGCAAGCTCAGTAGTATGCAATTGCAATGGGGTCTCTTCTCTTACAATAATACAATGTAGTTTGTGCAGCAATCCACAAGGTGGTACGCAGACCATAATTATTTGGCTTTCATCTATACAGCTTCGTTGCTAATGCTGAATTGGTAAAACACTTGCAGTTCGTTATAAAGCATTATTGAACATAAATCATATTGTCATAATCACACATAAATCACTTATACATCCTGGTCCCATGATTATATTGTGGTTGTTGGTGCCCTAAGGTTCATTAGTACTCATTATAGCTCTCATTTGGAGCAGTTAGTAAACATAATACTGTTATCCTTAGTTATGATATCATGGCTGCCATGTGGGAGTACCAGAGGGGTTTGGGCAAGCCAACATAATCCCCCCCCCTTGTTGTCTGGATAAGGAGGCAACAACTAATAAGGTAAGTGTGAGGGTAACAGCTGTGTTATGGATGAGGTGCATAAAGGTATTTTAGTTGTACACAGTGTTATTGAAAAGTGCATCTTAGACAGCAAAGGGTTAATATCATGAAAATAATTAGAAATACTGTACTTGAATAATAGCAACAAACCTTTACGAGTAAATTATAGCCAGTACTAGACATAGGAAAAGGGGTAACAACTGTATGATTAATAACAATGCTTTCATGTGGAACAAAGCAAAAGGTAGGTTGTCACCATATGCAAATGTTGTATGATTTGTTATGACACAGTACATTATTTGTCACATGAAAAACCTTGTTAATACTGGTTTACAGCATACAGATAGGGTAACTGTGAAAGTTGTCCTATTCAGGAGTTGATACAGAGATAATCACGGATAGGCCAAGAATGGAATGGTTTGTTCATAAAGCACAAAGCAGAAACTAGGTATGTCAACACCACAATTGATATGTGTATAAGAAAAGTTGTTGATATTTGTAACTACACAACATTGTTTGTAAAACAGTATTGAATGCATTGTACAACATAAAATAATATGACGCAACATTGTCCATTGATAATGAGAATGGATAAGGCAGGTGGCAGCTACCTGGCTGTGAGGAGTAATGGACGTTTTTGTTGATTGAAGAATGTGTTGAAAATGTCTTTTGCACATAGGTCATTAAAAAACATATATGACCAGTCCATAAAGTTCAGGTGAGTAACCACAAATTGGGATAGTTACATGTGAAATGTCAGTTGCAGAAAGAGTCTAACGCCATGGCACATGGGGCTACGCCAACATTTAGTTGAAGATGAAATACCAGCAAGGTAAGAAAGTTAATGTTCATGTTGCTGGTTGCTGGATGGCTGGATTTACAGAGGCCTTGACAGGAGGTGCATTAGGATGTTGTTCACTGAGTTCTTCAGTGGAGTAGCCACACACACTGGTGTAGCTTTTTTTTGGGGGGGGGAGAAGGATTACACCCCTGCACAAGTATTGACAGTCCATAACAGAACAATCACTCTGTATGAAGCGCCAGTCAGGATTGGAAAACACCAGCACTGCTTGAAGATCTTACATGTGCCACTCTGTTGAAACCTGTAAACTTGTAAAACTCTGTTAGAAACACAATTTATAAAACTCACATAACTATTTTGTATGGAAAAATGACAAGGTTATTAGCAATGTCTTTGATTATGGTGTGGTGTGACATAACTCAAGCTCCTGGTAGTCTTGAGAGAAAAAGTGATTGCATCGGCCATGCATTCGGAGATGCAGGCCAAGGTCCAATAATGAAGGCAATACCATTTGGCCATTTGCCAATACACCCTGCTTCCAGGTCTCGGAAGAGGTTGTGACAGTGATTAAAACATAGTTTCCCAGCTTATTTGTTGGTGTCTGGCCTGGTTTTGGCCTGTCTTATGAAATGAAAATGCAATTATAGATGGTAAACCTTTCTTGTTGTTGTATGCCATCTACACCATGTAACATTGGGGTAAGTACATTTTGGCCTATACCTGTCTGTAACTTGAAAGTCTGGCTCTTAATTGCAGCCAAATCTGCTCAGTTTTAAATGTACATACCAGTTTCAAAGTAAACCGGTGACAGCGCCTGTTGCGCCTGTGACATCTAAAAGGCCCCTCTTGGGTCTCCTTTCCTTTTGTTTTCTATGGCAAAATACTCCAAAATACTCAGTAGTGTGAGGACCTGTTACTGGATCTTGTGTACGTGACTGGTATGCTGCAAATAAGTTCAGTAACATGGCACTATGGAACCTTGAGGTATTGGTTCTGAATCAGAATTCAAATGTTGCTGTATTTTATTTGGTGAGATTTATAACCACAGGGATGTACATAAATTGCACATTATTTACAAGGGTGCCTGGGAGTGATGATGCAATCAGACTACTAGTTGGTCCAGGTTCCTGCATTGGAGATTGAGTAGGTTCTTCTTCTGTGGGAGGAACAACAGTAAAAAACATGGCAGTGCTAGCAATGGAGTGGTCTGCACAATGCTGTCTGGTCATTTCATTGGGGAATTTGGCACAAGAATGTGGGTTCATGAGTGTTGTGAGGTTGCATAGACCTGTGTGTTGGGATTGGGCCTGGCAGATAGACAGGGTACCATTGAGTGAAATGTGGGTGTTGGGACAACCTTGAAGGGTGCATTTAGCTAGGCAGACCACTGGAATTTTGTTTACCATTGCTATCAGTCTACCATTCAATTTGTGAGGGAGATTGGTCAGAGGCCACCACCATGGCATTAAGAGAGGTGTCTTTTATCAATCTGGATGGGACAACCATGCTGACCGCTTTGCTTGGGTTTGATGGTGGCACATAACCTGGAGGAAAGAAGCAGTCATTTATGGGGTGCAGGGCATGGAGAAGCCACTTTAGATGTGGGTTGTTGGGAAGCTTTATGATTTAACCTAAATAGAGCTAATACACTCCCTACCAGGTCTGTCACACCCAAATGCCACTGGGGACATTTATAGTGGAACATCCCTAGATGTGGAGCAGATAGCTGAACTTATACTTGTTAAGCTGCAACTATATGTAAAAACATAATAGCATGAAACCTAAACACATTTGCAATGCCACAGTGACCATATTGGGCATAGTACACCACAACAGAATGTAAATTGCAGTCAGGCCACTGGGTCGGCCTGGCTTTAAGATAGGCCTTGTGAAGGCAGTGGTTGAAAGGTGGTGGTGGTGTCATGATGTGTGTAAACAGTTTGTTGGGTACCTTGTGGGATGAGTTGCAGAGGGTGGGTATACAACTAAGTTTGTGGAACCACATGGTGCTGCATGTTTTTTTTTATGAAAGGAGAATTATTTTGGTATCCCACTTCTCTGTGTTTATAGATTTGAAAAGGGGGCCTGGCTCTTCGTGTTGCCAGGCATTGTGGTTAGGATTGGCATGGCCTTTTCAGGATACACCATCTGGAAGGAACCATGGATAAATTAGGTGGCGCTCTTCTATGTCTGGAAAGGCAGATATTTCTTGTTGACCAGTGAAAGTATTTTGCATTGTCCTGTGAAGACAAGAAGGAACAGGTGAAGGTATACCCCCCCAGCTCAGCTGATTACTTATTAAGGGCTTAGGACCCTTGCACCAGGCTGGTGCTGGTTGACATGAAGCCACCTGTGAATATGTTTTGTGCGGTTGGGCAACTTCACTTGACAAACAAAGGGGCTGAGCTGTTTTACAATGTGAAAGTACATTGGGCCTTTTACAAACTTTGAGAAACAAAAGGATTATTTGAAAACATTTCTTTTTCTGAGTCACTGGAGAGATATTGCTATAACTCTTTTATTTCTGGATGTGCCAGCTGTAGCTTAGTCAGGTCCAGGGGACTTCTTTGTTTCTTCTGTTTGCAGCCCCCATAGGCATTGCACTGGAAGGAGGCATGGTCCTTATCTCACCCCTTCCCCTCGAGCTCCTTCTTTGGTTAAAGAGTCAGCTTGGTTATTGTATTAATAGAAGGGTTCTGCTTGAGTTGGCCAATGCTGGAGCAGAGGTCTGGCAACAAATTAGTAAATGCCCACTAAATTTACCTGTAACAGTTTTGCATAGATGTCGGATGACACTCTATTGACAGTAGGGGTGTGGACATTTGACCACAAATGTTTTGGCAATTTTATTTGCCAATCAGTCAACTCCTTAAAAGGTCTATGCTGAATAGATACTGAGGGGGTGAACCTATGAAATTGACCTATTGTTTATTTTTGTTATACTTTACCAGAGAATTGATTATGGTGGTTGCTGACCCCCCCCCCCGAGGGGTGGGTCTTATTTCATCTAGTGATTCAGTCCCAGGACAGAGGGACCCACTTCTTCCTGAGAGAGAAAGAAAAACAAAACACTACACAAAGAGCAGGGCCTTTTTAGCCCGTTTTCTCTGTGATAGGTTAGTATTGATTTTAAAAATGCTGCTGCATTATTTTTATACAGATGTATGCCTTCAGGAGTATTGTTTAACATCTGTTGTTACCCCTGCCTAATGTGCCATAGGCAGGGTAGACGGTGCTGTAGCTCTTAGCCACATGTTGCTCAATTCCAGAAAATAAAATAAAATTAAATAAAACCAGAGAAAAGGCATCCCATTTTCTCTTGTTTTAGGTTAGAAAACAATCTCGTCTGAGTTACATAAAATCCAGATTAATACCAATAGTTGTATTTCATGGTATTGTGTGCATACATTTTTATGTTACATGTTGAGTTAGTAACATCCAGGCCTGTAACAAAAAGGTTTAAACAAGTAGAAATGGTTGGGAGATCTATTGAACTGGAATGTCATTCCCTGGTGGTGTCCCTTGGGCACACTGGATATTGCAGAAATACATTTTTTAAAAACACAATTATAATATTTTTTTTCTTTAGCAGTTAAAACTGCACAGCAGGTGACCTAACTTTGTTTTTCCTGTAAGTTGCTAAAGTAAATGACTTGTTCTAGATGCTGGGGCTGATTTGGAAGATCTGAGTCCCTCCGTCCATTTATTGCCTTTCTTGGCATGGGGATCACGTGGTATTGTACTGTGGAAAGGGAAGCCATGCAAATTGACCTTCATGAAAAAGCAGCATACGTAGGGTTGGGCATTGGTCAAAGAAAATCCAGAGCGTACTTTCAGCAAGCCCAGCAGAAAATGGCTTCCCCTCATTCTTGGACATAGTACAAGTATGAAGCATATGCTTCTGTAAAAAAAGTAACATTTTAAGATTCAACAGTTGATGTGTGTTCTGAAGAACTTGCATAAAAAGGAAAAAGAGTTGTTTATTTAGGAGGCACACCAAGCCTCAGCTTGTATTCAGGAGTACAAGGAGGTCAAGTGACTTGTCAAAGGTCACACAGTATGCAAGTGATGGCTGCTGGGATTCAAACCCAGTCTCTAGGTTTGTATCTGCAGTGCTCTTAAGCATTATGCTATACCAAGGTTTTACGGGAGATCTATGCCTCCTTCAATGATAAAATAAAAACAAAATAGCTTCGTTTGTTGTGGAAAACTTTGAAAGTGTCCTACGTTTGTACTGCCTGCTTGCTGCATTTAAAACAAACAATCTAGACTTAACTTTGAACAAGCACATTAATGAAGACATTCCAAATCTTTCTAAAATTCAGACACATTACCATGGCCCTTTTACACTTCTTAAACACTTTGCAAACATTATCAACATCAGAGGCAGTAAAGCACAGTGGACTAAGGCTCTGAGCTGCACATCTGGTGACATCCAGCAGACCAGACCTGGGTCTGAATCCCACAGCTTCCACTTGCATACTGTGTGACCCTGAGCAAGTCACTTAACCTCCTTGTGCTCCCAGGTCACTCCCATAAAAAAATATTTCAGCTTAGTGTGCTATACCTGGTTAAACAACTAAATAAATAAATAAAATAAAAATAAATCATGTCTGTTCCTTTCAGATCAACATCTGATCTGTAATGCCTTAGAAAGTACATTTGCAACAGAGGGGTTTGCTTTGGCTGAAAGACATAGTCAGTTTGGCGATGCCCTTAGGCTAGATGCCAAAATCTGGCTTGGCCAGGTTCTTTTGTTCCATTAGACACATACTTTCTGGAAAGATTTTCTTGTGGAATTAAAACCAATAAAGACATTTTGAGCTGCTATCACACTACCTTTAAATTAGCAGTTCCTTGGCAGACTGCCTTGAACAGAAAATCTAGACCATAAATATTTTCACGCATTAAAAACCTACTACGTCATATCTTTCTCTCTCTCCTTCTCATATACTCTGCGACATGCTCAAACCAACATCATGTACCAAAATGTTTTAAACAACAAACCTTTTCAGTCAAACACAATTCTTTTTGGAAAGCCAATTTATCCTAGTGAGTTGATAAAGCTCTATAAATCAAACAGTCTCTGAGGCAGACTTAGCCTTTCCTCCCTTGAAAAAGCTAATAAGCAAAATATTTCTCTCCTATACTATGCTGATCTCAGTTAACTCAGACTGACCTTGATGCTTTTAGAATTGCACAACACCCTTTACTGTTCAGTTTAACCAGGGAAAAGAAAAAAAAAACTTTTAAAGCTTTGAACACTGTTCATATCTACATGGCAGTTTGGAAAACTACAAGAAATCACAGTGTGTACCTTCTTCAGTGTGCACTAAGGCAAGAAACAACTAACAATTATACTGTTTGTGGTGTGTGTGTCTGTGTGTCTGTGTGTGTGTGTGTGTGTGTGTGTGTGTTTTGTAAACAAAAAACTCAAACTGATCAGGTCCTCAGTCTCAATAATTATTTAGACAAAAACAGACAGTACCTGGCCAGCTCTTTAAGTACAAAAGACATTAGCAAAATGTACAGTTAGATCACAGAGTACTGTGGCATGTTTTAATACTTACCACAGTTTGTGAACGCTACTGCTGAAAAGAATGTGCATCCCTCCTGGATCAAATGAGTCAGTTTTTCATTCTGAAAACTCCTGTGGTTTAGAGTCTAACCTGTACTGCCATGCTTTTGATAAGGCATGGAGGCTTGTAGCCATTAACCCTTTCAGGTCATGCCTTTTAGCTGTAGCTTTCAACTCCAGATACAGTGTGCACACATGCTGTATCGGATGGTCCTGTGATTTCACATCCAGCATGAAATCACTCCAGCCCCCATGGGAAGCCAGGAAATTTGAGACATCAGGTCTCAGTTCTGTACAAATAGTTGCCATAGTTTTTGAGGTCTTCCCAATTGTTTATGCACTATTGTGAACACAAAGCATACTCAGGGCTCCCAGATCTACAGGGATTTCTGAATTTACATGGATTTGAAGACATCTACAGTTACAGAGAAAATGCCAAATCAATCTGGGAGCACTGTGTACTGATCCACTTGCACTCAACAAATAGGCAAGACTGGTATGTAGAATCCGAAGTCCCCTCAGGGCAATACTGCTAAAGGACAGGGAAGATGGTATCCTTGTCTGTTCATACTGCAGAAGGACCTGGGAGATCTTTTGGATTGGGTTGAATGGATGGGTGGTGGTTCAAGTGCCTGCATTACACCAGAGCCATTCTCTGAGTACCAACTTGCCTGTTTCCTGGTCCCCTCAAAGTCCACTGGTCCTGTCTACAGTTGCTAACATGTTAGGATGGTATAGGGCCTGACCCCTCAGATTCTTGTAACCAGTGGTAACTAAGGAACCATAGATAAGCCATATCAGGTAATTAGTAACAGGTTTTATTACTAGCACCAAAAACAGTATATACAGCTTTCCCAGGGCCGAGGAGCTCGGAGACCTCTATCTACCCAGGATGAAGAATGGAACTCAGCAAATACATCACAGTTCTTACATTATATATGGCTGATAGTTGCTGTGGTTACTCTTGCTTATTGCATACTTTAGTGTTACAAATACAGTACTTTGCTATTGGCTAATACAGTAGGTGGCTCCCAGTCTTGTACAGTTATCTAAGATATACATGTAATAGTAAGATCAGTTGTTTGCAATAACAATGGGGTCTCTTCTCTTACAATAATACAAAGCAGTTTGTGCAGCAATCCACAAGGTGGTGCTGCAGACCATAATTATTTGGCTTACAATTATATAGCTTCATTGCTAATACTGTATTAGTAAAACATTTGCAGTTAATTATAGAACATTATTGAACATAAATCATATAGTCATAATCACACATAAATCACTTATATGTCCTGGTCCCATGATTATATTGTGGATGTTGGTGCCCTAAGGTTCATTAGTACTCATTATAGCTCTCATTTGGATCATTTAGTAAACATGATACTGTTATCCATAGTTATGATATATGGCTGTCATGTGGGGGTACCAGAAGGGGTTTGGGCAAGCCAACAAGAGCTTGGTCAGCAATGAACTTTATGAATTCATCCAGGGCTGAAGCAGCCATTCGAGGAGGGTAGTATATGCAGCCTACAAAAAGTGGCTTAGTGTTGCCAAGGGTTAATTTGATAAACAGGGCTTCACTATCAGCATAGTCAAGAGGCGGGAGGGTAGCTATACAAGCACAGAGGATATTGCTGGCTAAAGTTATGGCTCATAGACTTGAAGCTGTCCTTCCCATGCTAGTAGCTAATAATCAGATGGAATGTGATAAAGGGTGCCACTCCTACCATAATGTCAGATGATTGCTCAATGTGGTTCATGGGGGGGCAGCATCCAGGGGGAGCATGCATTCTCTCACTGGATGCCGAAAAGGCATCTGACAGGGTGGAGTGGGTCTACCTGTTTGCAGTGTTGGACAGATTCAGCCTGGAGGAGCAGTTCCTGAGGATGGTCCACCTGCTGTATGCAAATCCCAGAGCCAGTATTTTGGTGAATGGAGAACTATCAGAAGAATTTCAGTTGGAATTGGTAAATGCCAGGGCTTCCTCCTGTGGCCACTACTTTTTGTTTTAGTAATTGTTCCATTGGTTGAAAGGATTAGGTGTGATGAGGCAGTAAAAGAAATAGAAGGGGTATGGGGGTTTCAGCATAAGATTTCCCTCTACACAGACAATGTCCTGTAATTTTTGACCTATCCCAGAACGTCCATACCAGCAGTAGCCGACATTATCAATATCTTTGCTGAATTCTTGGGCTATGAGATCAACTTTACCAAGTCAGATCTCACAGGGTTGGGGGGAGTCAGCCATAGGGAGGTCAAGAGGCATGAATGTAAGGTAGTAAAATTACACATCAAGCACCTTGGGGTCAAGGTAGGACTTGTCATAGCTTACCTATATGATATAAACTTTATGTTCATGCTCCCCATAATTAAAGCTGACTTAATTTGCTGGAAGGGCCTCCCAGTCTCTTGGCTTGGGAGACTCAAGCTCATTGAAATGAATAGTTTTCCCAAGGTACTATACCCTATCCAGATGCTGCCTATGGACTGAAGAGACAAAACTTGCAGGCACTAAAGGGGAGTTGCTCAGAGTTTATTTGGGCAGTTAAGAGGCTGAGGGCAAGCCTGGCAAGACTGAAAGGTCAGATTGGACAGGGGGAACTCAGGTTCCCAGAATCACACTGTGTCAGCTGGCAGCCCATCCCAGATTGCTGCTGGAATGGATTAAAGGAGAAAGAGGCGCATGCTGGGTATCAATAGAAAGGGGGGAGTACCCCACATGATGAAAGTCTACCTAACCAAAAAGTCCTGAGGGTGTTTTAAAGAATGAGCTTGTAGAATTGCTCCTAGAGGCATGGAGTAAGATGAAGAGGCATGTGAGAGGGATACAGGAAGGTACACTGATGAGCCCCCTATTTAGCAACCCAGAATTCCTGCCAGGTCTGGAGGACCTAGGATTCTGGGAGTGGAAGAAGGCAGGAGTGAAATGACTAGGGATCTATTCACATCAGGGGGACTCAAAATGTTCTAACAACTCACTGACGATATTGACCTCTCAAAGGCCCACATGTTCAAAAAAGATGCTTCCAGGTGAGAAATTGGGAATACACTATGGGGAGACTAAACCACGATGGGACCCAGATTCATTACATAGAGAATTGTATACACCTGCCGACTTATACCTTGAGGTTAAAAGACAATAGGAAAGAAACCTCCAATGGCAGGTACCCGACAAGTCATGAACAGAGATCTGTGAGCCACGTGGGAATATAGATCTGCAACTTATATAAGAAAGCCTAGTACACATTCCTGCAGAAACCATGCATACCACCAGACACTGTCAGTAAATTCCAGTCAGAGGTGTCCGCAAGTTTTGGCAGGCACAAAATAGAAAGGGGAAACATGTACACATTATTTTTGATCTTGTTGCACACTACCCGCTTTCTGGACTGAAGTAGCAGAAACTATAGGACAGGCTCTGAGAGCTGATATACCAATGGAACTGTTGACCCTAGTGTTTAGGGGTGACTACAGGAAAGAGGAAGAATGGGACCTCTACCTGAAGGTAATAAGGATTATGCTCCTGGTGGCAGGAAATGTATACAAAACACTGGGGTATCTTGTACTTCATCCACACTGGGTCTATGGAAGGAACTAGTGCTGAAAATGTTGCTATTGGAGTGCCTAACATATGAACTACTGGGATGGGAAGATAAATTTAGCAGGCAATGGGACACTTCTCAAGACACACTACCACCCGTTGAAGTACTGATGGGGCCAGTCTTCATAGACCTCACTAAAGCCTTTGACACTGTCAATCACTCTCTCCTCCTGACTCAACTACAGAACCTGGGGGTTGCAACCATTGCTGCCTGCTGGTTCAAGAGCTACTCAACACACAGAAGCCAACATGTTAAAATTGAGCACACAGTATTATAGCTCCAACGAGGTATCTTTAGGGGTCCTACAGGGGTCAATACTGGGGCCCTTACTATTCAGCCTCTTCCTAAATAATCTTCCTGAATCCTGTGACACTAAACTGATACTTTATGCAGACGACGCTGTACATCTTATCAGCAGTTCATCAACAGTCACCCTCCACTCCAAGCTGCAGACATCCTTCTACAAGCTGGAAGACTGGTTCTGTAGCCATAAACTTCTATTAAACTACAAAAAGGCCAAGGTGATGCCCACAGTCAGCCCACAGCACATAAAGAAGCTCCCTCCCCTCATCATCTCCAATAAAGTCAGTGAGCTGCTAGAACAAGTTCACTCCTTCAAGAACCTGGGAGTCACCATTGATGACTCCCTCACCTTCACCCAACACATTGACACAGTGGTAAAGGCAGTGAACACCAAACTGGATGTACTCTATAGGCACAAAAAGTATCTCACTCCAGAGGCCCTCCATCTCTCAGTCTCCAGCTCCATCCTTTCTACCATCAACTATGGATTGGTGGTCTACAGCACAGCAACAGACACTGCACTAAAAAGGATTCACATTGCCCTCAACAAGGCATGTAGGCTCACAGTGGCTGCAGATCAAAATACCCACACCTGCTCCTTATATGAGCAGACCAATTGGCTTCCACTAAAGAACAGGATTATATTCCAAGCATGTTTCTTTGGAAAAAAGGCGCTAATGGGTAACCCCCCAATGCATTACTAGCATCCTAACACCAAGTGCTACCAGCTATACCACCAGAGGCAGGATGAGGAGGGCCCTATCAACACCTTTCCATCGTACTATACAGGGACAGCATGCTTTCAGCTATAGAGACCCCCAATGGCTCAATGAAATCCCAGTGCACATTCTAAACTCCCAATGCATCTCACAATTAAAATTCCCTAAGGCAACACCTTCTTACTAGAACAGTTTGTGACTGCCACTAGGACTCTAACACCCATAATGCCCACTCACCCACACTCTCCTTCCTGTTCCTTTTACCCCCACTCTTCCCCCTTGCCCTATTCCTCTGTCTTCCTCTCCCCTGTGCCTTTCCCCCACTGGATCAACCTTATAACCAGCTTACTACCACTACCTCCCAACCTCCTAGACAAAGTCACTTCTTTTGGCAGCCCACTCTGCCCCCACCCCAGTCTCCCTTTCCCCTCACCTTGATGCCTCCTCGGACTCTCACACTAGGTGTCACACCTCTTTATCTCCTTTGCTACATACAAACACTGTCCTTTACCCTTGTTGAATGCTCTTGATGCTGTACTATCACCACTGGCACTAAGAATGACATTGTAACCTTACTGTATACTAGCTACCTACTATTCGAGTATTGTATATAAACTGTTTGTTATTGTTGTCATTGTCACTGTTTGATGTGGAACCTTTGTAAAAGAGCTCTGAACTTAAAGGTATGATCCAAATCCCTAAATAAATAAAAATAAATAAAACAAACTATAGTGTGTCAATAGATACAAGAGGGAATACCTATCACAGACAAGTAAATATGCTGAACAGGCTGTAGATAAACAACCAAGGATAAAAACATTTTAGTATTTGGATGATAATTGACTTGTAATATAAGTAATAATAGAATGCAACTTGAGCATGTGTCAGATTTATATAATAACTCTGGAGCATTTTCTCCCATACAGAAACCTGGTTATAATTCACCATTATAACCAGTCAGTTATAACAGAGAACACGTGCCAGGTTTCCCTCATTCTGCACATTCGCGCATTGCCACAGGACAGAGTCACTCATTACTGCCAATGTCACAGAATGGAAACATCAAGAGATGACATGGCACGAACACATCAAGCAGCAATGCTTTCTTAGTTGCCCACATAGATTTTCTTCCTGGCAGCACTTAGTGGTTCTTCCAGTTCAAGGTAAAAAAAATGTGAAAGTAAAACTGGCAGTTCAGCCCATCCATGGCTGTACTAGTCCTACCATTACAGTTCACCTTCCTAGACACAGATGGGGCCAGAAGCAGAGAGAGATAGAGAGAGAGAGAGAGAGAGAGAGAGGATAGGGGGTTAATGATCATAAATAATCAAAACTTGTGGAGTGGAGGAGAATTTAAACAGTAGCATCAATGCTGCTTTAAAGCTGTAAACTGTAGTACCATCTACTGGCCACACTGTTCTATTTGTATTTATATAATTGCTGTGGTGAGAAAACACTCCCCAGCAATTATATAAAATCAGACATGAGGTGGTGGGCAAAACTTGAATTTTACATACACCTTCAGCATTGGAGGTTTAAATAAACCCCTCAAGCTTTGATCTCAGGATTTATGTGGCATCTTACACCTTGTGTGTGTGCAGAAATCTTTCTATACACACCACCCCATGAATTATTTTATATATAATAGCAAGAGAGCATTTTCTCCCATAGGAAAACCCAGTTATAATTCACCATTACAATGCATGTCGTGTTTCTCTCACTCCGTGCATGCACCAGTCGCCACTCTTCCCTTTCTCAGCACTCTCTACTTCACCACTAGTAGTACTCAGTGGTAAGAAAATAAAAAAAATCACCTCTCACTATTAAAGTTCATAAATCCTTCCTTAAATCAGGTACTCCTTGATTAAACCTTTTTTTTTAAAAAAAAGGAAAATTTTCAGCAGCAACAGACCATGCTTCATCTCAACCAGACTGCAACTGAACACCGATGTATTTATATTTTATATAATTGCTGTGGCGAAAAAACACTCCCCAGCAATTATATAAATTTAAACACAGGGTGGTGTGTAAACCTTAAATTTTACACACGCCCTCTGTGCTGGATGCTTGAATAAACCTCTTGAGCTTTGCTCTCTGGGTTTATATAGCATCAAACATCTCGGGTGTGTGTAAAATTCTTGTTAAACACACCACCCCATGTATTATTCTATATGTGTTATTGTCCCCACATGTGAATTCCATGATTAAATACAAGATGAAATTTAACTGTTAACATATCCCTTGCTGTACCTTGAACAAATGTATTTCCATAACCATGTGGAGGGTCTGTTGTATTTGTTTTGTGTGCTAATGTTATGAACTTTTTCAATAAAAATAATAAAAAAAAAATACACAGCAATTTAAATAAGAATAAATCATGAGCTGAAATGAAACAACTCAACCTACAAGCACTCCAAACAAATTCCCCTCACCTACTTTCCATTTTTGTTGGTGTCAAATACACTAACCCATTGAATATTTTTACAAGTCATTTAGTGGACATTGGAATATCCCCAGTGGTCAATGTATTTTCCAAGTCTGCAACATATGCACATGTACTTCACCTTTACAATACAGGCACGCAAAGTCATCATCCCAACATAGCACAGCATTTCCTCTATATAACATTCTATAGTTTCTTCTTTGCAGACAACAATTAAACATTACTCTTCAAAGCAAAATTACTACAAATGCAACTAATAAATGTGGTAACAGATTTGGAAGGCTTAAACAATTTTTAAAAAGTTGTTTTCCTACCAACTAACAGTCAGGTTATGCACTTTCGAAGTGTTGTTCAGCAGGTATCCTCCAGATTGCATGTGACTTATTGATCCTTTAACTAAGGCAAGATAAGGATTCACTCTTCTATCAGGTGGGAAACTCCAGATCCTATAAGACATCACTTAAAAGAGAAATATCAATAACCAATCTGCTCCTTCATTACATTTTAAGGTGGTTTTAGTGCAGACAGATAGTAAGGGAGTCATGGCAATTTGAAGCTGTTCTGTATATGCACTTAGAACATGTCGGTAATCACAGTATAAAGCCCTCCAGAGACCATCTTAGGCATCCTCAGTCTCAGTGCCCACTGGGGCTCCTCAGTAAGTGTTACCCCTAAATTAATCTAGTGCAAATCATTGATTTTTTAAATTAAAATCGTTTTACTGTAAGTTTGCTTTATTTACAGTGCCCTGTTGAAACAGCACATGATGTGGGACATATCTGGGCTGGGCAGGAGCTTCAGAACTGGCCTCATAATGCCATGAGTTTATATTAACCAGTCAGCAAATTCTTCTCCAGTAAAGAGAGGTAGAGGGGCATAATCAGAAGCCTACCCCCATGGGCTATCCCTGCTGGGATTCCCAACAGCATGAAGCAGTAACTGGTTCATTCCTCGCTGCAGCTGTGACTCTGCGCATGTGTATTCATGCAGCATCATGGCTTCAACTTTCAGTAAAAAAATTTAATAGGTTAGAGTGCTCCATTTTAACCAGGGCTAACTTTGTAACATGCAGCTTAGAGAAAACTACCTGGCAAACTATTTCTTTTAACTATGAAAAAATATGCCCACCTCATTCGTGAACGAGTGTTCCCACAGATTGGTGCCATTTTTTTTCACATGGATACAGTATGTTGGAGTGGCGGTTGGCCAGCATTAAGGTCGGAACACTTAAAAGGTCATTTTAATGAAAAACATGTAAATGTTTTACTTTTGTGTGGTAAACAAGTTACAAGAGCAATTTGCAGACACGCAGCAAGCAACAGAGTAAATATCTACATGCACTTATCAAAATGGTATAAGACTTGACAGTGTCCCTAGAACTACATCCTCTTAATCCACCTCATACTGTATTCTCTACTGCATACAATAGAAGTCACTTAACATGAGCTGGGAAAATGGGAGAGAGGGACATTCAGCAACAGAGCTCAACACTAACAATTGATGGAGCATGTGGGAGGGGTGATATTCTGGCTGAGATGGGATGTATCTTCCTCTTGCTCTGCCAATTAACAGGTGGATGCGAGCTGGAAAAATAGGAGGGAGGGACATTCAGGGACAGAGCTGAAGACTAATAATTGATGGAGAATGTGGGGGAACTTTGGGATGAGATGGGACATGTCTTCATCTTGCATTGCCACTCTACTCAGCATTAACAGGTGTATATGAGCTGCAAAAGCGTGTGTGGGGGGGTACAGTCAGTCTGATTTGGTGCAGATACAGAGTTCAGCACTAAATCATCAATAGCACCATTATGCAGCAATATTGGTTCTGACAAGAGTTCATTTTAGCATACTGTAACTCCCTCTCTCTGAGAGAAAAACATTTGCATTCTGTTCCTGTTGCTGTTCCCTCTCCTCTCTCTCTTACTGCACTGTGGAGGAAGCGGGACCCTGATAGCTGCAACAGATATATGTCAGGAGACTATTAATTTGTACATCTTAGTTCACTGAAGTTAAGTAAATGCTGCTGACCACATTCCCAAATTGCTGAATGTGGCAGAAGTAGCAAAAACAGCTACAGTACATTGTCTCTCCCTAAATAGCCAGATGCAGGCTGTCAATTTTATTTCATTCACTTGTGTTTGACCTGCATGCACTACTTAAGAAGGAAAGTGAAAAATGGAAAGAAGGTTCAGGAGCTCAAATGTCAGAAGGGGGTTAGAATGTAAAGAAGGGGCATTGTTCACAGGTGGCCATCCTGTGAACCAGAGAGAGGGACGGTACATAGGGATATAATGACAGGAAAGAGAGGTTGTGACCAAGAGAGAGATTCAGATAATTCTTGTCTTTTAATTTAGATGAATCAATTTCATGTATCTTAACATTAGTGGAATGTTATTGTCGAGACAGTACCACCTGTCGCCAACACCCTCTTGCTCCAAAAAAATGAAAGGAGCGGGACCCTAACTATCTCACAAACCCCTTGGTCAGGAGAGAAATAGTCACCACAGAAATTAGTTACCAAATCTAAACCACAAGAGCTTGTGAAATGGTTAAAGTAGACTCTGACCACCATCTGTCAGGGACTCCACTTCTAGATACCCTTAAATACACAACAATAAGAACTAGATTGTGGTATCTTCATACAGTATTCCCTATGAGTCTCATTCCCACTGCATAGGGTACAGTTATGCATATACACTTATTACATTTTCATTACACATACTGTATTTGAAATCCAGATAATTTCACAGTCACAGATTCTTCAGAATTACCTAACCCATAGCAGGACAGTCAACATTTTTATGCTATGAACCAGGTATGTGAACTACTTTAAAACAGAAAGGCTGTAGGGACATATACCATCAGGTCACTCTATCATTTCTATCCTTCATCTGATTGAGCCATATCAGAGGATTGTGGTCAGTTACCAAGAGGAAATCTGTTCCCAACAAATAGTACCAGAAGGCCTCAATCACCCATTTGGCAGTTAGGCATTCTTTTTACACAGTAGAATACTTTTGTTCCCTCTCATGGAGCTTTCTACTAATGTAGATAATGGGATGTTTTTTCACCTCAACTTCCTGACTAAGAACAGCCCCTACACCATTCTCAGAGGCATCAGTTTGCACTATAAAAGGAAAATCAAAATCTGGATTATAAAATGGGTCACAAAAATCTTGTAACCTCATCGGTCAAAAAAACAAGTCCCTTGACATGAACAAATTTTGCAACAGACAACCGGTAAAGATTACACTGATCAAATGTTTACTTTCATTGAATATAAATCCTTTTTTTTTCAATTTTTTTTATACAGATTCCTTTTATAATTACAATAATGCATGTCAGGGTGTGCATAGTAGTGGGATTTACCCACTTCTTGTGTGGTTAAAGTCACTCAGCTGTGCCTCATGACACGCTACACAAGGCATTGGTAAATCCCACAGCAACACACACCCTGTTGTGCATTATTGCTTAACTATGCAACATCAGGGCAGAACAGAGAATAACTTTAATAGTGCACAGTGCTAGTGCTACCACTCAAAAGATCCAGGTTCAGAAGCAGGCCCAAGTCTTCGGGGGCCAGCCAGGGGGAGGATGATTTTGCATCTAAGAGGACATTCTCCTCCTCCAGTGAGGAAGGTCCATGTGTTCTGCTACAACATTGCCAATTGGGTGACCACAGGTGGCAGTGCAGAGGAGACACAATTGGTAGGCAGAGGGTTTCCTCACTAGGACATCTGCAGCTTGCATGCAGATGCCCACTTAGTCCTTGCCCATGAGGTGCTCATCGATGGGATCTAGGTGGAAGAAAAGCCTCCCTAAACCATGGCAGAATGATGCCACCTCTCTCTCTCTGCATGCTCTGTACCACTTACTGGACTGCTAACCACAACTGAACTAAACTCCTTCCAGGCCTCGGGAACCTGTGTGGCTCTGCCACCAGTGGGGGGGGGAATGGGGCACTGTACAGGTTGGAGGTTAGTCCTAAGGACAGCAGGTGATAGGGTTGGGAGACAGAGAAGATGATTGATGTGGGCAAGTCCAGGGATGAGAAAGTATACTAAATTTAAAAAAAAAGCCTTAACAGTGCAAAAAGCCTCATTACATTCTGTGGTCCATTTTACCTGATTTGGCTGTTTCTTCTAGATCAGACCAGTTAAGGAAGCTGCCAGATCTGAAATATTAGACACAAAGCAGAAGTAGTACCTTGACAATCCTAGAAAATGCCCATACTTGCTACTTAGTATGAGATACGGGGCTACCAGCTACTGCCTGAGTCTGTGATATTTTGGGCGTAATCTGGCTGTTGCCCAGGACAAAGCCCAGGCACCTGGTCTCATTCATTGCCAAGGCACATTTGGCAGGACTGCTAGACCAGCTTCCTGAATAGCTTGTACAACTGCCTGTAGGTGCTGTAAATGGCTGGCCCAATTGGGACTGTGAGTTGCCAAATCCTCCAAGTAAGCAGCTGAGTAGCCTGAATAAGGGGCCAAAGTTCTATACATCAGTCTCTGAAAAGTTGCAGGAGCACCATGCACTCCAATGGGGAGAAACCTACTGGAGATGCAAAGGTAGTTTTTACTTCCCTTGAGGCGCCTCCAAAGGGATCTACCAGTACCCTCTGATAAGATCAGGGGTGGATATGTACCAGCTGCTTCCCAAACAATCTACCAGTTTGTCAATATGGGGCAGGATATGAATCAAACTTGGACACCTAGTTCATTTTTCAGAAGTCTATGCAGATCTGCAACCCACCTTCCTTCTTTCCTGTGGTCACAATGGGGGGGGTACCTCAATCACTTACAGAAGGCTCAATTAACCCTAGTTTCTGCATATTGGGGATTTCCTTTATAACCTTGGGCTTGATTCTTTCAGCAAACCTGTAGGGCTTTTGCTATATTGGCATACCATCTCCTGTATGTATCACATGCTCCACCCCTATGTCCCCCCAGGAATTAAGGTAAAGGTCTCTTTGAATTGTCCTAGCTATCTTTTTACTTCCCAGATCTGGGTATCAGATAATTTTTACTGATATTTTACTCTCTACCACCAATGTTTGGTAGGCATTTTCCAGATCTCCATTGTCACCTTCAGGGATAATAGTCAGGAATAAAGACTCTTTTGGCTTCCCCACCCAGGCCTTAAGAAGATTTGCATGATATAACTTTGTACTAGACCGCCTGCCTGGAGTCTCAGTTTTATACATTACTTGCCTTATGCATTTCACAACCTTAAGGGACCCTGCCATTTGGACAGTAATTTATTCTCATTTCAGGACAACAGCAATAGGACCTGATCCCCCTCACAGAATTCCTTCTCTTTGGTGCCTTTATCATAATCCCTTTTCATTGTCCTTGTGCTTGTTCACAATTGTCATGTGCCAGTTTAACAATTTTGACTAACTTTTTTCTGAGATTGATCATGTACTCAGCCACTTCCTGTGTGTGATCAGCTGCCCATTCCAAGTCTCCATGATCACATCACGAGGATCCCTGGGTTGTCTCCAAAACAGCAGTTCAAAGGCAGAAAACCCAGTAGATGCCTCAGGTACCTCCCAATAAGCAAACATGAGATAAGATGCGGCAGAAAAGTATCCCATTGTTAGCTGGCTCATCAGCGCAGAGGCAAGGTGTCCATCTGCAGTGCCAACATCACAGGTTCGGGAATGAACCAGGGAGTCAGAGGGCCAGCCAGGGGGGTAGAAGAACTGAGCATCCCTTGGACTGCTCTCCTTCTCTGGGGGAAGAGGGTTCAAGTGCCCGGCGCACTAGGGATCACTGGCAGAGGCCAGGGGTTTCCACAGCAACTGGCACCATTACATTCAGGGGGTGGGGTGGATGCTGGTCATCATTGCATATCCCCACCCCCAGGGGGCTTCCTTACTGGCAAAAAATTCAGCCCCATCTATGACGCCACGCTGCCACCGTGCCCCACTAGGCCACCATTGTCTGCCAGAGGGGTCCCACTCCAATTGCCCTAACCCCAGTGGGTAAGCTGACTCTTGCCACCTTTGTCCACTGGGAGGGGGTGCCCATCAGGTGGCCTATTTGGGGGAAGTAAGCCCAAACATGGGGGGATGGTAGGGCACTGCTGGCAGAGCTTTCAGGAGTACCAGAAGGAAAAAAAAAGATAATAAAGAAAGCATCCCATTGTTTGCCCTCATAACATACATATTTCTAAACATCCTTTTTAGGATTTGGCTGTACCTCTCAACCAAACCATCCATCTAAGGATGATATGTTGTAGTACATAACACCACAACCACTAGCAAATGGTACAGTTTCTTCAAGAGGGCTGCACTGAAAATACTCCACTGGTCAGTGAGGATCTCCCATGGGATACCAACTCAGCTATACAACTTAACCAATTCCTCTGCAATAGGGGTAGCAGTCACAGTTTTCAAAGGAATCGCCTCAGGGTATCAAGCGTCATATTCACAGATAATCAGGATAAAGAAGTTATCCCATGCACTTTTATCAAGGAGGCCCATGATATCCGTGGCAATCTTTTAGAATGGGGTATCAACCATAGGGATAGGTATCAGGGGAACTTTATCCTTTATAATGACAGGGGCCACCTTCTGACATTCCTCACACTTCTTACCATAGTCCTCTACTTGCTGGTGAATCCCAGGCCAGTAGAAACAGTGTAGACATCTACCTAAGATGCATGCCATCCCTGGTGCCCTGAGAGGGGAATGTCATGAGCCAAGTAAAGAAGGTCAGCTCTGTACTTAGTGGTTACCACAAATTAAATTGCTCACCCTGTTCCTGGGTCTCAGGGTGGATACACAGACTATGCAATAACTTATTGATTTTCTTGTACAGGGATTCATTCCTTTTCTGTTCCCATTGAGCCTGCATAAATATGGGTTGCAAAGACACATCATTGATTTGTTGATCAATAAACTTCTTCCAGCTGCCCTAAGTGAACACTTCCTGGTGCAATGTCCATGGGCAGTTAGACAGACAAGCCCCCCCCACCCCAGATCATAGTCGGCCAAATCCTAAACAAAATAAAGGTGCTTGAATTTAAATCTTATTTGGTCCAAATTGATTGGAGCTTCTTAGATGCCACTCCCAATACTGACTCAGCCCTAGAATTTTTTGTCTCTGAGTTCACACATTCCTGTGACACATTTGAACCTTTTAAAAAATGCAAGGCATTAGGAATATTATCTGGATGGATGACCCCTGAGCTTGTTGCCTGCATAAGGGAGAGGGACAATCTGAGGGCACTGACCAGGGAAACAGTGACCCCGTCCACCTGCAAAGGCACAAGGAAGCCCAAAATAAGTGTGCTAGTATGATTTGAAAGATCAAATCTGACTTCTGTAATGACCTGCAGACCCAGAACTGGAGCAATGGCCAAAGATTCTGGGCCAACGTCACAGAGCTCCTTGATAAGGGAGTAAAAATCACTCCTCAAATGCTCATGGTGGAGGGTCAAGAGGTCCTTGATATCAATGAAATTGCCAATTACTTCAATACAGCCTTTACTGACCCCAGTTCCATCATCTCCACTGAGCCTGCCCAGACCCCCTGTAGGGAACCCAGTCCTGAAGTCTCACAGATGGTGGGCTCTGAACCAGGGTACCCTAAACAATACTTTAAGGCTGTTTCAGTCAAAGACACCTGGAAATACAACAGCAGGATAGTTGGCAAAACTTGGTTTGGGAGTGATTTGGTTGATATGACACTTCTTGCTCTGGTGGTAGAGGAACTTTCCTAGCCCATCTCTAGAATTTTTTACTTTTTCCTGTGCTACACGCAGTTCCACGAGAAGAGGAAATCCACATGTACAGTAGCAGGGTGGCCCCTGCCATTGTTTTTTGCCTTATACATAAGGGCCCAGAGTTATAAATTATAAATGGTACTTCCATGGTAAGGCCTTCCCCAAGGCAATGGTTAGTCAGTATAGGAAGCCTTTCTTCAGTTTAGAGACCACTTTCTGAAGAAATATAATCAAGGTTAGTTCTTTGTAAAGTTCTTGTTTTGTTGTTGTTTTTTAAGCATCATTTCACCTCCTTGGTGACTGAAACACCTGTAGGAACTCATGTATGTACAGTACATTTAATTACCCTGGCTCTAGTTGATTAGCAGTGGCTCAGGAAAAAAATGAGAAAAAGGAGAGCATAGGGCTCAGGACTTCCTTCAGCCAAAGTGAATAGCCTCCCTCCCCAAATACTAAAAGCAAGTGATATGTTATAATGTCCATGAGAGGGTCATGTGATGGGCAGATGGGCAGACTGGATGGGCCGTGCGGTCTTTATCTGTCGTCAACTTCTATGTTTCTATGTCTCTATGTGATGCCTTTGGAGTGAGTGGACATGGTTTCCCTTGCTCCGTGCTCTCAGGAACAAATTAGATCATTTTTTTTGCATACAGCCAAAAGTCTTTTCTCTCATACAACTCTCCTTGCTCCTGAAACAATGGAGGATCCCAATAACTGCACTAACCGACATGGATGCAACTGGAAATTCAGAAAATTCTGGCTTACCTGAAGTTGTGTCATCTGCTTCGGCGCAGCCTAAACCACCCAGAAAATGGTCTACCCCAGATTCACTAGAACCTGACGTAGAGCTGAACAAGTTGGATTTGTTACTGGCTGATGTGGCTGGTATGAAGATAACGCTGGCTAAAGTGGTGGACGATTTTCAGTTTTTAAAGCCAACTCTTGAATCATTCCACCAGAGAGTGGGAGACACTGAAACATGCATCAGCTCACTGGAGGACATGCAAATTAGGGAGGGTCAGGAGTTGCAAGAGCTATGCATGCGAGTGACAAAATTAAAGCTAAAAACAGATGATAATGTCCCTAAGAAGATTTGTGCATAAATATTAACAGATAAAGATATGCAGAGCTGGAGACCTGTTTCAAAATGAAGAAATAATCAATCTAGGAACAATTAGAAAGTTTGTGTAAACATTTAAAAGACAGAATTTGAAATTGGAACACACACAGTTTTCTTTGTTTGCTTCTGCCACCCTTTAAGTGTTAAAAGAAAAGTTCATGTAAAAGGTAGTTTCTCAGTGCAACAAGAGTTTCCATTATCTTACCCTGGCTGGGAGGTTGTGAGTGGATTGGGTTGATTCCTAGCAGCCAGCTAACTGCTGTTTTCCTATAGGCAAGGCCCCACTTAGAACTGATGGCTTAGTTGAACCTAGGATCACAGCAGCCTAGCAGTTAAGGGGGAAGTTCCTAGTAATTAAGGGAAATATGCCAACTATTTTGTAAAGTGAAGATAAATCATGTGTTTAGTGAATATGTATAGTATTGTTGTTTTCCGTAGTAATGAGTATTTCATTTTCTCTGTTTCTTTTGTGATTTTGGAACACAATGTTCATGATGTAAAATTTGAATCTGATTCACAGATCATGTGATTCTCTAAGCTATAAAAGGGCTCCCTCAGCAGCTTTTAGTCAGTCAGCTGTAGAACTGCAAGAGAGGCTACCTGAGACACCAGAGAGAAAAAACTTATGCAAAGCTAGGAGTGGGAGTGTTTGGTGCTGAACAGTTGACTAAGCCATGCAGTTTAAGTGCTGTCTTGGTATAAGGTACGATCACTAGAACAGAAGGCTGTAAGTGAGGGGTTTTGGTTAAGCCTGTCAAAGAGCATTAAGGGGAGTGCTAACTAGTTATGAGGGAGCTGAGGGCAGACTCTGACAGCCTGGAGCTGTTTGCATCTGGCTAAATTGGATTCATGGGAAAGTGCAAAGACTGATGAGACCCCACCTCATCAAAGGACTCCCTAGTGTCACCTTGGTAAGTAGTTGCTGACACCTATTAGCTAGGCTTCACTGGTGCAGACAAAGAAATTCAGTCTTTGAAGTAGCTAAACCTGAAGTAACTGTTTTGTTATTTTGCATTTGTTAAAGTGTCTAAAGACTGCCACAGGTAAATACATTGTGCCACCCTGTGGGACTTCTACCTATATTCTTGCCTGCTGTGTCCTTTATCAGCATCCAGAGTTCCACACACTGCACTGGTTGCACCAGTTTTCTAAAGTGGAGATCATACTAGCTTTGCCTGTAATTACAGGCCCATTTCTATCCTCTCCCCTTCCCCCTGTCCAAGGTCCTCGAGAGAATAGTCTCTGACAAATTTGTCACATACCTCAAAAAATACAGTATCCAGTGTGTACAGCAGCATGGCTTCTGGAAGCTTCCAGAATACACCAACTATGCTCATGAGGTCCTTGTCAATGGTGACTTTGTCAGAGCTATATAAGGCCTTTGATCTGGTCGCCACAAGGTCCTACTTAAACTCTTTGGTCTGAGTTTGTCACAGAACACAGTCAACTGGTTCAACAGCTATCCCACCAATTGCTCCCAGTGTGTGAAGATCGACAAATCTTTGTCCAGTACTAGGAGAGTATCTATTAATGTTCCCCAGGGCTCCATCTTGGGCTCACTCGTATTTGTTCTCTTCATAAATCAACTGCCTGATGCCTGTCAGACAGCCAATGTACTACTCTATGCTGATGATGCTGTCATCCATTCCAAAAACCCTAACCTTGACAGCTGTACCACCACTCTCCAAAGTAACTTACAATTACCAATCCAACACCAGGAACTTGGTCAGGAATGCCCTTAAGCCTCCTTTCTGACATACTCAGCTAGGCAAGTGGTCATGTGCTGTCAGGATTAAAACTGGTTGAATGAACTGTCTGATACACTGCTGAATCTCCTCAAGTTTAATTGGTTTAAGAGATCTTTGCAGTCTGCCTTTGCAGTTCAATGCAAATATAACTGTCAAATTGTTTTATTCGGTTTCTCTCTGTATATACCCTGTGGCTTTTTTATACAACGAGCTGTACTACTTTTTTCAAAACTGTATGTAATTGTTCTTTTTTAAGTGTTTTGAGCCTGGATCAACTGCATTTCCTCTGGAACTGCTTATTGTACTTGTAATGTTTTTTGTGACTATGTATTTGATGTGGAACCTTTGTAAATGAGCACTTGTGCTCAAAGGTAATTTCCAAAGTTTTCAATAAATAAATAAAAGTAAAATTCATCTGCTTTTATCAGAGATGCCTAGCTGACTCAGTATGCATTCAGCATATATATAGTCTGTATAGTCTTTTTTAAGTCAATCTGTTTCTGCGCTGCTCTTTTCTTCTTTTGCAGCATTTTTTTTCTTTTCTTTTTACCTTTTTCTGGGTGTTAAATAGCTCAGGGTCCTGAAAAAAAAAATTTCTCCCAAGGCTATTTGCTTTATTTCATGGAGCGAGTTACCACTGCTGCTGAAACCTGGTCCAGCTCCCCACCCCCCCAAACAATTGCTGGAACTGTGGGAAATCATGTCGTAACACCACTGGGACTTGAAGATTATCTACCACCCCATCTTCATATTATGGGTTACCCCTTTCACTTGCACAGGCATTTGGGTGTTGAAATAGTACTTGGTATCCTCATGAATGCAAATCACACTTTTTCAGACCCTTGCTTACACTGGTCAAGGAGCAATTCAGCACGAATCAAAGTCTGTCAAATCCCTGAGTCAGTTAGCCCTGGCATGACTTTATCTCCAATGGTCACTTCAGTGACATATAGGCCCCAGTTAGCCAAGGCTAGTTTGAGTTGTTCAGACCTTTTTATCTCGGTGCAATGTGGCCCACCTCCTTACAGTAATGCTAAATTATTTCAGAAACTGGAGCTTTTCCTCCACTACCAGGTCTGGGTTCTGTTTTTGGATTACCATTTTACCCCTGGAAAGGTCTTACCAGTCCTGAATTCTTGGGTGGCCTCTCGGTATTAAATGTTGGGCCGGATCAGTTGCTTGAAAATTCTTTGCCAGGGTGATCACTTTCTCTGCTGTCTCAGTGTGATGCTCTTTTACCCAGACTTGTAGGTCCTCAGGAAGGATCTTCATGAACAGTTGCAAGATGAATATTTCCAGAATCTGCTGGACAGTCTTTCCTTCTGGTTACACCCACTTGTTACAAAAGTCCTGCAGATGAATGTAGATTTCACATGGTGAGGTAGACTTTTGGCATGTCACAGCATGAAATCTCTGTCTGTAGGTTTCCTTGTTGATGTTATAACTTTGCGGAATGGCTTCTTTCACTTGCTTATAATCCTCCATGTGTTCTGCATCCATGTTGTGGTAGGATGGCTGGGGGTGGGTACAGTCAGATATGGCATTAACTGGATGTCCCACTGCTCTTGCAGTCACTGGCCACCATCTCATATGTGGTGAGACAGATCTCCGTCTCATCATCGGGTCTGAGTTAGAAACAGAGGCAATGACAGAAGAAAAAGACCAATGGTCCATCCAGTCTGTCCAAGTTCCCTAGTTAGCCCTGGGACCTACTGTCAATGTAATATCTTTTAGGCAAGTTGTTTCCTGATCCATGGCATCTAGACTCACACTTCCCCCATGCCTTGTAGTTCTCAGAATGTCTCTATCCACTAGGCCTCTTGTTGTTCCCTCTGGTGTTCACTTTCAATCTGCTTTACTGCTAACCTGTACAGTAACTCTTGAATTCCTTTGGAGGGGCTTATCTGACATTTCTTCCCCTAGTTTCATCCACACATGCAGCCAACAGGAGGAGGAAAGTGTAAGTCTTTGGTTTTACAACAGATTCACCCTCTTCCTTGGAAGCACCACTTGTCTGCCATACTTATTGTTTGGACATTTGGGACTTGGCTCCTTCTTCCAGCAATTCTTCCATGGTACATCTGCATCACTTCTCTTTAATTCACCCCCATTAGAATGTCCATCCAAGGTATCACACCGCTAACACAATGCATAGAATATTTTTTGTAGAGACTAAAGCAACACAAAGTGGTCAGGTGCAAGCAGCAGACATCATCATTTTTCTAATAAACAAACCAAGGGGGGAAAAAAATTTAAAAAGGCTGACAAAATGAGTCCAGAATATACAGTACCTTGGTGTGTTGAAACCAACTGACCATTTTACTGTAGCACAGCAGTATATTTACTTTCCCTTCTTTAAATAGAAATAAAACCTTATCCCTAATATACCGAATTCATTAATTAAATACCATTTATCAGTGTCTCTGCACACACCCACAGACTACCAGAGGGCAACATATTCTTAAGAACAAAGAAAAAGTGTTCCTTACTCTACAATGATCAATCCATAACTAAGTACAAGCTACCATTTACCCATGAATCCAGGGTTTATATAGCCAACCCCCTCTTGTCAGTTGTCAGTTACTGTAGATTGCTTTGTGCAAACACAAAGGATTAAACTGAGCAGTAAACAGAATATAACATACATAGATACACATACAGTGGCAGCCATAGACATGGTCAGATATTTCCTGAAATGTCTGTGATATATCTGGAAATTTCTTGCCTGCCTGCATTACCACTATGGGCCACCGGAGAGAATCTCTTTAGATATTTTGTGAAATTTGGGGAAATATCTGACCATATCATGGCTGCCACTGCAGGTGCCAGTATTTCAGACGGACATACTATAGACAATTGTAACAAATGTAAGTTAATACAAATAGTAAATTGGGGGAGGGACTACCCCTCATCCCTCCCTTGACTCCTTCCTTCCCCCTCTGCTCAGCTTTAGGATAGTATAAAGCCTACAGGTCTTAGCCAGTCAGGCTCCCATAAAGAACAGAGGAGGATCCCACCCAAAGGCACTAGCATAGGAAATCAGTGAGCAGAACAGGTAGGATTTACACATCAGCCATGTAAAGCTTCACGTAATGTTTAATGTGTTTTATAACCTGTGCTAAGCTGCTTGAGAGAGAATGTAGTGTACATACATCTTTTTATATAGTGCTTAATAAAATGCAGTAAGAAAAGTACATGAGGGTGGAACATAATGTGTTTTCTGTGCTCTTGGACAACTACTGAATCTACTCAACTACTCCCAAAAGGTCCATTTACATTAACCTTACTGATGCATTTCCATTTGTGCTGCTCCATCTATACTCCTACTGGCCTCCATTTACACAAGCCGTGTGCACCATTGCAGGATCAGTCAGTGAACCTCCTGCATTTTGTACAGGACTTCCACCAAAGCTGCCTTTGCCAAGCTCTACTATCATCTGTCTTCCCAGTAGATTTCCTTCACTAGTAGAGTGAACGTTCCCAATCAGGCAGCTCTGTCAGGTACTGCAATAGTGTGCTAAAAGAAAATGAGAAATTATTCCACCTTAGTCACAGGGAAGTTAAATATCCAGAGATGATTGCAACAGCATGCTGTGTTTACAAATAAACAGTCTGAAAGTGGAAGACACCACTATGTGTAACTGTATTAGTCCAGACTCACTGTGAGCAAAATGCATGCATCCAATGCACAACAAATGTCCTGTTGCATGGGTATACAGAATTATCATGTAATGCGCACAGTGAAATACGTAATACAAGATTTGGCAAAATTTCACTATATAACAGCTCAACACAGGAGAGGTATCACAAAATAGTGGTAGTGGTGCAGGGTACCACAGGGCTGCATGAGTGCAGGCAGAGCAGCACATTTACATACCAGCAAAAAAAAAATGCTTGCATCAGTACACAATCCCACAAAAACACCACTCACTCCATGCTACAATGGAGCAACCTACAATGTTCTACTAGGTGTTTAAATGATGTGATCTGCAATTCATCTGCATCACTCGTAATGGTGTAGATCAAGTCATGTAAACATGCCTAAGCTCTGTCAAGCCATACAGCAGCTGACAGAAGGAGTGTGTCCAGCAGAGGCTTTTGTCAGCAACAGCTCACAAAAGGCTTACAAACTAGCATAATTTATCAGTAACAGTGTTTCTTTTCATCTAGATAGCAAGAGAGTCCTCTTCCCCCTCAACACTCAGACTCATTTTATTTTAGTATACTGTAGCTCTCTCTTTCTCTGACAGGAACAAAAACTGCATCCTGTTACTGTTCCCTCTCCTTTCTTTTTTATTGCACTGTAGAAAAGAAAAAGGGATCCTGATAGGTGCAACAGATATAGCCCAAATGTCAGAAGGAGGTTAGAATGTAAAGAAGGAGCAGTGTTCACAGGTGGCCATCTTGTGAATCGGAGAGAGACTCAGGACAGAGGAACATAATGACAGGAAACAGAGGTCGCAAATAAGACAGATGCCGGTAATTCTTGCCTTTATTTAGGTGAATATATTTTATGTATCTTAACATTAATGGAATGTTATCTCAGGTATACCTTTAACGAGTAACAAAGGGCCTTGTCAACATGGATCTGCTTGCCGCCAAAACCCCCACCTTTAAACATACTGCTTGCCACCAACACCCCCCCCCATAAAAAATTCAGAGAGAGGGAACAATCAAACATAGCCTGACATAGTCAGAAGAATATATGAGAGGAAATGACCAGCTCCTCTTGCAACCACTTAGATGTACCCTGTGTAAAGGCTGCTGTACTTGCCCTAATCTAATACATAGCACCTGCCACAGGCAGTGCGACCACCAAGTGGAGTTAGACTGGACAATGCCCAGAAGTACAGATTGCATTTAGCAAGTAATAGGGATATACTCCAGAAGAGGATGCTCCCTGTTCAGGGAGAAGGAGGACAAAAAAGAATTAAAGGGAGGAACATGGAAGAAAGGAAGATATCTTCTCCCCTTCTTTTTTTTATTTGGTTGATATGAGGGCCCTAAAATGACCTTCAATCCAGTCTTAAGATTGTTTTGTTTTTTTTGGTGGGAAAGGGGACCCAAAAATGAGTCCCCAGCCACCTTTTTGTATTTTTGAAAGTCACTTCAAGGGAGTGCAACCAAGGAGATGCCCTAGTACTTGTGGCACTAGCCAGCACTGAAGGGTGAGCTGCCCAGAGGCCCCATCTCTGCTACAGCATGGGATAGTGGGTGGGTAAGGCAATGAATGGTGAAGTTATTCAGGAAGATCAACAATAACTGTATGTGCATTATTTTCAAATCTTCCAAGACTTGGTTTTCACCATTGATTCCAACTTATAGGTCAGAGTACCAAGTTGTCCCTTCTTCTGAGGTAGGAGCTGGATCACCCTGGGGGCAACAGAGTTCACCTCTCTCTGTGTGGCAGAACACCTGAGGACAGGGGCTTCTTACAAGTCTGGTGAAATCTAACACTGGTCAAAGCCAGACAGGAGATCCTGTGGCACAGGAGCAGGAGGGTGCCCCAACAGTTCTGACCCGACCCTGGGTGAGAAGAAATGAGCACCCTGGAAATACGAATTAAGCACCTCACATCAGACCAAATGTGCCTGCTTGGAGAAGCAAAGCCATGCCATCTGCCTAAGGCAGACTGCAGTACCTGCTAGCCTGGTGGCCACCTCATTGGCAACACACGATGCCCTTGACTGGTGCTAAGCTACCTCCAGGCCCCAAGCAGAAAGGCCATTGGCTTGCCTGACTCATTTGCTTTGAGGTATGGCAGCTAAGAGCTGACCAAGCTGCAAAAACAGGTGATGACGGAAAGTTGCGAGATGTGCCTGGTGTGTAGAGATGTACAGGACAGTGAATGATGAGGTAAAAACCTTCCTGCCAAGTGCATTTGTCTGAGCAGAGTCTGCATCTGGAGATCAATCATGCATGAGGCATCAAGATCACAACAGGATCTGCAGTACTTCTAGCCCTGAAGAGGGGTGAAGCACTGTACATGGAAACCCTTTGTGATACCTCATGAAGAGGTCCCTGGGGGCTGGCGAACAAGAGAAGGGATGCCTCCACACTATCCTTGATGCCTCCTTGAAGACTCTAGGCTAGGGAGGGATGACAGTTCTGTCATCATTGAAAACCTTAAGGATTCCCAAAAGCAGGGCTGCTGGATTGTGGCTTGTGTATGAACCTAGATCAAGTGCCTGGAGCATCTCCACCTAGAATCGTTGGTATAGAGCATACTCAGTAGCCAAGGACAGGTGGAAGAATGAAATTATCAAAGCTACAGAAATTCAGAATACACATAAGGAGCCAGAAGAACTGTGGGTCACCCTGGAAACAGGAAATGGGACAGCAATACGAACTGGGGTTGTGTACAGGCCTCCAGACCAGGGAGAGGACATAGATATGTTACTGTTAGAAGATATACAAAACATGACAGCGAAAGGTGAGGTTCTGATAATGGGAGACTTCAACATGCCAGATACAGATTGGTCAATACCAGCAGGGACATCTGCCTGAACTAGACATATGGTGGATTCCCTGCGGGGGAGGGCCTCAAACAACTGGTACAACAACCCACAAGAGACAGGGCTATCCTAGATCTAGTACTGACTAACAGGGAAAGGATCACAGATCTCCAGGTAGAAGGTCACCTGGGTGCCAGTGACCATCACATGGTATGGTTCAATTTGGCCACTAGAACAAAATCATCCTATTCCAAGGCAAAAATATGGGATTTCAGAGGAGCTGACTTTGATAAGATGGCCAACAGAGTTAAGCTAGCCCTGGCAAAAAGAAATACAGGTGAGGGGGTACAGGCAGAGTGGGCAAGTATTAAAGATGCAATACTTGAAGCAACATCCCATTGTGTTAGTGAGAAAAGGAAGTGCAAAAGAAGAAGGAAACCACTTTGGTTCTCAAACACAGTAGCAGAAAAGATCAGAGTCAAAAGGCTGGCCTTCAGGAAATATATGGGCATGCAGCAGGATGAAGATAGGGAGGCATACCAAACTTCCCTAAGGGAAGCAGGGAATGCAGTTAGGCAGGCAAAGGCCCAAACTGAGAAAACACTAGCATGAACAGTAAAATAAGGTGACAAGACTTTTTATAGATACATTAGTGAAAGGAGAAAGTCCAGAGGGGGGTATTGCTAAGGTCAAAGGGGATAAGGAGGCATGTGAGGAGAAGGACCATGTAAAAGCATCTATCCTAAATAGATACTTCTGCTCAGTATTTACTGAAGAGAAGGTAGGGCAGGGCCCACAGCTCAGCACCATGGACACAGGAGGGAGGGAGGGAGGTACATTAGTTACTTCACAAAAGAAAGAGTTCTACAAGAGCTCGATAAGCTCAGGGTGGACAAGGCAATGGGACCTGATGGCATACATCCCAGGGTACTAAAGGAGCTAAGGGTGGAACTAGCAGATCCATTATCTGAACTGTTTAGTGAGTCTCTGAGCACAGGAGAGGTTCCAGAAGACTGGAGAAGGGCTCATGTGATCCCGCTCCACAAGAGTGGTAACAGGGAGGAGGCAGGGAACTACAGACCAGTCAGTCTTACCTCAGTAGTGGGCAAGATTATGGAGACACTCCTTAAGGAAAGGATAGTGTAAAACCTGGAATCCATAGGAGCACAGGATCCAAGACAGCATGGGTTTACAAAAGGAAGGTCCTGTCAAACTAATCTCATAGATTTCTTTGACTGGGTAACCAGAGTGGTGGACCAAGGGGGAGCTGTTGATGTTACCTACCTTGACTTCAGCAAAGCTTTCGATACTGTTCCACATAGAAGATTGATTAATAAGCTAGGTAGGCTCAGGGTGGGTCAGACGTTGGTCAACTGGGTGGCAAACTGATTGACGGGCAGAAAACAGAGAGTGATGGTAAATGGTATACAGTCAGAAGAGATGCAAGTCACAAGTTGGGTACCTCAGAGATCAGTCCTGGGGTCAGCCCTCTTCAATATCTTCATCAGTGACATTGCAGATGGACTGGAAGGTAAGGTTTTGTCTGTTTGCAGATGACACCAAGATCTGCAACAGAGTAGATGATCCAGATGGGGTGGGCAGAATGAGAAGAGATCTGGATAAACTAGCAAAATGGTCGGAAGAGTGGCAACTGGGGTTTAATGTAAAGAAATGCAAGATCATGCACATAGGGAAGAGAAACCCTGAAGCCACCTATAGGCTGGGAGGGGAGTTGCTGGCAGTCACAAGGGAAGAAAGAGACTTGGGTGTCATCATCACCGATGACCTGAAATCATCCAAGCAGACCACTTAAGCAGTAGGTAAGACTAGAGGGATGTTGGGGTGTATTAGTAGGGGTATCACAAGTCAGAAGAAGGAGGTAATAATCACTCTCCACAAGACACTGATTAGGCCCCATCTGGAGTACTGTGTGCAGTACTGGAGTCCACACCTTCACAAGAACATTAACCAAATTGAGGCAGTCCAGAGAAGGGCAACCAAACTGGTGCAGGGACTGCATCAGAAAACATATGAGGACAGATTAACTGAACTCAATATGTATACCCTAGAGCAAAGGAGGGAGAGAGGTGATATGATTGAAACATTCAAACACATTAAGGGCATTAACAAGGTGAAAGAGTCTAACATGTTTCAATATAAGAAAAATAGCAGGACAAGAGAACACAGCATGAGATTAGAGGGAGGCCGATTAAGGGGTAATGTGAGGAAGTTCTTTTTTACAGAAAGGGTGGTGGATGCATGGAACGGCCTACCTCAGCAAGTGGTGGATATGAATACAGTGCAGGGCTTTAAACAGGCATGGGATAGGCATAAGGGAGCAATACAGATGGGTATGAATAGATAGGCCATTGATAGAGCAAAGGTCAATGGCACATTCATAAGGTAGAAAAAGAAATGGGCAGACTGGATGGGCCTTGTGGTCCTTATCTGCCATCAACTTCTATGTTTCTGTGCTTCATTGTCCTCTGAGGAGGCTGTCAATGGAGATGAGGCAATGATCCCAGGTGCTGCTGGTACCAAGAAGAAAGGCCGAAACTGGGGCCTGTCAGAGTCCCTACAAAAGCTATCTAGGGGATCAACTAACTCCCTGTGTTGCTGTCATTTTAGTGGCTCCTCAGGTCTATGAATGCAAGCAATGTGTACAGAAAGTGATGAAGCCCTGGAGGAGGATGCAACTCAGCATCTCAGGGTCCTCTACCTGGGCTGTCGGACTGTGCAGGGGGCCTCGCAGGAGGAAAGGACCGAGCAGAGTTGCCCAAAATGGGTCCTCCTACATCAAAGGAATGATCCGATTAGTACTCATTGGGAGAAATTCCTTAGGTGAAGACAGCAGAGCCATACAGTCCCTGTAGAGCAGCCCCAATCCTCACCAGTGGCAGCGTCTTCCAGTGCCCCCCAGGAGAACTCCACCTCAGAGCTGCCATCAGACTCTGAGCCAGTGCTCCCTCTGGCACCGAGCTGAGGGCTGATGACATCCTCGGAGACAGGTTCATCCCCATCACCGCGGCCCTCACCGCCCTTGTTGCTAGGCTTGTGTCAGTTCCAGCATCAACCCTAGATTCATCTGCCACCCTGGCACTGTGAGTAGTACCTGGGTTAGGGACAACCCAGGGATGACACCATCACCAGAGTCACAACCGGTGCCAAGACCAGGACTGACACCATGGGTGTCATCATCATCGCCCTCGGTGTCACTAGCATCACTGGAGGAAATAACAGCCTCCATCTCAGCAACAGGACAAACAGCAGCCCCTGTGTTGGTCCCTCCTCCAACACCATGAACGATGTCAAAGGGGTGCCCAGCATCGTCTCTGGCACCACTCGACTTGCTGCCACCATGAATGGTGACAACAGCATGGGTGATGCCAAAAGATGACACCAAGGTGTCCACCTGTGTAGACCAAGTGTACAACTTCTCCCTCATCACTGGGAACATCTGCTGCTCAGGGAACACAGACTGTGGGGGAGTTCTGAGTCAGCCTTCCAGAAGGAGCTGGTTATCCATGAGATCCACCCAGTAGAGCCGCCAACACTCTAGCACAGTGAGGTCAAGGAGAACTGAATCTTGAAAGATAACCCTATGCCAACAGGATGACTGACCCAGTACGCTCATAGCCTGCCTGTCATCTCTCATCAACTGCATGTCTAGAAGGCTCTCTGCCACCCCCTGATCCCCCAACTAGGGGGAGATTCAAGGGACTGCCCAACTTACCGGGACAAAGGTGCTGGTACAGGAGAGCTATTGGCAGGGGTGTGGGTTGATTGGTCACATGGGAACAGAAAGGGGGACAGTTCATGTTGGGGAGCATAAACAGAAAGTATATAAAATAAAAAAGGAATAACATCAGACTGTATAATTGCTAGGACTGCAGAGGAGTAGGCATGATGAACCATTGGTCTTACACCTGCTACTCATGTAATGTTTATCCTCCTACTGAATGTACTGTACTGCACCGAACAGAAAAGTCTGATGTCCTTGTAACACTGGACAAGATGGACAGCCAGTCCCGTCCCTCACCTGTTCCCATGCCCTATTAAAGCAACATTCAACTGCAATCGCAGAATATGGGATGTCATAATAATTTAAATTGATTAGTGTTGCTCAGATAGTGCTTTTCGGGATCCTACCCCTATCTGTCAGATAGTGCTGATATCCTACCTAGGATCCTACCAGAAATCCAACCAAAGACAGATACAGGATTCAGGGTCAGATAGCAATGGATCCTAGTTAGGATCCAGGGATCCTCGGTCAGATCCAGGGATCCTAGGTCAGATAGTTAGGGTCCGGGGTCAGATAGCGATGGATCCTGGTTAGGATCCAGGGATCCTAGGTCAGATATTTTTATCTGGAGTCAGATAGCAATGGATCCTATGTCAGATCCAGGGATCCTAGGTCAGATAGTTAGGATCTGAGCCGGATCTGTTGCTAGGATCCACAGGATCCACACCATTTATTGCTAGGATCCATAGGATCCACATTTGTGGGATCCATGAACTAGATCCTAAAGGGTAGGATCCATCGTCAGATTGCACTGCTATCCTACCACAGAAACTATCTGGCCAAATGGGAGACCTGTTGGTATCCTAGTTACTCGAATACTATCTGAGCAAAACGAAAATTGATTATATATCAAGGTATTCCCCCAATAGTAATTTATTATTGTCAAAAATCAATATCTCAATCCTCACACGCACACCTGATATACTGCAAAATGTAAGCAATAAGACATGAAGGGGTGTGGGTTGTTGTGTGATAAGCGCATATTTTGACTTTCTCACCTTCTCAAATCTGGCGATATGTCCCACTCTAGATATGACCAAAGTTCCTGGTCCCTCACCTTCACCCAAATCAGATTTTCACTTTTCTTTTCCTTAAAACTAGAAATGGGACAAATTGTGGGTGGGAGGCAAATTATCATGATAATCATTTACAGTATGTCATGATATCATGTTAGTTGTCATAAATCCATGCCCATACTGAGGCACGAGGTGTTGCACTGCCCTACAAGAAACAAAATCAGTTAATTTACTACGTAGTTGAGGTTCCGTTTGAAAAGTTAATGAATTCTACCTGGTCAGTGAATGTAGTTGTTCAAGATGAATAGATTGCTTGAAAGCTAAGGAAGTTGTGATATAGACGGAGGAAGCATTGTGTCAGTTGTAAAAGCAGAAGTGTTTTCAGAATACAGCTCCAGTTTTTCCAAACACTATTTAATGCTGTCCAAAAATGCCCTTTTTTTATTTTCGGTCCGGTCCCTCATCACTTCAGCCCACACTTCTGACCTGGCACACCGCCCTGGGACTTAGCTCGACTGGTGTTCCTCCCTGGCTTACCCCCCCAGGGTGAGGCCGCTGAGCAGGCTTGTTCCCAAAAGTGTTCAAGTCCAGTTCCCAGAAGATACCTCTGCTGGTGTTCTTTCCTGGCTTGACACCCAGGGCAACACCATGGGGGAGGGATGTTCCAGACAGCATTATACCTCGGTCCCCACCCTAGTGCCATGGTCAGTGGTGCGGGGCTCATGACAATGTGGGGCATCATTCCACAGGCCAGCATTTTTGGATGCCATATTTTCCCCACAGGAGGCCTGGAATGCAAAAACATGGCACACAGGTACCGATGTCTGGCATGCCTCTCCACAAACACAAGGTCCACTGCTGACCCCCCCCGGTCTCCGCCAGAGGTAACTCAAGCACCAGATGCTTCTCCACCCTCCCTCTGGAGCAGGGTAGCAGTCCATGGGATGCTTAATCCTCCTCCTTCAGCTGGCCCACTGACTCTCAGGGACAGTTTCTGAACTCTGGATGTCAGCATGACAAGTGGAGACACTACCACTGTGCTGGTGGGCAAGCCCAAAAATTTATAAAGACTGACCTCCAATTTATGGCCAGTGCTAACCTTAATTTCTCTGGCTTGAATGCCAGCCTGCTAGAGGAGCTGCACAGTAATAGAACAATATGCCGTTATTTGTGCAGCAGCATAAGTAGTCTGCTTTTTACGGCTGCAAGGTGGAGCCTGCAAATGTCTTGAATCAGAAAAGCAGCTCACCTCATTGGATCTGAACAAACAGCAATTCTGGAGTTGCAGCTCGGTCATTCTGCCAGCTGACTGAAGCATTCCACTGTCTCTGTTCAGTAGACCAGTTCCAGCACTATTTATTTTCTCAGCTTGCTCTGAGCTGACTTCTAGTTCTCAGATTAATTGATTAGTGTAGTGCCTTCTTGGATTATTTTGGGGGGAGGGGTTTATAGATGTACTGTTGCTGCTTCAGCCAGTGTATGCTAATTCAAACAGGGACTGTATTCACGGTTGTCAAATCAAATGTGCACTTTCTTTCTACACATACTTTATATTTACTTCTAGTTACCTTACCCTGGGGAGGATGGCAGGTTTATTTCATTATAGTTGTATCCAGAATCCTTAGAAATGTGTGTGTGTGTGTGTGTGTGTGTGTGTGTGAGCATCTCTTTAAAGCTAGTTATCCCCCCCCCCCACATTATGGGGATGTGGGGTGGGGCAGGGTGTATTGTTTGTGTGAAGAGGAGGAGGAGAGAAATTACATTTGTATCTAGACTGGCATATTATAGGACTTCATCTTGTGTGGGATGTGGGTGCATGTGTGTATGTATGTGTGTGGGTATGTGTTGTGAGGTACGTGATATAACAGGTGTGAGGTTTGCTGTCACATTGAGGTAGGCCTCTATTTAGATACATGGAGTTACAGTGTGTTACTACTCTTACTTCACACACTTAATGAATATTAATTCCTCCTTACTTTTTATCCTTGCCCAGGAGTGGGGTTGATTCTGTTACACCATATTTAGATTACCTAGCTTGTTACTGTGCATACAGGAGTGTTATCATAGACTGTCACATATATATTTTTTAAACTCTGTACATATTGGGGTGCAAGATCTCATTTGAATGGGGATCCTGGACAAATCTTTTTACATTAGGCTAATATTGTAGTGATTTGAGGAAATGTAGGTATGTTAGACCTCTGGTCTTATACACATATTTTATATTTACTTCTAGTTACCTTATCCTGGGGAGGGTGGCAGGTTTATTTCATTGTAGTTGTATCCAGAATCCTTGGTAATGTGTGTGTGTGTGTGTGTGAGCATCTCTTTAAAGCTAGTTATTTCCCCCTACACACACACACATTATGGGGATGTGGGGTGGGGTAGGGTGTATTGTTTGTGTGAAGAGAAGGAGGAGAGAAATTACATTTTTATCTATTTTTCAGATTCCTTAGACACTTCTGGTACACCAAGTTGTTACATTCTCAGTGTATATTGATATCAGTACATATCAGGCTACATGGACTTAATTTCTTGGTGGTCCACGACTAGAGTTTTTTGTTTCACACTAATACTGTCAATTTATATTTAAATTATCATTTATAATGTCCTGTCACTGCGCTAGAGGTTTTTTGAAACTTATGGGACATGATATCTAGCTGGAGAATACAGCAGGGTGACAGGTCCAGCTAAGTTTTACACATCATATAGTGTGCACTGATGTTTTTAAGACAACTTTACTGGTAATTTCTTGTCTATAATGCATGCATTGAAACTTCTTAGAGTCCTAAGACAATCTCAGTATGTCTTTAATCTGGGTGGGGGTTGCATTTCAGTAATCACATCCTTATACATGCTGTGACACTCATAGCTTGATTTAGGAGTCATCTGCTCCAGCAGTGTTATCTTTTGTCAATTAAATTTATATGCAGTAGGATTCTTTGTATGTGTGTTCCACCAAGCACCTTTGACCCTGGGACACTCCTGGCTGAAGGTAGTATGGTGCTGTTAAATTACTCTGACATCATTTTCTGTATTTTTTTAAATGAGTATTTTAAACCAATGGGGATTTTTTCTGTTTTTTCTGCATGATCTAGCTGTTAAAAGTATTGCTTTTTTCTAAACAACTGCCATTAGGCTTCTGACGAAAGACTGGTTGGTCCGAAAGATAGAGCACTTTGTTCTTGTTGTTACATCTATGATCATCCATTAAAAAGCATCAATTCATTTGCTTCTGGATCTGTTCTTGCAAGGACCAATACGGCAACTATTAAATCTAGATTTCACTTTCTTTCTAGTAACTCAGGCTGAAGAGTTGAACCCTTTCAGGACCTGTTAGTGGCATTCTATTTGGTTTGTTTCAGACTTGAATTATTCTTATAATGATTCACAAGTGTCCTTCTGGGGGAAGTAAGGGGCTTAGGAACCAGATTGCATTACACAGGGAAATGCTGAAAACTGAAATTCCCAGCCTTTTTAGTTGTTAACATTTTCTGCTGTGTGACTTTCAATTTGATGCAATAAATACCATTTTGTAGTCTAAGAATGCAGTTGGTAAATTGGAAATATTTACAAGGTGGTACTCTCATAAGTTTATTCTGTGCATTTTTTTTTGGGGGGGGGGATGACTCAGGCCTTGCAACATGAAGTGAATGCCTTTCTTTAAATTTTTAAAACATCATATTAAATTGTCCTTCAGCACTGAATGGAATCTGCTTTCTGGTTCTCAGAATGATGATCTCAGATACTCTGACTACACACATGGGTAAACATTTCCAGAAGGGGGGCCTCCACCTCTGGGAACACATCACCCTGACCCCCCCCCAGCAATTTATAAGAATACTATCAATATTAAGGCCTGAATCCACTTCTGACCTAACATCTGCTTGTCACTCAAAAAATGCAGGTCAAATTGTTCTCGCAAGTTTGCTGTCTATATTTCTTTATTATTTGCCACATTGCAAATGATTTCCTCAAAATGAATAAGATGGTGAAAAACAAATAAATAACAACAAAAAAAACAAGGTCGCAAATTGTAAGGAGCATCCTTAGCTATCTTTCACTATGGCATAGACAATGTCTGGATTATTAAAAAGTAAATAAATAAATAAATAAAATCCCATATTGCAGCTAACTCAATATTGGTATATGGCTAGGTACCATCATAATACAGTAACTATATCCAGTATGTACCTATCATGGTGTCACTATGTCATCGAGGCACAGGTCAGGAAGCATAGGAAAACCAGGGACAGCTGTAGAATTCATCAAAATATTTATTTACGGTAGCATAACATAATAAAATAAACTTGTTCATAATAACTATGTACAAAGGCAAAATAAAATAAAGTTTTCCTTTGGCCTCTGTGTCCCTTTCTCTCTTTCTTTGCAATTGCACCTCAGCTCCTTTATAAGTCCTTTCAACCCCCGTTCTTAGCAAGCATCCTGTTTTTGCAAAGTGTTCTATTCTTGTAAATATCAGGCAGGAGCTGCTAGAACACATTGTGCTTGCTGAGCGCCCCCCCCCAGCCCGCACAGCTCTTGCAAAAAGGCCTATAATGTGAACTCTGGTAACCTCTGAAGTACCCAATACCTTTCTTCAGTCATGTCAAAATACAATTATATATATTTCAACAGTAATGCTATATATTTTCCAAACACAAGGGATTCCAATATCAATTACATTTCCATACAATGATTTGCAAATATTTTTATATCAGCAGATCTAGATATGCAAGGGAGGAAAAGCAGACAGCAAGGGAGAGCTGAGAGGCAGTGAGAGGCAAAGAACTGCGAGACTGTTCCATGTGATCAAATCCGAGGTCTCGCAGGAAAATTGGGTTGTGCAACCAGACAGAGAAGAGACAGAAAAGGAAAGATCCTTGCATTTAAACACTTTCTCCATAACAAATGGGACACAGGGTCCTATTCCACCCTGTCACACACTGCTCAATGAGTAGTATATTGCTTCACATGTGTTCCCCTTGATTTTTTCTCCTTTGCTCAACGCATGTATTCTTGCCCATTTGATTATCGTGTCTGTGTAGCATAGTACAACATAAATTATGTGAGCCACACAATTTACAGTATCAATATTATGCATATTATAGAGGATAATAGATGGGCAACAGACAATAACCATGCTGTAATCGCACCAAGCAGTTTCCATGACAATTAGGTAATCCTCGAGAGCACAGTTGTCATGGAAACTGCAAGATTTTGAATGAATTTGCAACCAGAAGGCAGAAGTTTTTTCACTGGCTCAGCTCTCAATGCCACACCCGTTGGTCAGAATCCCCGTGACAAGGGCTAAAACAATCACCAATTAAAACAAAGTTTAGCTTACTTTATTTTGCATTGCTCCTCGATCCCTCTATAGTAGCGCTCAGTGCCATGGCCGTTGGTCTGAGCTTGTGCATTGCAGATCGCATTAACAACCTCTTGACGTCACATCAATACCATAACAACGTGGTAAACTGTCTGAATTCAGACAGTAATAAGGACTCCCCATATATTATAATAATGTTATACAGTATCCATCCTGTATTCACGGTATCCATTTGAATCACATAACTTGTCATACATAGAAACATAGAAACTGATGGCAGATAATTACTGCTTGGCCCATGTAGTCTGCCCATTTTAAATTATGATTACTTTTGCTGCAGATCCTACTTGATCTACAGCACTGTCTCTTCCACCACCTTTCTTCTTCCAAGGATTCCTTTGTGCCTATCCCAGGCATTTATGAACCCCACCACAGGTTTCACCCCCATTGCCTCCCATGGGAGGCTGTTCCAGGAATCCACCACCATTTCTGTGAAGAAATACTTCTTCACATTCCTCCTGAATCTACCTCCTTCCAGCTTCATATCATGACCCCTTGTTCTACAGCACCTTTTTCACTGAAACATATCTCCCTCCTGTACTTTATTAAGCCCCGTGAGGTATTTAAAGGTCTCCATCATATCACCACTCTCCCTCCTCTCCTCCAGGGTGTACATATGAACTATTTCAGTGTCTCCTCATAGGACTTTTGATGCAGATCTTGTGCCATTTCGACAGCCCACAGCTCTCTTCCTGTTAGTTTCTCCTTTTTCCAATTGTTCACCCTTCCTCACTTTCTCCTTTGACTGCTCCTTCCCACTTCCTCCAGTAAAGAGCAGGTGGGTAAGGTGGTAGTTACATACAAAGATACAAAAAAGCCAGCTGAAGATGGACATTTGGTCTATCTAGTCTGCTCATATTGCAGGGTCCACAGTCTCTTGAAGCTGCCCACTATCTTCAATGACACCATCTCTTCCGGAAATGCATTCCAAGTGTCCACCACCCTCTCCATGAAGAAGTGCTTCCTGACCTCCCTCCTTTACCACCCACCCAGCTTAAGACTATGCCCCCTCATGTTATGGTTGCCACTCAGCCTAAACAGATCCTTCTTATCCACCTTTTTTACTCCTTTCAAGTACTTGAAGGTCCCAATCATGTCCCCCCCCTCTCTCTCTCTCTCTCCTGTCCTCCAGGGAGTACATGTTCAGTGCCCTCAACCTCTCTTCATACTGTATACCTTACCCTGCTAACCCACTGTCATCTTTGTAGCCCTCCTCTGGACCTTTTCCAACAGGTTAATGTCCTTTTTGAGGTGTGGGCACCAGTACTGAACCCTATACTCTAGATGTGGTCTCACCAGTGACCTGTACAAGGGCAGTATAATCTCCTTTCTCCTTCTACTGATTCCTCCTAGCTATGTATCCCAGCATCTTGTTTGCCCTTGTGACTGCTTTCTTACACTACATGGAGTGTGTCAAGTCACTAGTGATCATCACTTCCAGGTCCTTCTCCTCCTCTGATGCAGATACCTGGACTCCACCCAGGTAGTACTCTGACCTGGGATTCTTGGTTCTAGTGTGCATAGCTATACATTTCTTGGCTTTGAAGCCAAGCTGCCAGATCCCTGACCACCTTCCCAGCTTTTCCAGATCATCCTGTAGGTCCTGTATCCCTTCAGATGTGTCCAGTCTCCACAGAGCTTGGTGTCATCCATGAATAGGCACATTTTGCCCTTATTGCGATCCCCAATGTCACTGATGAAGACATGGAACAACACCGGCCCCAGCACTGAGCCCTGCAGGACCCCACTGGTGACCTCTCTGGTGCCAGATAACTCTCCCTCCACAACCACCCTCTGGGTTCTGTCCTTGGGCCAGTTTTCCACCCATCTGACCATATTATCCCAACCCCAAGATCCACCAACTTCCTGATCAACCTTCTGTGGGGCACAGAGTCAAAGACCTTGCTGAAATCCAGATAGAGGATGTCTGCTGCTTGGCCCCTGTCTACTGTCTTAGTGACCCAGTCAAAGAAGTCACTCAGATTCATCTGACACAATCCCCCCATGAACCCATACTGCCTTGCATCCTGGTGACCAAGCTCCTCTAGATATTCTACCAACCTTTCCTTAAGTATGGTCTCCATGTGCCTGCACACAATTGAGGTCAGACTGACTGGTCTGTAATTCCCTAGACCATCCTTGGAACCACTTTTGTGGAGGGACACCACATGTGCTGTTCTCCAGTCCTGTGGTATGATGCCTGACTCCAGTGAACTATTAAATAGGTCTGTCAGTGGCCCTGCCAGCTCCTTGGCCAGTTCCTTTAGTACCCTTGGATGTACTCTGTCTGGGCCTGGTGATTTGTCCACCTTCAATTTAATTATATATTTGAATTTTGGTAACTGGGTGAGCCCACAGAGACCATGCAGTCCCTTTTACAGGGGCAACCTGAGGGAGGGTACAAAGGGAAAAAAGTAACAAAGCATACTTAGAGTTATACAAGTTCATGGATTAACATAAAATAACCAATACAAAATAAATAAACAGAACAGAGCTAAGCTAGGTCACAATAAACATTCTGTCAAAATTTAAGCCAGGTAGTGCAAAAGAGCATTACCGAAGGTACAAAATGGAAGAACACAGTATAATAAATTGTGATCAGCAGCATCTAGCACCTCAATGCCACAGCCTACCATGGTTCAAGGAAGGAAGAGAGAGCTGAGATTAGGGTTGTGAGAAAAAAAACAGGGTTAGAGCAGAGGCCTGTAAGTCAGGAGAGGCAGGTACAGGACCCTAGAGCAGCAAAATGATTATACAGCGCTAACTTGAAATGGTGGAGGGTAGAGCCAGCCCCTCCCTCACTCTATCCTCCTCTACCACTACATCTGTGTTCCTCTCTCCCCAGCTCCTCTTCTCCTTCCTGAAGGCACTGGTAAGTCCTTCTCCCTGGTGAAGACAGAACCAAAGTATTCATTTCTCCTCCCCCCGTTATCATCCACCCACACCTCCCCTTTCTTAAGCCTAACAATCCCATCCTTCTTGTCCCTTTTCTCATTTATATAGCTTGTCTGCATTCTTTTTAACAACACTACAGTTCATAACGGATTATTGGGGAGCTTGTAAATGAAGTCCCTGTAGTAGTCCTTCTCAGAATCTGTGTCCTTCTTGTAATTTTTGTTACATTCATTAAAGGTAGTTTCAGTTTTCAAGTTTATTTGTTTGACAATTGTTGTAATTGCAAGCAGAAAAAAAAGAAACAAATAAATATGATAAAACATACTAATACACAGTGCTCCAAATAACGTGAATATTGACCTATTTTACTCACCAGATTTTAAGAACCACCCTTTGATTTTTTTGTTTGTTTGTATTTTGTTGATGAGTACTGATATTCATCCCAACCCTTGGAAATGTTCCATAGACACTTCAAAATATTTGGTTTATCCAAGTGTAAAGCACTTTTACTCCTCAAAATTATGTTTTACCCACCAATTGTCAAAATTGGGGAGTACATTATTCTTCAATGCCAATGTTACCTGGAGCACTGCAAATACAGTACATATGACAAAACATTGCACAGTTTCATATTAAACATTTTTATAGTGTTTATCAAGGTGATGGTTAGCTAAGAGAAAGAGACCTTACCTAATTCTAGATGTATCCAGAATATAAACAGAGTGTGATGGGTTTGGGCTTGGGTAACTAACTACACCTCCCTTAGTGAGAACCTAGCCCATAGTCCCTATAGCTCCTTCTAGCACAGAGGTAAGAAGAGCAATGTATGTGCTACCATTCACACTTCCACTTACAATTATCTTTAATAAATCACTTCATGAATCTATAGTTCTACCTGATTGGCTAACAGCAATAGTTACTCCAACTTACAAGCAAGGCTCTCATTCACTAGTTAATAACTATCGTCCCATTAGTTTAACCTCTATTCCCTGCAAACTACTTGAAAAAGTTAATAAAGCACTCCTGGAAAAGGAAATACTATCCTTAAATCTTACAGATATCTCTCAACATGGATTCAGATCCGGCCTTTCATGTACTACCAACTTATTGACCTTCTATAATCCCATTAGTTCTAACCTAGATTTAAACGTTCCATCCGATGTTATTTTGCTGGACTATAGGGTAATGAGTACCAATGCTGGAGGGTAATGAGTACCAATGCCCGTAGTCTGGGCAACAAGCTCCCTGAGCTGATGGCCTTAATGGAAGAGGGATGCCTGGATATCTTAGCAGTCACAGAAACATGGTACACAGAGAACCATGACTGGGATGTTAACATACCAGGGTACATAACCTACAGGAGAGACAGGCAGGGGAGAAGAGTGGGAGGAGTAGCTCTCTATGTAAAGGAAGGGATAAAAGCAACTGAACAAAAGAGTAAACAGGGAGGAGAGGAGGCACTGTGGGTCACCTTGGAGACTGGAAAGGGCACCACAATCCGCACAGGGGTTGTGTACAGACCCCCATGTCAGGGGAAGGAATGGACAAGGATATGATAGAAGGCATTCTTAGAATGGCAGAGAAAGGGGAGATACTGTTGATGGGAGACCTGAATATGCCAGATGTTAACTGGAGCACATTTGCTGCAGCCACATCCAAGAGCAGGGCCATTCTTGATGCCCTACAGGTGGCAGACATTAGACAGCTAGTTTCGGAACCCACTCGTGAAGGAGCAATCTTAGACCTCATACTCTCAAACGGGGGCAGTGAGAAGATCTCAGATCTAGAAGTGGGTTGCCATCTGGGGACAAGTGACCATCAAACAGTGTGGTTCACGTTAAACTCAGCTACAGAGTCAAGCCATACCAAAGTGAGGGTACTGGACTTTAGGAGGACTGACTTTGGCAAGATGGGAGAGTGCCTCAGAAAAGCACTAGCAAACAGGCTAGAAGGAGGTGTGGAGCAACAATGGGGAATTATCAAAACTGCCATCACAGAGGCAACAAGCCTTTGTGTGAAGCAAATGAACAAATCAAAATGAAAGAAAAAGCCACTATGGTTCTCAAGAGGGTGGCTGTGAAAGTCAGGAAGAAAAGATAGCATTCGGAGTATAAGGAAACACAGAAGGAGCAGGACAGAGAGTTGTACCAGTTAAGGCAGAAGGAAGCAGGAGGGAAGTCAGAATAGCAAAGGCCCAAACTGAGGAAAAGATAGCCAACTCAGTTAAGAAGGATAAAACCTTTATAGGTACATCAGCGAGCATAGAAAAGACAAAGGGAGGGATAGTGAGGCTGAATAGAATGAACAGTGGGTGGGCAGAGGGGACAGTGAAAAAGCAGGAATACTGAATGAATATTCCTGCTCAGTATTCACAAAGAGGGGAAGTGCCTAATCCAATTAACAGAAGCACTCTTGATAGGAGGTCAATCCCAGTCCTTTCACAGAAGAAAGGGTTCTGCAAGAACTCCTAAAACTGAAGGTGGACAAAGCAATGGGTCCTGATGGAATTCACCCAGAATTCTAAAAAGAATTAAAGGAGGAACTAGTGAAACCACTGGCTACTCTTTTAATAAATCATGGGAGGATGTGTGTGGTACCGAGGACTAGAGGAAGGTGGATGTGATCCCCTTCACAAAAGTGGATCCAAGACAGAGGCAGGAAACTACAGACCTGTCAGTCTGACCTCAGTGGTAGGGAAAGTGATGGAGTCACTTCTGAAGGCAGAATAGTCCAGTACCTGAGGCCAGTGGAGCACAGGACCCAAGGCAGCATGGGTTCACAGCGGGAAGGTCATGTCAGATGAATCTAATTGATTTCTTTGACTGGGTGACCAAAGTAGTAGACCAGGGAGGGGCTGTGGACATGGCCTACCTAGACTTTAGCAAGGCATTTGACACAGTCCCACACAAAAGATTAATAGTCAAATTAACCAGCCTGGGAGTGGAACCCAGGGTGGTAGCCTGGGTAAAACATTGGCTGGACAACAGGACACAGAAGGTAATTGTAAATGGAGTCCATTATGAAGAAAGGGGGTTACTAGTGAGGTACCGCAGGGGTTGAGTATTGGGTCCAGTCCTTTTAATGTCTTCATCAGTGACATTGCAAGGGACTGGAAGGAAAAAGTATGCCTTTTGCAGATGACACAAAATCTGCAACAGGGTTGATACAAGGAGGCGTGGAAAGGATGAAAAGGGACTTGGTAAGGTTGGAGGAATGGTCAGAAGTATGACAGCTAGGATTCAATGCAAGAAGTGCAAAATAATGCACCTGGGAAACAAGAACCCAGGGAAGAATACACAATGGGTGGGAGGTAGTAACAACAACAAAAGGAAAGGAACCTGGGGGTAATCATATCAGATGACCTTAAGGTTAGCAAGCAATGTGTGAGAAGGCAGTAGGGAGGGCTGGCGGTATACTGGGATGTATAGGGAGAGGCATCAGCAGCAGAAAACAGGAAGTTGTCCTCTGTACAGACAGTTGGTGAGACCCCATCTGAGTACTGTGTCCAGTTCTGGAGACCCCATCTCCGCAAGGACATAGACAGGATAGAGGCAGTCAGAGGATGGCAACTAAAATGGTGCAGGGTCTGCAGAGAAGCCGTATGAGGAGGAGACTAAAGGAGCTTAATATGTATACCCTTGAGGAAAGAAGGGAGAGGGGACATGATAGAAACTTTTAAGTACCTCAGTGGAATCAACAAAGTCCAAGAGGGTAGCATTTTTCAGAAAAGAGACTTGCAAGAACAAGGGACACAATTTAAAGATAGAGAGGGCAGTTCAGGGCAATGTGAGAGTATTATTTCACAGAGAGGGTAGTGGATGCATGGAACAGCTTTCCTGAGGAGGTTGTGGGGTCTAAAATTGTGGGAGAATTCAAGAATGCATGGGACAGACATAAGGCAATTCTTGTGGGGGGTAGGAAGAAATAGGCTGTTGGTTAACTAGGATCTGCGGCCTATCCTGTAGGTAGAGAAATGGGCAGACTAGATGGGCCTAGCGGTGCTTATCTGCCGTCAAAGTCTATGTTTCTATGTTTCTATAGCAAGGCTTTTGATAAAGTGTCCCATAGCATTCTCATCTCCAAACTTACTCAATTAGGTTTTTCTGCTTTTCTTGTGTTATGGATAAAGAGTTGGTTGACAGGTAGATCACAGAGGGTACGGGTTAATGGCACACTGTCAGATATAGGCAGGGTGACGAGCGGAGTCCCCAGGGTTCTGTCCTGGGACCCACTCTGTTTAATACCTTCATTAGCGACATGAAAATTCATTCTTCAAATATCCTCATAAAGTTTGCCGACGATACCAAGCTGGGTGGTGCTGTTGACAATGCAGCAAATAGACAAATTCTACTCAACGACCTTTTATCTATCGAACACTGGGCCCTCATTAATAAAATGGAGTTCAACATATCCAAATGTGCCGTCCTGCACTTTGGGAAAAACAACCCCCAACAAGTATACACATTGAATAACACCATCATTACGGTTTCTTGTTTAGAAAAAGACTTAGGGATTCTAGTTAATAATAAACTGACCTCAGTTTCACACTGTAATAAAATAGCAAACCAAACAAATTCACTTCTTCGTAAGATCAACTGTACTTTTGTTTTTACAACCGAGCAGTGTATCATTCCGCTGTACAGATCGCACATTCGACCTTATCTTGATTATGGTTCTCCGTTTTGGAGTCCGTACCTCTGCGGGGACTCAGATAGGCTTGAGAGGATTCAGAGAAGAGTCACCAAAACTATTCCCCACTTGGCACATGTGGATTACGAAACTAGACTACATAAAACAGGGTTACACTCACTCAAAATGAGAAGATCAAGAGGGGACTTACTCCAACCCTTCAAGATTATTCAAAACCCACTTTGGATGAGGCAATGTGGTATTTCTTTAGCAACTAGAAAAATTGGACCCAGGTTGAATAACAAACTGCTGGATATAGTCAAATATAAAACCAACAAAAGACAACATTTATTTTCCGTAAGAACCCCAAGTTTATGGAATACACTTCCCCAGGATATTGTAGACGCCCCTTCCTTTATGACTTTTAAACTCAAACTAGATAAATGGTTAACCAGATAGGAACCACTGACAATGATCCACATATGTGGAGGACAATATCTATGGTCTCTGCCTTCTTTTGTCCCTCAAACCAAGTAACCATTCTTATTTTTAGCTTGAGTATTCCCATTTTAGTTGCTAGAGTCTTTATTGGCCAGAAAGTAAGTCAGCAGCAGCCAAAGGAGAGAGAGTTTCTGCATTTTTCAATTTGTCTAGGACAAACACGAAATGATTATTAGTGGCATGTTACAGATGTGAACTTCAATGCAGGAATATGAAACATATATTCTGGGAGTGTCCAAAGGTGAAACCACTGTGGGATATGATTAGACAAAAAGTTGGAGTGAAGCTGGGTTTGGGTGATGTCTTCTGTCCTGAGATCTGTCTACAAGAAAAAGTTCCAACAAAGAATGAGTAGGCTGATGAAATACTAGTTATTCATGATAACAATGCATGTTGAAATATTGGTCCTGAAAAATGGGAAAAATACAGATGAAATCACATATTCTGAATGGTACTATTATACATTAAACTCATTCCACTTGGAGAAGATATCAATGATTATGCAGAATAAAATAGGCTTATTCTATGAAAGGTGGGGAGTACTACCTAACTTTTTCATAGGAACTACGGACCATTCTAACCAATGAACATCAGAATGTATACGGACTCTCATAGGGCAGTTTAATCCTTATTATGTAATTTACTACAGGATTGGTAATGTTTGATATGTACTGTTAAGTCTAGGCATGCAAGCATTATTTAATTTTTTTTACATGATCATATTGTTCTCAACCCTTGTGTATATGTGATATATGTTTATATTGCCTGTATGTATTTCATTCTGTATAATAACTAATAAATTTTAAACCAAAAATAAAAAGCTACAGCTGTACTAGTGAGCTAATTCCCACTGTCAAGGTTGGAGCTAACAGAATAAAAATTACATACTTAACATAACTGATAATCTTTCAGAATGTCTTCTCCATTGAGTACCACTTATGGGTCTGGGCTGGAGAAACTAGGACCCCAAAAGAGCAAAATCTATTGCAAGGGGGCCTGCAGCAGTGCCTGTGCTACACTGTGTGGTGCCATGTGCCTACCAATAACCATTGCTGGCTCCCCCATCTACCTCAGTTCTGTTCACCAGGAGAGAAGCACAAGTGGGAGAAAACCAAGCAGGGGCTTGTGCAAGCAAGCCCAAAGGGGATAGGAAAAGGATATAGGCAATAAAATGCCAGATGTGAACTGTAATGTACCAGTGGCAGCAAGTACAAGAAATCGGCTTTTGCTGGTTGTATCCCAGAATGCATTCCTGACACAACTAGTTCAGACACATACAAAGGAGGGCACCACACTAGACATGGTTCTCACCAATGGGGACAGGGTCCAAAATACTGAAGCTAGAAAACCGCTTGGAACCAGTGATCATCAGACACTGTGGATGCATTTACAAGTAGAGAACAAAATATCTCTTAGTCAAAGGTATGGAACTTCAGAAAATTGGAATTTGATAGGATGTGGGAGATTCTGAGAGGGTGACTAAAAGATGTGTAACCCCCAGGTGATGCTATCCCAAGGGCTACTACCCCTGCCTGACCGACTACTGACAGGTTGAGGGCACTAGGTCCAATGGCGGGTGCCGCCACCCAGAGGTCAGGGTTAATACTGTCTGGTATGACTTGGTCACAGCCCTCTGGGACACTGCAACTCCCCCCCCTTTCTTCCCACTAGTGGCCCACACAATATATCAGAAGTGCCTTCACAGCATACACTTACCCCCAGGACTGGTTCGGTCAGCTTGACTCTGGGGACCCCCTGTAAAGCAAGATGATGTAATACAATAGCCACTGTACGATATTTCAACACAAACACATATCTTAGTCAGTGTAACTTTGCTGAAACAACCAGATCTGATTTATTTAGGGGATGGCAACAAGGGCAGGGGGAATTAGGTTAATTAAATCAATCATACTAATAGTCACAGCACTGTGCACAATGTCAGAGTCCCTAATTGTCACTTTCACTGGGTACCCAGGATGGGGGGGGGGGGCTAGCCAGGATCAGTGCAGCTGGTTGGGGCTCTGAAATGGAAAACATTTGCACAATACCCAATTTGTAATCCGGAGTCTGTTGGCTCAGTTCATGTATCAAGAAAGAAAATCAGATGAAACACTTGCGATTCAACGGTACAGCTACCCTGATTTTCACTCACTACTTTTGGCTGGATGCCTTTCACACAGCAGGGGAATAGAGTTCTGTGAACAAGACACACCCCACACATTTATATGTAAAAGAAGGCTACCATACCAGGCAGCTGCTTTCATATCCCGTTACACTACCTGCCAGCAGGAGTTCAGCGATGCAGCTTCACTCTCCTGACAGACCGGCCGATGAAGCAGTTTCTCCAGTCCTCTACAGGGTAAGCCTGGTTCCTGGCTACACAGTCTCTCTTTCCTCAAACACAGTGGATTCAGTCCGAATCGCCATGGCAACAAGCAACACCCGACTTCTTCAAGCCTTCCACACGTGCTTCCCAAGAAAAACTCTGCAGCACAGAAGCCCGAGCTCCTTCCCCAGTCACGGCCACAACAGATCTGCCTTTTCTGTCACTAGGCAGGGAATTACAGTCAGGCGCCACCCGGCCCAATTGGTGAACTTCAGTTGCCAGTCACTCAAAGCTTCCCCCATTGGTGCGAAAAGGCGCCACAGTCCAGAACTTCACTTCCCAGATTTACTGGCTATATCCCCCATTGCTAGCTGGCTCCCAAGAGAGTCCTGATCCTGGTTGGTCACTCAATACTCCTTTTTAGGTGCCCCTCCCTCCTGGTTGGATCTAATCTGCAGTCCAGATCCAAAATAGAGGGACAAAGCACACAAAGTCCCAGCTGCAAGAAAGGCAGGTTAGACAACTTACATTTTCATCACCACTCTAACAGATTGTTATCAAACAGTTACTTTCGTGGGTAGTGCTCACTCTGCCCACTTAGCGATGGCAGAAATGGAGCAATTTGTCAGCAGCTCGAGCGGTACTCGAACAAGGAACCACCAGCCTCCCCTGAGTTCCAGCCCTGCATGTAAGCAGACAGCTCTTAAAGAGACAGTACCAGAGGCTCTAAAAGTACTCACAAATAGGTGGCTTAAGTGCCGAACACCATCCAGGCTGGGGCCTTTAGGCAAGCTATTGGGGGACTTTTGGGAACCCCATTTGCAAGGGGGTTACAGATGTATAACAAATTTATTTATTTATTCCAAATGTTTCACCAGGATAGACATACTGAGCTGCTAACAACTCATTTACGGGTGTGTCCTGGGGATGAAGGGGAAGTGGATATAGAACAATAGGTGGAAAAACTAAATAATAAAATAACATTACAAAAATAGAAGTCAAATACAAAAATACAGTATATCAGAGGAACATAGTCAAAAACAGTGTAAGGCAAATCAGTGCAACAGATACAAGTAGTAGATACAATTGAGTTTTGATAGGCTGGGGAAACCACTCATACAGGTATAGCCTAGGGAAGAGGGGAACAAAATGGTCAGGGCAATACTAGTGGGGGGGAGTCAAGAGGTAGCAGATCATAGACAGTTGCAGGTGGGAGTAGAGAAGTCCTGAAGAAGAGACTTAAGGAAGAGTGCAGAAGAGGCAGAGCGATTGACAGGGGAAGGGAGGACCAGAGTTTAGGAAAGCAATATATAAAAGCAGATTGACCAACAATAGTGTTCCTTGAAGGAATAGACAGGGAATGGGAAATATTACTACAGAGCGGGTAAGAGGAAGTAGGAGGAGAGGATAGTAGGGATGCAATATATAAGAGAAGAGAAAAGAACCAAACCAGAATTTGTATATAAAAGAGGCACAGCAGGAAAGGCACCTAGAATTAAGGGAGGGTTGTGAAACAGCAGAGTAGAGTGAGCAGTAATGGATATGAGGGGGACAGTCTAAGGCAAAACAATAATAAAAGAGTGAAAGAGGGAAACAATCTGGCAAGGGAGGGTTTAAAAATTCCACTATAGACTATGTCACCATAGTCAAGAATAGGAAGAACATCTAACTAATCCCTCGACAGGTAGAAAGCAGGATACTCACTTTGTTCCTGTACGGTGCACCAAGTTTGGGGTGGGACTTATGGTATATGGCATCAATATGCACCGAGAAATTAAAATGTTGGTCCAGCCAGACCCCAAGATACTGTACTTAAAGGAGGATACATCCTCAGTTGTAACACCATCAAGGGTGCGAAATAAAGTGAGGAAGGTAAGTCTGGTAAGCCTCTGTTGTGTGCCACAAGTCATGGAAACTGTTTTTTCACATTGAGGCTCAGTTGGTTTGACTGGAACCAGTACTGAATGTTGTTAAAATCCAGCTGTACCTGTGAAGTAAGGTCTAGGGAAGAACAGCTAGATGCTGAACGTACTGTATCATCAGCATGCATATGAATTGGATGCAGAGGAATAGACAGAGGGAAGGTCATTCAAGAATACTGAGAAGAGAAAAGGGCCTGGGACAGACCCTTGAGTGATGCCTGTGCAGGTGGGAGTGGTGGTGAAATGAAGCTTCCTATCCAGACAGCTTGAGACCTTCCCTTAGGGTAAGAATGAAACCAGCTGAGTGCAGAGTCAGAGAGGCCCACTGCTTTAAACTTGTCCAAAAGGAGGGGATGTGCTATAGTGTCAAAAGCTTTAGCAAGATTAACAAATATGGCAGAGGTGATCAGCACCTGATCCATACCTGAGAGACTGGAGTTAGTAAACTGGTGGAGTGAGGTGGCCATTGACAGAGTGGATGGTAAATAGGATTTCTTTAAAAAGGAGATGGAAAAAGTAAATGAAAATGTCATACTTACCATAATTGTTGATCTTCCAGAATATCTTCACCATTCAGTTACACTAATGGGTCTTAGCCAGAGGTGCTACAACCCCGCAGGTGCAAAGCCTTTTGTAGCTTTGGGAGGGGACTGACGTTGGTGCCAGCACTGCCCACCATGCCAATGTAGTGACATCATGCACATCAGCCAGCCAGTAACCAACGCTAGTCCCCTTCTCAGTTCTGTTTGCCAGGAGAAGGAAACAACTGGGATAGAAAGGAAAGAGAAAGAGCTATAGACTACAAGCCCAAAGAGATAGGAAAAGGATATAGGATATAAAACCTATAACAAAATAAAACTCATTTACCAACTTAGAACAACTAAGGGTTAGGCCTAAGGGTGGCACGAGAGTAGTGGATATCAGACCAAAAGCCTGACTCAGCCACCTGGACAGGAAGGTAGTGAGGGATTGGCAGCAGCCCTGGTATATAGCTCTGGCTGCTATGCCATGGCCTGGGGTACTTCTGTATAATTAAGATGGTAAAAAAACATCTAATGAAAAGAGCTTGTACTTCCATGTGGACCATGAATTTAGTAGGACATGAACCCCAAATAGTGTTCTCCACAGGAACAGACAGCAGGTGTGATTAGAGTCTAGGAGCACAAATACTATCTTCTTGCCACTCCAAAAGGTGTGAAAAAAAGGAGATGAAGAACGTGAAAAACATGAAGATGTGGAAAAAAAAAAATATGAATTCTCATGGGTAAGAGTTAAATAAGCACCCAGCCCAGCTGGCTCAGTGGCGTGGAGGGTTGAGGCAGCGCTGCCTTACCTCCTGCCACGCCGGCGACTCGTGTTCATGGTGCAAGCTGGTTGTCGGGGGTCGGCCGGGGTGGGAGAGGAGCGAGAGTCTGGAGGACAGCTCTCCTCTCCTGGGAAGGGGGTGGGATGGAGTCTGCTGCTTGACTGACTTCCAGCGGTGGCTGGGGGCCAGTGCAACAAACTCACACATGGGGGCAGAGCTGAGCTAGATGACCGGTGTGCCACATGCGGCTAGGCCATTGGCGTCATTGCACGCTTTAGCTCCATGCTAGGGGTGGGGAAAAAACGGAGGAGAAAAGTGCCGACTGGCAGGATGAAGCCAGTCCCCCCACCACACTGGGACAGCTGGCGCCTCAGTTGGCAGAGGCTATGGCCAGTGTAGTAGCCCTGTGGTGGCGATGGGGGGGGCGATGGAAGGGGGCTGGTCAGCAGGGGATGAAATACTGAACAAAAAATAAATAAATAAGCACCCAGCCCAGAACACTGAGAAGTATAGCACAAAAAATCCTACTGCCTCTGTCTCTTCTTGCAATGTATAGTAGGAAGGTTTACAACCGCATCTTGTCCTAGAGCCAAATAAAAAAGCATCCCTAGGAAATTCTCATTTTCTTTCTTTTTATTTTGTTGTTTGTTTAGGGTTTGTTTGCCAATTTTGTGTCTAAAAAAAGAGAAAAAAGGAGCTGTACCTCCAAGAGGAAGGAAAAGCTCCTGAGAGGGAGTGACAAGAAGGATGCCAGTGTGCAAAGGCAAAACAGGGTAAGCTAACCAGAGGCCCTGGATCTTACCTGAGCAGGGGATGGTGGGCAGGCATGGGACTGAATTGTGAAGATACTGTAGAAAATCATTAATTATGATAAGTACATCACTTTCATATCTTCCAGGAATCAGTCTTCACCATTCAGTCACGCTAATGGATCAGAGTACCAAGTTTTCCCCCAGAAAACTGGAGAAAAGTTGGCTCACCCTTAGGGAAAAAATATTTCCTTCAGCTTTCTGTGGGGGAGAACCACTGGAGGGCAAGGATTTCTCATGGGTCTGGCAGAACCCCAGACAGATCAGGGGCAGAAGGAGGCTTCTGTGGCCTGGGAGCAAGAGGACACCCCAACAACTCACGGTTGACTCTGTGGGAGAAGAGGTGAGTCCCCTGGAAATTCAAGGTAAGCTCCCTGTGCCAGGTCAGGGGTGCCAACTAGGAAAGGTGAAGCTATACCATCTGCTGCATGCAGCCTGCTGTTCCTATCAGCCTGGAAGCTACCTCACTGGTGTTGTTTGACAACTTTGCTTGGTACAGGCCCTGGTCAGAAAAGCAAATGACCTGCCAGATTGACTCGTGGTCTGGCAGGGAAGCTAGGACCTGGCCTAGATTCACCCACAGGTGCTTGTTGTAAGCTGCCTAATATGCCTGATGTGTAGCAATGCATGTCATAGTGCATGCTGCTGAAAAAAAACTTTTACCCCAAGCATCTATCTCCACAAATTCAACATCAGGAGGGCAGTCATGCATAGGGCATTTAGGCGCAGAGGGGGTCTGCAGTACCAAAATCCCCAACATGGGGCAAGGTACTGCTCAAGCAGCCCCCAAGGGAGCAGAATATCTGCACTGGACATCATTTGGGGCTGGAGAAGGGGTATAAGGATGGATCCAGATGTTCCTGGATGCTGCCTCAAAAGGCTGAGGCCAAGGGGGGATGACAAGAGTCATCACTGAAATCCCCACAGAATCTCAGCGCCAGGGTAGCAGGATTGTGACCAATGAAGGATCCCACATTCTGTTCCCACAACATTTCTGTCAGGAACTGCTGTTATGCAGAGTAATCAGTATTCACAGACATGGGAATGAAAATGTTCTCTCCTTCAGAAAAAAGTAGGAGAGAAGAAGCTGGACTCAGAGAACAGTGTTGCCGGGGCCACAGGCCTGAACTGGGCCTGGCTGGTCTAAAACTGATGCTAGTGGAAGACACCAGCTGTTCTGCAATACTGTTGTCTGGTCCTGGTCATGGGCCCCAGAGGACTCATAATACCTGGCAAGTCAGGAAGTGGTGGCAGATGAGAGGAAGGGATATAGAAGCAAGTGCCTCCAGGATCTCTGCCAGGACTGCAAGAGTACTCAGGGAACCTCTCCTGAGGGGAAGGCCTGGCAAAGTTGCCTAAGTGGAACTGGCCAGTCTCAGAGTTCCAACCCAGACAGTGCCCATGGGTAAAGACCCCCAGGTGGAGACAACAGAGCCATACAAGTCCCACATGGCAGCCCAATCCCAACCAGTGACAATGTCATCCAATTCCAAGGAGAAACATTCCACCAAACCAGCACTGAAGCCAAAGCCGTTGCTGCCTCCAGCACCAGTCCCAGGGTCAGCCAAAGGTCCAGTGTCATGTCTCTGCCCCTCACCAAGACTGGCACTGTCCCCTCAGCCAAGGAGACATGGCACCACAAACCACATCGGGCCCAGGCCCAGACCAAGGATGGCACTAGAACCTGACACAACATCATGAGCAGCACCAGAATGGGTCCCGGAGCTGCCCTGTTACCAGGTCTAGGAACAACACTGGGAGTGACACTGTCTCCAGTGTCAGGCTCAGAACTGGGCCCATGGTAAGTTCCTTCATCATTATCCCCTTCTCCAAGTCCAAGGTCAGTGCCCTCATCCTCCCCTAGAACACTAGAACACTCAGGGGAAGAGATAACCATCACTTCAAGCTCAAAGTTAGGGTAAAATCCAGAACCCACACCTCTTTTGGCACTGTAAGCAGCACCAGAAAGGGATCTGGTCTCGTGGCCAGCACTGTCCTGCTCACCAGTACTGGGCATGGTACCATGAACCAGGGTGGCACCAGTTTGAGTCACCAAAGTGCTCACTGGTGTATACTGAGCATATAACTTTGGCCTCACCACCATGGGCGTCCACTGCCCCAAAGGGCCAAAAGACTGGGAGTGTTGCTCCGTCAGCACCCCGCAGAAAGCCAACTATCTACCAGACTCTTCCCCAAGGCCTCTGATGTCTTGGCAAGGTGAGTAGGAGGAGGACCCTGATCTTCCTCAGTATCAGAGGTACTGGGTAGGGGCCCAGACAAAAGACCTAGAGACCATACCTTGGCATCTCTGGTGTGAAGCCTGCCTCCAAAAGTGGGGAGCGAATGACCCCACTTCAGTGTGCAGACTTCCAGAGTGAGTTTATCCATCAAAAAGCAGGCATCACACTTTTCCATATCTTGGTCTGGTCCAAAGCAGGTCCAGCACCTTGGATGCTGTTCCAATACAGAGAGATTACCCTCGCAGGGGCAACGACACATGGGGGTGCTGCCTTTCTTTTTCTTCTGCTCCTTCAATTCTGGCATACCAACATCTAAATAAAAAAATGAGTAGAAAAAGAATTCAGATCTGAACCAGTAAATTAAGTGGAACTGGAATGAAATAATGGTGCTGAAAATTATAGAACAATTTTTGGCATTGAAAAGTACTAAAGGCAGCATTGAACTGAGAAGATAACTGTGATGACACAGTTAAGATGACTCAGTCTGCTCCCATGGTGTACACTTGGCAATGGGAAAAACAGAACTAATGCGGGGGGGGGGGGTCAGTGTCAGTTACTGGTTGTCTTGTGTGTGATGTCACTATGTCGGCCTCGTGTCTAGTGCCACCACTGACGGTCCCCTCCCAAAGCTGTAAAAGACGTTGCTTCCACTGGGTCCTAACATCTCTGACTATGACCCATTAGTGTAACTGAGTGGTGAAGACTGATTCCTGGAAGATCAGCCCTTTGTTTGAGGGAGGTAAGTAAGATCAAAAAGACAACAAAAAAATGTGATTTGCAAAAGAAGTAAGAAAGGTGGTGAGTAAGAAGGGGAAGAAATTTAGGAAGTACAAGAAAAGCCAGAAGTATGAAGGTAGAGAATTTTACCAGATGAGAACAAAAAAGCTAATACGTTAGTAAAAAAATGAAGGCTGAGGCAAAACTGACACTAGTAGAAGGGGTACAGCAAGGTGACAAAGGATTCTTTAGAATTATGCAAGAGAAACTGAAGAAAAAATAAACATTTGTCAATGCCGAATGTTTGCTTGCTGGCATTAGCAGTGGAAGCGCAGGAGTTAGACAGATGCAGTATAGGAATGGCATTGAAGTATTGAACTGATGCCAACTCCACCCTCACTCTGCAGAGATGGACAGGCATTGGGGTGTGCCTTTGAGTCATCACCCATGACAGTCACGACATTTCACCTCACCCTACCCTTCAGACAGTGACAAGTGTCGAGATGTGCCTTGGGGTGTTTCGCCTTTCCATTCACCTCATTTCGTAAGGAAATATGCTGAAATAGGTGCAATATAGGAGAATGGGGTGAACTCTGGGGCAAAGGGTCCAAGCGCACCTTGATGCCTGTCACTGGCAGCAGGGTGGGGGTGGGTGGGGTGAAATGGCATGAGCATTACTGTCGACAATCCCAAGTCACAACCCTGACGCCTGTCAGTCCCCACAAGGTAGGGCATTATGGTCAAAACCCTAACGCCCTGGGAGTTTCTTGGTATTTTTACTCCAAGTTTTCCACATGGGTTTTTTATGACCCCACCACATGAACAGTGACACTATCAGTTTGTTACGTGAAAGGTGATTTTGCAGAGTGACTGCTCCATTTGGCGCCACAGGTGCAAAAGCACATTTTGAACAGGATGTGAAAAGTGACAGGTGTACTGTTCATGAGGAAGTGTACAAAATGGCATTGTTGAAAATCTGGAGTGAAATTATTAAAAAACTGGTGAAGTGATGAGAGTGTAGGAGCTGTGCAATGTACAATGTACACCCGTAATATAAGTAGTTTGGGGATTTTTTTACAGCAGATTTTCAAAATAGGTATTTTTGCACCTCCGCTCATTAACAGTGTCACTGTGATTTTCGTAATCTAGCCCAAACACTAAATTCCCACAGTGACTGCACCATTCTGTGCCGGAAGTGCGAAAACACATTTTGGCTAGGGTGTGAAAATGACAGCTGTACTGTTCATAAGGAGGTGTGGAAAAATGTCAATGTTGAAAATCTGGACTGAAAATATTACAAATTTGTGAACTTACAAGAGTGCGTGGAATTTGCGCAATGCACGCTCGTGACAGAGTCATTTTATGGACTTTTGTCACCAAATTTTCAACATCGCCATTTTACCACCTCTACTCATGACCAGTGTCACTGTGATTTTCTTAATGTGTCCCGAGCATTGATTTCACACACCGACCGAGTTAATGCGCTACATGTGAGAAAATACATTTTGGGCATGATATGAGAAATGACAGCTATACTGTTCATAAGGAGGTGTGGTAAATGGCAATGTTGAAAATCTGGACTGAAAATATTCAAAATCCTCAAAGTTATGAGCGTGCGTAGGAACTGCTCAACGCACCCTGGTAAAACAGTCATTTTTGGGAATTTTTTCACCATATTTTTCACATAGGGTTTTTGGGGGCCTACCTCATGAACTGTGACACTGTCATTTCGTTACTAAGTCCCAAAAGGTGGTTCCACACAGTGACTGCAAAATCAACTTTTGGGACAGAATAACAAAATGACAGTGACTCAGATGTAATTGGGTCTAAGAACTCATGTTGAAATTTGGTGAAGAAATCCCAAAAAATAAGCTGAGATATGCACCAAAGTTAAAAAAATCATTTATTGCATTATACAGCTTACCGGCATTTCTTCAGTTCGTGGTCGGCTTTGAAGAGTGCAGACATGTTCCCGGGTCCACGAAGATCACTGTGCCGGATTCCAAAGGAAGTAAGGGGTGGGGAAGTGGGTGTGCAGAGGGTGGGTGCGGGTTGGGGAAGGGGGGACGAGACAGTCAGCGAGGCACCGTTTTTACAAGTGTTTCTGTTTCTTTAGACTACGTTGGACTTTTGCCACAGTGTGGTGGGCTCCCAGCATGGCAGTTGAAGTTTTTTTTTGGGGGGGGAGCCAGTGGAGCCAACAGGGGATTGGGCACCCCCATTGACCATACGGACTTCTGCCATGCTTGGGTGGGCTCCCAGTGTGGCATGTGGAACTCTGATTTTGGAGGGGGCACAAACCGTACAGTGGAGCCAACGGGGGATTGGGCACCCCCAGTTGGCCGTACAGACTTTTGCCATGCTGGGGTGGGCTCCCAGCGTGGCACCGGAAGTCTGTTGAGGGAGCAGTGAAGCCAATGGGGGATTGGGCACCCCCATCGGCCATACAGTGTGCGGTGGAGGAGTGCATGAGAAAGCTGGGGTGGGCTCCCAGCATGCTACTTGGGGGAGGGGGAGAGTAGACAAAAACGGAGCTGTCTATGACAGCTATACAGATGCAGTGCAGAGTGTAGGCACTTAACATACTGCTGATGGCAGTATGTAAATTACCTGCCAAGAGCAGTATGCAAATTGCCTACACGTTACCACCGCTGATTGCAGCAGTTTTTTACTTTCAACTGTATGCCACTGCATCTGAATGGCTGTCATAGACAGCTCCGACATTCATTGGCATGGTGCAGCCGCACCTGCAAAAGGGAGCAGAGCATTGGACGTGGAGGAGGCACACCTACGAAAACTCGTATGGTGGCACTATGTTTCTTGCACATGCGTGCAAGCAAACATGAAAAGGACTAACTAGGTTAAAACAGGAATGGGGGTGGGAGGAAAGGGACAGAGGTAAGGCAAATATACTGAACCAATGCTTTTAGTCTGTATTTACAAAAGAAGTGGATGGCTTACTGCCAGACTATACAAATGGTATGAAAGGGAATGGAGGAAAGGAACACAGTACAATACCATCACCGAGAAGAGGGTGATAGAAAGACTGAAAAGCACTAAAGGTAAACAGATCTATGGGACCTGATAGCATGCACCCAAGAGTACTGAAGGAGATGTGGGTGCTTGAAAAACCATTTGCTGGTATCTTCAACTGCTCTCTAAATATGGGGTAGTACTCAAGGACTGAAAGTCAGCTGATGTGGTTCCTCTGCATAATAGTGGTGACAGGGATAATTCAGAAAACTATAGACTAGTCTGCCTAACAACTATATTGGGAGAATTACTTGAAAATATCCTTCAGGAAATGATATTAGAGTTGAAAGAAACAAACAATCTCCAGGACAACAGCTGTCCAGCTGACAAAGAACAGGCAGTTGATATGTTGTATCTTCACTTTAGTAAGGCCATTGACTCTGTCCCTCACAGGAGGCTACTAGAGAAACTAAGAGATCCTGGTATGGCAGAAAGGGTAGCAGCATGGGTAGAAAGCTGGCTGAAGGGGCATATTCAAAGGGTGGTTATAGACAGGGACTTCTTGGAGGTCAAGGAAGTGACTAGTGGGGTATCACAGGGTTCAGTCCTTGGTCTCATTCTCTGTAACACTTACGTTTTTTGACAAAGGAGTAGGAATTACAGAAAAGATCTGCCTGTCTGCAGATGACACAAAGATCTGTGAAAGAGTGGACTATGAGGAAGGAGTAAGAACACTAAGGAAGGACCAAGAGAGACTGGAAAAATGGTCCAGGATATTAGGTTCCATGTCATAATAGACTTGCCGGTGACCCGACATCTGGCAAAAGAAAAAGGCCCAGATATTCAAACTATGCCAGGCTGTGGCTCAAGCCTGGGCACAGCTCAACTTGGCTGCGCAGGGGTGTGGACTGGGCGATATTCAACGGAGCTGCACCATGGCTCAACATCATTGAATATCGCACCCTGGCCACCCGCAGTGCGCATGGCGCAGTGGCACAGTGCCAGCGCCAGTGGCCAGAGTGGAGCATGGGGATGCGTTAGCGCAACTTCCATTGCGCAAGGCGCATTAACCGCAATATTCAAAAGTTGACATGCAAATGGGGCCATAATTAATGTAAGGCACAAATGGGGCCATTTGCATGTCATTATGGCCCCATTTGCATGCAGGTGCACCGATCCCCGATGACTTGCGCCTGGCGCCCTGCCAGGCAGCAGCCGTCTGGGACTGATGCCCCCTGCAGTGCGGCAATGTGCCCCACAGCCCAATTGTGTGCTGCAGTAAAAAATGAGATGAATCCTATATTCCCTGGTGGTCCAGTGGACCACTGCCCGCCCGATCACGGGCTAAGTAAAACCTCAGATGAATCCTATATCCCTGGTGGTCCAGTGGACCGCTGCCCACCTGATCATGGGCTAAGTAAAACCTCAGATGAATTCTATATCCCTGGTGGTCCAGTGGACCACTGCCCACCCGATCATGGACTGAGTAAATAAAAGATAAATCCCATATCCCTGGTGGTCCAGTGGACCACTCCCTGCCCGATTGCGGGCTAAATGAAAATGAAAAGAACACTATTAGCCCTGGTGGTCCAGTGGACCACTGCCCACTTGATCGCAGGCTGAATGAAAATGAAAAGAACACTATTATCCCTGGTGGTCCAGTGGACCACTGCCCTGATCGCAGGCTGAATGAAAATGAAAAGAACACTATTATCCCTGGTGGTCCAGTGGACCTGTCCGCCCGATCGTGGGCTGAATGAAAATGAAAAGAACACTATTATCCTTGGTGGTCCAGTGGACCTATCCGCCCGATCGTGGGCTGAAAGAAAATGACAAGAACACTATTATCACTGGTGGTCCAGTGGACCTGTCCGCACAATCGTGGGCTGAATGATAATGAAAATTGAAAATGAAATGAAAAATGAAAATGAATGGAGCCATTAACATATCTGGAATGTGTAGTACAGTATGGGCTGCACGCCCATTGGTTCACGCTGTGGACCAATGGGCGTACAGCCCTATGTCAGTCAGCGGGCGGCGGGCGGCAGGCGGGTGGTGCTGCCACCGCCGCTGACCAGGGGAGTGGGGCGGTGGGGATCAGTGGGCTGGTGGGAGGGTCCATTGGACCACCAGGGATAATAATGTTCTTATTTTATTAATTCAGCCCGCAATCAGGCGGACAGGTCCCCTGGACCACCAGGCATAATAGTGTTCTTTTCATTTTCATTCAGCCTGCGATCAGGTGAGCAGCGGTCCACTGGACCACCAGGGATATAGGATTTATCTTTTATTTACTCAGCCCGCGATCGGGCATGGGGAGGTTGGGCGCCACCACGGAGGTGCAGCCGGAGCTTAGGTGGCCACCCACAGGTGGCAGCTGCCGTGTTGCACCCTGCAATGCAGCAGCTCACCTGTGGGTGGCCATCTGTTCCTTCCTTTTTTTTTGATCAACTTTGTGCGGCTGTAGGTAGGGGTTGCACATGCATGGCTCCGCACAACCCGGGCTGAATATTGGGCTGTGCAGAGTATGCATGGGCACGCCCCCCCACACCTGTGCCTACATACATTATTGATGCACCCAGCACTCCGGATTTGTGCCATTAACTTTCCCCTTTTGAATATCACTGGGCGCATCTGTGGTGTTGTGCCATGCTAACCCTTTTGAATATCTGGGCCACAGTATTTTTGTGGGGGCTGCACCCCGTGCCACCCTCATGGGAGACTTGCCTCGCACCCCCCTGAATATGATTACTAACTCCAGGGGTGCATGTTGAAAGGGCTCAGCCAGCATTGCAGGAAAATTAAGTGCTGCACCCACGAGGCAGTGGCAAAATTGTAACCTTCCCAGTCCCCAGCCCCAAAACCTGTACCTGCTCAGCCAGAGCTAGCCACCCTCACCACCATACCACAGGGCTAGCTCAGCTGGAGCAGGCACAGCAGTCCCCTATGGTCCCTTCCCCTATCCCTCCCCTTCCCTTCTCTTTGCTATCCCCCCTTCCAGGTCACTCTCCCACAGTTGCTTTCGCTGTAAGGTCGTTACCCTTGCAGGGTATCCCTTGATGATATTGTTGAAAACGAGTTACTGTTCTAGCAGTCACTCATTTACAATTGCTATCATCACAGGATACCAGATATTGCAGTTGAAATTCAAAACTAAAAAGTGAAGTAATGCATAATGAGGCCTATTCATGAAGATGCAGAGTGCCTACACACCATGTATTTGCAGTGTGTAGCCACCCAGCACCCTTTGCGCTCCCTACACAGGATGCATGAAAAGAATGCACATCCCGTACACAACCAGTCCTCACACAGGCCGTGGATATCCACACAGGGCTAGTCCAGGGGCGAAGTGGGGGAGGGTGTGGCCACACTCTACGTCATTCACAAAGGTGCAGAGTGCTCTGCATGGGGGTCTGCATGCTATGAGAAATGGCCCCAGCCATAAATGTTATGCACCCTTCCCCTGGATGCAGCTGCCAGCTGTGGCAGAGATGTCAGGGCATGGAGGATCCCCACAACACACCACCCTTGTCCTTGGGTACTACAGGGAGGGCCAGAGGTGGCTGACTGGGCATCTGACTGCCACAGTGCCTCAGGCGCACCATGACCACATGCCTACTGTGGCACCCCATGGGCACAAGGGATCCAGTGGCAGACCAGGTCCGGGCATCCCATTGGATGCCTGCCCATGAGCCAGGGGCTTGGCCATGGAAGGGAGACTAGCAGTGGCCAGTGTCCATGAATATAGCCACCGCGCATCTTTCCTGGGGTGCAGAGCTGCACTGGCAGATACGTGCCTTTGGCATGTACTCCCTGCCCATTCATGAATAGGTCCCATTGGGAGTAGAAAATCAAAAAAGACATCATAATATGGGTAGTATAGTAGTGGAGGGAACAGCTGTAGAAAGGGATCTGTCTGTGCTTATTTTAGAAAGCCTCAGATCATCTGTTCAGTGTAACAGCAGCAGATAAAGTATGCTAGGGTGTATAGGAAGAGGAATCAGCAGCAGGACAAGGGATTTGATCATTCTCTTTTATAGTCTCATTTCTCCACACCTGGAGTAATGTGCAAGATTCTGGAGTCCACATCTTCCGAAAGACTGTGAACAAGTGGAGGTAGTGCAGTAGAGAGCAACTAAAATGATCCAGAGGTTTATAGGAGAAAAAATAGGATCTAAGACATTTTTTGCTTCTACTTAATTGAGTAACTTTTTTTTATTTGTGTAACCAACTGTTGAAAGTTATTGCTGTACTTTCCTCATTTCCCTCTCCTCCAGGACAGATCTGAAAAAGAGCTATGTCAGCTCAGCATATCTTTCCTGGTAAGTCAGTAAATAAATAAACAAATAAATAAATGTATACTTTGGAAACAAGGAGGGGAAGTGGGAAAATCATAGAAACATATACATATAGCCATGGGATTAAAGAGGAACAGTCATCACCAAGGGCCCCCACACTGAAGTGTGGTAATGGTCCAGATATGCTCTTTGTGTGCAATTTGCAAAAACATTTTGGTATACTTACTGTTTACTGTAGTATAGTAAATTGTATCAGACTAATTTTGCTTAGTTGTAGGCTATCTTCTGTTACTACAAATCCCAGAATCCCCTGCAGATAACATCAGCGCAGCAGGCAGCAGTGAGATGATTCAATAGCCTGCAGGGGATTCTGGGATTTGTAGTAAAAGAAGACGTCAGCCTACAACTAAAAATGTATTTGATATAATCAAGTATACTACAGCAAACAGTAAGTAAACCGTAATGTTTCCACCCCACAAAATGTACATTGGGACCAGACCCACACTTGAGTGTGGGGCCCTTGTGCTGATTGTTCCCCTTTAACAGACTAAATTAGAACAAATGGTTCACTTTAAATATAAACACGAGCACAAGGGGGAAATCCTCTGAAGCTGGTTAGAGGAAAATTCAGGAGGGATGTCCAAAAATACATTTTCATTGAAAGAGTTGTGAACAGACAGAACACACTGTCAAAAGAGGTAGTGTGTGCAAAAACAGTGTGGGGATTCATACTGGGGTGAGTAATGAGCTTACACTGAGAAGTGTCTTAGTTTTAAGGCGCCAGCTACTGCATTTGTCCCATTGGTAGAAGCTCTATGCAACAGCATGCAGAAGCAGACCTGGCTTTGATGATGACCAGTGGAAAAGATGGTTCGTTATTTTTACAGACTTTACTGGGATTCATATGCAAAGCATTTAGTACTAATGTACGGGCCCATGACTCATTTCAAAGTGTGATTTGAAAACATGTGTGTATTTGTATTGTTTTTGGTTTCTTTTGCAGGGGAAGACTCGTGACGATGAGTGGCACCGAGCTGGTGAAGAAAGTGCAAGCATACTCTCCCGTGGGTGGAGGAAATTCCACCACTTGTGTACACAGTGATGGGATAAGATCAGTAAAGGATAAGGACACTATTCGAAAAAGAGTGGCTGGTCAATAAAGCCATCACTCAAGTACTAGGTAGGGTTGGGCAGACATAGGCTGAATGGCTTTTTTTTTCTTTGCTTGGCACAGCCTCCCAGCAGAAGTGGTGGAGGAAAAAACTGTAGCAGGGTTCAAGAATGCATGGGATAGGCATAAGGGAACCTTAGTGGTAAAGCAAGGGGGGGGGGTAGAGCTGGAGATCAAGTAGTATTTGTGGTAATACAGTAGGTAATACAGTAGGTAACGAAAAATGGGCGGACTAGGTGGGCCAAACAGTCCTCATCTGCCATCAAGTTCTTTGTTTCTATGAGTCTGTGTTTCTATGGCATTTTATGCCATCACAGTCTTTGTTTCTATGTAAAATAAACAAAGCAATCAAACCTGACTACCAACTCTCATAAAGAGAAGAAAAGGGGCGCATACACCTAAGACGGCACAGAACAAACAGGTAATGTTGGAATATGAGCCACAGCCTCAAAAAAAAATCTCATTGCCTAGCAGACATCTGTCAGCAAAGTAAAAAGGGTAATGGGAAGAAAGCAGCAGTCCTGTATGCATATAGGCTCTGGCTAGCAGATCAAAGGGAAGTTATCAAGAGTGAGACGGTGTGCACAGAGACTGCAAGACCCAGTGTAAGACAAAGTAGCCAATAGGACTGCACTAGGCATCATCCCACCTGCAGAAAGTATGACTTTTTTTCAGCAGCTAAAATGCCATCCCCAGGGGGCTGGACAGAAATAGGCTACTGGTGGCTGTGACACTGCAGAGATCATGAGGCTACAACAAGACCCAATTTAGGAGTAGGAATGTGCTACTCTCTCACGTTTCTTCTGACTGTGCTGGGCATGCTCGAACAGCACATAGCCACTGTCAGGGTATAGCAGCAGTAAAGTTGAAAAGAAAGCAAGATAGGAAAAATATAATGAATGGAAACTGCAGCAAAAAAAAAAAAGGGCAGTTGCCACCTGACATAATCCTGCAAGTTTTGCATAAGGGAGTACCTCAAAGGTGAAGCTGGCTGCTCCAGCTGAATTCAACCTGCTGCTCATAGAGTGTAAGTCCACAGATAGGGCTACTATAAAGTGGAGTTAGGACTGACAAAACAACCAGGGGATGTAAGGTTGCATTTAGCAGTTAACAGGGATACACCCCAGGTAGTGGGGCTGTGCCCTGGGCAGGACACAGGGAACTTTTTTTTTTTTGCTCCCTTCAAAGCCCAGGTCTCAAAGGGGAAAAGGTAAGACAAAAGAAAATGGAACAGTAACAGAAAACTCCCTGTAGTAGCCATGCCTTAGCATGATCAGGGTGAGCTACCCAGAGACCCTAGCTCTTCTAGTAAGGGGGATGGTGGGCGGGTGTGGTACTCATTGGAGAAGATATTCTGAGAAATCACCAGTTAAGGTAAGTATGTAACTTTTATATCTTCCCAGAATCAATCTTCTCCACTGAGTCTCACCTATGGGTCAGGGCACCAAGCTTCTCTATTTCTGAGGTAAAAGCTGGCTCACCCAGAAGGTAACATATACCCTCAGCCCTCTGAGTGTGAGAAAACACCTGAGGGAAGCAACTCCTGCAGCTCAGGAGAGACCTGTGACTGATCAGGTCAAAGCGGAGGTTCCTTTGGCAAAGGAACAGAAGGGTTCTCCAAAAGCTGCCATCTAACCTGAGAGGAGAAGAAATTAGCCCTTTGGAAGTGTGAGTTCAGCACCTTTTGCCATGCCAACAGTAGCAGCCAGGATAGGTGGGGTGACACCATCCGCCTGAGGTAGCCTACAGTTCTTTTGAGCCTAGAAGCTGCCTCATAGGTATCATACTGTCAGATGCCCTTGACTTGTACCATGCTGCTTGTAGGACTCATGTAGAAAGGTTAAAGAGCTGCTGGCACTTCAAAGAAACTTCAAGAAACATAATATTTAGGTACAGTGCAGCTTGTATTTCATATATAATCTATATATTTCTCCTCTCCATTACTTATTACTGAGGAAATTTGCATGAATACGTGATGTTTATCACTTAGAGTTTATCTGCCTCAATAGCTTACTCCCTACTTCAATTCATATTCCTCTCTTGTGACATCACAGCCTGTTGCCATGGGAGTAAAAGTGATGTCACACAAACTGCTATTACTTCATGTAGGAAGAAAACAACATGAATAGATAAACTCTTCGGAAGCAAAGATCCTTTCATGCAAAAGACCTCAGCAATAATTAATGGGGAGAAGAAGGACAGCACTAATGTGAAATACAAACTCTGAGTTGCGTTTAAATATTATGTTTTGTTAAAGTTCTCCTAAGGTGTCAGCTGCTCTTTACTGACTTGCCTGGTTAGCTCACTCTGTGGCTTAGCTGCTAACAAACCATGGAACTGCAACCACAGGCAGTGATTGTAGGCTTCCATGTGTGCCTGATGTGCAGCAATGCACATAAGAGAGCACGCAAGGTAAATAACCTTTCTCCCTGGAAGCATCAGAATCTGCAGAGTCTGAACTGGGGGTGGGTGGGTGGGTGGGAGGGCTGGTTGCACTGAGGGTGTTGTGAACCAGTCTGACTCTGTAACACCTGAAGCCCTGTTGTGTGGTGAAGAATGCCTCCTGCAGACCTAGTGGGTACACAATACTGGACTTGGATATCTTTGGAGACAGGAGGTGTAGATAGGAGACATCTTAACAGAGCCCTGGATTCCTCCTCAAAAGCTCTGGTCCATTGAGGAAGGGCAGCTGTGTCCATATTGGGAACTCTGAAGAGTCCCAATAGCAAGGTAACAGACTGCAGCTTGTTCAAGCGGTGAGGTCTAACAAATGAAGCATCTACACCATGAATCACAGATACAGCATGTATTCAGCAGAAGAGACCAAGTGGAGGGAAGATTCGTTATCCTCAGACAAGGATGTTGATGGTGATGAAGCATAGGCCCTAGGCAGGTTTGATATAGGAGAAAGGATCCTGAATTAGGCCCTGTCTGACTCCCTGTATCACTGCTCCATGGCACCAACCCAGACCCTATGTGTTTCCCACGTTAAGGACCTTGGAAGGGTGAAGAACATAGACCACCTTTCAAAGAAGTGCAGAGGCCCCTCTAGGGGCCAGTGAGGCTCCTGACCTTCCAGGCATCAACCTAGGCTGTGAAACTCTGGAACATCCTCGCCTTAGGGGGAAGATCAAGCAGAGATTACCAACCTTGGCATACCTACATCAAAGGAGTTGCCAGAATGGTGGCCCTAGGGACATCTGCATTGGTGAGTTGGAGAATGCAGTCAAAAGGGACCTCATTTTTTTACTTGGACTGATGCCAGCAGTCGGCCCTGAAGAGAAATCAGGATTCAAGTCATCACCATGCTGTGGGACAACACTGCCTGAGCTAGCAACATCCCCAGGACCAGGTTACTCCCCATTCTAGTCAGACACGACGTCGTCTTTGATACCGTGCTCAACATTAGGCTCGGTGCCATCTCATTTTCTGGTACTGTGGTAAATTGGTCTGAACAGTGTATGGTGGAGGCCGTGTTGAAAAAGGGCTCTGTTCCAAAAGTTTGTTGTGAGAGGGCTCCTGCCATTAGTATAGGAGGTGAAGAAAGCACAAGTTCTGGCCAGAGAAGCCCCCCAAAAAGTAAGTCCTGCTGTTCCCTGCCACTCCCCGCAGCAAACTACAAGTATTGGGGACTGGAGGAAGCAGATATGAGATGCCAGCAGTCCAATTCAGGGTCGGAGAAGCAGGAAAGCCCCAAACTTTTAGGGTGAAGAGTTACTCATGCATGGAAATCAAGGCAGTTGCACATGCCTAGCATATGCAAGCCTGCAAATGCTGGTGGCATCTCACTCGTTCCTAACTGCATTCTGCTGCACTTTCAACTGTGGTCACCCAGGTAACAGTATGGGTCAGTCCCCTCCCCCTAGAAAAGAGTGTCCTGTGAAATGTTTACTCCTTCTCTTGGCCAGCCCTGAGACTCCAAGTATGCTCCTGACCCAGGTTATCAGCACTGTGAGTAGTAGCCCTGCTGCTGCTCTGATGGGCCAGACCAAAACATTTTTTTATCACAGTTGTAATAGCAAGCATGGCTCCTGTAATAAGATAGGAGTTGACAGAAAGCTGGATTTGAAGAATGTAATACACTGTGAAAGGTGAACTATCTATATGAAGAAATACAATAAATGTGTTAATGATGCAGTTTTTTTATTCAGAGCTCCTGTACGTGATTATCTGAAAGGTGAAGCAATTAATATTAGCTTCACGTGGCCCATAATGTAAGAAATCTGCTGTGATCATCAAATTTAATCCACTGTTTGTGTTCAGATATCTTTCTTGCTATAATTTTCCTGTAACATTACACAACTTCTTAAAAGTAAAACACAGTTCCAGCATAAAAAAGTAAACATATTAAAATTAAAAACTATTTATTAGGGAATGCATGCACATGTTTTTGAATCCAAAATAATATAGCTTTAATAAAATATGCATAAACTTTTTTATTTGACAGCATCTAATTTATGCTTACTGGTTTCCTGTTTCTGTTTTCTTGGTGATTTTATTTTCTCTGACCTTCAGAGGAATAGTGTTTGGCGCCTTATCACATGAGAGGACAAACCATGATGACAGATCAATTTATTCACTTTAATAGGATGGCTTATTTCTAGTCCAGAAGCTTAACACTAAATTTACCTTACATCGACTGTCTTTGAGAAGGCAGAGTGTATGGTAGATTCTTAAAGGGAAAAAAACAGCGGACCTCTGATAATAATTACTAGCCTGACAACATAATTAATTGACATGTAATTACAAAGCATGAACCAGATGCCAAGTTAAAATACATTTGTGATGTGATAGCTTGTAGCTTCCTGAAGCGAGTTAAAATGAGACACTGTTTGATTAAGTAAAAGTTTCTTTTTAGGGAAGTGTATAGCCAGCAGAAGGAGGGAGGTGGTGTTGCCATTGTATCTCTTGCTGGTGAGACCCCACCTGGAGTGTGGTATCCAGTTTTGGAAGACACACATCAAAATGGACATAAACAGGATCAAGGCAGTCCAGAATAGGGTAACTAAAATGGTGCTGGGGTTGCACAAGAACTGAGCCATTTGAAGAGTGACTGGGGGATTTCAACATGTACACTCTAGAAGCGAGGAGCGTGAGAGGTGACATGATAGAGACCTGCAAGTATCTCTCAGGGGTGAACAGGGAGCAAGAAGGAAAACTATTTCAAATGAGAAGGAGCACCAGTACCAGGGGGCATGTGATGAAGATGGGTGGGGGTTAAGAGAGATGCGAGGAAATATTTATTCACTGAAAGGGTAGCAGATACCTGGAACAGACTGCCAGCAGAAGTGGTGGAGACAAATACAGTGGGGAGCTTCAAGCATGCATGGGATAGACACAGTGCTATATTAGAAAACAGGGAGGAAGGAAGAAAGGTTGCGAAAGACTAGTTAGGTTATGTGGAGACAGATTAGGCTGGGAACATCTGGCAGACTGGGTGGGCCAAAATAAAAGCTACGTTTGCCATTATTGTAGTGATAGTAATGTTTGTAGTGTGAAATTACCTGCCTGGCTCACTGTGTTGCCATCCTGGAAAGCTGCGCATTCGCAGTAGGGGCCTGTATCAAGACATAACCCACGCATGCGCAGTACAGGGATTGCCTTCTCACTCTCTCTCTCTTCCCGCTGCATAGTAACCAATTCTTTGTTTCTGCTTCCTTTTTAGGCTGTACCCCCCCCCCAAGCTCACTGCCGACCACAGCAGGCCCAGGAACAGAAGCGCTCCTGTAAAGGAGCTGGAAACGCCGTCTGCCATGCACTGCAGCCTGAGAGGTAAAGAGCACCTCTCTCTCCCTGCTGGACTCTGTTGGGGTGCTAGCCCAACGATGCTTCGCGTCATCTGCCCCAGCCCCCCACCCAGGGGCAGCCCTCAATTTATTGACCCACACCTATGATGTCATTTCCTGCTGCCGAAATTCTGTCTCCCCACTTTCCCATTTGCAGGTTATAACTGTCTGCCACTAGAGGGACCCAGTGCTCCCTCCATATAGTCCCTGCCGAGATAGCCCTTTTTTTTTCTCCACTCGCTGGTTCACCTCTACCTATCTGCCACAACTCTCCTTGCCTTCCCCCTGGCCTCAACTACCCTGCGTTTCTCCTCTTGCTCATCCAACCTGTAACTACCATCTACTCGGACCCCCTACTCTCCCATCCAGCCCACAACTACTGACCACTAGGAGTCGCTACTGAGCACCCTATTTTCAGGCCCAACCACTGCCTGTTACAGCTCCTGGACTTTGGATTCTGACTCCTACCCAGGTCCTTCTCCTAATACCCTGGGAGAGTCTTGAACCCGGTACCCTGTACACCAGAGGCGGTGTCGCTACCACTGAACCAAAGTGGCACTAATGCTTACAGGCAAGCATCTTTCTACTTCTTTATACCATTGCCTTCTGAGCTCTTTAGCATAATGCATGCTCGCCGCCTATTGACATGCCTCGCTCTCATCCTCTGTCCGATACCACTGTCCAACCCATCTATCACAGTGCTATTGCAGACTTGTCTATCTGATGCCCCCCTTGCGCTCTGGTACTACCCTCCCCCTATGTATCTGAGTCAGCACTCGCCCACCCTGCCCCCACTGGGTGCTCATGCTCACCCTGCCCATCCCCCAGCTTCCTCCAAGCTCCCACCTCCAACTCCCATGGGAGGCTTATCATTCTAGCCTTCCCAGCCTGTGCTGCACTGCCTACCCCATGTGCTCTGAAGCTCCCCTCCTCCTCCACTCGTGTCCATCACAAAAATACTTTTCACCGCCACCTGGCGAGAGCTGTAGTTATGCTACTACTTCTGTCAGGTAACATACATCCCAACCCTGGCCTGGCCCACAACAGTTCAGCTGCAGGTTCTTCAGGGCTTTGCATTGCCTCAATGAATATCTGTAGCCTCTCGAAAAAATTTGACTCATTCCAATGCTAGGTCACATTCCATAAACCTGATGTCATCACCCTGGTTGAGACCTGGCTGTCAAAATACACCCCAGACTCCTTTGTTTCCCTCCCAGGTTACTCCCTCTACCGCGAGGATCGGGCTGGAAGATGGGGTGGGGGTTGTGCTATCTACACCAAAGACTCCCTCACTAGACTAGCCCTCCCAGCACCTGCCCTCGACTTTGGGGCACAGGCTTTAACCCTGAAACTGACTACGGACCCCTCAAGGGGCCCACTCTATCTAACTACAGCCTACATACCCCCTAAAAATCAAACTCTGGCACTGGTCTCACTAACGGAATACCTTACTTCACTACACCACTCCTCTGACCAAATACTAGTGAGCAATCTAAACATTAATTGGCTTAGCCCCTCTTCCTCTTCTACCTGTCACTGCTTCGCAGCATTTGATATGACTCAACTCGTTGCGCATCCCACCAGATTTAATCCAAAGAAGGGCACCAGTACTCTACTCGATGTTGTCCTCTCCAATCACCCGAAGCTGATCTTCGATATCCAAGTCCTTCCTGACTGACTTAGCGATCACTCCCCCATACTTTTTCACTGGACTACCTCAGTATCCAAACCCATAGCCCAGTCCACCCTACGGCAGCACCTGAAACCTGGTGGTCTGAAAAACCTCAAGGAACTTCTGTCCCAAATTGATTGGTCTCCTATACAGTATGCCCTTGACATTGATATGGCACTAACTTTCTTTACCCAAACCTTCAATAAAGCCTGTGACATCTTCGCACCTCTGACAGCCCTCTGCTCCAAAGTGCAGAGTGTTCCCTGGGTGACCCCCGCCCTGCTCCAACAACTTTTTTTTTTTGGCAGGACCCCTGTCACTGTATCGGCCCTGGTCACAGCTCCTGGAAGCCTCAGCCACCATCTATGGCTGCTGGGGTCCCCCAGTCACCCCCGGCTTGCCCCTGGAGGGTGGGGCCATGGCCACGTTCTTTTGTGGCCACGGAACCAGTATCTAGTCAGGGAACCCGGAGCGATGATGGCTGCTCGAGGTCTTCCAGGAGGGCTTCATTAAGACGGTGGACCTCGCCTGCCTATGTTTTCTTGACTTTTTCCTCGCGGAGGCAGGGACTTGCAATGACGCCAGCATCCGCCCCGCCTCCCAGAGATTGAGCATCTGCAGTGTGAGATCTCCCGGCCTCTGCCAGGAGTCCTCAGTGCCCCGAGTGCTTCCCTCCCCTTCCCCCCGGAGAAGGAGAGCAGTCCATAGGATGCTCCATCCTTCTCCCCCTGGCTGGCCCTCCGACGACCCGGGTCCATTCCCAAACCCGGGTCGCCGGCGTCTCAAGCAGAAAACCCACCGCTGTGCCAACAGGCCGGCATTGCTCCAATAACTTAAGCTCAGGGATAATTTATGGCACCTGGCTACTGAAACTGGCTGGCCCAGTGACAGACAGGCATATGCTGCTGCAAGAAACAAGTGTACCTGGGCCGTCGGAAAGACCAAGGCCGATCACTATCAGTCCTCACTCACCTCCTCCTGGGGGAATGCCAGAACCTTCTGGGACAATATCAAACAGTTAAATGGGAGCACTCGCTCCCCCCACCCTCCCAGATCAATATCAATGGCACTGTCTCCACTGACTCAGCCCTTATATCTAACTGCCTGAATACTTCTTTCACGGATCGTAGCCCAGTCCTCCCTACTGATTTTTTCGACCCTCCACCCCCACCTGCCCCAGTCCTCACAAGCCCTTACTTCCACGTACGCCGGGTCTCTGCCCAAGAACTCAGACCTCACCTAATCAATGCCCTTAAGAGCAATAGTACTGGCAGTGACACCCTTGATCCCTGTATCCTTCGCCAGGTTTTGGATCTGGTCCTCGCCCCAATCACCAGTCTCCTTAATAAATCCCTCTGTCTGGGGCAATTTCCTTTGGCTTGGAAAATTGCCACTGTCACACCCATTCACAAAGGTGGAGACAGGTCCCTAGCCGGAAATTACTGGCCTATCTCCATTCTCTCACTGCTCTCCAAAGCCCTAGAAAAAGTGGTGTCCACTCAAATCACGGATTACCTTACCAAATACAACATTCTCTGCCCTGAACAGAACAGTTTCCGTGCAGGCCATAGCACCAGTACTGCCCTCCTAGAGTTCTCAAATTTTCTTCACACTTCACTGGACTCGGGCTCTCTGGCTAGCGCAGTGTTTGTAGACTTATCAAAAGCCTTCGACACTGTCTCCCATCCCCTCCTACTGGATGCCCTCTGTCACTCTGGATTTGCCATTGGGCCTGTCTCCTGGTGCACCAGCTATCTGTCAGCCCACTTCCAACGTGTTAAAATTAGCGGGACTCACTCCAACACCTGTCCCATCCATTCTGGTGTTCCCCAGGGATCCATCCTTGGATTCTTACTCTTCTCACTATACCTCAACACCCTACCAGGTTCATGTACTGGAAATATTTTGTTGTATGCAGATGATGCCATCATCTTTGCCTCTGATCATAACCCCATCACCCTTCAGGACTCCTTGCAAAGATCACATAATGATGCCAAAGGCTGGTTCAAGGAGCATAGACTGGTGATAAATCTAAAAAAAACAAAAACCATGACCTTCGCCCACCCGCAAAACAAATCCAGCAATTTCAAACTCCATATCCTCTCTAGCACCAAGTTTCCACTCAAACAAGTCTACTCATATAAGTACCTTGGGATCTACTTTGACCCTGCTTTCTCCTTCCATGATCACATCTCAGCCCTGCCCCTAGCCTCAGCTTCAAATATTCGGTTAGGCATCCTATACCGGTATAAAAACTGTCTCCCCCCGAGGCCTTCCAGCTCACGGTCACATCATCTATCCTGTCCCTTGTGGATTATGGGCTGCCGGTGTATGGTGCTGCTGATCAGACCGCCCTCAACAAAATTTGCATTATGCTAAACAAGGCCTGTAGGCTAATTTTAGGGGTCCCTAGGTTAATGCACACTTGCCGGCTATATGCAAAGGCTTGACCTAGATGAACGCCTCGGATATCAAACCTGTATCATAACAAAAAAAACTCTCCTTGGTCTATCCCCACCAGGTTTGTCAGCCACCATCCACCATGCAAAATCCCTAGTACAAACTCGAACCTCCAGTAAAACTACCCTGTCAATTCCCAGGGCTAGGACCTCACACGGTCAAAGGGCCTGTTGCTACAGAGCCCCATTCTGGTTCAACATGCCCCCCCACCATCTCTGATGCTCCCATGATCTCCAGTTTCAAAATCTCCCTTCGAAATCACCTATTTAATATTCACAGCAGTGACTGTTACTAAGTTTGGTCTTGCTCAAATGCTATGGCAAAGCCACCTGAGTGGTTGCATCCAATAATAGAAGACAGCTTCACTTTAATAATTTATTGTATAACTCATTGTTGGAACATACCTGTTTGAACCAATTTGTTGTATATCACATTGTTGTAACATACTGTTGTACTGTGTTTGTAATTTTTTGTGACGAGGCACCTTTGTAAATGAGCCCATGGCTCAAAGGTTTGCAACCTGATGTACAAATAAATAAACAAAAAATAAAATAAATACATACGTAACATAATTGTTGACCTTCCAGAATATCTTCACCATTCATTCACACTTATGGGTCTATGTCAGAGGCACTAGGACCCCATAGGATCTAAGTCTTTTGCAGCTAGGAGTGGACTGATACTGGCTGGTGGCACCGACCACAGGGCTGATGTACTGATGTCGTGCATATGAACTAGCCAGTTACTGACAAAGGCCCCCCCCCAGTTCTGTTTTCCAGTAAAAAAAACAAGTGGGATGAAAAGGAAGGGTACAGACTACTAGCCCAAAGAGATAGGAAAAGGATATAGGATATAAGAATAATAACAAAATAAAACTACCAACTTAGACAACTAAGGGTTGGGCCTAGTATATGGCACAAGGGTAGCGAGTATAACAAGTCAGAGCCAGGCTGGCCCGGTGGTGCTGAGGGTTGAGGCGCTGGATGCCACACCTTGCACTGTGCCAGCAACCTGGGTTCTGGAATGAGCCTGGGTTGTTGGGAGTCAGCCAGAGGGAGGGAGGGCAAAGAGCCAGATCAAGCCACCGGAAAGGCAGCTCTCTCCTCCTGGGAGGGACTGGAGGCTCCCTAGCTACTGGCCGCCACCTGGTGGAGGATGGATGGCAGCATCGACCTGAGATAGCTCTGGCGGCAGCCACGGGGAGGGGTGGAAGGGGCTGAGCCAGCATCGTGAGGCATGCGTGTGCCTCCACGCATGATGCCCATGCGCTGGGGCCTGAGGGAATAAGGGAGAAAACAGGGTAAAAGCCCAGACAATATTAAAAAAAAATGTCAGAACCTATTACCGGCTGCCCAGACAGAAGGGCAGAGACAGAAGAAATGGACAGCAACTCCGACATAACTCTGGCTTATACACAATAATTAAGATGGCAGACTATCAGCTTGTATTAAAACAAATTTTGTACTCTCAAGAGGACAATTTCAATTTTGTAGGGTAAAAAAAAAGCTCCCTTCGGAGGAGTGCAACAACAAGTGTAACTGGATAGAGTCCAGGGAACCCAAATACTATCTTCATGCTACTCCCAAATGAGAGATGAAAATGATTCATAAGAAATAGATAGCAATCATGAAAAATGTGAAGGAAAAAAAAAGGTAAACTCCAACAAGTTGAGGAATACAGCACAGAAAATCCCACTCCAAGCTGAGGAGTATAGCACATAAAATCCTGCTGCACCTGCCTCTCTCTGCAGTACAAGAAATATCCGTTAAAAAGTTGCACCTTGCCCCAAATGCCAAGCACTATCCACGTGGCACAAAGTTTCAGTGGGGTACGGACCAGGTGAAGCCAATGCTGCATGCAGCAATGGATGGAAACTATGTGCCTGCCATAATTCTTGATCCTCTAGAATATCTTCACCATTCAGTCACACTGCTGCATCTAAGCTGGAGGTGCTAGGACCCTGAAGGAGCAAAGTCATTTGCAGGTTAGGGAAGGCACCGACATTCGTGCCGGTGTCACCTACAAGGTAGATGTAATAACGTCATGCATGTGGGCTGGCCAGTAGCCGACATCAGCCACATCCCCTCTTCAGTTCTGTTTGCTAGGAGAGGGAAACAAGTGAGAGTGAAGAAAGAGATGGCTAATGATTCCTAGCAGGGGTGTAGCCAGACAATATACAATGTACACCAGGACCGTGTTTATCACCTCATTTGTCACAATAAATACAACTTTTGTATCTCATGACAATAGTTGTTGCCATGCATGGGTAAATACAAATGCCATGCATTGTTCCCTAAGACACCCATATACCAGCCCAGAGCCTGTAAAGTTGTATTGTCCTTGGGATGCAAAGAGAGTATTAGTGACCAGTCCTTCTAGTTTTGACTCCTATGAATAAAATTACAGAAAGGTTCAGTATTTTCTTTGTTAGTTTTTATGGAAAAAGGAAGCAGTTCAGAGCCTATTTGCTACCCCCCCTTAAATAAAATTGCACACCATGGAGTGTTTGGAGTATGCCTGCCTACACCCATGCCGTCGTAACAGCGACACTCTTACAGCAGTGCTGTTACAGCGACAATAACCCATTGACACCCACAGTGTCGACCGGTTTGCTGGAGGTGTGACCAAGTCATCAACTCCGGAGTTTGGCCACTCTCCCCTGACATCCGCCCCCCCCCGGAGTTGGAATCCTTAAGTCTGGGGGGTGGGGGGTGCGCAGCCCCCTGCATGCACACCGATCAGGTGTCAGTGCATTCTCTGGTCAGGGACCAAAGTCGGCGGCATCAGGGATGTCGCCAACCATGTGTCACTGCAGGGAAGGACACCGACATTCCTGTCACCATGGCATAGTGGAACCGGCCATATACAGGTAACACCTGGGCAAAAACCACCATGAACACCACCTACTTGAGGCCCCTCCCCAGCTTCCTGAAATTTCCCTGCACTACCCCTACCCTGATCCTTGTCAGGTCATTGGGCCCTGGTGGATGGTGACATCTAGTTGTGTCCCATCTCCTGCTGCCCTAGCAATCCTCTGGATAGGATCTAAATGGACGGGGCTGGCAGCATAGCCTAGAGGTGAGAGTAACGAGCTGTGAATGAGCTTGATACTTCCAGAAGACCTGGGTTTGAGTCCCACAACCTCCACTTGCATAATGTGTGACTCTTGGCAAGTCAGTTAACCTCCCCAGTGCTCCCAGGTCACCCCTGGAAACAGGCACTTGTGCCTAGTAGGCCTTACCTGGTTGTCAAAGAATAAAAAAAAACAACCTCCAAGCCAAAGCACCTCTAAGGCACTTCATCTCCCTCTCCCTTTCTCCTCCTGCTCCCATGTCAATCATCAAAACAATACAGTCCCTCACCTGCAGCTGCATTCTCCTTGGCTGGGGGCCTCTTTCTCCCTCCTTGGGGCCTCCCCTTCTAAGGACCCCCCTCCCTCCTATCCCACTGCTATGGGTGCCCCCTTCTGGCTGCTCTTTCCTGCCAGAATAGTGAAGGAACTCTATGGCGGAACAGGCTGAGGAGTGTATATCAGTCCCATCTTCCCCACTCTCCCAGAGTCCACCAAAGTCCAACTGCTCTGCCTCTCCCTAGGCATTATTTGGGGAGTGGTGGAAGACATAGTTGCCCCTTGGTGAGGCAGGAGGGTCTTCCACCCTTTCCAGTTCAGTCTGGAGTCCAGCAACCTCTGCCCTCAACCTGGATGAGGGGAGTACAAAAGAATCAATTGTTCTTTTCTGATAAGAAGATAAATCTCTATTTTTACCTGGAATCCAACCTTTGACTCTTTGCTTGTAAAATGAAAACACATTCAGTGTGCCACCTGAGCCCTGGGCGGAACATTGCCACTTTTGAAAAAGCCCGGTAGAAGATCTGTGGAGGCCATCTGGCCACCTATTTATGTGTGGATTACAAATTGGGGCCCCTTTTTGACAATTTACTTGAATTGTTCAGCAACAGTTGGGTTTTTCATTGTAGTCTGCCAGGAACAGTAAAAAGCATGCCACTACTATCCTGCTATCAGCAGCTGCATCTGTCAACGAGTTAACCACCGCACTAAAAGACGCTCTACCCATAACCTTTGGGGAGATTACAGTTGAGCGCCTGCTTGGGGCTGAAAGACTGCAGGGTAGATAAATTGTGTAGGGGCAATTGTTATTGCATACAGTATAAAGATTTTACTGCTACCCCATAGCTCCCATTTTTCCTACTGTCTCCTTGCTCTTTCCAAGCTCTCCCCTTTTAAATAAATTATTTGTTTGAACTGCATTTCTCAGTTGGTGGCTGTTATTGCTGTTGTAGTGTCACATATTTTGAGGAGATACTGTGTGGGTAGGTTAAATACTATTACCCATGGGGTAATAGCCTTGTGTGTCAGTATCTAGGTATCCCATATTGCTACCCCAGATGGAGACACTGTACCACTTTTACACCCAAATACCCAATGTAGCACAACTTTAGGCAGTCCAGGGTGGCCCCCTCAGAGGGTTTGGAGAATGGACTCTGAGGACACCAGGCAGTCCACTACACCATCATACAAAGCACTGCATTCATAGGCTATAAGATGCTGTGCACCACAAGAGATCCAGTGTCTGCATGGGAACTGGGCGGCACCATGGAGGTGGAGTACCTTCATAACTGCCTGCTAATGGGAGGCAATACCATGCTAATAGATCACATTGAGATGGTAATGAGGGCTCGGGATGATGTGCCTGTTGAGGAGACCAACTCATTCGAGTGTACCGTGGTAGCGGGTGTAGGTTGTAGGATCGCTTTCATCTATCGTCCACCCAGGAATGAGAAGCGATTCCTTCAGGAAGTAGCAGACTTCATGGTCAACATGGCATTTGAGTCATCCAGCCTGACGGTCCTTGGTGACTTTAACGCCTGGGTCGATGATGAACTCTCGTGATTTGGACAGGACTTCCTCTAGTTGATGGCATCATTGAGCTTTACACAGGTGGTTGCCTCTGCTACCCATAAGCATGGTCACTCCCTTGACCTGGTTTTCCTCCTGGGGATCGAAACCTTTGACTTGGTGGTGAAACTGGTCAGATGGTCAGATCATCATACTGTGAGGTTCAGTTTTTGCACCCCCTTCATAGGCCAGCCTCTGTGAAAATGGTCAGATACTGCCCTTTACGGGATGTGAGCCCTGACGGCCTAGCAGTGGTACTTGACCTATGAGTAATTCTGGAGGCAAGTGGGAGTCCAGAGAGCCTGGTGCAGGCCTATAATAAGGCCATTACTGTTGCCCTGGACTCTATCGCTCCTATCTGAGTTCGTCCTCTCTCCTTTTGCCCTCGGTCCCCATGGTTTTATGGGACCTTGAGGGAGTTGCTGTGACTTGGACAAAGGTTAGAGCGCTGCTGGCAGAAATCCACCTTGGAGGCTGACCACCTTAGATTGATGGAACATTATCAAGTCTATCAATCAGCAATCAGCTGTAAGAAGGCAGAGTTCCTGTCCGTGGAGATTGCTGCTGCTCAGAACCGACCAGCTCAGCTCTTTTGAACTGTGGACAGGCTGTGCAACCAAGCCTCTCTTCAGTCTCAAAGAGCTTTTTCATAGATTGAGTGTGACGAGCTCACTTGGTTCGTTGCGGATAAGGTGGCCAGCATTAGGGTGGAGATCCAACCAGCACACTCTGTGGGAATTGTTAATGGTTGGTGTATGGTCACTCCTCCCTGCTTTGTCTGGAGTTCCTTCAACTGGCTGGAGTCTGAGGATGTTGTGCAGATTTGTCCAGGGTATGCACCCAATGTGCTGTGGTTTGGATCTGGGCCCAACCTCCCTGGTTATGGGCTGTTGTGACATTGTCAGCCCAGTCCTCGCAAGGATAGGTTGGTGTTCTTTCAAGTCTGGTGAGTTTTCCAGCTCCCTGAGGGAGGTGGTGGTGGTGACACTTCTCCTGAAGAAAGCTGCTCTGGACCCAAGCTGCCTTGAGAACTTCAGACCGATCTCTAACCTTCCCTTTGTTGGGAAGGTGATTGAGAAGGTTGTGGCGCTACAGCTGGAGAACCATTTGACCATCCACAACATTTACGAACATCTCCAATCCGGTTTTCATAAGAGGCATAGTACCAAAACTGCTCTGGTTCGGGTGCTCAATGATCTCTTGATGGCGAGAGATCAGAAGCGCCATTCTATCTTGGTACTTCTTGATCTCTCTTCAGCTTTTGACACCGTGGACCATGGAGTGCTCCTTGAGCACCTGAGGTTCATCTATGACCTGTCTGGTACAGTTCTCAGGTGGTTAAAGTCCTTCCTCACTGACAGAACTCAGAGGATGGTGTCGGGATTTTTTCTCTGACCCATTCTCTCTGCCACTTGGGGTCCCTCAGGGCTCGGTGTTGTCCCCCATGTTGTTTGCAGTGTACATGCTGCCCCTTGGAGACATTGTAAGATGGTATGGGCTCAGATTTCACTGCTATGCTGATGATACCCAGTTCTACCTGTCTTTTGCACCCGACTAGGATAGTGCACATTTAATATTTAACAACTGCCTCGCTGAAATCCAGTATTGGATGTATTCCAGCTGGTTGAAGACTGAGGTGATGACTGTGAATCTGGGCTGCTGGATAGAGGGGTTGGGGGATGGTCAACCTTCTGGACTTTGCCTAGGAGGTTCCCAGCTTCTTTCCTCTGAATGGGTGCGGGACCTGGGGGTGATTCTTGAAGATGGGCTGACACTGCGATCTCAGGTGTCAGCAGTCGTCAAGTCCTCCTTTTACCATCCGAGAAACATCGCCAAGGTCAAGCACCTAGTTCCATCTGGTGACCTTCCTATGTTGATCTGTGCCTTTGTGACCCCGCACCTTGATTACTGCAACTCCCTGTACCTAGGGCTACTGAGGGCTGATATCCGCCGCTTGAAGCTAGTGCAGAACGCTGTGGCCCGGTTGTTGATGGGGACCCCTCAGGTGTGTCACATCATACTGGTGCTGTACGAACTGCACTGGATGCCTATTCAGTGGTGGATCACCTTCAAGGTCAGGCTTTTGACCTACAAAGCCCTACACAGACAGGGCCCAGACTGTCTGACAGAGCTCCTGTCTCCCTACTGCCTCGGGCAACCACTCCATTCAGCTGATGAAGGGTTGCTGGAGATTCCCAGGGTATCTTTGAAGACATTGGGGGACCATGCATTCATGTATGTGGCCCCAGCCCTGTGGAATGCTCTACCCCATCAGTTACAGGAGTGCACGACTGTGGAGGGCTTTAGAAGGCCCTACAGACCCACCTATGGTGCCAAGCCTACCCAAACTGATTTTAGCTGTGTATCTGTCTGAATTTTGATTTATACTGTGTTATTTATTTGAATGTTCATCGCCTTGATATCTGAAAGGCGCTATACAATTAAACATATTATTATTAAATATTATTATTACTTAGTAAGTGTGACACAGTGAGTCTTGAGTGACTTACCCATTGCTACACAGTGAGTTTTGAGTGAGTTACCTAGTATTCCACAGTGACATTCGAGTAACTTACCTAGTATTCCACAGTGAGCTTTGAGTAACGTACCTGGTGTTCCAAAGTGAGCTTTGAGTACCTTACCTAGTATTCCACAGTGAGCTTTGAGTAACGTACCTAGTGTTCCACAGTGAGCTTTGAGTAACTTACCTAGTATTAAACAGTGGGCTTTGAGTAACATACCTAGTATTAAATAGTGAGCTTGAGTAGCTTACATAGTATACCACAGTGAGCTTGAGTAACTTACCTACTATTACACAATGAGCTTTGAGTAGCTTATCTAGTATTCCACAGTAAGCTTTGAGTTTCTTACAGAGCATTCCACAGTGAACTTTGAGTAACTTATCTATTATTACACAATGAACTTTGAGTAATTGACCTAGTATTACACAGTGAGATTAACTTACCTAGTATTCCACAGTGAGATTTTAGTAACATGTCTGTACCTAGTATTACACAAAGAGCTTGAGTAACATACCTAGTATTGCACAGCGAGTTAATGTAACGTACCCAGTATTCCACAGTGAGCTTTTATAACTTAGGCCAGTCAATAAGAGTGATGAGGTACAGGCCTGATACATCACCCCAGGTGCATTTTGAGGCATGAGGCGCTTGCACCGAGTGCCTTTAGCACCTGGGAAAGTGCTCTTATCAGGCCATAACCCACACCTCAGAGTGTCTTATTGCAGTTATGAAATGGGCCCCCAGTAAAGAAGTTAATTAAAAAAACACATAAGTGTATATAAAAATAATAAAAAATATAATCATATCAGCAATAGAAAAAGTGGTCCCCGTCATTGTGTTGTATTGGAACTCTTTTAGTAAAAGTTAATAGATGTTGATGCCTGTCTGTGTGTCCAGTGCTCCCCCTCCCCCCACACACGCAAACACTCAATACCATGTCTGTATTTCTTTTTTCATTTTTCTTTAATATTTCTTACTTTGCCCAGTCAGTTTGTTACAGTTAGTGGAAGTGATCATGTCCCATATTGGGTAAGGTTATATACAGTATTTACTATGCTATTTCTTGTCCCCATAGAGAAACTATTTTTTGTGTAGTTTTTCTTTTCTTTTTTCTTAAAGCTTTATCTGTTTCAAGCACTTCATTTGTTTACTTTATACTGGAGGGCTGGGTGACTGGGAGTGAGCGTGTCCCTCAACAGCTGCCGTAGACAGTCGTGTCCTGCTTCACGGTTGCCAAACTAGGTGAGGAAGAAGAAAAAAATAAGTGGGTTTGACTCTGTTCTGTCATAATATGTTTCCATTTGACATGGCAACTTCTGGGTTGTTGTGGTCATATTTAAAGGAGAATACCGGACGGCAGCGTGGGGGACAGCATGGAATGTAGAGATGGCAGAAGCTCTTACTTTGTGCTGGGCAGACTTCTAAGCAGGAGAGAGAATTCATCCACAATGGGCACTAAACAGTTAAAGATGGTGGTGGGGAGCCACTACTCACACTGGGGCAGCCAGGAGGGGCGACCGCCCCCCCAGCGCCCCTCTAGCTCCCCCACTGTCCCTACTACCCCAAGTGACCGCTCCATTGGGCAGAATTTACAAAAACCCTCTCAGATTTAAGAGCCTTTGGGTTTTTGGGTTTGACTCTGAACAAGTCGCCTGATCACCCAGTGCTCCCAGGTAACCCCCTGAAAACAGGCACTTGTGCCTAATGGGCCTTACTTGGTTACCAAAGACAAAAAAAAAATTTTAATCTGAACATGGAGCCCGGTAAGTTATACACAGAAGAAATCTATATATTGCTTACTTAGAACTCAAGGTGCAGAGATCAATTTATAATAATAATAATGTCTTAATTTATAGAGCGCCTTTCAAATGTCACGCGTCGTCTTCCTAAAATAAAACAAAAACCTGTAAACAAGAAAATGTTCCCTCGGCGGTTTTCCTGCCCACCCCGCCTCACCCATACTTACCTCTGGAGCTCAGTGCCGCGATCTTGATGGACCAGGAACACGTCTGCACTCTTTAAAGCTGACCGCGAACTGAGGAAATGCTGGTAAGCTGTATAATGTAATAAATAGTTGTTTTTTTAACTTTGCTGCATATCTCAGGCATTTTTGGAATTTTGGCACCAAATTTTCAAATGGAGTTTTGGACCCTCCTCATGAATTCTGTCACTGTCATGGCGTTAATCAGGCCCAAAGGGTGATTTTGCTGTCACTGCATGAAATCACCTTTCGGGACTGATTAATGCCATGACAGTGACAGAATTGATGAGGAGAGCTCTCAAACAGCCTATGTTGCAAATTTGGTGAAAGAATTCCTAAAAATGACTGTTTTACGAGTGTGCGTTGAGCAGTTCCTACGCACGCTCGTAAGTTCACAAATTTTCAATATTTGCACTCCGGATTTTCAACATTGCCATTTTACCACACCTTCTTATGAGCAGTACTGTGGTCATTTTTCAGATGTCGCCCAAAATGTGTTTCTGCGCATGTAGCACACAATGGTGCAGTTGTTGTGTGAAATCAATGCATGGGACACATTAAAGAAAATCACAGTGACACTGTTCATGAGCAGAGGTCTTAAAATTGCTATGTTGAAAATTTGGTGAAAAAATTCCTAAAAATGACTGTTTTACAAGCATGCGTTGTGCAGTTCCTATGCACGCTCGTAAGTTAGCAAATTTTTTATATTTGCACTCCAGATATTTAACATTGCCATTTTACAACACATCCTTATGAGCAGTACAGCTGTCATTTTTCACATGTTGCCCAAAATGCGTTACCGTGCATGTAGCGCACAATGGCACAGTCGGTGTGTGCAATCAATGTTTGGGACAGATTAAGAAAATCACAGTGACACTGTTCATGAGCAGAGGTCTTAAAATGGCTATGTTGAAAATTTTGTGAAAAAATTCCTAAAATGACTGTTTTAGGAGCCCGTTCTTGCAGTTCCCTACTTGTCTTGCAAGTTTTCGAATTTTAATATTTGCACTCCAGATTTTCAACATTGCCATTTTACCACACTTCCTTATGGGCAGTACAGCTGCAGTTTTTCACATCTCACCCAAAATGTGTTTCTGCACATATAGCACGTAATGGTGCAGTCAGTGTGCGAAAGCAATGTTTGGGACAGATTAAGAAAATCACTGTGACACTGGTCATGAGCAGAGGTCTTAAAATGGCTATGTTGAAAATTTGGTGACAAAAGTTCATAAAATGACTGTGTTATGAGTGAGCATTGCGCAGTTTCCACGCACCCTCATAAGTTCATGAATTTGTAATATTTTCAGTTCAGATTTTCACTAGTGGCATTTTTCCACACTTCCTTATGAAAAGTATAGCTGCCATTTTTCACAACATGGCCGAAATGCATTTTCACACTTTCAGCATAGAAATGCATGGTCGCTGTGGGAAATCATTGTTCGGGACAGATAAAGAAAATCACAGTGACACTGTTCATGATCGGAGGTTCCAAAATGCCTGTGTTGACAATCTGCTGAAAGAAATCCCCAAACTAATTACATTATGGGTGTGCGTTGCACAGCTTCTATGCACGCTCGTGACTTCACCAGTTTTTTAAATATTTTCACTGCAGATTTTCAACATTGCCATTTTTACACCTCCCCATGAACAGTACAGCTGCCATTTTTTACATCCTGTTCGGAATGTGTTTTTCCACCTGTGGTGACAAATGCCGTAGTCACTGTGCAAAAGCAGCTTTCAGCTGATAAACTGATATTGCCACTGTTCATGAGGTGGGGGTCACAAAAAAACTATGTTGAAAATTTGGAGTGAAAATATCAATGAATGCCTGAGGCGTTAAGGTTTCCGACTATAACGCCCCACCCTGTAGAGAATGACAGGCATCAGGGCTGTGACTTGGTATTATTGCCTGCAATGCTCATACCATTCCACACTCACCCGCACCATGCAGCCACTGAGAGGCGTTGAGGTGTGCCTTGGACTCTTTGGCCCTAAAGTTTACCCCATTCTCCTATACTGCACCCATATCACCATATTTCTTGATGCAATGGGGTGCGTATAAGGGCCAAAGACCCCCAAGGCACACTGTGACACTTGGTGTCTGCAGGGTAGGGTGTGGTGAAATGGTGTGGCCGTTATGCCTGACGACCCAAAGGCACACCCCAATGTCTGTCAGTCTCTGCAGGGTGCTGGTGGGGTTGGCTTCAGTTCAATACTTCACTGCCATTCCTATTATGCAGCTCTGTAACTCCTACACTACCACTACCAATGCCAATGCCAGCAAGCAAACATTTGGCATTGACAAATGCTTGTTTTTTTCTGGGACAGAAAGCAATGTGAGAGCAGATAAATGTGCAATAATTGGAGCATTGTCTGGCTTGCATTCTTTCCAGTATAGGTGATCAAAATTTACCATTATAATTGTGGGCTAGTACAATCGCCTGTGGGCTAGTGCAGTTGGCAATCAACTTGTCCTGCTGGCTAGTGGAAAAAAAAGTTAAGGTTGATCCCTGCCCTGAGTCCTGTCATTTATTACTGTGACATAGTCAGTTACACTGTGTGTCTCTGTAGCATAGTGAAATTCATTCACGGCTGTATTACACTGTTTGTGAGGTACCTGAGAGGCCCGAGCCCTGTCATTTATTACTGTGACACAGCTACACTATCTATCTCTGCAGCATAGTGAAATCCTTTTACGGCTGTATTACACTGTTTGTTAGGTGACTGTCAGGCTCGAGCCCTCTCATTTATTACTGTGACATACAGTACCTACACTGTCTGCTTCTGCAGCATAGTGAAATCCTTTTACGGCTGTATTACACCATTTGTGAGGTGTCCATGAGGCCTGAGCCCTGTCATTTAATACTGTGACATGGTCAGTTACACTGTCTGTCTCTGCAGCAACAGCTGTCTTACACTGTTTGTAAGGGTGCCCCCCGAGGCCTGAGCCCTGTCATTTAATACTGTGACATGGTCAGCTACACTGTCTGTCTCTGCAGCACAGTCAAATCCTTTTCTGGCTGCATTACACTGTTTGTAAGGGTGCCCCCCGAGTCCTTAGCACTGTCATTCATTACTGTGATATGGTCAGCTACACTGTATGTCTCTGCAGCATAGTGAAATCCTTTTCTGGCTGTATTACACTGTTTGTGAGGTGCCTGTCAGGCTCAAGCCCTGTCATTTATTACCGTGACATGGTCAGCTACACTGTATGTCTCTGCAGCATAGTGAAATCCATTCACGGCTGTATTGCACTGTTTGTGAGGTGCCCGTGAGCCAAGAATGGCCCTGCTCCTTGCCTAAGCTGCAGTTGGAAGTTTCCACTCCACATCTGGCAGATTAAAGTCCCAAACTAGCAGCACCTACCTCTGACTTGCCATCCTGATGCTGGCTTCCCAAGGAGCCTTATCCAACTCCTCTCCCGGTGCTGGAGGTCTGTATACCATCCCAGTACTGATAGCAGCCCCAGTACCTGTCTCCAGGATGACCCACAGCACCTCCAGCACTTCCTTTTCATCTGGTTGCTCCTGCACTTCCATGGCCTTGATTCCCTCCTTTACATATCGATAGTACAACCCCTCCTCCCCTCCTTCCTTCTCTGTCTCTCCTGAACAGAGAGTAGCCAAGTATGGCCATGTCCCTGTCATGGCTGTAAGTGCACCACGACTCCATTGTGGCCACCGAAGCCATGCTAGCCTCCCTCCATAATGTCCTCCAGGTCCGGAATTTTATTTCCCAGACTCCTTGCATTGGCACACATGGCTTTCCATACATTACTTCCTCCTGCTTTCCTGCTTCCCCCTTCCTGCCTGTACTATTAAAGAGCTACCAATGCCTCAAAGAAACTTTAAAAAGCATAATAATCAGGCACAATTCTACCTGCATTCCATTTTTGTTTCATATATTTCTCCTCCCCATAATATATTACTAAGGAAATGTGTATGAATATATATTCTTTATTCCTTGGAGTTCATTTTGAGTTCATCTGCCCCTATATCTCACTCCCTACTTCAAGTCATAATATTCTGTTGTGACATCACAATCTATTGTCATGGGAGTATCTGTGAGGTCGCATGCAGTGCTCTATGACTTCAGGTAGGGAGAAAGCAGCAGGAATAAATAAACCCCTCAGGACCAAAGATCTTGTTTTCATGCAAATAACCTAAGTAATAAATTATGGGGAGGAGGAGGAATACAGAACTAATGGGAGATACAAGCTGGACTGTGTTTAAATATTATGTTTTGTAAAGTTCTCCTGAACCTGTCACCAGCCCTTTAAGATCCCTCTAACCTCTCGTGTTACCTTCTCTGTTACCTGTGTCACTTACTCCTTTCTTCTTGCTTTCCTGATTTATACCCTCCTTGTCCTCTACCTTGTCCACGTACCAGTCTTCTTGCACCCCTACCCTGAGGGGAGCTAACTCCTCTTGGTCTCTCCCTCTCTGCTGCTTCAATACCAGAGGGTTTTACAGCCTCCCTCCCTCCTGGCTAGTTTAAATGGTCATCCAAGTAACATTTAAACATCCCACTAAGGAATGTGGTCCCCCTCTGGGAAAGATGCAGGCCATCTCTCCCACAGAGGCCTTATCCTCCCAGGTTGGTCCCCAACCTCAATGCAGTTGAAGCCCTCCTCCATGCACCATGCTTTCAACCAACTAGTAAAAGCCCTGCTGCAGAGTGTCCTTTCCTTTTCTTGGCCATATAGGTACACCGTTGTTCTCCTAGTGCAGAAGCACAAGAAAAGGATAAAGGATATAAAAACAATAAACACAATAAAACCTGACTATGAACTTGGTAGAACTAAGGGGTAGGCCTAAAGTTGCCCCAAGGGTAGCAGGTGTAAGACCCAGAGCCTATCTCAGCCACCTTGACAGGAGGGTGGAGAGAAAAACAGGGCAACAGCACTGGCCTATAGCTCTAGCTGGTGCAAGAGGCTGGGGCACTTCAGTATAATTAAGAATGCAGGGTGCCAAGTTAACCTACATTCTTGTGCTTCACAGAGGACAAGAATTTGGTGGAGAAAAATCCCAAGAGCTCCAAGAGACGCAGGAAGCAAGGGTAAATGAAAAGAGTCTGGAAGCACAATAACTATCTTCTTGCCACTCCACAGAAAGAAAGATGAATAGAAAAGTGTAAAATGAATCCAACATGGAGGTGTGGGATAAGTACCCAGCCCACAAGCTGAGAGTATAGCACAAAAAAAGACTGCACCTGCCTCTCCCTACAATACAGGAAGGTTGCAGGTGCACCTTTATGCAAAGAATAGATTGTCAGAAGCATAGGCAAGGTAAACAGGTTGTAATAGCAGCTATAAGGCTATGTCTCATAGATATCCCAACCTGGAGAAGTAGGAGAGCATAAAGGAAAAAGGGGGTAAAATACACCCAAGTAAGGTTTTTGTTTGCTAGGAAGAGGTCAAGGGTGCCCACTTCCACATTTTTTTTCTTTCTTTTTTTTAAAGGAGTTCACCCAGGGCTGTGTGGTCTGTGCCTGACCAAGATGGCAGCTTAGGTTCCTTTTTTCAATGATCTGGATAGTCTATCCTTCAGTTTTTGTCAGTTTCTCCAATCCCTCTAGTTTCATCAGGTCTTTTCTGACACAGTACAGTGTGAGCCTGCTTTTGGTGTTTTTATTTTTTGTATCAGAGTTACCGATCGCTGCTGGTGCTCCATTTGTGAATCCTGTCAGACTCGACCACTTCCTGCCTTAGCATAATGGCCTCGGCAATGCCTATTAATCATGTGGGACAAATGTTTTAGCAGCTTCAGGCTGGTATGGAAGAAATAAGAGTTGTGACTGCCTAAAACAAAAAAAGACATCCAGGACTTGGGGCAGCAAGTTACCTCTACTGAACTTAGAGACCACCACCCATGACCTTCAGGCACAGCTCAGAGAACAGATGAGGATCATTCAAAGGCTACAACAAAGAGAAGGTGGACGAGGTTCAAAATAGGGGGTACCAGAACAATTTGCAATTTCTGGGCCTGCTGGAGAAAGCTGAACTGAATGACACCATCGGCTTTCATTGTCATATTCTGCCTAATATTTTGAAGCTCCCTGTCAATCCTCAATTTGAATTTGAAAGGGTCCACAGGACTCTGACACCCCCTCCCAAGAATGGAGATAAGCCAAGGCCAATCATAGCCAGATTTTTAAGTTACCAGGTCAAAGAAAATATCCTGAGGCAAGATAGGGAACTTAGTCAATTGGAATGGCAAGGGCATCCTGTCTTTATCTTCAGGACTTTTCTAAGGATCTTGCAGGCTGCCGCAAAGCATATACAGCGGTCTGTCAAAGGCTTCGCCAGCCGGGTATCTTTCTCCCTCAGAAAATACCCTCCCACTTTCCAGATTGTCACCACTGGGGTCCCATCAACGATTAACATTCCTGAAGCCACCATAGATTATTTGCAGGCACACTGGCCCTCAAGGACGACACCGGAACTTACCCCTGACTGACCAGCATTACTAAGGGTCCTTAAATTAGTGAGAAAGCAGCTCTGATGGACACCACCTCAGCACCTCAAGGTGATCGAACACTTTCTCATGACCTTCAGGTAGACAGTGGTCACTGCCCCCCAGATCCAGGTGCCAGAATCAACTCCACACTAGGATCAGGAGAGATAAATCTGTACCCCCATCCAGTCCCAAGACATAGCCATACAACAAGGAGTCAGGAGAGGAGAGTGAGCCAGATTTCTTCTCTCATCATATGGCTAATAAATATGCCCCACTGACTCTGGTCGATGACAATGATACTGTTCCAGGGAAAAAGGCAAGTGTCACTGGAACCTCTTCTAAAGAGGATGTCTCATTGATTGTTAAAGGATCATCGCCGAATACAACAACCTCCCCAATAGCAGAAACTGTAGTCTCATGGGCTGAAACTATGGCTTTGGCAGTCCCTCTCCCATGGTCCAGTTCCTCCGGACTTGAGGACTCTACCCCTGGGACACGGGAACAAACCTCTGCTAAAGTAGGCAGAGGTTAAAGCTTGGTCACTGTGAGACTACTTGTGTTCAGGCTACGACTGAATACTTTCGTAATTACTTTTATGAACTGTGTTGCCTGAGTCAAAAAGGGGCACTGTGACTGGTGCTTGTCTATGGAGTGGTAGTGTAACTTTCTTTTTGGACTTTCTCTGCCCATCATCCAGTCTGATGAAAATGTGACCCTAATTTCCCTTTCACCAGAGCACTAACAGACTCTGTCACTTTTTCTCACTGTGTTTCTCACTGAGCCAGCCCTCTTGACTGTGACTGTACGATTACATTGGGCACCTCTTACAGCTGTGTTATGCAACTACAGTGGAAAAATCAGCCCATCTCATACAGTCAGCACTGGTACAAGACATTACTTTCAATGATTTAATTTAAGATCAACCTCACTATTTCACTAACAAAAAACAGAAGTTATGCACTTCTAAACCTACTGACCCATTGGACAATATACTTACAACTCTGCTGGCCTGTTCTTTACCAATCGGGGCTGGCTTCTCTTTCCTCCTTACTGATTACTCCACAGCATTCTCAGGAGATAAAGTATTTCCACAACGAATGGCCATACATTACCCCTCGCCCTGGACAGATATCATTTTTGCATGGTCCTACGATTACTGGCTGGCGCATACACCTTATTTGCTAACGTTTAGGAACTTTCAACCTCTCTTGCCAGCACAGTAGTTGGATGAAACACCTCCAGCAAACTGATGGAACACAGTGCTTCTACCTGCTCTGAGGCTGGGCCTTTGAAGCACTTTCAGTGCTGCTTGACCTACAGAAAAATCATCTGCCAGCTTACCGGAGTTACACTACGAGCTCCACTAAGAACATTGCACAGGAACTGTGCTTAAATTTAAGGGGAAATGAGGAGGGTGTTAGAACTTGCTACCATAGTGCCTGCCGCCCTGTGGTTAGCTCATGAGGCCACCATGTGTGATTCAAAGTTTCAGGCTGATTAGCAGAGCATCGAGATGCCTGATGTGATCTTCTACATTCCCTTCCCGTACTGCCCTATTTATACATGAACACAGCTCCACTAAATGTACTGTTGGTATAGTTGGTGACTTCATGAATGGTAAAAGATGTAACCCCCCCACCATCCTCACCCTGTAGCACCTGGCAATTCTCTGGCTGCTACTTTTGTTTTATGCACCCCAGCCATTATGTATGAGTGCTATCAGTATAGTAAACACCCTGCTGCTAAGGTTGAAAGTACAGTTATGTAAGAACTTGCTGTAACGTTTGCTGATCGAGAGAATCTCTTTCATCAGACTACCCCTATGGAACTATATCCGCCAGGCACTAGGACCACACAGAAACATTTTTGCTAGCAGTCTCCTAGGAGCTGCTCATGGTTATGTCAGATGTCAACGTCCTACACTACATAAACATGGGTGGTCCCATGCCCTCCTCAGTTCCCTGCCGAAGACCATACTCAGAGGGCCTCCTCCTCCTCCTGAGGAATCAAGGGAGAGCTGAAAGTTCCAGGTAGAACAGAAAGTATACCATCCAGAAACGAGAGACAGGAATGAAGAACCTATGGGTACAATGGGGATGGAGGGTGGGACAGCATGATCTGATGAAAGAGATTATCTTGAAGATCAACTGTTATGGTAAGTTCTTACGTAACTGTACCATCTTCCTAGAGAATATCTCTTTTCTCAGGCCACACCTGTGGAATAAGTCCTGAGCAGTACTAACAGAGAGACAGTCTGGGTGGCTGGAGGATTTAGGCTTAAGAAGAAAGGCCTTGAGGCACAGCCAAGCCAAAGCCTGCCCTTCTTTGAGAGGCAGTGTCCAGACTGTAGTGCTTTGTGAAAGTGTGGAGGTTAAGCAGATTATGCAAGAGGAACTCAAGGAGTTTCTGGCACTTGGAGTTATCCAGGAGTCCAATGGCCCCTGGGACTCACCCATGGTCCTGACTCCCAAGAAGGATGGTACCACATGGTTCTGTGACAACTACCAGAGGCTCAACAGCTGCACGGAGTCGGATGCCTACCCCATGCCCAGCACAGTTTACTTTGGAATGGCTAGAGGGAGCCCAGTTCCTGACCATGATAGAACTGAAGAAGGGCTACTGGCAGGTACCCCTAACCCCTGCAACCAGAAAGAGGTCTGCTTTTGTCACCCCATTTGGCCTATTTGAATTTGGAGTAACACCATTTGGGATGAAGAATTCACCCACAACCTTCCAGCGGCTTGTGGATCACATTCTGTCTGGGGCAGGTGAATACATGCTTGTATACATGGATGACATAGCCATTTACAGCCAGACATGGGAGGATCACATCAGGCATGTGAGGGAAGTGTTTCACCAACTGAAGGCTGCAGGGCTGACAGTTAAGGTGGAAAAATGCCAAGTAGGCATGGCCAAATTGTCCTACCTTGGGCACTGGGTGGGCAGTGGATGCATCCGTTCAGAGCTGGTGAAGGTTTATGTCATCCAGGCCTGGCCCACCACTGCCACAAAGAAGCAGGTAAGGGCATTTCTGAGGACAGCTGGGTTCTGCTGGAGGCTTGTCCCTCACTGCGGTGGGGTGGCCAAGCTCCTGACAGACCTGACAAAAAATAAAATGCCAGAAAAAGTTCTCTGGACAGAGGACTGTGAATCTGCCTTCTGACAGTGGAAGGAGGCATTATGTGGATCACCCATGCTCGCTAGCTCCAGTTATGACCTCAGGCTCATAGTGCACATAGATGCCTCAGACCGTAGGCTGGGTGCTGTCCTGAGCCAGGTTACACTGCAGAGGGAGGAGCACCACATAGTGTATCTGAGCCAGAAACGTCTGTCCAGGGAGGAGGCATATGCCACAACTAAGAGGGAGTGTCTGGGGATAGTGTGGGCTTTTCAGAAACTGCCGCTGTATTTGTAGGGGCAGGAGTTCACTGCAGTCACAGATCATAATTCCCTGACATAACTCCATAGGATAAGTGGGCAAAATAAAAAAAATTCTTGCGCTAGAGTTTGATCATACAGTTTTATAACTTGACCATCCAGCACCGAAGTGGTGCACAGAATGTCAATGCACATGGACTGTCGAGGCATGGCTAAGTCCATGGCATGTTCCTTTAGGTGACCCCCAGTCCCTACATGAATGTCAGTCTCTTGGGGGTCGCCCAAAAGAGCCATGCTTTCATGTTTTTGGGAGGGAGGAGATGTGACAGGATATCTGACCAGACGCATTTATTCTTTTCTGTTAGCTTAAATATTCATCTGTTACAGGTTCTGTTTGGAATGGACACAATATGGCTGCCAGGTCACATGAACAGGCAGATATGGAGAGCTGATCACCCACTGTGTAGGTGCCGACGTTCTCATGGGAAAGTTAGCAGTAGTCACTAAGAGGATGATTGGGGGGAGACAAGCCATAATCCCACTGGGGAGTCCTTCCTGGGATATGTCCCCATGTCTGACAATGGACCCAGGTGCATGTTGTAAAACTTCTAGACACATTTCATTTCATTTTTATTTTTTGTACTTGTTAGCTGATGAGCAATTTGCCCATTTTCACAAGTGACAAGTTTAAAATGAAGCCATATAACATGAATACAATTCAATACAGTACAGTACAGTACAGACCCAAGTGAAACAAACAACAAACATTAAGTGCATGTACATTCATTCCTTGACAACAACTAATGTGTAAGTTTAGTTTTGAATGTTCTAATGTTTGTGCAATTGGCAATTTCATTGGGTATAGAGTTATAAAATCTAGTTGCCCTATATAATACTGACTTTTGCCAAAGCACGTTTTTTTAAAAAAGGAATTTTATACACATATTTACTCTGGGATCTAGTCCCTTGTGAATTTATAGCTCTGAGAAATGATAGGACCATCTGAGGTAACTGACCTAATGTTCCTTCATGTAACATGGTACCCATCTTTAAATTGGCATTATTTTCAAGTGATAAACAACCAGCATCTTTTTTTTTTTATCATCACACTATTCATCTCCCCTGCCAGTCGGCTCCCATCTGACCGACCCCCTCCTAGCCCCGTCCCCCGGAATTACTGGCTTCTTACCTGCCTGGCCCAGGAGCTATGCCTGCAGAGGGTTGGTTTTCATCCTGTCGACTGGCATTTCTTTTTCCACTTTATTTTCTCCTGGAGGCCCAAAGAGTCAGTGCGCATGCACTGAACAGACCTAGTCACAGCCTCCTTTCCCCACCCCCTGGTCTACTGCCTAGGCACCCTCTGGTCCAAGCTTCCTGCAGCCTCCACCGAGGGTCACCCATCAGCTGAAGGAAGCCATGCTTCCTCCCCGGAGAGGAGAGCTTGCCTGTCAGCAGCTCTATACAGCTCTTCCTCCCCCATGCCAACTTCAACACCCCGGACTCATTCCCAAAGCTGGGTCACAGGTGTGGGTTGAGATAAGACACCAGCACCTTAGCCATCTATGCCACTGGGCTGGCAACAACCAGCATCCTTTAACAAGTTACAATGATGGGTCCTATTTGGCAAATTAGTCATAAATCTTAAAGCACTGTTATATGCGACTTTTAACTTATCAAACATTTTGTTGCTAGTGGCTGACTGCACACTTAACCCATAATCAAAAACACTAAATAAAAAACTGTGTGTTAATAGTCTATGAGATTCCAGGACAAGATGGGTTCGTACTCTAAACAAAAGACCTAATCTCTGATGAACCAATTTGGTAACATTTTTGACATGAAGTTCAAAGGATAGGTTATTGTTCAAAACAATCCCCAAATATTTAAAACTTTCAACTACTTCACTAGGTTTTCCATTTAAATCTACTATCAAGGGACTCAGTTCTCTCTTTTTACGTGCTCCAGAAAAGACAATGGCCTTTGTTTTTTTCAGTCATCATATGCATTGACAGTAGCCATTCCTGAAAAGAACTGAAATAATTTTGCACAGTCCTCATAGCATCCTTAGACTGTGTTGCAGCATTAAAAATTACTGCATCATATGCATATAGGGTAATTTTAGATTCTTTACAAGTAAGAGGGAAAGAATTCATAAATCATGAAAAAACAAGAGGGCCCAAAATTGAGCCCTGTGGCACCCCACATTTAATTTGCAGAGAATCTGAGATGCTTTCTAAGATTTTTGTTCTGTGTGTTCCGTAACCCAAATAGTTATCAAAGCATTCTATAACATCATTAAAAAAATGTAATTCCAAAAGAGAGTCTAACAATAGGCCATGATCTACAAGGTTGAAGGCCTTGGTGAGGTCCACAAATACTGCTGCAGCACAGTGCCCCTTATCAAAGGCACTCTGCACGCAGCTTGAGAACCTCACCAAGGCCATCTCCATATTATGCTTTGATCTAAAACCATGTTGTGAACTTGTCATCAAATCATATTTTTCCAAAGAGTCACGTATTTGATCAAAAATAATCCTCTCCAGAACTATTCATAAAGGAGCCAGTAAAGAAATTGGATGGTAGTTGGAAACACATTCCCTATTGCCAGCTTTAAATATGGGCTTTATGGTTGCAAGTTTTCATTCTTTGGGAAAAAAACCAGTGCACAAAGAGTAGTTAAAGAAATATGCTATAGGGGAGGCCAATTCATTAATTCACATCTTAGTAAGCCTAAAATCTATATTATCAGGACCAATATATGGACACGGATCATATTTTAAAACATAGTCTCTAACCAAATCAGGTGTGAGAATCCGAAAATAAAATTTAGGATGGTTAATATTACTGTTTCTAAGGGGGTCAACAACTGGACTTGTTATGTTGAAATTGGTCCTAAAACTATCCAAATCACCAAAATAATTATTAAACATACCAGCCACGATGGATCACTGATCAGATTGTTTCCATCAAGCAATGAAATACTACCTTCATTTGATTTCCTCCCTAATAGGCAGTTTAACGTTTGCCAGTTTTTTGGGGGATCCTCAAGGGAATTAAATTGTTCCGGGATAAAAAAACAGTTTTTTAGCCTTTCTAACTTCAGCTTTACATTTATTTCATAGGGACTTATAATTCTGTAATGCAACTGAATCCCTGTCCACCTTGTATTTTTCCACATTCTCTTTGTCTCATCAGTTCCAAGAGCTCAGAAGTAACCCATTTATTTTTATTGGCCCTAATTCTCATTTTCTTTTTTGGGGCAATTTTATCTACTACCTGAGTGAACAGACTACCAAATTTGTCCAATATACCATCGATATCATTAAGTATCTCCAAACAGGACCAGTCAATTTCTCTAATGGCCTTATTCATGATCTGAGTAATTACTATTTTTAAGTTTCTGGTTTCTATATAATGAATAGGGCTTCCCACTAGTTTAGCTGTGCAATCACAAACACTGGGCAGTGATCACTAATTAAATCTGTTAGGACCCCACACTCAGTGATCTTATTAGGATGAATTATCACAATCCAGTCCAATATGGTACTCCTACCAGTTTTGTAATTAACTCTAGTAGTGTCTGTAATTAACTGCAAGATGCTCACCCCTTTTTTTCTCGCATATTCATAAATACAATACAAACAGAAATAGTAAACACATTTCACATAACATTTAATTCTCCTTATTCCTCCAGTTCCAAAAATAATCTCTAAAATTCCAAATGCCATGGACTGTTATTTTAGAAACCATGTACAATCAGATTCTCATAAACATTATATTAGTCATTCAAAACAAACAAAAAACAGGGTGTGCTAAGCCCTCTTTCCATTTTCATTTCATTATTGAAATAAATAAGCTAACTCGGGTGATTGTAATGTTAGTGTAAGTGGTCCCAATATTTGATCATATTTGTTCAGTTGGTTCAAATTTACATAGTGAATGATTTCCATTCTATGCGTTCCAATCATATAATTAATACAGATGTGCAAATTTGGGGGGGGGGCTGACCTTTCCACCTTTGGAGAATATACTTACATGCCATGATTAACCCTATTCCAATAAGCTTAGCTGTGTGACTTGACATTTTTATTAGCGGCCCTCCTTGTCCAAGAAGCATCCACATTTCCTGCTTTGCCAAATTTACCCCTGTACTTAATGAGAGGATAGATAGAACATCCATCCAAAAGGATGTCCATTGCGGGCAGTTAACAAACATATGTTCTAAAGTACCTGTATTACTATGACCTCTAGGGCATGCATTAGTGATATTTGGATTCATTCAATTTAATCTGTGTGGTATAAGATATAATCTAAGAGTTATACTAAAATGAATTTGTTGAAATCTAACTGAACAAAAGCCAATAGATTTAATGTCAATTGCTTTCCTCCAGATTGCATTTGTAATACTAGTATTTGTTTTATTAGCCCATTTATTCTTAAGTTGATTACTATAATCATTCTCCTGTGACTCCTACCAATGATAAATGACCAAAATAATTTGTTTTGCGATTGGGGATGTAAAAATATTTATTAAGCTAGACATATCTGCATCTAGGTTTCATAATATATTTTTGTTTATAAAGTCCCTTATTTGTAGGTATGCATAGAAGTGAGTATTTGGTAAAAGAAACCAATTTCTTATATGCTCAAATGCCATGCAGTTGTTATTATTTATAAGTTATCCCATTTCTGCCTGCCCGGTGGCATGGAGGGCTTAGGAGCTGGACGCCTGACCTTGCACTATGCTAGCGACCCGTGTTCAGGAATGAGCACAGGCCACCAGGGCTCTGCAGGGGAGGAGAAGGATTAAACATCCAAGGAACTTATCTCCTTCTCTGGGGTGAGGGGGCCACCAGCAGTTGGTGTCAAATGGCCCCTAGTGGTGGCTGGGGGACAGCACACCGATGCTTAGAAAGGGGAGGAGAGGAGGCAGATGCTTGGAGAAGCACATGCAGATGCATGAGTGCTCTCTCCATAGGGTGCCACTGCATCCCTCCTCTCCTAAGGGGAATGAAAAGGGAGGAAAAAGAGTCCTGGGCATGACAAGATGGAAGCCAATCCCCTCAGGCCCCGCTCCCATGAACAGTGGTATCCTCTGCACCAGATCCATTTAGGTAAGTTGAGGGATCCCTGCAGCCCTGCTATGGAGGCAAGCCATGCAGGAAAGCAGAAGGTAGGCCACGAGTGGGGGATGGAGCTTTGGGATCAGGCATGCCGTTGTGCCAGCCAGGGAGGAGAAAGAAATTAACTGCAAAAAAAAAGTTATCTCATTTCTTTCAGACCCTTTTTATGCCAGATTTTAAAAGTAGTTCAATTGTTGATGGTATGAAATAACAATTTAATGCTATAAGGGCAAATACAGAGCAATTTGATGGACTTAATTTACACACTGAATACCAAATACAAATCGTTGTACATGAAGTAAGCAATAATTTCATATATAAGTCATTATTGTCTCCATTAAAAAGATGTAGCTTAATATCTTTGTACCATGAATGAAAAGACTATCGAGACAGTGATATCTTGGTCTATGTCCTTAAACCAATCAGATATGGAAGACAAATTGACAGAAAATTAATAGCGTTTAAGATTTGGTAGAGCCAATCCTCTGTTAACATAGCTTGCATATAATTTCATTACTTTAAGTCGAGGCTTTTTTCCTTTCCATGGGAATTTTTTAAGTTAAGTGTCTAATTCCTTAAAAAATGATTCTGGTATAAGTATTGGAATATTCTGAAAAAGCAATAATAATTTCGGGAGAAGGCTATGTTGATTCCCCCAATTAAAGTAAAAGGCAGAGATTGCCAATGCTCAAAGTCCTTTTTAGGGCTGTGGGTGGAGCCTACAGCACTATTGGGATCAGATTGTAGCTCTAAAATGGCTGATCGTAGAACTCATTTTCTGGACTTTTGAAAGTATTCCTCCACAACTGCATAATAGTGCACTCCCCCTCTGATTTTTGTTATTTGCTGCTCTATGTTATTGGCATCTGAAGGGAGAGGGAATGCAACTGTATTGTACCTCAGAACTTCTCAGAATATCAACAAAAAAAAAATCAAACTGCTGTTTTCATCATCAGTCCAGCACAATCTAATAGATTTATTCTATGTCTTTCAGCAACCTAGGGGTTAACTTATTATATGTTGTCTGGAATTTACTGAAACTGAATGTCAGACTATAGTGTCAGATTACAGACAGTAAAGCTGCATTCTGTGTTCGCTATCTCATTCCTATGGGCACACACACTCACATTCATACATACACACACACGCAGCAGCATGTACTCTGACTAAATAAATTCAAGAGGACTGAATTAGCAGCATGCCAGTTTTTGATGATTGTGACTAAACAGCACTATATGGCACCAACAAGAAAATAACTTTGGTCATTTGGTAGCTTTTCACATCCCCATCGGCTCTGGCTAGAGTTTGTTTATTCTAGCCACAGTGGGGATAAAATTAAGCTAGTATAGATTTGCATCTTGTTTATCAATATGAATCCTCAGATGTTTTATCGACTTTCCTGATTGAACAGTCTCCTACAGACACTAACAGGTTCTGATAATGTGCTGATTCCAAAATTTCTGATTTTGGCCAACTCTAGGAATATATGCCTAACATTATCAATTTGCTCATGTCCCCAGTTACAGTTGAAATCCTCAAGTAAAATCCATTTCCTATTTTGTGGCAATTTATTTTTTACTTCAGTTGCTAGTTGCAAACCCCTGTCAATTAAGCCAGGGTGAACGTATACAGATGTAAATGTGATGTGTTTTTCAGCACCTAATAATATATCACCAGTTACCATGTCACAGCCTGATGGTCCTAATGAGCAGTCAATCTCCGGTGTTTTAAACTGGGAATCAACATAAATCCTAACATCTTCTTCCCTCTTCCCCACTCTGTCCTGCCTGTAAATATTAAATCCTTACAAATTAATTTCAGTATTGTTGGTTTTGCTATTTAGCCAAGTTTCAGACAGTGTTATTATATCAAATTTGTATTGTTCCATCCAAGCCTGGAATTGTTCCCATTTTGCTAAATGACTGTGTATGTTTAAATGGACAGTCTCTAGAGTTGAATTTATTGGTGTCAAATTATTCAGTTCATATGCCTGGGGAAGGATATCTTCATTAAATAAGTGTTGAGGACCTGGGTGGGGATGGACTGACCCTGAAATCAAGAGCATAAGAACAATCATTTCCCGAATAAAATCCTATTGTAAAAATTATCTTTCTTCAGCTTAATTAAACTGTTTTTGCAAGACAGAAAGTTTCCCAAACTTATATAATTTAGTATAGTGCTTTTAGTTGTCCAAGCATGCCCCAAAAAGTCCAGTATTGAACATTTAGCGTACTGCAATCCATGACCACAATGCAAAGAAAGGAAGGAGATGAGGTCCACACACACACACACACACACACACACACACACACACACAGGTGGGAATACTGGGGGAACTATCATTCAAGGGAAAGGGCACTCCTCCACAGCCTTGAGCACATAACTTGGGGAGCAGGGCACCCAGCTTTCTCTCTGGGACATTCGACATCTGAAGAAGGGGAGCCCTGCAAAGGAAGCTAGCTGAATGGTGAGGGAAGCACAGCCTAGGGGAAGTGTCTTCTGTAGCTAGCGGCAGGAAAGGAGACTTTAGGTGATGTTAAAGGTCAGATTTTTCTAATCATCAACTGTTTAACTTTCTTTAGTTTCTATTCTCAGTAATCGTGTAAACCTTTTGTCTTACTGTAAATATATCCTGTTTGTAAATACCTGTAGTATCTTCTAGTAAATAATCTGTTTTTGATAGAACCAGTGACTGCCTCATTATTGACAAGGTCATTTTATTATCTCTGCTGGACCATGTTTGCAATCTGTCTCCGAAGTGCACTGTACCAATAGTTATTCTGTTGACCTTCCTTTTTTTTTTTTCTCTCATTTTTTCTGTTCCGCTTTGACCCTGGGGAACTCTCTCGGGCATCCATTTGCCCCACAGCTCTACCTCCGGGTCTGAAACTCCTTGTTCTCCTGGCAATTTCCCAGCTATCCCCCAGCTCTGAGCCCCCAGAGGTAGGTCCACCCTTTCCGCCCAGGGCACTCTATCTAGAATTTGGGCCAGGGTGGCCTTGGCCCACAAGTTGAGTGAGTCCGGCCATTGGAGTATGGCTGAGAGTGGGGTGCTGTCACCTATCCCCAGGAGCGGGGGATTTTTTTTCCCTTTGATTTGTGCCCTTGGTACCCCTGCCTCTCCCCCAATAACTCGGATGTGCAATGGCATCAAGTCACCTGCCGCAGCTCTCATCCCACTATGTAATGTCCCCTAGCATATGCAGTACCACCGGTCTCCACCGGGGGCCACTGCAATGTCAGGCATGCCTGAATCCCACCCCAGAGAGGAGAGCTGTCCTCCAGACACCCGATTCTCTCTCTCCCCTGCCGACCCCTGGCGGCCCAGGTTCATTCCTGAACCCGGGTCACCAGCATGGCGTGAGGTGTGGAGTCCAGCACCTCAACCCTCAGCGCCACCGGGCTGGCCATTCTGTTGACCTTACTGATCCTAAGTAGAGGGCAAAAGTGGTTTTCTGGTATAGCCATGAGTGGCAGAGTATTAGAAGTCCCCAATACTGCCCTGTAAACAGGGACGGCTCAAGGGGCAGTTTTTATGACAGTTATATAAGAGTATGTATAACAGAGGCTTGTAAACAAGATCATGATATCCTCATAGGATTCACTTTATTTTATTTTTCCAGATACTTCATAGTTCAGAGTCATGTATCTAAAGCTATATGTAATCGGCAATGTATATTTTTGTAATTGTCATGAGAACTTACATGTTAGAACTTAATTCTGCAGCTTAGTAATTTTTTTTAATACTGGTCGCTCTTCTTTTTACCTGTTTGTTTAAGAGATTATTAATTACCCTACAATAGAGTTCAACATACAAGGAGACTTGCCCAGCTAGAACAGTAATATGAAAAGTTAACATATCATGTACTGTTGTTATAAATTTAGAAAACTCAGTAAAACTGTTTAATGACAGCAACAAAAAAGAAAAGAGTTTGATGCCAAGATTGATTGAAGGAAGATCATAGAAACATAGACACTGTGCCGGCAGATAGATCAAGGGTCCATTCAGTCTACCCATAAAGAGATTCCTACCTTACCCCTTGACCTAATGTCCTGAAAAAGTATCCACCCTGCACCCAATACCCTACCTTACCCATTCCTCCCAGTGGAGCAATCCGTCCCTTAACCCTGTCTCAGCAGTGTTTGAACCATTTGTAATCCCCATTCCTACCACATCTGCTGGTAATCTATTTCACAGCTCAACTACTCTCAAAGTGAAACAGAACTTCTTTACAGTCCTTCTGAATTTTCCTACCAGCCTCCATTTGTGTCTCCTTGTGACTGCATCCATCTTCCTGTTAAATAGTAATTGCTGTTCACTAAATTTATTTTCCTTAGAAACTTGCAAATATCTATCATGTCGCCCCTCTCCCCTTCTGGCCTCCAGCGAGTACGTGTTTAGGGCCTCCTGCCATTCCTTCTTGGATCTGCCATGCAGGCCTTGGATAATGTTGCTGATAATTTGCTGCACTGGTTCCAGTCTATCCCTACCTTTTCTAAAGGGTGGACTGCAGATCTGGGCACAGTATTCTAGTTCTGGCCTCACCAGAAACCTATACATTAGTAATATCGCTTCTTTTCTCCTACTGTCAAAACCTCTCCTAATGCACCTCAACATCTCTTATTGCAATGACTTGTTTATTTGCGGGAGTCCCTGAAGATGACTCTTAGGTCTTGTTCCTCAGCTGCACTGGTCAGCCCTCACCCCAATCAGTACACTGCTTCAGTTCCTCCTCCCCTATGTACATCATTTTCCACTTCTTGGCTTTGAATCTTAACTGCCATGTTTTCCACCACCTCCCCAGCCTTTCCAGATCCCTCTGCTACACCAACACCCTGTCTTCACTTCCCACCCTGCCACACAGCTTTGCATTTTTTTAAACTTTTTTCTTTTACAGAAGGAAGACGAAAACAGTAAAAGTGATCCAGCATTACATGACAGCTAGTGAAATGCACATTGAAACGTAGAATCTGAAAACAGAAAAGGGCTACTTGGTCCAACTGTCATTTCGTTACTTGGTCCCGAAAGGTGATTTTGTGGTCACTGCGCGGAATCACCTTTCAGGATCAATTAATGAAATGACAGTGCCAGTGTCAAGACGAGAGGTCCCAAAAAGCTCATGTTGAAACTTTGGTGAAAAAAATCCCAAAAATGACTACGTTATGAGCGTGCATTGCACAGTTTCTACGCACACTCGTAACTTCACCAATTTTTAATATTTTCACTCCAGATTTTCAACACTGCCATTTTTTCGCACCTCCTCATGAACAGTACTGCTGTCATTTTTCACATCCTGCCCAAAACATGTTGTCGCATCTGGGTGCAGAATGGCACAGTCACTGTGCGAAATCACCTTTTGGGATCAGTGAACGAAATGACAGTGACACTCTTCATGAGGTGGGGCTCCAAAAAGGCCATGTTGAAAGTTTGGTGAAAAAACTCCAAAACATGGTCAAGTTGCACGCAGTCGTTCAAATTTTCTATGCACACATGTAACTTTGGTCATTTTCAATATTTTCACTCCACATTTTTAGTATACCCATTTTATCACACCACCTCATGAATAATACAGCTGTCATTTTTCACATCCTGCTCAAAACGTGTTTTCACACCTGTGGCACTGAATGCCATTTTCCCATGGATTTGAACATTTTCACCTATGGGGTTCATGAGGTGGGGTGATAAGAAGACTATGTTCAACATCAGGGATCAAAACATGAAAAAATTACAAAGTTATGCTCATTCGTTGCAATTTCTGTATACAGGCTCGTAACTGTGGAAATCTTAAATATTTTCACCCCACATTTTCAACACAGCCTTCTTATTACCCAAGCTTCTGTATTCAAATGCTGCCCAAAACATAACAGCTTTTCAAAACATAGTTCAGGCAGGCTTTTCCTTACACCAGAAGTTCAACTAACACATACACCCCCTGCAACATAAACCCACACAAGAAAACATTCGGCATTGACAAATGCTTGTTAGCACTGAAATCCAACTGCTAGCCTTGAACACTTCTCAAGTTTCCTAAGGCCTCTGCTCATCCTTTCCACCCCCCTGGAGTGTCTACTGTACTGCAGGTTTTGTGTCATCCACAAAGAGGCAGGCTGTCCCTTCCGGCTCCTCTGCGATGTCACTTATAAAGACATTAAAGGAGACTCATTCCAGCACTGATCCCTGAGGTACCCCTCTGGTCACCCTCCTTTCCTTCCTCGGAGTGAACTCTGTTCATTACCACCCTCTTTCACCTATCCTGTAAACAATTTCTTACCTAGTTTGCCAGCTTTGGACCCACTCCTAAGCAATCCAGCTTACTTACTAGTCTCCTATGTGGAACGGTGTTGAAAGCCTTACTGAAATCTAGGTAGGCCACATCCAGCATTCCAATCTGATCTAATTCTCTGGTCATCCAACAAAAAAAATCAATTAGATTTGTTTGACATGACCCCCCTCCCATGTGAATCCATGCTGGCTTGGGTCTTGTAACCCACTGGATTCAAGATATTCCACAATCCTTTCCTTCAGCAATGATTCCATTAACTTTCCCACCACCAGTGTTGGGCTGACCAGCCTGTATTTGTCATCCTCCTACCTGCTACCACTTTTGTGAAGTGGGACTACATCTGCCCTCCTCCAGTCCTCTGGAACTACTCCTGTTTCCAGTGAGCTGTTAAATAGGACTATCAGAGGTTCAGCTAGTACCTGCCTGAGCTCCCTCAATACCCCTGGATGCACCCCATCTGGCTGTATTGCTTTGTCCACTTTTAGATTAGGGTCTCGCTTCAGGACACTCTCTCCGAAAAAGGACTAGTGTCCACCTCCCTTCCTCCAAAGCTCCTGTTACTTTTTTGTGGCCTCTCCCCTTCTCCTTCCTTTGCGAACACTGAACAAAAGTATTTGTTCAGGATGTCTGCCTTTTCCTGATACTCGCCAGCACAGTACCCTCTTCCCTTTTTAATCTTACAATCCTTCCCTTTCCTCTTTTCACTTACGTACCTAAAAAATGTTTTGTCCTCTTTCATGATCATCTGGACTATTCTCTCCAGTTTGGGTCTTTGCACTCTTTACTGCTTTTTCTACCTCCCTCTGTTTCCCTGATACAGCTCCTTATTCCTCCCCCATTTCTTCTTATACCTTCTGAATGCTATGCTTTTAGCTTTTCCTTTTTCAACCATCTCTTTTGAGAATCATAGCAGTCTCTTCTTCTTCTTGCTTTTGCTCATAAGATTAGTTGCTTTCACTGTGCCCCCTTTAAGCTTCGCCCAGTGTTCCTCCACCTCACCCAGGTCATCTCTTACTGCCAGGTCATCCCTGAGGCATTCATCCATCTTTATAAAATCTGCCCTCATGAAGTCCAGGACCCTGCCCTTGTGTGGTTTGATTCTGCAGCTGTCCTTATACTGAACCAAACTTTATGATGATCAATGGTCCCTAGGTGGCTTTCCACCTTTACGTTTGCAACACTGTCACTGCTAGTGAGTACCAGGTCCAATATTGCCCCATCACAAGTAGGCTCCCTGACTAGCTGCCTGAGGAATGCCCTCTCCAGAGATTCCAGGATGTCCCTGCTTCTAGCTGAAGATATAGCTAGGAGGCTACAATCTACATCTGGCAGATTGAAGTCCCCCAACAGCAGCACCTCCCCCTTTTCTGCCATCTTGCTAGTGGCTTCCACTAGTACCTTATCTAACTCCTCCCATGTGCCGGAGGTCTGCAGATCATGCCAATGCAAACAGTGGCTCCACTGCCCATCTCCAGGGTGACCCACAGTACCAACTTGCAGAAACACATGGAAAATTAGATCACTTAGAATGCTCTAGTAAAAAAGTATTAATTTATTAAATGGGCATGACAAATTCCCTGGTGCTTTGAATGATCGCCCTCTTCATTGATGGGTGCATTGGTCTATGCTTGTGTGACCCATAGTACCTCTGCCCCCACCATACTCGCTGTATCTCTGTTGCCTTTATGTTTTCCCTCACATAAAGCACCACACGCCCTCCTTTCCTTCCCATCCTGAACAGAGTATAGCCTGGTATGGTCATGTCACAGTCATGTCTTCCATGCAAAATGACTTAGTAATGGCCACAAGACCCAAGTCGGAATCTGCCATGATGGCTTCTGGGTTAGGAATCTTATTTGCTAGACTTCTGGCATTTGCACACATGGCTTTCAGATTTTGTTACCTCTCTGCTTGTTCCCCCCTTTTTACCCTCCCACCTTCTCCCCTCTCCTTTTAATGCTCTCATTCCCATCCCCCCCTTCATTTCTACAACCATGCTTCCTTTATTAATTTATACCCCAGGGGATTCCTCTCCATTCGGGTTCTCCCTACTCTCTACTTCAGCCTATGGGGGGAGGCAGCTTCCACCACCACCCTGGGTTTGTTTAAATGTTCATCAAAGTAACATTTACATCATCCACTGAGGACTGCGGTTCCCCTTCCTGATGGATGCAGGCCATCACCCCTGCATGGGACCTTATCCCTCCAGGTGGTTCCCCAGTCCCCAGTGTAGCCAAATCCCACTCTGCACCATTTCTTCAAACATGAGTTGAAGTTCCTGGTGTGGAGATCCCTCTATTCACCATGGTCATAGACAGCAACTCAGCGAAAGCCACTGAGTATGCTATCGAAGACCCTACCCCAGCTCCCTAAACACCCCCTGCACTATCCCAGGACACTGATCTTTGTGCCCTAATGTTAAGTAAGCCTCTGAATCTTTTAAAAATAAAATTATATCAGACACCATTCATTTGATAGCCCAATGGCCAAATTTATTAAACCAGAATTTGAATAAATCAAAACCACAACCAGCTGGGGGTAACTCAAATTTTATTCACAATAGACAAGTATTCAAAAAAGTGTCTTGGATGAGTAAGTACTAATAAACATATTCAACTTACTGGAGAATAATAATGTTAGACAATATACTTCATTACTGCAGGAATTTGATACACTGGCATCATAATCACAATTTCATGATAATCTTAAAAGAAACATAGAAGGACATTTTAATAATGGCAATGACAAGTTGAGTGACAGCATAAGAACTTTCTTTCTCAAACTGTAAACTGTTAAAGCGCTTGTGGATTGAAAAGATTTATTACAGTGTGGGTAACTGGAGCAAGCCCCTTATATGTTTAATTGTTAAATTCTACATAGTTTTAAACAAGTAAATGTCGTATTTCAGTGTTGTAGACTATGGGTTAGCCTTAGCAGCTGTAAAATGTTTCCCTGCATGGTCAAGGTCCGAAGAAAAAATTACTTACAATAGTAATCTTGTTTCTCCTCAGTGATACTCAGGTATTCATAACATTATGCAGTGTCCCTTTAAGACAGAACTGCCCAGAGAGATGAAACATATGCAAATGATGGAATCTTTTGCATGAGCCACTTTTCCAAAATGCTGCCTTCTACTAACTGCCTTAGTTCTAAACCCCTAAGATTTCCTGGAAGTCTGGAAAGACAGGCTCACAAGGACTATGTGTAATAATAATAATAACAATATTAATCATAATAATAATAATTATAGTAGGAACTCCCTTAAAACCTCAAAAGGCCTCCAACTGGAGGGTATAACATATGAAACAATACCCCTGAATGTCAGAATCACCTGAAAGGGGGCAGGGCAACAACAGTGAACACAATCACAACATATGTACAAGAGATGGCATTTATACCCCTGAGAGCACACTATTCAGGAGTGCAGAGGCTAAAGGTTTCAGAAGGGGAGGCAGGGTGGGAAGTTATGAATACCTGAGTATCACTGGGAAGAAACAAGATTACTATGGTAATTTTTTCTTCTAATTCCAGTAATACACAGGTATTCCTAACTTTATGCAGACTACTAAGCAGTACCTTTGGAGGTGGGCATTGGGCAAAGAATCTTATTTTGGGAACAGACTTTGCAGGACTGCTGTGCCGAACCTGGCATCACCCCGGACAGAATATCCAGACTATAATTCTTTGTAAAGGTCTGTACTGTTTTCCAGGTAGCTGCTTTACAGATGTCCACCAGGGGAACATCCCTGGCAGCTGCTATGGTAGCAGCTGTGCCCATTGGAGATTGGGCCCTCAACCCTGTTGGGAGCTCCTTTCCAGCCTTAGAGTTATAAAACTGGATACGCTGTACTATTCAGTGAGAAACTGACCTTTTTGATTGGTTACCCTTTCCCACATCCTCATAGGTCAGGAATAGCTGTTTTCTGTCCTGTCTATGGACTTTAGTGGCTGTCAGAGCTGAGAGCTCTTCTGACATCCAGACCATGGAGTCTCCTTTCACCAGAACTACAGTAGAGTGTTCAGTGAAAAAGACAGGTAAGGTAATGGTTTTGTTCAAATGAAAATCAGAAACCACTTTAGGAGGAAACTTCCTGTTTCCTCTCAGGACCACTTTGTCTCTGTGGAATGAAATGTAGTCTTGTTCAATACAGAGAGACTGGAGCTCACCGATTCTTCTGGCAGAAGTCGTCACCACAAGGAAAACAGTTTTTCATGTGGCATATTTCAAATAAGCTGAAGACATGGGCTCAAAAGGGGGACCCATAAGCCTAGCTATATACACATTTAGGTCCCAAGCTAGCACCGGTTCCCTATGAGGGGGTGTAAATGGGCCAGACCTTTAAAGAACATTTTAAAGATAGGGCCTGGGGCTAGAGAAACATTCTGTCCAACTGAAATGTAAGCAGATGCTGTGGCCAGGTGGACCTTTAAGGTACTGAACTGCAAGTCCAGTGAATGCAAATAGGTAAGATAGTCCGACAAAGTTGGGACAGCAGTCTGTGCTGGTATTACTCCTCTGGTTGAACACCAAAGAGAAAACCTTTTCCATTTTGCAGCATAGGTTTTCTTAGTGGATGGCTTCCTGTAACCCCTTAAAATGTCCAAGACACTTTCAGAAGGATGCAAGCCTGCATATTCTAGGTTCTCAAGAGCCATGCTTTGAGCCAGACTGACTTGAGGTTCAGGTACAGGAGCCTCCCCTGGCTGGAGGTTAGTAGACTGTGCCTCCGAGGAAGGTGTATTGGTTTAGCCACAGACACGGAGAGTAGCAGAGAGTACCATGGCTGCCTGGCCCAGTCTGGTGCCATCAAGAACATTGATGCTGACTAGGACCTGAGCTTGAGCAATGCTCTGTACACCAGAGGGAGAGATGGAAGGAAAAGCATACAGGTGCTTCTCTGATCAATTCAGAGCCAGAGCATCCAGGGGGATTGTTCCTGGATCTGGTGGTTTGCCATAGTACTGTGGCAGGTGGTGGTTCTGGTGGGATATGAATAAGTCTACCTCTGGGGTGCCCCACCTCCTGAAGATCACTTGCACCACCTGACTGTTCAAGACCCATTCATGATGGACCTGGTTGATTTGAGTCAGGGTATCTGCCATGGTATTGTCCTTGCCTGGCAGATGAATAACCTGCAAGGGAACCCCCATGGAGCATGCTAGACTCCATATTTTCATGACTTCTGTGCAGGGAGGCCTTGACCTTGTCCCTCCCTGATTGTTTATGCAGTATATTGTGGTAGTATTATCTGTTCTGACCTGTACCACCTTCCCTTGTACTATCTGTGCGAAAGCCTTTAGTGCCAGTAACACTGCTCTTAGCTCAAGCAGGTTTATGTGCAAGAGTGACTCTGCACTTGACCATGTGCCTTAGGTGGTGCAAACCCCCAGATAGGCATCCCACCCTAGCAGAGATGCATCTGTTGTCAGAACAACTGATGGGGACTCTTGCTGAAAAGGAACCCCTTACCTTAGGTTGGTTTCCTCTTTCACCATTGGAGGGCCTGTAACAATGTTGTTGTTACTAGAATTAGTTTTGAGAGAGGATCCTTTCTCTGACAGCAGTGTGTCCTGAGGTGAAATTGAATATCCTTCATCTATAACCTGGATTCCAGGAGACTGTGCCAGTGGCAGCTGCCATGCGGTAGCTGAAGAAACTGTCTTGCAGTTTTTGGTTTGTTCAGGCCGAATGAACCCGCTATCAGATGAATACTTCTTGCCCTACCTAGAGGCAGGCAGGCCCTGTCTTGCAGGGTATTTAGCTCTGTTCCTATGAACTGTAGTTCCTGAGGAGGCTGAAGGACATACCTTTTTTTTATTTATCAGGAACCCTAGAGACTCTAGGAGCCACTGGGTGAGTTGCAGATGCTCCCTCACTTGCTGGGGTGATTTTCCAGCCACCAGCCAGTTGTCTAGGCATGGGAAAACTGTGACACCTTGTCTTCGAAGGTGTGCTACAACCCCTGCCAAGCACTTTGTGAACACTCTGTGAGCTGAAGTGAGACCGAAAGACAGGGTTGAAAACTGGTAGTGACCTGATGGGAGTCTGAAACTGAGGTACTTTCTGTGAGACTCCCTTATGGGGATGTGGAAATAAGCATCCTTTAAGTCCAGTGACGTCAACCATGTCCCTTTTTGGAGTGTTGGCAGAATCAGTGACAAAGTTACCATTTTGAACTTTGACTTTAAGTGCCTGTTTAGCACCCTGAGGTCTAAGACAGACCACCACTCCCCATTTTCTTTGTGGTATCTTTTGCTGTACTAGGACATGCTCCACTGCCTTTGACAGTAACAGGTTTTGAACCTCTTTTTCTAGGAGTTTTCTCTCTACATTTGTAGATGGTTTGAAAACTTTTATTTTTAATACTGGATGAATTTGAACTCAGAGACGATCCCTGACTCACTACATCCAGGACCACTTGTCTGTGGTGATTTTTCTTTTTGCCAAGACTAGAAAAAGTGAGTCAGCCTGCCTCCCATAGGTAGTGGGGAGGAGGCATGGGGAGACACATCAGGATGTCTGCCTTGTTTGTGGCTGGGCCTGGGAACCACACCTGGAACCCCTTATGCCCCTGTCCCTAAAGTACCCCTGCTGTGGGTACTGCTGATACTGAGGCACAGCCATGGCCTGATAAAAAAGGCTTGCTGTGAAATGATCTGCCTCTGCCTTCCCCCACAGGTTTTAGTGGATGGAGAAGCCCTTTTCTTTTGCAGAATTGCTACTGTAAGTGGTTTTATATTCATCTACCTTTTTTCACGTAAGCTTTTATCTTTTCTCCAAAAAGGGAATTACCCTTGACTGGGAAATCCATAGCCTTGGTTTGGGTATCCTGAGTGAGGTTTGTGACTCACAGCCAGGCAAACCTCCTCTGAACCACTGTATCTGCCATTCATCTGGCAGCAGTGTCATTACAGTCAGCAGCCATTTGAAACTGGTATTTGGCTGCTCCCAAACCAAATGTTGCTGTTTCAGCTAGATCATCTGACAGGGGAATCTGGGCTTTGACTGTCATAGCAAGGACAGACGGCCACAGTGACTTTTGGTTTGAAAGTTTGCCTGCCTGATGGCCAAGAAAGCTGATTAATATCCCCTTTTTGCCATGTTGTCTATTTTCCTGGAATCCTTGTTAGGAGGATGGGATGCCAGGGGTATCTTTACCTTGTCACAGGCTGTCACTTGTACCACTCCTTGGTGGACAAGATGGGAGAATAAAAATTCAACTCCATCCCTGTCTGGCTGACATTTCTTATCCAGCCTCTCATCAAGAGGTGGAACAGAACTTGGAGTTTGTAAAATCTTTAAAGTATCTTTCTTGAAGAATTTATTCACAGGAAGGAGAAGCTTTTTAGTAGGTGTCAGCCCAGTTATTTCTTACAAATGTGAAGTATGAGGAATAATCCTCAGATGCTCTGTGGGGAAAGCCAAACTTCTGTTCAGGGGAAACCTCGGGTTCAATAGGTTACCCTTCCTCCATTTCCTCATAATCACCCTATTATTCCTCTTAAATAACAGGAAGACTGAGCAGAGGACAGCAGGGGTCTACTGCTGAGAGGCAGGCAGCCCTCGTAAGCCTGAATGACCTTAAAGGCCTGTGCTATTTCTGCAGGAGTTGCCAGGCTTTATGGCAAGCACAGAAGTCCCTGAATGCTGTCCCGCAGGGGGTTCTGTGTGCTTAGTTTTCTTCGAGGAAACCAGGGAGTTAGCTGGTTCAGCAAGCCTCTTAGGAACTGTGTGTACACCTGTCTCAGGGCTAGCAGTTACATTAGTAGTTGTGGTTTCACCCACAGTAATTTAGGGTGTCAGCTGGTCAGAGCTCGAGGGACCCTTAGACAGTGATAGTTTTCTCTTTAGCCTTATCCAGGCATTTTTCAATAGTTTTCTCAGGGCATGTATTGCAGATTTCACTCTGCTTTTAAATGTTCATGCCCAGGCAGACAAAACAAAAGATTATTTGTCTTAGCAAATTTTACCACACTCAATACATGGTTTGAACCTGGGATCACCAGTTTTCCTTCTTGGTTTTTCTGACATTCTCAATGTAAAACTGATAAAAGTTGCAACCACTAAAAAATGTTTAAATTTGAAGTTTATTTAGAGGTTGCAGTCAGTTCTGGAACCGATGGGGAACCGGGAACCGAGGCAAAAGTGAACCGAGGCTATTGGTTCAGGAACCAGTATTAGCAGTTCTTAAAACAAGTTACATTTAATAAAATTAAACATAACTAATGGAGTTTTTTAGTCAGAAAACTCTGATAAATATAAAATAAACCTCGGTTTACCCCCCTGGTTATACCGAAAAAGAAGAAAGCAAGAATACTTACAATTTAAACACTAAAACTATGGTTTAACTTAAAATTACTAAAAGTAAAAAGAAAGCAAATGAAATGTAAAGAATACTTATATATATTTTATAAGTTTTCTCATGTCAGAACAAGATGATGAGGACAGGATCTCTGAGTGTCTAGTCTTGACAGGCAAAGAAAGAAATCTGTGGGGTTTAGAACTAAAGCAGTTAGTAGAAGGCAACATTTGAAAAAGTGGCTCATGTAAAAGATTCCATCATTTGCATATGTTCCAACTCTTCAGGCAGTTCTATCTTAAAGGGACACTGCATAAAGTCAGGAATACCTGAGTATTACTGGGGTTAGAATGAGTCCATGTTGACAGGAAGTGACACACTGAAAGGAAAGCTGTGGTCATTTATAAAGGCTGTCAAAGAGCAAAGACTGGTTTGCAGCTCCATCTTAACAATAAAGTACATCGCACATACAAGATTGTTCAAGCTGTATTTTTGCTTAAAATAAAAAGATCATTAAATAAATATTTTTCTGTGTCTTCTTTTGTCCACATATGTTTAATTGTATAGAAGACTGATACAAAGCAATGCACTGTCATCTGTAATTCATGGGGAAAAAGTGCAACAGTATTAAGAGGGAAGGTATTTTTGCACTAACAAAGATGTTACTCTTTTACACATTTGGCACTGGGTGAGAAAACAAAATAAAATATAGGCCCTCCGATGAAGAGGCAGTGCATCCTCGAAGCACTGGGGTAATGTTTGCTGGTGAATGGCTTTTCAATAAATTCTGGAGTATTATCTCTGTCATGGTGAGCACTATTTTTTCAGTGTTTGAAAAAACAAAACAGCAGCCTGATAGTTTTCTGGGTTCAGTTTGAGGTAGTGCAGTTCCTCAGTATCAGGTATTAGAAAACAGCAGTCTGAGAGAGAGTTTCCCGGGTTCAATCCAAGCTACAGTAGCTGTTCTTTTCCTTGTTCAGCAATTGGCTCAGCATCAGGTAACAAAAAAAAACAAAAAAAAAAACTAGCCTAGTTTCCTGGGTTCAGTTTGAGCTAGCACTTTTTTTCCTTGAAATAAATAATGAAGCATGAGACAGTTTCCTGGGATCAACCTGAGCTAGTGACTTTTTTTTTTCCTTGACATAATGCAGCCTGAAAAAGTTTCCAGTTAGCACTGTTTTTATTTTCTGTAGTCTGGCTTCCTTACTGATTGAGGGAGGGCTGGAACAATGAACAAACATAAACTATGGAGATATATTGGAAGCATGCTAAACAGAAGCATAATGATCCATTTCAGTTGTCTTCTGTTAAACAGGACGGCAGTTTATGGGACTTCTGCTGGTGGCCTTTTTGTCCTGATTAAGCAGCTATCCCATTTAACAGAAGGCAACTGAAATGGATTCTTATGACTCTGTTTAGTATGTTTCTAATAAATATCTTCAGCTTGTACTGTAATAAAAAAAGTAAACAAATACAGTAGACTTAGGACACAGGCAATACAGACACATCTCTGGAGGCACAGTATTACGTACAGCAATGCCACAACCAGAACTGAATGGGGTACAGTTATATTTTTTAGAAATAATGTGTAAAAAAACCCTCTTTTACAAGTATAAAAATATTTATGGTGAAGTACAGACAATGTATTATTGCACATTAGCAAATGCAATATCACAACTGACACTGTCGGCAATAAATTTTGACTGGCTCATTTTCTCCTGGCTTCCCTCCTACTGCATCAATTCCTATTCAGGCACAAAGGATGGTGCTGTGCATATCATTCTAACCAGAGAATCTGTTAATAGTAAATAAAATGATTAAGCAACAGATCTATTCATAGAAGTCATATAAATTCAGGAGATATGTCTCATGGGTGTCATGTTAGATTAATTTAATTAAAAAAAAACAAAGCCCTTGATCCACTAGCTCTTTAAAACCAAAAATCGCCAGCTTTTACAGCATGCTAATAGACAACATAAGAGGAAAAGCTGTAGAAAGTAACAGATGGTGGGCCTTGAACTATACATACTCTTCTGCACTTATAGAAAATGGGGCTCAGAGCTCCCTCCAGTTGTAACAGATGTGTGGAAAATGACAGTAACCTTGTACATGTTTTGGGAATGCAAGTACATGGAAACAAGCTTTGGCTTAGTGTGCCTCTCCTAGTTAAACAATTTCCCCTTTCCCTTAAAATCTCTATGGGAAAGCGTTAGTTCTCTAATAAACATACTTTGGATACACAATAATTTAAGTTTGGAAACTTGTATAATAGGACATTCTGATTGAAAAAGTAGTTCAAAGACGAAAAATACAGTATTACGCTTACTGGGCCAGCACTCAAAAATGCTAGTCTTAAATGATGGACAGAAAACAGATCCCCAATGATCAATGAATGGAAAAGTATTTTTTGGAAATCTTCAGGATGGAAAACTTAGCCCATTGCATGATCAGTCAGGATGGCATCTTCCTGTCTAAATGGAAAACCATATATAACATGTTTATCAGGGTTTACTAACACTCATCCCTCTTAATTTTTCTACTTTTCTTTTGCATAGGTGATCCCCTTGTCTATGCTATAAGATACAGAGTCCATTATCTTAATTCCTCAGCATGTGTTACTGGAATCACGTTGCCAGATGTCCATTTCTAGTTCAAATGGAAACCTGAACCAGAAACTATCTAGTTATTTCCTTTCTTCTACTCCTCTTTGTTCGTCTTTCTTGCTATCCGACTTCTTCTCTCCTCCTCCTCTCAGCTGACTCTTTTACCTAAAAGGGGAAAATGAAATATGTTGCTAACAAATGCTTTCTTTCATATAAGAATGAAATCTAGAACATGTAGATATAACTGACTCAATTTAGTTACTCAACTTATTGTTATGTAGGCTTGTTTGTAGCTAACTTATTATACTAAATATATACTGTTTATACAGTTATTTATGTCATAATGTTTGATTCTGTGAAAATTCAATAATATTTTATTGATAAAAAAGGAGAGCTGAGTTTATCATAGTTCACTTTTACCTGTGACTTATTCAGGAGCTGACATAGTCTCCTTATATGGGAATAGCCATGAGCTCAAAAGTGCATTATGACTTCAGATCCAGAATAAGCCTCAACTGTACTTGAACTGTAAGGAACAAAGTTCCTGTTTTCATGCAAAGAAATATCAAGGCCTGAAACACAGTCCAAGCTGCGGTGGTGCACAAATGACAATAACGTACCTACCGTAATTCTTGCTCTTTCTGTGTATCTTCACCATTCATCACTATTTAGGTTAGCCCTCCAGAGCTAGGATCCCTCGGGATACTTTTTTTTATGTGTGCAGGCAGAGCTGATGCAGGGACAGCGCTGCCCTCAAGGCCGACGTATTACATGGCGCTCGCGGGTTGGTTGTTAACTGTCATTGGTTCTGCCCCAACCTCAGTTCTGAATCACCGGAGAGTGAGGAAGTAAAGGGAAGGGGGTGGTAGGGCAAGAGAGCCCAAGGGATAGATAAAAGAAAAAGATATACAAATCAAAGGAGGAATAAATGACTGAGAGAACAGAATAAGGAAGAGAGGAAAACTTAGGGATTTGGAGGGGTCCCAATCTCTGGGAAGAAGATGAAAGGGAAGGAGAAGAAAGAGGGAAAAATATCGGGGGGGGGGAGGACAGCGTCACCCGACCCTGTGGTCTGGACCCTCAAATTTCCAAGGAAAGAGACTGAACCAAGGTTCAGACAATTTGCCCATGAGGAGTAGATTGTTAAGGAGGCAAACCTGACAAGGCAAGTGAAGTCAAACGTAGAAGGGAATTTGAGAAAACTCCTGGCAGAGAATGACTAGCCCTGGGGGGCTTTGAGGGAGCCAGGAGCCCAGACATGTCCATTCCCCCCATCCAAAGAAAGAAGGGGGAACTTCAAAAGAAGAACCTCCCTCAAAATTATAACAACTGTTTGGGATTAGTCCCAAAAGACAGCAGAAGGGGGAAAGAGGGGGTTCCAATCCCACCACCCCACCCCAACAAGGGGTGGGAAGGTCACAAGGTGATAAAAAGGAGGACACCCCCTCCCACCCCCCACAATCCAAGATGCTAAGGGATGAAGTCCACCCTGTGTGTCTCCAGGGTCACCTTACTCCTGGCCAAAGGGAAGGAGGGAGGGGAGAGACTGGAAATAAAGAGACACACAGAGGGAAGAGGAACCCAGAGACTGAGACCCCAGGGGAACAGTGGACGGGATTTAGTGATGAATGGTGAAGATACACAGAAAGATCAAGAATTACAGTGGGTACATAATTTCCATATCTTACCTGTGTCAGTCTTCAACATTCATCACTATTTGGGTGAGTACTGAGCCTCCTGAAGGGGGCCCAATATGACCCTAAGGGACTAAGCCCCTTAGCCCCCAGTGGGGGAAGACACTGGAGGACAGAACCTTTATGGGCCTGTAGAGGCCAGAGACTGGTCTGGGTAAGATGGGGAACCCCCAGAGGGGGAAGAAAGGCACCCCGACAGTTGCCATCTCACCCTACAGGAGAAAAGATGTGTTCTCTGGTAGGCAGAGGAAATCACCCTACGCTGGGCCATGAGTGACAACCGGGAAAGATGAAGCCATGAAATCTGCCTAGTGCAGATCACTGTCTCTACAATCCTGGAAGCCACCTCATTGGCCTCATAGGACACCCTTGCTTGGTGCCTCGCTAGCTCCAGGCCCTGAGCAGAGAGGGCAATGGCTTGTCTGGCTACCTCTGAATCAGGCAGAGAGGCTAGGAGTTGACCTAGCCTGGACCATAAGAACCTGTCATAAGATGCATAGTGGGCCTGATGAGAAGCAATGGACATCAAAATCCATGCTGAGTAAAATGTCCCCCTCCTCGCCCAGAAATCAAAATCCACAGAGTCTGAATCTGGGGGCCAGTCACGGTGAGGCGTGCAATATCTAGAAAGAGTATCCAGCTGTGTCAATCCTGAAAGGGGGTGAGGCATGAGTCCTGGAGACTCCGAGGGAGCGCACTACCGCTGGCACAGATCCCTTGGGGCTGGAACTGTGGAAAAGGGATGCTGCCAGAGCCACAGTGACGCTTCCCAGAAGGGGGACAGGCCAAGCAGGAACCACCAGGTTGGCCACACTGTACTCACCTAGGAAGGTGTGCGTCACATGCTCAGGATTGCTTTCTGAAGAAGGGGTAATCCGGAGATCGTCCATCATCCTCGCAAGGAAGCGCTGAAATGTGCAGAGATCAGGCATGGGGACACATGGACAGATAGGTCCTCTCCCTCTGAGGACAGGGATGAGGATGCGGATGAGTCTGGAGATTTAGGGTCCGGCTGCACAGGAGCGTGGTGGAACACCCTCTCATCCATGGCCCTAACGTAGGTTGGAAATGCGGAGCTGAGCCCTTAAACTGCTCTCAGGTCAGAGGCCCCCCTGGGACAGAAGAGGATGGAGACAGAGGAGTAAGGGCCAACTCCTCACAGGAGAAGAACATCCTCTGCCCAGACAGGAGGGCGTAGTGGATACTCTCAATTGGGAGGGAGACCCGGAGAGCCCAGTAGCCAACAGATGTTCAACTGGGTCAGAATGGCTGTGACTGTGCTCAAGGGAAGAATCCCCCCTATGAGGTGACTGGGACCTTTTGAGTACAGAAGGATGGTCCCTAGCCTCCAAAGAAGAGGTCCCTCTCAAGGAGAGAGAGAGAGAAAGAGAGGGGAAAGGGTGAGGATCCACACTACGACTCCTCTCCAAACCTGGGTGGGTCCCAGGGAGAGGCCTCCATATAGAACTCAAACCCTTCAACCTTTTGGACTCTGAAAGAGACCTCTGCCTCGAAACCACCAGCCAGGCAGCTGGCAATGCCGGGTTGACCCTGAAGAGACCACCCAGGGTGCAGCAACCTCACCTTCTATGGGTGTTCCGGGCTGTCCCAAACTCAGACTATGCCTACACACCAAGGAAGGGGGTGTCCCAGCTGAAGGGACAGACAACCCTTTAACTCCAGGCTGCGCAGCAGCAGCTGCCTGGACCACTGCTGGCTGGTCAGTGCCACTGACCCCACAGTCAGCAGGAATTGCCCTCCCCATACAGGGAGGCCAAGTGGGAGCCAAAGAGGTGGACACAGAGGGGTCAGAAGACTCCGGGGAGTCCAGGAGCTAGTCTGAACTGACCCTGAGTCCTCCCCCGAGGAAGTGGACAAAGAGGACTGATGCCAGACCACTCTCTGTCCCCTGCCCTTTCCTGCGCCGCGAGCAGTGCCAACCTCAGCCCTGGCACTGCGAATGGTGCTGGAGTCAGGCACGGCACCGTGGCCAGCAACACATTCCCCCTGGCACTGCGAATGGCACCAGAGTCAGAAGCAGCACCAATGGCGGCATTGGAGCCAGAGGCATAGCTGACCATGGTGCCGTCCTCCTCCCCAGTGCTGTGAACGGTGCTGGAGCCAGAGGCAGCGTCAACCTCCTCTATAGTGCTGTGAATGGCACCAGAGACAGAGACAGCACTGACCATGACACCGCCCCCCTGGTGCCAGAGTCAGCGCAGTCCTCAGCCACAGTGCCACGAATGACACCGAAACCAGGAACCACCCCAAGAACACCTGGTGCACCTCACATGGCACCGCTCCCATCACCAGCACCGTGAATGGTGCCAGCAGTGAGAACGGTGCCGCCTGGTCCTCCGACACCGCAAGTGGCACTGGAACCCAAAATGGCACCGACAGACGACATTGAGAACAGTGCCGGCATGGACACAAAGGCCCCAGGACATGACACCAGGGGGGAGATCTCACCTCTGAAGAGGTGAATGCTGGGGCAGTGCCTTCCGCCCGACCTCAAGAGGGACGGACTGGGCCTCCTGCACCATGGAAGAAGCCCCTGCTGCAGCAAGGCTGAAAGAGGTGGAGGACCCCTCCTTCACAGTCCATATAGAAACAGAAGGGGACCCAGTGGAAGGGTCAAGTGTTCTGGCCTTGGCCCACCCACTGCGAACCTGTCCCCTGAAAGTTGGCAGCGTGCGCCCTACTTTTAACGTGTGCAACGCGAGAACACGGTAGTCCATTGAGAAACAGGCATCGCAGTTGTCCATGTCATGGGCCAGGCCGAAGTAGGCGAGACAACAGTCATGCTGGTCTGCGACAGAATACTGGTGGCTGCAGGGGCACCGACAAATGGGAGGCCGCCTCGCCTTCGACAATTTTTTGCCCGCAGAATGAGACATGACCAGACAGAAAACTAAACACAAACTGCAGTACTCAATGTCACTGTAATATAAATAAGAGGAGCGGTCTTACAGGGGCCCAGCAGAGTCGAGTAAAAGCTTGGTGAAACAGAACCGATCTAATCCATGAACTAGGCTGCAAAACTACTACACAGTTGAAGAAGTGCTCCACGTGAGGTCCTTACTCAACAGCAGGAGAAGAAGAACTGAGGTTGAGGTGGAGTCGATGACAGTTAACAGCCAACCTGCGAGCACCACATAGTATGTCAGCCTCGTGGGTGGCGCTGTCCCTGCATTGGCTCTGCCCACACACACACACAAAAGTCTCCCACAGATTCCTAGCTCCAGAGGGATAACCCAAATAGTGATGAATGATGAAGACTGACACAGATAAGATCTAGGGTGCAAGGCTCTCTGGTGTACCACCACCAAAATATGCCAGACATAAAAGCAAAATTTATTCACCAGAAGAAAAAACCTTTCTGGTGACTGTGTCAAAATGCAAATGATGGTAACTGGATGTTTCTGATCAGAAATGAACATTACTGTACATACTGTACTTACCGTAATTACTGATTTTCCAGAATATCTTCACTACTGGTCACCACTTATGGGTCTGTTGCTGGAGGCACTAGGACCCCGCAGAAGCAATTTGTTTGCAGGGAGGGAGCCAACGTCAGTTACTGGGCATAGCATCTGCGCACCTCATGTGGTGCCACGCTCCAGCTAACAACCACTGCCGACATTCACAAGGAGAGAAACAAAGTGGAGAAAAATAAAAGAGGGCTAGAGACTTTCTAGCCCAAAGGGCTAGGGGAAAGGATATAGGAAACAAAAATAAGCTGTAGAAAAAAACTTGACTACCAACTTAGAGATACAGAAGAAACGAGCATTTGTCAATGCTGAATGTTTGCTTGCTGGCATTGGTAGTGTAGAAGTTACAGAGCTGCATAATAGGAATGGCAGCGAAGTATTGAACTGAAGCCAACCCCACCACCACCCTGCAGAAAGTGACAGGCATTGGGGTGTGCCTTTGGGTCATCAGGCATAACGACCACACCATTTCACCACACCCTACCCTGCAGACACTGACAAATGTCACGATGTACCTTGGGGTCTTTGGCCCTTATGCGCATCCCATTTCATCAGGAAATACGGTGAGATGGGTGTGGTATAGGAGAATGGGGTGAAGTTTGGGGCCAAAGATTCTGAGGCACACCTTGATGCCTCTCACTGGCTGCAGGGTGTGGGTGGGGGTGGAATGGTATGAGCATTACAGGCAAGAATCCCAAGTCACACCCCTGATGCCTGTCATTCTCTACAGGGTGGGGCATTATGGTCGGAACCCCTAACGCCTCAGGCATTCGTTGGTATTTTCACTCCAAATTTTCAACATTTTTTTTTGTGACCCCCGCCTCATGAACAGTGGCAATATCAGTTTGTTAGCTGAAAACTGCTTTTGCACAGCGACTACGGCATTTGGCACCACAGGTGCAAAAACACATTCCGAACAGGATGTGAAAAATCACAGCGGTACTGTTAATGGGGAGGTGTAAAAATGGCAATGTTGAAAATCTGCTATGAAAATATTTAAAAAACTGGCAAAGTCAAGAGCGTACGTAGAAACTGTGCAACGCACACCAGTAATGTAACTAGTTTGGGGATCTTTTTACAGCAGATTGTTAACAGAAGCATTTTGGGACCTCCGATCATGAACAGTGTTAGTGTGATTTTCTTTATCTGTCCCGAACAATGATTTCCCACAGCGACCACACATTTCTGCGCTAAAAGTGTGAAAACACATTTCGGCCATGTTGTGGAAAATGACAGCTGTACTGTTCTATAAGGAGGTGTGGAAAATGCCACTGATGAAAATCTGACTAGAAAATATTACAAATTCATGAACATACGGGTGCGTGGAACCGCGCAATGCTCACCATAACACAGTCATTTTGGGGAATTTTTTCACCAAATTTTCAACATAGCCATTTTAATGCCTTTGCCCATGACAAACATCACTGTGATTTTCTTAATGTGTCCCAAACATTGTTTTCGCACACCGACTGTACCATTGTGTGCTACATGTGCAGAAACACATTTTGGACGAGATGTGAAAAATTACAGCTGTACTGCTCATAAGGAGGTGTGGTAAAATGGCACTGTTGAAAATCTGAGGAAATATTGAAAATTTGTAACTTACTTAGCGCAAGTGAGGGAACTCTGCAAATGCACGCCTAAAACAGTCATTTTTGTGAATTTTTCACCAAATTTTCAACATAGCCATTTTAAGACCTCTGCTCATGAACAGTGTCACTGTAATTTTTAAAGTGTCCCGACATTGATTTGCATTAACCGACGCCCATTGTGCGCTACATGGGCGGAAACACATTTTGGGTGATGTGAAAATGACAGCTGTACTGCTCATAAGGAGATGTGGTAAAACAGCAATGTTGAAAATCTGGAGTGAAAATATTGAAAATTCGCGAACTTCATTGAAAGGTTTAGAACTGCGCAACAATGACGCTGTGAAACAGTCATTTTTAGGAATTTTTCCACCAAATTTTCAAAATAGGCTGTTTGCGAGTCCACCTTATGAACACTGGCAGTGTCATTTCATTAATCAGTCCCGAAAGGTGATTTTGTGCAGTGACTGCGAAATCACCCTTCAGGCCTGATTAATGCCATGAATGTGACAGCATTCATGAGAAAGGGTCCCAAAAACCCCATGTTGAAAATTTGGTGCAAAAATTCCCAAAAATGCCCGAGACATGCAGCAAAGTTAAAAAAAAACCCTATCTATTACATTATACAGCTTACCGGCATTTTCTCAGTTCACAATCGACTTTTGAAGAGTGCAGACGTGTTCCTGGTCCACCAAGATCGCCATGAGGTAGGTATGGGGTGCGGGTGTGGGGAGGCAGGAGTGCAGTGGTGGTACGCTGGGTGGGCTGGGAGAACGCCGAGGGAACATTTTCTTTTTACAGTTTTTTTTTTTTTTTTTAAAGGAAGACGATGGGGACGTTGCAACGCTGGGGTGGGCTCCCACGTGGCTGCTAGAAAGCTGTTTGGGGGCTGGAGCCGACAGGGGATTGGGCACCCCCGTCGGCCATATGGACTTGTGCCATGCTGGGGTGGGCTCCCAGCATGGCAGCTGTAAGGCTGTTTGGGGGGGCTGGAGCCGATGGGGGATTGGGCACCCCCATCGGCCATAAGGACATGTGCCACGCTGGGGTGGGCTCCTAGTGTGGCACTTGGAAAGCTTTTTTGCGGGGGGCGGCATGGAGCCAACGGGGCATTGGGCACTCCCATCGGCTATACAGTATGTGCGTGGGGGGGCACGTGAGCACGCAATATGCGTGCATGTGTGTTGGGGGGCTCTGCTCACTGAAGCAGAGCTCTCCCTTTCAACTGTATACCACTGCATTTTCAACTGCTGTCATAGACGGCTGGAGCAGTGATTGGAGCACTGCGACCACACCTGCAAACACACTGACTGAATTGGAAGAGGCTGAAACACGTCTGGAAAACTCGGATGATGGCACTATGTTTCTTGCACATGTGTGCAAGCAAAGATAAAAATTACTCACCTTAGTAATTATGTTTCTTTTAATGAAGTCTTGCTGTATTCTGACATATGCAGTTAACCCCAGCACTTGAACTGCCCCAGAGAGGAAAGAGTTAACTCTATGCCAGAGCATAGAACGTTGGGCTCGAGCTTGGTTCAAACCTCTGTCTGCAGCACTTCAAAGCGTAACCATCAGATTCTTATGAGCTAATACTAACTACCCCACCTAAGTGGAAATACTAAATAAAGTAGCCAAAAGGCAACACATTTTTTGGGTCCCCCAAAGACTCAAGTCGAGAACCCAAAAAAATAACTAGGTAGTAGACCAAAATATAACTACAAAAAACAACTTAACTAAAACCCACTCCCCCTTCTAAAAGGGAGGAGTGCCAAATACACCCCTGAGGTGCAACACTGTACCTGCCAGCCCACTTCCCAAAAACAGATTCTGAGAGGGGAGGCAGGAAGGGAGGACAGAATACAGCAAGACTCCATTAAAAGAAACACAATTACTAAGGTAATTTTTTTCTTCAAACAACATGAAGCCTTGCTGTATTTCGACATATGCAGACTACCAAGCAGTACCTCCCAGGAGGAGGGTACCGAACCTATTTTGGGAATACGCTCTGCAGTACCAAACCTAGCATTACTCCTAGCCTGGATATCCAGAGAGTAATGCTTGGTAAAGGTATGGACTGTTTTCCAGGTGGCTGCTTTGCATATTTCTAATAAAAGTATATCTCTGGCAGCAGCTAGAGAAGCAGCTGTACCCCCAGTCAAATAAGCCCTCAGGCCTGAGGGGGGTATTTTGCCTAGCTTTTCATAGCAGACTTGTATACAAGAGACAATCCACCTGCCAATAGTTCTCTTAGTAGCAGGTTTACCCTTTCCCACTTCACCATAAATGAGAAACAACTGAAAACAGTCAAACCTAAGTACCTTAATATGCTCAATGTAGTAGCTAAGTGCCCTCTTAACATCCAAACTGTGTACTCTTCTTTCTCCTGAAGAAGAATGATCAGTGAAGAAGACAGGAAGAGACACGGACTGGTTCAGATGAAAATCTGAAACCACCTTGGGTAAGAACCTCCTATTGGTTCTAAGGACCACCTTATCTCTATGGAATGAGATAAAATACAGCTCCACTGACAGAGCTTGTAACTTACTAATATGCCTGGCAGACGTGATAGCTACCAGGAACACAGTTTTCCATCTGCTGAAACCAATGGCTCGAAAGGGGGTTGCATAAGCTGAGCAATGCAAACATTAAGATCCCAAGTAGGGGTAGGGTCTTTAAAGAGAGGGTTGGTATGAAGCAAACCTTCAAAGAACTTACAGAAAACAGGGTGAGATGCCTGGGAGGAAGCCTTCCCCACTGACAGAGAAGCAGAGACAGCTGCTAAGAAAAAAATTACTCACCTTAGTAATTATGTTTCTTCTAATGGAGTCTTGCTGTATTCTGACTATTGCAGTTAGCCCCAGCCTTTAAACTGGCCCAGAGAACAAAGGGTTAACTTTCTATGCAGGGCAAAGAATGCTGAGCTTGAGCTCGGTTGAGGTCTCTGTCTGGAGCCCTTTGAAATCCAACTGTCAGATTCTTACAAGCAAAAACTCACTAACTATCCTATGTGGAAACTGTAAAATTTTTACTAGCCAACTGGCAACAAAAAGTTTTGGATTCCTAAAGGAAGACTCAAGTCAGGAACCTAAAACCAAAAACCAAACCAAACAAGAATAATAATAAAACAAACACCCCGCAAAAAAGAAGAAGGTGTAAAAGGAGCACCCTTGAGATGCAACACTGCACCTGCCCACCCACTTCCCAAAAACAGGTTCTGAGAGGGGAGGTAGGGACTGAGGTCAGAATACAGCAAGACTCAATTAGGAGAAACATAATTACTAAGGTGAGTCATTTTTTTCTTCAAACAACATGAAGTCTTGCTGTATTCTGACTATTGCAGACTACCAAGCAGTATCTAAAATGGAGGAGGGACAGAACCTACTTTGGGAATAGGCTCTGAAGTACTGCTGTGCCAAACCGAGCATCACTCCTAGCCTGGACATACAGAGAGTAATGCTTGGTAAAGGTATGGACTGTTTTCCAGGTGGCTGCTTGACAATTTCTAAGAGAGGAATATCCCTGGCAGCAGCCAGGGAAGCAGCTGTACCTCTGGTGAAGTGAGCCCTCAGGCCTGAGGGTGGAATTTTTCCTAGTTTCTCATAGCAGAACTGTATACAAGATACAATCCACCTGGCAATAGTTCTCTTGGGGGCAGGTTTGCCCTTCCCCACTTCTCCATAAGCGAGGAACAGCTGGAGGGAATCAAACCTGTGACCCTTGGTACGCTCAATATAGTAGCTAAGGGCCCTTTTAACATCTAAACTGTGTAGCCTCCTCTCTCCTGAAGAGGAATGATCAGTGAAGAATACAGGAAGAGACATAGACTGGTTCAGATGGAAATCTGAAACCACTTTGGGCAAGAACCTTCTATTGGTTCTAAGGACCACTTTATCCCTATGAAAGGAGATAAAATCAGGTTCCACTGACAGGGCTTGCAGTTCACTGATACATCTGGCAGAGGTAATGGCTACTAAAATACAGTTTTCTAAGTCAAGTACTTAAGCTCTACTGAAGACATAGGCTCAAAGGGAGGTTGCGTCAATTGAGCAATACAAACATTTAAATCCCAGGCAGGGGCAGGGTCTCTGAATGGAGGATTGGTATGAAGCAATCCTTTGAAAAATTTACAGAACACAGGATGAGATGATAGTGAGGAAGATTTCCCCACTGACAGAAAAGCAGAGACAGCTGACAAGTGAACTTTGAGAGTAGCTGGTCTGAGGCCCAGGCCATTAAGATGGACCATATAATTCAGAACTGTAGGCAATTCAGCAGTGTCTGGGGAAATGTGCTGCTTAGAACACCAAATGCTGAATCTCTTCCATTTGGAGTTACAGGTCTTTCTAGTGGCAGGCTTTCGAGAGGCTTTGAGGATGTCCAGAACCTCGAGACAGGTGCAAAGCTGCATACTCTAACTCTTCAAGAGCCATGCCTTGAGATTGAGAGACTGAAGATTGGGGTACCAAATCCTCCCCTGAGAGGAGGTTACAAGGTTGTAATTCCTGGGAGGAGACAGGGGAAGATGGACTGCTAGGGACAGTAACAGGGGGTACCAAGGCTGTCTGGCCCAATCGGGAGCAATCAGAATCACTTTGCAAGGTTGTGACTTTATCTTGACTAAAATTTGAACAGTAGAGGAAAGGAAGGGAAAGCATACAGAAATTTTCCTTCCCAGTTCAGAATCAGAGCATCCAGAGGGACTGTGCCCAAGACTGGGGGTCTGCAACAAAAGAGAGAAAGCTGGTGATTGTCTGGGGCTGCAAAGAGGTCTATCTCTGGAGTGCCCCACCTTGAAAAAATTACCTTCAAGACCAGAGGGTCCAGGGACCACTCGTGATGGCCCTATGAAATCCTGCTTAGTGCATCTGCTAGCACATTGTCCTTCCCTGGAAGGTGGACTGCTATCAGAGAGGTCTGCAGGGAATAAGCCAGGGACTACATCTTCATGGCTTCTGTGCACAAGGCTGTAGACCATGTGCCTCCCTGCTTGTTGATGTACCACATGGTGGTGGTGTTGTCTGTTCTGACTTGAACTACCTTGTTCTGCACTGACTGAGAGAAAGCGTGCAGGGCCAGAAAAACTGCCCTGAGTTCCGGGAGATTGATATGGAGAAGAGATTCCTGAGGGGACCACAGTCCCTGGGCAGTGATGGCCCACAGCCCAGGAGGGAAGCATCCATGTTAAGGACCACTGAATGAGACTGAGTGGCAAATGGGGCCCCTCGCCTTAAATCTTCCTGATCCTGCCACCACTGAAGGGCTTGGATCAAGGTCCGGGTCACTGGGACCAGTTTGGTATGGGAATCCTTCTTTTGGGACCAAAAGGCCCTCAGATGGAACTGAATGTCCCTCATCTGGAATCTTGCCCCTTGGACCACTGCTGTAGAGGCTGCCACGTGGCCCAAGAGCTGTAGGAAATGCCTTGCTGGTCGGGACACCTGAAGGCTGAAGGAAGAAGCCAGTTCTATAAGAACTTTTGCCCTTTCCAGGAGAAGAAAGGCTCTTGCTTTGACAGTATCCAGCTCTGCCCCTATAAAGTTAAGGAGCTGCACTGGCTCGAGAACTGACTTGGGAAGGTTGAGAAGAAATCCTAGAGAAGTAAGCACCTGCTGGGTCATTTGCAGGTCTGACTTGACTTGGTCTGGGGACTGGCCCACTATGAGCCAGTCGTCCAGAGATGGAAAAATGGAAATCTTTTGCCTGCTTAGAAAGGCAACTACTACTGCCAGGCACTTTGTGAAGACCCTTGGGGCTGAAGTTAGACCAAAGGGCATTGCTCTGAACTGATAGTGGCCTGAGGGCAAGTCGAACTTGAGGTACTTTCTGTGGGAGCACCTAATGGGAATGTAAAAATAGGCATCCTTGAGGTTCAGGGAGGCTAGCCAGTCCCCTGGCCTTAGAGAGGGAAGGATTATTCCCAGCGTTACCATCTTGAACTTTGGTTTTAAAAGATGTTTGTTTAGGTATCTTAGGTCTAGGATGGGTTGCCACTCCTCTGTCTTTTTTGGGGTAAGGAAGTACCTGGAGTACAGACCTTTGCCCCAGTGTAGGGTAGGTACTCTCTCTATGGCTCTTAAAGCCAGGAGAGATGAAACCTCTGCCTCTAGGGCAAGGGTTTCTGAGAGACCTGCAGGTGGAAAAGATCTGGCTCTCATCTTTTTTTTGAAGCTGAGAACCAGTCCCTAGCCTACTACTTCCAGGACCCACTTGTCTGATGTAACAGACATTCAGTCCTGGACGAAGTAAGCCAGCCTGTCCCCTACTGGAATAGGAGAGTCGACCTGGGCAGGCCCTTCAGGGTGTCTGCTTGGCAGGGGCCTTAGGCTGAGGAGTGGATGCAGCCCTGCTCATCCCCCTTCTGCCTCTCCCTCTGAAGAACTCCCTCTGTGAAAAGGAAGAAGAGGCCTGTGGCTGGTAGAAAGGCCTATGAAAAGGCCTGCCCCTGCCCCTAGACTGCTGCCTTTGAGGAGATGCCTGCCTCTCCTTGGCCTGAGCACTCTTGTAAGTGGTCCTGTACTCATCCATTTTCTTCATGTAATTCTCTGTCTGCTCCCCAAACAGAGAATTACCCACTACAGGAAAATCCATGGCCTTAGCCTGGGTATCCTGTGAAAGGCTAGTGCATCTGAGCCAAGCCATTCTCTGAAGAGTCACAGACGTAGCCATGACTCTTGATGACACATCATTGGAGTCCACAGCAGCATGAAACTGAACTTTTGATGCCTCAATCCCATCTGCAGCCACCACCTCCAGCTCCTTGGCTAGCTGGGGGGAGACCTGTTTAGCCAGTGCCAGTACAGTGTCCCACCTGGACTTCTGGTACCTGGCTGTATAGGCCATATAATTCACCTGTCTGAGTCCCAAGGAAGATGCCATGTACTGTTTTTTTGCCATGGCATCAATCTTCCTGGAGTCTTTATCTGGGGGTTGTGAAGCCAAGGGAATGTTTGCCTTGTCATAGGCAGCAGCCTACACTACCCCAACATGACTGCATTGCTGGTATAAAAACTCCATATCTGAGCCTGATTGTGTGTACCTGTTGTCCATCCTTTTGTCAACAGGGGGTACAGAATTGGGAGACTTCAGGATTTTTTGTTTCAGTTTCCCAAAGGATTTGTGAAGGAGAACAGACAGTCTCCTGGACTCTGAGATGTCCATCATTTCCACATAATCAGGCTCCTCCCAATCCTCCATTGCCTCCTCCATAGGAAGCTGGAGGGTTTCAGCCACTTTTCTGTAAAACAAAAAATAGGAAGGGGACTCAGAAAGCCTAGGAAGGATACACCAGAAGGTCTGTCTGGGGAGATGTCCGGTTCCACAGGCACATCCAGACTTTCATCATCATCACCACTATCATCTTCAAACTCCCCCTCCTCCAAAAACTCTGGTTCATAAAAATCTTCAGGGGTATAATCTTGAACCGGGAGAACCGACCAAACCGAACCCCTGTGAAAAGATGCTGAATCGGTCTGAACCGGACAAAGCGATTCCACAATTTGAATCGCTCTGGCTATTTCCTCGGCGGTCGGAGCATGAACCTCTGGATCCAAACCGGTCGATTTTTCTTTGCGTTTTCTTTTTGTAGGAACCAACCCCTCAGGATCGGCTTTCCTCTTGCCTGAAGAAGTATCATCCTTGTCAGAGGGCACTCCTTCTGGTTCGGTTGGAACCGAACCGGGCCGGCCATCCAGGTCAGCAGACTTCTCGGCCTCCTTTTCCCTCAGTCTACCAAGTCTCTTTTCAAGGGTAGATTTAGGAAAATTTTTACAAATTTGGCAGTCTGAATCGAGGTGGTCAAACCCCAGACAATAAACACAGGTGGTGTGGGGGTCGGCCTTAGCAAAGACCTCCCCACACTCACTGCAGTGTTGAAACCCAGTGGGCCCAGTTTTTTTCTTGGGTTTCTCAGACATGGCCAACCTAACCAAACTTATCCTTTTTATGGCAACAGCCAGGCAAGACTCCCTTATCGGTTCCTAACCGTGTCACGGGTGTTGGAAAAAACGGTCAAAACATGTTTTTGTTTTTAGAACTGATAAGAACCGGTAACCACACTCTAAAGTAAAACACAAGGATTCAATACAAATGATCGGTTCAGCCGAACCGATCTAAAACTTTACAATTTCCACACAGAAACAGAACAAAACCTATCTAGTACTCACGGTACCACAGACAGGGACTGAACTGACTATGCGGAATAAATTCAGTAAAAAACAACACTTTAACCGACTTTCGAACCGAGCTGAAGGAGAAATCTCTGGAGCGACTGTTCAGTGAGGCGGAGTAAAGAATCTGACGGTTGGATTTCAAAGGGCTCCAGACAGAGATCTCAACCGAGCTCGAGCACAGTATTCTATGCTCTGCATAGAAAGTTAACCCTTTGTTCTCCAGGGCAGTTTAAAGGCTGGAGCTAACTGCAATAGTCAGAATACAGCAAGACTTCATGTTCTTTGAAGTGCACTTTTAGAGTGGCTGGCCTGAGACCTATGCCATTGAGATGAACCATATAATCCAGAACAGTAGCCAGATCAGCAGTGTCTGGTAAGACATCCTTATTGGAGCACCAGGTGCTGAATCTCTTCCATTTAGAATTATACATTTTTCTGATGGCAGGTTTTCGAGATGCTTTAAGAATATCCAGAACCCCCTGAGACAGATGCAGACTTGCAAACTCCAACTCTTCATGAGCCAAGCCTTGAGGTTGAGAGACTGAAGATTGGGGTACCAGATTCTCCCCTGAGAGGAGGTTAACAGGTTGTGCCTCATGGGAAGAGATAGGGGAAGATGGACTGCTAGGGACATCAACGGGGGATACCAAGGCTGTCTGGCCCAGTCTGGTGCAATCAGGATCACCTTGCATGGTTGTGACCTGATCTTGACCAGGACCTTGAATAACAGGGGAAAGGGAGAAAAGGCATAAAGGCATTTGCCCCCCCAATCTAGAACCAGAGCATCCAGGGGAATTGTGCCCATGACTGGTGGTCTGCAACAGAAGAGTGGAAGTTGGTGATTGTCTGGGGCTGCAAAGAGATCTATCTCTGGAGTGCCCCACCTTGAGAAGACTACTTTCAAGATGAGGGGGTCCAGGGCCCATTTGTGATGGCCCTGAGAGATTCTGCTCAGGGCATCTGCTAGCACATTGTCCTTCCCTGGTAGATGGACTGCTACCAGAGATGTCTGCAGGGCATAAATCAGAGACCAAATCTGCATGGCTTCTGTGCAGAAGGCTGTAGACTGAGTGCCTCCCTGCTTGTTGATGTACCACATGGTAGTGGTATTGTCTGTCCTGACCTGAACCACCTTGTTCCTTACTGAGTCTGAGAAAGCTTGGAGAGCCAGGAATACTGCCCTGAGCTCCAGAAGATTTATATGAAGAAGAGACTCCTGAGGGGACCCCACCCCTTGTGCTGTGAGGGTACCTAACTGAGCCCCCCAGCCCAGGAGAGAAGCATCTGTGGTTAGCACCACTGAATGAGTCTGACTGATGCATGGGACTCTTTGTCTGAGATTGTTCTGATCCAACCACCACTGGAGAGCTTGGATCAGAGTCTGAGTCACTGGAATCAATTTGGTTAGGGGATCTTTTTTCTGGGACCTAAAGGACTTCAGATGAAACTGAATGTCCCTCATCTGAAATCTGGCTCCCTGTACCACCATAGTGGAAGCTGCCATGTGGCCCAGGAACTGAAGAAAATGTCTTGCTGGTCGAGACACCAGAAGGCAGAAAGAAGAAGCAAGGTCTGTAAGGGCATTTGTTTTTGCCAGAGGAAGAAAAGCCTTTGCTTGGACAGTATCCAACTCTATCCCTATGAAGGTCAGGAGTTGAACTAGTTTGAGAACTGATTTTGGTAGATTGAGGAGAAATCCCAGGGATGTGAGCAATTGTTGTGTCACTTGCAGGTCTGACTTGACCTGGTCTGGGGACTGTCCCACAATGAGCCAGTCATCCAGGTACGGAAAAATGGAGATGTATTGTCTCCTGAGAAAGGCCAGTACTACTGCTAGGCATGTTGTGAACACTCTTGGAGCTGATGTTAGCCTGAAGGGCATTGCTCTGAACTGATAATGGCCTGAAGGCAATTCAAACGTGAGGTACCTTTTGTGGGAGCACCTGATGGGAATGTGAAAATAAGGACCCTTGAGGTCCAGGGAAGCTATCCAATCCCCTAGCCTCAGAGAGGGAAGAATTACTCCCAGAGTCACCATTTTGAATCTTGGCTTGACGAGGTGCTTGTTTAAGTATCTTGGGTCCAGGATGGGCCGCCACTCCCGTCTTTTTTTGGGGTAAGGAAGTATCTGGAGTACAGACCCTTGCCCCTATGTGGAGTAGAAACTCTCTCTATGGCTCTGAGAGTCAGCAGAGGGGAAACCTCTGCCTCTAGGGCAATGGTTTCAGAGATGTTTGCAGGTGGAAAAGATCTGACCCTGTTTTGGAAATTGTTTGAAGCTGAGGGCCAGTCCCTGGCTTACTACCTCCAGGACCCACTTGTCTGAGGTAACAGACTTCCGGGCTTGGAAGTAGTAAGCCAGCCTGCCTCCTACTGGAATAGGGGAGTCGACCCAGACTGACACATCAGGGTGTCTGCTTGGCAGGAGCCTTAGACTGGGAGGAGAATGCAGCCCTGCTCATCCCTTCCCCCCTTCTGCCTCTCCCTCTGAAGAACCCCCTCTGAGGAAAAGGAGAGAAGAGGAGAGGAGGCCTGTGTCTGGTAAAAAGGCATGTGAAAAGGCCTGCCCCCCCAGACTGCTGCTTCTGAGGAGCTGCCTGCCTTTCCTTGGCCTGTGCACTCCTGTAGGTGGTCCTGTATTCATCCATCTTTTTTAAGTAATTCTCTGTATGCTCCCCACACAGAGAATTACCCACCACAGGGAAATCCATGGCCTTAGCCTGAGTGTTCTGTGAGAGGCTAGTGCATCTGAGCCAAGAAAATCTCCAAAGAGACACAGATGTAGCCATGACTCATGATGACACATCATTTGAGTCCACAGCAGCATGAAATTTGATCATAGATGCCTCAATCCCATCAGCAGCCACCTCCTCCAGCTTCTTGGCTAGCTGGGGGGAAGCCTGTTTAGCCAGTTCCAGAACAGTATCCCATCTGGACTTCGGCAATCTGGCTGTGTAGGCCATATAGTTTGCCTGCCTGAGTCCCAAGGAGGATGCCAAGTACTGATTTTTGGCCGTAGCATCCACCTTCCTAGAGTCTTTATCTGGGGGGTGTGAAGCCAAAGGTATATTAGCCTTGTCACAGGCTGCAGCCTGCACGACCCCAACAAGGCTGCATTGTTGGAACAAGAACTCCATACCTGAGCCTGACAACATATACCTCCTGTCCATTCTCTTGTCCACAGGAGGTAAAGAATTTGGTGTCTGGAGAATGTCTTGTGTCTGTTTCCCAAGAGATTTATGGAGGGGAATAGACAGCCTTTTGGACTCTGGTATGTCCATCATTTCTACAAAGTCAGGCTCCTCGTGTTCCTCAACAGCTTCAACCAGAGGGAGCTGGAGGGTCTCTGCCACTTTTTTGTAAAACAAATCATGGGAAGGGGACTCAGAAAGCCTGGGAGGGGAAACATTTAAAGGCCTGTCTGGGGAGATGTCCAGTTCAAGGGGCTGTTCCAGACCTTCCACACCATCATCATCATCATTGTACCCTACCTTCCCTTCCAAATCCGGTTCATAATACTCATCCAGACAATATTCCAGAACCAGAGGAACCGACCGAACTGAACACCTACCAAGAGGAGCCAGATCGTACAGAATCGGACAAGCGATTCTACAATACTTAGTACCCTGGTTATGTCTTCGGCAGTTGGACATTGCGGTTCTGGATCCGAACCGGCTGATTTTCTCTTTTTCTTTGACGGAATCGATCCCTCAGGATTGGCTCTCCTTTTGCCTGAGGGAGTATTGCCCAGGTCAGTGGGCACTCCCTCAGGTTCGGTCAGAACCAAACTGGGCTGGCCATCCGGATCAGTGGACTTCTCGGCCTCCTTTTCCCAAAGCCTACCTAATTTCTTATCTAGGGTGGTCTTCAGAAAATTCTTGCAGATTTGACCGTCTGAATCGAGATGGTCAAACCCCAGACAATAAACACAGGTGGTGTGAAGGTTTAACTTAGCAAAGGCATCCTCACACTCACTACAATGTTGAAACCCAGTGGGTCCGTTTTTTCTCTTGGGTTTCTCAGATGTAGCCATACTAACCACTTACCTTTTATTAGCTTAAAAGCCAGGTAAGACTCCCCTATCGGTTACCAACTGTGTTACGGGTCGTGGAAAAAAACTTCTAAAATTCCATTTTTTTGAAACTGATAGGGACTAGTACTTCACACTAAAAAATGAAATAAAATAAACCATCACAATCAGTTCCTAAGCAGACAGATTTTACAATTTCCACATAGAAACAAATAATTAAACTAAAGTCCACTACCTACAGCATTTACTGAACCACAGACAGGGATCTGAAGCCAAAAATAAAAGACAAAAATGGTATAAAACTAATGTATTACTTCAACCGAACCAACAAGCGAAGGAGCAATCTCCGGAGCGACTGTTCAGTTAGGCGGAGTAAAGAATCTTGACGGTTACACTTTGAAGTGATGCAGACAGAGGTTTGAACCAAGCTTGAGCCCAGCGTTCTATGCTCTGGCATACAGTTAACTCTTTCCTCTCCGGGGCAGTTCAAGTGCCAGGGCTAACTGCATATGTCAGAATACAGCAAGACTTCATATTGTTTGAACAGGGAACGCTAGATCTCAGAGAAGGTACAGTAGCTGAGTCTACTGAGCCAGAGCCTTACACCAGACAGAAGGTGGACAGTGGTCTAGGAAAAAAAGGGCAACAGCCCTGAGCATGTAGCTGTGGTAGAAACACAAGGGAGAATCCCAGGACTGGGACCCCCTTCTAAATGAGATGGCACAATGTGCCAAACAAAAGGAATGAGACACACAGACTTCTGGAAAAAAGGGCAACTCCAAGCTACCAGGTACAGAATTAATTGAACTTGTGAGTTAACACGTCTCTCTTTATTACATCAAGGTAGAAGAAAGAAGAACCTAAGTGCATCTTGAGTTGCAGGACTGTTCAGTTAGGCGGAGTAAAGAATCTTGACGGTTACACTTTGAAGTGATGCAGACAGAGGTTTGAACCAAGCTTGAGCCCAATGTTCTATGCTCTAGCATACAGTTAACTCTTTCCTCTCCGGGGCAGTTCAAGTGCCAGGGCTAACTGCATATGTCAGAATACAGCAAGACTTCATATTGTTTGAACAGGGAACGCTAGATCTCAGAGGAGGTACAGTAGTTGAGTCTACTGAGCCAGAGCCTTACACCAGACAGAAGGTGGACAGTGGTCTAGAAAAAAAGGGCAACAGCCCTGAGCATGTAGCTGTGGTAGAAACACAGGGGAGATTCCCAGGACTGAGACCCCCTTCTAAATGAGATGGCACAATGTGCCAAACAAAAGGAATGAGACACACAGACTTCTGGAAAAAAGGGCAACTCCATGCTACCAGGTACAGAATTAAGTGAACTTGTGAGTTAACACGTCTCTCTTTATTACATCAAGGTAGAAGAAAGAAGAACCTAAGTGCATCTTGAGTTGCAGGACTGGACAGTCCAATGGATTCAGGATGTGTCATCTCCCCAGACACCCACCAAGGGTAGTGGGCTAAAAGCCCAGATACACAAGAAAGAAGGGGCATAACAACTAAAAATGAAAATTATGCACCAACCATAATTCTTGATCTTTCTGTGTATCTTCACCATTCATCACTACTTGGGTATAGGCAGGAGGTTGGGACCCTGCAGGAGCACTTTTTTTTTTGAGGCAGAGACAGTGCAAAGGCGGCACCGCCTTCCAGGCTGACATGTTTATGTGGCACTCGCAGGTTGGTCATTACCGGCTGTCGACCACGACTAGCTTCAGTTCTGCACGCCGGTGAGAAGGATAGAAAGGGATGGAGGGGTGGGGCAAGGGAGCCCAAAGGACAGAAAAAGGAAAGGGATAAAAAACTAAAAGGAGGAATAATGACTTAGAGGACAGTAAAGAGAAAGAAGCCTAAGGATTGGGAAAGGAAGGGGCACCAATCTCTGGGTGAAAGAAAGGGTGGAGAAGGGAGGGTAGGAACAAGAGGAGAAGAGAAGGAAAAGGAGGAGAAGACACCGCCCCCCTCCAAGCAAAACAAACTGAACCTTGAGAAGGAAAAAAACTCAGAGATTTAACCCTCATGCTGCAAGCTAACTATAGGATGTTAGGATACAGGACGTACACCTGGCGCAGCAAGGGCAGTCTCAAGGGAGAGCCAGAGCTTAAGGAGAACTGCAGTCGAGGTTGAATCAGGCCAAACACAGGGCAGGCGGCATGTACCCCTCCCACCAACTTAGGAGGAACTGAATGTCCCCAAGAGGGGAGAGAAAACAAAATTTTGGAAACAGCAGAGGGAGACTACCCCTGCTGCCAACTTAACAGACAGAAACAAAGGTGTGTCAAGGGACACACCTTAGGAAGAAATAGAGGAAATACCCACAAAGGGGGCCTAAAAACAATTTTAAGGGAACTGCTGAGAGATGCCAGGAGGTCCCTCATCTCCCCTCTGCCCTGGCCACCCCCAGAGAAGGGGCCAAAGTGCTGAACCTTGAGAGAGAGAGGGAGGAGACAGACGGACCCCCGAGACCCTCAAACATAACCTTCCCTGTCTGCCTCCTCAGAGTCTTCCTCCCCCAAATCATAAGGGAGAGGAGGAGGAGAGGTGCTGGAGCAACAAGGAGGCACACAGGGAAGAGGATCGCCCAGAGACAAAGTCCCCAGGGGGAAGGAGGGTGGGATTTAGTGGTGAATGGTGCAGATACACAGAAAGATCAAGAATTATGGTAGGTATGCAATTTTCATATCTCATCTGTGTCAATCTTCACCATTCATCACTACTTGGGTGAGTACCGAGCCCCCCGAAGGGGGCTCAGCACCTCCCTAAGGGACAGAGTCCCTTAGCCTCCAGTGGGGGAGACACTAGAGGGGAGAACCCCTCCAGGCTGGCTGGCTAGGCCTATGGCTGGTCTGGGTGAGATGCAGATCTCCTCGCAGGAGATGGAAGGTGCCCCCGAAGCCACCGCCTCACCCTATGGGAGAAAAGATGGGTTCTCCAGAAAGTGGAGGAGATCACCCTATGCTGGACCAAGGATGACAACCAGGACAGACAAAACCATGCCGACCACCTAATGAAGATCGCTGTCTCCACCAGCCTGAAAGCCACCTCACTGGTGTCACACAATGCCCTTGCTTGGTGCCTTGCAGGCCCTGTGTGGAGAGGGCAATGGCTTGTCTGGTTTCCTCCAAATCAGGCAGAGAGGCTAGAAGTTGTCCTAACCTAGACCACAACTACCTGTTGTAGGTAGCATGGTGGGCCTGATGTGCTGCCACACAGAGCAGAATCTGTGCTGAAAGAGAAGGTTCTCCTGCCCCAGAAATCAAAGTCCAAAGAATCTGAGTCTGGGGGCAGGTCATAGCCTGGGAGTCTATGCCCAGAGGGGGTGTCCAAGAGCATCACACCTGAAGGGGGTGAGGCAGGGCTCCTGGAGACCCTAGGGGGCATAGTACCTCTGGTGAAGGTCCCTTGGGGCTGGAACAGAAGAAAAGGGATGCTGTCAGACCTGGTGTAATGCCTTCTGGAAGGCAACAGGCCAGGTGGGAATTGCAAGGTTGGCCATACAGAACTCGCCTAAGAAGGTGTGTGCCGACTGGTCTGAATTGCTCTCTCTATGAGTGGAGTTGTGGAGCTCATTGAGCATCCCCGAAAGGAAGCACTGATAGCCAGTAAGATCAGCCACTGGGTAATGATGGACGGAGGTTTCCTCTCCCTCGGAAGAGGAAGACAAGGAAGCTGGCAAGTTTAGAGATTCAGGGTCAGGCTGCACTGGGGAATGGTGAAACACCTGCTTGTCCATGGCTCTTAAAGTAGGCAGGAAAAAGTGCAGCTGCTGCCCTGAACTGCTCCCAGGTAAGGGGCCTGTAAGACCGGGAACACCTGGGAGAGGAGGAAGAGTTGGCAAATGCATGGGGGCCAAGCACCTCTGAGGAGGAGCACGGCCTCTGCTCGGGCAGGAGGACTCAGCAGATGGTCCCAAAAGAGAGTGAAACCCAGTGGTCCCAACAGTTCAACTGGATTGGAACAGCCTGAGCTATGCCCAAAGGAAGAAATCCCCCTGCGAGGTGACTAGGATTGTATGGGTCCAAAAGGACGATCCCAAACCTCCTGTAAAGACATGCCTCTTGGAGAAACCTCAGGGGAGATGTGCGGACCCACACTACTACTCCTCCCAGAACCCGGCTGGGTCCCCGGTGGGGGGCTGCTGCACTGAGCCCTGGCTACTCAACCCTTCAGACATCAAGAAGGCCCTCTTCTTCACCACCAGCAGAGGCAACTGACACCCCCTGGCTGACTCCTGGGAGACAGCTGGAAGTGGAGTGCCATCCCCTGCCTGGGACACCTCAACTGACCCAGAAGTCGGGCTAGCCATGACAAACACAAGAGGGGGAATACCCACTGGGAGAGCAGATGGGACCTCAGCTCCAGGTTGCCCCATGGTGTCTGCCTGGGCACCCGAAGGCTGTTCAGTACCACTGACCCCAGAATCAGAGGAATCTGGCTGCTCCCCAGCAAGAGGCTGAGTGGGGGCCGAGGCGCTAGACCCTAAGGAATTGGAATCCGGAAGCCAATCCAGGTCAGACTCTGCGTCCTCCCCGGAAGAAGACGCCAAAGCCCAGACCCAGATGATCCCACAATCCCTGCTGGTCCCAGGACTGCGAGTGGGGCCACCCTCACCCACGGCACTGGAAGCAAAGGTGGCACTGCCTCCAACCCCAATACCATGAATGGCACTGCCGACGGAGACTGCGCCGTCCATGATGCTGTCCCCACCCGTGGCAAAGCAAGTGGCACTGGAGACAGAGATGGCACTGCCCACAGTGCTGCCCCATCCCTGGCACTGCGAATGGTGCCAGAGACAGAAATGGTGCAATGGGCTGGCCCTGCACTATCTGTGGCACCACCCAGATCTGTAGTGCTGCAAGCAGCATCTGAGTCAGTGGTGGCACTGATAGACGGTGCTGAGGACCACGCCGGCTCAGACCCATGGGTCTCAGAGCACAATGCCGGGGGAGCTTTCGCTTCCAACAAAGCAAAGCAACTGCCAAAATGGTGCCTCCCACCTGGCCCCCCTGAGGGGGGCCAGACTGGGCCTCCTGCACCATGAAAGAAGCCCCCACCATGACAAGACTAAGAGTGGTGGAGGCCCTCTCCTCCGCGGGCAGTATAGGGCTGGAAGGGGGATCCAGAAGAAGGGCTGAGAAACCTAACTTTTGCCTTCCGAGTGCGAGCCTATTCCTCTGAAAGTCAGTGGCGCACGTCCGACTTTAAATGCGCGCATCTCCAACACTCAATGGCCCATAGAAAAACAGGCATCACAACAATCCATATTGTGGTCGCAGCCCAAGCAGGTTAAATAATATTCATGCTGGTCCGTGGTGGAAAAAAGTCGGCCACAGGGACACGACGTATTGGGGGACAACCTACCTTCGAAGATTTCTTCTTGTCTCCGGAGACATGACCATGCCAGACTACAATAAACAAAAAAGGTACTTTAATGTCGAAAGACAAACAGGAAGAAAAATTACTCACCTTAGTAATGTTGTTTCTTCTAATGGAGTCTTGCTATATTTACAATTGCAGCATGACCCAGGTTAGAACCGTTCGGAGGTGAAATAGTTAACTTCCATGCAAGGCATGGAATCTTGAGCGTGAGCTTCGGTTAAGGAAGCTCTGTCTGCTTGCTTTCAAACCAAAAACCCAGATCTTTACAGCTAAACTCTCACTAATGTTCTGTGGAAGCTGTAAACCTACACTAGCCAACTGGCTACTACCTAACAAACACTTGTTGGTCTCGAAAAAGACTCAAGTCAGGAGACCCAAAAATGAAATAAAACACACCCTAAGGAGGGTGAATCAAAACAACAAAGTGGCAAGAAAAACAGAAGTGCCAACACTGTGATGCCCACCACAACACAAAAACGAGGTTCTGAGAGGGGCAGGAAGGGAAGTCATAATATAGCAAGACTCATTAGAAGAAACAACATTACTAAGGTGAGTAATTTTTCTTCAAACAACATGAAGTCTTGCTATATTATGACACTGCAGACTACACAGCAGTACCCCCATGGAGGAGGGACAGAACCTACTTAGGAATAGGCTCTGAAGGACAGCTGTGCCAAACCGAGCATCATTCCTAGCTTGAATGTCCAAGGAATAATGTTTGGTAAAAGTGTGTACCGTTTTCCAGGTAGCTGCTTGACATATCTCTAGAATAGGGATGTCCCTGGCAGCAGCCAGGGAAGCAGCTGTACCTCTGGTGGAGTGAGCCCTCAGGCCTGAGGGAGGAACCTTACCCAGTTTTTCATAGTAAAATTGGATACAGGAGACAATCCACCTGGCAATGGATCTTTTAGTGGCAGGTTTCCCTTTACCAACCTCACCATAAGTAAGGAACAGTTGGAGGGAGTCAAACCTGTGACCCTTGGTTCGCTCTATGTAGTAGCTAAGGGCCCTCTTTACATCTAAGCTGTGCAGCCTTCTCTCACCAGAGGAAGAATGATCAGTGAAGTAAACAGGGAGAGAAATAGATTGATTAAGGTGGAAATCCGAAACCACCTTAGGCAGGAACTTCCTATTAGTCTGAAGGACTACCTTATCCCTGTGAAAGGAGATAAAGTCTGGCTCCACTGACAATGCTTGTAATTCACTTATGCGTCTGGCAGAGGTGATAGTTACCAGAAACACAGTTTTCCAAGTCAGGAACTGAGCTCAGCTGAAGACAAGGGCTCAAAAGGAGTTGCGTGAGTTGAGCAATGCAAACATTGAGGTCCCAGGCAGGGGCAGGGTCCCTGAATGGAGGGTTAGTGAAGCAAACCCTTAAAAACCTGGTAAATACAGGGTGAGATGAAAGAGAGAGGTTTACCTGCTGAAAGAAAAACAGAGACAGCTGCCAAATGTACCTTCAGGGTAGCTGGTCTTAGCCCTAAAGTGTGTTAGATGGACCATATAATCTAGGACTGTGGGCAAATCAGCTGTGTCTGGGAAATATTCTTTTCGAGCACCATATGGAAAATCTTTTCCATTTGGAGTTATAAGTAGCCCTGGTAGAAGGCTTCCTAGAAGCCCTGGTATATCCATTACACCTTGGGAGGGTGTAGGCCAGCAAACTCTAGCTCTTCAAGAACCAGGCCTTGAGATTGAGAGACTTGAGATTCGGGTACCAAACCCTTCCCTGGGCACATGTTAACAGATTGTGGTTCTTGGGAAGGCACAGGGGAGGATGGACTGCTAAGGACAGGAGGAGAGGATACCAGGGTTGCCTGGCCCAATCCGGGGCAATCAGAATGACCCTGCAGGATTGGGCTCTGATTTTGACTAGCACTTTGAACAGGAGAGGGAAAGGAGGGGAAGGCATAGAGAAACTTCCCTTCCCAGCTGAGGGCTAAGGTGTCCAGAGGGACTGAGCCCAAGACTGGGGGCCTGCAGCAAAAGAGAGGAATTTGATGATTGTCTGGAGCTGCAAACAGATCTATTTGTGGAGTGCCCCATTTGGCAAATACCACTCCCAGAACCAGGGGATCCAGGGACCACTCGTGATGGCCCTGAGAGATCCTGCTGAGAGCATCTGCCAGGACATTGTCTTTGCCTGGGAGATGAACTGCCGAAAGGGAGGTGTTCAGGGAGTACGCTAGAGACCACAACTTCATGGCTTCGGTGCACAAGGTCGTAGACCGAGTGCCCCCCCCACTTGTTGATGTACCACATTGCAGTGGTGTTGTCTGTTCTGACCTGCACGGCCTTGTTCTGAACAGATTCTGAGAAAGCTTGAAGTGCTAGACAAACTGCTCTGAGCTCCAACAGGTTGATGTGGAGTAGAGATTCCTGTGGGAACCACAGTCCCTGGGTAGTGAGGTCGCCCATGTGGGCCCCCCACCCCAAGAGGGATGCATCTGTAGTAAGGATTAATGAGTGAGGCTGAATGACAAAGGGAACTCCTTGTCTCAGATTGTTCTGATCCTGCCACCACTGAAGGGCCTGGATCAGGGTTCGAGTAACTGGGATCAGTTTGGTAAGAGGATCCTTTCTTTGTGAGCAAAAGGCCCTCAAATGGAACTGAATGTCTCTCATTTGAAACCTTGCTCCTTGCACTACTGCTGTGGAAGCAGCCATGTGCCCTAGGAGCTGACGAAAATGCCTTGCTGGTCGAGAGACCTGCAGGGTGAATGAAGAGGCCAGGGAGACAAGGGCGTTTGCCCTGTCTAGAGGGAGGAAGGCCCTGGTTTCCTGGGTGTTCAGCTCTGCGCCTATGAAGGTTAGGAGCTGGACAGGCTCCAGTACTGACTTTGAGATTCAGAAGGAAACCTAGTGGCGTAAGCAGTTGCTGGGTTATCTGAAGAAGTAGAGTTGACCTGATCTGGGGATTGTCCTACAATGAGCCAATCGTCCAAATAAGGAAAGATGGAAATCTTTTGCCTTCTTAGGCAAGCAACTGCTACTGCCAGGCACTTGGTAAATACCCTTGGAGCCGAAGTAAGTCCGAAGGGCACTGCCCTGAACTGGTAATGGCCTGAGGACAGCTGGAACCTGAGGTACTTTCGGTGGGAGCTTCTGATGAGAATATGAAAGTAGGCATCCTTGAGGTCCAGGGATGCTAGCCAGTCCCCTGGCCTTAGGGAAGGCAAAATGATTGCCAGAGTCACCATTTTGAACTTTGGTTTTAAAAGGTGCTTGTTTAGGTATCTGAGATCCAGGATGGGCCGCCATTCTCCTGTCTTTTTTGGGGTAAGGAAGTACCTGGAGTACAACCCCTTGCCCTGGTGTAGGGGTGGACCCTTTCCACAGCTCTGAGGAGTGAGGAGGGTGGAGACCTCTGACTCTAAGGCAGAGCCTCGATGGGGATGCAGGAGGAAAGATCTAGCCCTCAACCGGGAAAGTTTTTGAAGCTGAGGACCAGTCCCTAACTTACTACTTGCAGGACCCACTTGTCTGATGTGAGAGACTTCCAGTCCTGGACAAAGTAAGCCAGCCTGCCCCCTACCGGTAGAGGAGAAGCGGCCCTGGCTACTCCATCAGGGTTCCTGCTTGGCAGGGGCTTTGGGCTGAGGAGTGGAAGCAGGCCTGCTTGAACCCCTCCTGCCCCTTCCCCTAAAGAATCCCCTCTGGGTATAGGCGGAAGAGGAGGCTTGAACCTGATAAAAAGGCCTATGAAAAGGCCTGCCTCTACCCCTGGGGGACTGCTTCTGAGGAATGGCCTGCCTTTCCTTGGCCTGTGCACTCCGATAGGTGGTCCTGTATTCATCCATTTTCTTCATATAATTCTCTGTTTGCTCCCCAAACAGAATTGCCAGTCACAGGAAAATCAATGGCTTTTGACTGGGTATCCTGAGACAATGTGGTGCATCTGAGCCAGGCCATTCTGCGAAGAGCCACAGAAGTAGCCATAACTCTGGAAGATACATCATTAGAGTCCACTGCAGCATGAAATTGCATTTTTGATGCCTCAATACCATCTAAAGCTACCTGTTCCAGATCCCTGGCAAACTTGTCAGGAGTTGTTTGACTAAAGCCAGAACAGTATCCCATCTGATTTCTGGTATCTGGCAGCATAAGCCATGTAATTTGCTTGTCTGAGCCCCAAGGATGCTGCCATGTACTGTTTCTTAGCCATAGCATCAATCTTCCTGGAGTCCTTTCAGGAGGATGTGAAGCTAGGGGATATTTGCCTTGTCACAGGCTGCAGCCTGCACGACACCCACATGGCTGCATTGCTGAGTGGGAATTCTATGTCAGAACCTGATAAGGTATACCTTCTGTCCATCCTTTTATCCATAGGAGGTATAGAAAGAGGAGTTTTTAAAACTTTTACTGTCTGTTTTCTGAAAGATTTATGAAGGGGAATAGACAGTCTCTTAGATTCTGGAATATCCATCATTTCCACATAATCAGGCTCTTCCTGATCATTCACATCTTCCTCAACAGGAAGCTGAAGAGTTTCAGCAACCTTCTTGTGAAAAATAAAATGAGCAGGGGACTCAGAAAGCCTAGGGGGGGAACCCCAAAGGTCTGTCTGGAGAGGTATCTGGCTCAATAGGAGGCGTCCAGATCTTCAGGCCATAATTACTCTTCTTCATACTCTCCCCATAGTTTCATAAAATTCCTCAAAATCATAATCCTGAACCGATGGGACATGATGAACCGAACGTCTCCCAGATGGGGACGGTTCAGGAACAGGAAAAGAGACTGGACAATTTGGATTGCTTTGGCTATCTCCTCAGCTGTTGGGGAAAGGACTTTTCCCACAGCAGCAGACTTTCTAGTCCTTTTTGCAGGAACTGGCTCCTCGTTTGCCCGAGGAAGTATGGCCCTGGTCAGAGGGCACTCCCTCAGGTTCGGTTGGCACCGAACCGGGCTGTCATCGGGTCAGCGGACTTTTGTCCTCTCTTTCCTGAGCCTACCAACTCTCTTTTCAATGGTGGCAGCAGGAAATTCTTACAAATCTGGCAGTCTGACTCGAGGTGGTCAAACCCCAGGCAATAAACACAAGGAGGTGTGAGGTCGGCCTTGGCAAAGGCTTCCCACAAACCTCACAGTGCTGAAACCAGTGGGCCCGGTTTTTCTTTTGGATTTCTCAGACATTATGCCAGCCTAATCAAAAACTTGCCCGTTTATGGCAATCCACCGAGCAAGACTCTCCTATTGGTTCCCAACCGTGTCACAGGTCGTGGAAAAAACCATAAGGAAATCTGTTTTTTTTTAGAATCGATAGGAACCGGGAACCGCACTCTAAAAAGGACTAGCAATTTAAAAATGCAACCTAATCGGTTCAAACCGAACTGATAAATGTTTTACAAGTTCCACACAGAATTCATATGCAAAACCTATCTATTACTTACGTTACCACAGACAGAGCTTGAACCGAACGGTTGTGGTTAAATAAAGACGAATTTTAAACTTTAAAACTGTTTTTAAACCACAAAATGAACTGAGCAAAAGGAGAAAATCTCGGAGCTGACTGTTCAGTGAGGCGGAGTAAAGAATCTGACGGTTTTGGTTTGAAAGCAAGCAGACAGAGCTTCCTTAACCGAGCTCGCGCTCAAGATTCCATGCCTTGCATGGAAGTTAACTATTTCACCTCTGGAGCAGTTCTAACCTGCGGTCGTACTGCAATTGTCATAATATAGCAAGACTTCATGTTGTTTGAAAGGTCTTACCAAATCCGGGAGCAGCACCAAGCATGGAGGAGGTGAGCAGAACTGTAAGCAGACAGAACTAGACCGCAAAACATAGTTGTAAACAACTCCACACAAGGTCCTGTCTTGATGGTGGGAGAAACAGAACTGGAGCTACACCGGAGTCAACAGTGAGCAATGGCCAACCTGTGAGCGCCATGCAACACGTCGGCCTCGGCGGCACCACCTCTGCGTTGACTCCACCTCAAAAAAATGCTCCTGGAGTCCCGACATACCGGCAGTAGTGATGAATGGTGAAGACTCACAGATAAGATCAGTCTGACATAGTCAGAGAAGAGCACATAAAAATTATTTGCTTCTCCTGCTACCACTGCGATGTACCCTGTGAGAACTGGTACAGCTGATCAAAAAAACTGCACAGTAAAGTGGCGTTAGACTGGATAGTGCCTGGGGCACATGCTGCATTAGCAACTAATAGGGATAAATCCACAAAGGGGATATACCCAAAGCAGGTAGAGAGAGGACAAGAAAGAAAAAGAGAGGAAGGGACCATATTTCATTAAACCCCTCCCTTTTTTATATGTAAATATGTTTTTTGGTTGATGCAAGGGCCCCAAAGGACCCTCACCTCAGTTTTGTATTACTGGTCTGGTGGGACCCGAGACTGGTCAGGGCTAGGCTGGAGCTCCTGTGGTACAGGAGTGGAAGGTACCCAGATGGCTACCATCTGACCCTCAGGTACAAGATATAAGCCCCCAAGAACTGTGAGTTTAGCACCTTACGCCAGGCCAAATGTACCAGTTTGAAAAAGCAAAGTCATGCCATCTGTCTGAGGCAGACTACAGTTCCTGCTAGCCTGGTGAAGACTGATTCCTGGAAGATCATCTCCTTTCATAGAAAAGTAGTTGCCACCTTATCATATGTTAATAACTGTCCCACAGACCTGTGAAAATGGGGGAAGGGAGATCACAGGCATGACATGGTTAGAGTCTTTAGGACAACTTACAGGTTAGATTTCAGCAGGATCAGAGTGAAATACTGGTTTCTGGTTTGGTACATTAAATGAGAGTGACTCACCTGTAACCGTAGTTCTAGGAGTGGTATATGGTGCACATCCACATATTAGCAGTCTTCCTTTCCCTTTAAATCCAGCTGGAACATCTTCAAGCTAAGCTCCTCCCACCCACCTAGGTAACATCCTCCTCAGCTCCACCCCACAATGTCAGATCTTGCATGCTGGAAGCAGGGATCCGTTTGTCACTTGCCAGTCACTGTGATGCATAGGGAGAGGCATCAGCAGCAGAAAACAGGAAGTTATTATCCCTCTGTACAGACAGTTGGTGAGACCCCATCTGGAGTACTGCATCCAGTTCTGGAGACCCCATCTCTGCAAGGACATAGACAGGATAGAGGCAGTCCAGAGGAGGGCAACTAAAATGGTGCAGGGTCTGCAAGAGAAGCCGTATGAGGAGAAACTAAAGGAGCTTAATATGTATACCCTTGAGGAAAGAAGGGAGAGGGGGGACATGATAGAAACTTTTAAGTACCTCAGTGGAATCAACAAAGTCCAAGAGAGTAGCATCTTTCAGAAAAGAGACGTGCAAGAACAAGGGGACACAATTTAAAGATAGAAGGGTGGCGGTTCAGGGGCAATGTGAGGAAGTATTATTTCACAGAGAGGGTAGTGGATGCATGGAACAGCCTTCCTGAGGAGGTTGTGGGGTCTAAAACTGTGGGGGAATTCAAGGATGCATGGGACAGACATAAGGCAATTCTTGTGGGGGTAGGATGAAATAGGCTGTTGGTTAACTAGGATCTGCGGCTTATCCTGTAGGTAGGGAAATGGGCAGACTAGATGGGCCAAGCGGTCCTTATCTGCCATCAAAGTCTAGGTTTCTATGTTTCAGGGGAGGTCGGGTGAGTCATGTGGATGCACACCATGTACCACTTCTAGAACTTTGGTTGCATTGTGAGTAACCCTCATTTCTAGGGAAGTGGCTATGGTGCACTTATCCACACTGTGGCAGACTCCTAGCAGTTCTCTGAGAGGAGGGGCAAGGTTCACACTCCTGCTTAGGAAACAGGAAAACAAAAGAGCAGTAAACTGAGGCCATAAAACGAGTATTCTGACATGATTCAAGATCGATGTGGTAGTAGCATTTGAAGGTGTGTGCTGACTTACAGGTAGTGGCCACGCAGATCTCCTGGATAGGGACATCCCTGGAAGCAGCCACCAAGACAGCGGTATGTGTGGTGGAATAAGCCCTTAGCCCAATGGAAGGCCCCCTACCAGAAAAACTATAGCAGAGGTTGATGCAGGAAACAATCCACCTGCCAATCGTCCGCTGCCGGTCTGCCAGGTGCAGCTCCAGAGTAGGTAACAGAGCTGGTCAAGTTCTCCCTGAACTCCAGCCGTGCGCTCTGTATGCTAAGCGAGCATTTGCCTCAGGTCCAATGTGTGAAGCCCATGCTCAGCCTCCGGGGTTGGACTGATAAAATACACCAGGAGGTTAATACCTGGTTAAAGTGAAAGTCTGAAACAACCTTCGGGAAGAACTTGGGGCTGAGGACAACCTTGTTCCTGTGGAACACCAAGTGTGGAGACTCCACTGAGAGTGCCTGGAGCTCACAGATTCTTCCAGTAGAAGTGATAGCCACAAAGAAGGCAGTCTTTCATAACAGGTGACAGATGTCCCATCTATGCACAGGTTTGAATGGCTTGTCAATGAGCACTGCCAGTACCAGCAACAAATCTCAAGGTGGCTGTGGTTCATGCACTGGCAGGGACAGTTGATCAAGGCCTTTAAAGATGCACCTGACCACCTTCTTCTCCGCCACCACTGGAATACCAGCCTGCATCCAGTATGGACAGATGGCTACCAGGTGCACCTTGAGGGTTGTCAGCCTCAGGCCCGACTGAGACAGGGACCATATGTAGTCCAGTATGCTAGCCATGGGGCAAGACAGGGCATCTAGCTCACTATCCTGGTACCAAATGGAAAACGGTTTCCATTTGAAGGCATAGCACTGGTGCTTCTACTCCTTCTGAGAGGATTCCACAACATGAAGAACCTCTACAGAGACCCAAAGCCAGGAACTCTAGCTGCTCAGGAACCAGGCTGTCAGGTGCAGGGACTGAAGGTCCAGGTGCAAGACCTTCTCCTTGTGGCAAGAGAGCAGATCTCAGCATTGAAGCAAGCACCAGGAAGGCCTGCTGCTGCTGAGGAGCTCTGGGCAGCAGAACTGCTTCAGCCAGTCTAGGGCTACCAAGATCAACCATGCCTTGTCCCTCTGCACCTTGACCAACACCTTGTGGGTCGGGGAAAGGGTGGGAAGGTGTAAAGGTGGCCTGAAGTGCAGGGCCTCACAAAGGCACCCCCAATCAGTGTCCCACACTGAGGGTGCCAGGCACAGAACAACCTCAGCTTGGCATTCTCCTAGGAGGTGAACAAGTCAACCAGGGGAGTGCCCCACTGGGGGAACAGGTGATTCACCACCTACTGATGAAGAGATCACTCAGCTGAGAGTGTCTGCCAGCTGGCTGGAGGCTCCAGCCACATGAATCACCAGGAGATGAACACCCACGCTGTGCACAAGGGTCCAGGTGCGGAGAGCTTCCCAACACAACCAGAGGGAATGCATTTCGGCATTGTTTGTTACAGTAGTACATGGTTGTGGTGTTGTTCATCTGGACCTGAATGACCTGACCCTAGATCGATGGAGCAAATGCCATCAAAGTAAGATGCACTGCATGGAGCTCCAGCAGGTTGATGTGATAGTGGGACTCCTTGGGGGGCCAGAGCCCATGGGCCCTGTGATCTTCTAAGTGGGCTCCCCATCCCACCAGAGACAAGTCGGTCATGAGAGCGACAGTCGGCTCTAGGCAGATGAATGGGAATTCTTTCCCGAGGTGTTTCGGGATGGGCCACTACTGGCTGGTATACCACATCGGCTGCACACCACGACTGGCTAGTCCAGGTGACCGAGGTGCTGAGAGCACTGGTGGGCCAGCCCCTTCTACAAGGGTCACATCCACCAATGGGCCTACTAAACCATGCTGGTGCAGGACACCATGTACCCCAGCAACTGCAGGAAGTCCTGGACAGGGTGCAAGTGCACAACCTGAAATGATCAGGCAAAGGAGGGAAGATCCGATGCCCGATCTGCTGAGAGTCAGGCCTTGGCCCGAAGGGAGTCAAGCTCTGCCCCAGTGAAGTGGATGACCTGTGAGGGGTGGAGTTCCAACTTGAGTGGATTGATTAGAAGATCCAGAGCTGAGTAAGTCTGTTGGGCCAGTCCCTGGACTGCTCCACTTCCTCCTGGGATGAACCAGCAGTCAGCTAGTCATCTAGATATGGATACAGCCAGACCCCTCGGCACCACAGGAATGCTGCCACCACTGCAGTGCACTTAGAGAAGACCCTGGGGGTCAAAGACAGTCTGAAAGGCATGACTTGAAACTCATAGAGCACCCCGCCTGCATAGAATGAAGGTACCTCTAGTGGGACGGACAGACTGGGATGTGAAAGAAGGTGTCCTGGAGGTCTAAGGAGCAGAAATAAAAATTACGTATCTACCGTAATCCTTGATCTTTCTGTGTATCTTCACCATTCATCACACATGGGTAGTAGGCTGGAGGTCACAACCTCGCGGGAGCTCTTTTTTTTTTTTCTGGATGGGCGGAGCCGACGCACCGACAGTGCCGTCCTCTGGGCGATGGTACACGTGGCACCTCGCGGGTTGACGTTCAGGTCAAGATCCCCGCCTCCCACCAGTTCCAGTCACTGTAGAGTAAGAAGCAGGGCTGGGAGGGTGGGACAGGAAGTCCAAGGGACAGACAAAGGAAAAGATATAAGAACTAAAACGAGAAATAAATGACTGAAGGACAGACAAGAGAAGGAGAGAAAAACTAAGGGGACTGGGAGGGGCCCCAATCTCTGGAAGGAAGGAAAGAAGAAAGGGAAGGAAACGTTAAGTGGGAGAGGAGGAAACAAACTCAAGGCTCGCTGTCTGGTCCCAATTTTGGAAGGACTTACTGCCCAGGGAGTTGCAAGACTGGTTAGGCAGCCAAATCCAAGGCACAGAAATTTGGCAAGCATACTCCTGCAGAGCGACACAATGCCGTATGAGATTGGAGGGACCAGGAGCGGAAGGCTACCCCCTCCGCTGACCAACCAAAATAGGAAAAAAGGGGGGCCCCCCTCTTAAAAACAAGGAGAGAGGATTAGACCACAAGGACAAGGTCCAGAGGAGGACAGAGGGGGCAGTCACCATAATCCCACCCTTAAGGGGTGGAAGCCGGAGGCAATGAGGAGAAAGTACAGTTACCTAAGAACTTACCGTAACAGTAGATCTTCGAGAACGGCTCATGCAGCAGGTTACACCATTAGGACTGAAGCCGGCAGGCGTCAGGACCCCATGGAAATTTTCTAGCTAGCAGTCTTCAGCGGGGACCGCTTCCAATGTCGGTTCTGCCCCCGACGTCAGGCGTAGTACATAAGGAGGCGGTCCCCCATAATCCTCAGTTTCCCCGCCGGAGACTCCCGGCCACTGAATGACATCAGAAGAGGAGACCGAGGATCCACCACCAGATGGGCAAGACTATAGAATAGGAATGTCCCATCCCATAAGATGGGTGCTTGACTACAACCTACTTCCCAAAGAAAGGGGATGGTGGGCGGGAAGGTACCTGCTGCAAGAGCTGTTCTCGAAGATCTACTGTTACGGTAAGTTCTTATGTAACCGTACTATCTTACTTCGAGATACAGCTCTTGCAGCAGGTTACACCATTAGAACTGATTTCCAAGCAATACTGGCAATCATGCGCCACTGGGAGGAGGAAAGGCAGAGATCCCGATATTACTCGAGCCTAGGACAGAAGTCCCTGAAGGACGGCTAGACCAAACCCTGCTCTTCGCCTTGATGCAATGTCCAGACTGTAATGCCTGATAAAGGTATGCACAGAGCTCCAAGTAGCTGCAGTGCAAATAGCTGAGGTGGAGACGTTCTTTAATGCCGCAAAGGAAGTAGCCACCCCTCTTGTAGAATGACCCTTGACCGCGCCTGGTAAGGGTTTATTGCACTTGTCATAACAGAAAGTGATGTACTGGATGAGCCACCTCGAGAGTGATTGTTTGGAGACAGGAGCTCCTTTCATTCTGTGAGCAAAGGAGACGAAAAGTTGGTCCGCCTTTCGAAACTGTTTGGTTCTGGTCAGATAGTATCTGAGGCACCGATGCACGTCAAGGGTGTGCAGAAGGGCTTCTCCTCGATTAGTGTACCTTGGGAAATACACTGGTAAATCAATATCCTGGTTAAGGGTGAGGGCTGAAACCACCTTAGGCAAAAACTTCAGGTTTGTCCTTAGGGATACCCTGTCCTGATGGAAAACTAAATAAGGCTCTTTGCACATAAGAGCATGTAATTCGAGATCCTTCTGCCCGGTAACAACAACTAAAATAGCGTTTTCCAAGAAGCGTGTGGCTACGCAATCCGCTGCTGGTTCAAAAGGTGGCAGCGTAAGCTGCTCAAGGATGAAAGGTAAGTCCCAAGGAGGAATTGGATCCTTGATGGGCGGCCTAAGGTGGAGGTCTCCCCTTAAGAAGGCACGAGTAGTGTCCAGCTGGGCCACCGTCTGATGGCCTGCTGGGGCATGGTAAGCAGAAATTGCACAAAGGTGCACTTCAATCTAGGAGTAAGCCAGTTCGAAGTGGAAAAGGGAAAGCAGGTAGTCCAGAACCAGCTTTTCGGGACAGTCTAACGGCGAAAAACTGCACGCTTGAGCCCACAAACAGAGTCTATGCCATTTCATGGCGTACGTTGCGTGGGTTACCGGTTTTCTGGCAGCAGAGAGTACATCTGCCACTTCTTGCGAGACCCCATATCACATCATGGCTATGTCTCTAGGAGCCAAGCATGCAGGTTCAATGAACATAAGTCTGGGTGGACCAATGAACCCGCCTTCTGAGACAATAGATGGGAGCTGATTGGCAAAGGAACTGGAGGTTCCCGGGATAGCTGGTGCAGAAGAGGGAAGCAAATCTGTCTGGGCCAGAAGGGCGCGATCAAAATGAGCATCACTTGCTCCCTGCAAAGTTTTAGGAGAACTCTCTGGATCAACGGGAAAGGAGGGAAGGCATAGAGGAATCTGCCCACCCAGGAGAGGGACAACGTGTCTCGCCAGAAAACACCAGGCCCTGGATCTAGCGAGCAAAAATTGTGCAGTTTTACGTTGGATGGGGACGCAAAAAGGTCTAACTCTGGAGTGCCCCATCTGTGAAAAAGATCCTCTGCCACCTCCTGTAGAAGTTAGTTCCCATTCGTGGACTCTGGCCTGAGAGCGGCTCTGACTGTCTGCGACTGTGCTGTCCACTCCCGGGACGTGTACTGCAATTAGGTTTGTGCCGTGTTGCAATATCCACTCCCACACTCTCATGGCCTCCCTGCAAAGTGGGTAGGAGTGAGTGCCTCCTTGTTTGTTGAGGTAATACATCACCGCGGTATTGTCTGTTTGTAACAGGAGTGTACCCGGTGGAATCTCCGACTGGAAGGCTTGCAGAGCATAAAGGACTGCCCTCATTTCCAAAATGTTGATGTGGAGATGAGACTCCTGGGCTGTCCACAGGCCCTGAGACTGAACACCATCCAGATCTGATCCCCACCCAAGCCCTGAAGCGTCTGTGGAGAGTATCACAGTTGGAGATGGCGCTGTGAAGGGAACCCCCGCGAAGAGGTTTCCCGGGTTTAGCCACCATTGCCAATCCCGAATTACGGCATTCATGATTCAGACTGGCTGCTGCAGATGGTCTTGCCTTTGGTCCCATTGCACCCTTAGCATCCACTGGGTTACCCGCATGTGGAGACGTGCCAGCAGGACTGTTGCAATGGCTGCAGCCATGTGTCCGAGCAGGCGAAGGACCGATCTGGCCGGGACGGTCTTCTTCACTGATAAGTCCCTGATGAGGGATCTGATGTGTTCCGCTCTGTCCGAGGGAAGGAAAGCCTTCCCTCTGATGGTGTCCAGAACTGCTCCTATCAACTGCAGTTTCTGGGACAGTACGAGGAGTGACTTCTCATAGTTGATGAGAATACCCAGTGACTGAAAAAGGGACTGGGTGCAGTGAATGGCTGTCATCAGTGCCTCCCTGGAGGGCGCCATGAGAAGCCAGTCGTCCGGGTATGGGAACACGTAGTGGCCTTGTCTCCTCAGAGACGCCGCTACGACCGCCATGCACTTCGTGAATACGAGAGGTGCTGATGACAGCCTGAAGGGGAGAGCTCGGAACTGATAATGGCGGCTCTGGAACTCAAAGCGCAGGAACCTCCGGTGCACTTGAGCAATCGGAATATGCCGGTAGGCGTACTGCATGTCCAAAGATGCCAGAAAGGCGTCTTGCTTCAGCATGGGAATTAGGCCTGGAAGGGTCACCATGTGGAAGCGTTTGTAAACGACCGACAGGTTGAGGTCGCTGAGGTCCAGTATTGGACAGAGGTTCCCTGTTTTCTTTGGAACCAGGAAGAAGTGAGAATAGTACCCTAGTCCTCTCTGGTTCTCTGGAACGTGCTGTAAGGCTTCCTTTTCCAGAAGTGCAAGCACCTCCTGCTGTATGAGCAGGGCATGCTGACCCAAATATCGGGAAAGCAGGGGAAGTCTTGTGGGTGGACTGCCTACAATTCTATATAGTGGCCTTTTTTGACCAGTTGCAGAACCCACCTGTCGGTGGTGATCGACTGCCACCCTGGCGAGTGGCGTGCGATGCGACCCCTGACTTTCTTTTCCCGTTGATCCTGAAGAGGGGCGGGGCCGGGAAGGAGTCATGCTGTGGCAGCGTTTGATCCAGCAGGCTGTGTTGACTTTGCAAACCGTTGACCTCTGCCTGGGGAAGACTTGGCCTGGGCTTTATGGTCGAAGGTGCCCCTATGCTGTTGGCCAGAACGTGGCTGTTGCCTTTGTAGCAGGCCACCAAAGCGGCTCTGGTTCCTACAAAATGAACTGGGCCGAGACCTGTACATGGCCTGTACAGATCGGACTGCCTTCCCTGTGTCCTGAAATTTGGTGATTACTCTCTCGGAGGCTTCACCAAATAGGACCTCGCCATTATAGGGGACGTCTAAGATGTTTCTCTGGACGTCTGGGGTAAAACTGGAGACACAGAACCAAGACTGTCTCCGGAGACACATGCCTGAGGCTGCAGCTCTGGCTGAAGAGTCCACAGAATCATATGCGGCTCTAAGCACCTGGGTCCCCACATCTGAACCTGTGTGGAGGAGGTTCAAGAGCTCCTCCTTTTGGTCGCCATCGGGCATCTTCTCAACCAGGTCCTGTCCCTGTTCCCACAGTGCGTTCTGGAATTGAACCATGTGGGTAAGGTAATTCAGTGACCTGATGGCGCAAGTCGCAGCCGCGCACATGCACCTACCCAGGACATCCAATTGCTGGGATTCCTGATCTGGTGGCTGTGTGCTCAAACGCTGAGGTCTTTGAGACCGGTCATGCGAAGCAGTGATGACCAGGGAGTCAGCCAGAGGATGGTTCGCCAGATACTGGTCCTCCCTAGGGGCCTTGTATAGGCGATCAGCCTTCTTCGGCACTGCTGGAGTGGAATGCGGACGCTTCCAGGCAGCCTTGGTGACATCTGCAAAGGTATCCACCAAGGGCGGCACTACCACAGGCTTTGGGTCTTTCTGCTGAAGGTAGTGGGCAAGGCATTGTCTCTCGGGGTCAAGCTCTTCAGCATCCCACCCCATATTCTCCTGGATGTGCCTCATGATCTCCGCGAAAGAGGGATCATCCAGAGGAGACCTAGGTAGGTCGTGTGGGTCCAGAGAGGGAATGCTGATGGGAGAAGGAGATCTGGAGCATCCTGAAGTGTCAGATCTAGAATCCTCCCCAGACGGGGTGTACCGGCGTCGTCAGGGTCTCTTGGGACTGGGTGACCCTGAGGTGGATCTGGAGGGAGGTCTTCTCCTGTCTGAGGATCTGCCCCGAGGAGGTGGTGTTTGCTCCTTGGGGGTTGGCGACCGTCCTACAGGCCCCTTGGGCGGAGGAGGGTGTGTAGGCAGTGAAGGAGTAGGAGGAGGCGGAGTCAGAGTAGGAGGAGGACGAGTGGCGACCACGTCTTTTCTGATGGTGTCCCACCAGAAGGTAAAGAGCTCCTTTACCTCTGCCAAGTTCATGCCCGATAACGGGCCTGGCGCCGGTGGCCTGTCTCTGGGGTCATGCGTCGGGTCCCCGGGGGTCTCCCACTCCTGGGAAGGCTCCCGTGGGAGCCCGGCGTCTCCAGTGTCGCCTGCCAGGTCCTCGGGCTGTGTGGTATCCTCCTCTGACAAGTCCTTCCGTCTGGCATCAGCCAGCGATGGTGGTGCGGTCCTCTTCTCTGGGGTAGCCGACTTCGTTCCCCTGGCCGACACCCTCGGAGGTGAATGCCTGGCCGGCGACGGGTGTTTTGGTGTCGCCAGTTCCTGGGAGCACCGGTGATGCTTGACCGATGTTGGATGGGCCGACGTCGGGTCCGACATCCGTTTGAGGGACGTTAGGTCCTTGGTCTTGCAAGGAACCGGATCTGACCCACACGGAGGCTGGGAAACCGACCTGGCATCGGAGTCCCGCCAGCAAGAAGAATGTTTATGGCACTCCCCGGACTTCGACGAGGCCTTAGATGGAGTGGAAGATGCCGATGGCCTGGAAGTCTTCAGGGGCTGCAAAGAAGAGGAACCGCTGGAGGATCTGACTTGAACCGGGGGAGGCTGCGAATGAGCCCTGGAAGGAGAGCAGTCCGATTGCGAGCCGGAGCTTCGGGAGTCCAAGGCCCCCACAGGGGACCTGGGCCTTTCCTTTTCCCGGTGTTTCTCCCGGTGCTTGTGGGATTTACCCAACGACTCCCCCCCCGGAGGAAGGTTCTTTGTAGATGGTTTTCAGTTTCTCCTCTAAGAGAAACCCTTGAAGGGCCTTCTGGCGGTGGATTCTGGTGTGACTGTTGAAGCCCTGGCAGAAGGAGAAGGAGAAGGCCTTAGTGTCATGTTCCAAGCCTAGGCAGCGCAAGCAGGCTGAGTGTAGATCCTTGAAAGGGATCTGTTTGCTGCAGGCACACTTCGATTGGTGACCCTCCAGAGAAGTATTTGGAGAGGACATCAGTTGAATCCAAAGTCGTGAAGAAAGACGAAATCATTGTAGCTCTAAAGGTCATTGCATGCTAGAAAAAGGACCAAGAGGCCGATAATTGTGATGTCGACGGCGGGAAAAGAACTGAGGATTATGGGGGACCGCCGCCTTATGTACTACGCCTGAAGTCGGGGGCGGGACCGACGTCGGAGGCAGTCCCCGCTGAAGACTGCTAGCTAAAAAATTTCCGTGGGGTCCTGATGCCTGCCTGCTTCAGTCCTAATGGTGCAACCTGCTGCAAGAGCTGTATTTTGAAGTAAGATCAGCCCCCTCCATCAACCAAAGGAAGAAGGAAAATTCCCCCTGCATGGCCAAGGTCACCCCACTCCTGAACAATAGGAAGGAGGTGGGGAAGAGGAAAGGGCATGGAGAGGCCGGGGGACCCAGACTGAGGCTCCAGGGGGATGGAGTGTGGGAATTGTGATGAATGGTGAAGATACACAGAAAGATTAAGAATTACTGTAGGTACGTAATTTTCATATCTTATCTGTGTCAGTCTTCACCGTTTATCACATATGGGTGAGTACAGGCCCCGAAGGGGCCCAAGACCCCAAGAGACTAAGCTCTTGGCCCCGGTGGGTGAGACATTGAGAGAGAAACCTCTATGGGCCCGGTGAGACCCAAGACTGGGGAGAGGGAGAGGGAGACGGGAACCCCCGGAGAGGGTAGGAATATGTCCTAACAGACGCCGTCTCACCCTACGGGAGAAAAGGTGGGTTCTCCGGTAGGCAGAGAAAACCACCCTATGATGGGCCAAGAGTGACAACCAGGAAAGAAGCAGCCATGCTGTCCGCCTAATGCAGATCGCTGGCCCTACGACCCTGGAAGCTACCTCGTTGGTGTCGTAAGATGCCCTCGCTTGGTGCTTTGCTAGCTCCAGGACCCGTGCAGAGAGTGCAATGGCTTGTCTGGTTACCTCAGAATCAGCCAAGGAGGCTAGGAGCTCACACAGCCTGGACCACAAGAACCTATCATAGGAAGCATAGTGGGCCTGATGTGCAGCAATTGACAGCAACAACCATGCCGAGTCGAAGGTCCTCCTCCTCCTCCTCCAGAAGTAAAAATCAGCAGAGTCTTGATCTGGGGGCCAGTCACGGTGGAGGGCATGAAGCCTTTCAGGAGTGTCTAGTTGTGTCAAGCCTGACAGAGGGTGAGGCATACTACCTGGAGACTCCAGGGGGGCACACTACCTCTGGCTCAGATCCCTAGGGGCTGGGACTCTGGAAAATGGTTGTTGCCAGAAGCGCAATGACACCTCCTGAAAAGGAACAGGCCAAGCGGGCACCACAAGGGTGGCTGCACTGAAATCACCTAAAAAGGCACGTATCAAATGCTCTGGATTGTGTTGAGTGGGAGGTGGGGTGATACGAAGGTCTTCCAACATCCTCGCGAGGAAAAGTTGATACTTGCCCAGATCAGCAGCAGGGGAGATATGGACGGAAGGCTCCTCTTCTCCAGAAGAGGAGGATGAGGAAGCAGAAGACCTTGGAGATAGGGTGGAACACCCACTTGTCCATAGCCCTGACATAAGTAGGGAAGTGAGCAGCCGCACCCCTGAATTGTTCCCAGGTGAGAGGCCCCCTAGGACCAGGAATACCTGGGAGAGCAGGAGATGGTGACAGAGGAATGAGGGCCAGATCCACGAAAGAAGAGGAACGTTCGTTGTCTGGGCAAGACAGCCCACTGGAAGTCCCCAAGGGAGGAGGAGTTCTGGAGAGCCCAACAGCTGACAGCTGATCAACCACACTGGAAATGCCTAGACCGTGCCCTGAAGAATTCCTCCATGAGATGATCAGGACTGTGTGAGCCCAAAAAGACAGTCCCTTCCCTCCAAAGGCAAAGGTACTCTTGAGGAGACCAAGAAGGAAGGGTGGGGGTCTGCGCTGTGACTCTTCCCCAAACCCGGGTGGGTCCCAGACAAGGGCCGCCATCTTGAGCACAGGCCCCTCAACCCCTCAGATTCCAAGAGAGCCCTCCGCCTTAAGAACACCAGCCTAGGCAGCTGACAACCCTAGGCGATCCCCGAGACCACCCAGAGAGTAGTACCCTCCCCTTCCGTGGGTGCCCTGGTTGGCCCTAAAGTTGGGTGATCCAAGCACACCACAGGAGGAGGTGTCCCAGCTGAGGGAGCAGAAAATCCTCCAAGTCCAGGTTGCAGGGCAAAGTGGCCTGGACCACCGCCTGGTACTCAGAACCACTGACCCTAGACTCAGGGACCACTGCCCGCTCCTCAGAGGGAGGTTGGGTCCTGTCACTGAAGCAACTACTGAGGTGCCCACAGGTTCTGCCAACTCTGAAGAATTGGACAGCGAGTCTGAACCAGACTCGTCCACCTTCGAAGGAGTGGAGAACAAGGCCTGGTACCAGACCACCCACAGGCTTCTGCTCCTGTCTGAACCGAGGGAGGTGCCAATCTGGAGTCCCGCACCAGAATCAGCACCAATCTCTTCCCCAGCACTGTGAATGGTGCCCGAGGAAGAGATGGTCCCAACCACGGCAGCGGAACCGGAGTCGACTCCCGACATGGCACCATCCCCTCCCACGGCACCAGAGACTGCACCAACGGCACTGCCAACAGCCCCCCTTGCACCGCTAATGGCACTGAGAGCAAGAACAACACCCTCCCCATGGTGCTGTCACCCAATACGGCACCGCAAGCTTCACCGGAGCTGGACATGGTGCCGTCCCTGGTCTTACTTGCGGCGCTGAGTCCAGAAACATCAAAGATGGCACCGCAGAACTTCCCACAGTGCTGTCACTGCCATCAGCACCATGAATGGCACCAACAGCAGAAATGGCACCAAACAGTGAACCAGCACCGACCACGGTGTTGCCACAGCCCACGGTGCCGCAAGTGGCACCGAGGCCCAAAACAGCACCGACAGATGGCGTTGAGGACGGTGCTGGCCCAGGCCCTCAGGCCCAAGGACACAACACCGGGGAAGCCTTTGCCCCCAAAGGGGCAATTGCTGGTGCCTCCCTACTCCTGGGGGAATGGAGGGCTTCTGTATCGTGCAGAAGAAGCTTCTGCCATGGCGAGGCTACTAGAGGCAGAAGCCCCCTCCTCCGCAGTCCATACAGAACTGGGAGGGAACCTGGAAGAAAGGCCGAAAGACTGCGGCTTGGCCCAATGAATGCGTGCCCATCCTCCAAAAGTTGGCGGACCTCATCCAACTTTCCACATGCGCTGCTCAAGAACTCGGCGATCCATTGAAAAACAGGTGTCGCATGAATTCATGTCGTGAAGCGGGCCAAGACACATCAAACAATGATCATGTTGGTCGGTAACAGAATACTTGTGGCTACACGGGCACCGATGCATGGAAGGCCGCCCCATTTTCTGCGACTTTTTACCCTCATGCCAGACATGACCAACGACAAATAAAAGTACAGATAGACTCAACGTCACTGTAAAAACAATAAAAAGAACAGTCTTACCAGTCAGCAGCATTGAGTGGGTGGTGAAACGGAACTGATGGGATTTGCATCTTGACATGAGATGAACTAAATTGACTGGATCTACAGGCTGCGGATTTGAATCTGAATAACTGAAGTAGACTGCCTAAGAAGATTGTGAACATTGTTTTGGATATTAGACATCTATGAGCTTTTGGAATTTGAGAAGCGACGTGGTCTGGGTGTTGTGCTGGGGGGGAGCCTCGTATTTGCGCCTGGGGTAGTGGTTGACCAGCTTCTTGTGACCGAGTGGGAGTTGCCCTCTGCATCTCTGGGGAGTCAGAGTGTTAGTTTGGCATCTTCTAGATCCATTGTGGGTCATTCCCTGTGGCGTGCCCTCCGGGGGAATGGGGGCTGCAGGTCACGGGTGGCAGGGTGTTGGGACCAATGAGTTCAGTCCACTTGAAGGAAAGGCCCTCCTTGAGAGTTAGTGTGCATGCCCAGTCCACTGTTAGGTCATGAATTTCCTGGACTGTATCCCAAAGGTTTATATGAGTTTTATGATTTTACTCTGGCCTGTGGTTCATTATTCTTGGCCATTAAGACTGAGAAGTTTGTGTCAAATTGATTTGACTGGGTTGGGTTTGAATTATTATAATCTGTTTTGTTTTAATCCAGAGGTATATTTAATAGTTCTGGAATTGTAACGGCCTGACTGAATGTAATTGAATGTTTTATCATTTATAATTTTATTTTATATTATTTTATTTTATTAGGTTTGTGATTTGTGGGATTTATGAATATGTGTTGGGAAGGTATAGGGACAGTCGGGTGTTACTCCCCCCTCCAGGCTCAGAGACCTTCGTCCTTTTTCCTTGTCCTCCACTATCCCCAGAGGTATATAGAAGGTGTAGAACCTTGGGGATTGTTAGAAGGAGGAGGGCGGGGGCCTGGCCTGGACAGGGGATGGAAAGGAGTGGGCGGATAGGAATAGTGGGGACAGAGAAATGCCCTGGGGCAAAATGGGTCCAGGAAAGGGGTTCTCCATGCCTGGTTCCCATACCCATGGGCTCTGCTTGTAGCAGGCAGGTTACTCAGTCTTCCTCAGGTTCTCATCCTATTCGGGTGGTGTTGAGCAATGCCAGGTCTATTAAGAACAAGACCGTAGTAATAGCAGATCTTGTTGATCATCGGACCTGGCTTGTATCACCGAGACCTGGCTGGATGAAAATGCTGGTCCAGTATTGGCATCAGCAATTGCAGCTGGGTACTCAGTGATACACTGCTCGAGGATGGATCGTAGAGGCAGGGGTGTTGCCATCTGTTTTAGATCTGATCTGGGCCTAGTGGAAGTGCCAGTGGGAACTGCCAACTCCTTTGAATGTATCATGGGTGAGGGTGTGGGGTGCAGGATACTTCTTGTCTACCGTCCACCAGGAAACGGGAATGATTTTCTGTGGGAAGTGGCAGACTTCATTGTCGACCTGACACTGGGATCCCCAGATGGTTGGTTCTGGAGGATTTCAATGCCTAGGTCGACGATGAACTTTCGCAGTTTGGTCAGGACTTCCTCCAGCAAATGATTTTGCTAGGCTTCGCACAGGTTATTTTCTCACCAAACCATATTGATGGTCACTCATTGGACTCGGTGTTTCTCCTGGGGATGGAGATATCCAATTTGGTGGTGGAACCAGTCGGATGGTCTGATCATCACTCCATTGGGTTCAGTTTTGAGACCACCCCTAGTAGGCCAGACTCCACAGAGATGGTCCAGTGCCACCCTTTGAGGGGTATTTCACCAGATAGCCTGATGGCAGTGCTGGACCTATCGGGTTTACCGAGAGAATGCACGGATCAAGGGGACCCGTACTTGCCTATAATAAGGTGGTGGTAGGGGTCCTGGATTCCATTGCTCCTGTTAGTGTTCATCCCCTCACTCTTCGCCCCAAGTCTCCTTGGTTTGATAAGGCTTTGAGGGAGTTGAGGAGAGTGGGACGAAGGCTGGAGAGGCACTGGTGGAAATCCGGCCTGGAGTGCGACAGACTTAGTTTGATGGACCATTACGTGGTCTATCAATCAATCAGCAATTACCCATAAGAAGGCAGCATTCCTGTCCAGGGAGATTGCTGCTGCAAGGAATCGACTGGCTCAGCTCTTCCGGACTGTGGACAGATTGTGCAATCCAACCTGTCTTCAGTCTGGGAGTGATTTTTCTCAAGAACGGTGTGAGGAGTTTGCTTGATTCTTTTCAGATAAGGTTGCCGCAATCAGATCGGGTATCCGCTTGTCCCTCCCCAATAGGGGTTGCGATGATCGACAGGAGATGTTGGATGCCCAGTTTGCGTAGTGTGACTTCAGCCTCCCCATGATTAGTGACACTGTGATGATCATTCAGTCTTTACATCTGACCAGCTGTAGTTTGGATCCAGGCCCAACACATCTCTTAGTGGACTGTGTGGATAAGATCAGCCCGGTCCTTGCCAAGATAGTTTGGATGTTTGTCGAGAAGGGGATCTTTCCTGATCCTCTAAAAGAGGCCGTGGTTCAGCCCCTACTTAAAAAATCCTCCTTGGGCAACCCAGACTGTCTGGCTAACTACAGACCTGTCTCTAACCTGCCCTTTGTAGGTAAGGTTATTGAGAAGGTGGTTGCAGCGCAACTGGATGGTCATTTGACCAGCCACAATGTTTATGATTCTCTCCAGTCCGGATTTAGGAACAGACATAGTACCAAGACAGCTCTTGTTAGGGTACTTAATGACCTCCTAATAGCGAAAGATTGAAGGACCGGTTCTATCTTGGTCCTTCTTGATCTCTCTGTGACATTTGACACAGTAGACCATGAGATGCTATTAGGGCACCTGCGGTCCATCTGTGGACTGTCTGGTACAGTCCTCAGATGGTTTCGATCTTTCCTCGAGGGTAGGACCCAGAGGGTGGTGTCCACAATCTTTTCCTCTGCATCACTCCCCCTATCCTGTGGGGTTCCGCAGGGTTCCATTTTGGCACCCATGTTGTTTGCGGTGTATAGGCTGCCATTGGGAGCGATTATTAGGCGGTATGGCTTGAGTTTTCACTGCTATGCAGATGATACTCGACTATAGATGTCCTTTGTGCCCAGCCAGGATGCTGCCATTTTGGTCTTTAACAACTGTCTCACCGAGATCCAGGAATGGATGAATGGGAGTTGGCTGTGGTTAAACACAGAAAAGACTGAGGTGTTGGTTGTGGACCCAGGTCAGCGGGAGGCAGGTTTGTTGGCTGGATCACCTTCAGGCTTATGGCTTGGGGGTGTACAGTTAACTACCTCAGACGTGGTGCAGAACCTGGGCGTTATGTTTGATGACTGTTTGACACTTAAATTGCAGGTGTCTGCAGTTATCAAAACCTTCTTTTACCATCTGAGGAATATAGCCCGGGAGAAACACCTGGTTCCTTCTGATGATCTTCCAACATTGGTCCACGCCTTTGTTACCTCCTGCCTTGTCTATTGCAACTCCCTCTGCCTTGGGTTATTGGGGGTTGATATCCGCTGCCTGCAGCTCATGCAGAACACGGCAGCCAGCTATTGACTGGTTCCTCTTGGTCTATTTATATAACGCCTGTGCTTCACGGACTGCACTGGCTGCCAGTATGGTGGCGGATCACCTTCAAGGTCAGTTTGCTGACCTATAAGGTCCTACACGATCAGGGACCTGGTTACCTGTAAGATCTCCTTCATCCCTTTTGTCTCTCCCGCTCTCTCTGATCCACTGACAAGGGATTGCTAGAGATTCCCAGGGTTTGTCTGAAGAAATCTAGAGCCAGGTCTTTCAGTTTTGTGACCCCAACCCTGTGGAATTCTCTACCTCGTCATGTTTGAGATAGCCCGACCGTCCAAAGTTTTAAAACAACATTAAAGACTTTCCTTTTTAATATGGCATATGCCAATTATTAGTATTGCAGCCATGGGATTTTATATGTTAATTTTAGTTTTATCAATTATTTTGTGAATTTTGTACAGGCACCTTGGTTTTGAAAGGTGCATTTTATAAATATAGATGACATTGACATGAAGGCTGAGCTGTGAACTTTCAAAGAGAGCTACACATGAGCGGGAGATGGAGAACTGGTGGGAGGGTGGGACTGATGACACCTAACGGCTAATTTATTTATTTATTTATTTATTTCGCTTTTGTTGACCAGGTAAGTACACTAGACAAAACATATGCCTATTTTCAGGTATGACCCAGGAGAGTACAGAAAATTAATAGAACTTACAGAGTACAAATTGGAGCAAGTGAGGCAGATACATTGAGGTCAGGAGAAGCATAACAATCCATGAGGGCCACGCAGTGCGTTGGCCTCAAGGGCAGCACCGTTGGTGCGGTGGCTCCACCCATCCAGAAAAACAAAACAAAAAAAACTCCCATGGGGTCGTGACCTCTGGCCGACTACCCACGTGTGATGAATGGTGAAGACTGAAACAGACAAGATCCACATGTCCCACTATTGAGATGGAATTATCTGATTCAGATTAACCATCTTAAACTTGCACCTCCTCAAGAACTGGTTCAGACTGTGAGGATCCAGTATGGGGCACTAACCACCCATCCATTTGGGGACCAGAAAATGCCTGGACACAAAGCCCTGTCTGGCTGTGGCATCTGGGACATGGACTACAGCTGCTTTCTCTAGGAGCTAAGCAATGCCCTCCCTGAGGGTGGATAGCATGTCTTGAGACAACATGGACTCCCCTGTGGGGCATGAGTTCAGCAGGGCAGGAGAGCCTCAAAATTGAGAGGCAGACCCTGTCCCACCATGTCTAGCACCCATTTGTCCATAGTGATGATGGACCAGGCATGCCAGAAATTGCAAAGCCAACCCCCCACAGGAAGCTGATGCAGGGTCACGATGGATGGGAAGCAGTCCCCCCCGATCACTAGGCAGGCTTGGTGGAGGCTCCAGTGCTGGCTGCTGGAGGAGTACTGCCATCTTGGCCTCTGGGCTTCTTGCAGCCTTAGGGGTGAGCTTGGATTTAGGCCACCAGACCCGAGATTAACCTGACTGGGGCTGCTGTGGCTTGGACTGCTGGGGCAGAAAGGGCCAAAACTGAAAGGGCTTCTTCTTTGGATTCTGGTCCTTGAGGTCCTTCTGAGAGGATGTAATGGAATCCAGGGAGGCACTGGACTTCTCAGTCCTGATGAGGTGTCCATCCATGCTCGGCCCAAAAAAGTTGGTACCCCAGAAGGGAACATCCGCCAGCTTATGTTGGGTATCTGCCATAAAGGTGGGAATTCTTAGCCAAGTCCTACCGCCCATAGTGATTACCATTACCACTGACTGGGCATAGGAGTCACTGATGTCCAAAGCCACCCGATGCTGATGCTTGGGAACTAAGCACTCCTGGTCTTGGGCCATCATGACTGCCAACTGTAAGTCTGCAGAGAGGTGGGGAAGGACATGGTCCCGAACCCCCATGAAGGCATGACCAAAATTGGCCATCATGATGGTGGCGCTTGCGTGCCAGAGACCTAGAGAAGAAGCAGTGTAAATCTTTCTACTTGCATGGTCCAGCTTCTTAGACTCCCTGTCGGAAGGCTTGTTAACATCCCCGAAGTTCCCCATGCTGCAGAAAACAGAATCCGCTACCAGCCCTTCAGCCAAGGGGTGATCACAGAACTTGGGAAGAGACCCGGCCGGGACCATGTACTTGCGGACCATATGTGTGGAGGGTGCCGGGCACAGAGCTGGATGCTGCCAAAGCTCCTAGGTGGGACCATGAATGGTTACCATTACTGGAAAGGCCACCCCAAGGGAGTCGTCTTTGTTGAGAATCACCATGAGGGGGTATTTGGCCTGCTTCTGGACCAGCTCAAGGGGAATCCCCATGGATTCAGGGACGAGATGGAGTAAAGCCCTGAAGACCAGCCCATAGTCAGTTGTAAGCTCTTTGGTCAGCTCGCAATCGAAGCCCAGGGTCTGAGAAGAGTGCATGGATGGCCCCTTGGAGTCTGATGACTCTTCAAACATCGCCTTCGACCCTTGCTCCCTATGGACCACCCTAGACTCATCCAAGTGGGTGATCTGAACAGACAGCCATCTCTGAAGACCAGTGGCAGGGTGAGCAGCCTTGGTCAGGGCTCCATGCAAGGACTGCTTGGGTGGGGGTTCCATCAGGATTGGTAGGGAAGCTGGAGCAGACTTTGCTGGCTGGGGAAGGCCAAGAATCAGTCATGCTGGCGGAGACCAGGGAAGTACTGAGGTCTGAGGAGTTGGCTGAGGATCCACTGCTGCCACATCAGCTCCTCACAGCGCTTTTGCAACTTGCAGCGAAGCATCAATGGCACTTCCTGATCGAAGGCCAAGAGTGAGAATGCTGAAATTCCTGAGATCATGAGCTCAAATGAGACCAGGTCCTCGACCTGGACCTCAACTGATGATGAACACGATGCTGGTGAGGAGATGCAGGGGGAGGGGCCGTGTACTTGGCATGGACTGGGTTCTGCTGCGGAACCTTGGAGAGGTTCATCTCCCAGGGGAGGGTTCATCTCCCAGGGGAGGCAGCCTTGTCCGATAGCTTATCTGGACCCTTTGCGGAGAGAGCTGAAAGGACTGGAGTCCTAGAAAGCGAATCATCCTTCACCTCTTGTGACAACAGGTTGACCGGGTCAAGAAAAATCTCAACTGCCGGGTCGGCCCACATCTTTGCCAATAAGCCTAACAGGGACAATGTGGAAGGAGCAGCCTGTCCTTGGACCCTAGAAGGATGGGCCAAAGATGACTGCTTGACAGCTATTGAGCAAGCAACAGAGTCACAGGAGTGTGAAGAGTGAGCCTGTTCCTTGTCCCATGACCTATGGTGGGTCCAAGACAGGGTCTGAAGGGACTGGCACATGTCCCAAAAAACACCCATAAACAAGGCTCCAATGCTGGCACCCGAGAGCAATGTGGGAGCTGAGGAGGAGACCGCTGTGGCCTGGGCTGCCACCTCTTCAAGCACGGCAAGCTGTGACGCAGATCTAGACACTGCCAAAATGGCCTTGCGGGCATCCTTGGACCAGACTGGTGGATCTTGTTCATCTGGGTGGCCTAGTAGAAGGTGGGCATATTGGTCCTCAAGAGAGGAGGGGAGCAGGGACTTGCACAGGCTTCAAGCCTGCAGGTCATGTTCAGCCCCAAGACAGTACACACGAGGCATGCGGGTCGGTACGTGACATCTTTTGGTTACAAGCGGTGCACAGCTTGAACCCAGGCCCAGTTTTGCAGTCATCCCGTTCCGTAATGGAGCAAAAACCACTGACTGTGAAGAAGAAATTGCCTCAAGAACTTGCCTGAAAATAAGGTAAAACTGGGCCTACATTACGGATAGGAGCTGCAAAGGAGGAGACCAGATTATTTCAGAGGAAATGAAGATCTGACATCATAAGGTACCACTGAGGAGGTTATCACTTTGGTGGGTGGGATTAGCTTTGCTTGAAGACGTTCTGGTTGGAATTAAAGGGAAAGGAAAACTGCCACACAGTGGATAAGTGCACCATGTCCCTAGAATATTTTTTAACATAAATACCTTTTATGAAGATTTGATGTGCAACCCAAAGTACATCACAGCACAGAGTGGAATGTCAATGGGATAGGAGAGGGGATTGCTAAAGGCATAAATAGATGAAATAATGTGCATGCACCCTTATATGTCTATTAAAAAAGTGATATCAATATTAGAGTTTTTAAACAATCTCATGCACATGCTATCCATTAACCAAACAATGGAAAAAGCCTCAAAACTGAACCCATTAATAAGAACATGACATTATGACATGTGATCTCCCCTCTAGGAAAGGCAAGTCTCAGAAATTAAAATAATCACACAAATTTCACGTAACACGTGGGCTTGGTGTTGGTGGTGGTGCAGGGAGTTATTATGAGACCAAATAATGTACAATACCTGTACACTTGAATGTCTATTGACAAAAGTGATGTGAGTATGATACTGAATGAATAATTTAATGCCGTCAATATCCCAGTGCCCAAGACTGGAAAAGACTGAAGATTCGAGTTATTAATATTATTTCATCGCTTCACTGAACACCCTATGACTCTCCCTTTAGGAAATGTGTATCCCAGAAATGAAAATCATAAAACACAATACATACAGTAGAACAGGTATCTGAAACATGACTGAAGCAAGACTGCCAACACCACCAAGCTACTCTGTGGTGGGGTTTCTGGGCCCATAGGGATGGTTGTTCACTGCACCCGCTCAGTGCGCGCGTGGGTGATGAACGGACCAAGAGTAAGTAAAGTACAACACATGCAAGATACTGTTACTGTATCATGCAGTGAATGCACGGACGAAAACAGCTATATTCAAAATTTTATCATTACAGGATGCTCAAGGGAAGTCTGTGGTCCTGAGGAAGGCGACGAGAAGCGGGAGGGCTGTCAACGGTGGATGGCACTGCCTGGTGCTGCAAGATGGCACACCACTGCCACCAACACTGTCCCTCAAAGGGGGACCACTATGTAGACCTATACAACAGGTGGTGGCATGTGGTGGGGCACCAAGTGAGTACCGACAACAGTAATACATTACAGTCGAACCCCCTTGTTATGGACACCTCCATACATGTTGTTTCTGCCTTGTATAGGAGGTGTTCCTTATAAACATTTTTCTTTTTATTCACCTGACCACCCACCGATGGCAGCATTCCATGGTTCCCCTGTGATATTATGTAGTATATATGCCGTGAATTTCCTAATTTCCCTAATTTTTTTTTTATAACCGTATTAAATTTCAGCAAAAAGAATATACAAATGACAATAAACAAAATTAAAAATTAATACAAAATCTAGCAATATATTCAATTTTACATATAGTTAGAATAACAAAAACACATCAAACTATGTGTCAGTAAAACTGGCAACAGATTTATATGACAAGTTAATGAAATATCAGCATGAAAATTAGAAATAAAGACATCTTGAAATTAATGAAATACTATTACATAAAAAAAAATGACAGAAAAAAACCCCAAAAACTAAATGACTAATAAAACTTAAAGAAGTTAAGAAGGTTTTTGCCTACACTGATTTAGATTTGAACAGTTGTACAGTTAAGTCAGTAATAGGTTGCATTTTTTATGGCTGCATGGGCAGCCCTGCAAGAGTTTTGGGATCACATCACTGTAGGAGAGAGAGAAGGGACTGGGAGCAGAAACGATCCCCATCTTCTCCTACAGTGATGCGGCCTGCTGTTCACACCGCTGATGTCGCTGGTCTCATCTCCTCCACGGATGGGGCTCACCTCCATGCTGTGCTTCTCCCTCCCAGCACACTATTTTGTGTTTATTCTTCAGCTGTGGAAGTGATGCAGCTGTGGGCAAGATAGCGGCCCCATGCAATCTGCGCATGTGCAAATATCGCACATGCGCAGTTTTGTCAGCGCTGTCATTCTGTGCATGGCAGACTCCGGTGCGGCGAGAGCTCAGACTACTGTTTTACTCACTCTTGTCACACTACAGGTGCTCGGAGTAGCTGTATCGGCTCTGATCACATCTTGTTTCTTAAAGATACATGATTTCTCCAAACATCCATACACAATTTTTCCAGTTTAAGGATTTCCATAATTTCTTGTTTCCATTCATACAGGGAAGGAGAGCCCCCTTCTATCCAATATTTGGGGTTGAGATTCTTTGCAGTAATACAGACCACTGAAATTATACACTTTCCATTGTAAGTCTCAACTAACATACTAAAGAAGCCAGCAGAATAGGCCAAATGGTCTGTCTTGTCTGCTTGAAAGCCAGCAACCTAATGGCTGCTCGCCTTACCACCCCCCAAGAGGGTTCTTTTTAGTTTCAGTGTCCCCTTGTATATATATATATTTATATATTTATTTATTTGCACATCAGTTTATAACCTTTGAGCCAGAGGCACATTTCCAAAGGTACCTCGTCACATAGAGGACAAATACAAAAACAAGCATTCATGGTTCCAGGATGTAGGTTACATAGTTTGCAGACACATGTGATAAAGAACATGATAAATACATATACACGCATTTGGTTCCAAGATATGGGTTACATCGATAGCAGGCACAAGTGATGAAACAAATGTACAGAGAGGTCAGTTTGGTTACAGTGGCACATAGTAGTACGACAGTATGAGCAGTCAACAGAGCAGAATCTATTTAACCAGAAGAGGTACATACTTGCATGGAGAAAGAGCAAGCAACAAGAATAATGTCAGTACAAAAATCCGTGGTATGAATTTAAAGAAGTGCGGTAAGGAAGTTGCCCAGTGGGCATTATCAGGGCAGAGGGGGTTGTGCCTCAAGTTATACAGGTGCAACTATGCGTGTTGAATAGTTCACTTCTGAGTGCAGTTTTGAATTTGGAAATCGTGGGGGCATCTGAGATGGAGAGAGAGAGCGAGTTGTACCAGGAAGAAGCTCTGTGGTGGAATGACCTCTGTCCATGGGAGGTCCTAGATCTTGGTACCAGGAAAGTGGTCTTGCAGGAGGTCCATGTACAGACCAAGGGCTGGGCTAGGTGGAGGGAGGCTGTCAGCCCGGGTGGGGATAGCCCTAGAAGAGTTTTTTTGCTATTAGGCATGTTTGATATCGCAGCCGTTCGTCTAGGTTCAGCAATGTTGCCAAACCACAGAGCTGGCACGAATGTGTGAGCCTAGGGGTCCCAGTGATTAGCCTGCATGCCTTGTTTAGGATGAGGCGGATTTTGTTGTGGGCAGTTGTGTTGGCAGCCCTGTAGACCGGTAGTCCATAGTCAACCAGGGATAATATAGAGGATGTCACCGCAAGCCAGAGGGCAGCGGGGGGGAGACAGTTTTTGTAGCGATATAAGATACCTAGCTACACACTGGTTGCTGAGGCAAGAGCATCAATGTGGGTGTGGTAGGTGACGGCTGAGTCAAATGTGACCCCAAGGTACTTGTAGGAGTGTACTTGCTCTAGAGGCTGTTTGGAGCAGGGGATGATATGGAATGGGAAGCTGCTGGCTTTGTTTTGGGGGTGGACAAAGAGCACTGTTTTTGTTTTTTTGAGATTTATGCTCAGTCTGTGCTCTTTAAACCAGGTTTCTGCATCATTATAGAAACGCTGCAGGGAGTCCTGGAGGGAGATAGGGTTATGGTGGGAGGCAAAGATGACGGCGTCATCTGCATACAGCAGTATTTTCCCAGTGCATGCACTGCGCAGGGTGTTAAGGTAGAGCGAGAAGAGTAGGGGTCCTAGGATGGAGCCCTGAGGAACCCCTGAGCGGATGGGACACATTTTTGAGAGTGTTCCATTAATTTTGACATGGGAGTGGGCCGATAGATAGCTGGTGCACCAGGCAAGTGGCCCAGTAGCGGACCCAGTGTGGCAGAGGGCCTCCAGCAGGAGGGGGTGGGAGACAGTGTTGAAAGCCTTAGAAAGGTTGATGAACACTGCCCTGGCTAGGGAGCCAGAGTCCAGGGATGTGTGTAGGAATGTTGAGAATTCAACTAGTGCCGTGCCTGTACTGTGTCCTGCACGGAAACTGTGCTGTTCAGGGCAGAGGATGTTGTGTTTGGTCAGGTACTCAGTGATTTGCATGGCAACCAGTTTTCAAGGGCTTTGGAGAGGGGCGGGAGAATGGAGATAGGCCGGTAGTTCCCGGCTGAGGACCTGTCACCTTTGTGAATGGGAGTAACAATGGCAGTTTTCCATGCAGTGAGGAACTGCCCCAGGCAGAGGGATTTGTTCAGAAGGCTGGTGAGTGGGGCAAGGACCTGATCCAGTACCAGCCGGAATATGCTGGGGTCCATGGAGTTGTCGCCGGGACTGTTGCTTTTTAGTGCACGGATCAGGTGGGGTCTAGCTTCCTGGGCAGTTACCCTGCATAAGTAGAAGCTAGGGTGTTGGGGTGCTGGGGCCAGTAGAGAGGGTGGTGGGTCAAAGAAATTACTGGGGAGGATAGAGCTGAGGTCCGTAAAGGATGTGTTGAGGTAGTTTGCAATGCCTGTAGGGTCCGTAGCAGTTGTGCTGCCAATGGTGAGTTGGGACGGGGAAGGGGAGCGTGTGCTCCCGTTCAATTGTCTGACATTGTCCCAAAAAGTTCGAGCACACCCCCAGGAGGAGGTGAGGGTGGCTCGATAGTGGTCAGCCTTGGCTTTTCAGATGGCCCAGGTGCACTTATTCCACGCGGCGTTGTAGGCCTGTCCATCAGCCGGCCGGCCTGTTTCTGTTGCGAGGTGCCACAGGTTGTCCCTAAGTCTGAGCAACTGTAATACAACAGGAGTAATCCAGGGCCCTTTATGTTTTTTGGTTCGGGCAGCTGTGAGGGGTGTGAAGAGGTCGCAGGCTTTGTTAAATGTTTGGGAAAGGAAAGTCAAGGGCAGTCTATATCCAGAGCATGGTGAATGGGAGACCAGTTTGCTTGGGCAAGAAATTGCCTGAGGTTTGTCAGCCCACCTGGTCTGAGACGCCGACGAAGCATGTGCTGGGCTGTGGGTTTTGGCGAGGTGGTCACCCAGTGGAATATGATTGGGGAATGGTCACTGAGTGAGTCAGGGAGGATTTGGATGTCCAGGATTTATTTGGGGTGGTTGGTGATGATAACATCTAGGAGGGTGCTGGTACCTCTCTTAGAGTTTCCTCTTGTGGGTTGGGAGATTAGCTGTGTCAGATCAATGGCAGCAAAGGAGTCCCAGCTGGTGGTGGAGGTGGGGCTGAGCCAGTTCACGTATAGGTCCCCCACAAGGACTTGTTCAGCCCTATGTGGGAGGGTGGCAAGATACTCAGTTAAGGATGATAGCGCTGGGTTCTTGTTCTTTGGTGGAATGTAGGCAGAAGTGAGATACAGGGGGCCCCTGGAGGGGTCTGGAGTAAGTTTAAGGGTTAGAGCCTGTGCCCCCACCTGCCAGGGCCGGGGCAGGGAGTGCTTGACCAGTGAGAGAATCCCTAGTATAAATCGCACAGCCACCCCCACGTTTGCCTACACGATCCTCCCAGTATAGGGTGTAGCCAGGGAGGGCGACAAAGGAGTCAGGTGTGGATATTGATAGCCAGGTTTCCACCAGTGCAATGATGCCTGGTTTGTGCAGCATGACCCAGCATTGGAGGGTGTCAAATTTTTTCAAGATGCTGCATCTATTCAAGGAGGCAACACTCAGACTGGGGGGCCCACCTGATGGGCTGGTCTGGGAGGGGCCTGGGTTAGGATGTATGCTGCCTGTCAGGAGTAGAAGGAGGACCACAGCTCTGGCCAGGATGTGGCAATATGTTTATTTTATTTATTTATTTATTTACTGTATAATCGGAATTACAATCCTTTGAGTCATAGACTCTTTTGCAAAGGCTCCACGTCGTTATGTGTGTTTCCTCCGTGTATGAGAGGATGGAGGGGGGACCTTGGGGAAACAGGGGATAGGTAGGGATTGGCAGGATGGGAGGGCGAGAATGATAAGCTGCCAAGGGGGGCCTGGGAAGGCGGTGGGGTGGTACACGGGGAATGGGTGTTGTAGGCCAGTGTACATGGTAAGTGTGGGCTGAGTGAGAGCTATGTCTGGGAGAATTTCCGGTGCTGGTACCAGTGATCCAGGGGGGATGGCTGGCTGGCTGGTGGGACGAGGGTACTAGAAAGTAAATGAGGGGGAGGCATTTTAGGAGGAGGTGGTTTAACATGGCTCTTTGGTGGTAGTCGGGTAGTATGGTAGAAGTATTTAGGCTGACTTCTAAAAACTGTGGTTACCACTTTGGATTAGTGGTAGTGACACAGAGTTCGGTAGATAGGGTACAAGGTTCAAGCCTCAGCTAGGGCAGTTGATGAAGTGCCTGGGTGAGAGCAAAGATCCACGTTCAGGGATCTGAAGCAGAGCTGGGCTGGAGTTGAAATAAGGTGAAATAAGCGACTCCAAGTGGTCACTGGGTGTGGGTTCAGCTGAGCATTCCTGAGTCAGAAAGTGGGCTAGTTGTGTGACTGGGTGCTGAGGGTGTGGGTAACATTAGGTGTGACTTGGGAGATTGAGTGGCTCAGGGCAGGGGGATCTAGGAGTAGTTGGGAGGATGATAGGAGTGTAACCAAGGTGGAGAGTATGGGTCCCTCTAGCGGTTGGCAGGTATAACCTGCAAATGGCAAAGTGGGGACTTAAAATAATGAAGGAGAGGAAGTGATGTCATTAGGGAGTGCCTATAAAGGAAAATGCTGAGCCAAAGTGAGTGGGTGAGTGGGTGAGTGGTGGTGGTGGGTGGGTGGGTGGGTGGGCAGACAGCGCATGCAGCATGTCAGCGGGCTAACCCCCCCTCCTGAGGAGGTGCTTCTTGTTGGAGGTGGTTACAATTACCTCTCAGGCACCCTGTGTTTGTGTTGTAGTCGCTCCAGGAGGGAGCTCGGTCTGGGGAATCTTGCTTGCTGTGGGGTTGGGAGGGCGAGTGGGTGGGCCTATATGGCAATGGAGACAAAAGAACAAAATTACTATGCAGCAAGATACCAGGGCTGTGCTGCCACTGTGCCCTCCACCAGGCTCCCAGGCAGCGCATTCCACAGTTCCACCACCCTCTCAGTGAAAGACATGTCTCCTATGCTCCCATCTGTAATTTCCCCTCCTCCAGCTTCCACAAATGGCCCTGGTTGTTCCCTTCTTCTTAAGCCTGAAAAGCTCCTTGGTTCCACTCCTGGTTATTCCTTTTACATACTTGAAAACCTTTTTCATATCTCCCCTATCCCTCCTCTCCTCCAATGAGTAAATCCCAGGCTCCTCTAGTCTCTCCTCATAAGGCTTCCCCTCCATGCCCCGAATCATCCTGGTTGCTCTCCTCTGAACCCTCTCCAGCAGCGCTATGTCCCTCTTCAGATGAGGTCCCAATAACACATGCATAAAAATTTAAATTGGTGTATATTCTAGGGAGGCAAATTAAAAACCACTTTATAAGGTTCAAAAAATGTTTTATATGAGGACAATCCCACATCATGGGCATGAGTCACAAAAAAACACAAAGTGCAAAGGTTTATGTGGCACCTCATGGTTGGCACAATGAAGGGTAATGGTGCTATTCACAGTTGGATTGCACCATGCGCTATCCAATTGTGACTAGGAGCTGGCGGGGGCAGTGCCTACCCAGAAAAAGCAGTGTGATACCCAGTAGCACTGCCCCCACAGCCAGCCAGGACAACGGCCCAGCAGCCAACAGCACTCAGGCACTAATGTGCTATTCACAGTTGTAGCCATGCAGATGAGCCCATTGGGCATAGGTTCATAGGTACAGTACGTGATCGAAGGACAAGCCCATTTTGATCACGCCACCTACACTAAGTGGAATTCATATTTTAGTTCATCCATGTACGAATCAAGCTTCAATTTAAATTGTGTTAAATTATCACTATGCACAACTTCATGTTGGCGGGAGTTCCATAGCATGCTCATTATGGGCTCATTTGCATGGCATTAATGTGGAGTTGTGAGGCCCCCCCACCAGCCCATGCCCCACGCAGACGCAGTCCCCAAGTGTAGTGCCCCCCGTCCTCTGATCGCTGATCTCAATATGAAAATAACCCTTTCCGTAGTGTAGTGGACCCTCCCCCCCGATCTACCACCCATAATGTACAAACATACTTTCCATTGTGTAGGGTCCCTCCCCATTCCCCGATCTCCAACCAGAAATATAGAACCCCTTTTTCCATAATGTAGTGGTCCCTACCTCCTCCCCGGTCACTGATCGCCATCCCCAAATGAGCATAACCTATTCCCTGGTAGTCTAGGGTATCAAACCCACCCCCCACCCTGTCAAGTGTGATCCACCACCCCGGTCCCCCATCCCAGTCTTCGGTTGGTGACCAGCATAGCCCTCCTCTTGCCACTGCGGCTGTCCACCAACTGAGCTCTGTTGGAGCACATACTATATACAGTATGGCTCCTTGACTGTGATTGGTCAATCAGGAAACTCTTATTTAACATTACAGGTGGGGAACAGAATGGGACCCCAAGCACTATGAAAAATTATTTGAACACTTCGGTGGGCTGCATCGGGACCGGGATAGCCACTACACCACACTCAAGGAAAATAATGCTTACAGTCTGGTGGGAGATTGGGGAGGACACTACACTATGGAATAATGATTTTTTTACTGTCTGGTTTGGGGATCAGGGACAGGGGAAGGGGGGCCACAGTACCTCCATCAACCACTAGGGTTGCGCGGATTATTGCCAGGTTTTTATCGGGCAGTAACTTGATACACCTAAGGGCTTTCACAAAGGCCCCTACATGGAGCAAAACCTTAGTGACTGGAATTGCAGGGATATGCTGGTCCCCTTCCCTTCATTTGCATTGCAGCCCCACCATCACTACTTTGCCGGGGTGCAAACCCAGTTTGCGGGGGCAAACTGGGCTTTGTGAATACCAACTCCGAGCAAAATCCAGTTTGCGCCCAGGCAAAGTTTTGTGAATCTGGCCCCATATGATTAAGGTCAGTTTCCCTTTTATCACATTTCACACAATTACCTGACAGTTGCAAATTATTTTTTTTCATATAAGAGGGTGTGCAATATAGGTTATTCAAAAGTTTATATTGCAGAAGTCTATGGCTAGTCAATGAAAAGGTTTTGTGAGGGTGCTTCAATGTCTCTTCCCAGTCCCAGCATTGGGCCTCATAATCTGTAATTCTACTCCAGTAAATCAAGGTTTCATAAACCTCACTTCTGCGAGTGTTCAAAAAAAATAGGAGTAAAAGGCAGAAATGCTGGGTTTAAAGTTATAAATTAAGAGAAACCTTCCTGTGCTATCATTTGTGTAGAAAGTGTGTTCTCTCTTGGGTTATACAGATTAAGTATTTGTGGTTTGAGGGCAGCAAGCAATTCAAATTGTCCCAGGGTCAAGCCAAATGTATTTATTAACTGAGAGTCACTAAGTCATCTATTGCTCCCAAAGATCTTTAACACTTAGGAGTCTCTTATTTTGCAGCTGTATATTAATGACTGTTTTGCCATTTAATTTGAGGTTAGGATTGTCCCAAAGAGGTTGCTGGGGAGATTTACTTAGTTTAAGGTCAAGTAATGTAGTTGTTTGTTTAATTTGCCTTATGGAATCCAGAATTATTTGGTTCAGACTATTTTTTAATTCGTGTAGAATTAAGGAATACCAGGGATTTCAAGCAAATTTGCTTACATTCTGTGAAATCATTCTCAATAGTAACCCATTCAGGGAGGTAAGCGAGATTGTTATTCAATGCCTTAACCCACTTGCTGTACTGTTGTGCTCAACAAGTTAGGTAATAAAGGTAAAGATCCAGGAGTTTTAGTCCCCCATGTTCCTTAGCTCTAGTTAATTTATACTACGCTTGATAAGACCTCTTATAGCACGTAAGTGTCAACTGATATACAGTAGTTAGGCAAAAGAGTCATCTTAACTGATTCAATTCTAGCCTAAATGTTTAAAAAGCAGCCAATGCCTTAGAGGAAACTTTGGAAAGCATAATACTTGGACACAATGCAGCTTTTATTTCATGTATTTTCTATAGATTTCTCCTCTCTCTTATTCACTGCTGAAAAAATTTTGCACAAACAACATCTTTATCCCTTGAAGTTCCTCTGCCTCTACAGCTTACTCCCTACTTGAAAGCATAGTGCTCTGCTGTGACATCAGAGTATGTTGCCATGGGAATAAATGAAAATTACGTACCTACCGTAATTATGATCTTTCTGTGTATCTTCACCATTCATCACCTTTTTTTTTTTGGATGGGTGGAGTCGACGCATCATTGGCGCCGGCCTCAAGACTGATGCACTGCATGGCGCTCGTGGGTTGGCCACTATGTGCTGTCATCTCTGCCCTCCCATCAGTTCTGAGTCACCGAAGAGGTGAGGAAGAGGGATGGGAGGGTGGGACAAGGAAGTCAAGGGACAGACAAAGGAAAAGATATATAAACCAAAAGAAGAAATAAACAACTGAAAGGACAGAAGGAGAAGGAGAAGAAGGAAACTAAGGGAACTGGGTAGGGGCCCCAATCTCTGGAAATAGGCAAAAGGAGACAGGAGGAATTTAGGTAAGTTTGGGGAAGGGGGAAGGTAGCAACCATACCCCTGGACCTTGACTTGTCTCCAAATTGTATCGGAACTGCATGGGGTAGCCAAAAGGCTCAATGACAGAATTCAAGGCACAGAATTACTGGCAATAACTCCAAAAGGCAGAAAATGGTTATTCTGGAAGAAAGATAGGACATATGGATTCTTTCCCCCTCAGGGAAAGGATTTTTGGTAAGAAAATTTTTTTTATTTAAATTAAGGAAGGATATGTCCAATGGACAAAGAAAATTAAGGATTGACGGGAACAAAGGAGAAGTAGAGAATGGAGGGCAACTGACAACTCCAACCCCACAGGGGTGGAGCTAAAGCACTAGAGAAGGAGTGCCCCCCATGCTGACCACTCTCCTCTTAGAAATATCATCCCCCATGTGCCCTGTTTATCCCACCCCTGACAAAAGAAATGAGGGGGGGAAAGGGAGGGCACAGAGAGAGAGAGAGGGGGACCCAGAGACTGAGGCCCCAGGGGGATGGCGGGCGGGATTGTGATGAATGGTGACGATACACAGAAAGATCATAAGAAAAAATTACTCACCGCAGTAATCTTCTTTCTTCCATGGGTCCTTTAGCATCAGTAAGCTCTCCAGGGCAACTGCACCTAGCCAGCTAAGTGCAAAAAGTTTCTGATGCTACAGGACTCCTGGGGTAAGAATTAAGGTCGGTATGTAATTTTCATATTTTATCTGTGTCAATCTTCACCATTCATCACCTTTGGGTGAGTGCCGAGCCCCTCAAAGGGGATTTTAACCCTAAAGGACAGAGTCCCTTAGCTCTCAGTGGGTGACACACTAAAAGGGAGAACCTTCAGGGCCTGGGGAGGCCCGAATGTGGGGAGAGTGAGACGAGGACCCCCCCCGGAGGGGGAAGGAAGTTTCCCCAACAAACATCATCTCACTCTACGGGAGAAGAGATAGGTTCTCTGGTGAGTGGAGTTAATCACCCTATGCCAGGCCAAGGGTGACAACCGGGAAAGACGTAGCCATGCCGCCCAATTAGTGCAGATCGTTGTCCCTACGACCCTGGCAGCTACCTCGTTGGCATAGTATGATGCCCTCGCTTGGTACCTTGCTAGCGCCAGGCCATGTGCAGAAAATGCAATGGCTTGTCTGGTTTGCTCCATGTCAGGCAAAGAGGCTAGGAGCTGACCCAGCCTGGACCACAAGAACCAATCATAGCATGCATAGTGAGCCTGATGTGCTGCAATGGAGAGCAGCAACTATGTCGAGTAGAACGTTCTCTTCCCCCAGAAGTCAAAATTCAAGGAATCTTGATCTGGGGGCCGGTCACAGTGGAGGGCGCAAGCCCAACAGGAGTGTCCAGCTGCGTCAATCCTGACTGAGGGTGAGGCATGGAACCTGGAGACTCCCGGGGGGGGGGCTCAATACCACTGTCAGAGATCCCTAGGGGCAGGAACTCTGGAGAAGGGCTTCTGCCAGAAACGCAACGATGCCTCCCAAAAGGGAACAGACCAGAGGGGCACCACAAGGGTGTCCTCGCTGAAGTCGCCTAGAAAGGTGTGTGCCGAGTGCTCTGGATTGCTTTGAGTGGGAGGAGTGATGTGCAGGTCCTCCAACATCCTCATGAGGAATTGCTGATACTCCGCAAGATCAGTAGCTGGGAAGATGTGGACAGAAGGCTCCTCTCCCCCAGAAGAGGAGGATGAGGAGTTAGATGACCTCAACTGCTCAGAGGGTGGCTGCTTGGGGGGAGGTTGGAAAACCTGTTTGTTTATTGCCCTGACATAAGTGGGGAATCAAGCAGCCACGCCCTGAACTGCTCCCAGGAGAGAGGTCTGCTAGGACCAAGGATGCCTGGGAGCGCTGGAGAATGTGGCAGAGGGATAGGGGCAGAGCTGACAAGAGAAATTGACTGACCTTCGCCTGGGCTAGGGAGCACACCAGGAGCACCAGCAGAAGAAGGTGCTCGGGGAAGACCCCACAACCGACAGCTGAACAACCATTTTGGAACTGCCTTGACTGCACCTGGAAGAATCCCCCCTGTGAGGTGAAGGACAGTCCCCTACCTCCAAAGAATGGGGCCCTCTCAAAGAAACTGAAGGGGAAGAGTGGAGATCCATGCTATGGCTTCTCCCAGAGCCCGGGTGGGCACCAGAAAAAGGTCGCCACACAGAGCCCATGCCCCTCGACCCCTCGGAATCTGAGAGCGCCTTCCTCCTCAAGAGAGCCAGCCTAGGCAACTGGCAGCCCTGCTCGGCCCCTGAAGGAACTATGTAGGGCGCAGCTCCCTCCTCTCCCGTGGGTGCTCTGATCGTCCCCAAAGTTGCGTGATCTAGGCACACCACCTGAGAGGGAACCACCGCTGAGGGGTCAGAGAACCCTTGGAGGCCAGGCTGCAGTGCAATGGTGGCTTGCACCACTGCCTGCTGGTCAGAACCCCTGACTCCAGCCCCGGCAGTCCCTGCCTGCTCCTCAGAAGGGGGCTGACTCCGGCCTCTCGAGGACACTACGAGGGTGTCCACACCAGCAGCTAACTCCAAGGAGCCAGAGTGCCCATCTGACTCAGAGTCTGACTCCTCCTCCAAAGAGGTGGAGACCGAAGCCCTGTGCCAAACAGCTGGCGTGTGCCTGCTGCCATCCAGACCAAATATGGTAGCAGAAACAGAGACTATACCCGAGTCGGTACCAGTGTCCTCCGCAGCACCGCGAGCAGTGGCAGAAGAGGACATGGCTCCAACCAGGACAGGCATCTCTGAGCCAGAACCTGACACGATGCCGAGGACAGAGATGGCGCCAATGTCGGCTCCGACAGTGCTCTCAGCACTGAGATCCGAAACCCCCACTGCGCCGTGTCCACGTCCAGAGCCGCAAACGGTCCTGGAACTGGACACAGCGCTGTGCTCAACCTCGGCACTGTCAGAAAAAGTCAGAGATGGCTCTGTAGAACCTCCCACGGCACCGCTAGCACCATCGGCTCTGCGAACAGTGCCGACAGCAGCCACGGCACCGAGTGACTGACCAGCGCCAATGACGGCTCCGTCAGGGCCCACGGCACTGTGAATGGTGCCGAGGCCCCAAATGGCACTGTCAGACGGCATTGAAGATGGCGCCGACCTAGGCCTTCCGAGCCACAGACATGACACCGGGGAAGCCGCCCCGGCGCGGCTATAATGCGATGCCTCCCTTCGTTCCCGGAGGAGAACAGACGGGACTCCTGCACTGCGGGAGAAGCCTCGGCCATGGCTAGGCTATGAGAGGCCAAGGCTCCCGCCTCCTCAGTCTGTACAGAACCAGGAGGGTACCCAGAGGAAAGGACGAGAGAACATGGCTTGGCCCAACGAGTGCATGCCCGACCCCTGAAAGTTGGCAGAGCTTGCCCCACTTTCCACGCGCGTTCGATGACCCTGCAGTCCATGGAGAAACAGGCATCATACGAATCCATGTCATGAAGCGGGCCAAGACACGAAAGACAATGGTTGTGCTGGTCAGTGATGGAGTATTTTCAACTGCATGGGTACCGTCGCATGGGGGGCCGTCCCGTCTTAAAAGTTTTCTTGCCCTCCGACCAAGACATGACCTACAGGGAAAAAGATGCCAAATAATACTCGACACTGCAGAATAACAAAAATAATGGAAAGATCTTACCGGGCAACATCAAGTTTGGCTAACAGAACCGGCAAGAGGGAGCCGACAGACTTCGGCACAGAGGAGTAGTCGACACGGAGTCGAAAGATTAAACTGCATAGCAGGTAGGCCTGAAATTTTCTCTTGAAGCATCCCGTGAGGTGACCTCGATGACGGTAGATGAAGAAATGGCAGGAAGGCGGAGTCGACAGCACATAACGGCCAACCCACAGGCGTAACACAGTGCGTCGGCCTCGAGGCAGTGACAATGCTGTGTTGACTCCGCCCATCCAAAAAAAAAAAAAAAGAAGCTCCCGCGAGGTCATGACCTCTGGCCAGTAACCCATAGGTGATGAATAGTGAAGATTGACACATATAAGATCTATGATGTCACAAGCACAGTATTATGACATCAGGTTGGGAAGAAGCAATAGGAGCTGATAAACCCTCAAGGAACAACCATCCTGTTTTCATGCATATAAATTATGGGGATAAGCAAGACAGAGCTAATTAGTATATCTGGACACAAAGCAGCTTATTTTTCTGTTTCCCAAAGTTCTTCTGGAGGTGTGAGTGGCTCTTTAAGGGAAGTTTATTCCATTTTACGAGGTCATTTCCAATAGAGTGTCTAAGCTGAGAAAGATTATGTTGTAAAAATGCCTATGCGACTTGGCTAGTTTTATCCCAAAGTAGTTAATTTCATTTTTAGCCCACACCAAACAAATTCCTTTTGCATCCTCCATTGTAAAATATGTATTTAAAGCAGGGGCGTCATTTCAGCAAAATCATAGGTGTAGCAAGGTGGGGGGTACGATGTGGGTGGGGCCAAGGTGTGGGTGGGGCCAGAGAGGGTGGCATTTGTCAATGTGACATAGCGATAGTTACCAAGTAATTTAAAAATGGGTATGAATTGGATAGTAAAGTATCGTTCACAGTCTCTCTTGTTACCATGGAGAATACAGCTGTGAGAGGGGAGAGAAGGACTAGCACAGCAAAGCGTTTAACATACTGCATGCTATAAGTTGTAGTTTATCATATAAGCTAGTTTAAAGATGAGATTAAAGGGCCCCAGATGGAAAACCACAGTTTCCATGCAGCGCATGTCGAGTCTTGATGGCTAGTCATAAAGAACTGGGGGCAAGGTAAACAAAACAACATTTTACTTGCAACATTTAGCTTTTTATACTTTTACCAGACTTATGAAGAAACCGTGCACAAAACCAAATACTGGTCATACAGCTGAGCTTGATTAAATTTGTAGAGTATGTGTTTGAAATGTAATGCACATGACAGCAGACACATCTATAGCTTTGGACAACCATTACAGCATTACCTGCAGAGTAACCTGCAGAGTAAATTGATCCAGCAATAAAAACCCTGTGACATGTTCGGGATAAGTTTGAAAACATATTGTTTTTAAACAAGTCTGCTTTTTTTACATATTTTTATCTATTACTTTATTTCCACATGTTCTGTATTACTAAGGATAGCTGCTTGAAAATAGGATCCCTGTCCCTCAGACTTCATCTACTACTGCTGCCTGTCTTTGTCACATGATGTCATAATCTTTTTCATGAATCGTAAATGGTTCCGTGGATGAATAAGATGCCACAGGCAGGAGATTATGACATCACATGCAGACAAGCAGCATGAGCTGATGAAAGTCCCAGTGACAAGGTTCATGTTGCTATACATATTTCCTAAATAATAAAGAATAAGAGAAATGTACTGTTTAAACAGGAATCCAGGAACTACAGCTAGAACTGGACTGGTACCACAGTCTCTTTAGTGTGGAGTCCACTAAAACCAGGCCACTCTGCCTGCTGAACTGACCACAGCACGCCAATTCCACCAACCCGATACATATTTCATTTGTTCCTCTGTAGAAGCAGCTTTACTAAGATGGGAAACTACACATTTTGTTTTTCAACAAGTGTCAAATCCTGAACTTGTCTTTAAAAGGAAGAGCCCTTTAAAATATTATGACTGCAGAGAGAAGATAATTGGGAAAAAAACTGAATGGAGTTTAATCTTTTCACACACACACACACACAAAAAAACCCAGACGTGACTTCAGAAGTGAACGTTACTTAACTACCATCACCACAAGGGCAGATGGTTGGAGTGCTTGCAGAGCAGACAGCAGTCCTTCCCATTTTAATACACAGGCTTCAAAAATGAATAGTTCACGGCAATAATAATGAAGATAAACTTACAGACTCTCATGGTTTCACTGGGGTGCAATCGCTCCACTCTGCTCTGTGGATCATGAACTGAGAAGAGCAGTGCTGATTAGCCTGCTGAGATTAACCCAGCAATCAGTTTGGGGATTAGCTGTTATGCAGAAGGGGCAGTCTGGCAGACATGAATGTCTAAAATCAAAAATGGTTAAGACTTCTGCTTCTTATCAGGAAGTACTGAACACAGACTACAGCGCCCTTTGGTTTTTCTGCACATTTTCAGCTATGTGACCTGACCTGTGAGTTCAGTTACATAGGCCTAGTGTGGCTGTGCACTTCCTTCCCTGCCTGGCCTTGAAACACTGTAGGTGCTCCGTACTCCTCCTAAATTATTGTTGCCTTCTTTGCCTACCTGCTTGTACTGTCTTGTTCTTCTCATTCAATCCTTCTCCGCGTTGACTCCTCTGACCAGCAATGCGTCTGCGACCGTCCAGCCGACCGACTCACTGGTGACTGCCTGACCCGTGTGACTGGCGTGGCCGACCGACTACTTTCACAACGTTTTTGAAGCTGGCTGAATTTAAGATTTCGATTTCCCCAACAAGTTACACGAATGAAGTTGAAGAAGTGCACTGCTTTCCTGCCTGTCCCGCAACCAGCCTCCAAAGGGATACTTGGCCTGTTGTCTGCTCGCACTTAGACAGGCTCACTTCTCCCACTTTTCATGACGTTCCTTGTCTACCACCGCACCAAGTCGTAACTACTTGTCCCACCCACTGGCCTTCCTCCTAGCCAATCGTGGTAGTACCAACATCCTCGACTCAATGTTATGCACACTAGGACTTGGAGTTTTAAAAAGGGTAGTCACTGTGTTGTTGTTGCTTCTCAGTCCCATTGTGCATTTAGTGTGCCAGCGGCCGGCAGGTGGGCGGGGCAGAGGTGGACACTCGGGGAGGCAAAAAAAAACAAACTTTTTTAAATTTGGCCATCCAGCGAGCGGCACCCGGCCCAAGAGTTCATTAAAGCCATGGCAGGGCAAGGGCAGGCAGGGGTTGCAAGCCTTGTCATAGGGGTCACAACATTTTCATAGGGGTCGCGAATGCAACCCCTGGTGACCCCTAAATGACGCCCCGATTTAAAGCCAGAACATCAGCTTTTGTAGTTATCTTATAACCTGAACTATCACCATATTTCTGTACAACCTCCATAATTTTAAGAATAGATGTTTGAGGGTGAGAAACAGTCAATATAAAATGAGCAATAAAATCCCTGTGTCCTGATTGGCTGAGACTTGGTTCTAGCCATGGCAGCAAGAGAGCACCACCAACAGCTAAAAACAAACCCCTGCCAACCAGGGCAACTCACAGAATTCGTAAGCCACTTACTTTCCAATTTCCATCACAAATATGGCTGCAACCTTTACTCATATATAACAAATGCAACCCCACCCCCCTTTTTTGTTATTCGGACAAGGCAACAATCGCAGTTGGCAGAAAAAGTATCACCCCTTGCATTAGGGCAACGCCTGGCTTGGGCATCTCAGAGGTTGGGGAGAAGAGCACAAAAATTAAAATTATGTACCTACCGTAATTCTTGATCTTCTCTTGTATCTTCACCATTCATTGCTGACTTGGTGTAAGCCGGAGGCGCGCACCCACCACTGGAGGTTTATTTTATTTCAGAGGAGTCGGCCCCGATGGCACCACCCCCGAGAGTGATGCATTGTGTGATGCGCGAGGGGTGGCCGTTAGGCATCACAGACTTCTCCTCCATCCAAGTTCTGTTAGTCGGACAGGCAAAAAACAGGTAAGAAAAAAGAGCGAGGCAAAAGAGCTGAGGGATAGAAAAAGGAAAGGATATAAACTGAAAAAGGAATAAGCCGGTAGAGAACAGAAAAAAAAGGAAATGCCTACCCTAAGGGGCCACAGGGTCTCACTTCTGGGGCGGCTCCAAGGGAGGCACAGATAAAGAAAAGGAGAAAAAGGAAGACGAAGAAGAGAGGGAAAGAACAAGGGATGTTGGGAGGGGAGAACTCTGCCCATTGAGATATTAGTTTAAAGGCTTATAAGCGCAGAACCAAAACAAGGGAGCAAGGATCCTACTTGATAGGACTGAAGAGAAGGTTCAACCGAACTGCTTGCACAGACTGGACACAAAGGGCAGATTCTCTAACCTCCCGTCATCCCAACCCCTTAAACTCTAGCTGAGAGCTCACAGACTGTCAAAGCAGAAATTCTGTTCCGGAAAGAGAGTGCCCAACTAGGAAGGGGAAAGAAGCCCCCCAGCACCTTGTTAAGTGCTAACACAGATGTGTGTGGGAAGGGTGTGAGCTCTACAGAGGGCACCCCTTTACGTAAAGGATAGAGTGGGAACTCAATCGGACTCCCTGAAGGCAAGGCAAGAATATCAGCTCAAGATAATTGAAGTGCCAGGACAGCACCAACCAGCAGAAGCTGACACAACAGGAGATTAAGACCTGCCAGAGGGAACCTGGAAAAAGGTAACCGAGCCATTAGAGGGATGGTCTCTTTAACTGTGAATTGAACAACGTGGCTGAGAAAGAGCCAAGGGGTTACCCCTAGGGGCAATCAGAAAGAGTTCCCTCAGGATAGAATAAATCCTACTCGTTTCCCCCTTTACCTTGAGGAAATAGGATGCGTCCAGAGAATAACGGAAAAAATCAAGATTTTTTTTTTTGGCTTAAAGGCCAATGAAGAAAAGGGAAGGAATGAGTAGGGAGGGGGAGACGCTGAAGTAGGAGGCTCTTGAGGGGAATGTGGGCCGGTATCAGTAATGAATGGTGAAGATACAAGAGAAGATCAACAATTACAGTAGGTACGTAATTTTCATATCTTCCCTTATCAATCTTCACCATTCATTACTGCTTGGGTGAGTGCTAAGCCCCTCCCTCCCCCAGAGGAGATAAGAGAAACCCTGAGGGAACAAGACCCTCAGCCTCCTGCTGGTGGAAAACTGAAGGGAGAGACCCTGGGCTAATCAGACGAGAAGCCTAAGGCTGAGGAGAGCTAGGAGATGTCCCCTGGAGATGAGGAGATGGAGGAAGCCCCTGCAGAAGCCTCCTAGTTCTGGTGCAGTAAAGACGGGTCCCCCGGAAAGTGGAGCGAATCACCCTACGCTGGGCCAGGGGTGACAATCTTGATAGATGAAGCCATGCCATCCACCTAATGCAGATCACTGTACCTGCAAGCCTGGAAGCCACCTCATTGGCATCGTAAGATGCCCTTGCCTGGTGCCTTGCCAGCTCCAGGCCTATAGCAGAGAGGGCAATGGCCTGTCTAGATTGCTCCGTGTCAGGCACTGATGCTAGAAGCTGAGATAGCATCGACCATAGATGCCTGCTGTAGGCAGCATGGTGTGCCTGATGAGATGCGATATACAGCATCGCATGAGAGGAAGAGAACACTCTTCACCCCAACCGGTCAAACTGTAGAGAATCTGAGTCCGGTGGTTGGTCGTGCGCCAGGCGGCGCCACCCGGAAGGAGTCTTTAGGGACACCAAGCCCGAAGGCGGGTTGGGAAGAGAACCTAGGGACTCAGATGGGGCACAATACCTCCTCTTGCAGTCTGCCGGGGCTGGGATAGGGTCGGCTGGAGACTGCCAGGAATGGATAGACGCCTTCTGGAAAGGAATAGGCCAGGATGGCACCACCAAATGTTGAGCACTGAATTCACTGAGGAATTCACACGTCTCCCATTCAGTATTATCTCACCTAACAAAGGAGATAAGGAGGTTCCCAACCATCCTCGAAAGGAAGCGCTGGTATTCAGTGAAATCAGAAGTTGGAAGAGAGGTGAGCAGAGGGTTTCTCTCCCTCCGAGGAGGGAGACGAGGAGGATGGGGAGCTCGAATGTCCAGAGGACTCCTGTGGTGGTGGGGATAGGTGAAACACCCACTCATGCATACATCTAACATATGAGGGGAAGGCCGCCGCAGTGCCTCTGAATGTATCCCATGATAACGGACCCGTAGGACTGACATGGCCCGGGAGAGAGGGTGGTGGCTGCAGAGGAATGGGAGTAGGGCACCTGCAAAGAGACAACTGTCCTCTACTCAGGGTCTGGAATCCGGGGGATGGAGCCCGAGCTGGTGGGGTTCCGGATAACAAATCAGGTCACAGAACGGAACCCTGGGGATGTGAACCTTGGAAGAGCTTGGAAGGGGATCCTCCCCTGTGATGTACCTGGGGCTGCAAGTATCCAGAAGGGCAGTCCACAGCAACGCCACTGGAGGGGTCCCTCGAGCCTAAGAGGGAGAGCCGGGGCTTGGCACTATGGCTCCTACCCACACCCCGAGAGGCAGGAGGCGAAACTCTACGTGCCTCACCTCAGCCCCTCAACCCCTCAGACTCAGAGGACGCCCTCCTCCTTGACGCCAGCAACAGAGCCCATTGATCCTGGGATCTCTGAGGGGAGCCCCCAGAAGACAAGGCCCCTAGTTCACCCTGAAAGGGCACAGCAGCAATGGAGACGGCAGCTGCTATAGCCCCTTCTGGGTGAAAAGATCCCCTCCCCAACCCCCATACCATCCCCTACCAATGACTCCAAGCCACCCCCAGCCTGGCAGTCCTTGGAAGAAGACTGCTGTGGAGACTGAGGAATAGGCACACTGGGCCGCTTGACACCTTGTCCCACAGAAGACTCCGATACCGAGGAATTAGGGAGCCAGGATGGGTCCACGTCTGAGTCATCTGCTTCTGAGGAAAAGGTGACTAGAAGGACATCAATACTGGCCACCCCAGGACTCCCCTGAGAAACGGCACTGCAAACAACACCAGTGCCACTGACATCGTCCTTCGGCATCGGCACACTGGAGATAACACCAGAACCCGGTCCCGACTGACCCGCGGCTCCAGATGAGTCCTCGGCACCGTCCTCAGGGCTGGGACCTGACACGGCGCTGAGAGACAAAACGGCACCTCAAGTGGCACCGTCCCGATCACCAGTGCCGCGGGTGTCGCCGGGATCCAAGACGGCGCTGGAAAGCGACGTCAAGGGTCCACCCACGCGAGGCCCAGCAGCCGTGGACCACAACACTGGGGGAGCCTGAACCTCTGAAGAGGTGACTGCCAAGGCGGTGTCCCCACCGCGGCCCCGGGAGGGGCCTCGGCATTCCCCCAACACAGCGAACAAGGCCTCCTCCTCCTCGGCAAGACTAGAAGCCGAGGAGAACTCCTCCTCCTCCTCTCCAGACTGTATAGGCCTGGGAGGGGACCCAGAGGAAGGGCCTAAAGACCTGGTCTGGGAGGCCCGAGAGCAGCACAGTCCTCCAAAAGTCGGCGGGGCCTTGCCGATTTTGAACACGCGGACTTCGAGAACATGGCGGTCCATCGAGAAACAGGCGTCGCATCTGTCCATGTCATGGTTAGGTCCCAGGCACCGAAGGCAGACATCATGCCGGTCCATCACGAAAAAATGGCGGCCACAGGAGCACCAACGCATTGGGGCACTGCCCGCTTTCGACTTTCGCTTAACTCCCGAACCGGACATGATGCAAAAATAACCTAATACACAGCAAAGCTCCCAGCACCGTTGAAAAAGAATGGAATGGACTTACTGGAGTCAATGGCGTCGGGGAAAAAACAAACCTGGATGAAGGAGTCGCTTAGCACAACGAACTAGGCCTATGTCGCAGTACCAAAAACTCTCACACAGGCAGCAGGTGCAGCCTCGACAGCGGGAGAAACAGAACTAGGATGGAGGAGGAGTCTGCGACACCTAACGGCCGCCCCTCGTGCATCATGCAATGCGTCACTCTCGAGGGCGGCACCGTCAGCGCCAACTCCTCTGGTGGGTGTGCGCCTCCGGCTAACACCCAAGCAGTAATGAATGGTGAAGATCGACAAAGGAAGATCATTTCTATTTATACCCAGGTCCAGAGGAGAGGTGCCAGGTCTATGGTGTGGCTCCTATCTGTAGGGGCCCCAAAAACTCACACAGGACACTCAGAGATGGAATGTCCGCAGCCAGAAATTAGGATTTTACTGTATGGCTTTATTCCTGACAGAGTGTTAACAGAAATATGGTGGTGCCTCCAGGGCTTGTAGCTGTATGACACAGATGGCACACTTGTAGGAGGCAGAAACATTTCACAACTCCTTCTGGCAGTACTGAGACTTTTCATAAGAACGCTTCCCACGGACGTCCATCCCTTTGATTAGGGACCTCTGAACTTTACTAATGCATTTATTGTGGTTGATGCCATAGCACTAAATTTGATCACCACTAGGTGAACTGAGTTAACACATTAGACCCTTCCTTGTAACCAGTTAGGTCCCACTTGAAACCTGGATGAGGGGTCAGTTCACTGGCAAAAGCTAGACTCTCTCTGCCATTACATTTTAGGAAAATCAGATTAGCCACACAGGGGCCACAAGGGACATCCGTACAGCACATTCTTTGTGCAAAGGTTCTGAAAGCCTGCCTCTTAACCTTGCTGAGCTCCTAACAAGGCACCAGCCAACCCACCGTTGGACAACACATGAATCTTGTACTTACAGCATGATGTGCCCTCCAAGATATTTGTTAAAACACTTGAAATTCCACAGTTCTCACACAAAATCCATAGCTTTTGGTTGGTAAACATGCAGTCTCTACATTCTTGGCAGTTCTCTTAGTTCTCACAGTCTTTTGGGGGTTGCCCCAAACAACTCACTGAACCTTCAGTCCCATTTCTCCTTCTGAGGAAATCTTCACCCCCTCAGGGCTTCACAGGGTCTGGTAGCCAACATGTCCCACAAAACCAGCCACTGGGTACTGTACCAAAGCAGAAAATAACAAAACTGAGGGTCCTGCCCTCTAACAACTGGTCTTGGCATAGCACCACTTGCCTGTGGAACTCTCACTCCAAACTGACTCACAGTTCAAAACAGCAGTAGAGCGCTGTGGCTTATGCTGCTATGAGAATTCTAAATTCTATTGCATCATCTCCTGCCTCAGTAGAGCTAAGCAGGTGATGATGTAATGTGTTTCAGAGTTTTTTTACACCCTCTGGAACTGCAACCTACCTAATCTAAAACTGATGGGATCCTAGTAATCCCAAGAACTAGCTGTTTATATAAACTTCAACTAGGTCCTAAAAATGAAAGTCCATTAAATGAAATAAAGTAAGTAAATAATTTAATGTTATTTTCACTCAAGAGTCCCTCCTTGCACTAATACACAAATTTAAAAAATCAAGTACTATTCAGAGTTTCCATTGCTGATGTTAATTTGATGACCATGAAAAATTTCCTTCCTATCCCTACTAGTCTGCCTGAGAACTCCCTGCTCATTACCTGGCAACAGATAAAATTAAGGTTCTGGTTCCACTTGAGGTGTGTGTGTGTGTGTGTGTGTGTGTGTGCGCACGCGTGCGTGCCAGTGGAACTCTGAAGAATTGTGAATTCATGTGTTCCATGTTACCATTCTGTGTGTTGGGGGAGGAGGAGCATTCTACTACTGAAATAATGCAGAGCTTTAAATTCTTCTATTCCATAGTAAACAATCACACAATGTATTGAATGTGAAGAAAGACAGATGACTGACAGATGAAAATCATCTGTGGAGGGACTATTTTACATTATTTAGCAACATTTTATTATATTTTTTGTGGCTTTGAAAACTTTTAGAGTGCTTGTGTTTTAACTGTTGCCTGTGTTCCCATTTAATATAAGCAGTAAGGCACTCTGGGGATGTTGGTGGTGCTAGTTTTCCCCCACGGTCAGGGGGCTGAAGGCACTCTGCTTCGCCTCATGCCTCACTAAGCCCTTGACTGTGGGGGAACCTAGTACCACCAATGCCCCATTGTGCCTTATTGCTTAAAGAAAATATCATCTGCATAGGCAGAACAAATGTATTTTTTCCTTTTACGTTCACACCCTGCAAATCTTGCTGTTGCTTTTGTTTTTTGTAACAACGGTTCGCATGATAAACAAACCGGGAGACAACGGACACCCTTGCTTTGTGCTACTTTGTATATTAAAGTAGGAGGATATTTTCCCATTGATCAAAACTGCTGAAGTCTAGCATACAGAAGCTTGATCCAATTAACAAAACTATCAGGGAAATTAAAATTTTGCAAAACTTTAAAAAGATATTCCCAGTTGACCTGATCAGCTGTTCTTTTCAGCATCTAATGAGACCACAGCAATTGGGGTAATTCCTCTTTCAGCTACCCTGACATGTAATACCTTCCTTACATTGTCTGCTACATGTCTCCCATTTAGATAACCAGTTTGATGGGGACCAATTACATGCAGAATGACTCGGTCAAGTCTTCAAGAGAGAAGCTTTGTCAAACTTTTCATATCTGAATTTATGAGAGAAACGGGTCTATAATTTTTTCACAAATCACAATCGTTTCCTTTTTATGAATTACTGTAATTACCCCTTTGTACAGGGAGTTGAAAGAGGGATTAGTCTTCCATAATTCAGTGAATAATTTATGTAAGATAGGAACAACTTCCTTAGAGAATGGTAAAAATTGAGAGGATAACCATCATGACCTGGCAATTTATTTTTGTTTACAGATGAAATAGTTGCATATACCTCTTCTTCTGTCATTTGCAACCCCAACAGTGTTTTGTTCTCTTTGGTCAGCTTAGGAAGGTGTAAGTTTTCAGAAAAAATGAAAATGATGCACTCACTGTAATTCTTGATCTTCCTGGACCATCTTCACCATTGAGTCACACTGCTGGGTTCAGGCCAGAGATGACTGGACCCTGGGGGAGCCAAAAATCTTCAGGAGGGCCAGTGCCGAAGTAGGCTGCATGAATACATGGCACCACGAGTCTAGCTCACGCTACACAGCCCATCCCAGCAATGGCCCTCAACCACCTCAGTACCTTTTTTACCGAGGAGATGCAGCATAACCTAAGTAAGTAAGCAAACAACTTACCTAATAAGGGCACAAGATAGCCCACTGGACCCGTGTAAGAAGGGTCAACAACAAGAACAGTGTCTTCATAGCCCAAACCAAAACAAGGAAGGGGAAGACCAGGAAACAGAGAGTGAGCTCGGGGGATGGTTGATGGGCGTGTGAATCAATGGTGCAGATGGTCCAAGAAGATCAAGAATTATATTAAGTACATCATTCTCATACCTTCCTTGACCTTATCTTCACTATTGATTCCAACTGCTGGGTTACAGTATCAAGCTCAGACAAAAAATCCACGAACAGGGCGGTAGGAGACTAAACCCACTCAGGACATAAGTCCATTAAGGATTGTCCATGCTGCCTGGCATGGACTTCCAGGGCATAGGGCTTGATGAAAGTATGCACTGAGCTCCAAGTAGCCACTTTGCAAATATCAGCAATGTGGACAGAGCAGATTCTTTTTTATTTATTTAAAATAATCAGTTTTACAACCTTTGAGTCAGAGACTCGTTTACAAAGGTACCTCATCTCGGTGGGGGGGACAAAGTGAAGTTTAGACAGAGGTTACATACAGGTGAGATACATACATACAGGTGAGTTACACGCATCGTTAAATAAACACAGTTGTTACAGTTATTCATGAAGAGTCATACTCAGACCTAGAAACCAGTATTTAGTCATCCGTGGAACCCAGTGAAGACTTAGGGGGGCTAGTCTAGACAGAGTTATGTTCCACTACAGGCAGTTACAGCACCAACTATCAATAATGTGTTTATGGAGGGCTATTTTGAACAGGCCAATCCTGGGAATTTTTGTGATTCCCTCTGGGAGGGAGTTATACCAGGCCGGGGCTTTATGATGAAAGGATCTTTGGCAGAGAGAGGTCCTAGCTCTGGGTACTAGGAAGGTAGCTTTAGTGGAGTTACGGGTTAGCACAGGCCGGACGGCTGGTTGCAGGGATGCAGAGACCCCTGGGAGGCATAACCCAGACAGGGACTTTTTAGGCAGCAGGCAGGTGTGGTATTTCAGTCATTCCTCAAGTGTGAGTATGTTTGTGGCAGAATATAGCAGGCATGTGTGAGTTCTGCTATGGGCACCGGTCAGGAGCCACAGGCTTTGTTAATAGAGGTCTGGACTTTAGAGAGGGTGGTGGGGTCTGCAGCTGCGTAGATTGGAAGTCCGTAGTTGGCCAGTGACAACATGGATGAGGTGATGGCCAGTTTTAAGGCAAATTCTGGGAGACAGTCTTTATGGCGGTAGAGGAGCCCAATCCTGGAGTTCATGGCTGATGACAAGGTTTTTAGATGGGTGTGGAAGGTAAAGCCTGTGTCAAAAGTGATGCCCAGGTACTTATATGTTGTTACCTGTTCAAGTGGGTGAAGTGTGCTAGGGATGATGAGCAGGGGAGTATCCTTGGCTCTGTTTTGCCGATGTGCGAAAAGCATGGACTTTGTTTTTTTCAGGTTTAGGACTAGCCGATGGTTACTGAACCATTTTTCTGCTTGGAGGAAGGTGCTTTGCAGTGCATTTTGGAGTAGGAATGGGTCCGAATGTGATGCTATGATCACTGCATCATCTGCATAAAGCAGTATTTTGTTGGAGCAGGAGCTTGGGAGGGTGTTTAGGAAGAGAGTGAAAAGGGTGGGTCCAAGGATGGAGCCTCGCGGGACCCCTGAGAGTACCGGTAGGTTGGTGGACAAGGTTCTATATAGCTTAACTGTTTGGGATCTGTTGTGTAGATAGCTTGAGAACCAGTTCAGAGGGCCGGATGAGAATCCCAGTTGGCTAAGGGAGTTTAACAGCAGGGGGTGACACACAGTGTCAAAGGCCTTGGATAGGTCGATGAATACTGCCCCTGCAAGTTGACCATCATCAAGTGCAGAGTGTATATGGTGGGAGAATTCCAGAAGAGCAGTGGATGTGCTGTGGCCCGGATGAAACCCATGTTGCTCAGGACATAGGATGTCGTATTTAGATAGGTATTCTATGAGCTGTGTGAATACTATTTTTTCCAAGGCTTTGGGGGGGGGAGGATGGAGATGGGCCTGTAGTTACTTAGTAGTGTTCGGTCCCCAGACTTATGGATGGGGGTGACTTCAGCCTGTTTCCATGCTTCCGGGAATTAGCCAAGGCATAGGGATCTGTTAATGACATTCGTGAGGGGGATTAGCATGACATCCAGCGTGAGGCGGAGTATCCTGGAGTCAAGAGGGTCATTACTTGGGTTGTGCAAGGCGAGTGCTTTTAGTAGGAAAGGTTTGGCATCATGGGGTGAGATCGTTCGGAAGTGGAATAGAGGCCGGGAGGTGGGGGTGTGGGTGGGCGTGGGGACGGGGTCAAAGAATTGGGCAGGGAGAACTGCACTTAGGTCTGAGAAAGTTTTGCTAAGGCAGTCTGCAATACATGTTTGGTCTATCGAGACTGCCCCATTTATAACAATCTGAGACGGAGGGGGGGAGCGGGTTTTGCCGTTCAGTTCTTTTATATTGTCCCAGAAGGCTCAGGCAGAGCCCCAGGAGGATGTCAAAGCAGCCTGATAGTGTCTAGCTTTTGCTTGTTTGATGGCCCAGGTACATTGGTTACGGGCTGCCCTATAGGCTTGCCTGTCTGCCACTCTACCAGAGTCATTTGCTATGTGCCAAAGATTGTCCCTCTGTTTTAGTTGCTGGATCAGGGCAGGGGATATCCATGCAGCAGCCTGTTTTTTTTGTCTAGATGTGGTGATGGGAGCAAATAGGTCACAGGCATTGCTGAAGGCCCTAGTGAGATAGGTTAGGGCAGTATTTATGTCAGATGCAAGGGTGATTGGAGTCCAGTCGACTTGTGCGAGGTGACGCTTGAGGTTGTCAAGGCTCCTGGGGAGAAATCTACGTCGAGGAGTGCTGCAGTACTCAGGGCTGAGTGTGGGGGAGGACCAGAAGAAGAGGACAGGGGAGTGATCGCTAAGTGAGGCTGCTAGGACTTTTACAGATTCCAACTTGTGTGGCCGATTAGAGAGAACTATGTCTAGGAGGGAGCTAGTTCCCTTCGCTTGATTAAGTCTGGTGGGCTGAGTGACCAGTTGAGACAGGTCAAGGGCTGCAAGCTCGTCCTTTATATTATCAGATGAGGGGCTGAGCCAGTTGGTGTTTAGGTCTCCCAGGATTAGTTGTTCAGCCTTTTGAGGTAAGGTGGATAGATAGTCTATGAGGGAGTTGATTGCTATGTTTTTCGTACTCGGGGGTATGTAGGCAGTGGTTAGGTATAGGGGGCCACAACCGGGGTGTGGGGTGATTTTTAGAGTAATGGCTTGTGCCCCATGGTTGAGCTCAGGGATTGGGAGTGCATGGCCTAGAACGGAGTTACGCAAGAAGATTGCGCACCCCCCTCCACGCTTGCCCATCCGATCAGCCCTGAACAGGGAGAAACCTGGGAGGGAGACAGCTGAGTCGGGTGTAAGCTGGGAGAACCAGGTTTCCACTAGCATAAGAATGTCTGGGGAATGTTGTGCAACCCAGCATTGGAGTGCTGCGGTTTTCTTGGGGAGACTACATATGTTCATAAATGCAATTCGGAGACCTTTGCCAGGGGTGGGCCGAGGCGGGGCAGAATTGCCCGGCCCAGGGTTTGGGTGCACATTTCCTGAGAGCAGAAGTAGGGCAATTAGATGCCTCATAGGGCAGCGGTTGCTGTAGGTGGGATGCTTTTGCAGTTGCCATGACCTTAGATGGGTGGTGCACGGGATTCCTGCCAAGGACGTTGCAACTGCTCTTGTGGAATGGGTATGAACTTTGCCTTCCAATTTGACCTGCGCTATAGAGTAGCAGTGACAAATGCAGGTCACTATGCAAGCAGAAATGCATTTGAAAGTAACCGGCTGACCTAGTCGGTTCGGGTGAAAGAAACAAAGAGCTGGTTGGACTGATGGATGTTCTTACCTGAGGGCTCTTATCATCCAGAGAGTGGAGGGTGCATTCTCCCTCATTCTGGAAGTTAGGAAAGTATGTGGGTTGCACCAAAGGTTGGTATAAATGGAACTCCGAAACCATGTTAGGCAAAAACTTGGGGTGTGTGCAGAGGACCACTTTGTCTTTATGGAAGACAATATAAGAAGGGTCTGTAACCAAAGCATGCATCTCAGAGACCCTATGGGTAGAGGTGATGGCCACCAAAAATGCTGTTTTCCAAGTAAGGAATTTGAGATCACAAGTAGCCAGTAGTTCAAAGGGCTTACAAGTGAGCATGTCCAGTACAAGGCTGGTATCCCAGGGAGCAAAAGGTTTCCATACTGGGGGTCTTGTGTGCAGAATGCCTTTTAAGAATCTCTTGAAGAGAGGCAATTGAGCTAAAGTAAGATTCTGGACTGGTTTGTGATAGGCCGAGACAGCACAAAGGTGAACCTTCACAGAGGAGTATTGTAGCCCAGCATAAGAAAGATTCAATAAATACTCCAAAACCTTGTCTGGTGGACATCTGAATGGATCCATACGGGATTTGGTGCACCATTCCGAGAATCGACTCCATTTGGCTGTGTAAGTCTTTCTGGTAGAAGGCTTACGGGCAGCCAGGAGACTCTCAGAGACCCTTTGAGAGACCTTAAACCTGGTCACTTCTATCTCCTCTGGAGCCAAGCATGAAGATGAAGGGAGTGTAGATTGGGATGGACCAGGGATCCTGTGTCAGAAGGTCCATCCATAGAGGTAGAGACCTTGGAGCAGGGGCCCCCTGAAAACTTGTTGAGCAAAGGAAACCAAATCTGCCATGGCCAAACCGAGGCAATCAGAATGATTTTTCCCCTGTGGGTCTCCAGCCTGAGCAGCACACTCTGAACTAGATGAAGAGGGGGAAATGCATGCAGACAGCGATTTGTCCACTGCAGCTTGCATGCATCCTGACAAAAAACTCCAGGTTCTGGATTTTTGGAGCATAATTGAGGCATTTTTGTGTTGAGTGGGGATGCAAAAAGTCCAGGTCAGGAGTACCCCACTCGCCAAAAAGCAACTGTACAATATCTGGAGCTAATGACTGTGACGTAGATAGCCAGCTCTGAGTGCTGTATCATTTTTTATTTCTTACAGAAATGTGGTATTGAATTTGTCTGCTGGAAATGCCAGTGCACTTGGAATGACCTCACTCACCCCAGGTTTCAGTTCTAACAGGACAGGATATGCTGATCAGCAGATCTCTATGATTAGATTAACTCCCAAGAGTTTGCATTTTATAGCCTTAATTAGGATGTGGTTTATTTGTAGCTAAGCCCTGAAATATCCATTTTACAACGTTGGAAGGAAATTCAGGTTATTACACAGAGGTGAGAGGTTGTAAATACTCATATGAAGCATGTGTGAGGAGGATGCAGCATGAATCAAAAGAGGTGTCATTGAAATTGAGTTATGCTAAGGTTGCAGAATTAATACTTTGAAATTACATTCTGTGGTTGTATAGAAATATATATTTTCTAGATATTTTGACAATGAGGAGCTAGATGACCCCATGCAAAAGAGGTGGGCAAAACCAGCTTTTAAAGATGTTTCTGTTTCACTACAGGCACTTTTATTTGACATTGACCAAGAAAACAGCTGAGCACTGAAAACAGGTATTTAGAAAGCTAGACAAAATCTAATATTGTAGGAATTGCACTGTTTTAAACCTTGTTTTGTTTAAAGATATGTATGTCTTGTGATATAAGAGTTCTGTATTGTATGTTTGACATATTATATAATTTTAGTAAAAACTCTAATTTTAGAGCATACCTGGTCTGTCTTTGAATTGCTTTCTTTTGCTAAGAAATATTTATGGTTCTAGCAGACATAAGCTTGTATGGTGGTACCAAACTGGAAAGAGAAGCGTTTTAAATCTGAGGTCTTTATTAAAGTTTTAAGGGTTCATCTCTGAATACCTGGTTAGGTGCCCATAGGCAAAGATATCTGGGCCCCTGAAGACAGATATATCTAAGCCTGTGCATTGGGTATGCAAGAGGCTAACAGTTTGAATCTCTCCAGAACTTGAGACCAAAGGTTGATCTGAACTCACAAAACAGACAAGAGGGTTACCTTGTCTGTTACACTGTTCACAAGACTGTGCTCAGAGGTTGGCACTTTGGGAGTAGAGGGCCTGACCTGTTGAGTGAATCTGTGACAATGACCACTTGTGAGGATCTGCTTTTGTCCGACTGAGCTGATCCTCCAGATTGTTCTGAGTCCCTGGCAGGTGAACTGCTTGAATCAGAGTCTTCTGCTCCAGACACCACTCCCATAATCTCACAGCTTCCCTGCAAAGCTGGTAAGAGTGTGCCCCCAACCCCATTTGTTGATGTAAGACATGACTGACTTCTTCTTGGACATCTGAAGAAGGAGTACCTTGTGTCGGACAAAGATCACTAAGGCTCGAAGAGCATAAAGGACTGCTCTCATCTCCAAAATATAGATGTGGAGATGAGATTCCATCTGAGTCCAGACTCCCTGGATGTGGTGGTCCTGACAGTGAGCCCCTCATCCCAGGAGAGAAGCATCTGTGGTGAGAGTTATATGCGATTCTGGTTGACTGAAGGGGAGACCTTGACGAAGGCTGTCCTCCTGTGCCCACCATGCAAGTGACCGATGCAGGGGTCTGGTCACCTTGATGGGGTAAGACTGAGGATGTGTTGTCAGAGACCACTGTGTACTGAGCATCCAGTGAGTGGTCCTCATCTACAGTCATGCTAGAGGCACTGTGAAGACTGAAGAGGCCATAAGGCCTAACCTCTGCTGCATGGAGTGAGCCTGCATGGAGTTGTTCTCCATGATGAGTGTGCCATCTGAAGGATGATATTACTTCTGTCTTCTGGGAGGAAGACCCTCACCTTGGTAGTGTCCAAGAGGGCCCCTATGAACAGGAGCTGCTGCGAGGGTTGAAGCTGTGACTTCTGTACGTTTAGCATGATCCCATGGAGGTCAGGAACTGAACTGCTGTGGTCACTGCCTCTTCTGTGCCTTGCTTGGACGAACTTGCTAGGAGCCAGTCATACAGGTAGGGGAAGACCTATAGCACGAGTTTTTGAAAGTGTGCTGCAAGAATCGCGAAGCACTTTGTAAAGACTCAAAGGCGCTGAGGATAGCAAAGGGGCAGGACTCTGAACTAATAATTCTGGCCCAAGGCCATGAAGCATAGGAACTTGTGGCTTGGGTGCACTGAAATGTGCTGGAAGGTGTCTTGCATGTCCAGAGGTGCCAATCAGTCCTGTGGCTTGAGAAGCGGTAGAAGGGTTCCTACGGAGACCATCTTGAACTTCTCGTGGTACAGCAATACATTTAGTTTTCTGAGGTTGAAGATGGGGCACATACCCCGTCTTTTTTGGAAACAGAAAATAATGGGAGTAGAAGCCTGTACTACGTTCCACTGGAGGCACTACTTCCACTGCCCTGTTTCTCAGAAGAACCACTATCTCTGACGTGGGAAGGTCCATTTGGGAAGCCCATAGAGAGTGCAGCCTCTTGGGTGAATAGTCCAGGGGGATTTCTGAGAAGTTCAGCAGGCACCCCTCCTGTATGATCCTTAAAACTCACTTGTCTGTGGTGATGGACTTACACTGACTGAAAAAGTGAGTCAGATGCCTCCCCCCACCCACCCACCGGGGAGGAGAGGTCCACCTCGGGTAGCTGAGGCAGAGCCAAGGATGGAGACTCAGAGGGTAGCAGTGGGTGCTTTTGGGGCCTGTGCCTCCTGTTACATTTTCTTTTGCAGCTGAGGAGACTGGTGCTTGGGTGGTGCTAAGGACTGTCTGTTATGAAAGAACTGATTGCCTCTTTCTCTTTGTGGATGTGAAGGGGCCAGTCTCGCAGATTTTATTGCTATCCTAGTCTTTTGAGAAGCCTCGAGAGACTGTTCCACTTGCTGACAGAACAAGTAAGTGCCATTGAAGGGGACACTCATAACCTGCTGCTGAGTGTCAGTGGAAAATCCTGAGGTCTGCAACCAGGAATGTCTCCTTATGCAGATTCTGGCAGTGGTGGCATGAGAAGCAGTGTCATAAGCATCCATGGCTGCCTTTAACTGATGAGTGTTGGACTCTATACCATGAGTGACAGAAGAATGTTCTGTTTAGTATCTGACTCTGGTAAGGACTCCTCCGGGGGACATACACTGGGAGAAATGTCCTTGATAACTGGATATTTGCATGTTCAAAGTGGCCGCTGCAAAAGCCCTCTTTCACATAGTATCAATTTTACATGATTCCTTATTAACGGGGTGCACTTAACCTCATGAGGAAGGACGGCCTTATCATCTTCTGCAAGGATAACAATTTGATCTGCAATAGGCTGGGAAGCCAAAATTGGTTTGTCCTTAGCAGGAATATGCTTACGGTCTATCGTATTACAGACAGAAAGATTGGAAGCAGGCCTAGCCCACACCGCCTCCAAACATGTCAAAAAGGCTGAGGAACAGGAGTTATGAGGTCAACTGGAATATTAAGAACATGAAGCCACTCAAGACGCAGCAGCTTACCTGGGTCGAGGGCAGAAGTCTCGAGGGCAAGGGTAGCCTGCATGTTTTTCAACAAAGTCTGAAAAGAGAGGTCCTCCTGAGGGACAGAAGTAGGAGCTACAGGCTGGTTCTCCAGGCTGTAAAAAGTGTCATCTTCACCTCCCTCAGAAAGAATGAGGTCTGGGTCAGTCTCGTTCCCCTCCAAATCTCCCTCAGAAGGAGCAGTTAAGAGAGGACTGGACCTTGAAAGCCCTCGCCCAGGCCTAGGAGTTGGATAGAATCAGGGTTGGCACTGGGCCCGGTGCTAGACCCGGGTCCCAGACCCAAGGAAGCCGGCACCAGAACTGGCGCCAGGCCCAAAGGAGCCAGCACCGGCCCCAGAGGAGCTGGCACCAGAGGCAGTGATACCAAAGAACTTAAGTCAGGTGAAACTGGTGGCAGCTTCAGACACAGCACTCGGACAGGCCTGAGCCAGGAGTGAAGCCAAAACCAGCCCCAGAAGGTCTAGCCAGCACTGAAGTGACTGGAGAAGGTAACTGTGCTGACCCCTGCAAAGAGACACAGCAAGAAAGGGTGGCATGTGGAACTGGCATTGGCAGCACGGTCACCGTCAAGTGATCAGGATCTGCTGGTGGAGCCAAACACTCTACCTGGCCCAAATGCTCAAACTACGATCCTGAGGAGCCTAGGCCCAAAGGCCCCAGGTCAAAGGCTCTGGTACCAGGTCTGCAAAGGGGGAAGATGAGCCAGATGCTTTACCCACTGCTCATTGAGAGCTGCCCAGTGGTGAAACTGCCCACTGGAGTCTCCACAAGAGGGCAGGGAGGGACTCTGGGCCCGAGACCTGGAACGACAGTGAACAGAAGCTATTGGGGGAAACTGACGATGCTGGTGAAAGCCTTCTGCTCCCAGATCTAGAATATCTCTTGGCAAACATACAAGAGGGTGACCTTGAGCAGTACCATTTTTTCCCCTTCCAATGAGAAGAGGAAGAACCCGAGGTCGAGCGGTGCAGGGTCCCTGACCTGGATCGAGAACGAGACTGTTTCTTTTTGAGTTTACGGGAGGACTGTTCTCCCTCCTGAACACAGGACTGCCAATGGTCATACCCCCATCTGGAGAGGGTGGCAGATTGGACTCAGCCCTGCTGCCAGAGCAGCACTTGTAAAAGAGACTCACTACCGTCACTGTCCATGGTTAAAGGCCATTGCTTGGTAGGGCTGAGAAGAAACTGACGAAAACTCTTATTTCTTCTGAGTTTTCTTTCTTTTTTTTTTGAACTGTCAGAAAAATAAAAAATAGCTAAAAACTGGATGAACTAAACACTGTTGTCGTATAGATGTTAAAATCTGATGTCTGGCGGGCAAGCGATGTCGTCACTTAAGCACACTCGACGCCAGGGAAAAAGGAACTGAGGTGGTTGAGAGTAGTTGCCGGGACAGGCTACATAGTCTTGAGGTGCCACATGTGTGCAGCCTACCTCAGCAATGTCCCTCCTGAAGATGTTTAGCTCCTGCAGGGTCCCAGCACCTCTAGCTTGAGCCCAGCAGTGTGCATCAGTGGTGAAGATAATGTCTAGGAAAATCTATCAAAATCACCCTTTAGATTGTTATTTCTGGTTTCTTTATATAGATTATCATAAAAGCCTGCAAATACCTTAGTTATGTCTTCAGTGTTAGTAACAACTCTGCCAGAATCTATATCCTTTATGTAAAATATTTACTGGATTGTTTCCATTTCTAAGCAAGTTGGCTAGCCTGATTCTACATACCTATTTGCCTTTCTAATTGAAAAGAAAAACAGCCTCTTCATTTAATAATTCGGCATATTCATTTTTAGACTCTGACCACAATCTCCACTTCTCTTCTGACTTATCAGACTAGAGCTATATTTCAATGTTATGCAGGACTTTTCATTTTTTTGAGAAATTAAGAATGCTCTTTCTTATAAAAAATACCCCTAAGGATGCACTTTAGGGCCTCCCAGCTGGTTGTGCATGGAATGTTAGCGGGATCGTTCACATCTAAAAAATGCTTAATGTCTGAAGAAGCTTTGTCCCTTACTTCATTGGGGTCCAACAAGGATGTATTAAGATGTCACCTTTTTGGACCCATGAGTTTTGTTTGATTGACGACACAGTCTGAGACAGGAGCATGATCTGATAAAAAAAAAAACCTGGATGAATTTCAGTTCAATATACAAAATAAAGGTTCTAGGAATAAAAAATATGGTCAATTCTGGATCCTGTTTTGAGAACTGGTGACCCGAATGAATACTCCTTAACATTTGTTTGAGTACTTCTACATGCATTAATCAAATCCAAGGTGTCAACCAAAAATTGTAGGTCTCTGTCAGCCCTAGTCAGCCTATATTGTGTATTAGACCTGTCAAGTACTGGATCCATAATACAATTTTAATCCTCTGCTATAATAATATTAGAGTCAAGGAATTTATTTACTGAATCCAGTACTGTGGCAAACCCCTGGTGGCGGTTTTTATTAGGTCCATATATGCTGACCAAGACAGTTGGATTTGAGTTTAGAACCCCTCAGTGATGAGAAAATGCCCATCTTTATCCACAATAACCTCTTCTGAGGAAAAAATTAATATTTTTGTGTATCAGGATCACAACCTCAGCTCTTTTATCACTCTTCCCCCCCACAGATTGGCTCACCCATTCCCTCCTCATACATCACGGGCCAGAGAAGTGTCTTTTGAAAGAACACCACATCAGCTTTAATCTTCTTAAAATGACTAAGCACTCTGTATCTCTTAACCTTTTCAAAGAGGTCCCCAACATTCCAAATAACAAACTTCATTTTATCATTCATTATACAAGAAATGAAATGTACAGATCATTTTTCTAAGACCCCTATGCAGCTTAATAGTTTTACCCCTTTCTGAAATTCTCAAAGTACAGTACCACCATTTCAGTGGTGTTGGCTTATCAGCATATAAAGTAAATAAATGGTACAGTACATACCATATACAGTACCGTAGTGTTCTGGTTTTCGTCAGTGCCTGCCCAACCATTACCCACAACTTGTAACCTGCAATACAGCACTGTACTGCACCAGAAATCAGGGCTGAGATTAAGACATTGTTCCTGAGCTCTGCAGTGGGTCAGACTTTAACTGGGGATATGCTTGCTTGTTAGGAATCGGGGGACTGACTTGAATCAGGGAACTGCTTGTTACTTATGGAATCGGGGATGTGAACTGGGAATCAGAACTCACCAGAACTCATATCTAAGAGCTGTGACAGTTTAAAAGCTGAGTACCATAAACATAAGTCAGGCTTTGTTACTGTACTTGTGGAATTGGAGGACTTGAATCGGGACTCGGGGACTTGGAACTCATAAGAACTGAAAAGTAAAAGCTGAGTAACAAAAAAGGTAAAGAAAAGATTTGCTTGGTGATGGGACTGAATCTATGGGTTTTACAGCTGTGCCATTACCAGCAGATCAGATAGTCGCCAAGGCGAGAAGGGCAGTTAGCACTTTAAATGGTACTGCAATCAAGGGATTAAGGGCCAAAGGGCAGGTAATGGAGATAAAAATGTCCACTGTAGATGGAACATAAAGTTCTTTAAGTAGCAGTTTTAAACAGGGATGGCTTTTGGCTATGAGGTTTTGTCCATTTAACGGTCTGTCTGGCTTAAGTGGGTTGCACAGTATGGGTATTAAGAAATTTTAGTCTATTCCAAGTAATAAAAAGACACCTTCAACTTGTGTATTTCAGACTGATGATAATGGAAAGGAAGCATGGACCCTGAGAGCAACCTTTCAGACAACTACAGTAAAGTATAATAATAATAATGAACTATTACAGAAAATTAAAAATTACATTTTCCCGGTAATTCTTGATCTTCTAAGAATACCTTCACCATTGATTCACACTACTGGGTCTGAGCCGGAGGCATTAAGAACCAGCAGGAGCCAGGACTTTTCAGAGGACTGGTGCCGAGGTAAGCAGCATGCATGTGAAGCTCCATGAATGAGCGCACGCGGCCACCTGGTTATGTTGGCGCCAGCTCCAAACTGCCTCAGTACCTTTGTTACCAAGTAGGTGCAGCATAAAGTACAGTTACGTAAGAACTTACCGTAACAGTAGATCTTCGAGAACAGCTCTTGCAGCAGGTTACACCATTAGGACTGAAGCCGGCAGGCGTCAGGACCCCATAGAAAATTTTCTAGCTAACAGTCTTCAGCGGGGACTACCTCCGACGTCAGTCCGGCCCCCGACGTCAAGCATAGTACATAAGGAGGCGGTCCCACCAGAATCCCCAGTTCTCCCGCCGGAGACTTCCGGTTGCTGGATTACATCAGAAAAGGAGACCGAGGACCTGCCATCAGATGGCCGAGACTAAGAACCGACATTTCCAATCCTAAAGATACCGTAGGCTGGAACCTGCTTCCTCCAAGGGGGAATGGTGGGCGGGAAAGTACCTGCTGCAAGAGCTGTTCTTGAAGATCTACTGTTACGGTAAGTTCTTACGTAACTGTACTATCTTCTTCGAGGTACAACTCTTGCAGCAGGTTACACCATTAGGACTGACTCCCAAGCAATGGCGCCTTGAAAGGCCATTGGGAGGAGGCAATACAGAGATTCAGACCCGTCCTGAGCCTAGGACAGGAGGCTCTGAAGTACAGCAAGGCCGAAACCCACTTTTCGCCTTGAGGCAATATCCAGGCTATAATGCCTGATGCACCGAACTCCAGGTGGCTACGGCACATATGGCTGACGAGAAACGCTCTTCAGTGTCACAGCGAGGTAGCCACCCTCTTGTCGAATGGCCCTTGACCACTCCTGGTAAGGGTTTCTGACTCTTGTCATAGCAAAAAGAAATACATTGAATGAGCCAGCGTGAAAGGGTCTGTTTCGAAACTGGGGCCCCCTTCATCCTCTCAGCGAATGAAACGAACAGCTGCTCCGCTTTCCGGTGCTGCTTGGTTTGGGTCAAATAATATCTGAGACACCTGTGAACATCCAGGGTGTGAAGCAGTGCTTCTCCTCGATTGGTGTACTTAGGAAAGTACACTGGTAAATCAATGTCCTGGTTAAGAGTAAGGGCTGAAACCACCTTAGGCAGGAACTTAGGATTCGTCCTCAGGGACACCCTGTCCTGATGAAAAATTAAATAAGGCTCCTTGCACATGAGAGCATGTAATTCGGAGATTCTTCTACTTGAAGTAAGCAACCACAAAACAACGCTTTCCACGACAGAAAACATAGGCTCTTAACTAAGCGGCAGGTTCAAAGGTGGCAGCGTAAGCTGATCCAGGACGAAGGGTAAATCCCAAGGAGGGACGGGATCCCTGATGGGCGGCCTAAGGTGGAGGACCCCTCTTAAAAAGGCACGAGTAGTATCCAGCTGGGCCACCATGCATTGGCCTATGGGGGCATGATAAGCTGAGATTGCACAAAGGTGCACTTTGATCGAGGAGTAAGCTAACCCAGATTGAAAGAGGAAAAGCAGGTACTCCAGAACCAGCTTCTTGGGGCAGTCTAAGGGCGAGGAACCGCATGCCTGAGACCACAGGCAAAACCTGCGCCATTTCATGGCGTATGTTGCGTGTGTCGCCGGTTTTCTGGTGGCAGAAAGTACATCCACCACCTCTTGCGAGACCCTGTGTCGCAACATGGCTATGTCTCTAGGTGCCAAGCATGCAGGTTCAGTGAACGTAAGTCCGGGTGGACTAGTGAACCCTCCTCCTGAGACAACAGGTGGGAGCTGATTGGTAAAACAAGCGGAGGTTCCCAGGACAACTGATTCAGCAGCGGGAACCAAATTTGCCTGGGCCAAAAAGGCGCTATCAAAATAAGCGTCGCATGCTCCCTGCGAAGTTTGAGAAGGACTCTCTGGATCAACGGGAAAGGAGGGAAGGTGTAGAGGAATCTGCCCACCCAGGAGAGGGACAACGCGTCTCACCAGAAAACACCAGGCCCTGGACCTAGCGAGCAAAAATTGGGCAGTTTTGCGTTGGATGGGGAGGCGAATAGATCCAATTCTGGAGTACCCCATCTGTGGAACAGATCCTCTGCCACCTCCTGTAGAAGTTCCCACTCATGGACTCTGGCCCGGGAACAACTCAGGCTGTCCGCGACCGTGTTGTCCACCCCGGGAACGTGAACTGCGATGAGGTTTGTGCCGTGTCATATTACCCATTCCCACACCCTCATGGCCTCCCTGCAAAGGGGGTAGGAGTGTGTGCCTCCTTGTTTGTTGAGGTACTATATCACCGCAGTATTGTCTGTTTGTAACAGGAGAGTACTGGGTTGAATCTCCGACTGGAAGGCTTGCAGGGCATAAAGAACTGCCCTCATCTCCAATATGTTGATATGGAGATGAGATTCTTAGGTAGTCTATGTTGCCTGAGACTTCACCTCGTTCAAGTGCGCTCCCCACCCCAGCCCTGAGGCATCTGTGGAGAGTGTTAACACTGGGGACGGCGCTGTGAAGGGAACCCCCACTCAGAGGGATCTTGGATCTAGCCACGATTGCCAGTCCCGAACCACGGTCTTCGTGATTCTGACTGGCTGCTGCAGATGGTCTTGCCTTTGGTCCCACTGCACCCTTAACATCCACTGGGTTACCCGCACGTGGAGTCTTGCCATCGGGACCATTGGAATGGCCGCAGCCATGTGTCCGAGCAGGCGAAGGACCAACCTGGCCGGGACGGTTTTCTTCGTTGACATGTCCCTTATGAGGGATCGTATGCATTCCGCTCTGTCCTTTGGAAGAAAGGCTTTCCCCTTGACTGTGTCCAGAACTGTGCCTATGAACTGCAGTTTCTGGGACAGCACCAGGAGAGACTTCTCGTAATTGATTAAGATGCCCAGAGACTGAAAGAGAGCCTGGGTGTGCTGAATGGCCAGCAGCAATGCCTCCTTGGAGGAGGCCATGAGAAGCCAGTCGTCCAGGTACGGGAACACGTAGTGACCCTGTCTCCTCAGAGACGCTGCCACGACTGCCGTGCACTTGGTGAATACCCTTGGTGCTGATGACAACCCAAAAGGAAGTGCTCGGAACTGGTAGTGGCGACCGAGAAACTCGAAATGCAGGAACCTCCTGTGCGTCTGAGCGATGGGGATGTGCAGGTAGGCGTCCTGCATGTCTAGGGATGCCAAGAAAGCATCCTTCTTCAGCATGGGGATTAGTCCCGGGAGGGTCACCATGCAGAAGCTCTTGTAAATGACCGACATGTTGAGGTCGCTGAGGTCCAAGATTGGACGGAGGTCCCCTGTCTTCTTTGGAACCAGGAAGAAGTGTGAATAATAGCCTGCTCCTATCTGGTTCCCTGGAACGTGCTCCACAGCTTCTTTCTGCAGAAATGGGAGCACTTCCTGCTTTATGAGCAGAGTGTGCTGACCAGAGTAACGGGAGAGCAGAGGAGGCCTTGTGGGGGGCTTGTCTAGGAATTCTATAAAGTGGCCTTTTTCGACCAACTGTAGCATCCACCTGTCGGTGGTGATCGAGCGCCACCCTGGCAGGTGGTCTGCGATGCGACCCCCGACCTTTGTTTCCCGTTGATCCTGAGGAGGGCCGGGAAGGAGTCATGCTGTGGCAGCAGAGGGTCCTGCAGGTTGGGCCGATTTGGTGGCACATTGGCCCCTACCTGAGGACATTTTGACCTAGGCTTTCCGGGAAAAGGAGCCCCTCTGTTGCTGACCGGAATGAGGTTGTTGCCTCTGAGTCCAGCTGCGAAAACGACTCTGGTTCCTATGAAAGGAACTGAGTCTAGATCTGTACATGGCCTGGACAGATCTAACAGCCTTCCCAGCTTCCTGTAATCTGGTGATGACTTTTTCCGATGCTTCACCAAACAAAACTTCGCCATGAAAGGGGGCGTCCAAAATGTTTTTCTGGATGTCCGGGGTAAACCTGGAGACACGGAGCCATGAGCGTCTCCGAAGACATACGCCTGAGGCTGCTGCTCTGGCCAAAGAGTCCGCGGAGTCATACGCGGTTCGGAGCACTTGGGTCCCCACGTCTGAACCCGTTAGCGGAGGAGCTGGAGAAGTTCCTCCTTTGGGCCACCGTCTGGCAATTTCTCTGCCAGATCCTGTCCCTGTTCCCACAGCGCGTTCTGAAACTGAACCATGAGGGTCAGGTAATTCAAGGATCTAATGGCGCAAGTCGCGGCCGCGTAAGTGCACCTACCCAGCACGTCCAGTTGCTTGGACTCCGGGTCCGGTGGCTGCATGCTCAGATGTTGCGGTTTCTGAGACCGGTCATGAGAGGCTGTAATGACCAGGGAGTCGGCCAGAGGATGGTTAGCCAGGTACTGGTCCTCCCTTGGGGCCTTGCACATGCGGTCAGCCTTCTTCGGTATAGCCGGGGTCGAGTGTGGATGCTTCCACGCTGCCTTGGTGATGTCCACGAAGGTGTCCACCAAGGGAGTACTACCACAGGCTTGGGATCCCTTTGCCGAAGATAGTGGGCAAGGCGTAGTCCAGGGTTTTAAATAATTGATTAGCAGTTTTTTTCTTGGGACTATACTAACTGTACAGAAAGTATTTATATAGATTTTCTAGAAGTGCTGTGTTTGTTAAATACAGTGAGGCAAGAGTTATGCATTTTCACAAAGATTTAGTACTTTTATGAGCAAAACGTTAATCAATTTTTAGAGTTAAATAAATCCCTGTAGTCTTTCGGGGTCGAGTTCCTCCGCATCCCATCCCATGTTCTCTTGGATGTGTCTCATTATCCCAGAGAACAAGGGGTCATCCGGAGGAGACCTAGGGAGGTTGCGTGGGTCCGGAGAAGGGATGCTGATCGGTGAAGGAGACCTGGAGCATTCAGAGATGTCAGATCTGGAGTACTCCGTCGATGGCGAATACCGACGTCTTCTGGGTCTCTTGGGGCTGGGTGACCCTGAAGAAGATCTAGACGGAGGCCTTCTCTTCTCTGCAGATCTGCCCCCAGGAGGTGCTACTGGCTCCTGGGGGGAAGGTGCTCAGCCTGCTGCCCCTTTTGGCGAAGGAGGGGCGCAGGTGTCGGTGGTGCTGCGGGTGCGGGAGGTGGATGCGTGGTGACCACATCCTTTTTGATAGTGTCCCACCAGAAAGTGAAGAGCTCCTTCACATCTGCTAAGTTGAGGCCCGACGACGGGCCGGGCGCCGGTGGTCTGTTGTCAGCTCTCCAGGGGTGTCTGGTTCTGGGGAGGGTTCCCGTGGAAGCTCAATGGGTCCGGAGTTGCCCGCCTGGTCTTCGGGCTGAGTGGACTCCTCCTCCGACGCCTCCTGACCGACGTTGGTAGGCGGCGGTGTGGTTCTTCTGACTGCGGTATCTGATGCCCGGTCCCCCCGCCAGCATCCTGGGGGTGAATGCCTGACCAGCGATGGGTGACGAACTGCCGCCGGCTCACGGGAGTGCTTGTGGACCTTGGCCGACATCAGGTGGGCCAACGTCGGATCCGACGTCCGCTTAAGGGAGGTCAGCTCCTTGGTCTTGCGTTGGGGTGGCGGCGGCAAGGAGACAGACCAGACGTCAGAGGCCGAGAGCCGGGACGAGGACTTGTGATGCTCCCCTGACCTGTACGAGGCCTTAGCAGATGAAGAGGGCCTGGAGGTCTTGGCAGGCCGCAGAGTCGAAGAACCGCTGGCTGATTTCATTACAACCGGGGGAGGCTGAGAGTGGGCTCTAGACGGGGAGCGGTCCGACCTGGAGCCGGAGCTGCGGGAGTCCGAGGCCCTAGAGGGGGATCTAGGTCTCACCTTCTCCCGATGCTTCTCGTGGTGCTTGTGCGACTTTCCCGAAGATTCCCCCCCCTGGAGGAAGGTTCCATGGCTTTAAGCTTTTCTTCTAGGAGGAAAGCCTTCTGTCGGTGGATTCTGGTCCGGCTGTTAAAGCCCTGGCAGAAGGAGCAAGCCTGGGTGTCGTGGTCCGGGCCTAGGCACCGAACGCAGGCCAAATGAGGGTCTTTAAATGGGATCTGCTTCCCACAGGCACACTTAGAAGGATGGCCCTCCACTGAAGTTGGGGAGGACATCAGACGAAGAAAGGTTGTCTTGAAGAAGAATTTCTTCCAAAGTTTCCGATTTCGGAAAGGATTTCCTGGTCGTCGCGTGCTAGTACTAACCGAAGAGGTCGAGACATGCAAGTCGACGGTGGGAAAGAACTGGGGATTCTGGCAGGACTGCCTCCTTATGTACTATGCTTGATGTCGGAGGCGGGACCGACGTCGGAGGCGGTCCCCGCTGAAGACTGCTAGCTAGAAAATTTTCCGTGGGGTCCTGACGCCTGCCGGCTTCAGTCCTAATGGTGTAACCTGCTGCAAGAGCTGTACCTTGAAGAAGATCCTAACAAGTATCTATGCACTTAAGAGCATAAGATAACCCTGGTGACCTCTGTAAGAAAAGCCACCAAACTCAGTAAGAGAGTGTCTTCACAGTCTAAACCAAGCATAAAGGAGTGAAGACCAACACATATAGTTAAAGTACCAGTGCCCCCCCCCCACACACTTTAAAGTCTGCAATTGCTTTAAAATAACTCCAATGTTCTTGCTTGTCATAAAGTTTGGAGGGGTTCTTGGTCTCATCATCCAGCTGAATTATGATCAAGCCTGACCACTACGGCAAAGTGACCACCTCCATTGGTAAGGAAAAAGCATCTGTTCAAAAAGTAAGTCTCAATCTACCCAAACATGAAAAATAATAGTGGAGAAAATTTTATTTATGTCTTAATATCTTTTATTAAATTAAGACATAAATAAAATTTTCTTCACTATTTAATATTTTTCATGTTTGTTTGGGAAGAGTGAGACTTACTTTTTGAACAGTTACTATTATCCTTCAAGTCTTACTGCCAAATTTTTCTGTAAAACAAAAAGGAACCCTGAGAGACTTATAAGTGGATTTAAGGAAAAAGCATCACATTTTATCTTGCCATTCAGAGCTGAAGTCCCTCTGCTTTCTCTCTTTCTTATGGGGAACCACATTCTTGGCTTTATTTATGTGTGTGTGCTCTGGCCAATAAGAGGCTCACAGGTGTTTTCTGGTGAGCTCACCAATTAGAAGGCCACACATTCTCCTGCATTCAAATCAGTGTAAAGGATTTGGCAAGCTCAACCTCTGCATTTACAATGCATCTTAGCAAAATTTGTGAGGAGGCACCTGGTGTGTGACCAAATAAAAGAAAAAATTGCTCACCTTAGTAATTATGTTTCTTCTAATGGAGTCTTGCTGTATTCTGACATATTGCAGCGATTCCCAACCTTTGAACAGCCCCGGAGAACAAAGAGTTAACTTTCTATGCAGGGCATAGAATGCTGAGCTCGAGATCGGTTGAAGTCTCTGTCTGGAGTATTTCAAACTTAAACCATCAGATTCTTACAAGCCCAACTAGCTAAAAATTCTATGTGGAAATTGTAAAAATTCCTATTAGCCAACTGCCCGAAAAAAGTTTTGGATTCCCAAGGAAGACTCAGGTCAGGAAACCCAAAAACCAAAAAACAATCTAATACAACTAACAATAATAAATCAGCACCCAAACAAAAAGAAGGAGGGTGCAAACAAAAAACACCCCTGGGGTGCAACACTGCACCTGCCCACCCACTTCCCAAAAACAGGTTCTGAGAGGGGAGGCAGGGAGGAAGGGAGGTCAGAATACAGCAAGACTCCATTAGAAGAAACATAATTACTAAGGTGAGTAATTTTTTCTTCAAACAACATGAAGTCTTGCTGTATTCTGACATATTGCAGACTACCAAGCAGTACCTCCATGGACGAGGGACAGAACCTAATTTGGAAATAGGCTCTGAAGTACTGCTGTGCCAAACTGAGCATCATTCCTAGCCTGGATATCCAGAGAGTAATGCTTGGTAAAGGTATGGACTGTTTCCCAGGTGGCTGCTTGACAAATTTCTAAGAGAGGGATATCCCTAGCAGCAGCCAGGGAAGCAGCTGTACCTCTTGTGGAATGAGCCCTCAGGTCTGAGGGTGGAGTTTTTCCCAGTTTTTCATAGCAGAATTGTATACAAGACACAATCCACCTGGCACCAGATCTCTTGGTGGCAGGTTTACCCTTTCCCACTTCTCCACAAGTGAGGAACAACTGGAGGGAGTCAAACCTGTGACCCTTGGTACGCTCTATGTAGTAACTAAGGGCTCTTTCAACATCTAAACTGTGTAGTCTCCTCTATCCTGAGGAAGAATGATCAGTGAAGAAAACAGGAAGAGACATAGACTGGTTTAACTGGAAGTCTGAAACCACTTTGGACAAGAACCTTCTATTGGTTCTAAGGACCACTTTATCCCAGTGAAATGAGATAAAATCAGGTTCCACTGACAGGGCTTGCAATTCACTGATATGCCTGGCAGAGGTAATGGCTACCAAGAACACAGTTTTCCAAGTCAAGTACTTAAGCTCTGCTGAAGACATAGGCTCAAAAGGGGATTGCATAAGTTGAGCAATGCAAACATTCAAATCCCAGGCAGGGGCAGGGTCTCTAAAAGTAGGATTGGTGTGAAGCAATCCTTTAAAAAATATATAGAACACAGGATGAAAAGATAGTGAGGAAGACTTCCCCACAGACAAAAGCGCAGAAACAGCTGACAAGTGTACCATGAGAGTAGCTGGTCTGAGGCCTAGGCCATTAAGATGGACCATATAATCCAGAACTGTAGGCAATCCAGCAGTGTCTGGAGAAATATGCTTCTTAGAACACCAAATGCTGAATCTCTTCCATTTGGAGTTATAAGTCTTTCTGGTGGAGGGCTTTCGAGAAGCCTTGAGGATATCCAGAACCCCTTGGGAAAGATGCAGATCTGTAAACTCTAACTCTTCAAGAGCCATGCCTTGAGATTGAAAGACTGAAGATTGGGGTACCAAATCCTCCCCTGAGAGGATGCTAACAGGTTGTAATTCCTGGGAAGAGACAAGGGAAGATGGACTGCTAGGGACTGCAACAGGGGGTACCAGGGCTGTCTGGCCCAATCTGGAGCAATCAGAATCACCTTGCAAGGTTGAGACCTTATTTTGACTAAAACTTCGAACAGGAGTGGGAAGGGGGAAAGGCATACAGAAACTTCCCTTCCCAAGTCAGAATCAGGGCGTCCAGGGGGACTGAACCCTAGACTGGAGGTCTGCAACAAAAGAGAGGGAGTTGATGATTGTCTGGGGCTGCAAAGAGATCTATCTCTGGAGTGCCCCACCTTGAAAAAAATCACTTTCAACACCTGAGAGTCCAGGGACCATTCGTGATGTCCCTGAGAGATCCTGCTCAGTGCATCTGCTAGCACATTGTCCTTCCCTGGAAGGTGAACTGCTACCATAGAGGTTTGCAGGGAATAAGCCAGGGGCCACAACTTCATGGCTTCTGTGCACAGGGCCATGGACCGAGTGCCTCCCTGCTTGTTGATGTACCACATGGTGGTGGTATTGTCTGTTCTGACATGAACCACCTTGTTCTGTACTGACTGAGAGAAAGCTTTTAGGGCCAGAAAAACTGCCCTGAGCTCTAGAAGATTGATATGGGAAGGGATTCTTGGGGGGACCACAGCCCCTGGGCAGTGAGGGATCCCATATGGGCTCCCCAGCCAAGAAGAGAAGCATCCATGGTAAGGACCACTGAACAAGGCAGAGTAACAAAAGGAACACCTTGTCTTAAATTGTCCTGATCCTGCCACCACTGGAGGGCTTGGATCAAGGTCAGAGTCACTGGGATCAGTTTGGTAAGGAAATCCTTCCTCTGAGACCAAAAAGCTCTCAGGTGGAACTGAATATCCCTCATCTGGAATCTTGCCCCTTGGACCACTGCTGTTGAAGCTGCCATGTGGCCCAAGAGCTGGAGGAAATGCCTTGCTGTTCGAGACACCCGAAGGCTGAAAGAAGAAGCTAGTTCCACAAGAACCCTTGTCCTTTCTAGAGGAAGAAAGGCTCTTGCTCTGAGTGTGTCCAGTTCTGCCCCTATAAAAGTAAGAAGCTGGACTGGTCCGAGAACTGACTTGGGAAGGTTGAGAAGAAATCCTAGAGAAGTGAGCACTTGCTGGGTCACTTGCAGGTGAGACTTGACTTGGTCTGGAGACTGGCCCACTATTAGCCAATTGTCCAGATATGGAAAATGGAAATCTTTTGCCTTCTTAGAAAGGCAACTACTACTGCCAGGCACTTTGTGAAAACCCTTGGGGCTGAGGTTAGGCCAAAGGGCATTGCTCCGAACGGATAGTGGCCTGAGGGAAACTCGAACCTGAGGTACTTTCTGTGGGAGCACCTGATGGGAATGTGAAAGTAGGCATCTTTGAGATCCAGGGAGGCTAGCCAGTCCCCTGGCTTTAGAGAGGGAAGGATTATTCCCAGAGTTACCATCTTGAACTTTGGTTCTAAAAGATGTTTGTTTAGATATCTTAGGTCTAGGATGGGTCGCCACTCCCCTGTCTTTTTTGGGGTAAGGAAGTACCTGGAGTACAGTCCTTTGCCCCAGTGTAGGGTAGGTACTCTCTCTATGGCTCTTAAGACTAGAAGAGAAGAAACCTCTGCCTCTAGGGCAAGGGTTTCTGAGAGACTTGCAGGTGGAAAAGATCTGGCTCTCCTCTCTGGAAATTTTCTGAAGCTGAGAACCAGTCCCTGGCTTACTACTTCCAGGACCCACTTGTCTGATGTAATAGACATCCAGTCCTGGACAAAGCAAGCCAGCCTGCCCCCAACTGGAATAGGAGAGTCAACCCGGGCAGGCCAGTCAGGGTGTTTGCTTGGCAGGGGCTTTAGGCTGAGGAGTGGATGCAGCCCTGCTCATCCCCCTTCTGCCTCTCCCTCTGAAGAACCCCCTCTGAGAAAAGGAAGAAGAGGCCTGAGCTTGGTAAAAAGGCCTTTGAAAAGGCCTGCCCCTGCCCCTAGACTGCTGCCTTTGAGGAGTTGCCTGCCACTCCTTGGCCTGAGCACTCCTGTAAGTGGTCCTGTACTCATCCATTTTCTTCATGTAATTCTTTGTCTGCTCCCCAAACAGAGAATTACCCACTACAGGAAAATCCATGGCCTTAGCCTGGGTGTCCTGCGAGAGGCTAGTACATCTGAGCCAAGCCACCCTCCGAAGTGCCACAGATGTAGCCAAGACTCTTGATGACACATCATTAGGGTCCACAGCAGCATGAAACTGAACCTTAGATGCCTCAATCCCATCTGCAGCCACCGCCTCCAGCTCCTTGGCTAGCTGGGGGGAGGCCCGTTTGACCAGTGCCAGTACAGTGTCCCACCTGGACTTTTGGTACCTGGCTGTACAGGCCATGTAATTCGCCTGCCTGAGTCCCAAAGAAGATGCCATGTACTGTTTCTTTGCCATGGCATCAATCTTCCTGAAGACCTTGTCTGGGGGGTGTGAAGCCAAGGGAATATTTGCCTTGTCACAGGCAGCAGTCTGCACTACCCCAACATGGCTACATTGCTGATGTAAGAACTCCGTGTATGAGCCTGAAAGTGTATACCTCTTGTCCATTCTTCTATCCACAGGAGGTATAGTGTTAGGGGACTTTAGTATTTTTTGTGTCTGTTTCCCAAAAGATTTGTGGAGAGGAACAGTCTCCTGGAATCTGGGATGTCCATCATTTCTACATAATCAGGCTTCTCTTGATCTTCCACTGCCTCCTCCATAGGAAGCTGGAGGGTTTCAGCCACCTTTCTGTAGAACATAAAGCGAGAAGGGGACTCAGAAAGCCTAGGAGGGGAAACACCTGAAAGTCTGTCTGGGGAGATGTCCGGTTCCACAGGCACATCCAGACCCTCACTTTCACCATCCTCATCCTCAAATTCCCCTTCCTCTTCAAATTCCAATTCATAAAAATCTTCGAGGGTATAATCTTGAACCGGGGAACCAACCTAACCGAACCCCTGCTGGAAGAAGCCAGATCGGTAGGAACCGGACGGAGCGATTCCACAATTTGAATCGTTTTGGCTATCTCTTCGGCGGTCGGAATATGAACTTCTGGATCCGAACCGGTCGATTTGCCTTTGCGTTTTCTTTTTGTCGGAACTGATCCCTTGAATCGCTCTCCTTGCCCGAAGAAGTATCGCCCTGGTCAGAGGGCACTCCTTCTGGTTTGGTCGGAACCGAACCAGGCTGGCCATCCGGGTCAGCGGACTTCTCGGCCTCCTTTTCCCTCAGTCTACCTAATCTCTTCTCAAGGGTAGATTTGGGAAAGTTTTTACATATTTGGCAGTTTGAATCGAGGTGGTCAAACCCCAGACAATAAACACAGGTGGTGTGGGGATTGGCCTTAGCAAAGACTTCCCCACACTCACTGCAGTGTTGAAACCCAGTGGGCCTGGTTTTTTTCTTGGGTTTCTCAGACATGGCCAACCTAATCAACTTACCCGTTTTATGGCAAGACTCCCTTATCAGTTCCTAACCGTGTCACGGGTATTGGAAAAAAACGTACTAAAACACTTTTTTTTTTAGAACCGATAAGAACCGGTAACTACACACTAAGTAAAACACAAAACACAAGATTTCACTATCAAATGGTTGGTTTAGTCGAACCGAGCCGCACTTTTACAAGTTCCACAAAGAAAAACAGAACAGTTCCTATCTAGTACTCACGGCACCACAGACAGAGACTGAACCGACTATGCGGATAACTTTTTCGGTTTAAAAAACCGACAAAAACTTAAACTTTAACCGACTTTCGAACCGAGCTTAAGGAGAAATCTCCGGAGCGACCGTTCAGTGAGGCGGAGTAAAGAATCTGACGGTTTAAGTTTGAAACACTCCAGACAGAGACTTCAACCGAGCTCGAGCTCAGTATTCTATGCCCTGCATAGAAAGTTAATTCTTTGTTCTCCGGGGCAGTTCAAAGGTTGGGAATCACTGCAATATGTCAGAATACAGCAAGACTTCATGTTGTTTGAAGCATATAGTTAAGGTTCCAGTGCCCCCCCCATCTGCTACTTTAAAGCCTGCATTTTTTTTAAAATAACTCCAATGTTCTTCCATTGTCATACATTTTGGAGGGGTGAGCTCCCCAGTAAGCACCTGTGAGCCTCTTATTCCCCATAAGAAAGTGAGAAAGCAGAGGGACCTCAGCTCTGAATGGCAAGATAAAATGTGATGCTTTTCCTGACCGATGGAGGTGGTCACTTTGCTGTAGTGGTCAGGCTTGTTCATAATTCAGCTGGATGATGAGACCAAGAATCCCTCCAAAATTTTATAACGATGCATTGTAAATGCAGGGGTTGAGCTTGCCAAATCCTTTACACTGATGTGAAGACCAACACAACCATATTGGAGTGAGTCAGGGGGATGGCGTGTGGGCATGTAAATCAATGGTAAAGATATTCTTACAAGATGAAGAATTACGGTGAGTATATAATTTTCATATATTCCAAGAATCAATCTTCACCACTGATTCCCACTATTGGGTCAGAGTACCAAGCGCAGATAAAGTCGTCAGACTAGGGCAGTAGGAGCTGAGGACTCAGTCAGGACAGTAATCTATTCAAGATTGCCCTGCCAAAGGTGACATGCTGCCTGGCACAGACATCCAGGGCACAGTGCATAGTAAAAGTGTGCACTGCGCTCCAAGTTGCAGCTCAGCAAATATCGCCAATAGGCACAGAATGAACCTCTGCCAGGAATGTGGCAACCACTGTGGTGGTATGGGCACAAACCTGGCCCACCAGTTTAACCTGAGTCATGGCACAGCAGTTTCACAAGCCAATCACAATCCAGGCAGAAATGCACTTGATTGTAACAGGCTGACCTTTCTGATTAGGACTGAAGGAGTTAGAGCTGTTTGGATTGCCTGAAGTTCTTGGTTCTGTCCCGCTAACACCCAAGGATCCTCTAAACATTCGGTCTCCCTCATTCTGGAAGTTGGCAAAGTAGGTAGACAGGACAAGGGTCTGGTTAAGATGGAACTCTGACACCACTTTCGGTAGAAGCTTGGTGTGTGTGCACAGAACTACCCTGTCCTTATGGTAAACAGTATATGGAGGATCTGTGATCAATGTGTGGATTTCAGATACTCTGCAAGCAGAGCTAATAGACACTAGAAATGCTGCTGTTCAACTTGAAAAATTCAAATCACACATCGCAAGTGGCTCAAAAGGCTTGTGAGTGAGCATATGTAACACAAGGTTGATATCCCATGCTGCTACTGGCTTTTTGATGGGAGACTTTGTCTGTAAAATGCCCTTGAGGAACTTCTTAAACAGTGGTAGCGGTGCTAGGCAAAGAGTACCGACAGGTTTGTGGTACGCAGATATAGTGCACAGATGGACCTTTACTGTGAAATACTCTAGGCTAGCATCAGAAAAGTCCAGTAGGCACTCCAGAACCTTATCAGGTGGGCACCCAAAAAGTCCATGTGGGTTTTGGAGCACCAATTAATCAATCAATCAAAATCTTTATTTATCCAGGCAGGCACCATTGAGCAAGGCTCATTTGCAAGGTGGACCTGGTCATGAATACATCAAAGTACAGTACAGAAGCAGGTATACAAAAAGCAATAATATACAAGGAAGAAAAAGTATATACAGTGTATACAGTACAGTACAAGGTTGAAATAAATAAAAAAAACAGCATTATTTTACAATTGAAGAAGTCAGCAGATGTACTATCAACCATAGGCATACAGGGGTTATAAGCAGAGATCTTTTGAGTGAGGCAGCCGGTAACTACACATATAGGGGAAAGAGGCCGTTTATGGAGTGGCAGGTTAGAGAGGTAAAGAAGAGGAGGGATATATTACCGACAACTGGGGGAAAAATTGGGCTAAAACCACAGAAAGTGACGATGGCTGTTGTGTACTTGTTTATTATGATAATGACGGAGGAGGGGTAGATAATTGGGACACTACTATGGATGAGGTGGGACTTTAGCTAGGCTGGAGCAGACAGGGAAGGGTGGGTACAGCAGGAAGAGTTAATAGGGGAAGAGTAAGAGCCAGGGCGAGCGTCAGGATGGAAATTAGTGGGCTAGCGGTGAGGAAAACATTGGTAAGGTGCTTTCATGTAGCGATCGTAGAGCGCCTTGAAGATATTCAGGCTAACAGGGCAGCTCAGCTTCAAGTTCCTTTGTAAACCATTCCACAATGTGGGTAAAGAGAAGCTTAGAGCAGCTTTGCTGAAATGAGTGTTGACTCTTGGAACTTGGAGGGCGATTAGGGAATAGCTCCTTAGAGCGTAGGTGCCTAACACACTCTGGGGAATACAATCTGAGACATATGAGGGGAGCTTGTTGGTCACTGCTCTGAAGGCCCATATGGTGGCGTTTATATTCCTTATATAGTGAAGGGAAGTCCAGCCTAATGATGAGTACAGGGAGCAGTGGTGTGTGGAAAGTGGAAGGCCAGTAATGAACCTGATAGCTCTGTGGTAGAGAGTGTCCAACTTAGCCAGTGCAGAGGCAATGCAGTGGCTGTAGAGCAGGTCCACGTAATCTATTAAAGATAGGAAGGTAGCTTGAACCAGTTGAATCTTGGCCTCCTTTGTGAGCAGGTGGTTAATTCTGTAGAATAGTCCTAATCTTTGCCTTAGTTTCTTCTGTAGTTCTTCGAGATGGTCGGTGAAGGAAAGTTTATGATCGAGCCATACTCCTAGATATTTGAATTTAGCTACATACTCTAGTGTTTCTCCAAGAACAGTGGTAATCTGTGGGATAGCACCCCTCCAGCAGGAATTGGCGCATGCAAGGAGGGGGAGAAGAGCATGGTTTTTGTCTTTTTCGCATTGAGCAAAAGCGTTTTGTTTATGAGTTGGTATTGTAGAAGGTTAAATTCAGCTTGGAGGTCTTCACAGGCTGCTTCCGGCGTGGGATGACTCAAGTACAGTACAGTGTCATCCTCGAATAAGTGGATGTTGGCTTTTTTGATGGGGTCATTAATGTTGTTAATGTAGACTGCAAAGAGGAGGGGACCGAGGATACAGCCCTGGGGCACGCCCCTCAGCATAGGTTTTAATGGAGAAAGATCACCTTCAGCTTTAAACTGCTGTTTCCGTTCTCTGAGGTAGTCTGCAAACCAGCACATAGATTTATGGTCCAGGCCTAAGGTGCTTAGGGAGGAAAGAAGCAGGCTGTGTCGAATGCCTTATTAAGATCCAAGAAAATGGCACAGACATGCTTCTCCTTGTCAAGGTCTAGGAGCCAATCATTGGTCACCTTAGCTAGGGCTGTTATGGTGCTGTGCTTTGCTCTGAATCCAGACTGAACTGGGTTTAATAGGCTTCTGGATTCTAAGTATACCCCTAGCTGGCCACACACTATTTTTTGTAGTAATTTAGACAGGATAGGGAGGAGGGAGATCGTCTGTAATTATTTAGATCGCAGGGGTCACCTGCTTTTAATAGAGGGATGACATGGGCTATTTTCCATTGAGGGGGGGAGGCTACCCTGGGAGTGACATGTTGAACAGATGGGTGATTGGCACTGCAAGCACATGGTAGACACATTTCAGATAGTATGGCTCTATGAAGCCTGCTCCCTTCCTGGTGTCCAGTTGCAGCAGTAGGTCTTCCACCTCTTTTAGAGAGACAGGCAGGCAGGAGGGAGGGAGAAGGCCTCCTCAGCACTGGGGGACTCGTGGGTTGGTATACCACATGGAAAACATTTTCCATTTGGCTGTGTATGCCTTCCTACATGAAAGTTTACACGTAGTCAAAAGTATTTCAGAAACCCTCTGAAATGCCCAGTACCTGTTCTATCTCTTCAGGAGCCAGGCTTGAAGGTGAAGACAGCACATGCTGGGATGAAGGTGATGCTGAGTCAGTAAGTCCATCCTGTTCAGTTTGTTGACTGAAAGTCTGTTCAACTGAGGAAACCAAATATGTGGAGGCCAGCAGGGGGGCCACTAGTATCTTGCCCCCTTGCATCTCCAACTTGAGCAATACTCTCTACACAACAACAGGGACTGGAGAGAATGCATATAGAAACCAATTTTGCCATTGCGGTCTGAATGCCTCCTGACAGAAAGCACCATGTCCTGAATTTCTGGAGCAGAACTGAGGCAGTTTGGCATTGAGTGGGTACGCAAAAATGTCCACATCTGGGGTAACGCACTTGTTGAAGAGTGATCTCATGATGTCTAGAGCTAGTGACCACTCGTGAAGATCGGTTACCATTCGACTGAGGCACTGTGAACACTGAGGAGGCTATCAGACCAAGGATGATAAGCATGGAGTGGATTTGCAGTTTTGTGCAACATGATGTACCATGCCATCTGAAGAATGGCTTGTAGTCTGCTCTCTGGAAGGAAAACCCAGACCCGGGTTGCATCCAGAAGTGTTCCTATGAACAGCAGCTGCACTGAGGGCTGGAGTGGAGACTTCTCAAGGTACAGCAAGACCCTCACTGAAGTGAGGAACTGAGAAGCAGTGGTTGCTGCTTGTTCCCTCTCCTGTTCGGACAAGCTTGAGCTTAGCTAGTTGTCCAAGTACAGGAAGACTTGGAGTCTTAATTTAAGTAGGTGCACCATGAGTACTGCAAAGCATTTTGTAAATACTTGTAGCACCAAAGAAAGCCCAAAAGGCAGGACTCTGAACTGGTAGTGCTGTCCCAGCAATACGAAATAGAGGTACCTGTGGTGGCTGAGGTGTACTAGTATGTGCTGGTATGCATCCTGTATATCCAGCTAAGGTAACCAATCCTGAGACTTCGGAAAGGGTAGCAAACAACACAGAGAAATCATTTTGAATTTTTCTCGATTCATGAATTTGTTTAGTTTTCTGAGATCAAGAATGGGATGCATGCCCCCTGTTTCTTTGGAACTAAGACGTAGAGGGAGTAGAACCTGATGCTGGCACAATTTCCACTGCCCTGTTGTTCAGAAGGCCCATAATATCCTCTGCCAGAAGCACTAACATATGAGCGGACAGAGGGGTTGCCTTCAGAGTAGACAATCCAGAAGGACTGCTGTAAAATCCTGAGAGTACTCCTCTCAGATGCTCCAAAGGACACATTTGCCCATCGTAATGGACTCCCAATGATGGTAAAACTGGGTCAGTCACCACTCCACTTGGGAGGAGAGGTCCACCTCGGGCAGCTGAGGCCAGACTGGGGCTGGAGTTTCAGATACAGTAGGGGTATTAGGAGCTTTCGGCACCTTTGCCTTCTTCTGAGGCTGGGGTGGTTAATTTTCATTTTGGATTCCCCTGCTTTTGCCACAAAAAGATTGCTTGTTTTGAAAAGAACCACATCCCTTGCCCTTCTGAGGGTTAAAGGAAGCTGGTATGGAAGTCTTAAGAGATGTTCTGGTTTCATCTGACATCTTAAGAAATTGTTCCACCTGCTGTCCAAACAGGTAAGTTCCATCAAAGAGAAAATTCATAACATATTGCTGGACATCTTGGGTGAAGCCAGAATTCTGCAGCCAGGAATGCCACATGATCATAATGCCTGCAGCAGCTGAGTGGGATGCAAAATTTTGAAGGCATCCATAGAGGCCTTAAGCTAGTGACTGCCAGACTCGGTGCCATGCTTGACAGTCAAAATATCGTGCTTAACCTCTGATTCTGGCACAGACTCTGCCAGACTATAGCTTGTTCCAAAAGAAATACTCATACTTGGAAAAATGCACTTGGTAGCTGGCAATCCTCATGCTTAGGATAGCCGAAGCACAGAATCGCTTGCACATAATGTCAGTCTTACGTGACTTCCAGTTAATGAGGTACACAGTAACTTCTTTGGGGATAATGGCCTTATTATTCTTGGTGTGAATGACAATAAATGAAAATGATGTACCTATAGTAATTCTTGATCTTCTCTTGTATCTTCACCATTCATTACTGATTGGTGTAAGCCGGAGGCATGCACTTGCATGGGAGCTTTTTTTGGGGGGGGGGGGGTCGGCGCCAACAGCGTCGACCATGAAGCCTACGCACTGCTGCGTGGCGCAAGAGGGTTGGCTGTTAGGCACTGCAGACTCCTTCTCCACCACCCCAGTTCTGCTCTGCCAGAGAAGATGAAGAAGAGGGATAGAGAAATCCAGAGATGAGGCAAGAGAGCTGAGGGATAGGAAAAGGATATAAACTGATAAAAAAATAAACTGACCAGAGGACAGAGGGAATATAATTTTCCTAACTGGCCTTAGGGCCCCAGCCCCTGGGCGTTAGCACAGGAAAGAAAGATTATAAGAGAGAGAAGAAAGGGGAAGAGAAAGATAATATATTACATATACTGTATATATATATATATATAGTGGTAGTCATACACAAGTTGCTCAGTACTGAGGTGTACCTGGGTATACTGAGGCTAATTTGCATTGACTGTAATATGATAATGCCTCAGTATACCCAGGTATACCTCAGTACTGAGCAACTTTTGTATGACTACCACTGTATAGGAAAAAGGAGGGATCTCTGCCGTGCCAAGCTGGAAGACCATTAGCTTATTTTTAGCCTCAAAAACCTGAAAGGTATGAAGACACAGGTGCAAGGATCCCATCAACTTCAGGTTCCACTGGATTTAGGTCCAGAAAAGAGAATTTGAGATGGTCTTGGATAATATAAAGCATGGCGGAGAATGACCCCCCCCAAAGACCCAATTTGGGATGAAAATCCGCATGGCCCTCTCTAGATTACCACTTGAGGGCTAGCCAAGGGGGGGGGAAACTCTTAAACAGGAGAGGACTCTGTCCAGAATGACCCCTACAAGTAAGGGGACAGTGAGAAAGGAAAAAGGGGGGGTCCCTACAGGTCCCTCTGACAGGAAGCTCCTGACACTCTTGAGGACCGACCTTTCCTTAAATCTGTTACAATAGTTCTTCTGTTTCTTAGCCTAATCTACCCATTACAATTTCTAGTCCATAAGGTTGGCCACCTATGGGCCCCCCTTTCCCTTTCTTGACTATGCTATAGTGTCCTCTTTACATTTTCCTTTTCCCTCTCAGGTCCTCATACAGGGAGGTTATTGTGGTGACCTCCAAACATATGTAAAACAGGTTGTGTTTATTGTCACAAATGCACTCAGCAGGTCAGGCCCTCTGCTCCCACAGTGCCAGCCTCCGAGTGCAATAGTGTGAACAGGTAACAGACAGGGTAACCTTCCTGTCTGCTTTTGGGTCCAAATCACCTTTAGTCTCAAGTTCTGGGGATTCAAACTGTGAAACTTATGCTAGCGTACCCAATGTACAGGCACAGATACGTACCCTCTTCGGGGGATTGCGGTGCACTCTTTCGTCAAGGGCATCAAGCCAGGCTTCCAAAATGAACACTTAAAACTCTATAAAAGACCTTAGGTATATTCTTACCTTTTTCCAGTTTAGTAACACCATCAAGCTTTTGAACAGTTTTTGTCAGTCTTAACCCTCTATACGTCACATGCAAAAAAGAACTGGCAGATGCCCAGGTAGTCTTTTGAATAATAGGTACTTCACTAAAAGATGATAAAAGCATGAAAAATGTAAACACAGAACAATATATCAAAGAGCATATAATCACTTAAAAGAACAAGGGCAAAGTACAAAACAAAAACTCCTACCCCAATACATTTAGACTTTTTCTATCGAATGTCTTACCTCTGTAGTGCGTATAGTTAGATCAGAGATCTGTCTTTCTTGAGTCCCAAAAAATATGTCCGACTAAACAGTAAAGACACAGCATAGTTTAAACTGTCTCCCCACACCCTTTTTGTGAGTCATCTAGTTCCTCCTTTTAGAATATATAAAAAAAAATACAAAACAGGATGTCCTATCAAGAGGTATATTAAATAAGGTGACATCAGCAAAAACTAATTTCCCAAATATGACTCCCTAATTAAACATTTTCTCTTTGATCTGGTGTAATTCCTATTGCCAAGGCATATCAAAGGGTTTTACAACTTTAGCACCAGGTTGGTATAAAATGTTCTTCCTATAGGAATCATAAAACTTTACGAGCCCTATATCCTGGCAGCTGGGTCAGTTCTAATTAAGACAGAAAAACAGGAGACCCTTAATTAAGTCTCTCTGGTCTTTTAATTACCTCCTGGTTTCAGGTTAATATATCCTGTAGCTTCTCTGAAACCTGGGGGGCACCCATAAGCACAGGCTGTCTTATGTGAGACAATCACCTACTATATTTTTATATATTACAGTTATCATACAACAATCATAACCAGTTGGCCAAGCATCACATTTATCGTTGATAGATTTAGTATGTAATAGCACTATGTCATAAAATACCTTGATGTATATACCTTATGTTTATGAAACCTGTAAATGTTGAAAATACCATGGCACGAGGTGTTTTTGATAATGGTAAAAAGTACTAGGTGACTATTATAGAAATTAAGTTAGTTGTGCTATTTAAAATGCATGTAGATTGCTGTAAACTGAACAAGACTGAAATATCATGGTGATTTGCATATATCCCATGATGCTTTGCATTATGGAAGTATGTATGATGTTGTATTTCTTTTAAATTTGATTTGTTGCCAATGCCCTTTGGGGTAACCTTTTTTTTCAGTGTTTCTGCACTGAGATTCTCTGTTTTTAGCTTGTTTTGGTTTTTTTCTTTTTGAGCCCCCACTACCCAAGCAAATGGGGCCCACATAGGGATGAAGGGTTTTTACTGAAAAGTGGTGAGATCAGAGATCAGTGTCAGCAGGTGCAGGCTAAGTGCAGAGAAAGGACATTCATACTCTGTTACTGCAAACTGATGTACTAAAGAAGGAATGTGCCATTGCTGAAGGTTATTTCTTGTATTTTGAATAAACATCACACAGAGATTGTGTGTTGAACTTGAAGTTCAATGCCTGGTCCATCCGTTATCCCACAACCCCTCCACAGTCCCCCCACAGGATGCACTGTCAGAGTCCAACCCTTAACAAGTTGACAACGGACCAACAGATCCGTGCTAAGTCATGAAAGACCCCACAGTGCACCCCACTGAGGAACCCAGGGAGTTCCCTCCAAGGCCAGGGCGAAGACCCTACTCGCTGCCCTCCTAGGTTGGGCGCTCTGTGACTTTAGAGAAGGAAACAGAGGGCCCTGAGGTACCAGAGGGACTCTGCCCACAATTGGCCTTGAAGAGGGGGAGGATAAACAGGGTGGAGGCGGCACCCAGGAACTGCGGCCCAAGAGGGGAAGGTGGGCAGGAATCAGTAATGAATGATGAAGATACAAGAGAAGATCAAGAATTACGATAGGTACGTCATTTTCATATCTTCCCTTGTAAATATTCACCATTCATTACTGCTGGGTGAGTACCAAGCCCCCCGGAGGTGACGTGGCACTACCCTGAGAGAACAGATTCCCTCAGCCTCCTGTGGGGGAGACACAGGAGGGGGAGACCCTACTGCTGTATTAGGCTGGTCAGGCCGAGGACGTGTCCCTCATTGCCGGGGGGGGGAGAGAAGATGCCCCTGTAAATTTCTCCTCACCCTGTGGGAGAAAAGACGGTTCCCCCGGAAGACGGAGGAAATCACCCTACGCCGGGCAATGGGTGACAATCTAGACAGGCAAAGCCATGTCATCTGCATAATGCAGATCGCTGTCCCTACTAGCCTGGAAGCCGCCTCATTGGCATCATACGACGCCGTTGCCTGGTGCCTAGCAAGGTCCAGACCCTATGAAAAGAGGGCAATGGCTTGCCTAGATTCCTCTGAAGCAGGCAATGATGCTAACACTTGTGGTAGCATTGACCACAAATATCTGTTGTAGGCAACGTGGTGAGCCTGATGTGATATGATGCACAGCAGCACACAAGCTGAAGAGAAGACTCTTCTTCCCCACCAGTCAAACTCAGTGGAATCTGGATCCGGTGGTCGGTAATGCACTGGGTGTTGCAGCCTGGAAGGAGTGTCTAAAGCTGTCAGCCCTGAGGGTGGGTGAGGCACAGAAATGAAAAATACATACCTACCATAATTATTGATCTTTCTGTGTATCTTCACCATTCATAACTGTTAGGTAGTGAGCTGAAAGATTAAGACCCCGCGGGAGTTTTTATTTATTTTTTTGGCTAGAGGAGGCGTCGATGTCGAGACGGCGCTGCCCTCGAGGCTGACATACTACGTGGTGCTTGCGGGTTGGCCAGTAACCGTCGGCAAATGCCTCATCAGCCCCAGTTCTGCAGCTGGAGAGAGACAGAAAAGAAAAAATTACTCACCTTAGTAATGTTGTTTCTTCTAATGGAGTCTTGCTATATTATAGACATTAGCAGTTTGATCCAGCTCTAGAACTACCCCGGAGTGAAATGGTTAAAACCATTCCAAAATAGAATTTTGGCACGAGAGCAGCTCTATCTGTGTCATTTCAAACTTGAACTGTCAGATCTTTACGAGCCAAACTCACTAAGGTCTGTGTGGAAGCTGTAACCTACACTAGCCAAATGGCTACCTAAATAATGACAACCATTGATGGTCCCAACACCCAAGACTCAAGTCAGGGGACCAGAAATACTAACACCATTCTAATAATATGAAAATGGAACATAAGTATAATAAAACACACACACGCGTACACATACACACCCCCAAAGTCCCAAAGGGGACAAAATGCTAACAGGACATAAGTAGTGCCCACACTAAGTTGCCCGCACCCCACCAAGTAGAGGTTCTGAGAGGGGCAGATTGGGGGGGAGGTCTATAATATAGCAAGACTCCATTAGAAGAAACAACATTACTAAGGTGAGTAATTTTTTCTTCAAACAACATGAAGTCTTGCTATATTATAGACATTACCAGAATACACAGCAGTACCTCCATGGAGGAGGGGCAGAACCTACTTAGGGAATAGGCTCTGAAGAACAGCTGTGCCAAACCGAGCATCTCTCCTGGCCTGGACATCCAGGGGTAATGCTTGTAAAAGTGTGACCGTTTTCCAAGTAGCAGCCTGGCAAATCTCTAATAAAGGGATATCTCTGGCAGCAGCTAGAGACGAGCTGTACCCCTGGTAGAATGAGCCTCAAACCGGGGGCTCTGCCCACTTTCTGATAACAAAATTGGATACAAGAGACAATCCACCTGGCTATTGATCTCTTAGTGGCAGGTTGCCTTTCCCAACTTCACCATAGGTAAGGAAAAGTTGGAGGGATTCGAACCTGTGACCTTTGGTACACTCTATATAATAACTAAGAGCTCTCTTAACATCCAGGCTGTGCAACCTCCTCTCACCCGAAGAGGAGTGATCAGTGAAAAATACTGGAAGGGAGATAGATTGATTAAGATGGAAATCTGAAACCACCTTAGGCAAAAACTTCCTATTAGTCCTAAGGACTACCTTATCCCTGTGGAAAGAAATAAAGTCAGTCTCACTGACAAGGCTTGCAATTCACTTATGTGTCTGGCAGAAGTGATAGCCACTAGAAAAACAGTTTTCAAGTTAGGTACTTAAGCTCTGCAGAAGACAGAGGTTCAAAGGGGTTGCATTAACTGGGCAATGCAAACATTAAGGTCCCAAGCAGGGCCGGTTCCTGAAAGGGAGGATTAGTATGGAGTAATCCCTTAAAAAACTTGGAAAACACAGGATGAGAGGAAAGAGGGGATGACTTTCCTGCTGACACAAAAGCAGACACAGCTGCCAAATGAACTCTCAGGGTAGCTGGTCTGAGACCCAAGGAATTAAGATGTACCATGTAATCTAACAAAATGGGCAATTCAGCAGATTCTGGGGAAATATTTTTCCCAGCACACCAAATGGAAAACCTTTTCCATTTAGAACTATAAGTAGCCCTAGTGGAAGGCTTTCTGGAAGCCTTTAGGTCTCAAGAACACCTTGAGAGAGGTGTAAATCAGCAAACTCTAACTCCTCAAGAGCCAGGCCTTGAGGTTGAGGGATTTGAGGTCCGGATACCAAACCCTTCCCTGGGCACAAGTCAACAGATTGTGATTCCTGGGGAGGCACAGGGGAATATGGACTGTCAGAGACAGAAGGAGTGGGTACCAGGGCTGCCTGGCCCAATCTGGGGCAATCAGAATCACCCTGCAAGGCTGAGATCTGATTTTGACTAGTACTTTGAATAGGAGAGGAAAGGGGGGGAAAGCATAGAGAAACTTCCCCTCCCAATTCAGAAGAAAGGCATCCAGGGGAACTGAGCCCAGCACTGGAGGCCTGCAACAGAACAGAGGAAGTTTGTGATTGTCTGGGGCTGCAAAAGATCTATCTGAGGATGCCCCACCTGGCAAAAAACTATCCCCAGCACTTGAGGATCCAGGGACCATTCGTGATGGCCCTGGGAAATCCTGCTGAGGGCATCTGCTAGGACATTGTCCTTCCTGGAAGATGAACTGCTATGAGGGAAGTGTTCAGGAATAGGCCAGAGACCACAACTTCATTGCCTCGGTGACAAGGCCAAGACCGAGTGCCCCCTGTTTGTTGATGTACCACATTGTTGTGGTGTTGTCTGTTCTGGCTTGTATCACCTTATCGTGGACAGATGCAGAAAAGCTTGAAGAGCAAAAGACAGCTCTGAGTTCCAGCAAATTGATGTGGAGCAGAGATTCCTGGGGGGACCAAACTCCCTGAGTGGAAAGGTCGCCCATGTGGGCTCCCCAACCCAGAAGGGAAGCATCTGTAGTGAGAGTCAAGTCGTGAGAAGGGGAAGTGAAGGGGACCCCCGCTCTTAAATTGCTCTGATCCTGCCACCACTGAAGAGCTAGGATCAAGGTTCGAGTCACTGGAACCAACTTGGAAAGGGGGTCTCTTCTCTGAGACCAAAAGGTTCTCAAGTGAAACTGAATGTCTCTCATCTGAAATCTGGCTCCCTGCACAACAGCTGTGGATGCAGCCATGTGCCCCAGGAGCTGCAGAAAGTGTCTTGCTGGTCGAGAGACTTGCAGAGTGAAGGAAGAGGCCAGAGCCACTAAATTCCTTACCCTTTCTGGGGGAAGAAAGGCTCTGGCTAGCTTTGTGTCCAATTCTGTCCCTATAAAGGTGAGTACCCGGACTGGTTCCAGAACCGACTTTGGTAGGTTTAGCAGAAAACCCAGGGAGGTGAGAAGCTGCTGGGTGACCTGCAGGTGAGATTTTACCTGTTCTGGGGACTGGCCTACAATGAACCAGTCGTCTAGATAGGGAAAAACAGCAATCCTCTGCCTCCTTAAGTGGGCCACTGCCACTGCTAGACACTTTGTGAATACCCTTGGAGCAGAGGTAAGGTCAAGGGCATTGCTCTGAACTGATAATGACCTGAAGGCAGTTCGAATCTGAGGTACTTTCGATGGGATCTTCTGATTAGGACATGGAAATAGGCATCCTTGAGGTCCAGGAGGCTAGCCAGTCCCCTGGCCTTAGGGAAGGTAAAATCATTGCCAGAGTTACCATTTTGAACTTTGGTTTCAAAAGATGCTTGTTCAGATATCTGAGATCTAAAATGGGCCGCCACTCTCCTGTCTTTTTGGGGTAAGGAAGTATCTGAATACAGACCCCTGCCCTGATGCAGGGAGGAACCTTTCTACTGCTCTGAGAGCTAACAGGGATGAGACCTCTGTTTCCAGAGCGAGGTCTCTGAAGCACTTGCAGGTAGAAAAAGTCTGCTTCTCAACTTGGGAAACTTTTGAAGCTGAGAACCAGACCCTGGCTTACTACTTCCAGAACCCACTTGTCTGAGGTTAAAGAAGCCCAATTCTGACTGAAGTAAGCCAGCCTGCCCCCCACTGGTACAGGAGAATCGGCCCTGGGCACCCCATCAGGGTGCCTGTTTTGCAGGAGCTTTATGGTGGGGGGTGGGAGCAGGTCTGCCCACCCCTCGTCTGCCCCTGCCTCTGAAGAAACCCCTCTGAGCATAGGCAGAGGAGGCCTGAGTCTGGTAGAAAGGCCTGTGAAAAGGCCTACCTCTACCCCTAAGGGCATGCCTTTGAGGAGTGGCTTGCCGCTCCTTAGCCTGGGCACTCTTGTAAGTAGTCCTATATTCATCCATCTTCTTCATGTAGTTCTCTGTCTGCTCTCCAAACAGAGAATTTCCCACCACAGGAAAATCCATAGCCTTAGTCTGGGTATCCTGTGACAAACTAGTACACCTGAGCCAGGCCAACCTACGAAAAGCTACAGATGTGGCCATGACCCTAGAGGAAACATCATTAACATCCACAGAAGCATGAAACTGAACCTTAGAGGCTTCAATGCCATCAGCAGCCACCTGTTCTAGTTCACTAGCCAGTTGGCCATGGGCCTGCTTGGCCATTGCATAACAGTATCCCATCTAGATTTCTGATACCTAGCTACATAAGTCATATAATTTGCTTGCCTGAGTCCCAGAGAGGCTGCCATATACTGTTTTTTGCCATGGCATCAATCTTCCTGGAATCCTTGTCAGGAGGATGTGAAGCCAAGGAATATTAGTTTATCACAGGCAGCAGCCTGAACTACCCCAACATGACTGCATTGCTGAGAAAGGAATTCTGTATCAGGGCCTGACAATGTATACCTTCTGTCCATCTTTTTATCTACAGGAGGCACAGAATTAGGAGCTTTAAAATTTTAATTGTTTGTTTCCTAAAAGACTTATGTAAAGGAATAGACAATCTCCTAGACTCTGGAATATCCATCATTTCTACAAAATCAGGCTCCTCTTGCTCATCCACAGCCTCTTCTAAAGGAAGCTGGAGGGTTTCAGCAACTTTTATAAAACATAAAATGAGATGGGGACTCAGACAGCATAGGGAGATTCTAAAGGTCTGTCTGGGAGATGTCCGTTCAATGGGCACACCCAGACCTTCCCAGCCACATTCATACTGTTCATAATCCTCCTCCCTCCTCTGGTTCATAAAATTCCTCAATATCATAATCCTGAACCACTGGGACGGACGAACCGACCTTTTACCAGATAGTGGTGGTTCGGACGACCCTGAGACAGTGACTGGACAATTTGTATCGCTTTGCTATCTCTGCAGCAGTTGGAGAAGAATTTTGGACTTCAGACCTGCTGATTTTCTTGTTTTCTTTACTGGAATTGGTTCCTCAGAACCAGCTTTTCTTTTGCCCGAGGAAGTCTGGCCCTGGTCAGAGGGCACTCCCTCTGGTTCGGTTGGCACCGAACCAGGCTGGCCATCCGGGTCAGCGGACTTTTTTGCCTCTCGTTCCCTGAGCCTGCCCAATCTTTTTTCCAGGGTGGCTGCAGGGAAATTCTTACATACCTGGCAGTCTGACTGGAGGTGGTCAAACACCAGACAATAAACACATGTGGTGTGTGGGTCAGCCTTGGCAAAGACTTCCCCACAAACATCACAGTGTTGAAACCCAGTGGGCCCGGTTTTTCTTTTGGGTTTCTCAGACATAATGCCAGCCAACCAAAAACTTGCCCTTTTAACGGCAGTGCCAGGCAAGACACCCTTATCGGTTCCAGCCGTGTCACGGGTATTGGAAAAAAACATAATAAATCAGTTTTTTTTAGAACCGATAAGAACCGGGAACCGCACTCTAAAATAGTAACTTTTAGTTTTAAATGAGTTTTAAACCCACTGATCGGTTCAAAACCGAACCGATAACTTACAAGTTCCACACAGACAAAACCTTCATTTACTTACAGTTACCACAGATAGAGCTTGAACCGAACGGTTTTGCGGTTAAAATAAAACTATTCTCGGTTAAATCCAACCAAGAAAACACTTTTAAACCGAAATGAACCGAGCAGAAGGAGAAATCCCGAGCGACTGTTCACTGAGGCGGAGTAAAGAATCTGACAGTTCAAGTTTGAAATGACACAGATAGAGCTGCTCTCGTGCCAAAATTCTATTTTGGAATGGTTTTAACCATTTCACTCTGGGGCAGTTCTAGAGCTGGATCAAACTGCTAATGTCCATAATATAGCAAGACTTCATGTTGTTTGAATAAGGAGAGTTGGGAGGATGGACAAGGGAGCCTGAGAGACAGAAAATGGTAGGGATGTAAACTAAAAGGAGGACTATGCTGAGGAGAGGACAGGCAAGGAGGAAGCCTAAGGGATTGGGAGAGTAAAGCAACAATCTCTGGGTATAAAAGAATGTGTGGAAAGGGAGGGGTAGGAAAATAGAGACAGAAGGAGGAAAAGGAGACACCACCCCTGAGACATTGCCCTGGACTGCTCTGGAGAAGCCATGCCAGAGGTCAACAGACAGCAAGAGATGAAGCCACGTCTTGGAGAGAATGGCACTCATTTAGAGAGGCAGAAGTAGGTCAGAGTACTAAGAATGGATTGGTGTCTCCCCTTCCTGCAAAAGAATTGAGGCAGAATTACTGCCTAAAAGGGCCCTGGAGAGAAATCCAAGGGGATAGAAACGTAATCAATGGGAAGGGAGGGGGCGAACCTCCAGAGGAGGAACTGGAGGGGATACCAACTTCTCCAGTGAAGGAGAAAATGAACCAAGGGAGAACAACTAAGGGGATCACCAGGGCCCCCTCTCACAATCAGACTCCCTCAAGGCACAAGAGGGAGCCAGAAAAACCCCAAGAGCTACCCGGGCTGAGAGCGGGCTCCAGTGATCCCCCATAGCAGAAACCCTCCCTGTTTGACCATCCGGAGGAGAAAAAAAAAAACACTCCAAAAAGGGAGGGGGTAGGAGGTTCTGGAAAAGGACCAAGGTCCAAATGGGAGACAAACAGGGAGGAGGAGGAGAACCGCCCAGAGACTGAGGCCTGAGAGGGGAAGAAGGGTGGGATTCAGTGATGAACGGTGAAGATACATAGAAAGATCAAGAACTACAGTAGGTACATAATTTTCATATTTTATCTGTGTCAATCTTCACCATTCATTACTGTTGGGTGAGTATTGAGCCCCCCGAAGGGAGCCCAGAACCTCCCTAAGGGACGGTGTCCCTTAGCCATCAGTGGGGGAGAACACCAGTGGAGAAAACCCCCACAGGCCTGGCTAGGCCTGGGACTGGTCAGAGTGAGGCGAGAATCTCCTGGCAGGAGAGGGAAGGTGCCCCTGAGGCGCTCTCCTCACCCTACGGTAGAAAAGATCGGTTCTCCGGAAGGCGGAGGAAGTCACCCTATGCCTAGCCAGGGGTGACAACCAGGAAAGACAACGTCACACCAACTGCTTGATGCAAATCACTGTCCCCACTAGCTTGGAAGCCACTTCGCTGGCATCGCACGATGCCCTTGCTTGGTGCCTTCCAAGTTCCAGGCCTTGCGCGGAGGAGGCAATGGCTTATCTGGTTGCCTCCCTATCACCCTATCAGGCAGAGAGGCTAGAACCTGGTCTAGCTGCGACCACAAGTGCCTGCTGTAGGCAGCATGGTGGGCCTGATGTGCTGACACACAAAGCAAGAGACGTGCCGAGGAGAAAGCTCTCCTACCCCAAAAATCAAACTCAGATGAGTCAGAATCCAGGGGTTGGTCACAGCTTGGACTTCAATGCCCAGAGGGGGGTGTCCAGGAGTGTCATGCCCGGAGGGTGAGGCAGCGTTCCTGGAGACCCCAGTGGGGTGCAATACCGATGGCGAAGGTCCCTTGAGGGTGGAGCTGGGGGAAAAGGACGTCGGAAGACGCAGTGCGGTGTCTCCTGGAAGGGAGTAGGCCAGGTGGGAACCAACAGGTTGGCCGTGCTGAACTCACCCAAGAAGGCATGCGCCAACCGGTCCGGACTGCGTTCACCTAGGGTGGGTATGTGGAGCTCATTGAGCAACCCCGACAGGAAGTGCCGATAACTGGAGAGAGATCAGCTGCTGGTGAAAGATGGATGGATGGCTCCTCTCCCTCCAAGGAGGAAGATGAAGGAGCCAGTGAGCTCGGAGAGTTAGGGTCAGGCTGCTCTGGGGAGTAGTGGAACACCTGTTTGTCCATGGCTCAGTAGTAGACAGGGTACAGAGCAGCTGTGGCCCTAAACTGTTCCCAGGTTATGGCTCCCATAGGACCAGAGAGACCTGGAAGAGAGGGATGGACTGGCAGAGGCAAGGGGGCCATGCACCTCCAAGGAGGGGCATGGCCTCTGCCTGGGCAGGGGGACCGGACGGGAGACCTCAAGGGAGGAGACCCAGGGGTCCACGCAGACAAGGGCCACTCAACCGAGCTGGAACAACCAGAGCTGAGCCTGACAGAAGAAATCCCCCCGTGAGGCGACTGGGGCCGCATGAGCCCAAAAGAGCAGCCACTAACCTCAAAAGAAGATGTCCCTCCCGGAGGGACCTCAGGGGAGAAGACCAGACCAGCGGTACGGCTCTGCCCTGAACCCCTGCAGGTTCCCAGGGGAGGCCACTGCACTGAATCAAGTCCTCTCAACCCCTTGGACTCTGAGAGAGCCCTCTTCCTCACCATCAGCCTAGGCAGCTGGCACCCCACAGCCGACTCCTGGGAGACAGCCGGGGGGTGAAGCACCCTCCCCTGCCTGGGATGCCCCAGTCCACCCAGAAGTTGGGCTAGCTAGAACTACCCTAGGGGGGATACACCTCCTGAGAGGACACATGGGTCACCGATACCAGGGCGCCCTGTGGAGCCCACCTGGGCATCCGAGGACTGGTTGGTGCCATTGACCCCGGTACCAGTGAGAGGCATCCGCTCCCCAGGAGGGGTCTCAGTGGAGGCCAAAGCGCTGGATGAAGAGGAAGAGGATTCCGTGGAATCCGGGAGCCAGTCCAGGTCAGCCTCTGGGTCATCGTTCCCAGAGGAGGCTCGACCCCAGTCGACCATCCGATCCCTCTCAGCCACAGTACCGTGAACTGTGCTATGAACCGATCCAGCACTGCTAACGGTGCTGCCCCCATTCCCAGCACTGCAAACAGCACTGGAGTCAAAAGAGGTGCTGGAGGCCAGCCCTGTGCTGCTGGTGATGCCACCCTGATCCCTGGTGCTGGAGTCAGGGATGGCGCCGGCAGGCGGAGCCAAGGACGGTGCTGGTCTTGGCCCAGAGGCTCCACAGCATGATGCTGGGGGAGCCTTCACCTCTGAAGAGGCGACTGCCTGAACGGTGCCTCCCGCCCAGCCCCTGAGGGGACCAGGCTGGGCCTCCTGCACCATGGGAAGGGTTCCTGCTGAGGCAAGGCTGGAAGAGGTGGGACCCCCCCTCCTCCGCGGGCCGTATAGGACCGGAGGGGACCAAGGAAGGGCTGAGAAACCTTTTCTTGGTGACCCACGTATGCGCTTGTCCTCGGAAGCTGGCGGCAGCCCAACTTAAGTGCTCACACTTCCAGAACTCGGCGATCCATGGAGAAACAGGCAACGCATCTGTCCATATCATGGTCCTGTCCCAAGCAGGTGATGCACCGGTCATGTTGGTCCGAGACAGAGTACTGTCAGCTGCAGGGACACCGACACATCAGAGGCAAACCTGCCCTGGAAAATTTATTTTTCATGTCCCGTGAACCAGATATGACTGAATGGTAAAACAAACAATAAACAGTACTCAGTGTTGACAGAAAATAAACAGGAAAGGTCTTACTGGATCGATGCCAAGATAACTAGGCTGCAAAACTAGGGAGAATTTCTATCTGACGGACTAGGCCGCAGAAAAGATGGTGCTCACGTGAAGTCTTGTTCTCTCGACAGTGGGAGAAGTAGAACTGAGGTTGATGAGGTGTTGATGACGGCTACTGGCCAACCCGCGAGTGCCACGTAGTACGTTGGCCTCGAGGGCAGTGCAGTCTCCAAGTCTACTCCTCTACAAAAAAAAAAAGATGCTCCTGTGGGGTCTTGATCCTCCGGCTCAATACCCAACAGTGATAAATGGTGAAGACTGAACAGATAAGATCCAAGAGATTCCTGGGCAATACCTCCTCCAGCAGTCTGCTGGGGATGAGGCAGCTGGTGACTGCCAGGTGCGGACTGATGCTTCCTGAAAAGGATAGGCCAGGAAGGTAACACCAGGTGGTTTGCACTGAATTCGCTCAAAAGGAGCGCGTCTCCCGCTCGGTATTGTGTCTTACCACATGAAATATATGAAGCTCCTGAACCATCCTCTAAAAAAACCGCTGATATTCAGTGAAATCAGCATCGGAATAGAGGTGGATGAAACGTTCCTCTTCTCACGGAAAGCCAAGGAAGTAGAGGAGCTCGGATGTTCAGAGTCATCCTGTGGCGGTGGAGACAGGCAAAAGACCTGCTTGTCCATGGCTCTAACACACCTAGGGAAGGTCGCTGCAGTGGCTCTGATTGTTTCCCAGGTTAAGGGTCCCATAGGGCCCACATGGCGTGGGAGAGGGGGAGGTGTCTGCAGAGAGATTGGAGAAGGGCACCTGACCGAAAGTGCCTGGCCTCTGCCAGGGCTCTGAGACCTCACGGTAGATGCTCCCATATGGGGGGGATCCGGTGGTCGACTTAGTCAGCAGACGCTGCAAATATGAAAACAAATCCTGGCTGAGCCCTGAGGGGGGTTCTCCCTTGTGGTGCGACTGCGTTGCATGGATCCAAAAGGGCAAACCCCAGTGCCGCCCACTATGGTCACCTCTGTAGTCTAAGAAAAGGAGAATCAGGGTTCAACACTATGACTCCTCCACACCCCCAGAGAGTAGAGGATGAGGGCCCCCGTGCTTCACCCCGGCCTCTCAACCCTTTGGACTCTGAGGCTACACTCTTCCCCGAACCTAGTGCTAAGGGGTCCCCCGATCCCGCAGGCCCCCCAAGGAAGGCCGCAGAAGAGGAAATCCCCGTCCCCACTGTGGTAGCCAGGACAGCACCAGAAATGGCAGTTGCCCCAGCCCCCAAGGTTGGAACCATCACCCCAGGCATCTCAGAAATGAAAATTACGTACCCACCATAATTTTTGATCTTTCTGTGTATCTTCACCATTCATCACTAGTATGGGTATCTGGCCAGTAGCTAGGACCCCGCAGGAGCTTTTTTCTTTTTGGGGAGGTGGAGTTGATGCAGGGGCGCCTCGAGGCCGAGGCGTGTTGCGTGGTGGCTAGCAGGTTGGCCGTTATCTGCTGTTGACTCCACCTTAGCCCCAGTTCTGCACGCCGACGAGAGAGATAGGAAGGGATGGAGGGGTGGGGCAAGGAAGCCCAAGGGATAGAAAAAAGGAAGAATATAGATATAAAAACTGAAATGAGGAATAAGCGACTGAGAGGACAGCAAAAAAGAGAGAGAGAGAGCAGCCCAAGAGAGTGGGATAGGGAGGTGTCCCAATCTCTGGGTGAAAGAAAGAAAGGGTGGAGAAGGGAGGGTAGAAGGAAGAGAATGAAGGGAGAAGGAGGGGAGGACATCGCCCCCAACCAATCTGGAACAACCTGGACCTCGAGAGGGTAGCTCAGATTTTAAAAACCTTACACTGCAGACTGAAGAAGAAGACGACACAGGAAGTGCCCCTGCACAGCGTGGGTAGTCTCAAGAGAGGACCAGAGTTAAAGGAATAAATCACTTGAGGACGATCATGCCAAGACAGGTCGGGCGGCATCCACCCCCCACCAGCTTAAAACAGAATGTCCCCAAGAGCTGAGTGAAAATAAGACAGGGAAAAAAGTGGAGGAGCCTATCCTTGCAGTCAACTTAATAGAGAAAAAGGTGTGGCAAGTGACAACACCTTAGGGACAAGGAGGAGATGCCCCAAAAGAGGCATTAATAATAAGGGGATTGCTGAGGGGGTATTAAGAGGTCCCCTATCTCTCTCCCCGTCTCAGTAACCCCGGGGGTGCAGAGAGCCAAACTCTGAGAGGCAGGGGAAGGGGAGAGAGAGAGAGAAGACACCCTGAGACCCCAAGCAAAAACCCTCCCCATCTGCCTCTAAGAGTCCTCCTCCTCTGAACCACAAGGGAGAGGAGGAAGAGAAGAGGTGCTGGAGGGCAACAAGAGAGACTCACAGGGAGGAGGATCATCCAGAGACAGAGGCCCCAGGGGAAAGGAGGGTGGGATTTAGTGACGAATGGTGAAAATACACAGAAAGATCAAGAATTACGGTAGGTACATAATTTTCACATCTTCTGTGTGTCAATCTTCACCATTCATCACTAGTATGGGTGAGTACTGAGCCTCCCCAAAGGGGGCCCAGCACCTCCCTAAGGGACAGAGTCCCTTAGCCTTCAGTGGGGGAGACACTAGAAGGGAGAACCCTTGCAGGCTTGTCTAGACCTGGGACTGGTCTGGGTGAGGCGGGGATCTCCTCAGAGGAGAGGGAAGGCACCCCTGCAAATCCCGTCCCACCCTATGGGAGAAAAGGTGGGTTCTCCGGAAGGTGGAGATCACCCTATGCCGGGCTGGGGTGACAACCAGGATAGACGAAGCCATGCTGACCGCCTAATGCAGATTGCTGTCCCCACTAGCATGGAGGCCACCTCACTGGTGTCGTAAGATGCCCTTGCTTGGTGCCTTGTTAGCTCTAGGACTTGCACGAAGAGGGCCATGGCCTGTCTGGTTACCTCCGAATCAGGCAAGGAAGCTAGGACCTGACCTAGCCTCGACCGCAAGTTCCTGTTTATAGGTAGCATGGTGGGTATGATGAGCTGCAATGCAGAGGAGAAGCCATGCTGAGGAGAACGTCCTCCTGCCCCAAAAGTCAAACTCTGAAGAGTCATAATCCGGGGACCGGTCATGGCTTGTGTGTCTATGCCCAGAGGGGGTATCCAGAAGTGTCACGCCTGAAGGAGGATGAGGCAGAATTCCTGGAGACCCCTGGGGGGGCGCAATACCTGTGGCAAATGTCCCTTGGGGCTGGAGCTGGGGCATAAGGATGCTGCCAGACCCAGAGTGACGCCTCCTGAAAAGGAACAGGTCAGGCGGGGACCAAAAGGTCATCTGCACTGTACTCGCCTAAAAAGGCACGTGCCGCCCAGTCAGGATTGCACTCTCCAAAGGTGGAAATGCTGAACTCATCAAGCAACTTCGACATGAAGAGCTGACAGCCAGACAAATCAGCTGTTGGGGAAAGGTGGACCGAAGACTCCTTTCCCTCAGAGGAGGAAGATGAGGAAGACGACGAGCTCAGAGACAAAGGGGCAGGCTGAGCAGGGGGTGGTGAAACACCTGTTGATCCGCAGCCCTAAAATAGTAGGGAAATACTCAACCATGGCCCTGAACTGTGCCCAGGTGAGAGGCCCCATAGGGTCAGAGATCCCCAGGAGAGAGGGAGGGGTTGGTAGAGGCAACAGGGCCAGACTCCTCCAAGGAGGGGCACTGCCTTTGCCTGGGCAGGGGGAACCAACAGGAGACCTCAAAAAAGGACGAGCCCCGGTGGTCCCAGCAGAAGGAGACTGGACCGGAATGGTCAACGCTGTGCCCAGAGGAAACCCTCCCAGTTAGGTGACCGGGACCGTGTGAGTCCAGAAGTATGGCCCCGACCTCAAAAGCAGATGTCCCTCTCAAACAGTCTTCGAGGGAGAAGCGAGGATCCGCACTGTGACTCCTCCCAGAATCCGGGCAGATCCCAGGGAGAGGTCACTGCGCTGAGCCCTGGCCACTCAACCCCTCTGACTCTGAAAGGGCCCTCTTCCTCACTACCACTAGCCTAGGCAACTGGCAACCCCCAGCTGACCCCTGGGAGACTGCCGAAGATACAACACCCTTCCCTTCCTGGGACGCTCCAGTCTGCCCAAACTCAGACTGGCCAGGATCACTGAAGAAGGGGGTACCCCACCTGTAGGGACATATTCATGGTTCCAGGTTGCGCTGCAGTGACCACCTGGACAGCCGCAGGCTGGTCAGTCCCACTGACCCCAGAAGCAACAGAACCGGCCTGGCCAACAGAAGGAGGCTGAGTGGGGGCCAAGGTGCTGGAATCAGAGGGATTGGAGGATCCAGATGAATCCGGGAGTCAGTCCGGGTCAGACCCCAAGTGCTCCTCCTCTGAGGACTGAGAGGCCCAAACCCAGACCACTCATCGATCCCACCCAGTCCCAGGGCCGCCAGCCATGCCACCTCCAGCTCCAGCACTGCGAATGGCACCACAGCCCGGAGCGGCACCGTGATCGGCACCAGAATCGAAGGCGGCGCCAGCTGCCGCACTGCCCCCCCCCCCACAAACAGCACCAGAGTCGGAGGTGATGCTGATCCCTTCCCTGGTGCCGCCAATGGCGCTGGAGCCAAAGGCAGCACGCAGAACAAGTCCTGCGCTGTCCACAGAACCGCCTCACTCCCGGCACTGCGAACGGCACCAGAGTCAGAAGTGGCACCGAGGGGTGGCCTGGCACAGCCTGCAGTACCGTCCGGGCCCCCAGTGCCGCAAGCGACACCAGAGTCAAGGGCGGCGCTGACAGATGGTGTCGAGGACAGTGCCAGCATGGGCCCACGAGCCCGAGCTTGACACCGGGGGAGCCTTCGCTTCTGTGGAAGTGACTGCCAAAACGGTGCCTCCCACCTGGTCCCCAAGAGAGCCAGACTGGGCCTCCTGCACTGTGGGAGGGGCCTCCGCCAGTCTTAGCCTTGTCTACGCCGGACCAAGGGTGACAACCAGGAGAGACGAAGCCACGCCATCCGCCTAATGCAGATTGTTGTCCCCACCAACCTGGAAGCCACCTCACTGGCATTGTACAATGCCCTTGCTTGTTGCCTCGCTAGCTCCAGGCCCCATGTGGAGAGGGCAATGGCCTGTCTGGTTGCCTCTGAATCAGGCAAAGAGGCTAGGATCTGACCTAGCAGAGACCACAAGTGCCTCTTGTACGCAGCATAGTGAGCCTGATGAGAAAAGCTACACAAAAAGAGGTGTGTCGATGAGAAAGCTCTCCTCCCCCAAAAATCAAACTCAGCTGTGTCGGATTCTGGGGGTCGATCATGCCGTGGGCTTTTATGCACAGTAAGTATGTTCAGGAGAGTCATGCCCGAGAGGGGGGGAGGTGAGGCAAAGCTCCTAGAGACCCAAGGGAGGCACAATACCTCTGGCAGAAGTCCCTCGGGGCTGATGCTTAGGTTGAGGGATGTCGCCAGGCCTGGTACGATGCCTCCTAAAAAGGATTGGGCCAGATGGGAACCAACAGCTTGGCCGCACTGAACTTGCCTAAGAAGACATGTGCCGGCTGGTCAGGATTGCGTTCACCAAGGGTGGAAATATGGAGCTCATCGAGCAACCCCAATAGGAAGTGCTGATAGCTGCAAAGATCAGCCACTGGGGATAGGTGAACAGACGAGCCCTCTCCCTCAGAGGAGGAAGACGAGGGAGCTAAAAAGCCTGTAGAGCCAGGTTCTGGCTGCACAGGGGAGTGGTGAAACACCTCCTGGTCCATGGACTGATAATAGGCAAGGAACAGTGCAGCTGTGGACCTGAACTGTTCCCAGGTGAGGGGCCCCATAGGGCCAGAGTGACCTGGGAAAGGGGGAGGAGTTGGCAGAGGCAAAGGGGCCAGACACCGAGGAGGGGCATGACCTCTGCCTGGGCTAGAGGATCCACCGGGAAACCTCAAAGGAGGAGGAGGAGGAGATCTGGTAGTTCCAGTAGACGAAGGCCACTCAACCATGCTGGAGTGGCCTGGGCTGAACCCAAAAGGAGAAATCCCATCGCGAGTCGACTGGGGCTGCATGAGCCCGGAAGGGTAGACCCTAACCTCTGTAGATGAGTTCTCTCTCAAGGAGACCTCAGGGGAGAAGGTCGGACCAGCACTGTGACACCTCCCTGACCCCCCGCGGGTTCCCAGGAAAGAGCGGCGCCCTGAATCCAACCCAATCAATCCTTCAGACTCCAAGAAAACCCTCTTCCTCACCATCAGCTGAGGCAACTGACACCCTGCAGCTGCCTCCTGAGAGACGGCCAGAGGAGGAGTGCCCTCCCCTAACCGAGGTGCTCCAGCCAACCCAGAAGTAGGATCAGTAAGAACTACCGCTGGAGGGGGTACGCCTCTCAAAGTAACAGATGGATCACCAACTCCATGCTGTCCTGAGGCACCACCTGGGGCACTAGAAGACTGACCGGAGCCACTGACCCTGGAATCGGTCGAAGCCATCCATTCCATGGGAGGGGGATTACCCGGGGCATTGTGCTGGAGGCAGAAGAATCAGTGGACTCCTGAGAATCAGGGAGCCAATCTGGGTCAGCCTCAGAAACGTCCTCCCCAGAGGAGGCCCGAACCCAGACTACTCCCTGATCTGGCCTCACGCTGCCCAAGGTGCTGCCCCCATCCCAGGCACTGCGAATCAGAAGCAGCAATGGTGGGTGGCGCCGAGGATGGCACCAGCCTGGGCCCAAAGGCCTTAGACTGTGATGCCGGGGGAGCCTTCACCTCTGAGGAAGTGACTGCCTGAACGGTGCCTCCCACCTGACCCCCAAGGGGGCCAGGCCAAGCCTCCTGCACCGTGGGAGGGGTTCCCGACACAGCAAGGCTGGAACTGATGGAAACCCCCTCCTCCACGAGCCATATAGGTCTGGGAGGGGACCCAGAGGAAGGGCCGGGAACCCTGCTCTTGGTGACCTGTGCATGCAAATGCGACCTTCAGTGCGCGCAACTCCAAAACCCGGTGATCCATGGAGAAACAGGCATCGCATCTGTCCATATCATGGTTCCGTCCCAAGCAGGTAAGGTAGCAGTCATGCTGATCCATGACGGAGTAAAGTCGGAAGCAGGGACACTGGTGCATCGGAGGCCAACCGGCCCTCGAAGATTTTTTCTTGTCCCCTGAACCAGACACAACCGGATGGAAAACCAAAAAACAAAATCAACACTTGGCGTCGATGAGAAATAAAAAGGAAAGATCTTACCAGTCAACACCGAAGAACAGAGCAGCAGAACTAGGAGTGTTGAAATCTACCGACGGACTAGGCCACAGAAAAATAATGTTCATACGCGAGGTCATGCTCACTTGACGGCGGGAGAAGTAGAACTGGGGCTGAGGAGGCATCGACAATGGTTACTGGCCACCCCGCACGTGCCACGTAGTACGTTGGCCTCGAGGGAGGTGCCATCTCGATGTCAACTCCTCCTCTTGAAAAAAAAAAAGCTCCTCCAGGGTCCTGATCCGCCGACTCACTACCAATGCCCTTGCTTGTTGCCTCGCTAGCTCCAGGCCCCATGTGGAGAGGGCAATGGCCTGTCTGGTTGCCTCTTCACCAGTGATGAAAGGTGAAGACTGACACAGACAAGATCATTTGGTTGTACAACCAGACAGACAAGAGACAGAAAAGGAGAGGACAGAACAGATCCTTGAACTCTTTCTGCATAACAAATGGGTCAGGGCCTTATTCAACCCTGTCACATACCCCCTCTTTAAGAGGGAACCTGTTTTAAATAAAACAGGTTTCTAAAACTTTCTTTTACTTCTTTTCTAACATTAGCTTATAACCTTTACAGTTCAGTGCATATGCAGTACAGCAAACCGAGAAGTTTAAACTCACACATTTTCTTTTTCCAACCTTCAGAATTCAAAATTCCTGATCCATATCTTGACACTCAGCATTGACATTCTCTTTCCCCGATTTGTGCATCACTTTAAATTTAAATGGCTGTAGTGCCAGGTACCACCCTGTTGTTCTGGAATTTGTATCCTTTATTTGGTTAAGCCAACGGAGAGGACTGTGATCAGTTACAAATACAAAATCAGCTCCTAGCAAATTAAACTTAAGGGACTCCCTAGCCCACTTTGACGCAAGGCATTCCTTTTTAATGGTGGAGAACCCTTTCTCTCTTGTGCAACTTCCTCCTTATATATAGAATAGGATGTACTTTCTCATCTATATTTTGACTCAAGACTGCACCTAGGCCTACTTCTGATGCATCGATCTGTAACAAAAATTGTTTCTCAAAGTCTGGACTTCTTAAAACAGGGGCTGAGCATAATGAGGCCTTGATGGCCCGAAAAGCTTCTTCGCACTCTAGGGTTCATTTCACATTATTTAGTAACTGTTTATTTGTGAGTTCAGTGAGGGGAGTAGCTAGCTGGGCAAAGTTGGGAACAGAGCTCCAATAACCAGCCAGCCCCAAAAATCCCATCATGTTTCTTTGTTTTAGGGGTAGGACTGTTAGCTACAGTTTCTTAGAAAACTCTGGCTTGACTTCTCCATTTCCCAAAACATAGCCTAAATATCTGGTTTCCTGCATGCCCAATGAACATTTGGTAAGATGAATTGTCAGACCTGCCTTTTTGATAGATTGGATAACTGTTTGTAGGTGTTCCAGGTGACTTTTCCAGTCTGGACTGTACACCACAACATCATCCAGGTACACAGCACAATTACCAGTAAGATGGGATAAAATGACATCCATGTACTACTGGAATGTAGCGGATGAACCATGTAAACCAAATGGCATGGTGGTGAACTGATAGAATCCAATAGGGGTGGCAAATGCAGTTTTGTTTCTGTATTCTTTAGCTAGGGGAATTTGCCAGTAACCCTTGGTGAGATTGAGGGTACTGATGTACTTGGCATTCCCCAGTCTGCCCACCATATCATCTATCCTGGACGTAGGATAACAGTCAAATTCTGACACTTGATTAAGTTTCCTAAAATCAAGGCAGATTCTTACATCTCCTTTTTTATTTACAATCACCACTGGTGATGACCAAGCACTTCTCAACTCTTCTATGATACCCAGTTCTTTCATTTTTTAAATTTTCTTAACCAGGTCTGCTCTTAACCACTCTGGTAATCTGTACATCTTTTGCCTGATAAGGCGAGTATTCCCTGTCACTATTACATGCTCGACCCCTTCTGCTTGGCCTGGCACTGTGGTAAAACTATTGTTAAATGTCTTTAGCAAGATATGAATTTCTGCAGCTTGTTTGGAGGTTAAGGAAACATTCACCTTTATAGCATCAGCAGTTACCGTTTGTTCCAGTCTGTCATAAGCTATATCAATATCTTCTTTATCAGTTTCTGGTAAAACTAGCAAAGCAGACTTTGTTTTTTCAGTGAATTTCTTGAGGAGGTTAGCATGGTATAGTAGGATTTTTCTTGTCAGGGGTCACAGTCTCAAAGTTAACTGAGCTAGTACACCTAAGCATTTTAGAAGGCCCTTGCCACTTCATTAACAGTTTATTTTCTGTAGTGGGTAACAGAACAAGACCTTTTCACCTGACTCAAAAACTTTTTCTTTTACCTCATGGTCATAATAAGCCTTCTGCTGGTTTTGAGCCCCTTCTGATTACTATGAGCAATTTCAACATATTTTGCTAGTTTCTTTCTCAGGGTACACATATAAGATGTAACGCCTTTTTTTTTTCTGATTGGGGTTATCGTCCCATGTTACTTTTAGTACATCTAGTGGCCCTCTAAGTTGTCTACCATACAGCATTTAAAATGGTGAAAAACCTGTTGATGCTTGTGGCACTTCTCTGTAAACAAAAAGCAGGTAAGTATTGGTCCCAATTTTTCCCTTCCCCTTTTACAAACCTTTTTAATATGTGTTTTGGGGTTTGATTAAAATGCTCAACAAGACTTCTGTCTGAAGGTGATAAGTGGAGGTTCTTATGGTGCTGATACCTAGCAATCGATACAACTCCTTCAGCAATGCAGCACCAAAATTACTACCCTAACCCTAACCAGTAATAATCTCTTTAGGTATGCCCGCCCTGCTGAAAATTTTGGCAAACTCTGCTGCCACTTTTGGGGCCGTGACAATATGCATAGGAGCTGCCTCTGAGTACCGAGTAGCAAAGATACATACTACCAAAATGAACTGACTGCCCTTTTTACTTATTCTAAGGGGACAACCACATTCATTGCAACTCTCTCAAAAGGCACATCTACCAAGGGTAGGGGCACCAGGGGCGCCTTGTCTTTTTTAGTCACTGGGGCTACAGTCTGACACTCAGCGCAGGAACTGCAATAGGTAGCAACATCTTCATGAATTCCAGGCCAGTAAAATCTGTACAGCAATCTGACAAGGGTGTGATCCCTCCCTGAGAGACCAGCCAGAGGACTATCATGTGCTACCTGTAACAACTCAGGTCTATACTTCTGTGGTATAACAAATTGTTCTATCTGTTCTTGTGTCTGAGGTTTAACACAAACTCTGTACACTAATCCACTACACTTTTTAAACATTGGTTCACCCTGTTTTGGTTTCACTCCCAGCTGTTTTTGTGTCAGGTAAACAATGGATAGTTCAAACTTCTTAAGAAGGTATTGGAGGTAACGAGTTAAAATAACCCAGGAGAGAAACATTGTTAGCTTGCTCTGAAAACAAAATCACAATCAGTTACCAGTTTAGTTTCAGCATTTTCATATATTAACCACTTATGTCCATCAATCTTTTGTTGCCACGGTTTCTTCAGGCATCTTCTTTCTTTCTTGGACTTCTGGATCTTTGAGCTATGCTCAAACAAGTCTGAATCAAAATCACCGAAAGGAAGAGTCGCCACCGTTTGAGATTTTCATTTTTTTTAATTTGTTAACCGGGTTGGGACACTGGACAAGGACCCGGGACATACAGCAACAACATCAATAATAGATTATGCTTTTGTCATCACAGCTGCTGAAACATCAGGATTTACTCCCTCTGTGATTAACTCAGTAAATCCTGGAAAGTCATTTCCAATAATCAAAGGTACAGGTAACTTAGGCACTACTCCCAGTTTAATTTGGTGTGACACCCCATTAATAGAGTCACGTGGGTGGTAGGATAGTATCAAGTGTGCAGATGACACCAGTACCAGGTCCTTTGGCACAGAGTTTTCCCAGCACTTCAACATGCACTAGGGTCCATCTGCTTCCCAAATCTGCCAAGTCCCTTCACAGTCTCATCTCTCACCTTGACATCTTTTAAATACTTGCCCTAATTTGCTAAGGACAAATCTGCTCCAGTGTCACTCTCCTTACTACGGCAGTTTCTTGCAATATGGCTTGGCTTATTACATTTATTGCAAGTAAAGTCTTTGGGTGCAGATTTGTTACCCCCCACCATAATTCTTATCAGACCTGGAGTTAAAGCAAGAAAAAGAGGGTATTACTGATGCTTGGCTGTTACCTCGCTGCTGTGGTGTCTGTCTGGCCATCTGGTAGTCTTCAGCCAAAGAAACTTCCTTTTCCCTGCTATCTGGTTGGTGTTCTTTTACTCTGAGCTGCTTGTCTATATGCAGGATGTTGATGAACTGCTCCACTGCAAGTGTGTCGATGATCTGTGGGACTGTTTTGCCCTCTGGTTGGAGCCATTTAATAAGGAGTTCTCTGAGATGGGTGAAGGCTTCTCGAGGATTGTTGACTGAATGGTACTTCAGGGACCAGGACCTCTGCCTGTAGGTCTCTCCTAAGATGTTACATCTTTTCAGGATTTCTCTTTTTATCAGGTCATAGTTTTCTGACCATGCTGTATCCATATTGCTGTAGGCAAGTTGGGCTTTACCTGTCAGGTAAGGTATGAGCCTGATGGCCCATTGCTGCTTTGGCCACTGCTAGGCTGCGGCAAGCCTTTCAAAGGTTGTCAAGTATGCTTCAATATCATCTGATGGACGCAACTTTGTAAGTCTAATGTCCTTTAAGCTTGATTTCAATGCCAAGAAGTGCAAAGTGATGCATTTAGGAGGCAAGAACCAGGACACAATTACTGGCTGGAGGGTGTCCCATTAACAAAATCCAAGGAGGAGAGGATCTGGGAGTGCTGGTAACTGTGAAGATGAACCACTCTGCTCAGTGCAGGAAGGCAGCAGCGAAGGCAAACAGGATACTAGGGTACATAGCAAGGGGGATTACTTCTAGGAGAGGGGAGGTCATCTTGCCCCTGTACAGGTCCCTGGCGAGATCACACCTAGAGTACTGCATGCAATTCTGGCACCCCTACTTGAAAAGGGACATCAAACTACTGGAGGGGGTACAGTGCAGGGCAACAGAAATGATCCTGGGATTGGGGGACAGACCATATGAGAAGAGATTGCGAGAGCTCAATATGTATACCCTGAAGGAAAGAAGGAAGAGAGGGGATATGATTGAGACCTTCAAGTACCTGAAGGGTTTGAACAGAGTAGACACCAGGTGTATGTTCAAGCTGAAGGGCGGAAGGGAAATCAGGGGATACTGAAGTTGGAAGGGGGCAGGTTCAAGAGGGAACTGAGGAGGCACTATTTCACAGAAGGGGTGGTGGCAGGGTGGACCGCTCTGCCAGAGGAAGTCATATCACTGCAGAGTGTTGGGGGCTTCAAGAGGAGGTGGGACAGATTCAAGGGAAGGGTAAAAACTGGGAAAGGGTGGGAGATGGGGGGGCAGCTGCAGTCTAATGGACTGAAGTGCTGCACACTCGAGCAGACTAGATAGACCGAATGGCCTGTATCTGCTGGCAATTTTGTATGTTCATATTAAGTTGTTTGTGTCTTTATGCTCTACAGGACCTGTGACAGATCCTCCAGCTTTGATAGCTTGCAAGGCATCCAGCCATCGCTGCTCCTGTCACTGCATCTCTACTTTTCTCTGCGCCTCTAAACACTGAATCTCTTTTTCTCTCTGCTGTATCTCCTCTCTTCTCTGTTTCTCCATCTCTTTTTGTTGTATAGCCCAACATCTCAAAGAGGCAGTCAGGCTTTCAGGTTCTGTCACTGCCTGTTCTTTTTTTTCCATCACTTGTGCTGGCTGTACAGTCTCAGCTTGGACTTCTGTCTCTTCTAGTTTGATAACCACTCCTGGACTTGCTGCTGCAAAATCCATACCTTTCTGCTATGCTTCCCTGGTGCCAGGTCTAGTACCCATGCACAAAACTCCTGGATTAGAGTATGCACGGTGTAAATCCCACTTCTAAAACCATCTGTCATCGAGGTACAGGTCAGGCAGCATAGGAAAACCAGTAGTAGTTATAACATTTGCAAGTAGCATTTTATTATTATCAATAATAGCAAAATAAAAAACACAAATTGTTCAGTATAACTACAAAGGCACTATAAACAGAGAAAACAAAGTCCTTTGTCTGAGGGTATCTCTAATTCCAAGTTTCAATCAGGATCACTCTCTCTCTCTCTCTCACTAGCAAAAGCATTGCTGCTCTTTTTATAAGTCTTTACCTGGTAACTCGTTGAGGCATCCTGTTTCTCACAAAATGTTCTTGCCAGCTTCCTTGGAGGTGCATCAAACAGAACAATGTCCCAAGCTATCCCCCTGCTGACAGCTCTGCAAAACAGCTTGCAAACAAGCCTGAGAGGAACTCAAACTGCGTCTCAGGTTAACCCTCTAAATTACAAATAGCTTTTTGCAATCATTTCAACAATATAACTATATACACTTCAAACAAAGGGATCCCAGTATAACAGTTTTACACAAAGATTCACATATATTTTATAACCACAGATATGCAAGGGAGAAAAAAAAAAACAGAAACAGCAAGTGAAGGCAGCGAGATAATGAGAGGCGGAGAATTGCAAGACCATGAGAGTGATCAGTTCCTAGGTCTCATGGGATCTTGCAGCACTCAGTGAGATTGTAACTATTAAATGTGCCTGACAATCTTGGCGTATCCTATTTAACTCCAGTACTTACTATCCTCACTCCCTATTGCCCTAAATTCCCCTTCATGCCTCCCTACCACACTCCCACGCCACCTCCTTCTCCACCTATTCTCCCCTACATTCCCACTCCACTCACTCACCTCCCTCTCACTTTTACCACATGAACTCAAGGTATACATCTATCCATTCTATGACAAAGCCTGGCGGCTGCTACTGGCATCTTGTTGCATTTGTCCCAACTCTGATGCTTCCCACTCTGAGACTGCTCTTCTCCCTTCTTAGCTGATACCTCTTTATTCCATTCTTTCTCTACTCTAAGCTTCTTACTTCCCACAAGTATTTACATTACTTAAAGAGCAGCTGACACCTTATGGAAAACTTTGGAAAACATAATAGTTGGACACAATCCAGCTTCTATTTCACATATATTCTATGAATTTCTCCTCCCCATTATTTACTGCTGAAGAAATTCCCACAAAACCAAAATCTTTATCCCTCAGAGTTCATCTGCCTCTATAGCTTACTCCCTACTTGAAAGCAAAATGCTCTGTTGTGACATCACAGTCTGTTGCCATGGGAATAACTGTGATGTTACAATCACTGTATTATGACATCAAGTTGGGATGAAGCAATAGGAGTTGATGAACCCTCGAGGAACAGCTATCCTGCTTTCTTGCATATGACCTCAGTAATAAATAATGGGGATAAGAAATACAGAGCTAGTGAGAAATATAAGCTGCTCTGTGTCCAAAACTACTGTTTTCCAAACTTCTTCTTGAGGTGTTGGTGGCTCTTTAATGTGTACACTGCCTATGTGATTATTGATATTCATTGAACCTTTATGATTAATACTTGTGAAAATTGCTGTACATTGTACATTTATGTTAATGTGTTTGTTTCATAAGCTTTATGCTTATCCTGTATGATTTTTTTCTTGTCACTGTCTTTCTTTGACTACAGATGTGGAACCTCTGTAAACGAGCTTTCAACTCAAAGATTTTTAATCCAAGAACTCAATAAATAAATAAAATAAATAAATCAGACAGACAAGAGGCAGAAACGGAGAGGATAGAACAGATCCCTAAGTTTAACTCTTTCTGCATAAAAAATGGGACAGGGCATTATTCAATCCTGCCACATTATGTACCCCCAAGTTTGTCCCTGAATTCCCTTGAGCACTCCCTACTGAGGTGTAGTCTGTCTGATGCCTAGAGTGTTTTATTTGATCAAGTCTTCCTCCAGTCCCCAACACAGATGAACTTATCCTCCTTGCACCATCTCCTCAGCCAAACACTGAACTCCTCTACCCTTTTCTTCCTGACCGTGCTGGCCCTTGGCACTGGTAACACCTCTGAGAATGCCGGCGATCTTGCTACTTCCCTGCAAGTCCTCCCTAGTGCCCTGAATCTGCTTTGTACTACCTTAACCTCCTCCCCAGCTAGGTCATTGGTACCAAGGTGTGTAACTATGTTTGGTTCCCCCAATCCCCCTTACCATTTCCCAAATTCTTGGGCACAACTGCTCTGCAATCATCCCTGGTATGCAAACCACCTTCCTTCTTCCATTTGTTCCCCCTTCCTTCCCCAGTTAATACCCTTAATTATGGAGTCCCCTAGGATTAATGCCCTTCCATCCCCTCCACTCATGTCTCCCTTCCTTCTTCCCTTGACTGCCGTACAAGCTGCCCCCCCAACCCACCTAACTGCTCTCCTCCACCCTGGTTAACATTCCACCGCCACTATTTATCCTTCCAACTATGTCACCATTCCCCTCTATACCCTCCCCTTTCCAGCTGGTTATGCTTGCCTCCATGTTCCCTTTTCCTCCTACCTGAAAGAACTCCTGATTCCTTACCACCCTGTGAGGCCGCTTTGCTCAGCTGACGAGGGGTTGTAGAGATTCCTAGGGTTACATTAAAATCAGCTGGGGCCCAGGCTTATATGTTCGCAGCCCCCTTCCTTTGGAATTCTCTACCCCGTCGGATAAGGGAGTGTATGACCGTGGGAGGCTTTAAACAGGCTCTCAAATCCTTTTTATGGGAAAGGGCCTACGGTAGCTCTGATTAATTGTTGTATCTGTTTTAATAGTTTTTATATTACTGTTTGTATATTTTGTTTGTTTTATATTTTATTGGAATGTGCCTTGGTACTCGAAAGGCGTAATACAAATAAAAATATTATTATTATTATTACCCTATCCTCTTCCTCCCCCCACCCACTACTCCTTTCTGCCTGCTTCTTTCCTGCCCACTTGAATACCCTGCAGAGTCCCACCCCCTCTTCTGTCCTTCTATTCCCAACCTCGTTGTCTTAACCCAACCTCCTAACTCACCTCCTGTTGCCCCCCCCTTTTCCAGACAGTGGGTCACATCTATTGTTTAAAGGCACCCATGCAGAAGTTCCCATTCCTGCTGCAACCCTTGTAGTCCCCACCTCTTCCCCTAACACTTGCCATTACCCTTCCCTGAGCTCTCTGGCCCTCTGAGGAAGAGGTACCCCTGGATGCTGGGTGATCCTCCCAGCACCCTTCCCCTGCCTGAGACCATTGTTCCCCTGAACACCTACCCTCTGCTTTTCTCTCCACTACCCTGCTCCTCTGTCTCTTCACTCTATCTTTTACAGCTCCCATCTGAACTATCTTACCTCTGCCCTTAGCTGCTCCAGGCTCCTACACACCGGACATCCCTCAGTACTCCACATCATCCCCAGAAAGACTACTGTTGCAGAACTATTACAACACACCACCCTCCTCCCACTATCCTGATGCCTGCACATGCTTATATTCCCCCACAGCCTCCCAGATTCAGTCTCTCCTAACCCCTAGATATGTATCTTGGTATAGTATATAACCTAGTCAGGGATGTTTACAGCAATCCCCAAATTCCTTTGATTCACCTTCCTGTTCCTGCTTCCATGATGCTTAGTTCAGATGGTTAGAAAATCAAGGGTGAATACTGATTTTTGAAAGACTGGCATCTCAGTTTGGCATTTCTGCATACTTTCCACTGAAATTTCAGAATCACGTTCCCCAAGGTATGCCCCAATAGCCCTGGAAGCACATGTCTGTACTCCAAGGGAAAAGTGGTTTTCAGGAAGTGATTTCATGTTATGACTGCCATAACACAGAAAATGATTCCTAGGTTTGGCATTTCTGCATACTTTTGACTGAAATTTCAGAATCACATTCTGCAAGGTATCCCCTAAATACTCCTGGAAGCACAGGTCTGCAATCCAAGGGAAAGGTGGTTTTCGGGGGTGATTTCATTTGATGACTGACAAACAGCATTTAGGGCCCATAGAAAAAATTCATTTTAAACTATCACGGAAAACAGATATTAAGTTTGGTATTTCTAAATACTTTCAACAGAAATTTCAGAATTATGTTCCCCAAGGTGTCCCTAAAATACCCCTGGAAGCAGAAGTCTGTGCGTCAAGGGAAAGGTGTTTTATTGGGGGGAGGGGCGGGGGATTTTATGTGATGACTGACAAGCAGCTTTTAGTGCATATACAGTAGAAACAATGCATTTTAAATGGCACCTAAGCTTGGCATTTCTGCATACTTTCACCTGAAATTTCAGAATCGTGTTCACCAAAGTATCCTCTAAATACTCATGGAAGTACAAGTTGGTATTCCAAAGGAAAGGTGGTTTTCAGGGGGTGATTTCATGTGATGGCTGACAAACAGCATTCAGGGCCCATAGAAACAATGCATTTTAAACTTTCACAGAAAATGGATTCTAAGGTTGCCATTTATGCATACTCTTGACTGAAATTTCAGAATCATGTTCCTCAAGGTGTCCCCTAAATACCCCTGGAAGCAGAAGTCAATAATCAAAGGGAAAGGGGGTTTTCCGGGGTGGGGGCGTGATTTCATGTGATGGCTGACAAACAGCATTCAGGGCCCATGGAAACAATGCATTTTAAGCTATCACAGAAAATAGCTCCTAAGTTTGGCATTTCTGCATACCTTTGACTGCAGTTTCAGAGTCCTGTTCCCTAAGGTGTTCCCTACATACCACTAGAAGCACAAGTTGGTACTCCAAGGGAAATGTGCTTTTTGGGGCTTGACTTCATGTGATGGCTGACAAATACCATTCAGTGCCCACAGACACATTCACTGGAAGAAGAGAATACACTGCTAGGGCTGCCTATGGGCTGGGAAAGAGACAGCATATGGGTATTGGCATCGCTGCAGCACAAAACGGGTATAACATCATTGGCTGCAACAAAATACTGGACAATCACGTGCCACGTGAAACAGCAGAAAACAACATGATGGAGGGAACAACTGTTAAATGCAACCAGTGTTGGACTGTGCATGGTGCAGTGCAAGCTGTAGGACACTTTGCCACGTACAGTCCTGCATGGACAATGGCAATACCTCCACAGGTGTCTCCCAACCAACCAAGCCCATATCTTTAGGCTACCTCCTGGGCTGTGAGGTTTTTCCTTTTTTAGTCACTTGGTGGGCTTTCCTGGTGGTCCAGTGGTCATCCTCCCTAAGCCTAACCTAGTTCAACTCGCTAGCATCCAGTGGATCTTACCCCCCAAATGCTTATCTCACATGCTGTCTGTCAATATTTGGGTCCATCCCCAGCTCCAATGGTCATGGCTGCTAACCTGTGCCACCCTGAAGGACTGCTTCACACAGTTCTTCTACTGGAATGGCATTGTCATAAGCGACAGGGCTGTGCGGGGGCCAGGAAGCATCTATGCATCGCACAATGCTTTATCAGCTTGCCAGTCACCGCACCTTTCCTTGTATTGTTGCAATGACCACTGCAACAGTGCAGGAAATAACTACTGACTCATTGTGTATACAACAACAGGGTGAAATTTACAACTGTCGCACAAAGCTGTGATTGTATATGGGGCCTCTGTATTTTGGAATGTAGTGCAGTTGAGTTCTGCTAAAGTGAACTGTGATGCTTATGTTGGCTTGTGCGCATGTGCAAGCAACATCTTGCGGTAGTAGCACATTTCAGAGGTGTGTCAGTGTTGTGGTCAATGCAGGGGATGCTTTAGTGGGTTTGTGCCTCAGCCACCAATCAGTGAGCATGCTGGCGATGACAGAAAACTTCAACGACAGCCAAAAACTTGAAAGAAATGTGCGACTGCAATCACGAATAGTTTTGTCATTGCAGCGGCACCTCCCCCCCATCACAATCTTGTTGGCTCCTGCAGCCGAGCACTCTGTCCCAGGGCCTTGCTCCAGGAGCATGGGGGCAGCTTCTGCTGCTGAGCACTCGGTGCTGAGCTTTGTTTCAGGAATAAGGCGTTTGTTTAGTGTGCCTTTCCTGGTAAAACATTTCAATAAATTTGATGGCTCCTGCCGCAAGTCACACACTCCCCAGAACGCCGAAATCAGGGTGCCCGATCCCTGTGTCAGCATGTATCCCCCTCCCATTAATGTGGCACACTGGGAGCCCACCCCAGTGTGCCGAAATCATGGTTTAATTTTTCCAACGCAGGGATGCCCACTACCGGTGTCGGATGCGTCCCCCATCCCAAACCCATCTTTGTTATCTGCCAACATCAGGGTGCCCAATCCCTGTATCGGCATGCACCCCCTCCCCACACTGTTGTGGCACACTGGAAGCCCACCCCAGTGTGCCTAAATGCCGCACCCCCCCAGCCCAAACCCGTCTGTGTTAGTTGCCGACATCGGGATGACCAATCCCAGTGTCGGCATGCACTCCTCCCCCACACACACTGTTGTTGCACACTGGGAGCCCATTCCAGTGTACCCAAATACTTCCCGTAAAATAATGAAAATAGTCCTCAAGTTTTTTAATTTTTTGTTTACCTGTAACAGAAAATGGTCCATCATTGTGTCCCCCGTCCGCCTCCCAGCCTCCCTATGAGCATACACCTCCCCGCATCCCCCCCTCACCCCATACTTACCTCCAGAGGTCAGAAGCAGCGATCTTCTCTGGACTGGGATGCATCTCCACTCTTCAAAGCCGAACTGCAAAGTGAGGAATCCGGTAAACGCTGTATAATGGGAGTCAATGGGGGGTTTCAACTTAGGTTGCTATCTCAGCCATTCTTAGGAATTTTGGCACCAAATTTTCAGCATGGGGTTCTTGGGACCCCATCTCATGAACACATCACTGTCATTTCATTTCTCTGTCCCAAAAGGTAATTTCGCTGTCACTGCACAGAATGACCTTTCAGGACCAATTAACAAAACAACAGTACCACTGTTCATAATGTGGGGTCCCAAAAAGACCATGTTGAAAATCTGGTGAAAAAATCCCATAAAATGACTGCGTTATGGGCGTGCATTGCACATTGTGTATACACACTCGTAAATCCGCCAATTTTTAATATTTTCACTCCATATTTTCAAAATTGCCATTTTTTTCACACCTCATTATGAACAGTATAGCTGTCATTTTTCACATCCTGCTCAAAATGTGTTTTCGCACCTGTGGCGCAGAATGGCGTGGTTGCCGTGGGAAATCAACTTTTGGCACAGATGAACACAATCACAGTGTCACTGTTCATGAGGGGAGTTCCCAAAATGCCAATGTTGAAAATTTGGTGGAGAAATTCCCCAAATGTATTGCATTATGGGCATGTGTTGTGCAGTTTCTATGCACGCTCTTAACTTTGCCAGTTTTTCATATTTTCACTCCAGATTTTCAACATTGCCATTTTTTCACGCCTCCTCTTGAAAAGTACACCTGTCATTTTCACATCCTGCCAGAAATGTGTTTCCGCACCTATGGCACCGAACGGTGCAGTTGCTGTGTGAAATCACCTTTTAGGATTGAGTAACAAAATGACAGTGCCACTGTTCATGGGGTGGGATCCCAAAACGCCCATGTTGAAAATTTGGAGTGAAAATAGCAACAAATGCCTGGGGCATTAGGGTTTCCAACCATAATGCCCTACCCTGCAGAGACTGACAGGTGTCGGGGGGGAGGGGGAGTTACTTGGGTTCTTCAGCCGTAATGCTCACAGCATTCCACCCCCAGCCCCCACCCTGCAGCCACTGACAGGCATCGAGGTGTGCCTTGGGGTCTTCGGCCCTATCGTTCACCTCATACTCCTATACTGCACCCATCTCAGCTTATTTCCTTATGGAATGGGGTGAGCGTAAGGGCGGAAGACCCCAAAGTACACCGCAACACCTGTCAGTGTCTGCAGGGTGGGGTGAGGTGGAATGGCATAAACGTTATGGCCGATGGCCCAAAGGCACGTTCCGAACGCCTTACAGTCCCTGCAGGGTGGGGGGGGTGGTGTTACTTCAATACTTCACAGCCATTCCTATTATACATGTCTCTAACTCCTGTACTACCAATACCAATAAGCCAACATTCGGCATTGACAAATGCTTGTTCTTTTTTGCTGCAGCTGAATCCTCCTAAAATAAAGTGATACTAAATCACAAAATGTTTAGTTTTAAGAGCATTTTATTCTTTGATAAAGATTGCAAAAAAATATGTGTGTGCTGCATTATACAGGACAATAATATGTGTTGGTGAAAGTTCTGCATCTTCAGTTTCCAGAAGGATGGTCATCAAGAAATCCACACAGTTACTGTAAATCCCTAACTCACTGTGCTACAGCCCACAACTGCCATATGTGCACCCACCATCCCATCAGCGATTGACACATAATAGCTTATGGAGAACTTCAGAGAATGATAAACCTCAAACTAAAAGTCATATCAGGTGTTATAGGTTTTAACAAAAACAATTTGTTCTAGGTTTCTTGATTCCTTTGCTGTTTTTCTCCAATGTGTTTCAAACCATCTTAGAGGGAGCCCACCATATATCTGTAATAGAAAACATACGTACCTAGCATTACTAATTATAGTAATCACTATTTATGTTCAAAAACCAATCAGGCCCACTTAGTAGGGCTTAACTAAATTGACAAAACCTTATAGATACATAGACACTGTCAGCAGATAAGGGCTCATGGTCCACCCAGTCTGCCCATTTGTGCTTTAAGTTCCCTTTACGTTTTTCTAGAAGTTTGCTGCCCCTTACTCCTGACCTCCAGAATTCCCTTATGTCTATCCCATGCATTCTTAAATCCTGTGATTGTTTCAGCCTCCACCACTTCCTCTGGCAAGGTGATCCACTTGTCCATCACCCTTTCTGTAAAGAAATTCTTCCTCACATTTGCTCTGAATCGTCCTCCCTCCAACTTCATCCCATGACCTCTAGTCCTGGAACATCTTTTTCGCTGGAAAATAGTGTATTCCTGTACCCTGTTTCTCTCTGTAAGGTACTTGTATCTCTCTATCATATCCCCTCTCTCTCCCTTCTCTCCTCCAGGGAGTACATATTCAAGTCCTTCAGCCTGTCCTTATAGGACTTGTGATGCAATCCCTGTACCATCTTTGTTACCCTCCTCTGAACCTTCTCTACCCTGTCTATGTCCTTACATAGGTAAGGTCTCCGAACTGTACACTGTACTCCAGGTGGGGCCTCACTAGTGTCTTGAATAGTGGAATTATGACCTCCCTTTTCCTGCTGGTGATGTCCCTGCCTGTGCCTCGCATCATCTTAAACATTTTTAGTTAGGATATTACTTAAAATCAAAGCTCTTGGAATTCTGTAGTTACAGAAGGAAGGCCATAAGGATATCCATGCAATTACTGTGAATCGCTAACTCAAGGTGTGTCAGTCCACAACAGCTATCTCTACACCCACCAACCCATCACTGGTTGACACAATTACAAGTTATGCAGAATTTCAGAGGATGATTTCTTCCACCTCAAACTAAAAGCCATATTAGGTGTTTTAGTTTAGCAAAAATCAATGAGTTAGCTGTAGGGTTCTTGATTCATTTGCTGTTTTTTCCCCAGTGTGCTTCAAACCATCTTAAAGGGAGCCCACCATAAATCTGTAATAGTATCCTGTGATAAGGGCATCCACTAATGAGCTCTTACAAAAAAGGGCGACTCAACAGCGGCACCTGTTCACACGGCTACCAGACGGGGGAGGGGCGAATATGGCTATAGCGACATCCTGTACACGTGCACACATGGGGAGGGAGCACGGCTATGCGACAGGCGGAAGGAGGAAGGTTTGTGAGTTATAGTGCAGTGGTGGACTGCCGAGCTGGCCGTGTGGCGTGGTGGGTTCATGGCAGGCTAGGGTTTGGAGGGTGCGGGTTCAATGCTGAGTGTGTCGATATTCTTCGCCAGTCTGGGATTTTTTGTTGTTTTTTGGTTTTCACCCCCCCCCCGCCCCCAGACATGAACCCTCCTGGAGCTGGGAATCCTTTAGTAGGGAGTCTGGGGGCGCTGCATAAACAAAAAATCCTGTTTTCTGCACCGCTCTGGTGTGTACCGTGAGTGTACATCACCAAAATAAATTTTTGCCGATGTACACTTGCCCTAACGGCAATCGCCTTTCTGCGAACACTGTTATCACACAGAAACATCTGTAACAGAATACATACATACTCAGCATTACTAATTCTATGAATCACTCTGTGTATACCCAAATACCAGTCAGGCCCACTTAGCTGGGCTTAACTAAATTCAGATAACCTCTTCATTGTGAACATTTTCAGTCCGAATATTGATTATAATCAGAGCCCTTGGAATTCTGTAGTTTCACAACCATGGAAGTAGCCAAAGAAATGAAAATGACATACTCACTATAATTCTTGATTTTCCAGGAATATCTTCACCACTGATTCACACTAATGGATTTTAGCAGAGAAGCTAGGACCTTTCAGGAGTCATCTTTTTAGGACAGCTGGTGCCAAGGCAAGCTGTATGCATGCACGGCACTGTGAGAGTGGCTTGCGGTGCCAGGTGTTTTTTACCAAGGAGGTGAAGCATAACCTAACTAGTACTTATGCACTAAATCTAAGGGCATAAGAAAGCCTTAGTGACCCAAAAAATAAGGATTAACAAACCACTAAAACAGTGCTTTGACAGCCCAAACCAAGAACAAGGCATGAGGACCAATAAAGAGATTTGAGTGAGCCCGGCAGAAAGCGGGTGGGTGTGTGAATCAATGGTGAAGATATTCCTAGAATAGCAAGAATTACGGTGAATACATAATTTTCATATCTTCCAGGAATCAGTGTTTACCATTGATTCTCACTAATGGCTCAGCGTACCAAGCTCAGATAAAATCCCCTGAACTAGGGCAACAGGAGCCAAGGGTTCACTCAGGACAGAAGTCCATTCAGAATAGTCTTGCCAAAGCTGCTATGCTGCCTGGCATGGACATCCAGAACACAGTACTTAACTAAAGTGCACACTGTGCTCCAAGCTGCAGCTCTGTAGACATCACCGACTGGCACAGACTGAATCTCTGCAGGGGACGTGACAACTGTCCTACTGGAATGGGCATGTATCTGACCTTCCAGCTCGACTTGTGCTGTGGCATAGCAGTGGCATAAAGAGCTAACGATCTAGGCAGAAATGTACTTGACTGTAACAGGCTGTCCCTTTCATCTGGTACTAAAGGAGACAAACAGCTGTTTGGTTTGCCTGAAGTCGTTACTACTGTCCAGATGAAACTTAAGGACCCTCTGAACACCCAAAGGAAGGACAGCACATTCTCATCCATTCTGGAAGTTAGCAAAGTAGATATGAAGTACAAGTGGCTGATTAAGATGGAACTCTGACACCATTTGGGAAGTGAGGCAGTCTGGCATTGAGTGGGGGTACAAAAAGGTGCACAGCTGGTGTGCCCCACTGGTCGAACAGTGATCTCACGATGTCTGGAGCTAATGACCACTCAGAAGGTTGGCCTCTGTTCGGCTAATCTCGTCTACCAATGTTCTGGACCCCTGGCAGACAAATGGCCTGAAGTAGGAAAAAAAAGTTACGTACTTACCGTAACAGTAGATCTCTGAGAGAATCTCTTTCGCCAGGCCACATTTATGGAACTACAGCCATCAGGCACTAGGACCATATGAAAACTTTTTTGCTAGCAGTCTATCAGGGGCTGCCCAGGACGACGTCAGATGTCAATGTCCCACTGTACTTATACGTGGGCAGCCCTGCTCTGTCCTCAGTTCCCTGCCACAGACCATACTCGCAAGGCCTCCCTCTAGGGAACCAAAGGAAGAGTTGAAGCTTCCAGCTAACATGAGAGGCTGAAGCAACAGGTATTCTGTTCTGGACAGACAGCAACAGAAGTGAAAAAGCTGAGTCTGAGAGGGATGGAGAAGGTGGGTCGGCATGGCCTGATGACAGAGATTATCTTGGTGATCTACTGTCATGGTAAGTACATAACTTTTCTATCTTCTTTGAGGATCTCTCTCATCAGGCCACACCTTCAAAATGAGTCCCAAGCAGTACAGACAGAGAGACAGTCTAGGTGGTTGGAGGCTAGAGGCGTAAGAAAAGAGGCCTTGAAGCACAGCCAGGCTGAAGCCTGCCCTTCATCTAGAGGCAATGTCCAGACTGTAGTGCTTTGTGAAAGTGTGGATAGTACTCCAATTTGCAGCAGCACGCATTTCTGCAGCTGAAACATTCCTGAAACAGACGGCAGAAGTGGCGATGCCTCTGGCTGAATGGCTATGAACAACCCCCAGGAAGTTCCTTATCATACTTCCTGCAACAGAAAGCAATACAGCTGGCCAACCATTTGGACAAGCACTGTTTAGAAACTGGAATGTCTTCTTTCCCATGGGCGAAAGAAACAAAAAGCTGCAAGGACTTCCTGCAGTCCTTCGTACAGTGAACATAATACTCGAGTAGTCTGTGTACATCTAATTATGGAGCAATGCTTCCCCCTGGATTGGCGTGCTCAGGAAAATAAACTGGCAGGTGGATGGTTTGATTTAGAGTAAACTTGGATACTACCTTTGGTAAAAACTTAGGGTTCGTATGTAAAGACACCCTGTCTTTGTGGAAAATCAAATAAGGAGGCTCACACATAAGAGCCTGAAGCTTGGAAATCCTTTGAGCGGAAGTGATAGCAACTAAAAATAATGCTTTCCATGACAGAGAGCATAGCTCGTAAGATGTGGCTGGCTCAAAAGGAGCCAAAGTAAGCTTCTGTAAAACAAAATTTAGGATCCAAGCTGAGACTGGATTGTGGATGGGAGGCTTCAAGTGTAGAATATCTTGCAAAAACATATGGGCCATGTCTAGTTGGGCCACAATATGACCCTCAATAGACACAAGAAGACTGATATAGCTGCCAAGTACATTTTGATAGAGGCGTACTGCAGTCCTGCATCTGACAAGGACAGTAAATACTCCAGAATCTGATTTACTAGGCAAGTGAAGGGATCCAGGTGATGGGAAGCAACCCACAATGCAAAATGTTTCCATTTCATGGAGTAAGCAGTCCTGGTGGGTGCTTCCTGGCAGCCACCAGAACGTCAGCCACTTTTGCGGACACTCCAGATCTTGCAATGGCTATGTCTTCAGGAGTCAGGCATGGAGATGGAGTGACTTGCGGTCCGGATGGACCAGAGTTCCCCGTTCCTGTGACAGCAAGCCCTTGCACAGGGGCTGGGGTACTGGTGGTTCCCCTGCTAACTTCTGCAGCAACAGAAAACATATCTGATAAGGCCAGAAGGGAGCCACAAAAATTAGAGTGACTCCCTCTATTTGGAGCTTCATTAGCACCCTCTGAGTCAGAGGAAAGAGAGAAAAGGCATAAAGGAACCTTCCTTTCCAAGAGAGGGATAACACATCTTGCCAGAAAACTTCAGGCCTTGGATCGGGCCAGCAGAAAAGCGGCAGTTTTGTGTTGAGTGAGGATGCAAAAAGGTCCAGCTCTGGACGACCCCGCCTGTCAAATAGGTCTTCTATTACTGAGGTCAGCAGCTCCCACTCTTGCATTCTGGACTGCGACCTGCGTAGCCAGTCTGCCAGGACATTTTGGAAGCCTGGAACATGGATGGCTGACAGTTCTAGACCGTGTTCTAGAGCCCAGTACCAAACTCTCATCACATTCCTGCACAGGGGGTAAGAACGAGCCCCCTCCCTTGTTTATGTAGTATGCCACACTGATGTTGTCTGTCTGCACCAGCAGCGGTCCCAGGGACAGACAGTTCTGAAAGACTTGCAAAGCACACAGAACAGCCCTCATCTCTAGAACATTTATGTGGAGGGAGGTCTCCATTTTGGTCCACATTCCTTGTGTCTGATGAGTGCCCAGATGTGCCACCAAGCCCAGACCGAAGTGTCTGCAGTAAGAATCTGCTGAGGGGAGGGAATGAGGAAGGGAACCCCTTTTAGTAAGTTGCTGGGTTCCATCCACCACTATAACACCTTGCAAACAGGAGCAGTTACTAGAACCTGCTGTTCTAGGTCATTGGTGCATTGATCCCACTAGACCCTCAAGGCCCACTGGGGGATCTTCATGTGCAGCCATGCCAGAGGCATCGTAATAATGGCTGCTGGCATCAGGCCCAATGGTCTCAGGAATGTTCTGGCTGTGACAAGCCTACTGGTAGGGAAGAAAACCTGGAGCCAGAATAGGGTCTGGAGACACCACTGGATTGGGGGGGGGGGGGCAGAAGCTGACTGTTTAGGGTCTACAGGTTTATATCAGGTATGGATAAAGGGGCAGACTGGATGGGCTGGACGGTCCTTTTCTGCTGTCAGCTTCTATGTATCTATGAGAAATCAGTTGGGCCTGAGTTATGAGGTGTTCTGTCCTGTCCTGGGGCAGGAAGGCTAAGCATTGGGACATGTCCAGTGTTGCCCCTATGTACTGCAAATGCTGACAAGGGGTCAAGACAAACCTGGGCACACTGACAGTGACCCTAGTGCACTGAACAGTTGCCTGGTGCGCGTTAGGGTCTGAGACAGTTGCTCCTTGGACTGAGCTTGGAGCAACCAGTCATCTAGACAGGGAAAGACATACAGACCCTCTCTCCTGAGAACTGCTGCTGCAACTGCCAAGCATTTGGTAAATACCCATGGCGTAGATGGCAAGCCAAAGGGCAATACCCTGAAAAGGCAGTGCTGCCCCTGGAACAGAAACTTGAGGTACCTCCTGTGGGGGGACAAATCCTGACATGCAGGTAAGCATCCTGCATGTTCAAGGAGCATATCCCTTTTCTATGTATCTAAGAGAAATCAGTGGGCCTGATTTCTCCGCCCACTGCAATTGTCTCTATTAATATCTCCCCTTAATGTACGCTTCATCCAGAGTTGTAATATTGCCTCTTTCCAACACAATTTAAAGACTCACTTTTCTTTTTTCTCCCACTGCAATTGTCTCTCCTATTAATATCTCCACTTAATCTACACCTCCCACCCATTTCTCCTCTCTCTTTCCCTCTTCCAGCTCCTCCCTACACATTTGGCACTTTTTGTATCCAGTTGTATTCCCCTCTGCCGCTCAACAGCACCTGCTCCCCCACACTTTTTATTTATTTATTTAAAGTCTAGGAATTACAGCCCTTTGAGTCAGGGACTCATTTACGAAGGCTCCACGTCACACAGAGAATGACGACAGGTACAGAGGATGACAGTACATGGACTAAATACAGTGGCAATTGTACAGTACTACTACATTGAGTGATTCAGAGGTGTGTATGGTACAATCAAAATAGAGTCAGGTACATATGTAACAGATGAACAAGGGGTTATTTGCAGTCATAGTGGGGGCTGGTTAAGATACAGTCACGCAGCTCAGTTTTGAAAGGCCCCAGCCTGGGAATAGATAGAGTGGGTCCAGGGATTGAGTTCATCCAGAGTGGAGCCCTATAGCGAAAGGATAGTTGGCCCGTACTGGTCTTTACAAGTGGGATGTGGAAGGTAGTAGTGTCAGCCTGCCTTGTGGTCCTCCTGGGCACGTTTGGTTGGAGCAATGACAGGCAGCCAGGGGGAGCGAGACCTAGCAGGATTTTTTTGGACAAAAGGCAAGTGTGATAGAATAACTGCCCTTGAAAGTTAAGCCATGACGCCCGTTGGTAGAAGTCACAGGTGTGCATAAACCGTTCACTGCCTGTGTCCAGCCGGCAGGCCTTATTGAGGGTGCATTTAATGGTAGTCAGGGCAGTGTCTGATGCAGCCCCATAGATTACTATTGCACAGTCTACCAGGGAGATGATGAAGCAAGAAATAGCTAGTCGAAGGGCATCAGGTGGCAGACGGGACCTAAGTCTATAAAGTAGACCAATTCTGAGGTTAATTGCAGAGTATGTTGATGCTATATGCTCACAGAAGGTGAGGGTCGAGTCGAGAGTAACCCCAAGATATTTGAAGCTGGCAACTGGTTCCAGTCTGGTGCCCTGGGAATTTTGTATAGACAGTATGGTCGATTTGTGTTTATGTTGTGGGTGGGCGAAAAGCATGGTTTTGGTTTTTTTATAGTTGAGGACAAGTTTGTGGGAGGCAAACCATGATTCAATTTCTGTGAAGGAGGCCTGTAGGGATATTTGGAGCTGGGAAGGGTCAGGGTGTCGACTAAAGATCACTGAGTTATCTGCATAGATCAACATGAGCTGTCACGACCAGCCACCAGTTCACCAATTTTTCCTCTCTAGCCCCATTCACACCCCTGTCTACTAGGTGCTTCTCTATTTCCTTACAAACAGATTTCTGTTTTTTTTAAACTGCTGCACATGACTATTTATTAGTATCATCATATTGTTCCTGTCTTGGTTTCATGTGTCTTTATTAAATTACTCCTCTGTTGTGACATTACTACCTTTCTGCCTGTTGTTCCACTGTATTATGATGTACTGTATCGTGTCAGAATTATTTCAGTACCTTGTCCATATTAGCTATAGCTTGTGAAAATGGGCAGTTTTTGCTCACAACTGCCTTCCAGTATAATAAATAAACTGAAACTGAACTGAAATATCCAGTTCCCTTGTTTCAACAGTGGCAGCAGGTCTTGCAGAGTGACCACTCTGAACTTCTTGTACTGAATCTAGAAAGTACAGTTACGTAAGAACTTACTATAACAGTAGATCTTCAAGAGAGCCTTTTGCAGTAGGTAATTACATATAGGACTGAAGCCGGCAGGCGTCAGGACCCCGCGGAAAAATTTCTAGCTAGCAGTCTCTGGTGGGGGACCACCCCCACGTCAGGTGACTGGCATCAGGTGACGTCAGTATAAAGGGTTGGTCCCCCATGCCTGCCTTCCGGTTCTTTCCCACCAAAGGACAAAAAGACAAGACGGGAGAGAGGCGGATGTTTCCCTTCCAGGAAAAGGAGCTGAAAAAGCTTAGGGGGATGGAGGGTGGGAAGGTATTACCTACTGCAAGAGCCTCTCTCGAAGATCTACTGTTACGGTAAGTTCTTACGAAACTGTACACTATCTTACTTCGAGAGGGCTTTTGGAGTAGGTAATTACATATAGGACGGAGTCCCAAGCAGTCTGGAACAAGGAGAAGAACACAGGAGGAGGAAAAGTACCCAAACATAGAACCTCTGGCTGTGAAGGTCTCAGGAAAGGAGACCTTGCAAAACAGCCAACCCGAAGCCAGCTCTACGGCGAGAGGCAATGTCCAAAGTGTAGTGTTTCGAAAAGATATGGACAGAAGTCCAAGTTGCAGATGCGCAAATGTCAGCTGCAGACACATTCTTAAAACAAGCCACAGAGGCAGCGACACCCCTGGAGGAGGGGCCCCTGACTTGACCCGACAGGGTCTTGTGATACTTGTCGTAACAGAAAATGATACAATGAGCCAACCATTTAGATAGGCATTGCTTGGAAACAGCATAGCCTTCTCTTTTGCGAGCAAAAGAGACAAACAGTTGATCAGTCTCTCTGAGATCCTTCATCCTGGAGGTGTAGTACCTCAGAATTCGGTGAACATCCAAAGTATGTAATAGGTACTCCCCTTGATTGGAGTGTTGTGTAAAGAAAGTAGGAAGTTCAATGGATTGATTCAGTGTAGATTCTGCTACCACCTTAGGGAAAAACTTGGAGTTGGTACACAGAGCCACACGTTCCTTGTGAAAAATCAAATATGTGATTTTGGACATCAAGGCCTGAAGCTTGGAAATACGTTGAGCTGAAGTAATAGCCACTAGGAAGACAGTCTTCCATGATAGGAACTTCAGGTCCGCTGAGGCTGCCAGCTCGAAAAGAGGCAGGGTAAGCTTCTCAAGAATGAAATTCAAATCCCAAGGAGGGGCAGGAACACAAACAGGGGGTCTCAAGTGGAGAACCCCTCTAAGAAAAGTCTTAGAGACTTCCAACTGCGTGAAAGTTCTGTCCCCAAAGGGAACATGATAAGAAGAAATGGCGGCCATGTGAACTTTCAGAGAGGAATGACTGAGACCCAGATCAAAGAGATGGCACATATGATCCAGAGTTCTCTCGACAGGGCATGAGAATGGCTCAAAATCCTTGGAAGAGGCCCAAATAGAGAACCGTTTCTATTTCATGGCATAGGTATATCTAGTGGAGGGCTTTCTGGATTCCACCAGAATCTCAGCCACAAGCAGGGAAACCCTGAATTGGGATTGAGCTATGTCTGCAGGAGCCACGCATGCAACTGAAGGGATTTGAGACCTGGATGAACCAGGGTCCCCTGATCCTGGGTCAGCAAAAGTTATGACAGAGGAAGAGGAAGAGGACATTCATCTGAATACTGTTGCAGAAGACAGAACCAAACTTGCCTGGGCCAGAAAGCAGCGATTAGGATCATGCGAGCTCCTTCTGATCTGAGTTTGTGTAAGATCCTCGGAATTAAGGGGATCAAGGGGAAGGCACAGATGAATCTGCCCTTCCAATCTAGAGGCAGAGCATCTCTCCAAAAAATGCCTCGCCCTGGAGTGAGCGAGCAGAAGGCGGGAAGTTTTGTGTTGTCTGGAGATGGAAACAGAGCCACCTGAGGAGTTCCCCAGCATAGGAAGATATCATCTGCTACCACCTGATCAAGTTCCCACTCGTGAGCCTGGGCAGATGACCGACTGAGGTGGTCTGCCAATGTGTTTTCGACCCCCGGAACATGAACCGCTGTGAGGTGAAGGTTGTATTGTACTGCCCAATCCCAAACCATATCGCCTCCCTGCAAAGAGGGTAGGAATAAGTTCCTCCCTGTTTGTTGATGTACCAGACTATGCACATGTTGTCCATCTGGACAGCCAGATGACTGGGAAGCAGGTACAGACGCAGAGCTTGTACAGCATACAGCATGGCCCTGAGCTCCAGCACATTCATGTGAAGAGTCTGTTCGAGCCTGGACCAGGAGCCTTGAGTCCTGTGAGACCACAGGTGGGCTCCCCAACCCTCTCCTGAGACATCTGTTGTCAATGTTTGGGGGGGGGAGTAAGGCATGGAGTAAGAATGGAACTCCCTGGCAAAGGTTCTCCTGAACCATCCACCATTGCATGTCCCGATCCATCGGGTTGGAGACCAGGACTTCCTGATCTAGGTCGTTCACCAATTGATCCCACTGAGACCGAAGCGTCCACTGAGAGATCCTCATGTGGAGCCGAGCACAACTGTCGGAATAGCAGCCACCATGAGCCTAAGAAGGCGAAGGACTGACTTGGTGCTGACCCGCCTGCGGCTGGACAACAGACTTGCATGAGCCTGAAGGGTGGCCCCCCTGTCCAGCGGCAGGAATGCCATGCTGGAGGTCATGTCCAGGATCACCCCGATGAACAGGAGCTTCTGGGACGGGATCAAATGGGACTTTGCCTGGTTGATGGTAATACCCAGGCTGGTAAAAACCTGCCAGGTAAGGCAAAGGGAGCGCAGGAGCCAGTCATCCAGGAACAGGAAAACCCTCACTCCCTCGGTACGCAGGTGAGCTGCTACCATGGAAAGGCATCTGGTGAACATTTGGGGTGCCGAGGAAAGACCAAATGGGAGGGCCTTGAACTGATAGCGGTCCCCCTGAAACAAAAAACGAAGGTATTTGCAGTAGGAAGGGCAAATAGGGATATGCAGGCAGGCATCCTGCATGTCCAAAGCACACAGCCACTGTCCCAGCCAAAGTAAGGGCAGAAGGCTCTGCAAGGAGAGCATTCTGAACTGTTGGTACTCCACGAACAGGTTCAGGGAGCTGAGGTCTAGGATAGGCCTCACGTCTCCCGATTTCTTCAGAACCAGGAAGAAATGGGAGTAGTAACCTGTCCCCCGAAGGTAGGATGTGACAGGCTCTAGCACTGCCTTCAGCAGACCAGAGGATATTTCTTCCCGAACCAGAAGATGATGTTCTGGGGAGTAAGATGACCTGGGGGGTGGTTTCTTGGGCGGTTTCTGTAGAAACTCGATTGAGTGTCCTTCTGCTATCAGCTGGAGCACCCAAGTATCTGAAGTGATCCTCTCCCAACCCGGTAGATGGAAGGAGAACCTCCCTCCTACTGGTCCCTCTGGAAGGTCCAGAGGCTGTGAGAGAGGAGAGGAGTCAGGAGGTGTGGGGCAATGCAGCTGAAGCTCCAGCCGCTTTTTGGGCGAGGGGCTTAGCAGCTGGATGGGAGCCCGTTTATTGGCCCTTGCCCTGAGGTTTGCTAGGGGTCGAGAATGTCTGCGAAAAAGGCGACGCTAACCCTGACGGGGCTAATACATAGAGTCAACCAACTATAGAGCAGTCCCCTTCTCTTGCAGATCAGTGATGAAGTCCTTGACATCCCCACTGAACAGTGCCGAACCCCTGAAGGGCACGTCCTGGATAGCAGACTGCACCTCCGGGACCAAACCTGACACTCGCAGCCAGGCATGATGCTACAAACCTACGGTGAAAGCCAAGCTCCGACCAGCAGTGTCCACTGCATCGTACATGGCACAAAGCATGTGCCGACTGGCCAAATGAGCAGAACAGACCAGATCTGCCACTTCCTGCTTAGTCTGAGACTCAGGAAGGGAGTCCAACTTTGCTTCCACTTCACTTAGGATCGCTTTCTGGTAATCTCCCACATGTGTGACATAATTTAGGGCACTTATTCCCAGAGTGGAAGAAGCATACTGGTCCAGAAGGTGAGATTTCTTGTCAGGTGGAGATGAGCTAAGATGCTTAGGGTTAGCCGTATGGCTCTGAGCAGCGCTAATCACGACCAAGTCAGCTTTGGGGTGTGTATTCAGGGAATCCACACCCTCTGGAGCCTGATATAGCCTATCCACCTTCCTCGGAAGGGGGGCTAATGCTGACGGTTGCTTCCAAATAGAGGAAACAAGGTCTGCATGAGGCTCAATCCAGGGTGGAATCAGTACTGGAGCAGTTTCCGGCAGATCCAAATGAGCAGCGAGCTTCTTCTGCTGTGGATCTGGCTCCAAAGATTGCCACTGCTGAACTGCCTGGATCTTTCGCAGCAGCTCCAGAAAGGAGGGGACTTTGGAGGAGTCCTAGGCCTGGGCTGTTCTGGAGTGCGTGGCTCGTCATCTGGATCGGAGCACCCGTTGGAATCATCCATGGTCTCCGAAGAAGAAGACTCCTCCTGATGCGGGGGGAGGAACAGACCCCTTGGGCAACCCTCGGGGAAGCGTGTCCTCCCCTACCCTGGCACCGGAGGGCTTGCCTCTAGTGTCAGGAAGGGGGGAGGGAGTCTCTCGCCTCCGACCACGGGAGTCTGGAAACCGGGTCCAGCATCGGCAGATGGCTCTCCACCTCCCTGGTGAGCTGAGCCTTGGCCTCAGCCCACCAGGAAGCCAGAGTCCCCTTCAGGTCCACTGGTGGCTGGGAGGGTGGTGGAGGATGAGGAGGAGGGGGATACGGATATTGGGGATATCCGTACAGTGCGTATCTGTAGCCCGACTGCGGGAAGCCCAGTGTTGGGTACTGGGGCACCAGGTACTGCAGCGTCAGGTAGGCTGGCATCGTCTACTGCGGTCCCAGGTAGGACGGCATCAGATACCCAGGGACCAGGGGCTCTGATGGAGCAGATGGCCCTGGGAGAGGCCCAGCAGGCAGGCCAAGTATAGGAGGCCTGGCGGGCATCAGGTCCGGCGTAGGGACAGCTTCCAGCAAGGGAATGTTGCCTGGTGTCGGATAGGCCGGCATTGGAGCGGTGTCCAAGGTCTGATGTCAGGTCGTCCGGCTGCAGGGAGGAGACCCTAGCCTGACATACCTGCATCCTCGGTGTTGCCCGGGAAGGAGGACTCAAATCCCCGGGTTCCTACTGGGGAGATGCTGGAACCTCGTAATACAACGCCCGAGCGTTGTGGTGAGCGCGGATGATGGACTGATCCGTAGGGTCCTGTATCGAGCTGTGGCCTTCGTCGTCCATTGGAGGGCCAACATCAGCCTTACCAGCGAGGGTCAGGCGGGTGTCGGGCCAGCGTCCGACGTAGGACCCGGCCGAGGCCGCGAGGGAGGAAGCAGCCTTGACGGGCTCCTTGGATGCCGCACCGCCCAGTCTCCGAAGAGGTAGAGACCGAAGTGCGATGCCAGAGCACGCGGACGCCCACCGCCATCCTGTCTGAAGGGGGTACCAGTCCGGGTATCTACACCAAAACCAGCGCCGAAATCTCCAACTGCACCTCAAATGATGCCCAAAGAAGACACGGCACCGAGGGCGGTAGCAGAAGCAGAGTCTATGTCTGCCACTGCACTGTCCCGACCCACGGCACCACAAGTGGCACCAAAGTCAGGGACGGGGCCGATGACAGCACTGACATCTCCTTCGGTGCTGACAACACCCCCATGTCCAATGGGATCAGAGGATGGATGCCATGCACCAAAAAGTCATGATCTCCAGCAGCCTTCAGAGAGATCTTTGCTGGTGGCAGGATCTCTTCAACTTTTCGAGGGGAACACCTTTTCATTCCCCCGTCCCAACCCAAATAAATCCTCACCACGGATGCCTCAGACATGGGCTGAGGAGCCCATCTGGGAGTACACAAGACACAGGGTCTTGGTCCGACCAGGAGCTTATGCTCCACATCAGTGTTCTGAAGACCATGGTGGTTCTTTATGCTCTCCAGGCATTCCAGTCCCTTTTGGTACCGGGATCACTTCTGGTCCAGACGGACAATATGTCCACAGTCTGGTACATCAACAAACAGGGAGGAACCCGGTCGTACCCTCTCTGCAGAGGAGCAATGAGGGTCTGGTACTGGGTGATCCAGCTCAGCCTTTACTTGACAGCAGTCCACGTCCCAGGTGTAAGCAACATCCTGGCAGACAGTCTCAGTCGATCAGTGGCCAGGGCCCATGAGTGGGAGCTAAAGTCAGGGGTGGTCCAAGAACTCTTTCTTCGATGGGGTCGTCCAGACTTAGATCTGTTCGCCTCCCCATTCAATGCAAAACTACCCAAATTTTGCTCGCTTGTTCCCGGGCATGGTGCTTTTTGGCGAGACGCACTGTGTCTCTCTTGGACAGGGAGGTTTCTCTACACATTTCCTCCCTTTCCTCTCATTCAGAAGGTTCTTGTGAAACTTCAATAAGAGGGAGCTCATATGATTCTTATCGCTTCTCTCCGGCCATGCCAGATTTGGTATCCTCTTTTGCAGCAACTGGCGCTGGAACCTCCGGTCCCTCTGCCATTTTCCCATGACCTTCTGACACAGGAGCAGGGCACCCTGGTGCACCCAAGCCTTCAGTCTCTCCACCTTCATGTGTGGCACCTGTGGGTATAGCAGTTTCCCTTTATGGTGTCTCATCGTAGGTTGCACATATCTTCGTAGAAGCCAGAAAACCCTCTACTAGATCCACTTACGCCACAAAGTGGAAAAGATTTTCGATCTGGGCCCTAGCAAGCAGCTGGGATCCCTTTTCATACTCAGTGGCCCAGGTGTTAGAGTACCTCGTACATTTATCTGAGATGGGCCTTAGCTACTCCTCCATTAAGGTCCATCTCTCTGCAGTGTCAGCCTACCACCTCCTGGTGGAGGGCAAAACCTTGGCTCAGTTGGAGGTTGCCAAAACCTTTTTAAAAGGCATCCTTCACTTGAAACCTCCAATCCGGAATCCCTGCCCCCCTGGGACCTGGATTTCATGCTCGAGAAGCTGACTTTACCCCCATTTGAACCGGCTTCTACTTTCGACTTATGCATCCTCTCCTGAAGACTTTATTTTTAGTCACAGTGACCTCCACCAGAAGGGTCTCTGAGCTCCAGGCTTTTGTTTGTAAAGAACCCTATTTAATTTTTCATAGGGACAGAGTAGTCCTTTGGACTAACCCTTCCTTTCTCTCCAAAGTGGTCTCAGAAACCACTCTGAATCAGAGCGTGAAATTACCAGTATACTATCCTCAGTATACTATCCCCAGCATTCCAACAGGGGGAATACCTTCTGCACACCCTAGATGTGCACCGGATTCTGAGATACTACACGAACCAGACTAAAGAGGTTCGCAAATCCAACCAACTCTTTGTAGCCTTTGCTCCTCAGTGCCAGGGCAAGGCTATCTCCAAACAAACCATCTCTAGATGGTTAGCCAACTGCATCCATTTTTCTTACATGAAATATGGGTGGTCGCTTCCGGGGGCAGTTAAAGGCCAATCCACCTGCAGCGTGGCTACCTCTACTGCCTTTTTTAGGAATGTGTCCACTGCAGAGATCTGTGCAGTGGCCACGTAGTCGTCTGTTCACACTTTCATTAAGCATTACAGTCTAGACATTGCCTCTAGGCACAGAACAGGCTTTGGTCTTGCAGTTTTGCAAGGCCTCCTGTCATGATTCCCTATGGCGACTTCTCCTCCTCCCGGATGCACCTCAGCATGGTTATTTTGGGGACTGCTTGGTATTCAGTCCTATAGGTGAAGACCTACAGCAGGAACCCTCTCGAAGTAAGATATTGCAGTTACGTAAGAACTTACCGTAACAGTAGATCTTCGAGAGAGGTCCCTGCAGTAGGTCTACCTTCCCCCAGCTCCTGGATGTTTTTTCCTTTATTTTCCATCCTACCTAGTCTTTGGGTCTAGAGAGGAAGCAGGGTCCAAGGAGTTTTTTACTCCTAACTTTTACTTACCTTTCTTTGGGGCTCTGGTGGAAAAGAACTGGAGATCAGGCGCGGGACCGCCCCTTTTATAGTCAGGCTGACGTCATGTCGCCTGACGTCGGGGGCGGTCCTCGCTGATGATTGCTATCTATAAGTTTGCTGTTCGGACCTGACTCCAGGGGGCGCAGTCCTATATGTGAAGACCTACTTCAGGAACCTCTCTCGAAGATCTACTGTTACGGTAAGTTCTTACATAACTGCAGTGTGTTCTAGTAATATCTCCTGTAAAGAAGGTGCTCCAGTGGTGGATGGAACCTTGCACCTTGCTCAAAGGGGTTCCCTTCCTAATCCCTTCCCCTCATCAGATCCTCACCACAGACACTTCAGGGATGGGCTGGGGGCACATCTGGGACCTCAGCAGATACAAGGGACATGGACCAGAGTGGAGACTGCCCTCCACATAAACATCCTAGAGATGAGGACCATTCTGTTTGCTCTGCAAGCCTTCCACAACCATCTGTCCCTGGGGCCTCTGCTAGTGCAGATGGACAACATCAGTGTAGTACACTACATAAAGAAGCAGGGGGAAACTCATTCTCATCCACTGTGCAGGGAAGCGATGTGGGTTTGGTACTGGGCTCTAGAACACAGTCTAGAGCTGTCTGTCGTCCATGTTCCAGATGTCCAGAACATCCTGGCAGATAAGCTAAGTAGGTCGCAGTCCAGAATGCACAAGTGGGAGCTGCTGGCCTCGGTAGTCGAAGACCTGTTTGACCGGTGGAGTATTCCAGAGCTGGACCTTTTTGCATCCCTACTCAATGCAAAACTGCCACTTTTCTGGTCACTCGCTCCAGGGCCTGGAGTTTTGTAGTGAGATGCGTTGTCCCTCTCTTGGAAAGGGAGGTTCCATTACCCCTTCTCTCCCTTCCCTGTAATTCAGAGGGTGTTGATCAAGCTCCAGATGGAGGGAGCTACTCTGATTCTCGTTGCCCCCTTCTAGCCTTGTCAGATCTGGTTCTCCTTACTGCAGCAGCTAGCAGTGGAACCTCCAGTATCCCTGCCCCTGTGCATAGGCATGCTGTCACAGGAGTAGGGTACCCTGGTCCATGTGGACCTCAGGTCACTCCATCTTCATGCATGGCTCCTGAAGACATAGCCATTGCTAGATCTGGGGTGTTGCAAAAGGTGGCTGATGTCCTGGTGGCTGCTAGAAAGCCCTCCACCAGGGCCACTTATTCCTTGAAGTTGAAGCAGTTTGCTCTGTGGGCTGCTTCCCATCATTTGGATCCCTTCACTTGCCCAGTGAATAACATTCTGGAGTATTTGCTGTCCCTATCAGATGCTGGACTGCAATATTCTTCCATCAAAGTGCACCTGGCTGCTATTTCCGTTTTCCATGTGCCTACTGATGGCCATACGGTGGCACAACTGGAATTGTGTCCCGTACATTCTTGAGAGACATTCTACACTTGAAGCCTCCCATCTGTAATCCTGAATTTTTATGTTGGCTCCTTTTGAGCCAGCAGCAACGTGTGAGCTACACTTTCTGTCATGGAAAGTGTTATTTTTAGTTGCTGTTACTTCTGCTCGAAGGATTTCCAAGTTTCAGACTCTTGTGTGCGAACCTCCTTATTTGATTTTCCACAATGACAGGGGTCTTTACGTACCAACCCTAAGTTCTTACCTAAGGTGATGTCTGAGTTTACCCTGAATCAGATGATCCACCTGCCTGCTTATTTTCCTGACCATACCAATCCAGGGGAAGCATTGCTCCATACTCTAGATTTACTTAGAATACTCAGGTATTATGTTCACCGTACAAAGGACTGCAGGAAGTCCTCGCAGCTTTTTATTTCCTTTGCCCCTGGGAAAGAGAGCATTTCAGTTTCAAAACAGTGTTTTTCCAAATGGTTGGCCAACTCTATTACTTTCTGTGGTGCTCCACATTGTCAATGGGAAGTCATAACAACTGGGTATAGTGCACCCCTACCAGGGGAATGGCACAGCCCAAGCTTTAGAATGTTGGGCACATGAGGACCCCAAGCAGTAGCAACTCCCCAGTTTATCTGTGCCATTTGAAAAGGACAGAGCTACTTTTATCTTCTCTTAAGACTTTTTAAGATTTCTGTAGGGGCTGCAGTTCGGCATCGCAGGTTGGTGCTGCCTGGTTTCAGGAAGCACCCCTAAATTAAAATCATGCCTGTTAAGCTGCAGCTTTCAAACTGACTAACCAGCTTCACCCATTTCCATCCGTGGACTGGGAGCCATGTATGCCTTCTAGGGTGTTTTAATGGTCTCGGTTTAAAAAACCAAAACAAAAAACAAAGGTGCCAAGGAAGGTTTCTGGGGTAGTTCAGGGCTCCTGGTGGGTTTCCCCTCGACTCTTGCATTGGCTGTTTGCCCCCCCCCCCCCAGCTTCAGGTTTCTGTGCAGCTGTTTTTCAAAAAAAAGGAAAAGGAACTTGTGCCTTGGGATGTTGCCTGTGGCCTTTCTCCTTGGCAGTCTGCAGTCACGTTCTTTGGGTAGCGTTTTTTTCTTTGCTAACCTGCTGGGGATTCACTCACTCACGCTGAGTGCTTGTACTGACAGTTTTTATAATGTTCTTATTTTTACTGACTTGTGTTGCGATCAAAGGACTTTAGGAGTATTTCTCTTCCTCAGCCCTCAGAGCACTTTGCGTGACTGCCATTAAGCTGTGCTGACAGTTGGGCGCGTGCTTCTTTCTCAGTTGGTTTTCCTGCGCTTGTTTCCCACATTCCAGAGGGTGCATACAAGTGCGTGTAGCGCGGAACATTAGTACAGCACAATCTCCTATTCTTTATATTGTGCCAATGTGTTTGTGTGCTGCAAGTGCATGCATGCCTCTGCTTTGCACGCTAATGTTATGTAGGATGTCATGACGTTGTGTGCACTCCCACTAGTGAGCGCACACATCTAGGCTGCTCTCTCTCTAGACACACTGATCTCTACCTGCAAGATCTTTTTCCCTAAACCAGAGGAGTGCTGGAATTTGCCCTGAGTTTGAGTGCCCTCAGTGCAGGCAAGCTGACAGAACTAGTTAATTATCTCTTTAACATTCACAATTATAAACAGGACTGTTATATTTGGCATCATGACTTCAGAGACCATTAATTATGGAAAGGTATAAGACTTGCAAAGGGTGATGAGGCCCACCCCATGGCTTGCTGTTGCCCTCACTGTGCTGGCGAGCACATTTTTTCTGTATGGTCTCCTCCCCACCAGTCCTTCAAGCTGGAGAGGGGGGCACTTGGTTCTTCAGTTGCCAGTAGCAAGCAGAATTGCGAAAATCACTTTTGTTGCTTCTTGGCGAGCTTTTGGCCCTGCTGTTCCGTAGGACATACCAGCAGACACACCCAACCCCAAACCGGGCCCTGCAGGTCAGTGGGGGCCCACACATGAATGTCCAGGTGCATCGCAGCAAGGAAGGGCTGCAGAGACAGCTTTGCAGGCAGACTCTGTCTCTGACCAATTAGAGGGTCAGGATGAGGATATCAGGGATCTTTGGGAAACTCCAGACTTTAAAAAAACAAAACTTTTTTTTGCTCACTGACGAAGAGGACATCCCCTCTGAGGAGGAGGAGGAGGAAGGGGAGTGGACGGAGCCCAGACCATGGATTCGGTTACCTTCCATTTGACATCAAGTCCTTGTATGTTTTTTAGCTGTGGCATGTAGATCCTTACAGCTCAAGGAGAAACAGTCCATGGAGACAGTGGATATCATCCAAGTTTTACTCTCTATGACCAATTTATTGAGCAAGAATGGGCCAGTGTGGATCAGAAAAAGTAGCTTCCAAAACCGAAAACACAAGCCTTTTTTCCCTATTAGAGGAAACATTTTGTAGGTGGGAAGCTCCACCACTGGCAGACTCTCTATGGCGCCAAGTCTGTTCTTTAGTTATTTGTTATTTTGTTTATGCGATTATGTCTGGTGCAGGGCCTAGTTCAAAATCTAAGGCAGGGTGTGCCCCTGTGGCAGGTCGATGACTGTGATGGACCACCATAATCACTGTTTAACCTGCCTGGGTCTGGATCATGATATGGGCAGTTTCAACACCTTTTTCTTCATGGACCCTTGGGTTCTCAAGTTGCATGCAATGAAGGTGGGTTGGGATCCTCTCACCTTTAGAGGGTGGCGTCGGTCCCTGGGACACCAAGGTCAGGACTTTGAGTCCTTCTCTCAGGCTTCCCTCCGGTACTGTACGTACTGTGGGGAAGCAGGCCTCAATTTCTGGTCTCGCCAAAGTGGAAGGCTTACGTGAGGGGTCAGCTGGACAGTCGTCCTCTTCTGGGGGGGGGGTCGACTGAGCACCCCTTTCAGTCCATTGCCTCTGCAGGTGCTCAGACACCACCAGTGTCATGGTCACAGCTATACGCTCAGCCCGAGCTGGTAGTGCCCTTGGTACTGCTTTCTGACACTGCTTCAGCTCCCAATGCCACCTCTGGTGTCAGTGAGCGGGGTGGTGCCAGGACCCCGACCCGGTGCTGGGACTCCCTCCAGTGCCATTCGCAGTGCTAAGGGAGGAAGAGTCTCAGGGGTTGCCACGTTGGTGATCTCTGTGGTCCCTTCCTCTTCAGAGGAAGAGGACCAGGATGATCCCAACTGGCAGCCCGACTCTTCGGAGCTCCGAGGCTCTCCTCTTCCCAGCTCCAGGATCTCTGAGTCTCAGGAATCTGCTGCCAGAGCCAGGGCTGCCTCTCCTCAGGCCAGTGCCACAGTCATCGCCGCAGTCGATGCCGTGGTTGGTACCAGTGCCAGCACCCTGGTAGATTCCAGTGCAGTTTGCGGTGCCATGGTCAAGGCCGGTGGGGAAGCCAGTGCCGGTTCTGGGTCTAGTGTCGATTACGGTGCTGGATCTGATGTCAGTGCCATTCTCAGTGCCACTGGAAATGGAGGGTTTCATCCCAGCAGCTCCTGCAGCTACAGAACCTGAGGCTCTGCCGGAAGGAGGCAGTGGAAGGGGTGCCCTGGGCTGGGAAGCTTCCCCCACAGACTGCCTAAGCTCCAATAGCAGCTGGGTGGGGGTCCATCTCTGGCGCCGGGGGTGGCGGAGGAGGAGGCTGGAAGTTAGGGTAGTCTGGATACTGAGGCCAAGAAGGGTAGTGATAACCCGTTTGAGGATAGTAAGAGTACCCAGGGTATCCCGGCATCAGGTATCCTGGTGACGGGGGCATATGGCCTGGTGTCGGATACTGTGAAATCGACGGTGGGCCACCCGGAGGCGGGACAATCAGTTCTGAACCTGGAACCCTACCTGGAGGATCTGGACCTGCTGTGGGAAGTGCCATGGCACCTCTAGGATAAGCAGGATCTGGGAAGGACCCTGAAGGTCCTGAGGAAGGAGGCTCCATGGAAAGATCCCTAGCCAGCGGTGGACTAATGTCCAGGGACGGCGGTTGGCCTGATGAGGGGGCAAGGTCCAGAAGGAGCCCAGACGGCAGGTCCGAAGGTGATCCTGCTGCTAGAAAAATCAGAGGATCAAGTGGCAAGTCCCTGGGATGGATAACCCGGGGGGACGATCGGTTGCTCTGTCGCTCACTCTGTCCGACGTAGGGGGCCAAACTGAAGCCCGACGGGAGAGTGGAGAGATCCGTGGGGTGATGGAGAAGCCATTGTGCGACTGAATGGACTGCGCCAGGCTAGTGGAAGTCTGGAGACCGCTGCTAGGCTGATCGGCAGGAGCCATGCGCCCTTCGACGGGGTCGAGGGGTGTCTTATTGGCTAGGCAAGGTGACTTAACAGATATCTCCAGAGAGGCTACCCCCGGCTGCCCGCTCACCTCGGCAGGAGGGGGAGAAGGTGCATGGCCTAAAGAAGCAGACAAGGCACTGGCTGAAGTACTCACAGTTTCGGCGGGCCTCCCGCGTGGTGACAGACTCCGGTCCCAGCGCTTCTCCTTGCCTTTCTTCTTTTTGGGGGCTGGCGACAACGACCTATCCCGCAGTTCCTGGAGCTCCTTTTCCTTAGACGCCAGTCATCAGGTCAGAAGGTGGGCCTCGAGGGTCCACTTGTGCTTGGTTCGAGTTGCCTGGTTGAAGGCCTGGCAGATGGAGCACTCCTGGGTGTTGTTCTTGGAACCAAGGCAGAGGAGAAAGCAGGAATGGTCGTCCCCATGTGGGATTTGGGCGCCGCACTTCGAGCACTTCTTCTTCTGTCTAGAAGACATCAAATAGGAAAAACGAAGAATTTCTATGGTAGTAAACTTCAACAAAATGGCGGACTGTATGATTCGCTGTTCTGTCAGCGTGCGAATGTACTGAAGGCGACAGCAGAAGAACTGGGCAGTAGGCGTGGGACCGCCCCTTTTATAGTCAGGCTGACGTCATGTTGTCTGACATTGGGGGCGGTTCCCGCTGATGATTGCTATCTACAAGTTTGCCGTTTGGACTTGTCGCCAGGGGGCGCAGTCCTATATGTGAAGACCTACTGCAGTAATCCTCTTGAAGTAAGATCTTCTGTTCTAGATCATTGGTACATTGCTCCTACTGGACTCCTAATGTTCACTGGGGGATCCTCATGTGCAGCTTTGCCAGGGGTACTGTGAAAATGGCCACTGCCATCAGGCCCAGTAGTTGCAGGAATGTCCTGGCTGTGACATATCTGTTGTTTTTTAATTTTTATTTATTTCATTGTTCAGAAATAACCTTTGAGCAAGGTGCTCATTTTGAAAGGTTCCACGTCAGTGTTAAACAATACATACATACATTATAAGAACTTCAGTTCACAAAAAAATAGAAGGGAGTACATTTTACAAAGGTAAGGGAATAATGCAGGCAAAACCATGTACAGTCACTAATGACTTGACATATAGCAAGTAAGGGATAATTCAACCATGGCAATGTTCAGGCAAAGAATTCGTTGACTTATAGCAGATGCCTAAGTTCAGAGTACCCCTGATACAATGAGTAAAGTTAACAGATGTTCACTTTATTGTTCAACTGGTATAGTAAAACACATCATTCAGTTTCGAAAAACAAGTGCAAGGCAGCCTGGTGGGTAGGCTCCATTGAAGGGGTGGCAGCCTAGAGGGTAGGCTTAGTCCAGGAGGTGGAGGGCTTAGGCAACGAGGAGGAGGGGGAAGAGGAGAAGGAGGAGACTAGAGGGGAAACTAGTGGGAGAGATAAAATTTAGGCAGAAGGGAGTGGAGGTAGGGGGTGGAGAATAGAACAGTAATGTAAGTGGGGGGCTTTGTGTTAAAAGGGAGTAAAGGTAGAATGGGAAGGAGGAAAGGCAGATGCAAAAAGGTAAGGGTGGGAAGACTGGTAGTAGCAAGAGCTCAGGGCATTGGAGGAGAGGAGAAATTTATTAAGTGCACCAAGACTCTGAGAAGGGCTAGGAACCAGGTCAGTGGAGTCAGCTCATACTGGGCATATGATTCAGGCTAGGGAAGGAGGGGGTAAGTCGAGGCTTAGAATGGCCAAAATTGACAGGACAAAACAGCACTCACAAACACTTGTTGTAAAGTACCTAGGCTTATTCTATCATGTGCTCTGCCCTGTCCTGAGGCAGGAAGGCTGAGCCTTCAGCAATGTCCAGAACAGCCCCTACATACTGGAGGCACTGACAAGGGGTCAAGACCGACTTGGGCAGGTTGACTGTAATCCCTAGGGCACTGAACAGTTATCTTGTACGCCTGAGGATCTAAGCCAACTGCTCCTTGGACTGTGCTTTGAGCAACCAGTTGTCCAGATAGGGGACAACATAAAGTCCCTCCTCCTGAGTGCTGCTGCCACCACAGCTAAGCATTTGGTAAAGACCTATGGTGCAGATGACAAACCAAAGGGCAATACCCTGAACTGGTAGTGCTCTCGCTGAAAAAGGAACCTGAGGTACTTTCTGTCAGGAAGGCAAATCTTGATATGCAGGTAACCATCCTGCATATCCAAGGAGCATATCCTGTCCCCCTTTCATAGGAGGGGCAGAAGTCTTACTGAGTAACCATCCTGAACTTCTTGTACTGACTATATAAGTTCAAATCCTTCAGATCCAGAATGGGCCTTAAGTCCCCTGTGGACTTGAGGACTAGGAATAAGTGACACTAGAACACCGTGTTCCTTTGTTCCCAGGGAACTGGTTCTATGGCCCTCTTGTGCAACAGTGCACATACTTCCTCTAGTAGCACTGGTATGTTATCTGCAGGATAAGTTGAGGGAACTGGTGGAAGGTCTGGAGGCAACTCCAAAAATTCTAGAGCATGGCCCTGTTTTATTAACTGCAGGACCCAAACATCTGTTATAACCTCTCTCCACTGCTCCAGGTGGAAGGAGAGGCAACCCCCTACCACCACCTCCAGGTTTTGTAGTGGAGGGTGGAGGTCTAATAAGAAGTCATGCTGCAGCAGATCCGACGGCTGCAGCTGCACCTCCTCCAGGAGCTTTGGAGTGGGCACCTATAGAGGAGGTTGGGGCTGGCAAAACTGCTCTGCTTTTGCTCTGTTGCCTGACCCTGACCTTGGTCTAGTGGTAGCCCTGTCAAAGGGTACCCTCTGCCTACTTCTCGGGTGTGTGTGGTAGAGGGAATGGACTGACTGTAGAGTTCATCCCGAAGCCTGCAGGTCAGAGAGGATGTTCTGCACATCTGCTCCACAGAACTTGTATCCTCTGAAATGAGCATTCAAAATGGATTGCTGGACATCACTAGCAAATCCTGACACCTTCAACCAAGAATGCCTTCTTAGGCAGATGCCAGCTGCAGCTGCTCTGACTGAGGCATCTGAAATGTCATAGGTAGACCTTAAGAGGTGTTTATCCATATCAGCCCCAGTCAGGAGGGCCTTGAGCATCTCCTGTTTCTTGGGACCCTCTGGAAGGGACCAGGCTGCTACTCCAGCCTTTTTCCAGAGGATATTCTGGTATTTGACCATATAGACCTGATAATTTGCAAGGATTAAGCTTGGTCTGTGCCAGGCGGCCAAGGTGGCATCCTCTAGTGCAGCCAACAGAGGAGAACGACAAGAGGTGGAGAATCTGGTAGCCCCAGAAAATCTAACAAGTTTCTCCTAGTGATGTTTTGCTCCTCAGCATCAAACCCCATTGCCTTTTGGAGTTGCTTCATCAAATATATGAAGGAGAGGTCTTCAGGAGTGGACCTCAGGGTATACAATGTACAGTCCTCACTCCTGGTGGAAATGGTGGAGCAAGACCTGTCAGATGGGCTCCCATTCATATCTTCCTCTTTCTCTTCTTACTCTTGTGGAAGGAGGTTAAGGTTATATGCCTGATCCTCATTGAAACGTCATGGAGGCCGCAAGGAAGAAAGGAAGAGAGGACTTCAACATCCTGAAATGTGTGGGGCATGTTAACAGAGCAAGGGTCAATGCGGGGGCTGGCCTGAGAAGCTCTGTTGTTGTCGTGCGCCTGGTGTAGGAGGAGGTATAAGGCACTGTATTATCTCCACAAGGGAAGAAAGCACTGTCTACACGTCCACGGTGGCCTGCACTGCAAGGGCACCTAGTTATGGGGGAGGCTGGAACCCTGACATTGACGGGCCATTGCCAGCCGCAGTAGGTCCGGCGGAACCCACTGCCAGTCGACCTTGAGGGTTTTGAAGTCTGAACAGCAGGACTTGCAACGTTGATGGTCCTTCACTGGCCAAGTGAGGTCCAGCAAAACTCTTTGTCAGAGTTGACCCTGAGAGTTCAAAGGTCTGGGCAGCAGAAGGCACTGCTGCTGAAGTGGTCAACTACGTGGCAGCAGTCGGTGCCAAGTGTAGTGGCGACCAGAAGTATACTGGGGGGGATTTATCCTTACTCTGTGCCCTTTCCTGGTGTCTGTGCTTTCCTGAAGACTTCTCTTGGGCTTTGGAGGACTGGGAACCTGAGCAATAAGCCAGCGATGTGGACGAGTTCCTCAGCTGGAGCTCTCTCTCTATTCTGGCTACCTGCTACTCGAGGAGGAAGTTCTGCAGGGCTTTTTGACTGCGTCGCCAGGTAGCTTGATTAAACTTCAGGCAGAGCTTGCAGGCCTTAACATTGTGGGCCTCTCCCAGGACAGCGCACACAGATGTCATAGTCACTGAAGTGGATTTTTCCACCGCACTTGCAGTAACAAGAGAGTTTAGCGGAGTCTTTCCTTGACATATATGACAACGACAATCACTTTAAAATAAGGTGATAGCTACTAGGGTGAGAAAAAGAATAAAACTTAGGAAAATCGAAGATTTAGCAGTCGACTGTAGTAGCAGCATCTCCATGGAGTCCGGCAAGTATGATCAATAGTGGGAAAAGAACTGAGGACGGAGAGGGGCTGCCCATGTTTATATACAGAGGACATTGACATCAGACATTGTCATGGGTGGCCCCTGGTAGAGAGCTTGCTAAAAGTTTCTGTGTGGTCCTAGTGCCTGGCGGCTATAATCCTACAGGTGTGGCCTGATGAATGAAATATCCTTGAACAAGATCTAACTTTTTTGAGGAAGGAGTTCTCTGACACTAGATATCTTTCAGACACCACTGAGTTTCTGCCATTTTCAGTCTGGTTAAGGGAGCAAAAGCTGTAGTTAAAGACATGTAGCCCAGACATTTGAGGAAATCCTGTGCTGTCTGATGTGAGTCTTGAACACAAGTGGCAGCAAAATTCACTAGGTCTGATAGGCCCTATGATGGGACAGAAAGGCCTTGGCTTCTACAGTGTCCTGTTCCGCATTTGTGAACACCAGTCACTGTTTAGGTTCCAGTGCTGATTTCTCCTGGTTTATGAGAACTTTCTTGGGACTGAGGAAGGCTCATGGTTTTCTGCAAAGCTACCCGAGTCTCAATAAAAATTGCCCCACAAATTAACCAATCTTTTAGATGTGGGAAGATTGCCACCAGTTGCCTCATTAGTGCTGCTGCCATCACAGAGAGCAATTTTGTGAACACTCTTGGGGCAGAAATGATCTGGTAGTTACATACTGCCATCTTAAATCTTGAAAACAACCTGTGATCCTCCCTTATTGGAATAAGGATGTATGCATACTGTATTACAGATTCACTGAACATACCCAATCCTCTATTTGCAAAGATGAAATAACAGTCTTTAAAAGTTACCATTTTGAACTTCTCTTTTTTCGCGTGTTCGTTCAAAATTCCAAGATCCAGAATTGGCTGTGATTCCCCCTTTTTATTTTTGGTTATGAAGTATCTGGAGACAAAGCCTTTTCCCAAATGGTATATCAGAACATGCTCTATTGCTTTCAGAGCTAATAGTTTATCTATCTCAGTCTGAAGCAAAGCCAGATTTACTGCTGATAAAGCCCTTTGGTTAGTAAGGATTTTTTTAAAATGACAGGGTCAGGTCTTCTCCTATCACCTCCAAGACCCACTGGTCTTTGGTGATCGCTTCCCGTTCGTGGAGGTAAAAGGAAAAGCAAACCTCTACTGGCTGAGCTTGGGGAGCAACAGGATGGACACAACCATCAGGGATTAACTTTTGTAGGAGAAGGAGGAGGAGCAGAAGAAGCCTGAAGTCTGTGTCCTCTCCTACTTTTTTCCTCCAATAGCATGCCTTGTCACAGAATAACTGGTTTGGAACTAGTGTCTGCTTTGTGCTCCTCTCCTATAACCTCCCCTGGAGTAAGGTCTAAAATAACTACAACCTCTGCTGTCCTGTTTGGTAAGGTTTGTGTAAGTGATCTTTTGCTTATTAACCTCCATATAGACTTCCGTTCTATCCATGCACAGAGAGTCTTCATCAGAGGACAAATTTAAAGCTTTTTCTCTAGGTCAGTGGACTGTTTAGTTTTCCTCAGCCAAGCAAATCTCCTTGTGACTACTGTATTACTCACATTCTGGTCGCAGCATCGTTTAAATCAACAGGAATATGAAGCTGCTGCCTAGCAGCCTCTAGGCCGGCCTTCACAACGTGAGCATTTTGCCCTCCTGTGGCATATTCTTGCAGAGGCAGTATTAAATACTAGAAAGAAAATAATCTGAAGAGTATCCAATATAGAAAGCCTGCCCTAATGACAGGGTTCCTGCCAAGTAGCTCTTTTTTTGCATAAAAATCGATTTTTTAGAATCCTTATCAGCAGGGGATGATGATAATGCAGTCCTATTTTTTTCACAAGCAGCTGTTTAAATAAATCATTCAGGAGAAGGATGTGCAAATAAAAACTCAGCACTCTCTTGAAACAGCATATCTTTTCCCCAATTTTTATCAATTGCCTGTGCTGAAGTAGGCTGTTTAGAAACAATTAGAAGACAAAACTTTTTTTTTTTTTTACTGACAGGGAAGTTGTCCTTCTAGAAAGGGTTAAACCTAGATTTTTTTGTTTTTTGTTAATAGAAATTTGGTTTGTGGAGGTGGCTACTCAAAAATGTCACCTTCCAAAGTTAACTAGCCACACATATTCTTAATAAATGTAAAAAAAAAACTGTCTCATAGGATGAGGAGTAAAAGTCTTCATCCCTTGTATTATTAGGAGTGATGCCATCATACCCTGTCTCTGTGCTGCGTTACTTAATTGCCTACCTTTCTTCAGGTAGAGGGGGTGGAGATACATTACAGGCCCTGCCTGCACCTGCTGTATAATATAAAACATTTGACACATTTTCATGAATTCTTCCAGGTAGGTCATCTGTCCAACTGAAAGACAAGCTATTCCAAACTGAAGCCTCTGTAGTGGGTTTACTAAGTGGCTCTTTCACAAGTTGGTTCCCACTATATGAGTGTCACCACATTAAGGAGCTTAGCACCTGGCTCATTCACTCATTTCATCTCCTTTTGTATTTTCTTTCCCCAGTGGTACCAAGAGAAGAAGTGCCACCCTCTGCTGGTCTCTTGGCCCCACTGGTTAGGGGCTTAGCAGAATTTTGTGCTGAGGGTTGTTATTATATCCCACCATGTTTACTAAATCTTTATTTACTGGGTAGCATGGTGTGGAAGAAAAAAATTACTCACATTAGTAATTATATTTCTTCTAATGGAGTCTTGCTGTATTCTGACAATTGCAGTGATTCCCAACCTTTGAACTGCCCCGGAGAACAAAGAGTTAACTTTCTAAGCAGGGCATAGAATGCTGAGCTTGAGCTCAGTTGAACTTTCTGTCTGGAGTGTTTTGAACTTAAACCATCAGATTCTTACGAGCCCAACTAAACTAAAAATTCCATGCGGAAATTGTAAAAATTCTTACTAGCCAACTGGCTGAAAAAAGTGTTGGATTCCCAAGGAAGACTCAAGTCAGAAAACCCAAAAACAAAACCCAACATACTAAACATAACAATAATAAATAAGCACCCAAACAAAAAGGAGGAGGGTGCAAGCAAAAAGAAAAAATTACTCACTTTAGTAATGTTGTTTCTTCTAATAGAATCTTGCTGTATTCTGACATATGCAGTGATATCCAACCTTTGAACTGCCCTGGAGAGGAAAGAGTTAACTTTCCATGCAAGGCATGGAACGCTGAGCTCGAGCTTGGTTGAGACTCTGTCTGTTGCTGTTTGAACCCAAACCGCCAGATCTTTACGAGCTAACTCACTGGGTGTCCTGTGTGGAAACTGTAAACTTACACTAGCCAACTTGCAACTAAATCTAATAAAAAGGTTTTTTGGTTCCAAGGCAAAGACTCAAGTCAGGAAACCCAAAAAACACAAAACATACCCAAAAATAAGAGGGTGAGAAGGGGGGGGGGGCACCTCTAGGGTGCCAACACTGTTCCTGCCCACCCACATCCCAAAACCCAGGTTCTGAGAGGGGAGGCGGGGGTCAGAATACAGCAAGACTCCATTAGAAGAAACAACATTACTAAGGTAATTTTTTTCTTCAAACAACACGAAGTCTTGCTGTATTCTGACATATGCAGACTACCAAGCAGCACCTCCATGGAGGAGGGACAGAACCTACTTCGGAAACAGGCTCTGAAGCACTGCTGTGCCAAACCAAGCATCACTCCTAGCCTGGATATCCAGAGAGTAATGCTTGGTGAAAGTATGTACTGTTTTCCAGGTGGCTGCTTGACAAATATCTAATATAGGAATATCCCTGGCAGCAGCCAGGGAAGCAGCTGTACCTCTGGTAGAGTGAGCCCTCAGGCCTGAGGCTGAGATCCTACCTAATTTTTCATAGCAAAATTGTATACAAGAGACAATCCACTTGGCAATAGATGTCTTAGTGGCAGGTTTTCCCTTACCAACCTCACCATAAGTAACGAACAGTTGGAGGGAGTCAAACCTGTAACCCTTGGTGCGCTCTATGTAGTAGCCAAAGGCCCTTTTCACATCCAGGCTGTGCAGCCTCCTCTCCCCAGAGGAGGAATGGTCAGTGAAGAAAACAGGAAGAGACATAGACTGGTTAAGGTGGAAATCTGAAACAACCTTAGGCAAAAACTTCCTATTAGTCCTGAGGACCACCTTATCTCTATGGAAAGAGATAAAAATCAGGCTCCACTGACAGGGCCTGTAACTCACTTATGCATCTGGCAGAAGTAATGGCTACCAAGAACACAGTTTTCCAAGTCAAGTATTTAAGCTGTGCTGAGGACAAAGGCTCAAAAGGGGTTTGCATAAGCTGAGCAATGCAAACATTAAGGTCCCAAGCAGGGGCAGGGTCCCTGAAGAGAGGATTGGTATGCAGCAATCCCTTGTAGAATTTACAGAATATAGGATGAGCTGAAAGGGAAGAATGCTTGCCTGCTGACAAGAAGGCAGAGACAGCTGCCAGATGCACTCTAAGTGTAGCTGGACTGAGTCCCAAGCTATTGAGATGAACCATATAGTCAAGCACTGTAGGCACCCAGCAGACTCAGGAGAAATATGCTTCCCAGAGCACCAAATAGTAAAGCTTTTCCATTTGGAGTTGTAAGTCTTTCTGGTGGAAGGCTTTCGAGAAGCCTTTAAAATATCCAGAACACCTTGGGAGAGATGCAAATCAGCAAACTCTAACTCTTCAAGAGCCAGGCCTTGAGATTGAGAGATTTGAGATTCGGATACCAAACCCTCCCCTGAGAAAATGTTAACTGGTTGTAATTCCTGGGAAGAGACAGGGGAAGGTTGACTGCTAAGGACAGCAAGAGAGGGTACCAGGGCTGTCTGGCCCAGTCTGGAGCAATCAGAATCACTTTGCAGGGTTGAGACCTGATTTTGACTAGTACCTTGGACAGGAGAGGGAAAGTGGGGAAAGCATACAGGAACTTCCCTTCCCGATTGAGAACGAGGGCATCCAGAGGAACTGAGCCCAACACTGGGGGCCTGCAGCAAAAAAAATAGAGGAAGTTGGTGATTGTCTGGGGCTGCAAAAAGATCTATCTGTGGGGTGCCCCATCTGGAGAAGATCACCTTCAAAATCAGGGGATCTAGGGACCATTCATGATGGCCCTGAGATATCCTGCTGAGAGCATCTGCCAGGACACTGTCCTTCCCTGGGAGGTGCACTGCTATCAGGGAGGTATTCAGGGAATAGGCCAGAGACCACAACTTCATTGCCTCTGTGCACAAGGCCATAGACTGAGTGCCTCCTTGCTTGTTGATGTACCACACTGTGGTGGTATTGTCTGTCCTGATCTGAACTACTTTGTTCTGAACAGACTTGGGAAAAACTTGGAAGTGCTAGAAACACTGCTCTGAGTTCTAAGAGATTGATGTGAAGCAGAGATTCTTGAGGTGACCACAACCCTTGGGTGGTCAGATCCCCCAAGTGGGCTCCCCAGCCCAAGAGGGAGGCATCTATGGTAAGGATTAGAGAATGAGATTGGGTGACAAAGGGAACTCCTTGCCTTAGGTTGTCCTGATCCTGCCACCATTGCAAAGCCTGGATCAGGGTTCAAGTCACTGGGATTAGCTTGATCAGAGAATCCTTTCTCTGGGACCAGAAGGCTCTGAAGTGGAACTGAATGTCCCTCAGCTGAAATCTTGTTCCTTGGACCACTGCTGTAGAGGCAGCCAAGTGGCCCAGGAGCTGCAGAAAATGCCTTGCTGGTCGAGACTGCTGGAGGGTGAATGAAGAGCCAGTGTAACAAGCATCCTTGCCCTGTCCAGGGGAAGGAAGGGTCTTGCCCTTATTGTATCCAACTCTGCCCCTATGAAGGTGAGGAGCTGCATTGGCTCTAGAACTGACTTTTAAAGATTCAGAAAGAATCCTACAGAAGTGAGCAGTTGCTGAGTTATCTGTAGGTGTGATTTGACTTGGTCTGGAGACTGACCCACTATGAGCCAGTCGTCCAGGTATGGAAAGATGGAGATCTTTTTTCTCCTTAGGAAACCAACCACTACTGCCAGGCATTTTGTGAACACCCTTGGAGCTGATGTTAGGCCAAAGGGCATTGCTCTGAATTGATAGTGGCCTGAGGGCAACTCGAACCTGAGGTACTTTCTGTGGGAGCATCTGATGAGAATGTGGAAATAGGCATCCTTGAGGTCCAGGAAAACTAGAATGTCCTCTGGCTTTAGAGAGGGTAGAATTATTCCCAGAGTCACCATTTTAAACTTTGGCTTTAAAAGGTGTGTGTTTTAAATATCTGAGATCCAGGATGGGCAGCCATTCTCCCATCTTTTTGGGAGTTAGGAAGTACCTGGCATACAATCCTTTTCCCTTGTGTAGGGGGTGGAACCCTTTCTATGGCTCTCAGAGCCAAGAGGGAAGAGACCTCTGCCTCTAAGGCAAGGGCCTCTGAAGGATTTGCAGGTGGAAAGGACCTGGTTCTCATCTTGGGAAACTGTTTGAAGCGGAGAACCAGTCCCTGGCTTACTACTTCCAGGACCCCATTTGTCTGATGTTAAAGACATCCAGTCCTGGACAAAGTAAGCCAGCCTGCCCCGTACGGGTAGTGAAGAATCGGCCCAGGCAAACTCATCAGGGTGCCTGTTTGGCAGAGGCTTTAGGACTGAGGGGTGGTAGCAGGCCTGCTTGTACCCTGTCTGTCTCTCCCTCTGAAGAACCCCTTCTGGGCAAAGGTGGAAGTGGAGGCCTGGGCTTGGTAGAAAGGCCTATGAAAAGGCCTGCCCCTGCCCCTGGAATGCTGCCTCTGGGGAGTGGCTTGCCTTTCCTTGGCCTGAGCACTCCTATAGGTGGTCCTGTACTCATCCATTTTCTTCAAGTAGCTCTCTGTGTGCTCCCCAAACAGAGAATTACCAACAACAGGAAAATCCATGGCCTTAGTCTGGGTATCCTGTGACAGGCTAGTATATCTGAGCCAAGCCATCCTACGAAGGGCCACAGATGTAGCCATGACTCCAGATGAAACATCATTGGAGTCCACTGCAGCATGAAATTGCAACTTGGATACCTCAATACCATCTGCAGCCACCTGCTCCAGCTCCTTGGCAAGCTGGCCAGGGACCTGTTTAGCTACAGCCATCACAGTGTCCCATCTAGACTTCTGGTATCTAGCTGTGTAGGCCATATAATTAGCCTGCCTGAATCCCAAAGATGCTGCCATGTACTGTTTCTTTGCCATGGCATCAATCCTCCTGGAGTCCTTATCTGGGGGGTGTGAAGCCAAGGGTATATTTGCCTTATCACAGGCAGCAGTCTGCACTACCCCAACATGGCTGCATTGCTGGGAAAGGAACTCTGTATCTGAGCCTGAAAGAGTATACCTCTTGTCCATTCTTCTGTCCACAGGAGGTACAGAATTAGGAGTCTTTAAAATTTTAAATGTCTGTTTCCCAAAAGACTTATGGTGGAGAATACACAGCCTCCTGGACTCTGGGATGTCCATCATCTCAACATAATCAGGCTCCTCCTGATCCTCTACTGCTTCCTCCAGAGGAAGCTGAAGGTTTTCAGCCATTTATTTGTAAAACATAAAGTGGGAAGGGGACTCAGAAAGCCTAGGAGGAGAAACCCCTGAAGGTCTGTCTGGGGAGTTGTCCGGGTCAATGGGCACATCCAGACTTTCATAATCACCATCACTATCCTCATACTCTCCTTCCTCCTCCTCCAGTTCATAAAAATCCTCTAAATCATAATCCAGAACTGGGGGAACCGACCGAACTGAGCCCCTAACCGATGGTCCCGCTTCGGTTGGAACCGGAGTTAGCGACTGAACAATCCTTAATGCTTTGGCTATTTCATCAGCGGTTGGAGAAAGAACTTGTGGATCCGAACCAGCTGACTTATCCCTTCTTTTTCTTTTAACTGGAACCGACTCCTTAGAGTCGGTTCTCCTTTTGCCTGAAGAAGTTTCGCCCTGGTCAGAGGGCACTCCTTCTGGTTTGGTTGGAACCGAACCAGGCTGGCCATCCGGGTCAGCGGAATTTTTGGCCTCCCTTTCCCTCAGCCTACCTACTCTCTTTTCCAGGGTAGCTGTGGGAAACCTTTTGCAAATCTGGCAGTCTGAATCGAGGTGGTCAAACCCCAGACAATAAACACAGGTGGTGTGGGGGTCAGCCTTAGCAAAGGCTTCCCCACACACACTACATTGTTGAAACCCAGTGGGCCCGTTTTTTTTCTTGGGTTTCTCAGACATGGCCAGTCCTAGCCAAACTTACCCTTTTTTCGGCAATCTGCCAGGCAAGACACCCTTATCGGTTCCTGACATTGTTACGGGTCGTGGAAAAAAACGTAATTAAATCAGTTTTTTTAGAACCGATAAGGACCGGTTACCACACTCTAAAAAGCAGAACAAACTTTTTAACAAACCTGATCGGTTCAAACCAAACCGATCTGATGTTTTCAAGTTCCACACAGAAGCTAATAATAATAAACCTATCTAGTACTCACGGTACCACAGACAGAGACTGAACTGACAGGTTAGATGGAATAAATTCGGTTGAAACTGAGGGAAAAAAACCAACACTTTAACCGACTAAATTGAATCGAGCAAAGGAGAAATCTCCAGAACGACTGTTCAGTGAGGCGGAGTAAAGAATCTGGCGGTTTGGGTTCAAACAACAACAGACAGAGTCTCAACTGAGCTCGAGCTCAGCGTTCCATGCCTTGCATGGAAAGTTAACTCTTTCCCCTCCGGGCAGTTCAAAGGTTGGATATCACTGCATATGTCAGAATACAGCAAGACTTCATGTTGTTTGAAACACCCCTGGGGTGCAACACTGCACCTGCACACCCACTTCCCAAAAACAGGTTCTGAGAGGAGAGGCAGGACAGAATACAGCAAGACTCCATTAGAAGAAATATAATTACTAAGGTGAGTAATTTTTTTCTTCAAACAACATGAAGTCTTACTGTATTCTGACAATGGCAGACTACCAAGCAGTACCTCCAAGGAGGAGGGACAGAACCTACTTTGGGAATAGGCTCTGAAGTACTGCTGTGCCAAACCGAGCATCACTCCTAGCCTGGATATCCAGAGAGTAATGCTTGCTAAAGGTATGGACTGTTTTCCAGGTGGCTGCTTGACAAATTTAGAGAGAGGGATATCCCTGGCAGCAGCCAGGGAAGCAGTTGTACCTCTTGTGGAAGGAGCCCTCAGGCCTGAGGGTGGAGTTTTCCCAGTTTTTCATAGCAGAATTGCATACAAGACACAATCCACCTGGTAATAGATCTTTTGGTGGCAGGTTTGCCCTTTCCCACTTCTCCATAAGTGAGGAACAACTGGAGGGAGTCAAACCTGTGACCCTTGGTACGCTCTATGTAGTAACTAAGGGCTCTTTTGACATCTAAACTGTGTAGCCTCCTCTCTCCTGAGGAAGAATGATCAGTGAAGAAAACAGGTAGAGACACAGACTGGTTTAAATGGAAGTATGAAACCACTTTCGGCAAGAACCTTCTATTAGTTCTAAGGACCACTTTATCCCTGTGAAATGAGATAAAATCAGGTTCCACCGACAGGGCTTGCAATTCACTGATACGCCTGGCAGAGGTAATGGCTACTAGGAACACAGTTTTCCAAGTCAAGTGCTTAAGCTCTGCTGAAGACATTGGCTCAAAGGGGGGGTTGCATAAATTGAGCAATGCAAACATTCAAATCCCAGGCAGGGGCAGGGTCTCCAAAAGGAGGATTGGTGTGAAGCAATCCTTTAAAAAAATTACAGAGCACAGGATGGGAAGATAGTGAGGAAGGCTTCCCCACAGACAAAAACACAGAAGAAAAAATTACTCACCTTAGTAATGTTGTTTCTTCTAATGGAGTTTTGCTATATTATGACATATGCAGTGAGTCCCAACCTCCGAATTGCTCCGAAGGTGAAAGAGTTAACTTTCCATGCCAGGCATGGAACGCTGAGCTCGAGCTCGGTTGAAACTCTGTCTGTTGTTCTTCAAACTCAAACCGTCAGATTCTTTACTCCACCTCACTGAACAGTCGCTCCGGAGATTTCTCCTTCTACTCGGTTCATTTTGTCGATTAAAGTATTGTTTTTCTCGGTTTTCGACTGAATTTAAACCGCAACCGGTCGGTTTCTTCAAACTCAAACTGGCAGATCTTTACAAGCTAAACTCACTGAGGTCCTGTGTGGAAGCTATAAACCTACACTAGCCAACTAGCTACTAAACATAAGAACACATTTTTTGGTCCCAAAACAAAGACTCAAGTCAGGAGACCCCAAAAATGAAAAACACAACACCAAGTCACCCCAAAAAAGGAGGGGTGAAAACAACAAGGTGGACATCTACTAAGTGCCAACACTGCACTGCCCACCCACATCCCAAAAACAGAGGTTCTGAGAGGGGCAGGCAGGTGGGAGGTCATAATATAGCAAGACTCCATTAGAAGAAACAACATTACTAAGGTGAGTAATTTTAATTCAAACAACATGAAGTCTTGTTATATTATGACATATGAAGACTACACAGCAGTACCTCCATGGAGGAGGGACAGAACCTACTTAGGAAACAGGCTCTGAAGCACAGCTGTGTCAAACCGAGCATCACTCCTAGCCTGGATGTCCAGGGAGTAATGCTTGGTAAAAGTGTGAACTGTTTTCCAGGTAGCTGCTTGACATATCTCTAGAATAGGGATGTCCCTGGCAGCAGCCAGGGAAGCAGCTGTACCTCTGGTAGAGTGAGCCCTCAGGCCTGAGGGAGGAACCTACCCAGCTTTTCATAACAGAATTGGATACAAGAGACAATCCACCTGGCAATGGATCTTTTAGTGGCAGGTTTCCTTTACCAACCTCACCATAAGTGAGGAACAGTTGGAGGAGTCAAACCTGTGACCCTTGGTACGCTCTATGTAGTAACTAAGGGCTCTCTTCACATCTAAGCTGTGCAGCCTCCTCTCTCAGAGGAGGAATGGTCAGTGAAGTACACTGGAAGAGATATAGATTGATTAAGGTGGAAATCTGAAACCACCTTAGGCAAGAACTTCCTGTTAGTCCTGAGGACCACCTTATCTCTATGAAAGGAGATAAAATCAGGCTCCACTGACAAAGCTTGTAATTCACTTATGCGTCTGGCAGAAGTGATGGCTACCAGAAACACAGTCTTCCAAGTCAAGTACTTAAGCTCTGCTGAAGACAAGAGCTCAAAGGGAGGTTGCATAAGCTGAGCAATGCAAACATTAAGATTCCAGGCAGGGGCAGGGTCCTTGAATGGAGGGTTGGTGTGAAGCAATCCCTTAAAAAACTTGGAGAATACAGGATGAGCTGAAAGAGAAGAGGGTTTACCTGCTGAAATAAAAGCAGACACAGCTGCCAAATGTACTTTTAGGGTAGCTGGTCTCAGCTCCAAGGTATTTAAATGGACCATATAATCCAGGACTGTGGGTAAATCAGCAGATTCTGGGGAAATATGCTTCCCAGAGCACCATATGGAAAACCTCTTCCATTCGGAATTATAGGTAGCCCTGGTGGAAGGTTTCCTAGAAGCCTTCAATATATCCATTACACCTTGGGAGAGGTGTAGATCAACAAACTCTAACTCTTCAAGAGCCAGGCCTTGAGATTGAGAGATTTGAGGTTCGGGTACCAAACCCTCCCCTGAGCACAGGTTAACAGGTTGTGATTCCTGGGAAGACACAGGGGAAGATGGACTGCTAAGGATAGTAGGAGTGGATACCAGGGTTGTCTGGCCCAATCTGGAGCAATCAGGATCATCTTGCAGGATTGAGATCTGATTTTGACTAACACTTTGAACAGGAGAGGGAAGGGAAAAGCATAGAGAAACTTCCCTTCCCAATTGAGAACTAAGGCATCCAGAGGGACTGAGCCCAACACTGGGGGCCTGCAGCAAAAAAAGGGAAGTTGGTGATTGTCTGGGGCTGCAAAAAGATCTATCTGCGGGGTGCCCCATCTGGCAAATATTACCTCCAGGACCAGGGGGTCCAGTGACCATTTGTGATGGCCCTGGGAAATCCTGCTGAGAGCATCTGCCAGGACGTTGTCCTTGCCTGGGAGGTGAACTGCCGTAAGGGAGGTGTTCAGGGAGTAAGTCAGAGACCACAACTTCATTGCTTCGGTGCACAAGGCCGTAGACTGAGTGCCTCCTTGCTTGCTTGATGTACCACATTGTGGTGATGTTGTCTGTTCTGACCTGTACAACTTTGTTCTGAACAGATTTGGAAAAAGCTTGAAGTGCTAGAAAAACTGCTCTGAGTTCCAACAGATTGATGTGGAGCAGAGATTCCTGAGGGGACCACAATCCCTGGGTAGTGAGGTCGCCCATGTGAGCTCCCCACCCCAAGAGGGATGCATCTGTAGTAAGGATTAAGGAGTGAGACTGAGTGACAAAGGGAACCCCTTGTCTCAGATTGCTCTGATCCTGCCACCATTGTAGGGCTTGGATTAGGGTTCAAGTTACTGGGATCAATTTGGTTAGAGGGTCTTTCCTTTGAGACCAAAAGGCTCTCAAATGGAACTGGATGTCCCTCATTTGAAATCTTGCTCCCTGCACTACTGCTGTAGAAGCAGCCATGTGCCCCAGGAGCTGTAGAAAATGCCTTGCTGGTCGAGAGACCTGCAGGGTGAATGAGGAGTCCAGAGAGACCAGGGTCCTTGCCCTGTCCAAAGGAAGGAAGGCTCTGGTTTTCTCTGTGTTCAGTTCTGCACCTATAAAGGTGAGGAGCTGGACAGGCTCTAGAACTGACTTTGAAAGATTCAGAAGGAAACCTAGAGAGGTGAGCAGTTGCTGAGTTATCTGTAGATGTAACTTGACTTGGTCTGGAGACTTGCCTACTATGAGCCAGTCGTCCAGGTAAGGGAAGATGGCAATTTTTTGCCTTCTTAGGGAAGCAACTGCTACTGCCAGGCATTTTGTGAATACCCTTGGAGCAGAGGTGAGGCCAAAGAGCATTGCTCTGAACTGGTAATGGCCTGAGGGCAGCTCGAATCTGAGGTACTTTCGATGGGAGCTTCTGATGAGAATATGGAAGTAGGCATCCTTGAGGTCCAGGGACGCTAGCCAGTCCCCTGGCCTTAGAGAGGGTAGAATAATTCCCAGAGTCACCATTTTTAATTTTTGTTTTAAAAGGTGCTTGTTTAAATATCTGAGATCCAGGATAGGCTGCCATTCTCCTGTCTTTTTTGGGGTAAGGAAGTACCTGGAGTACAATCCTTTGCCCTGGTGTAGGGGTGGAACCCTTTCCACAGCTCTGAGAGCCAGGAGGGAAGAGACCTCTGCCTCTAGGGCAAGTGCCTCTGGTGGATTTGCAGGTGGAAAGGATCTGGTTCTCATGTTTGGAAATTTTTTGAAGCTGAGAACCAGTCCCTGGCTTGCTACTTCCAGGACCCACTTGTCTGATGTCAGAGACTTCCAGTCCTGGACAAAGTAAGCCAGCCTGCCCCCTCAGGTAGCTGAGAATCAGCCCTGGCAACCCCATCAAGGTGCCTGCTTGGCAGGGGCTTTAGACTGAGGGGTGGAAGCAGGCCTGCTTGTACCCCGTCTGCCTCTCCCTCTAAAGAACCCCCTCTGGGCGTAAGCAGAAGAGGAGGCCTGGGCTTGGTAAAAAGGCCTATGAAAAGGCCTGCCCCTGTCTCTGGAAAGCTGCCTTTGAGGAGTGGCCTGCCTTTCCTTGGCCTGTGCACTCCCATAGGTGGTCCTATACTCATCCATTTTCTTCATGTAATTCTCTGTCTGCTCCCCAAAGAAAAAATTACTCACCTTAGTAATGTTGTTTCTTCTAATGGAGTCTTGCTATATTATGACTATTGCAGTTTGTCCCAGCCTTAGAACTGCTCCGGAGGTGAAAGAGTTAACTTCCATGCAGAGCATGGAGCTTAGAGCGCGAGCTCGGTTCAGAAGCTCTGTTAGGCTGGTTTCAAACCGAAACAGTCAGATCTTTACGAGCAAAAACTCACTGAGGTTCTGTGTAAAGCTGTAACTCATACTAGCCAACTGGCCACTAATATATTAACACATTTTCCATGGTCCCAACACAAAGACTCAAGTCAGTGGACCAGAAAATAAGATAAAATGACTAAATAAACACAACACCCAAACATGAAAGAGGGCATCAATAAATGCCAACAGAGGACTACCACCCCATACCCAAAGTAGGAGTTCTGAGAGGGGCAGGTTGGGGAGGTCATAATATAGCAAGACTCCATTAGAAGAAACAACATTACTAAGGTGAGTAATTTTTCTTCAAACAACATGAAGTCTTGCTATATTATAGACTACTGAACTACACAGCAGTACCTCCATGGAGGAGGGACAGAACCTACTTGGGAATAGGCTCTGAAGCAGCGGCTGTGCAAACCGAGCATCCCTCCTGGCCTGAATATCCAGGGAGTAATGCTTGGTGAAAGTGTGTACTGTCTTCAAGTAGCTGCCTGACATATCTCCAAGATAGATGTCTCTAGCAGCAGCTAGAGATGCAGCTGTACCTCTGGTAGAGTGAGCCCTCGGGCCTGAGGGGGGAACCTTACCCAGCTTTTGATAGCAAAATTGGATACAAGAAACGATCCACCTGGCAATGGATCTCTTAGTGGCAGGTCTCACTTTCCCAACCTCACCATAAGTGAGAAACAGTTGGAGGGAGTCAAACCTGTGACGCTTGGTACGCTCTATGTAGTAACTTAGGGATCTCTTAACATCTAAGCTGTGCAGCCTCCTCTCACCAGAGGAGGAATGGTCAGTGAAGAACACTGGAAGTGAAATAGATTGGTTAAAGTGGAAATCTGAAACCACCTTAGGCAAAAACTTCCTGTTAGTCCTGAGGACTACTTTATCCCTGTGAAAGGAAATAAAGTCAGTTTCTACTGATAAAGCCTGTAACTCACTTATCGCCTGGCAGAGTGATGGCTACCAGAAATACAGTTTTCAAGTCAAATACTTAAGCTCTGCCGAACAGAGGCTCAAAGGGGTTGCATTAGCTGAGCAATGCATGCGTTAAGATCCCAAGCAGGCGGGGTCCCTGAATGGAGGATTGGTGTGAAGCAATCCTTTAAAAAACTTCTGGAAAATACAGGATGAGCAGAAGAGAAGAGGGCTTCCTGCTGAAATGAAGGCAGAGAAGCAGCCAAGTGCACTTTCAGGGTGGCTGGTCTCAGTCCCAAGAATTAAGATGGACCATGTAGTCCAATACAGTGGGTAGATCAGCAGATTCTGGGGAAACATGCTTACCAGAACACCATATGGAAAACCTTTTCCACTTGGAGTTATAGGTAGCCCTGGTGGAAGGCTTCCTAGCAGCCTTCAGGATTTCGAGAACACTTTGAGAAAGTTGCAAATCATCAAACTCTAACTGCTTAAGAGCCAAGATTTGAGGTTGAGGGATTTGAGATTCGGATACCAAACTCTCCCCTGAGCACAGGTTAACAGATTGTGGTTCCTGGGGAGACACAGGAGAAGATGGACTGCTAAGGACAGAAGGAGTGGGTACCAGGGCTGTCTGGCCCAATCTGGAGCAATCAGGATCATTTTGCAGGGCTGAGACCTGATTTTGACTAGTACTTTGAACAGAAGAGGGAAGGGGGGAAAGGCATAAAGAAACTTCCCTTCCCAATCGAGGAGAAAGGCATCTAGGGGAACTGAGCCCAACACTGGGGGCCTGCAACAAAACAGTGGAAGTTGATTATTGTCTGGGGCTGCGAAAAGATCTATCTGAGGAGTGCCCCATCTGGCAAACACTATCCCCAGTACTAGGGGATCTGGTGACCATTCGTGATGGCCCTGGGAAATCCTGCTGAGGGCATCTGCCAGGACATTGTCCTTGCCTGGGAGGTGAACTGCTATGAGGAAGTGTTCAGGAGTAAGCCAGAGACCACAACTTCATCGCCTCGGTGCACAAGGCCGAGACCGAGTGCCCCCTTGTTTGTTGATGTACCACATTGTAGTGGTGTTGTCTGTTCTGACCTGTACCACCTTGTTCTGAACAGATGCAGAGAAAACTCAAGTGCTAGAAAACAGCTCTGAGTTCCAACAGATTGATGTGGAGCAGAGATTCCTGAGGGGACCATAATCCCTGGGTGGAGAGGTCGCCCATGTGAGCTCCCCATCCCAAGAGGATGCATCTGTAGTAAGGGTCAAGGAATGGGACAGAGGATGAAAGGCACCCCTGTCTCAGATTGCTCTGATCCTGCCACCACTGAGGGGCCTGGATCAGAGTTGAGTCACTGGGATTAACTTGGATAGAGGATCTCTTCTTTGAGACCAGAAAGCTCTCAAATGGAACTGAATGTCCCTCATCTGAAATCTTGGTCCTTGCACCACAGCTGTGGAGGCAGCCATGTGCCCTAGGAGCTGCAGAAAACGCCTTGCTGGTCGAGAGACCTGCAGAGTGAAGGAGGCGGCCAGGGCCACTAAGGTCCTTACCCTTTCCAAGGGAAGGAAGGCTCTGGCCTGCTTTGTGTCCAGTTCTGCGCCTATAAAGGTGAGTACCTTGAGAGGTTCCAAAACTGACTTTGGAAGATTGAGAAGAAATCCCAGAGAGGTAAGCAGCTGCTGGGTAACTAGCAGGTGTGATATGACCTGGTCTGGAGACTGACCCACAATGAGCCAGTCATCCAGGTAGGGAAAAATGGCAATCTTTTTGCCTTCTTAGGTGAGCGACTGCTACTGCCAGACATTTTGTGAACACCCTTGGGGCAGAAGTGAGGCCGAAGGGCATTGCTCTGAACTGATAATGGCCTGAGGGCAGTTCGAATCTGAGGTACTTTCGATGGGAGCTTCTGATAAGAACATGGAAGTAGGCATCTTTGAGGTCCAGGAGGCTAGCCAGTCCCTGGCCTTAGGGAGGGTAAATCATTCCCAGTGTCACCATTTTGAACTTTGGCTTTAAAGGTGCTTGTTTGAGATATCTTAGATCCAGGATAGGCCGCCACTCTCCTGTCTTTTTGGGGTAAGGAAGTACCTGGAGTACAGACCCTTACCCTGGTGAAGGGAGAAACCATTTCTACAGCTCTGAGAGCCAGGAGTGTTGAGACTTCTGTTTCAAAGCAAGAGTCTCTAAAGGGTTTGTAGGTGGAAAAGATCTGGCTCTCATCTTTGGAAATTTCTTAAAGCTGAGAATCAGGACCCTGGCTCACTACTTCCAGGACCCACCTGTCTGAAGTTAAAGACCGCCAGTCCTGGACGGGTGAGCCAACCTGCCCCTCACAGGTAGTGGAGAGCCGACCCTGGGCATCCCATCAGGGTGCCTGTTTGGCAGGGGCTTTAGGCTGAGGGGTGGGAGCAGGCCTGCTCAGAACCCCGTCTGCCTCTCCCTCTGAAGAACCCCTCTGTACATAGGCTGAAGAGGAGGCCTGAGTCTGGTAAAAGCCTGTGAAAAGGCCTACCCCTACTCTGGAGGGCTGCCTCTGAGGAGGCTTGCCGCTCCTTGGCTTGTGCACCCTGTAAGTGGTTCATATTCATCCATTTTCTTCATATAATTCTCTGTCTGCTCCCCAAACAGAGAATTTCCCACCACAGGAAAATCAAAAGCCTTAGACTGGGTATCCTGTGACAAAGTAGTACACCTGAGCCAGGCCAATCTCAAAAGCCACAGATGTAGCCATGACTCTAGAGGATACATCGTTAGAATCCACTGCAGCATGGAATTGCACCTTAGATGCCTCAATACCATCAAGAGCCACCTGCTCCAGCTCCTTCGCGAGCTGGCCAGGGACCTGTTTGGCTAAGGCCATGACAGTATCCCATCTAGATTTCTGGTATCTTGCAACATAAGCCATATAGTTAGCTTGTCTGAGTCCCAAGGATGCTGCCATGTATTGTTTTTTGGCCATGGCATCAATCTTCCTGGAATCCTTGTCAGGAGGATGTGAAGCCAGTGGAATATTAGCTTTATCACAGGCTGCAGCCTGAACTACCCCAACATGACTGCATTGCTGTGAAAGAAAATCTGTATCAGGACCTGACAAAGTGCACCTCCTGTCCATCTTTTATCCACAGGAGGCACAGAATTAGGAGCTTTAAAATTTTTGTTTGTTTTCTAAAAGATTTATGTAAAGGGATGGACAACCTCCTGGACTCTGGGATATCCATCATCTCCACATAGTCAGGCTCCTCTTGCTCATCAAAGCCTCCTCTAAGGAAGCTGGAGGTCTCAGCAACTTTTTATAAAACAAAAAATGAGAAGGGACTCAGAAAGCCTAGGGGAGACTCACCTGAAGGTCTGTCTGGGAGATGTCCGGTTCAATGGGCACATCCAGACTTTCAAAGTCACATTCACACTGATCATAATCCTCACCCCCCTCCTCTGGTTCATAGAACTCTTCTATATCATAATCCTGAACCACTGGAACCGACCGAACCGACCTTTTGCCAGACAGTGGCGGTTCGGAGGAACTAGGGACAGGGACTGACAATCTGTATTGCCCTGGCTATCTCTGCAGCAGTTGGAGAAGAATTTTGGACTCCAAACCTGCTGATTTTTTAGATTTCTTTGCTGGAACTGGCTCCTCAGAGCCAGCTTTTCGTTTGCCCGAGGAAGTCTCGCCCTGGTCAGAGGGCACTCCCTCCGGTTCGGTGGGCACCGAACCGGGCTGGCCATCCGGGTCAGCGGACTTTTTGGCCTCTCGTTCCCTGAGCCTGCCCACTCTTGTCCAGGGTGGCTGCAGGGAAATTTTACAAATCTGGCAGTCTGAATTGAGGTGGTCAAACCCCAGACAATAAACACATGTAGTGTGTGGGTCAGCCTTGGCAAAGACTTCCCCACAGACACTACAGTGTTGAAACCCAGTGGGCCCGGTTTTTCTTTTGGGTTTCTCAGACATGATGCCAGCCTAACCAACAAACTTGCCCTTTTAATGGCAGTGCCAGGCAAGACATCCTTATCGGTTCCAAACCGTGTCATGGGTCGTGGAAAAAACCGTAATGAAATCCGTTTTTTTTAGAACCGATAAGAACCGGGAACCGCACTCTAAGAAGCCTTAAAAGGCTTTAAAGTTATATTTTAATACAACTCGATCGGTTCAATCGAACTGATAACACTTTACAATTTCCACACAGAAAAAAACCCTATCTATTACTTACGATTACCAAGACAGAGCCTGAACCGATCGGTTTTTCGGTTAAAATAATGAAATCGCTGTTAAATTAAACAGAGAAATAGCGCTTTAAACCGAAGAAATGAACCGAGCAACAGGAGGAATCTCCGGAGCGACTGTTCAGTGAGGCGGAGTAAAGAATCTGACAGTTTCGGTTTGAAACCAGCCTAACAGAGCTTCTGAACCGAGCTCGCGCTCTAAGCTCCATGCTCTGCATGGAAGTTAACTCTTTCACCTCCGGAGCAGTTCTAAGGCTGGGACAAACTGCAATAGTCATAATATAGCAAGACTTCATGTTATTTGAACAGAGAATTACCCACAACAGGAAAATCCATGGCCTTAGCCTGGGTATCCTGTGACAGGCTAGTACATCTGAGCCAAGCCATTCTGCGAAGTGCCACAGACGTAGCCATGACTCTTGATGATACATCATTAGAGTCCACTGCAGCATGGAATTGCACCTTGGATGCCTCAATACCATCAGCAGCCACCTGCTCCAGCTCCTTGGCAAGCTGGCCAGGGACCTGTTTTGCTAGAGCCATAACAGTATCCCATCTGGATTTCTGATATCTAGCAACACAAGCCATATAATTTGCCTGTCTGAGTCCCAAGGACGCTGCCATGTATTGTTTCTTTGCCATGGCATCAATCCTCCTGGAGTCCTTGTCAGGGGTGTAAGCCAAGGAATATTTGTCTTCACAGGCTGCAGCCTGCACTACTCCAACATGGCTGCATTGTTGTGTAGGTACTCCATATCAGAGCCTGACAATGTGTACCTCTTGTCCATTCTCTTATCCACAGGAGGTATAGTGTGAGGAGTTTTAGAATTTTTACTGTCTGTTTCCCAAAGATTTATGCAAGGAATAGACAGTCTCCTAGACTCTGGGATATCCATCATTTCCACATAGTCAGGCTCCTCTTGATCATCCACAGCTTCCTCCATAGGGAGCTGGATGGTTTCAGCCACTTTTTTATAAAACATAAAATGAGAAGGGGACTCAGAAAGCCTAGGAGGAGACACTCCTGAAGGTCTATCTGGGGAGATGTCTGGGTCAATGGGCACATCCAGACTTTCAAATCCACATTCACTCTCCTCATACTCCTCTTCCCCTCCTCCGGTTCATAATATTCCTCTAAATCATACTCTTGAACCGGTGGAACCAACCCGAACAATCACGCTTACCTGATGGTGCCGGTTCGGTTGGAGTTCGAGAAAGGACTGGACAATTTTAATCGCTGGCTATTTCTTCAGCGGTTGGAGAGGAAAGTTTTGGCTCCACATCAGCTGACTTCCTAGTCCTTTTTGCTGGAACCGACTCCTCAGAGTCAGATCTCCTTTGGCCCGAGGAAGTCTCGCCCTGGTCAGAGGGCACTCCCTCTGGTTCGGTTGGAACCGAACCCGGCTGGCCATCCGGTTCAGCGGACTTTTTGGCCTCCCTTTCCCTGAGCCTACCAACTCTCTTTTCCAGGGTAGCTGCAGGAAAATTTTACAAATCTGGCAGTCTGCATTGAGGTGGTCAAACCCCAGACAATAAACACAGGTGGTGTGGGGGTCAGCCTTGGCAAAGACTTCCCCACAGACACTGCAGTGTTGAAACCCAGTGGGCCCGGTTTTTCTTTTGGGTTTCTCAGACATAGTGCCAGCCTAACCAAACTTACCCGTTTATGGCAATCCACCAGGTAAGACCCTCTTATCGGTTCCCAACCGTGTCACGGGTCATGGAAAAAAAGTAATAAAATCTGTTTTTTTAGAACCGATAAGAACCGGTAACCACACTCTAAATGACAAATTAATATATTTAAAACAACCTGATCGGTTCAAACCGAACCGATAACCGTTTACAAGTTCTACACAGAATAGAAATTAATGTAAAACCTATCTAGTACTCATAATACCACAGACAGAGTCTGAACCGACCAGTTGCGGTTTAAATTTGGTCGAAAACCGAGAAAAACAATACTTTAACCGACAAAATGAACCGAGCAGAAGCAGAAATCTCCAGAGCGACTGTTCAGTGAGGCGGAGTAAAGAATCTGACGGTTTGAGTTTGAAGAACAACAGACAGAGTTTCAACCGAGCTCGAGCTCAGCGTTCCATGCCTGGCATGGAAAGTTAACTCTTTCACCTCGGAGCAGTTCGAAGGTTGGGACTCACTGCATATGATATAGCAAGACTTCATGTTGTTTGAAACAGCTGACAAGTGTACCTTGAGAGTAGCTGGTCTGAGGCCTAGGCCATTAAGATGGACCATATAATCCAGAACCGTGGGCAATTCAGCAGTGTCTGGAGAAATATGCTTCTTAGAACACCAAATGCTGAATCTTTGTCATTTGGAGTTGTAAGTCTTTCTGGTGGAGGGCTTCTGAGATGCCTTGACAGGGTCGGACTGGCCTGCCCGGATACCCGGAAAATTCTGGGTGGCCTCCCCGATGAGTACATACAGTGTACAGCAGCTGTGTGTGTGGGGGGTAACTAGCAACAGTGCTCACTCCTGCCTGCTTTCATTCCTGACCTCCCCACCACCCGCGCAGCCTGACACCCCGACACTCGTCTGGCCCACCCAAGCCTTTGTTTTGTACCTTGTTTTTTGTTTTGAGCAGCCAGGCAGTAGACAGTCATCCCCATCTATTCTCTCCTCATTTGGGCCCCTTTGATGTGCGTACAAGGCGGTGGCGGCGCTGGGAGTCAGGATGTGGGGGGCAGGGAGTTTAATTGTCTCAGCCGGCATCAGCAAACATTGCCCTCAGGCCCCGTGGCTGAACTGAACTGGCTGGGCAAGTTTCGAGCTAAGGTGGGGGGGGAGCTCAGGAAGGGTACTGCAACTTCCCCAAGTCGACTGGAGAGCAATCCGATTGGGGGGAGAGAGAGACAGAGAGCTCGCAGGCTGCTGGGTTGTCGCTCATCGTGACGTCACACGGCGCGACAGTGCGGGCACTTTAAAGAACCACAGTGCAGCAGCTTCGGTCTCTTCTCTTCCTCTTACATTGCAAAGCCTGCAGAATTAATTTCAAAATAATCCATCCAACTCGCCGCTGGCGCCGTGTGTCTTGTCCAGCAAAGCGGTTGGTCAACTCGTCGGTGATTTTGAGTGGTGACTGGAGTGTGTGAGCACAAGCCAGCTGGCCAGCGAGCCGAATACTTCATCAAGAGAGTTATAAGGTAGGTAACCAAAACAGAACAGAAAACACGTTGGTCAATTAAATTCACACCAGAATAGCTCTCCAACTTGATCTTGTCAGCACCCTAGAATAAACCAAAAACCGAGCTCCTGTCCCCTCTCAGCCTCCTTTTTTCCATCATGAACACATTAAGGGTCACCAGCTTTTCCCCCCTAGTTTTTGTTTGCCACATGCTTGATCATTGTGGTGGCCTAGTGTTGTGCCCTCTTGACAGCCTCAGCTGTAGTATTCCAGGTGGGACCTGACCAAGGCCTTATAAAGATGGAGGATAACTTTCCCTGCCATGCTTGTCATCCCTTATTTGTTGCACCCTAGCATAGCTGGGCCTCTTGACAGTGACTGCATATTGTTTGTTATGCTTCCTCTCCTTGTCTGTTACAGTTCCAGGGCCCTTTCCTACAGCAGGAGGATGGGATCCCCACACCATGTGCAGGTCCTACCTCGGATTTTCCTCCCCAAGTGTAGCATGTTGCACTTAATTATACTGCTTACTGAGACTCTAAGAATCTGACCAATTACTCGGTTTACAAGGTAGAAGAAGGCACTAGGTCCATCGTGACTACCTGCTACTCCACGTGGGTGTATTAGTCCTTGTTCCAAACAGGAATTTGTCTAGTTCTGACTTAAATTTGTTAAATTCTGAGATGTCAAAAAATACTGAGACAGGTTATTCCATAACTTAGAGCTTCAAAAAGTGAAGTAGTCTTCCCTTCTATTAGTTAATACATGCTGATGGGATCTCAGGTTAGTTGGTCTAGCTACTGGAGTTATATTAAACTGCTTTGTAAGTTCATATCATGCAGGATGCTAAACATCATTAGAAGATATCCATCTGTCTTCTTTTTTGAAGGTTGTGTAAATTAAGTTCACAGAGCCTATCTGTATATGACATTCCTCTTAGTCTGGGTGCCAGATGGGTGACTCGTCTTTGTATACCATCCAACAGTTTTATGTCCTTAACTAAATCTGGTGACCAGAAAGATGCAGCACAGTCTACATGTGGCCTAACATAAGTTTTATAAGGTGGAATAATACATGTTTCGGCCCTGGAAATAAAAGCCTTTTGAATAGCCCTGATTAGTCTGTTGGCAATTAGGGTAGTCTTCCTACACTGATTACTAGCTGAGAATTTTGAATTTATAATTACTTCAAGGTCAGTTTCATTATCAACTGGATTTGAGGGCAGAACCATTCAAAATGTAAGTTCATCTTGCTTTTTTTTACCTAGGTGGAGAGCTATCCATTTGACCACATTAAATGACATATTGTTAGAAATTGCCCAAGCCTCAATTGTCAAGCCTCCGCTAAGTGGATCTACATTGCCTGAACATGGACCAGGGTTACATATAGCCCACAGGAATAGTGCTTCCAAAAAAAGGGGTAGTTTCAAGTCCTCTGTGGACCATATTTAGCCCAAGCATGCAAATGAGCTCATTGAGCATGCAAGATGCTAAGGGGACATCTGCATGCCCATTATGGCTCATTTGTATAGGGTGCATCAGCCCCTCAGCACCCCTGTCAGTGTCAGAGTTACTCTCTGGTGGTCTAATGGTCCCTCCCCAATAGCATGTTGGTGTTATTTATATTATTCCCATGGTGGTCTAGTGGTACCACCCACCTCTAAATCACCTGTTTGTATTATTTGGAATGTGCCTTGGTGGTCTAGCGGTATCCCCCACCCCCAACAGCCCATTTGTATCAATTGTAATGAGCCTTGTTGGCATAGTGAATCTGCCACCCACCAGCCAAGGACTGCAGTTCCGCACCCCACCATACCCCAACTGCCAGTCCCATGAAATTGGCAGCTAGTAGAGCTCTCCTCTCACAGCTGGCCACTGTCTGACAGTCGTGGAGCACGATCTAATACTTGATTATGATCCATGACTATCAGACAGTAGCAGGTGGAGGAAGGGAGAAGAGGACTGTGCCAGCTGCCAGTTTCACAGGACCAGCACTCAGGGTATGGAGGGATGCAGGGCTGGGGTCCACGGCAGGTGGACAGGTGGGGGGGGCCATTAGACCATCAGGGTTTATTATAATAAATACAGACCAGCTACTGGAGTTTGGGGCAATGCTAGACCACCTGGGCATAATACAAATAAAAAATGGGTGATTAGTAGTAAAATGCTTTATTTTTATACATGATAATATCTCTAATAAACAGGCAAGTAGATGGATTGATTTAAGGTAAACTCACCTACCAGAAACTTAAGAGTTAATACGCAAAGAGACCCTGTCTTTGTGGAAAATCAAATAAGGTGCCTCACATATGAGAGTCTGTAGCTCTGAAATTCTTCAAGCAGAAGTAATGGCAATTAAAAATAAAGTTTTCCATGACAGAAAGCATAGCTTGCAAGACGAGGCTTGCTCAAAAGGAGGCAGGGTCAGCTTCTCCAAAACAAAATTCAGGTCCCAAGCCAGAACCGGGTTATGGATAGGAGGCTTTAAGTGGAGAATGCCTCTCAGAAAAGTACAGGCCACATCCAGCTGTGCCACAATATAGCCTTCAATGCGCACATGAAAGGCTGATATGGCCGACAGGTGCTCTTCAAGGGAGGAATATTTGAGTCCTGCATTAGACAAGGTCAACAGATAGTCCAAAACCTGGTTCACCGGACAGATGAAAGGGTCCAGGCTATCAGAAGTGGCCCAAATAGCAAATCACTTCCATTTCACAGAATTAGCAGCCCTGGTGGAAGGTTTTTAGGCAGCCACCAGGACATCAGCCACCTTCTGAGACACCCCAAACTGAACAATGGCTATGTCCTCAAGAGCCATGCGTGCAGGTGGAGGGACTAGAGGTCTGGATGGACCAGGGGCCCCTGGGCCTGAGTTGGCAGGTCCCAGCATAGGGGCAGGGAAACTGGAGGTTCCACAGCCAATTTTTGCAGTAATGGAAACCATATCTGCTGAGGCCATAAAGGGGCCACCAGAATAAGGGTAGTACCCTCCTTCTGCAGCTTGATGAGAACCTTCTGATTCAGAGGGAAGGGAGGAAATGCATAAAGAAATCTCCATTTCCAGGAGAGGGACAATGCGTCTTACCAGAAAACTCCAGGCCCTGGAACTCTGGATGACTTCATCTGTTGAACAGATCTTCTACGACTGAGGTCAGCAGCTCCCACTCATGTACTCTGGACTCTGACCTGCTGAGGCTGTCCGCCAAGGCATTTTGGATACCTGGCACATGGATGGCTGACAGTTCTACACTGTGATCTAGAGCCCAGTACTAGACCTTCACTGCTTCCCAGCACAGAGGGTAGGAATGGGTCTCCCTCTTGCTTGCTGATGTAGAAGACCACACTGAGACTGTCTGATTGCACCGGCAGAAAGCCTGGAGAGAGATGGTTCTGGAAGGCCTGGAAGGCATATAGAACTGCCCTCATTTCTAAGATGTTTATGAGGACGTGAGTCTCCCAGTAGGACCAGAGACCCTGGGTCTGCTAAAGACCTAGATGGGCTCCCCAACCCAGACATGAATAATCCATAGAGAGGATTTAGGGAGGAGTGGGGATAAGGGACCCCCTTTAAGAGACTGGCTGAGTCCATCCACCAGTGAAGCACTCTGCATACTGGTGGGAAGACTAGGACCAGCTAATCTAGATTGTCTAAACATTAATCCCACTGAACCCTGAGGGCCCACTGCAGAATCCTTATGTGCAACCTGGCCAGAGGTGGCCACAGCCATTAGACCTAGTAGCCTGAGGAATGTCCTGGATGGGACAATGCAGCTCTGAGCCACCTTTTGAGCCTGGGCAATAAGGTGGTCCACCCTGTCTTGAGGGAGGAAGGCCTTGCCCTGATTAGAGTCCAGAACTGCCCCTATGAACTGCAATTGCTGAGACAGGGTCAGCACAGACTTGGGCCGATCGACCGTAATGCCCAAGGACTGGAATAACTGCAGGGTGCAATCCAGAGTGAACAAAAGGAGCTCTCAGGACTGGGATTTCAGTAACCAGTCATCCAGATATGGGAAGACACAGAGGCCTTCACAATGGAGGGTTGCTGCTACAGCTGCTAAGCACTTCGTAAATACCTGTGGCACAGAGGACAAGCCAAAGGGCAATACCCTGAACTGGTAATGCTCCCCTGGAATAGGAACCGCAGGCATCGTCTGTGAGGTGGGAAAACTAGGATATGCAGATAAGCACCCTGCACATTGAGGGAGGATAGCCAGTCGCCCTGCTTGAGCAGAGAAGAATGCTGTGTAGAGTGACCATCTGGAACATTTTGTGCTGTATAGTAAGGTTCAGCTCTTTGAGGTCTAGAATGGGCCTCAAGTCCCCTGTTCTTCTGGAACCAGGAAGAACCTGGAATAGGACCACTTGTTCCTTTGCTGCTGGGGCATTGGCTCTATGGCCTGCTTGCACAGCTAGGTGAGGACTTCCTCCCTGAGCACCTCTGTGGGATCCAGATTGTAAAACAGGAGGACTGGGGAACATCTGGAGGCTGCTCTAGAAGCTCTAGAGCATGGCCTTGTTTGACTGTTTGCAGGATCCAAGTATCTGTTTGGTTCTCCACTGCGACAGATGGAGCGAGAACCAACCTCTAACCACCACCTCCTGGCTTGGGAAAGGAGATGGGGGGGTCTATCAAGGAGTCAGGAGGAGGCTGAACTGGTGGCCATGGTCACATCTCCTCCCCTGGATTGTTTGGCAGAGGGATCAGAGTTGAAAGAGGGGGCAAGGAAGGCAGAGCTGGCTCTGCGTTTGCCCTGAAGCTTGGTCTTGGGAACCGACTTGTGAGAGGCCTTACGAAAGGAGGACCTCGGCCTACTGCTGGGCTGGGTATGGTACAGGGAGTGGACAGCTTGATTAGCCCTGCCAGAAGCCTGCAGTTCATTGATAATATCCTGCACATCTGGACAAAAAAGTCTGTGATCCACAAAAGGAGCATTCAACACCTTTTGCTGGACATCATTCACAATGCTAGAGACCCTCTGCCAGATGTGCCTTCAGAAGCAAATGCCAGAGGCAGCTGCCCTGGCTGTAGTATCAGCCACATCATAGGTGGCTCTGAGGAGATGCTCACTGACATCTTCCGAGGCCTGGAGTGCCTTAAGCACTTCCTGTTTTTGGGAACCCTCAGGGAGGGCCTGTGCAGCTGCCTTGCCCTTCCTCCAAAGAGTATTCTGGTACTTAATAAGATAAGCCAAATAACTGGCAGTCTGAAAGTCGAGGGTGGCAGATGCAAAAGTCCTCTTACCCCAGAGGAGCAACCTCCTGAACTCATGGTCAGGAGGTAATGGACTAAGGTGCTTAGGGGCCTTCGTCCTATCATGAGCAGCCTTGATAACCACTGAGTTGGTTTCCAGCTGGGCCACATGGAAGGGCAACCCCTGAGGTGCCTAATAGAGCTTGTCGGCCTTCCTGGGCATGGCTGGTACCATGTTGGGCCTCTGCCAGGCAGCTGTGGCAGCATCATTCAGGGCTGGCAGCAGAGGAGAAATAACCCTGTGTGGAGACTCTGAGATTTCCAGAAAATCCACCAGATACCTCCTAGTTTCATCCTCCTCCTCAGTTTGGAACCCCATGGTGGAGGAGAGCTGCTTCATAATGTTAAAAAAGGAGGGGTCCCCGGGGGGGGGGGACCTGGGAGTGTGCTTGACAGACTCCTCACTCCAAGAGGAGGCAGTGGACCTGTCAGAGGACTCAACATCAACATCTTCCTCCTCATCCTCTTCCTCAGGGAGAATGAGATCAGGATGGTATTCCTCTTCGTCGTCAGTCCGCTCTGAAGCATGTACTGATGAACGTGACACCCACAGCTCTCTGGAGGGTGTAGGGCGCACAGGCTGAACTGGCATCAACACCAAAACAGCGGCCGAAGGCGCAGGTGACAATGGCTCGAGCCGTGGAACTAATTGTTGAATGAGACATGTGGTAATAGAGAAAAGTATGGAATTAAGGTCAAAGGCAGGAATAGAGATCATCATGGACACAGGCACTGATGGAGGGGGTTACATAGCCCTGGTCCAACGACAAACCGCTAACTTCAGTGGTAGAGGTTGAGCCCAGCGCCAGTGGAACTTGAGGCATCTCGACAATGGGGCAGAGGCTGATGACCCAGAGGCCAACAGCCCCTCCACAGCCATGTGATGGCTAGAAGAAGAATCCACCATGGGGGGCCTGGTAGGAGTACAGGCCTGCATGGGGCAAGGTGCCAACACTGAAGCAGTCGATGGGGCGATCCCAGGACATGAAGAAGAAGAATCCAGTGGGGACCAGGACTACTGACGAGGGGGGGTACAGTCTTTAGGCTGCTCCTTGTCCTGCTGAGAATGTTTCCCCAAGGATTTGTTCCGGGTCTTGGTGGCCTGAGAGTCCGAAGAAGATGCCAGCAGCTGTGCAGATGGAGGGCTCCCGGAAGACCCCTGCTCTCTGCTGACTGCCTGTTGCTCCATGAGGAACTTATGCAGGGCTTTCTTGCATCAGCACTTGGTGGTGTGGTTAAAGTTCTAGCATGACTCACAGGCGAGGACACTGTGGCTGGGCCCAAGACAGCAGACACAGAGTTCATGTCCGTTGGCGGAGATCTTCTTTCCACAGCAACAGTGATGGAAAAAAGCCAACGAGGGAGTAGTTCTCGACATACAAAGGACAAAAGAATCACTTTAAACTAAAGTGATTCAACGCTTAGTAAAAGAAAAAGGGTAAGGAAAATATGGCGGTTGAACTGAGAGACAAAGTTTCTTCAGAGTGCATGAATCATCAGCAGCAGGAAAGAACTGAAGAGGAAGCAGGGCCACCCGTGCTTATACAGGGTGTGAGACGTCGGAGCTGGACGTCAGCATGGGTGGCCCCTAATAGACTGATGAAGAAAAAACTTCAGCGGGATCCTGACGCCTGATGGGGAAGTTCCTTTGGTGTGACCTGATGACAGAGATATCTCTGAGGAAGATCACTTGCTTTCTATTTAAAACTGGTATAGAATCTGACAAAAAGGAACCGATCACGGACTTCTGGGGTCTGAAAGGACTATTTTTAAAATTTTACTCACAATAATAAAAGATTTCTGCAAATCAAAATCTGGTGCATCAAGGAGTCTTTATTGTGACTGAAAATTATCTGGATGCTAAGGCTCGGGGTTGTGGGCTCAGTGCCTGGATTGCTTCAAACTATTCTGAACATTCTGCGAGCAGAACGCATGCGCAGTCTATCTGCTTAAAGTGGTAAGCAGATAAAAACATTGATTTTGCTAGAAAGTCTGCCTTTTCCTATTGGCTACAGTACCTCATCTCTGATCTAGCTTCCACCAATCCACTCCTCTTCCTCCAAAGCCCTGCTCTGTGACCACACCTTGCATGTTTGCTCCTACCCCCTCCTCTTCTCTATGTCATCTCTTGCCTAACCTTCCTCCCTACCTTTGCCCATTTCCCCCTCACCACTGTTTTCCTCCTTTCACCTTCCCCCTATTGTTTTTACCCAAGTGGTACCCTTGCTAGAGCTGTTTTTAATAATTCAGTTTTTCTAGGCCCATTTAGACCCTATGTCATTCTTCTTTTTGGTTACTTGGCTTCACTTTTCCATTGTACTTATCTGGCCTCTGTTATACTGCAGTTTTACCTACTGGATGCACTTTACATTACTGTACAGTTTTTGTATTATTGTTTTGCTAACCTTCCTATGCCCATTTTATAATTTATGGATTTTTTTTTTAGCATTTCTGACTGCACTTCTCCAATTTACTTGCCTGTTACGTACTACAACTATACAGCTATTTTATCTGTTAGACATACCGTACCTTACTATTATTCAATCTTTTTCCCCTACACACTTTTCCTCAAGTTACCTCAGGAAACAAGCTCTCAGTAGGCCTTTTATGATAACTCTTTCAACACTTTTATGATAACACTTTAAATAAATAGATAAAAAGAAGGAGGGCTTTTTCCATGAGGTTTCATTTGGCTGGTAGAAAGCTGTGCTGGGGACATCCGGTGAGGTAGGCCAAAAGAGAGAAGCAAACCAATGAAGGATAAAGGTCCCATGAGAAGCAAGTCAGCTGGTGGGAGGAAAATTGAGTTTAAAAAAAAAAGGAAAATTAAATTAAATAACTGTCAGGGATACTTTACCTCCAGCCACAGGGATTGAGAATTCACTTCCAGACTCTATGTTTCTCAGTGTGGCTTGTAAACCTGTGACCTGAATAATATAAATGTTAGTTAATAAAAAATACTATGCCAACAAAGCCATTTCAAATACCTGCCATACAGTAAAAACAAAGGTATAATGGTAAGAAAATACAGGTTACTCACCTGTAACAGGAGTTCTAGGAATGGTATTTGTTGTTCATCCACACTGTCTGGCAGGTATCCTTGCCGCTTTAATTCTTGCTGGAAGGTCTTCAAGCTGGCTCCTCCCACCCACCCGGGTGGTAAAACTCTCGGCTCTGCCCCATGACGCCAGATCTGGCCCGCTGGAGAGAGGTCAGGTTGTGCGTCTGAGCGAGGAGGTTGGGTGGGTCGTGTGGATGAACAACATATACCATTCCTAGAACTCCTGTTACAAGTGAGTAACCTGTATTCTAAGGGACATGGATATGTTGTTCATCCACACTGTCTGGCAGACTCCTAGCAGTTCTCCGGGAGGAAGAAGGCAAGGCGCACACCCCCAATACTTACTTGGGAAAGAGAGATTGGAGAACTGAGGCCCCAAAACCAGCATCCTGGCGTGACTCAGGGTCGATGTGGTAGTGGGTAATGAAGGTATGTGCTGACTTCCAGGTAGCAGCCCTGCAGATAACCTGGATAGGGACGTCCCTGAAAGCAGCTACCGATGCAGCGGTATGGCGGGTAGAATGAGCTCTTATCCCTCTGGGAGGCTCCACGCCCGCCAACCTGTAGCACAGCTCTATCCAGGAGGTGATCCACCTGCCTATCGTCCGCTTTGCTGCAGGTCTGCGGATGCGGCTTCAGCGTAGGTGACAAACAGCTGGCAAACCTCTACCGAACTTCAGCTGTCCGCTCCTTATAGTAGCGGCGCTCGTCTAGAGGTCAAAGTATGGAGCCTATACTCGGCCTCCGAGGGATGATTGGGGTAGAACACCGGCAGAGTCAACACCTGGTTAAGGTGAAACTCCGACACCACCTTCAGGAGGAACTTCGGGTGGGGGCAGGACAACCTCGTCCCTGTGAAAGACCAGGTAGGGAGGCTCGATGGAAAGCGCCTGGAGCTCTCCCATCCTTCTGGCTGACGTGATAGCCACCAAGAAGGCAGTCTTCCATGACAGGTGTGAAAGATCACACCTGTGCATTAGTTCGAATGGCTTGCCCATGAGCTTGGCCAATACCAGCAGTAGATCCCACGGAGGTGGAAGTTCTCGCGACGAAGGGGAAATGTGGTCAAGGCCTTTGAAAAAGCGCCCGACCACCTTCTCCTGTGCCACCGACTGCTTGCCAGCCCACGCCTGGTAAGCAGAGATGGCTGCCAGGTGCACCTTAAGGGTCACCCGAAGCCCTTGCTGAGAAAGGGACCACAGGTAGTCCAGAATGCTTGCCAAGGGGCAGTCGGAAGGGTCCAGACCCTTCCCCTGACACCAAATGGAAAACCTCTTCCATTTGAAGGAATAGCATTTTCTGGTCAACTCCTTACGGGAGGCCTCAACGACGTTGAGGACCTTGTCGGAAAAGACCCAAGGCCTGGAACTCTAGCCGCTCAGGAACCAGGCCATCAGGTGCAGGGATTGAAGGTCCGGATGGAATACCTTCCCCTGATTGACTGAGATTAGGTCCGGGCGGGCTGGAAGACGCCTTGGGAGCCTGGAGCTGAGGCTGAGGAGATCTGGATACCAGAACTGGCGGGGCCAGTCTGAGGCTACCAGAATCACCTGCACCTCATCCCTCCTCACCTTGAGAAGCACCTTGTGGATCAAGAGAAATGGGGGAAAGGCGTAGAAGAGGCCCGGGGTCCATGGCCTTGAGAAGGCATCCCCCTGCAGTGAGCCCTGCTGAGGGGGGCGGGCATGGAACAGACTCAGCTTCGCATTCTCCCTGGAGGCAAACAGGTCCACCTGAGGCGTGCCCCGGTGGGAGAAGAGATCTTGTACTACCTCCGGCAGGAGAGACCACTTGTGAGACACAGCCCCTATCCGGCTTAGGGCATCGACCAGGGTGTTGGAGGCTCCTGCCACGTGAATGGCTAGGAGATCTGCCTCCAGGCTGCGCACTAGGAACCAAATGCGGAGAGCTTCCTTGCATAACAGTAAGGAGCGCGTCCCGCTCTGGCGGTTCAGGTAGTACATGGTTGTGGTGTTGTCCGTCTGGACCTGAACCACTTGACCCCGTAGAAACGGAGCGAAGGCGGTGAGAGCAAGATGGACTGCTCGGAGCTCCAGCAGGTTGATGTGGCATCAGGACTCCTGAGGGGACCAGAGGCCGTGCGCTCCGTGTTCCCCAGATGGGCACCCAACCCATCAGAGATCGTCGATCGAGAGAGAGACCGTCGGCTCGGGGCGGACGAACGGGATACCCTCCTGCAGATGAGCTGGAACGATCCACCACTGGAGAGCGTTCCACATCTCCTGGGTCACTGTCACGGGCCGGTCCAATGGATCGCGGTGTTGTGACCACTGGCTGGCCAGTCCCCATTGAAGGGGACGCATGTACCAACGGGCCCAACGGACCACACTGGTGCAGGCTGCCATGAGGCCCAGGAAGTCCCGGGCAGGGCACAACTGCCCAACCAGAAATGATTGGGCAAAGGAGGAAAGAACCTTGGCCCTGTCCGCCGGGAGCCATGCTCTGGCTCACAGAGAGTCGAGCTCTGCCCCAATGAACAGAATCACCTGCTTTGGCACAAGTTCCGACTTGGCCTTGTTGATGAGGAGGCCAACCTGAGAGCAAACCTGGAGGGCCAGATCTCTGGACCGCTCCACCTCCTGTCTGGAGGGGGCTGCTATCAGCCAATCGTCCAGGTAAGGGTACACCCGGACCCCTCGGTGCCGCAGGAATGCTGTCACCACTGCCATGCATTTGGTGAAGACCCTGGGAGCTAGGGAGAGGCCGAAGGGCATGGCTCGGAACTCGTAAAGGGATCCCTCTGCTCTGAAGTGGAGGAATCTCTGATGGGACGGACGGATTGGGACGTGAAAGAACGCGTCCTGGAGATCCAGGGAGCAGAACCACACGCCTCGTTCCAAGGATGGGATTATCTGAGCCAGAGTGACCATCCTGAAGGTTCGAGACCTTAGGAACTTGTTCAGGTCGTGCAGGTCGAAAATGGGGCGCCAGCCCCCCGTCCGTTTTGGGACCAGGACTGGACACAAACCCCGGGTCTGAAGGAGGATCCGCCACCTTCCTGATTACCTCTTTTTCAAGGAGCAGGGCAATGTCGGCCCGGCAGGCCAACAGCGAGGCTGCGGACCCCGTGGCCCCCCGAGGGGCGACGGCTCGAAAAGGCGGAACCTGCTCGAACTCCAGAGGCAGGCCTTTTCCTACCACCTCCAACACCCAGCGGTCCGTGGTGATAGCGGACCAGGCAGAAAGGAAGTGGCGAGCTGTCCCCAAGGGGAGTGACAAGGTTGGGGTGGCACCCTCAACCAGTCACTGGGCAGGCTTGGAGGAAGAACCGGCTGAGGACCTCCGGCCTTTACCTCCTTGCTTCCTGTTGGAGGAAGCCGTCGGCTTGGGTTTGGGGCGCCAGCGCGAGCCTGCTGGCCCTGTTGCTGGTGCTGCTGGGCGTTAGAACGCAGGGACCGAGGCGAAGGACTTCTGCTGCTGGCAGGCGGCCTTTGTCCCTCTGGGCGGAGGTGACCGAGTCCAGAGTGGCATTGGACTTTCGATCCGCTGGAGGAGTCCCTCCACTACAGGGCCGAAGAGGTCAGTCCCCAGGAAGGGGACATCCGCCAACTTATGCTGGGTATCCGCCGTGAAAGTGGATATCCTCAGTCACGCCCTGCATTGCATGGCCACTGTGGCCGCTACTGACCTGGCACAGGAATCACCTATGTCCACAGCAGTCTGGAGCTGCTGCTTCGCCACCACCCTGCACTGGTCCCGCACCTGGCGGACCGTGGTCTGCAGGTCAGGCGAGAGATGAGGAACAACCTCATCCAGGGAGCCCATGAGGGTGTGGGAGAAGTGTGCCATCAGCACGGCCGAGCTGGCCTGTCGGAGGCTGAGGGAGGATGCAGCGTACACCTTGCGCCCGGCAAAGTCCAGCTTTTTGGATTCTTTGTCAGGGGGCTTGTCCACATCCCGAGCACTACTGGAATGCCGAAAAACGCTGTCGGTGACTAACCCCTCCGCAGAGGGGTGTTCCGAGAAACCGGGCAAAGAACCAGTAGGGACCACATACTTCCTGGCCATCCTGGCTGAAGGCACTGGACAGGAAGCAGGCCGCTGCCAAAGCTCCAAGGCTGGGCCGACAATGGCCTCAGCCACCAGAAAGGCCTCCATAGGAGAATCCCCTCAGTCCAGAATCTCCGTCAGCTGATACTTGGCCCATTTGGACACGGGCTCGAGCTGCATCCCGGTGGATTCCGAGATGAGCCGAAGCAGACCCAAGAAGGACGATGGGCTATCGTCCACTGACTGGCCCCCGGAGGACTCCAGATCGCACTGCCTGGAGAACAGGGAGGAATCGTCGTCGGATTCTGTACAGCCTGCGAAAAGCTGCCTTGGCCCTGAGCCACCCTCCACCTGCCGAGAACGGTCGGGAGTGAGGGTGACTGACAACCTGTGGGGCAGGCCATGACCCGACCGAGAACTCTTGTTCGGGACCCCCGACTTAGGTTGAGGAGGCGGAGGTTCCACCACAATCGGTGGACCAGCTGGTTTCAGCTTAGCAACCAGCCCTGGGGCGGGCAACTCAACTGGAACGAGTGGTTGCTTCGGCCGTTCCGGTGACAGCCACTTGATGACCGGGGTCTTAGCCAGGGTAGGCTTAGGCCCGGACAGCAGCAACTGCTGCCACATCAAATCCTCGTAGTGCCGGCGCAACTTGCGTCGAAGTCTCTCCTCCTCTAAGGAGGACGAGGAAGAACGGCGTTGCGCTTACCTGATAATGAGATAGAGACCGCCGATGTCGTGAGGAGCGGCTGGATCGAGGAGAGTTCACGCGACCGAGACCCGAGACCCTCGGGGGGACCGAGGGTGGGTCTGGGAAGGGGCAGGGGATACCCGCTCTTCCCTCAGCTCGGGAACTTTAGCCAGGGACTGCGGTCCCAAATGAGCAGGCAGATCCTCGGTATCCACCGGGGGAACCGGTGAAGTAGGGTTGTCGGCTTCTCCAGTTGACAGCCCGTCTAACGGATCGAGAAAAATCTCGACTTCATCGACAGGAGTCTCAGAAGGTTGGCCTGACGGGGGCACCGTGAAGCCAGCGGCCTCAGCCGCAACCTCGACTGAAGTCGATGGTCGGCTACCCAGGGAGGGGGACCTTTCCCGCTCCCAGGAATGCCGACGGTGGCACTTACCTTTTGACTCACTTTTCTTGGGCCGAGAAGAATGTCCCGAAGGCCCCTCTCCCTTCGTGGAAAGGGACTGACAAAGCTCCTTGAACGAAGCTGTATAAGAGGAACTCAGAGAGAGGCGGGATAAATGCGTGGCGAGGAAGAAGAAGATCACGGCCTGGGCTGCTTCCTCCTCGAGGGCGATCATCTGCTCACGAGCTGCTCAACGAACCAGCCGCCTCGAGAAACATACTGAGCCTCTTTAGTTTCACGGCGAAAACGTTCTCGGGCTCGAGCTTCGCCGCGAAATGCTGGTCTTCCAGAACATTGCCAAAACAGAACGGCACAACTCAAGCCTGCGGTCATGGTCTAGGCCTAAGCAGTAGACGACGCGTGGAGCCGGATCTGTCCTGGACATTTTCTGACTACAGGGGCACCTCCGAAAGCCGGGAACAGATTTGTCCATCGCAGCCGCGAGGGAAAAAGAAGACCGAAGTTTGAAAAACTTCAAAATCAATTTCGGGCGAACCGAAGAATTAGAACCCAGCCTCAAACGCAGAGCGCTAAGGAGGGAACCTGAGCTTCCAAGCGGTAAGGAAGATCTGGCGTCATGGGGCGGAGCCGAGAGTTTTACCACCCGGGTGGGTGGGAGGAGCCAGCATGAAGACCTTCCAGCAAGAATTAAAGTGGCAAGGATACCTGCCAGACAGTGTGGATGAACAACATATCCATGTCCCTAGAACAATTACTTACTGTATGTGTAACAGTGTTTCTTTTTATTTTATACTTCTGCGACATATACCAATATTTGCAGCAACAGACAACAAATACTGGAATATAGTACAATGCCTGTAGAATCACACCCCCAGTAAGCAGTACTCAATATGAAGAAAAGTCAAATTAAGCATAGCAGTCATGAAACAGACAATAACAAAAAACTGCATTCCAGGGACGGACATAACCCTAACCTTACACAGCAGCACCAGTAAAAAGACAAGCATTTGTCAATGCTGAATGTTCACTTGTAGGTATCTGCAGTGGTGTTTGGTACTGGTAGTGGCTTCAGAGGAGTGAGGAGGCAGCAGTGAGAGCAGCGAGTGTTGCTTGGCGGAAGCTGCACCGTAAATGCAGGAAGGAGGTGAACAGGACTGGTCCCAGTACTGATCCCTGAGGTACCTTGCTGGTCACTCCCTTCTCCCTGGATTTTGTGCCATTTACCACCACCATCTTCCTTGCTTGCTCCTGCCACCTCTTATGGCATATTATTCTATGCAACCACCACCCTCTCTGTGAAGAAAACTGTCCTCACATTTCCTCTTAATCTACCCCTGTCCAATTTCATATCATTCTCCCCCACTCTTGTACTCCTTCTCATTGGAAGATGTCTGCCCCTGCACCTTGTTTATGCCCCTGAGGTACTTGAATGTGTCTATCATGTCCCTCTGCTCCCTCCTTTCCTCCAATAAGTACATAGTGAGGTCCTTTAATCTCTCCTGATATGTTCTGTGTTGCAAGCCATGTACCATCTTGGTTGCCCTTCTGTGGACCGCCTCCACTCTGTCAATGACCTTGTGGAGTTGTAGCCTCCAGAACTGCATACAGTACTGCAGGTGAGGCCTCACTAGTGCATTATACAATGGCATTCCACCTCACACCTTCTGCTAGTGTTACCTCTGCCTATGCACTCCAGCATGCCACTGACCCTCCTTGCAACATTTGTGCTCAGTTTTGACACCTTTAGGTCATCAGAACTGATAACTCCTAGGTCCCTTTCTTCCATGCTGATCATCAGCACCTCCCCGCCCCCCCCCCAATCCTGTACCTCACCCCACGGTTCCCTCTTCCCAGGTGCATTATTTTGCACTTCCCTGAAATGAACCTCAGTTGTCACACCTCAGATCATTTTCTAAGCCTCTCCATGTCCCTGTTCATTTTCTGTACCCCTTCTGGAGTATTCACTCTTGTTACAGATGTTGGTGTCATCTGCAAATAGGCAGACCTTTCCATCTAGCCCTTTTGCAATTTCTGTAATGAAGACACTGAACAGGCCTGGTCCCAGGACTGATCTCTGAGGTACCCCACTGGTCACCCCCCCTCCTCCCCGGAATGGATCCCATTACCACCACCCTCTGCCTCCTGTCTGTCAGCCAGTTTGTAACCCAGTTTATCAGCTTGTGCCCCATGGCCAGACTATCCATCTTGATAATCAGCCTTCTATGTTGGATGGTGTTGAAGGTTTTGCTGAAATCAAGGTAGGTGATGTCCACCGCCTCTCCCTGATTTACTTTCTTAATGAGGTATTAGGGTTTCCAACCCTAATGCCTCACCCCATCCCAACCCTGCAGAAACTGACAATTGTTGGGAGTACCTTTGGGTCGTTGGCCGTAACGCTCACAGTATTCCACCCCCACCTTGCAGATACTGACAGGTATTGCAATGTGCCTTGGGGTCTTTGGCCCTAACACTCACCCCATTACATAAGAAAATAAGCTAACATGGGTGCAGTATAAGAGAATGGGTTGAACGTTAGGGCTGAAGACCACAAGGCACACCCCAACAGCGGTCACTGTCTGCAGGATGGGGTGGCATGGCGTGAGCATTAAGGCCGATGACCCCAAGGCACACCCCCAACACCTGTCAGTCTCCGCAGGAAGGCGGATGAGGTGTTACAGTTGGAAACCCTAACACCCCAGGCATCTGTTGGTATTTTCACTCCAAATTTTCAACATAGGCTTTTTGGGACACCACCTCATGAACAGTGGCACTATCATTTCAGTACTCAATCCCAAAATGTGATTTTGTGCAGCCACTGCACCATTCCATGCCACAGGTGCGAAAACACATTTCAGGTAGGATGTGAAAAACTATCAGCCCACAGGTGGTGTGGAAAAATGTTGAAAATTTGGAGTGAAACTATTGGAAATTACCAAAGTTACCTGCACTTGTAGGAATATTTCAATGAACCTGCGTGACATGACCATTTTTAGGAATTTTTCCACCAAATCTTCAACATGGGCTTTTTGGTACCCCACCAATTGAACACTGGCACTGTTGTTTCCTTAATCGGTCCTGAGAGGTGATTTTGTACAGTGACTGCGCAATCCTGCACCAGAGGTGGGAAAACACATTTTGGGTAGGATGTGAAAAATGAAAGCTGTACTGTTCATGAGGTGGTGTGATAAAATGTGTATGTTGAAGATCTGGAGTGAAAATATGAAAAAATTGGCAAAGTTATGCGCCTGCTTAGATACTGAGCAACATACGCATGTACCCTGGCCATTTTTTGGAATGTTTACATCAAATTTTCAACATGACTTTTCTAAGATGCTACCCCATGAACAGTGGCACTGTGATTTTGTTATTCCATCCCAAAAGCTGATTTCACACAGTGACCATGCCATTCTGTGCCACAGGTGCGAAAACACATTTTGGGCAAGATGTGAAAAATGACGGCTGTACTGTTCATGTGGAGGTGTGAAAAAATGGTAATGCTGAAAATCTGGGTGAAAATATAAAAATTGGTGAACTTACAAGCGTGCGTAGAAACTACTAGCATACGCTAAATAGCATGATCATTTTTTGGATTTTTTCACCAAATTTTCAACATGGACTTTTTGGGATCTCCCCTCATGAACACTGGCACTGTCATTTCGATAATCGGTCCTGAAAGGTGATTCCGTGCAGTGACCATGAAATCAACTTTTGGGACTGAGTAACAAAATGACAGTGCCAGTGTTCATGAGATGCGGTCCCAAAAACCTCATGTTGAAAATTTGGGGTCAAAATTCCTAAAAATGGCTGAGATATCAACCATACATTGAAAACCCAACTGACTACCATTATACGGCGATTACCTTGATTCTTCAGTTTGCAGTTCGGCTTTGAAGAGTGCAGACATGTCCTGGTCCAGAGAGAATCGCAGCTGCCGACCTCCGGAGGTAATTATGGGATAAGAGTGGGAACGGGAGGGAGGAGGGTTGGGATGGGGAGGAAGACGGGGAGATGACGAGGGACCATTTTCTTTTACAGCAGGTACATTTGCAAATGATTTTTGGGACACTGGGAGTGGCTCCCCAGTACCCTGGACTATTGGTGGTGGGAATATGGATATGGGGACACTGGGAGTAGGCTCCCCAGTGTCCCGGACTATTGGAGGGTGCAGATATGGAGACACTGGGAGTGGGCTCCCCAGTGTCCCGGATGGCAAGAGGGTGGGAGGAAATAACTGGGACACTGGGAGTGGGTTCCCAAGTGTCCCTCAGTGGCAGCGCGGCATGGGAGGTTATATTGCCGACACGGGGATTAGGCACCCAGATGTTGGCTTTAAGAGAAAGTCGCACCGCTGCTAATGTTGAAGTGAGCGGGCAGAGGCGCGAGGGTTGGGAGAGAAAGATGCACCATGGCTAATGTTAAAGGGGGGGCCAGAGGAGCGATGGCTGGGAGAGAAAGCCACACTGCGGCTAATGATAAGCAGGGTGGGGGGCAGAGGAGCGAGGGCCAGGAGAGAAAGCCCTTAAGCGCAGCTAATGTTGAAGCCTAGGGGGGCAGAAAGCGAGATGGGAAGAGAGAGAGAGAGAGAGAGTGTGTACAGCGGCTGTAACTCCAGCCATGTGCATTATTGTGAGCTGTAAAGCACATGGCCGGAGTTACTGCTACAGAAAGAAACGAAGCACTCCAATTGGAGCAGTTCATTTCTTTTAACTAGAGAATGTGCCACGTCAGCAAAGCTGAACTTATATCATGACCAGAGTGCCTAGTCATTGGTGTACACTGCCAAGCCCATTGCAGTTTCAACTGTAATTGGCTCGGCAGTGACATACCTCTCAAATACTGTATTGTCCCAAGACATTCCTTGCGCAAGCGCAAGTGAACGCAAAAAATGAAAACAGCAGAACTTAAACATATCCTGTATTCAGCATTCAAAAGACAGTCTCAAAGGGGTAACATACTGTCAATAAACTAAACTGATCCCATTGCACAAACACTTGCATATTTCTAAATGGAATAGGCTGTTTTCTAACATCCTTTTCCACCCCCAAGTCCTGGAAATAGTGAGCAGTAGCAGCACACCATTAAACAGGCAAATGCTTGGCTAAGGGTCCAGTGCAAGTCTGAGGCTTTTGTTGTTCTTTTTTTGTTTGTTTTTGCTGTTGTCAATATCTTTTTTATTGACACTGGTTCAGGTGGTGCATACTTAGAGGTCAGTAATGATATCATGAAGAACATGCATGTGACAAAAATGTAGGCAAGCAAGTAGCTTGAAAAAATATATACCAAACATCTGTAACATGTACATCAATGCAGTCATGGAGTAATACCCCACCTCTATAAGACAGTGCTGGTAGGGGGACTCCCAAACCATTCCTTATATCATTATACTGTATCTGTATCTGGTGAGTTTCAATGCACGCAATACAGTTCTGCCCCTGCAATTTGGGGGGGGGGTGAGGGAAGGGGGCATGCACACCAACTTCCCCTCCCACTCTTTTGAGCTCTGAACTATGTAGGGTAACCTTCAGTTTCAACTATAAGCCACTCTTCCAGCTATGTACAGTACATCATGCAGGAAGATGAACGAGATCACACCCAGCCGTACATCAAATGGAGTCAAGGGACAAAGTCTTCATTCTTAGTCACAATGTATGCTATCCAGCCGATCCATTTGGCAGTGCTGAGATCACCTTTGTTATTTATGGAGTAAAAACAAGTTACTCACCTGTAACTGTAGTTTTAGGATTGGTATATGGTGTATATCCACACTTCTGGCAGAATTCCTTTCCTCTAAGGCTTGCCGGAATGTATTCAAGCTGGCTCCTCCCACCCACCTGGGTAATATTCTCCTTGGCACCGCTCTGTGACATTAGATCTTACCCACTGGAAGCAAGAACAACATGCCACTTGACAGAGGAGGTTGGGTGGGTTGTGTGGATGTACACCATATGCCACTCCTAGAACTACAGTTACAGATGAGTAGCTTGTTTCTCTAGGCATGGATATGGCATACTATCCACACTTTTGGCAGACTGCTAGCAGTTCTCTGGGAGGATGGGGCAAGGCACACACCCTTATTTAGGGAACAGAGATTGGAGAACTGAGGACCCAAAACTAGCATCCTGGCATTACCCAAGGTTAATGTGGAAATGGGAGATGAAGGTGTGTGCTGACTTCCAGGTAGCAGCCCTGCAGATCTCCTGGACAGGGACATCCCTGGAAGCAGTCACCAAGGCAGTAGTATGTTTGATGGAATGAGCCCTAAGCCCTATGGGAGGTTCCCTACAAGCCAATCTATAGCAGAGGTCAATGCAGGAGACTATCCACCTGCCAATCATCCACTTTTCTGCCGGTCTTCCAGGTGCAGCTTTAGCGTAGGTGACAAACAGCTGGTGAACCTCTCCCCAAACTCCAACCATGCATGCACCACAGGTCCAGATTATGAAGCCTGTGCTCGGCCTTCAAGGTATGATTGGTGAAGTACACCGGGAGATTGATCACCTGGTTAAGGTGAAACTCCAAGACCACCTTTGGAAGGAACTTCAGGTTGAGGCAAAGGAAAACCTTGTCCCTGTGGAAGACCAGGTAAGGAGACTCCACTGAGAGTGCCTGGAGCTTGCTGATCCTTCTGACTGACATTGATGGCCACCAGGAAGGCAGCCTTTCACAACAGGTGTGACATTGCACACCTCTGCATCAGTTCATATGGCTTGCCCATGAGCATTGCCAAAACCAGCAACAAATCCCAAGGTGGTGGTAGTTCACGCACTGGAGGAGAAAGTGGTCAAGGCCCTTAAAGAAACACCTAACCACCTTCTCCTGCACCACCATCAACATACCAGCCCATGCTCGGCATGCAGAGATGGCTGCCAGGTACACCTTGAGGGTCATCAACTGAAGGCTCAACTGAGAGAGGGACCACAACTAATTGAGGATGATAGCCACAGGATAAGACTGAGGGTCAAGCTCCTTGCCCTGGCACCAAATGGAGAATCTCTTCCATCTGAAGGCATAGCATCGACAAGTTGACTCCTTCCGTGAAGCCTCAACCAAGGAGGACCATGTCAGAGACACCCAAAGCCTGTAACACTAGCCACTCAGGAACCATGCTGTCAGGTGCAGAGATTGAAAGTCCAGGGGGAGGACCTTCCCTGACAGCATGAGAACAGGTCCAGGCAAAGTGGCAAATGCCAAGGAGGCCTGCTGCTGAGGCTGAGGAGATCAGGATACCAGAACTGGTATGGCCATTCCGGAGCCATAAGCATCATTTGTGCCTTGTCACTCCGAGCCTTGATCAGGACCTTGTGGATCAGAGGGAAGGCATAAAGGAGACCTGGGGTCCAGGGCCTCACAAACGCATCCCCCTGAAGCATGAACCATTGAGGGGGGTGGGAACAAAACAACCTCAGCTTAGTGTTCTCCCGGGAGGCAAACAGATCCCTACAGAGAGAACAGACGGTTCACTACTGCTTGATGAAGGAACCACTCATGAGATGCCTCGCCTACCTGGCTGAGGGTGTCCACCAGCTGATTGGACATTCCAGTCACATGAATGGCCAGCAGATCAGCCTTGAGGTTGAGCACAAGAGCCCAGATGTAGAGAGCTTCCCTGCACAAAGGCAAGGAATGAGTCCTGACCTGCTCATTGAGGTAGTGCATGGTTGTCATGTTGTCTGTCTGAACCTGGACGACCTGACCCTGGAGATGTGGAGTGAAGGCTGTCAGGGCCAGGCAAACAGCTTGAAGCTCCAGCAGGCTGATGTGACATCAGGACTCCTCGGGGGATAAGAGGTCATGGACCCTGTGTTTCCCCAGGTGGGCACTCCAGCCCATCAGGGAGGCATCTGTCATGAGAGTGACCATCGGGCTCTGGGTGGACAAATGGGACTTTTTCTTGTAGATGTTCTGGGACCAACCACCACTGGATGGCATCCCACATCCGCTGGGTCACTGTGAGCACTTGGTTGAGGTGGCCCTGATGCTGAGACCACTGATGGACCAGCCCCGACTGCAGGGGGTGCATTCTCCAGCAGGCTCAACGGACCACGCTGGTACAAGCTGTCATGTAGCTCAGGAGGCATAGGAAGTCCCTGGCAAGGCGCAACTGCCCGACCCGAAATGACTAGCAAAGGAGGAAAGATCCTCTACCCTGCCCACTGGGAGCTGGGCTTGGACTCGGCAAGAGTCAAGCTCCACCCTGATGAACTGGATCACCCGTGAGGGGACACGTTTTGACTTGGCCTTGATCAGAAGGCCAAGGCTTAAGCAGGTCTGGAGGGCCAGGTTCCTGGACCACTTTCCCTCCACCTTGGAGGGAACTGTGATCAACCAATCATCCAGATATGAGTACACCGGGACCCTTGGTTGCCGCTACTGCTATGTATTTGGTGAAGACCCTGTGAGTTTAGGAGAGGCTGAAGAGCAAGGCTTGGAACTCGTAGAGGGGTCCTTCTGAATGGAACCAGAGTATTCGCTAGTGGGATGAATGGATGGGGACATGAAAGAAGGCATCCCAGAGGTCCAGAGAGCAGAACACATGTCCTGCTCCAGGGATGGGATGATCTGGGTCAGAGAGACCATTCTGAAGGTGCATGACCACAGAAACTTGTTCAGCTCATGCAGATCTAAGATGGGACACCAGCCCCTGTCCATTTTGGAACCAGAAATATCTAGAGATAAACCTTGGATCTGCTGGTGGGTCCAGGACATGAACCACCACCTCCTTCAAGAGGAGCTGAGTAATGCCCTCCTGAAGGGTGGACAACATGTCTGTGGATACCACATCCTCCCAAGGGCATGGTCTTGACTGGATGGGACAGCCTCGAACTCCAGCGGCAAGCTGTGGCTGACCACTTCAAGCACCCACCTGTCTGTGGTAACACTGGACCAGGCAGAAAGAAAGTGGTGGAGCCAGCCCCCCATGGGAGGACCCAGGGGAGATAGGATGGGCTGGGGGGATGCACCCCTGACCCATCACTGGGCAGGCCTGGAGTTAGAGGCAGAGCCAGCAGAGGATAAAGCTGGGCCTTGCCCACCAGGCTTCCGGACCATGGAAGTTATAGACTAAGGTCTGGGACCTCCGGCCTGCTGGTGCCCAGGCAGCAGCTGGGATGGCTTGGCTGTAGGGGTTAGAGTAAGGCTAAAAGGACTTCTTCTGGGGTTTAGAGCCCTTGATGTCCTTTTGGGCAGAGGTGATGGAGTCCAGGGTGGCATTGGATTTCTTAATCCTGGTGAGATGATCATCCACCCCTGGCCTGAACAAATCGGTACCCAGGAAAGGGACATCCTCTAACTTGTGCTGGGTATCTGCCATGAAGGTTGAAATCCTCAGCTATGCCCTACAGCACACAGCCATGGCAGTAGCAACGGACCTGGCGCAGGAGTCACCAATGTCCATGGCTGTCTGGAGCTGCTGCTTAGCCACAGCATGTCCTTGGTCCCGGACTTGCTTGACCAACATCTGAATGTCAGCCGGGAGCCGAGGGAGTACCTGGTCAAGGGAGCCCAGCAAGGCATGGGCAACGTGGGCCATCATTAAGGCCGTACTAGCCTGCCTGGGGCCAAGGAAGGAAGCCACATATACTTTCTTGGCCACATGACCTAATTTCTTGGATTCCCTGTTGGGAGGCTTGTCTATGTCTCTGACATTGCCCATTCACTGAACACTGAAATGGGAATCAAGCCTTTGGCTGAGGGGTGTTCAGTAAACCCTGACAGGGAACCCACAGGAACCGCATACTTGCGGGCCATATGCACCGACGGCATGGGGCAGGAGGCTGGGCATTGCCAGAGTTCCAAAGCAGGCCCGAGAATGGCTTCAGCCACCGTGAAGGCAACTCCATGGGAGTCATCCTGGTCAAGGATTTCAGTGAGGGGATACTTACCCTGTTTCTGAATTGGCTCCAGTGAGATCCCCTTAACCTCTGAAATAAGGCGAAGCATTGCCCTGAAGGAGGTAGACCATGGTGCATTAAAAAATCCTCCCCTGACTCCAGTTCAATAGGGCAGGAATGCATGGAGTAAGCCTCCGATTCAGAGGATTTGTCACCCCCCTCAAAGTCCCTGCTAACCCTGTGGGGCTTGTCAGCATGCGTGACCATAACTGACAGACATCAAGGAAGCCTGGAGGCAGTATAGGCATCCTTAGGAGGAGGCTTGTTTTTTGACTGAATCAGCAGGGGTTCCACTCGAATTGGTGATGAGGCCAGGCGTGTTAGAGTCGGAACAGGTTCGGGATGAGGTGGCAGCAGCCAAGGGAATGCTGAGGTAGGAGCTGGCATTAGCCTAGGCCCAGCACCCAAAAGGAGCTGGTGCCACATCAGTTCCTCACAACGCCATCACAACCTGCAGCGGAGCCGATCCTCCCCAGAAGAGAAGGAAGAGGAGGAATAGTGGTGGCGCCACTTCCCGAGTGTCAAGAGTGAGACTGCCGATCTTAAGCTGCAGGGCACCGACCTCGACCACCGGTGGACTGGATGGTGAGGGGAGGCAGGAACTGGTGAGGGACATTTAGGATATCCCAAGAGCTCGGGGTCCTGAGGGTTAGGGACCAGCTCAGGAAGTCGATACAACCCACCTTGGGACTGGAGAGACAGAACCAAAGCCCTTGAGAGGGATGTATCCCCCTCATCCTGCGACAATGGGTCAACTGAGTTGAAGAAAATCTCAACAGCCTGGTTTGCCTGCGTCTCGGCCAGCAAGTTCGACTGGAATACCGTGGGGCCAGCGGCCTGAACCGAAGCGTTAACCAGAGCCAACTCATTGATGAAGGATCTGGCATAAGTCCCGAAACACACCAGTAAAAGAGGTGCCAAAGCCCAGCAGAACCAGGGCGGACACCAAGAACCACCCGTCGTGGCCTGGGCTGTAGCTTCCTCAAAAGATGCTAACTGTTCAGTGGACTCCACATCCGTGAAGACCACCCAATGGGTGTCCTTGGACCGAGCAGGAGGATCCCGCTCCTCTGGACGACCCAGCAAATGTCTGGTGTACTGGTCCTCCAAAGTGGAGGGGTGTAAAGTGTGGCATAGGCCACAGGCCTGGGAGTCATGTTCCTGGCCCGGGCACTCCATGCACATGGTATGAGGGTCCATACGTGACATCTTCTGCCTGCAGGGGCAATGCTTAAAACTGGCCACCGACGTGGAATCAGTTAAGTCCATACTGCAACAACGGTGAAAAGTACAAGCAACTAGAAGACCAAGAGTATCTGAGTGAGAGAATGAAAGGGCCTATAAAAATGCAGAGCGCAATGGAGGGAACCTTCTTCTTTCAGTGGAAAGGAAGATCTGACATCACAGGGCAGTGCAGAGGAGGATATCACTCACGTGGGTGGGAGAAGCCAGCTTGAAGACCTTCCAGCAAGTCTTACAGGGGAAAGGAATTTGACCAGAAGTGTGGATAGTACACTATATCCAAGCCCCTAGAAGTGATCATCTCTGACTTATAAATTTGGTTAACCTTTGCCCTTCAGGCATCAATATTAGTGGGTTCAGGATTATGCCACAGTCAGGTAGTCACCATCTTGCTGGTTGTTAGGAGAGTACCCAAAAGATATTTAGCATATTTACCTCAGAAGCTGGGGTTGGGGGACTGCAGAAGCATACAGAGCTCTGATGCAAGCCCCACTGCTTTTTGAAAGAGCTCCCCTAACTCAGCTACAAGAAGCTGAATGTAGGGTTGCAGGGTCAGACACACCCACATCTCATGGGTGTGGGTTGCCTGTACCTCCATACACTGCCTCCAGTAGGAGGCATCTCAGGTGGGCAAATACTGAGAAGCAGGATGATTCAGAGGAAACATGAGGAAGAATTTCTTCACAGAACGGGTGGTGGACAAGTGGAACACCCTGCCAGAGGAAGTGGTGGGGGCTGAAACAATCACGGGATTTAAGAATGCATGGGATAGACATAAAGGAATTGTGGAGATCAGGGGTAAGGGGCAACAGACTTCCTGGAAAACATAAACTGAACTTAAAAACTTAAATGGGCAGACTGGGTGGGCCATAGGCCCTTATCTGCTGACACTGTCTATGTATCTATGTAACTGTGGTTCTGATGTAGTGAATTAGCTGCTTCCAGCTAAATTCTCTTCATTGATGACACGCTATGATTCAGGATGGGGTATTACATGATATTTCCCACTGATGTTCAGATATGAGGCAGCCACGCTCCTCACTCCACTACTGTTCCATGTCCAGAGTAGAGCCCCCCCCCCCCCAATACCTCGGGTGTGAGCAAGGCCTGTGCTACTGGGGAAATTAAGTGGGCTCCAGGCCCAGTATTAAGGAAGGACAAGAGGAATGATTACTGGCAGGAAATCCATCAGCTCCGTGGCACTGGAAATAGATAGAATTTAGTGCCAAAGTTGCAAGAAGTGATAGAAGTCTGCAATTCATACTTGGTTTGGAATTCCAGGAAGGAGAGGAGAGTGTTTCCCAAGTAGATCTGAGAGATATATTGTAAATGCTGCTCAAATCAGGACTGTCCTGTGATAAGCGGGACAGGTGGTAACCCTACTTGCTCCAGGAAGCCCTTCAGTAAGCCAGAAAAACAAAACCCCAAACCAAGTCTCTGACATTTCATTATGCCCCCCAATCTGGGAGTCCTTTCTCTTTAAGTGGGAATTAGACACAGTTACATACCTAGAATTGCCTCACACACAATCTGTTCTGATTATTGCAAATACAACTATCAACCCTTTGCAACCCAGCTTTTACGGGATCTATCCCACTGGGGCATCTTTCCTTTGAATTTCACCCACAGGGGTCCAGTACATGCCATGTATATGGCACCAATGCAGGGTTCCACATGCACCAAAAGTATAAACAGTGGTGCCAGCCCCAACAACCTCAGAAACTTTTTAACTGAGGAGAGTAAACTACACCAATACAACAATAAACTTCATAAAATTTAAATGCAAAAGATTTAAGGCACACTAAGTAAGAAAATCTAAATGCCCCTTAGAGAACCAGCACAGCCCACACCGTGGTGACAGAAAGTAGGCAAAAACAGCACTACTGCTTGCAGTGCCAACACCTTGGGTTTGGGAATGAGTCTTGGGTGTTGAAGGGTTGGGTGGGGGAAGGAGGACTGAGCACCCGGAGGACAGCAACGCCTTCTTTGGGGAGGGAGGGACTGAAAACCTGGCTACAGTCCAACCCCTGATGGTGGCCTGGATTTGGTGCACATAAGACTGATGCAGGTATGGGGATAGACAAAGGCGACAGACATTGGCATATGAAGTGCAGAGCACACCCAACATCAGAAGGATGTCACTGCATGTCTGTGCTGCCTGGGGACTTGAAAAAGTGTAAAAGGCTGCTACCAGTCAGCAGAACGGTACGCTGTTGCCTACTACCCAATGTCCACATTGGGCTCCTGTCTGATTGCCCCCGTATCTCCTCTGGCTTCACCTCCGATGAGACCATCTGGATGGTGTGGGGAGTCCATTGAGGAGTAGAAAGCAACCCCATGCTGGGGTGGTCAAGCTGGGAAAGAAAGCCTCTGTGTGTTGCGGGTAGCCAGAGGTGGTAGGTAAGCAATGCAGGAGGGCCTCAGAAGGATGGGAGATGTCTCTGGAAGACCCTCATAGACTATGGGCTGGTAATTTACGGCTCAGCTACATAAAAGTAGCTTTAAACAAAGCTTGTTGACTTGTTATGGGAGCCATACGCCTGATGCACACGTGTGACCTATATTCCCAGACTAACTGGCTACAGTTCTCAGGCAGACGTCTCTACCAGTCCTGTCTACTGACGAAAACAGTCTGTCTCAGCATGGCACACTCCTGGGGTCCAGGATCTTCTCTCCCCAGTGATAACCACCACTGCACTCATAGTCTGGATAATCGACTATTCAAAATGGCCCATTGTCACACCCCCTTGAGTCAAAGATCTTCGCCTACCGTGCCGCTAGATGACTGAATGCGCTACATGCAGATATTTCCTCACTAACATCGATAGGTCCCTTTCAAAGTAAACTGAGACAACAGCTGATTGTGGATGACTGCTGTGACTGTATTCAATAACCTACTTGCTACATCTCTAGAGACTTTGTCCTCTGGCCCAGGATCCTGTCCAATTGCCGGTCCACTCCAACATTACCTACGTTGCAACTATCCTGTCTCCTGTTTGGCTCCCACTAAGTCTGGAATGTAAACACTACCACTCTTATTTCCCTTTAGCACTTCAGTTCTCGCCTGCCTACCTACTTTCTCTACCTATATCCCCACCCCTCAGCACCTAATTTCTCTGTTCATCCTCCCCCTTCCCACTCGCATGCTCAGTAATCAGTACTCCTCCTCCTCTGCCTTCTCCCCCTTAGCAAGAATCTTACAGCCTAGGGAGCTGGTCTCTCTCCATTCAGGCGTAGCCCAATGGGCGTTCATCCTCATTTATCCTCCTCTCCTTCTCCAATTTCTTTTCTACCTCCATTTGTAATAATATCTATGTTATTGTAATCGACTGTGGCTATCTGTTCGTAGCCTTGTAATAATGTTACCTCAATTGACCTCACTAAGGCCTTCGATACAGTTAACCATGAACTCCTACTAGCCCAACTACGGGAGGCCACTGTGTCGCCTGCCACCCTGAACTGGTCCCACAGCTATCTCTCCGGCAGGGTCCAAAAGGTTAAAATCGTCAAAACTTTCTTTGACAAACTGAAAGTTGGTACAGGTGTCCCCCAAGGATCCATATTAAGCCTGTTATTGTTCTGCCTTTTTCTGAACAATCTCCCCAAAGTAAGTCATGACAAAATCCTGTTGTATGTGGACGATGCTGTCCTCTACTCTAGCCACCCAGACCTCGTTACTCTTGAGCAAAACCTTCAGAGTAATTTCAAACTGGTCGAAGACTGGTTTACCAATGCACGGTTACTACTCAATTACAAGAAAATCAAAAGCATACTTTTCTCTTCCCCTCACAACAAAAATAAATCAGCCCATCAAACTATCTGTAACAAACAAAATGAACCTCTGGAGATGGTGCACAATTTCAAATACCTAAGAGTTGTATTGGATAGCACCTTGTCATACATACAGCATATTGACAATGTCTCTAAGACCGTGAGCAGGAAAATTAGACAATTATACAGACACAGACACTGCCTCACTCCTGAAGCCCTTAATCTAGCAATCACCTCCTCAGTGCTTTCCACAACAGACTATGGCCTTATCGTTTACAGCTCAGTTCCAGAATCAACCCTGAAAAGAACTGCCACTGCACTAAACAAGTCTTGCCGCCTAGCCCTGGGGGTCCCACTATTCACCCACACATGTGACTTGTACGCACTTACAGACTGTCTAAACTTGGGACAATTGCATTCAATACCAAACCTGTCTTTTGGCCAAGAAAGCCATGCTTGGCCTCACCCCACCAAGTGTCCACTCTATGCTCTTCCAAGTAGCCTCCTCCAGGCTGACCAGAGGATCTCTCAAAGCTCAATACAAAGTACCCTTCCACTGAACGACCCAAGGGCAATGGTCCTTTATCTACTGTGTGCCAAAGTGGCTTAACTCACTCCCATCTGATCTCCTGGCAGAACCAAAACTAGGGCTGTTCAAGAAAAAAACGAAATCTCACCTCTCAAGCCGCATGGCCTGCTCATGCCCCCACTGCTAATCTGCCCCTAGCCTAGGTCACTGAATCTACTTCAGCTCTAATGACCCTTTCCTGTCTACTGACCTTCCCTCACCACTCCCACCTCCATCCACTACCTTCTCCTCTAAGACTCCCTACAACCTGTTTTCATTCCCTGCTTCACTTGCTTATTCTACCTCAATTCTCTTGTCCCTCTCACTGATCCCTACCCTTCTGTTGCCCTCTATTCCACCCCCACCTCCTCTCCCCTCCCTGTTCCCCATGTCTTCTGGCTCAGCTTAACTCTTCTGGCTCCACTTAACTACCCCTCCACCCCTCCCTCTTAATTGCTCACACTAATTAAATGGCACCACTCTGCCCCTCCCTCCTCCCCACAGACTCTCCCGCTTACTGTTTTAACCACGTTCTCCCTGCCTTCTCCGCAACTCCTCCCTTCATACACCCTTATTACTGATAAAGGGAACCTTGTGTCTGAGGATTCTCTGCCTAGACCCTACTTTCCTCTGTCAAATGGCACCTTGGCCCCTGCTCTGAATCTTGCCACACCCTCGCTTTTCTCCTCTCCTTGCCAAGCACTGAAGCCAAACACTTTACCGCTGTCATAGGCTCTCACGTCAGCCTCTATAAAACTTAACCTATCATTGCTCCATATGAAGAGACTTCTACCCTGTAATACTTGAAAAAATGACTGTCAATTACACTGTATGACATTAATGTATCGTGTTATGTACCACCTTGCATTGTATACCCTGTATGTGTCTCATTTCTCTTGACATGGAACCTTTGCAAATAAGCTTGCAGCTCAAAGGTTGTAATCTGAGACGTTAATAAATATAAAATGCCTTTGTTATTGTAATGGACTCTAGCTATTTGTACATAGCCTTCAACTGTGACGTTATTAGTTAACAACCATTCCTGTACAACTGATAGAGTATACTGCCTTTCTTTTGTCTGTACTACATTCTTCCTGTTTGTTTACCCTGACGTGGAAGCTATGAAATGAGCTCGTCTTCAATGGCGTTATCCTAGACTTCAAATAAATAAAAAATAAAGCTGCCAGGCACTAGGACGACACAGAAACATTTTTGCTAGCAGTCCACCAGGGGCCACCCACAGTGACGCCATCATGACAACATCTTACCTATATAGCCATGGGCGGCCCTGTGCCCGCCTCAGTTCCCCACCGGATACCATCCACCAAGGACTTATTCCTGAGGGTCCGGGAAGAGCTAGAGGTTCCTGGCACTAGGCAAGGGAAGAACAAAAGGTATACCATCCTGGAGAAAGACAGACAGTAGAAGGAGAGCTCTGAGACCAAGGGGGATGGAGGGTGGGACAGCATGATTTGCTGCAAGAGATTATCTCGAAGATCTACTGTTATGGTAAGTTCTTATGTAACTGTTCTATCTTCTTCAAGGATATCTCTTGCAGCAGGTCACACCTTTGGAATGAGTCCCGAGCAGTACTGCACAGGAAAACAATCTGGGTGGCTAGAAGGCAGAGGCCTTGGAAAAGAGACCCTGTAACACAGCTAGACCAAAACCTGCCCTTCTTCTGGTGACAATATCCAGACTACAGTGTCTTGCAAAAGTGTGGACATTACTCCAAGTTGCAGCAACACAGATCTCAGCAGCTAAAACATATCTGAAACAGGCAACCGAAGTGACCATGCCTCTGGCTGAGTGGTACTTGACAGACCCAGAAGTTCCTTGCTGTACTTCCTGTATCAGAAAATAATACAGTTGGCTAACCACTTGGACAAACACTGTTTAGAAACTGGAACACCCTCTTTCCCAGGGGCAAAAGAAACAAATAACTGTGAGGACTCCTTGCAGTCCTTTGTACGGTGTGTATAGTATATAAGTATTCTATGCACATCTTAAGTACAAAGTAATGCTTCCCCTGGATTGGAATACATAGATACATAGACAATGTCGGCAGATAAGGGCCTATGGCCCACCCAATCTACCCATTTGAGCTTGTAAGTTCAGTTTATGTTCTCTAAGAAATCTGTTGCCCCTTACCCCTGACCTCCAGAATTCCTTTATGTCTATTTCATGCATTCTTAAATCCTGTGATTGTTTCAGCCCCCACCACGTCCTCTGGCAGGGTGTTCCACTTGTTCACCACCCGCTCTGTGAAGAAATTCCTTCTCACGCTTCCTCTGACTTGTCCTCCCTCTAACTTCATCCCATGCCCTCTAGTCCTGGAACATCTTTTTCGCTTAAAAATAGTGTATTCCTGCACCCTGTTCCTCCCTGTAAGATACTTGTATGTCTCTATCATATCCTCTCTCTCCATCCTCTCCCTCCTCTCCTCCAGGGACCACATGTTCAGTTCCTTCAACCTGTCCTCATAGGACGTGTGATGCAATCCATGCGCCATCTTTGTTGCCCTCCTCTGAACCTTCTCTATCATCTGTATTCATACCCACGAAGGTAAGGTCTCCAGAACTGTACAGTGTACCCAGGTGGGCCTCACTAGTGTCTTGTAGTGGAATTATGACCTCCCTTTTCCTGCTAGTGATGCCCTGCCTATGCATCCCAGCATCCCATTTGCTTTACCTGCTGCCTTGTCACACTGTTTCCCGGCCTTGAGGTCATCAGAGATGATAACCCCAAGATCCCTTTCCTACTTGGTGCTATATCCTCACCCCCAACTGATATATTGTGCTAGGGTTTTTGTGCCCCATATGCATTATCTTGCACTTTCTTGCATTGAATTTCACCTGCCAAACCCCTGACCATTCTTCAAGTTACTGCAGTTCCCTTCTCATTCTGTCTACACCCTCTGGTGTGTCTACTCTGTTACAGAGCTTTGTGTCATCAGCGAACAGTGAAATTCTGCCTTCTAGGTCCTGCGCAATGTCACTGATGAAGATATTGATTAGGATCGGTCCCAGCACTGATCCCTCTGGTACCCCACTGGTCACTCTTCCCTCTGTGGAGTGACAGCCATTTACCACCACCCTCTGTGTCCTGCCGCTCAGCAAGTTACCTACTCACCACACTACTGTCCTGCCCACACCCATATTCCCCAGTTTGTGCAATAGTCTTCTGTGTGGCACAGTGTCAAAGGCCTTGCTGAAGTCCAGATAGGCCATGTCCACTGCCCTCCCCTGAGCCACCTCCCTAGTCACCCAGTCAAAAAATTCAATGAGGTTGGTCTGACATGACCTCCCTCTGGTGAAACCATGCTGCCTTGGGTCCTGTAGTCCACTGACAAACAGATGTTCCACCAATCTCTCCTTCAGTAGTGCTTCCATGATCCTCCCCATTACTGAGTTGAGGCTGACTGGTCTGTAGTTCCTCGCTTCCTCTTTGTTCCCACTTTTGTATAAGGGGACTACATCTGCTATCCTCCAGTCTTTGGGTACCTCCCCTGTTTCCAGTGATCGGCTAAACAGGATAGCCAGAGGTTCAGCCACCACCTCTCTTAGTTCTTTAAGGACCCTGGGGTTCACCCCATCTGGCCCCATTGCTTTATCAACTCTTATTACTTCCAGTTCCTTCAGGATCCTTTCTTGTGTAAAGGGGCTTGTGTCCATTCCTGCACCATCCTCACCCCTTGTACTCCGTTCAGACCCATTACCCTCCTCTTCCTCAGTAAAGACCGAGCAGAAATACCTGTTCAATATGTCAGCTTTACCGTTGTCATCCTCCACACAGCCCCCATCCTCCCCCTTCAGTCTCACTATCCCTCCCTTTGCCTTTCTTTTTTCACTTATGTACCTGTAATACTCTGGATAACAAACAGGCAGGTGGAAGGTTTGATTTAAAGTGAACTTAGATACCACCTTTGCTACAAACTTAGGGTGAGTACACAAGAAAAAATTACTCACCTTAGTAATGTTGTTTCTTCTAATGGAGTCTTGCTGTATTCTGACAAATTGCAGTGAGGTCCAACCTTCGAACTGCCCTGGAGATGAAAGAGTTAACTTTTAATGCCAGGCATGGAATGCTGAGCTCGAGCTCAGTTGAGACTCTGTCTGTTGCTGTTTGAACTCAAACCCTCAGATCTTTACGAGCTATACTCACTGAGTGTCCTGTGTAGAAGCTGTAAACCTACACTAGCCAATTGGCTACTAAATATAATAAACAGATTTTAGTCCCAAAACAAAGACTCAAGTCAGGAAACCCCAAAATGAAACAAACACAACACCCACTCACCCAAAGCAAAGGGTGATAAATAAAAGGTGGGCACCACCTGAGTGCTACTACTGGTACTGCCACCCACATCTCAAAACAAGGTACTGAGAGGGGAAGGGTGAATAGAATACAGCAAGACTCATTTAAAGAAACAACATATACTAAGGTGAGTATTTTTTCTTCAAATAACATTAAGTCTTGCTGTATTCTGACAAATTGCAGACTACCTAAGCAGCCTTCCATGGAGGAGGGACAGAACCTACCTAGGAAATAGGCTCTGGAACACTGATGTGCCAAACCGAGCATCACTCCTAGCCTGGATATCCAGAGAGTAATGCTTGGTAAAAGTGTGTACTGTTTTCCAGGTAGCTGCTTGACATATCTCCAAGATAGGAATATCCCTGGCAGCAGCCAGGGAAGCAGCTGTACCTCTGGTACAGTGAGCCCTCAGGCCTGAGGGTGGAGTCCTACCTAGTTTTTCATAGCAAAATTGAATGCAAGAGACGATCCACCTGGCACTAGATCTCTTAGTGGCAGGTTTTCCCTTACCAACCTCACCATAAGTGAGGAACAGTTGGAGGGAGTCAAACCTGTGACTCCTGATACGCTCTATGTAGCAGCTAAGGGCCCTTTTCACATTCAATCTGTGCAGCCTCCTCTCCCCAGAGGAGGAATGGTCAGTGAAGAAAACAGGAAGAGACACAGACTGGTTGAGGTGGAAGTCTGAGACCACCTTAGGTAAAAACTTCCCGTTAGTCCTGAGGACCACCTCATCTCTATGGAAAGAGATAAAATCAGGTTCCACTGACAGGGCTTGTAGCTCGCTTATGCGCCTGGCAGAAGTGATGGCCACCAAGAAAACAGTTTTCCAAGTCAAATACTTAAGCTCTGCTGAGGACAAAGGCTCAAAAGGAGGTTGCATAAGCTGGGCAATGCAAACATTAAGGTCCCAAACAAGGGCAGGGTCCCTGAATGGAGGATTGTTATGAAGCAATCCCTTGAAAAATTTTGAAAATACAGGATGAGCTGAAAAGGTAGAAGGCTTACCTGCTGAAAGGAAAGCAGAGACAGCTGCCAGATGCACTCTTGGTGTAGCTGGTCTGAGTCCCAAGCTATTAAGATGAACCATATAATCAAGAACTGTGGGCAGGCCAGCAGACTCTGGAGAAATGTGCTTCCCAGAGCACCATATACAATCTTTCCATTTGGAGTTGTAAGTGTTGCTCGTGGAAGGCTTCCGAGAAGCCTTTAGGATATCCATAACACCTTGAGAGAGGTGCAAATCAGCAAACTCTAACTCTTCAAGAGCCAGGCCTTGAGATTGAGAGATCTGAGATTAGGATACCAAACCCTCCCCTGAGCACATGTTAACAAGTTGTAATTCCTGGGAAGGGACAAGGGATGGTGGACTGCTAAGGACAACAGGAGAGGGTACCAGGGCTGTCTGGCCCAGTCTGGAGCAATCAGAATCACCTTGCAGAGTTGAGACCTGATTTTGACTAGCACCTTGAACAGGAGAGGGAAGGGAGGAAAAGCATACAGGAACTTCCCTTCTCAATTGAGAACTAGGGCATCCAGGGGGACTGAGCCCAACACTGGGGGCCTGCAGCAAAAGAGATGAAGCTGGTGATTGTCTGGGGCTGCAAAAAGATCTATCTGTGGGGTGCCCCATCTGGAGAAGATCACCTTCAAAACCCGGGGATCCAGGGACCATTCATGATGGCCCTGAGATATCCTGCTGAGAGCATCTGCCAGGATGTTGTTCTTGCCTGGGAGGTGTACTGCTGTAATCGAGGCGTTCAGGGAATAGGCCAGAGACCATAACCTCATTGCCTCTGTGCACAAGGCCGTAGACCGAGTGCCCCATTACTTGCTGACATACCACATTTGTGGTGGTATTGTCTGTCCTGATCTGAACTACTTTGTTCTGAACAGACTTGGAAAAAGCTTGAAGTGCTAGGAACACTGCTCTGAGTTCTAATAGATTGATGTGAAGCAGAGATTCCTGAGGAGACCACAACCTTTGGGTGGTCAGGTCTCCCAAGTGGACTCCCCACCCCAAGAGAGAGGCATCTGTAGTAGGATTAGAGAGTGAGACTGAGTGACAAAAGGAACTCCCTGTCTAGGATTGTCCTGATCCTGCCACTACTGCAATGCCTGGATCAGGGTTCGAGTCACTGGAATCAGTTTGGTCAGAGGGTCCTTTTTCTGAAACCAAAAAGCTCTCAAGTGGAACTGAATGTCCCTCATCTGAAATCTTGCTCCCTGCACCACTGCTGTAGAAGCAGCCATGTGCCCCAGGAACTGTAGAAAATGCCTTGCTGGTCGAGACACCTGGAGGGTGAATGAAGAGGCCAGTGAAATAAGGGTCCTTGCCCTGTCCAGGGAAAGGAAGGCTCTTGCCTTTACTGTATCTAGCTCTGCGCCTATGAAGGTGAGGACCTGTACAGGCTCTAGAACTGACTTTGAAAGATTCAGAAGGAAACCTAGAGAAGTAAGCAGTTGCTGAGTTATCTGTAGGTGTAACTTGACTTGGCCTGGGGACTGGCCTACTATGAGCCAGTCGTCCAGGTATGGAAAGATGGAAATCCTTTTTCTTCTTAGGAAGGCAACTACTACTGCCAGGCATTTTGTGAACACCCTTGGAGCAGGAGGTTAGGCTAAGGGCATTGCTCTGAATTGTAAGTGGCCTGAGGGCAGCTTGAACCTGAGGTATTTTCGATGGGAGCTTCTGATGAGAATATGAAAATAGGCATCCTTGAGGTCCAGAGAGACTAGCCAGTCCCCTGGCCTTAGAGAGGGTAGAATTATTCCCAGAGTCACCATTTTGAACTTTTTTAAAAGGTGCTTGTTTAAATATCTGAGATCCAGGATGGGCCACTATTCTCCTGTCTTTTCTGGGGTGAGGAAGTTCCTGGAGTACAATCCTTTCCCCTTGTGTAGGGGTGGAACCCTTTCTATAGCTCTGAGAGCCAAGAGGAAAGAGACCACTGCCTCTAGGGCAAGTGCCTCTGAAGGATTTGCAGGTGGAAAGGATCTGGTTCTCATCTTTGGAAATTTTCTGAAACTGAGAACCAGTCCCTGGCTTACTACTTCCAGGACCCATTTGTCTGATGTTAAAGACATCCAGTCCTGGACAAAGTAAGCCAGCCTGCCCCCTACAGGTAGTGGAGAATCAGCCCTGGCAAACCTATCAGGGTGCCTGTTTGGCAGGGGCTTTAGGCTGAGGGGTGGAAGCAGGCCTGCTTATACCCCATCTGCCTCTTCCTCTAAAGAACCCCCTATGAGCATAAGCAGAAGAGAAGGCCTGGGCTTGGTAGAAAGGCCTATGAAAAGGCCTGCCCCTGCCCCTGCCCCTGGGATACTGCCTCTGAGGAGTGGCTTGCCTTTCCTTGGCCTGAGCACTCCTATAGGTGGTCCTGTACTCATCCATTTTCTTCACGTAGTTCTCTGTTTGCTCCCCAATCAGAGAATTACCCACAACAGGAAAATCCATGGCCTTGGTCTGGGTATCCTGAGACATGCTAGTACATCTGAGCCAAGCCATCCTACGAAGGGCCACAGATGTAGGCATGACTCTAGATGAAACATCACTGGAGTCCACTGCAGCATGGAATGCAGCTTGGATGCCTCAATACCATCCGCAGCCACCTGCTCCAGCTCCTTGCCAAGCTGGCCAGGGACCTGTTTAGCTAAATCCATTACAGTGTCCCATCTAGATTTCTGATATCTAGCTGTATAGGCCATATAATTAGCCTGCCTGAGTCCCAAGGATGCTGCCATGTACTGTTTCTTTGCCATGGCATTAATCCTCCTGGAGTCCTTCTCTGGGGGGGTATGAAGCCAAGCGTATATTTGCCTTATCACAGGCTGCAGCCTACACTACTCCAACATGGCTGCATTGCTGGGTGAGGAACTCCGTATCTGAGCCTGAGAGGATATACCTCTTGTCCATTCTCCTATTCATAGGAGGTATAGAATTAGGAGTCTTTAAAATTTTTATTGTCTGTTTCCCAAGGGACTTATGAAGGGGAATAGACAGTCTCCTGCACTCTGGGCTATCCATCATTTTAACATAGTCAGGCTCCTCCTGGTCATCCACAGCTTCTTCCATAGGAAGCTGAAGAGTTTCAGCCACTTTCTTGTAAAACATGAAATGGAAGGGGGACTCAGAAAGCCTAGGAGGAGACACTCCTGAAGGTCTGTCTGAGGAGATGTACGAGTCAATGGGCACATCCAGACTTTCATAATCACACTCACTTTCCTCATACTCTCCTTCCTCCTCCTCCGGTTCATAAAATTCCCCTAAATCATAATCCAGAACCGGTGGAACCGGTCAAACCGAGCGCTTTCCTGATGGTGCCGGTTCAGTCGGAACCGGGGATAGCGACTGGACAATTTTTATCGCTTTGGCTATTTCATCAGCGGTCGGAGAAAGAACTTTTGGATCCGCACCGGCTGATTTATCCCTTCTTGTTCTTTTAACCAGAACTGACTCCTCAGAATCGGTTCTCCTTTTTCCAGAAGAAGTTTCGCCCTGGTCAGAGGGCACTCCTTCTGGTTCGGTTGGAACCGAACTGGGCTGGCCATCCGGTTAGCGGACTTCTTGGCCTCCCTTTCCCTGAGCCTACCAACTCTTTTTTCCAGGGTAGCTGCAGGAAAATCTTTACAAATCTGGCAGTCTGAATCGAGGTGGTCAAGCCCCAGACAATAAACACAGGTGGTGTGGGGATCAGCCTTAGCAAAGACTTCCCCACACACACTACAGTGTTGAAACCCAGTGGGCCCGATTTTTCTTTTGGGTTTCTCAGACATGGCCAGTCCTAACCAAAAACTTACCTTTTTCGGCAATCCATCAGGCAAGACACCCTTTCGGTTCCTGACTGTAGAGGGTCATGGAAAAACGAGTAAAGTCTGTTTTTTTTAGAACCGATAAGAACCGGTAACCACACTCTAAAAGCAGAATAAAGTATTTTTAAACAACTTGATCGGTTCAAACCGAACCGATCCCACGTTTACAAGTTCCACACAGAAAAATAAACAAAAATAAACCTATCTAGTACTCACAAAACCACAGACAAAGACAGAACCGATAGGTTACGGTTTAAATTCGGTCGAAAACCAAGAAAAACGGTACTTTTACCGACAAAATGAACCGAGCAAAGGAGAATTCTCCGGAGCGACTGTTCAGTGAGGCGGAGTAAAGAATCTGATGCTTTGAGTTCAAACAACAACAGATAGAGTCTCAACCGAGCTCGAGCTCAGCGTTCCATGCCTGGCATGGAAAGTTAACTCTTTCATCTCCGGGGCAGTTCGAAGGTTGGACCTCATTGCAATTTGTCAGAATACAGCAAGATGTCATGTTGTTTGAAAGACTCCCTGTCTTTGTGGAAGATCAAATAAAGCTGCCCACACATGAGCACCTGTAGCTCTGAAATCCTTCAAGCAGAATTAATGGTAACTAAAAATAATGCTTTCTATGACAAAAAAGTAGCTCGCAAGTCACGACTGGCTCAAAAGGAGCAGTAAGCTTTTCCAAAACAAAATTCAGATTCCAAGGAGGGACTGGATTGCTGAGAGGAGGCTTCAAATGTAGAATGCCTCTCAGAAATGTATGGGCCACATCCGGCTGGGCCACCATAAGGCTATCAACGGGCATATGGAAGGCTGATATGGTGGACAAAGGGCACCTTAACAGAATAGTACTGGAGTCCTGTATCTGACAAGGACAGCAAATATTCTGGAATCTGGTTCACTGGGCAAGTGAATGGGTTCTGTTGGTGTGAAGCAGCCTACAGAGCAAAACACTTCCACTTCATGAAGCAAGTATCTCTGGAGGAAGGCTTCCTGGTAGCCAACAGAACATCAGCCACTTCAGGAGCTACTCCAGATCTGGTAATGGCTACATCATCAGGAGCCAAGCATGAAGATGGATTGACCTGAGGTTTGGAGGAACCAGGGTCCCCTGCTCCTGTGACAGCAGGCCCTTGCACAAGGGCAGGGGCACTGGTGGTCCCACTGCTGACTGCTGCAGCAAAGGAAACCAGATCTGATGAGGCCAGAAGGAGGCCAAGAGAATTAGAGTGGCTTCCTCCATTTGGAGCTTGATTAGGACTCTCTGAATAAGAGGAAAGGGAGGCAAGGCATAAAGCAACCTGAGAGGGAGAATGCGTCTTGCCAGAAAACTCCAGGCCCTGGATCAAGTCAGCAGAAACGTGGCAGTTATGCGTTGTGTGGGGATGCAAAAAGGTCCAACTCTGGATGACCCCAGCTGTCGAACAGATAGTACAGTTACGTAAGAACTTACCATAACAGTAGATCTTCGAGAGAAGCTCTTGCAGCAGGTAACACCATTAGGACTAAGCCACCAGGCGCTGGGACCCCACAGAAAAATTATACCTAGCAGTCTATAGCGGGGACCGCCCCTCGACGTCAGCCTGCACCTGATGTCACCTACAATATGAAAGGGGCGGTCCCCCAACCCATCCTCAGTTTTCCGACCAGAGACCCCGACACAACAAGAGAAAATGGAGAACTGAGGAGGTTCCTCATAGAAGAGGAAAGGTATCCATGATGGAGACAAACAACTACTGGAGGAAGGCAGAAGGGAAAATAGTACCTGCTGCAAGAGCTTCTCTCGAAGGTCTACAGTTACGGTAAGTTCTTGCATAACTGTACTATCTTACTTTGACAGCGCTCTTGCAGCAGCTAACACCATTAGGACTGAGTCCCAAGCAGTAAAGGCGTGACCCTGGTCAGCTGGGTGGGAGTAACAGAAAGGCTCCTTAAGGATCTAAGGAGAGAAGGCCCTGGAGGACTGCAGGTCCAAAGCCTGCTCTGTGGCACAATACAATATCCAGACCATGGAGTTTTGACAAAGGCATGGACAGAGTTCTAAGTCATAACTGTGCAAATATCAGCAGCAGAAACATACCTGGAAAAGGTCAAAGGAGGCATTCATGCCCCTGGTAGAGTGGCCTGTTACTGAGCCTGGTAAAGGCCTGTTGTACCTGTAGCAACAGAAAAGAATCCGATTAAGAAACCATTTGGATAAAAACAAGATCCCTTGGCAATGTAAGAGTGAAAGAGACAAACAACTAGACAAACAGTCTAATACTATGGGTGCGTTCCAAAAGGAATCGAAGCACCCTGTGAACATCCTGAGTATGAAGCAACGCCTCCCCTAGGATTGAGTACTCTGGGTAGGAGATAACAGGGTGGCTGAATTTTCAAGGGCACCTTACCCTTGGACAACCCCTAACAAACAACAGACCCGTTGCAGAACTGGGTCCCTAGAGGGAGGCATCCAAATCAAAAGGCCCTGCAAGAATTTGCAGGAAAGGTCAATCGGGGCAAGAGTGTTGCCCCTGGTGGTGCAGGGAAGCCAGGATATTGGAGGGATGCACCTGTAAGGAGGAGTAGCCAGACCTGAAACCAACAGGGAGAGAGGTACTCCAAAATCAGAGTTCACCTGTCAGGTGAAAAGACCCAAATGTGGAGCGGTGGCCCTAATGCAGAACAGCTTGCCTTTCATAGCATTATAGGCCCAAGTGGAAGATTTCCTAGCAGCCACTAAGGAACCTGCTGCCCTTGGAAAAACCTTGAATGGGGAGACAACTAGGTCTGCATGAACCATGCATGGAGATGGAGGGATACGAGATCCAAATGGACTAGTGTGCCCTGCTTCTGAGAAGAAAAAATCTGAGCATAGGGGCAGGGAAAGCAGAGATTCCACTGTTGGTTGCTGAAGGAGTGGCAAGCGAATCAGACAGGGCCCGTAGGGCACCAATGGAGTCAGCTCTCTCGCACTCCGATCGCAGCGGAGGGAACCCTCTATAGGCAGGGAATGGGAGGGGTGGCGTAGAGGAATCTCCCTGTCCTGGAGAGGGACAGCTTGTGCATTAGATGGGGAGGCAAACAGATGCCAACCAGTGTATCCCCACTGGAAGAAGAAGAAGAGGTCAGTGATCACTGTGGGAAGAAATCCCATTTGAGATCCTTGGATCGAGACCAACATAGTCAATCTATCAGGAAAGATGGCACGCCTGGAACATTGTCTGCTGAGGAATCCAGGTGATGATACACGGCCCAAGACCATAGTCTCATGGTCTCCCTGCAGAGTGGGAAGGAGTGAGATTCACCCTGTGAGTTCTTGAATGAGACCACTAACATGATGTCCTGTTGGACTGACAGAGAGCTGGGTATCCGAACTATAACGGTGAGGGATCTACAGATGGACACAGAGACAATAATTCAGGTGCAACCCACTGTTTGTCTTAGTGGGATGTTTATTAACTTCATAAACGTATAGATGGCACCATCAAGCAATATAATAGACAAAAATAAAATACTCAAAAACAGCAAAAGAAAATCAATTCTGTAGCATAGAACCTCTCTCACTGCTGATCAGAAGGAACTAACCCTATCTGTCTCTTACCTGCTCAGGTAGTCCTTGGTATACTAGCCTACCTGAGTCAGATGACCTGACATCATCAAACTTTGAAACATATTCTAAATCACTACAATATAGGTTTAGACAGGCTAAACATATCAGAGATGTAAAACAATAACCACAGGAATCCCATGGGTGTAATAATAATCCCTATTTGGAGTACTTTACTAACCACATTACTTCCCAAAAAATGACTGACAGAAAGGTTATTAAAAAAACTGGGCCACAAGGGGCTACTGTCCCCCTATAGCGCTTCTCAACTCAGAGGCAGAGCTCATAGAGACCAGACCTCTTTTGACTGAATGGCAGAGTTAGCTCCAGACATACACTGGCAGCAACAACTTTTAAATAGGACTACTAGCAGTGTTTCTGTGAGGCAGCAGAGCCATCCCAAGGTACCATATGCCATAACGTACACTTTATTGAAACTTTGAGTTTTTGTGGGCATCTAGTTTAATCTACATAATACTAAAATTATGTAAACTCTGGAACTTTAATATGCTGTCCCCAGAAAGGGCTCTAAATGAGGTATAATGATACAGTCCTCAATTTGTAGTGGAAACAGAGCTGATTCAAGGTTGTAGAGCTGAATAGTAGCAACACCACTGCTGAAATGTCAAGCTGTCAGCTGAAATTGCAAGCTGAAGCCTGACACTTTCACTTTTTACCATCATGTCCAAGGGAGTTAAACAATTGTCTCTCCTATCACCGGGGAGCTATATTTACAAGTGCTCCATTGCGTGACGCTCCACTCCACAGCATACAGTATCCGAAAGGAAGATAACTGAAATAAATAGTGCTAGCACTACAAGATAGTGCGCACGATCGGGAGGGCTTCGTGATCGTGTGAACATTCATGCAGCAATCAATCAGTGCTGAATGACCAAACAAACTCAGGATTCAGAGCGCTGAGCCAACAAGAATTCTGTTTTCTTTTTAGTTTCAGGGCTCTCCGTTTCCTATCCTACCTTATCATACCAGGAAGAAAAGGAGGGGGACTCCAACCACACTACTCCTTCTTCCAAAAACAAGGCATTTGTAAATCCATACACCTGGTCAAGATACAGCAAGGCAAACATTTTTTTATCACCTTTGTTAAATAATAATAATAATAATAGCAATGCAGCACAGTGTACAAAAAGAAAAAGGGAAAGGGAAATGCTGCTTGCGTAAACTTGAAAAATTAATGCAGTTATTCTGCTATTCCTCTATTAAGCCTAGAAATTTTTTTACGCTGCTAGACACCTACCCAATCATGTCTATCCCAAAAACATTCAAGGTCTCCTTTCCTAGACATTTTTATTAGGACCCAGAGAAATAAAGAGAAGATAAACAGGATGGAGACGGGGTTGTATGGAGGTGGCCTGCCTCCAAACAGAAAAGAATGGGATAGCTGTAGCAGAGAGGAAAATAGTGGTTGCAACAATAGAAAAAAGAAATGATGGGTCCAAACATTAGTGGCAGGGACTGACCCTGTCACATTTACCCCCCCCTTTTGAGGGAAGGTGTAACTAACAGATTCCCTTCTCCAGATGCCCTGGAGAGGGAGGAACTCCAGTCCACCCACTCTCAGGAGTATCGTCCCAGGGTCCCACAAACATAATTATACTGACAAAGGATTTGCCAGAAACTAACATACCCTGGGACTAGCATACGCAGGTACACAGCGTACCTAAACATCAGACATCAGAGAATCATTTTCCAGCTGTGAAGGCTATTTCTTAAAGTCCAACCCCTCTTCCTTAAGAGGGTTGGAGGAGATCCGGCCCACATACTCTGTGAAGCTCCATCCCAGGGTCCCATTATAAACTAAGCTAGCACCAAGGTACCCAATAGTCAAAACATACTTATTACAGCTTTACCCTGGGATCTTTATCACAGTTGTTGTCTTAGAATGAAAACATAGACTACAGACAATAGTTATACAGCCTCAGCAGATATTTGCGACTCCTCAAGTCCTGCATCATATCATGACAAGAAATCTGCATTGGCATGCTCACTTCTCTTCCTATGAGAGACAATAAAGCGGTACGGCTGCAAGGCCAGATACCACCTCATAATGCGTTGGTTCTCTTCCCACATCTGCTGCAACCAACAGAGTGGGTTGTGGTCTGTCACCACTTCAAATTCAGCCCCCCCCCCGAAAGGTAATATTTTAAAGACTCTATCGCCCATTTGAGGGTGAGACGTTCTTTTTGAATCGTAGCATATTTCCGTTCCCTCTCATGTAGTTTTCTACTAATGTAGATGATCAAAACCAAGTATGCACGTAAAGAAGCTTTAATCTGCCTAAAGACTGCATCACAGTCAGGGGATCACTTAACCCTGTTTGCGTACCTTTTTTTTTTAAGTCAGTTAGGGGGCCTGCTATTGCTGAAAAATGAGGAATAAACCGTGTAGTACCCGGCCAGTCCTAAGAAAGCTTGGACTTGTTTCTTGGACCTGGGTACAGCAAAATCAGACACTGCTGACACTTTATCCATTTCGAGTCTAATAACCCCATTCCCTATAATGAACCCTAGATATCTGGTTTCTGTTTGTGCTAGACAACACTTTGTTGGGTTAATAGAGACACCTGCCTTCTGGATTGCAGTAACAACCCAGTCACAGGCGAAGTGGCAAGCACAGTTGGCTAAGATCTTTCCATTTTTAGAGGAACTGTATGAGACCCCAGGTAAGACCAGAAGGGGAAAACGGTCAAAAGAAAGGAAAAAAAGAGACTGGCAGGACAAAGAGTTTGTGGGCCCTACTGACATTAAACCAGAGACAATGCTCCCTGAGCAAAAGCAGGATGTTTCATTAACTGCTTTTTATTCACAGGTGGGAAAGAAACCAGAGGATGGATCCCCAAGATATTTTGTATTAGTCTGTGTTTTAGAGACAACCCTAGGCGGTATACTGACAGTCGACAGCACAGGGAACTAACAGGTTTTTGTAAGCACTTGCCAACTGAAAAAGGAATGCTTGCAGGTGGTTGGGACATTTTCTTTTATTTCCAGAGCTCTGACCAACCAATCCTACCTTATCATACTAGGAAGAAAAGAAGGGGGACACCAAACATACTACTCCTTCCTCCTAAAACAAGGCATTTGTAAATCCATAAACCTTGTCAAGATACAGCAAGGCAAACATTTTTTTATCACCTTTGTTAAATAATAATAATAATAGCAATGCAGCACAGGGTACAAAAAGTAAAAGTGAAAGGGAAATGCTGCTTGCGTAAACTTGAAGAATTAATGCAGTTATTCTACCATTCTCTATTAAGCCTAGAAGTTCTTTACACTGCTAGACACCTACCCAATCGTGTCTATCCCAAATACATTCATGGTCTCCTTTCCTAGACCTTTTTATTAGGACCCAGAGAAATAAAGAGAAGATAAACAGGACAGAGACAAGAGAAGAGGACAGCTTTTGTATGGAGGTGGCCTGCTTCCAAACAGAAAAGAAAGGGATAGCCTTAGCAGACAGAAAAGTAGTGGTTGCAGCCATAGCAAAAAGAAATGATGGGTCCAAACATTAGTGGCACAGACTGACCCTGTCACATTTACCCCATTTCTTTTTTTTTATCGTACTTTGATTTTTGTGCCCTGTTGTAGCACTCCGACAGGGGCATCCAGCCACTGGCCCCCACTGACCTGGAGGACAGCAGGCTCACATGATACGCGAGGGTCTGGCACAGTCGTTACGGGACTCCCTGACACAATTCTTGACAGGCTTCCAGGTCGGAGGCGTGGCGTACATTAAGCTGCATGGTCACGCCCAATCCTTTTCCATCTTAGTTCATCCCTGGAGCCGGCAGTGCAATGACACACAACGCGTACACAGGCATCTTGCCGAACTCCTCCTATACTGGCGCTGCACCTTGTGCTACCTCCAGTCATCACCAGGGGCCGCCCAAGCGCGACGCAACCCCACAAGCCCACCCCAGAGGAGGGAGAGCAGTCCTGGGATGCTCAATCCAACCTCTCCCCTGCCAGCCCTCTGCGGCCCAAGTCCGTTCCCGAACCCGGGTCACCGGTGTGGTGCGAGGTGCGGCACCCAGCACCTCAACCCTCAGTGCCACCAGGCCGGCTACCCCTCCTTCTTTTGAGTAAAGGTGTGAATAACAGATTCCCTTCTCCAGATACCCTGGAGAGGGAGGAACTCCCGCCCACCCACTCTCAGGAGTTCCTTCCCAGGTTCCCTCAAACATAATTATACTGACAAAGGTTTCCCCAGAAACTAACATACCTTGGGACTAGCCAACACAGGTACATAGCATACCTAAACATCAGAAATCAGAGAATCATTTTCCAGCCACGAAGACTGTTTCTGAAAGTCCAACCCCCCTTCCTTAAGAGGGTTGGAGGAGCTCCGGCCCACACACTCTGTGAAGCTCCATCCCAGGGTCCCATTATAAACTAAGCTAGCACCAAGGTGCATAATACTCAACACATACTTATTACAGCTTTACTCTGGGATCTTTAACACAGTTGTTGTCTTAGAATGAAAACATAGACTATAGACAATAGTTACACTGCTTCAGCTTCAGCAGATATTTGTGACTCCTCAAGTCCTGCACCATATCGTGACATTGGCATGCTCACTTCCCTTCCTATGAGATACAATAAAGCGGTACAGCTGCAAGGCCAGATACCACCTCATAATGAGTTGGTTCTTTTCCCGCATCTGCTGCAAACAACAGAGTGAGTTGTGGTCTGTCACCACTTCAAACTCAGCCCCCCAAAGGTAATATGTTAAAGACTCTATCACCCATTTAAGGGTGAGACATTCTTTTTCAATCGTAGCATATTTCCTTTCCCTCTCGTGTAGTTTTCTACTAATGTAGATGATGGGATGTTCTTCTCCCTGAATACATTGCGTTAACACTGCCCCTATGCCCACCCCTGATGCATCAGTCTGCACAATAAATGATTTGATAAAATCAGGACTTCTCAAAACCAGGTATGCACATAAAGAAGCTTTAATCTGCCTAACGGCTGCATCACAGTCAGGGGACCACCCAACCCTGTTTGCATACCTTTTTTTGTTAAGAGAGTTAACGGGCCTGCTATTGCTGAAAAATTAAGAATAAAGTGTCTGTAGTACCTGGCCAGCCCTAAGAAAGCTAGGACTTGTTTCTCGGTCCTGGGTACAGCACATTCAGACACTGCTGACACTTTATCCATTTTGGGTCCAATAACCCCATTCCCTCTAATGAACCCTGGATACAGTACTTTCGATTATCCGACCTCCATTCATCCAAACTCCCTATCTAACGGACGGTCGGATTGCCCCCACCACACTGTGAATTTTTGCAGACCTGTACCTTTCAGAATTCTGCAATGATGCAGCACAACTGGAAACATTAACTCCCATAGAGCCCTTCTGCCGTAATTGTCAAGTGGCCTACATTTGGAGGGGATGCCCTCGTGTCTCATTTTATCTCAGCTCCGAATCCTACTAGTCTATCCCACCAGGAGAAGGGTGTGCCTTATGTCATATCGGGATCTCTTATGATCCTCTACCAGGAACAACATCTGACCTGTTAGGGAGCTGAAAGCGTGACTCTGCCGCCCCCGCCCCCCCCCCTTCTTTAACTGTAGGTGCTGAAAGGTGAGCGGGGCAGAGCAAAACAGAGCTACCTGCATTCCCCAAACATGTCACCAAATCTGAAGAAAAATGAATAACCAGCATTTAGCATGCAGTGCAGGTATTCATCAAAGTCCGAATCAGCGAACACCGCCCTGAAATCTCTATGAAGGCTTTTATTTGAATTTTAAGGCATCCCCAAACATGGCACTGAATCTGAAGAAAAACTAAAAACCAGCATTTAGCATGCAGTATTTAATATACAGTAGTCCGAATCAGTGAACACCACCCAGAAATTGCTATGAAGGCTTGTATTTGAATTTCAAGGCATAATTTCAGCTACCCACCGTTCGGAGCATCGTACGCAGCCACTACTCCAGCATCAACATGCTCATTGTCCACTACAGAGGCACTGCTCCCCGGCCCTACAAGTGACTTCTCGTTTATCCGACCTCTCGATTATCCAACCATTTCGGATGTCTCCGAAGGCGGTCGGATAAACGAGAGTGTACTGTACCTGGTTTCTGTTTTCGCCAGACACCACTTTGTAGGGTTAATAGAGACATCTGCCTTCTGGATTGCATTAACAACCCAGTCACAGGTGAAGCAGCAAGCAGAGTTCGCTAAGATCTTTCCATTTTAAGAGGAACTATATGAGACCCCAAGTAAAGACCAGAAGGAGAAAATGGTCAAAAGAAAGGAAAAAAGAGACTGGCAGGACAAAGGGATTGTGGGCCCTATTGACATTAAACCAGATACAATGACACTTGAACAAAAGCTGAATGTTTCATTAACTCCTTTTTATTCACAGGTGGGAAAGAAACCAGGGGATGGATCCCCAAGATATATTGTATTAGTCTGTTATTTAGCGCCATCCCTAGGCATTATACTGACAGTCGACAGCACAGGGAACTAACAGGTTTTTGTAAGCACTTGTCAAGTGAAAAAGGAATGCTTGCAGGTGGTTGGGACATTTTCTTTCATTTCCAGAGCTCTGACCAACCTATCCTACCTTATCATACCAGGAAGAAAAGGAAGGGGACACCAATCATACTACTCCTTCCTCCAGAAGCAAGGCATTTGTAAATCCATAAACCTTGTCAAGATACAGCAAGACAAATCTTTTTTTATCACCTTCATTAAATAATAATAATAGCAATGCAGCACAGTGTACAAAAAGAAAAAGGGAAAGGGAAATGCTGCTTGCGTAAACTTGAAGAATAAAAGCAGTTATTCTGCCATTCCTCTATTAAGCCTAGACATTTTTACACTGCTAGACACCTACCCAATTGTGTCTGTCCCAAATACATTCAAGGTCTCCCTTTCCTAGACCTTTTTATTAGGACCCAGAGAAATAAAGAGAAGATAAACAGGACAGAGACAAGAGAGGGGGAGGTGGTTTGTATGCAGGTGGCCTGCCTCCAGACAGAAAAGAAAGGGATAGCCTTAGCAGAGAGAAAAATAGTGGTTGCAACCATAGCAAAAAAGAAATGATGGGTCCAAACATTAGTGGCAGGGACTGACCGTCGCACGAACCGCCTGAAAGGCATATGAAACTGCCCACATCCCCTGGACACAGATGTGGAGAATTATGTTTGTTGGTGTGACCAGGATCTCTTGAGTCTGATGGTCCCCTGAGAGTGCTCCCCAGTCTTGGACTGATGTGTCCATGGTCAGAATTTAACTGGGAGACTCCTTCCGAAAGCAACTTCTTCAGAAAGGACACTGGAATCTAACCATCATGCTAGGCCCCTGACTGCGGGGTTGATACCAGGACTGGCTGTTGCAAAATATCTAATAGTTGGTCCCACTGGTCTCTCAGGTAGCAGTGGATCACTCTTATATAGAGTTGAGCCAAAGAAACTATGGTAATGGCCACTGCCGTAAGTCCCAGGAGGTTGAGGACCGACCTAGCCAAAGACTGGCAAGAGGATACTTGTTGAGCATGTGTTAAAAGATGCTCTACCCTGTCCGTAGAAAGGAAGGCTGTGCCCTGAACCTCGTTCATAATTGCCCCTGTATGCTGCAGCCTGTGGCTTGGCCAAGGAAAGGAAAATTTAAGGTGACCCCTAGGTTCCGAGACAGGAGAAGGCGGGCAACAGCCAATCATCTAAGGAAGGGAGCTGTAAAATCTACGTCTCCGTAAGGCCACAGCCACTTTTGCATTTGATAAAGACCCTGAGGACAGGCCGAAGGGTAAGATCCAGGAACTGGTAGTGGTGCCCCTATAGGCAGAAGTGCAGGAAACTTATTTATTTATTTATTTAAATTTTGGTGACTGGGTAGGCCCACTGAGACTGAAGAAAAAATTACTCACCTTAGTAATTGTGTTTCTTCTAATGGAGTCTTACTGTATTCTGACATATGCAGTTAGCCCCAGCACTTGAACTGCTCCGGAGAGAAAATAGTTAATTTCTGTGCAAGGCATAGAGCGTTGAACATGAGGTTGGATTTCAGACCTCTGTCTGTGGTGCCTCAGAGTGTAACCATCAGATTCTTACGAGCAAACTGACTACACTTCCAGTGTGGAAACTGTAAAACACATAAGCCAACAGGCAACAACTTGGGTCCAAAAGACTCAAGTAGAGAACCCAAGAGAAAAAAACAGGTAGTGAACAGATATGTAAATTTAAGTAAAACTTAACAACAACAACCACCCCACCCTGAAGGGGAGGGGTGCAAAGTACACCCCTGAGGAGCAACACTGTACCTGCCAGCCCACATCTCAAAACTATGTTCTGAGAGGGGAGACAGGGAGGAGGTCAGAATACAGTAAGATTCCATTAGAAGAAACACAGTTACTAAGGTGAGTAATTTTTTCTTCAAAGAAAATGAAGTCTTGCTGTATTCTGACATATGCAGACTGCCAAGCAGTTCCTCTATGGAGGAGGGTACCGAACCTATTTGGGGAATAGGCTCTGCAGTACTGCTGTACCAAACCTAGCATCACTCCTGGTCTTGATATCCAGAGAGTATTGCTTGGTGAAAGTATGAACTGTTTTCCAGGTGGCTGCTTTGCAGATCTCTAACAAAGGTATATCTCTAACAGCAGCCAGAGAAGCAGCTGTACCCCTAGTTGAATGAGCCCTCAGGCCTGAGGGAGGTGTTTTGCATAGCTTGTCATAGCAAAACTATATACAAGAGACAATCCACCTGGCAATAGTTCTCTTAGTAGCAGGCCTACCTTTCCTCACTTCGCCATAAGTAAGAAACAATTGAAGAAAGTCATTCCTATGTGCTTTAGTATGCTCAATGTAGTAGCTAAGTGCACTCTTAACATCCAAACTATGTAATCTTCTTTCTCCTGAAGAAGAATGCTCAGTGAAAAACACAGGAAGAGACATGGAACTCTGAGACCACTTTGGGTAAGAACCTCCTATTGGTTCTGCGGACCACCTTATCTCTATGGAATGAGATAAAATCAGATTCAACTGACAGGGCCCGTAATTCACTAATTCGCCTGGCAGAAGTGACAGCTACCAGAAACATAGTTTTCCACGTCAGGTACTTAAGCTCGGCCGAAGCCAGAGGTTTAAAGGGAGAATGCATAAGCTGAGCAATGCAAATATTGAGATCCCAAGCCGGAGTAGGCTCGCTAAAAGTAGGGTTGATATGAACCAGACAGTTGAAGGACTTAGCAAAGACAGGGTGAGAAGCCAGAGAAGAGTCCTTCCCTGCTGACAGGAATGCAGAGACAGCTGCTAGATGAACTTTTAAAGTGGCTGGCCTAAGGCCTAAGCCATTGAGATGAACTAGGTAATCCAAAAGTGTAGCAATGCTAAAAGCATCTGGTAGAATATCCTTATGGGAACACCAAATGCTAAATATTTTCCATTTAGAATTACAAGTTTTGCTGGTACAGGGTTTCCAAGAAACCTTAAAGATGTCCAAAACTCCCTGAGAAATATGCATGCCTGCATATTCTAACTCTTCAAGAGCCAGACCTTGAGATTGAGAGACTGGAAATTGGAGTACCAGATCCTCCCCTGAGAAGAGGTTAGGAGATTGTGTCTTTTGGGAAGAGACAGGGGGGAGTAAGACTGCTAGGGACAACAACAGAGGATACCAAGGCTGTCTGGCCCAGTCTGGAGCCAGTAGAATCACTGTGCAGGGTTGTGACCTGATTTTGACTAGAACCCTGAACAACAGGGGAAAGGGAGGAAAGGCATAAAGGAACTTGCCTTCCCAATCCAATATCAGGGCATCCAGAGGAACAGTCCCTAGGACTGGGGGGCTGCAGCAGAAGAGAGGAAGTTGATGACTGTCTGGGTCTGCGAAGAGATCTATCTCTGGAGTGCCCCACTTGATGAAGATTACTTTCAGTATGAGGGGATCCAAGGTCCATTCGTGATGGCCCTGGGAGATCCTGCTCAGAGCATCTGCTAACACATTGTCCTTCCATGGGAGGTGGACTGCTATTAGGGAGGTTTGCAAGGAGTAGGCCAGAGACCATATTTTCATGGCCTCCGTGCACAAGGCCATAGACTGAGTGCCCCCCCCCGCTTGTTGATGCACTACATGGTGGTGGTGGTGGTGTCTGTCCTGACCTGAACCACCTTGTTCCTTACTGAGTCCGAGAAGGCCTGAAGGGCTAGGAATACTGCCCTGAGTTCCAGAAGATTAATATGAAGGAGAGACTCTTGTGGAGACCAAACACCCTGTGCTGTGAGGGGTTCTAGGTGGGCTCCCCAGCCCCGGAGGGAAGCATCTGTGGTCAGTACCACTGAATGAGATTGATTAAGGAGTGGGACACCTTGTCTGAGACTGTCCTGATTCAGCCACCACTGGAGAGCCTGGACCAGAGTCTGAGTCACTGGAACCAATTTGGTGAGAGAATCTTTTTTCCGAGACCAAAAAGACCTTAGATGAAACTGAATGCCCCTCATTTGGAGTCTGGCTCCTTGTACCACTGCAGTAGCAGCTGCCATGTGGCCTAGGAGCTGAAGAAAATGTCATGCTGGGCAAGAGACCAGTGGACGAAAAGAGGAAGCAAGATCTGTAAGGGTCTTTACCCTTACTAATGGGAGAAAGGCTTTTGCTTGAACAGTATCCAATTCTATCCCTATGAAAGTGAGGAGTTTTACTGGTTCAAGAACCAACTTTGGCAGACAGAGAAGAAAACCTGGAAAACAGCAAATCTAGAGTGACTTGAAGAGCTGACCTGACCTGGTCGGGAGACTGTCCTACAATCAGTCAGTCATCTAGGTATGGGAACAAAGAGATCCCTTGCCTTCCGAGGAAAGCCACTACTACTGCAAGGCACTTGGTAAACACTCTTGGAGATTACGCTAAGCCAAAAGGCATGGCTCTGAACCAATAATGGCCTGAAGGCAACTCGAACCTGAGGTAATTTCTGTGGGAGCACCTGACAGGAATGTGGAAATAGGCATCCTTGAGGTCCAGGGATGCTAACCAATCTCCTGGCCTCAGAGAGGAAAGAATTACTCCCACAGTCACCATTTTGAACTTTGGTTTTAAGATGTGTTTGTTCAGATACCTTAGGTCTAGGATGGGTCGCCACTCCCCTGTCTTTTCCGGGGTAAGGAACTATCTGGAGTACAGACCTTGCCCCTGTGTAGAATAGGAACTCTCTCCACGGCTCTGAGAGCCAGCAGAGAGGAAACCTCTGTTTCTAGAGCAGTAGTTTTGGAGATGTTAGCAGGCGGAAAAGATCTGACCCTCATTTTTGGAAACTTCTTGAAACTGAGGGCCAGTTCTTGGCTTACTAGCTCCAGGCCCACCTGTCTGAGGCAACAGACTTCCAGGACTGGAAGTAGTAAGCCACCCTGCCTCCTACTGGAGTTGGGGAGTTGACCCATGCTGACACATCAGGGTGTCTGCTTGGCAGGAGCCTTGGACTGGGAAGAAGATGCAACCCTGCTTATCCCCCCTCCTGCCTCTCCCTTGAAAGAACCCCCGTGGGAAGGGAGAGGAGGCCTGGGCTTGGTAAAAGGGCCTGCCCCTAGATTGTTGCTTTTGAGGAGTGGCTTGCTGTTCCTTGGCCTGTGCACTCATGTAGGTGGTCCTGTACTCATCCATCTTTTTCATGTAAGCCTCTCTCTCTGCTCCCCAAACAGAGAGTTACCCACCACTGGGAAATCCATGGCCTTAGTCTGGGTGTCCTGAGAAAGGCTAGTGCATCTGAGCCAAGAAAATCTCCGGAGAGATACAGAAGTAGCCATGACACTCAACATCACATCGTTAGAGTCTACAGCAGCATGGACGTGCACTTTGGATGCCTCAATCCCATCAGCAGCCACCTCCTCCAGCTCTTTGGCTAGCTGGGGGGAAGCCTGTTTAGTCAGTTCCAGAACCGTATCCCACCTGGACTTCTGGTATCTGGCTATGCAGGCCAAATAGCCTGCCTGAGTCCCAAGGAGGATGCCAAGTATTGTTTTTTGGCCATGGCATCCACCTTCCTGGAGTCTTTATCTGGGGGGGTGTGAAGCCAAAGGTATATTTGCCCTGTCACAGACTGCAGCCTGCACTACCCCAAAATGGTTGCAATGACTGGACAAAAACTCTGTACCTGAGCCTGACAGCATATACCTTCTGTCCATTCTCTTATCCACAGGAGGTAAAGAATTAGGAGTCTCTAGAATCTTTTGTGTCTGTTTCCCCAGGGATTTATGGAGTGGAATAGACAACCTCTCGGACTCTGGGATGTCCATCATCTCCACAAAGTTAGTCTCTTCTTCCTACTCAACAGCTTCAACCATAGGGAGCTGGAGGGTTTCGGCCACCTTTTTGTAAAACAAAAAGTGAGATGGGGACTCAAAAAGCCTTGGAGGGGAGACATTGGAGGGTCTGTTTGGGGAGATGTCCGGTTCAATGAGCTCATCCAGACCTCCATAATCGTTATCATCATCATTCGGTAATTCTTCGTCCCCTTCCCACTCCAATTCATAGTAAGCATCCAGATCATAATCCGATTGAGTTGGATCTGACCAAACCGAGCGCCTAACCGACGATGCTGGTTCAGACAGAACTGGACAAAGCGATTGCACAATACTTTGATCGCTTTGGCTATTTCTTCAGCGGTTGGAGTAAGGGTGCTGAATCTGAACCAGCTGACTTTTTTCATCTTTTTGACAGAATCGACTCATCAGGGTCCACTCTCCTTTGGCCCGAGGATGTCTCGCCCAGGTCAGTGGGCACCTCCTCAGGTTCAGTCGGAACCAAACCGGGCTGACCATTTAGGTCAGCGGACTTCTCAGCCTCCTTTTCCTTTAGCCTATCCAATCTTTTTTCCAGGGTGGCCTTAGGAAAATGTTTGCAGATCTGGCAGTCTATTTTGAGGTGGTCAAACCCCAGACAATAAACACAGATGACGTGGGGGTCGGCCTTAGCTAAGGCCTCCCCACACTCTGTACAGTGTTGAAACCCAGTGGGACCATTTTTTTTCCTGGGGGTTCTCCGACGTGGCCAGGCTAGAAAAAATTACCCTGTACAGCTTTTTTTGCCATGTAATACACCCCTATCAGTTACCAACCATGTCACGGGTTGTGTAAAAAAAACGAAAAAAGTTGTTTTTTTTTAAACCGATAGGAATCGACACACCTCTACTATAATCCCAGAAGATAAATTTAAACACAAAGGGTCGGTTCCCAACCGGACCGACCACAAAGGAACCAAAGTTTACCATTTCCATAGAGAGAAACACAAATTATGGTTCACTACCTATCTACACTACTTACTGTACCGTAGACAGAGGCTTGAAACCGAAAATAAACAAATTGGTTGAAAAACCGACGCGTTGTGAAACTTAACCGAAGCGAAGGAGCAATCTCCGGAGCGACTTCACAGTTAGGCGGAGTAAAGAATCTGACGGTTACACTCTGAAGCACCAGAGACAGAGGTTTGACAACCAAGCTTGAGCTCAACGTTCTATGCCTTACATAGAAATGAACTCTTTCCTCTCCGGAGCAGTTCAAGTGTTGGGGCTAACTGTATATGTCAGAATACAGCAAGACTTCATGTTGTTTGAAACACTCTCTTTTTCAGGCGTGAACCAGAATTAATTACATACATCTATAAACATAACAAAATATATACATGTCATTTCACAATTAACAGTCAATACAGACATACTGACCCAGTCAAGGATACAATGACAGGTTAATTACAATCAATAGTAAGGCTGAAAACCCAGCGAATGGGGATATGTGTCCGGCATATCTGAGGAGCATAACCAATCCCCTTACCAGAGGAGAGGCAGAAAACTCAGCAGAGAGAATTTCCTGAGCAGTATGTAATATGTTCAGGAGGATGAGGACCAGGGCAGGATCCAGGCCCTTGTCATTCTTTGGCATTAGGAAATGGTGTAATAAAACCTTTTTGCATTGCGTTACAGCAGCTGGCTCTATGGTCTGTGTCTGCATAGCCTGGGTTTCCTCTTGAATGAGGCTGAAAGGAACTTTGAAGAAGATGAGAGGGGACAAGTCGGGTATCTGGGGCAGCTCTGTAAGCTGTAAGGTGTGCCCCTGTGCAATTAAGTAAAGCACTCATGGGTCAGAGGTAATCCGGCTACAATCTACTCTGGACAAAAGACAGACAACTCCCCCATCGCCACCCCTAAGTCTTCAGTCAAGGTAGGAGGATCGGGCCATGAGTCAGGCTGAGGAGCCTGGGAGGCATACTGAGGCATGAGAGGCCCTGGGTGTCTGAGGGGCAGAGCCCCTTGAGGCAAAGGTGGAAGATTTGCACTTAGAACCTGCTCTCTGTCTTAATCCTCTGGGCTGCTGACAGGTGTTCTGCCAAAAGGAGTGCCTGGTGTAGTGTCTAGGCTGAGGCTTGTACATGATGTGTATGGACCTGATAGGCTTTATCGACTCCCAGGAGTGAGTCTTCTGAAGGGGACCAGACTCCCAAAGGGAGCCTCGATTAACCTGGCCTGAACGTCCCGGTGCTAAGCTGGACATCTTGTGCCAAAGACACAGCAAATATAAGCCGTCAAGGTCAAAACCCTGCCGAGTCACAGAAGGCTCGGAGGACGTGCTTACCGACATCTGAACCCAACAGCAGGGCGGCCTGCAGCATTGTCCCAAAGGGCATTCTGATTCTGAACCCTATGGGTGAAGGGAGTTTTGAGCCTGAAGAATCAAGACTTGTAGCCAGCTGACCAACTAGTCAGGAATGGCTGCCAGATGGCTAAATAAAGGCTGTATAGCCAGCAGATCAACCTGTCTGGAAAATGTGTCTGGTGCACGAGTGCTCAGGTGCCTAGGGAACTAAAAGTGAATCTAGGCAACTATAATGATCAAGAAATCTGCCTCCAGCTGTTCTCCATAAAAGGAATGATACAAAGAGAACAGCTTCTGCATAATCCAGCCACTTAGCTGTTGAGTCTAACGCAAGACACCCATAAAGAAGAGGTTGTCTGGAGGGAAATGGCCAGAGGAGTAGGTCGTGACAGAGCTATCAGGTTGAGGTAGCTCGGGTTCAGGCTGAGTTGGTCCGGGGACCCCAGCATCTGTACCAAAGGCAAGGATCCATCCAGTGTCCAGTCAGTGATAGACATCGGATCCTCATGCATTGGCTGAAGTTGTGTATCAAGCCCTGCTGATGACTTAGACAAATAGGGTGGCGTTGTGCTCACCATCGCCACTGTCAACACTGGTGCCAGGAAAACAGACTGGGAAACCTGACGTCAGTCTCAAAAGAACAGAGCCATACTGGTGTCTGATCAGTGGCGGATGTCGGCTGAAAAAAGGCATCAGGCCCAGCTGGTGACTTTGGAGGATAAAGCAGCATCAGGCGTACTAGGGAACCAGGCTGATCCTGAGACCCCAACGTTGGTCCTATATGGATTGAGCCCTCTGGCATCACGTCAGTGATGGGCATTGGATCCTTGGGTGTTGGCAGAAAAGGGTCCTCAGGCCCAGCAGGCAACTCTGTAGGATAAAGCAGCATCAGGAAAACTCTGGCATTAGAGGTTCAAACATAGGCTGGTGCAAGACAGGCAGCTCAGCCAGCATCCCTCAAGGACAGAGAGACCTGATGGGGAGCTAGCTCCCAAGCAGGGCAGAGATGCCACTCTCATGAGGGAGGCAGACATATGCCCCAGGTGTCACCAGGAGGAGTCAGCCCCTGACATTGCGGCAGACTCGGCAGACACCCTGGCTGGGAGGACGACGGGCCGAGGCCCGCTGCCCAATGATACACTGGCTGTGCCACCTGGCTTCAGACCAACAAGGCAAAAGGACCTAAGCTCCATGGGTGGAGAGTCAAGGGACAAAGTCCCGAACCCCTAAGAACCTCCTCCCGAGATGCCAGGGAAGCAGGAAGGGAGGTTCAGCCACCAGGGCCCGAAGGCCGAGATGGAAAAGAGATCGACCTCTAGCGGGAGGAAGATCAAGCAAATGGTAGCTGAAATCAACGGGGACCAGGAAGGTGAAGTCAAGCAGAGTTTCTCTGGAATGTTCTGCCCATACCTCGATGTCTCTGGTGAAGCTTCTTGTCCCTCTCGGGTAGATGCTGATCAGCAGGAGAGCCTTGAGGGTCTTCAGGCAGTGGAGCCAAGGGCACTGGGGAGAGCTAGGTGATGCAGGCAGGCCTCTGAGTCCTGATCTGGGCCTAGACCTAGCTGGCTGGCCAAAAAGCCATCCCTCAGCGTGGATTGCTGAGGCCACCTCAAAGAGGAGGCATGAGAAGAGAATCTTTCGAGAATTGATGTAAAAAAAAAAAAAAAAAAGAAATGAAAATTAGGCACCTACCGTAATTCTTGATCTTCTCTTGTATCTTCACCATACATTACTGCTGGATAAGTGCCAGAGGCACGCACCCGCAGAGGAGATTTTTTTTGGGGCAGGGGAGCCGGTGCTGATGGTGCCACCCACAAGGCCGAAGCATGGCGCGGCGCACAAGAGTTGGCCGTTAGGTGCCGTACACTCCTCCTCCACCTCAGTTCTGTTTAGCCGGAGACGATGAAACAGGAGATAGAGAAAAATAAGGTGAGGCAAGAGAGCCGATGGAACAGAAAAAGGAAAGGATATAAACTGAAAAAGATATAAGCCGACCAAAGGACAGAGGGCTTGAGCTTCTTGCCCTAAGTGGCCACAGGGCCCCAATGCTTGGGCGATCACACAGGAAGAGAGAGATCGAGAGAGAGGTGGGGGGGAAGAGGGGATATGCATAAAGGACAAAGGGAGGAAGGAGGGCTCTCCACCATGTTAATATGGAAGACCACTGACTTGCAATAGCTTCAAAAGCCCTGAGGTAATGAAGACAAGGGAGCAAGGATCCCACCAGTTTCAGAGACTACTGAACCAAGGCCAGGAGGGGAATTTGGGATGGCCTTGGAATACGCATTGACGGAGACTGATTTCCTTCACAGGCTGTCCCTTGGGTAAGGGGAACAGCCCCTAAACAGAAGAGGAGTCTGTCCAGATTGACCTTAAAATGGAGAAGAAAGGGTGGGAAAAACAACTACAGGTTTCCTCACGATAGTACTGGTAGTCCCCCTTTCAGGAGAAGAGAACCACGGGGCATCCGTGCCACAAGGGAAAAGAGAGAAAGGGAGGAGGAAAATCCCACGGACTCTCCCAGGAATGCACTGATGCAGTCCAGACTGCAAGATGATGAGAATACCCAAGAGGAGTACCCAGGTCAAAAGGGGGACACCCCAATGCTTTGTGAAGAGAAACCCAAGGAGTTCCCTTCGAGATCAGGGTGAAGACTCTACTCGCTGTCCTCCAGGTTGAGCGCTCTGTGACTTTAGAGAAGGAAACACAGAGCCCTGAGGTACTAGGAGGACTCAGCCCCCAACTGGCCTTGAAGAGGGGGAAGGCAAGCAGGGTGGAGGCTACGCCCAAGAACTGAGGTCCACGAGGGAAAGGTGGGCGGGAATCAATAATGAATGGTGAAGATACAAGAGAAGATCAAGAATTAGGGTAGTTATGTAATTTTCATATCTTCCTTTGTCACTCTTCACCATTCATTACTGCTGGGTGAGTACCAAGCCCCGAGGGGACCTGCCACAGCCCTGAGGGAACAGATTCCCTCAGCCTCCTGTGGGTGAGGAGCAGGAGGGGGAGACCCCATAGCCCTACTAGACCGTGTGCAGTCTATGGCTGGTCAAGACGAGGAGGTGTCCCCCGTGGCTGGGGGGACAGGAGGCTCCCCTGTAAGGTCCTCCTTGCCCTATGGGAGAAAAGGCAGGTCCCTCAGAAAGTGGAGGAGATCACCCTATGCCGGGTAACAGGTGACAACCTGGACAGACGAAGCCACATTGTCCACCTGATGCAGATCGCTGTCCCTGCTAGTCTGGATGCCACCTCACTGGCATCATAAGATGCCCTTGCATGGTGCCTTGTAAGCTCCAGACCCTGCGCAGAGAGGGTGATGGCTTTTCTAGAGTCCTCCAAATCAGGCAGAGATGCTAACACCTGTACTAACATCGACCACAGATGCCTGCTGTATGCAGCATGGTGAACCTGATGAGATCCAAAGCAAAGCACGAACTATAGAGAAAACTCTTCTACCCCACCGGTCGAACTCGGTGGAATTCAGGCCTGGGGGTCGGTTGTGTGCCAGGCGCTAAAGCCCAGAGGGAGTATCTAAGGACATCAGCCTCGAAGGTGGATGAGGTAGAGAACCTAAAGACTCTTAGGGAGCACAATACCTCTTCCTGCAGTCCACAGCGGGGTAGAGGGGGGTGGTGAGGTGGCTGGAGACTGACAGGTGTGGAGAGATGCTTCCTGGAAGTGGATAGGCCAGGAGGGCACCACCAGGCGGTGAGCACTAAACTTGCTCAAAAGTGAGCACGTCTCCCACTCGGTATTGCTCCTTATGTCATGAGCGATATGAAGCTCCTGAACTAGCCTCGAGAGGAACTGCTGATATTCAGTGAAGTCAGCATCAGAAGAAATGTGGATAGAATGTTCCTCTTCCTCAGAGGAGGAAGTAGAATACATAAAGAAGCTCGAGTGTTCCGGGTCCTCCTGTGGCAGGGAGACAGGCGAAAGATCTGCTTGTCCATAGCTCTTACATACCTAGGGAAGGCCACTGCAGTGGCCCTGAACATCTCCCAGGTTAAGGGACCCATAGGACCCACATGGCCTGGGAGAGGAGGAGGTGTCTGCAGAGGAACTGGGGAGTGGCATCTGACAGAAAGTGCCCGGTCTTTGTCAGAGCTCTGAGACCCAGCCACAGATCCTCCAAGCGGGGGGACCCGGGGGGTCGATCTGAGCAGCGGTTGCTGTAAATGTGAAAACAAACCCTGGATGAGCCCTGAAGGAGAATCTCCCCAGTGGTGCAACTGGGGTGCATGGTTTCAGAAGGGCAACCCTCCACGCTGCCAACTAGAGGCACCCCAGAAGCCTCAGAGGAGAGGTGGGGTTTAGCGTTACAGCTCCTCCCTACTCCCCTCAGAGCAGTGGTGTCTCACCTTGTCCTCTCAATCTCTTGAAATCTGAAGCCACCCTCTTCCTTGTACCCAGTGATACGGGGCCCCCAATCCCACAGGCCCCACGAGGGAGGCCGCAGAAGAGTTGGTCCCCATCCCCACCAAGGAGGTCACGGCAGCACCAGAGATAGCAGCTGCCATGCCCTCCACAGAAAAAGCCACCGCATCAGGCCCCCCCAGGCTGCTGTCCAGAGCAGGCCCCCAAATGCTGGCATCGGCGTGAGGGGCTGCTGGAAGTACAGGCTCAGGGGAGTCCGGGACATGAATGCTGGGCCGCCTGATACCATGTCCCAGAGGGCTCTCCAACTCTGAGGCGTCAGGGTGCCAGTCTGGATCAGCCAGCGGGTCACTGTCCTCCAAAGAAGAAGAGACCAGGAAGACCATCAAAGTAGCAACCCCGGGAGAGCTCCTGGCGATGGTGCCGCAAGTGGCACTGCCGCGGAACACAGCACTGCCTGCGGTGCCGTCCCGATCAACAGTGTTGCAAATGGTGCCAGGATCCAAGACAGACAATGCTGAGGGTCAGCCAGTGCCAGTCCCAGCAGCCGTTGGCCGTAACACCAGGGGAGCCTGCACCTCCGTGGAGGTGACTGCTGTAGTGGTGCACACACCTGGCTCCGTAGGGAACTGAGCTGTTCCTGCAGCACCATGGAAGAAACCTCCTTGATGGCAAGGCTAGAATCTGAGGAGGTTTCTTCCTCACCGGGCAGTACAGACCCGGGAGCAGACCCGGAGGCAGGGTCAAGATATTTGGTTATGGCATCCCGCGAGTGACACCACCCTCCAAAAGTTGGCGGAGCCTGCCAACTCTGAATAAGCAGATTGCCAAGACATGGCGGTCCATAGAGGAGCAGGCATCGCAGTTGTCCATGTCATGACTGGGACCCAGGCATTGCAGGCAGACGTCATGTCAGTCCAGAACAGAAAAATGCTTGCCACAGGGGCACCGACGCATGGGGTTACAGCCCACTTTGGATCTCTTCTTAGCTCCTGAACCAGACATGACATGAAATTAACAGCAAATTACAGGAAAAAGACTCAACACCATCTAGAAGAATAAATGAAATGGTCTTACCAGTATTCCAATGGTGGTGGGTGAACCAGAATTGGGATGGAGAAGAACGGTATTGAAAAACACAAGTTAGGCCCGATGACGCAGTCAAAGAACTACTGACACTCGAGCAGCAGGTGCAACCTCGATGGCAAGAGAAACAGAACTGGGGTGGAGGAGGAGTCTACGGTGCCTAATGGCCAGCCTTCATGCACCACGCAATGCGTTGGCCTCATGGGCAATGCCACCAGCTCTCCCCCCTCAAAAATGAAAAAAGCTCCCGTGTGGGTGTGTGCCTCTGGCCCTTACCCAGCAACAATGAATGGTGAAGATTGACAAGGGAAGATAGAATTACTTTAAAGTTAAAAATAAGAAAATGTGGTTCAGTGCGAAAAAGGCAGTTGACTGAAGCTGACAGTATCTGTGGAGCCGATGTGCATGGGTTGATGGTGGGAAAAGAACTGAGGATGGGTTGGGGGACAACCCCTTTTATATCATAGGTGATGTCAGGGGCGGGCAGATGGTCCCTGCTATAGGCTGCTAGCTAGAATTTTTATGTGGGGTCCTAGCACCTGGCGGCTTAGTCCTAATGGTGTTACCCACTGCAAGAGCCCTCTCGAAGTAAGATCTTCCATTACTGAGGTCAGCAGCTCTCACTCATGCATTCTGGACTGAGACCTGCTTAGCCTATTTGTCAGGATGTTTTGGATGCCTGAAACATGGACGGACGACAGTTCTAGACCATGCTGTAGAGCCCAGGACCAAACCCTCATCGCCTCTCTGCACAGGGGTTCAGAGTGAGCAGCCCCTTGCTTGTCGATGTTGTGCACCACACTGATACTGTCCGTCTCTACTAACAGAGGGCCTGGAGAAACTTTGTCTTTATTCCCCCCCCCTCAGATAAATATCAAGACCAATATGTCATCTGTTTGTCTTCAGTATGCATGGTCTATGGTCTATACTTCACATCATTGCCATGGAGCCAAGGTTTCAATCTGCTCTACTAATTTTACTTTATTTTGGTTTATTTTGTATTTTGTTATGTTTACTACTTCATTATGCCTTGTTGCATACAATCCCAGAATGGCGTTCATATTTTTTTAAATATATAATTTTGTTCATTTTATAATGTAAAATATTTCCTCTAAATTCATATTGTCTATTATTAGCTTTGTCCAAGGCTCGAAGACTCGGGTGTCGCATCTTTCTAATTTATCAAAAAAAAATGTTTTTGCTATTACTGTAGCCATGCTTATAAATGTCCTCTGATAAATATTTGTTGTTTGTTTGTTGTGATAGAGTAGTGTTAGTGAGGCAGTATAGCGCAGTGGTCTAAGAATCTGAGCTGTAAATCTGGTGACATCCAGCAGACCAGACCTGGGTTTGAATCTCACAGCTTCCATTTTCATACTGTGTGACCCTGAGCAAGTCACTTAACTTAACTTCCTTGTGCTCCCAGGTCGCGCCTGGAAACAAGCTCCAGCTTAGTGTGCCTTTCCTGGTTAAACAATTTCCCCCCTTAGTTGAGGTATCATTATTATCTGTAGTTTTGTGGATTTTTTTCTATAATTTCTATTATTTGGGGGCAAAAATTTGATAGATAAGGGCAGGAATGTAGCATATGAGCTAAGGTACCTGTCGTAGTAGTGCATCTAGGGCATACTTCCGAGAAGTTTTTATTAAACTGGTGTCATTCTGAAGAAGTATAATATGTCCTACATGTAGTAATTATCTGTACCTGTTGTAATTTGCTTGCTTTCACGATAGTAGTAAAGGTTGCTATTGTTTCTTGACACAATTTGTCTGTTATATTAATACTTTATTTGCCAATTTTTTTTTCTTGCTCCTTATTAGTGTTATTCTCATATATATATATATATATATATATATATATATAAGATATTAATTTTGTTTTGTCATTTTTATTTTAAAGACTTCTGCTTTGGTTAGCTCTTTATTATTGCTTAATTGCCTATTTGCTGTCATAATATAACTTAATCTGTTGGTACTGAAAAATGTGGTTGGAATATTAAATTCTTTTTGTATTTGTTCGAAAGGCTTTATTTTGTTTTTTTGGAATAGCTTCTTTACTTCATATAACCCATGCTCTTTCCATATTTTGAAATATTTACCTGATGTTGATGGTGGGAAGTTATTGTACATACAGATTGGTGTATATACTGATATTGCCATTGGTTGTATCATGGGTTTTGTTGCAATATATTCCGTTTTAGTTCTAACTTTAGACTAATATGCAGAGTATAATGAGTTTATTAGTTTAGGATATGGCTGTATGGCCTGCTCTGACTGCAGATTTGGGTAGATTTTGGTTTTCCTTCAGCCATATCCATACGCTGTTTGGGCAGAGATGTAATATTTGTGCATATCGGGAAGGGCCAGTCCCCCATTATTTTATGATAGTGTTAATATTGAGTAAGTTATTCTGGGTTTTTCCTTTTTCCAGATTAATTTGATTAATATTATTTTGGTTTTGCTAAAGAAAGACTGTGGCAGTGAGATAGGGAGGGCCCGAAAGAGAAAATTAGCCTTGGTAATACCTTTATTTTTATTGTGTTTATCCGGCCAATTACTGTCAATGGCTGTGTCATCTATCCGTTCAGTTCATTTTGTATATCTGTTAAAATCGAACTGTAATTAGCTTTGTATAGTTGATCTATTTTGGCTGTTAGTTTAATACCTAGACATTGAATTTGTGTATTAGTTTGTACACAATTATGATGCTGTGGCATATCAATATCTACCTGATTATCCAATTTCAGTATGACTGATTTGGCCCAATTTATCTTATAGCCAAATATTTTTCCAAAGTTAGTTGTTTAATTAATTCATTTAATGATCTTTCTGGTTAAGTATAATAAAGTAATATCTGTGTATAGGCTTAATTTATATGTTTTATCTTTTATTTTTATCCCGTATGTATTTGGGTTTGAGCTTATCACTACTGCCAAATATTCTATTACTATTACAAAAATTAGGGGGGATAAGGGGCATCCCTGTCTTGTGCCTCTTCGCAGTGCAAACTTATCTGACTTGTTAAGGTTTGTTTTAATTGTTGCTGTTGGTGTTTTATAAATTAGCTGTAGCCATCGATTGAGCTGTGTACCAACCCTCATCCCCCTCCTAACTGCAAATATATATTTCCATTCCAAGCGATCAAATGCTTTTTCTGCCTCTATTGTGAAGAGAATTGCATTATCTGTTTCGTTAGCTGATATTATAGCTATTGTACATCTTGTATTTTCTGTCAATGTTCTTCCCTTTACAAGTCCGTTTTGATCATTGTCTATGATTTGCGGTAGTACAGGTTCTAGCTGTTTGGCAATAATTTTTGTAAAAAATGTGTAATCTACATTTAAAGGGAAGACTGATCGGTATGATGCACAGCTCAACGGATCCTTATTTTTCTTCTGAAATAACTGTATGGTAGCTTCTTTAAATGTTTCTGGTATTTTTTCTGAATAGAAGGAACCGAATAATTATTTTAGTATAGGAATCAGATCAGTATTTGTTTGTATTGTTTGCAGAATTCTATCATTATGTCATTGGGACCAGGAGCTTTTCCATTTGGAAGTTCATTAATAGCTTGTGCTATTTCATATTCCTTTATATTTTAATCTACCATTTTTCTATTATCTTGGTCTATATGGGGGAGTTTAGTTTGTTTTAGAAATTCATCTATATCCTTCTCCATTTCTGGTTCTTTTGTTTCTAATGTATATATCTGCTGGTAATGTTTTTCAAAGCATTTATTAATTTTATTTTGGTTTATTTAGTGTTTTGTCACTGTCATCTTTTATAGCCAGTATGTAGTTTTGTTTTCGTTTTTTTCTTGTCTACCTGCTAGTAACTTGTCTACCTGCTAGTAACTTGAAAGGCTTGTCTGCCATCAGAAAAAGAAAGCATTCAGGAAGTACAAGGAATCGCAGAAGGAGCAGGACAAGAGAACTGTATCAGTTAAAGCAAAAGGAAGCTGGGAAGGCAGTCAGAACAGCAAAGGCCCAAACCGAGGAAAAGAAAGTCAACTCAGTTAAGAAGAGGGATAAAACCTTTTATAGGTACATCAGGGGCGAAGGAAGACCAAGGGAGGGATAGTGAGGCTTAATAAAGGGAGGAGGGTGGGCAGATGGAGGCTGTGAAAAGGCAGAGATACTAAACAAATATTTTTGCTCAGTATTTACAAATGAAGAGGGAGGTACATAAAACAAACAGTAGAAACACTCTGGATATAGAAGTTGATACTAACCCATTTACAGAAGAAAGGGTTCTGAAGAACTCTTAAAACTGAAGGTGGACAAAGCAATGGGGCCTGATGGGATTCATCCCAGAATTCTAAAGAACTAAGGGTAGAACTAGTGACACCACTGACTACCCTTTTAACAAATCATGGGGGATAGGGTGGTACCCGAGGACTGGAGGAGGGCAGATGTGATTCCCTTCACAAGCGTGGGAGCAAGGCAGAAGCAGGAAACTATAGACCTGTTAGTTTAACCTCAGTGATAGGGAAAATGATGGAATCACTTCTGAAGGAAAGAACTGTCGAGTATCTAGAGGCCAGAGGGGCACAGGACCCTAGGCAGCATGGATTCACAGCGGGAAGGTCATGCCAGATGAATCTGATAGATTTCTTTGACTGGGTGACCAAAGTAGTAGATCAGGGAGGGGCTGTGGACATGGCCTACCTAGACTTTAGCAAGGCATTTGACACAGTCCCACACAAAAGATTAATATACAAGTTAGCCAGCCTGGGAGTGGGTCCCAAGATGACAGCCTGGGTAAAGAATTGGCTGGAGAATAGGACACGGAAGTAATAGTAAATGGAGTCACACCAGAAAAGGAGGGTTACTAGTGGGGTACCGCAGGAGTTCAGTATTAGGACGGTCCTCTTCAATGTCTTTATAAGAGACATTGCAGAAGGACTGGAAGGAAAATATGTCTCTTTGCAGATGACACAAAGATCTGCAACAGAGTTGATGCACAGGGTGGGGTGGAAAGGATGAGAAGGGACTTGGCAAGGTTAGAGGAATGGTCAAATGTATGGCAGCTTAGATTCAATGCTAAGAAGTGCAAGGTAATGCACCTGGGAAACAAAAACCCAGGGGAAGAGTACACAATGGGGGGTGAGATACTAACAACAACAAAAATGGAAAGGGACCTGGGGGTAGTCATATCGGATGACCTAAAGGTGGGAAAGCAACGTGAGAGGGCAGCAAGGAGGGCTGGGGGGATACTGGGATGCATAGGGAGAGGCATCACCAGTAGAAAACAGGAAGTTATTATCCCTCTGTACAGACAGCTGGTGAGACCCCATCTGAAGTACTGTGTGCAGTTCTGGAGACCCAATCTCCAAAAGACATAGACAGGATGGAAGCTGTCAGAGGAGGGCAACTAAAATGGTGCAGGGTCTGCACGGAAGACATATGAAGAGGGCGAAAGGAGCTTAATATGTATAGCCTCGAGGAAAGCAGGAGAGGGGGGACATGATAGAAACGTTCAAGTACCTGAAGGGAATCAACAAAGTCCAAGAGGGTAGCATCTTTCAAAAAAAGAGGTGTGCAAGAACAAGAGGGCACAATTTGAAGATGGGGGGGAGGCAGCTCAGAGGTAATTTAAGGAAGTATTTTTTCACAGAGAGGGTTGTGGATGCATGAAACGGCCTTCCGGAGGAGGTTGTGGAGTCAAAATCAGTGGTGGAATTCAAGCATGTATGGGACAGTCATACGGCAATTCTAGGGGTTGGGGGTAGGAAGAAGTAGGCTGCTGGTTAACTATCTGCAGCTTATCCAGTAGGTAGGGAAATGGGCAGACTGGGTGGGCCAAGCGGTCCTTATCTGCCGTCAAATTCTATGTTTCTATATCACATAATAGTTCAATCCTGCCTTTATCTGTTTTTCTATTGTTTCAGTCATAATTGTATTGTTCTTTTTCATTAGATGGTTAAATATTTTTTGTCCGTAGTATTGCAGTGTAGTATGTGTAAACTCTATATTTCATATCCTAATTGTTTTATATTATACTGTTTCTTTTTTCTATATGCATCTATACTAATCACTTCCCCTGAGCCAAATCTTAAAAGCTTCTCATATGTTTATCATGTTTGCATCTTGTGTTGTTATCTCTTTCAAAAAAATTGATTTTATTTCTATATTTATGCTATTTGATATTTGCGGTATTTTGAGTAGAAATTTATTCATTTTCCAGGACCTACAGTATACTGTAGATTATCTTCAGCTATTTTTAATGTTAAAATACATGGCGAGTGATCTGATATAATTATGTATGGGTATTGTACATCTATCATAGTGTATTTCAGTGTTTCAGATATTAAAAAGCAATCTATTCTAGAACAGGACTGTTGAGCCACAAAGAAAAAAAGATTAATTTCTTTTTTCTGACTTCTTTTCCTTCCACGGCTCAATCAGTCCTAAATCCATCATGAACTTCTTTATAATTCTTCTTGATGGTCTGTGAGCATTATCTAATTTATTAGTTTTATCTTGCTCATATACAACTAAATTAAAATCCCTGTACTATATATGGTAGGCTATATGTTGATAGTAATAAAAAAACACTCATTAAAAAAGTTAGGTTGTTTAAATTGGGGCATATATTGTGGCTAGTGTACATTTGAAGTTTGGAACGCTCAATTCTATTAGAGCCAATCTTCCTTGTGGATCCATGTCCTTACTATGTATTCTAGGGTAGGCATTTTGTTTATTAATGTTACTGCAACATCTCTAGAGCTGTTAGTGTAATCAGCAAAAATTCCTGGATCTCATCAATCTGCATACCATTCAGAGTCTTTAGGAGTGAAATGTGTCTCTTTTATTGTAACACTAGTAGTTTTCTTTTTTTGTAAATATTTTATTTTATTCATTTTAGTTCTGTTTCTTAGACCTTTTACATTTGGGGACAGTATTTTAAAAGATTCACCCATTCTTATACTGTGTATTAATACATCTCTGTTATTAATGCATCCTTGATGTATAGTATGTTTTGTCTCTGTGTTGTTAAACTGTTTTCCTGGGCCCATTTTTTTTCATTTTTATAGTTCATAATTTTTTCTGCTTTTCTTTAATATGTTTGTTATTGATCTTGATTGAGTTTGTAGAGAAAAGCCCCCTCACTTCTGCCCGCTGCAGTCTGGAATCGACCCAGATCCAGACCTCCCTTCCCCCGAAAAAAAATGGTGACATAGTTTGTCATCACTATACATTGAGTGACTGGCATTAGGCAAATCCATTCTCTTATTTTCCTTTTTCTTTAGCTGTATCATTAATTCAGAGCAGCTATTTTCTCTTAATTTTTTTCCCTTTCACCAGAACCATATCACTTTCCTTATTTTAGTGTTATACTTAACCCTTATATTTTCCCTTTTTATAGATACACATTCTGTGTTCTTTAACTAAGTTCTTTATATCTCTTCATGCACCAGTGTTTCATCATTTTCTTTTATTGTGGTTTTGTTCTATTTAATCTCTTTTCCAGTTTCTTTTAACTTTTCATACTTTTAGCATTCCAATTTGAAAGTTTGTGCAGACGTAGATGGGTAGGGTTTTGGTCTGGCATATCTCTCTGTTGCTTAGAGCCCCTGGGGTCCTTCTGAGTAGCTGTCACAGAGGCCAAGGTGGCATTGGACTTCTCAATGCGGGTAAGGTGGCCCTCAATTCTGGGTCTGAACAAGTCAGTACCCAGGAAGGGGACACCCACCAACTTGTGCTGGGTGTCTGCGATGAAGGTAGAGATCCACAGCCTAGCCCTGTGGTGCATGGCCATTATGGCCTCCACGGAGTGGGCACACGAGTCACTAAAGTCCATGGCTGTCTGGAGCTGTTGCTTAGTTACAGTCAGACCCTGGTCCCAGACTTGTTTGACCGTGGTCTGCAGGTCTGCCAGAAGATGAGGATGCACCTCATTCAGGGTGCCCAACAGGGCATGGGAGAAGTGGGCCATAAGGAAGGCCATGCTTGCCTGGGGATGGCCGAGTGAAGAGGCGGCACAGACCCTCTTAGTTGCATGGTACAACTTTTTGGATTCTTTGTCAGGTGGCTTGCCTATGTCTCCCGTGTTGCCAGAATGCCTGAACACAGTCAACCACCAAGCCCTTAGCTGAGGGGTGTTCAGTGAATCCTGCCAGGGAACCAGTAGGGACCATGTATTTGGAGGCCATCCAGGCAGATGGTACTGGGCAGGAAGTGGGATGCTGCCAAAGCTCCAAGGCAAGGCCAAGGATGGCCTCTGCCACCGGGAAGGCTTCCCCAGGGGTGTTTCCCCATCTAGGATCTCTGTCAATGAGAACAGAGTCTGTTTCTGGACAGGCTCCATTTTCATACCCGTGGACTCCAAGATCAGGTGGAGAAGACCCAAGAAAGAAGTAGAGCCTTTATCCATCAAGAGGCCCCCTACTGACTCCACGTCGACCAGACAGGAGTGCAAGGAGCAACCCTCCAACTCTGAGGAGTCATGAAAGAGTGTTCAACTGCTTGAGTCCCTGATGACCCTTCATGGACATTTAGGAGTGACAGTGACCGACAGCTGATGGGGAAGCCCTGAAGCCAGCCAAGATGCCTTGGTCGGAGTGCCAGTTTTTGGCTGTTTGGGTTGTGGCTCAACAGGAAATACAGGATACTCACCTGTAACAGGAATTCTAGGAATGGTATATGTTGTTCATCCACACTTCCCTTGATCCACAAGGTGCTTCTCAAGGTGTGGAGGGACAAGGCGCAGGTGATTCTGGTAGCCCCAGACTGGCCCCACCAGTTCTGGTATCCAGATCTCCTCAACCTCAGCACCAGGCTCCCAAGGAGGCTCCCGGCCCGCCCGGACCTGACCAGTCAACCAGGGGAAGGTTCTCCACCCAGACCTTCAATCCCTGCACCTGACAGCCTGGTTCCTGAGCAGCTAGAGTTCCAGGCCGTGAGTCTTTCTGATGAGGTCTTCAACGTTGTCGAGGCATGCCGTAAGGAGTTGACCAGAAAATGCTATGCCTTCAAATGGAAGAGAGTCTCCATTTGGTGTCAGGGCAAGGGGTTGGACCCTTCCTCCTGCTCCTCGGCAAGCATTCTGGACTACCTGTGGTCCCTTTCTCAGCTAGGGCTTCGGTCGATGACCCTGGCAGCCATCTCTGATTACTGGGCGTGGGACAGGAAGCAGTCGGTGGCGCAGGAGAAGGTGGTCAGGCACTTTTTCAAAGGCCTTGATCACATATCCCTTCCGGTGTGAGAACCTCCACCTCCATGGGATCTACTGCTGGTATTGGCTAAGCTCATAGGCAAGCCATTTGAACCGATGCACAGGTGTGACATCTCTCACCTGCCATGGAAGACTGCCTTCTTGGTGGCTATCATGTCAGCCAGAAGGATGGGAGAGCTCCAGGTGCTTTCCATCGAGTCTCCTTACCTGATCTTCCACAGGGACAAGGTTGTGCCCGAAATTCCTTCCGAAGGTGGTGTCGGAGTTTCACCTTAACCAGGTGTTGACTCTGCGGTGTTCTACCCCAATCACACCTCCGGAGGGTCAAATATAGGCTCCATACTCTGGACCCTAGAAGAGCGCTCTCTTATTATAAGGAGCGAACGGCTAAAGTTCGGGGAGAGGTTCGCCAGCTGTTTGTCACCTATGCTGAAGCCGCACCTGGCAGACCTGCAGCTAAGTGGATGACAGGTAGGTGGGTCACCTCCTGCATAGATCTATGCTACAGGTTGGCGGGCATGGAGCCTCCCAAAGGGGTAAAAGCTCATTCTACCCACCATACCGCTGCTTTGGTGGCTGCTTCCACAGACGTCCCTATCCAGGAAACCTGCAGGTCTGCTACCTGGAAGTCAGCACACACATTTATTACCCATCACCACATCAACCTTGTGTCACACCAGGATGCTGGTTTTGGGACCTTGGTTTTCCAGATCTTGTTTCCTAAGCAGGGGGTGTGCGCCTTGCCTCCATCCTCCTGGAGAACTACTAGGAGTCTGCCATGAAGTGTGGATTGAACAACATATCCATATCCCTGGAAATACAGGTTACTCACCTGTAACAGGAGTTCTAGGAATGGTATATGTTGTTCATCCACACCACCCTGCCTCCCCGGCTTGACGCATAACCTGGCTTTCAGCGGGCAAGATCTGGCGTCATGGGGTGGAGCCGAGAGTTTTACCACTCGGGTGGGTGGAAGGAGCCAGCATGAAGACCTTCTGGCAAGATTTAAAGCGGCAAGGAACCTGCCATGAAGTGTGGATTGAACAACATATCCATGTCCCTAGAACTGGTGGAGAAGCCAGGGTCAACCGAGATGGAACTGTCTTAAGCGGCTCGTGTGATAGAGACAGCGTCAGCCATTGAGGTAAGAGCCAGGTGATGGCCAGCTTGGTAGCTGGAACCGACTTCATACTGGTGAACACCAGCTGCTGCCACAAGAGATCCTCGTGGCATCGATGCAGCTTGTGCCGAAGCCTCATGTTGCCTGAGGAGGATGAGGATGCAAAGTAGCGGTGACGCCACTTCCGGGAGTATCGAGAGTGGAAGCGCAAATATCGGTGGGAACCGCTCGACCCCTGGGAATAGGACCAAGTCCTCAAGTATGACCACTAGGGGAACCAGCAGCTGGGCTCGGAGAGAGCTGACGAATGCCGAGGCTCTTCCAGGTCTTGGTTAGTGACCAGAGGTAGAGGGTCAGTGGACTGATCCATCCTTCCAACAGTCTGGGTCAGAACCAGAGTCCTGGAGAGAGAAGTATCGGCTTCTTCAGTCAACAACTGGTCAACTGACTTGAGAAAAATCTCGGCCAGAAGATCAACCAGCGTCTTGGCCAACTGGCCCAACTGGGTTACTGTAGAGCCGGGCCTTGGCTGAAAATTCGACTGAAGTCAGATCAGGAGAAGTGCAGAAATCCAAAGCCCTCAATCAAAAGTGCTCCCAATCCCATGATCAACAGTGAGACTGTTTCTTGGTCTCTTTTTGAATTCTGATTTGTCCCCAGAGGGGCCCTGACTAAGGGTCAGTAGAGCCTGGCACAATTCTTTAAATTACCCCGTAAAAGATGAGTCCAGAAAAAGTGGAACGAAGGCTGAAGCCAAGGAGGTGTGAGCTGCAGCCTGGGCTGCCACCTTCTCAAACGCTGCTAGCTTCTCGGTGGACCCCTCGGCTGCAGAGACCACCCGATGGGCACCTTTAGATTTGACTGAAGGGTTCCGTTCACTCGGTCAGCCTAAGGTGAGTCAGGTTTAATGGTCCTCAAGAACAGAAGGGTGGAAAGTTCAACAAATGTCACAGGCCTGGGGATCATGCTCGTGCCCCAGGCAGTAATCCACGCGGTGTGTGGATCCTGTTCAGGACATCTTCTGCACACAAAGGTGCTGATGGAACCTGGGAGTGGAATTATCATTGTTCATCATGGTCACGATCGATGACTCCATCTGAAGACAAAGTTTTTTGAAATGTTTTGGAAGTAAATTCAGAGATTTACCAGCAAAGGAACTACTCAGAGCAAGAGTAGTAAGGAGGGAACCTGCGTCTTCCAGAGGAAAATAAGTTCTGGTGTCGTGGGACAGAGCTGAGGGAGTTACCACTTGGGTGAGTGAGATGACCCAGCTTGAAGATATTCCGGTGAAGTCTTAAAGGGGAAAGGCACTGTCAGAAAGTGTGGATAGAACATCATATCCACGTCCCTAGAACCCAGTGTTTCTTTGAGGCCAAGACACAGATTCTATGGCCTTCTTCTGCAGCAGCATGTTGACTTCTTCTAGGAGCAGTGGTATGTGACATGAAGGGTAAACTGGGGGAGCAGAAGGAAGGTCTGAAGGCAGTTCCATAAGTTCTAGAGCATGTCCTTGTTCAATCAGTTGCAGGACCCAGGCGTCTGTTGTGGGATGCCTCCACTACTTTAGGTGGAAGTAAAGACGAACCCCGACCACTACCTCCTGAATGAACACTGGAGATGGGGGATCAGGGAAGGAGTCATGCTGAAACAGAGACAGTGGCTGGGGCCACTCCTCCACCTCTGGGGCTTTTGGGGTGGGCACTTGAGGCAGAGGTAGGGGAAGGCAAAGTTGACCCTGCCCTACATTTGCTCTGGGGTCTGGTCCCTATCCCAGATCTGTGGGAAGCCTTACAAAAGGATGACTGCTGCCCACCCTTGGCCTGGATGTGGCAGAGGGAGTTGACAGACTTCAAACCCCTCCCTGAAGCCTGCATGTCATTAATGATACCCCACATATCTGCCCCAAAGAGACTGTGTCATCTAGAAGGAGCATTTAGGATGGATTTTTGAACGTCAGCAGCAAACCCGGACATCCTGAGCCAAGAGTGCCTCCTAAGGTACATGGCAGTGGCAGCCGCTCTGACCGAGGCATCTGACACATCACAGTTAGTCCTTGGGAGGTGCTTGCCCACATCAGCTTCAGTCTGAAGGACTCTGAGCAGTTCCTGCCTCTGGATACCCTCAGGGAGGGCCCAAGCTGCTGCTTTTACCTTTTTCTAGAGGGTATTCTGGAACTTGATCATATGGGCCATGTAACTGGATATCCTAAGGCCCAGAGTGGCTGAGGCAAAGGTTCTCTTACCCCAGAGATCCAGTTTCCTCAACTCCCTATCTGGGGGAGGGAACTGAGGTGCCTAGAAGCCTTAGACATATCATGGGCTGCCTTTATCACCACCAAATCAGTATCAAGCTGAGCCACTAAAAGGGCTTTACTGAGGGGGCCTGGTATAGCTTGTCGGCCTTCCTGGGCATGGCAGGGATCATGTTTGGCCTATGCCAGACCACCATAGCCACATCCTTCCATGCAGCCACCAGAGGGGGTCTAATTCTCAGTGGCGATTCTGGTAATTCTAGATACTCCACCAGGTTCCTCCTAGTAAGATCCTCTTCTTCAACCTCACACCCAAAGCAGCTTGGAGCTGCCTCACTAAAGAGAAAAATGATGGGCCCTCAGAAGGGGACCTAGGGGTATGCACTGTGGAGTCCTAACTCACAGAGAAGACAGTGGACCCAGATCTGTTAGTGTGGGTGCCCATATCCTCCTCCTCTTCATCAGGTGGAAGGAGGTCAGGGTGATACTCCTGCTCCACATTGATGGGCTCCAAATGGAGCTAGGGTGTCAATGTCCGGGGAAAAACAGGATGCGACAGCCAAACTGGCATTGTCACAGGGGTCGACCAACGTGGCACTGTCGCCCTGGAGCCCGGAGATGGAAGTAAGTGCTGCATGATGGTAGCGAAAGAGTAAAGCATCATCTGGACACTGACGGTGGCTTGCGGCACCAGAGCACCCGGCGGCATTGATGAGGGTGGCTGGAACCCTAACACTGAAAAATTATCGCTGGAGATAAAGGGCCCGGTGAGATCTGGCATCGACAGGGATGGCTGGAATCCCGATGTCAAGAGGCCACCGCCAGCCACAGAGGGGCCAGAGACCGCTGCCAACTGATCTTGTGTGGTTCTGAAGGTCGGAGTGGCAAGGCTGGCAATGCTGACAGGGGTAACTCTGATGTCGACGGCCCCTGGCCAGACACAGAAGGACTGGAGGGACTCATTGCTAAAGCCAGCCCGAAGGAAGCAGAAGCCTGTGCGGCAGGGGAGGTCAAAATCGAAGCAGTTGATGGTGCTGCAGTGGTCAGGGATGGAGCCCAAGGTGACTGACAGCGCATCTGGGGGGAGGGAGTAACGGTCCTTACTGCGGTCCCACTCCTGGTGGGAGTGCTTCCCAGAGGATTTGTCCCAGGCTTTTGCAGGCTGATCCCAAGGCATTATCCGACAATGGGGTTGAGCTTTTCCGTTGAAGCTCCTTCTCCATTCCAGCAACCTGATGCTCTAGTAGGAAAGAATGTAGGGCCTTCTGGCGGTGCCACTGGATAGCCTGACTGAAGCCTTGTCAGACCTCGCAGGCCTGAACGACGTGGCCTGGGCCTAAACAGCAAACACAACATTAGTGGTCATCGCTGGAGCAGATTTTCCTACCGCAGCCACAGAAGTGGAAAAGCTTTTTTTTGCATTCTCGACATATACGACGAAGTGGATCACTTAAAAAAGTGATCAGCACTGAGAAAAAGGGAAAAAAACTTGAAGAAATCTTTTCCTTTTCTTTTAACCAGGAGAGACACAGTAAGTTGAAAGCTTGTTTACAGGTGCGACCTGGGAGCACAAGGAAGTTAAGTGACTTGCCCAGAGTCACACAGTATGCAAGTGGGGGCTGTAGGATTCAAACCCAGGTCTCCATGTATGCAAAATCTGGTGGGGGACTGAACAACAAAGTCTCTGTGGAGACTTAGTGAGTCTGGTCGACGGACGGAAAAACTGAGGAAGGAGCGAGGCCACCAAAGCTTATATAAGATAGGACGTCGGCATCCAGCATTGACATGGCCAGTTCCTGGCAGACTAATTGCAAAACATTTCTGTGTGGTCCTAGTGCCTGGTAGCATAAATCCTTATGGTGTGATCTGATGAAAGAGATTTCCTTGATGAAGGTGTGTGCTTTTCTTTTTGCTTTTTCTTGCCAGACTTTGTGGACAACAGCTGGTCTGAAGCCCTTTTTAGCATTTTGTCATCATTTACAACAGGGCTCCAACTATGAAACACCCTGTGTTCTTAACGGATTTATGTGATAAGGGTGAGTCCCTTATCGCACTGCTTAATAGAGTGACGAAAAAATTGCCCGGGACAAAAGAACAACTTCACCTTAGAGAGACCACTGCAAACAGCGACAGTCCTTTAAAAATATACAATGTTTCTGATTTGTTTTGCAGGGGCAAGCACCCCACACCCCCTACACAAAGATTCTCAACTCCCAGGGGAGTAGACTTAGAAAAAATAGAAACTCCCCCTGGAAGCAAAACAATTACCTGTACCGGGATCCAAACCCGGCACCACAGGTTCCAGGAGTAGTGGCTCAAGCCGCTACACCACACAACTAGCTAGGTAGGGCTTGGCCAAATAATTATTTTTATCCTCTTTCTCACAAGTGTAGCACATATCCCTCAGCACTACACTGGCTATACTTATTGAGAGCTCTTTTCCTCACTCGCTGTACATGGGAGCAGTAATACTGAGTTGCTCATATTGAGCCGCTCAGTAATACTCGCCGTATAGGGTGCTACCGTTCTTGACTGGGTTTTCAAGGATGGCTTACCATATTTATCAGCCCCTTTACATGGAGACTGCTGTTAACAGTATTTTTCAGCCAACGATATGGATGTTGAGGGCCACTGCCAAGGTGCGGAACCTTCTGATGCATGCCTTCCACCATCATTGGTAATCACTTCCATTTTTGAGCTTCTTCTAGGAGAGCTTTGTGGTGACACTGAAGCAGACTAAGATGCTTAAAAAGCTTCTCCTTTGGCAGACTTTTTTGTTTTGTTTTAGGGCAAACTGTTTGCACAAGTCACAATTTTTTTTTCTTGTTACTCTGTTTCTCACCGTCGCTCCTGGTCAACTATTCCATCTATGCTTCTTTGTCTCCAGCCACCGTCCAGCCTGCCTCCACCTCTGATTAGGGTCCTTGTCTTCTTCCCCCGTAGCCTGCCCCTGCGGTGGGGTGGCGGGGAGCCCCCAACTCTCCCACCAGACAGGATCCAGTTCTGGCGATGCCTCTGAAGCTGGGACACCTGTTGACGGCAATCAAGCCGCCCCGACCATGACGCCTTTTTCCTTGTTTGGTCCCCCTCCCTCCACTCAAGTGGAGCATGCAATGCTTGCAATGAGCGAGCTGTGCATGCTGCTCTATCCCCCTACCACGTGTGACAAGCTCATGGTGTGCCTACACCCAGCCACCACTAGGTGTAAGGGACATGCCGAGTCTGTCCTCCCCCTCCCTGGGAAAGGAGAGCTGTCCTTCAGATGCTCAATCCTCTCCCTCCCCAGCCAACCACCGATGACCCACTCGCACTGTGAATACAGGCCGCTGGCATGGCAGGAGGTAAGGCACGGATGCCTCAGCCCTCCAAGTCACTGGGCCAGCACAAGTCACAATTTTTAAAATCACAGTCAGGGCATGCATAAACAGGTAAAGCAGCTTCAGCAGAGAAACAAACTGATGTTAGACCAGCAGGGGGGAATGTGACCACAGTGCAGAGTTTATCTGGTTCAATTTCAATTGGTTACCATCTGTACCCACCCACTGGTCGCCCCTGAAAAAGGGACCTCTAGTCTCAGTGGGCCTACCTGATCAACAAAATTCAAGAAGAAGAAAAGAGTTTGAATGTAATTCTAAATTCTATTTACAATTCTGTTCTCTCTCCGAGATAATGCAGTTTTTGTTTTAAATTATTGTTTGATTCCTGTTAGAAAAAATGAAAGGCAGACTGGACATTCTCCGATATTTATTTGGGAAAATAAAAGGATTATCTACCTCCTGCCTAAAATAAAAAACATTCTAATACTCTCAAAACAGACACTGTTTCCTTAATGCCCTGACACAATGGCAGGCAGCTTCAAATGTTACCTACAGACAATGATGATCCACAAGAAGCTAGCCCCACGTCCAGGACTATGGAAAAACTGCTCCCCCTCGGACACCCCATTACACAACTTGAATACAGTTGCTTGAAAATATGTCATACCTGTCCAACGGCTCTGTCCCTCTCCAAGCTGATTAGCAGTTTCTGCTTCAGTGCTGTCTGATATTTTTCATTGAGCTGTTTGAGTGCAGGTTCATAGGATGCATAGTGCTTTTTCAGCCTACACAGAAAAACACAACTCCATGAAAATGACAGGCAGGTAACAATCTGCAAGGAAGAATGTTGTGAAGCAATGTCTCTTACATCTTCTAGACTGAGGGCATAATCTACCACATGGTTGTGAAAATCCTGCAGAGCTGATTTTCTGTACAATACGTTCTGCATATCTGCCCTGGAGTGTGACTCTGGGACTGCACTGCTTGGTCTATGATCAACTCAACAGGCAGTGCCTAAACCAACTGAAAATCTCTAAGTAGCACTTAGGCTGGATCTAGACCCTGACTCATGTAAGTTTAGAACGAGATTCTCATTCTAATGTCACCCTGAATGCATGATATTAACTATGGGGCTAGTAACAGTAGTAGTTGGTTGTAGTTCTTTGCAATTTTTTTATCCCAAAATGCATCGGTCAGGGATAGTCAAGGAGGTGCAGGGGGCTTTGCATCCTGATAAACTAAATGAAATGCAAGTTGTGACAGGGATGAATAGGACCCTGTCCCAGTTGTTATGGAAAGAGTTTGACTGCAGGGATCTGTTCTGTTCTCTCCTGTCTCTTGTCTGTCTGGTTGCACAATCAAGTTTTCCTGTGAGACCTAGAATTTGATCACCCCGACAGTCTTGCAATTCTTTGCCTCTCACTGTCTCTCAGTCTTCCCTTACTATTCTGTCTCTATTCCTCCCTTGCATAGCTGCTTATGTAAAAATATATGCAAATAATTATGTGGAAATGTAACTGATATTGGGATCCCTTTGTTTAGAAATTATATAATGCTAAGTTTGAAATGTATATAATTATAGTTTGAGATGACTGCAAAAAGCTATTGGAAACATGAGAGGTTACCTTAGTGCAATTTTTAAGCCTTTTGCGGAAGAGCTGTGGAGAAGGGGCCTCAGTTCTGGGACATTGTGTTCTTCCAGCACCTGCCTGAAATACACAAGGACATTTCAGAAAAAACAGGATGCTTGTTAAGAAGGGGGGTTGTTGCAAGGACATAAAAAGACAGAGCTGCAATTGCTTACAAGAAGAGGGACACAGAGATTAAAGGAAAACTCAGATGCATCTTCTATTTATTCTGTCTTTGTAAATAGTTATTCTTAACAAGTTTATTTTTTTATGTTACTGCTAGTACTAATAAAACTCTTGCTGCAAATTTTACAACTGTTCCTGTTTTTTCCAATGCTTCCTGACCTGTGCCTTGATGACAGATGGTGTCAGCCTAAGTGGGATTTACGCCGTGTATACTCTAAGCCAGGAGTTTTGTGTGTGGGTAGTGGACCTAGTACCAGGGAAGCATATAGAAAGGTATGGATTCTGCAGCGGCAAGTCCAGGAGTGGTTACCAGGTAAATGGCAGCCAAACTAGCAGAGACAGAAGTTCAAGCTGAGATTGTATAGCCAGCACAAGTTATGGAAAAAGAACAGGCAGTGACAGAACCTGAAAGCCTGATGGACTTATTCAGATAGTGGGCTACAACAATAAAAAAAGACGGAGAAGCAGATGAGAGAAGAGATCTCGCGACAGGAGCAGTGATGGTTGGATGCCTTGCAAGTTATCAAAGGTAGAGGACCTGGCACAAATCCAGATGAGCAACAAAACACAAGCAACATAAAAGCCATTAAACTTACAAAGTTGTGCCCCTCAGATGATATTGAGGCATACCTGACAACTTTTGAAAGAGTTGCCACAGCCTGCCAGTGGCCAAAGCAGCAATGGACATTCAGACTGGTACCCTACCTGACAGGGAAAGCCCAACTTGCCTATAGCAATATGGACACTGCACAGTTAGAAAACTATGATCTGATGAAAAGAGAAATCCTGAAAAGGTATGGTATCTTGGGAGACATCTACAGGCAGAGATTTCAATCTCTGAAGTACAACTCAGTCGACAATCCTCACGCAGCCTTCACCCAACTCAGAGAACAACTGGTAAAATGGCTCCAACCAGAGGGCAAAACAGTCCTACAGATACTAACATACTAACATATTAAAATGGCAGCAGAATAGGCCTAACGGTCTTTCGTGTCTGCTCGTTTGGTCAGCCCCCACCCTGGGTGCTGATCTTGCTGTCCCCTTCGCCTTCTCTGGCTTCTCCCTTCCCAGTTCCGGATATTCTTGCTGCATTGGATTTTGCTTCCAGAACCCTTCCCCTGTACCTGTCCCACCCCCTCTTGAACCCCTCCACTGTCTCTGCCTCCACCAGCCCCTAGGCAGTGCATTCCATGGCTCCACCACCCTCTCAGTGAAGTAGCACCTCCTCCTTTCTCCCCTGAATCTTCCTCCCTCCAGCTTCCACCCATGCCCTCTAGTGGCCCCCTCCTCCTTCCTTCGAAGCACCCTGACTGTTCCACCCCTATTTACCCTCTTCATATACCTGAAGACCTCTATCATGTCTCCCTGGTCCCTTCTCTCTTCCAATGTGTACATATTTAGCTCTTCGAGCCTCTCCTCATAGGTCCTGTCCCCCAAGCCCCAAATCATTTTGGTTGCCCTCCTCTGGACCCTCTCCAGGAGGCTAATGTCCCTCTTTAAGTGTGACCTCCAAAACTGCACACAGTATTCAAGGTGCGGCCTCACCAAGCAGTTATACAGAGGGAGTATCACTTCCCTCCTTCTGGAGGTGATCCCCTAGCGATGCATCCCAGCATCCTGTTGGCCTTAGCTGCTGCCCTCCTACAAGTCTCAGAGTTGTTCATCTTGACATCCACCACCACCCCCAGGTCCCTCTCAGCCATCAAGACTTGTAGCATTCCCCCCCCCAGGGTGTACACTTGGCCTGGGTTTCTGGCCACCAGGTGGAGTACCTTGCATTTCCCTGCATTGAACCTCAGCTTCCACTTTCTAGACCATCTTTCCAGAGCCTCCAGGTCCCCCTGTAGGGCCACCCTCCCCATCTCCCCATCCACCACCGCCCCTAGTTTCGAGTCATCCGCAAAGAGACTCATCTCACTCCTGATTCCTGTCCTTATGTCAGAGTAATCAACACATTTGCAATGGAGCAATTCATCAACATCCTGCCTACAGATGTGCAGCTTTGGGTAAAGGAACACCAACCAGAAAGTGGGGAAAAGACTGTTTCTTTGGCTGAGGACTACCAAATGGCCAGACAGATGCCAAAGCAGTGAGGTAACAGCCAAGCACTGGTAAGACACTCTTTTTCCCATTTAAACTACAAGTCTGATAAGAACTCTGGTGGGGTTAAAAAGTCTGTGCCCCAAAACGTTATTTGCTATAATTGTAATAAGCCAAGTTATATTGCAAGAAATTGCCGTAAGAAGAGTGCTACTGTAGCAGATTTGTCCTTGCCGAATTGGGGCAAGTACCTAACAGATGTGAAGGTGGGGGATAAGACTGTAAAGGGACTCACTTATTAGGGAAGCAGACAGACCCTAGTGCATACTGAAGTGCTGGGAAAACACTGTGCAAAAGGACCAGATACTGGTGTCATCTGCGTCCACGGGGACACTCGATACTATCCCACCAACCAAGTGACTCTGACCATTAAGGGTGTGTCGCACTAAATGAAAGTGGGGGTAGTACCAAGTTACCTGTACCTGTGATTATTGGAAATGACTTTCCAGGACTTACTGAGTTAATCTCAGAAGAACTGAACCCTGCAGTTTCAGTAGCAGTGGTGACAAGGGCTCAGGCAAAGAAAATTTCAGATGGTGGGGACTCTTTTCTTTTCAGTGATTTTGATTCAGACTTGTTTGAGCACAGCTCCAAGATACGGAAATCCAGGAAAGAAAGAAGATGCCTGAAGAAACTGTGGCAACAAATGACTGATGGACATAAAGGGTTAAAATATGAAAATGCTGACGCTAAGCTGATGACTGATTGTGATTCTGTTTCAGAGCAAGCTAACAATGTTTCTCGTCAGGGTTATTTTAAGCAGCTGGGGTGAAACCAAAACAGGGTGGACCAATGTTTAAAAAATGTAATGGGTTACTGTACAGAGTTTGGGTTAAACCTCATACACAGAAACAGACAGAAAAATTGGTTATACCAAAGAAGTTTAGAAAAGAGTTGTTACAGATAGCACATGATAGTCCTATGGCTGGTCACTCAGGGAGGGATTGCGCCCTTGCCAGATTGCTGTCTAGATTTTACTGGCCTGGAATTCATGAAGATATTGCTACCTATTGTAATTCCTGTGCGGAGTGTCAGAAAGTAGCCCCAGACACTAGAAAAGACAAGGTGCTCCTGGTGCCCCTACCCTTGATAAATGTGCCTTTTGACAGAATTCTAATGGATGTGGTTGGTCATTTAGACAAAAGTAAAAAGGGTAATAGATTTATCCTAGTAGTATGCGTCTATGCTACTCGATACCCAGAAGCAGTTCCAATGCGTACTGTCACAGCTTCAAAAGTGGCAGCAGAGCTTGCAAAAATGTTCAGCAGAGTGGGCATACCTAAAGAAATTATTACTGATCAGGATAGTAATTTTGGTGCTGCATAACTTGGGGAGCTGTACAGACTACTAGGTATCACTGCCATAAGAACCTCCCCCTATCACCCTCAGTCAGACGGTCTTGTTGAGCATTTTAACCAAACCCTAAAACGCATGTTAATAAGGTTTGTTAAAGGGGAAAGGAAATATTGGGACCAACACTTGCCTTACCTACTTTTTGCTTACAGACAAGTGCCAAAGGCATCAACAGGGTTTTCACCATTTGAAATGCTGTATGGTAGGCAACCAAGAGGGCCACTGGATGTGATAAAAGAAACGTGGGAAGATAACCCACTCAGAAACAATCTATAACGTCTTATATGTGCCCTAAGAAAGAAGCTGGCAAAATATGTTGAAATTGCCCATAGTAATCAGGAAGAGGCCCAAAACCAGCAGAAGGTATATTATGACCATGGGGTAAAAGAAAAAAAATTTGAGCCAGGTGAAAAGGTTTTGCTACTGTTACCCACAACAGAAAATAAACTGTTAATGAAGTAGCAAGGGCCTTACAAGGTTCTTAGATGTACTGGCACCGTTAACTACAAGATTGAGACCCCCAACAGGAAAAGTCTTTCTAAGATATACCATGCTAACCTCCTCAAGAAATGGGTTGAAAAATGCCAAAAGCTCCTTTCCTAGTTTTACCAGAAACTGATAAAGAAGATACTGATGTAGCTTATGATAGACTGGAACAAACTGTAACTGCTGATGCTGTAAAGGTGAATGTTTCCTTAACCTCAGAACAAACTGCAGAAATTCGTAATGTGCTAATGACATTTAACAGTACTTTTATCATAGTACCAGGCCGAGTAAAAGGGGTCCAGCATGTAATAGTGCCAAGGAATGCTCGCCCTATTAGGCAAAAGACATACAGGTTACCAGAGTGGTTAAGAGCTGACGTGGTTAAGGAAATACAAAAAAATTAAAGAACTGGGTATCATAGAAGAGTCGAGGAGTGCTTGGTCATCTCCAATGGTAATTGTAAACAAAAAAGAAGGGGGTGTTAGAATCTGCCTTGATTTTAGGAAGCTTAATCAAGTGTCGGAATTTGACAGTTATCCTATGCCTAGAATAGATGATTTGGTGGACAGACTGGGGAGTGCAAAGTATATCAGTATTCTTGATCTCACAAAGAGTTACTGGCAAATACCTTTAGCTAAAGAATCCAGAGACAAAACTGCATTTGCCACTGCTGTTGGATTCTATCAGTTCACCACCATGCCATTTAGTTTACATGGTGCACCAGCTACATTCCAGCAGTACATGGATATACTTTTATCCCCTCACACTGGCTGTTGTGCTGCATACCTGGATGATGTCATGGTGTACAGTCCAGACTGGAAAAGCCACCTGGAACACGTACGAGCAGTTATCCAAGCTATCAAAAATGCAGGTCTGCCGGCCCGGCGGCGCTGAGGGTTGAGGCGCTGGATGCCACACCCTCCATGCGGCAACCCGGTTCAGGAGCGACAATGGGTCATCGGTGGTCGGCGGGGGAGACAGGCTTGAGCGTCCAATGACAGCTCGCCTTCTCCGGGGAGGGATTTGGACAATGCCTGACACTTGCATGACCCCGAGCGGAGGCTCGAGGAACTGCAAGCCCCACTAGGGGATGGCTGGCCTTTGAGCAGCACGGACATCGGCGCGTGCGTCATGACGTCAGGGGAGGTCGTTGGCTGCTCGGGGAGGGAGAAAATGCGGAACAAGCCTTCCTCAGCCGGGAAGATGGGAGGACCGTGGCCATGCCCACGATTTGCCTGTGCCCGCCCAGCAGACCACAGACCGATGAAACGTAAGTAAAAGGGTTTGATTCCCCGCCTCGTCCCCACCCGGGGGGTAATCTGCGGCTCCATAGGGTCTGGTGGTCTGTATGGGTAAGGTTCCAGGCAGTGGGATGTCCAATTGTCCTCCCTGAAAGGTCGGAGGTGGCAGGCTGGGAGGAGGAATAAAGAGTAATTTCAAAAAAAAAATGCAGGTCTGACTATTAATCCTACCAACTGTGCATTGGGCATGCAGGAAACCAGATATTTGGGCTATGTGTTGGGAAATGGAGAAGTTAAGCCAGAAATTTCTAAAAATAGAAGCTGTAGCTAACAGCCCTGTCCCTAAAACAAAGAAACAGGTCATTTCTAGGGCTGGCTGGTTATTATCGGAGATTTGTTCACAACTTTGCAGTTAGCTACTCCCCTCACTGAACTCACAAAAAAATGGTACCCAAATAATGTGAAATGGACCCCAAAGTGCGATGAAGCTTTTCAAGCCATTAAGGCTGCATTATGTTCAGCCCGTTTTAAGAAGCCCAGACTTTACCATTTTTGCTACAAACAGATACATCAGAGGTAGCCTAGGTGTAGTTGAAATATAGATGGCATGGAACATCCTATTCTGTACATAAGTAGGAAGTTGCATGACAGAGAAAAAAGGTACTCCACCATTGAAAAGGAATGTTTAGCAGCAAAGTGGGTCATGGAGTCCCTTAAGTTTTATTTGCTAGGAACTGACTTTGTACTTATAACAGATCACAATCACCTCTGTTTATTGGCTTAACCAAATGAAAGATAAAAATTCCAGAATCACAAGGTGGTACCTGGCACTACAGCTATTTAAATTCCAGGTGATACACAAATCTGGTAAAGAGAATAGCAATACTGATTTCCTGACAAGATATTGATCAGGAATTGAGGGTTCTGAAGGTTGAAAAACAAATGTATGAGTTTAAACGTTACTGTTTGCTGTACTGTTATAGAAAAAAGGATACTGCACATATGCTTAATTTCTGAAAGTCAGAGGCTAATATTAGCAGAGAATTAACAGAAAGTTTTGGAAACCTGTTTAATAAAACAGGTTCCCTCTTAAAGAGGGGTGTATATGTGACAGGACTGACTAGGACCCTGTCCTAGTTGTTATGGAAAGAGTTTGAATGCAGGGATCTGTTCTGTTCTTTCCTGTCTCTTCTCTGTCTGGTTGAGCAACCAAGTTTTTCTGTAAGACCTAGGATTTGATCAGCCCGACACACTCTCAGTTCTTTGCCTTTCGCTGTCCTTCAGTCTTCCCTTGCTATTGTGCTCTTTTCCTCTCTTGCACAAGTCAGCATCCTCTTGCTGTTATAAATGCAGTAATGTGATTAGAGCAAGTAAGAAAACAGATATGATTTCACGGATGAAACTGAGCATGAAACGTTTGCCATTTCACTATCTGTACTCATTCCTAACACTTGGCCCATACTCCCTGAGATTGTCCGAAAATACCTAGCTATGTTGCACCAATTTTAAGAAGGGCTGCAGCAGATGGTCCTCTCCTACTGTATGTAGGACCAGCCAGCTGAATAAACTGCCTAATCATCTTGAAAAAAAAACACTGAACTGGCCACCTTTAATAACCATCTGGGAGCTGGCTCAGTGGCTTGTGAGTGCTACCGCCAGCCACAGTGGTGACCCAGCTTCGAGATCAGCCTCTAGTCACTTGGGGGTCGGCTGGGGGGGGGGGGAGGAATGAGTGACTGACAGACTGCTCTCCTCTTCCAGTGATGGGGGGCTGGCTACTCTACTCACAGGTTGCCATTACGTATAGACTGGGTGACAGTATGTGCAGTAAAAAGGAGGTAGCCAACAGCATGATGTTAAGCGCATGCGTGTCTCCACACGTATGCACGCAGACATCCCTCCACACACATGCTGAAATCCCTTGCAAGCCACTGGCCAAAGGGGAGAAACCAGGGAGGAAAATGGCATCAATATGTGGACGCTGCTCATCGCCACAGGCCCCATACTACCAACAGGACACCAAGGACCAGTTCTGGATGGGAGTCTTGGGAGGGGGCCATAAGTATGGGGGTAAGTTCCTGACATGGTGCGTTATGGGACTGGGTAACTGGTAGGCGGGGGGGGGCAGGCATGCAAAGAGCATAAGCAAGTTGTGGAACAAAAAAAGAACTGCAGAAGCACCCCATGTACCCCTGCCACTACCAAGGAAAAGTAATGTAAATTATCAGTACCTCTTGATTTTCTAGAGTATCTCCTCCATAAAGTTACACTCTTTGGTCTTAGGAGCTAGGATTCTGTGGGTCCTACAACTTTTGGGGCTGATGGTGCCAAGAGTCAACAACAATGTACCATGTTAGCGTGACAGTGCTGCAAAGTCCCAAACATCTTTGTTGCTTTTTACCATTAAGAGAGCAGAAATACCCAAGTAAGAAGAATATAACAGAGAAAAGAATTACAATATTACAGGGTTTCTGTTCCCAGGATAGACAGGAGAACACCAAAACACACAGATGAATGCATGATCAGGCATGACAATTAGATGATTTGTGGTGTAGTATTAGCCACTGCTAAGCAATTTAAATCACAAACTATAATAAGAAAGAAATAATATGACCTACTGGGAATTGAACCCAGGCCCCCTGGAATACCATCCCGGTGTTCTAACCACTAAGCCACAGGCTCACACGGTTGCTCCTGGAGTTCCCATACACACTTTTTTTTTTTTTAACCAATTATTTTACCAGGTGAGACACACTAAGCTGAAAGCTTGTTTGCAGGTGCAACCTGGGAGCACAAGGAAGTTAAGTGACTTGCTCAGAGTCACACAGTATGCACCTAGGGGGCTGTGGGATTCAAACCCAGGTCTCCAGATTTGCAGCTCAGAGCCTTAACCCACTGCGCCATACTGCCTCAGCGGTATTATTGCCTTTCTGTGGTATTACATATTCTGCAATTAGTAATAAACAGGATGACAATTACATGATTTTTGGTGCAGTTATTAGCTACTGCTAAGCAATTTAAATCACAAACTGTAGTGAGAAAGAAATAATGTGACCTACTGAGAATTGAAGCCAGGCCCCTGGAATAACGTCCCGGTGCTCTAACCACTGAGCTATATGCTCACATGGTTGGAACTGGGGTTCCCTGACACACTTCCTTTCTCTGGTATTGCATATCCTGCAACTAGTAATAATCAGGATGACAATTACATGATTTTTGGTGCAGTATTAGCTACTGCTAAGCAAGTTATATCACAACTTGTATGAGAAAGAAATAATGTGACCTACTTGGAACTGAATGATCAGACATGATTAAACAGGACAACTAATATCATTGTACAATGTGAAAGTAAAAACATTGTTAAATTGTTTTCTCTTTTCTCACTAATGCTTTCTCTTAGGGACCAAAGAGCACAGATGCACCTCCCTGGGAATTGCTGAAATTAAAAATGGCCATCTTTAAGCTATCTCAGCAACCACAGCCAGGTCCACTTAAATCATGTCCCAACAGCCCCTCAGGACAAGGCATGTCCAGAAAATGAAGAAGGCTGGATCTCTTGTTGTCCTCAATGCCAGGTACCTGTGGTCTGTGCCAACCTGTGGGCCTGACAAAATGCTGAAAAGTAACTAGTTCCTTAGGCGGGGAAGGCATATTTATTTTAATTGTTAATTGACCCAAAATGGCACACTAAGTTGTGTCAGTTCCTTTCGAGGTGCATCATGGGGCACAGAATATATAACTTTTTTTTTTTTTAGTGAAGGGGAATCTTGTCTAAGGCACACAGGAAATTCCCCTATTCCTGGTAGTGTCAAGAAATCTTTAACTTCTACCCAGCTAGCCACCAGAGATAGGCAGAAGGGACACTGGTTTAATGTCTTATTCAAAGGACAGCATCTCAAATGTGCAGCACCCCCAGAGCTGCATTACAGTGTCAATACTGGGTGTAAGTTCCTGGGATAAGACTAGAACCCACAACCTTCTGATCTTCTATCTCCAGAGGCTAGAACATAACCCGAGTCAGTGGCACTGCACAGATATGAGAAGAAGATTAAGACATTTGCAAAGATGAGAGTGATAAATGGGAAACATCCTGCATGGGTGATGAACATGATGGTGCCAGCGGGCCTGGTGGACAAAACCGACATCGGAAGGTTTGTGAAGACCTCATTTACTTGTGCACTGAGTTAGCAATTGTTGCTCAGATTGATGGGGAGAAGCATAAGGCAAAAAAGCAGACAGGGCCACAAACAAGGTCTGCATGGGCGTATGAAATGGGAACAACTTTCTGCCTTCAGAAAGCATTTGCAAGGATTAAGGCAAACCTCCAATGAATCATAAGTAGTGACCAAACCCCTTTACAGGGAAATGTGCTTCGGCAAAGATCCTACAATGTGACATGAAGAGCTGCTGCTGTGGTGTCCAGAGATTATTAGTGGCCACAAAGGTAGCCACCCCTGATGGTGCTATGCTCAGCTGTTAAGGTCAGTGTGAACCACAGGAACCATGGGAACAAGGGCATAGCATCAGCTGTAGAAAAGACTAGCCAATACATAGTTGTTGACCCATGATCTGATAGGTGTGAGCTCCCTGATTAAGAAGCTAGGCTTGCCACTGCACTATGCTGCATGGTCAGCATTATGTTCAGCACTAGGGTTGTTCGGATATTCATTTTAAAAAAACAAATATTTCAGATTTTAGAAAAAATTCTTTATTTCAGATTAAGCTGCTGAAAATCCTAACTCCTACATTTTTGAGATGACAAGTCAGATTCAGATCAGAAACTCTGATCCGATTTGGCATCTGACAAAGGAAACAGTCCCCCCACCCTGTAAGAAACCTCCTGACCTTTGCTTAACAACCTCCCTCCGCCCCCCCCCCAAGCCCAGTGATAGTTGAAAATGTAAAGAAAGGGTAAGAGTCCCATATTGGAGTGGCTTTGGAGTAGCTTGTGCTTGTCTTCCTTCCCCCTGACATACTAGCAGCCAGCCCCAAAACAGAAAGAACAAGCCCCCTCCCAAGTTCCAATTCGGTAAATGAGTAACACCCACCATCTAGCACATTCACTAGACCACCTTCCTCCCCCCGCACAGCACTCAAAAAAAGTATATACATTGAAACAGAAGATGACTCCATGGCGAAGTGCCTTCTTGCGCTATTCTACCCTCTCCAGTAATTTCATAAAGCTGCCTCACCCCATTAACAGAAACGCAAGCACCCTCTCAAATCTGATTCAATGATCCCCCACTTTCCTCCTCCCATAGCAGCCCCCAAAAAAGTATATACAAACAAACAGAAGATAGTCCCATGGCACTCTGGCTTGTGCTCTTCTCTGACCCCCGTATAGCGAGTCCCTCTAGAATCTATTCCAATGGCCCCCATCCAACACACCCATTAGCCCCACCTCCCACCACAGCACCCCAGAAAAGGTATACACTGTACAAACAGAAGATGGTCCCACAGTGGAGAGTCTTGCATGCTCCCACTTCCAGCTATTCTTACAGCCCCGTTACTGAAAAGCAAGCCCTGGGTATCACTAGTCCCACTTCCCTTCTACCCCTACAGTACACAAAAAATGAAAGTTATGTACTTACCATAACTGTTGATCTTCCAGAATGTCTTCACCTATGATTGTCACTTATGGGTCTTGGGCCGGAGGTACTAGGACCCTATGGCAGTAAAGCTTTGAGGTGGGGGCTGGCAACAGCTGCTAGACATAGTGCCAGTACACTCCCACATGGTGCTGCATGCTAGCCAAAAACAGCTGCCAGCTCACTCACCAACCCTAGTTCTGTTTGCCAGGAGAGAAAAACAAAAGTGGGGAAAAAGAGAGGGCGTAAGGAATTTCCCAGTCCAAAGGGATAGGGAAATTGATATAGGAAATAAACAACAAAATAAAACCTGACTACAAACCTGCAGACAGAGAAAAGGGGCACAGTAGGTGGCTAACGGAATTAGTTGGGTATGGAGCCAGAGCTTCAACACTACCAGCCAGACGTAGTTATACTAAGACAGTAGGAAACAAACACACAACAAGCGCTCCTCTGTATCGGGGTATAATTTTAATAAAAAATACTGTGAATGACAAAACAACAAATATTACACTGTAAAAAAAAAAAACCTATTGATGAGCCCCAGTGCTTCAAGGTACAAACTACCTCTTCTTCCTAAGACAGTAGCCCGGCAAACAAGTGGCTCTGGCAGGTAAGTCAAGAGGAGAACGCCAAAAAGTGTTGGGACATTGGTGGGTGGTCTGAGGTAGCTCTAGAAGCTCCAGGACATGTCCTTGTGCTATTATTTCCAGGACCCAGGCATCTGAGGTCTGCTCCTTCCACCAATCCAGGTGAAGGGAAAGATGACCCCCAACAACCACCGCTGGAGGCAGTGGTGGCTGGGGGGTGTAAAAGGAGTTAGGTTGAACCAGTTGTGGCTCCTGCCACACCGCTACCTCAAGGGGCTTTTGAGTGGGCACCTGGAGTGGCTGCTGGAGTAGGCAGGTCTCCTGCTCCTTTACCTTTATCTGATTGTCTGGTGGTAGTACAGTATCTCATACAAGATGGATGAAAAGGTACCCTCTATCTGCTCCTTTGCTGGGTATGATAGAGGGAATATACTGATTTCAGGGTTCTGCCTGAGGCCGGAAAATTAGAGAGGATATCTTGCACATCTGCACCAAACAACTTACATCCTCTGCAAGGGGCAATGAGAATTGACTGCGGACTTCATTTGCAAACCCCACCACCCTTAGCCAGGAACACCTTCTAAGACATATTCATGATGCTGTACCCTAGCTGTGGCATCCAAAATACCATAGGCTGTACATAGTAGGTGTCCCCAGCTGTTAGGGCTTTAAGGAGCTCTTGCTTTGGTGCACCTTCTGGAAGAGCTTGGGCAGCTGCTTTAGTTTTTCTCCAGAGTGGGTTTTAGCATTTGAACATATGGGCCTGGTAGTTTGCAATCCTCATCTCATGGATTCCTTGTCAGGAGGAGGAAGAGGGGGAGAACAGAGATGTTTTGGTGCCTTTGATCTGTCGTTGGCAACATTTATGATCAAAGAGTCAGCTTCAGGATGGCCTGCAAAGAAAGGCCTATCTGAGTCGGCAATATACATTTTATCTGCCTTTCTAGGTATAGCAGGAATTAGATTATGCCTATGCCAGGCAGCAAAGGTGGCATCCTCGAGGGCAAGGAACAGAGGTGGAATTACAACAGGAGAGCAGTCAGGTAGTTCCAAGAAGTCAATCAGATTCTTCTTGGTTGTATACTACTCCAAGTCACATCCCACAGCAGCTTGAAGTTGCTGCTTCATGGTTATGAAGGCTGGGTCCTCAGGAGGGGACCTAAGGGTGTAAACTACAAAGTCCTCACTGCAGGTTGAAACTGTGGAACTAGCCCTCTCTTACGGACTTTCCACATACTCTTCATCCTCCTTTTCATCATCTTGTACCATGAGGCCAGGATTATGCTCTAGGTCATTGTCCGTATCGGTGCTCAAGAGGGCATAACCCTAGTATGCACTGGCATGGGGTTTGGATGAGAGACCTCATTGATAGAGCACCTGGTATAGGACGAGGAGGTAAAAGCCATTTTAGAATGTCCATAAAGGACGGCAAGACACTTTGTACATCAGCGCCCATGTATTCGAATGGGAGTGCCAGAAGAGATTGACAGGGAGGCAAGGTCGGTAGCAACGCACCATCCGTACTAGGTCTGGTGGTGCCTGTAGCCTGCCTGGATCTGGAAGCTAGGTTGATGGTCTTGATGGTTGGCAGCGTCACCACTGAAACGGTCAACAGCACCGAAGTGGTCAGAGCCACATGATGGGGTGACTGAGAGCGAACCAGGGAGGATTTGTCTTCCTCTCTCTCCCTGTCCCAGTGCTTACAATTATGTGACCTGGACATTTTTCCTGGGATTTCAATGATTTGAATCCTGAGGAATGCGCCAGCGATGCAGTGGAGCTCTTTTGCTGGTGCTCCTCCATTCAGGCCACCTGCTGCTTGATGCTTTTCTAGAGCATCTTTTTGATGTTACCAGGTGGTTGTATTAAATCCCTTGCACACTGGGCATGCCTGAATGTTATGATCTGGGCCGAGGAAGCACACACAGATGTTGTGTGAATCTCCAGAGTATATTTTTTTCACCACACTCGCAATAGCAGAACAGCCTCGACTGCTCTTTAGTCGACATACATGCTGTAGAGGATCACTTGGGAAAATGATAGTGTGACTATGGTGTGAACAAGCAAGAAAAATCAGCAACTGCAACAGTGGCATTTCCCTGCACGATTCGACGAGAATGGTCGATGGTGGGAAAAGAACTGAGGAGGGAAGGAGCTGCCCACGTTTATCTGGGACAGCCAATGTCTGACGTTGTCATGAGCAGCCCCTAATGGACTGCTTTCAAAAGTTTCTGTGTGGTCCTAGTGCCTGGCGGATCACAGTTCCATAGGTGTGGCTTGATGAAAGAGATATCCTCGAAGAAGATCAAATATTACACTGTAAATAATACCCCATACTGACGAGCCCCAGCACTTCAAGGTACAAACCACCTCTTCCTCTTAAGACTGTAGCCCTGCAAACAAGTGGCTCTGGCAGGTAAGTCAAGAGGAGAACTCCAAAATGAGTTAGCACCCCCTTGCAACTGAGATGGCACAAACAGCAGAAAGACTACAAATGACTACATTATAGGCAAAGAGCATTACATCAGAGGGTGAACTGACTGTAAACAGTTAGGTTATGCCCCTCTTTCACCCTGAGGAAGTGGAGGAGGACATTTTCTGTTGCATGTTGAATTGCAAGTCAGGATGTGTCCATCTCCCCAGTTATCCCTGAGCATAAGCTGGCACAGGGGAAAAACATGCCAGTCAATGCAGAGGAAAAAACCTGGCATAGCCAGATAAAAAACACCAGAGAAAAAACTGACTCGTAGCAACAGGGATGTATCCTGTGTGAAGGCTAGTATAGTTTAAACCAATCTAGTGCACAGCACTCATCCACAGACAAGACTACTGTCAAGTGGAGTTAAATATGGATAGCGCCCACTGCCCAGTGGTACAAGTTGCATTTAGCAACTAACAGAGATATGCCCAAGAAGGAGGGGATATACCCTGGGTAAGAAGGAGGAGGGCGGGAAAAGAAAGGAAGGAAAAATGGAAAAAAGGAAGGAGGGCACTATCTCCTTGTTTTTTTGGCATGGAGCCCTAAAGAGGGCCCTCACCCTAGTTTTTGTTAAACTTTTTTTGGGTGGAATGGGAACACTGTAATGGGTCCCGAACTATTTATTTATTTATTTTTAACAAGCTGCCCTACAGGGAGAGGAGCAAATGGGGAAGGGCATGTAGCACTGGAAGTGCCAGCCAGCAAATACAGGTTGAGCTGCTCACAGGCCCTGGCTCTGCCACAGTGGAGGATGGAAGCAGGGGCGGTAATCAATAGCAAAGATATTCTGTGAGATCAAGAGTTACAGTAAGTACGTAGCTTTCATATCTTCCAAGAATCAATCTTCACCTCTGATTCCCACTTATGGATCAGAGTACCAAGCTTCCCTTTTTCTGAGGGAGGAGCTGGCGCACCCTGAGGGTAAGAGATATCCATGGATATTTTATTGATACATTTGCATATTTCATTAATATTTCTTAAACTATTGGCCTTGTGCCATCACTAACAACAGAAACATGTCTGAAATGTTAAAAAAGATATATTTTTCATAAACACTAACATGCAAAGAGATACAAAGACAAATTCCAGAGATACACGTACAAATACTCACAGGAGGTCGAGAGGTCTAGTGGCTACGGCACCCTCCCCCACCCCAACCCCCCAAATTCGCTGAATCAGGCTCACAGGAGGTCGAGAGGGCTAGTGTCTGGCGCCCTCCCCACTCCCAAGTGCACTGAATCAGGCTCACAGGAGCTCGAGAGGGCTAGTGGCTACAGTGCCCTCCCTCACCCCCACCCCTGAATTGCGCTGAATCAGGCTCACAGGAGGTCGAGGAGGGCTAGTGGCTACGGTGCCTCCCCACCCCAGTGCGCTGAATCAGGCTCACAGGAGAGTCGAGAGGGCTAGTGGCTATGGCGCCTCCCACCCCACCCCTGAATTGCTGAATCAGGCTCACAGGAGGTCGAGAGGAGCTGAAGTGGCTCAGCGCCCCCAGCCCCACCGCCAGTGCGCTGAATCAAGTATGAGAGTAGTTTTCCACTGAAGCACCACGCTACTGTGAAGGACTCTGCTGCCTACATTTTCATTTTGAATCTTGGTGCCATTTTAGTGTCGGCGCACATATGGAGATAGTCTCCTGCAGGGGTTCATGTTAAAAGTTTCCTGTTATTTTTTACAAACTGACTGGTGCCTTAAGAACTGCTCTGTGTCTCATTTTAAGGGCATTTATTGTTATACTATGCATCGGAGCAACTGCGAATGCCATAAGCAGCTGTACCTAGAGTATATGTTGATTTAGAGTGCTTTTAATGCTGCAGCCGACTGGTGCCTTAAAGGCTCGCTCTGTGACTCATTTAAGGGCTGTTAGTGTTGAATTTCACATCGGAGCATCGGCGAGTGCCCAAAGCAGCTGTAGTTAGCTTATTAAGTCGGTTTAGTGGGCTTTTACAGATCAATCCAACAATACTCGCTCTGTGACTCATTTAACGGCTGTTAGGGGCTGTTAGTGTTGAATTTCACATTGGAGCATCAGCGAGTGCCCAAAGCAGCTGTACGTAGTTTATTTAGTTGGTTTAGAGGGCTTTTACAGATTAAATCATCTTTACCTTTACAGTATAAGTCTGATGTGGTGCAACTAAAACGCTAGACCAGTTACAGTGTAAGAAAGAGGATTCCACTACATGTTCTCTCGCTAGTATCCCGGCCCCCCCTTTGTTCCCCAACATGACCGCTTAAATTCTATACCTGTCCTCTGCTTTCTTCAGGCTCACAGGAAGTCGAGAGGGCTAGTGGCTGGCGCCCTCCCCACCCACCCCAACAGCGCTGAGCTCAGGTATGGAGAGTAGTTTTCCACTGAAGCACCACGCTACTGCGAAGGACTCTGCTGCCTACATTCTTGCCCCGCCGATGCAGGGCATCGGCTCCCCACCACCCCCACCATTGCCCTTGGTGAGCACTCCCTTTTATATGCAGCTGTAACCAATCAGCCTAGATCTCCATTAGCAGATTATATTGTTCTACCACTAGATGCTGCTCTACTGCTAGATATCCTGTTTCACTGTTAACCCTTGAGCTTTCCATTTAGTGTCAGGATGATTACTATATTTCTGCTGCTTTGCCATTTGTTCCCCCCTGCCCAGTCCCCCTCCCTGTCATACTCTTATGCCCCCTGCAATCGGCCTCAGTCTGAATGCCTGGCAGCTAGGGATTTTATGAGTAGCCGCTCCCCCACCCCATGAACCCGGTAAAGGGGCTGGGCATACAGCTTACACTCTTGACACACACTACAGATGCCTGCCTAGTCGGTCAACCATAGCCTTTCCCTCTGGTGCTGTCCAGACTCAGAAACCTCAACATGCAACACTGTCGGCCACCCTAGACTTTCATTGCCACCTTCAGGTCTACCTCAAAGCACAGCCTCTACCCATTCCTACCGTCTCCTCCACTAAACCACTTACCCAGCTATCCCTCCATAATAAGAGGAAGAAGTGCTCCTGGAACCCCTCCTCAAGACTCCTGTTTCTCCTCCTCCTCTTGTCAGGGAATATCCATCCTAACCCTGGACCACCATTTGGCTTGATGCCTCCACAACGTAACCCGGGTCTGCTGCACATTGCCTCGCTCAATATTTGTAGCATCCAAAAAAAGTGGGACTCTTTCCAGGGCTGGGTACTACAGCACCAGCCAGATGTCATAGCAGTGTTTGAAACCTGGCTCACCCCTCGGACCCCTGATTCCTCAGTATCCCTGCCCGGGTTTACCCTTTACCGTGTGGATCAACATGGTAAGCAAGTGGGTGGCTGTGCCCTCTACACTAAGGATACCTTGCAAGGTCACCTACTTCACTCCCCTCAATTGGGGGGCTGGCACACAGGCCCTCACTGTCAGACTGGCACTGGGACGAGCCCAAAACCCTCTATACATAACAACAGTATACATTCCCCCAAGGGACCAAAAATCAGCGTTCCAAGCATTACTGTCATATCTGGACACACTGCCATCACAGTCGGAACTACTTGTACTTGGAGATTTTAATATCAATTGGCTAAGTAAGGATGCCATCCCACACATTGATCTTGCCACAGCCCAAGACCTAACTCAACTGGTCACTTCCCCCACCCGGTTGGATCCACATACAGGATCCTCCTCCCTACTTGACCTCATCTTCTCTAATCACCTGCACAAGATCACCAATGTCTCCGTCCTTCCAAATGCCCTTAGTGACCACTCACCAGTTCTCTGCTCCTGGTCCTGTAAAATCCCAAGATCCCCCTCCCAAAATAATTGTGCAACGTAAACTTGGTCCTGGTAAGCTGGCACAATTAAAAGCTCACCTTAGGGCCTTGGATTGGACCTTCATTTTGAACACTGTAAACCCTGACAGTGCCTTGGACCTATTTACCTGGTCTTTCAATAATATATGCGACCTCTATGCCCCGTTCACTAAAAGAAAGGTAAAAGGCAATCACGCACCTTGGTTCACTGAACGACTCAAGTCCTTGATGCGAACCAGGGATTCATTGTGGCAGCTCTCCAATGAGTCCAGCCTACCCCTTGATAGACTGAATTATAGAATGGCTCGGAACAAGTGCACTTGGGCCATTCGCAGAGCAAAAGCAGAATACTATAAATCCGCCTTAACCTCGTCCTGGGGCTCAGGCCGCAAGTTCTGGAACAACATTAAGGAAATATGCGGTAAGGTCCCCAATCCGGTCCCCTCCCAAGTTATGTCTAACGGGTCCTTGACCACTGACCCCGCTCATATTGCTGCTGTTTTCAGTGATGCCTTCTCCAACCTTAGCCATGTTCTCCCCCTGAACTTCTACGATCCACCAGCTCCCAGCGCACCTGCTCCCCACCTCAGTGCCCCCCCTTTTACCTTTGCCGCATCTCTCCTAAGTCAGCCGAACCGTACCTTATTACTGCCCTTAGTCACGCCTCCTCCAACGCCGACTCCCTTGATCTCAGAATTCTTCGGCTCTCCCTTAAGGAAGTCCTTGCTCCTCTCACCCATATTTTAAACCTCTCCCTCTCTCTAGGCAAATTCCCTGCCATTTGGAAATCCGCCACTATCACGCCCATATTTAAAGGTGGTGACCGCTCCTCTACTAACAATTACCGCCCTATCTCTATACTCCCCCCCTCCAAGGCCTTAGAGAAGATAGTTTCGGATCAGCTCACTGACCACCTCAATAAATATGACCTGCTCTGCAAACAACAACATGGTTTCCGCAAAGGACACAGCACGACTACTGCCTTGCTTGAACTTACATCGCACATCCATACTGCGCTGGATAAAGGCCACATCACAGGTGCGATCTTCATTGACCTCACTAAGGCCTTTGATACCCTCCACCATTCACTTCTTCAAACCTCCTTGCTCAACCTGGGTCTCTCTCAAGAAGCTGTGGGATGGTTCGCCGACTATCTTGCCAACCGGACCCTTCAAGTTAAGATTAGCAATACCCTATCCTCCAAATCCCCTGTCCTCTCAGGGGTCCCACAAGGGTCCATTTTGGGTCCCCTTCTATTCAGCCTCTTCCTAAACTCCCTCCTCACTTCCTGCACCTCCAACCTATTACTATATGCAGACGATGCTGTCATCTTCTCCTCCAACTCAGACCCTCTTCAACTCCACCAGACCCTCCAGTCCTCCTTCAATGCTGTCAAAAGCTGGTTCTCCTCACAATGCCTTATTATTAACTATAAAAAAAACAAAGGTATGCTATTCGCACATCTGCAAAATTCCAGGGTAGGGCTCTTCCCACAAATACTATCAGCGACATAGACCCCCCCTGGAATTTCTGCATTCCTTTAAATACCTGGGCATCACTTTGGACACTGGCCTTACCTATCATGAGCATATACGCCAATTATCTAAGGCCCTAAATATTAGACTAGGCTTCTGCACCGCTATAAACATTGCCTTACCCCTGAGGCCCTTAAGCTCGCTATCTCCTCTTCGGTACTCTCCCTGCTCGACTATGGCCTTCTGACTTTTGGAGGGGCAAGCTTCTTAGCCCTTGGTAGTCTTAGACTTGTCCTTAACAAGGCCTGTCATCTTCTATTAGGGTGTAATAGACTCACCCATACCTGTTCGCTATATAAGGACACCAATTGGCTTAACCTTGATAACAGAATCAGATTCCACACTTGTGTCCTGGCAAAGAAAATCACCCTTGGCCTCTCCCCCTCAGCACTCACCCCCTTAATCACCACGGACTCAAAAGTTAAACACACCCGTAGCTCTGACACCCATCTTTTTTTCATCCCTTCTTGTCGCACAGCTCAATTCCAAAGATCCTTCTGCTATAGGGCACCTTTGTGGATGAATAACCCACCCTCCTCCTTGCTCTTTGAACAAAGAATTGGTAATTTTAAAACGCATCTTAGGGCCCACCTTCGGGCCACAAGTGACTGCGACTGTACCTGAACCGTGCCCCCTGTGCCTCCAACACTGACAATGGCTGCCAGCCTGCCTCTGCCCACAGCTCTTAACTCCATTTTCCCAGGGATTGTTAAGCATCCAGTTTAATCACAATCTTAAACAGCACTAGTTACTGAATGTTAGCCTAAATGTACCTGTGACAAACCTAACTTTACTCTGTAACATTTTTCTGTATTGTGTGTCTGTATCTATTACATGTGACATGGAACCTTTGTAAAGGAGTCTTTGACTCAAAGGTATTTTCTGAATTCTGAAATAAATAAATAAATAAATATCAAAAACCAGCCCTATGTCAAATGAAGAGCTCTGACTCGAAGTTGCGATCCCTATCACTGACACAGCAAAGATTGAGGAAGTAAAAGGCTTGGAACATTGTGGCCACCAACATTCCTGGCTGCAGTCACGGGCAACTAATATATACTGTATGCAATTGTAATGTAGTATTATGAGGTGCCGTTAGAGCACGGCATGGTCTTAACAAACTCTAAGAGAATATAGATCTTGAGCAACAGTACTGTTGTTGTTAGATCCAGAATCTCTCTCTCTCTCTCTCTCTCTCTCTCTCTGCATCAGAAGAAGGCTGCCTTGTTAGAAGCATGTAATAAAGCTCTGCAGTTCCTAAAGACGTTCCCTGTATAGATCGCTTGTTTTTTAAGGATACAAAATATTATTTGGTGACATGGATCAAAGAAAGAGTCAGTGAGCAACTAAAGAAAGAGGATGTTTTTGCCCAGAGTGAGAAAAAGAAAATTATTCAGAGTGTGAAAGTAAAGAAAGTAGTGGGAGCTACGCATACCGTAAGTGGCTGTCTACATTCAAAGAGGAAATGGCCGGCATGGTAGGAACTGTGGCTTCTTTTAATCCTCAAAATCAGACCTGGGAGGAATACTGTGAAATCTTGTCACAGTTCTTCATTGCAAATATCACAGAGGCTAGTTAAAAAAGAGCCATTTTACTATGTGGAGTGGGTGCACAAACCTACAGCTTAATGAGAAAGTTGTTGAGCCCTAAAAAGCCTGGTGACAAATCGTATGAAGACTTAATAAAATTGCTGCAAAATCACTTTAGTCCAAAACCGAGTGAAATCGTACAAAGGTTCAAATTTAATTCTAGAAACAGAGAAGTTGGAGAGACAGTGGGAGCACATGTGGCAGTTGAGAAAACTGGCTCAGGACTGTAATTATGGAGAAACTTTAGAGCAAATGCTGAGAGATAGACTGGTTTGTGGGATAAATGATGACATAATTCAAAGAAGGTTATTGTCAGAAACAGATTTAACGTTTGAAACAACACTGAAGTTGGCACAAGCTGTGGAATCTGCTAGTCAAAATGTAAAAGATTTACAGCTGCAGCCGAGAGAAATTTCTGGGCCTAGTTGTAGTTCAAAAAAGTCACAGGACTCCATAAACAAAATGTTTAGGAACAAAGAACAGCCGAATAAGAACATAACTAAAAATTGCTACCATTGTGGGTTACAGCATTTCCCATGGGAGTGTCACTTTAAAGATGAAAGATGCCACAAATATGGAATGAAAGGCCACATCAGTAAAGCCTGTAGAAATAAGATTAAAGAGAAGGGAAGCACACACACCAAGAAAGACAGGGAAACAGAGTACGAGCAGTTCCAAAAGCTTCCAGCGTACCCTCCACTTGTAGGGGAAGGAAGAAAGCGAGGACACGGAGGAAGAGCAGGCTTATGCTATGCATAATATGAAGGAGGCAAATATTCCCAAAGTAGCACCGATCATTCAGATGTTAGACATTAATGGCAAAATTGTACAATTTGAGGTGGACACCGGATGTAGTGTCACCATCATGAATCTTGCAGAATACTCTGAGTTGTGGAATGGGAAGGAAGTCCCAGAGCTGGAGAAATGTGCAATTAAATTGAAAACTTATACAGAGGAGCCTGTAGAGATACTGGAGTCAGCGAAAGTAAGGGTGACATACAAAGAGACAGTTAAAGAATTGCCATAGGTAGTGGTGACAGGGGCAGGCCCAAACTTGTTAGACCAAGGCTGGATTGCTGAACTGGCCATGGACTAGAGAACAGTCAATCAGGTGACACCATTATAGCAGTGGACACTGCAGGAGGTGCTTGCAAAACATGAAGCGGTATTCAAGGATGGTCTGGAAACCTTAAAGGGTACCACAGCAAAACAATATGTGGACAGTGATGCAACTCCATATTTCTTTAAACCAAGATCTGTACCTTATGCAATGAAAACCAAGGTTGAGGCTGAACTTGATCATCCTCCAAGAGAGACGATTATAGAACCGGTCCAGTTTTCAAGCTGGGCCACAGTCATTGTTCCTGTGCTGAAGCCCGATGGCTCTGTGAGAATATGAGGAGATTATAAACGGACTGTGAATAGGGTATCATGCTTGGAACAGTACCCAATTCCAAAAACTGGTGATTTGTTTGCAGTCCTTGCAGAAGGAGAATGGCTCACAAAGCTAGACATGAGTCGTGTACCAACAGATTGTGCTGGATGAAGACTCCAAGCAGTATGTTACTGTGAACACCCACAAGGGTCTGTTCAGGTATAACCGTTTACCCTCTGGTGTTTCATCTGCTCCTGCTATTTTCCAAAGAACCATGGATGGGTTGTTCCAAGGAGTCCTCCATATAGTAGTGTACCTAGATGATATTTTAGTAATGGGCCGGAATGAAGGGCAGCATCTGCAAAACTTGGAAGAAGTGTTAAACAGACTGGAAAAAGCAGGACGTCGGTTATAATGGAGCAAGTGCACCTTCCTAGGTAAGGAAGTGGTGTTCTTGGGACATAAAATAGATGCAACAGGATTGCGGCCTGTAAAAGAAAAAGTACAGGCAATTCAAAAGACCCCCGCACCAAATAATGTGTATGAGTTGAAAGCGTATCTGAGACTATTGAATTATTATAACAAGTTCTTACCAAACCTATCAACTCTTTTGATGCCCTTGTATCAGCTCTTGAGGAAAGGAGTGAAATGGCACTGGGGAGCCGAGCAAGAGAAAACTTTTGAGGCTTCCAAGAAGTTACACCAGTCATCAGATGTGTTAGTTCACTATGACAGAGACAAAGACCTCATTCTCTCCTGTGATGCTTCACCATATGACGTTGGTGCGGTTTCATCACACTGCATGCTTGATGGAACAGACAAACCCACTGGGTTTGAGTAAGGCCATCTGTGGTACAGCCTTTGTCTCATTGAGGAGAGAAATCAAGGGCTTGTGGTCTGTGCAAATGACAAAATGTCACCCGTAAAGATACTTGTGAAATTTCTGAACCCCAAACATCACAGCCAATCCCTTCTTGTCTAGCTGTCTAGGTTTAGTTCAAGCACCACGTTCATAAAAAGTATAGTTATGTAAGAACTTACCATAACAGTAGATCTTCGAGAGGATCTCTTGCAGCAGGCCATCACTGGTAGGACTAAGCCACCAGGCACTAGGACCACATGGAAATCTTACAGTTAGCAGTCTACCAGAGGGGGCTGCCCACCTTTGGTGTCAGCCCCTGACATCAGCCAATCCTATAAAGGTGGGCGGCCCCCACACCCTCCTTAGTTCTCCCGCTGGAGACCAAAAGCGGGATGCCTTAAAGGGGAACCAAAGAGGACTCTGAAGTATCCCAATTACACAGAAAAACAAAAGCAGAAGGCTCACCCCTATGGAAGGGGAGAGAGACAGAAGAAGAAGGAAAGAGTAAGGGAAAGCAGGGCCTGCTGCAAGAGATCCTCTCGAAGATCTACTGTTACGTTAAGTTCTTACGTAACTATACTGTCTTACTTCAAGGTTAATTCTTGCAGCAGGCCATCACCAGGTAGGACTGAATCCCATGCAGTTCTCGCACTACAAACAGTCTGGGTGGTAGGCAAAAAAGAATAGTAGCCTATGAAAGGAGGCCTTGAAAAACAGCTAGGCCGAAGTTGGCCCTTCGCCTAGAAGCGATGTCCAGACTATAATGCTTGGTCAAAGTGTGGACAGTGCTCCAGGTGGCAGCAGCACAAATGTCAGCAGCTGACAGATTTCTGAAACAAGCTACTGAGGTGGCCATAACCCTAGTGGAATGACCTTTAACCCCTTCTGGAAGTTCCTTGCCGTACTTCTGATAACACTAGACAATGCAGTTGACTAACCATTTAGACAAGCACTGTTTGGACACCAGGACACCCTCTTTCCCAGGGGAGAACGAAATAAACAACTGGTTAGACTTCCTAGAGTCTTTAGTCCAGTGTGTAAAGTACCTCAAAATTCTATGCACATCCAACGTATGTAGCAATGCATCCTCTTGACTGGAATGTTCTGGATAATAAACAGGCAGGTAGATGGATTGACTCAAAGTAAACTCCGACACTACCTTAGGAAGAAACTTAGGACTGATACCTGTCTCTGTGAAAAATCAAATAAGGCTCCTTACTCAAGAGGGCCTGTAGCTCAGAAATCTTTCAAACAGGAGTAACAGCAACTAAAAATAACGCTTTCAACACCAGAAAGCATAGCTCGCAAGACGTGGCCGGATCAAAGGGAGGCAGTGTAAGCTTCATCATTTTAGTTAATTTATACAACCATATGTAACCCTCCTACCTACTGGGGTTTACTATAATGTTTTCCTGGGCTCCTTAATGCCCACTGTCAGGCTGGTTTCCTGTCTTAAGTAGTTCTATCTATTTGTGTGAGAGTGCCATATTGAGCCTCCGTGCCTGTCTCTTTAACAGCCTAGCTAATCTGTGTTTAGAAATTAGTCTGGGCAGGTTCCGAGCAATATAGGGCTTGTGACTGGCCAGACAGTATGTTATATTACTCCATTCTGCAGTCGCTAGTTGGACAGAGGGAGCTCTCATAGGAACTATGACTGTTTACTGCTTATCTGCTGTTGTAGTAATGACAGAGAAGTTTGTCTAACCTGCTTTTATTGCAGCTCGAATATTTGGATGGGAGCCACCATGTTAGGTCCTGGACTTCCAGTAACTGGACTAATAGAACCACTGGGGACCTAAAATGGAGCCTGTCCCCAGGGGTCTTGTGGGAATGAAATTCTGTAGTTTTGTAGTTTTGAGTGTTGACGCCTAAATGGACCCAGTCGGGGAGCCCTGACTGTGACTGACAGTTCCCTCAGCCAACCAAACCTTTTGGATTACAAAGGAAATCCCCAGAACTGCCTGAGGCAGTGGATCAGTTAGAGTTGGAAGTGGAGGAGTGAACAGCTCGAGCTCTTGAGCAGCTGCTCCCAGAAGGAGTGTAGGGGAATCAGCAGGAAGAGGCTTAGTTGGCCTTTCTGGCACGTTCTCCTGCATTTGAACTGCCCATTGCAGAAGCTGGACCTATCCAATTTCCAGCCTTGGAACTGCGGCAGAAGAACAGAAGAAGTGTCATGGTAAAGTACAGTTATGTAAGAACTTACCGTAACAGTAGATCTTCGAGAGAGGCTCTTGCAGTAGGTAATTACATATAGGACTGACGCCGGCAGGCGGCAGGACCACACGGAAAAATTTCTAGCTAGCACTCCCTGGCAAGGGACCGCCCCCACGTCAGGTGATCGGCGTCAGGAGACATCGGTATAAAGGGGCGGTCCCGGATGCCCGCCTTCCAGTTCTTTCCTGCCACAGGCCCAAAACAGGCGGACGAGAGAGGAGCAGATATTTCCCTCAATGGAAAAGGAGCTGAAAAAGCCTAGGGGGATGGAGGACGGCAAGGTATTACCTACTGCAAGAGCCTCCTCTCAAAGATCTACTGTTATGGTAAGCTCTTATGTAACTGTACTATCTTACTTCGAGAGGGCTCTTGCAGTAGGTAATTACATATAGGACTGAATCCCAAGCAGTCTGGAACAAAGAGAGGCACCGGGAGGAGGAAAACTACTCCAAAAGGCAGTTCTGGTTGTGCAAGTCTCAAGATAGGAGGCCTTGCAAAACAGCCAGCCCGAAGCCTACTCTCTAATGGCAGAGGCAACATTCAAAACTGTAGTGTTTCAGAAAGATATGGACGGAAGTCCAGGTGGCGGCAGCGCAGATGTCTGCCGCAGACACATTCTTGAAACAAGCCGCAGAGGCAGCTACTCCTCTTGTGGAGTGGCCTCTGACTTGACCCGGGAGGGTCTTGTTGTATTTGTCATAACAAAAAGTGATGCATTGAGCCAACCACTTAGACAGGCATTGCTTGGAAACAGCATTGCCTTCCCTTTTGTGAGCAAAAGAGATGAACAACTGATCAGTCTTTCTGAGATCCTTCGTCCTGTTGGTGTAGTATCTCAGAATCCGGTGACCATCCATAGTATGGAGTAAATACTCCCCTTGATTAGAGTACGGTGTAAAAAAGGCAGGTAACTCTATGGACTGATTTAAGGTAGACTCGGCTACTACTTTAGGGAGAAACTTAGGATTCATGTGAAGAGCAACTCGTTCCTTGTGAAAAATCAAGTAGGGGATTTCACACATCAGGGCCTGGAGCTCGGAGATTCTTCGAGACAAAGTAATGGCCACCAAGAACAGCGTCTTCCACGGAAGGAACTTCAAATCCGCAGAAGCTGCAGGTTTGAAGGGAAGAAGAGTAAGTTTCTCGAGAACAAAGTTCAAGTCCCAAGGGGGAGCAGGAGTACGGATGGGGGCCTCAGATGGAGGACCCCTCTGAGAAAGGTCTTGGAGACCTCCAGTTGAGCAAAAGCCTTGTTTGCGAAGGGAACATGATAGGCCGAAATGGCTGCCATGTGTACCTTCAGAGAGGAATGGCTGAAACCCAGGTCAAACAGATGACGTAGATACTCCAGCAGAAGCCCCGCTGAACAAGAGAAAGGTTCCACGTTCTTGGAAGCGGCCCAAATAGTGAATCTTTTCCACTTCATGGCATAAGTGGATCTGGTGGAGGGTTTTCTGGCCTCCACTAAAATCTCCGCCACTTTGGGAGACTCTCCAAAACGGGATTGGACTAGGTCTGCAGGAGCCATGCATGCAGTTGAAGGGATTTGAGGCCTGGATGGACCAGGGTCCCCTTATCCTGGGTCAACAAATCTCGAGATAGAGGAAGAGGAAGAGGAGGATCCTCTGAATATTGTTGTAGAAGAGAGAACCAGATTTGCCTGGGCCAGAAAGGAGTGATCAGAATCACTCTCACTCCTTCTGAAGTTAGTTTCTGCAAGACTCATGGGATAAGTGGAACTGGGGGAAAGGCATAGATGAATCTGTCCTTCCAGTCTAGAGACAGAGCGTCGCTCCAAAAAGCGCCTCGCTCTGGAACGAATGAGCAGAAGATGGGAAGTTTTGCGTTTGAGGGGATGTGAACAGGTCGACCTGTGGTGTTCCCCAAAGTTGGAAGATACTGTCTAGGACCCCTTGGTCCAGTTCCCACTCGTGAGTCAGAGCAGAAGAGCGACTTAGCTTGTCTGCCAGGGTGTTGTCGACTCCCGGAACATGAATTGCTGTGAGGTGAAGGTCGTGTTGTGTTGCCCAATCCCAAACCCTCACTGCCTCCCTGGATAGAGGGTAGGACCGAGTCCCTCCCTGCTTGTTGATGTACCACACCACGCACATGTTGTCCGTCTGGACGGCTAGGTGGCCGGGAAGGATGTATTGGTGAAGGGCTTGGAGAGCGTACAACACTGCCCAACGCTCGAGCACATTGATGTGGAGAGCTTGTTCTAGCTTGGACCAGGAGCCCTGGGTCCGATGAGGGCCTAGATGGGCTCCCCAACCTTCGCCTGAGGTGTCTGTGGTTAGAGTCTGGGAGAGGGGAGGATGAAAGAAAGGAACTCCCCGAAACAGGTTCTCTCGAACCATCCACCACTGCAAGTCTCGCATCATCGGCGAGGAGATCAGAACTGAGTGATCTAGGTCGTCCACTAGCTGATCCCACTGACAGCGTACAGTCCACTGAGAGATCTTCATGTGAAGTCGAGCATGAGGTACCGTCGGGATAGCAGCCGCCATGAGCCCGAGAAGGCGAAGGACCGACCTCGCAGAGACCATCCTGCGGTTGGACAAGAGACTTATTTGGGTCTGAAGGGTGGCTGCCCTGTCCAGAGGCAGGAAGGCCTTGCCCATGGTCGTATCGAGGATCGCCCCAATAAACTGTAGCCTCTGGGATGGGTCCAGATGAGACTTGGAATGGTTGATGGTAATACCAGGTAGGCAAAAACCTGCTGGGTAAGGAAGAGGAAACGCAGGAGTTCCTCCCTGGACGAGGCCACCACGAGCCAGCCGTCCGGGTACGGGAAAACCTGCACTCCCTTGGTACGCAGGTGGGCCGCCACCACTGCCAGGCATTTGGTAAATACTCAGGGGGCTGAGGATAGACCAGACGGGAGCACCTTGAACTGGTAGTGGTCCCCCTGGAATGCAAAACAAAGGTATTTTCGATGAGATGGGTGAATGGGAATGTGCAGATAAGCATCCTGCATATCCAGAGCACAAAGCCATTGACCCAGCCGGAGGAGGGCAGAAGGCTCTGCAAAGACAGCATCCTGAACCTTTTGTACTCTACGTAAAGATTCAGGGAACTGAGATCCAAAATTGGTCTGAGATCTCCTGTCTTCTTTGGGACCAGGAAGAAATGGAATAGTAACCCATCCTCGTAGATGAAGGGGACAGGGCTCTATCGCTTGCTTCAGCAGAAGAGCGAGATTTCCTCCTGGACCAGAGAAGATGTTCCCGTGAATATGACGACTTCAGAGGGGGGTGGCGGGGTGGTTTCTGAAGAAACTCTATGGAGTGTCCTTCTGCTATAAGCTGGAGCACCCAAGAATCTGTGGCTATCCTCTCCCATCCCGGAAGGTGGAGGGAAAACCTCCCTCCTACCGGTTCCTCTGGGGAGTCTGGAGGCAGTGGGAGAGGAAAGGAGTCAGGTGGTGTGGGGCAGCACCGCAGCTGAACCACCCGCTGCTTTTTTGGGTGGGGGGGGCTTAGCAGCTGTGGGGCCTGATTTGAGTGGCCCGCCTTCTCTGGGGTTTCGCCTTTGGCCGATTCCGTCTGCGAAAGGGACGGCGCTGCTGCTGATGGGGACGGTACATGGAATCAACTGACTTCAGAGTCATCCCCTTCTCTTGCAAATCGGTGATGATGTCCTTGACATCACTCCCGAAAAGCACCGACCCGCGGAAGGGTGCTTCCTGGATAGCAGATTGCACCTCCGGGACCAAACCTGACACGTGGAGCCAAGCATGACACCATAGGCCTAAAGCGAAAGCTGAGCTCTGCCCAGCAGTGTCCACTGCATTGTATATTGCACGTAACATGTGTTGACTGGCCGAACGAGCAGAGCGGACAAGTAAGCCAAATCCTGCTTGACTTGGGAGTCAGGCAAGGAGTCCAGTTTGGCTTCCGCCTGAGTCAGGATGGCCTTCTGGTAGTCCCCAATATGGCTGACATAGTCTAGGGCCCTGATCCCCAGTGTGGAGGAAGCATAAATCTTTCTCCCATACTGGTCCAGAAGGCGTGATTCCTTATCAGGAGGTGACGAGCTAAGGTGTTTAGGGTTCGCCGACTGGCCGTGAGCGGCACTAATCATGACCAAGTCGGCACGAGGGTGAGAATCCAGGAAATCAACACCCTCTGGAGCCTGATATAGCCGGTTCAACTTCCTAGGAAGTGGGGCTAAGGCTGACGGCTGTTTCCATATAGTGGTAACAAGGTCGGCGTGAGGCTCTATCCAGGGTGGCACCAAGGTAGGAGCTGTAACGGGCAGATCCAGATGTTCAGCGAGTTTCAGACGCGGAGGATCTGGTTCCAGGGAGTGCCACTGATGAACCTCCTGGATTTTCCTAAGCAACTCCATAAAAGAATGATCCTCCGGAGGAGTTCTTGGCCTGGGTTTCAACAGAGAGCGAGGCTCATCGTCTCTCTTGGAGCAACCGTCAGAAGAGTCCGAGGACTATGAGGGTGAAGAGGAGGATGAAGAAGAGAAAGACTCCCTTTCCCGACCCGGGGGGAGGAACAGACCCCTTGGGAAGCCCCCGGGGAAGCGTGTCCTGCCCTTCTCTGGACCCAGACAGAAGAATCCTGGAGTCTGGAGGTGGTGAGGGAGTGTGTCGCCGCGGACGTACGGGAACCTGGGACAGCACCGTCGCTGGAAGGCGGCTCTCGACCTCTTTGGTGAGCTGAGCCTTGGCCTCAGCCCACCAGGAGGCCAGAGTCTCCTGCAGGTCCACCAGCGGCCACGAGGGCAGTGGAGGAGGAGGAGGCGGGGGATAAGGATACGGGTTATAACTGTATGGAGCGTATCCAAAACCTGGCTGCGGGTAGCTTGGCGTTGGGTATTGTGGCGTCGAGTACTGCGGCGTCAGGAAGCCCGGCGTCGGGTACCGTGGCGCTAGATACTGCAATCCCAGGTACACCGGTGTAGAATAAGACGGAGGATACCCGGGAGCTGGGGTGGCTGCCGGAGCAGACGGCCCAGCCGGAGGCCTCACGGTCAGGTCCATGTGGAGAGCCTGGAGGAAAGAGGGCCGAAGGGAGCAGAATGTCTCCCGGGGTCGGTAAGGCCGACATCAGGGCCGATGGTGGAGGCCCTGGCGCCGGAGGTACCGACGTCGGAGGGGCTGGCGTCGGAGCCGGCGTCCAGGGAGCTGATGTCAGGTCTGGCGCTCCAGGTGGAGGAAGGACTGATGGAGCCAAAGGATCCCCAGCTTCGCCCGGGGACGGAGGGGAAAAGTCCCCAGGGTCGAGTTGGGGAGACTCTGGTTCCCCAGATGGCAGCGAGGCGCCGGGGGCCGAATAGCGACAGGCGTGGCGGGTCCGTCATTGGTTCCCTCACCGGCCGGACGCCGGACGAGCAGCCGACGTGAGGCTTAGTGGCAAGCTCTCGGCGGGTGCCGGAGGAGCCGACATCCGACTTACGAGAGCCGTCACCGGAGGCAGGTCGAGAAGAGTGATCCGCCTGGTCTGGTGGAGAGGAGGCCGCACGTCACCCCAGAGGGTCAGACGTCTTACCGGCCCTCTCCGGGCGGATGTCGGAGGAGCCGACGTCCGGCATACCGGTGTCGCCCACAGTGGTAGGCCACGAGCCTGTGGCCGAACCAGGGCAGAGGCCTCAAGTGCCCGGGCGCCCGCAGAGCCTGGCCTTGGCGAGCCAGGCAGGCGGGCCGATGCCTCGGAAACCTCAAGGCGGCGTCGAGGCGATCCCCAGAGGATGTTTCCTGCGTCCCAGCGACTCCCGAGGGAGATGCGGTGGAGGAGCCCTTGTCCTGGTGCCTCTCCTTCCGATGGCCTTCGGGGGAAGTGGATGCCTGCCTCAGTTTTTTGAGCTCCTTCTCCATAGAACTAATTTTCTTCTTTAGAATATGGGCTTCCAGGGATTGCTGCTGCCTTTTCCGGGTAGCCGCATTAAAACTGAGGCAGTGCTGGCACTTCTCGACCGGGTGATCGGGGCCTTGGCAGAACAGGCACAGGGAGTGGCCGTCCTTGTGCGGTAGTTGGGCACCACATGAACCACACTTATTCTTGTGCTCGGAGGGTGTAGGGGACGACATATACTGACGCTAGTACTGACATTAATCGAAAAAATAATGATTTTTTGGTAAAAAAATTGACGAAGGTAGGGCTGACGAAGCACAAACTTTTCCGTGTGGCGCTGCATGAGCTAACAGCGGGAAAGAACTGGAAGGCGGGCGTCCAGGATCACTCCTTTATAACGACGTCTCCTGACGCCGGTCACCTGACGTGGGGGTGGTCCCTCGCCAGGGACTGCTAGCTAGAAATTTTTCCGTGGGGTCCTGCTGCCTGCCGGCGTCAGTCCTACATGTAATTACCTACTGCAAGAGCCCTCTCGAAGTAAGATCTTGCGATTTGGACCGAAGACTTGTTCGTGAAGCGATTGGCACAGCTTGTTGAGAGAATTAAATTCAGATTGAAAGGTTTGCGCAGTAAAGCTGTCAAACTGCAACCGGACTGAATCCAAACTGTTGTTTAAAGTTAGTGATATAAATGTGCTGAATGTGTTTCGTGGGTCATGATTTGCTTCCCCACGATCACATCTGTTATGCCAGCTGGATGCTTCACCAGCAGAATATCATGAACTTTTCCAGAACTGTTCATCTTGCCTGGGCCCTGCCATCTCGGCCTAGGCACTACTCCTGCACCAGAGACCATCTCCCTGAAAGACCAGCCTGGGGATTAGGCCCCCTGCCCAACACCATCAAGCAGTCTGCGCCCACCCAGAGGTGAGTCATGTCGGCCCAGCTTCCCCAGCCCCTTTGATCATCACCACGAGGTCTACATATCGCCTGCAGTGCAGCTAGATCTTGGTAGCATGAGTACAAGTCAGGGTAACTCCCTGCAACGAAAGCTAAAATCACTGTGGTACCATCTAATTGTTTTCTTTCACTGGGTTCTTGCAACATACAGAGCCATCTGGCTTGGATTACAAATAATTGAGCTGTGTGCATGACTAACTGTTTTCCTTTCTTAAGGACCCCAACATCAGCTGCAACACTGGCCACACCAGGCAACACTTCAGGCTAGCCTGCATGACATTCTGGGTGCCCAGGGTTGTTGAACTGTCTAGTGGTGACTTAAAGTGCATGCCAAATAGTCCTAATTCAAATCAGATTCCTAATCATTTTGCTAGATTCATGCCCCTCCCTTCTTCACTGCCCCTAAATAAACTTCATTGTCCTTTTTCACATTTAACCTGGCTAGTGTGCATATTATTAATTGGGTTACAGTCTTAAGATTGTATTGTTGCATTGCTGACCTTATTTTCCAGGGGGTCTCCAGGGCAGTTGCTGCAGGTCCAGCACTGGTGGTAAGTGGAAAGGGCGTGAGCACATTATTACTGCTGCCTATTGATTGTGAATGTACCATCGTGTTATTTCTTAGGCCACTAGAAGGGTTGGTGGGTGGTTATAGCTTCCCAGAGGGCTATACCTGAGCAAATAAGCAACCCCAATACCATTTCTCTGGGTGAAGGCACCTAGTTAGAGAACTCATGCCCCTCAACCTGTATATTGCCATACAGGCAGGGGTAGTAGCCCTTAGAATAGTGCCGCCTAGGGGTTACACATACTTTTTGAATGGGGAATAGCATTGCTTGAAATGCATAAGAAATTGAAGGTATTAGCAACATTTTAAGAATACTGAGTTCTCCGAAATAGATTATGATAATTCCTGCCACACCTGAATTTTACTTTTAATGATATCCAGCAAACAGAGAAAATCAGCCTGATGTAATGAAAATACACTGTTAGTGAGTTTAATCCCCAAGTATTCAATTGAATTAGTTTTTACTCGAGTCTTAAGAATTAGTGTCAGTTTTATGGTGTTAACCTGATTAAATGGCAGCTATTCTGATTTATGCTCGTTTACTCAAAATTCAGAGCAAGATAGAAATCTGTTTATTACTTTTCTGTTTCCCTCAGACTTAACAGGGTCCCCCAGAAGTAATAATATGTCATCTGTATAGGCTTTTAATTTAATAGCACAGTCTCCTGTTTGAATTCCTTTAACGTTACAGATACCTCTGATCTCATTTAGTAATACATCTAATGTTGAAGTAAACAAAGTACTGTAGGTGATAAGGGACACCCTTGCCTAACTCCTCTATAAAGGAAGAATTTATTAGTGAGATGGTCATTAGTTTTTAATTTGGCTTAGGGTTTGACTGTATTAAGCTTTCATTAGCTCAACTAATTCTTCTGGGAGGCCCCACTGCTGAAGAACAAAAAACATAAATGGCCATTCGACTATTTATTTATTTATTTATTGAATTTTGATGACCGGGTAGGCCCACTGAGCCCCGAAGGTCACTTTTTCAGGGGCGACCCGGGAGACAGAAACAGTACAATACAGTCAGGTAGTACAGGGTGCAGAGAAAGTAGACATGAAATTCAAGGTTATAATAAAGGCAATATTTCAATATATTGAACATAAGTGCAACAATTGAGGGAGTTGAGGCATGCTTTTGGAGTTATTTTGGGTGAGAAAAAGGAGAGGGATTGGTGTAGGATGTGGGACTAGGGGTGACTATCCAACACCCTGACAAGAGCACGAGCTTGCCCCAAGCAGGTGGGACCTGGGCCTTGTGTGAAAGTTTAACAGTGATGGGGCTTCCTGTACTAAAGGTGAAAGAGTGTTCCACAGCTTAGGGGCAGTGTGAGCGAAGGATTTTCCTCCCATGTTAGTTTTGACTCTGGGGAATGTTAGTAGGGACTGACCGGTGGTCCTGAGTATATGAGGGTTAGACTTAGGAATGATTATTCTTGTAATGCTAGGTGGGGCAGCCGGGTGCTGCAATTTGTAAGCAAGGCAGAGCAGGAGGTACTGAAGACAAGCCTCAAAGGAAGGCCATTGAAGGTGTGCCAGAGAGACGCAGAGGTGGCTTCTTGGGTGACTCAGTGTCGCACACCTCACCACCTTGCTGTACAGGACCTGAAGCCTGTCAACCTCATGCTTTGACATACCCTGAGTTACAGGGGCAGCATACGTTAATGTAGGAAGGAGGACACTAGAGGCAATTGCTTGCCTTGCCTCCGGGATAAGTTGTTTTTTTAGCTGGTACAAGGTGCCAAGTTTGCCATGGATATATCTAGTTACCTGGTCTATGTGGGACTTAAAGGTCAGACCTTGGTCAATAGTTAGCCCAAGGTATTTTATGTTGTCTACAATGTCCATACTCTTTCCAGCATGGGAAGTTAGTTGTAAGGAATTGGTCCTGTCCTGGCCGAGGGATCTAGGGCCAAACAGCAAGGCTTTGGTTTTTGCTGCGTTGAGGACCATTCTGTTAGATGTAAGCCAGGCCTCAAGTGTATTTAGGCCCCCTTGGAAGAGAGGGCCCAGGTCCTGGAGGGTAGACATGGACCAGTAGATGACTGTATCATCAGCGTACAGAACAACTGAACTATCCTTGCAGTGAAGGTTGAGGTCGTTTGTGAAGAGAGAGAACAGAAGGGGGCCAAGAATTGAGCCGTGAGGCACCCACTCCTTGATGGAAAGAGGGTCAGATAGTTCTCCTTTCCAAATGACCCTCTGGGAGCGGCCTGATAGGTGGCTCTTGAACCAGTTTAGGGCCTGGGCATCAATACCTATGCCGTGAAGCTTAGTTAGAAGGCTGTGGTCCACAAGGTCAAACACCTTGGAAAGATCTTTAAAGATTGCACCCGTTGACATGCCTACATCCAATACCCTGCATACATCCACTGTGAGATTGATGAGTGCTGTTATCTGTCCCATGGTTTGCCCGAAAGCCATGCTGTGCGGGGGCAAGGAGTTGGTGGAGCTCATGGTAGTCTCTTAGTTGCCCGTACACTAGCCTTTCTTGCAGTTTAGCACGGGTACATAGCAGGGAGATGGGCCTATAATTTCCAATTTGTTCGCGTGAGCCACCCTTGTGAATGGGGACTACACTGGCCACCTTCCACTGGTGCAGAACGTAACCTTCCAGTAGAGACCTGTTGATGATCCAGGTCAGAAGTTTGGCATGGGACTGGGCACTATACTATACTATACTATACTATTCTATACTATACTATACTATACTATAGTATACTATACTATACTGAATGCCTTGGCACATCTAGCAATAAAAATACTGCATCAATTTTAGTTTGCTCTAGATACTTGATGGAAGTATTGTACCTTATGAATAGCCGTGAATGTTGTTCTACCCGGTATAAAGCCACCTTAGTCAGAATGCAATAATTTATCTACAGATGATGAACTGTAATTCTGTTGTTCACTATTTCAGCCAGAAATATGTACTGATATTGGTATGTAATTCTGAAGCAATTGATGATCTTTATTTGGTTTAGGAATTAGGGAAATACATGCAGAATCAAAGGAGAGAGAAATAGCCTTAGTTATTTGAATTTGCTGGTAAAGTTTTTCTAATAAGGGGGCTAAACTTTCTTGAAAATGAAGGCAGGAGTTCAGAAAGAAACCGTCCTTGCCTGGACTTCAGCCCCTTCACATTTGCTTAAACACTTGCTCTAGTTCCCTTTTATGTATGGGAGCCTTCAGGACCCTTATTTCTTCCTCTGTAAAATTATGTTGGCTTATAAATTTTGTATAGTAATGAAATTTACAGAAACTATACTCAAAATGGTATAACTTATTATAATATTTGTAAAAACAAACTGATGTCTGGGAATTGTCGACACATACTTGTCAGTTTTCATCTAATAGCAATACAATCTCCTTTTTTCCCTGTTCTGCCCTTATTCATTTAGCTAACAAGTCTCCTGAGTTTTGCTGTACAGTTGTCATCTCTTTTTACCTTTCCTTCAATTAGCGTTTGCCTGAAATATCTGCATATTTGTCAAAGCTTTTTTAAGATTTTCATATTCCTCTTGTTTTTGTAAATCACCTGTTCTTGCTTCTAGTGCCAATGTTTTCAACTTATCTTCTACCTCCTTAGCCTGATGTTTCCTTTGTTTATTCCTCTATGAGGCATTGTTAATGATTTCTGCCCTCAATGTAGCTTTGAAAGCATCCCAATATTGAACTGCAGGTATATATTCAGGATCATTATTTCACCAAAAGTCCAAAATTGCTGGGTTAATTTTATCTGTAAGCATCTTGGGCCAGATATTCAAACCTTTGCGCCTAGCGCAAATCCATAGCACTGGATTTGCGCGAGGCTGCAATATTGAAAAGCCCTATTAGCGCCGGTGCTGTGTGGTAGCACCGACGCTAATAGATAATGATATGCAGGGGCGTGGACAGGAGAGCGCTCATGAATATCAGCAGCGCGGCATAAACAAATGTATAGCGCTGCGCTACAGGCATTAGCGCAACCTGTAGCACGCTACTCGATACCGCCGTGAAAAAGCTGGCGGTAATGCGGTGGTGCCCCCCACATGATTCCCGACCCCTGTTCCATGTAACATATAAGACCTATCCCTGGTAGTCTAGTGGTCCCCTCACCCCCACCCCTTGCACGAATCACGACCCGTTATGAATTAAATACATATTACTTTCCCTGGTAGTCTAGTGGTCCCCCCACCCCACCCCCGCACGAATCCCAACCCATTATGAATGAAATACATAATATTTTCCCTGGTAGTCTAGTGGTCCCCCACCGCTCCACGAATCCTGACCCGTTATGAATTAAATACATATTACTTTCCTGGTAGTTTAGTGGTCCCCACCCCCCTGCATGAATCCGACCAGTATGAATTAAATACATATTACTTTCCCTGGTAGTCTAGTGGTCCCCACCCCCCTGCATGAATCGATCCAGCCACGGTCAAAGACTAAATTTCCCAGTAGTCTAGTGGTCCCCACCCAGACTTGCACCTCCGGTACCCCTCGAACATGGCATCCCTCTGGAGCCGGCGGCGGCTCAGCCCTCGTCTCTCACCACGGCTGGCGCTGACTCACGGTATTCAGGGTGCTACTGTACTGGAAGGCGTGCCTATTCAGTGATGGCACTCCTGAATGCACAGTCGGAACGACCCGCGATGGAGAAGGAGGGCTGAGCCAGTCGCTGGCTCCAGAAGAGATGCCGTGCCACTGGAGGAGGTGCACAACTGGGTGGCTGACGACCACTAGACTACTGGGGACATCAATTCCCTGAAGGCGACCGCGGGTGGGATTCATGCCGGGGGGGGCCACTGAACTAGAAATAATTGAGCCATAGTAGGTCAGACCGTGCGGGGGGGAGACCACTATTCCGAAATATAAATTGAATTCATAACGGGTCGAGATTGGTGCGAAGGCCAGGTGGCTCACCTGCTGCGGAAAGTAATTCATTCATAACGGGTGGATTCATGCGAGGTGGAGGACCACTGAGACCACCGAAAACTAATATAATTTAATTCATAGTTTAGGATTCATGTGGTGGGGGACCACTAGACTACCAGGAAATAACACATATTATAAAAGGACATGGGTCGGGATTTGTGCAGAGGGGTAGGGGACCACTAGACTACCATGGAAATGACTCATACTTTAAGAGAAAACGAGTCAGGGATTCATGCAGGGGGGGTGGGGAGACCACTAGACTACCAGGGACATTACTCTTCATTCTATTGTGAATGGGTCAGGAGCATACCTCTCAACTGTCCCTGAATCTGCCTCATAATATTACTCTGTCCCTCCTCACAGTTGTTTCCATGGCTAAACAGTGGCAATTGTAAGCACAGAACAATGTCAAGCATTACAGTTATAGACTCTTTCTTCTTTACCAAATGCAGTTTGATATAAGCCCCATATTCTACCAGCAGTCTGGGTGGATATCTCTACTTACGAAGATGTGTCTCTGATTTTGGCACTTTGTCCCTGATTTGTTTAAGACTTGTCCCTGATTCAGGAGGCAAGGGGTTGTGAGGTATGTATGCATCGACTGTGCCTGGCAGCACACAGTTCCTGCTGCTTCCAGCCTGTACTTCTGTTCCGACCAACAGGGGATGCTGTGGGTATGCCTTGGCCTGCAGCGTCCAGCCTGTACTTCCATTCTGACCAAAAGGGGGAGCTTTGTACTCCATGCAGTAGTACCGGGCAAACTGCATGGTAATGTATGCTAAGCAGCACTTAATGAGATGCAAATGTACCTGTTTGCCCACGGCTTACCTAAGTAGGCTTATTTGCATGGGAGCTTTGAATATAACTCCCGTTTGCCCTGGGCTAACCAGTTTGCACCGGGCTAATGTGTTAGCATTGTGCAATCAGGTTAGTCCCAGGCAAACCTCACTTCAACATATAGAGGATTGTGTATGATCGCTCATACAGAAGATTTTTCACTCGAGAGGTTTCCATGGTAACTGGAGACCTCAGGAGGCATGTCGGAGGTCTCATTATCAAGAAACCCGACAGTTGAAAAATACCCTTGTTGTATGACGATCATGCACAGTCTTTTATAGTGTATGGTGGCTCATAAAAGACTGCCCCTGACTTTCATCCAGATGTGTGCAGATTTCCCTTCCTCTGGCCTGTTTTACAGCCCTTGCGTTCTTAAGCGCGCATTGCCCAGTCGCCCAATGGCTCATGCGCACCCAGCTTCCCCGCATGCGCACCTACCTTCTAGGTGTTATGCTGCACTAGCTACGTAGCTAGTGCAGCACAACAGCTACGATGACGTAGCTAGTGCAGGATAACAATGCTGTTGGGAGCATGGATTTCCATGCTCAACAGCGTTCTACCATACACTATAGCACAGTTTTGCAGTGTGTGGCTTACATTGTTGTTTGCAGTCATGCCTCTCAACAGTTCCTGATTTTCAGGGACGTCCCCGATTTTACCTCAAAACTTTACTCTGTCCCTCCTAAAAATTGTGTTTCCATGACCAAACAGTGGGGGGTTGTAAGCATAAAATAATGTCAAACATTAATGTTACAGATGTGTTCTTCCTTAGACAATGCATTTTACACTAAACTACTTATTCTACCAACTTCCTGAGTGGATATCACCAATTTTTAAGATGTGTCTCCATACCTCTCAACCCTTCTTCCCCTAAATGTGTGACAAGATGTGTGACAAATTACCAAAATGTGTGACATGTTGTCAAACATGGAACTTCAAGTTCAGAACACTACGGTTATTAGTGCACTAATGTTCTTAATGTTTGCTGATAACTGAGCATAATGGAGTATTATGAATTTCTGCTTTAAAGTCTCAGTGGGAAATGTGGAATATCACCTTCCCCATGTGGGACAAAAAATTTCTGAGGGGAAAATGAGTGACGTACCTCATAATGTGTGACAGTTGAGAGGTATGTGTGTCCCTGATTTTAAACTTTTGTCCCTGATTTATGAGGCAGGGGGTTGAGAGGTGTGTTTGCAGTAGATGTGAGACATCTCTGTGCAAGCACACACAATGTTCTCCACCTGCAAAACTGGCTTCCTACAGAGTCTAATGAGCTGCAGTTGCAGTTTGCACTTCCCTGTTGCTATATTTACTGCTGCCTTATTCCCGGGCTATTTTTGCCCTGCACTTCCAGACTGGCTTGCCCAGCTTCCTTAGACTGCTATATTCAGCAGGATTAGCACCAGGCTATTTCCTTTTCACTATAGCTTGCTCTGTGCTCCGGGCTAAGTTTGCCCGCTGGGCAGTGCTAATTTAGCCCCAGGGCAAAGTTTTGAATATCTGGCCCCTTATCTGTTAAATAGTCATCGTTAAACTTCCAAATAGTCTGTTTGATTATGGTTGTGTTCATGTTTACTTGAAAATGCACAGTACTGTGATCCAACAGCAGACCTACAGTATCTCTATTGAGGAAGAAACAGAAGAGTTTATTGCCAATAGGAATTTAGAGACCAATTCATAATCTAATCCAGCATAAGATTTACACCTCTTTGATTGATGTGTGAAGTCTTGTCTACCTTTATACTGAAGTGGGATGACAAATGGGGGGGGGGGCAGCTGTAAACTAGGGGTACTACTTGAATACTCGAGCAGACTTAGATAGACCGGGTGGTCTGTTTCTGCTGGCACACTCGTATGTTCGTATGAAGTCTCCATAAATCGACTAACATATTTGAATCTAAAACACTGTTGAAAAGTCTGGATTTGTACTTATTCCATACCCAGGGAATAACTAATCTGTCCATTTCAGGATTCCGTAGACAGCTCATATCCCCACCCCCAAAATTATAATGGTGCAGTAGCACCAGTATAGTTAGGGTTGGCAGAGCAGTTTAATGTTAAACCTCAAACTCTGCACTTTAATAACTTTGGAACCATTCACGGAATTTGGCATGCTTTGCGGGTAGGGGGAAGGTCTCTTGAGATGTCAAATTTTGTGTCAATCCCTTTTGTAGTTTTTGAGATGCAGAGTGTTGAAAAAACAGAAGGTTTTGCTCTTTTGGCTGTTTCTTTGCTCAGTTGTACTTCAAAAATGTGTTAACATTAGTGGCTGAAATTTTGAGGGTAGAAAGCCAAGGCCTCACAGATGTGTCTTTTGAAGATCTGGTGTAAACATATTAATCCATTCCAAAATTATTGAAGTCAGTATTTCTCATTACTTCCTATGGGAAAAAATAGATGTCAGGCACAATGCAGGATGGCAGGTCTTTTCAATGCAGAATCCTGCATCGAACTGTCATGTTACATGTAGAATCCTTCATCAAAGAGCCATTTTTCAATGCAGAATCCTGCATCTAACTGCCATGTTAGATGCAGAATCCTGCATTGAAGTGCCACGTAGGGCTGCGATAAAGGGGGTGCAAATGGGCCAAATGAACTGCCCCCCCATAGAAAGGCCCCCCATAGCATGACTTGTCATTTAAAAAAAAAAACACTCCCACTCCCTCCCTCCTCTAAACAGTCCCACCCACCACCTCCTACCCCGTCCCCCTGTCATTTAACAAAAACCCTTCCCTTTCCTCCCCCTCTGAGCAGTCCCACCTGCCATCCTTGTACCCTGTCCCCCAGTCATTTAAGAAAAAGCCCTCCCACTCCCTCCCTCTGAGCAGTCCCACCCACCACCCTCATCCCCATCCCCAAGTCATTTAAGAAAAAACCTCGCTCCCTCCTCTGATCAGTCCCACCTGCCTCCCTCGTACCCCATTCCCCCAAGTCATTTCACGAAAAAAAACCTCCCGCTCCCTCCCTCTAAGCAGTCCCACCCACCACCCTCGTACCACGTCCCCCTGTCATTTAACAAAAAACCCTCCTGTTCCCTCCCTCTGAGCAGTCCAACCCGCAACCATCGTACCCCAGCCCTCAGTCATTTGACACAAAACACTCCCGCTCCCTCCCTCTGAGCAGTTCCACCCGCCACCCTCATACCCCCAGTCTGTGACAGCACAGCCCTCCTCTCACCTCCACGGCTGGCCGCAGACTGCCTTGTGAATGACTGCCTTGTCAGTGAATAACAATATCCTGCATCAAACTAGGATGCAGCATCCTGCATCAAATTCAATGCAGGATGTTGCATCCTACCTCGATGCAGGATACTTTGAGGTGGCAGTCATTTGCTGTAGTGGTCCCTCTCCCCTCCACATTTTAATCACCCTAAAAAGAAAACTGTCCCTCGACGTAGCTGCCGACATGGGGGTATCCAATCCCCATGTCGGCAATGTAAGCTGGCAGTGAATAACAATATCCTGCATCAAAGTAGGATGCAGCATCCTGCATCGAATTCAATGCAAGATGCTGCATTCTACTGTACTTCGATGCAGGATACTTTGAGGCTGCAGTCATTTGCTGTAGGGGTCCCTCTCCCCTCCACATTTTAAGCACCTAAAAAAAAAGAAAACTGTCCAGTGACGTAGCTGCCAACATGGGGGTACCCAATCCCCATGTCGGCAATGTAAGCCCCCCCACCTTGCCATGTTCTGACACTGGGGAGCCCACTCCCAGTGTCATTAATTAAAAGTATTGCCTCCCCCAGCACTATGGGAAAGTGTGGAGCCCACCCCACTGTCCCCAAAAACTATAATATAATCCCTATAGAAAAGAAAACTGTCCCTAATGTCTTTTTTCCTTTTTTTTTTACCTGTAAACAAGAAAACGGTGCCTCATCGTGTCCCCTGTCCCCCTCCCGACCCTCCCTCTGTGCACCCACCTCCCTTACCCCATAGTTACCCTTCAAGTTGAGCATTGTTCCCTGGAGCTGGAGCGGGACACGTCTGCGCCCCTCAAAGCTGAACGCAAACTGACCATTCAAAGTAAGTGGCATATAATGGCTGTCAGTGGGGGTTTCAACTTATGTTAATATCTCAGCCATTTTTAGGTATTTTTTCACCAAATTTTCAACATGGGTTCTTGGGACCCCCCACCTCATGAACACTGCCACTGTCATTTCATTACTCAGTCCCAAAAGGTGATTTCACGGTCACTGCGCGAATCACCTTTCTGGACCAATTAACAAATGACAGTACCAGTGTTCATGAGGTGGGGTTCCAAAGCCTGCTTTTTGAAAATTCAGAAAAATTCCTAAAATGGCTGCGTTATGAGCATGAGCTACGCAGTTTCTTCGCAGGTGCATAACTTTGGTAATTTATAATATTTTCACTCCAAATTTTCAACATTGCCATTTTTTCACACCACCACATGAACAGTATAGCTGTCATTCTTCAAATCCAGTCCAAAACATTTTTTTTTTTTTTTTGAAATTCACAGTTTATTTATTTTACAAACAAGCCAACAAACAAAGATCCAAATACAATCGTAACAAATAACCTCGAAGGCCAGTAAAACAGTAAAAAAACAACAAACCCAAGAAAACACTAACAAAGACCCCACACCGGCCCCCCTCCCTCCCCAAGGGGGGATGCTGCCACCAACAGCCAATAGGCCTAAGTAAAGTAGTTAATGTCCAGGGATGAAGAGGAAGAGAGAGGGGGGGGAAAGCAGGGGAGGTGTCTGAATCAAATTGAATGATAATAATAATAATAGTAATAACTCGGAGAGGGAAGGAATATGAGGAACCCCGAGCAGGGTCCTAGTGGAGATACAAGGCATATAGTTTGCCCCATTTCTTGTGGAACGCTGACATGGCATGCCTGGAACTAGCAATCAGTTTTTCAATTTTAAAGCCTTGAGACATTTCCGCCACCCATTCCTGGTAGATTTGGATTGAATCCAACCAGTGGCGAGAACTAATCTTTAACAGCCATCGAGATTAGGCATGTGGTATTTCCTTTCACTAATCTTAATACTGAATAAATTCCTAGTATACAGATTTCAGGTGTGAATAAATCCTTTAACCCCAATAGTGGATCCAAACTATTATAGATGTATCTCCACAGTGGAGCAACCTTCTCACAGGCTCAGAATACATGCATTATGTTACCCTGATCCTTTCCACATCTAGTACAAGTGGCAGAACTAGCTTTCCCAAATTTAACTAGTTTCACCGGAGTATAATACATGTTGTTAACTATGTAGAATTGTGTAAGCTTATTCCTGTCCTGAGAAAGAAATCTATGTAAGTCTGTCCACAACTGGCTCCAGGATAAAGGGATTTAGCAATCAATGGTTCCCAAACCTTGGAGCCAGCTAAACTTCAGGGGTTTTGCTGAGAAGAAGATGCATAGAGCTGGCTATGGTGTGGGATTCATTTACCTGGGGTTTGAGCAGGTGAGAAAGGATTGTAACTTAGAAGTGATTCTACCAAACCAAAATTCTTGGCTATGAGGTGTCTCAGTTGGTATACCTTGAAGATACACTGTGGAGGGATATTAAATTTGGACATCAGGTCTCTGGAGGAACCAAGTGAGTCTTGAATATAGAAATCCTCCACAGTACCATTTCAGATTTGGCGGTAGCCAGGATGGGAGCAACCAGTGGGATCCAAGCTTAATGTTGGGGTTAGAATTAATGGCTGGGCTGGGTCCTTAGAATTATGGATTCTAGCTGGTGCAGTATTGATTGAAAACCTTTACTGAGGTTCCAATCACGGAATTGCTTATACGAGTTGGCAGAGCTGAGAGATTGCAATAAAAATGGATTGAGGATCTATGCGATTCACTCAGAAGTTCGATCTCCAGCTGCAACCATTTAGGCCTGTAATGGTCGTTGGAGGAAAAGCCATTTGCCCATTTTTGTCATGTAGCTGTTCAATAATAGAGTTCAAATTGGGTAGCGAAGGCCCCGTTAGTTTTAGGACACATAGTTTGAAGAAGGATCTCCTCGTTGTTTGCCTTTCCAAATAAATTTAGTTAAGGATGAGTGACTTTTGAAGAAGGATTTAGGTAACCACATATTTAATAGGCTTAAAGGGTAAAAATACGCTGAAGTATATTCATTTTAATTATGTTAATTCTCCACCATAGATAAGGGAAGGCTCGCCCATCTGTTAAGGTCACTCTGAATCCTGTCTATCAGGTCATCCAAATTAAGTTTCTTAAACTGTTGTTATCACCGGGTTAGATAGATACCTAGATATTTTAGATGGTCGGGGCCCATTTCATTCAAGTGGACTACGCCAGCCTGAATACAAGTGGATTGAGCGGAAAGATTTCAGACTTGGACAGGTTCAATCTGTAGTTTGATACTCGCCAAATTGTGTGACAATCTTTAATACCTCTTGATAGATTTACACGGTTCTGAGGTGCAACAGGATGTCATCAGCAAATACCGATATGGTGAGTGATTGATTGCCGATAAGACATCCTGTAATGTCAGGTGAAGACTTGATGCGCACTTAGTAGGGGTTCTAAATAAAGGTTGAATAAAAACAGTGAAAGTGGGCAACTTGACGGGTACCCAGTATAGGGAAATCTGGAGAAAAAACCCATTACAATAGACTTTCGCAGAGGGGAGCTATAGATCGCCTGATCCACTGAATAAATTGTGCCGGAAAGCCCATCTTGTCTAAGGTAGCCCACAAAAATTCCTACCTGACGCGATCAAAGGCCTTTTCGGCATCTAAGGCTACAAGAGAGTCGGGAGTTGGGATTCTAAGTGGCATGAAAGATGTGTGCGAGAGTCCTATGTGGTCAGATGCAGATCTCCCTGGACAAAGCCCACCTGTTCCACGCTTGAAGTGGTTGCCAAACTTGTTTAATTCGCAGTGAGAGGATTTTGGTCAGAATTTTGATATCGTAGTTAAGTAAAGAGATCGGTCTATAGTTAGCTGGTCTAAAGTGCTTCTATTTGTTTGGTTTGGGTATAAGAATTATGGTTGCTTCCAACAAGGAAGGGTCTAAGGGTCTGGAAGTGAGAATGTAATTAAACAATTTTAATAGTATGGGGCTAATTCACTACAGAAGGACTTGTAAAGTTTGAAGAAAATCCATCTGGGCCAGGAGCCTTATCCAAGGTGAGACTATGAATAGCACCTATAACTTCCTCCAAAGTGATAGGAGTTGATAGTGCTTCTACAATGAGCAGTGTGAAGCCTAGGGAGAGGGTGTCTCGAGAAAATCTAATATATCTGAGAAAGTGGCGATGAAGGGTTTTGTCCCATAAAGGTCTCTGTAAAATCTTCAAAGACCCTGGCAATGTCTCTCGGGTTAGTTTGATGGATCCATCCCTGGCTCTAATGCGAATCAATCTCAACTCTCCACTTCTTTAAGTTTGAGAGCTAAAGTCTACCTGGCTTCTCTCCTGATCAAGATATTTTGTTTTGGATTTCAGAATGATGTATTCTGTTTTCTCTCGAATTAGGTCCTCATATTTGTCTTTGAGCCTGTAGAGATTCTCCATAACCCTTTGAGTATGCGAGGTAAAGAGTTTCTCCTCGGCAGCTTTGATCCGAATAGCTAGGGAATTAATTTTTTCCACTCTCAATTTTTTCCGTCTGGATGATTCTTTAATAAATTCACCTCTGAGGAAACATTTCAGTGAGCACCAAACTAAATCATATCTAGGACCGAGCCTTGTTAATCTCCAAGAAGGACGAAATCAAGGCTTTAAAAAGAGAAGTGATCTGCTCATCTTTAAAATCTGGTTGTTGAGCTCCAGGTGGTGTCTCGTTGTCCCGGAGGTCCCGAGCAAGTTTGACCTATGTCATGGCATGGTTCTGAGATGACAATAGGCTCAATGCCTGTGGAGGAAATATTGGCTAGAGGTTGGAGCTCACTAAGATGTAGTCTATCCGTGACCATGAATTATGGGTTGGGGAATAGAAGTATACATCCTAGTGGAAGGATTCAGGAGTCTCTAGGGATCTTCCAAACCTAATAACGAAATCAAATCCGCTAGTGCTAACCGGGCTGGATGGCGGGTTCTGGCACAACTAATAGACTCTATCTAGGGTCGGTGATGGCAACGCTCCAATTCCACCCAAACAAAATTAGATGGTAAGAAAACGCTCAATAGGTCAGTAGACCCATCAAGAAATCGGGTTCCACCAATAGGGCCATATATAGAACCTAATACAACTTCAGTGTGTAAAGTGTTCCATGGACAAAAACATATCTACCATTTATATCCTGAACCTGTTTCTTCATCATTAAGGGAACATTGTGTCTGATCAAAATAGCAACCCTTTGTCTGTTGGTAGTCTGACCTGACGCAAAACCTGTAAAAGCCTTTAAACCGTAGTAAAATTGGTTTCAGTAACCTTGATATAGGTCTCTTGAAGGAAAAGAATGTCCACCTGTTAGTGAGCAGTTTAAAAGAATCTTACCCCTCTTGGATACTTCCTTAACCCTCACATTCCAGGTGGCAAACTTAACCTGGTTTAACGCCATTGATACCAGTAGTCAAAAACCAGCACCCAGGTGAAAGCTGGTATTGCCTAAAAGCTGATTGACGTACGTGCATCCTCCCCACCAGAATGAAAGCTTGACCTTCCGAAAATCTATGTGTTGCAGGATAAAAGCGTTATAAAAAATAGTAGAGTGAAACGAATCTAGATAGACCAGATATCATAAGTCTTAGAATAAATGCAAGCAACACGGAAACACATTAATTACCCTACTAATCCCTATCCTCCCATCTCCGCCCCACCCACACGAACACAGACAACTATACACAAACCACCCCTATAATAAGTAGAATTGTAAAACCAAGTACTCTCATTTGATTTCAGGTCCCCACCCTCGATACCATGATGGCTTAGCCAAGACACACTGGTCCTTGAGTAAAGTGTAAACTAAAGATGACTATTACCAGGTCTCTTAAAATCAGAGTTGAAACAGTTAAAACTAATAACAAAAGTGGCCATGGTATCCAGATCCCCCAACCACAGTCGTGAGGCAAGTTCCAAAAGCTTATTTCACCTCCCGCCCCCCCCAACCACAGTGAATTAGGTAAACAACATCTCCAAGGTTACAGAAACATCTCCGAAGTGGTAACAGTATGGCACGACTAATATAAAACATTTACCCCCTCCCATACGTTAACCCAACAAAGGACCGTATTATATTGAGCAGCAAAATCAAATATACGATTGAAACTGGCAAGGTGGGGTCATTACCTGGAAGGGACCTCCGAGGCGGGCTGCTTAAAACATTCTCTCGAATGGGGCCTGGGCACTAGACCAGAAGGGCTACGAGGAGGAAGTGCAAGTCGGAAGCTCCCGGGACGGACTAAAACGGTCCGAGCGCTAAAAGTTCCCCCAGAAACTCAAAACTGTACTCGTGTTCTGACCTTCTAAATGGAGCCAGCAAGCGTGGAGCCTCCAAGATTCGGGCCTAGCTGATTTTCCAGGCCTCGCGGCCTATCTCAGCCACCACTAACCAGCAGCCCCAGATCGGACAGTGCCCGCCCAGGCCCAGGTAAGCCACGCCAAGACCTAGCTTCCCACAGCTGCAAGGAGAAGGCCAGGGATATTTAAAGATATCTAAGTTGAAAGTTAAAACAAACTTCATACACCCCTAAAGTCTGATTAGGCAGATCAGTCCCTTTGAATAAGTTTGGGAGCTTCTTGACAAATCTTCTAGCTGTGGTCCAGTCTTCGTAGGCTTGCCAGCTACCGCTCAGGGAGACCAAGAATTTCGCCGGATAAACCATCCTGAATCTAATATCAGCTGTGATTAATTTTTTCACAATTGGATGGTAGGCTGTTCTCTTCTTCCTGACTTCAAATGGTAGATCTTGCGTGATTCTCTATTTGACATGGTTCCATTGTATAGAGTCCAGTTCTTTAATTTTTGTTAGGACATGTTGATGCTCGAGGTAACTAAGGAATTTGATGATGAGTGGTCTGGGAGGAGAGCTCGGAGGAGGTTTGGGTTTCAGCGACCTGTGGGCTCTTTCGATATGATAAGACTGATTTATCGGAGAGGGTCCAACAACTTTAGTTAGGAATTGCTGAACAAACCTAATGGTGTCGTTCCCTTCTTCAGCTTCCGGTAGCCCCAAGATGAGGACGTTGTTCCTCCTGCTCCTTCCCTCAAGATCCTCTGTTTTGGCCTGTAATTTTAGTATCTGTTGTTTTAATTTTACAATTTCTGGTTCAGCTTTATTTCTCCAACGATCAAGTGAGGTAACGTTGGTTTCAGGTCCCCACTTGCCTTGATAAATCTGAGAAGTCCTTTCTTATGGTTTTGATCTGCTGATATTTCTTGCAGGGTTTCTCTGAATGGTGCCATTTCTTGAAGAAAACGATCCTCTGTTAATAAGGTATTTGAAGTTGCAGGAGATGTTTGCTTTGAAGAATGTGTTGAGTTGGCATTCCTGGCCTTTTTAGGTGCCTTTTCAGGCGTTGTTGGTGGTATGTTTCACACTGGCTGTTTTCATGTCAGCCTCCATCGTTGCCAATCGCTGTACTATCTCAAAAGCGCCCTAAAAATCAGCCCAAAGAAACTAGAAGTAATCAGAAAGCCTTTAGGGTCGCTAGGAATTAGAAAGATGTCGGATTTTCAGTAGAAAATAGTAATTTTGATAGGTGGAGGATAGGAGCTCAGGAGAGAGCTGCTTTCAGTCACACTGCATCACGTGACTCCCAAAACATCTTTTTGCACCTGTGGTACACAATGGCGCAGTCATTGTGCACAACCACCTTTTAGGACCAATGAACAAAATGACAGTGCCAGTGTTCATGAGGTGGGGTCTCAAAAAGCCCATGTTGAAAATTTGGTGAAAAAAGTTGTCAAAATGGCTGCGTTATGAGTGTGCATTGTGCAGTTTCTACGCAGGCGCATAACTGGTAATTTACAAAATTTTCACTCCAAATTTTCAACACTGGCATTTTTCACACCACCTCATGAACAGTATAGCTGTCATTCTTCAAATCTGGTCCGAAACGTCTTTTCGCACTTGCGGTGCACAATGGTGCAGCTGCTGTGCAAAATCAATTTTTGGGACCAGTGAACAAAATGACAGGGGCAGTGTTCATGAAGTGGGGTCCTTAATAGCCCATGTTGAAAATTTGGTGAAAAAACTCATAACAATGGCCGAGTTGCAAACGGTTGTTGAAAACAGATTTGGGGGAACGATTAAATTTCACAGTCCCAGAAACCCCAAATAAAAGTTTATTTTTCTTCCTGGCATCAGTGTGTCTGTGTGTACAGGGAAAGGGCAGGCTGTAAAAATAAAACTTTGACTTGTGCCATCCAGATGGTAGACAGACACATTTGGTGGGGGGAGGGGCCCACTAGAAATGTAACACTCTCAGAGATACCAAATAAAACCATCTTTTTTTCCTGGCTTCAGTGTGGCTGTGTGTACAGGGCAAGTGCAGGCTGGCAAAATCAATCTTTGGGCCCGGCCCACCCACGCAGCGCTTGGATTTCCGCTTGGAATGCCAATGACCTGGGTTCGGGAATGGACCCGGGAGTCAGAGCGCCAGCCAGAGGCAGAAGGATCGAGTGTCCTGGGGACTGCTCTCCTTCGGAGGGAGGGGGAAAGAGTGTCCTGTGCTTTACGGACCCCTGGCAGAGGCTGTTTTTTTTCCCCAACACCTGTCATATGCGATGAGGCAGAGCTGCCCCTGTGACATTGTCCGTGTCCAGACAGTCCACCCGATCCCAATGAAAAAAAATGTATTTCTTTTTCAAAATGGGACACTCACTCAGAGATGACTGAGAAGCCTGGGGAGGAAAGGAACAGCTCAGCGGTGGGGTACGGAGCAGACTGGTTCTGAGCAGGGGCCATGCTGCTTTGTGTTCACTTCATAAAAAAAGAGGAAATTAAATGCAAAAAATGATGTTAATGCACTAGTTAGGGTTTATATCATGCCTTTCAGAATATGGAAATGTGGTGTTAGGGTTCCCAGCCCTAACACCCCCACTCTCTCCCACACAACCGTACCACCCCATCCCAACCCTCCACACACCAACAGGCATTGGGGTGTGCCCTGGGGTCATTGGCCCTAACATTCACCCCATTCCATAACTACATAACGTGACATGGACCCTAGCGCTCACCCCATTCCATAACTAAATAAGCTGAGATGGACACAGCATAGGAGAATGGGATGAGCGTTAGGGTCCATGTCAGGTTATGTAGTTATGGAATGGGGTGAGCGTTAGTGCTGATGACCTCAAGGCACACTCCGATGCCTGCTGGTATGTGGAGGGTGGAGGGGTGGGATGAGGTGGTACGGTTGTGTGGGAGAGGGTGGGGTGGAGTGTTAGGGTTGGGAACCCTAACACCACATTTCCATACTCCGAAAGGCATGCTATGAATCCTAAATTGCGCCTTAACATAGTCTTTTGCATTTATAACAGTAAAGATGTTCCAGTCTACTAAAAACGTGTTTATGGTAGCAAAAAATATAGATAAATCTTTGAAAGGTGTATAAAGATAACCTTGTATAAATGAAGTGCCTCTTAGATCCACCTTTAAAGAAGATAGGAAATTATTTTTACAAAGCTGCCCTTTGATCTTCCTTTCCATGCCAGTTCTGTATTCCGATGTGCTCTGACCAATTTTTGATAAATGATCTAGCTTTAGGGTTCCCTCAGAGGTACATAAGAGTTCCACTCCCCTCATCAGCTACTGCTTTTTTCTTTCCATATGACTAAGACATTGAAGGACATCAATAACACCATTCCATGCTATTCATCTGAATGGCCTAGAATGGGTGTTATTAAATGTTCAGGCAATATGAAAAGAGAGAGCAGCAACTGCTGAGGAGAAAGGGATGCAGTGCAGTTACCAAGACAACAAAATGAGATTATTCATGCAACAAAATAGGTCAAAAGCATTTAAGAATATTGAATATACACTAAAGGGACAATAAGAGTGCATTTAGAAGAGTAAAAACATGTTTCCCATCACCTTTAACAATCTAATTCTTCCTTCCCTGTGCAAACGTATTTCTTCCACTTTTCCTTCAAAATTTTTGTTTATCAATATTATTACACAATTACTGCTTTTTGTTTGGGGTGGGGGTTGTGGTCATAGGAACAAAAAAAACTGTTTCAACCAGGGTTATTTTATTTTGAATTTTTGTATCTGTACATAATCCAAATAAGTTTTTTGGAGAAAAGTTAAATATGTGTTATTCTTTGTTATATATCTAAAAAGTCTAACATGCTTGATGGGGGAAGAGTTACCGTTTATATTTAATGTTATCCCCTTAATTAAGCAATCCATTTAATTGAGAGGTAAAATATTGCACCACAGTACCAAGTTCATAATTGCTAACAATGAAACAAAACAAAAATTGAAATTATGTACCTACCATAATTCTTGATCTTCTTGGACGAAGTCTCCACCACTCATACTAATGGGACCTACGCCAGAGGCACTAGGACCCAGCGGGAGCAAACTTTTTTGTAGGAGGGCCAGCTCCAGAGATGGAGCCGCGAGGAGTGGTGCTGTGAGCCTCTGCTCGTGTGGCAATGACTATCTCGCCGTTGACCCTCCAACCGCCTCAGTACCTTTTTTTCCAAGGAGGTGCAGCGTAACTAACCTAGAAGGATAGCCTAACCATAAACCGGACTTAAGATAGTCCGAAAGACCTGTATAAGAAGGGTCAAGAAAGAAGTCTTCACAGCCTAAGATTGAGGGAGTGAAGACCAACAACAGAGGTGAGCTCGGGGAATGGTGGGTGGGCATGTGAATGAGTGATGGAGACTTCGTCCAAGAAGATCAAGAATTATGGTAGGTACGTAATTTCCATATCTTCCGGACATAAAGTCTCCACCACTCATTCACACTAATGGGAGAGTACTGAGCTAATAATCCCCCGAGAGGGCAGCAGGAGAGACCAAGAGCTCACAAATTTAGGACAGAAGTCCATTAAGGATGGTTCTGCCAAACGAAATATGTCGTCTGGCATGGACATCCAGGGCATAGTGTTTGATGAAAGTATGCACTGAGCTCCAGGTAGCTACACTGAAAATATCTGCAATGGGAACATTGAGGATTTCCCCAAGGGATGCTGCAACCGCTCTGGTAGAGTGAGCGTACACTCTGCCTTCCATCTTAACCTGCACCATGGAATAACAGTGGCGAAGGCATGCCACCAGCCATGCAGAAATGCATCTGATAGTGACAGGATGACCCAACCGGGTCTCGCTGAAGAAAAGAAACAGTTATTGAGCTTTGCAAAATTCTTTTGTTCTATCTAAATAGAAACGCAAAGCTCTTTTGACATCCAAAGAATGAAGAGAACGCTGCCCTTCATTTTGGAAGTTTGCAAAGTAAGTAGGAAGGACCGAAGGTTGGTTTAGATGGAATTCTGAAACAATCTTAGGGAGAAACTTAGGACGGGTCCTAAGAACTACGTTGTCTTTATGAAACACAGTATACGGAGGGTCTGTGACTAATGCATGTATCTCAGAGACCCTGCGGGCTGAGGTAATGGCCACCAGGAAGGCCGTTTTCCAAGTGAGAAATTTCAACTCACAGGTAGCTAGAGGTTCAAAAGGTTTTCGAGTGAGCATGTCTAGCACAAGATTAATGTCCCAGGCTGCGACTGGATGTCTGATAGGAGGTCTGGTATGCAGAATTCCTTTAGGAAATCTCTTAACCACCGGTAACTGAGCCAGTGACAAGAAAAGCACTGGCTCATGATCAGCTAAAATGGCACAAAGGTGAACCTTGACTGTAGAGTATTGCAGACCTAAATTTGAGAGGTCTAAGAGGTACTCTAGAACTTTATTTGGTGGGCAGGAAAAAGGATTCAAAGAGGATTTTGCACACCACAGCGAAAAATGCTTCCATTTGGCTGTGTAAGTTTTCCTAGAGGCTGGCTTGCGCACAGCCAGAAGAATATCTGAAACTGCGAAAGAGACATTGAACCTGTTCATTTCTATCTCTTCAGGAGCCAAGCATGAAGAAGAAGCAATCTCAGATCGGGATGGACCACAGGTCCCTGAGTCAGAAGGTTCATCTGAAGGGGAAGCACTTTCGGAGGGGTTTTCGACATACTGTTAAGTAGCGGAAACCATATTTGTCAAGGCCAGAAGGGAGCAATGAGGATCATTTTGTCCCCTGGGACTCAAACTTGAGAAGTATCCTCTGAATTAGAGGAAGAGGCGGAAAGGCGTATAGAAAGCGTTTTGTCCACTGCAGCCTGAACGCATCCTGACAGAAAATGCCAGGCCCTGGATTTCTGGAGCAGAAGAGAGGCAGTTTTGTGTTGAGTGGGGATGCAAAAAGGTCCAGGTCTGGAGTTCTCCACTCTGTGAATAGTGACTGAACTACGGTTGAGTCAAGAGACCATTTGTGAGGATCTGTCTCTGTTCTGCTGAGATGGTCTGCCAGTTCGTTCTGCACTCCCAGCAGGTAGACCACTTGAATTAGAGCCTTGTGCTCCAAGCACCATTCCCACACTCTTATTGCTTCCCTGCATAAAGGGTAAGAGTGAGCACCGCCCTGTTTGTTGATGTAATACATCACTGCTTTGTTGTCCATTTGAAGGAGAATGTTCTTGTGACAGAGAATGTCCTTCAAAGCCCGGACTGCATAAAGGACGGCCCTCATTACTAGGACATTTATGTGAAGCTGGGACTCTTTCTGAGTCCACGTACCTTGAGTGTGGGGAGTCTGACAGTGAGCTTCCCACCCCATCAGGGACGCATCTATGGTAATGGAAATCTGATGATCCAGAGGAGCAAAGGGATACCCTTCCAGAAGATTGTCCTCTTGCGAGCACCAGGTGAGTGACTTCTTCAGAGGTCCTGTCACCTTGATGAGAAAGGACTGAGGGTGAGTGGTTGGGGACCACTGAGTACTGAGCATCCATTGAGAGGTTCTCATGTGCAGGCGTGCTAGGGGTACAGTGAACACCAAGGATGCCATGAGACCTAACATCCGCTGCATCGAGATAGCTCAAACCGAGCTATTCTCACTGATGTATTGGGCCATCTGTAGGATATCGCTCTTTCTGTCCTCTGGTAGAAAGTCTTCTGCACAGTAGGTGTCCAGAAGAGTTCCTATGAAAAGGAGCCTCTGGGAGGACTGCAGCTGTGATTTCTTGAGATTTAGCAGGACTCCCATGGACGGGAGAAAGTCTGAGGCCGTGGCAACGGCATCGAGAGTTCCTTGCCTGAAAGGGCTTGCTAGAAGCCAGTCGTCCAGATATGGGAACACTTGTATTCCGATTTTTCTGAGATGCACTGCGAGTATTGCACAACACTTTGTAAAAACTTGCGGAGCCAAAGACGGCCCAAAGGGCAGGATTCTGAACTGATAATGCTGGCCCAAAGCCATGAACCTTAGGTATTTGTGATGCCTTGCGTGAATAGGAATATGTTGGTAAGCATCCTGCATGTCAAGGGAGGCTAACCAGTCGTGTTGATGAAGCAAAGGTAACAGGGTTCCTAGCGATATCATTTTGAATTTCTCTTTGGGAAGAAATTTGTTTAATTTTCTGAGGTCCAAAACTGGGCGCATGCCCCCGGTTTTCTTTGGAACCAGAAAGTAATGGGAGTAGAAACCTGTGTTCCATTGAGCCAGCAGAACTACTTCCACTGCCCTGTTGTTCAGAAGGCCTTGTACTTCGGAAGCGAGAAGTTCTAACTGAAGTACTGACAGCCTGGGCTGTCATTTGGGGGGACGATCTGGAGGGGTCTCTGAAAGATTGAGTGAATACCCCTCGCAGATTATCCGGAGGACTCATTTGTCTGATGTTATGGACTTCCACCGGTTGTAGAATTGAGTCAGACAACCTCCAACCGCTGAGGAAGAGTCCCCCTCAGGTAGCTGAGGTGGGACTTGGGCCAGCAACTCAGAAGGTGGCACTGGGTGCTTTGGGTCCTTGTGCCTTCTGTTACATTTTCTTTTGAGGCTGAGGGGCTTGATTTTTATTAAAACCTTCCCTGCCTTTGCCTCAAAAGGACAGACGGTTATGAAACTGGCATTTGTTAACACCCACCCGAGTGGGGGTGGGAGGAGATCGAGCCAATTTAACGGCTGACCTAGTCTTTTGTGTGGCCTCTAGAGCCTGTTCTACTTGAGGGCCGAAGAGGTACACACCATCGAAAGACAACACCATGACCTGTTGCTGGGCATCATTCGTGAAACCTGAAGTGCGCAGCCAGGAATGGCGGCGGGTACAAATACCCACCGCCACCGCTCGGGAGGCAGTATCGAAGGCTTCCATAGCTGCTTTAACCTGCTGGTTGTTGGACTCGATACCCCTGGTTATGGTTTGAAGAAGCTCTGAATTAGTGTCTGACTTCAGTAGCGCTTCAACCATTTGTTTAAGCGAATACCAAAGAATATACTCATATTGAGAGAACTAGCCCTGGTAGCTGGCGATATGCATACCCAGGGTGGATGCAGCAAAGACTCTCTTACCTAAAGTATCTACCTTATGAGATTCTTTGTTTATAGGTGGCGTTGTAGTAGTCTGAGGAAGGACGACCTTACCATTCTCTGCCAAGACTACAATAGGATTCGCAAAAGCTTGGGAGGCCAAAATAGGTTGATCCTTGGGAGGAGCATACTTCCTATCTATGGACTTAGCCACAGAAGGAATGACAGCAGGATTGTTCCATACCATTTAAGAAAGCATCTCAAAGGAGGGTTGTACTGGGGGAGTTAAATCCATAGGGTGTCCGGAACATGAAGGTATTGGAGTCTTAAAAGCTTCCCAGGATCGATGTCCATAGTCTGGAGAGAAAGAGTGGAATTAAAATTTTTCAGCAGAGACTTAAATGACAGATCCTCGACCACAGGCTCTGCAACAGGATTCGGTCCTGCTCCTTCCACATCATCACCCAGTCTAAGATCTGGGTCAGGCTCAATATCATCTCCAGACAGTCCAGAAGGGACTGCATGGACAGGAAAGGAATGAAAATCAGCAAGAAAAGAGGAAGGAAAAGAATTCAGAGAGGAGAAGCCCTGAAGATTGGCAGATGAAAAGCCAGGCCTCAGCACTGAAGAGCATGGTGCCAAAAGGCCGCTCAGCACCAACAAAGCAGACGGCGCCGAAGAGGAACACGGCGCTGAAAAGCCGCACGGCACCAAAGACGGCGCCGAAAGGCTACACGGCACTGAGAAACCTAAAGGTGCCAAAAAGCCGCACAGCACCGAGGATGGCTCTAACAGGCGCATCGGCGCCGAGGACGGCGCTGACAGGCGCGTTGGCACCGAGGATGGTGCTGGCAGGTACATCGGCGCCGAAATCGGTGTCGAGCGACCCACCGACACCGACAGTGCAAAAACCAACCCAAGGCCCTGAAAGTTAGGATTTGAGGGAAAAGAAGGAAGAATACCAGGAGATAGAGGCATCAGTGTGGCCCCCTGCACCGCAGCCATGTGAGGGAGGAAACACCTGAGCGCAGAGTCGACAGCACTGAAGAGGGCACCGCGCGACTTGGGAGGCCCAGTTGCCCTGCCTGATCCCCCAAAGAGCCTTAAGGCCCCAGAGTGACCGGGCCAGGCAGCTGGAACAACCCCCGAGCCCAATGCTCCATCACAGCAGCCCACTGATGAAGCTGCTCACCAGAAGCCCTACCAGGAGGCGGGGAAGTGCTCCGATGTCGAAGAGGTCGGTGACCAGAACCAGGAACCGGCGACTCTGAATGAGGAGACCGGCAACTGATCCCAATGACTGACCGTCAACTCGCAGACATATCAGAGGGGGACCTCGAGTGATGCCTTCTCTTTTTTGACCTATGGGTCGAAGAAGAGCTCAAGGCCAAACGGTGCTGAGAATGCGACCGTTTTCTTTTATGCTTACAGCAGAACCGCCCATCCCCTCAGGCACTGGACCGCCTGTTGTCAGACCCCCACCCCCCGGAGAAGGTGGTGGACCGGACCCAGCCCAGCTGACTGAACAGCTTTCATACAAAGTCTCCCTACCGTCACCTGACCCGCTCATGGTCGACTCCGTCAAAGTAGGCTGAGACTACTTTATTTGGTAAGAATAAATTATTGTAAGCGGTACTTTATTTGAGAAATGCTACAAAATAATAAACTGAAAACTATGCTGCTAGTTTGATGTTTGACTCCCTGCGGGCGAGCAACGTCATCACTGAAGTGCACTCGATGGCGGGAAAAAAGAAACTGAGACGGTTGGAGGGTCGACGCCGATATAGTCATTGCCGCACAGCACAGGCTCGCGGCTCCATCTCTGGCGCCAGCCCTCCTGCAAAAAAAGTTTGCTCCTGCTGGGTCCTAGCACCTCCGGCGTTGATCCCATTAATGTGAATGAGTGGTGGAGACTTTATGTCCAGAAAGATCACAAAAAATATCTCATGACTCCTTTTATTTATTTTTTTAATTATCACTCCTCGGCCATCTCAAGAACCCCCCCCACTCCCGTCCATCCAACAACCCTGAAGTCAACCCCATTCCCCCCCATGTGCACTATGGGCCCATCGTGTGCGCTATCCCAATTCATACTTGCACACTGCTGCATAGATATTCAAAGAGGTTGTGCCTAGCGCAACTGAGTTGTGCCAGCGCAACCCCAAAATACACCCTGGGGCAATATTCAAAGTAGGAATCGTGCAGCAGTAAACCCCGGCGCCCACGGCAAAGATAATGGCGCAGCACATCTCCAGGGGGCGGCCCATGCATATACGTACATCCCGATATTCAGCCTGGAATATGCGGTGCATGTGCCTGCACAACCCTGGGATCGCAGCATACCAATGCCTAAGTTGAGCTGAAAAACAGCGGCTCAAATGGTGGCCACTGCAGGTGAGCTGCTATACTGCAAGGCACAACACAGCAGCCACCAGCTGTGGGTAGCCACCTGTTACACTCTGTAGAAGCACCTGGTAGTCTAGTGGATGACCTCCTCCCTGTAGCTAGCGGCCAAAATATATACATATAAATTCCCTGGTAGTCTAGTGGTACCCCTCTCCCTGCTCATAGCCATGATTGCATGAAAATCCCCATTCAAACTACCCTGGTGGTCTAGTGGTACCCCCTCCCCCCTGTAGCCTCCATCACCATAAATAATATAAGAATACCTCCCTGGTAGGCTAATGGTACCCCGCACATATCCCGATCGCTGGTAACACCAATGTACAAATTTCCCTGGTGGTCCAGTGGCATCCTCCACCCACACAGGACCCCCTGCCCACCCAGCTCCCTCCCCCATCATCTGTGGGCAGCTGCACACCAACCCGCATACCACTGCGGTTGCCCACCGAATGACAGCTTACAGTAGCAGCTGTAAGCCCATTGGTCCATACTGTGGCCCAATGGGTTTACAGTGCATACTGAATGGTAACTCCCACAACCAGTAGAGGTTACACACCGCTGGCTGCAACGCTGTCATTCGGGCGCGAACAACCAGTGACATGCGGGTGGATACTGCCGACGAGGGAAACTGGAGGTGGCAGGCGAAGATCTAATGGTGGTGAGCCACTGGACCACCAGAAACAACCATCGACCTGTTACGGCGATCGAAGAATCAGCGGCTGGGTGGGGGTACCACTGAACTGCAAATATTATATTATTCGGTGATTGGGGCTACGGGCAGGAAGGAGTCCTGCTAGACTACCAGAAAGTCTATATTATTAAGACAATCAAGAGGCCGGTCACGAAGGTACCACTAGACCACCAGGATAGATTCAAATAGGGATTCTACGTGAACATGACTATAGTAGGGAGGGGTACTACTAGACCACCAGGGTAGTTCAAATGAGGATTTTCATGCAAATGTAGCTATGAGGAGGGAGGAGGGTTACCACTAGACCACCAGGGTAGTTCGAATGGGGATTTTTCACGTGAACATGGCTACGAGGAGGGAGGGGGTACCACTAGACCACCAGGGTAGTTTGAATGGGGATTTTCATGCAAACATAGCTACGGGGAGGGAAGTGGGGTACCATTAGACCACCAGGGTAGTTTGAATGGGGATTTTCACGTGAACATGGCTACAGGAAGGGAGGGGGAACCACTAGACCACCAGGGTAGATCAAATGGGGATTTTCACGCGATCATGGCTACTGAGAGGGAGCGGGGAACCACTAGACTACCAGGGAATTTGAAACTTTTTATTATTCAGGGATCAGAGCTATGGGAGGGTTGGGGGACCACTAGACTACCAGGGCAATATATCACTGTTATTGTTCGAGGATCAGGGCTACAGGGAGGGGGGGGATGCCATGAGAACCCCTCTTGCAGTACCGCATGCTGTGCAGGGCACCATGTGCATTTTGCTGACCTGCCCTGCACAACACATGCAAATGGGGCCATAATGACATGTAAATGGACCCATGTGTGCCTTCCATACATTATGGCCTATTTGCATACTGCTGGCTGAATATCAGGAATTTACGCATGGCACATCTCTGATGCGCTGGCGCATTTCCCATTCCTGGTATCCAGACCTGTCTGGGAAGATGCACCAGCACATTGTATTTACGCAGCATGCATTATGTGATATATTCAGAAGAGATGCGCCATGGCACATCTCTTTTGAAAATATCCCTTAGTTGCTTCAGCGCAACTCAGCTGCGCTGCGCCACCACATGCGCCACTGCCAGGCACGGTTCTGAATATCTAGCCCTGCATCTTGTGTGTTATTTTGCATCACTTTGACCTTAAGTTTATCCTGTGACCACTGACATTTACAACCACAAGAAAAGAAGGAAGGAAGGAAGGAAAGAAGGAAAAGATTTATAATATAGGAGAGCTTTCCACCTAAGATTTAATGATGATCGTTTAATGGCGCTTTACTGACTGGGTTAACAAGTCATTAACCTCTAAGTTCATCCAAAAATTGCAGGAAGTCTTCTTAACTTTAAATCCTTTACTGCATCCTCGTTTGAATCACAGAGAAGTACTTGGTTGTTCAGGAAGACCCTTAATTTGGTAGGGTAAACCAAGTTATATTTAATTTTCTCCTTCCACAATGTTTGTTGAGTAATAGAAGAAAAAAATACTTACCATAGTAATCTTTCTTCCCAATGATGCTCAGATATTCAAAACTTTATGCAGTAAGCCTGAAGGGTTGGGCTGCTTGGAGAGAGAGAACACATGCAAATGATGGAACACTTTGCACATGAGCATCTTTCAAACACTGCCTCTACTAACTGCCTGTGTTCTAACCTCTTCAGATTTTATAAAGGAGCCTGGAAAGTAGGCGTAGAATAATACAGTACTATAATTTTATTATTAAAATTGGGGTTTTCCCAACAATATAAATTTGTAACTGTGAAGTCTTCTTTCACCAGAGGTACAGTATATCATCAGTGAAAAAGACAGGGAGAGTGGTGGACTGGTTTAAGTGGAAGTCCAAGACCACCTTGGGAAGAAAATTTCTGTTTGTCCTAAGGGCTACTGTATCCCTATGAAAGGAGATATAGTCCTGATCTATAGAGAGCGCCTGAAGCTCACTAATCCTTTTTGCAGAAGTCATTGCCACAAGAAAAACTGTTTTCCAAGTGACATATTTTAGATGAGCTGTAGCCATGGGTTCAAAGGGACAGCCCATCAGTTTAGCTATACACACATTCAAATCCCAAGCTGGCACTGGTGCCTTGTGAGGGGATGCAAATGATTCAGGCCTTTGAAAAATATTTTAAAAACAGGATGCGAAGCTAAGGTTACCCTTGCCCCAGCAGAAAGGTAAGCAGACACAGCTGCCAAATTAACCTTCAAGGAACTGGATTGCGAACCAGAGGAATGTAAATGGGAGAGATAATCCAGGACAGCTGGAACTCCAGCTTAGCCTGGTGTCAGTGATTTACTTGAGCACCAAATTGAAAATCTTTTCCATTTAGAATAAGTTTTCGTAGTAGAAGGTTTTCTGTAAGCTCTTAAAATGCTTAAGACAGATTCAGAGAGGTTCAATTTAGCATATTCTACATCCTCAAGAGCCAAGCCTTGAGGTTGAGGGACTTGAGATTCAGATACAACAGAGTTCCCTGGTTGGAAGTCAGTAGGTTGTGCCTCCGAGGGAGGTGTATTGGTTTGGTGACAGACATGGACAGCAGAAGAGAGTACCATGGCTGCCTTGGCCAGTCTGGAGCTATCAAGATCAGTGATGCTGCATGGGACCTGAACTTGAGCAGTACCCTGTGAACCAGAAGGAAAGGAGGAAAAGCATACAGGAACCTCCCTGACCAATTCAGGGTCAGGGCATCCAGAGGGAGTGTGCCCTGGCCTGGTGGTCTGCAACAATACTGAGGCAGGTGGTGGTGCTGGTGGGATGCGAACAACTCTTCTTGTGGAGTACCCCACCTTCTGAAAATAACCTGTACCATCTGTCTGTTCAGGGTACATTCGTGATGGCCTGATTTATTTGACTCAAGGCATCTGCCAGGATGTTGTCTTTCCCTGGCAAGTGGATTGCCTGCAGTGATATTCCCAGAGAATAAGCTAGAGTCCAGATACGTATGGCTTCTGTGCAAAGGAGGCCTGACCCAGGCCTCCCTGCTTGTTTATGTAATACATTGTGGTGGTATTGTCTGTTCTGAACTGTAACAACCTGCCCTGTACTAGAGGAGGGAAAGCTCTTAGAGCTAGCAAAACTGCTCTGAGTTCCAGCAAGTTTATGTGCTGAAGGGACTCTGCAACTGACCAGGTACCCTGGGTGGTGTGCTGCCCTAGATGGGCACCCCAGCCCAATAGGGATGCATCTGTTGTGAGAACTACTGAGGGGTTCTGCTTCTGAAAGGGGATTCCCTGTCTTAAGTTGGATTCCTCTTTCCGCCACAAGAGGGCCTGTAACAGTGCCCTTGTTACTGGAATGAGTTTTGAAAAAGGGTCTTTTTTCTGACACCAGTGAGCCCTGAGGTGGAACTGGATGTCCTTCATGTGGAATCTGGAACCCAGCACTGTGCCTATGGAAGCAGCCATGTGGCCCAGTAGCTGGAAAAACTGTCTTGCAGTTTTGGTTTGTGTAACCTGAAGGAATCTGTCACTGACTGAAGGTTTTGTACTCTTTCCAGAGGCAGACAGGCTCTGGCCTGTAAGGTATTTATTTCTGCTCCTATGAACTGCAACATCTGTGTAGGGGTGAAGGCAGACTTTTTGTGATTGATCAGAAACTCCAGAGATTCTAGAAGGTCCATGGTGGCTTTCAAATCCTGCTGTAGTTGCAGTGGGGATTTTCCCACCACTAACCAGTCGTCCAGATAAGGGAAAACAGTGATTCCTTGTCTCCAAAGATGTGCTACTACTGCAGCAAGACATTTTGTGAATACCCTTAGGGCCGAAGAAAGACCAAAAGGCAGGGTTGAAAACTGGTAGTGGCCCGAAGGAAGCCTGAATCTGAGATATCTCTGGTAAGAATCCCTTATGGGGATGTGGAAATAGGCATCCTTAAAGTCCAGTGATGCCAGCCAGTCTCCCTTTTGGAGCACTGGCAAAATCACAGCTAGAGTTACCATTTTGAACTTTTGTTTCTTTAGGTGCTTGTTTAAAGCTCTGAGATCCAATATAGGCTGCCATTCCCCACTTTTCTTTGTTGTTAGAAAGTATCTGGAATAAAACCCCCACCCTCTCAGAGACTTTGGAATGGGTTCTACTGCTTTCAGCTGTAGCAGGTTTTGAACTTCTGCCTCTAGCAGTGTTTTTTCTGCTAGTGAGGGAGAACTGAAAACTCTGATCTTTTAAGAAGGAGGGGATTTGAATTCCAGAGACAGACCCTGACCCACTACCTCCAGAACCTATTTGTCTGTGATGATGTTCAGCCAGGCATGGAGGAAGAGAGAGACAGTCTGCCTCCTACAGGTAGGGAGGAAGCAGCCTGTGGCTCAGGGGGTCTGTTCTGATTGTGGCTGAGGCTGAGCTTGGGATCCTCGCCTTGAGCTCCTCCTTCCCCTGCCCCTGGAGTATCCCTGCTGTGGATACTGCTGGTACTGGGGTAAGGCCACTGGCTGGAGGAAGGGTCTGGTATAAAAGGACCTGCCCCGGCCTCCCATTCCATAAGGCCTGGTGGTTGGAGAAACTCTCTCCTTGGCAGAGTTGCTTCTATAAGTGGTCTTATACTCATCCACCTTCTTCATGTAGGCCACAGTGGATTCCCCAAAAAGGGAATTTCCCTCAAGAGGAAAATCCAAGGCCTTAGACTGTGTATCTTGAGTAAGGTTTGTGGCCCTGAGCCATGCAAACCTTCTCTGTGCCACCGTATTCGCCATCCATCTGGATGCAGTGTCATTGGTGTCAGCAGACATTTGGAATTGGTACATAGCTGCCTCTAACCCAAACCTGGCAGTTTCAGCAGGCCATCTGACTAGGGCAAGGGAGCTTTCTGGGACATAGCCAGGACTGACTGCCACAGTGACTTTTGATACTGGGCAGCATATGCCTGGAAGGTAGCCTGACACATAGCCAAAGAGGTTGACAGGTACCCTTTTTTGGCCATACTGTCAATCTTTCTGGAGTCCTTGTCCGGAGGATGTGAGGACAGAGGGACCCTGGCCTTGTCACAAGCAGCTTGCTGAATAACCCCCTGGTGGTCTGGATGGGAGAAGAGAAAGTCAGCTCCCTCCCTCTCCAATTGGTATTTTCTGTCCACCCTCCTGTCTATGGGAGGAATGGAATTTGGTGTTTGTAGACTCTTTAAGGCATCCTTCTGAAATAATTTGTACACCAGTAGGAGGACAGCCTTTGTGGGTGTCAGCTTCATCATCTCTAAGTACTCTACCTCCTCTTCATCATCAACTTGTTCAGTAGTGGAGATGTCTAATGCATCTCTCATTTTCCTTATGAAAGTAAAGTGGGATGGAAAATCCTCAATCACCCTTGGAGGAGAACCAAAGTCCTGTTCAGGGGACACTTCTGGTTTGATTGGTCCCTCCTCCTCGTTGTAATCATCATCATCATCATCATCAAACTGACCCCCTCTGTCTTGAGGGGGTGGATGCACATTGGTACCAGCTTGGGGACCCTGGGGAGGGGAAGGAGGCTGCTGAGGAGGAACTATTGCCTGTAAAGATTGAATTATTTTAAAGGCCTGAGCAATTTCTTGGGCCACTGGTACAGGCATAGCAGACACAGAAGTCCTCGGTTTGGCAGGTGAGGGTTCTGTGTGCTTTAACTGTTTACTTTTTTTAGAAGGAACTGGGGAGTCAGACAGTTCAGTTGTTCATTTAGTGCCCTTTTCACCCGTCTCACGGGCAGGCACAGAAGCAGATGTGAGTTCAGCAACAATATCTTGGGGTATTGGCTGGTCAGAGCCAGAGGGACCCTTTGTGAACTTTTTCTTGAGCCTTTCAAGGCGTTGTTCCAATGTTTTATCTGGGAATGTTTTGCACACTTCACATTCCTCTTTAAGATGGTCGAAACCCAAACAAACCACACATAAAGCGTGTTTATCTGGTTTTGCAAATACTTCCCCACACTGGGAACAGTTGCTGAATCCGGATTTACCGGTTCACTTTTTGGATTTCACAGACATGATGTAAATTAGAGAAAAAAACCACAACTGCTAAACAGCAAAAAAATTTTTTTTTTTAAACGGTTGGTTCCAGAACCGAGAAGGAACCAATGGAACTGACCCGATGTAGCGGTATGGAACCGGGTCAGTGGTTCTGGTAACCGAGAATTATCGGTTATACAAACTTAAATAAAACAAATTTTAAAGCTAAAACTAAGGCGGTTCTTTAATCAGAGAACCCCTATTTTAACAAAAACTAACTCGGTTCCCCCGCGGTTGTACCGAACCGAGAGAAACCGGGAAAAATAACAAATTTAACTGTAAACTAGATTAATAATACAAAACAAATAGTAAAGGCAGTAAATGAAAACAAAATATACTTATAAGTAGTATTTGAAGTTTTCTTCACGCAGGAGAAAGTAGACAAACGGGACTCCGAGCGACCAGACTTTTCAGGCAGAGAGAAAAATCTGAAGAGGTTAGAACACAAGCAGTTAGTAGAGGCAGTGGTTGAAAGATGCTCAAGTGCAAAGTGTTCCATCATTTGCATGTGTTCTATCTCTCTGGGCAGTCAAACCCTTCAGGCTTACTGCATAAAGTTAGGAATATTCCGAGCATTACTGGGGTTAGAAATAAGATTTTCTTTTTGAAGTAGCTCATATGAAAAATCTTGTTTTATTGAGATTGTTTTATCCCTGAATTTGAAGCCTCTTTGTGCAATGATCACAGATGTGGTTCTATCTTCAGATCTTAGAAATGTTACTATTATAGGATGAATACCAGTCCCCTCATTCAGTCTGCCTGTCCAAAGAATCCTATTGATTTCTAGTTCAAGGAAATCGGGTTCTTTTAATAACTCTCAGAGTCAAAACATTTCTAATGCCAGTTGCCCTAAACTGGAACTCTTCTCTCATTGCTGGAGCATTCCAAACACCCAAATGTTTTTTGTCTGGATTTGTTCTCTAAATCCTCCAAACATCTTGTTAATTCCCCCTTTGCCTTTTGAGCATTATTTTCTGTTCTGTGAGAACAGGACTATCTTCTTTTTTTGTTAAGCTTTTTATTTACTTAATATGTACGTTACACGTTCAATATATATTCACTAGGTTCCATGACATCTGACGTCAGATGATTTTACAAAGGATTATTTTCATATATCCGCGTTACACCATGGTAGAGGTTTATCATCCATCAAATAATGTAAATATACATATAGTTCCCAAGAGTTTATGTATAATTGGCATATTGGCGCCAAGACCATGGACCTGTAACAAACAAGAAATGTCCTCGATGAGTCCCTGAGTGAACCACTCTTGAATTTGGTCGAGAAACCATTCAAAAGTCCATGTTAGAACAAAAGAAAAAATTACTCACCTTAGTAATGTTGTTTCTTCTAATGGAGTCTTGCTATATTATGACAATTGCAGTTTGTCCCACCATTAGAACTGCTCCGGAGGTGAAAGAGTTAACTTCCATGCCAGGCATGGAACTTAGAGCACGAGCTCGGTTAGAAAAGCTCTGGCTGGAATATTTCAAACTGAAACTGTCAGATCTTTACGAGCAAAACTCACTAAGGTTCTGTGTGGAAGCTGTAACCTACACTAGCCAACTGGCTACTTAAATATTAACACATTTTCCTGGTCCCAACACCAAGACTTAAGTCAGGGGACCAGAGAATAAGATAAGATAAAATAAAACACAACACCCAAACACCCCAAAAAAGAAGGGGTGGAAAACATAAAATGGGCATCAACAAGTGCCAACATTGGACTGCCCACCCCATACCCAAAGTAGAAGTTCTGAGAGGGGCAGGCTGGGGGGGGAGGTCATAATATAGCAAGACTCCATTAAAAGAAACAACATTACTAAGGTGAGTAAATTTTTCTTGAACAACATGAAGTCTTGCTATATTATGACAATACAGACTACACAGCAGTACCTCCATGGAGGAGGACAGAACCTACTTGGGAATAGGCTCTGAAGCCACGGCTGTGCCAAACCGAGCATCCCTCCTGGCCTGGATATCCAGAGAGTAATGCTTGGTAAAAGTGTGTACTGTTTTCCAAGTAGCTGCTTGACATATCTCTAAGATAGGGATGTCTCTGGCAGCAGCTAGAGACGCAGCTGTACCTCTGGTAGAGTGAGCCCTCAGGCCTGAAGGGGGAATCTTACCCAGTTTTTGATAGCAAAATTGGATACAAGAGACAATCCACCTGGCAATGGATCTCTTAGTGGCAGGTTTCCCTTTCCCAACCTCACCATAAGTGAGAAATAGTTGGAGGGAGTCAAACCTGTGACCCTTGGTAAGCTCTATGTAGTAACTTAGGGCCCTCTTAACATCTAAGCTGCGCAACCTCCTCTCACCAGAGGAGGAATGGTCAGTGAAGAACACTGGAAGAGAAACACATTGATTAAGGTGGGAATCTGAAACCACCTTAGGCAAAAACGTCCTGTTAGTCCTGAGGACTACCTTATCCCTGTGAAAGGAAATAAAGTCAGTCTCCACTGACAAAGCTTGTAACTCACTTATGCGCCTGGCAGAAGTGATGGCTACTAGAAACACAGTTTTCCAAGTCAAGTACTTAAGCTCTGCCGAAGACAGAGGTTCAAAAGGGGGTTGCATCAGCTGAGCAATGCAAACATTAAGATCCCAGGCAGGGGCAGGGTCCCTGAATGGTGGATTAGTATGAAGCAATCCCTTGAAAAACTTGGAAAATACAGGGTGAGCGGAAAGAGAAGAGGGCTTCCCTGCTGAAATAAAAGCAGAGACAGCTGCCAAATGCACTTTCAGGTAGCTGGTCTCAGTCCCAAAGAATTAAGATGGACCATATAGTCCAAAACAGTGGGCAAATCAGCAGATTCCGGGGAAATATGCTTCCCAGAACACCTTATGGAAAACCTTTTCCATTTAGAGTTATAAGTAGCCCTAGTGGAAGGCTTCCTAGAAGCTTTCAAGATTTTGAGAACACCTTGAGAAAGGTGTAGGTCAGCAAACTCTAACTCCTCAACAGCCAGGCCTTGAGGTTGAGGGATTTGAGATTCGGATACCAAACTCTCCCCTGGGCACAGGTTAACAGATTGTGGTTCCTGGGGAGACACAGGGGAAGATGGACTGCTGAGGACAGAAGGAGTGGGTACCAGGGCTGCCTGGCCCAGTCTGGAGCAATCAGAATCATCTTGCAGGGCTGAGATCTGATTTTGACTAGCACCTTGAACAGGAGAGGGAAGGGGAAAGGCATAGAGAAACTTCCCTTCCCAATCGAGGAGAAAGGCATCCAGGGGGACTGAGACCAACACTGGGGGTCTGCAACAAAACAGTGGAAGTTGATGATTGTCTGGGGATGCAAGAAGATCTATCTGAGGGGTGCCCCATCTGGCAAAAACTATCCCCAGTACTCGGGGATCCAGTGACCATTCGTGATGGCCCTGGGAAATCCTGCTGAGAGCATCTGCCAGGACATTGTCCTTGCCTGGGAGGTGAACTGCTATGAGGGAAGTGTTCAGGGAATAAGCCAGAGACCACAACTTCATTGCCTCGGTGCACAAGGCCGAAGACCAAGTGCCCCCTTGTTTGTTGATGTACCACATTGTAGTGGTGTTGTCTGTTCTGACCTGTACCACTTTGTTCTGAACCGATGCAGAAAAAACTGAAGTGCTAGAAAAACAGCTCTGAGTTCCAACAGATTGATATGGAGCAGAGATTCCTGGGGACCACAATCCCTGGGTGGAGGTCGCCCATGTGAGCTCCCATCCCAAAAGGACACATCTGTAGTAAGGGTCAAGGAGTGAGATAGAGGGATGAAGGGAACCCCTTGTCTCAGATTGCTCTGATCCTGCCACCACTGAAGGGCCTGGATCAGGGTTCGAGTCACTGGGATCAACTTGGATAGGGGATCTCTTCTTTGAGACCAAAAGGCTCTCAAATGGAACTGAATGTCCCTCATCTGAAATCTTGCTCCTTGCACTACAGCTGTGGAAGCAGCCATGTGTCCTAGGAGCTGTAGGAAATGCCTTGCTGGTCGAGACCTGCAGAAGTGAAGGAGGAGGCCAGGGCCTGGGGTCCTTACCCTTTCTAGGGAAGGAAGGCTCTGCCTGCTTTGTGTCCAGTTCTGCACCTATAAAGGTGAGTACCTGGACAGGGGGTTCCAGAACTGACTTTGAAGATTGAGAAGAAAGCCCAGAGAGGTAAGCAGCTGCTGGGTAACTTGCAGGTGTGATTTGACCTGGTCTGGAGACTGACCCACAATGAGCCAGTCGTCCAGGTAGGGAAAGATGGCAATCTTTGCCTTCTTAAATGAGCAACTGCTACTGCCAGGTATTTTGTGAATACCCTTGGGGCAGAGAGTAAGGCCGAAGGGCATTGCTCTGAACTGACAATGGCCTGAGGGCAGTTCGAATCTGAGGTACTTTCGGTGGGAGCTTCTGATAAGAACATGGAAGTAGGCATCCTTGAGGTCCAGGAAGCTAGCCAGTCCCTGGCCTTAGGGAGGGTAAAATCATTCCCAGAGTCACCATTTTGAATTTTGGTTTTAAAAGGTGCTTGTTCAGATATCTTAGGTCCAGGATGGGCCGCCATTCTCCTGTCTTTTTGGGGTAAGGAAGTACCTGGAGTACAGACCCTTGCCCTGGTGTAGGGGAGAAACCCTTTCTATAGCTCTGAGAGCCAGGAGGGTTGAGACTTCTGTTTCCAAGGCAAGAGTCTCTAGAGGATTTGCAGGTGGAAAAGATCTGATTCTCATCTTTGGAAATTTTTGAAGCCGAGAACCAGACCCTGGCTTACTACCTCCAGGACCCACTTGTCTGATGTTAAAAACTCCCAGTCCTGGACGAAGTAAGCCAGCCTGCCCCCTACAGGTAATGGAGAACCGGCCCTGGGCATCCCATCAGGGTGCCTGTTTGGCGGGGCTTTAGGCTGAGGGGTGGGAGCAGGCCTGCTTGTACCCCGTCTGCCTCTCCCTCTGAAGAACCCCCTCTGAGCATAAGCTGAAGAGGAGGCCTGGGTTTGATGAAAAGGCCTGCCTCTACCCCTTGGGGGGCTGCCTCTGAGGAGTGGCTTGCCGTTCCTTGGCTTGTGCACTCCTATAAGTGGTTCTATATTCATTCATTTTCTTCATATAATTTTCTGTCTGCTCCCCAAACAGAGAATTTCCCACCACAGAAAAATCCATAGCCTTTGCCTGGGTATCCTGTGACAAACTAGTACACCTGAGCCAAGCCAATCTACGAAAAGCCACAGATGTAGCCATGACTCTAGAGGATACATCATTAGAATCCACTGCAGCATGGAATTGCACCTTAGATGTCTCAATGCCATCAGCAGCCACCTGCTCCAGCTCCTTGGCAAGCTGGCCAGGGGCCTGTTTGGCTAAAGCCATGACAGTATCTCTTCTAGATTTCTGGTATCTTGCCACATAAGCCATATAATTTGCTTGTTTGAGTCCCAAGGACGCTGCCATGTATTGTTTTTTAGCCATGGCATCAATCTTCCTGGAGTCCTTGTCAGGAGGATGTGAAGCCAGGGGAATATTAGCCTTATCACAGGCTGCAGCCTGAACTACCCCAACATGGCTGCATTGCTGTGAAAGAAATTCTGTATCAGGACCAGACAAAGTGTACCTCCTGTCCATCTTTTTGTCCACAGGAGGCACAGAATTAAGAGCTTTTAAAATTGTTATTGTTTGTTTCCTAAATAATTTATGTAAAGGAATAGACAATCTCCTGGACTCAGGGATATCCATCATCTCTACAAAGTCAGGCTCCTCTTGCTCATCCACAGCTTCCTCAGCTTCCTCCAATGGAAGCTGGAGGGTTTCAGCAACTTTTTTATAAAACAGAAAATGAGAAGGGGACTCAGAAACCCTAGGGGGAGATTCTCCTAAAGGTCTGTCTGGGGAGATGTCCGGTTCAATGGGCACGTCCAGACTTTCAAAGTCACATTCACACTGTTCATAATCATCCTCCCCCTCCTCTGGTTCATAAAATTCCTCTATATCATATTCTTGAACCGGTGGAACCGGCCGAACCGACCTTTTGCCAGATAGTGGTGGTTCGGACAGAACCAGGGAAAGTGACTGGACAATTTTGATTGCTTTGGCTATCTCTGCAGCAGTTGGAGAAGGAATTTTTGACTCCACACCTGCTGATTTTCTAGTTCTCTTTGCTGGAACTGGCTCCTCTGAGTCAGCTTTACGTTTGCCCGAGGAAGTCTCGCCCTGGTCAGAGGGCACTCCCTCCGGTTTGGTTGGCACCGAACCGGGCTGGCCATCCGGGTCAGCGGACTTTTTGGCCTCTCATTCCCTGAGCCTACCAACTCTCTTATCTAGGGTAGCTGCAGGGAAATTCTTGCAAATCTGGCAGTCTGCATTGAGGTGGTCAAACCCCAGACAATAAACACATGTGGTGTGTGGGTCAGCCTTGGCAAAGGCTTCCCCACAGACACTACAGTGCTGAAACCCAGTGGGCCCGGTTTTTCTTTTGGGTTTCTCAGACATAATGCCAGCCTAACCAAAAACTTGCCCTTTTTCTGGCAGTGCCAGGCAAGACACCCTTATCGGTTCCCAACCGTGTCATAGGTCGTGGAAAAAAACCGTAATGAAATCCGTTTTTTAGAGAACCGATAAGAACCGGGAACCGCACTCTAAAAAGCTTTTAAATGCTTCAGAATAAAGTTTTAAAACAACCTGATCGGTTCAAACCGAACCGATAAACATTTACAAGTTCCACACAAAAATAAACCTGTCTATTACTTACAATACCACAGACAGAGCTTGAACCGATCAGTTTGCGGTTAAAATAATAATAATCGCGGTTGAATTTAACCAAGAAAAACTCTTTTAAACTGAGAAATGAACCGAGCAGTAGGAGGAATCTCCGGAGCAACTGTTCAGTGAGGCGGAGTAAAGAATCTGACAGTTTCAGTTTGAAATATTCCAGACAGAGCTTTTCTATCCGAGCTCGTGCTCTAAGTTCCATGCCTGGCATGGAAGTTAACTCTTTCACCTCCGGAGCAGTTCTAATGGTGGGACAAACTGCAATTGTCATAATATAGCAAGACTTCATGTTGTCTGAAAGTATTCCAAAGCAATTTTAGAAGATGCCCCTGTAGTCGAGTACTCCCCATGCAGACAGAAAACCAAAGATCGGAACTATTTAGAACCCCAGACAATATTGCAATATTCAAATTAAATTACAATCATAGTCTCAAAAGCTCCAAAATAGTCAATTTTCAAGCATTAAGGTTTTTAAATGTAAATGTCCCATTTATTGAAGACATTACTTGAAGTTCAGTTCAGTCCCCCTCAGCCTTAGATGCATCACTTTCCTTCCGACTCTCAAAGTCCGATTTAACTTTTGTGAGTCTCTTCCCTGCTTCATTCGGATCATTAAACATATATGTTTTACCTGCATAGCTTAGATGTAGCTTAGCTGGGTATAGCAAGACACAGGAAATCCCCAGTTGACAAAATTCTGCCTGGACTGCATCAAAGGATTTGCGACGTTGGCGGGTAGCATATTAGATATCGGGGAAATAATAGATCCAAGAGCCATCAGGGAGTTGAATAAGCCCCTTTCTTTTAGCCGCTTGCAGGATCTGATCCTTAATCATAGGTCCCGCAGTGACAAAAATGATAGTCCGTGGGGTCCCGACCTGGGGGGGACCTACGGCGAGGTGAAACATTGTAAGCAAGTTGAAGTAAACCATCCAGATTAAGTTTGAGAGTTGTTAGTAATAAAGATGATATCATATTTAATAGATTTTGGCCCTCTCGATCCTCCGGTACACCTAGTAACCTGAGGTTTGCCGATCTTGCCCCATTCTCTAAATTTTCCAAGCACTGTCTAAGAAGTCGGTTCTCATTTACCAAACCAGCAGTTGTCATTACGACTTTCTCAGCCATGGATTTAGATTGTTAAGATTTGGTAACCACAGTGTCAAGTTTGAGTTCCACTGTGGTCACCCTCGCTGTAAAGTTGTCTATTTTTTTGTTGAGCTCCTTCACAAAGGATTCTAGGTCCTTAACAGCCTTAAGAACCGCCGCATTGAAGGGTTCCTTCTCGGCGTCATGCGGTTGGCCTTATTGCTGCACAACTTTTGGTCTCCCCATGCTGTCCTCTGATAAGCTGGATAACTGAATCTGCTTTTTTCCAGCGGTGGGGCTGACAGGAGATTGAGTGATGAACAGCTGCTATCAAAAGTTGAAATTTTTTAATAGTTTTAATCGGATAATGTGCTGCTGCTAAGGGAGCTCCGTGGAAAGACGTCCTGTTCAGTCGGTTGCTAGCCATGCCCCCCATCTTGGACTATCTTCTAACTCTGCAATTCTTCAGATCTGGGTGGTCATCATTATTTTCATGAGTGTCCATTTCAACATTTAATTCTTTGATACTTTCCAGCAATGTTTTAAGTTGACTGAGATTCTCCTGTATTGTGCCCATTGTTTGTATCACCTTAAGAGCCAAACAAGAGGTTTGGCTCTTGGTCTTTCTTTTTGTCTAAATTCCAGGGCTCATTTACTCTATGAGGCATTGGTAAAACTATTTAGTCTGACTGCTGTGGATTTTGGTTAGGAATGATCACTTCCTCATGATTCAGATTCTGAACTTGTGATTTCTCCAAACTGTGAGCTATCAATTCTTCCTTTTTCTCCTTAAGTCTCCTGTTCCTCTGGTCTCCCAAACTCATACCTTCTCCAGCTGTAACAGAGTCATCATAAGTCTCTGCTTCTGAAGGAGTATCCATTTTAGCTGCCATATATTGCTTGACCAAATTATCCAAAACATAAAACTGTAACTGGGACTGAACCAGAAACGCCACTGATTTAGGCTTTTGTATTTTATTTTGATTCTCTTATCAGTATCTAAGGGAATTTTAGTTCAATTTTTTTTTCTGATGACGTTATTTATTTAATCTTTTACTGGTATTTTGTTTAAGGTCTGTCTTTGTAAAAGAGAGTTCGCTCTCAATTTCCTTTCCAATAAACACTGACTGACTGATTGACTGTCTTACTGGTAAAAGTTTTTCTTCTTGCTCCCCAAGCTATTTTCACTCTCTGTATTCTGCATTTGAAATCTTGGAATAATAGTATTATATACAACAGAATGTGTATCATGAAGAAAATTACTAGGCCACAAGAGCTGGTGTAGTAAGGGCTGGGGTGTCCATCAGCAATGATAGTGTAGAGAAACTCTTTAATAGTTACTTCTGACTGTTCCTCTCTATTATCCAGATCAACTTCTATTCCTTAACATCCACAGAAAAAGGACCACACTTACCTACCTGCAAAGAACTTGTTACCCAGGGAAGTGGAGTATGGAATCTCCTTTTCTTAGCGATAAGAACAGGAGCATGTCTTTTCACCAACAAGCCAGTCACTAATTGCGCAAATCAAACAAACCCAGTGCAAAGGATAAAGAGGATTGGCTTTGCAAGAATAAATCCAAGAGAGAGCCAACAAAGGCAAAGCGCTCACTGCAAAGTCACTAAAAAAATACAAAATGACTCAAGCTGCAAAAATAGTGAAGATTTAATGTGGGCCATAAGGCCAGTAACACACAGAGAGAACTGCACAGATTCCCCAGTGCTTCAAACCCAATCTGAGTTCTTCCTCTGGGTTGTGGTTCTGAGCAGCTGACACATTTCCATTTAAAGCATCATATTAAAGTGACAGTACTGTATGCTTTTCAATATTAACACTGCTGCAACCAGACCACAATCCAATACGCTAAAAAAACACCTGTGACTTACACCCAAGACAAAGTGCTAAGGTGATTTAAAACAATTGTAAGAATGAAACATCCACAATTATGCTGGAGAATAAAGGACAGGAGTGTAAAACAAAAGAAGAGACATAATGGGGGGTGGAGAGAGAGGAAAAATAAGTAGGGGAATTATAAACAAAGACCAAGAGCCAAAAAGAAGAATGGGGAGGGGGGAGGGGGAAGAAAGGAATTCAAGAAATGGGGAAAAGCTACGCTAATGCATATTTCATCAGTACATTATCTATGAATAAATATTAACATGAATACGGCAATATGTCTTTATAAATACACTCACATGTACCAATAAAAATCAAACTTTTCTCCCAAAACCATATTCATTCTTTGCTGGCCTGATAGTTTTTCCTATATATAAAGATGTGCAATTGCACTAAATAGCATAAATTATTAAAGAGGTTTTACAATTCATAAAATGTCTAACTTCGTACTTCCTTCCATTCGTTGGACTAAAAATCTTTCCCCTGCTTCATGAATTCACAAATGTTAAATGATTCACATCTAAAGGACCCAAAGGAGTGTATTTGCCCATCTTAATATATATAGGAAAAACTATCAGGCCAGCAAAAGAAAGAGTTCAAGAACATGTTAGATCTGTCAGAAATCCTAATTCATCTACTCCAGCTGGTGTTCACTGGCATCAGTATCAAAATTCTGATTTTAAAATATTCCACTTTTCACGTATAGGACATGTTGAGAGACACAATAGAGGCGGAAACAGAGAACAGAAATTATTACAGCTAGATAGTAGACCAATTTTTGAATTAGGAGCACTAAACCTAGAAGTCTTGATGATGATTGGGATGTAAAGCCATACTTATAATGCCATAAGAACTAATATTTAAAATTGATTATATTTATTTGTCAAATATGGTTCTGAGAGAAAAGTTAGATTATTTATTGGTACTTGTGAGTATATTTATAAAGACATATTAATGTATTCATGTTAATATTTATTCATGGTTAGAAAATGGCAAAGAAAATTCCTGACAGCTGATTGGCTGCCAGCCTCCCAAAGGTGGGCATCTATTTTTCAACAGATGCCCTGTTAAAAACTAGTGCCAACTGAATGCCCCAAATGCAAAAGTGGTATCCTTGTGCCACAAAACAAAGTTGCCACCAATTGTTCCTGTGCGGCAACAGACGGAACGCCCCAGACAGCCTCTCCTCCGCTGAGCGAGAGAAGTCACCCATCCCATATAGCCAGACAATGAGTTTATAACAAAAATCAGGTCCTTAAAATTCAGTAAAACTTTTTAAGCTGCAACACAGTTTTAAAAAGGGAGAGAGGTACTTGCGACTCCCGCTTTCTCAAACACCAGCGGCTGTAGTTGGTGAAACCAGCAAGGAGTCCGCATGTCTGGGGAGCTGAAGTTAAGCAAGTCTGCCTCTACTCCTCACTCCCATTGTCCCAATAAGAGCCCTGATAATCCACAGCCTGTCAGATTCATGTCCTTACCTCCTGCAGCCTCTCCTTAGAGGCCAAGACTTCCTCTTCCATTCACTTTTTTCTCACTTTTAAAAACCGTGCCCGACTCCATCGCTACCACAATTCCTGGATGTATTCCCGGCCCGCTCTAATAATCACAGGTACCGGTGCAGGGAGTGGCACTTCCTTTTACATTTGTCCCATGCAAAAAACATTCAAAAATACAATCCTCAGTCCCCAGTGTGCTGGCACTCCCAACTGTACCCTAGGATGCCTTCCCAAATTTTTACATAGAACTACAAGTCCCATAAACCCACGGAGCAACTATGCACTCAGTCAAAATGCATCTCCTAACAGAGGCACCCTCTACTGGCAAGGACAGCACAATACAGGGATTACTTTAGAAGATGAATGGATTTTATTATTTTTTTAAACAATAATTACAGTTGTTTAAACCTTTTTTTTATTTATTAAAAAATATAACTTATGAGCCATTTTCTAGTGTAATATTACCTCAGGGTGTATTTGGCATTGGAAATACTGGACCTTCTAGGTTATAAGGCCCTCTGCCTGCAAGTATCGGGCCTGATTATGCCCCTAGGTGGTCTAGTATTTTCCAATACCGCCAACCTGTTGGGTATTATTACATAATATATTGATGCAATATGCATATGCATATATTTTCTCCCTTTTCTCCCATTTTTCGTATTCCTTTCTCCCCCCACCCCCATTCTTCTTTTGGCTCTTTGGTCTTTGTTTCTAATTCCCTCCTCCTTTTCCTTTCTCTCCCCCCACCATTATGTCCCTTCTTTACCCTTTTTCTTATTTTGTTTTACACTTCTATCCTTTATTCTCCGGTATAATTTTGACTATTTCATTCTTACAATTGTTTTAAATCACTTTAGCACTTTGTCTTGGGTGTAAGTCACAGGTATTTTTTCAGCATATTGGATCATGGTCTGGCTGCAGCAGTGTTAATATTAAAAAGCATAAAATACTGTCACTTTAATATGATGTTTTAAATGGAAATGTACCAGCTGCACTGAACAACACACTCCTGAGGAAGAACACAGATTGGGTTCGAAGCTCTGGGAATCTGTGCAGTTCTATCTGTGTGTTACTGGGCTTTTGACCCACGTTAAATCTGCACTATTTTTGCAGCTTGAGTCACTCTGTATTTTTTTGAGCATGTTGCTTTTGTTGGCTTAGTCGCTAATAGCTACTACAGCAAGCATCCAGAATGGTCAGTCTGGTCGTGAATAAAAGATAGCCGTTATGCCAGGAAAAATATCCCGATCAAAAATGTACATGCGTACCCCGCTGGCAGCTTAACTTAGAGCCATTATGGCTGTTGCCATTTTCATTACTGGGAGAATGAAACAGCCCCACATGGGAACGTTATCTGCAGTTACAATTCTTAAACAGCAACTTTCCTGCTGTTTTGTAAATCCCCCCCCCCAAAAAAAAAACACTACAGGAGCCTTACTAGCCCCAGAGTCTGCTGGTGTAAAAACTACAATATTTCTGTGGCCCTATTTCAGGAGGGAAGGGATTATAATTTGGCTCCATGGAGCCAACAGCCCAAACGCTTCCACTCCCGATTTGGAGACACGCCCCATTTTGTGATGACATAGTATGGAGACAGCAGGAGCGCGCTCCATTGAGTTGTATAGGGACCCGGTTTTACATCTTTTTTTTTTTAACATTTTAGGGTACCAATGTCAACAAATCAAGGCCACTGTTCAACTAACAAGACCCCCGTGAGTTGTGCGGTGGCCTTGATTTTTTAAACTCATCACTCTAAAATGTTCAAAAAAAGGACAGAAAATGGGTCCCTATACAACTCAATGGAGCATGCCCCCTCACTCTCTGTACTATTACATCACAAAACGTGAGAGAACAGGGGCGTGTCTCCACATCAGGAAGTGGAAGAGATTGGGCTATCAGCTCAATGGAGCCAAATTATGATCCCTTCCCTCCTGACATACAGCCACAGAAAAATTGTAAATTATACACCAGCAGACTTTGGGGCAGGTACTTTAAGTCTCATACAGTGAGGTTCAACAGAGCACCAGTAAAGCTGCTCTTTAAAAGAGAGGGGGAAAAATAACATTAAGTACCCTGCACACCTCAATTTTATATTAATGACGTACTTTCTCAAACTGCCGTTTAACTGGTTCCCAAAAAGAAAACAGAAATAAACAGAAATAAATTCAGTTCGGCAGAGCAGAAACCCCAGCACACCATAACCTAATAACAATGCACAGCAGTGACCTCCATGCTGCCTAGCACTTGTGAATGCTCAGTGCCACTCCATCCAAGGGCCAACTTGGATGTGACATCACCTACACATCAATACTCCATGATGAGAAGTCCAAACTGTTTAACTGATTATGGAGTAATATGTTTGGGCTCTCGTTCTAAATGACAAAAACATTAGTTTAAACATGAAAGTATGTTAACTTCTTAAAAAGTTAAAATGAGTTATGTTAAAAGTTCAACTACTATTTTACAGCTTTTGAGCTGATTTTTCTGAGGGACTACTCTATGTGTCCTACCGTTCCGCTCAGTAAAACTGTTCCAAAGAAGCAGACAACAGTGTGTGTGTGTGTGTGATTTTTATTTATGGAATTTTTCTACACATTGCTATAAGTGCTACAAAGTAGTCTAGGGTGTGTGATTATAGATCAATAATTACACATCTCTCAAGTGTTGTAGGCACTCAGTGCAAGTGCCTCATGCCAAACACCACCCTCGAGAGGTGTGTAATTATTGACCCATGATCACACACCCAAGACTGCACTATTGCTTACATACTGCATTTACTTTCACCTGTTTTACAAAATGTAAAATAAATTATGAAAAAAAAAAAAAAAAATTGCTATAGTTGTGCCGGTGATCTCCAGTCAGAGTGCATCATTACATACCTCTAAACATTACCCACTTACAACATGGAGGAACACAGAAACAAAGCAGTTACAACTAATTGGGGGGAGGGTTTAGAGAGGCAGGTTAATTGATAAAGATGGTGTCTGTAAGGGAAAGGGCTAGCAGGATGGGAATATATCATAAATATTCATCAGAAGGCATTTGCACGCCCCTCACTGTGATCCACCATTAGGCAGTCGGACAGATTCACCTACTGACACACATCAGTGTCATCCAGCCATATTCATCAGGGCAACTAGTCACCCTTCATACTATTTGGTTTACTAAATCTCTATCCTTGGATTACAAGCACTACAGTATTTTCTCACAAGTACCATTTACTCACCTTTTGATATCATTAATAAGCCTGTTCTTTTCCTGAACCACACGTTTGTGGTGCATCCGGTGAAAATCACGTTCTTTCTGCAGTTTCACCAAAGTCTCTTTCGCTTTGCTTCATAAAAGAAAAAAAGAGAAAGTCACACACTACAGTAACAGGGTTTCTTTAATGGCTATGACTTGAGATTCTAACACCTACATCATATTCCCATGCCTCTGTGATGCCACAGAAATGAAAATTACATACTTGCCTGATGATCTTCCAGAATACTATCACCATTTATTACTACTTATGAGTCTGGGGCCTGGGGCACAAGGACCCCGTGGGAGCAAATGTTTTTGTAGGGAGCGGGCCAGTGTCAGCTACTTAACATGGCACCTGCACACCCCCATGTCATGTTGCATGCCAGCCAGTTACCATTTCTGACTCCCTCACACACCTCAGTTCTTTTCACCAGGACAGAAGCAAAGTGGGAAAAAGAGACAGAGTACTTCCTAGGTCAAAGGGATGGGGAGAGGATACAGAAATAAACAACACAAAACCCGACTACCAATCTCAGACAGAGGTGAAGGGATAGTTGGGTACAGAGCCAGAGTTTCACACAACTAGCAAGACAGGAGGTGGACAGTGACCTAAATGGCAACAGCCCTGAAGCATGTGGCTCTGGCAGAAGGCAAGAGGGGGATGCCCATATCCAACTGTAACTGAGATGATATAATGTGCCAAATGAAAACATTACTCACTTCAGTAATGTTGTTTCTTCCATAGGGATCCCTCACTGTGCTTAGCAACTGCAATCATTCCCCTGGAATGAGTTTCCCCGGTGTGTAGAATGTTATGCTAATTATGGAATCTTAGAATGAAATTCAAAACTCTGCTGTGTGGTCACACTCATCTCTGCATTCTAACAGCAGATTTATTTCTAAAGCTGTGGTGAGCAGTGGCCAGTAAACTAGCTACATGACTACTAAAAATATTCAATTGGAATAAACATTTTGGAACTTTACACTAGGGTAGAAAACAGATTCAAAAATATTGTATCACTGAGTATCAGCTGTAAGACAGTATAACAAGTATTGCTCAAGCAATAAGAAAGTACAAATTATATTTGTGAGAACCTTTTCCAGGTTCTGGAAAGGGATTAGGGGTGGGATTGTTAAGCATAATGAGGTATCCTTTTGGAAGAAACAACATTACTATGGTGAGTAATTTTTTCTTCAAACCGCAGGAACCACTCACTTATGCTTAACAACTGCAGGCTCCATAGCAGGACCTTGGGAGGCTGGATACAGAACCTACTCCACAGCAGTACCTTGGGAGGCTGAGTACAGAACCTATTTAAGGAAAAGGTTCTGCAAGACAGCAATGCCACAGCTGGCATCCCTTCAGGACTGAATGTCAAGGCAACAGTGTTTTGTAAAAGTGTGTACTGTTTTCCAAGTAGTTACTTTGCAAATTTCCTGAATGGAGACAACTCTGGAAACTGTTACAGAGGCAGAGGTCCCCCTTGCAGAATGGGTGCTGAGGCCTTCATAGGGTACTTTGCCAGCACTGCCATAACAGAACTGAATACAGCCACTATTCAGTGAGGAATTATTCTCCTGGCTACTGGTTTTCCTTGGTCTACCTCACCGTAAGTGACAAACAACATGGCATTAGTGGACCTGATCTCCTCTGTGCAATCCAAGCAGTGCCTCAGAGCTCTGCTAACATCTAGGCTGTGAAGCTTTTGCTCCCCTGGAGTGGATTTTGATGTAAAAAAACACTGGGAGTGTGATTTACTGATTCAGATACCACTTTGGGAAGGGATTTTCTGTTAGTCCTCAAAACTACCTTATTCCTGTGGAGAATGATATACAGTAGTTGGGGTCTGTACAGAGTGCTTGAAGCTTGCTCACCCTTCTAGCAAATGTGAGGGGCACCAGGAAAATTATTTTCCAGGTGACATATTTTAAAGCAGATGTTGCCACAGGCTCGAAAGGAGCCCCCATCCATTGTGCAATGCACAGATTCAGATCCCAGAGGGAGCTGGATCCTTAAAAGGAGGGTTCAGGTGAGTTAAGTCTTTACACCTCTTAAAAATAGCCTATGAGGCTAAAGACCTATCTTAGCTGAAGTGTATGCCCGAGACCCAGGAACTGCAGGTGGACTAGATAATCCAACTCTGTAGGCAAGCCTGCCTGGAGAGGGCTGAACTGCCTGGAGGAGCACCACAGGGAAAATCTTTTCCACTCTGAGGTGCAGGTTTTCCTGGTTGCTGGCTTCCTGGAAACCTAAAGCACCTCTAAAACCTTCTCAGAAAAGTTTAGTCCTGATAACTCTAACTCCTCAAGCATCATGCCCTGAGCTGCAGGGATCTCAGATCTGGAAATGTTATCCTGTTCTGAGACAAGGTCAGCAGATTGTACCTCAGGGGAAGGATGACTGGAGGTTTGATGCAGAAGGACAAGAGCAATGAGTACCAGGTCTGCCTGACCCAGTCTGGGACAATTAGGATCACTGTTGCACACTCTGTTCTGAATTTCAGCAGCACCCTCAGTAGGAGTAGGAATGAAGGGAATGCATAAATAAGTCTCCCTGTCCGACCAAGGACCAGGGCATCCTCTGGGACTGTTCCCACAGAGGGATGTCTGCAAAAAAAGAGGGGGGGCTGGTAGTTTTCCCCAGGATGCAAACAAATATGAAAATGACGTACTTAACTGTAATTACTGATATCCCCAAATATCTTCAGCATTCATTACTAAATGGATCCTACTGGAGGTCAGGACCATGCTCGGGAAATAAAAGAGCTCTGCCTCTTTACATTTTTCTGAGTTAGAGAAGCCAACATCGGGACAGCACCGCCCATGAGGCTAACGTTCTATGTGATACTCGTGGGTTGGCCAGTAACCGATTCAAATTATTGGCCGTTATTAAATTCTAATTCTTTTTGATTATAATTTAATAATGGCAAATAATTTGAGTGTATTTGGGATTTTTTACAGGTACTTAAAAACAGTTTTTTGGATTGATTAGTGTACAGAAATATAAACTGGACAAATTTATGGTGAGACAGTGAGTCTAATGGAACTACTGTATATATAATTGATAACCTATTAAAGGAAAAGGATAAGAAAATATTTAAAATATTTAATAAGTATATTTGTGTTATCACAGATACAGTATGTCTCACTGATGAAGGACGATTGTCCAAAATGTTTGAGGATGAATACTGATACTGTATCCGAATGTAGCTTGTATGAGTCTAAAGTAAAAAGATTATGAAAATAAATATACAAAAATAAAAAATGTTTACACTGGGTAAGTGGGTTCTGTTTCTACCAATGTGTTTGTTGTTCTATAGTGCCTTTATTGGTAGAGAGCTACTCCCTTAAAATTATGTCTTTGTGTTTACCGAGTTGGCTGGACTGGATACCACACTACTCAAGTGAGATTAAGACAAAAAATTGTATACGATGCCAAGGCAAATGCAAGACCACTGCAAGTTGAAGAAAGAGTATTCTTAAAGAAAACTCAACAGTTCAATAAGCTGTCTCTAAAGTGGGAACCCAAACCCTATCTTATTGTCGAAATCCCTTACCAAGAGCTTCTAATGTATAAAATTCAAAGCAAAGTTGGGAGAAATACCAAGATTGTGCATCGCAACCTGCTGAAACCCTGTATCTTCCGAGCCAGATCAAATGAAGAGGTTGACCCAGAATCAGAGCCAACAGAGAAGCAGGAGTGCCACTCCAGTGACTTCACAAGGCTGAAAACTCCAACAGACTGGTATGTCAATCCTTGGGATTACTCGTTTGCTGCTAACTCAGACTGTTCCAAAAGGTTGACACCTGCAGATGCAACAGAGACAAAACCTGCTATTACTGAACTTCCAGTCCCTATATGTAGTTCATAGATCTCAAAGAGCAAATTTTGGGATTCATCCTAAGAGGTTCATATCGGAAACTCTTTATCTTCAACCTCCTGCAGCACTATAGTTTGACAAGTCACCCAGACACAGTCACTTCAGGTCTATAGAATGTTCTTTAAACAAATTACAAGAATTACATTAGAGTCTAAAATATAGTCAGTTTTGATAATTCATTTTATAGTTACAGTTCATAGCAATTACAGATTTCAGTTAAAAGAACTGCATTAGAACTTGTAAAGCCCATACAGAAGTAGAGTTAAGAAAACTGGCAGACAGTCTGCTTAAAAAGTTTGAGAGTTTAGAGATGTTCTCTTTTTATTTTTATTTTATTAATTTCAGTTCAGGATTAATATCTTTGAGCTGTAGGCTCGTTTACAAAGGTTCCAAGTCAGACAAATTTAATACAAGACATAAGAAAACCATTAGATACACAGAAAATTAGGCAGGCATAGCAAACTGGGTATACAGTAGCTTATTTACAAATTCATAAGTGTCATTTATTGCAACACTGTAAAAGTGTGGATAGGCGCTTCTATAAGTGTAGGGTACAGGAAAGAGAGAGGGAAAGTGGTCAAGACCTCAGAGTGCACTAGAGAGGGGGTTACGCAGCCTGAGTCAGCATTGTCAGGGGGGAGGCCGAGGACTGAGGACAAGGCAAGAAATGAGGTTATGGAATGGGAGTAGGGGGGATAGGTGGACAAGTAGGGATGTCATAGGGGCTTCTATGAATGCAGGGTACATGAAAGAGAGAGGGAGAGTGGTCAAGACCTCAGAGTGCATTGGAGATGGTGAGGGGGGGGAGTTAAATAGCAGCCTGAGTTGGCACTGTCGGGGAGGGAGGCTGAGGACTGAGGACAAGGCAAGAAGGGAGATTATGGAATGAGAGTAGGGAGCGGGAGGGGGAAAAGATAGGTGGACAAGTATGGGTGTCATGGGGCAGAGAGGAGGGGATAAGGGGTGAGGAGGAGTTGGTAGTAAAGGACGTGGTGATAAGCTATTCACCGTTCAGTATAGCAGGAGCAGACATTTACACCAGCCAGGTGCAACTGTAGTCCAGATCTGAATTCCCAAAACTTGCTGCAGTCAATGAGGGTGGACAGCAGGTTACTGAACATTTGGGACCATGGAAGGAAATGGATCTCTGTGCTAGGGCAGTGCACTTGAAAGGCAAGAGATGCCCCCCTTTAGTCGAGCTTCTTGTACTGACAGCAGGTAGCGCAGTTTTGAATAAGCAGGAGGCTGAGGCAGGTGTAAGACCTAACAAAGATATTTTTGCCAGCAGGCATATCTGGTACATGGTCCTAATGTGTATGGGGGAGCCACTCAGTTTCCTCGTAAAGGGTGCAAGCATGGGAAAGGCAGTCAGCCCCTAAGACCAGATGGCAAGCCTTGTTGAGTAGATTTCTGACCTGCTTTAGAGTGGTATCTCTATCAGCCCCATAAATGGCAAGGCCATAGTCTATGATGGACAGTACCGAGCTGCGTGTTACCAGCTTCAAGGCATCTGGAGTCATTGAGTGTCTGTGGCAATAAAGGACACCCAGTTTTATATTTGCCGATTTGACAACACTGTCAACGTGCACTGAGAAGGTAAGGGTGTCATCTAGGTGTACACCTAGATACTTGAAAGTGTAAACTTGTTCCAGTGTATCCCCTTTTGAGCTCTGTATGGTCAGTGGGCTGAACTTTTTCTTGTTCGGTGGTGTTGTAAACAGCATGCTCTTTGTCTTCTTATAATTGAGCAGCAGTTTGTTTTTTGAGAACCATTGCTCCAGCTCATGGAAATTGTCTTGCAGTTCAGCTGTGATTGCAGTCTGATTGCTTCCAGATGCTGAGATGACAGCATCATCAGCATAGAGGATCATGTTTGCTCAACAGACAGAGGGTAAGGAGCTGACAAAGAGGCTGAAAAGGAGTGGTCCAAGGATTGACCCTTGGGGAACTCCAAGGCTCACTTCCCTGGTTTCAGAGTGTTTACCACACATTCTCGCACATTGTGTTCTGTGTGAGCGATAGCTGTTGAACCAGGACACTGTTTCTGTGGATAAGCCCATTATAGTAGGCAGTTCAGGAGTAGCTGGTGGTTGACGGTATCAAAAGCCTTAGTGAGGTCTATAAAGATAGACCCCACTGCTAGACCGTTGTCTAGGGCTTCGTATATTTGACAGGTGAACTCAACTAAGGCTGTTAGTGTGGAGTGTTTTTTCTGAAATCCATGCAGTTACATGTAAGGTAGGTTGTACTTTTTGAGGGACTCGGTGAGTTGATCCACGACCACTCGCTCCCGGGTTCTGGATTGGGGTGGGGGGTAGAACAGAGATGGGCCTTTAATTGGAAAGGCTTGTTCTATCCCCAGATTTAAAGACAGAGGTAACAAGCGCAGTCTTCCGTTTGGTAGGGAACACTCCTGTTCTCAGCGACACATTAAAAACTTTCATAATTTGCTCTGTGAGCTCATTTAGGGTGAGGGCAACCATCTTCATGTCCACTTGGTCATTCCCCATCCTAGTCTTTCCTAGAATTCGTTTGATGTATCTTATGATCTCAGGCCAAGTAATCTGCCTGGAATAGAAAGGCGGAACTCTGTTGTTTGGTGAAGCTGGAAGGTCTGAGTCCGAGAACTGACCAGGCGGAGATGGGGTGAGGTAGTCACTGGGAAGCACCGTGCTTAGGTCAGTAAATGCTTTGTTGAAGGCAACTGCTATATCACCAGGTTCCTGGAGGATCTTAGACCCTGTTATGATCAGATTGGATGGTAATCTTGATGCCTTTCCTGTGAGGGATTTTACAGAGCTCCAGAACTCCCTCCCGCGACCCCAGCTTTTGCTAAGGAGTTCATTACAATAGAAGCCTTTGGTAAGACGTATAAGCTTTGTGCACTTATTTCTTGTAGCCCTGTAAATGACGAGGTCTGCCTGTAATCTAGTTGCCCTAGCCTTGTGCCAAAGGTTACCCCTGTGGTGCATAAGCTCCATGAGTGAGCCAGAGAGCCAAGGGCTCATTGCACCTCTAACCTTCTTGGTTTTGTAAGGAGCAAAGATGTCGCAGGCCTTTGTGAAGGCTATAAGAAAGTACCTGAGGACTTGGCTACCATCAGTAGTGGTGACCAATTGGTGAGCCTCAGGTAATGTTTGAAGACACCCAATTGCCCCATTCTCAAGGTGCAACTTCTGCAGACCTGGGAAGCACACTTTGTGAATTTATTTGACCAGGTGCACATAACCAGGGAGTGGTCACTGAGGGAGTCTGGTAGGACTGAAACCTCCGTGATATCATCCGAGCTAATGCAGAGGAGCCAATCGATGAGAGTAGCTGTGCCCGTTCGATAATTAAGTCTGGTAGCTTGTGTGATCATCTATGTCAGGTACAAGCCAGATATCTTGTCATGGACTGCTGAGGTGTCTTGGGATTGCTAGTTTGTGTTAAAGTCTCTCAGGATGAATTGTTCCCAATTATGTTTGTGCTGTTCTTGGTTGTTTAAAGGGAACTGTCATCAACAGGATTTCTTAATGTCTGAAAGCCCATAAAAAGCTAATTTGATTGAGCCATTGGGTTGATCTGTGAATCTTTGCAGTCCAAAGTTATTCATATGTAAATCACCCTGTAATTAAGGGCTGGTGGCAGCCATATGTTTGGGCTCCTTACAGGAAATGATGTCACCGAGGGTCTAGGTCCTCCTTTGACTGTATTTAATCAAACAGGTTAAACAGGAAATCGACTGTTTTATTAAGTGTGTTTTAAGGTGTTATTACAACACTTTCTACATCTATAATAATTCTGTATGTGCACTGAAACTAGTGAGTTTTCACCTTTACATTTCTCCTGATATGGGGCCCCAATACCTGTTGGCACCACAGAGCCAGCCTTGAGATGTGTAGTTTTTGATGATCGGTTGGCACTGGCAGTACAGCCTAGAGCATAAAGCAATTCTGAAGATGGATTATTTTAACTAACAGTTTGAAATGTAAAGGTGATAGCGCACTAGTTTCAATGCACATACAAAACAATTACTATAGCTGTAGGAAGTGTTGTAATAACATCTCAAAACACATTTAATAAAACAGTCAATTTCCTATTAAACCTGGTGAATTAAATATAGTCAGAGATGAACCTAGACCCTCGGTGATATCATTTCCTGTCAGGAGCCCAAAACATGTGGCTGTCACCGGCCCTTAATTACAGGGTGATTTACATATGAATAACTCTGGACTGCAAAGACTCACATATCAGCACAATGGCTCAATCAAATTAGCTTTTTATGGGCTTTCAGACATTAAGAAATCCTGTTGATGACAGTTTCCCTTTAAGAAATGTTCAAGGCCAGCAGAATGTTTGCCTGGGGGTATATAAACTATTGACAGGAGTAGTACTTTGTTTTCTTGGCCTATGGTGAGCTTTATGTTTAATATTTGAGCTTCCTTAGTGTATAGGCTGCTGGGCAGAATTTGACCTTTAATATCATTCCTGAGATACACCACACAACCACCTCCATGCTTAGATAGTCTGTCTTGGCGGAACGTGTTGTATCCATCTAGGGCCACAGCAGCATCATTGATCTTTGGGGAGAGCCAGGTCTCTGTGAGTGCGATAACATCAGGTTTGTGTAGCTCTACCCAAGCCTGGAATTGGGATAGCTTGAGCATGAGACTCCCTATATTGAGAGAGATGATTCTGAGGTACCTGGTTTTCAAAGGGGAGTTTATGTGAGGGGGTCCCAGGTTGGGGTGCACGTTACTTGACAGCAGTAACACTGTTAGGACCATCTTCCGGAGGAAGCGTGACCAGAAAACCCAAGAGTTACCATTAGCCTTTGCCTTAGATAGCTTCTGAATGGTGTTGTTGGGAAAGAGTGTATGGCAGTGGAGCAAGGCAGCTATGGGAAATGTGTTGGTTGGCCGCAAACAATAGGCTTGAGGTAGTTGGTTGTTTGCACAAGGATGGAGGGGATCTGCGAGTGTTACGTTAAGTTATTTAACATGCAATAGGTGGTATAAAAAGAATATTTTGGGATACATGGGGACATGCATTGTTTGGCGGGCCCCAAAGTTGAGGGCATCACAGAAAATTAATTAGGTAAGTGCCGCATAGGATAACCAGTGGTGGGCAGACAAGGGGTAGTGTGTACGGGGCCCCTGTCAGCATTTTCCCCCTTGCCAGGCAGCAGTATGAATAAAAAAAAAAGTTTTCCTTTGTTGCTGCCTGCTCCTTTTCTGCAGAACCCCGAGCAGGCAGCATGAGCTGTGGCTACCCATGCGCTGGGACTGCTGTCCCTGCCCAGGGAGTGGTATTATTATTTCAAAAAAGTCAGTGGCTAGGATAGGATCTCGGAGTGCCAGAACTAGAACCCTGAGCCTCCTGGTTTCAAAAAGAAGTATAATTTGCTGAAGTTCAGTGGCTGGACCTAGAGGGTGAGGACACAGAAAGCAAGGAAGGGACTCATTGGGATTACCTGGGTGGTTAAAGCCATCATGCTGCTTGCCTGTGGTCCCCAGCTCTCTGGTCTGCAGCCATTTGAGCCAGCTTCGGTTCCTGCTGTCATGTGGCAGGTAGTGTGCGGCGGTCACTCCAGAAAAGGAGGAAGAGTGGTCCGGTGAGGGCTCTGTTTTGTCCCCTTTTTTATTTTTATGTAAAGCTGAAAGTTTCCCAGTCCCTCGTTGGCAGTGCGCCCGGAGCCACATCTCCTGGGAGTGAGCATTGGGGCGAAGCGTTGGATCAGGTCAAGACCCAAAAGAAGAGGACCACCCAGCACCTGCAGCCATCCCTTCCACTACCAGCACCTCCCATCCTCCCTCCACTCCAGACTACACCTGGGCCGGGGCGGTAAGTTGGCGGCAGTACACAACGAAGAGTGCTGTCCGCCCACATTTACTCCAATAAAGAAAACGTTTTTGAAATGTTTAAAAGCACTTAGGGCACTACAGAAATGGCCGAGAGCTGTAGAGGGGCAGGTCCAATGGGCCATAAATTTAAATAAATATTCACTGGGTGTGGCGATGCCCAGAGGGAGGGCTTCAGCATAGGAGCCCTGAGAAGGGATTGTTAAATATTCATGAGACTAGCTTCTAGAGGCGGAGCAGGGAGGAGCTAAGGAGCACGAAGGCCCTGACTGAATGTACATCCTCGTTTAAAAGGCCAACGCACTGGAAGGGAATTAAAGGGCTCCAGCAGAACCCCGAACCCTGTAACTCAAAGAGACTCCAGCAGTGGCGAGGCAGTAATTTAAAGGGGCAAGTTTAGGCCCATAACTCGGGGGGCCTAGCCAGGAAGGCCCACATGTTTAAAAGAGGCCCAGCAAGTGTAAGCCTGGTGATTTAAAAGGGCAAGGCAAGCCCTGTAGTGAAGAGGTGCCCAGTAAGGGAAGGCCCAGAGTTAAAGGGGCCTCAGCAGGGCAAGTCCCACAGTTTAAAGAAAAGGGGGTCCAATAAGGCTTTTGGGAGCACTATACAGGGACAACAAGCATGAAAACTGTTGTAACTGTATTGCATTGCCTGAAAAGTGTTTGAATTGTATTGCATTGCCTTAAACTGCCTGAACTGTGCAACTGCCCAAAACCACTTGTTTGCACTGGAACTGTGCAACTGCCCCTGGATCTGTGCAACTGTACCAAAGCATCTTGCTTACCCCTGGAACTGTGCAATTGCCCCAGAGCCACCTGTTTGCCCCTGGAACTGTGCAACTGCCCCTGAAACTGTGCAGTTGCCCCAAAGTCATCTAATTGACCCTGAAACTGTGTAATTGCCCCAGGTTGCAGTAATACCACAGTGTGTCAGCATCTTGTACTAAATGTATTCCTGAATCGGTCTTCATCAGCCTTTGAAGGACATTCAGCAAGAATATTCCTGAATCAGTCTTCATCAGGATCTTCTGAAGATCCTCATCCATGGTCGTACCCCTGCAACATTACGTTTGTTGTTTTCCGCTAGCAACAGTTTACAGCCTGGCCCTGTGCAGATCTGGTCATTCGTTTTGTTGTTTTCTTTCTTCATCTCAGCTTCTTCAAGATCTTCTGTTCCAGTCCCCCCAAACCAACATCCCATTTGTTGTTTTACGTTTATCCTTGGCTCATCCAGCCTTGGCGCCCAGAACTCTACCATCTGCCTGACTTCCGAAGATATCCTTATCCTGGTTCTCAGTTTCTGTGGGGTCCTCCCAACATACTTTGTATCTATCGGGTCCTGGCAGTCCACAAGAGGGCTGTGGCAGGGTGATCTTCTGCATCTATTGTGTCCCAACAAGTCCACAAGAGGGTTGTGGCAGGGTGGCTTCTGTATCTGTCATCTCATCCTGGCTGTCTGCCAGAGGACTGTGGCCAGATCCTTAGTGCTTGTTCTTCATTTCTGGTGGCCCACCAGTGGGTTTTGTGCCGAAGAGTTCTTGCATCTGTTCTTCATTTCTGGTGGCCCACAAGTGGGTTTTCAGCTGACAGAGTTCTTGTATTTGTTCCTTGTTTCTGGCAACCCTGGAGAGGTGGATGTCGCCAATGGACCCATGACCTGTCTAAAAAAACTCTCCACCTCCCTTTAGTCCCACAGAAATTTCCATAACCATGCCGGCCAGCAAGCCTGCTTGTTCCCATTTCAGGATCTTCATTGTTTCCCTTTCCTTTCTGCAACTGATCGACCATCACATGGACAGAGACTTAGTTGTGCACAAATTGCAAATTGTATGAATTTTAGAGTCTTGCTATAGCATACAGTAACAGTTCTCTGGTCTGGAGTACTCCAGGGGAGTAGTAACATGGGTAGAGGTGCACCTCGGGGTGAGGGCAGAGCGATATGAATAGTAATTAGAGTCTTCCTCTTACAGGAAATGGTAGAGTGATCTGTATAAGAATTACAGTACTCTTATAGTTTAGAAGCTTGTATAGCTTTTACAGTACTCTTACAGTTTAGAAGCTCGTATAGCTCCAGAAGTAAATTACCTTTGCAGTTTAGAGTCTTCCTCTTAATTTTAGAGTGCTCAGTCTACCCCTTCTTCCCTGTGACCGTGTCTTCCTTTCCCTGGTTATAAAACAAATATGGAAGAGTATCTGAACCTCATTCACAACTCCCTCCTTTCTTTGTCAGGTGATACCACCCATCTTCTTCTTCAGAACCTGAGGTGCCCTGCCATTCCACCTGCTGGGAGCAGTATTGGTGTTGATAATTAGTGTGCAGTTTACTTGGGTCATCAAAACATGACTGCTCTAGTCAACATTTTACTATAATTGGACTACAGCACACCATCAGAACACCACCAGTAGTTCACCCTTTACTGAGGAGGCTAGTCCCCTCTGAAAACACCTTCCTCCCCCCCTTTTTTTTTCAAAACCTCCCACGAGGAGGCTGACTAGGCTGTCCAAGACAGACAGGGACCTGTTAAGGGGAGATTTTAGACCCATCTGGGCAAAGGAGGGGCCTAAGCCTCTGGAAGCTAGACAAGGGTAAGAAGGAGGAGAACAAGGAAGGACAGGGTATACCGCTCTCCTCGGGGGAGGGGAAACACAGAAATCTTCAAGGTCTCTCTCTCTCCTAGAAGAACACACAGAGGGTCTCCAAAGGAGAACCAAGTAGCAGAGAAGAATCCATTAGGAAATGGACTCCAGTTAATAGCTGAACCAGGGATGAAGGGATGGAACAGCCAGCCAACAGGGTCATGGCTGGAAAAACCCCAGTGGCTCCACTGGCTTGTTCATCAGCTTAGTAGAAAGCCTTTTGAAATGCTTTTCTAGAAAACTAATAGGGGCAGGGGAGAAAATTCAGCCCCTAGCCCAAGTGGAAAACAGGCAAAGCCAGCTCTGTCCCTGGTAGGAAAAAGAAAGGTCTGAGAGAAGATCCTGAGGGAAACTTCTCCTTAGACCAAGATAAAGTGGACAGCCTTCCCAACCAAAAAATAAGGGGGGGGGGAGTCTGTCCAGAGAATGCAGGATGCCAGGAGGCATAAGAAGCAGGGTTTGCCCCTAGGAAGAGCTATCCCCCCAATCCTCACAACCCAAACAGTAGGGTGGAGAGGAAAAAAAGGAGAGGGGGGACAGCACTGCCCAGTGCATGGCTATAGGGAGGGAGGATAGGCGTAATGAATGGTGAAGATATTTGGGAAGATCAATAATTATGGTAAGTACATAATTTTCATATCTTCCCCAAATTAATCTTCACCATTCATTACTAAATGGGTCTGAGTGCCAAGATGGCAAACCCTGAGAAGATGTTTCTCCCAGCCTCCAGTGGGGGATAACCACAAGAGGAGAGGAGAGGGCCCTTTATGGGCCTGGTGAGGCTTGGGGTCAGTTATTGGGCCAGCGGATGCTCCCGAGACCCGGGTGATGGAAGGTGCCCATGCAATTCACGCCATGCCCTTTAGAAAATGAACTGGGGCCCCCAGAATGGTGAGAAGAGCACCCTTCGCTAGGCCAAGGGTGAAAACCTCGAAAGGCAAAGCCATGCAGTCCACCTAATGCAGACTGAAGTCCCCACCAGCCTGGAAGCCACTTCACTGGCATCATACACTGCTCTAGAGAGGTGTCTTGCCAGCTCCAGACCTTGAGCAGTGAGGCGAATGACTTACCGGGTTTACTCACTATCAGGCATCGCTGTAAGAAGCTGGCCCAGCAGCGCTTAGATGTGCCTAGCATAGGTCACCTGGTGAGCCCAATGAGCGGCAATCTGCAGAAGAAGGCGTGCCAGCGAGAACACCCTTCTCCCCCATCGGTCAAACTCGGCCTAGTCAGTGTCTGGGGGCAGTCATGACGAGGGTGATGATGCCCAATTGGGGTGTCTAGGAGCTCCACTCTCAAAGTAGGGCGGGACATGGTACCTGGAGACCCCATTACAGCACAGTACCTGTGCATGCAGTCCCTAGGGGCAGGAGAAGGGGTGGAGGGATGTTGCCAGATGGCATGCGAAGCCTCTTCGACCGGCCACAGCCAGGGGGGTATGACCAAGGTGTCAGCACTGTATTACCCCAGGAATGACAATGTTGCATGTCTTGGGTTATGTCCAGAGAAGTGGGAAATGAGGAATGCCTCCATCATCTCCACTAGGAAGCGCTGGTAGGATGTAAAGTCTGCGTCAGCTGCGAAGTGGAGAGAAGCTTCCTCTTCCTCGGTGGAGCAAGTCGAAGACTCGGAGGAGCTCGAGACAGAGGCACGTGGTGCAGGGGTCTGAGGTCTAAAAATATGACCTCGGAGATGGCCCTAAGGTAACATGGAAATGCAGTCGCTGAACCCCTGAACTGTTCCCAGGTCATGGGTCCCCCGGGTCCTAGGAGACTGGGATGGGGGAGGGGATGGCAGAGGAACAGAAAGGGAAGCAGCCTGGCTAACAGGGAAGGTCCTCTGTAAGGACTGCAGGATAGCACAGGGAACCCCCCCCAACCAGAAGTGGAGGCTGCCTATCCCGCCCACCACAGTACACCAGTCAGAAGAGCAGCGAACTGGGTGCTGTCCCCACCAACCACAGGACCCCTCCTCAAAGCATAGGAAGGCAAGGACAAGTCTGCACTGCGACTCCTGTCAGAACCCCAGGAGGATCCCAGATGGGGTTGCTGTTCAGACCGGGTCCTACCAACCTCTGACTTTGAAGAGCAAGACCTGCCCCTTGGAGGAGGCCTGGTCAAAGAATACAGACTGTCCAACTTGGGGAGACCCCAGACCCCACAGGCAAGTCCACGGAGCTCTGCTGGGCATCCTCCCCATCACCTATGATCCAGATAACAATAGGCTTGGACCCTGTCTTAAGAGGCGGCATCAGCCCGCAAGTCAGCACCTGCCATGGCACCGGAAACGGAATCGGAGCCGACCTCAGGGCTGGTCCCCAACATGGTGCGGCTGCAGCTCCAGCCCCCAAAACGGCACTGCCCGCAGCACTACCACCCTCAGAAACCCAAGGAACAACCCCCACAGGTCCCAGAAACGGCGCCGGAAGACTCTAGAGTGACGGCACTGGCCTAGAAACTTCTGAAGACCTTGGAGAGGCCTGGGCAGAATATGAGAGCTCCTCAGAGCTGGGCAATCAATCGGGATCATCCTGATCCTCATCTCCTGGGGTGGAAGAGGAGATCAGGGAGCTCTCCAAATGGGCTACCCCCTGGATTCTTGGCCCCCGGCACCACGAGCAGCGTTGGAGGGAGCCCAGGTGCATGGTCAGCACCACCCTGCTCATCAGCACCAGAGATGGCACCGGGGCAGGGGTGGCGACTGACCACGTCACTGAGGGGCCCACTGGAGCACAGCCCACTTGTAGCTCAGGCTCCACACCGGAGGTTGTCCATGTCTCCGAGCAGACCCCGGATCATGAGGGATGACCAGTCATCTCCCCCAGAGGACGGCTGCCCCACCAACCCCTCGCTGGGACCCCTTGCACCAGCAAGCTGTGGAGTAGAGGGAATCCCATCCCTGCTGATCCGTACAGAGCTGGGGGGGGCTCAGGGGGTGGAGCCCAGAGACTATGTCTTGGTATCCCAAGTGCGCTGACGCTCTCCAAAAGATGGATGGTCTCTCCCCAACTGTACCGCACAGATAACGAGCGTATGGTATTCATACTAAAACAGGCATTGCACTCGTCCACTGTGTGACGGGGACCCAGACAGGAGAAGCAATGGTCATGGGGGGCCATAATGGTCATGGAGTTGCCACAGGGGCACAAACGCATAGGGGCAACTCCCATGCATTTCAATTTAGATCTACGTCCCAACCCCAACACACCGTTGCATGAAAAAATTATAAAAAAAGGGGATTTTTAATTAAGAACACCCAGCGCCGTGATAAACTAAGAAAAGAAAGAATAAAACTCCGGAACGGAATGGTACCAGTACTCACAGTGCCAAATCAAGTTGAGGCCTAGCAGACTTCGAATTACACAGCACTTGCTTGAAGATTCCCTCACAGGATCCTTCTTCAATGGCGGTAAAAACAGAACTGAGGACTGGGAGGAGTCGGCTTCAGTTACTGGCCAACCCGTGAGTGCCACGCAGAACGTTGGCCATGTGGGAGGTGCTGTCCTGATGTCAGTTCCTCCAACTCAGAAAAATTCAAAGAGGCTGAGCTCTATTATTTCCTGAGCAGGATCCTAACCTCCAGTAGGACCCATTTAGTAATGAATGGTGAAGATTAATTTGTGGAAGCTCTATCTCTTATATCCACCACCTTCTGAACACTGCAGAGAGCACCTGCTTGTTCAAGGTCCATTCGTGGTTCCCCTGAATGATTCTGCTCAGGGAATCTGCCAGGACATTGTCATTCCCTCATAGGTGCACTGCAGATAGCTGTACCTGCGGCAAATATGCCAGACTCCAGACCTTCATTGCTTCTGTACACTGCTTGGAAGATCTTGTTCCTCACTGTTTGTTGATATCATTCAAGGTGGTAGTATTATCTGCCCTGACCTGCACTGACTGACCCATGATGTGGGAGGGAAAAGCTTGCATTGCCAGATGGACTGCTCTGAGTTCCAGGAGGTTTATATGCTCCTGAGACTTCAGAGGGGTCCACAACCCACTTACAGTGAGGTACTCCAGGTGGGCATCGCTGCCCCAGCCCAGGAGAGAAATATCTGTAGTAAGCACCAGTGCGGGTGACTGCTGAAGGATGGAGACCCCTTCCCTGAGGTGTTCTTCTTCCTTCCACCACTCCAGTGCCCTTAACAGGCACTCTGACACAGACACTAGCTATGATAGAGGATCCCACATTGGGACCAGTTGGCCCCCAGGTGGTATTGAACATCCCTCATTTGGAATCTGGCACCTGATACCACTGCCATGGAGGAGACTATGTGCCCTAGTAACTCCAGGAAGTCCCTTGCAGGTCTGGGCTGTCCTAGCCTGAAAGATCTTGCAGGTCGTGCCAGGCCTGCCACTTTCTCTTAAGGGAAGAATGCCGTTCCCTGGCAGGTGTCCAAGTCTGCTCCTATAAAGTCCAACACCTGAACAGGATTTGTCTGGGACTTTTGGACATTTATCAGGAAACCCAGTTCCTCCAGAGTTTTCTGGGTAGGCTGGAGGAGAACTTGATCTCTTGCTGTGACCTTCCTGAGACCAGCCAGTTGTCCAGGTAGGGAAAGACCAGCACCCCTTGCTTCCTTAAATGTGCTGCCACTACAGCCAGGCATTTTGTGAAAACTCTGGGAGCAGAGGAAAGGCCAAAGAGAATGGTTGAGAACTGGTAGTGGCAGTTCCCTAGCCTGAACCTGATGTACTTTCTGTGAGTGAGCCTTACTGGTATTTGAAAGTAAGCATCTTTCAGATCCAGTGACCCCAGCCAGTGTCCTTATTGCAAAGATGGAATTACTGTTCCCAGTGTTACTATCTTGAACTATTCCTTTTTTTAAGTGCTTGTTCAGGTATCTGAGATCTACAGTGGGTTACCACTCCCCATTTTTCTGGTGGATCAAGAAGTACAGCCCCTTCCTGAGCTGGGAGGGGGGTAACTCTTTCCACAGCACCTGCCTGAAGCATATGCTTTACCTCAAACTTCAGCAGGAGTTTTTCTGCTAGGGTATGAGGGTCGAAGGCCTTGTGGTTCTGCAGTTTTGGGAATCTCTTGAACTGCAGGGTGAGGCCCTGACTCACTATTTCCACAACCCACTTCTTTGTGGTACTCTTTTCCCATGCCTAGAAATAGTGAGCCAGTCTTCTCACCCTGGCAATGGTTGGGCAACCTGGGCAGATGTGTCAGGGGTCTGCTTTGCTTGGGCCTTAGGTACTGGTGCTGCATCCACATGCCTAGTACCCCTTTTGCCCCTACCTCTGAAGAAGTCCCTTTGAGGGGTGTAATCATAGGCAAGATAAGCATGGGGATAGTATCTCCGGCCCCTACCTCCCTTTCCATAAGGACTATGGGAAGTGCAGGCCTTTTCCTTTTCAGTGTTGCTCTTGTAGGTGGTCTTGTATTTGTTCACCTTTTTCATCTAAGTCTCAGTTTTGTCACCAGACAAGGAATTTCTGAAGTCCACAGTCTTTGTCTGGGTGTCCTGGGAAAGGTTTGTAGTCCTGTCATGCAAACCTTCTGAGAGGTGCTGCATGTGCTATGACCCTGGAAGCAGTGTCACTGGCATCCATTGCCATGTGAAACAGGTACTTGATGGCATATATGGCAGTTTTTGCTGTGTCTGCCAGATCCTGTGCCAAGTTACCACAAGCTTTCTCACTCACTGCCATCCAGGTCATGTACGCTGCCTGTCTCAATAACAAGGAAGCTGATGTGCAAACTTTTTTGCCCATACTGTCTTGTATACTGGAGTTCCTTTCTGGGGGCTGTGAGGAAAGGGCACCTTGGCCTTGTCACAGGCAGTCGTCTGGACCACTCCCTCATGGTCAGGGTGGGTGTGTAAGTACTCAGCACCCTGCTTATCAACCAAGTACTTTTTCTCTATTTTCTTGTCTGTGCCAGCAGCAGGAGTGGCTGCTGCCAGCACTTTGCAGGTGGCTTTCCTGAGGGACTTATGGATGAGTACAAGCAGACTCTTAGTGGGAGTTAAGCCTATCATATCTAAAAACTCAGTTTCATCTTCATTCTCTGCAGTCTCTTGGGATGAGTTACTGAGTGTGTCTACCATCTGCCACAAAAAAGAATAATGCAAGGTGTAATCCTCTAAGGGACGATTAGGGGAACCAAACTCCTGCTCTGGGGAACCGTCAAGCTCTACAGTTCACATTCCTCCTCCTTTCCCTCATAGTAAAAATTAGCCTCCTCCTCCTCCTCCTCAGGCACTGAAACCAGTACTGGAGCCTGGGTAGGGGGACAGACATACTCGTGATGCTCCCTATAGCTTGGAAAGTCTGAAAGAACTACCATGCCTTATTCATGTCCTCTACTGAGGGCATCTTATTTTTGTCCACCGGTTCCTCCTTTCCTTCATCAGAAGGAGGGGCAGTGACATGTTCTTCTTTTGGTTTTTTCTTAGCAGGCACCATCTCAGGTGTCTGCTCAGAGGCTCTCTTACATTTACTGGATGCAGGGTTCCCCTGTTCAGATACCCTGACCCCGGAACCATTTTTAGCAGACTTGTCCATCTGCTTACTCTGAGGAGCTGGACCCTCACCTTAGCATTTAGGTGATGGAGAGGCGGACTGAGACGCCATAAGGTCTTCAAGCTTTTTAGCCCTTTCCTTAACTGTCTTAGAGTAAACAACAGAAAGTTCACAACTGGAAAAAATCATGATGGGGACCCAGGCAATGAAAAATGGAAATTACGTACCTACCGTAATTCTTGATCTTCTTGGACAAAGTCTCCACCACTCATTCACACTAATAGCAGTATGCCAGAGGCGCTAGGACCCAGTGGGAGCAAACTTTTCAGGAGGGCCAACGCCTAAGATGGAAACGTGAGGAAGCGGTACTGCGAGCCTGGTGCGTGCGGTAATGACTATCTCGGCGTCGACCCTCTAACTGACTCAGTACCTTTTTTTCCGAGGAGGTGCAGCGTAACTAACCTAGAAGTAGTAACCTGACAACCGGACATAAGATAGTCCGAATGACCTTGTGTAAGAAGAGCCAACAACAAAGTCTTCACAGCTCAGTCATTGAGGGAGTGAAGACCATAAACAGAGAAGTGAGCTCGGGGGATGGTGGGTGGGCGTGTGAATGAGTGGAGGAGACTTCGTCCAAGAAGATCAAGAATTATGGTAGATATGTAATTTCCATATCTTCCTGGACATAAAGTCTCCACCACCCATTCACACTAATGGGAGAGTACTGAGCTAAATAATCCCCCAAGACGGGTGGCAGGAGATAAAACAGCTCATGTGCTTAGGACAGAAGTCTGTTAAGAATTGTCCTGCCAAATGACTGATGTCATCTGGCATGGATATCTAAGGCACAGTGCTTAACATATGTATGCACGGAGCTCCAGGTAGCTGCAATGCAAATATCTGCAATGGGTACATTACTGATTTCTGCCAGAGATGCAGAGACTGCTCTGGTAGAGTGAGCTTAAACTCTTGCCTTCCAGCTTGACCTGTGCCATAGAATAGCAGTGGCAAAGGCATGTCACCAGCCATGCTGAAATGCACTTGATAGCAACAGGTTGACCCAGTCAGGTCGTGCTGAAGGAAACGAATAGTTGTTGAGCCCTGCAAATTTCCTTCGTTCTATCAAGATAGAACCGCACTGCTTTCTTAATATCCAGCCAATGAAGGGTACGTCCCCTTCATTAAGTAAGTTCGCAAAGTAGGTAGGAAGGACTAAAGGCTGGTTTAGATGAAATTCTGAGACAACCTTAGGGAGCAACTTAGGATGAGTCCTAAGAACCACTTTGTCCTTGTGAAATACAGTGTACGGGAGTCTGTGACCAGTATGTGTATTTCAGAAACTCTACGGGCCGTAGTAATAGCCACCAGGAAGGCCGTTTTCCACGTGAGGAACTTCAATTCACAAGTAGCTAGAGGCTCGAAAGGTTTACGAGTGAGCATGTCTAGCACAATGTTAATGTCCCAGGCTGCAAATGGATGTCTAGTAGGAGGTCTCGTATGCAGAATACCACTAAGAAACCTCTTAACTACAGGCAATTAAGCCAGCGACATGGAAAGTACCGGCTCATGATATGTCCAAATGGCACAAAGATGAACTTTGACTGTGGAGTACTGCAAACCTGTGTTTGAGAGGTCTAAGAGATACTCCAAGACTTTATTCGGTGGGCAGGAAAAAGGATCCAAAGAGAATTTTGCACACCAGATACAGAAACGCTTCCATTTAGCTGTGTAGGTTTTTCTAGTGGCCGGCTTACGCACGGCCAAAAGAATATCTGAAACTCTACGAGAAACTTTGCACCTATTCACCTTTGTTTCTTCAGGAGCCAAGTGTGAAGGTGAAGCGACCTCAGGTGGGTGGGACCACAGGACCCTGGGTCAGAAGGTTCATCTGAAGGGGAAGCATTTTCGGGGGGTTCCCAATAGCCTGTTGAGAAGAGGGAAATGAAAATTACGTACCTACCATAATTCCTGATTTTTCTGTGTATCTTCACCATTCATCAGCTTTGGGTAATGTGGCCAGAGGTCACGACCCTGCGGGAGCCTTTTTTTTTTGGATGGGCAGAGTCAATGCACCATCGGCACCACCCTCGAGGCCGATGCACTGTGTGGCGCTCGCGGGTTGGCCGTTAGGCTTCGTCAACCCCGCCCTCCCGCCAGATCTGAGTCACTGTAGAAACATAGAAACATAGACTTTGACGGCAGATAAGGACCGCTAGGCCCATCTAGTCTACCCATTTCCCTACCTACAGGATAGGCCGCAGATCCTAGTTAACCAACAGCCTATATCTTCCTGCCCCCCACAAGAATTGCCTTATGTCTGTCCCATGCATTCTTGAATTCTCCCACAGTTTTAGACCCCACAACTTCCTCAGGAAGGCTGTTCCATGCATCCACTACCCTCTCTGTGAAATAATACTTCTCACATTGCCCCTGAACCGCCCCTCCTTCTATCTTTAAATTGTGTCCCTTGTTCTGCAAGTCTCTTTTTCTGAAAGATGCTACCCTCTTGGACTTTGTTGATTCCTTGAGGTACTTGAAAGTTTCTATCATGTCCCCCTCCTTCTTTCCTCAAGGGTATACATATTAAGCTCCTTTAGTCTCTCCTCATACGGCTTCTCTTGCAGACCCTGCACCATTTTAGTTGCCCTCCTCTGGACTGCCTCTATCCTGTCTATGTCCTTCGGAGATGGGGTCTCCAGAACTGGACACAGTATTCCAGATGGGGTCTCACCAACTGTCTGTACAGAGGGATAACAACTTCCTGTTTTCTGCTGCTGATGCCTCTCCTATACATCCCAGTATACCCCGGCCCTCCCTACTGCCTTCTCACATTACTTGCTAACCTTAAGGTCATCTGATATGATTACCCCAGGTCCCTTTCCTGTTTTGTTGTTGTTACTACCTCCCCTCCCATTGTGTATTCTTCCCCTGGGTTCTTGTTTCCCAGGTGCATTATTTTGCACTTTTGCATTGAATCCTAGCTGCCATACGTCTGACCATTCCTCCAACCTTGCCAAGTCCCTTTTCATCCTTTCCACGCCTCCTTGTGTATCAACCCTGTTGCAGATCTTGTGTCATCTGCAAAAGGCATACTTTTCCTTCAGTCCCTCTGCAATGTCACTGATGAAGACATTAAAAGCACTGGACCCAATACTGAAACCTCTGGTACCCCACTAGTAACCGCCCTTTCTTCAGAGTGGACTCCATTTACAATTACCTTCTGTGTCCTGTTGTCCAGCCAATGTTTTACCTAGGCTACCACCCTGGGACCCACTCCCAGGCTGGTTAATTTGACTAATAATCTTTGTGTGGGACTGTGTCAAATGCCTTGCTAAAGTCTAGGTAGGCCATGTCCACAGCCCCTCCTGGTCTACTACTTTGGTCACTCAGTCAAAGAAATCTATTAGATTCGTCTGACATGACCTTCCCGGTGTGAACCCATGCTGCCTTGGATCCTGTGCTCCACTGACCTCTAGGTACTCAACTATTCTTTCCTTCAAGTGACTCCATCACTTTCCCTACCACAGAGGTCAGACTGACAGGTCTGTAGTTTCCTGCCTCTGTCTTGGTCCCACTTTTGTGAAGGGGAATCACATCCGTCTTCCTCCAGTCCACGGGTACCACACCATCCTCCCATGATTTATTAAAAAGAGTAGCCAGTGGTTTCACTAGTTCCTTCCTTAATTCTTTTAGAATTCTGGGGTGAATTCCATCAGGACCCATTGCTTTGTCCACCTTCAGTTTTAGGAGTTCTTGCAGAACCCTTTCTTCTGTGAAAGGACTGGGATCGACCCCCCTAGCAAGAGTGCTTCTGTTAATTGGATTAGGCACTTCCTCCTCCTCTTTTGTGAATACTGAGCAGAAATATTCGTTCAGTATTCCTGCTTTTTCACTGTCCCCCTCTGCCCACCCACCGTTCATTCTAAACAGCCTCACTATCCCTCCCTTTGCCTTTCTACGCTCGCTGATGTACCTATAAAAGGTTTTATCCCCCTTCTTAACTGAGTTGGCTATCTGTATATGTAGAATAAGAAAGGGTTGGGAGGCAGGGAGGGACAAGGAAGTCCAAGGTATAAAGGGAAAGATATACAAACTGAAAGGAGAAATAAACAACTGAGAGGACAGAAGGAGAGTTAGAATCTAAGGATTGGGAAGGGGCCCCAATCTCTGGAAGCAGAAGAAGAGGGAGGGAGGAAAGAATTAGAAATGGGGGCATACCCTGAACCTTTGTCCTATCTCTAGATTGTACAGAAACTGCGAAGGAGTAGTCAGAAGGCTGCACTGCCAGACTTCAAGGCACAGAATCACTGACAATAACTCCAACATAAGCAGGAGCAGCTATTCTGGAAGAAAAGACAGTATACAGGGCTGTACCCCCCCTCCCCCAAAACCAAATGTTTCTTAAATTAATTTGAGGATTGAGTCCCTAAGGACAAGAACGAAGCAGAACAGTGGAAGACAGAGAGTGAGAAAACAAGCGAGGGCAACCACCAACCCCCCCCCACAGGGGTTGGGCCGAGGCACTGAGGAGAGACGTGCCCTCTCCCCCAATCCTCTCTTCCCCTGACAGAATGTAAAAATCCCGTGTGCCCCCAGGTCACCCTGCCCTGACTAGTGGAAAGGAAGGGGGGAGGAACAGGCACACAGAGGAGGGGGAATCGGTAGACTGAGGGCCTCAGGGGATGGAGGTGGGATATACACAGAAAGTACAGGAATTATGGTAGGTACGTAATTTTCATATCTTATCAAGTCAGTCTTCACCATTCATCACCTTTGGGTGAGTACCGAGCCCCCTCGAAAGGGGCCCTAGATCCTAAAGGACTAAGTCTCTTAGCTCTCAGTGGGTGACACACTGGGAGGGAGAACCTTCACGGGTCTGGAGAGGCCAGAGACTGGGGAGAGTGAGACGGGGACCCCCCGGAGGGGGAGGAGGTTGCCCTGACAGATGCCGCCTCACCCTCACGAGGAGAAGATGGGATCTCTGTGTATGGAGAAAATCACCCTTACTTGGGCCAAGGGTGACAAGAGGGAAAGACGCAGTCATACCGTCCGCCTAGTGCAGATCACTGTCCCTAAGACCCTGGAAGCTACCTCGTTGGCGTCGTAAGATGCCCTCACTTAGAGCCCTGCTAGCTCCAGGCCACGTGCAGAGAGTGCAGTGGCTTGTCTGGTTACGTCCTAATCAGGCTTAAAGACTAGGAGTTGACATAGCCTGGACCACAGGAACCTATCATAGGTAGCGTAGTGGGCCTGATGTGGAGAAATTGAAATAAGCAACCGTGCCGAGTAGAAAGTCCTCCTCCCCCAGAAGTAAAAATCCATGGAATCTGTATCTGGGGGCTGGTCACGGTGAAGAGCACGAAGCCCATCAGGAGTGTCCAGCTGTGTCAGTCCTGACTGAGGATGGGGCAAACTACCTGGAGACTTTGAGGGGGATCAATACCTCTGGCACAGATCCCTAGGGGCTGGGACTCTGGAAAAGGGTCTTTCCCAGAAACGCAACAACGCCTCCCAGAAGGGAACAGGCCAGGGGGGCACTACAAGGGTGTCAGTACTGAAATCGCCTAGGAAGGCATGCATCAAATGCTCTGGATTGTGCTGAGTGGATGGGGTGAAATGCAGGTCCTCCAACATCCTCACGAGGAAATGCTGATACTCCGCAAGATCAGCAGCATGGGAGATGTGAACAGAGGGCTCCTCTCCTCCCAAAGAGGAGGACAAGGAAGCAGAAGACGTCGTAGATTCAGTGACTGGTTGCTCAGAGGGAGGTTGGAACACCAGCCGGTCCATGGCCCTGACATATGAAGGGAAATGAGCAGCCACAGCCCTGAACTGCTCCCAGGACAGAGGTCCGCTAGGGCCAAGAATGCCTGGGAGAGCAGGAGAAGGTGACAGAGGAGTGGGGGCAGAGCTGACAACAGGAATAGACTGTCCTCTGTCCAGGCAAAAAAGCGCACCTGGAGCCCCAAGGGAAGAGGGAGCTCTGGAAAACTCAACAACTGACAGCTGATCAACCATGCTGTAACTGCCTAGGCTGTACCCATAAGATTCCCCCTGTGAGGTGACTGGGGCTGTGGAACTCCAAAAGGACAGTCCCTACCTCCAAAAAACAGGGCCCTCTCGAGGAGACCGAGAAGGCAAGGAAGAGGTCCATACTACGACTCCTTCCCAAACCAGGGTGGGTCCCAGAAAAGGGTTGCTGCGTCGAACCCCAACCCCTCGGAGTCCAAAAGAGCCCTCCTCCTCGCAAACACCAGCCTAGGCAGCTGACAACACTGGTCAGTCTCCAAAGGGACTACCCAGGGAGCAGCAGCCTCTCCTCCTGTAGGTGTTCCAATTGGCCCTAAAGTTGGGTGATCCAGGCATACCACCTGAGGGGGTACCACCACTGAGGGGGCAGAGCAGGAGAAGGTGACAGAGGAGTGGGGGCAGAGCTGACAACAGGAATTTACAGAACACTGCCCAGCTGAGGAGCTTGTAACAGGGGACTGCAGAGTGCCGTAAGAGGTAAAGTCTCCTTCCTTCCTGCTTATGGAGAGCACTTACCCCATCCGCGCTGTGCGCGGACTGCCCCACCCAGGGCCGGCACTCCATTTATTTCTGCTTACAGGTCACATGACATATCACGTGACCTACCCCATTTTTCTAAGTGCCCACTTTCCCACTTGCAGCTTATACACTCTGACTACTAGGGGTTGCTGCACTATTATGACTGGCACCACTCCAACCACTCCCCCATCTCCACTCCTTCTTAACAAGGAATATCAACCTCTGTCCACTAGAAGTCACTACAGTTCTCTCCTAATCCTTTCTGCTGCCTACCTCTTCTTCTCTAATCTCTACTCCCTCCTTTCCGTCTCCTTGCCCATTGTCCCACCACAGTCCCCTTGCAAGCCTCAAACACTGTACCCCCGACTCCAAAGTCTGTAGCCCATCCACTAAGCCAACGAACCAGGCCAATATTTACCTCCATTTCAAAGTATTTAACCCTTCCTTCTCCCTACTTAGAAAAAATACTTATCCTCTGTCCCACTGCAGACCTCAAGCCCTGCACCCTTGCTACCAGAGTCAGCGGCTCTACCAGTCAGCCATCATATCAGACTATTTTTAACTATAGTTTTTAAGGCTCTCAAAGCTTCTGACCCCCACAGTCTGCTAAAATAATATTCCTGGTACCACTGCAGGCTTCAAACCCTGCACCCTTGTTACCAGAATCAGCAGCTCTACCACTCAGCCATCATATCTGGCTATTTTTTACCCCCAGTTTCAAGGCTCTCAAAGCCTCTACCCCCCCATAATCTGCTAAAGTAACATTTCTGGTATTCACTGCAGGGTACGAACCCTGTACCCCTCCCACCAGTATCCTCAGCTCTACCGCTGAGACAACCAAAGCAGACTAACTAATGTTTAGTTTCTAAAGCTCTCAAAGCCTCTATCGTTATAGTCTGCCTAAAATAAATCTCTCCTGTGTCCCACTACAGGTCAAAAACCCTGTGCTTTTGCCACCATAGTCGGCAGCTCTGCCACTGAGCCTACAAGTCAAGCTACGGTATTGTGGCATATCTCAAAGCTCTTACAGCTTTTCTGGCTCCCCCCACAACCTCTTTGTTCTGCCCTCAAAGCTATCTAGGCACCATGTCTGTTCACTTCCACCTTATGTGCCTCATCCTCATAACCACCCTGGGGTTCACCTCCCATCAGCCATACCTCACCCTATGCCCTTTGCGAAATTCCAACACTTTATTGATTTTATAAGATAAAGAAACGCCAACATACATATTCAGTTATGTCATAACCAGGATAAACAACCAACCACTCTACCATCAGATATATTGTCCGCAGTATGTAAAGTAGGAAAGAAAAGAAAGAGGAAAAAAAAAACCTTTTAAAAACAATCCCCGAGTCCCCCCCACCATTAACCCACCTCTCCCGGAGTGTGCCAACCCAACCCAATACTACAAGAACATAGTAGAAGACCAGAAACAAATTAGTTACAGTATACCAATAAAATACAAAGGTACTTACAGAGACATACCTAAAATGGTTATTGATGCAAGTATAAAGCATATACTTTACCCCATTTTTTGTTGAAAGAGTCCATGCTGTTGCGAGAACTTGCAACCAGTCTTTCGGTATTGAAACAAACTGATAAATCACTTAACCATTCAGCATATGTTATGGTCAATTGATCCATCCAGTGCTAAAGTATCAATTTCTTGACCACCACTGAAATTAATGCCATATGGAATTTGTGCTCTGGAATTTCAGTACTGGAATACGTGCCTAAGATGCATATCTCTATGGTAAACAGCTCATCCAAACCTAGTAATGGATCTAGTTTGGATTGAATTGCATGCCATAGAGGGGCTACCTTCTCACAATACCAGAAGATATGTAACAGGTTTCCTTCAGATTGACCACATCTAGTACATTTAGAGACAGGAAGCTTACCCAATTTAGCTAATGTAACCGGTATATAGTACATATTATTTAAGATATGTTATGGAGTGAGCCTAAGCCTATCCTGGGTGTGGTATCTGTGTAGATCTTTCCAAATTTGGGACCAGTTAAGGGTAATGTTCGGCAGAAGAGAAGTCCAGACTATGGAACCCGAAAGGGTATCAGGGAATTTAAGGCCTAATAGGTAGGAATAGATCATTGAGATCCCATGGGGTCTATTTACATGTTCCTGTATTTGAAGTAGAAAAGGCCTAACCTGAGACTCCCTGAAATCAGTACCAAAACTACTAGTGACAAGATGCCTCAGCTGGAAGACTTTAAAAATATTCCTCTGAGGTACTTTAAATCTGGTCATGATTTCGGGAGAAGAAAGAAGAGAGTCATGAGAGTAAAGACTTTCTATCAGGGCTCTTTGTAACTAAGGAAGCCATTCTGATGAGATCGGTGATCCACCTATTCTAATATTAGGATTTAGAGCAAGGGGTTGCGCCGTATCCTTCTTAGGGGAGATTCTGAAAAAATGCCAGCATTGGGCAAGAACTTTAAGTGAGATGCCAATAACCGAATCTTGTATTAAAGTTGGTAATGCCGAGTTAGAAAGGAAGAAGATAGTAGGCGAATTGAGATTATTCGATTCTAATATCTGTCTTTCAAGTTGAAGCCAAATAGGAGGAAGGTCATTGTCCCTGACCGACAACCATCTCCCCAATTTCGACAGATGACTAGCCCAGGAATACAAAACAAAATTGGGAAGACGGAGTTCTCCCATATCTTTGGGAAGACTAAGCTTGAGAAAGGAACGTCTGGGAAGCTTACCTTGCCAAATAAATTTGGAGAGGGTGGAGTGAAAATGTTATAAATAAGACAGAGGGAGCCACAGATTTAGTAGATTTAAAGGATAGAAAAGGCAAGGCAGAACATTCATCTTAATAATACTAATTCGACCCCATAAGGAGAGAGGAAGTTTAGCCCATCTTTGGAGATCTTGCTGAATATTTATCATTAGATCATCCAGATTAAGTTTCCTGAGCAACACAGGATCCTTAGTAAGGTGTATTCCTAGATATTTAATTGAATGTGGAGACCATTTCATCCCGAATCGGGTGAAATTGGCTTTGTAGGTGAAGGCATTTAAGGGAAGTATTACTGTTTTTGCCAGATTTAGCTTGTAGTTGGATAACAGACCGTACTGTGTAATAATTTGTAAGGCATGAGCTAAGGATGTATCGGGATATGCCAAATGAAGCAGGATGTCATCGGCATACACTGAGAGAGTCAATGACTGCTGAAACACTGGACAGCCCTGAACGTGCGGAGACCGTTTAATACTGAGAAGAAGAGGTTCCAAATATAAATTAAATAGGAAGGGAGATAAGGGGCATCCTTGTCTGGTGCCAGTGAACAGAGAAAATCGAGAAAAGAAGACCCCATTGCAATAGATTTTTGCGGAAGGGGACTTGTATACCGTCTGGATCCATCTAATGAAAGAGGTGGGAAAGCCCATTTTCGTAAGTGTTGCCCAGAGAAAATCCCAATTGACTCTGTCGAAGGCTTTTTCGGCGTCTAACGAAATTAGAGCCATGGAAATCTGAGGGGTTTGGGCCACGTGGAAGATATGTGAGAGAGTTCTAAGGTGGTCAGCCAAAGAACGGCCTTGGATAAAACCGACTTGCTCAGGGCTCAGCAGATGGGTCCAGGTCTTTTTAATCCTATTGGCTAGAATTTTTGTTAGTATTTTAATATCGCAGTTCAAAAGGGAGATTGGACGATAACTGGCAGGGTCCTTTGGTGGTTTGTCCGGTTTAAGAAGTAGTACTACCGTGGCTTCTAGTAATGTGGGATACAAAGTATCTGTGGTGAACATGTATTCATATAGATTAAGAAGAAGAGGGGCTAATTCTTTGCAGAAAATTTTATAGAAATTGGAGGGGAAGCCATCAGGCCCAGGTGACTTGTCTAATGCTAATCCTGTAATTGCCTCTTCCAATTCCGACACAGTAATGGGAGAAGACAGAGCCGACCTATGATGGGCTTGTAAACAGGGAAGATTCAGGCCCTCCAAATAACTTTCGATACTCGATAGAGGACCCTATGCCCTTTGTGGATGGCACAATTGCATCTCTCCAGAACTGGCCATCTCCCCCCACCTTGTCATCACACACTGGACCTCTGCAACCACCTCCCACCAGCAGCCCCAACCCCAGCACCCACCCGGGCCCCCCTTGGCTCCACCCCTTCTGTGTCCACCCATCCCATCAAACCCTGCCCATCCCCTGCTCCACTACATCCTCCCCTCCCAAACGTACTCCCAAAAATATAACATAACAACCTGCTGCCCTATGGTTAGAGCCTTAGTCACCCTACTACTCCTCTCTGGTAGTATCCACCCTAATCCAGGCCCTGCCCCCACCACTCCACCTATCAGATCCTCTGGACTCCGCACTGCCTCTCTGAATATACGCAGCCTGCCAAATAAATCTGCAGCGCTCCAATGTTGGGCCACCCTTTACCAACCAGATGTCATTGCCATAGTGGAGACCTGGCTCTCCAAATCTACTCCCGATGCCTTTGTCTCACTCCCCGGATATATCCTATATCGGGAAGACAGGATAGGAAAGCGTGGGGGTGGCTGTGCATTCTACATCAATAATAACATTATTAGTCACATGCTCCCACCCCCCAAACTCACAAACGAAGCAAAAGCCCTCACCCTAAAAATCACCCCGACCCCTCCAGGGGCCCACTATACCTCACAGTCGCCTACACACCCCTTAAGAACCAAAAGCCTGCCATCACATCCCTCACTGAATACCTCTCTACCCTACCACACAATGCAGAGCAGACACTAGTAGGGGACCTCAGTATCAACTGGCATGGCCCCTCGGCTGCACCAACAAAGAACTCGTTTTCAGCCCTTGACATGGTCCAATTAGTTACCCAACCCACTAGACTTCACTCATCTACTGGTACCTACACCCTCCTGGATATCATTATCTCTAAGCGCCCCAACAAAATCCAGGATATAAAAGTACTTCCCGACTCCCTAAGTGACCACTCGCCCATCCTAATCCAATGGACCTCTTCCACACCCAAACCCATAACCCAAACAACCTTCTGAAGGCGTCTCCTCCCAGGAGGGTTAATAAAATGTAAACAGCTGCTCACCCAAATAGATTGGTCCTCCACTAATATAGCCCCCAGTGCTGACATTGCACTCAACCTGTTTATACAGGTCTTTACCAAGGCCTGTGTCCTCTATGCTCCACTCACCAAACTCTGCACCAAAAGACAACATGCTCCTTGGATAACCCCTTCCCTATTCCAAATGTTGAGAGACAGGGATAATCTCTGGCACAAAGCCACAGAATCTGTCAGGTTGGGGGACAGACAATCCTATAATGCCGCTCGCAATAGATACACTCGAGCCATCCGTAAGGCCAAAGCAGACCACTATCAATCCACTCTCACAACCACTTGGGGGTCTGCAAGGACCTTTTGGAGTAATATCAAAGAACTCAATGGGAAATCACGCTCCCCACCTCTCTCCCAGCTCACCATAAATGGCACTGCCTCCACAGACACACTCACCATAGCAAACTATCTAAACACCACCTTCTCGAATCTCAGCACTGTTCTCCCCAGTTGTTTCTTTGACCCTGTGCCCCAATCCCAACCCTGCAGTATCCTTGTTTCCTTCTGTGCAAAATATCCACCCACGAAGGTCATCTTTACCTACAAAAAGCGTTAAAAAGCAATAACCCTATAAATGACCCCCTAGATGCCAGGCTCCTTCAACTAGTCCTCGATGAGGTCCTAGTCCCCCTAACGTACCGGCTCAACAAATCCCTATGCCTAGGGCAATTCCCTAATGCCTGGTAAACAGCTTTCATTATCCCCATCCATAAAAGTGGTGACAAAGCCTCCCCAAATAACTATCGACCCATCTCCATTCTTCCCACCTTCTCTAAAGCGTTAGAAAAACTGGTTGCCACCCAACTTACTGAATACCTAGCCAAGTATGACATTCTATGCCCAGAGCAGCATGGCTTCCGTTCGGGCCATAGCACCACCACAGCCCTCTTAGAATTCACCAACTTCCTGCATTCCTCCCTAGACACCGGTAACACTACAGGAGCTGTGTTCATAGACCTATCCAAGGCCTTCGACACGGTCTACCACCCTCTCCTTCACGACTCCCTCCACCAACTTGGTTTCTCCACAGACCCCCTAGCTTGGTGCTCCAGTTACCTTTCCACCTGGTTCCAATGCATCAGAATTAACAGAACCCTATCTGACATACTACTTGGCCGCTCCTGGGTGCCTCAGGGCTCTATCCTGGGGCCATTTCTTTTCTCCCTCTACCTAAACTCCTTACCAAAGGCCTGCTCCACAAAAATCTTACTACATGCAGATGATGCAGTGCTCTTTGCTTCACATCATAAACCCATGCCCCTTCAGGACTCCCTTCAACATGCCTTCTCCCAGGCCAAAACATGGTTTAAGGACCGTAGACTGGTCATAAACTTTAAAAAGATTAAATCAATGATCTTCTCTCACCGCCAAAACAAAGCAAAAAGTGCACCTTTCCGCATCCTCCCCAGCACCCAGCACCCCCTTAAACAGGTATCCAACTACAAATATCTTGGACTTGCCCTCGACTCAGCCCTTACCTTCCATGACCACATAAACACCCTTGCTGCCGCAACAAACACCCGGATTGGACTCCTTTACTGACACAGGGACTGCCTCCCCCCACATGCCCTTAGGCTTGCCATCACTTCATCAATACTGTCCCTAGTGGACTGTGGGCTCCCTGTATATGGGGCAGCAGATAACGCCACACTCCAGAAAATCCAGGTCTCCCTAAACAAGGCCTGCAGGCTCCTAACTGGCGCAGCTAGGCTCACTCACACCTGCTCCCTCTATACCTCTGCCAATCTTCTCAACCTCAATGAAAGGCTCCTCTACCAGACCGGCATACTGTCCAAGAAAATACTGCTCGGACTCTCCCCCGGGTCACTGCCTCTCTTCATCTTGCCACCCCCACTATCTCCACCCACAACTCAGAGAAAGCACCACTGGTTGTGTTCAGGTTAAAAACCTCCCTTGCCCAGAGATCTTTCCACTACAGGGCCCCTACATGTTGTAATGCACTCCCAACCACCATCACTAGTGCACCCAGGATCGGCCACTTCAAAACCATTCTTCACAACCACCTTTTTAATATCCGCTCCTGTAACTGCAACTAACATTTCACTCTCTCATCCACTCTGATCCAAATTCTCTGCAAAAGTCCATTATGGATTGCAACCTCCATCAACAATATCAAACCCATGAATAGGACTGACTGCTCTGTTTAGATGCTTTCTCAAGCTAATAATGTCTTTCTGCAGTGAAGATGTAAATATCGTCATCCAAATACTGTAAATAATATCTGTAAATATCTACATCCAAATACTGTAAATAATGTCTGTGACAAATGACTGTAACACATGCTTAATGTAACTGTTGTTATACCCTGTCTGTATTAGTTTCTGTCTTTCATGTGACGAGGTACCTTTGTAAATGAGCCTCTGGCTCAAAGGTTGTGAACCCAATATATCAAATAAATAAATAAATAGAAAACCTTCTGAGGCCTGGCTGCAGAGCAATAGTGGCCTGCACCACTGCCTGCTGGTCAGCACCCTTGACCCTGGACACGGGGGGCAACTACCTGCTCCTTAGAGGGGGGCTGGCTCCAGTCAGTCGAAGAAACTACCAGGGTGTCCACGTGGGCAGCCAACTCCAAAGAGTCATACAGCTTGTCAGAATCAGACTCCGACTCTGTCTCTGATGAGGTGGAGACCAAAGTCTGAAAGCTAGACAGTACACAGACACACGCTGCCATCCAGACCGAAGGGGGTACCAGTCTGGGTGTCTGCACCAGAGCTGGCGCCGAAGTCTCCAACTGCACCGTGAACTGTGCGCGAAGAAGACACGGTGCCAAGGGCAGTAGTAGAAATGGAGTCGATGCCTGCCACAGCACTGTCCCGACTCACGGCGCCACAAGTGGCGCCGAGCTCAGGGATGGCACTGACAGCTCCCTCGGCACTGAGAGTAACACCCTCAATGGTGCTGTGTCCTCACTCGGTGCCACAAGCGGCACCAGAGCTAGACACAGCACCATGCTCAGCCTCGGCGCCATTCAAACAGTCGAGGATGGCACCATAGAACCTCCCACGGTGCCATCAGCAATAATGGCACCGCAAATGGCGTCGACAGTGGAGAGGGCACCGAGCGATGGACCAGTGCAGACCAAGGTGCCATCAGGGCCCACAGCACCATGAACGGCGCCGAGGCCCAAGACAGCACCAACGGACAGTGTTGAAGACTGTGCCGACTCAGGCTTCCCAGCCCGAGGAGATCATACTGGGGGAGCCTTCACCCCTGAAGGGGCGACTGCCAGTGAGGTGCCTCCCGCCTGCCCCCCAGAGGGGACTGACTGGGCCTCCTGCACCACGGAAGGGGCTTTTGCAATGGCAAGGCTACTAGGAGCACAAGCCCCCTCCTTCACGGTCCATATAGAACCAGGAGGGGACCTGGAGGAAAGGCTGAGAGACCGCAGCTTGGCCTGACGAGTACGCGCCCGTCCCCTTAAAGTCGGCGGAGTTTGTCCAACTTTCCACACGCGTTGCTCGATGACATGATGGTCCATAGAGAAGCAGGCATTGCACTAATCCATGTCATGAAGTGGGCCAAGACATGTGAGGCAACAGTCATGTTGGTCGGTGATGGAGTACTTGCGGCCACATGGGCACCGTCGCATAGGGGGCCACCACGTCTTTAATAATTTCTTGCCCCCTGACCGAGACATGATCCACGGCAAAACAAGCTAAACAAAAGACTCAATGTCACTGACAAATAAAGAAAAGGAACAGTCTTACCACATCGGCGTTGAGTGGTGGCAAGAACGGAACCGGCAGGAATACAGAGATGACGTAGAAGGATTTTCAGTGTCGAAGTAGGCCTCTAGCGTAGCAGCTCCACACAAGGTGCGACCTCTAGGGTGGGAGACGAAGAACTGGCAGGAGGGCGGGGTCAACGATGCCCAATGGCCAACCCGCGAGCGCCACACAGTGCGTCAGCCTCGAGGGCGGCTCCGATGGTGCGTCGACTCCACCCATCCAAAAAAAAAAATGCTCTCATGGAGTTGTGACCTCTGGCCACATTACCCAAAGGTGATGAATGGTGAAAATTGACACAGATAAGATCCATATCTGCCGAGGCCAGAAGGAGGCAATAAGAATCATTCTGCCCCCGGGACTCTAATTTGAGCAGTACCCTCTGAATTAGGGGAAGAGGAGGAAATGCGTATAGAAAGCATTTTGTCCACCATAGCCTGAATGCATCCTGACAAAAAATGCCAGGTGCCAGGTCCTGGATTTCTGGAGCAGAAGACAGGGAGTTTTGCATTGAGTGGGGACGCAAAAACATCCGGGTCTGAAGTTCCCTACTCTTTGAAGAGTGACTGAATGATGGTTGAGTCGAGAGACCACTCATGAGGATCTGCCTCTGTTCTGCTGAGACGGTCTGCCAGCTCGTTTTGTACTCCTGGCAGGTAAATCACCTGAATCAGAGCCTTGTGCTCCAGGAACCATTCCCACACTCTCATTGCTTCCCTGCATAATGGGTAAGAGTGTGCACTGCCCTGTTTGTTGATGTAGTACATCACCGCCTTGTTGTCCGTTTGAAGGAGAATGTTCTTGTGCCAGAGTATGTCCTTCAAAGCTCGGACTGCATACAGAATGGCTCTCATTTCCAAGACATTTATGTGAAGTTCAGACTTGTCCTGAGTCCACGTACCCTGGGTGTGGAGATCCCATCAATGAGCTCCCCAACCCATCAGGGACGCATCCGTGGTAATGGAGATCTGATGATCCAGAGGGGTGAAGTGGTATCCTTCCAGAAGGTTGTCCTCCTGAGACCACCAGGTGAATGATCTCTTCAGAGGTTTCATCACCTTGATGAGAAAGGACTGAGGGTGAGTCGTAGGAGACCACTGAGCACTGAGCATCCACTGAGAGGTTCTCACGTGAAGACAAGCCAACTGTACAGTGAACACCGAGGATGCCATGAGACCCAGCATCCGCTGCACCGAGCCAGCTTGAACCGAGCCAGGTTCTCTGATGAATCGGGCCACCTGTAAGATATCACTCATTAGTCCTCTGGAAGAAAAAACCTTCGCACAGGAGGTGTCCAGAAGAGTTCCTATGAAGAGGAGCTTCTGGGAAGTCTGCAGCTGCGACTTATTGAGGTTCAGCAGGACTCCCATGGAGGTGAGGAAGTCTGAGGCTGTGGGCACAGCCTCCAGAGTCTCTTGCCTGGAGGGACTTGCTAGAAGCCAGTCGTCTAGATATAGGAACACTTGTATTCCAATTTTTCTGAGGTGTGCCGCGAGAATTGCTCAACACTTTGTGAAAACTTGAGGCGCTGAGGATAGCCCAAAAGGCAGGACTCTGAACTGATAGTGTTGCTCCAGTGCCATGAACATTAGGTATTAGTGGTGCTTCGGGTGTATGAGAATGTGTTGGTAGGCATCCTGCATGTCCAGGGAGGCTAGCCAATTATGCCGATGAATCAAAGATAGCAGGGTACCGAGTGATATCATCTTGAACTTCTCCTTGTGAAGGAATTTGTTTAACTTTCTGAGATCCAGAATGGGTCGCATACCACTGGTTTTCTTTGGAACCAGAAAGTAATGGGGGTAGAAACCTGTGTTTCATTGATCCAGTGGTACTACTTCTACTGCCCTGTTGTTCAGAAGGCCTTGTACCTTGGAAGCAAGAGGGTCTGACTGAGCCGCTGATAGCCTGGGCTGTTGTTTGGGAGGATGATCTGGAGGGGTTTCTGAAAGATTGAGACAGTACCCCTCGCGGATTATCCTGAGGACCCATTTGTCTGACGTTATAGATTTCCACTGGTTGTAGAACTGAGTCAGATGTCCTCCCACTGCTGAGGAGGAGTCCCCCTCAGGCAGTTGAGGTGGGACCTGGGCCGGAAATTCAGAAGGTGGCACTGGGCGCTTTTGGTCCTTGTGCCTTCTGCTGCGCTTTCTTATGTGGCTGAGGGTTCTGGTTTCTGTTAAAACCTCCTCTGCCTTTGCCCCGAAAGGACTGACGGTTGTGAAACTGCGCTTGTTCCCACCCCCTCGGGAGGGGGGCGGGTGCAGGTCTGGCTGTCTTAATGGCAGACCTAGTCTTCCGTGTGGCCTCTAGTGCTTGCTCCACTTGAGGTCTGAACAGATACATACCATCGAAAGGGAAGGCCATGACTTGCTACTGTCATTCGTGAAGCCCGAAGTACGTAGCCAAGAGTGGCGATGGGTGCAGATGCCACCTGCTGCCTGGGAAGCGGTATTGAAGGCGTCCATTGCAGCTTTAACCTGTTGGTTACTGGACTCGATACCCCTAGTTATGGTTTGAAGTAGCTCTGAGTTAAACTCCGACTCAAGCACAGCTTCTACCATTGCTTTGAGCGAATGCCAAAGAACATACTCATATTGAGAAAAATAGCCCTGGTAGCTGGCAATGCTCATACCCAGGGTTGAGGCAGCAAAGATTCTCTTACCTAAGGTGTCTATCTTGTGAGATTCTTTGTTTATAGGATGGGCTGTAGATTGCTGAGGAAGGACAGCCTTATCATTCTCTGCCAGGACCACTATGGCATCAGCAAAGGCTTGTGAGGCCAAGATGGGACGATCCTTGGGAGGGGCATATTGCCTGTCTGTGGACTTGGCCACAGAAGGAGTAAGAGCCGGATTCTTCCACACCATCTGCGAAAGGGTCTCAAAAGAGGGCTATACCGGAGGGGTTAAATCCCTAGGGATTTCCGAGACATAAAGATATTGGAGATGCAGAAGCTTCCCAGGATTGATTTCTGTGGTCTGGAGAGAAAGAGTAGAATTTAAATTCTTCAGCAGAGACTTAAAGGAAAGGTCCTCAATAACAGGTTCTGCAGGAGGATTGATCCCTGGCCCCAGGGCAGATCGACATCATCACCCAGTCTAAGATCTGGATCGGGCTCAAAATCATCTCCTGACAATCCAGGGGGGAATGCATAGACAGGAATGGAATGAAAACCAGGCGGAAGAAGAGAAGGAGAAAGAATTGGAGTCGAAAACCTCTGAAAACCTGACGGCATCACACCCATCCCCAGTGCCATCAAAGAAAACGGCGCCGAGAACAAAGAAGGCGCCACCACAGAAAATGGAGCTGCACATGGCACCGACGAAAAGCACAACAATACACCCAACGCCACCCCCAGCCCCAGAGTCACCGATGGATAGCTCAGTGCCATGCCCCACCGCCCTCATTCCCCGATGACGAGGACAGAGCTGAGAGAACCTGCAGTGCAGCAGATGGCACCGACAGGACCCGTGGCATCGCAAGGGACCTCGGCGCCAGAGACGTCGGCACTGCAGACGACGGCGACGTTGCAGAGGTCTGAGAACTGTGATTTGAAATTACAGGATGAAAAATGGCAGGAGATAAGGAAATCAGTGTAAACCCCTGCGCTGCAGCCGTGTGAAGGGGATAAACACCAGAGTGCGGAATCGATGGCACCGAGGAAGGCGCCGCTCGACTAGGAAGACCTAACCACCCCGCTTGCCATTCCGGAACTGAAGGGCCTGAAAGCCCCGGTGTTGGACTGGCCAGTTCAGGCAATCAGGCCAACCTCCGGGCCCACTGCTCCACAAGAGCAGCCCACTTGTGAAAACTGCTCATCGGAAGTTCCTCCAATAGGCGGAGAGGGGCTCCAGTGTTGAAGTGGTCTGCCATCAGACAGAAACCGGTGACTCCGACAAAGGTGGAGATCAGCGCCTGGCCCTAATAAGCGACCGTCTACACGCAGACGTACCAGAGGGCGACCTCGAGTGATGCCGTTTCTTCTTCGACCTGTGTGCTGAAAAAGAACACGAGGCCGAACGGTGCCGAGAATGTGACCGTTTCTTTTTATGCTTCCGGGGAGACCACTCATCTCCCTGACCACTGGAACGTCCGTTGTCAGACCTCCCCTCTGGGAAGGGCGGCAGACCAGACCAGGCCCCGCTGACTGAACAACTTTCCTATGGATTCTCCCTACCGTCACCTGCCCCACTCATGGTCGACTCTGTCAATGGAGGGCAGAAGACTTCTCTCTTGTAAGAAGAATTTATAAAATAATTGGTACTTATCGAAGATAAAATACAAAACAATAAACTGAAAACTAAGTTGCTGGTTTGAAGTTTGACTCCCGGAGGATGAGCGACGTTGTCACTGAAGCGCACTCGACAGCAGGAAAAAAGGAACTGAGGCGGTTGGAGGGTCGATGCTGAGAGAGTCATTACTGCATGCACCGGGTCTGCAGTGCCGCTAGCTCGCGGCTCTATCTCAGGCGCCGGCCTTCCTGAAAAGTTTGCTCCTGCTGGGTCCTAGTGCCTCTGGTGTACTCCAATTAGTGTGAATGAGTGGTGGGGACTTTTTGTCCAGGAAGATCACAACTCATGGCAGTCTGCCTCAGCCAGGAGTTTGAACCAGCTTTTACAATTTTCAAAGCATGTAGGTCCTGTTCCCTTTTAGGTATCTCAGACATGCCAGTTTGCTGACAACCCTAAGCATTCGGTTCCCAGTAGCAAAAATAACAACTATACAGTTCAGTTACAGTATTAAGTAAGAACCACTATAATAATGGAATTAGAATACAATGAAAGGGACATAAATCTGAGATGTCATAACAAACAGACTAAATTAGTATTCTCCAAGAGAAACACTGGGAGGGGTTTCTTTACTCTGAGAGTGGTACGGCTGCAGAACACCCTGCCTAGAGAAGTTGTATCAGCAGATTCTTTTTTTTTTTTTTTTAAACTTCCTTTATTGAGAAAGATTTGCACATAAAGATTTACAGATATAATACAATTGCTTCAAGTTCAAAATTAGGCAACATGTTGTGGCTGATAGGAGCTACAGCCTCTACATTTAACAGCCAAATAAGAAATAGGCAAAAAAAAGGGAACGTTGTTATGGGCTAAAAATAGGTACTTATAAAAGCAGTATGTGAAAACTTGATCTTCCTAAGAAACCATATGAGTTATTGCATCATTTCTAGAGATATAATCTGATGTCCAACAGGCAGTAGGGGTATAGGGTAGATGCATGGGGTTCTCTGAGACGGAGGGGGAGTGCCCAATACCTAGCATAGTGAAACCAGGGTGCAGCACGTCCAGCATTCCGGTCTGAGTATAGCTCGGTTCAGCACCCTCCAATTCAAGGAATCTGGTCATGAGCCAGCTCCCATCTCGACCACTGGGAAGTACAGGCTTCCAATCTGTTGTACAAAGCAAAAGACATCTGTTCGTTGTGTTGAATAGTAAGCACCACAGTCTTCCAATCAGAAGCCAAAGGTGGTGTAACCTGGAGCCACCTCTTAGTGATAGACTTATATGCTGCACACAGAAGGATGGACCATAGGTATACAACCGCTTTATCTTTGACCCCCATTGGTGGAATCCCCAGTAATAGGTTGACTCCAGACAGGGGTTGCTGGAAGTCCAATATGGCTACTATGTGGTGAGAGACTAGGTCCAGAAATTGAGTAGTTTAGGGCAATCATAAAAGATATGTTTATGAGATGCTACGGATTATCTACAATCTCTCCAGCACTGAGAAGAAGCTCATGGGTTCCTCAGGGCCACAGCTGTGGGGACCAAGACAAACCTCACACATACCTTCCATACAGACTCTCTCCACCTAGGGGAAGAGGTGATGGCCCATGCTCCCTTCCAAACCTTGTGCCAGTCTTTACTGATTAACATTTGGGTAAACTCCTTTTCCCAGCTAGATTTGACTGGCTCCATTGAATGTGCCAACTGCTGAATTAAATGTCTGTATATGATTGAAATTGCCTTTTCTCCCTGATTGGAAGTCCAGATTTGAATGAATGGGGTACTATCGTCCCACAGCTGAGAGCTTTTTCCTCTACTCCTTATATGACTAAGTGTAAAATCTCTAGTTTGGTAGTAGTAGAGCCTATCCCCCTCTGTCCAGAAATAGCTTGTCTGGCCTTCTTCAAAACTAATCACTGTACTTCCCTTAAAAAGCTGCCATGGGGCCACCAAGACTCTTGCAGCCTAAGCTCTATACCAGGGTTCCTAGAGGGGGGGAAAACTAAAGTGTGGGGTCAGCAAAAACCACTGATATTTCCAAAACTGTTGCTGTGAGACTTTTCTTTTTGTGCCTATTTGCAAACCCTCTAGTATTGTAGCTGTAGTTTTGGGGACTAAATGCTTGACCTGCTTGAGGTGGATCAAGGAAAATAGGCTAGCTGATAGAGGGGGATTTATTGGCCTGGCTAGGTCTATTTGTTTCCAAGCTGCTTGGTGAGATCTAGTATCCCACAGAAGTGCCAATCGCATTTGGGCAGCTACCCAGTAGTCAGTAAGAGAGGGGAGGGCCACATCACCCAGAGTTTTGGTAAGGAATAGTTTATGGAGATTAACCCGGGGCCATCGCTGGTTCCACTGGAATGTATTGAGAGATTTCTGCCACGAAAGAAGTTCCTTGGGAGGTATAATACATAGAACACATTGAAATAGGTACAGAAAGCAGGGTAAGGCATTCATTTTAAGTGAGAGACTACGGGTGTAGAAGGAGAACGGGAGGAGATACCATCTTCTAAGGTCATGTTTAAGGGTTGTCACCAGAGGGATGTACTTTGGGGAATATAAGAGGGATAAATCTTAGGGGATCTGTATTCTCAAATGTTCAATGGTTTGTTTGTCCCATTTGACAGGAAATCTAGATCTAAGGGTAGATGTGGGGCTGTATCCTATAGAGAGGGCTTCTGTCTTATTGATATTAAGGGAATATCCAGACAGAAGGGAAAAATCTTGTAGTTTTTGGAAGAGGGTTGTCATAGAGGGGCCAGGATATGTTAAATAAACCAAAAGATCGTCTGCAAAAAGGGCTAACTTATGTTCTGTGCCTGCCACTGAGATTCCTTTGATGTCTGAGGAGTGTCGGAGATATTGCACCAGTGGCTCAATATAGAAGGCAAATAGAAGGGGGGACAGAGGACAGCCCCGCCTGGTTCCTCTATACAGGGGGAAGCTTTCAGAAATATGGCCATTAGCGCTAATGAAGCCTGTGGGTTAAATATAGAATTTAAAAATGGTATCGGAAAATTGGGCTGGAAACCAAAACAGGCAAGGACCCCCATAAAAACCTCCAAGAGACCATATCAAACGCTTTTTCTGCGTCTAGCTCAAGCATGAGAGCAAGGATCTTTTGAGACTGGATATGTTCCAGTAAGTATATAGTGCGTCTAACATTGTACTGGGCCTGTCGGCCTGGTATGAAGCCACACTGGTCCATATGTATTTTAGCTGGGGCAAATTGAATAAGTCTTTTGGCCAAACTGAATAAGTCTTTTGGCCATTATAGATGCGAAGATTTTATCGTCTATGTTCAGGACCGATATGGGTCTATAGGATGCACAACAGGTGGGATCCCTGCCTGGTTTGGGTATGAATGAGATTATGGCCTCATTCCAAGAGAAGGGATCACACCCTCCTTTGTAGACACAAATGAGTATACTCTACCCAAAAATGGGGAGAGGGTTTTTGAAAATGTCTTGTAATATTCTCCTGGGAGTCCATCAGACCCCAGACATTTTCCTGTTTTTAGTCTACCTATTTCTATTTCTATCTCTTTAATGGGTATTGGTGAGGTTAACAGGCTATGTTGCTCCTTGGATAGGGTGGGCAGATTGAGGGAAGATAGGAACTCCTGGATTTTATGGTCAAGGGTGGGGCAGACTGCCGAATAGAGTGAGGTATAGTAACTTAGGAAGGACTCGGATATCCCCTTCTTTTGAACTTTCCCCGATAGAGGGTGCTTTACCTTCAAAATGGTGGACTTTATCCTCTGGGCCTTTAACTGGCCCACTACTAGTCTTAAAAATCTGGGACCACTATCGCAGTATTTGTGTTGCAGGAACACTAATTTCTGCTCTACAGTATAGTTCAGAATATTATTAACTTCCTTCTTTAGGGTGGCTAATTCCCTACTCCTAAATTTGCTTACTTTAACTCTCTGGAGTTCCTCCAGGTCCTTAATTTTCTTTTCTAAGGAAAGCCAGTATGCTTCCCGTTACTTTTTTTTAAATACTGATATTCCCTCCCTGGGTTACTACTGAGAAGGACCTAGTGCTTAAATATTCATTAAATCTAGCATCAATTGCCTATACCACTCTAAAACTCCTCCCTAAGTCACTTAAAAATATGCCTATAGGGTGGACTTTAAAAGTTCTACATCAGGTTCAGAAGCTCCTAAAGGTGAACTGGCAGACTTCACCAGAACAATTCCTGGTACATAACATTCACTTTTTAATACAGCGAGTCCCCATCCCTTCTACATTTTGGAGGCCGATAAATGGGCTACAACTGGGAGATTTGGTGCCCCAAGGAAAGCTACTATCGTATGAGCAAGCATGTACTCAGTTCCCAAACCTAAAAGGGTATTATTTTAAATTTCGGCAGGTCTGTGACTCAATCAAAGCCCATCTACGCAGGGCGACAACCTGGGAGGAAAACAGAGTTGAACTGTCTAGACTGCTAAAGGTTGCAGACCAACCCCATTCTGTCTCGAGAACTTATAGTGAACTACAGAGGATAAGCGTTGGCCTACCTGCTAACGTTAGCCCATACTGGAGGCAAAGGCTACAGATGATAGTAGATAGCAGAGATTGGGAACAGATATGGGTCAACAACCATAAATACATCAGGCAGGACAGATACAAGCTACAGCAATTTAACATTATACATAACCTGTACTATACCATATACTAATATATACTATAGAATATATATAATATATACTTATATTATAAGTATATATTATATATTATTATATTATAATTTTTTTAAATACTGATATTCCCTCCCTGGGTTACTATTGAGAAGGACCTAGTGCTTAAATATTCATTAAATCTAGAATCAATTGCCTATACCACTCTAAAACTCCTCCCTATGTCACTTAAAAATATGCCTATAGGGTGGACTTTAAAAGTTAATAATATATAATATATACTTCTTAGAAAACATAAACTGAACTTACAGACTTAAATGGGCAGACTGGGTGGGCCATAGGCCCTTATCTGCAGACACTGTCTATGTATCTATGTATACCCCAGCCAGACTGCACAAGATGGGCAAATTGTCATCACCTACTTGTAGCAGGTGTGCAGCTAAAGAGGGGGATTTGTACCACTTATTGTGGGATTGTGCTATGATCCAGCCCTTTTGGAGGGCAATTTGCACCTCACTACCATCAATATTAGGTCTGGAGCTCCATTTTACACCAGAAATTTGTCTGTTAAATAGTTTCCCTAGAGGTGAGATTAGACAAAGGAAATTATACATGGCTATTATATCAGCCACGGCCAAAGCGGTTATCCTTAGACACTGGCAGGACGCTTCCACTCCACCAATCCTAGAATGGTATAAGGAAATCATAATGGCATTACAACTAGAATATCACATAGCCAGAATGAATAACAGGATCCAGTTCTATGGCTCCAAATAGGGCCTGTTGGATGCAGTCCTAATCAGTTGGCAAGTTTAATCTCTTTGGCCGTTGGTAATGTCCTGTGGCTGGACGTACTCTCAGTGCACTTGCTTCTTTCCTATAATGAGTGTTGTATAATGTCTCAATTTGATTGTAGATGCTGCTGGGGAGTGGGGTGGCGGGGAGGGTTGTGTTGTGGGTAAACTTAATTAGGATATTTGACTAAGTGTCATCTCAATTTCTGTGGTTCTCGTCTTGACGAGACAGTTTCTATTACTATGTACTCCTTACAATGTTCTGTTTGATTTGTAACTGTTAGACTGAATAGATTGGCACTTTTCATGTAATATTAATGTGCTAATAAAGTAAATTGAATAATAAAAAAAAATACTGATATTCCTATTAACTTACCCCTGACTATTGCTTTAATGGTGTCCCAGATTATAGATATCAGGGTGTCTGGAGTATAATTTTCAGAGAAGGCCAGGGATACTGTGTCTTTGATCAAATCCTGCACCTCCTTATCCCTCAATAGGGGTAGATTCAACCTCCAGAAAGTTTTCTTTCTGGCTGACTGTGTTTTAAATTTGCATAAGATAGGGGCATGGTCTGAGAGTATGAAGTCTCCCTCCCATATACTGTACATCATCCCTAGTTGCTCCTGAGGGGTCAGGAAAAAATTGAGACAAGAATAAGTGTTGTGGGCTTGGGAATAAAAGGTGTATCTGGGGGATGGGCCTTGAAGGAATGCCCTGATATCTTCATATCCCAGTTCTTGTAGCAATTTTTTAACCTATCTGGTAGTTTTATTTACTCAGCCTAAGGAGGCTGGGCCTGTAGTACCTTCAGAAATGTTACGGTTAAGTTCTCCCCCACACATGACTTGTCCCTCTGCCCATTCAGCTAACTGAGAGAAGAAAGACCTATAAAGCTTATATTCTGAGGCTAGGGGAACATAGACAGAGGCTATGGTGACCATTTACCCATCTAAATGACCGTTTACCAGCATGAATCTCCCTTCTTTGTCAAGAATCCGGTCTTTTAATTCAAACTGGACTCTCTATCGAATCATTACTGCAGTCCCCCTTCTCCTGCCTTACTTGTAGGAGGAAGCCAGCACATGAGAGAAACCAAGGCGTTCAAATTTCTTATGTTCAGCTTGGGAAAGGTGGGTTTCCTGGAGTAATATAATGTTAGTTCCCACTCTTTTCATGTATTGAAGAATTTTACTTTGTTTAATGGGGTTAGTTATCCCATGCACATTATATGTGCATATCGTATAAGTTTGTGTCATATTTAAGTGATACCCCTTGTATCTGGCTGATATTTCCCCACAAATGGCTGGCTCCTTGCATGTGGTGACGACCACCCTCCCCATAGCCTGGCAGGGTACTGATTCATAAAGTTGCTACTCATAGGTTCCTGGTGCCCATAAGATAAAAGATAATTCACACAAGCCAACATGGCTACAACACGAACTTTAACAAAATATAAAAAACTGGTTGCTTCCAAAGCGGGGGCTAATCTATCAAGTTAGCTCCTGTGTCCTCCCTGTATTTAAGGAGAAGGAGGAGGATTGCAATTGATTCCGTTCCCAGAGGACCTCCCCAACAGCCACGATTATAGTGGGCTCCAAATATGAGAAAAGAAAAAATTACTCACCTTAGTAATTATATTTCTTCTAACGGAGTCTTGCTGTATTCTGACAATTGCAGTGATTCCCAACCTTTGAAAAGCCCCGGAGAACAAAGAGTTAACTTTCTATGCAGGGCATAGAATGCTGAACTCGAGCTTGGTTGAAGTCTGTCTGGAGTGTTCTGAGCTTAAACCATCAGATTTTTAAGAGCCCAACTAAACTAAAAATGTTATGTAGAAATTTTAAAAATTCTTACTAGCGAACTGGATGAAAAAGTTTGGGATTCCCAAGGAAGACTCAAGTCAGGAAACCAAAAAACAAAACCCAATGTACTAAAAATAACAATAATAAATAAGCACCCAAACAAAAAAGAGGAGGGTGCAAGCAAAAAACACCCCTGGGGTGCAACACTGCACCTGCCCATCCACTTCCCAAAAACTGGTTCTGAGAGGGAAGGCAGGAAGGGAGGTCAGAATACAGCAAGACTCCATTAGAAGAAATATAATTACTAAAGTGAGTAATTTTTCTTCAAACAACATGAAGTCCTGCTGTATTCTGACATACGAACTACCAAGCAGTACCTCCAAGGAGAAGGGACAGAACCTACTTTGGGAATAGGCTCTGAAGTACTGCTGTGCCAAACCGAGCATCACTCCTAGCCTGGATATCCAGAGAGTAATGCTTGGTAAAGGTATGGACTGTTTTCCAGGTGGCTGCTTGACAAATTTCTAAGAGAGGGATATCCCTGGCAGCAGCCAGAGAAGTAGCTGTACCCCTTGTAGAATGAGCCCTCATGCCTGAGGGTGGAGTTTTTCCCAGTTTTTCACAGCAGAATTGTATACAAGACACAATCCACCTAGCAATAGATCTTTTGATGGCAGGTTTGCCCTTTCCCACTTCTCCATAAGTGAGGAACAACTGGAGGGAGTCAAACCTGTCACCCCTGGTACACTCTATTTAGTAACTAAGGGCTCTTTTGACATATAAACTTTGTAGCCTCCTCTCTTCTGAGGAAGAATGATCAGTGAAGAAAACAGGGAGAGACACAGACTGGTATAAATGGAAGTCAGAAACCACTTTGGGCAAGAACCTTCTATTGGTTCTAAGGACCACTTTATCCCTGTGAAATGAGATAAAATCTGGTTCCATTGACAGGGCTTGCAATTCACTGACATGCCTGGCAGAGGTAATGGCTACCAAGAACACAGTTTTCTAAGTCAAGTACTTAAGCTCTGTTGAAGACATAGACTCAAAGGGGGGGTTGCATAAGTTGAGCAATGCAAATATTCAAATCCCAGGAAGGGGCAGGGTCTCTAAAAGGAGGATTGGTGTGAAGCAATCCTTTAAAAAATTTACAGAACACAGGATGGGAAGCTAGTGAGGAAGGCTTCCCCACAGAAAAAAACGCAGAAACAGCTGACAAGTGTACCTTGAGAGTAGCTGGTCTGAGGCCTAGGCCATTAAGATGGACCATATAATCCAGAACCGTAAGCAATTTAGCAGTGTCTGGAGAAATATGCTTCTTAGAACACCAAATGCTGAATCTTTTCCATTTGGAGTTGTAAGTCTTTCTGGTGGAGGGCTTTCGACAAGCCTTGAGGATATCCAGAACCCAATGGAAAAGATGCAGATCTGCAAACTCTAACTCTTCAACAGCCATGCTTTGAGATTGAGAGACTGAAGATTGGGGTACCAAATCCTTCCCTGAGAGGATGTTGACAGGTTGTAATTCCTGGGAAGAGACAGGGGAAGATGGACTGCTAGGGACAGCAACAGTGGGTACCAGGACTGTCTGGCCCAATCTGGAGCAATCAGAATCACCTTGCATGGTTGAGACCTTATTTTTACCAAAACTTTGAGCAGGAGTGGGAAGGGGGCAAAGGCATACATAAACTTCCCCTCCCAATTCAGGATCAGGGCGTCCAGAGGGACTGAGCCCAGAACTGGAGGTCTGCAACAAAAAAGAGGGAGTTGGTGATTGTCTGGGGCTGCAAAGAGATCTATCTCTGGAGTGCCCCACCTTGAAAAAAATCACTTTCAACACCTGAGGGTAGAGGGACCATTCGTTATGGCCCTAAGAAAGCCCGCTCAGTGCATCTGCTAGCACATTGTCCTTGCCTGGAAGGTGAACTTCTACAAGAGAGGTCTGCAGGGAATAAGCCAGGAACCACAACTTCATGGCTTCTGTGCACAAGGCCATGGACCGAGTGCCTCCCTGCTTGTTGATGTACCACATGGTGGTGGTGTTGTCTGTTCTGACTTGAGCCATCTTGTTCTGTTCTGACTGTGAGAATGCTTTTAGAGCTAGAGAAACTGCCCTGAGCTCTAGAAGATTGATGTGGAGAAGGAATTCTTGGGGGGACCACAGCCCCTGGGCAGTAAGGGACCACAGGTGGGCTCCCTAGCCCAGGAGAGAAGAATCTGTGGTAAGGACCACTGAACAAGGCTAAGCAACAAAAGGAACACCTTGCCTTAAATTGTCCTGCTCCTGCCACCACTGGAGGGCTTGGATCAAGGTCAGAGTCACTGGGATCAGTTTAGTAAGGGAGTCTTTCTCTGAGACCAGAAAGCTCTCAGGTGGAACTGAATATCCCTCATCTGGAATCTTGCCCCTTGGACCACTGCTGTTGAAGTTGCCATGTGGCCCAAGAGCAAGAGGAAATGCCTTGCTGGTCAAGATACCTGAAGGCTGAAGGAAGAAGCTAGTTCCATAAGAACCCTTACCCTTTCTAGAGGAAGAAAGGCTCTTGCTCTGAGTGTGTCCAGTTCTGCCCCTATAAAGGTAAGAAGCTGGACTGGTTCGAGAACTGACTTGGGAAGGTTGAGAAGAAATCCTAGAGAAGTGAGAACTTGCTGGGTCATTTGCAGGTGAGACCTGACTTGGTCTGGAGACTGACCCACTATTAGCCAATCGTCCAGATATGGAAAAATTGAAATCTTTTGCCTCCTTAGAAAGGCAACTACTACTGCCAGGTACTTTGTGAAAACCCTTGGGGCTGAGGTTAGGCCAAAGGGCATTGCTCTGAACTGATAATGGCCTGAGGGCAACTCGAACCTGAGGTACTTTCTGTGGGAGCACCTGATGGGAATGTGAAAGTAGGCATCTATGAGGTCCAGGGAGGCTAGCCAGTCCCCTGGCCTTAGAGAGAGAAGGATTATTCCCAGAGTTATCATCTTGAACTTCGGTTTTAAAAGATGTTTGTTTAGATATCTTAGGTCTAGGATGGGTCGCCACTGCCCTGTTTTTTGGGGGGTCAGGAAGTACCTGGAGTATAGTCCTTTGCCCCAGTCTAGGGTAGGTACTCTCTCTACAGCTCTTAAAGCTAGGAGAGAAGAAACCTCTGCCTCTAGGGTAAGGGTTTCCGAGAGATTTGCAGGTGGAAAAGATCTGGCTCTCATCTTTGGAAATTTTTTGAAGCTGAGAACCAGTCCCTGGCTTACTACTTCCAGGACCCACTTGTCTGATGTAATAAACATCCAGTCCTGGACAAAGTGAGCCAGCCTGCCCCCTACTGGAATAGGAGAGTTGACCCGGGCAGGCCCATCAGGGTGTCTGCTTGGCAGGGGCTTTAGGCTGAGAAGTGGATGCAGCTCTGCTCATCCCCCTTCTGCCTCTCCCTCTGAAGAACTCCCTCTGAGAAAAGGAAGAAGAGGCCTGTGCTTGGTAAAAAGGCCTTTGAAAAGGCCTGCCCCTGCCCCAGACTGCTGCCTTTGAGGAGCTGCTTGCCTTTCCTTGGCCTGAGCACTCCTGTAAGTGGTCCTGTACTCATCCATTTTCTTCATATAATTCTCTGTCTGGTCCCCAGAGAATTACCCACTACAGAAAAATCCATGGCCTTAGCCTGGGTGTCCTGCGAGAGGCTAGGACATCTGAGCCAAGCCATCTTCCGAAGAGCCACAGATGTAGCCATGACTCTTGATGACACATCATTAGAGTCCACAGCAGCATGAAACTGAACCTTAGATGCCTCAATCCCATCTGTAGCCACCACCTCCAGCTCATTGGCTAGCTGGGGGGAGGCCTGTTTAGTCAGTGCCAGTACAGTGTCCCACTGGGACTTCTGGTACCTGGCTGTACAGGCCATGTAATTCGCCTGCCTGAGTCCCAAAGAAGATGCCATGTATTGCTTCTTTGCCATGGCATCAATCTTCCTGGAGTCCTTGTCAGGGGGGTGTGAAGCCAAGGGAATATTTGCCTTGTCACAGGCAGCAGCCTGCACTACCCCAACATGGCTGCATTGTTGATATAAGAACTCCATGTCTGAGCCTGAAAGTGTATACCTCTTGTCCATTCTTCTGTCCACAGGAGGTATAGTGTTAGGAGACTTTAGGATTTTTTGTGTCTGTTTCCCTAAAGATTTATGGAGGGGAATAGACAGTCTCCTGGACTCTGGGATATCCATCATCTCTACATAATCAGGCTCCTCTTGATCTTCCACAGCCTCCTCCATAGGAAGCTGGAGGGTTTCAGCCACCTTTCTATAAAACATAAAGTGAGAAGGGGCCTCAGAAAGCCTAGGAGGGGAAACACTTGAAGGTCTGTCTGGGGTCCTGATGGAATTCACCCCAGAATTCTAAAAGAATTAAGGGGGAAACTAGTGAAACCACTGGCTACTCTTTTTATTAAATCATGGGAGGATGGTGTGGTACCCGAGGACTGGAGGAAGGCGGATGTGATTCCCCTTCATAAAAGTGGGACCGAGACAGAGGCAGGAAACTACAGACCTGTCAGTTTAACCTCTGTGGTAGGGAAAGTGATGGAGTCACATCTGAAGGAAAGAATAGTTGAGTACCTAGAGGCCAGTGGGGCACAGGACCCAAGGCAGCATGGGTTCACAGCAGGAAGGTCATGTCAGACGAATCTAATAGATTTCTTTGACTGGGTGACCAAAGTAGTACACCAGGGAGGGGCTGTGGACATGGCCTACCTAGACTTTAGCAAGGCATTTGACACAGTCCCACACAAAAGATTAATAGTCAAATTAACCAGCCTGGCAGTGGGTCCCAGGGTGGTAACCTGGGTAAAACATTGGCTGGACAACAGGACACAGAAGGTAATTGTAAATGGAGTCCACTCTGACGAAAGAGGGGTTACTAGTGGGGTACTGCAGGGTTCAGTATTGGGCCCAGTCCTTTTTAATGTCTTCATAAGTGACATTGCAGAGGGAGTAGAAGGAAAAGTATGCCTCTTTGCAGATGACACAAAGATCTGCAACAGGGTTGATACACAAGGAGGCGTGGAAAGGATGAGAAGGGACTTGGCAAGGTTGGAGGAATGGTCAGAAGTATGGCAGCTAGGATTCAATGCAAAGAAGTGCAAAATAATGCACCTGGGAAACAAGAACCCAGGGGAAGAATACACAATGGGGAGGTAGTAACAACAACACAAAAGGAAAGGGACCTGAGGTAATCATATCAGGTGACCTTAAGGTTAGCAAGCAATGTGAGAAGGCAGTAGGGAGGGCTGGGGTATACTGGGATGCATAGGGAGAGGCATCAGCAGCAGAAAACAGGAAGTTGTTATCCCTCTGTACAGACAGTTGGTGAGACCCCATCTGGAGTACTGCGTCCAGTTCTGGAGACCCCATCTCTGCAAGGACACAGACAGGATAGAAGCAGTCCAGAGGAGGGCAACTAAAATGGTGCAGGGTCTGCAAGAGAAGCCGTATGAGGGAAGACTAAAGGAGCTTAATATGTATACCCTTGAGGAAAGAAGGGAGAGGGGGGACATGACAGAAACTTTTAAGTACCTCAGTGGAATCAACAAAGTCCAAGCATCTTTCAGAAAAAGAGACGTGCAAGAACAAGGGGACACAATTTAAAGATAGAAGGGGGCAGTTCAGGGGCAATGTGAGGAACTATTATTTCACAGAGAGGGTAGTGGATGCATGGAACAGCCTTCAGAATTCAAGAATGCATGGGACAGACATAAGGCAATTCTTGTGGGGGGTAGGAAGAAATAGGCTGTTGGTTAACTAGGATCTGCGGCCTATCCTGTAGGTAGGGAAATGGGCAGACTAGATGGGCCAAGTGGTCCTTATCTGCCATCAAAGTCTATGTTACTATGTTTCTATGGAGAGATGTCTGGTTCCACAGGCACATCCAGACCTTCACTTTCATCATCATCCTCAAATTCCCCTTCCTCTTCAAATTCCGGTTAATAAAAATCTTCAAGGTTATACTCTTGAACCGGGGGAACCAACCAAACCGAACCCCTGCCAGAAGGGGCCGGATCAGTTGGAACCAGACGGAGTGATTCCACAATCTGAATCGCCCTGGCTATCTCTTCGGCGGTCGGAACATGAACCTCTGGACCCGAACCGGCCGATTTATCTTTGTGCTTTCTTTTTGTTGGAACCAATCCCTCGGAATCGGCTTTCCTTTTGCCCGAAGAAGTATAGCCCTGGTCAGAGGGAACTCTTTCAGGTTTGGTCGAAACCGAACTGGGCTGACCATCTGGGTCAGTGAACTTCTCAGCCTCCTTTTCCCTCAGTCTACCTAATCTCTTCTCAAGGGTAGATTTGGGAAAGTTTATACATATTTGTCAGTCTGAATCGAGGTGGCCAAATCCCAGACAATAAACACAGGTGGTGTGGGGATCGGCTTTAGCAAAGACCTCCCCACACTCACTGCAGTGTTGAAACCCAGTGGGCACGGTTTTTTTCTTGGGTTTCTCAGACATGGCCAACCTAACCAAACTTACCCTTTTTTCGGCAACCGCCAGGCAAGACTCCCTTATCGGTTCCTAACCGTGTCACAGGTATTGGAAAAAAACGGTTAAAAACATGTTTTTTTAGAACCGATAAGAACCGGTAACCACACACTAAGTAAACAAACAAATTTTGCAATCAAATGGCCAGTTCAGCTGAACCGACCGCACTTTACAAGTTCCACACAGAAAAACAGAACAATTCCTATCTCGTACTCACGGCACCACAGACAGAGACTGAACCGACTATGCGGATACTTTTTTCGGTTTAAAAACTGATGAAAACTGAAAACTTTCACTGACTTTCGAACCAAGCTGAAGGAGAAATCTCCGGAGCGACCGTTCAGTGAGGCAAAGTAAAGAATCTGACGGTTTAAGTTCAAAACACTCCAGACAGAGACTTCAACCGAGCTTGAGCTCAGCATTCTATGCCCTGCATAGAAAGTTAACACTTTGTTCTACGGGGCAGTTCAAAGGTTGGGAATCACCGCAATTGTCAGAATACTGCAAGACTTCATGTTGTTTGAAAAACAAGTACCAAAGGTACCAGTGGCATGGGCTGCACAAAAATGTCGTGCCCCTAAACCCTATCTACTTCATGAACTCTTAAGCAATTTAACACACAGAGTGAACAAATATTAGCCAAAATCAAGAACCATTAATAACAAGGATGGTTCCAATACTGTTACTTGCAATCATTAACCCCCCCCCCCCAGCTTGGTCATTTGAGAGACTTTCTACCTAAACAAAAAATGCCATTCGTTTTACATAAACAAATGGAGGGTAATATGTATAGGTGATACATTAGACCCTGATATCTCCCCTCCATCATGACTTTGGAGTAACAAATGGTCATTCTTGAGTCTTCCCAGGAGAGGGAGGCTGAGCATAGTCAAATGGGGTACAGTCCCACTGAGTGAGTGTCCATTAGTGTGGCACCTGTAGAAAGAACAGTTCTAGCTCATGGAGCTGCTGGTACGTCTAAGCGGTAAGCAGGTCGGTCTACTGCTGCATACAAACTTCTCCCCTGCACAGATTCATCAGTTTGGACAAAAAAAACCAGAAACACTGGCTATATACATAACAAAGAGTACTTAGCCAACAATCAGTCCTCCGATAGTAGGGGAGCCTCTAAAAGGGGTTTGACAGCAGTCGCTAACATTTTTGTAGAGCAGATGGGAAGGTGCTTGTCTGTTCAAGTTGATTGGTCTATTGGCCCCGCTTTCCAATCAAGTAGGCTCTGAATTCTGCACAATGCTTCTGCGTGTGGCAATATTTTGGATCCCCATCGGTTCCTGCCTGTGATGTGCTGCTAAGCCAGACCGCTTCTCCCCTCAATTTGGTTCCGGGTTTCGAGCACAGAGATTTTCCATTCTTTTAAAGCTTCTGTAGCCTCTTCAACCGTGGAGTAAATTTTAACTTCATCTCCCCAGAAAATCCTCCTTCGGGAAGGGTATGGAGTGTGAAAACGAACTGCCTTCTCACGGAGTGTCCGCAAAATCGGAAGGTACCGTAGCTTTTGTTGCTGAATCTCCTGGGGGTAGTCATGGTCCAAAAAGAGGCAGTAAGACAGATATTTAATTTCTTTTTTCACCCAAGCACATCTCAGGATATCTTCCTTGACACTGTAAGAACTCAATATAAAGACTATGGAGCATGGGTGGGCCGTCGGGTCAGTAGACTTCATTTGTAATGAACGATAAGCTCGTTCAATATGGAGCACATAAGTAGCTGGGAGTTCAAGGACATCTTTAAGGAGGTTTTCTATAAAGGGCACCATTGGTGTAGTTTCCATATCCTCTGGGAGACTATAAAGGCGTAAATTCTCGCATCGAGATAGCCTGTCCAAGTCTAAGCATTTAGACTGAAGTTCCCCCATTTATTGTAGGAGAGACTGCACAATTTCAGACAGCTTGTTGTAGTTTTCTCTGACTCCGCCACCCGCTCCTCAATCGAGCCAATGTGTGTTTCTAAGGTGGAAAGTTACTTTTGTACTGCTCTAAATTACTGCTTGTTTTCCTTTCTGGACTCTTATTTCTTGCAGGAGAGTCTCAAATCTAGTCTTGGAGGAAGCTGTTGGGTGTCTCTGTCCGTTATCATAATTGGGCGCATGAGAGCTTGCGGCGAGAGAGATCTGCTGGGGGCCTGCAGTTAATCTTGAGCCATCCTTGCTTTTCCCTTGCCAATAGTACAATTTCTGCCTCTATGACCCTCTAGTGCTGTTCCTCCTGAGCTCTGCGACATTTTGGAGATGAACTCTTAGGTTTTAGGAAGTTTGCAGAGTAGAGTAAGTAGGCAACACTAGAGGTTAAGCTCCTTGCAGCTCCGTGACGTCACCAGAAGTCCAGCAGATTCTTTTGACACATTAAAAAAAAAATTGGATGGCTATCTCTTACACAAAGACATTAACAAAGTGGCCCTGCTAAGGTGGGAGAGAGACTTGATAGGCTCCATCCAGCCTTCTTCTGTCTACCTAACAAGCATGGTACCAAGTACAAACTATAATATGTATGAAAAAGAGAAAGCATCGTCTCGGTTCTACTACAAAGGGACATGGAGCAAAAAGAAAAAAAGAACTGCAAAGCAGTTTTGAAATGTAAAATGTTAACTTTTTTCAATTAATCAATCAATTAACGTGGTTCCCAGAAGCAAAACTGTGCTGCTACAGGCCTTTCCCCGCTTCCTAGAAACCGAACAAAAGGGACAAATATACAATAAATATACAAACAAACAAAAAGCCTAATTAATGCAAAGTTATCAGAGTTAACTAAACTAAATACTAAGTCACAATAACCAAATCAATAAACCATAGACGTCTCTGAAGTGGAGATCAACTTCACGGCAACTGCTTCTCCTAGGCGGAGAAATAAATCTGCCATTAGAATGCAGAGACATGCATGACCACACAGCACAGTTTTGAATTTCATTCTAAAATTCCACAATTAGCATAAAATTTTACACTCCAGGGCTGCTCATTCCAGGGGAATGATTGCAGTTGTTAAGCATAAGTGAGGGATTCCTGGGGTATGAATGGAATGAAACACATAGACTCTTTTAAAATTACCCTATGCTACCAGGTAGAGGTCTGATTAGATAAACAGTCAATATGTCCATTTCTACCCTTGCTAGAGAAGAATGGGAATTTCGAGGAGCATGTGAAGTTGCTGGACTAAACCTCCCAAAGGAGTCGAGATATGCTAATTTCCCTAGGCATCCCTAAGGGCAGTGGGCTAAGATCCCAGCTGTCACAAGGGAAAAAAATGTAGCACACCAACCAAAAACAGTCTGACCTACTCAGAAGATATAAGAGGAAATGACCTGATACTCTTGCAACCACAGGGATGTACCCTGTGTAAGAGCTAGTGTACTTGCCCCAGCCCAGTGCACAGCACCTCTCACAGACAGTGCAACTACCAAGTGGAGTTAGACTGCATAGTGTCCAGGGGCACAGATTGCATTTATCAAGTAACAGGGATATGCAGTACTACAGGCAGGGAGAAGAAGGACAAAAAAAGAAATAAAATTACTTGTCCATACCTCTCAAGACCCCCTGCTCAAGCAAGTCTACTCCTTCAAATGCCTGAGTATCACCCTTGACTCCTCCCTCTCCTATCATGCACACTTCCACCTCCTCTGTTCCACCATCAACTCCAGAATTAGCCTCCTTTACAGGTTCAAACACTGTCTGTCCCCTGAAGTGCTCTGCCTTGCAGTGTCGTCCTCGGTCCTCTCCGTACTGGACTATGGAACTGTATTCTACGGTTCAGCTGATAACACTGTGCTTCATTGCACAAATTCGGCACTTAATAAAGCCTGTGCTTAGTGACAGGTTGCGACAAGATGACCCACACTTGTGACCTCTACAGTCGCTCAAACTGGCTAAACTTCAGATGCCATCTTAAACATCATACATGCCTCCTGGTCATGAATATTCAGTAGAAACTCTCCCCTCCTAGCCTACACTGTCTCATCCAGCCCTCCCTCCCTCAAAGAGTCTCCACGAGTTCCTCTAATGCCCCCTTTCTGGTCCCCTGCTGCAGAACATCCCTAGGACAAAGAGTCTTTTATCACCAAGCCCCCTACTGGCTAAACGGCCTACCTGCAGCCCTTACTAGGGGCTCTAAGATGGGTCCTTTTAAAACCTCACTCAAGGACATTCTTGCCCAGAACTTGTGTGACTGCCATTAGGATATCGCTTTTACCAGTGCTGTTACCTCCCCTGCTCCTAGTATATTGTATTGCCTGTTATTTGTATAATGGGATTAGCACCCTATCATTGCTGTAATCTCACCTAGTGCACTATTCTCTGCATTTTAATACTGTCATTGGATGAACATATCCCATGGGGCAACAGCTCAATAGGGTGGGGACTGCTCGAATTCCAGAGGCAGACCCTTGCCTACCACTTCCAACCCCCAGTGGTCCATGGTGATAACGGACCAGGCGGAAAGGAAGTGTCGGAGCCATCCCCCCATGGGGGGAACCCAGGGAGGAGTGACGAGGTTGGGGGCGACACCCCACAACCCGTCACTGGGCAAGCTTGGAGGAAGGGCCAGCCGAGGAGCTGCCTGGACCTTTCCCTCCCAGCTTCCTACTGGAGGAAGCAGCAGGCTTGGCTTTGGGGTGCCAAGTGCTAGCCTGGTGGCCCTGATGCTGGTGTTGCTGGGCCGGATGTGCTGCAGGGGCTGAAGGACAAAAGGGCTTACGCTGCTGCTGGAGGCCTTTTTCCTTCTGGGCAGACATGACAGAGTCCAAGGTGGTGTTGGACTTCTCGATCCGCTGAAGATGACCCTCCACCCCAGGACCAAAGAAGTCAGTACCCAGGAAGGGTACATCTGCCAGCTTGTGCTGGGTATTCGCCGTAAAGGTGGAGATCCGCAGCCAAGCTCTGCGGTGCATGGCCACTGTGGCCGCTACTGACCGGGCACACGAGTCAGCGATGTCCAAGGAAGTTTGGAGCTGCTGTTTGGCCACCGCCCTTCCCTGATCCCGCACCTGCTTGACCGTCATTTGAAGTTCAGCTGGGAGATGAGGAATCACCTCATCCAGGGAGCCCAAAAGGGCGTGTGAAAAGTGTGCCATAAGGATGGCTGAGCTAGCCTGATGAAGGCCTAGGGAGGAAGCAGCATAGACTTTCTGCCCAGAGTAGTCCAATTTCTTGGACTCCTTATCGGGTGGCTTGTCCACTTTCCGAGCATTCCCAGAACACCGGAAAAAGCTGTTGGTTACTAACCCCTCCACAGAGGTATGCTCTGAGAAACCGGAGAGTGAACCAGTAGGGACAGCATACTTCCGAGCCATCCTGGCCGAAGATGCTGGACAAGAAGCTGGCTGCTGCCACAGCTCCAGGGACGGGCCAACAATAGCTTCATCCACCTGGAAGGCCTCCATGGGGGAATCCCCTCAGTCCAGTATCTCCGTGAGGGGATACTTGGCCTGTTTGAAACGGGTTCGAGCTTCATCCCGGTGGACTCTGAGATAAGTTGAAGCATTCCAAGGAACCAGGATGGGATCTCGTCCACCGACTGACCCCCAGTGGACTCCAAGTCAAGCGGCCTGGAGAATCAGGAGGAATCGTCGTCATACTCCGAGGAGTCTGCAAACAGCTTCCGGGAGCCTAAGCCACCCTCCACCTGCCGAGGTCGATCGGGAGTGAGGGTGACCGACAACCTATGGGGCAAACCCTGACCCGACCGAGAATCCTTGGTCAGGGCCCCAGTCTTTGGTTGTGGAGGCGGAGTTTCCACCACAATGGGTGGTGCAGCCGGTTTTGGCCAAACAACCGTTGCCGGCTTCGGCTCCTCGACCACTACGAGGGGTTGTTTCGGCCGCTCCGGTAACAGCCACTTAATGGCCGGGGAAGGCAATGGAGTCGGCTTATTCCGGGACAACAACAGCTGCTGCCACATTAGATTCTCGTAGTGCCGACGCAACTTGCGCCGGAGCCTATCCTCCAAAGAGGACGACGAGGATGAGTGACACGCTGCTTTCCATGGTGCCGAGACCGAGACCGCCGACAGGACTGGCTGGACCTGGAAGAGGTCCGAGACCGAGACCTTCGGGGATTCCGAAGGTGGGTCAGAGAGGGGACAGGGGAAACCCGCTCCTCCCTCGGTTCAGGGACCTTAACCGGGGACTCTGGCACAGGAGGCACAGGCAAGTCCTCGGTTCCACTGGGGGAACCAGTGAAGAAGGGTTGTCGGCTTTTCCAGTCGATAAACCGTCCGATGGGTCGAGAAAAATCTCGACTGTGTCGACGGTTGTCTCGGCCAGCTGACCTGACGGGGACAACGTGAAGCCAGCGGCTGCAACCTCTATTGAAGTCAAGTGTCGACTATCCAGGGAAGGGGACCTCTCCTGCTCCCACGAACATCGACGGTGGGACTTACCTTTGGAGTCCTTCTTTTTGGACCAAGAGGAATGTCCCAATGGCCCTTCTCCTTTGGTGGAGAGGGACTGGCAAAGCTCCTTAAAAGAAGCTGTATAGGAAGAGTCCAAGGAGAGCGGGATAAATGCCGCAGCCAAGGATGATGATGATGCGGCCTGGGCCGCCTCCTCCTCGAGGGCGATCATCTGCTCTAGCTGTTCTGTCGAGCCCGCTGCCGCGGACACCGCCCAATGGACCTCCTTCGACTTGACTGGAGGACAACGCTTTTCAGGTCGCCCCAAGAGCAACCGGGCAGCGTGGTCCTCCAAGACTGAAGCCTAAAAGGATTTGCATAAATCACAAGCCTGTGAGTCATGGCCGAGTCCAAGGCAATAAACACATGTGGAGTGCGGATCGGTCCGGGATATCTTCTGCCCACAGGGGCAACGACGAAATCCGGGAGTCGATTTGTCCATCGCAGCCACAAGGGGAAAGGAAGACGGAAGTCTTTTAAACTTTAGAATGAGTTTCAGTTTGACGAAGAGTGTGGATCCAGGCCTAAAACACAGAGCGCTAAGGAGGGAACCTGAGCTTTCAAGCGGTAAGGGAGATCTGGTGTCATGGGGCGGAGCCACGAGTTTTACCACCCGGTGGGTGGGAGGAGCCAGCCTGAAGACCTTCCGGCAAGATTTAAAGCGTTAAGGAACCTGCCAGTCAGTGTGGATTGAACAACATATCCACATCCATAGAATTATGATTTCTCAATAAATAAATAAATAAGAGAAGAAAGGAAGAGAGCTACCTTTTCTTCCCTTTTTTCTTTTGTTTTGATGGAGGTGGGGGCCCAAGAAAAAATTACTCACCTTAGTAATGTTGTTTCTTCTAATGGAGTCTTGCTGTATTCTGACATATGCAGCTATGTTCTGCCGTTCAACTGCCCCGGAGAACAAAGAGTCAAACTTTCCATGGCCAGCATGGAATGTTCACAGCATGCTCAGTTGAAGCCCCTGTCTGCTGCTCTTTAAACTCCAACCGTCAGATCTTTTCGAGCAACACTCACTAGAAGTTGTGTGTGGAAACTGTAAAACTTAAAACTAACCAACTGGCAACTATATCTAAGTAAAAGGGTTTTTGGTTTCAAAAAGCAGACTCAAGTCGGAAACCCCAAAACAAAACACATCTCAAAACACAATCACTCACCCAAAATAAAAGAGGGTGAAAAGGGGACACCCCTAGGGTGCCAACACTGCTCCTGCCCACCCACATCCCAAAAACTAGGTTCGGAGAGGGGAGACGGGGGGAGGTCAGAATACAGCAAGACTCCATTAGAAGAAACAACATTACTAAGATGAGTAATTTTTTTCTTCAAACAACATGAAGTCTTGCTGTATTCTGACATATGCAGACTACCAAGCAGTACCTCCATGGAGGAGGGACAGAACCTACTTTGGAAACAGGCTCTGAAGTACTGCTGTGCCAAACCGAGCATCACGCCTAGCCTGGATATCCAGAGAGTAATGCTTGGTGAATGTATGGACTGTTTTCCAGGTGGCCGCTTGACAAATTTCTAAGAGAGGAATATCCCTGGCAGCAGCTAGGGAAGCAGCTGTACCTCTAGTGGAATGAGCCCTCAGGCCTGAGGGTGGAGTTCTACCCAGTTTCTCATAGCAGAATTGTATACAAGAAACAATCCACCTGGCAATAGATCTCTTAGTGGCAGGTTTGCCCTTACCAACCTCTCCATACGTGAGGAACAACTGGAGGGATTCAAACCTGTGACCCTTGGTGCACTCTATGTAGTAGCTCAGGACCCTTTTAACATCTAAGCTGTGTAGCCTCCTCTCTCCAGAGGAGGAATGGTCAGTGAAGAAAACAGGGAGAGATAGACTGGTTGAGGTGGAAATCTGAAACCACTTTAGGCAAAAACTTTCTGTTAGTTCTTAGGACCACTTTATCTCTATGGAAAGAGATGAAATAAGGTTCCACTGACAGGGCTTGCAATTCACTGATATGCCTGGCAGAGGTAATGGCCACCAGAAACACAGTTTTCCAAGTCAAGTACTTAAGCTCTGCAGAGGACAAAGGCTCAAAGGGGGGTTGCATAAGCTGAGCAATGCAAACATTAAGGTCCCAAGCAGGAGCAGGATCCCTAAAGGGGGGATTGGTGTGAAGCAATCCCTTGAAGACCTTACAAAACACAGCATGGGCTGACAGAGGGGATGGCTTGCCTACTGACAGGAAAGCAGAAACAGCTGCCAAATGTACTTTAAGGGTAGCTGGCCTAAGGCCTAGGCCATTAAGATGGACCATATAGTCCAGAACCGTAAGCAAATCAGCAGAATCTGGAGAAATATTTTTCTTAGAACACCAAATGCTGAATCTTTTCCATTTGGAGTTGTAAGTCTTTCTGGTGGAAGGCTTTCGAGAAGCCTTAAGGATATCCAGAACCCCTTGGAAAAGATGCAGATCAGCAAACTCTAACTCTTCAAAAGCCATGCCTTGAGATTCAGAGACCGAAGATTCGGGTACCAAATCCTCCCCTGAGAGGATGTCAACAGGTTGTAATTCCTGGGAAGAGACAGGGGAAGGTGGACTGCTAGGGACAGCAACTGGGGACACATGGGCTGTCTGGCCAGTCTGGAGCAATCAGAATCACTTTGCATGATTGTTACCTTATCTTGACTAACACTCTGAACAGGAGAGGGAAGGGGGGAAAAGCATTCAGAAATGTACCTTCCCAATTCAGGATCAGAGCATCCAGTGGGACTGAGCCCAAGACTGGGGGTCTGCAACAAAAGAGAGGAAGTTGGTGATTGTCTGGGGCTGCAAAAAGATCTATCTCTGGAGTGCCACATCTCGAGAAAATCACTTTCAAAACTAGAGGATCTAGGGTCCATTCATGATGGCCCTGGGAAATTCTGCTCAGAGCATCTGCTAGGACATTGTCCTTCCCTGGTAGGTGAACTACTATCAGAGAGGGTTGCAGGGGAATAGGCCAGGGACCACAACTTCTTTGCACAAGGCCATAGACCGAGTGCCTCCCTGCTTGTTGATGTACCACATGGTGGTGGTATTGTCCGTTCTCACCTGGACCACCTTGTTCTGCATAGATTTGGAAAAAGCTTGCAGTGCCAAAAACACTGCTTTGAGTTCCAAGAGATTGATGTGAAGCAGAGATTCCTGAGGTGACCAGTCCTTGGGTGGTAAGATCCCCCAGATGGGCTCCCCAGCCCAGCAGGGAAGCATCTGTGGTGAGTATCACTGAATGAGACTTAGTGACAAAAGGAACCCCTTTTCTCAAATTGTCCGGATCCTGCCACCATTGCAAGGCCTGGATCAGGGTTCGAGTCACTGGGATTAGTTTGGTAAGGGAATCCTTTCTTTGGGACCCAGAAGGCTCTTAAGTGGAACTGAATGCCCCTCATCTGGAATCTTGCTCCTTGGACCACTGCTGTGGAAGCTGCCATGTGACCCAGAAACTGAAGGAAATGCCTTGCTGGTCGAGACACCTGCAGGGTGAATGAAGAGGCCAGTTCCATAAGGGTCCTTGCCCTTTCCAGGGGGAAGGAAGGCTCTTGCCTTTATTGTATCCAGCTCTGCTCCTATGAAGGTGAGGAGCTGTACTGGTTCGAGAACTGACTTTGGAAGGCTGAGAAGGAATCCTAAGGAAGTGAGCACTTGCTGAGTCATTTGCAAATGTGACTTGACTTGGTCTGAAGATTGGCCTACTATGAGCCAGTCGTGCAAGTATGGGAAGATGGAAATCTTTTTTCTCCTTAAAGCAACCACTACTGACAGGCACTTTGTGAAAACCCTTGGGGCTGATGTTAGGCCAAAGGGCATTGCTCTGAATTGATAGTGGCCTGAGGGCAACTCGAACCTGAGGTACTGTCTGTGGGAGCACCTGATGGGAATGTGAAAATAGGCATCTTTGAGGTCCAGGGAGGCTAGCCAGTCCCCTGGCCTTAGAGAGGGAAGGATTACTCCAAGAGTCACCATTCTGAACTTTGGTTTTAAAAGGTGTTTGTTCAGATATCTTAGGTCCAGGATGGGCCACCATTCTCCTGTCTTTTTTGGGGGTTAGGAAGTACCTGGAGTACAATCATTTGCCCTTGTGTAGGGTGGAAACCCTCTCTATAGCTCTGAGAGCTAGGAGGGAAGAAACCTCTGCCTTTAAGGCAAGGGTCTCTGATGGATTTGCAGGTGGAAAAGATCTGGTTCTCATTTTGGGAAATTTTTTTGAAGCTGAGAACCAGTCCCTGGCTTACTACTTCCAGAACCCACTTGTCTGATGTTAGAGACTTCCAGTCCTGGACAAAGTAAGCCAGCCTGCCCCCCTACTGGTATGGGAGAATTGGCCCAGGCTGACCCATCAGGGTGCCTGCTTGGCAGGGGCATTTAGGCTGAGGGGTGGATGCAGGCCTGCTCATCCCCCGTCTGCCTCTCCCTCCAAAGAACCCCCTCTGAGAGTAAGAAGAGGAGGCCTGAGCTTGGTAAAAAGGCCTTTGGAAAGCCCTGCCCCTGCCCCTGGACTGCTGCCTTTGAGGAGTAGTTTGCCTTTCTTTGGCCTGAGCACTCCTGTAAGTGGTCCTGTACTCCTCCATCTTTTTCATGTAGTTCTCTGTCTGCTCCCCAAACAGAGAATTACCAATTACAGGGAAATCGATGGCCTTAGCCAGGGTATCCTGTGATAGGCTAGTACATCTGAGCCAAGCCATCCTCCAAAGAGCCACAGATGTAGCCATGACACTTGATGAAACATCATTGGAGTCCACAGCAGCATGAAATTGTACTTTGGATGCCTCAATCCCATCTGCAGCCACCTGCTCCAGCTCCTTGGCAAGCTGGTCAGGGGTCTGTTTTGCCAGAGCTAGGACAGTGTCCCACCTGGACTTCTGGTATCTAGCTCTGTAGGCCATATAGTTAGCCTGCCTGAATCCCAAAGATGCTGCCATGTACTGTTTCTTTGCCATGGCATCAATCTTCCTGGAGTCCTTGTTTGGGGGTGATGCCAAGGGATATTTGCCTTATCATAGGCAGTAGCCTGCACTACCCCAACATGGCTGCATTGCTGGGAAAGGAACCCGTGTCTGAGTCTGGAAAGAGTATACCTCTTGTCCATTCATCTGTCCACAGGAGGTATGGAATTAGGAGTCTTAAAAATGTTATGTGTCTGTTTCCCAAAGGATTTGTGGAGGGGAACAGACAGTCTCCTGGACTCTGGGATGTCCATCATCTCAACAAAATCAGGCTTCTCCTGATCCTCTACTGCTTCCTCCACAGGAAGCTGGAGGGTCTCAGACACTTTTTTGTAAAACATAAAGTGAGAAGGGGACTCAGAAAGCCTAGGAGGAGAAACACCTGAAGGTCTGTCTGGTGAGATGTCCGGGTCAATAGGCACAACCAGACTTTCATAATCACCATCACCATCATCATCCTCATACTCTCCTTCCTCCTCCTCCGGTTCATAAAATTCTTCCAAAGTGTAATCCGGAACTGGGGGAACCGACCGAACTGAACCCCTGCAGGATGGTGCCGGTTTGGTCAGAACCGAAGTAAGCGATTGCACTATCCTTATTGCCTTGGCTATCTCATCGGCGGTCGGAGTATAAATTTCTGGGTCCGAACCGGACAATTTATCTTTTCTTTTTCTTTTTACCGGAACCGACTCCTCAGAATCGACTCTCCAGTTGCCCAAAGAAGTATCGCCCTGGTCAGAAGGCACTCCTTCTGGTTCGGTCAGAACCGAACCAGGCTGGCCATCCAGGTCAGTGGACTTCTTGGCTTCCCTTTCCCTCAGTCTACCTAATCTCTTTTCCAGGGTAGATTTGGGAAAATTCTTACAAATTTGGCAGTCTGAATCGAAGTGGTCAAACCCCAGACAATAAACACAGGTGGTGTGGGGATCAGCCTTGGCAAAGACTTCCCCACACACACTGCAGTGTTGAAACCCAGTGGGCCCGTTTTTTTTCTTGGGTTTCTTAGACATGGCCAATCCTAACCAAAACTTACCCTTTTTTGGCAATCCGCCAGGCAAGACTCCTATCGGTTCCTGACCGTGTTACGGGTCTTGAAAACATAATAAAATCTGTTTTTTAGAACCGACACGGACCGTTAGCACATCTAAGTAAATCACAAACTTTTTTACCTGAAAACTGATCGGTTCAGCCGAACCGATCCACAATTTACAAGTTCCACACAGAAACTACACAGAAAACCTATCTAGTACTCACGGTACCACAGACAGAGACTTGAACTGACTGATCGGTAACAGCAATTCAGTAGAAATCGAGCGAAAAAACGACACTTCAACCGACTTTTTTGAACCGAGCAAAGGAGAAATCTCCAGAGCGACTGTTCAGTGAGGTGGAGTAAAGAATCTGACGGTTGGAGTTTAAACAACAGCAGGCAGGGGCTTCAACTGAGCTTGCAGTGAACATTCCATGCTGGCCATGGAAAGTTTGACCCTTTGTTCTCCGGGGCAGTTGAAAGGCAGGACCTAACTGCATATGTCAGAATACAGCAAGACTTCATGTTGTTTGAAAAATGAGCTCCCATATTTTGCAAAAACTCCAAGGGAGTGCAACTGGAGAGATGTGGCACTAGACGGTGACAACAAGCACAAGCAGTGTGAGTTGCCCAGGTGCCCTGCTCTACTAGAGCGGGGGATGGTGGGCAGGTGTGGTAATTAATGGAGAAGATATCCTAGAAGATCAACATTAAGTATGTACTTTTCATATCTTTCAAGATTCAATCTTCACCACTTATTGCCACTTATTGGTATGAGTACTGCACTTTCCCTTCTTTTCTGAGGGAAGAGCTGGCTCACCCAAGGGTAAGAGATACCCTCAACTCTCTACAGAGGAGAACACCTGTGGGCAGAGGCTCCTTACAGGTCTGGCAAAATCTGAGACTGGTCTGGGCAAAGCGGGGGCTCCTGTGGTATAGGAGCAGGAGGGTGTCCCAAGAGCTGCCACATGCCCCTCAGGGAGAAGAAATGAGCCCCTTGGAAATGTGAATTTAGCACGTTATGCTGGGCCTATCATGTTAGTTGTTAAAGGTGAAGCCATGCCATCTGCCTGAAGCAGACGGCAGTTCCTGCTATCCTGAAGGCCACCTCACTGACATAATATGACGACTGTGACTGGTGCTGCTCTACCTCCATACCTGGTATGTAAGCGGTGGGATGGGTTGGGGAACACTGGACCACCAATGATTACTTTTACTGTAGTCAATGGGCAATCGGGGGAACCACTGGACACCAGAGGGTACTTAATAGCTATAAACAGGTGACTTGAGGGGTGGGGTGTGCCACTAGACACCAGGGCGACCTATACTCACACAGAATGGGTGTTCAGGGGCTGCCAGTAGATAAAAGGGAGAACTATACCAGTATAGAAAGTGTGCTCGGGGGGGGGTGCCACTGGACACCAGGCATAGATACGTTACAAAGGAATGGGAGATCAGGAGTGGGAGATTGCAGTACAGCTGCCCTGCCTTTGAAGTGGGGGGTGCGCTGTTAAGAGGTGGTTTTTGGTGGCAGTAAATAGCGTCTCTTTGGGGGCGGTTTACAGTCGCCACAAACCTTTGAAGCTTCCAATGTGCCAATATGCATGGGGGATCCCCTCATCTGCATAGACACAGCGGTTTAATAGCGTTTTGGCCTTGCTGGATTCTGCTGGTACTCCCGGGGTTTTGAAATATGGTCCAGCAGGGAATGCCAGCGCAAATCCAGATTAGCACACCCGCAAATCATATTTGCAGGTGCGCTTATCCTTGAATATGGGCCCAGTGACTAGAACAGAACTCTGGGAGATCTGATCACTTCAGTGCAGAAATAAATCTGTTGTTGGAATGTTAGGGAGAACAGAACCACACAGCACAGTTTTAACTTTAAAACTCTGAAGCTGGCCTTGGTGTCCCTGGACGCAGAGAAGGCTTTTGACCAAGTGGATTGGTCCTTTTTGTATGCGGCTCTTCAGGGTTTTGGTTTCCCACACGATTTTATCAAGTAGGTACAGATCTTGAATTCCTCTCCAACCACAAAAGTTTATTGTAATGGGGTCTTTTCGACCACAGTCCCTCTTGGATCTAGTACACGTCAGGGGTGCCCACTTTCACCCCTTCTCTTTAATTTATATCTGGAGCCATTGCGGCGGAGGCTTCATTAGACACTGGAGGTAACAGGTATCCCGACAGGTCCCAATACCTTCCTGATGTCTGTCTATGCGGATGACATTCTGCTCCATCTCACTAACTTGGATACCTCTCTCCCTGCAGCACTCAAAGTTATCAAAGAATATGGTACGTTCTCTGGTTACAGGCTTAACCTCAGTAAAACGGAGGTTCTTCCCCTTACAGTTTACAAGCAGGAGGTGGTCTCTAGGGGTATGAAATGGTCTCCACGACCACTTAAGTACCTGGGTCTGTTTCTAGCCAAAGACCAATCCCTGACACGCAAACTCAACTTAGAGAACCTTGTGCACAAGGTGCAACAAGATTTGCACCACTGGCAGGCTCTCCCCCTCTCTCATTTTGGGGACGCATCTCTATTATTAAGATGAATGTGCTCCCAAGACTGTTCTACCCTTTCCATATGTTGAATTTCTGGTTACCGCTGAAGTGGTTTCAGGGCATACACCAAGTTATTACAAAATTAATTTGGAAAAATAAAGCCCCAAGAAGGGCCTATAGAAAATTTGCAGCCCCAAAACATATAGGAGGCATCAAGCTTCCCCACTTTTTGATGTATTATTTCTCCAGTCATTTCAGTAAACTGCTTCAATGGTTCCTCCTCTTAGCCACCGACCCTCCAGTCAGCTACAGGTCCCCTTGGTTGGGCCTGTAAATTTCCCTATTTCAACAGAATGGTCTCGATCTGTCCTCCCATGGTATGTTCCATGGGCTAATCTTCCCGCCAAGGTTAAAGACTCTGTTATGGGCACCTCACTTAAAGTATACTCACAATTCTGGACCTCAGTAAAATTTCCCATTTTGAAAGACATCTCTCAGCCTCTCCTCCGTAACCCCATTTTCAAAATAGGTGGAAAGCCCATCAAGAGGGACTGGCTCCCTGTTCTGGAATCCCTGTCAGTTAAGGATCTGCTCGAGTCGGGTGTTTTAAGGTCCTCAGATGTAATACTGCAATAGTTTGGCCTAAACCAGAAATATATACTTAAGGCGTTTCAATTAAGGCATGTGCTAATACAGTGGTTTGGTCCGGGCTCCTGGACCAATGATGTTTCAGAGTTTTTCTCAGTCTGCCTTCCCTTTGTGTCTCAAAGATATAACCGTGTCCTCTTTATATCAGGTGCTTTTCTCACAATATGCTCCAGGGATAGATGGCTCCTCTCCATATTGGGACAAAGAGTTCACTCTCTCTCCACAGCATTGGAAGAGTATATGGGAAGGTACATACCGCTATGTAGGTCAGGATAGGTTGCGCCTTATACAGTTTAATATGTTGTACAACATGTATTACACACCACAAAAACTGGCACAAATGGGGCGGTCTCAGACCTCCACTTGCATCAGGTGTGGTAGTGAGAAGGGTTCTCTCCTTCACATTTTCTGGTCATGTCCCAGGATAGCTCCTCTACGGCAGTTAATAGAACTCAGGGCAGACCCCTTGTTGGAATACAGGGATTGTTTAAACCGGAGACGTGCCCTAGGGGACCAGGCCTCAATTCCTGTTTTAGAACATAGATATTCAATGGCCCTAATTTCTTTATCTTTAAAAAAAGTAGTCCTCAGACATTGGTTAGACCAAACCACAATCTCTTATAATGAGTGGTTACAGGAACTACTATCCAGTTTACAGGTACAGCACATGATTGCCCATTTAAGAACTAACTTGAAGGCCTTTGGCAGGAGATGGAGCAAAATGTACGCTCTATATACTGATTGTAACAAGTAAATATTACAGCACCAAGTTCTTCAGAGAGACTTGCCTGATAGCTCATACTTTCTTTCCTTTCGCTGATCCATATATCATCTATTTGACTAGTATGCCCCTCTACTCTATTGGTTCAATTGCTGCTCGGGGGGAAGTGGGTAGATGGGATTATTTGGAGGGTGGGGAAGAGGATGAGGCTTGCATGCCTCTGGGTGGGGTATGTATGGTCAGCTTTATTGTGTTATTGTTATCATATCATGTTTGTATGTGCCATGTGTTTAATAAAGTATAATAATAAAAAAAAAACTCTGAAATTGTAACTCTGGGGTAACACCTCTGGACTAAGATGCTGAAAGTTGTATGACATTGTAAATACACTCTTATTTGAAGTCTTTAAAATACAGTAAGTATCACATAACAGCTACGGAAGACACATCTGGTTATAACACTAAAATAGAACTGCTTACATAGCTGCTTCTTTGTACTTCTCCAGTTCTTTCTTTAAGCTTTTAATCTCATTGTCCAAAAGTTGATTATGGGTGTACAAATCTGGGACGAATCCCACATCTTCAGAATTAATCTGACCTTTCTGCATCATTTCATACCTGCAATTACATAAAACAGAACATGACAAATGTTTCTGTATTTTCAAACATTTTATTGTTCAAAAGTGAAATACACTGTTTATTTGATGAAAAGCAGCTTGATTTCACTTTCTCCATAACAAACATATAGGGAAATAGGGCAATGCCCCATCACAATTTCAGCCCTCTAATGGCCACATTGTTTACCAGTATAATTTTTATTGTTTTTCAAACATATAATTAACAAAAGAAGCAAAAAACAGAAACACAACTGATGTACCTTACAAAACTTGAATGTCTTTGCTTTTACATTTGTAAAACTCTGCTAATTATGACCAAAATATACATTTTATTTCAGATGACACAGTCAAAAGTTTGAAATTTTATATCTAAATGCCTTAAATAATTAGGTTTTCTTTCCATGTCAAAATTTCATATGTTCAATTATTAGATCTGATCTTGTGCTTAGAGCCTTTAAGAAATAAACATTCTAACAACAATATTACTAATAATGTAGCCAATAAGAGTCTAAGCAATCATAATAATAATAAACTAATTGCCATAGTTAAGTAATAATATAGAGGATAATGTATGGTTCTCTATCTATAACAACCATGTGTTCCCATCGAGAGGTTGACAATGGCAACTGTTTAAACCTCGAGAGCGAAGCTCAAGAGGTTTTGGTCGCCATGGCAACCTCAAGATGGCAACTCGCGGTTGTCATAGATAGAAGACCATACATTGTTTTTTATAGTGCATGGTCCGCTATCGCTGCTAAAAGGAGCAAGGAGGTACCCAGCTGTGTCCTTATTTTTGGGAGTTTTACCTCCGTGCCGCCCTCCTCGTCTCCTGCTCTCGCTGCTGCCACCACTTTCTGACTGGTGGAGGTTCACATAACGCACATGCGTGAAGGTGTTCGTTGTTGTTATGCTGCAGTAGCTACATAGCTAGTGCAGCATAACAGCTACGATGACGAAGCTACTGCAGCATAACAGCGCTATTCTAGGGATGGATTTCCATCCCTAATAGTGTTCCACCATACATTATGATCATATTAATGAACATACTAACATACTAACATACTAAAATGCCAGCAGAATAGGCCTAATGGTCTTTCGTGTCTTCTCGTTTGGTCAGCCCCCACCCTGGGTGCTGACCTTGCTGTCCCCCTCGCCTTCTCTGGCTTCTCCCTTCCCAGTTCCGATATTCTTGCTGCATTGGATTTTGCTTCCTGAACCCTTCCCTGTACCTGTCCCACCCTCTTGAACCCTCCACTGTCTCTGCCTCCACCAGCCCCTAGGTAGTGCATTCCATGGCTCTACCACCCTCTCAGTGAAGTAGCACCTCCTCCTTTCTCCCCTGAATCTTCCCCCCTCCAGCTTCCACCCATGCCCTCTAGTGGCCCCCTCCTCCTTCCTTCGAAGCACCCTCACTGTTCCTCCCCTATTTACCCTCTTCATGTACCTGAAGACCTCTATCATGTCCACCCGGTCCCTTCTCTCCTGCAAAGTGTACATAAAAAGAAACAGTAAAAATTTTCTTTGTATCTTCACATGCATAATTTAGGAAAGGTGTAGTAATGGAGGCAGTAACAACATTTAGAGAATCAGCTTAAAGCAGCAGTGCAATGAATAATGTTTGTCCAAAAAGCTTGTTTCAGCTACAGTTAAGAAAAATATTAGCTTACCTGGCAAATTTACTTGTCTAGGTACCTCCTATGCTACGCACCATGAGCCTTTTTTATTTTTTCAGTACTAACCCTTGCCAGGTCTACAATGCTATTTTTATACAGAACCTGGCAGCCATCTTTCTTTTCTTGAGAAAAAATTAAATTAAAATGTTTATAAAATAGTCAGATCTTGGTGGAATTAGAAAATTGTACCACCAAATAAAACTGGAAGATGCCCAGCATCATTTATAGTGAACAAAGGTAGGGTCAAATGTTTTGCCTAATTTCGTTGCACTGCTGCTTTAAGATTTCCTGGTTTCTGATTGACTGATACCAATGCTGCAGGGGGAACATTACCAACAGAGACCAGGAAATAGAAAGTGCCAGCCTGTCCTGCCACAGTACCAAACTGGTATCACTGCACCAGACTGAATTTAAGAATTTGCTAGCTGTCATATTTATTTGCGAGACTCCTAGTAAGAATCAAATAAGAATAGAACTGGGCTACAAAACTAATGTTTTTATTATATCCTATACATTGAAGTATGTTGGAATGTAAAGAACCCCAAGTAGCTAGGTGACCTCAACTCTAACATTTCTTACGAGCCTCTACCAAGACCTTGGCTACTCTCTGAAAGACTCCATAGAGGGAAACTGCTAAGTCTGCAATACTCAACTGTAACATTTCTTACGAGACTCTACCAAGACCTCAGCTACTCTCTGAAAGACTCCATAGAAGGAAACTGCTAAGTCTGCAGGAGCAACGTATGAAGATGCAGGGATCTGAGGTCTGGGTGGACTAGGGTGCCCTGCTCCTGGGAAAGCAACCGTGAGGACAGGGGGAGAGGGATCAGAAGCTCCACCGCCAGCTGCTGTAGCACAGGGAACCAAATCTGGCATGGCCAGAGTGGGGCAACCAGAATCATCTCTGCCCCCTCCTCCTGAAGCTTGAGCAGCATTCGCTGGATCAGAGGAAAGGGAGGAAAGGCGTAGAGGAACTTCCCTGTCCACAAAGAGTCCTACCAGAAAACACCAGGCCCTGGATCTAGCGTGCAGAAATTGGGCAGTTCGGCACTGTATGGGGACGTAAAGAGATCCAGTTCTGGATGACCCCACCTTTCAAAGAGATTGTCTGCCACCTCCTAAAGCAGTCCCCATGCGCAATTCCTGGACCGGGATCTGCTGAGTATGTCTGCTAAGACGTTTTGGACTCCTGGAACATGGACCGCGGTTAAGGTGAAACCATGATCTATGGCCCAGTTCCCCACCCTCATCCCTTCCCGGCACAGAGGGTATGAGTGCATCCCCCCCTGCTTGTTTATGTAGAATACTGCAGACATGTTGTCCATCTCTATAAGTAAGGACCCCTGGGTGAGGTCCGTCTTAAAGGCTTGAAGGGCATAGAGGGCCGCTCACTTCTCTAGGATGTTGATGTGTAATAGCAACTCTAGATCCAACCACGTGCCTTGCATCCAGAGATCTCGGAAGGATGCTCCCCACTGGAGGCATGGGTTATGGGAATCGGCTGCAGTCAAGCTGTCTGAAAAGGAAGCCCCAATGCCAGGTTGGGAGGCATCTGCCACCAGGACAGAGTCTGAGACACAGCTCTCGAAATCTGAATGGGATGTTCCAGGTCATCCAACCTTTGGTCCCACTGAGCCCCAAGGGTCCACTGAGGTACCCGCATATGTAAGTGTGCCAGGGCACAGTCACTATGGTGGCCGCCATGTGCTCTAGCAGCTAAAGCATGGTCCGCGCTGGAACCTGGGTGGAGAAGGAGACCCGAAAAGCCAAGCTCTGCAGCCGAGCCCCCCTTTTTGGTGGAAGAAAGGCTCTTCCTTTCTCTGTATCCAAGATGGCCCCTATGTACTCAAGGTACTGGGAGGGCCAGGGGCAGGACTTAGGGATGTTCAGGGTGATGCCTAGACTCTGAAACATTGCAAAAGTGTCTGACAGATTTGACAGGACCTGAGCTCTTGAAGGAGCAGTCAGGAGCCAATCGTCTAGGTAAGGATAGAAGAAATGGCCCTGGTGTTGCAAGGCTACCACTGTGAGACATTTTGTGAAGACTCACAGAACTGAAGAGAGGCCAAAGGGCAAGGCTCTGAATTGGTAATGTTCTTCCTGGAAGGCAAACTGAAGAGATTTCCAGTGAGCTGAATGGGAATGTGCAGGTAAGCATTCTGCATCTCGAGGGATGCAGCATGGGGATCAAGCCTGGCAACGTCACCATCCTGAATCTCTTCTGTTCTATGAAGTGGTTCAGGTGGCTGAGATCCAAGACGAGGCGTAGGTCCCCTGTCTTCTTGGGAACCAAGAAGTGGGAGTAGAACTCTGTTCCTCTCTGAGACAAAAGTTTAAGATTGATGGCCCTCTTGGACAACAAGCCTCGAATCTCTTCATAGACGAGAGCTGCATGGGATTAGGAGCACTGAGAAGGAACTAGAGGCTTGTCGGGAGGAGTCTCAACAAACTCTAGAGTGTGTCCTTTTTTGATGATGTCCAAAACCCAGGCTTCAGAGGTGATGCTGGTCCACCCTTTTAGGTAAAGGGAGAAATGACTCCCTACTGCCTCCCCATGGACTCCGCTGGGGGGGGGTTGGCAAGGAGTCAGGCGTGGGTGCTTGGGGTGGGCAAGGAGACCTGTGAGGATCTGGCACTGAGAGGAAGCCTTTCACTTGAAAGGACCTCTGGACTGCTGTCCCTTAGACTTCTGGGAGGCTGGACACCAAAAAGGCCTTTTCTTAGCAGAAAAAGGCTCTGGCCTGTACATCTGATGTACTTACTGCACAGCCTTTTCCAAGTCCTGTAGTCCCGTGATTATTTTCTTCGCATCTTCCACAAAGAGGACAGACCCGTTGAAAGGCATGTCCAGGATGGCATCCAGGAGATCCTGCTTGAATCCCAACACCCTGAGCCAAGAATGGCATCTGAGACAGACCTCAATCACCACGGCATGGGCAGCAGTGTCAGCTGAATCATAAGAAGCACGTAAAACATGTTTGCTTACGTCCAGTCCAGATTGCAGCACATCCGGAAGTTCTGTTTTGTTGGGGGGAGTCTGGCTGCTTCTCGGCTCCACAGCCTTCCTCCAAAAGAGATTTCTGGTATTGCACCATATGGGCAAGAAAATTCAAAGACTGTATGGTGTAAGAGAAGTCTTTCCTTCTGAATTGATCCAATTTCCTGGATTCTTTATTGGGGTGGCTGAGCACTCAAATGTTTGGGCTGTTTGGTTCACCCATGTGCCACCGTGAGGACTAGGGAGTTCGCTTTAGGGTTCTCCCTATTCTTAGGAGGCTTATAGAGCTGATCTGCTTTCTTTGGGACAGCTGCGGCCCCGGACGGATGCTTCCATGCTAATTCAGTCATGTTCTGGAAAGGTGGGACTACTATAGGTTTGGGTTCGCTCCTACACAAAAAGGTAGCAAGCCTGCACCTTTCTGGTTCCAATTCTTCAGTATCCCACTGATTGAGAAACTGAATATGGCGTATAACATCCATAAATGTAGGGTCATCTGGGGTGACCTTGGTAAATCCCTATGATCCTCCTCCAGAGAAGGGAAAAACCCTTCATCAGATGAGTTGACTATGAGGATGAAGACCTCCCTCTTGAAGATTCTGAGGAAGGAGATCTGGATACAGTCTGTCTGGGTCTATGCCGGACTTAGGACAACTGGGAGGAGATTTCAAGTAGAAAGATCTCCTACGACCTCTCCGATGAGGTACTTCCCCTATTAAATCTTCCTTAGGGGGTGAGGGACTCTGTGGGGGAGGGGGTTCCACCCTGTGGGAGGTTCCACTGGTGAAGATACTGTAGCCAGAGCCACAGGTGTCGGTAAAGGTGTAGGAAGCGCTTCCTTTGGAATGTTCCCCTTGACTGTGTTCCACCTAGTGGTAAACAACATCCCTACCTCTGCCAGGGAGTCTAGGGTGGCCTGTGGGCACTCTGGATCCCTGGGCGCGTTCGCCAAGTCTGGAGTCTGGACTCAGGGTTTACTGCCCCATGCCTCAGCTGCAACTCCATGGCTCCTGACGTCAGATCCAATGACGGACAGTTCAGGGTTGTTGGACTGGTCATCAGGTCTGGAGTGCCCGGGACATCCAACAACCAACTTCTGGCATTTGGGCTGGTGACACCGGCTTCGCTGGTTTATGGTCCTCTAGAGGAGGTGGGGGCGTAGCCGTGACTGGGTGTACAGTCCCAGGCCAACAGGATCTACTTCAGCCGCTCAGTTGGTGGCTTCCGGGGAGGAGTCGCCTGAGAGGACTCAGAAGAGGAAGAGGATGCCAGGGTCTGATGCTTAGAGTCTGATGGTCACTTTTTGGGGGAGCGATCTCTGAAATGGCGAGAGTGCTCCCGACGCCCCAGCCTGTCGTCAGGGATGGAGGACGTGCCTAACAACAGCGTCCCAGCCGGATGACCAGTAGATTTTTTTGCTGGATGTCTCGGCTGAGTCCCTGGCCTTGGTCCCTATGACCTGCTGGAAAGGCCAAAGGCTCAGGGAAGGACCCAAAGGTCCATGCCCCAAAGGACTCCCCACCTGATGTTAGGATATGGGTGGAAGAAGATGAAGAGGAGCCCACTGGTTTCTGCTGGAGAACGGCTAATTGCTGCTCCATTAGCTAGGCCTTCATGGTTTTCAAGCAGCGGATTCGGGTACGTCGACTGAACTTGCGACAGTGTGGGCAGGCGTCCACGTTATGGGTAGGCCCCAGACAAAAAGGCAGGCTGAATGGCTGTCCTTAGTTGGATATTTTTACCACAGATGCACTTACACTTCCGCCGTTTAGCTATAGACGAAGGCGAAGACATAAAACAGTAGATATCGCTGAATAAGTGATCGAAAATGAAGAATGCGGAGCACAGAAAATGGCGGTTGACAGTGGCAATGAGACATCTGTGGAGTTGATGTACACAGGTTGATAGCTGGAAAAGAACTGAGGTGGGGCTGGGGACTGCTCACTTTATACCATTTGTGGATGTCGGAGGAGGGCCAACATCAAGGTGCAGTCCCCATTGGGTACTGCTGGCCAGATGTTTTCTGTGGGTCCTAGTGCCGGGAGGCATAGTCCTTATCGTGTAGTCTGCTGCAAGAGCTCCAACTCAAAGCGAGATCAGGTAGTCCAGAATCTGGCTCACCAAACAGGGGAAAGGGTCCAGATGGTGCTTGGCAGCCGAGATGGAGAACCTTTTCCACTTCATGACGTATTCGGGCCTATTGGAGGGCTTCATAGCCACCACCAGGACATCAGCCTCGTTCTGGGAAACCCCAAACCAGGCAATGGCTACATCCTCAGGAGCCAGGCATGCAGACGAAAGGACTTGAGCTGTGGATGGACCAGGGTCCCCTGAGCCTGAGTCAGCAGATCCCTGCAGAGTACATAGTCACCGGAGGTTCCACTGATAACGGTTGCAGTAAAGAAAGCTGTATCTGCCATGGCCAGTAGGGTGCTACCAGAATCATGCTGGCCCCCTCCGTCTGTAACTTGATTAGCACCCTCTGAATCAGAGGAAATGGAAGGAAGGCGAAGAGGAGCCTCCCACTCCAAGAGAGGGACAACATGTCTTGCCAGAAAACTCCAGGCTCTTGATCAACAGAGCAGAAATTTTGCCGTTTTGTGTTCAATGGGGACACAAAAAGGTTCAATTCTGGATGACCCCATCTGTCGAACAGGTTTTCTGCAACAGATGACAGGAGCTCCCATTCATGCATCCTATACCGAGTCCAGCTGAAGCTGTCTGCTAAGGTCTTCAGCATGCCTGGGATATGGACTGCCGAGAGTTCCAGGCCATGGTCCAGTGTCTAGCATCAGACCCTCATTGCTTCCCTACAAAGAGGGTATGAATGCCCCCAATTTGTTGACACAGTAGACCACAGTGAAATTGTCTGACTGAATCAACAACTGTCCTGGAGAGAGGTGGTTCTGGAAAGCCTGCATGGCATACAGGACCGCCCTCATCTCGAGGACATTTACATGGAGGGACGCCTCGATCAGGGACCAGGTACCCTGAGTCTGAAATGGACCCAGGTGCGCCCCCCAGCACAAGCCGGAGGCATCCATAGTGAGGATCTGCTGGGGGAAGAAATCAGGAATGGTACCCCATGTAAAAGATTCTGGGGGTCCATCCACCACTAAAGGGCTTTGCAGACCGGACAGAAGACCAGTACCGGCTGCTCCAGATCATCACTGCATTGGTCCCCACTGTATCCGAAGGGTCCACTGGAGCACTTGCATGTGCAGTCTGGCCATGGGGACAGTAGCAGCTGCTGTGGCCATAAGGCCCAGGAGCCTCAGGTAAACTGTTAGGCTCCCCCCCCCCACCCATACTGGCTAACCACTGTGCACCAATGACAATCTTTCTATGCATATATTATAGAAACATAGAAACACAGAAGTTGACAGCAGATAAGGACTTCAAGGCCCATCCAGTCTGCCTGTTTTTTCCTACCTTATGAATATGCTATAGGCCTTTACTCTGTCAATGGCCTATCTATTCATACTCATCTGCATTGCTCCCTTATGCCTATCCCATGCCTGTTCGAAGCCCTGCACTGTATTCATATCCACCACTTCTTGAGGTAGGCTGTTCCATGCATCCACCACCCTTTCTGTGAAAAAGAACTTCCTCACAATACCCCTTAATCGGCCTCCCTCTAATCTCATGCTGTGTCCCCTTGTCCTGCTGTTTGTCTTATATTGAAACGTGTTAGACTCCTTCACCTTGTTAATGCCCTTAAGATGTTTGAACGTTTCAATCATATCACCTCTCTCTCTCTCCTGCCTTTGCTCTAGGGTATACATACTGAGCTCCGTTAATCTGTCCTCATATGTTTTCTGATGCAGTCCCTCCACCATTTTGGTTGCTCTTCTCTGGACTGTCTCCATTTTGTTAATGTCCTTGTGCAGGTGTGGCCTCCAGTACTGCATGCAGTACTCCAGAAGGGGTCTAACCAGTGTCTTGTAATGAGGTATTATTACCTCCCTCTTACAACTTGTGATACCCCTACTAATACACCCCAATATCCCTCTAGCCTTATCTACTGCTTTAGTGGTCTGCTTGGATGATTTCAGGTCATCTGTGATGATGATGCCCAAGTCTCTGTTCTTCCTTTGTGATTGCTAGCAACTCCCCTCCCAACCTATAGGTAGCGTCAGGGTTTCTCTTCCCTATGTGCGTGATCTTGCACTTCTTTGCGTTAAACCCTAGCTGCCACTCTTCCGACCATTTTGCCAGTTTATCCAGATCTCTTCTCATTCTGCCCACCCCATCTGGATCATCTACTCTGTTGCAGATCTTGGTGTCATCTGCAAACATACAAACCTTACCCTTTAGTCCATCTGCAATGTAACTGATGAAAATATTGAAAAGGACTGGCCCCAGGACTGATCCCTGAGGTACCCCACTTGTGACTTGCATCTCTTCTGACCGTATACCGTTTACCACCACTCTCTGTTTCCTGTCCGCCAACCAGTTTGCCACACAGTTGACCAACCTCTGACCCACCCCGAGCCTACCCAAATTATTAATCAATCTTCTATGTGGAACAGTATCAAAAGCTGTGCTGAAGTCAAGGTAGGCGACATAAACTGCATCTCCTTGGTACATCACTCTGATTACCCAGTCAAAAAATCTATGAGATTAGTTTGACAGGACCTTCCTGTTGTAAACTCATGCTGTCTTGGATCCTGTGCTCCTATGGATTCCAGGTGTTGCACTATCCTTTCCTTATGGAGTGCCTCCATAGTCTTGCCCATTACTGAGGTAAGACTGACTGCCTCCTCTCTGCTGCCACTCTTGTGGAGCAGGATCACATGAGTCTTTCTCATCTTCTGGAATCTCTCCTGTGCTCAGAGACTCACTAAACAGTTCTGCTAATGGGTCTGCTAGTTCCACCCTCGGCTCCTTTAGTACCCTGGGATATATGCCATCAGGTCCTATTGCCTTGTCCACCCTGAGCTTAGCAAGCTCTTTTAGGACCCTTTCTTTTGTGAAGGGACTTGTGTACACTTTCCTCCTCACCCCATGTCCATGGTGCTGAGCTGTGGGTACTGCCCTACCTTCTCCTCACTAAATACTGAGCAGAAATATCTATTTAGGACAGATGCTTTACCTTGGTCCTCCTCCACAAACTCCCCCTTATCCCCTTTGATTTTAACAATACCCCCTATGGACTTTCTCCTTTCACTAATGTATCTTAAACACAGAAACATAGAATTTGACGGCAGATAAGGACTGCTTGGCCCACCGAGTCTGCCCATTTCCCTACCTAACGGATGAGCTGCAGATCTTAGTTAACAAACAGCCTACTTCATCCTATCTCCCACTAGAATTGCCTTATGTCTGTCCCATGCATTCTTGTATTCCCCCACTGTTTTTGACTCTACGATCTCCTCAGGAAGGCTGTTCCATGTATCCACAACCCTCTCTGTGAATAAATACTTCCTCACATTACCTCTGAGCTGTCCTCCCTCTATCTTCAAATTGTGCCCCTTGTTTTTGCACATCTTTTCTGAAAGATGCTACCCTCTGGGACTTTGTTGATTCCTTTGAGGTATTTGAAAGTTTCTATCATGTCCCCCTTCCTTGAGGCTCTACAGAAAGTCGTGTCCCTTTCTTTACTGTTTATGCTAGTGTTTCCATGGTTTGGGCTTTGGCCCGCCTTACTCCCTTCCCTGCTTTCCTTAGAGAAGTTTGGTATGCCTCCCTATCTTTGTCCCACTGCGTTCCCTTGTATTTCCTGAAGGCCAATCTTTTGGCTCTGATCTTTTCTGCTGCTGCTTTTGAGAATCAAAGTGGTTTCCTCCTTCTTTTGCTCTTGCTTTTCTCCCTAACACAACTGGATGTTGCTTCAAGTATTGCATCCGTAATGCTTGCCCACTTTGCCTGTACCCCTCTCACCTGTATTTCTTCTTCCCAGGGCTAGCTTAACTCTATTGGCCATCTCATCAAAGTCAGCGACTCTAAAGTCCCATATTTTCACCTTGGAATGGGATGATTTGGTTCTAGTGACCAAATTGAACCATACCATGTGATGGTCACAGGCCCCCAGGTGACCTTCCTCCTGGAGATCTGTGATCCTTTTCCCATTAGCCAGTACTAGAGCCAGGACATCCCTGTCTCTTGTGGGTTGTCGTACCAGTTGTTTGAGGCCCTCCCCCTGCAGAGAATCCACTATGTGTCTAGTTCTGGCAATGTTCCTGCTGGTATTGACCAATCTGTATCTGGCATGCTGAAGTCTCCCATTATCAGAACCTCCCCTTTAGCTTTCATGTAAATGTATTGTAAAGTGTGTGAAATTTTATTGTAATTTATTATGTTTTTATGATATATTTTATAATGTTTTATGGTTTTGATGTTTGTATTGTATGCTGAAGTTTTTATTAACTTGTTCAGCGCCTTGATATAGTAAAAGGCGCTATAGAAATAAAATTATTATTATTATTTATTAATATGTTTTGTATATCTTTTAACAGTAATGTGTCTATGTCCTCCCCCTGGTCTGGAGGCCTGTAGACAACCCCAGTTCGTATGGCTGTCCCATTTCCTGTTTCCAGGGTGACCCAGAGTTCTTCTGGCTCCTTATGTGTATTTTGAATTTCTGTAGCTTTGATATTCTCATTGATATAAAGGGTCACCCCCTTTGCACCTCGGTCTCTTCTGAACAGTACATAGCGAGGTATTGACGTCTCCCAAGTGTGGCTACCGGTGAACCATGTCTCACTAATGGCTACTATGTCCAGTTTAGCCTCTGTCATTGTTGCTTCCAGGTCTGGGATCTCGTTATGGTAATTACTACTAATATTTAGGGCATTGGTACTTATCGTACAAGTGTAAGTAACCAGGGATATTAATATTATAATACCTACTGCTTGTAATGCAAGTAGCAAGCCAAGAGTACATCTCTGTATTCTTCATATTCTTCTAAGAAGTCATTGTATAGCCTGCACTGCCATCATGTGGATTTATGTAACACCACACTTATACCTATATTTTGTATGACTTCTTTGTTCCTGTTCTTAGCTGACTTTACATTTTTGTATTTCTTTAAGATAATACTGTGGAGCCACATAACTTTTGGCCAATAGGGCTTTTTTTATGTATCTAGTTAGCCTGCGGAAGTATTGGTTTCTATAGTGATTATCACCATATATAAGTTACTGCATTACATATCCCTTCTGAGACCACGGCATACCCTGGGGTATTTTGGGAAACTCTCGTCTCCCAGTGTCTATATTGGTAAGACTCTGATTTAGGGCAAATGCTTATTTTCTGTAATGAACAAGTTTATTACTGCACTTGCCACTTGTCTGTGTTTCTTCCGCTAGCTTATTACCAACAAGTACCTGCTAAGTATGGATGTAGTTTGCCCACACCTTACATTTTGACGACTGTGCACAGGTGGTCTAAACTAGCAGAGATTCACTATTTGTTGGCACTTTCCTTGCTAGTAGTAGGTGTACACACCCATACCACCTCGCCTGTGTTTTTCACTCCGTAGCATCTTTTATTGTCTGGCTGCTTACTGGGCATGGTTGATGCCGTCTCACCCTGTTCAAAGGCAGTTTTGACTTGCAGGATTGCAAAGTGCAGACGCCCGACCACCTGCTTGGTTCAACCACTGTGGATCAATATACAGAAGGGTAACCGCTGACGGGTCCTTTTGGGTTTCCCAACACCTTTTTCTACCATGTCCAATATATGCACAGATCTGTGACTTGATGTCTTTAACTTTCTTGCTTCCCATAGAGGCTGGAGCGACTTTGCACCGGACACTAGCCGTTCCGATAACCCCATGCTGGGGATCTCAACCCAGAACTCCTAGGTGAGACAAACTGCCAAAACGCGTGATGGCAAAGGGCTGTTAGCTGCGGCTCTTTATGCTGCTTTAGAAGCCTCCGAGGTGAGGTTTCATTCCCTTGAACTCCAAATCTCAGCTCCTAAGAAAGAGATGGGCAGATGAGCTTGCAGGCATCTGAATGTCTTAGGAAACAGCAGCAGCTGGCAGAGGAACTCCAGTCGCCGCGCAGTTAGAACGAGACTCTTTTGCATTGTTCTGTACAGAATAATGATCGAGAGTTATGTATGTTGAGAGAGGAATGCGATAGGTTGAAGCAGGATAAGAAACAGGTGTTGCAGATGAATGATTTGTTGAGTGATATGAATGAGTCATTACACCAGGAGAATGAGGAGTTGCAGGAGGATGTGAAACAGGTAAGTCATGAGCTGCATAGGGAGCTTAGGGACAACTGCGAATTAAGCACCGTGTATAGAGTGTTACAGAAAGAGGTTGCGAAAGGTGTGGGTCAGAACAATGCAAAGGTTAGTCACATTCAGTGTAGAGCTAAGATGATGAAGCTGCGTCATCAGCGAGAGGTACTGGCTGGTCACGTCAAAGCGATGTGTGGTTTTCATTACACGCCCATCGATCTCGCGTCATCCGGTGATGATGATTTGGGCAATGACAGCAACCAAGATGGCACCCAGCCACGCCTCCACTGTGAAGTTTTCCAACTCTGCCATTCCCAAGAAGGCGCTTCCCTACGTCTTTCCGTTGTAACCCTCCATCATCAGCATGATGACAATTATCATGTGCAATGCCAAGATGGTGAACCCCTTGATAGGGAGGGTGTCAAGGCTGAACAGCCCCTCCGAATACTGCCCAGAATGAAGGGGACGAGCAGGAGATCAGTCAGACGATTGAGACCACCCTCGCTCGGACAGACTGAGGAACAAAGGCAGGTCTTCAAGGAGCACTTAGATGCCATGCTAAAGGAAGCTGCTGCCCAGCCATCACTTGTCCACTCTGTGGCTGATGCCACAGTGGAGGCTACCCTTCAGAGTGCACACAACCAACACCCCTCTTCTGATACGTGTCCCATAATTCAGAATAATCCCCTTCAGTTGGCCCACTCTGTTCAGCAGATAGTTGACAGCATAGGCCGCATGAGCCCCATTGATGATCTCAGATGCCATTTGGAAAAGGTTCATTCCAAATGTGAAATGCTCAGTCTGCCAACAGGCTACCAGGTACAGATCCTCTGGCAGACCATGAACCCCAGCCTCTGGGCAAAACTCCCAGAGAGAGTCCACCAATCCACGGATGCGACCTTCGATGATGTCGCAGTAGAACTTATTGCTGCAAACTCCCCATGATTGGCTGGCATTATGTTGGCCCAACCTGTTAAACAGTCCACAAACGACAGCCCAGCGTCATGTCACCAGAGGTTATGGTTGGCCTACCGTACTGGCAAAGCGCTTTCGTAGGAGGACACAGACACCAACCAAATTGAATACAAGACCTTGATTATTCAGAACATGATACTGGCCATCTGTGACAAGGTCGAGCCCGCGGTTTTCCCCAGAACAGACAAATTTACAGATATTCTCAGGAAGACAAAGCATGTCTATCAGCTCTATCTCTCAGATCTGAATGCTGGCTCAAAAGCCATGTTGGCCACGTTACAATCTACCAGTGAGCCCACAACCCACTACACTGTGGAGGGCAAGGACAATAAGGCCGCGCCCTCAGACGAGAAGCAGAACTACAAGACAGGGTGGGGGGGGACTGAAACAGGAACAGATAGAGAAATTGGAATTACCACAATTCCAATCAAAATGACAACCAGGGCAATCAAAATTATTGACAAGGCCCCTCCTATCAAGATATTGTGGCAGAGAACAATAACCTCCGTACACTCCTTGGTGAGGTCCAGTCAGTGACCAATGCCATTCTAAAGCTCTAGCTCTGGTAACCCAATCCCTAGTAGGACAAGGAGATACTGGAACATCCTCAGGCCAGGCTGCACCAGGTCCAAACCCTAAGGCCTTGTCCACTGCAGTGACTACTACTACTCAGACCTCCTTGTACCCTATACAGCACTTGGAAGAGGCCAAGCAAGACCCTGCTGGTCTGCATTTCCAGGAACCACCTGGAGATGACAGTAGTACTGTAGTTCAGATTGACAATTACAGGCCCCAGTCCATATTGTGAGCAATATTTTTATTGACACAAACGGAAGGCCTTGTACTAACACCACGGTCGGGGGCCACCAAATTGTTCTATTGGTTGACACAGGTGCTGCTGTGTCTGTGTTACACGATGAGGATCCAGCGAATTCCTCCTGGTCCACCGACTGACAAACCAATGCACAAGGTGTGGATGGCACTAGAGTGCCCACCTACCGCTCTATTGAACTGTCCATGTTGTTGGGCACCCTCAACACGAATCACACTTTTGACCTTATGGTATTGTGTCATCATCCCAGTATATTAGGAATTGATTTCCTAGCACTACACAGCTATGTAGTAGATTTAGCCAATTGACTTCTGATCCAGATCAGAGGGCAATACCGTACAGTCATGATACCTGATTCTAGCGTGGTTGCTGACATTGCAGTCAATGACAACGAATATGACATCGTAGCTCAATTCCAGACACATGAGTTTTTCAAAGAACTGTTGCCCATCCTGCAGCAACACCCTGATGTCTTCGCAACACACAAACATGGCTGTGGTAGAATACATACCATCATTGAAATCCCAGGTCCAGATCATGACAGGCAAAGGCAATACCCTTTTGCTGCAGAGGCCATGCCATCACTCAGAGAAACCACCCAGTCACACCTTCAGTAAGGTGTGATCAGGCCTTTTGTCTCAACCACCAACTCTCCTATTTAGATTGTGAAAAAGCCCAACAATTCTTGGAGACACACTAACTGATTACAGGATACTGAATCAAGGCACTCCCAGCTGCTCCCCTACAGTAGCTTCAGCACCAGATGTGCTCAAATTGCTAACACCAGATCATAAATGGTTTACCGCCCTTGACATCTCCAACGGATTTTGGTCTTTGCCACTGGCCCAGGAAAGCCAATGTAAGTTTGCTTTCACCTTCGAGGGTTGATGGCACACTTGGACCTGCCTCCCACAGGGCTTTCACAACAGCACCTCTCTTTTCCAGCTACATGTGATGGATGCCTTACAGGGCTTTCCTGCTCCACAGTCCCTTTGGCAGTATGTGGATGACCTACTTTTGGTGAATACCAACAAGGAGCAACATTTTGACCTCCTTGATGAACTGCTGACTCTCTTGCAAAGAGCAGGCCTGAAGTGCAACCCTGCAAAAGTACAACTGTGCCAGAAAGAGGTAATCTTCCTTGGTCTGCGAATCACAGAACATGGCTGGAACCCGGCCTGGAAGAAAATCCAAGGCCTACAAGATCTGCCACTTCCTATCAGTGTGGTAACACTCAGATGTTTCCTGGGGATGGTCAACTACTCCAGGGACTTCATTTGTGACTTTGCACAGAAGGTCACCCCTCTGTATGAGCTCCTGAAAAAGGATGTCCCCTGGACTTGGGGTCCCAGTCACACTAATGCTGTGACCCTTCTGACCTTTGCTGCAGCACTGATGAACTTCAATCATGTCTTTCCTGATCGCTCTGCCTCATATCATCAGAGAGAACATGCAGCAGGATTTGGAGTGCTCATCATCTACCCCAATGGTAACACTGTTTATGCCTCTAAATGTTGCAGTGTTACATCTTCTCATTATGCAGAACTGGCAGCTGTGGCCTATGCTCTTGAGTTGACACACCACGGTACTACAAATGCCATAATTTTCACATACTCCAATTGGGTCTGTTGTTCACTAACAGAATTTCTACCACTCTGGAAGAAAAACTCCTTCACATCTTCTGATGGCAGGCCTGTCAAATACAGGTCTCTCTTTGTGTATATCCACACTCTCTGACTCAACATAACACAAGCATAAGCTGTCCATTAACGAAGTGAAGGTCCATTCCAAGTCTGATCCATATCAATGTTTCAATGATCGAGCAGACACTCTTGCCAAAGTGGGTGCTTGGAGGGGACACATGGGATATGGCTCACCCTGTAGCTCTAACAGCTGTGTGAATAGCTGCTGTGAAAAAGAAAAACTTGAACCTTTTGTGCCCTTGGACTTGTCCACAGCACAAAAGTCTGATCCTCAGCTGAAAGAAGTTTTCAGATTCCTGAACAAAAGAACTGAACAAGAACTGCCAACCCACAGCCCCTACAAGAAACATGCTAACAAATTACACCTATCGAGTGTCAACAAGTTGATATATCAACCTGATGACCTGAACCACAAACTGTGGGTAATCCCTGAGCCATTGCAAGCAGAAAAAGCTTACTGATAAGTGGTTGCATGTAAACCAGCTGAAACTATATAAAGAAGAATAACTACTTTTCCTAACCCTATTGGGTGGAATAGTACCTACTGACCTTTTCCTTTCTTCCTTACAAGTACCCATGCAAGATGGCTATCTTGCACTTGATCAATCTTTCACCTGCCCAATTCATTTTCAGAAATGGAGGATTCCTACAGTGAGAGTGTCATACAATTCTGATGGGCAGTATTGTGTAGTAACCAATCATAAATCCTTTGCATATGGTTCTAAGTCCTATGAAGTACAGTACCCTAATTTCTGTTTTATACCTCATCAAACTACTGTTATAAGTCATACAGTGATTACTCCAGTTCCCATCCCAGAACCTGATATTACTGATACTGGCCCTAAACATTTGCTTGCTCTATCTCAATATTTACACAGCTTCAATGTCCATATAGATTCCCTGACTCTGTCTCTCAAGACAATTTTAGACAGAAAATATACCCATCTCATCTACATCAACAATAATATCTCCAAAGCTGGAGAAGCTCTTAATGGGCCCTATGTATGACTGGGTGGGAATTATACACCAGAGGAACGTACCCCGCCGGCGTAGGTCTGCAGCCCCAAAAAGGCACAGGGTGTGTGGTATTTACTACTGCAAACACCCACGGGGCACCTGTCCACGAGCAGAGAACATTTCCATAGACCAGATGCGCGTCCAATGGGATACCCAGACCTGGTCTGCTAATGGATCCCTTGCAGCGGTGGGGCACAGATGTTATCAGAGGGCGTAATGTGTGCTGCCAGCTCGGGGCGGGGGGGTGCCCAGTCGACTGCCCTCAGCCCTCCTCGTAGTCCAATAGGCTGGGGCGGCATTTGGGGGGGGGTCTGCAGTGCCTCCACATCAGTGCCGTGGCCAGCGGAGGCTTCATGGGGGCGCACATATCCCTAACAGCCGGGTGTTACCTAGCATAAGGTGTGCCCCTGCACCCAGCACCTTTGTGAAAAGCGCGGAGTGTGGGCATACCCCCCTGCCCTGGGACGTTGCTGTCTGCGGCGGCCGAGGGATTGGGCACGTAACAGCTGCATGCACCCTCTGTGAATGCAGCACAGGATCCATGGGACTCCACTCTGTGGCATTCGGTCATAGTGATGCCAACGCGCCCAGTGTACGCAGTGCGTTGTCTTCGTGCATAGAGCCCAATACCTTTATCCATGATGGTGATTTAAGCACTGCATGTTCGAATACATGGTTAGAATTAACTTTTAAAGGTTTTGCTATTGTACAACTGTTTTTGATTATCTTTTTTATACTAACTTTTTGCTGTCTATGCACACGCTTAAACAACCCTGTGAGCAACTCATGTTCCTTTACATGGCTTGTGTGTTGGGTCTGGAAACGATGGAGATTGTTCCCACTACTTTCCCATAGTGTTGTTGCCTTTTCAGTAAGGCAACAAGGGGGGAATGTTAGGCTTGGCCCCCTACCCATATTGACTAACCACTGTGAACCACTGACAATCTATTTATTCATATATTATGGTAATTATTACTAATACTTAGGGCATTGGTACTTACTGTACAAGTGTAAGTAACCAGGGGCCCTTTCTACCTGCGTGCCATATCACCCCTTGAAGTCAGGCCTCATCTGCAAAAAGCCTTAGCTAGCAACAACCCCAGCTGTGATCCCCCGGACTCCAGAATTCTCCGATTAGTCCTAGATACTGTACTAGCCCCTCTCACCAACCTTTTAAACTGGTCACTATGTCTTGGTCAATTTCTCAATGTCTGGAAAATTGCAGAAATCACCCCTATCCATAAGAGTGGAGACAGAACCTCCCCTAACAATTTCAGGCCCATCTCCATTCTCCTCCCTCTCTCCAAAGCACTAGAAAAAACAGTGGCCATTCAGCTCTCTGAGTTTCATGCCAAATACAATCTGCTATGTTTGGAACAACATCGCTTCCGCCCTGGACACAGCACCACTACAGCCCTCTTAGAGTTCTCCCAGCACCTCCACTCTGCTCTCGACTCTGGTCATGCTGTGGGTGCAATATTCTTTGACCTCTGCAAGGCCTCTGACACTGTCTGTTACCCCCTCCTACTTGACTCCCTCCACCAACTTGGCTTCTCCCCTGGCCCACTGGCTTGGTTCACCAGTTACCTCTCTACCAGATCACAGCACGTGAAGGTAAACGGCACCCTGTCCGATACCCTGCCCGTTCGCTCGGGGGTCCCCAAAGGTTCCATCATGGGCCCCGTTCTGTTCAGCCTATTTCTCAACATCCTCCCCAGCTCCTGCTGGGGCAATATGGTACTCTGTGCCGATGATGCGGTTCTCCTTGCCTCCCACCCTGACCCCGTATCTCTACAGGAGTCCCTGCAGCATATATTTGACTAAGCCGAAAAGTGGTTCCTTGACCACTGACTGGTCATCAACCTCAAAAAAAACAAATCTATGCTTTTTTGTCATCACCAGAATAAGGCCCAAAATGCCCCCCTCCGCATTCTCCCCAGTAATGCTCACCCTCTTGAGCAGGTGTCGTCCTACAAGTACCTGGGCATCACCTTCGACTCAGCTCTTACATTCCACACCCACATCAATACCCTGTCCTCAGCCATAAACTCTCGGATTGGCCTTCTCTATTGCCTCTGAGATTGCCTCCCCCAAACCATTCTCCGACTGGCCATCAACTCCTTCATCCTGTCCCTAGTGAACTACGGCCTACCTAGCTACGTTGCGGCCGACAATACTACCCTCACCAGAATCCAGACTTCGATAAACAAGGCCTGCAGGCTCCTGATCGGTGCATCCCTCCGCACCCATACTTGCCTGCTCTATTCCACCACCAACCTGCTTACCTTGGAGGAGTGCCTGTCTACCAAACCTGCTTACTTGCCAAAAAATCCCTGCTAAAACTCTCCCCCCAGGTGTCACCGCATCCCTGCGGCTTACATCCCCATCTGTTGCCACCCGTAGTTCAGCTAAGGCCACCTTTCTGGTGCCCCATACCAAGACCTCCCTTGCCCGAAGGTCCTTCCACTACCACACCCCCACATGGTTCAACCCCCTCCCGCCCTCTGTCATTAAGTCTACCAAAATTGGTCCCTTTGAAGTCGCTCTCCGTAACCACCTCTTTGGCGCCTGAAGCTGTAGTTGCCCTTAATCAACCTAATGTTGGGGTCCCTCCCAGTTTCTGGCCCATAGCCTTGACAATGTCCGTTGGACTGCTTCCTCCCCCTTTTTTTTCTTTTCCTCACCCTGCCCCCACCCTTCCACATAGGTATTTCTCTGGTACAACCAGGGTTGTGACTTCTACTATTGTTATACTTTATACGATTGCTATTTACTGCATGTCACTTTATTCCGTAAACCACTGTTATATTGTGTTCTTTTGTTATCTGTATTGCACCTGTATGTTACCACAGTTGTATCTCACACTGTAACCATGTCTACCCTCCCTGCGATGAGGTGCCTTTGTAAATGAGTCCCTGACTCAAAGGTTGTAAATCCGACTTTCAAAATTAAATAAATACAAAAATATTATAATATCTATTGCTTGTACTGCAAGTAGCAAGTCAAGAGTACATCTCTGTATTCTTCGTATTCTTCTTAGAAGTCATTGTATAGCCTGCACTGCCATCATGCAGATTTATGTAACACCACACTTATACCTATATTTTGTATGCCTTCTTTGTTTCTGTTTTTAGCTGACTTTACGTTTTTGTATATCTTCAGATAACACTATGAAGCCACATAACTTTGGCCAATAGGGCTTGTTTTATGTGTCTAAGTTAGCTTGCAAAGGTATTGGTTTCTATGGTGATTATCACCATATATAAGTTACTGCATTACATATCCCCTCTGAGACCACTGCATACCCTGGGGTATTTTGGGAAACTCTCGGCTCCCAGTGTCTATATTGGTAAGACTCTGATTTAGGGAGAATGCCTATTTTCTGTAATAAACAAGTTTATTACTTCACTTGCCACTTGTCTGTGTTTCTTCCGCTAGCTTACTACCAACAAGTAGCTGCTAAGTGTGGATGTATTTTGCCCCCACCTTACGTTTCATCATAAAGACATACCGGCCCTCAGCCGCCACCTGAGCCTGTGATATAAGGCATTCCGCTCTGTCTGGCATCAGGAAAGCCTTGTCTGGTGTGGTGTCCAGAATTGCCCCTATGTACTGCAGTCTTTGAGCTGGGGTCAGACCGAACTTGGGCAGGCTGACAGTAATGCCCAGGGACTGTAACAACTGGAGGGTCCTTTCCAGACTTTTGAGAAGATGGGCCCTGGATAGGGCCCTTGAGAAGCCAGTTGTCCAGGTACGGGAAGACATACAGGCCTTCTCGCCGAAGGGCATGAGCCATCACTGCTAAGCATTTTATAAAAACCCGAGGATAAGCCAAAGGGCAAGATGCTGGACTGGCAATGTTCGCCTTAAAAAAGAAACTGGAGGAACTACCTATGCAGTGGGCACACCAAAATATGCAGGTAAGCATCCAAGCACAGCCAGTCACCCTCTTTGAACAGGGACAACAGACCTGGCAGAGTGACCATGCAGAACTTTTTGTACTGAATGTAGAGGCCTCAGTTCTCCGGTTCTTTTCGGGACCAGGAAAATCTGGAATAAAGCCCTCTGTTCTTCTGCCACCTGAGCAATGGCTCGATTGCCCTGTTCTGCAGAAGGGTGTGTACTTCCTCCCGAAGGACCACTGCATGGTCTGGAGGGCAGTTGGAGGGTGCCGGAGGAGTCTCTGGGGGCTGTTTCAAAAGCTCAGAGTGTTACCCTTTCTATGATCTGAAGAATCCAAACATCTTTTTTTTATCAATATAATTCTGACTTGCATTTATGAATCAAAATAGACATTTGATTTGACTTCAAACATTTCATGTGTTAACATTCATTTAGTATACCTGTGCATCTTTGGACAGCACATCTGGTACTCCCCCACCCACTAGTGCATGTGATAATTGGACATTTAAGGAAGTACACTTATCATAGCTTACTTAATAAACAAATGTTACCTTTATGTCATAGAATCCTTATATTCTGTGGTGTGCTTACAGTATATTTCTCCCCTATAATTCCATTAATGGCATGATATTTTCTTGCATTTCTCTGCAGGATGAGCCTTCTGGGTTGTCCCATTCTGGATCCAGAGTGTATATTCATTTTTTAAATTGCATTGTATCATTAAAGATACTCCACCACTTATAATAATTAAATGAAGATAGATTTTTTTCTTTCCAATGCTTCAATGTAAGACATTTTACAGCCATCGTTGCTAATATCACTATTTTGCTTTGTACTTCTTTCAGTTGAGCAGTTATAAGATTGTTAAATAAAAATACACCTGGGTCCAGAGGTAAAAAAAATTCCCATAACCTTATGCAAGGTTTTATTTACCGTATACCATCATTCTTTTATTTTGGGACATTCCCATAAGCAATATAATAATATTGACCTTTTCCTACAACTGTGCCAACATAATTCTGAATAATTTGGATTAATATTTTAAATGTTTACTATAGTAAAGTATGCCTGGTCAAGAATTTCCTCTGTATAGACTTATTCTTTGCAGAGGCATACAGTTTATTACCTTGGATTCTGAGCAATTCCCAATGTTGATGTGTTATCTTTTTATTTCCTTATTCTATCTATTATATCTAGCGGCCAAAATTGTGTAAATTCTAGAAAGAATTTTATTTGGACCTTTTTTAGCAGCTAGAATTTGTTGTTTCGTCATTACTGAAATTTTTATACTTTGATAACTAAATACATTTTTCAACTTTTGAAATTTGTTATATAAAGTATAATACTGCAAATGATTCCACTTTTTTGTTGGATTTTCATTTTTAGTTGATCAAATGTTAGTAGTTGTCCTTCCTCTATTAGTTATTTCCAAATACTTATCCATTTTTCATCTAGCTGTTTAAAATTAAAAGGGTGTTTATCACCCCATATTTTGGGATTGGGTCCAATTCTAAAGTATAACCATGGCAGTTGTAAGTAATTGGGGTTATTTATGTGTTTGGATACTAACTGGTACCATGAATTTAATGTACGGTTGTTATGGTTAATAATAGTTGGATCCAAGGAGATATTATAACTGTTATATTTTTTGTTTCCAAACATCTGAGGTTATAGTCCTCCACTGATTGAGATGGATAGAGAACCAACCTCCAACCACCACCTCTTGGTTGGGGCCGGGAGGTGTCTGGAATGGAGTCAGGCGTCGGCGGATCTGGCTGCTGGGGCTGATCCGTTGCCTCTGGACCATTTCGCGGTAGGACCTGAGGAGGAGTAAAGGTAGGCAAGGCAGAACTGGCCTTCCTTTTACCCCGGAGGCTGAAGCATGCACCGGACTTGTGGGAAACCTTACGAAAGGGCGGCCTCTGTGTACTCCTAGGCTAGGTATGGTAGAGTAAGTAGACAGATTTGAGGGCCCTGCCAGAGGCCTGCAAATCACTGTGTCCTGGACATCAGGCCCAAAAGGTGTTGAGCCAATGAATAAGGCATTAAGTACCTTTTGCTGGACATCTGCCGTGAAACTAGATACCCTTAACCAGGCGTGCCTATGAAGGCAAATACTTGTGGCAGCAGCCCTGGAAACAGTGTCCACCATGTCATACATGGCCCTGAGGAGGCGTTTACTAATATCCTCAGAAGCCTGGAGGGACTTTAGAACCTCTGTTTCTGGGTACCCTCTGGGAGGGCCTGAGCAGCTGCCCTGCCGTTTTTCCATATGGTATTTTGGTTCTTGAACATATGGGACAAGCAATTTGAAATCCAGGGTCCCAGAGTAGAGGAGGCATAAACCCTCTTACCTCAGAGGTCAATACTCCTAGATTCCCTGTCGGGGGGGGGCTAAGGTGTTCTGGCACCTTGAACCTTTCATGCGCCATACAGACTACCACAGAATCAGTATCAGGCTGGGCAGCATAATATGGCAGGCCATGAGGGCATAACAGAGCTTGTCTGTCCTCTTAGGCATGGCAGGGACCATGTCAGGGAAGTGCCTTGCTGCAGTGGTGGCATTCCTCAGGGCTGGCAAAATAGAAGGAATGAATGACCTTTGGTGGAGATTCCGGGATATCCAAAAAGTCCACCAGGTCTCTTTTAGTGGCACTCTCTTCTTCGGTGTGGAAGCCCATGGCTGTAGACAGCTGCTTCATAATGTTAAAGAAGGTAGGGTCTTCAGAAGGGGACCTGGGAGTGTGTTTCACAGAGTCCTCACTCACTGAAGAGGCAGTAGATCTGTCCGAGGAAAGAGCTTCCTTCTCCTCTTCCTCAGGGAGGACAAGATCAGGGTGGTACTCCTCCTCCTCCTCTTCCTCTTCCTCTACATTGACCCTCTCTAACTCAAGGTCCAACGAATGAGAGACCAACAGATCCCTAAAGGGGAACAGCCCTATAAGGCCGAACTGGCGTCGATGAAAACGGGAGCGTCCAACAGCACCTGAGATACAGGTCTACGCGTACCTAGGTGGTGCCCAAGAGTCTTCGTCAGATAAGTTAGAATGGTTTTGAGGTCAATGGCAGGCAAAGGCTGCGATGAAGGCAGAGGGGTCATCAGGACAGGATGCGATGAACCATCCATTGGCTCTTGAGAGCCCAACTGCAATGATGTCTGAGGGCCTGGGGAGGTGTCGTCTTGACAGAGGGGTTGGGGTCAATCACCCAAGGGTCGAGAACTGAAGAGCTGATGACCCAAGGGTTCAATGGCAGGCCTCCCTGAGAAGCAGGTGGAGGTGCTGTTATTATGGGCCTGGTAGGAGCAGAGGCCTGGACTGCAGAAGTCATCGGTGCAGCAACAGCTGACAGGGTACCTCCAAAAGAGGAGGAAAAGGCTGTCAGGGAACTAAAGTGTCTCCAGGGGGCAGCAGTCCTGGTCGCGATCTATCTTATGACTTTTACCTGAGGACTTGTCTCCGGCCTTCGAGGCCTGGGAGCTCGACAAACCCACTGACGAATGGAAAGAAGGGACCCCAGAGGACCCCTGCTCAGAACTAGCTACCTGCTGTTCCATAAGGAATTTCTTCAAAGCCTTTTTCTGATGCCTTAGGGTTGTAAGGTTGAATTTTTGGCAGATACGTTGTGGTCAGGCTTAAGACAGCAGATGCAGAGATTGTAGTTGTCTGAAGAAGCAATCTTTCCGCAGCGGCAGTGATGGAAGAGAGAAGTTGAAGGAGGGACTCTCTAATTAAACAAGGTAAAAGAATCTCTTTATTAAAAAGAGATTCCAAGAGTAACAAACTCTAGCAAGAACCAATATGGCTGCAAAATACTGGTATTGTGGGCAGTGAGAAATCTGTAAACTAGCAATTTTTGCACCAATCATTGAGCCACCTAACTGCATTTTCTAAATGTTGTGACACACACACACACACACGCACTGACAAATACATATACACATATATATTCCAGTATAACATAGCAGTGCAATGTCTACACACATTTTTACAGATTAAAAAAAAAAGACACTGAGGGGCCGTTTTCTTCCTGTCGGGCTCCAAGAGACATCGGGGGTGAGGAGTTGCCACTAGACAACTCATTTAAATCAGAAATGGTATGCATAATGCTGAAACTGATCTAAATAGTAGGGGAATGTACACTAGCAATTTTTGCATTAACCACTGAGCCACCTAACTGCACTTTTTAATGGTTGTGATATTCATACACTAATAAACATACACATATGTGCATATATATTCCAGTATAACGTAGCAGTGCACTGTCTACACACACAGAGCATTGCCACACACACTAACACACATACCACTACTAAGCATACCACTGCTAAGCACAGCTCTCGGCTGAGCTGTTAGCATGTCAACGTGCCAGGGATCAGGCATGGAAGTTGCACAATTTAACTGGCTCCTCTATAGCCCTCCAAAAGTACCACATTCTCCGAAATGCTTGCACTAGGGCAATTAGACTGGCCATACCCGACTACTTCTCAGTCATGTTCAATTCTAACATTAACCACCTGTCAAAATTCTGTGAGGTTGTTCACTCATTGTTCTCCACTGCTTCCCATCCCTCGCCTCCTGTTCTGAAAGTGTGTGATATTTCCCTAGCTGATTCCCTCCCTGTGGCCATTGAGTTTAACATGTTCTTTACCTCTTGTGCTTCCTCTCTTTCCACTCTCCCTCCCTTCTCAGCTCTACCCTCCCTCCTTTATCCCTCTCATGCAGATCCCCCTCATCCTCCTCTTTCTCCTTCTGTCATTTATCCCCATCTGATGTTCTAAATGCTCTTCAGGCCCTAAACCCAACTAGGGGTAAGTGCCCCTCTGGTCTTGACCTTTATCTCTCTGCTTCTGTTATTGCTACTCCCCTTACTTCTTTACTAAATCTGTCTTCATCTCTTGCTTCTGTCCCATCTCTCTCTGGAAACATGCCACTGTTATTCCCCTTGCTAAAGGAAGTGATCCCTCCTCCCCTGGAAACTACCGGCCTATCTCTCTGCTCCACATTTTTGCCAAGCTACAGAAACATTTAGTTCTATCCCAACTCTCTTCCTACCTTGATTCCTCCTCTTTTTTCATGCCTTACCAGTCTGGTTTCCATAAACACCACTCCACCATTTCTTCCCTCCTGAGGCTCTCTGATTCCATACTCACTGGGATGGACCAGGGCCTCATCACCTCCGCTATTTTTATTAACCTAGCCAAGGCATTCAGTATGGTCTCCCATTCCCTTCTGCTTGATAAATTCACTGTTGCAGAGCTCTCTAATACAGCCACCAGTTGCTTTCCATTCCTACCTAATGGGAGGAACTCAATCCATTTGCATTAGTGATGCAAATTCCCTTCCCCTTCCCATCAACACTGATGTTTCTCAGGGCTCTGTGTTGGGCCTCTACTTGTCTCTAGCTTCCTAAATGACCTTTCCATTGCCTGCCCTCTCACCTCCATCCACATGTATGCGGATGATACTGTCCTGTTTGCATCGGACCCTTCCCCTTCTGTTGGAGCATCTAAACTTCAGCATGACTCTGTGACAAAGTACACCTCTGGTTTTGGTCACAACAGTTTCTTTTAAATGCCAAGAAGACAGTCTCCATTACCTATGGCACAAAGCAGAGGCAAAATCCCTCCCTTCTTACCACACCCTAGATGGGACATTACTTGAGATCACCTCCTCCGTCAGGTATCTTGGGGTCTGGCTTGACCAGCACCTCACTGTTTCTAGTCACATTGATGCCATACACAAAAATCTACACCCTAAACTGGGTGCTTTATACAGAAATTGTGGTTGTATTCCTCTGCCGGCTCGCCGTGCCTTGGTCCAGAAAATGATCCTACCTATTTTCAACTACGGGGATGTAGTCTACAGTGCTGCTTCCAAATCTTCCTTAATTAGGCTGGACTCTCTTTTCCACTCTTTCTGACATTTTGCTCTTGACAGTCCTCCCTGTACCCATCACTACACCCTTTACCAGTCTCTCTCTCTTCCTTCCCTAGCCGACAGGCACCATATCCACTGTGCCAACTTTCTTGCTAAATTCAGGTTTCAGTCCCTCCCTCTCTATCTCCCCTCCTCTATTTCTCTCAAACTGTCTTCTTCTTACTCTCTCAGAAACCATGACCACCACACTTTAAACATCCCGTCTAGGAAAACCATGGTTGGTCAGGCTTCATTCTAACACTGTTTCCCAAAAATGTGGAATCCAGGGTTCCCCACTCTCTGAAAATATAGGGCGGTGGCAATGGTGATCGGGTCAAATGGTGTGTTATTTTTTGGGACCTCCTATATGCACTGTACATGTGCATAAGTAGCTTTTACGTAACATATAGTGTGCTGGTATTAAATGGGTAGTATTGCAATAAAGGATGTCAATAAAATACAATTTTGGAGGATTTTATAAAAAAATGGATAAAAATATAGGGTGGTGGCAAAAAAATATAGGGTGGTGGTAAAAAATATAGAGCAGTGGTAAAAAAATATAGGGTGGTGGCCCACCGCCCTAAAACAATGAATGGGGAACACTGGTGGAATCCCATCCCATCCATCAAGCTGTCTCCCTGCATATCCTCAACTCCCTCCTCTAGAACCATTTCCCCCTTCCTGTAGATGTGTTTGATGTCTAACTTTTACCCTTCCATACTTGCCTCTGCACTTGTTGCTGATCAGTACCTTCCTATATTAATTATGAAACTGTTTGTTTTGGTTTTTTATTAGTTGCCTAGCACCTTCTTGTTTTATTGAACCGTATTATCCATTTATGTTCATACTGTATATGTTTGCATTCTATTTCCATTATACACAGTTTTTGACTGCTGCTGCTGTGCTACTGTGTATCCCTTTCCCTTCTCCCCCATTACGCATATGGAAACCGGCATGTCTGCTCAGTATGTCTTTTCTGGTGAAACTTTTAAATAAATAAATAACTAAATACACTGCCTTATATGGCATTTATTTACTTATACATCTAACTCTAACTTTTACTGTATTTGGGATAAACACTGTGTTTTGCACTAACTCATTGTACTAATCTACAGCATATCTGGGTAACTAAGGTAGCGGACCAGGAAGGTGTGGTGGATGAGGCCTATCTGGCCTTCAGAAAGGCTTCTGACACTTTCCCCCACAGAAGGCTGATTAACAAACTGTGCAACCTAGGGGTGGATCCTAAAATTGCTATGTGGGTGGAGAACTGGCTGAATGACAGGAGTCAGAGGGCTATGATAAACAGGGAACACTCTGGAGATGGAGAGGTGATGAGCAGGGTGCTGCAGGGGTCGGTCCTCTTCAGTGTCTTTATTGGGGACACTGCAGAGGGACTGGAGGGGAAGGTATTCCTCTTTACAGATGATACAAAGGTATGCAATAGGATGGACACTCCAGGGGGTATTGAAAGAATGAGAAAAGACCTCAGAAAAGTGGAGAAATGGTCTGAAGAATGGCAGCCGGGATTCAATGCAAAGAAGTGCAGGATCATGCACATAGGGCAGAAGAAAAAGTTACTTAAGCCTAACTTAAGTAACTAACTAAAAGAGGCAAAGCATGAATAAAATACTGAAAAAATTACCACCTTTTCAACAAAATAAACAGTCTTGCAGCGAGGTTACTGTGCAGTCTTGGAGGAAAGTCCTGTTGGCTACATAGAAAAATTGAATCTGGCAGTTAGGGAAGAAGAGGCAGCAGTTTTTAAATGTAGCATTCCAAATTCTTCTAATTTGCATACATTCCAAACTCAAAGTTTCAGGGCAGTCAGCAGCTCTACACTGACTGCAATATTGTCTAATACTACTAGGAGATTCCTGTTTCTTGAAGAACCCAGAAGCAAAGTACAAACTAGGTGGGGAGTTACTGACAGTCACAAAGCAGGAAAGGGACCTGGGAGTTATCATCTCAGAGGACCTAAGAGAAACTAGGCAGTGCAATAAGGCAGCTGGAAAGGCTAGCCAGAAGCTTGGATGCATGGGGGGTAAAACAAGTAAAAGGGGGTTACAATTCCCCTGTATAAGACACTCGTAAGACTGCACCTGAAATACTTCGTCCAGTTCTGGAGGTCCCATACGAGAAAGAACACAGACAGGGTGGAGGCGGTATAGTGGAGGGCAAGTAAAATGGTGCAGGGCCTGCAGGATAAGACCTATTGAGGAAAGACTAAAGGAGTTAAATATATATTCCCTGTAGGAAAGGGGGAGGGCATGATTGAGATATACAAATACATCACCGGTATAAAGAGAGTACAGGAAGGAAGCATCTTCCAAAATTAGAGATGCTCCAAGTCAAGGGGGCACAAAATGAAGTTAGAGGGGGGAAGGCTCAGGGGAAACATGAGAAAATATTTTTTCATGGAGAGGGTAGTGAACACCTGGAATAGCTTACTAGAGTGGGTGGGAGGGAATAAAATGGTCACAGAATTTAAGAAGGAGTGGGACAGACACAAAGGTATCCTAGAGGCAGGGCTCCAGATAAGGGGAGTACCGACCAGTTTTACTCACCTCATTTTAGGAAATACTCTTCAGAAAATGTTTTTAATGAGTACCAGTATTCACCCAACATTTGTACAGTAAATACCACACACTCCAAAGAATAGTGCTTCATAACACAACTGGTGATTCAAAAGGAGCAGTTTTTTCCCCAGATTTACAGCACTCGTATGCAACCCAATTTTTGTTTTAATCACTATATTTTAAAACCGATGAGTAAATTACTCCTATCTGCCAACATCATCTGGACCATTGCTGGCACTTGATAAATTCTTATCTAGAAGAAGAAGAAGAATCAGCATTATATAGTGCTTTTCATACACAGTATCCCAAAGCGCTTTACAAGCAATGCTAGACTGGTAGTGAAGTGACTGAATGTGTGGTGGCGGCCATATCGCACATCATCACTCACACACAGCCTGGATAATTGCATGAATCGGTTTATGGGAAGGGGAATGTTGACCAGGACACCGGGAATGCTCCCTGCTCTTTGTGAAGAGTGTCTTGGGTTCTTTTACTTCCACCTGGACACCCACTAGGACAACACCAGGATGGGCAGAAGGGACCTCGGTTTAACATCTCATCCAAAGGACGGCACACCCCAGTAGTAAAGCACCCCCCAATACTGCACTCGGATGCCAGCGATTTTTAGGTGCCAGTGGATGTGCTACCAACTGAGCCACGCTGGCACATCCAAAACAACAAAAACTACAATTTTTTTTAAAAATGTACTCCTCACTCCACTCTGTCCAGACATTTGTACGCATTTGAATTTGGTTTTACTCAGCCCACTTTCAAAATGAGGAGTACAGTACTCATCCCCCAAAATCTTATCTGGAGCCCTGCCTAGAGGCAAGGGGGAGGGGCCCTAGAGTTCAATTTGGGCATGGGGCCTCACATTAGATAGGGATTAATTGGACAGACTGGGTGTTAATGCAACTCCCACTCCCCAGCCTGACCTCTCACTGAACACCTACCACCCTTCACCCCCAGACTCCGCCCACACAGCTTCACTCACCCGAAACAGGTACCAGTGTAAAGATCCACTCTCCCATTGAAGACCCATTTTGCTGCTGGAACTGTCCCAGTACTATATGAAAAATAAGGTAAGTACGATTCAATGTATTTCAATGGGTTTTCAACTACACTTATCTTATTTCTCATATACTGTAGCTGTCCCCAATTCCAGCAGCTAGACCTGTTTTCCATGGGACAGTGGATCTTCACATTGGGGTCTCTTCAGGTGAGTGAGGGTGTCTGTGGGGTGTCTGGGGAATATGGGTGGCAGATGTTCAGTGGGAGGTCGGGCTGCGGGTGTGGGGTTGCATCAGTGATGGAGTTTTTTTTTTTTTTTTTGACAGATTAAAAAAAGATATTGAGGGCCAGTGTTGTTCTTTTCAGGCTCCAAGAGACATCAGAGGGTGGGGGTGGTTGCCACTAGACACCTGATTTAAATCAGCAATAACATGCATAAGGCTGAAACCAATCTAGATAGTGGGAAAATGTAGACTAGCAATTGTTGCACTAACTACTGAGCCACGTAACTAAACTTTCTAATTGTTGTGATACATACACACTGACTAATACATACACATGTATGCATACATATTCTAGTACAACATAGCGGTGCACTGTCTACACACATTTTTACAGATTAAAAAAAAAAAAGACACTGAGGGACCGTTTTCTTCTATTCAGGCTCTGAGGGACATCGGAGGGTAGGGGGTTGCCACTAGACACCTCACTGAAATCAGCAATGACATGCATAAGGCTGAATCTGATCTAGATAGCAGGAGAATGTAGACTAGCACATTTTGCACTAAACACTGAACCACCTAACTGCACTTTCTAACTGTTGTGATGCACACACACATATATATATATATATATATATATACATATATGCATATACATTCCAGTATAACATACAGTACATGTCACAATCAATCAATTTTTATTTATAAAAAGGTGCCCTTCCAAAACCAAGGCGCCTGTACAACAAAATAAAACAAAGTAAAATTACGTATATTATATAAATCCCAATAAATATAAACCCATATAAAAACACTTCAATTACCAAACGCCAGGTCAAAAAGATAGGTTTTTAATGCAGTTTTAAAACTCTGGACGGTTAGGCAATCTCGTACCCAATGAGGTAGAGAGTTCCACAAGGACGGAGCAACAAAGCCAAATGCCCGTGCTCCCGATGTCTGCAAAATGTACCCTGGGAACCTCTAGCAATCCCTCATAGGTGGATCGGAGAGGACGGGAGGGACAGTATGGACAAAGGAGATCTTTCTGGTAGCTCGGTCCCTGGTCGTGTAGGGCCTTATAGGTTAACAAAGCAACCTTAAAGGTGATCCGCCACTTAATCGGGAGCCAGTGCAGATCACGGAGCACAGGCGTTATATGACTGGCTCTTGAAGCACCAGACAACAGCCTGGCAGCCGCGTTCTGCACCAGCTGCAAGCACTGGATATCAACCCCTGACAGCCCTAGGTAAAGGGCATTGCAGTAGTCAAGGCGGGAGGTAACGAAGATGTGAACCAACGTTGGAAGATCATCGGGAGGAACCAGATATTTCACCCGGGCGATATTTCTCAGATGGTAAAAAGAGGTTTTAACAACTGCTGACACCTGTGATTTCAAAGTCAGACAGTTATCAAACATAACGCCCAGGCTCCGTACCCAGTCTGAGGTAGCTAGCTGGACACCTCCGAGCCACAAGCCTGAAGGTGAGCCTGCCAACACACCCGCCTCACGACAGCCCAGGTTCACAACCAACACCTTGTTTTTTTTCAGGGTTCAACCTTAGCCAGCTCATGTTCATCCAGGCCTGGATTTCAGCCAGACAGCTGTTGAGCACCGAAATGGCATCATCCTGTTCAGGGACGAAAGACATGTATAGCTGAATATCATCTGCACAGCAGTGAAAACTCAAGCCATACCATCTAATAATCACTCCTAACGGCAGCATATACACTGCAAACAACATGGGCGCTAAAATGGATCCCTGCAGAACCCCATAGGGCAGGGAGAATGGAGCTGAAGTACAAATGCCAAACACCACTCTCCGAGTCCTACCCGTGAGGTAGAATTGAAACCAACTGAGGACAACCCCATGATAGTTCACAGATAGACCGCAGGCGATCCAGCAGCACACCATGGTCCACAATATCAAATGCTGCAGAGAGATCAAGAAGGACCAAGATGGAATGAGTCTTTCGATCTCTCGCTATCAGGAGGTCATTTAGTACCTGAACAAGAGCCGACTCAGTGCTATGTCTCTTCCTGAAACCAGACTGGAGAGAATCATAGATATTGTGGCTGGTCAAATGGTCATTGAATTGTAAAGCCACCACCTTCTCAATGACCTTACCCAAAAGGTTAGAGACAGGCCTGTAGTTTCTAAGACAGTCAGGATCCAAGGAGGGCTTCTTAAGAAGAGGCCAAACCACGGCCTCCTTAAGAGAAGCTGGAAAAATTCCCCTCTTCAAGGATAACCTGACAATCTCAGCAAGGACCGGGCCGATAACATCAACGCAGCCAACAAGCAAACGCGTATCCCAGATCCAAACTACAGTTGGTAGGATGTAAAGTCTGGATAACCATCACAGTATCACTGATTGTAGGCTGATCAAAGTCACACCACTCAAACCGAGGGTCCAACATCTCCTGCTGACCACTGCTACTCCATAGAGAAAGGGTCCTGCGGACCTCAGACATGATCGTGGCAAACTTATCCGCGAAGAATCAAGCAATCTCCACACATTGCTCTTGTGAAAAAGCATTTCCGGGCTGAAGACAGACAGGACTGCACAATCTGTCCACAGTCTGGAAAAGCTGGGCTGGTCAATTCTGCGCAGCAGCAATTTCCCTGTACAGGAATTCTGCCTTCTTATGGGAAATTGTTGATTGATAGACCAAATAATGGTCCATCAAACTAAGCCTATCACACTCCAGACCAGAATTCCGCCATCACCTCTCTAGCCTTTGTCCAACTCTCCTCAACTCCCTCAGGTCCTCATCAAACCATGGAGACCTAGGGCAAAGGGAGAGTGGATGAACATGAACCGGAGCAATGGAATCCAGGGCCTCTGTCACTGCCTTATTATAGGCAAGCACAAGATCCTCAGGATTCACGCATTCTCTCGGCATGCCCGATAGGTCAAGCTCCACCATCAGGCCATCTGGGGATACACCCCTCAAAATGCGGTGCTTGATCACCTCCATAGGGGTAGACCTCTTGGGGCGGCCTCAAAACTGAAGCTGACGGAATGATGGTCCGACCACCTGACTGGTTCCACCACCAAGTCGGATATCTCCATCCACAAGAGGAACACCAAGTCCAATGAATGACCACCAATATGGGTTGAGGAGGAAATAACCTGTGTGAGGCCCAGTAAATTCATTAACTGGAGGAAGTCTTGTCCAAACTGCGAGAGTTCATCGTCAACCTAAGCATTGAAATCCCTAAGGATCAACCATCTATGGGGTCCCAATGTTAGGTCGGTGATGAAGTCTGCAACTTCCCTCAAGAAAACATTCCCGTCACCTGGTAGACAAGAAGAATCCTGCACCCCACACCCTCTCCCACGATACATTCAAAGGAGTTGGTGGTTCCCACTGAGATTTCCCTCAGGTTCAGTTCTGATTTAAAACAAAGGGCCACACCCCCGCCTCTATGATCAATCCTCGGGCAGTGTATCACCGAGTACCTGTGAGGAATCGTTGAAGCCAAACAAGGCCAGCATTTCCATCCAACCAGGTCTCGGTGATGCAAGCCAGGTCGACCGTATTAACAAGATCCCCAATTATGGCAGTCTTGTTCCTAATCGACCTTGCATTGCATAACACCGCCCGAGTTCGATGAGCAGCTGGGGGAGACAGAGTTTCCAGTCTGCAGTATGCAGAACCCTTGGGTATGGGAACCAGACAGGGAGAACCCCTTTCCTGGACCCATTTTGCCCCAGGGCGTCTCCTTGTCACCACTATCTCAATCCGTCCATGCCTCTCCACTCCTCCTGGAGGCCGAGTCCCTGCCCGAGTCCTCCTTGCTATTCCTAGACCCTACAGTGTCTATACACCTCTGGGGGCAAAGGGGGGGGGGCAGAAAAATGGGTGAAGATCCCTCAGCCTGGAGGGGGAGTAATACCTAACCTTCAACCCTGGCCAACACATTTTCTAAAGCCAAAACCAAACAATATATAACCATGCAACTAACACAATTACTAACAAAAAAAAACCCCACCCTTAAAAACAAAAGCAGAACAATCTAAACCACCAGTTTATCTCTAACATTAAACTCCTCAAACAATATCTCTCGCATATTGTCAGGACAGAGCTTTAAATAAAGTGTAATTTTGATATTCTCACAATCTGTATTTTTGTGCAAAATAGAACTGAAATAAAACTTAAGTACACCCCCTCTCTCACTGAGGTGTACCAAATAATATAAACAAAATCATAAAATAATAAATAAAATTCAGATCCCCAGGCCCTCTCACCACCTGGGAAATCCAAAATAAAACAGAGGCACTCTCACTGCCCAAGCCTGACCAAAAGTGTCTGTAGAAATCCTCGAATTCCTTATTTGTACTGTTCAAAAAGTCTCCCAATGATCTTCCAGTACTTGCACAAGAACTCCAAGGCCCTTTAAAATGGGGGGGGGGGACCACTGGAAATATCTGAATATCTGCCCCGTAACCACAACACCTCATCTGGACCGATCCACAGATCGACCCAGTGAGGAGCTTTGGAGAAACACAACCCCCCACAGGCCGACACCCCAGCCTGTCCAGGGCCGGTCCTCCTGCCGGAAACAGACTTCAGCAGCCAAACCACCCTCCCACAAGCACAGGGCCACTTTGTAACAAACAAGGCTGGATTACCAAATCCACTTACAGGGCAGTTTGAATTAGAATGTAGTCAATAAAATGATAGTCTCCAAGAGAGCAACCAGGACCAAGTCTAACCCCTCAGTTCACCAGATAAAGCCCACCAGTTCACAAAGTCCTAGGCAACAGATAAACTCTTTCTGGAATCCCAACAGTCCAACCAGCAATAACCTGGACTCACCACCTTCTCCTCCGGGCCGATCCTCAAACTCTTGCCAGCTGTCTCGAGTTGTAACGTGCTGGAGAATCCTCTGTACTCCACAGTTCAAATCAGATCCGAACTCTTACCGGCAGTCTCGAATCATAACACGCTGGGGAATCCTCGGTACTCCACAATTCAAAACTGATCACACTGGGACTCCTCTATTCTCCAAATCCCAGACTACAACCATACAATGTGGAGTGTGAAATGCCAAAATACTTGCCGATCACTAAAAGATCCAAGAGCTCCAATGGGTCAGCATCTGAAAACACGTCTGAAACACCGCACCGCACCAACAGCACACAAATCGTTCCTGTCGTTTTCTGATCCCAAACGTTAATACAGATTATATTTTTCCTAAAAATAGAATTACTGTTGCTGCTACTACTGCAACCGACTGCTACTACTGACAGCTAGCCCAGCGTGGCCGCCATCTTGCCCATTACATTCCACATTAAACTGTCCCTCCAACTCACTGGTTTAGCATTTTTCAGTAAGTTGCTTAATGTACGCGCCGCTCACGGCACTGAATTAATAAAGGCTTCCAAGTTTCCAGTTTGTTTCTAGCTGCTATTCAGTTTCAGCTTACTGTATTTGCAGCTCTCTGGAAACTTCTATCAAAACAGTGCATGAGCATGGGTAAGTGATCATTGGGTCTAAAAATACATGCTCTCCTGAGCATGGGGATCTTTTTCAGAATGATGAAGAGTGTTTTAAGTCTTACTTTTATAACTCTGAAAAACAGGACTGTGATCCTGAGCATGCATGTCACATGGCAACGTCACACACATGCTCAGGATCATGGTCTTGTTTTTCAAAGAGGTAAAAGTAAGACTTACCATGCTATTTTTTATTCTTACAAAGATTTTTGTCCATCCCAAAACAATATCTAACAACATTTGGTTAGTGAGGCCAGTGCTAGTTTTGACACCCCCCCCTCCTGTCCATGAATATCCACGTGTGGTCACATAGGTGACAGTACAGTGACAGTCAGGATCACCCTTGCAGTAGACACACACACACATACATCAGAATAGGTAACATATACAATGAGAAAAAAATGCACAAACATACTTGTAGTGCACCACATCCAAACACAGCCCCAATATGCTAATATGACGTACCATCAAATTATAACAATGGTTGCACATGGGCACCTCTGCAAGGACCCCCCCCCCACACTCACACACATAAATACATATACACAATAAACAGTATAACTTGATATAGGTCAAAACTGATGAGTACAAAGACATGTTAAAAAATATAGCTATATAGTTTGTAATGCAGCATACGCCAAAGAGTTGCTGTACATTATAAAATGGCAAGAAAAAATCTAGAAATCTCATTGGCCAAGAGACAACAGCTGACTGTACATTAAAGCTCTATATACACACAGTCATCCTGGTCCTAAACCACATTACACAATGAGCAAATCAGTCCTCCTACAACCAGAACTATCTTCTATCACTCCCTCTGCAATCAGATCTGATCTTACATCACAAACATGGCTTCTACCTTTACACTGTAAAAACCTTCAACTGGGCCCTAAAAATAAAACTACCTTAAATAAAAAATAAAACAAATTAATTAAATGTTGTTTCCCTGATCATCACACTCTCCTTACACACATAAACAAATTAGAAACATTAAGTATTGTTTATAGTTTTCATTACAACTGTTTCTTTACTAACTGTCAAAATTCCCCCTTCTGTCTTTACCTGCTCATCAGGGAAATCTCTTCTGCTTGCCCTGACGGTGAGATAATTGAGTCACTGGCTCTAAAACAGGCCTTTGTTGTCCGTGTGTACAGTATGTTAAGAAAGTACCATTCTACCAGCGGAACTGAACAGAATTTTGAATCCCTGTATTCCATGGTAAACATACCATGATAAATATTCTATGTCTTGAATAAAGGGAAAAACAGAAAAAATAAACAGGATGAAGAAAGTAGGCAATACACTAATACTTTATAAACAAAGAGAGAGGTGGGAAAACACAGTTACACAGGCAGAGGCAGATCCAAACCGCCCAAATGATACACTACTGTCCCTCCAACTCGCTGGTTTAGCATTTTTCAGTGAGTTGCTATTCAATCAATCTTGCCACTCCTCCACTCAAGTCTGGCGACTATTTTTTCAACATATTTAAATAAAATAACATATTATTATTAAATCTTGAATAATGTGTCCAGTATTTTGTTTAATTGTTATAGAAATAGTTGTTACCCATTTTATAAGCGTGATAAGACACTTCAGGGTGTGGGTTGCTGATTGTTATACAATGGGGTATAAAAATCCTGTAACCTCATTGGTCAAAACATATCACATGACTGTGGTAAATCCTGCAATAACCCACGGCTGAGAAATAGAATTTATAAAAAACACAAACACATTTTAAATGCATTTTACACAAGGGTCCATTGTATAATCACAATAAGGCACTCCAAGATGTGGGTTATTGGTGGATTTACCCACTTCCCCCAATAACCCATACCCTGTCATGCCTTATTGCTTAAATAAGAGCACTACCCAGCTGCTGTAGTCACTCGGCGCAAGCGCCTCATGCCTAACAATGTACCTGGGGCGTGCTCTTATCAATCAACAACCCACACCCTGTCGTGTCTTATTGCTTTCATATAATGGGAGGGCTATCACAGATGATATGAAGGACTGGAATACCTTTGTGTTGCTAAATAAAAGCAATGATTAGGTATTAATAATTAAAAATACTAACAATCTAAGGTAAGTCTCCCATTTGTGTCATCTGAATCAGAACTGTCAGTCCTTGTGTCAGCATCAGATGCAGCTTGTGCCCCCTCACACTGATTAACACTGGCTACTGTGGGCTCAAATTGGTAAGGCTGGGTACCAATATCAAATTTTAAATGTATGTCCTCTACATCTTTATATTCCTCTACCTCAAACATGATGAGTAGCGAACACAGGCGCCATAATGATTATTGAAATCCAAAGGTAAAAAAACACACACTCCCTATAAAACAGCTAGCTTAGCTGATCTAAGTTTTCAGAAAGAAGGCACATAACCAGCAGAGACTAGCAAACTCCTTTTTCATTACTTTAGCAACGGAATTTCAACAGCATGGTTAATTTTAAGACGAAAAAGTGCTTATGAACATTCCATTTCAACCCCATTTCAAACCTCCACTGTAAAAAAAACTGTAACTTAAATGAACTGTGTTTAGGGGTCCTTTAACTTATCTTCAGTGAGAGTTGTAACATCAGATGATTTACTACATGAACATTCTATTCTGTGACATATGACTTACTCACTGCTATGGTCCTAGGATTGTCTGTTTACCTCCTTTAATAGCTGGGAAAGGCTGACTAAGTTGACATGTTTATGAGCTATGAAACTCTCTTGAAAGACAGTAACACCCAGATTGAAACTTAGCACGCAAAAGAACACTTTGAAACCCTGCTCAGCTGAATGAAAGTGGAGTAATACCACAAAAGGTCCAATTTTATCTAGTCAGTAAGAAATCAGGCTAGCTCCCTTTTTCTACTATGACAGCAAAACATCTGCAGGGCTCTTCCCAATGCAGCCGTAAAAATTAAAGCAAAAGCGTAGGAAAAAAATGGTGTGAACTGCAACGGAGCTTCTGCAGAGACCCATGCAAGAGGAGTTGATGGCAGGAAAGAACTGAGGAGGAAGCAGAGCCACTTACACCTTTATATGTTAATGATATCAGCAAGTGACATCAGCGTGGGCGACCCTAGTTGCACTGCTGGAAAATTTTCCATGTGGATCCTACTTCACTGATGGTGCAGTTTCTACAGTGTAACCTGATGACTGTGATACACCCGAAGAAGATCTAACATTTTCTGTGAAAGAAAATGTAGGGCCCAAGTTGCAGCAGGATGAAAAAATGCCAAGGTCAATCTTTCAAGTACGAAATTCAAGCCCGAAGCGGGGACTGGACTATGGATAGGTGGTTTCATAAGAAGGATACCTCTCAGAAAAATATGAGACACTTCTAACTGTGCAACTGTGTGGCCATTAATAGGGGCATGAAATGCTGATATGGCAGCCAACTGCACCATTATAGAGGAATACTACAGACCTGTATCGGATAAAGCAACAGAATTCACAGGACGCATAAAAAGGTCTGTATTCTGAGAACTGGCCCACAATGTGAAACATTTCCATTTCAAGGAATAAGTATGTCTGGTAGAAGGCCTTCTAGCCACAAGCAAGGCATTAGCAACCTTAGGTGACACCCCAAAATGTGCGATGGCTATATTTTCAGAAGCCATGCATGAAGATGTAGGGACTCTAGATCCAGATGGACTGGAGACCACTGGTCCTGTGACAACAGACCCCAACACAGGAGAAGAGGAACAGGATGCTCTATCGCCAGATGTTGTAGGATCAGGAACCATATCTGGTGAGGCCATAGAGGAGCTATGAAGATGAGACTGACACTCTCTCCTCTTAGCTTGAACAGACCCATCATATGAGAGAAATGGGGGGGAGGGAATGCATATAGGAATTACCCTTTCCAGGAGAAGGACAACGCGTCTCTCTAAAAAACTCCATGCCCTGAAGCAAGATAGCGAGCGAGCAGAAACGCAGAAGTTTTGTGTTGTGTGGGGATGCAAAAAGTCCAACTCTGGACAACACCATCTTGCGAAGAGGCTGTTTACCACAGAAGTCACCAGTTTCTATTTCTGGATCAGGAACTGAGACCCATTTGGCTTGTTTTCCAAGATATTTTGGAGACCTGGGAGAAACATGACTGACTAAAGAAGGCCAACAGACATTGCACAGTACCACACTCCCATTGCTTCCCTGCTTAGGGAACAAGAGTGAGCAACCCTTGTTGGTTTATGTAGTACATGACACTGACACTGTCCATTGGGATAAACAGAAGACATGGCCAAAGATGACTCTGAAATGCCTCAAGGCTGTATAGGACAGCTTTCATTTGTAAGACATTTATGTGTAATTTGGCCTCCACCCTGTTCCAGGATACTTGTGTCTGAAAGAAGTCAAAATGAGCACCCCAGCCGGAGCCAGAGGCATCCATGGTGAGTATCTGTACAGGAACTGGTACCAATAAAGGAATTTCCTTGAGTAATCTGTTGCGGTGCATCCTCCATTGTAGTTCTTGAAGACGACGGGACATGATGAGAATCATTTGTTGCAAATTGTCCGTCAGCTGATCCACTGTGCCTTGAGTGTTAATTGTGGAATTGGTATATAGAGCCAAGCAAATGGTACTGCTACTATGGCAGCAGACATCAGGCCCAAGAGACGCAACACTGTCCTGGCAGAAACATAGTAGCTCCTGTGTATCAAGTGCACTTAAGCAATAAGGGTATCTGCCCTGTTCTGTGGCAGGATGGCACACCCCTTGTTCCTGTACAGTATCATCCCAATGTATCCCAGGCATTGGCATGAGGTCAGCACTGACTTTGACACATTCACTGTTATTCCTAAGACCTCGAACAGTCATGTCATATGGGAAAGGGTGTGAAGAAGAGCTTCTCTGGAATTAGCCTTCAGAAGCCAATCATCCAGATAAGGTAAGACATAAAGCCCTTCCCTCTGAAGGGCTGCCACAACCACTGCTAAGCATCTGGTAAATAACTACAGTGCTGAGGATAATACAAAAGGCAATACTTGGAATTATCAGTGCCTGCCCTCCAGCACGAAGCAGTAGTATTGTATGTGGCACTGTCTGATCTTGATATGAGGGTATGAATCCTTCAAGTCCACTGAACAAAGACAGTCACCTGTCTGAAAGAGGGGAATCAGAGCTTGCACAGACACAATTCGAAACTCTTTACATTCAATGTACAGATTGAGGTCTCTAAGAGGTCCAGCACAGGATGTGAATCTCTTGTCCACTTTGAAAGTAGAAAGTATCTAGAACAGAACCCATCATTCCTGTCAAATAGTGGAACAGCACAGGTTCAATAGCATGTTTCTGAAACAGGGTCTGGACTATCTTTTTTAGAAGGGACAAGTAGCCCGGAGGATAAGAACAATGGGATGGAGGATGAACTGGAGGTGTTTCTATCAATTCCAAAGCATGCCCCTTTTCTGTTATTACCTAGACCCACCATACTGTAATAATCTCAATCCTTTGCTTTAGATGCAGGGAGATCTTTCCCAACTCTTAATCCTAGGGGCAGTAGCTGAGAGGGGGAATATGGAAGAAAGTCAGGTATAACTGGGGCCAATTCCTTTAGGTGCTTATGCATGGGCACCAGGAGACTGTGGACCCAAGAGGGTTCCACCTCTAACAAGTGTCTGCTGATGGCATGTATTGTTACCTCTGGCAGCAGGTCAATGAAAAGATCTTCTACCACGCCCTCTGGTGGGTGTAGGATAAGAAAAAACTACTCACTTTAGTAATCTTGTTTCTTCCAATGTATTCTTCCATATTCATAACTCTCTGCAGTTAGCCCACTCAGTAGAACTGCCCGGAGAATGGAACTATATGCTAATGATGGAATCATTGTCACATGACAATTATTCAAACTGCTGCCCTCATCTGCTGCATGTTTTATCAATGTCTCAGATTTCTAGGAAGCCCACAAGGCAACCTATTTAAAAATATTCAAGCTTAAATGCTGCTTGATTCAGCATAACTATACTCTATGCCTATATACTAAAGCAGGCACTAATGATGATGGTATCAGTCCTACCTCAAAATGACCAGAATCATCTGGGAAAAGGACAGGAAAGGTAAGATAAAACCCCACAGGATTAAAGGTAAGTGTGCCTGTGTTTGGGACTGCCAAGTAAGAAGACCATTCAGAGACTCTAGTTCTGGAAGGGGAGATAGGGAGGGAGAGTTATGAATATGGAAGAATACTTTGAAAGAAACAAGATTACTAAGCTGAGTAATTTTGTTCTTTTAACCCCATGTATTATTCTCATATTCATAGCTCTCTGCAGACTTCGAAGCAGTACCTTTGGAGGTGGGCAGAGAACCTACTTAGGAAAGAGACTCTGCAGGATTGCTGTGCCAAACCTGGCATCACTTCTGGACTGCAAGTCCAAACTATAATGCTTAGAAAAGGTGTGTACTGTTCTCCAGGTAGCTGCTTTATAGATCTCCACTAAAGGGATATCTCTAGAAGCTGCTATAGAGGCAGCAGTGCCCCTAGTAGAGTGGGCCCTGAGGCCTGCTGGGGCCTGTTTTCCATATTTTATGTAACAAAACTGAATGCATTGAACTATCCAGCGAGAGACTGATCTCTTGGAAGCTGGGGTGCCCTTCCCACATCCCCATAAGTGAGAAAAAGTTATTGTTTATCACCTCTGTAATCCTTGGTGGGAATCAAATAATAACTCAATGCCCTTTTTACATCCAGACTATGGAGTCTGCGCTCTACTGAACTGGCATGTTCTGTGAAGAAGACTGGTAGTGTCATGGACTGATTTAAGTGGAAATCAGAAACCACCTTAGGAAGAAACCTCCTATTAGTTTGAAGTACTACTTTGTCATTATGAAAAGATAAATAATCCTTTTCCACACATAATGCTTGCAATTCACTTATTCTCCTAGCAGAAGGGATTCCCACTAAAAACATAGTTTTCCAAGTGATATACTGCAAGTGTGCTGATGATATTGGCTCAAATGGAGGTTTCATGAGCTAAGCAATGCAAATGTTCAGATACCATACAGGGACTGGCTGTCTAATAGGAGGATGAAAGTGACATAGCCCCTTAAAGTACTTTTTTGAAAATGGGATTAGATGCAAGGGAAACATTTTTCCCTGCAGAAATAAAAGCTGAAACTGAAGCTAAATGCACCTTCAGAGATGTATGTTTCAGACCTTGTGAGTGTAACTCAGTAAGATAGTCTAACAGCACTGCAATGTCTGCCAGGGAGGGAGAAATATGCTTGGCATCACACCAAATAGAAAACCTTTTCCATTTTGCATTACAGGTTTTCTTAGTAGATGTTTCTCTATACCCTTTTAGGATATCCAGAGCAGCTTGAGAAAGTTGTAAGTTTGCAAACTCTAAGCCCTCAAGAGCCAGGCCTTGAGCCTGAGAGACCTGAGGTTTGGGTACAGGATCTTCCGTTTGTGAGAAGTTAACAGATTGTGCCTCCAGGATAGGAGGATTGGTCCGGACACTGACATTGACAGCAGAAGGCTGCCTGACCAAGTCCGGTGCTATCTGTATCATGGACGGAGTCTGCGACCTGAGTTTGAGTAGCACTCTGAAAATGAGAGGGAAGGGAGGAAAGGCATTTAGATGTCTTCCTGACCAGTCCAGGGCTAGAGCATCTAGGGGAATTGTACCCAACTGGTGGCCTGCAACAAAATAGGGGCAACATGTGAGTCTCAGAAGAGGCAACGAGATCTACCTCTGGAGTGCCCCATCGTCTGAACACTGAGTCCAGTACCTGTCTGTTCAGAGACCATTCATGATGTGCCTGGTTGATCCTGCTTAAGGCATCTGCCAGAGTATTGTCCTTTCCTGGTACTTGAATGGCTTGCAAGGAAGCTTTTAGTGAGTAAGCCAGTTCCCAGATTTTCATGGCCTCTATGCACAGGGGATCCGACCTTGTTCCCCCTTGCTTGCTTATATGGAACATTGTAGTGGTGTTGTCTGTTCTGACCTGCACCACCTTGCCCTGTATCAACTGGGAAAAACTTTTTAGAGCCAGAAACACTGCACTGAGCTCTAGCAGATTTATGTGGAGGAGAGACTCCACGCTTGACCAAGTGCCATGGGTAGTGTGCTCTCCTATATGAGCACACCATCCTAACAGAGAAGCACTGTTGTAAGAATGACTGATGGATTTTCCCTCTGAAAGGGAACTCTTGCCCTTAGATCATGGACATCTGTCAACCACTGAAGGGACTGGATCTCAAATTTTGTTACAGAAATCCATTTTCACATATTGTCATTTCTTTGGCACCAGTGTGTCTGTAGATGAAACTGAATGTCCCTCATTTGAAGTCTTGCTTCCAAGACCATTCCTGCTGCTGCAGCCATGTGTCTTAGTATTTGCAAGTATATTCTTGATGGACATGGCTTTCCCAGCTTGAAAGAGGCAATCAGTTGCAGAATAGACTGAACTCTGTCCTCTGGAAGAAAAGCTCTTCCTTTTAATGTATTCAGTTCTGCTCCAATGAAATGCAGGACTTGAACCAGTGTAAGAATGGACTTTTCCTGGTTTAACAGGAAGCCCAGAGAATGTAACAGATTTTTTATTTCCAGATGTGCTTGCACCTGCTGAAATGACTTTCCTACAACTAGCCAGTCATCGAGATAAGGAAAAACTGCAATTCCTAGCTTTCGTAGGAATGCCACTACCATTGCCAGGCATTTTGTGAATACCCTTGATGCTTTGGTGAGACTGAAGGGCAGGGCTGAGAACTGGTAGTGACCCGAAGGGAGTCTGAATCTGAGATATTTTTTGTGAGACTCCCTTATGGGGATGTGGAAATATGCATCTTTTAAATCCAGAGATGCCAGTCAGTCTCCCTACTGGATGACAGGTAAAATTATTTATTTATTTTATTGTATTTAATTAGTTTTTGTTGACCGGGTAAGTGTACTAGACAAATCCTGTCTATTTTCAGGCACGACCTGGGGAAGGGGATACAGATGAATGCCAACTGACCTTGAACCAGATTAAGCTGTTGGTGGTATTTTTTTAGTGAATGAGGGAAATTTGGCCAGGACACCGGGGAATTTCCCCTACTCTGTAGGTGGGTGGAGCAGTCCGTCTACCTGCAGAGATGGAGGACCTCAGTCTGCAGGAGGCTGTAGAGGAGGATGGATGTGTGCTGAGAGCTCAGGAACCTTCTGTGGGAGAGAATTTGTTGACTGAGCAAAGTCGGATTGATTGCACTATTCGAGATGAAGTCGTGGATTTACCAGTGGATGCAGAGCGTAATAGAGATGGATATGTCTGCTGAATTAAATTTACAGGCAGAATTGGACAGGAAGAAACTCTATTTAATGGACTTAATTAATACGTGGAGAGAGATTTTCATTCTTGCCAGTTGAGATTGGATGCAGAACGTACGAAACGGAAACGTTCCCCGGCTAGTCCGTTTGCAAATGGAGGGAAACGTTTTGAGCACCAAGACGGTGATATTGCTCAAGATTTACAATTTTCAGCAGAATTGGGATGTAACAATACTAAAGATTTTTTAGAGAAGTCTTGCTCGTTGTCTACTTGGTCTCCTGGTGATGCTCTGCAACAAGCAGGATGGATGTGGGTAGGAGATAAATGGGTTCCGGACCCCTCATTCCCCAGTTCTGGTATTACTACTTTGAATGTGTCTAATTCTGTTCCATTTTCTACTGCCTCTGGGCTTGCTGGGGCTGGCCATCTGTCTAAGTCTTTGGTTGAGATCAATGCTGGTGCGCAGTGTCAAAAAGAGGCTACTGAATTATCTAATGCGCAAGACGCCGGCGGTGTTAAGGAACTAATGGTTTCATCGATGAACTATCGTCCCCTTATTTCTCCTGAGACTGGTTTCCACAGTGCAGGGACCGGAACTGTAAGTCAAGCTAGCAACAGGGACAGGAGAACGTTTTTTCAGCAGTCTGCAACTATTGGGACACCTGTACGTACGGGGATTAAAACTTATGCTGGCTTGTTTAAGAAGCCTGCAGAAACTGCAAAACGAAGATTTTTGGTAAGACTCAGATATCGGGGTAAAGCCCCTTTGCCACCGGACAGACTTTGGGTGGGGAAAACTTTGTTGATTGATTCTATGGGTTTTTCTCCTACTGAGGTTTATGCTTTTATTCATCCTCCTAGTGAACTAAATTATGATGTGAGTTTTTGTTCCATTATTTCTTTGGACAAATTTTGGAGGTTGTATTATGATTTAAAAGATACTGAAGACTGGAGGGACTTTCAGGCTATTCCAATTACGAAACCGACCATCAAAACAGTTACCATTCTTTTCCGTAATTGAGGGTGAATATTGTGAATATTCTTTTTGGTTGGAAAAGAGGTGTTCTGTACAAGATAAACCTAAGCCTATTATGACATGCAATGGTTTTGGACGGAGGTTGGACGATTCGTGTCCAGCTGACGTCAAGATGAGGCAGGCATACAGCATTTACCTAGCTCTTTTTTGGGGAGGATAGGGTATAATTTTTTATGCTGGTCAGCCGAAAAGCTGTTTTAAATGAGGGTCATTGTCACATTTAAACACTTCTTGTGCACAGATTAGATGTTTTCAGTGCGGCATGCTAGGACATTCAGTGTCAGAATGTGTAGCACCTCCAATTTGTAATCTTTGCAATGAATCAGATAATTTCTTTTCAGATTGTCCGTGGAGAAGTGATGATACTGATGATTCTTCAGACCAGGAATATTTTTTATCCTTAGCACGACCTCCCCATTTCACTTCAGATGGGACTACAGCTGAGACTTTTTTCAGAGGGAGAAGGAGAGGTAGGGGAAGAGGGGGACTAGTTGCTGATTTTAGACAGATTGGAACTCTTGAAGCTTCTGATGTTGGGCATTCTTCTGTTCATTTTAATGAGGTACAGTACTTGGAGCAGGTAGTGACTGCCCCTTCAGAATCTTCTTTGGGTTCTCATAGAGAGGATAAAGAAACCCTTTGTAACACTCGGCAAGGGTCCCCAGGTAGGACGATTACCTTGCTGGATACCTCTCTTGTATTGTGGAGAGGGATAATGATATTCCTGGGACGGAGTTTCAGCAGCCCTACAGGATTCTCCAGTGAGCTCCTCGATGTTTGTTGCTGTAGATGGGGATAACGGGAATATTCCTGTTTCTTACCTTTAGGAACAGATTTTCTGTTCTAGCGACGTGGGGAGAGCAGGTGAGTCTGTTCATCCTTTGGTTGATTCTGTACATGAAGTGGATGTTTCCCCACTAGTATTGCCTCTCCAGGACAAAGCTTTGGTTAGTAAAATGCCCGAGGCTAGGAAAAGGGTGACCAGATCAAGTGTTAAGACCTTTAAACCACCTCCTTGACACCTTTTCCATTATCGATTGTTTCACTGAATGTGAATAGCTTAAAATCTCATGTGAAACGTCAAACAACTTTCAGAATTCTATCCCAATTAAAGTATGATTTTATTTATTGCAAGATACGCGCTTTAATTCTGTATTTGAATCATCTAGGGCTGCTAAAGATTGGTATTGGGTCAATCTTTGGTCTTTGGGAAGAAAAGTGTAGTAGGTTAGGCATTTGCTTTACGACCCTGATGTTACATGTTTGTGGTTGGTGGATATTGTACCTGAAGGCGCTATTGGTGGATGTCATTATTAAGGGTTTTTCGTAGGTTGATCTCTATTTATGGTCCTCAAATGAAAGCTTTAAGAATTGAGTTGTTACAGAAAATTCAACCTTATTTACATACTAGTAGACAGTTATTGTTTTGTGGGGATTTTAATATTAATTTCCAGCATAAGACTGACACTGGGAAACAATATTGTGACAAAACCAGTTTAAAGTCTATTCTTTTTTTAGCAGGCCTCAAAGATTCGCATCAAATAGGCCGACAAAAGGTTAAACCCACTTTTTTTAAAGGGGGTTTGTCGTCTCAAATTGATTTTATTTTTGTTAAAAAGTTATTGCAAATTTCTAGTCTGATATATGTACCGATAGAAACATCAGATCATATTTTGATTGGTATTATGATAGATACCTCCTTTAGCAGGCAGAAGGGACCAGGGTTTTGGAAATTAAATGTCACTATTGGGGAACCTGATATTTAACAACAAGACCTAACGATAATAATTCAAGACCAAATTACTATGATATTTTTGTATGACGATATGATTCATTGGTGGGATGCTTTTAAGATATGTTTAAGTGGGTATTTCCAAGAAAAAGGCAGACAGTATGCTGCTGCAAGGCAGGAGAAATACTTATCCCTTAGACACTCTTTGCAATCCCTTATTTCAACTCAAATAGAATATGGCGTTGATTTGTCTGAGGATATTACCTGTATAAAGCAGGACATGTCTCAGCAGCAATATGACCGTTTGGGTTCATTGATTAAGGAACAATCTTTTGGGACTCAGGGGAAAGCTGCACAGGTCAATCCTTTTTTGGCCTGTAAAGCACGTATCGATACAAGATTATTTTCAGAATTGAAGGATGATAATGGTATGCTGCTTACTGATAATGTTAGTATAATGACATTTTTGAATCATCATATTGAGACTAATTTTGGGGACGAGTTCTGACTTGGATATGTCCCAGCTCTTGCAGGCGCCGACCTTCCTTTTGCTAGGTTTAGATGCCCAGAATACAATGGTTAAGGCATTTATAGAGGGTGAACTAGAGATGGTAATTACGCTCCTTAAAATGAGACTTCCCTGGCTCTGATGGTTTGCCGGTGAACTTTATAAGATTCTTTGGAAATTGATGCCTAAGGAGTTATTGGCTTTGTATAACACTTTTATTTCGGATATGTGTTTACCAATTCAAATGTATGAGGGGTTGTTAATATATTTATTTAAGAAAGGGGATCGTTCTGTCATAGGAAATTGGAGGCCTTTGACACTTTTGAATGTGGATTTTAAAATTTTTTCCAAACTTTTGGGGAATAGGTTGTCCATGGTTATGCCGGATTTAGTGAGTAGTTTTCAATATTGTGCGGTTCCAGGGAGAAGCATTTTCGATGCTTTGATTTATATTAGGGAAGTTATGTCGATAGGGTTAGGGCTTTCAGGTGGTTTGGCAGGTTATTTAGTTAGCCTTGATCAAGCCAAAGCCTTTGATGGAGTGTCCCAGGAATATTTGTGGGACTGCTTGAAGGCTTTTGGTATTCCTGTTATTTTTGTACAATGGGTACAACTGTGTTATGCTTTGGCATATGCGATTCCGCTAGAAAATGGGTGGAAGGGTGATAAACATAGGATTTTGAGAGGTGTTAGGCACAGGCTGCCTCTCAGCCCTTTTTTGTATGTTTTGGCTCTTGATCCTTTATTACGTATTATCAACAGATCTCCCCAGATAAAGGCCATTCAGATTAATGGGGTATGTCAGACTAAAATCATTGCTTATGCAGATGATTTGTGTCTTCTTTTGCCTGACGAAACCTCTATTCTGTTAGCTTGTCAAACCATGGAACTGGGAAAGATTATGGGTGCACGGCTAAATAATTCAAAAACGAAATGCCTCAGTATTTCTGGTTTTCCAGCATCTCCGACTAATGTGGGAGATTTTTTGGTTGAACAACAGCCATGCAAAATCTTGGGTATTTATTTTGGAGGTAGGGATAGCGCACTTGATAACTGGACTATAGCTCTGAAGGAAGGGGTTTCTAAGGTTGCAAATTGGAACAGACATAGATTGTCTAAGAAAAAGAGAGTATACCTTATTAAAACTTATTTAATGCCTGTTTTTTTGTTTTTAAGTAATGTTTATTTATTGCCAAAATCTATGGAGACTTCTTTGATGAGATGTATTTTTTGTGGGGTATGGGGTAGCCGTTTGAATCCTATTAAACGAAATATTTTGTATTTAGATGTTAAAGATGGGGGTTTGGGTATGGTTAATCCTGTTCTTTTTTCCTTTTTGATTTTTTGTATTCAAATTTGATCCCTATAATTAAGGAGTCTGATAAGATTTGGGGCTCTTTACTTTATGGACATTTAAAAGGTATACTGTTGGAATGGAAATTAGCATTATTTATGCATAAAAATAAAGGAAGCCTCCATTGATGGAGCGTTGGGTGAAGTTTTGATAAGATAAAAGGATGGAACATTGTTTGGGACGTTGTTTTGAGTACTTCTAGGAAGGTTTTATATAGATCTGTTTTAATACCTTTTTTTGACAATCCTTTTTACACCTTCCTCAGAAATGCGTTTGGATATTTTTCGTTATATTGTTAACCCTCGTATTCCTCTCCATATGTGGATATTACATGGTTGGGTATTCATGGGAGGATAAACGCATGGAGTAACCAGAAACATAAATTAGTGCGAGATATATTGTCCGAGGGAAAAATGTATATTAATTTTAGAAACTATGGATCATCTTTATTTTAATTGTCATTATGTTATGGAATTTTGGGATGTTGGAAACATAGATGGAAGGATGTTTTGATTATCCCTCCTCCACGTGAGGGTTTGTATTATGGATCCTTTGGGGTAGGTGGTTCTGGGGTCATTATAGTACTTTGCAAGTGATACATTCCTTTTTTTTATATTGGATCTGGATCAGTAGATGTAAGCTGTTATTGCAACAGCAGGAAATTCATCCACTTAACTTAGTGTATACCATCGAGGCTGAAATCCGGAAATTGAAAATTTCTGAGCAGTCTAGTCTCCCACATGATTACTGGTTTGCACTGTGGAATTTTTTTGATTGTATAATATAATGGTTTTATAGGTACATGAAGCTGGGGTTAGAGATGTTTTTCTTTTTTTTTTTTTTTGGATATGGTTTTTGATTATATTTAGCTTGACTTTTAAGATAATAAATAAAATGGAAATTGAAAGAAAGGGAAAGAAAAAAAAGTTGTATGAACTGATAATTATTTTTTTTTTTGATTCTTTTCTTATTATGTTATTGTATGTTATAATATTGATTCTTGTATAACTTGGTTTTGATCTGTTTGAATTTCAATAAAAAATTCCCCTACTCTTTTCGATAAGTGCCATGGGATCTTTAACAGCCACCTGAATTACCACCAATCCAGGCAGATGGGACCTCGGTTTAACGTCTCATCCGAAAGACGGCACCTCAGAAGTGGAGCACCCATCTCATGCTGCACTACAGTGTCAGTACTGGGATATTAACTCAAGTGCCAGATGTGGGAACTGAACCCACAGCCCTCTGATCTCCCGGCCTCAGAGGCGAGTGTGCTACCTACTGAGCCACTGACACTGAATTATAGATAGGGTCACCATCCTAAATTTTGGTTTTACCAGATATTTGTTCAGATGCCTTAGGTCTAGAATAGGCTGCCACTCCCCATTTTTCTTTTTGGCAAGAAAGTACTGGGAATAAAACTCTCTGCCCCTCTGAAGTTTTGGCACCTGCTCTACTCCTTTTATGCTGAGTGGTTTGAACCTCCTTTTCTAGGAGCTGCTCTTCAAGAAGAGAGGCTGGTTTGAACAGCCTTGACTTCACAGGAGGGAGAGATCTGAAACTCATAGACAGTTCCTGGCTCATTAATTTCAATACCCATTGTCCGTGGTTATGGCCTGTCAGGCTTGGAAGAAGTGAGCCAGTCTGCTGCTTGTTGGTATTAGGGAGGTGGCCTTGGCAAAGGAGTCAGGGATTTTGTTTCGGTGGGGCCTGAGCCTTGGCGGATTGGGAACCCCACCTGGAGCCCCTCCTACCTCTGGCCCTATAATACCCAATCTGCTGTGGGTATGGCTGCAGCTGTGGGACAGCTTGAGGTTGATAGAAGGGCCTACCATAGCACCTTCCTCTACCTCCCCTTCCATAACGCCTATAAGAAGTAGAAGGTCCGTTCTTAGATAAATTACTCTTATAGGTGGCATTGTATTCATCCACCTTCTTCAAATACTCTTCGGTTTGTTTGCCAAAGAGAGAATGCTCTTGTACAGGGAGGTCCATTGCCTTAGCCTGGGTGTTCTGTGTTAAGTTTGTAGCCCTTAGCCAAGCAAACCTTCTCAGGGCTACAGTCAGAGCAATAATCCTAGCAGCATTATCGTTGGCATCAGCTGCCATCTAGAACTGGTATTTAGATGCTTCCAGTCCAAACCTGGCTGTTTCTGCTAGGTTGTCAGAGATAGGGGAGGGAACCTTCTCTGACATGGCCAAAACAGACTGCCAGTGTTTTTTGATACTGTGCAGTGTAGGCCTGGTAATTAGCTTGTCTGACCCCCAGGAAGACAGCTAAGTACCCTTTTTTTGATATGCTGTCCATTTTCTTTAAATCCTTCACAGGAGGGTGAGAGGATAAAGGAACCCTTGCCTTCTCACAAGCTGCCTCTTGGACTATACCTTGATGATCAGGGTGAGAATAGAGGAATTCAGCCCCTTTCCTGTCCAATTAGTACTTCTTGTCAGCCTTCTTATCCAGAGGCGTGACAGAGTTAGAGTTCTGCAGGACTGTGAATAAATCCTTCTTGAAGAATTTATTAACAGGCAAAAAAATCTTCTTAGTGAGTGTTAACCCCATCATCTCCATATATTCTGCCTCCTCCTTATCTTCTATGATCTCGGTGGTAGCCACGTCAAGGGCATCTACTATTTTCCTTACAAAGGAAAGGCGAGAGAAAAAATCCTCAGGCCTGGGAGCAGAGCCAAATTCCTGCTCTGGTGAGATCTCTAGTTCAGTGGGCTCACCATCATCATCCTCTGGTATAACATACTCCCCAGTATCTATCTCCTGAGACTGGGGATCCAAGGAGGGAGTAATCTCCTGAACCCTTGGAGGAGGAATTGTTGGAGAAGGAATGAACCCCTGAATTGCCTCAATGACTTTAATAGCCCTGGCAATCTCTTCGGCAGTAGGCAGATTGTGAGACACAGAAGAATCCCCTATTGGTTTTGCCTGGGGTTCGATGTGCTTGGTCTTCTTTGCATTTCTGGAGGGGACCGGAGAGTCAGCCATCCCACTCAGCCTTTTTAAGGAGGTTGATTCACCCTTATCAGGGGTGGTAAAACAAGAAGCTGCGGTTTCACCTGCTGATTTTGAAGGTGTTGGCTGGTTAGAGCCTGAAGCACCTCCCAACTTTTTATTCAACCTCTCCATTCTTTTTTCTACAGTTTTCTGTGGAAATGATTAGCAAATTTCATAGTCAGTATTTAAATGCTCGGTTCCCAGGCAGAAAACACAGCTGTCATGCTTGTCTGCTCTGGCAAACACTTCCCCAAACTTGACACTGTTTTTAAAACCTGGGGGATCAGTCTTCTTCTTCTTAGGTTTTTCAGTATGCTCCATTTCCGGGAGAAAAACCTTAAGGGCAAAAAAAAATTTCTTTTTTTTTTTTTTTTTTTTTTTTGTGGTCGGTTCAGTAACTGATTAGGCCCCAAAAGAACCAATGAATTTTTAAACTCGGAACTGGGTCTGCGGTTCTCGGAAGCTATTCAACAGTTCACAGTACCTGGGATAGCGGTTAGAAAAGAAACCTGGTTGGCGGCTTCAAACAATGTTAAAATACACTTTACACAATAAAAGTTTAAAGAAAATAAAGCGGTAAAACTCCGTAACTAATATAAAACTACTCAGTTCCCCAGCGATTATACCGAACTGTGAGGAACCGAGAAATAAACACTAAATCCAACTAAACTTAAATAAACTAGATGTTAGACTAAAAAATAAATGAAGGCAGCAGAAATAAAATGATGTATAATTAAACAATTATACTTCACAGTAAGCCAACAATGACCTGAGGGAGTCTCCTGGGCATCTAGACTTGTGAGGCGGAGTAAGAAATCTGAGACATTGATAGAACGTGCAGCAGATGAGAGCAGCAGTTTGAATAATTGTCACATGCCAATGATTCCACCATTAGCATATAGTTCCATTCTCCAGGCAGTTCTACTGAGCAGGCTAACTGCAGAGAGTTATGAATATGAGAAGAATACATGGGGTTAGAAAGGGGCTTTACAGACCTAAAAGTCATTTTGGAGGACTGAAGGTCACAAAGTGCATTTTTAACATTGTTACCAAATAGTTTGGAGCCCCTGAAAGGAATATTCAAAACAGCTTGTTGCACACCAGTAGCAAAACCAGCTGCTCTGAGTCAGGCATAATGCCTAATGCAGACACCAGAGGGTGCAGCCCTGGCAGAGGCATCTGACACATCATATACTGAAAAAAGTAGATGTTTACCAATTTAGGAACCAGGTGATGTGGTTTTAGTCAAGTCAGTCGTGGCAGGACTGTCAGATAGGATAGTCTGATATTTTATCATATGGGCCTGGTAATTAGCAACCCATAGGCCTAAGGAGCCTGAGGCATATGAACATACGAAAATTGCCAGCAGATAAAGGCCTTATGCTTTATCAAGTCTGCTCAATTGCGCAACTAGCAGCCCTTATACTGCGGCTGCCCCTCCTGTGACCCTCTCACTTACCCTGTCCCATCCCCTTTTGAAGCAGCCCACTGTTCTACAGGATACCATTTCTCCAGACAATGCATTCCACCCAGACACCACCCTCTCCATAAAAACGTGCCATCTCAGTTCCCTCCTGAATGTGCCCCCCCTCCAATCTTAGATCATAGCCTTGAGTGTCCCTCCCCCCTTAACTTGAAAAGCCCCTCCATGCCTGTCTTTATTGCTTTCATGTAATTGAAGGTTTCAATCACATCTCCTCTATCTCTCCTCTCCTTCAGGAAGTACATGTTCAACTCCCTTAGCCTGCTCTCATAGGGTATGTCCCCTAGCGCCTGGATCATCTTTGTTGCCCTGCACCCCTTCCAGTAATCTAATATTCTTCTTCAGGTACGGGTGCCAGTACTGCATGCAGTACTCCAGGTGTGGCCTTATCAGTGACCTATATACTGGCAGGATCACCTCCCCCCTCCTGGAGGATATACCCCTGGCAATACAACCCAGAGTCCTGTTGGCATTTGCAAGTGCCTTCTACATTGTGCCGAGTTATTCATTGAGCCCGTTATGATCACCCCCAGATCCTTCTTTTCCTCTGCCATGGGTAGCTGACCCCCCCCCCCACTCCTTGTAGTTCCTTCTTGGGTTCTCTGCACCAAAATGTAGCGCCCTGCAATTTTTGGCATTGAACCCCAGCTGCCAAGTGTCTGACCAGGTCTCCAATTTTGACAGATCATCTTGCAACCCCCGCCACCCTCCTAAGTCATTCACTAATGCTCCCATCTTGGTGTCATCTGCAAACAGACTGATCTTACTCTTGATGCCTATCGAGATGTCTGCTATGAATAGCCCAAGCAACACCAGCTCCTGCACACAGCTCTGCGGTACCCTGCTTGTCACTGCCCTCTGGGATGAGAGCTTTCCTCACACCACCACCCTCTGCTCTCTCCCTTGCAGCCAGTTTGTGACCCATCCCACCATCTTCGCCCACACCCCTGTGCCTTCCAGCTTACTTCCTAGCCTCCCATGTGGCACTGAATCGAATGCCTTACTGAAGTCCAGGTACAGGACATCTGCTGCATGGCCCTTGTCTAATTGCCTAGTTACCCAGTTATAGTAATCCACCAGGTTGTTCTGACAGGGTCTGCCCGAGACAAAACAATGCTGTTTACCATCCTGCAGTCCATTAGTCTCCAAAGGGAAACCAGCATCTCCTTCAGGATTGTTTCCATCAGCTTTCCCACAATGGATGTGAGGCTTACCAGTCTGTAGTTCCCTGGTTCATCCTTGGGGCCTCTCTTATGGAGGGGTACCACGTGAGCCATCTTCCAGTCCTGAGGTACTCTCACTGAGTCCAGGGAGGCATTGAACAGGTCTGTCAAGGGCTCCTTCAGGACTTCTGTCAGCTCCTTCAGCACCCTGGGGTGTACGCCATCTGGCCCTGGTGCCTTGTCCACCCTCAGTGCCCTCAAGCATTCCAGCACTCTGCTCACTGTGATTTCCCCATCTGTCACCTCCTACCCCCGTGCCTGCCTCCCACCCCCACCCCAGCCCTCTCTCTCCTTAGTAAATACTGAGCAGAAGTATTTGTTTAGTGCTTCTGCCTGTTCTGCCTCTGTTTCCACCCTCCCATCCCCCTTAATCCTTACGATTTGGTCCTTACATCTACTTTTCTCCCTCATGTACCTAAAGAAGTCCTTCTTCCCCTCCTTATTGCCCTGTGCCAGTCTGAGCTCCCTAGACACCTTGGCTACCCTGACTGCCCTTGTCACCTCCTTTGACTCCTTCAGGTAATCCTCTTTGTCCTCCCCTCTCCCTGTTGTTTTCAATATCCTAAAGGCAGATCTTTTCTTCCTTACTTCTTCCATGACCTCCTTGCTCACCCAGCTAGGTTTCTTGGCCCTAGCCCTCTTACTCTGGACCGTGGTACAGGCTCGGGTTGCCTTCTCAATTCCCAGTTTGATGACCTCCCACCTCTGGTTAGTGTACATATTTGGATGGATTCTGGCCAGATAGCCCTTTACTATTCCCCCCATGCTCTCAAAGTCAGCCCTCCTGAAGTCTAACACCCTTGCACCCATTTCTACTCCCTCCTTACCCATATTTATCGTGAACCACACTGAGTGGTGGTCACTCCCCACTGGCGATTCCTCCACCCCAGCTCCCACACAAACTCCCCATTAGCCAGCATGAGGTCTAGGGTGTTCCCTAATCTGGTTGGCTCACTGACCATTTGCAACAGGAAGCTATCCTGGAATGCATTCAGAAGTACTTGCTCCATTCTATTTGTGGTGGCTGGGGTACTCCAATCCATTACCAGCAGGCTGAAGTCACCCACAATCACATGCTTCCCTTCCCGCAAGTCCTTCTGATCTGTCCCCCTAGTTTCCTGTCTAAGTCCTCTGTTTGTAAGGGTGGCCTGCACACCACTCCCATCCTGAGAGCCCTATTTTTGGAATCTTGGAGCTGCATCCATAAATGGAAATTACGTACTTACAGTAATTCTTGATCTTCTTTGACGAAATCTTCACCACTCATTCACACTAATGGGACTATACCAGAGACGCTAGGACCCCATGGAAGCCAAAAATCTTCAGGAGGGCCAGCACTGGAATAGAACTGCACATGCACAGCGCCACGAAACTAGCTCACATCGTATAGGTTATCTCGGCGTCGACCCTGCAACCACCTCAGTGCCTTTTCGACTGAGGAGGTGTAGCGTAAACTAAGAAAAACTAAGTTCAAGTTCAAGTTCAAGTTTATTGCAGGAAAGATTCCGTTGAGCAAGCTCATTCACAAGGAGGTCCTGAGGCACATACACATACAGTTCGCAATTACACAGACAGGAGATATAAAATGTAGAACAAAGAAAAAATATATAATACAAGAGGTATACACAATAGAAGTCCTTATGCTATATATGCAGTACATTCCAGCTTTAACCTTGCCCTAAATTATGCATCACATTTCAGCTTAATTAAGTAGAGGGCCAGCTGGTACCTAGGAAGTTGACTTGGCGTTGGGGGCTAGTAGCACCTACATATGTCTTTTAATTTAGAGATAGCTAGTGTTTTGTAGGAGTTAACTGATACGATGCTGGTTAGCTTCAGCATGGCTTGAAGTTGGTTCCAAATGTTTGGGAGGGCGTATGATAAAGCTCTTTGGCCAGCTGTGGTATTGTCCTGGGAACATCTAGTAGGATAAGGTCAGATTTCCTTAGGGAGTAGGCGCTATGCGAGATATGTATGAGAGACGTTAAACAGACAGGCAGTTTGTGGAGTAGTAGTTTGAGGGTCCAAATGCCAGCATGCAGGAGGCGTCTGATGGCAAGAGAGGTCCACCCAACTGTTACATAAAGATCACAGTGGTGGGTCCTGTACACAGAGTTAGTAATGAAGCAAAGAGCACGGTGACAGAGTACGTCCAGTTTAGATAGGCTCAAGGTTTGGAAGGAGATAAAGATAATGTCTCCGTAGTCAAGCAAGGGAAGGAATGTTGCTTGGACAAGTCTTTTTCGGGTCGCGAGAGAAAAGAGGGTCCTATTTCTACAGAAGAAACCCAAGCATGCTTTAAGCCTCTTTGATATATCTTCGATGTGGTCGTTGAAGGAAAGCTTGTTGTCTATCCACATACCTAGATATTTAAATTTAGGTACGACTTCCAAGGGTTCACCTAGGGAGGTAACTATGAAGTTTTTAGGTGGGGTAGATAGAGCACCAGACAAGGCAAGTCTCGAGAAAATCATTGTCTTGTTTTTTTTGGCATTTAAGAGAAGCTTGGCATTGATAAGGTTGCTTTCTAACTGGATAAAGTCAGCTTGGAGTGCTTCCCTGACTTCAGTTAAGGACGAGCCAGATGTGTACAAAACCGTATCGTCTGCAAAGAAATGTATGCTAGAGTTCTTTATGTGAGAGTCAAGGTTGTTGATGTACAGGGAAAAAAGGATTGGTCCTAGGATGGAGCCTTGAGGGACTCCTCTGGCAATTGGAAGGGGGCAGATAGTAGGCCATCAGCTTTGACTTTTTGTATCTTCCCATGAGATAACTGTTAAACCACTGTAAGGTAAGAAAAAATTACTCACCTTAGTAATGTTGTTTCTTCTAATGGAGTCTTGCTATATTATGACAATTGCAGTGAGTCCCCATCTTCGAACTGCCCCGGAGGTGAAATAGTTAACTTTTCCATGAAGCATGGAACTCTGAGCGCAAGCTCGGTTAGAAAGCTCTGTCTGTTGTGCTTCAAACATAAACTGTCAGATCTTTACGAGCTAAAACTCACTAAGGTTCTGTGTGGAAGCTGTAAACCTACACTAGCTAACTGGCTACTAACCTAAACACACATTTCCTGGTCTCAAACAAAGACTCAAGTCAGGAGACCTAGAAAAAGAAAAACACAACACCAATTCACCCCAAGAAGACGGTGTAAAAAACCAACAAGTTGGGCATAAATGAGTGCCAGCCCTGTAAGGCTCAGCCATACCCCAAAACGGAGGTTCTGAGAGGGCAGGCAGAGAGGGAGGTCATAATATAGCAAGACTTCATTAGAAGAAACAACATTACTAAGGTGAGTAATTTGTTCTTCAAACAACATGAAGTCTTGCTATATTATGACAATTGCAGACTACACAGCAGTACCCCCATGGAGGAGGGACAGAACTACTTAGGAATAGGCTCTGAAGAACAGCTATGCCAAACCGAGCATCACTCCTAGCCTGGATGTCCAGGGAGTAATGCTTAGTAAAAGTGTGAACTGTTTTCTAGGTAGCTGCTTGACATATTTCTAGAATAGGAATGTCTCTGGCAGCAGCCAGAGAAGCAGCTGTACCTTTGGTAGAGTGAGCCCTCAGGCCTGAGGGGGGAACTTTACCCAACTTTTCATAACAGAATTGGATATAAGAGACAATCCACCTGGCAATGGATCTTTTAGTGGCTGGCTTCCCTTTACCAACCTCGCCGTGAGAAACAGTTGGAGGGAGTCAAACCTGTGACCCTTGGTACGCTCTATGTAGTAACTAAGGGCTCTCTTCACATCTAAGCTGTGCAGCCTCCTCTCACCAGAGGAGGAGTGGTCAGTGAAGTACACTGGAAGAGAAATAGATTAATTAAGGTGAAAATCTGAAACCACCTTAGGAAGGAACTTCCTGTTAGTCCGGAGGACCACCTTATCTCTGTGAAAGGAAATAAAATCCGGCTCCACTGACAATGCTTGTAATTCACTATAAGGCTCTGGCAGAGGTGATGGCCACCAGAAACACAGTCTTCCAAGTCAAGTACTTAAGCTCAGCTGAAGACACAGGCTCAAGGGGGCTGCATAAGCTGAGCAATGCAAACATTAAGATCCCAGGCAGGGCAAGGTCCCTGAATGGAGGGTTGGTGTGAAGCAACCCCTTAAAAACTTGAAAATACAGGATGAGCTGAAAAGAAGAGACTTACCTGCTGAAATAAAAGCAAGACGCAGCTGCCAAATGCACCTTCAGGTAGCTGGTCTGAGCCCCAGAGAATCTAGATGGACCAAATAATCCAGGACTGTGGGTAGATCAGCAGAGTCCGGGGAAATATTCTTTTTCGAGCACCATATGGAAAACCTTTTCCATTTGGAGTTGTAAGTAGCCCTGGTGGAAGGCTTCCTTGAGGCCTTCAATATATCCATTACACCTTGGGAAAGGTGTAAATCAGCAAACTCTAACTCTTCAAGAACCAAGCTTTGAGATTGAGAGATTTTAGATTCAGATACCAAACCCGTCCCTGGGCACAGGTTAACAGATTGTGATTCCTGAGAAGGCACAGGGGAGGATGGACTGCTAAGGACAGTAGGAGTGGATACCAGGGTTGTCTAACCCAATCCGGAGCTATCAGAATGACTTTGCAGGATTGGGATCTGATTTTGACTAACACTTTGAACAGGAGAGGGAAGGGAGGGAAAGCATCGAGGAACTTCCCTTCCCAACTGAGGGCTAAGGCATCCAGGGGGAGTGAGCCCAACACTGGGGGCCTGCAGCAAAAAAGAGGAAGTTGGTGATTATCTGGGGCTGCAAAAAGATCTATCTGTGGGGTGCCCCATCTGGCAAATACTACTCCCAAGACCAGGGGATCCAGTGACAATTCGTGATGGCCCTGAGAAATCCTGCTGAGAGCCATCTGCCAGGACATTGTCCTTGCCTGGAAGGTGGATTGCCGTAAGGGAGGTATTCAGGGAGTAAGCCAGAGACCACAACTTCATCGCTTCGGTGCACAAGGCCATAGACCGAGTGCCCCCTTGCTTGTTGATGTACCACATTGTAGTGGTGTTGTCTGTTCTGACCTGTACAATCTTGTTCTGAACAGACTTGTAAAAAACTTGAAGTGCTAGAAAAACTGCTCTGAGCTCCAACAGGTTGTTGTGAAGCAGAGATTCCTGGGGAGACTACAGACCCTGGGTGGTGAGGTCGCTCATGTGAGCTCCCCAACCCAAGAGGGATGCATCTGTAGTAAGGATTAGGGAGTGAGACTGAGTGACAAAAGGAACCCCTTGTCTCAGGTTGCTCTGATCCTGCCACCACTGTAGGGCTTGGATCAGGGTTCGAGTTACTGGGATCAACTTGGTCAGAGGATCCTTTCTTTGGGACCAAAAAGCTCTCAAATGGAACTGGATGTCCCTCATCTGAAATCTTGCTCCCTGCACAACTGCTGTGGAAGCAGCCATGTGTCCTAGGAGCTGCAGAAAATGCCTTGCTGGTCGAGAGACCTGCAGGGTGAATGAGGAGGCCAGGGGAGACTAGGGTCTTTGCCCTGTCCAGAGGAAGGAAGGCCCTGGCCTCCTGTGTGTTCAGTTCTGCGCCTATGAAGGTAAGAAGCTGGACAGGCTCTAGAACTGACTTCGAGAGATTCAGAAGGAAACCTAGAGAGGTAAGCAGTTGCTGCATTATCTGAAGATGTAAAGTGACCTGTTCTGGGGACTGGCCTACTATAAGCCAATCGTCCAGGTAAGGAAAGATGGCAATCTTTCGCCTTCTTAGGGTAGGCAACTGCTATTGCCAGGCATTTGGTGAATACCCTTGGAGCAGAAGTGAGGCCGAAGGGCATTGCTCTGAACTGGTAATGGCCTGAGGGCAGCTCGAACCTGAGGTACTTTTGATGGGAGCTTCTGATGGAAATATGGAAGTAGGTATCCTTGAGGTCCAGGGAAGCTAGCCAGTCCCCTGGCCTTAAAGAGGGTAAAATAATTCCCAGAGTCACCATTTTGAACCTTGGTTTTAAAAGGTGCTTGTTTAAGTATCTGAGATCCAGGATGGGCCGCCATTCTCGTGTCTTTTTTGGGGTAAGGAAGTACCTGGAGTACAAACCTTTGCCCTGGTGTAGGGGAGGAACCCTTTCCACGGCTCTGAGAGCCAGAAGGGTAGAGACCCCACTTAGGGCGAGTGCTCTGATGGAGATGGCAGGTGGAAGAGATCTGGTTCTCAGCTTCGAAATTTTTGAAGCTGAGAACCAGTCCCTGGCTTACTACTTCCAGGACCCACTTGTCTGATGTTAGAGACTTCCAGTCCTGGACAAAGTAAGCCAGCCTGCCCCCTACAGGTAGAGAAGAATTGGCCCTGGCAACCCCATCAGGGTGCTTGCTTGGCAGGGGCTTTGGGCTGAGGGGTGGGAGCAGGCCTGCTTGTACCCCGTCTGCCTCTCCCTCTAAAGAACCCCCTCTGGGCATAGGCGGAAGAGGAAGCTTGGGTTTGTTAAAAAGGCCTATGAAAAGACCTGCCCTGCCTTTAGGAAGCTGCTTTTGAGGAGTGGCCTGCCTTTCCTTGGCCTGTGCACTCCTATAGGTGGTCCTATATTCATCCATTTTCTTCATGTAATTCTCTGTTTGCTCCCCAAACAGAGAATTACCCACAACAGGAAAATCAATGGCCTTAGACTGGGTATCCTGAGACAGGGCAGTACATCTGAGCCAGGCCATCCTGCGAAGAGCCACAGATGTAGCCATGACTTTTGATGAAACATCATTAGAGTCCACTGCAGCACGACATTGCACCTTGGATGCCTCAATACCATCCATAGCCACCTGTTCCCGTTCCCTGGCAAACTGGTCAGGGACTTGTTTTGCTAGACCCAGCACAGTATCCCATCTGGATTTCTGGTACCTAGCAGCATAAGCCATATAATTTGCCTGTCTGAGTCCCAAAGATGCTGCCATGTATTGTTCTTTGCCATAGCATCAATCTTCCTGGAGTCCTTCTCGGGGGTGTGAAGCTAGGGGAATATTAGCCTTGTCACAGGCTGCAGCCTGCACTACCCCACATGGCTGCATTGCTGAGTGAGGAAATCAGTGTCGGAACCTGATAAGGTATACCTCTTGTCCATCCTTTTATCCACAGGAGCTATAGTGTGAGGAGTTTTAAAACTTTTACTGTCTGTTTCCAAAAGATTTGTGTAAAGGAATAGACAGTCTCCTAGACTCTGGAATATCCATCATTTCTACATAGTCAGGCTCCTCTTGGTCATCAACAGCTTCCTCAACAGGGAGCTGCAGAGTATCAGCAACTTTCTTATAAAAAATTAAATGAGAAGGGGACTCAGAAAGCCTGGGAGGAGAAACCCCTAAGGGTCTATCTGGAGAGATGTCCGGTTCAATGGGCACATCCAGATCTTCAAAACCATATTCACTTTCCTCATATTCCCCTTCCCCTTCCTCCGGTTCATAAAAATCCTCACAATCATAAACTTGAACCAGTGGAACCGGCCGAACTGAATGCCTACCTGATGGTGACGGTTCGGTCGGATGGGAAAGAGACTGGACAATTTGAATTGCTTTAGCTATTTCCTCAGCAGTTGAGGAGAGAACTTTTGGCTCTATGCTAGCTAACTTTCTAGTCCTTTTTGCTGGAACCGGCTCCTCAGAACCGGCTCTTCGTTTGCCCAAGGAAGTATCGCCCTGGTCAGAGGGCACCCCCTCCGGTTCGGTTGGTACCGAACTGGGCTGGCCATCCGGGTCAGCGGACTTTTTGGCCTCCCTTCCTGAGCCTACCAACTCTTTTCTGTGGTGGCAGGGAAATTCTTACAAATCTGGCAATCTGAATTGAGGTGGTCAAACCCCAAACAATAGACACATGTGGTGTGTGGGTCAGCCTTAGCAAAAGCTTCCCCACAAACACTACAGCGCTGAAACCCAGTGGGTCCGGTTTTTCTTTTGGGTTTCTCAGACATAATGCCAGCCTAACCAAACTTACCCGTTTATGGCAATCCACCAAGCAAGACACCCTTATCGGTTCCAACCGTGTCAAGGGTCGTGGAAAAAAACGTAATGAAATATGTTTTTTTTAGAACCAATAAAGACCGGGAACCACACTCTAAAAAAAGGACTAGCAATTTTTCAAACAACCTGATCGGTTCAAACCGAACCGATAAATGTGTACAAGTTCCACACAGAAATTTCAACGTAAAACCTATCTATTACTTACGTTACCACAGACAGAGCTTGAACCGACCAGTTGCGGTTTAATTTCGGTTAATTTTCACTGAAAACCGATAAAATAACACTTTTTAAACTGACAAATGAACCGAGCAGAAGGAGAAATCTCCGGAGCGACTGTTCAGTGAGGCGGAGTAAAGAATCTGACAGTTTATGTTTGAAGCACAACAGACAGAGCTTTTTAACCGAGCTCGCGCTCAGAGTCCCATGCTTCATGGAAAAGTTAACTATTTCACCTCCAGGGCAGTTCGAAGATGGGGACTCACTGCAATTGTCATAATACAGCAAGACTTCATGTTGTTTGAAGTGGAGTGGCACCTATGTAGGCAAGACAGGTGATTAGGAGGTGACGGTCTACAGTGTCGATGGCCTTACTAAGGTCTAGAAAGACTGCACCAGTAACCTTCTTGGTGTCCATAGCATGGATCCAGTCATTAGAGACTTTAGCCAAGGCTGAGATGGTACTGTGCTTCGACCTGAAGCCAGACTGGGCTGGGTTTAGGAGTGAGTGTGCTTCAAGGTGATTTTTTAGTTGGTTGTATATAAGTTTTTCCAGCACTTTGGAGAGAATGGGCACGATAGAGATAGGACGGTAGTTGTTTAAGTCACAAGGAACACCTGATTTGAAGAGAAGAAGAACATGGGCAGATTTCCAGCAGGATGGAACAGTGGCTATTGTAATAGAGAGGTTGAAGATGTGAATGATGGGGGCTGTGAGCTGGGCATAGACTAGCCGCAAGAAAAATGATTCAAGGCCATCGTCCCCTGCACTTTTCTTGGTGTCAAGGCTAAGAATTATGTCTTCACCTTCTTTGTAGCTAAACAGGCACAAGTGAAAGGGATGAGGTAGAATAGCATGTGTAGAATCTGGGCTAGTGTTGCTATTCACTCGGCTAGCATATGGGGAGGAGTCGAATGCCAACCCGGCAGTGGCAAAGTGAAGGTTAAGTTCTTCGAGGATTCACAGTTTATTTTCAACCATCTCATCCTTGGCCAGAATCTTGGTGGGAAGGGGAGGAAGCAGCAGGATGGCCTTCAATGGATCTCAGTGTCTTCCAGATTTTTTGGGAGTTCCCTTTGGCCTGCCCCAGAGTGGAGATGTAGAAGTTTGCTTTAGTAGCAAACTTCTACATCTCCAGGAAGAAGCAAAACTTGACTAATGGAAACTGAGCCTGTGACATGTTGTCTACTGGCTCAAGATAGTCCGAAAATGTGCAGAAGTGAACATTCTCTGCCAACAAATGCAGACCTGCATTCGACAGGTCCATGAGGCACCCCAACATTTTACTTGGTGGGCAATCAAAAAAGGTCCAGAAAAACTAACACTAACTTCCAGGCATGTGAAGGCCAGGATGACCCATGTATGAAAGGTCAATTCAATAATGTCTTCACAGCTTGAACAACAAGGAAGTGAAGACCAAAACAGAACGAGTGAGCTTGGGGGATGGTGGGTAGGCGTGTGAATGAGTGGTGGAGACTTAGTCCAAGAAGATCAAGAATTATGTTAAGTATGTAATTTCCACATCTTCCTGGACTAAAACTCTCCACCACTCATTCACACTAATGGGAGAGTACTGAGATGAAAATCAACCCCCCCCCCCCGAGTATGGCGGTAGGAGATAGAACTCACTCAGGACGGAAGTCCACAAGGACTGTCCTGCTGAAGAAAGTTAACTATCAGGCATGGACATCCAGAACATAGTGCTTTACAAAGGTATGCACTGAGCTCCAACTCATCGCCTTGCAGATGTTTGAAACGGGTACATTACAAATCTTCACAAGGAAAGCTGCAACCGCTCCAGTAGAGTGGTGTGATCCCGGTCTTCTAACTTGACCCATGCCATGTATCAGAAGTGTTGAAGACATGCTACTAACCAAGCAGAAATACATCTCATGGCAAAAGGCTGACTCAGCCAAGGCATGTGAAAAGATACAATAGTTGCTTGGATGCGTATCACTTTGTTCTGTTGATGCCGAATCACAGAACCACTTAATATTTAGAGAGATAAAGGGAGCACTCCCTTTCATCGTGGTGTGAATGAAGTAAGCAGGAAGAAGCAAAACTTGATTAATGGAAACTGAGCCTGTGACATGTTGTCTACTGGCTCAAGATAGTCGGAAAATGTGTAGAAGTGAACATTCTCTGCCAACAAATGCAGACCTGCATTCGACAGGTCCATGGGGCACCTCAACATTTTACTTGGTGGGCAATCAAAAAGCCCAGATGGAACTTTGCACACCAGATGGTGAAGAATAACCACTTAACTGCATAAGTCCTCTTGGAGGAAGGTCTATGCATGGCAAGAAGATCTCTACGATTGTCTGGAAACCTAAAACTTACCCACTTCATTTCTTCCAAGAGCCTGGCATGGAGATGAGAGGAGTGCAGGAAGGAAGGAATGAAGTCCCTGTTAGAGGGTCTGCTCATAGAGGGAGTTGCCTTGGGGGAACTTCTGACTGACTGTTGATCTATGCCAATTATATCTACCAAGGTCAGTCTGGGATGATGAGAATCATCCTGCCCCCATTTGCCTACAACTTGAGCAGCACCGTCTGAACTAAGGGAAGAGAAGGACAGTGTAAGGGAGTGTCTTGTCTACTGCAGTGAATACATCTTGACAGAAAACACCAGGGTCTGAATTTCTGAAGCAGGATAGAGGCGGATTTGCATTGAGAAGGGACGCAAAAAGGACCAGGTCTAGACTGCCCCACTCGCCAAAAGCGACTGCACGACTGAACTGACGCAACATGCTCAGAGCACCAATCTCTTCCCCACGGCTTTCCTGCACAGAGAGTAGGAGAGTGCTCCACCCTGCCTGTTTATGAAGCATCACAATTTTGTCATCCATCTGAAGTAGAATCACTTCGTGGCAGAGGGCCTCCTTTAGGACTTGGAAAGCGTACAAGACAGTTCTCATCTCTAAGAAATCTATGAGAAGATGATGCTCTTCCTTCTGGCTCCACACCCAAGTGTGGAGGTCTTGACAGTGAGCTCCCCACCCAATAAGGAGTGCAACTGTGGTGATGGTGATCTGGGATTTAGAGGGTACGAGTAGACCTAGCAGAAGCTAGGCCAACTGCATCTACCATGTACGTAATTTTGTCTGAGGTTCTGTCATTTATGCGGAGAATTGCGGATGCATGGCTGGAGACCACTATTTGTTGCGGATGAAGGCATAAGTCCCAGTATCCACTACATCAAAAAAGACCCAGAGTCGCTTTCCCACAGTAACGAGACATCTGAAGATGTCGTTTCTTCCGTTCTCTTGAAGGAAGAACCCTCACTCTGAAGGTATCTAGGAGGGCTTGTATGAAGAGGAGCTCCTGGAAAGGTGAATCTGGCACCTTCCCTGACTCAGGAAACCCCTTCTGGAAGAGAGCAGCTGAGAAGCAGTGGCAACTGCTTCCTGAGACTCTAGCCTGGATGGGCCGGCTTGGAGCCAAACATCCCGAAAGTGAAGGACTGAATCCCGAGGTTGTAGCGAACTCCTCCCTGAACAGGTACTTGTTTATCCTTCAAGGTCTAGAAATGGGTGCATGCTGCCTGTTATCTTGGAACCAAGCAAAGGAGTAGAAATCTGTGTTCTAATTCACTGTGGAACAACTTCTACTGTTCTAAAGTCCCATCTCTCAGAGGAAGAGGGTCTGACAGAGAGGCAAACAGACTGCGTTGCCGCCTGGGTCTGGAGAAAATATCTGCGAATACTGAATGGCTATAGCTGCTGTCGTACAGACGAAGACTTGATTCCCGACAGGCGAACAAAGTCAACAACGAAGTGCACTCGACGGCGGGAGAAAAGGAACTGAGGCGGTTGGAGGGTCGATGCCGAGATAGCCTATACAGCGCGAGATAGTCTTGCAGCACTGAGCATGCTCGGTCCTATCCTGGGGCCGGCCCTCCTGAAGAATTTTGGCTCCTGTGGGGTCTTAGTGCCTCTGGAGTAGTCCCATTAGTGTGAATGAGTGGTGGAGACTTTTAGTCCAGGAAGATTCACTCGGTACTGCCCTCCTCCTGGACACACATCAGTCCTTCTCTCACATACAGTGCCACCCCACCCTTTCCCTTTTACCCTATCCCTGTGAAGAATCCTATACCCTGGTACCGCCAGGTCCTAGTCATTGTAATGGGTGGCCCATGTTTCGGTGATGGCCTCCATGTCCACCTCCCCATCTCCCATGAGAGTCTGTAACTCTGCTGTTCTGTTCCTCAGGCTCCTAGCATTCAAGATTACCACCTTCCACCCTATTTCCTGCCCCCCTCTACCTACCTGCTCTCCCTTTCTAGCATCCCCTCTTGAACTCTCCCTTAGTCTCTTGCTTCTGGTATGGGGGGTAAGCTCATTCGGTTTCCCCTTCGAGTGGATCCTGATTAACAGCATTTGCCCATTATATTCAACCTCCTAGATTCTTTATCCAGAGGTAAAGCAGTCATGTAGGAGCCCTAGAATGATCATGAGCAGCCATAATGACTGCAGAGTCAGTTTCATGCTGTGCAGCAAAATAAGGTTTAACAGATAGAGCAGAGTACAGGTTATCAGCCTTCCTTGGAACTGCAGGTAGGGTATATGGCCTATGCCAAGCAGCAAAGGCAGTATCCTCTAGTGCAGGATATATAGGAGAAATAATAATTGAAGGTGTGAAAGGAACCTTCAAAAATTACAGGAGATTCATTTTAGTGGAATCTTCCTCCTCAACAGCAAAACCCATGGCAGACTGCATTTGCTGAAGCATAGCCTAAAAAATGTTTCCTCAGGGTGTGACTTGGGTGTATATACCACAGAGTCCTTGCTGCAGGATGGTAGGGTGGAGCTAGAAAGCAAGATACCTTCTTCAAACTACTCCTCACCTCTGTATTTCTCCACTAAATCCCTTAAATATCCATGAGGTCAGGATTATATTCTACCTCATGGTCCTCAGGAACAGCGATGGGAGGTACAGAAGGAACCAGCAACATAGGTGGCAGCTGAGAAGGAGGAATCGCTGGTGTGCTTCTGGAATCTGTGGATGAAGACCCTGGTTCAGGTGACCTTGTAGATGGCAGACCTACAGCCAGCGACAGCTATGGTAAAATGTAACGTAACACATCTGAAAACAATTCCAGCACAGCCTGGAAGTTGACGGCACCCTGAAAGGGGTCTGGGTCTACCTGGGTCAAAGGGTTAAAGCCTAACAATGGCAGCAACGTACCATCCACAGAAGGCATGGCAGTGCCTGAACCAAGCCCCAATCTTACTACCTCGTTGACAGTCAGGGGGGCTGTAGCCACCACTGGAGGGCACAATGAGGACCTACCTGATTTCAGTGGTGATCTCCACCTCACTGCCAAAGCAGACTTATCTCTGTGCTTGTGCTTACTACCAGAACAAAATGAAGACCGTGATGACAACTTTTCTTTATCTTTTGGCTTCGATGACCATTTCCCAGTTGATGGCAAGGGAGAAACAGGAGTGGAACCCACAGTCTTTTCCATTGTTTTCAATGCGTTTTGGGAAAGGAAGGTTTCTAAGACCTTCCGTCAGCTTTGCCTTACAGTCTGGCTGAAACTCTGGCAGATCACAGGCCCTCACATCATGAGATAGTCCCAATAAACACACTCAACTAGTGTGTTTTGTCCTTTTAGATGTTGTAGCCACAGGAACAACACTGGAGCAAAGATTCCCTGTTCTTCAGCAGCATTCAGAGACAATGATGAAAAATACACAAGCAATCAAAACTAACAAAAAACAGCAACTGCTATTTTGATGCAGTTTCTCAGCAGGTCTGATAAGGATGATTGATGGTGGGAGAAAGAACTGAGGAGTGTTGGGGCAGACCATGTTATACAGGTGGCAACACTGCATGTCACTGTGGGTAGCACCCTGCCAGCAAAGTTGCTGAGTGGTCTTTCACTGACGGATTACAAATTCAAAGGTCTGTAAGTCAATGGAGGTGACATCCTCAATGAAGACTCATTTCTTTTCTTGTAAATATTTAAAGGGCACTCACAGCTCCCATGCTGACATGATGCAGGACCTTTAGGTCCCATTTGAGAAAAACACAATTTAATATAATTTTTAAACCCATTTACTTTTGTGTAATTTTATTTTTTATCTGATTGATCCTGTGACCCCACCCACCACCATGCTGCCATAATGAATTTCCCATAGTCCCCCCAACTCTAATGAGGTGACAAATGAGATGAGCCACGAGGGACATGTATGTGCTGGCAAGTGTAAAGGAGTGCATGATCGTGCTTATTCTGCCAGTAACAATCATGCCACATTCAAGTTTCAGAGCCTCTGCACTCCTTACTATGAAGTGCATTACTTCTGTGCAGACCAAGGAGTAATGTACGTCTCTAGATTGACTCAACCTCTGCAAGTAGGGAGGTCATGTAGCCAGGTGGCAAGTGAACACCCGCATCTGGCTGTGCCATTCCCGCAGGCAAGTCAAATGAGGTTGGACCGCAACTCCCCACCAAATGGGGTCCGGCCCCTCAGACCTCATGACAACCAGGGAAGAAGAGTCCTTCAGAAGAATTCAACTCCTTTCCCTTTTCCCAGTGCCCTGAAAGACCCCTATGCCATCACGTTTCAATGACTGTGTCAATTTTATTTTTACAGTTAAGGACTGTGACAATTTTAAAGCTAATACTACTCTCTGTTAAACTCTTTTGGAGGAGGTGAAAAACATAAGAAAAACCCTCTGAGGGAAAACTCCTCCCTGATCCCTAATGCGGACACCAATAATGGGGCAATGGGTTCCCTAGTCTAGCCTGGCCAACCTGGAACCCTGCTTTTATGATGGCGGATGGATGAGTAATCTGAATAGGAAGAAAAGAGTGAGAGGTAGCTGCTTGCCACAGCTCTTTTTAACCCCTCACTCTCCATCTTCTCCAGATACCTCCTGCCCTATGGGTGGTCCCAAGTGGTTCCTCTGCCAGGGGTGGTGCCAGGGCTATTCCCCACCTCTGTGGATAGAACTGTACCTATCTGCCTACATATAGCCAGGTTACAGGGTGGAGACACAGATAAGATGATGTCTGCTGCAATGCTTTTGCAGACTTCTTATTGTGTCATTAGTCCCCATAACCCTTTCCTCGGAAGAACTCATACAACACTGGTCTTGGAGCAATGGCCTTAGCCATATGTTCATTAAATGACTTATATACAAAACTGCAATGGTGTGCATGGCTGGGAGATCTCGTCAGTCACCTTGGAGTTTCCATATCCCCTTACCGTTAAGGGCATTACCTTTGTGCGAACTGCAGGAATGATGTACCTCTCTGGATTGGCTCAACCTCATGGGTGAGGGGAGCATGCGGCTGGGTGGAAGCGATCACACTCACCTGGTGGCGCAGCTCCTGTAGGCAAGCCCAATGAGGCTGGACCGTGATCCCACCAAATAGAGTCTAGGTCTTGCGACCCCACAGACCTCATGCGTACCATGAAGAAGAAGAATCAGCATTTATATAGTGCTTTTCATACACATGGAAGAAGAGTCCTTCAGAAGAGTTAGACTTCTTCACCTTTTCCTTTTGTACCATTACTCCAAGAGACTACCAAGCCACCACAGGACAGACACAGCTGGACTCTCCAAGCAGCTCATTCCCAAGTGCTCCTCCAAGACCTGATGGAATGATTCAAATAACAAGTTCCAACCATTGTCCAGTAAACGAACACCATTCTTAACGTAACATTCCTGGAAGGATGTGTTAACATTACTGTGCCATATCACAGCTCCCACAATGGACTCCATGAATGTCCGTATCTCCCTATTAATGCGTATGCATGCTTTACTCATAGCTTGAAAGTTCTCAGGATGCCACCAGTGATGCCGCTGGATAATGTGGGACCAAAGAATTTTGATTTATTTTATTTATTTATTAGATTTCGGATGTACCTTTGAGCTAAAGGCTCATTTACAGAGGTTCCACGTCATACATTACATATACTGTAATGAAAGTCAAGCAGTACATACATTCAGAGCAGATTGATACACTTCGTAGAGAGAACAGTTTAAGGTAAAAGTCAAGTAAAAACAGTAACAGTGGAATAGGTATGGATGGAGTATTAGGGAGAGAGAAAATTTACAGTAAACATTTTAAACATTGAAGTACCACACATTGGTTACAAACTGCTCTAGTTGTAGGAGCAATGTTAAGTCAGAACATTTACATGCAGTTCTTTCGTCTAAGTGCAAGAGAAATAAGGCTTTCAAGTGCAGGCAAAGGGGCAGAATAAAAAGCCTGTGGTGGGGATGGGCCATGTGAAGGTGTGGGGGTGCACACATGGGAGATGTAAGCCAGTAGTCAGGGTAAACTAAAGGGCAGGTGACCAATGAAAGGAGGGGTAAAAGGCAGGCCAGGGGCACAGCGGTACTGATGTGGACGTCAGGCAGAGGTGACAGGGAGAGACTGGGGTTTAAGAGAGACCTAAGGTAGGTTAGCAAGGGAAGGGGAAGGAAGGAAGGGAGGGGAGGTAGGCTTAGGTCCCACTGTCACAAACACTGTTAGCGGCCAGTGGGCTACGAAGCTTTGTCTTAAACGGACCAATCCTAACTTCCTTTTGTAAGTCAACCCCAAGTGAGTTTAACTAGCTGGGTGCACGGTATTCAAAAGACTGCTGACCTTGCGAGGTGCAGCGAAAGGGAACTTTGAGAGAGTGGATATTGATCCCTAGCCAATGTTCGCAAATGGATCGCAAATCCTTGCTCATCCTCAGAAGCAAGTCAATAGCCTTCCAGAGTCCCAGGCCATTTCCACCCAGATGAGCCAACAAAATATCTGGTGAACTCCTGGGTCATACCTCCGCTGTCAGTCTAGGGAGAAGCTCCACCCAGCAGATGCCTCTCTGTCCCAACCAATGAACTGGCTATTTCTGAATTGGAATGGCTAGGTTCCTCCCCTCCAGGCTGACATCTGGCTCTCTTCACTGCCCAGTGAATGAAGGAATGTCCACAGATCCAAATCTGCTTGGGACCATCAGAGAAACCTCGAAAACACAAAGACAATGTTAAAATAAGTGTGGATGTACACAATGTAAAAACACTTGAGACATCTACCGGCCCAAAGCCTGTATTTGCCTATCTGTAAGGCCCTGGGCCTTGGCATTTGTTGCTGCCCCAGTCCTGAAAGAATGGGTACCGCGCTCCTTATCGCTCAACCCTGCCCATTATACAGCCAAATTTAAGACTTGACTAAACTGGAAAGCCTTTACAGGTGTGCCATCCCCCAATCACAGAAAGGCTGACCCCTCAAGTGGGCAAACGGCACGTAGTCCACCACTATAATTTTAATATCCCATGCCAACACCGTGGGAGCCTGCATGGAGCACCAGCAACCTATGCCTCCCTGGTGAGTCTGGCTCTTGCAGAGCCGGATGTGTACACCCTCTAGTGTCGCTGCTATGTCTGCTTCCTCTATGCTTGTGGCAATCCCAGCCTTTCTTGGTTGCACCAACACCAAGACCCTAAAGATCCTGCAGAATGCCAGTAAAAAAGCAGTCTTGAATAAACCAACCTTAAACAGGAACCAACACACTGCTGGGAAGGCCGCCCACACTTTCTCTAGAATTACCAGTCTAATCAGGCACTATTGTTCTACCCTCTCTGGAGCCCTTTGCTCCAGCATTTGAGGAACTTCCAGATCTTGAACATTCGAGTAGTGTCAGTAAAGCCCCGCACCCAAGAGAATGAAGACAAACTTGCCAGGTGCTGACCCACCACTCAGGCATCAGGCCCTGGTGCTAACATTCCACAATATAGCTTCACAACTGATCTGCGGGAACAGATCATCTGTTAGGCCATCCTGCCTCCATATGTACAGGATGGTAGTGTTTCACCCCACAGTGGTATGCCACTCTGGTCCAGGGGGCAAGAGGATACACTCCCACGGCTCAGGGTCACCACCTTCCACAGAAAAGGCAGGATTAATTGTGGATTCCGGTTTACTGCAGGAGCCAATTATCTGAACTTCTGCTATTGTGAACGAGAGAAAGCATCAGCAATACCATTCTCAATGCTTGGAACATGTACAGCCTTAAAGTGGACATTCAAAGTCAATACAAAATCACACATGCCCCCACAATACATGTGTGTGTGATTTTGTATTTTCTTGAAACTTGGCTTCCCAGCCAAATGCCCTTTGAGGTAACCCTTGCCTCAGTGTTTACGCACAGAGGTTCTTTGTCATTCAAAGTCATGCATTTGAAGATGAAGATCCTGATAACGTCACCAAATAGGCCTTTTGGTTCAAGTTGCCCACTGATAGTGTGGACTTCCATATTGTCACACCAGAAAATTACCCTTCTATCCCTTAGCTAGGGGCCCCATGTGCAGAGTGACCCCATTACTGAAAAGAATTCTGGTAAGGTAATCTTCTTCATGAATCTAGCTACTGCCCGACAAGGGGCCACTCCACTGCACACCACTAGCCTTTGAAGTATGCCCCAAATGCAAGACCCCTTCATGCATCCCTGGGCAGCTCCAGCTCCCAGCTGTCAGTCATCTGTGTCAGGCCACATTGAGGCATCATTAAAGTGGAAAATCAAAGCCAACCATACTTCCAAGTCCTCCCTGAAGCCCTCTCTCACCTATATCTGGTGATGGGGCTTCCGGGTGTCAGAACCCAACTTGTGCAAATTAATAAAGGAAGCAGGGTGGTAGAAGGGGAAGGGAATGGGAGTATTAAAAAGGAAGGAGGAAGGGAGAATAAAAAGGAAAAAAGAGGGGCAACAAGCAGAGTGGATACAAAATCTGGAAGGCCATGTGTGTGAATGCTAGAAGTCTAGGAAATAAGATTCAGGACCTAGTGGCTATCATGGCAGAGGCCGACCTGGATATTGTGACTATTACCGAGTCATGGGGCACTGAAAACCATGACTGGGACATGGCCATACCGGGCTACACTCTGTTCAGGAAAGACCAGGTAGGAAGGACAGGAGGGGGTGTGGTACTTTATGTGAGGGAAAGCATAAAGCAACAGAGATACAGGGAATACAGGAGGAGGCAGAGGTACTGTGGGTTGCCCTGGAGATGGGGAATGAAGCAACTATTCTCACTGGAGTGATCTACACACCTCCAGCACAGAGGGAGGAATTAGATAAGGTACTCATGGAACCTATTGGCAAGAAGGTAGAAAAAGGGGAGGTGCTGCTGGTGGGGGATTTCAACCTGCGGAATGTAGACTGGAACCTCCCAGCAGCCAGAAACAGGGACATCCTGGACTCTCTGCTGGAGGCGTTCTTCAGGCAACCACTCATGAGGGGGCAATACTGGACCTGGTACTCACTAACAGTGACAGTATTGTTGACGTCAAGGTGGAAGGCCACCTGAGGACCAGTGATCACAGTATAGTGTGGTTCAATATAAGGACAGCTGCAGAACTGAGCCACACAAGGGCGAGGGTCCTGGACATCAGGACAGTAGATTTTATAAAGATGGGTGAATTCCTCAGGGATGGCCTGGAAGGGGTAGATGAACAATGAACTTTGCTAAAAGGGAACACAGTAAAGGCATCAAACAAGTGAGTACAAGCAAGAGGAAAGTGACCACTATGGTTCTCGAAAGAGGTGGCTGAAAAAGTAAAGGCAAAAAAGAAAAGTTATGTAAAAACTTACCGTAGCAGTAGATCTTCAAGGGAATTTCTTTCATCGGGTCACACCTCTGGAACTACCACCGTCAGGTGCCAGGATCACATGGAAACTTTTTCTGCAGCAGTCTACTACGGGTCCTGCACTTTGACGTCATATACAGTGGACTGGATATATAAGCTTGGGCTGCCCCGCTCCCTCCTCAATTCTTTCCCTGCTGGGTACCATAAAAGCTAGGCCTCTCACTAGAGAACTGAGGAGAGAGAAGAGGTGCCCAGCTCTGAAAAGGCTGGAGCAACAGAAAAGCCAGTCTGCAGACAGAGCTAGAAGGGGGATGGAAAGTGGGGTGGCATGACCTGATGAAAGAGATTCTCACGAAGATCTACTGTTACAGTACATAACTGTTCTATTTTCTTTGGGGATATCTCTTTCATCAGGTCACACCTCTGGAATGCATCCCAAGCAGTGCCAGCAAGCAAAACAGTCCAGGTAGCAAGAAGCCAAAGGTCTAAAAAAGAAGGCCCTGAAGCACAGCTAGGTCAAAGCCCACCCTTCTTCTAGAGGCAATGTCCAGACTGTAATTCTTTGTGAAAGTGTGGACAGTACTCCAAGAGGCTGCAGCGCAGATCTCAGCTGCAGACACATTCCTGAAACAGGCAACCGAAGTGGCCATGCCTCTGGTAGAATGGCTATGAACCACACCAGGAAATTCCTTACCATACTTTCTATAACAAAAAATAATACAGTTGGTCAACTATTTGGACAAGCACTGATTAGAAACTGGAGCACCCTCTTTTCCGGGGGAGCAAAAAACAAACAACTGAGAGGACTTTCTGCAGTCCTTGATACAGTGTGTATAGTACCTGAGGATTCTATGCACACCTAAAGTATAAAGAAATGCTTCTCCTGAATTGGCATGCTCCAGCAAATAAACAGGCAGGTGGATTGACTGATTTAAAGTAAACTCAGACACCACTTTAGGGAGAAACTTGGGGTTAAAACACAAAGACACCCTGTCTTTACAGAAAATCAAATAGGGCTGCTCACACATGAGAGCACGTAGCTCTGAAATCCTTCAAGCAGAAGTAATGGCAACTAAAAAAAAAACACTTTCCCCGACAGAAAGCATAGCTCGCATGACACGGCTGGCTTAAAATGAGGCAGTATCAATTTTTACAAGACAAAATTCAGGTCCCAAGCTGGGACCAGATTACAGATAGGAGGCTTCAGATGGAGAATGCCTTGCAGAAGTATGGGGCCACGTCTAACTGGGCCACAGTGTGGCCTGCAATGGATGCATGGAAGGTCAGGACAGCAGACAGGTGCACCTTAATAGAGGAGCTTTGAAGGCTAGCATCAGATAGGGACAGGAGGTTCTCCAGGACCTGGTTCACCAGACAAGTGAAAGGGTTCAAGTGATGAGAAGTGGTCCTGATGGCAAATCTCTTCTATTTCATCAAGTAAGTGGCCCTGGTGGAGGGTTTCCGAGCAGCCAACAGGACATCAGCCACCTTCTGAGAGACCCCAAACTGAGCAATGGCTACATCTTCAGGAAAAATGCATGCAGCCAGATGGACTTGAGGTCTGGATGGACCACCCTGCAAAGGGGCAAGGGAACTGGAGGTGCCACTGCCAATTGTTGCAGTAATGGAAATCACATGTGATATGGCCAGAATTAGAGGGGCCCCTTCCATTTGGAGTTATATGAGCACACTCTGAATCAGAAGAAAGGGGGATGGAAAGAGTAGAGACACCTCCCTTTCTAGGAAAGGGACAACATGTCTCACCAGAAAACTCCAGGCCCTGGATCTTGCAAGCAAAAACGTGGCAGTTTTGTGTTGACCAGGAATACAAAAAGGTCCAACTCTGGATGACCCCATCTGTTGAACAGGTCTTCCACGACTGAGGTCAGCAGCTCCCACTTGTACCTTCTGGACTGCGACTGGTTGAGGCTGTCCACCGAGGCATTTTGCTCGCCTGAAACATGGACGACTGACAGTTCTAGAACGTGTTCCAGAGCCCAGTACCAGACTCTCATCACCTCCCAGCACAGGGGGTAAGAATGAGCCCCCCCTTGCTTGTTGATGTAATAGGCCACACTGAGGTTGTCCATCTGCTCCAGCCGGGGACCTGGAGAGAGAGAGATGGTTCTGGAAGGCCTGTAGGGCATATAGCATTGCAAAATTCCCTAGGACATTTCTATGGGGGTGGGCCTCCATCACAGACCAGGTCCCCTGGGTCTGAAAAGGACTCCGGTGTGCTCCCCAACATAGACCTGAGGCACCCATGGTGAGGATCTGCTGGTGGGATGGTATGAGGTGGGGGACCCCTTTTAGAACGTTGCAGGGGTCCATCTACCACTGAAGCACCTTGAACATGGGGAGGTGACAAGGACTTGCTGATCCAGATTGTTAGTGCGTTGATCCCACTGGACCCTTAATGTCCACTGAGGGATCCACACGTGTAGACTGGCCAACGGCAAAGTCATAATGGCTGCAGCCATCAGGCCCAGCAGTCTCAGAAATGCCCTGGCTGTGACATACTGGCTCTAGGCCACAAAGCAGATCTGAGCTATTAGACAGTCCGCTCTGTCCTCAGGGAGGAAAGGCACTCCCTGAGAAGAATCCAGAACTATCCCTATGTACTGCAGCAGTAGGGACAATGTCAGGACATACTTGGGCAAGTTGACAGTTATTCCGAGAGAATGAAATAACTGCAGGGTATGTTCTAGGGTCAGCAGTAGCATGCCTGTGGACTGTGCCTTCAGCAACCAGTCTATGCACATTTAAAGTATGAAGCATTGCTTCCCTTAAATTGCCATGGTCTGGGAGGTAAACAGGCAGGTGGATAGACTGATTTAAAGTAAACTCAGATACCACCTTCAGAAGAAACTTAGGGCTGGTACACAAAGACACCCTGCCTTTGTGGAAAAATATGGATGTTCATACATGAGAGGCTGTAGCTTTGAAATCCTTCAAGCAGAAGTAACAGCAGCTAAAAACAACGCTTCCCATGACAGAAAACGTAGTTCACAAGATGCAGCTTGCTCAAAAGGAGGCAGTGTCAATTTCTCCAGCACAAAATTCAGGTCCCAAGCTGAGACTGAGTTTGAATAGGAGGGTTCAGATGAAGAATGCCTCTCAAAAAAGTACAGGTCACCTCCAGCTGGGCAAAGATGCGCCCTTCAACGGGCTCATGGAAGGCCAAAATGGCAGATAGATGCACCTTAACAGAGGAGTATTGGAGACCTGCCTCTGACAGGGATAGGAGGTACAGTACTCCAGAACCTGGTTAACTGGACAGGAAAAAGGGTCTAGATGACAGGAAGTAGCCCCGATAGCAAATCTCTTCCATTTCACTGAGTAAGTGGCCCTGGTGGATGGTTTTCTAGCAGCTACCAGGATATCAGCCACCTTCTGGGAGACCCCAAACCAGGCAATGGCTATGTCTTCAGAAGCCATACATGCAACAAGAGGGACTTGAGATCTGGATGGACCAGGGTTCCCTGTGCCTGTGTCAACAACTCCCAGCAAAGGGGCAAATGAAGTGAAGGTGCCACAGCCAATTTGCTGCAGTAATGGAAAACATATCTGACGTGGCCATAAAGGTGCCACCAAAATCAGTGTCTCCCATTCCATTTGGAGCCTGGTGAGCACCGTCTGAATCAGAGAAAGGGGGGAGGTGTAGAGGAACCTCCCTTTCCAGCAGAGGGACAACGGATCTTGCCAGAAAACTCCAGGTTCTGGATCTAGCAAGCAGAAATGCAGCAGTTTTGCACTGAGTGGGGACACAGAAAGGTCTAACTCTGGATGACCTCATCTGCCAAACAGGTCTGCCACAACCGAGGACAGCAGTTCCCACTCATGCTTTGTGCACTGCAATCTGCTGAGGCTGTCTGCCAAGGCATTTTGGTTGCCTGGAACATGGAGGGCTGACAGTTCTAGACAGTGATCTAGAGCCCAGTACCAGACTTTCATCACCTCCTGACACAGGGGGTACAAATGAGTCCCCCCTTGCTTGTTGAAGTAAAAGACCACACTAAGGTTGACCCACTGCACCAGCAGGGGACCCAGGGAGAGAGAGTTCTGGAGGTCCTGAAGGGCATACATGATTGTCCGCATCTCTAGAATGTTCATATGGAGGTGAGCCTCCAGCATGGACCATGTCCCCTGGGTCTGAAAAGGACTCAGGTACGCTCCCTAACTGAGGCCTGGGGCATCCATGGTGTGGATCTGCTGAGGAGATGGAATAAGGAAGGGAACCCTTTTTAGGAGGTTGCTGGGTTCCCTCCATCACTGACGCACCTAGTGCACCAAGGAAGAGACCAGGATTTGCCTGTCCAGGTAGACGGTGTGTTGGTCCCACTGGACCCTCAGTGCCCATTGGGGAACCCGCATGTGCAGTCTGGCCAGAGGTACGGTCACAATGGTGGCTGCCATTAGGCCAAACAGCCTCAGAAATTCCCTGGCTGTAACATACTGGTTCTGGGCCACAAAAGTGGACCCTGAGCCATTAAACATTCCACCCTGTCCTAAGGGAGAAGGCCTTTCCCTGAGCAGAATCCAGAACTGCCCCTATGTATTGCAGCCATTGGTGCAGAGCCAGTACAGACTTGGGCAAGCTGACAGTTATCCCTAGGGACTGGAACAACTGAAGGGTATGCTCCAGGGTCAGCAGTAGCAAGTCCCAGGACTGCTTTCAGCAGCCAGTCGTCCAGGTACGGAAAGATGTACTGGCCATCGCGTCTGAGGGCCACAGCTACTGCCACTAAGCATTTGGTAAAGACCTGTGGAGCACAGGATAAGCCAAAGGGCAAAACCCTGAACTGGTAGTGTTCCCCCTGGAACAGAAACCTGAAGAACAACCTGTGCGGGGGTTGGGGGGCAGACCTCGATATACAGATTTGCATCCTGCATATCCAGGGAACATAACCAATCACCCTGTTTCAACAGAGGGAGAAAGTCCAGCAGGGTGACCATCCAGAACATTTTGTACTGGATGTAACTATTTAGTTCTTTGAGGACTAGAATAGGCCTAAAATCCCCGGTGCACTTGGGAACCAGGAAGAATTCGGGAGTAGATTCCTTTATTCCATTGCTGCCTGGGTACTGGTTCTATAGCCCTTTTTCTCAGGAATGAAGTGACCTCCGCCTGCAGCACTGAAAAGTGATTTGGGGAAGGGGCGAAAGGAACTGGGGGAACAACCGGATGCTGTTCCACAAGTTCTAGAGTGTGACCGTTGGATTATCTGCAGGATCCAATCATCTATTGTAATGGCCCTCCATTTGTTCAGGTGAAGGGAGAAGCAACCCCCGACCACTACCTCCTGGCTTGGAACAGGAGGAAGGGGGTCCAGCCAGGAATCGGGCAGAAGATGAGGCCATGACAGGGGCCACATCTCAACCTCTCAGGCGTTTGACTGGAACACTGGTGGAGGAGCAGGGGGTAGGCAAGGCAGAACTGGCCCAGTGTTTGCCTTGAGGTCTGGTCCCTGATCCAGACTTACATACGAACGTATGAAAATGCCAGCAAGCTGGCCCGGTGGCACTGAGGGTTGAGGCGCTGGACACCACACCTCGCGCCACGCTGGTGACCCAGGTTTGGGAATGGACTCGGGCAGCTGGGGGCTGGCAGGGGAGAGCGTCCCACGACTGCTCTTCTACCTCTGGGGAAGGTAGGGGCAACGCATCACGCTGTAGCGGCGAGTGGCGGAGACCAGCTGCACTACAGTTGTATACATAGCAAGGTGGGGGGGGGGAACGTGGCGGGCATCAGCACAGATGTGATTTGACGTTATTACACGTCTGGCTCCCCAGGGGAAAAAGTAATGCGGAAAATAGCAGGGAAATCATGGTGGCTGATGGCTGCGCCCTGCGCCCCCGGTCACGAGAGGCACCTTCACCGGGGTGCGGAGCAATGAAAGGCTGGCCCTGTGTGTATGGGGCATATAAATTCACATGCCAGACCTGGTCTAGACGTGCGGGTGCTGGCGGCCGGAGATCACTAGGGGTCCCCCTGCAGGGGGCAAAATAAATAGAAATATGATGAAAACGCCAGCAAAAACAGGCCTCATGGTCTATCGAGTCTGCTCGTGTGTGCAGCTAGCACCCTATATTGCTGCTGCCCTTCCCCCATCCCATTACCCCTTTCTCTTACCTTATCCCAAACCCTCTTGAAGCTATCTACCATCTTGCAAGCAAACTACCTTACCTGGCAAGGTGTTCCATTGTCCATCACTCTTTCCGTGAAGAAATATCTCCTCTTCTCTCTCCTGAACCTACCCCCCTCCAATCTCAGTTGGTGTCCTCTCGTGTCTCTCCCCTTTCTCCTCTGGAAAATCCCCTCTCCTTTAGTCTTATTTATTCCCTTCACAGTGGCGGATCTAGAGGGGTGGCTGGGGGGTGGTTGCCCCTCCTGGCTACCCCAGTGTGAGTAGTGGTGCCCCACCACTATCATTATTCACTGTTTAGTTCCCATTGTGGAGCCCATGGTTGACTGAATGGCCCCCCTGGCTCCCAAACAAAAAATTACTCACCATAGTAATCTTGTTTCTTCAAAAGGATCACTGATTATGATTAAACAAATGCAGTCAGCCTCCTGTGTTGGACTGCCCGGAGAGTTGGAATTACATGCAAATGATGGAACTCTCAATTGGCTCATGCCACTTTCAAACTGTTGCACTCTGAGTGCTTCAGATTCTTGCGTAGCCTAAACTGGGTGTAAGACCCACTAAGTATGATAATATTTATATAAAATAATGTTTTGTCCTCGCAGGTCAAAAAAAAAATCCCAATAAATAAACCTAAAAAACTTGAGACCACAAGGGAACCAACTGATTAACAAAAGGTTAGTCTCTAACTTAACCTATATGGAAAAAATATCCTAAAACAGGGATGCATAACAACGCTCATAGGTTTTTTAGTAGGGGAGGCAGGGTGGGTGCTTTAATCATAATGAGTGATCCCTTTGAAGAAACAAGATTAATATGGTGAGTTATTTTTTCTTCTAACCCCAGGAATCACTCATTATGATTAAACAAATGCAGACTACCAAGCAGTACCTTTGGAGGTTAGGCAGAAAACCTATTTAGGAAACAGGTTCTGCAGCACTGCTGTACCAAACTTGGCATCACTTCTGGATTGCAGATCTAGGCTGTAATGCTTTGCGAAGGTGTGTACTGTTTTCCATGTAGCTGCTTTGCAGAATTCCAAGAGGGGAATATCCCTTGAAGCTGCCACTGAAGCAGCTGTACCCCTGGTGGAGTGTGCTCTGAGGCCCCGGGGAGCCTGTTTACCCACTTTACTATAGCAAAACTGGATACATGCCACTATCCAACGAGCAACTGTACGTAGGTCTACCTTTACCTACCTCTCCATAGGTAAGAAAGAGCTGTGTCCGGCCTGGTCTGTAAGACTTAGTTCTGTCAATATAGTGGCTAAGTGCCCTTTTGACATCAAGGGAGTGAAGCCTCCTTTCTGGATAAGTGGAGTTCTCTGTGAAAAAGACAGGTAAAGTGATGGACTGATTTAAACGGAAATCAGACACCACTTTGGGAAGAAATTTTCTACTGGTCCTGAGGACCACTTTGTCCCTGTGGAATGTGATGTAATCTACATCCGTCCACAAGGCTTGTAACTCACTGGCTCTTCTGGCTGAAGTAATAGCAACCAAAAACACAGTTTTCCAAGTGATATACTTCAAGTCTGCTGTTGCCATTGGTTCAAATGGGGTGTCCATGAGCTTGGCAATGCAGATATTCAGATTCCAGGCCAACACTAGTTCCCTCAAAGGAGGTTACAGAAGGTTAAGGCCTTTAAAATATTTCCTGAAGACTGTATGAGAGGCCATAGACCTCTCTTTACCTGCTCACAGGTAAGCCGAAACTGAAGCCAAATGAACCTTGAGTGTCGAAGGCTTCAGAGCTAAGGAATGCAAGTGTGTCAGGTAATCTAGAAGAATGGCAAGGTCAGCTCTGGATGGGTCGATGCCCTTACCTGCACACCATATGGAAAACCTCTTCCACTTGGCAGAGTATGTCTTTTTAGTGGAATGTTTCCTGGAACCTCTAAGTACTGCCAAAACTTGTTCTGACAGTTTAAGGTCTGCATACTCTAAGTCCTCAAGAGCCAGGTCTTGAGCCTTAGTGATTTCAGGTTGGGGTACAGTATCCTGACCTTAGAGGAAGTCAGCAGGTTGTGCTTCCTGGGCAGATGAATTGGAGGTACCACTGATACAGCCAACAGAAGCGAATACCAGTGCTGCCTCGCCCAATCTGGTGCCACCACTATCATTGTTGCCGGCTGGCACCCCAGTTTCAGCAGGGTCGTGATTATCGGTGGAAAGGGAGGGAAGGCATACAGAAACTTACCTGTCCAATCCAGTGCCAACGCATCCAGGGGTAGTGTGCCCCTGAGAAGAGGCCTGCAGCAATATATTGGTAGCTGGTGATTTTCTGCAGAGGCGAGGAGATCTATCTCTGGAGCGTCCCAACACCTGAAAATCGAGCTGAGAATTTGAGGATTCAGACACCACTCGTGGAGATCCTGACTTATTCTGCTGAGGGAGTCTGCCAGTACATTGTCCTTTCCTGGAAGATGTATGGCTAAAAGGATACCTTCATGGAGTAGGCCAGGGACCACAGCCTCATTGCTTCTGTGCACAGTGGGGCTGACCTGATTCCTCCCTGTTTGTTGATGTAATAACATAGTAGTGGTGTTGTCTGTTCTGACCTGCACCACTTTGTTTTGAAGACTGTAGCAAATGCCTGCAGGGCTAGGTACACTGCCCTGAGCTCCAAAAGATTTATGTGCAACATGGATTCTTGAATAGACCATGTGCCACTTGCTGTACAATCCAACATGCATGCTCCCCAACCCAGAAGGGATGCATCTGTTGTAGGAACTAAGGAAGATTTTTCCTTTGTGAAAGGAACCCCTACCCGTAGGTTTTGCTCATCCAGCCACCACTGCAGTGCCTGTAGGAGAGTGTGGGTGACTGGAAACAGTTTGGACAGAGGATCTGTTCTGTGACCAGTATTGTCTCAGGTGGAACTGAATATCCCTCATTTGGAATATGGAACCTAGTACCATTGTGGTGGCATCTGCCATGTGGTCCAAAAGCCAGAGGAACTCTCTGGCTGGTTTGGGTTTTCCTGGTACAAATGAGCTCGCAATTCACAGAATGTTGTTTACCCTGTCCTGTGGCAAGAAAGCTCTGCCCAGACTGGTGTTCAGTTCTGTGCCAATGAACTCAGTACCTGAACTGGTGTTTGCTGAGACTTCTGCTCATTTATGAGGAAACCCAGGGATTCCACAGTAGATTTTGTTAGTGCTAAAGCCTGCTCTGTAAGATGTAGAGATGGACCCACCACTAACCGGTTGTCCAGGTAGGGAAAGACTGATACTCCTTGTTTTCTCAGAAACTCCACTACCATGACCAGACACTTTGTGAATGTCCTTGGTGCAGAAGTCAAGACAAAAGTAAGGGCTGCAAACTGATAATGGCCTGAGGCCAGTCTGAACCTCAGAAACTGTCTGTGAGAAGGTCTGATGGGGATGTGAAAATGAGTGTCCTTTAAATCTAGGGAGGCTAGCCAGTCTCCCTTTTGTAAAGTGGGAATGATCAGAGCAAGAGTGACCATTTTGAATTTTGGTTTCAGAATATGTCTGTTTAGAAGTCTTAAATCCAGGATAGGTCGCCAATCCTCATTTTTCTTCTTTGTAAGGAAGTATCTGGAGTAGAAGCCTTTGCCCCACTGGTTTAGGGGCACAGGCTCCACTGCCTTGATTGCTAGCAGATGTTCTACTTCTGCATCCAGTAGGATCCTGTCTGCAGATGTAACTGGTGTAAATGTTCTTGCTCTCAGCTTGGGGGGAGATTTGCAGCTGATTGCCAAACCCTGGCTCACCACCTCCAGGACCCACTTGTCTGTGTTGATGGTATACCAATCATGGAGGTAATGAGCCAGTCTGCCACCCACTGGTGGATTTATGATAGGGGATGCGACCGGTTCTAGCCCGTCAGGGATTCTGAGTGGGCTGTGCTTGAACCACAGGGGAAGAAGCTCTCCTCAAGGTTCTCCTGCCCCTTCCTCAAAAACATCCTCTAGGCTGTTGTTGCAGCTGAGAGGCCTGGGCTTGGAAAAAAGGTCTGTGATAGGATCCCCTACCCCTGCCTCCCCTAGTCTGGGCCCTATAAGATGGGGAAGGCCTATCCTTAGAATTACTTCTATAGGTGGCCTTGTATTCTTCTACCTTCTTCATATAGCCTCTGTTTTGTCACCAAATAGCAAATTTTTCTCGACTGGAAAGTCCATTGCCTTGGCCTGGGTGTCCAAAGTCAGGTTTATGGCCCTAAGCCAGGCAAATCTCCTAGGGGGGGACAGATAGTGCCATCAACCTGGCTGCAGAATTGTTAGTGTCCAGAGCCATGTGGAACTGGTATTTTGTGGCATCTAAAGCAGCCATTGCTGTATCCTGTAGATCCACTGCCACCTCACCTGGCACTCTGTCAGCCAGGGCTAACACTGCATTCCAGAGTGCCTTTTGGTATTGCACTGCATAAGCTATATAATTGGCCTAAGTATAAGTGAAGCAACCATGTACCCTTTTTTCCCCATTGCATCCATCTTCCGAGAATCCTTGTCTGGAGGATGGATAGCCAAGGGAATTCTGGCTTTGTCGCAGGCAGCAGCCTGTACAACTCCTTCAGGGTCAGGGTGGCTGATCAGAAAGTAAGCTGTTGTCCTATCAAGGTGATATTTCTTGTCAGCTTTTTTGTCAACTCCTGGAATAGAATTAGGAGTTTGGAAAATTTGTAATGCTGCCTTTTTCAATGACTTATGCATAGGCAGTAACCATCGGTTCCTCAAAATCATCATTATTCTCCTCCTCAGGAAAAAAGGCTTGCGGTTCCTGAGAAGGTGGAACCAATACAGTAACCGGGGCAGTCGGTATTGGAACCAGAACTGCAGCTTGCAGTGCTTACAAGACCTTTAAGGCCTTGGCAATGTCCTCAGCAGAGGGCACACTAGTTTTGTCAGCTGGGAGCTCCTTAGCCTTCATGGCTGGAGGCGCAGCGACATGCTTTTCCTTGCATCTTTTCTTAAGTGGTACAGGTTCAGTCCCTGAATCCACTGTCCTTTTTGACTTACCCTGCTTAACCTTATCTGATCCTTTATCAGGATCCTTAGCTTTACCTCCACCCTTTCTTGTGCCAGAGGTGGAGGAGCCATCACCAGTAGAAGCAGAGGCCATTTCTTCCAAAATTTTGGACCTTTTCTTAAGAATTTTAGGGCAAAATGTTTTACAAATATCACAATTTGCAAAAATATGGCTAGTGCCTAGACATAAAATACACAATGAATGTCTGTCTGCTTTAGCTATGATCTGACCACAAGACTAACACAGTTTGAAACCAGTGGGTCCTGTGCATTTTTTAGGCTTAACAACAGGAGCCTGTGACATTGAGCAGGAATCGTTGAAAAGATATAGCAAATTATCGGTTCCTTAGAACCGAATATTTTAAATATAAACAACCGCTAATGGTTCCGGGAACCAAGCGCTACTCAGTTCCTGACAAAAAGGGGAACCAAGAAAAACTAACAAATTTAAACAGAATTTAACAGTATATGCGGTTAAGGAATTGACCTCAAAAAATTAACAAATGTATAAGGACTGAGGTAAAAAACCTCACTAGAAATAGCGGAACCCCCGATTCCAAGGAGCCGTGAAGGAACCGCTAAACACACTAACTATAAACACAATCAAACTAAACTAAGGCAGCAATCTGAAATATAGACAAAAAAACACTACTTGTCGACCAGATAAATGGATTTTGAAGAGGCTGAAGGAGAGCACTCCGGGACGTCTTCACTAGGCAGGCTGAGTAAAGAATCTGAAGCACTCAGAGTGCAACAGTTGCTAGGGCAGCAGTTTGAAAGTGGCATGAGCCAAGTGAGAGTTCCATCATTTGCATATAATTCCATCTCTCCAGGCAGTCCAACACAGGAGGCTGACTGCATTTGTTTAATCATAATGAGTGATACTGGTTTTGAGTTAGAACTGTTACTTGGGCTGTGATATTGTAACTTTTGAGGCTTGGGAACACTTGTTTAGAAACATAGAATTTGACGGCAGATAAGGACCGCTTGGCCCACCCAGTCTGCCCATTTCCCTACCTACTGGATAAGCTGCAGATCCTAGTTAACCAGCAGCCTACTTCTTCCTACCCCAACCCCCAGAATTGCCTTATGACTATCTCATGCATGCTTGAATTCCGCCACTGATTTTGACTCCACAACCTCCTCAGAAGGCGTTCCATGCATCCCACCCTCTCTGTGAAAAATACTTCCTTAAATTACCTCTGGGCCGCCCCACCAATCTTCAAATTGTGCCCTCTTGTTCTTACACACCTCTTTTTGAAAGATGCTACCCTCTTGGACTTTGTTGATTCCCTTGAGGTACTTGAAAGTTTCTATCATGTCCCCCTCTCCTCCTTTCCTCGAGCCTATACATATTAAGCTCTTAAGTCTCTCTCTTCATATGTCTTCCGGTGCAGACCCTGCACCATTTTAATTGCCCTCCTCTGGACAGCTTCCATCCTGTCTATTTCTTTGCGGAGATTGGGTCTCCAGAACTGCACACAGTACTCCAGATGGGGTCTCACCAGCTGTCTGTACAGAGGGATAATAACATACTGTTTTCTACTGGTGATGCTTTTCCCTATGCATCCCAGTATCCCCCCAGCCCTCCTTGCTGCCCTCTCACATTGCTTGCCCATCTTTAGGTCATCTGATATGACTACCCCAGGTCCCTTTCCATTTTTGTCGTTGTTAGTATCTCACCCCTCATTGTGTACTCTTCCCCTGGGTTTTTGTTTCCCAGGTGCATTACCTTGCACTTCTTAGCATTGAATCTAAGCTGCCATACATTTGGCCATTCCTCTAACCTTGCCATTCCCTTCTCATCCTTTCCACCCCACCCCATCATCAACTCTGTTGCAGATCTTAGTGTCATCTGCAAAGAGACATACTTTCCTTCAGTCCTTCTGCAATGTAAGCTTATAAAGACATTGAAAGAGGACCAGTCCTAATACTGAACCCTCTCGGTGCCCACTAGTAACCCCTCCTTTCTTCTGAGTGGACTCCATTTACTATTACTCTCTTGTCCTATTCTCCAGCCAATTCTTTACAGGCTGTCATCTTGGGACCCACTCCCAGGCTAGCTAACTTGTATATTAATCTTTTGTGTGGGACTGTGTCAAATGCCTTTCTAAAGTCTAGGTAGGCCATGTCCACAGCCCTCCCTGATCTACTACTTTGGTCACCCAGTCAAAGAAATCTATCAGATTCGTCTGGCATAAACTTCCACTGTGAATCCATGCTGCCTAGGGTCTGTGCCCCTCTGGCCTCTAGATACTCAACAATTCTTTCCTTTAAAGTGATTCCATCATTTCCCTATCACTGAGGTTAAACTAACAGGTCTGTAGTTTCCTGCTTCTGCCTTGCTCCCGCTTTTGTGAAGGAATCACATCTGACCTCCTCAATCTCGGGTACCACCCCTTCCTCCCATGATTTGTTAAAAGGTAGTCACTGGTGTCACTAGTTCTACCCTTAGTTCTTTAAATTCTGGGATGAATTCCATCAGACCCCATTGCTTTGTCCACCTTCAGTTTTAAGAGTTCTTTCAGAACCCTTTCTTCTGTAAATGGGCTGGTATCAACTTCTGTATCCAGAGTGTTACTACTGTTTTGTTTTATATACCTCCCCTCTTCATTTGTAAATACTGAGCAAAAATATTTGTTTAGAATCTCTGCCTTTTCACAGTCTCCTCTGCCCACCCTCTCCCCTTTATTAAGCCTCACTATCCCTCCCTTGGTCTTCCTTTGCTCCCTGATGAACCCTATAAAGGTTTTATCCCCTTCTTAACTAAGTTGGCTATCTTTTCCTCGGTTTGGGCCTTTGCTGTTCTGACTGCCTTCCCAGCCTCCTATTGCTTTAACTGATACAGTTCTCTGTCCTGCTCCTTCTGCGATTCTTGTACTTCCTAGATACTTTCTTTTTCTTTGAACCTTCCTGCCACTTCCTTTGAGACCCATAGTGGTTTCTTACATCGTCTTGTTTTGTTTATTTGCTTCACACAAAGGCTCGTTACCTCTGTGATGGCAGTTTTTATTCCCCATTGTTCTTCCACCTCCTTCCTGCCCAATTACTGGAGTGTATTCTTGGGCACTCACCATTTGGCAAAGTCAGCCCTCCTAAAGTCCAGTACTTTTGTCTTTGTGTAAGCTTGACTCTATTTGCTGTGTTTATTGTGAACTATACTGTTCGATGGTCGCTAGTTCCCAGATGGCTACCCACTTCTACATCTGTGATCCTCTCTCCATCTCCATTTGAGATATCAAGTCTAATATTGCTCCCTCTCGAGTGGGCTCCAGTACTAGTTGTCTAAGGCATGCCCCCTGTAGGGCATCTAGAATAATTGCACTCTTTGAAGTGGCAGCTGCAACTGCACTCCAGTTAACATCTGGCATATTCAGATCACCCATCAGCAATATCTCCCCTCTTTCTGCCATTCTAAGTATACTTTCTATCATTTCCTTGTCCATTTCCTCCCCCTGAGAAGGGGGTCTGTATACAATCCCTGTGCGGATTGTGGTGCCAGTGCCTGTCTCCAAATTTACCCACAGTGCTTCTTCTCCTCCCTGTTTACCCTTTTGTTCTGTTGCTTTTATTCCTTCCCTTATGTAAAGAACTACTCCTCCTCCTCTTTTACCCTCCCTGTCCCTCCTATAGATAGTGTATCCTGGTATGTTTATGTCCCAGTCATGGTTTTGTGTGTACCATGTTTCTGTGACTGCCACGATATCCAGATGTTCCTCCTCCATCAAGGCCACTAATTCAGGAAGCTTGTTACCTAGACTACGGGCATTGGAACTCATTGCTCTCCATTTTTTGATGGCTTTACCTTCTGTTGCAACATCCCCCACTGACCGTTCTACCGTGGTCTTTTTCTCTTTTAGTACCCTGTTTTGTAGGGAGAGGCTGGGATTTTTCTGCTGCTTGTCAGTGCCTCCCCCTTTGACTAGTTTAAAAGCTTGCCAATGAAGCATTTAAACCGACTGCTCAAAAGACTTGTTCCCTTCCTGGACAGATGCAGACCATCCTGCCAGTTATAGGCTGGTGTCCCTCAGGTGGAACCCAGTCCCCAATGAAGCCAAACCCTGTGCTCTGCACCATTTTTCAACCATTCATTAAACTGCATGGTGCCAATTACCTCGCCTCCCCATGCCTTTGACAGGCAGCACCTCTGAGAAGGATACTGTGTATGCTACTTGTCTTAGGGCCCCCTCCCCAACTCTGCAATGTCCTCCTGCACTGCTCTAACCTCATGATGAGCCAAGTCATTTGTCCCTAGGTGGACAATTACGTCCAGCTCAGAATCCCTTGCAGCTGTTCTCGTGATCCTGAGGATGCGCTTCCTGTCCCTCCAAGCCATGGCACCAGGCAGGCACCTTACTTCAGTTTTCCCAGCTCCTCCCAGTTCTATCCCCCTAATAACTGAGTCCCCCACCAGCAGCTGCTTCCTTTCCTTGGTGTCCTCTGCCTCCATCCTGTGGGCCTCCCCTGTGACAGTTGTCCTCAGCCTCCTTAGTCTCCTCTGCGGGTGTATCCATAGGGGAGCTATGCTCCCCCAGAATGGTGTATGGATTGTGGTGTGGAACAACTGACTGGGTGTGCCTCTGTTCCACTATCCTCACCCTCCCTGAGCCCACTGTGGTCCAACTGCTGTGCTTTCTTTGCAACCCTGAGGTAGTGGTGGTGGCTCTGGTGCTCCCTGGATGGGGGAGGCTCGCTTCCTACTGTCCAGTGTGGCCTGGGGGAAGGTCCCCGTACTACTGTCCAGTGTGGCCTGAAGACGGGCAACTTCTGCCCTCAGGGCAGAGAGTTGTCTGCAAATAGGGCAGCATCTCAGCCTCCAGAAAGACTCCCGGAAGACTACTGCCCCACAGCTATTACATTGCACTACTCCCCACATTTTTTTTTTGTTTGTTTTTTGTTGTGTGTGTGTGTGTGTGTGTGTGTGTGTGATTGGTTTGTAATACAGAAATAGATATACATTTATATTATACAATGTGTATGCTTATATTGTCAGTGCAGTGTGCTAGAGAGGATATGACAGTGACATGCACCTTGCGCTCTTGAGGAAATGATGTCAGAACCCCAGGTATAAAGGAACTATTGCCAGAGGTGGGTGGGGTGAGGGGTGGGAAGGGGTTGGGCCTAAACTGTGCCCTCAAAAACAATCAGCTAAAAGCTCTGACTCACTGCTACAATGAGTGCCTTCCTGTCAGCAAGATGCCCTACACAACAATTTGATACAGAAATACCCTGCTAATCAGACAGAGAAAAATCCACACATCCAAGTCAGACACGGGTAAACCTCCCCAGCCCCAAAACAGGCCTGGTGGTTTGTGCTCTGAGAGCTGTCAGCCCCAAAATAAGTCAGCTGTGCTTTAAACTCTTCCTGCACTGAAAATCTTAAGAATTGTAACAAACAAACATAAACCTAGATCCACCACCCTCTGTTGCTTGAGAGACTGTCTTTTCCTGTTTCACACTGCAGGAGTTTATGTGACCACTCCTTAACCCCAGTAACTTTGTTAAAAAGAGTTTTAACTATCACAAACTTCTATGCACCAGTAAATTATTTAAAAATAGTTTCTGTCCCAAAATCCTAGTAGTCATTCCAGCTACCCCCAAGGGACAACCAGAATGCAGTATTCAAACACTTATGAGGTTACTTCCAAGATAAGCAGAGTTTGCAAGTTTCTTTTTAACTCCTCAGACACCTGTAATTCATTTAAAAATAGTTTAACTGTCAGCAAATCCTAGTAGACAATCTAGCTACCTCCAAGGACCTACCCAAATGTAGTATTTAAATCTTTCTGAAGTTACTAACAAGATAAACCAAGTTTGCAAGCCCCTTCTTGGTTAAACGCTAAATAAATATGTGAATAAAAAGCAATTACCAAGGGTAGTTAGTTTCCCACAGAATTAAGCAAAAGTGCACGTTTGTTGCAGATATCAAGTGCAATATAGAATTTCTCACACAGCTCACAGTTGAAGAAAGTAGTGTCCTTCCAGCTCCAGAAAATGTGCTTTGGCAGTGATAATTAGAGTGAAATTTAAATGTGATGTTAGGGGGAGGGGAATTAACAGAAATCACCTTGTCTTTCATTGTTCACTTGGGAACATAAGCAGGAGGCTGGTAAGGACAGAGGTCTGGGGTTATATTCTGTTTTAACTGAAATATTTGAATAGTTGTGTACGTGAAATTAGTTCTGTGTGTTAAAAATTACTACTTTGAGTTAGAACTGTTACTTGGGCTGTGATATTGTAACTTTTGAGGCTTGGGAACACTTGTTTGGCAGTGATAATTAGAGTGAAATTTAAATGTGATGTTTGCCTGGTGCTGGTAAGAGCCGTCCCACCCACCCTGTTTTGTAGGCTTTCTTAAATACTGAAAAGCTACTTGGGGGTTGGGATTGAACAGCTGTGTATTTCTGTTTGGGACTGAAATTCGAAGCAACAGGAACTGGTGGGCCTGTGACATCATACGGTACCTGATGTCTGCATACACACACTGTGAGTGGGGCTGGACACACACTGGACTGTATGTGTTTGTGAGACTTGGGAACTTTATTGGTGGGGTTGAAATTGGGTTTGCAAATAACTGCAGTCAGTATAGAGAGAAACTGTATTCCAGGGGGAAGGGACTGAGAAAAGGGGGTGTGCCATTATAAACAGAGGGGGACAAACAGGGTGGCCATATTCCACCATGGCAGGCATCTTTGGAAGGGTTTTAGGCTGCACAGGCTGTGGGATGGCAATAATTCTCAATTGGGCCTGGAGAGAGAGAGGCTGCCTACTCTGTAGACAGCTATCTTGTATCAGGAGTGAGGTATATTGGTTAAGAAGTGAGCTGGGGGGGTGTCCAAGAATAAGAGGTGTGGATATGGGCAGCAGAAGGGTGGGGCTGAGGGGAAGCTGGGGCAACGCTCTGAAATTACAGGACGTTATGTTACAACAAGCAGGAGGGGGGATATTAGGGACAGAAGACCCTTAGATAGGGATGTTGACGCTAAGGAGAAAGCGTACGGGGTGAACATTCCGAATACAAAGAGAGTGGGGGGAAGAGTCAGGAGGGGCTGTTGTGGGGAAGCCTAGTAGAGCAGACATTGAGAAGGGAGGGGCTGTTGTGGGGAAGCCTAAAACAGCAGACTGTGGGAAGGGAGCTCCTAAGGAGAACAGAGCAAGAGGGGAAGAAGAGGGGCAGTTTAGAGGTGCAGTCAGGGGAAACTCGGGTTACTTGATGGAGGCTGACAGAGTGTCACAATAAACTTCTGTCCCAAATTGACTGGTCTCCTATACAGGCAACTCCTGACATCGACACAGCTCTCTCCTTCTTTACCCAAACTTTTAATAATGCCTGTGATATCTTTGCCCCAGTGTTGACCCGCCGTTCTAAAAGGAAGAATGCCCCCTGGGTTACCCCAGCTTTGATCCACCAGCTCAAACATAGGGACAACCTATGGCACCGTGCCATTGAGACTGGCCGGCCCAATGACAGGCGGTTATATGCTGCCGCCCGAAACAAGTGCACTCGGGCCATCAGAAAGGCCAAGTCTGAGCACTATCGGTCCTCACTCACTGCCTCATGGGGGAATCCCAGAACCTTCTGGGATAACATTAAACAGTTAAATGGGAGTGCACACTCCCTCCACCCACCCAGATCAACATTAATGGTGTGATCTCCTCAGACCCAGCCCTCATAGCCAACCACCTCAACACCTCATTCACTGACCTTAGCCCTATCCTCCCTACAAATTTTTTTGACCCTCCTCCCCCAGCACCTGCAGTAAATCTTTCTCGCCCTTATTTTCTCCTCCGCCGTGCTTCTGCTCAAGAACTTAGGCCGCACCTTGTCACTGCCCTCAAGAGTAATAGTACAGGCAGTGACACCCTGGATCCGTGTATCCTACGGCTGGTCTTAGACACAGTCCTTACCTCGATCACATGCCTCATCAACCACTCTCTTTGCCTGGGGAAGGTTCCAACTGCCTGGAAAGTCACCACTGTCACCCCTATCTTTAAAGGTGGTGATAGGACTGTGGCTGGAAACTATCGACCGATCTCCATTCTCTCTCCTCTCTCCAAGGCCTTGGAAAAGTGGTGGCCTCTCAAATCTCTGACTACCTCTCCACCTACAATGTCCTTTGTCCTGAGCAGCATGGCTTCCAAGCGGGCCACAGTACCAACACAGCCCTCCTAGAGTTCTCCAACTTTCTCCACTCCTCCTTAGACACTGGTTCTCTGGCTGGTGCTGTCTTCATTGACCTCAAAGCTTTCGACACTGTCTCCCACCCCTCCTTCTTGATGCCCTTAGTCTCTCTGGTTTTGCTGCTGGGCCTATCTCCTGGTGCACCAGTTATCTGTCTGACCACTCACAGCGTGTAAAAATTAATGGGACCTACTCAGACATCTGTCCCATCTTTTCAGGGTTCCCAGGGCTCCATTCTGGGCCCTTACTATTCTCCCTTTACCTTAACACCCTTCCACGCTCTTGCTCGGGAACATTCTATTATGCGCTGATGATGCAGTCATCTTTGCCTCAAATCGTAACCCTATTGCCCTCCAGGACTCGCTGCAGAAGTCCTTCACTGAAGCCGAGGGCTGGTTCAAGGGAAATAGATTGGTGATAAATCTTAAAAACAAACACCATGTTCTTCACTCATCCCAGAACAAGTCCTGCAACTTCAAACTCCTCATTCACTCTGGGTCCTCGTTCCCACTCGAACAAGTTTGCTCCTATAAATACCTAGGATTCATTTTGACCCCTCCCTCTCCTTCCATGGACACATCACTGCCTAGCCACTGCCACTAATATCCGATTGGGCATCTTACATCGGTATAAACACTGCCTCCCCGGAGGCTCTTGACTTCATGATCACCTCCTCTATCCTGTCCCTAGTGGACTATGGACTGCCGGTGTATGGTGCTGCTGATCAGACCGCACTCCATAAAATTCGCCTTACTCTGAATAAGGCCTGCAGGTTAATTACTGGAGCACCTAGGATGACACACACCTGTCTACTGTATGCTAAAGCGCTGGTACTTGATCTCGGCAGGCGCCTCAAATATCTTACCTGTACCCTTACAAAAAAGACCCTCCTTGGGCTTTCCCCACCAGGATTGACCACCACCATACGCCGCTCTGTCCCACTAGTTCATACTCGGACCTCTGGGAAAACCTCTCTTGTTATCCTAGAGCTAGGACCTCTCACGGCCAGAGGCCTTCAGCTTTGGGCCCCTCCTGGTTCAACATTGCCCCCCTCCATCTCCAGCTCAACTATATCTGCTTCAAAACTTCCTACGTAACCACCTTATTAAGACCCGATGCTGTAACTGCCGCTTAGTCAAAGCCGTACTCAATACTTATGACAAAGCTTATTACTAAGCTGCTAAGGGCGACATAACTCTGGTATTGTTTGCATCCATCCTACCTGTACCAGCTTGTTTGTATCTATGTCTTAATTTACTGTTATACTTATGTGTTGTACTGCTATACTGTGTATTTTGGTTTGTCTTACTGTGACAAGATACCTTTGTAAATGAGCCTATGGCTCAAAGGTTTTCCAAACTGCTGTTTAAATAAAATAAAAATAAAAATAAAAATAAATAAATTTGAGCCACTAAGCAACCTACAGGGGGAGGAAGGGGTTGGTGGAAATGAGGAAACTGATACAGATGCCGGGAGGAGGGAGTGAGATACCCATAGGGCATCACAGACCGGCAATGGAAAGGATAGAAATAGTCCCAGAGGGAGAACGGGAAACAAATATTAACCAGATGGGGGAGATGCAACATATTGCAGACATGAGGAAGGAGAGCATGACTGGAGAGAAACTGGGAGACAAGGAGGTGGGAGAGGAGCCCCCCCCCTTCAGCAAGGGGGTCAGTACCAAGGATGGGGCCCTAGCTAAATGGGATCCACAGAGAGCCACTGGAGGCAGGGGTACTATTACAAGGGAGGATGGCGGTGTGGGAAGGGAAACCATCAGGGCCAGGATAAATGGTTCAGATAGAGAGAGGGTTAAAGGGACACCTATTCAAAGGGGTCTGAGTTAAGTGGGCAAAATAACGAGGAGGCAGAAAGGGAGGGTGACAAGGGGTATCTAATAAGGCAGGAAGACTCCCATGGAATTGAGATCACGAATAAAGGGGGGGATGGGGGGCTGAGAGGGCATAGTGGAGGTAACCATAAGGATGATGGTGGTGTTAAGGTTCTGTTATTGGGAGACTCGATGATTAGGGGTATCCAGTGGGAGGGACGGGGGTGAATGCCATAGCCAGGTGAAGGTAGTGAGTATCTCTGGGCTGACAGTGCACAGAGCAAAGCTCATGGTGTATGAACTGGTTAGGGATTGTGGAGGGAAACCGTTTCCTGGTGCATCTGGGAACTAACGATCTAGAGGGAAATAGCGTTTTGGAAATCCAAGCAAGGTTCCAAGAACTTGCCAGAGTCTGTCGGGATAATGGATGCAACATTTCCTTTTCGGAGATATTGCCAGTACCAAAGGCCTCAGTGAAGAAAAAAAATGAAGATCACAGAGGTTAATGACTGGCTCACGAAGTGGGGTGAAGACAGTGGGTTGGGGGTGTTAGGGAACTGGAAAGGAGTTTGGGAGGATAAGGGACTGTATGCCAAGGACAGGCGTCATCTTGCCCCATTAGGGAAGGAGTCCTTAAACAGGGGACTGACTACATTCAAGAAAGGTGGGGTTTAAACTTGTGAGGGGAAGGGATATGGAGGGGCTGACCAGAAGCCCTCTCCTCCAGATGAGGGAGTAGCCTTCAAACTCAAGGAAGGAAACAGACTGGGGTGGAGGTTTCAGGAGGAGCAGAGGAGGATGGAAGTATAAGGAACCTGGGTAGGGTTCGACAAAGGGATCAGGGATAAGGGTGGAGGTTGATGTTAGTAAATGCCAGGAGCTTGGAAACAAGTTGCCAGAGTTCCAGGCCATGCTGTTCGAAGGGGTGGATGTGACAGCGGTCCAGGAGACATGGGCCAACAAAAACCATGACTGGGACCTAAACGTGCGGGGGTACACTATGCTTAGGAAGGATAGAAAGGAGGGCAGAGGGGGTGGAGTGGCTATGTTCATTAGAGATGACATAGAAATTGCTAGGGTAGAAGAGGCAGAGGGAAACGTGGAGGTCTTATGGGTCACCTTACGATCCGCAGCAGGAGATAAGGTCAAGCTGGGTGTAGTATATAGGCCCCCCGGGATGAGTGATGTTCTAGAGGATGGTTTGCTGGACAACATCATTGTGGTGTTGATGGGGGACCTTAATATGCCAGGTACAAACTGGGGAACCATGTCCTCTAAGGTGGCCAAGGAGCAGAGGCTCCTGGAAAGCTTCCAGGATGTGTTCTTAACACAGCATGTGATGGAGCCCACAAGGGAGGGGCATGTCCTGGACGTGGTTCTGGCAGATGGGGATCTGGTAAGGGACCTGGTTGTAGAGGACCCCCTGACTGGGAGCGACCACAATACTGTCTGATTTCAAATAAGCATGGGGGGAGTGGGGGAGATCTAGGACACTGGCAGTGGACTTCAGGAGGGCAGACTTTGTGGGCATGGGAAATATTCTCAAGGATCACTTGAAGGGGATTACATCAATGACAAGTGTGGAAAGGCAATGGGCGGTCATAAAACGGGGACTTCATGAGGCATTCAGGATCTGCGCTAAGTTGAAACGTAAGGGAGCAAGGTCACATAAACCATGCTGGTGGTCCAGTGAGGTACAGGTAGTGGTCAGAGAAAAGAAGGCGGTCTATAAAAAATATAAAACAACAAGAGGGGATAGGGATAAGGAAATGTACCATCTTGCATCTTGAAAAGTCACCCGGATGGTGAGGGGAGCAAAGTCCAGTAAAGAGCAGCGGCTGGCACAGGGGATACATGGAGGGGAAAAGGGGTTCTTCCAATACATTGGGGAGCGGAGAAAAACTAAGGGCCATCTCAACAGATTGAGATCAGAAGGAGGGTGGGTGGAAGAGGCGAGGGACCAGGTAGAGGTATTTAATGAGTACTTTGCCTCTGTGTTCACTAGGAAGGGGGATGGGATATCTACAAAGCAAGGCATTATGGGGATAGAAGCGGCAGTGAGTGGGATCAGGGGAGCAACAGAAATGGAGCAAGAGGGAGGGACAGGTACCCCAGAGGTGTCACATCTGGATAGGGATAAAAAGGCCAGTAAGGTGGAGGGGACGGATGATGCTATCTCCGCCAAAAGGGTGTGGTTAGCCCTCAAGGCCCTAAAGAAAGACAAATCTCCTGGGCCGGATGGCATTCATCAGAGAGTACTATGGGAATTGGCGGACATACTGGCTGCACCCCTGGCAGAGCTCTTCAACAGGTCACTTGAGACAGAGAGGGTACCTAGGGATTGGTGAGAGGCACATGTGGTGCCAATCCATAAAGGGGGGTTGAGGGAAGTACCAGGTAACTATAGACCCATCAGTTTGACCTTGGTGGTGGGAAAATTATTGGAGAGTATACTAAAGGAATGATTGGGGTGTACTTGGAGGAGGTGGGAGGTCTGGATAGTCGGCAACATGGGTTTGTGCCAGGTAGATCATGTCAAACCAATCTTGTGGAGTTCTACGAATGGATAACATCAGAACTGGACAGGGGAAAGCCTGTGGATGTATTATTCTTGGACTTCAGCAAGGCGTTTGACTCTGTCCCCCACAATGGTCTGGTGGAGAAACTGATGGGGTTAGGAGTAGGCCCTTTGATGGTCAGATGGATTGAAAAATGACTAGCTGGATGCACCCAGAGAGTAGTGGTATGTGGGGAGCTCTCGAACCCTAGAGAGGTTGGTAGTAGGCTACCGCAGGGCTCGGTCCTGGGTCCGATCCTGTTTAATGCATACATATCAGACATCAGGGAGGGTATAGGGTGTGAAATGAGTCTCTTCGCTGATGACTCCAAGATGGGAGCAGTAGTTGAGGGAAGAGGGAGGTTGACCCTGCAAGGGACCTGGACACCCTGGAAAGCTGGGCTCACATGGAAATTAAATTTCAATATCACCAAGTGCAAGGTATTGTATCTTGGGCGGAAACCTAAACACAGGTACACCCTGGGAGGCGCTGGAGGCCTCAATAGGGAAAAGACCTAGGGGTCATGGTGGATGCATGTATGAATAACTCTGAGCAGTGCAGGAAAGCGGCTAGCAAGGCAAACAGGATGTTGGGATGCATCGTAAGGGGGATCACCTCTAAGAGCAAGGAAGTGATTCTGCCGCTGTACAATGGACTGGTTAGACCACACCTTGAGTACTGTGTACAGTACTGGAGACCACACTAGAAGAGGGACATACAGCTCCTGGAGAGGGTACAGAGGAGGGCAACTAAGATGATACAAGGGCTAGGGGATTTAACGTATGAGGACAGACTTGAGGAGCTCTGCCTGTTTTCATTGGAGGAGAGGAGAGACAGGGGGACATGATTGAGGTCTTCAAGTACCTCAAGGGAATAAATAGGGTAAACATGGAGGGGATCTTTAGACTAAAGTAGGGAGGTATCACCAAGGGCATGGTTTGAAGTTGGAAGGTGGAAGGGTGAGGGGGGAAAAGAGGAGGAGGTTTTTCACTGAGAAGGTGGTGGACCCTTGGAATGCACTGCCTGGCGAGCTGGTTCAGAGATCCACAGTGGAGGGCTTCAAGAGAGGGTGGGACAGACACAGAAAGTGGATGTATCAGATGATGGCCTGTCCCGGGGGGTGGGGATGGATGATAGGGGTTTCTGGAACACAAGGGAGGGGAGGGCCTCGGCACCCAACTAGGGATCTGAGGTTTGAGCAGACTCGATAGACCATAAGGCCTAATCTGCTGGCAAATAGTATGTTACTATGTTAGTATGATTCCTGGGGTTAGAACCTGGCTCCACCGCTGTCCCTTCAAATACTTAAAGGGTCTCAATCATATCTCTCCTGTCCCTCTTCTCTTCCAGAGAGTACATATTCAACTCACCCAGCCTTTCCTCATAGGTCTTATCCTCCAAGCCCTGGATCATCTTTGTAGCTCTATGCTGTACCCCCTCCAACAATCTGATGTCCTTCCTCAGGAATGGGCGCCAGTACTGCACGCAGTACTCCAAGTGGGGCCTGACCAGTGACCTATACAGGGGCAGGATAGCCTCCCTACTTCTGGAGGAGATCACTCTAGCTATACACCCCAATATTTTGTTGGCTTTTGCTGCCGCCTTTCTGCATTGAGCAGAGTTGTTCATGCTCCCTGTTATGATCACCCCAAGGTCCTTCTCTTCTGTGAAACAACCTAACTGTACCCCATTTAAGTGATAATTCATCCCCTGGTTCCAGGCTCCGAAGTGTAGAACCTTGCACTCCTTGGCACTGAACCCCAGCTGCCATTTATCCGCCCACTCCTGCAGTTTATTCAGGTCCTTCTGCAATCCCATGCCCCCATGTCATCTACCACAGCTCCCATCTTGGCATCGTCTGCGAACAGTCTGATTTTGCTCCGGATCCTATTTGAGATATCTGCAATGAGAATCCTGAACAGTACTGGTCCCACCACTGATCCCTGTGGTAGCCCGCTCATCACCGCTCCCGGTGATGAGAGTTCCCCCACCACCACCACCACCCTTTGCTGTCTTCCCCTCAGCCAGTTCCTGATCCAGGTCACTATTTTTGGTCCCGACCCCACATTCTCCAGCTTCCCCCCAATCTCACATGCGGCACTGAATTAAAGGCCGTACTGAAGTTCAAATACAGGACATCAACAGCATGGCCCTTGTCCAGTTCCTGCATCACCCAATCGTAGAATGCTACCAGGTTTGTCTAGAACAATCTGCCAGTGACAAACTCATGTTGCCGGTCGTCCTGGATACCACTTGCCTCCAAAAGCTCACAAGCCTCTCCTTTAGGATGGCCTCCATGAGTTTGCCCACGACCGAGGTGAGGCTCACTGGCCTGTAGTTCCCTGGTTCATCCTTTGGTGCACTCTTATAGATGGGCACCACATGGGCCATTCTCCAGTCCAGTGGTATGCATCCTGTGTCCAGGGAGGTGTTGAACAGGTCTGCCAGCTGCCCTGCCAGGACCTCTGCCAGTTCCCTCAGTACTCTAGGGTGGATGCCATCTGGTCCAGGTGCTTTGTCCACTCTTAGTGCTTTCAACCCCTCCAACACCCTGCCCTTTGTAATCCCTACATCGGTCATCCTTCCCCCCACTTGCCTGAGGTATTGGCCCCCCTTCTCCTGCGTGAACACAGAGCAGAAGTACTCATTCAGTGCTTCTGCCTGCTCCACCCCCTTCTACATCTACCCCCATCCTTTTGATCCTCACTAGTTGCTCCTTGCTTCTCATTTTCTCTCCTATATAGTGGAAGAAGTATTGTTTTCCTCTTCTGATCCCTTGCGCCAGTCTCAGCTCTCTAGATGCTTTGGCCCCCCGACCAGTCTGGTGGCCTCCCTAGACTTTTCCCTGTATATATCTTTTATCTTCTCCCCTCCCTGTTTTCCAGTACTTCCAAAATGCTGCCCTCTTGGCTCTCACCTCTTTCCTGACTTCCGGTGTCAGCCAACTGGGCTTCTTTGCCCTGCCCTTCTTGTTTTTTCCTAGTACAGGTCTCTGTTGCCTCCGCCAGCCTCCCCTTATGTTCCAGTTCTGGTCTGCATCCATGTGATGTTGGATGTCTGCCAGGTGCTTGCTCAGAACTTCCCCCATCATCCTAAAGTCTGCCCCCCTAAACTCAACCACCCTTGTACCCATGCCCCATGTCCCTCCCCATGTTCAGTGTGAACCACACCGAGAAGTGGTCACTCCCAGCAAGCAGTTCCTTCACTTCTAGGTTCCTTACAGCTTCCCCATTATCCAGTACAAGGTCCAAAGTCCTTTCTAACTGTGTCAGCCCCTGTACCAGCTGTGTCAGGAAGCTGTCCTGAAAAGCTTCCAACAGGACACCCTCTTTTGCACTCATGGTAGCAGGTGTGCTCCAATCCACCCCCAGTAGATTGAAATCCCCCACCACTACTGTGCTTCCCTTCCTTGTTACCCTTTGAATTTGATCTGCTAGTTCCCGGTCCAGGTCACATCCCTGTGATGGTGGCCTGTACACTATCCCCATCCTCAGTGTCCTATTCCTCGCATCCTGGAACTGCATCCACAGAGCTTCTGTCCTCCCTTCCGCACTTAAATCTCCTCCCTTACATAGATCGCCACCCCCCCCCCATTCCCCTTGGCCCTATCCTATCTGAATAGCCTGTACCCTGTGATCATCATATCCCAGTCCTGGTACTTGTGAGAGACCTTACAAAGGGAGGGTCTTGGTCAGCTACTAGGCTGTCATGATACAGTGAGTGGACAGACTCAATGGCTGTGCCTGAGGCCTGCAGATCATTCATGATATCCTGAACATCAGGGCCAAAGAACTCGGAGCCCACAAAACAGGCATTTATAACTTTCTGCTGGACATCAGCAGCAAAGCCCAAGACTCTCAGCCAGCAGTGCCATCTAAGGCAAATACCAGTGGCAGCCACCCTGGCAGTGGTATCTGCCACATCATAAATGGCCCTGAGGAAGTGTCTGCTGGCATCCACTGTGGCCTGGAGAAACCAGAGGAGTTCCTGCTTCTAGGACCCTCTGGAATGGCCTGTGCCACAGTTTTGCCCTCTTCCAGAGGGTATTCTGGTACTTGACCATGTGAGACAGGTAGTTGGCTATTCTGAGGCCTAAAGCAGCTGAGGCAAAGATCCTCTTATCCCAGAGGTCAATCTTCCTGGATTCCCTGTCAGAGGGAGAGAACTAAGGTGCTTGGGCACCTTGGACCTGTCATAAGCTGGCTTTATAACCACTGAGTCAGTGTCTAGTTGGGTAACATTGAATAAGTGCCCCTGAGGAGCCTGATAAAGCTTGTCAGCCCTCACTGGCATGGCTGGAATCATGTTGGGCCTATGCCAGGCAGCAGTGGCAGCATCCTGTAAGGCTAGCAAAAGTGGAGGGATGACTTTGGATGGAGATTCAGGAAACTCCAGGAAGTCTACCAGGTTCCTTCTGGTGATATTCACCTCCTCAGTCTGGAACCCCACAGCTACCTGGAGCTGTTTCATGGTTGTTGAAGAAGGAGGAGTCCTCTGGGGGGATCTCAAGGTGTGTTTCACAGAGTCCTCACTCCCTGAAGAGACAGCGGATCTATCTGAGGAAGAATCCTCCACATCAGGCTCTTATTCCTCCGCATCAGGAAGGATAAGGCCAGGATGTTACTCCTCACTCCTCCTCAATTTCCTCCTGTTCTGGAACAGGGACTGATGGCAGAGACTCCGCAGATGCCTGGGAGAGTGTTGAGCAGGACAGTCAAACTGGTGCTGATCCCGAGGCAGCACTCGACGGCAATGGTCACAAAAGTCCTGGCTGTGGAACAGTTGCTCAATAAGGGTCATGGTAATGGAGGCAAGTACCAAATTTATATCAACGGGAGGAAGAGGAAGCACTATCATTATCAGTTGCGACAGTGGGGGCATGGAGCTCGGTGTTGTTGACTTAGTGCCTGACACGGCAGAGCCAGAGAAGCACAGCACCTGAGGACCTTGATGTGTTGGAGGTCACTGCGGTAGGGTAAGCAATGACAACCCAGAGGCTGACGGGCCTTCACCAGCCAATGAAGGGCTGGGAGAACTCACTGTTGGGAAAGACCTGGAGGATGGCATAGCCTGGGCAGCAGGAGAGAACATTGTTGAATCTGATGATGGCACTAACCCAGATAAGGAGGAGAAAGTCAGCGGGGGCCAGAAGCACTGCCAGGGGCAACGGTCCTTGGGAGCATTCCTTGTCCTGGTGAGAGTGTTTCGCTGAAAACTTGTCCCCGGCCATGGAAGCCTGAAAGTCTGACAAAGAAGCCGATGACTGGGAGGGGGAGCCCCCAAAGGTCCCTGCTCTGATCTGGCTGCTTGCTGCTCTAGCAGGAAGACCTGCAGGGCTTTCTTTTGGCAGTGTCAGATAGTGAGATTGAATTTCAAGCAAAGCTCGCAGGCAAGGGTGTTGTGGCTTGGCCTGAGGCAGTAGACACAAAGATCGTGGTTGTCTGTTGAAACAACCTTCTTTCCGCAGCGGCAGTGATGGAAGAGAGCAGAACAAACAGTAGTTCTCAACATATAAAAGGAAATGGAATTGCTTTCAAATAAAGTGATTTCGAAGGCAAAGGAAAAGAAAGGGTAAGTAAACTTTTGACAGTCAACTGAATGACGAAGCTTCAAGGAGTCTGCGAGTTAGGTCGAAGGCAGGAAAGAACTGAGGAGGGAACAGGGACACCGACATATATATATATATAGTAGTGCAACGTCGGCGTATGACGTCAGAGCAGGTAGCCCCTAATAGGCCACTACAGAAGAAGCTTCCATGTGATCCTGGCGCCTACAGCAGTAGTTCCATAGGTGTGACCCAATGAAAGATATATGCCCGAAGGTCCGTAATGTCTTCTGAATTTTTAGCCCTTTTGTTTTGTGTTTTAGGGCAAAACTTAATACAGAGGTCACAACTGACAAAATCATGAAGTAGAACCAGGCCCCCCAAACACAGCTCATGGCAGTCTGCCTTTGCCAAGAGTTGAAAACAAATTTTATAATTTTTAAAACCTGTAGGTCCTGTCCTCTTTTTGGGCTTGTCAGTCATGCCAAACACTGACAATCCTACCGGAGTGCTCCGGTTCCCAAATAGACTAAAAATATCCCTATAAAGGAGAAATTTAGATATAAAATATAGAAATGCGGTACAGTTCCTTTTTTTGTAAAGAACTGCACTACTATTGAGCAAAGAATAAGAAAATGAAGCCAACTGTTGTCTAGGTTTTGTGCTCACTTCAGCCAGCCTGCAGTGTGAGCTCCACGGGGACAGATAAGGATCCCCAGGAGCACACACAGGCCTCATGTCAGCCGGCCTGCAGTGCAAGATCAATGGGGACAGATAACGTAAATACACCCCCCAGCTATACTCAGGGGTGTTAGCCGTCGATGATTCGCTGGCCGGCTGTCCCGGCCTGCCCCAGCCACTCCTCCCACTCAGGGCGGCTCTACCTTTACAGCCCCTCCCAGGTCAAGTGATCAGTCACATGATCGTCGGCTTCTGATTCTAAGTGTCCACTTCTCCCCTAGCTCATTATATTCCCTGGCCACTAAGAGTCACTGCTGATCCCTCACTTTCTCCTGTTCCTCCTACTCATACCCTCTAGTCTCCAATCTATTCTCTCCTGCCGTCTCAGCTCCTACCTGGCCTTTTCATTGGCTCCCCTTTTACCTCCTCCTTCTCCATTGCCCAGGCTCAAACCCTGCACCCTCTATACTAAAGGTGGTGTCCCTACTACTGCACCACGACAGCTGCCCCTGTACTTGTAAGATCTTTTCCACTCTATATTATTTTTCCAGCACTACCTCTATCCTAGCTCTTCACTGCCATGGCCACCTACCCCCTCTTCAACCCCGCAGTGCTCCTCTCACTGTTCCCACTACTAGCTCCCGCCCCATTCCTGGCTCCCTCCACACTCCACCCACCCCAGCTCCCACACCCAGCCTTTCACCCAACACCAACACACTGGTCTTCTATGCCTCCAACCCCCCCCTCCTCACAACCCCTTCCCCACCCCTCCTATTTCCTCTGCTTATCCCTGTCCACCGCTCCACACATACTCTCCTTCCCCATCCCTGTTCTCTGCCCCACAACCCCCCACCAAACCTCCCAAGGTCACTGCTCTCATAGGCAACTCCAGCTGGCACTGCTCAGGCTCTTGCTACTACTCTTCTAATGTCCAGCAATATACACCCCAACCCAAGGCCGCACACACCTGCCATCCCCAGCCTCTCTGCTACTGATGGTCTGAAAATAACTTCAATTAACATCTGCAGCTTGCAGAAAAAATCTGACTCCCTCCAAGTTTGGATTGTTCAGCACTAACCCAATATACTCTGCCTGGTAGAAACCTGTTTCTCCAATAAAACCCCAGATGCAGCCATCTTCATCCCGGGATACTCGGTCTTCCAGGCTGACAGGTGTGAAAAACGTGGTGGAGGCTGCACCATCTACCTGCATGATTCTCTACAGTAACTCGCTCTCCCACCAGCTTACCTCGAACATGGTGCCCAAGCCCTTACCCTACAAATCACAGTTACTACAGCCACGCCCCACTGCTGGTCACAGCTGTCTACATTCCACCTAGGAACCAAAAATCTGCCTTCCTTGCTACCCTTACCTACCTCTCTCAGTTGCCCCCTAAATCCGAGTGCCTAGCACTTGGAGACTTCAAAGTTAACTGGCACTCTCTCTCAGCTGCCCCACTTAAGGACATTACAGTTGCATTGAACTTCACCCTAGTAGTCCCCACCTCCACCAGACATAACCCTAAAACTGGCACCGCCACCCTGCTCGACTTGATACTATCCACCCGCCCCTCCAGAATCTCAGGTGTAGCGGCAGACCCCAACGCCATGAGTGATAACTCCCCTGTAACCTGTACCTGGTCTTGTAGGATGCCAAAACCGCTCCCCAAACTAATTTTTCAACGTCTCAAGCCAGGCATGCTCCAGCACCTCAAAATGCACCTAAACTCCCTTGACTGGTCACCCATCTACAACACCTCTGATGTCAACCTGGTGCTCGATAAATTTATACTGATTTTCACCTCCGCCTGTGACACATTTGCACCTTTTGTGAAAAGTGTTATCATGTGTCACACCGCCCCCTGGATCACACAGGCCGTTCTAGACCTGATGCGCCAGCATGACTCCCAGCGGCAATCAGCTCTTGACTCAGGTAGACTGGCTGATAGGCAAAGTATCATGCCTTGAGAAATAAATGTACCTGGGAGTCCCGTAAAGCCAAGATCGAACACTACAAGTCCACCCTCACCTCTACCTGGGGCTCCGGCAGAAAGCTCTGGGATAACCTCAAAGAGCTGAATGGTAAACCCACGTTCCCCCACGTCCCTCATCGTTAACACTGGCACCACTGTCTCTGACCCCACTTACATAGCTGATATCGTGAATACTTCCTTCTCAGATCTCAGCAGTACTTTCCCTTCAAACTTCTTTGACCCCCTCCCCCTCTGGCCGCATCATCCCATGCCACTCCTCCTTTTCGCCTCAAGATGGTCTCCCCAGCCCAAGCCAGGCCCTATCCTCAAAGGCCTTAGGTTATGCTCGTTACAGTGCTGACTCTCTTGACCTCAAGCTTCTATGCCTCTCCCTAGACAATGTCCTCTCCCACTCACCTTCATCGCCAATCTGTCCCTCTGCCACGGGACTTTCCCCTCAGCCTGGAAGGTCGCAGTCATCATGCCTATTCACAAGGGTGGTGATCACTCCCACGCAAGCAAATATCATCCTACAGCCATCCTCCCCCACTTTCTAAAGCCCTGGAAAGAATAATTTCTAACTGACTGATCTTCTCTCCAAGTACAACCTGCTCTGCCAGCAGCAGCAGCAGCATGGCTTCCATCAGGGCCATAGCACCATCTCTGCGTTGCTGGGGTTCATGTCTCCCCTCCATTCTGCACTTGACAATGGCCACCTCACTGGGGTGGTCTATGTGGACCTGTCAAAAGCATTCAACACAGTAAAACATGCCCTCCTTCTAACTGCTTTAACCAACTCTGGCCTCTCCCATGAAGCTACCAGCTGGTTTGCTGACAACCTCACAGGCAGAACGCAGCAAGTCAGGATAGGCTCCGCACTATCCTCCTCTCTCCCACTCAGGTCTAGAGTCCAGCAAGGTTCCATCCTCGGGCCCCTCCTATTCGGCTTATTCCTTAACACCCTCCCCCTGGCATGGTCCGGGCAGCTGATACTGTACGCGGATGACGCGGTTCTGTTCACCTCCCACTCTGACCCCCAACAACTCCAACTCCAACTGCAAAACACCTTCACTCAAGCTGAGCTCTGGTTCACAGAGCACTGTCTTGTCCTTAACTACAAAAAAAAAAAAAAAGTAATGCTTTTTGCCAGCTCACAGAGTCGACATACTGTAAATGAAATCAAATCAAATTAAAATGTATTTATAGTGCGCTTTTCTTAATCCAAGCGCATACACAATACAATATAAAACTAAGTATACAGTCTAAAAAATGTACCAAATAAAAAGGCAGCAATATAAACTAAATACAGTCTTCAAAAGCTAGATCAAATAAGTAGGTTTTTAATGAGGACTTGAAAGATTCAGGGGACAGGCACTCTCTAATCCGACGAGGTAGAGAGTTCCACAGGGTCAGGGCTACAAAAGAAAAGACCTAGCGCCTGATGTTTGGAGATGGACCCTGAGAACCTCTAGCAATCCCTTGTCAGTGGAGCAAAGCAGGCGAAAAGGGGAGTAATGCCGAAGGAGGTCTTGCAAGTAATCCAGTCCCTGTCCGTGTAGGGTCATATAGGTCAGCAATGCGACCTTGAAGGTGATCCTCCATCGCACTGGTAGCCAGTGCAGTTCTCGCAGCACAGGAGTGATATGGCTAGTTCTTGATAACCCCGTCAACAACCTGGCTGCAGAGTTCTGCACCAGCTGCAGGCAACGGAGATCTACCCCCGGCAACCCTAGGTATAGAGCATTACAGTAATCAAGATGAGAGGACACAAAGGCGTGGACCAACACAGGGAGGTCCTTGGGCGGAATAAGGTGCTTTATCTGGGCAATGTTCCTCAGATGACAGAATGAGGACATGACAACTGTTGACACCTGCACTTTCAGTGTCAGTTCGTTGTCAAGCACAATGCCCAGATTTCGCACCCATTCACAAGGTCTCAACTGGACCATACCCTCAGTATCCTCAACTCCCAATCCCTACCCCTTGACCAGATTACCTCCTTTAAGTACCTCAGTATTCACAATGACCCTGCTCTCAACTTCCACAGCCACATTCATCACCTCTGCACTGCTATCAATACCAGGATCGGCTTACTCCACCGGGTCAAACACTGTCTTTCCCTTGACACCCTCCAACTTGCAGTCTCCTCCTCTGTCCTTGCCCACATAGACAATGGCATACTGATCTATGGTGCAGCTAACACCACATCCCTCCAAAGAGTTAGAGTAACCCTCAACAAGGCCTGCCGCCTAATATTAAGCTGTGACCACTACACTCACACATGTTCCCTCTACCAGCAGTCCAGCTGGCTCAACTTTGACAACAGACTAAAATATCACACCTGCCTCATGGCCAAAATATTGCCATAGGGTTTTCCCCATGGCCTCACCCCCCGACCCCATACATTACGTAATCACTTTCGTAACTCCGTTGGGTCCTCATTTCTCATCTGTCTCAGAACCTCCACTTGGACAGTGAACCTTTGCCTACTGTGCCCCCTCTGGATGAATGCCAATCCTTACCACATTACAACTGAACCAAAGTTCGGCCCTTTTAAAACCCTCTTAAAAGTACACCTTCAGTCCAGCAATGGGTGTGACTGTCCATAATTCCCTTATGCCCCTGACAATGGATTCTCCTCCTGCATCCCTCCCCTTGCCCCAGTTCGATTTCCCAACTAATAGAGGTGTTCCGGGCTATCTCTGTACTTTGTAGTACACAACACTGTAAGGCCTACATCCTGGCTAAGACTGTTTATTTATTTTATTTTATTTATTTATTTATTAAGCATCAGTTTACAACCTTTGAGCCAGAGGCTCGTTTACAAAGGTACCTCGTCACAGAGAAGACAATACAGTGATAACAACTTAGTACAGAGAAACAGTGTACAGTTTTTTTTTTTAGGATACAGAAGGACAATGAGATCAACAGTTTACCACATACAGGGTTGGTGAAGTTAACATTGCTCAGGGAAATAACTAGAACATCAGAAAAACATAGGATATCAATACAGTGTGTTTTAGCGGAGTCAACAGGGAGGTAACAGGAACCAAGGGTAGAGAAGGTAGAGGATTGATATTTGATTTGATATTACCTGTGTTTATCTCACGTAACAATTGTATGCACACAACCTAATATCTATTTTCTGTAATCACATTATGTAACTCGTGTACGTACTCAGCCTGTGTTATCCAGTGCAATCTCATTTATGTACCCACCTAAGTTTGTTAATCCTACCTCTGTATATATGTCTATTACGTGCCGCCTTTGGAAATGAGTCTCTGACTCAAAGGTTGAAAACCCAAAATCTCAATAAACAAATAAAAAAAAGGAATCAGGAATACAATTACAAAAACAACGCAAAGCAATGAACTTTAAAGATTATTTGAAAATTAAATTTAGTAAAGCTAAGTAGTTCCCCAAAAGCAGAAAGCATGCCACAACAGGCTTTTCTCCAGGTCCTGGGAACCGATGTGGAACCAGAGAAAAGTACCACAACCACAATTTTTACCTAAATAGAAACCTAACTAACGTAGAGTTATCGATAGAAATAACTACAGTAAACTGTCAGACTTTATGAAAAAGAAAATAAACCATAATTGGGCAAAGTGAATAGAAGACTTCAGGGCAACTGTTTTTCTTCAGGCAGAGAAATAAATCTGCAATTAGAATGCAGAGGTGAGCATGACCACACAGCAGAGTTTTGGATTTCATTCTAAGATTCTCTAATTAGCATTAAATTCTAAGTCTCTGGGGCCGCTGATTCCAGGTGAATGATTGCAGCTATTAAGCAAAGCTGAGGGTTTCCTGGGGTTTAAACTGTGTTTATTCAATGACTTACCTTGAAAAATGGCTTATTTACAGTGGATATCCTGTAAGTGCACTTCCAAGAAGCAAAGCAATAGCTAGCAAATAACAAATTACGCATTTTATAAAATTCAGACCTAATGTAAGCAATGATTCTGACAGGGTGGGTGGTACTGGGCAATACTAAAATACCCCGGGGTGCAATGAGACCCATCCACCCTGGAGGGTACTACTGTGCTTAGAAAATGGATCATAAGTAACATTTTTAATAAAATTAAATAAAAGATTAAAAATAAGTCTAATAAATGTTAAAAAAAAGAAAAAAATACATTTTCTTTTAAAGCAATCCCTCTACTGCTATACTACAGCTATGTTTGCCAGTAGTGGGCACTGCTGTTTAAAAGACCCTGTTTCAATCACTTTCATTTTCTTCACATAGTCTTCGTCATCTTTTTTTGAAATTTTTTTGGGGTTTCAGCAGTTTTGGTCTGGCCGATTGAAAGTGGTAGTATGCCAGAGATCAGTAATTTCTTTTTGGGGTTTCAGTGGTCTTGGCAGTTACAGATCAGCCGCAATGATGGATTACAGATCCCCCACCACATCCCACCCACCTGCCTGCCGAGAGGAAGCTCATCTAAGATGATTAGGGAATAACAAAAGTTATTTCAGTTTGAATTTAGCAGGGTCGGGGCTGTGATTTATGTGGAGAAAGGGTGGCAGAGTAGTCGTCCATCTCCGGGGTTCATGTCCTGTACCGCTGAGTCACGAGACCAGCGGTACTTTCTTGAGTTAGGCTCCCTCAGAAGGAGACACACTGCCGACTTGCAGCACTTGTCTAAGCGGGCAGACAGAGGACTGAAGAACTGGAGTCGGGTGTTACCTCTCGCTGAGGGTTATCCGAGTATGGAGGAGAGTGGCTGTTTTACAAGAAGGCAGTTTTCTAAATGTAAGGTGTGACTGTAAAAATAAGAAAATAAATTGTATTATGAGTAGTTTTTTTTTTTGTTTAATTACTTTCTCTCTTGGAATTGGTGACTGCCAAGGGGCGTGAGAAAGACAACATAGTGGCATTTGCCATTTCAACATTCTACTGTTGTGCTATTTAGAATGGTATGAGGCAATGGAGACTGGGACTAATTATTTCCCAGTCTCTGCTGTCTCATACTGGACTGGCAGATTGCCACTTGTAGCCAATCACCATCGAGAAAACAGTTTGCCCATTTTCTAATGTTAAATAACCAGTTCCTAGTACCTAGATTCAAGCTATATGACATACAAAAGGCATAATTAGTACAGTTTTCAATTACCTGCAGCATGATATGAACACAGTAGAAGGTCAGGGGCCTGATATTCAAAGTTTGTGTGAGCGAAAACGGGTGTTTGTGCATGCAAAGCGGAGTTTGAGCCGTAGCGCAATATTCAAAACGGGCAGTTGCACACTAACAGGATTAGCATCCACGGAAAACATAATGTACATGGCTGGGTACATGGAGGGTCAGGGTCAGGAGTATCTGCACAACACCATAGTCACCAGATTTGCACTGCACAAAGGGAGTTAGTGCAGTTATTCTGCACAGCGCAAATACCAATGAACAAAACCCTGTCTTACTCCAGGCAACCCTTGTGGCCTACTGTAGCCAACAACCAAGTTGGCCACTGGGGAACATATCTGCCCCGTGGTGGTCCGTGGTCCCCTCCCTCCGACTGACAGCCCAGTGTAAAACTGAAACATCCCCAGTACCCATTGTCCTCCCCACTCAGATTGCCACCCCAGTCTAAAAATGAACATCCCTGGTGCCTAGTGGTCCTCCACTTCCACCGACCATTGGCCTATATCTCAAAAGAATCACCCTGGCATTCAGTGCCATCCCCCTCGATCACCGATCCCCATCCCCGTATGTTCAAGGAAATTCTCTGGCATCCAGTGATCCCCCCAGTCCTCGGTCCCCAGCCCCTGCAATAACACTAAGCTCCCTGGTGGCCAGTGGTTGACTGACACCCATCCGTGCTACAAATACAAGAGCAACTGGTGTTGCCACTGTGTAAGCACATATGAAAAGTTTCAGGAAAACACAGGTTCATGGTATTATTCCCCTCCATGGCACCAGTTACCCATCCTGCCCCCCCACAGAGCTAATGTTCCAGTGCCGGTGCCATGGAGGAAATATGGCAACCAGCACAGCCCTCCACTCACCTCATTGGCCAGCCGCCATATTATAACGTACAATACGCATGACCTATGTACTGTATAGCACTATATACGCATACTCTGCCTTTTTATATGGTGGCCAGCCGAGGAGGTGTCTTGCCTAATCGAAGAGTCACAAAGGAATAATCACACTTGGCATTCACACATCAGCACAATTTATTGCAAGCAAAAGATAATTACACTTCATTTAGCAGCAATGTCACTATCAGCATTAATGATTACACTTTAGCATTCATTCATTAGCAATATTACTATCAGCATTAATATATACTTCAATTAAGCAAAACATGATACATCACCGATTCTATGCTACATCAAGCCTTTTCCCAGTAGCTGGGAAGCCCCAAATCATCTCACAGCCTGGCCAGGAGTCTTGAACGGGAGAAAGTTCCACAGCGATCGTCCACCCTGCAGATGAGGCTTCCAACCAGGCATTGAGAAAGCTACATTTATATCTTATTCTATGCTAAAAATAACATTACAGCCTTCATAGTGTTGTTTTGCCACATTCTAGAAGCTGGCGGGCTCCCAGGATGCTGCAAGTTCACACCATAAGGACTGCTCAGAATTCCCTACACCTGCTAGGTCACTGTGCTCCAAACACTGGTGGTGCCTAGAACACTATGAGCTAAGCAGAAGTTTAAACAAAACTACAAAAACAGGTTGCCTGATAATATGCAACCTTCAAGTCAGCAAAATACACTGTCTGAAGCAAAACATAATAATGAGGCTATCTAAAGAGCAAAACACCAATTAAATGAAGCAGCATGTAAAATGGAGTCACACAATACAAAATGGAGTATAAAATGACATACATTACATGAAATAGCACACAAAATGGAGTGACAATAATCAACATATTATACTATCACTACAGGAGGTGAGCGAAGGGCTGTGCCGGTCGCCGTATTTCAGCCATAGCTTTAGAAAATCAAGTATGGGGAGGTTGGCAGGATAGGTGGCCAGTGCTGCAGAATCCAGGGATGATTGTCTGTACGGGGAATGGCCAGCAGAGGGTGGGGAAGGGGTACCACTGGACATGAGGGAATAATTTCATTTTTGTATGTTTTCCTGACACTTTTCATACATGCTTACAGAGTGGCAACACCAGCAGCTCTTGTATTTGTAGCGTGGTCCAGTGTCAGTGATCAGGAAGACCACTGGCCACCAGAGATCTTGGTGTTAATGCAGGGGTCAGGGATCAAGGACCAAGGTGGGCCACTGGATGCCAGGGAATTTCTTTGAACATACATGGACAAGGATCAGTGAGGCACTGGATGCCAGGGTCCTTCTTTTGAGATATGGGCTGGTGGTCAGTAGCGGAGACCACGAGGCACCTGTGATTCAAGTACTCTGTACCAGGCTGGCGATCGGAGGGTAGGGGAACCACTATGACACCAGAGATATTTAGATATGGTAATGGGATGGTGATTGGAGGGTGAGGGGACCACTATGGCACCAGGAATATTTACACAGAGTATCAGGCCAGTGATTGGAGGCAGTGGGGACCACTATGATGCCAGGGGATATTTAGATACGATAACAGGATGGTGACTGGAGGATGGGGGGGCCACTATGGCACCAGGGAGATTTACACAGGGCATCAGGCCAGCGACTGGAGGGTGGGGGGCCCACTATGGCCCTATGGATATTTAGACAAGGTAACAGGATGGTAATCAGAGGGTGGGGGGACCAGTATGGCATGGTTTGGCACCAGAGATATTTACTTAGGGTATCAGGACATTATTCAAAGGGGGACCACTGGATACCAAGGATACTTGGAATATGTAATGGGATCGTGATGGGGGGAGGACTTTTCTTTGTTATACGGGACCAGACATTAGGAGTGGAGGAGGATCCGCACAAACCTGCTGCTGCTACCCATGCAAATGAGCCCATAATGGGCATGCACATGGCCCCTTAGTACCCTGTATGCCCAATGGGCTCATTTGCTTGGGTCCATCTGAATACAGATGTTAATGCTATGGCGCTATCCACTCTGGTGGCACTATTCCCTGCACAGCAAGGATCCATGTTGGGGAAGCACTACTTGACTTAGCATTGTGCCGACATAGCCCTATATTCAGTTGGATAGTGCCACTGCACTATCCAACTGAATATAACATCCTCAGACTCCTGGGCATGGGCAAAGCGCAGCACAAAATTCTGCACTCCACTTTTCCCCTTTTTGAGTAAAGGCCCCAGGGGTTGTCACAATTACAATAACTACTGGGTTGGTTCAAAGAATCAGACAGCCATTTTGAGATAGCTGAGAATGGGGCTGGGTGAGTTGGATACATTCTCAAACTTAGTGGAGGGGTGTTCGATTCGCAGGGACCTCGGACAAGGACAAGATCTGCAATGTGTAACCTTGGTGCACTGGACACTATGAGTTAGGCCCCTGGTTGTGCGCAGACTAGATATTGTTGTCCAAGTTTTTAGATGACTGGTTATATATGCAGAGGGCACCATGGAAAATGTATCTGTACATAAAGTGCAGGAGATGCAGCCCCCTGTGTTCAGTGAGATGCAGCTATTACAGGTCACGGTACACACAGAAGTGGTAAGTGCAGTAGTGGGCATCTAAGATAAAGCTATTAAAAAATATATTGTACCGTATCCCTCGGCATATAAAAGAGGAAAAGGAAAACAACATTCACCTAAGATATTAGGCACTAGTGCATGTTTACTGGTAAACTTGACCAAATCAAAGTGTAGCATTTTTGTTTTCGTAGATGGCAAAGCCTTTAAAAACAGTCGCTTAAAGAAAAATATTTCCAACAATCATCAAAGCCAAAAAAATCAAACCTGGCAAAAAATTCACCATTCGGTATTTAATACATGCTTACTAAGTGTTAACTCAGTGAAACATGCAGTTGCTAAATCATAACAGGCCCTTTTACAAATTAAGTATTGAGGGTAAATCTGGACATGATAAAAGAGCTGACAACTCTGCCCTTCCTTGACAAATGGCATGGGACCTTGAACGCTCAAAACAGATGGTGGCAATGTTTGATATATCATTTGCATGATGTCTCCAGTGTGCTAGTGTCAGCTTTTTGGCAGACAGCATCTATCTGGACATAAAGCAGAACACTGTAGCTCAGACAGAGAGGTAATAGCTACTGAGCCAGCAACAGCATGGGTGTGACATTGATATCAACCACAACAAGGCATCATTACCATGCAAAACGCCAACCTTTCAGAGTAATGTTTGTTTGTTTAAATCACAGTGTATGTTGAGTCAAAACTGGTGCAGATCTACAGAATCACTATCTGTGTCTAAATATATTTTTAACCAGAAAAGCAGGGCTAGGAAATATTACCCTGTTTTTCAGCCTCGCCCTGGCCGGGTAGAGGAGTCCTATATACGTTTGACTATGTGTTTCTGTCTGTATGTCTGTACGTAAGTGTGATTGCATGCATGCATGCCCATTTCAGTGATTAAACTGGAAATTTTTAGGTGGGGGAACTCATTTCTAGGTGATGCAACTGTTATTTCTAGGTGGTGGAACTCTCCTATACTAGTTAATGGAGAAAGATGACAGAGGTGGTGGAACTGTCGCACAGTTTTTAAGAGGTGGTGGAACTGAATTCCTGTGGGTTCCTGCCCAGTTTAATGCCCAAATATGTACATTTGTACATATGTCTGTCATACGTACTGTAGATATGAATGATTAAGTTGTCTTACAGTATGAAAACGTTACTCTCCCTAGTAACTAGGCTTCTCCTAAGGGATGTGATGCAGATTCTCACTAATAACAGTCCATCTGGTATACTAGAGATGCCCCAGAATTTTGCAGAACTTCAAAGAATGCTCTTACACTGTGCTGAAACCACTTCAAATAAAACGTCATGCCTTTCCTTAGGACTACCTTTTCTTTATGAAACACCAAATAACATGGGTATATGCACAGTGCCTTTAATTTACCAACCACTGTAGCTGAGGTGATTGCTACAAAAAAATAGTAATTTTCATGTTAAATATTTTAACTCTGAGAAACCCACAGGTTTTTATGGAGGACTTCTCAGCGGGTTAATGCCAGATTTGAATTCCATGGTGGGACTGGCTATTTAACAGGAGGATACAGATGATTTAACCCTTGTAAAAACCTTTTGACAACTTGGTAAACACACAGAAATTATGTATAAGCAAAAATGGCAGCTAAGAGCATGTTTTGTGAGGATGGCTTTAAGCTTTCCTCCTTTAAATGTGTCAGATATTATAATGTATGGACAATGTCTGATACTTTTGAATTAAAAACTTACTATCACACCAATATGTCATTTGTTTCCATTTAAAACCATATGTTTTTCTTGCTGCTGGGCAATGCCCAATTCTTATAAATTAAAAGACTTGCTATCACACCAGTATGTTGTCCGTTTCCATTTAAAACTACGTTTTTCTTGTTGCTGGGCAATGCCTTATTCTTATGAATTAACAGACATACTATCACATCAACATGTCATCCTTTTCCATTTAAAACCATGGGCTTGATTCTCAAAGGGCTCTTAGACTGATGCAAGTTGCAGCAAATGTTGGCTTGCATTGATGTTCAGTGCACCAGGGACCCTGTGCCCAATTCTCCATTGGGTAGGGTCTCAGCGACAAAGTCCCATGGCTTGCAGCAACTGGCTGTGCGCCGAAAGCACGGCACACCAGAGGGGTTTGCTGCAAGCTACAGTGTGGTCGTGCAGCACTCCTGGAAGGGTAGCCAAAGGTAGTAGGCTACTGACAGCACACATATGTCATACCCATACTGCACGAAGACTGACACAAGTTACAGAGGACTCAAACAGTGCTGCATCTATAGAACCTCCGTATTAGTCCAGTACACTTCTGCACTGTCTGATGCATCCGTACATTTTGTCAGCTGGGCTTTGTGAGGCATGGACATGTGCTAGGTAGACACAGATCCCATGGTAAATGTGATGCTGCTTCACAGCCGGGCTCTCCTGGTACCATATGGTACACTAGGAGAGTGTGCAAATACACTTATCGCCAGCACAGGGAGGGCTCCGAGGGTTGTGCAAGGACCATTAGACCAGCTCTGGCTGGTCTAACAGGTGTTTGGAATTTGTCAGCACTGTCCACCTTGCAGAATTCCAGAAAGGGAATGTTGCGGCATTGCCCTGGCACATGGCTCCTTGCACCATGCCGCACCCCTTTTTGTGCCGCAAGGACAGCGCAAGACCCCCTTGGTTGCCACAGGCTGCGTTTGAGAATTGCTCTCAGTGTAATTCCTGACGCAAGCCTCTCCGTGTGTCATACTGCGTGACGCAAGCCTCTTGCATCACCCGGAACGCTTTGAGAATCGGGCCCTATATGTTTTTCCTGTTGTTGGTTTTCTGGCTACTTTGAAAATCTCCATATCCTGCTTGGAAAGGTTTGACACTAACAGTTCAGGTACCACACCTTCAGGTGAAGTGATTTCTGGTCTGGATCAAACTGCCCTGGGGCAGTGTTAAAAGGTCCTGCCTCATGAGGAGATCTACTGGTATTTTCTGAGATAGGCTTTGCAACAGGGACGCCACGAATGACTTGCCCAGTCTGAGACTATATACTTATTTAATATTCAGTAACTGGGTCATATGACCTCTATACAGGCATGGCCCAACATGAATGACAAAGACATTTTGTTGCACAGTGCAAAGAACTCATTAACACTGTCTGTGATTTACAACAATATGCCTATTATGCAAATAATAAAAATAAAATATTATAAACACAATTTAAAATATATAAAATAAAAAGGATATAAACGGTTATGAAGCCTACATCATACAATTAATAATGCAATATTCAAGTCAGAAAGCAATGGCGAATGATTGCATTAAATAAGTACTGGTTGTATAAGTACCCTGAACTGTGAAAGTGTTCTGGCCTACTTGACTTCTACTGGTTTAGTGTTCCAGGTTTTAGATATAAAAAAGACTAAACATTTTTGGTCTATTGTGGTCCTGAACTGGGGTAATACCAACGTCAATGCATCAGAAGATCTTAAATCTTTCTATTTTTTATTTTAATAATACTGGACAGAGGCCCCTTCCCCCTTTTTAATCGATTTGTATGCTGAGAGTATCTTTGTCTTTAAAGGGTAACCACTTTAATTTTTCATACAGTGCACAATGGTGTTCTAGTGTCCTTAAGGCAAACCTACAAACCAAATTATACAAGGTTTTTCTTTTTGTTTGTGTTTCTGTGAAATCCCTCCCAAATAATATTCTCATACTCAATTAGTGGAAGCAGACTACTCTGGGAGTACTCTTCTTGTCTCATTGGTGAGATAGCCTTTTAAGGCATTAAGTGCCCCAAGTAAATTTTTTTTGTTATTGTTGTTTTTATTAACTGCGTTTTAGTGTGAGATCACTATTGCACTCTCCTAACTTTCAAGAGTACTTGCTGTACACAAGTGGAAATGGGGGGGGGGGGACTACTCACCATAGTAGTGTTGTTTCTTAGGGATCCATCATTTAGTATTACAACCAATATCATCCTGCCAGAATATGATGCTCTGGATACAGCACGTTATGTTAATTTTAGAATTTGGGACAGACATTCAGTCTCTGCACTACTGTTACGCTCTCAATGCAGTTTCAACATTAGGTATGTTTCTATAGCTAGGGTAGCAATGACCACCAAAGTTGCTAAATGGCTACTAAAAGAGCCAGCCTGCCGGTGCAGCGGCAAGGCATCTCCCTGTGACACCGACATCCCTAGTTCGGGGACGGGCTCAGGAGTCGGAGAGCCGGCCAGGGGTAGAAGGATTAAGTGTCCCAGGGACTGCTCTCCTTCTCTGGGGAAGGGGGGAAGAGTGTCCAGCGCAATGCGGACCTCTGGCGGAGGCTGGGGTACCGTCGCGGTCGGCACCTCATGTCATGGGGGGGGCAGGGAAGACACTGGCATCACTGCCTGTCCCTGCCCCAAGGGGGAACCCCTCAAAAACTGCCGGCCCGCTAATGACAGCCCCCATCTCCACCGTTGCTCCCACTGCAGACCAAGGTCCGCCAAGGGACCTGGGGGGCATGCCAAGGGTAACTGCCCAAGTTCCTTGGGGAGGAGGGTAAGCCTGAGGATGGGGGAGCAGTGTGGGAGGCCAGATCTTCCAGTATCGGGGGGAGTAGGAGCCAAGAAAAAATAAATAAATAAATGGCTACTGAAAAACTTTCATAACATTTTCTTCAACATTTTGAAAAATCCAACCAACTTGAAGCAGATATAACCTAAAAATGTTTAAATGATCAGATTTTAACAATTGCTGAAGAACTGCTATATGTAATGCTCAAACAACCTTAAGATATGAACTGATTCTTGTGTGAATCTATTTTCAGGTTCTTGAAAGGGTGCTACGATCAGAGTTTGTAATGCTCACTGAAGGATCCCTGAGAAGAAACAACATTACTACAATGGGTATTTTTTTTTCTTAAAACAACATGAATCCAGTAATGATGCCTTACAACATGCAGAGTCACTAGTAGTAAGGTATGTGGTATGGGGAAGGAAGCAGTATGAAGGAGATATTCTTAAATAACTTTCAGATTTCTACAATCCCCAACCGAATTATTACAAATGGCATTTAAAGCTGAAACTGATGTGCTACTGATGATGCATTTTTCCAGCAGGTTATTTTAAACAAAATATATAATTTTTTGACCACAGATCATCCTGAACAAGCAGCTCTAGATGGCCTCCACAAGATCCACAAGGATCTGAGCAATCCACTTGCTAGACCAATCATAGCCAGTACTGGCTCACTAACTGAGACACTGGCACCGTTTGTGGATGAGCACATAAAATCTTTAGCTCAGAAATCTCACTCATACCTAAGGGATACCAAACATACCCTACATATTCTGAAAGAAGTTAGTGTATAACCCAACTGGTTCTTGGTCACCCTTGATGTTCAGGCCTTGTACATTAACATCCCCAATGAGGGCGTCTTGATGCCCTCACAGAACAACTTTACAGGGAAACTGAGTACTCTGGCCCATTTATGTAATTCTTGATCATGCTGACTGAAAACATTTTTGAAATGTAACTGTTTTTGTTCATGGATTGTATTTACTTGCAAAAGAAAGGGGTAGCCATGGCCACTAATTATGCAAACATTTACTTGCCTGAATGGGAGAGAAATTTAGCAAACAAACCCTTACTCGGGGGAAAAAAAACAAAACAAACAGATCTCTACAAGAGATTTACAGATGATTTGCTCCTGATCTGGAATGGTTCCATTCAAAAACTTAATTTTGTATTATCAAGAGGGGACTAGAGAAAATCTGAACTCTACGGTAACATCCGATTTGAGTCAGGTTAATTTCCTTGACCACAAGGGGATTTAGCTACAGATCTGTTTAGAAAAGAAATTGATAAAAATGTCCTCCTGTACTACACAAGCTGCCACCCAGTACATGTTACACATAACATCCCAGTTATGCAGCTTAAGTAAAATTGTAGTGAGGAGGGAAAATATCAGGAATATGCCCAGGATTTACAGGATTGATTTATAACAAGCATTTGTCAATGTCAAATGTTTGCTTGCTGGCATTGGCATTGGTAGTGTAGGAGTTAGAGAGCTGCATAATAGGAATGGCAGTGAAGTATTGAACTGAAGCCAACCCCACCACCACCCTGCAGAGAGTGACAGGCATTGGGGTGTGCCTTTGGGTCGTCAGGCATAACGGCCATGCCATTTCACCGCACCCTACCCTGCAGACACTGACAAGTGTCATGGTGTGCCTTGGGGTCTTTGGCCCTTATGCTCACCCCATTCCATCAGGAAATACAGTGAGATAGGTCCTGTATAGGAGAATGGGGTGAACTTTGGGGCCTAAGAGTCCAAGGCACACCTCAATGCCTCTCACTGGCTGCAGGGTGTGGAATGGTATGAGCATTACAGGTGACAATCACAAGTCACACCTCCGATGCCTGTCAATCTCTACAGGGTGGGGTGTCATGGTCGGAAACCCTAACGCCTTAGGCGTTCATTGGCATTTTCACTTCAAATTTTTAACACAGGTTTTTTGTGACCCCCATCTTATGAACAGTGGCAATATCAGTTTGTTAGCCGAAAACTGATTTCGCACAGCGACTACGCCATTTGGCACCACAGGTGCGAAAACACACTTCAAACAGGATGTGAAAAATGACAGCTGTACTGTTCATGGGGAGGTGCAAAAAATGGCAATGTTGAAAATCTGCAGTGAAAATATTAAAAAAAACTGGTGAAGTCATGAGCATGCATAGAAAATGTGCAATGCAATTAGTTTGGGTATTTTTTACAGCAGATTGTCAACACAGGGATTTTGGAACCTCCGCTCATGAACAGTGTCACTGTGATTTTCTTAATCTGTCCCAAACATTGATTTCCCACAGCAACCACGCATTTCTGCGCTGGAAGAGCGAAAACATATTTCTGCCATGGTGTGAAAAATGATAGCTGTACTGTTCATAAAGAAGTGTGGAAAAATGCCAGTGATGAAAATCCGGACTGAAAATATTAGAAATCCATGAACTTACGAGGGTGCGTGGAAACTGCACAATGGTCGCTCGTAACACAGTCATTTTATGGACTTTTTTCACCAAATCTTTAACATAGCCATTTTAACACCTCTGCTCATGAACAGTGTCACTGTGATTTTCTTGTCCCGAACATTGATTTCACACACCGACTGCACCATTGTGCGCTACATGCGTGGAAACACATTTTGGGCGAGATGTGAGACATGAAAGTTGTACTGTTCATAAGGAGGTGTAGTAAAATGGCAATGTTGAAAACCTGGAGTGAACATATTGAAAATTCGCGAACTTACAAGTGTGCGTAGGAACAGTGCAACGCATGCTCGTAAAACAGTCATTTTTGGGAATTTTTTCACCAAATTTTCAACATAGAGTTTTTGGGGGCCTACCTCATGAACTATGACACTGTCGTTTCATAACCGGTCCTGGAAAGGTGGTTCCGCCGCAGTGACCGCAAATCACCTTTCGGGCCCGATTAACAAAATGACAGTGACAGAATTAAGAGGAAGGGGCCGCAAAACCCCAAGTTGAAAATTTGAAAAAAATTCCCAAAATGCTCAGCGATATGCAGCAAGTTGAAAAGACCCTATTTATTCCATTATACAGCTTACCGGCATTTCTTCAGTTCAGCGGTCGGCTTTGAAGAGTGTAGGCGTGTTCCGGTCCACCAAAGATTGTCGCTATGGACTTGGAGGTACTGTAAGTATGGGGTGAGGTGGGGTGTGGGGAGGCAGGGTGCCAGAGGGTGGGCGCGGTGGGGAGGGGGTCAGGACAGCCAGTGAGGGAAGGTTTTTCTTTAGATTGCTTTTTTTTTTTCCTTAGACGATGCGGGACTTGTGCCATGCTGGGGTGGGCTCCCAGCATGGCAGTTGGAAGGCTGTTTGGGGGGGCAGTGGAGCTGACGGGGGACTGGGAACCCCTGTTGGCGAAATGGACTGTTGCCACGCTGGGGTGGGCTCCCAGCATGGCACCGGTAGTCTCCTGGGGGAGGAGGAAACAGTGGAGCCGACGGGGGATTGGGCACCCCTGTCGGCTATACAGACTGTTGCCATGCTGGGGTGGGCTCCCAGCGTGACCTGAGACTCTGTTGGGGGGGGGCAGCAGAGCCAACGGGGGATTGGGCACCCCTGTCAGCCATACAGTGTGTGCGTGAGGGGGAAGCATGAGCACGCAATATGCATGTGTGTGTGGGAGTGCATGAGCACGTGATATCTTATCGCTGCTCACTGAACCGTAGCTCTCCCTTTGAACTGTACAGCACTGCATTTTCAACTGCTGTTATAGACAGCTACAGCATTCACTGGCGAACTGTAGCCATGCCTGAAAACACACTGACTGAATTGGAAGACAGGGTGCCACACCTCCGAAAACTCGGATGAAGGGACTACGTTTCTTGCACATGCGTGCAAGCAAACATAAAAAGGGGATACAGGAAAGAAATGGTACAGGGTGCATAGGAAAGGGTAAAAGGAAGATTATTTGACAGTACATGATGGGTCCGGTACTAGAACTCCCTATAGTGAAAATCCTGCATTTACAATATAACCACATTTTCTCCCATACACATGAAAAGCCTGCATTTATAACCACATTTTTACACATGCACATCTAATAAAACGGATCACTGAACATAACTAGCATATTTTAGCCACAAACAGCAAAACTGGCAGCATATCGGGTAATGATCCCAGGGTGTTGTACAAGATGGGGAAAGCCTGAGAGACAAGTTAGTGCACAGTTTACATTGGAATTCGGAGCCAGAAAAACAGGGTAAACACTTGCTCAGTGGCAGCCACTGTTGTGGCAACTGTCACTTTTGTGCATATATCATTCAAGGTTCATTTTTTAAACATCCTGTTACTGACAGGAGAGATGATATTAGGGATTCTGTAACCTATAGTTTAACAAATGTAGTCCACCTGGGTACATGCAATGTGTACCCTGCCTTCTATACTGGAAAAAGGAAACGGAAATTCAAGGAGAGAATAAGTGAACATTTCAGGATACAAAGAAGAGATGGTGTTAGTACACTAGCACAGCATGTACATGTTAAAGGTAGGGAACACATGTTTAGCTTTCAAGCTACTGAAAAGGTTCATGAAACAGAGGTGGCGATGAAGATAGAAGGTTGTTAATGCATGAATCTTTTTGGTAGTAAAAATGCGGTCTCACTGCCCACCCTGACTAAATGATCGCTTTCAATTAGCCCCATTTTTATAGATTTTACACAATTTTGAGAACAAGTAGTGCTTATAAGATTACGGTACATTACTGTGGCTAGAAGTGATATGAATTACAGTAATGTGAATTATATTCAAATTGATGAACTGATGTAGCAACTTGCTGACTTTATAATGCAATGTTAGATTCATTATCATGAAATGATAAATCTGCAATCTTTTATATATATATGTATATATATATAGGTTTTTCAGCCCTCGGGTTGCTGATCGCTCCATCCCCACCTCCCCCAGACTGATTACTACCTCCCCTGGACTTACCAGTGCAAAGATTTCCCTCCCCCCAATAGTGGGGCCAGAGTAGGGTTACCACCTGTCCCTATTTTCGCAGGACAGTCCTGATTCGGGCAGCTGTGTCCTGCAGAAAAACTTGCAAAATACTAAATGTCCTGACATTATGGTAGAACAAATATTTTCTGATTTTCCTCTAAATGTTGCAAAAAACTATAATACCTTAACTAAAGTACCTTAAAATAATAAAAAACACAAGAAACAACTAAAAAACTACAACACTTAGTCTTAATTCTAATTATTTAGAGAAAACATAACTGTTGCTTTCGTCGAGATGACATCTTGTCCTGCGAAAAATCCTGTTTCAGTAAGAAATGTCCCACTTTGGGCTTCTTAAAAGGTGGTAATCCTAGGCCAGAGGGGGGAGGGCTTTCCTCCCTCCAAGACACATCCAGAATGCGGCGAGGTGCCCAGGTGGTTCAGCGGATCCAGAGAGGTGTGCGGTATGCAAGCTAACCCTTGGGTCACGTTTTTCATTTTCTGTCCCTGTGCAAGCCCAGGCAACGCAGGTAACGCATGTGTTTAGAGGTGCGCATGTGACCCAGAACCTGCGGCTCTTCCCCCACCTCTGTAAAACAGATGGAAAAGTTACTCACCTTAGTAATTGTGTTTCTTCTAATGGAGTCTTGCTGTATTCTGACAATTGCAGTTAGCTCCAGCCTTTGAACTGCCCCAGAGAGTACAGGGTTAAATTTCTATGCAGGGCATAAAACGGTGAGCTTGAGCTCGGTTGAAGACTCTGCAGTACTTTGAATCCAAACCGTTAGATTCTTACGAGCTAAAAAAACAGTAAATATCGGTGTCAGTGGCTCAGTAGGTAGCACACTCGCTTCTGAGGCCGGGAGATCAGAGGGCTGTGGGTTCAGTTCCCACATCTGGCACTTGGGTTAATATTCCAGTACTGACACTGTAGTGCAGCATGAGAGGGGTGCTGCATTTCTGAGGTGCCGTCTTTCAGATGAGACGTTAAACCGAGGTCCCATCTGCCTGGATTGGTGGTAGTTCAGGTGGATGTTAAAGAGCCCATGGCACTTATCGAAAAGAGTAGGGGAATTTCCCCGGTGTCCTGGCCAAATTTCCCTCATTCACTAAAAAATACCACCAACAGCTTAATCTGGCTCAAGGTTGGTTGGCATTCATCTGTATCCCCTTCCCCCGGGTCATGCCTGAAAATAGGCAGGATTTGTCTAGTGCACTTACCCGGTCAACAAAAACTAAATAAATAAAAACTCACTGACCTATCAGAATGTGGAAACTGTAAAATATCTACTAGCCAACTGGCAACTAACGGTCTAGGTTCCCAAAGGAAGATTCAAGTCAGGAAACCCAAAAACCAAACAAAAACCAGGTAATAAAGCATAACAAATTCTTAATAACCAAACTAAAGCACCCAACAGGAAGTGTGCTGAAGACACCCTTGGGGTGCAACACTGCACCTGCCCACCCACTTCCCAAAAACAGGTTCTGAGAGGGGAGGCAGGGAGGGAGGTCAGAATACAGCAAGACTCCATTAGAAGAAACACAATTACTAAGGTGAGTAATTTTTTCTTCAAACAACATGCAGTCTTGCTGTATTCTGACAATTGTAGACTACCAAGCAGTACCTCCAAGGAGGAGGGACAGAACCTACTTTGGAAATAGGCTCTGAAGCACTGCTGCGCCAAATCTAGCATCACTCCGAGCCTGGATATCCAGGGAGTAATGCTTGGTGAAGGTATGAACTGTTTTCCAGGTGGCTCCTTGGCAAATTTCTAACAGGGGAATATCCCTGGCTGCAGCCAGAGATGTAGCTGTACCTCTAGTGGAATGAGCCCTCAGGCCTGAGGGAGGAATTTTTTCCAGTTTCTCATAACAGAATTGGATACAGGACACAATCCACCTGGCAATAGTTCTCTTGGTGGCAGGTGTGTCCTTACCTACTTCCCCATAAGTGAGGAACAACTGGAGGGAATCAAACCTGTGACCTTTCATATGTTCTATGTAGTAACTAAGGGCTCTTTTAACATCTAAACTCTGTAACTGTCGCTCTCCTGATGAACCATGATCATTGAAGAACACAGGAAGAGACATGGATTGGTTCAAGTGGAAATCAGAAACCACTTTGAGTAGGAACCTCCTATTGGTTCTAAGGACCACCTTGTCCCTATGGAATGAGATGAAGTCCAGTTCAACTGACAGAGCTTGCAATTCACTGATACGTCTGGCAGAGGTAACAGCAACCAAAAACACAGTTTTCCAAGTCAAGTACTTGAGCTCTGCTGAGGACATAGGCTCAAAAGGGGGTTGCATAAGCTGAGCAATACAGACATTCAAATCCCAGGCAGAAGCAGGATCCCTAAAAGGAGGATTGGTATGAAGCAATCCTTTGAAAAATTTACAGAATACAGGATGAGATGATAGAGAAGAAGGCTTTCCCACTGACAGAAAAGCAGAAACAGCTGAAAAATGTACCTTGAGAGTATCTGGTCTGAGGCCTAGACCATTAAGATGAACCATATAATCCAGAACTGCAGACAATTCAGCAGTGTCTGAGGATATATGCTTCTTGGAACACCAAATGCTGAATCTTTTCCATTTGGAGTTGTAAGTTTTTCTGGTGGCAGGCTTTCAAGAGGCTTTGAGAATGTCCAGAACCCCTTGGGAGAGATGCAAATCTGCATATTCTAACTCTTCAAGAGCCATGTCTTGAGACTGAGGGACCAAAGATTGGGGTACCAAATCCTCCCCTGAGATGAGGTTAACAGATTGCACTTCCTGGGGAGAGACAGGGGAAGATGGACTGCTAGGGACAGCAGCAGGGGATACCATGGCTGCCTCACCCAGTCTGGAGCAATCAGAATTAGTTTGCAGGATTGTGACCTCATTTTGACCAGAACTTTGAACAACAGAGGAAAAGGAGGGAAGGCATAGAAGAATTTCCCTTCCCAGTTCAGAACCAGAGCATCCAGAGGGACTGAGCCCAGTACTGAAGGTCTGCAACAAAACAGAGGAAGTTGGTGATTGTCCGGGGCTGCAAAGAGATCTATCTCTGGAGTGCCCCACCTGGAAAAAATCACTTCTAGCACCAGGGGATCCAGAGACCATTCGTGATGGCCCTGTGAGATTCTGCACAGTGCATACGCTATCACATTGTCCTTTCCCGGAAGGTGGACTGCAACTAAGGATGTCTGCAGAGAGTAAGCCAGAGACCATAGTTTCATGGCTTCCGTGCACAAGGCCGTGGACCGAGTGCCTCCCTGCTTGTTGATGTACCACGTGGTGGTGGTGTTGTCTGTCCTGACCTGTACCACCTTGCTCTGCACTGACTGAGAGAAGGCTTGCAGAGCCAGGAACACTGCCCTGTGCTCCAAAAGATTGATATGCAGGAGGGACTCTTGATGGGACCACTGTCCCTGGGCTGTGAGAGCCCCAAGATGGGCTCCCCACCCCAACAGAGAAGCATCTGTGGTAAGGACCACAGAGTGGGGCTGACTGACGAAAGGAAACCCCTTGCCTGAGATTGTCCTGATCCTGCCACCACTGAAGTGCCTGGATCAGAATCTGAGTCACTGGAACTAGTTCAGTAAGAGGATCCTTCTTTTGGGACCAGAAGGACCTTAGATGGAACCGAATGTCCCTCACTTGAAACCTGGCTCCTTGGACCACTGCTATAGAAGCTGCCATGTGACCCAGAAGCTGAAGGAAGTGCCTTGCTGGTTGAGAGACCAGAAGGCAGAAAGAGGAGGCCAGCTCTGAAATGGCTGTAACCCTCTGCATGGGAAGAAAAGCTCTTGCCTTGACTGTATCCAGCTCTGCTCCTATACAAGTGAGAAGCTGTATAGGTTCAAGAACTGACTTGGAAAGGTTGAGAAGAAACCCCAAGGAAGTGAGCACTTGCTGGGTCACTTGGAGGTCTGACTTGACTTGGTCTAGGGACTGTCCCACAATGAGCCAGTCGTCCAGATATGGAAACAGTGCAATCTTCTTCCTTCTTAAAAAGGCCACCACTACTGCCAGGCACTTTGTGAACACCCTTGGAGCTGATGTTAGGCCAAAGGGCATTGCTCTGAACTGATAATGGCCTGAAGGCAATTCGAACCTGAGGTACTTTCTGTGGGAGCACCTGATGGGAATGTGAAAATAGGCATCCTTGAGGTCCAGGGAAGCTAGCCAGTTCCCTGGCCTTAGAGAGGGAAGAATTATTCCCAGAATCACCATTCTGAACTTTGGTTTTAACAGATGCTTGTTCAGATATCTTAAATCCAGGATGGGTCGCCACTCCTCTGTTTTTTTTGGGGTAAGGAAGTACCTGGAGTACAGACCTTTGCGCCTGTGTAGGTAAGGCACCCTCTCTATGGCCCTAAGAGCCAACAGAGATGAAACCTCTGCTTGCAAGGCAAGGGATTTGGAGATGCTTGCAGGTGGAAAAGATCTGGGCCTCAGCTTTGGAAATCTTTTGAAGCTGAGGACCAGTCCCTGGCTTACCACTTCCAGGACCCATTTGTCTGAAGTAACAGACTTCCAGTCCTGGACAAATTAAGCCAGCCTGCCTCCTACTGGTATGGGGGAGTCGACCTGGGCTGAAACCTCAGGGTGTCTGCTTGGCAGAAGCCCTAGGCTGAGGGTGGATGCAGCCCTGCTTATCCCCCTTCTGCCTCTCTCTCTAAAGAACCCCCCTCTGGGAAAAGGGAGAAGAGGCCTGCGCTTGGTAGAAAGGCCTGTGAAAAGGCCGGCCCCTGCCCCTGGCTTGCTGCCCTTGAGAAGTTGCCTGCCTTTTCTTGGCCTGTGCACTCCTATAAGTGGTCCTGTATTCATCCATTTTCTTCATGTAATTCTCTGTCTGCTCCTCAAACAAAGAATTACCCACCACAGGGAAATCCATGGCCTTAGCCTGGGTGTCCTGGGAAAGGCTAGTACATCTGAGCCAAGCCATTCTCCGAAGAGCCACAGATGTAGCCATGACTCTTGATGACACATCACTGGAGTCTACAGCAGCATGAAACGATACCTTGGATGCCTTGATCCCATCAGCAGCAACCCACTCCAGCTCCTTGGCCAGCTGGGGGGAAGCCTGCTTAGCCAGTGCCAGTACAGTGTCCCATCTGGACTTCTGGTACCTGGCTGTATAGGCCATATAATTAGCCTGCCTGAGTCCCAAAGGGGATGCCATATACTGTTTCTTTGCCATGGCATCCAACTTCCTGGAGTCTTTATCTAGGGGTGTGAAGCCAAGGAAATGCCTGCCCTGTCACAGGCTGCAGCCTGCACTACCCCAACATGGCTGCATTGCTGGTAAAGAAACTCCGTATCTGAGCCTGACAGAGTATACCTCTTGTCCATGCTTTTGTCCACAGGAGGTATAGAGTTAGGAGACTTTAGAATGTTTTGAGTTTGCTTCCCAAAAGACTTATGAAGGGTAATAGACAGTCTCTTAGACTCTGGGATATCCATCATTTCAACGAAGTCAAGCTCTTCTTGGTCCTGCACAGCCTCCTCCATAGGAAGATGGAGGATTTCTGCCACTTTCCTGTAAAACAGAAAGTAGGGAGGGGACTCAGACAGCCTAGGAGGGGAAACACCAGAAGGTCTATCTGGGGAGATGTCTGGTTCCATAGGCACATCCAGACTTTCTAAGCACTCATCATCATAATCTTCACATTGTTCACAGTCCCCCTCCTCAAAATCAGGTTCATAAAAATCTTCAGGGGCATAATCCTGAACCGGAGGAACCGACCGAACCTAACTCCTACCAACTGGGACCGGATCGGTCGGAATCGGATGAAGCGATTCCACAATCCGAATCACATGGGCAATTTCTTCCGCGGTCAGAACATGGAGTTCTGGATCCGAACTGGCAGATTTTTCCTTTCTTTTCCTTTTTGTAGGAACTGACCCCTCAGGATCAGCTCTCCTCTTGCCCGAAGAAGTATTGCCCTGGTCAGAGGGCACTCCTTCTGGTTCGGTGGTAACTGAACTGGGCTGGCCTTCCGGGTTAGCGGATTTCTCGGCCTCCTTCTCCTTAAGTCTACCTAATCTCTTATCCAGGATAGACTTGGGAAAATTCTTACATACTTGGCAGTCTGAATCAAGGTGGTCAAACCCCAGACAGTAAACATAGATGGTGTGGGGATCGGCCTTAGCAAAGACCTCCCCACACTCACTGCAGTGTTGAAACCCAGTGGGCCCGGTTTTTTTCTTGGGTTTCTCAGACATGGCCAACCTAACCAAACTTACCCTTTTTTTTGGCAACCACCAGGCAAGACTCTCTTATCGGGTTCTAACCATGTTACGTGTGTTTGAAAAAACCACTAAAAACAAGTTTTTTTTAAAACCGATAAGAACCGGTAAACACACACTAAAATGACTAAATCAAAGGACCTAAAGGATCGGTTCAGCTGAACCGATCGGGACTTTTACAATTTCCACAATCCAAAAACACTATGTACTTACTGTACTGCAGACAGAGCGAACAGAATCGCGGTAAAATAATTCAGAAAACCGAGACTTTAACCGACACTTTAACCGAGCCTTTGAACCGAGCAACAGGAGAAATCTCCAGAGCGACTGTTCAGTGAAGCAGAGTAAAGAATCTGACAGTTTGGATTCAAAGTATTGCAGACAGAGTCTTCAACAAAGCTCAAGCTCAACGTTCTATGCCCTGCATAGAAATTTAACCCTATACTCTCCAGGGCAGTTCAAAGGCTGGAGCTAACTGCAATTGTCAGAATACAGCAAGACTTCATGTTGTTTGAAATGTCTGTCATTCACGCATTCGGCACTGCCACCAGACCTCCAACTGGTGGCAGCAAAGAGCTGAGTCAGCAAGCCTCTCTGATCTAGGAGAGGAGAGCTGCCTGACAGCTGCTACATCCAGTCCTGACCCCCCCCCCCCATGCTACCTACAGGAACCCAAGCTCGTTTCCGAACTCGGGTTGCCAGTGTGGTGCGAAGTAAGGCACTCATCAATGCCTTAGCCCTCAGGGCCACCGGGCTGGCTTTGAAATTTTAAATATGTATGTGGTCCCAAACCATCGACAAGCTGTTCGGAGACTTCCTGTGGGAAGGGACAAAACCCCACTACAGCCATAACAAACTACGGGCACATTAGGCTAAGGGAGGCTGGAGCCTACCATGGAAGGATGGGTACAAACTGGCATTTCCGACAGCCCAAACTGTACACTGAACCATGTCCATGATCCCGCAGTCACCACAATGGGTGGTTATGAAGGCCACTGAAAGTAGGCTCGTGGAGGCAGTGGCACTTCTGTATGGGGCACACTCGGGAAGAGGATGCAAACATCCTACTATCACCGCATCTGTCAATGTGTGGGCACGTATTCATAAGAAACTAGAACTAGATCCAACACCTCTGAGAACAGCGCCACTCTGGCACAACCCCATGTTCCACATTGATAACAAAGTGATCCACTGGCCTTCCTGGCGGAAAGTAGGCATCACTAGGGTTGACCACATACAGGTACTTGATAACCTGCACACTAGAACTGCTTCTTTCGTGATCTTGCAGGAAAAATGGGGACTCTCAAAATCCAAGTTCTGGAGGTTCCTCCAACTTAGGGAGGGGACCAGGCCAATCCTATGCACCCCCCTTCCTTTCAGAAACCCACTGAGATTACCAAATGGCAGACTCACACCAAGAGGCTAGTAGGTAGACACTACACATCAATCAGGGACACCTTCCCCTCCCCTCCCAATCTGAGGAATCTAAGAACAAATGGGAAAAAATGCTAGGGGGCAAGATCTCTGATGATCAATGGAATACAGCCTGGCAGGACACACACAGATGGTATAGGGATACACATAGCAGACTCATACAGAACAATATCTCCCATGCCTGGTACAGAACTCCAGCTGTGCTACACACAGCAACGTTGCTGGACACTGTCTCCTGCTGGAGATGCAAGGCACTGGGGGGGGCGGGGTCTGTACCATATACTGTGGGACTGCCCCAATGTTAAAGCTCTATGGTGCAGTACTGAACACACGGGTACCCTGGTCTTAAGAGTGATGGTCCCACACTCACCACTTTTCTATCTCCTGGGAATTGTCCCAGGGCCATTGCCCCTAAACACTCACCAAACTAGAAGGCTGGCTTTGTTGGCTCTCCAGACCAAAACAGCAATCCTATGTAAATGGAGATCCCAGCGATACCAACCCTGAACGAAATATTAGCCTCCCTAACCTCCCTTGCAAAACTGGACAGGCTTTCCCACTTTCAGAGCAATGATATACCCAAGTTTCAAGACTGCTGGAAGGTGTACATCAAATGCACCTCTATTCCCATGGGGGTGAGGTGAAAGTGCACACCCCTCATGCATGGCTGATCAGCCCTAGCTGTCTGGCTCATTACTCCCCCGCTGCAGAACCCAGGAAGTAATCCCAGAACTACAGCTAGGTAAGCTAGGGACAAAAGAATGCCCAGAGAACTGTATTTAGGTGGAATGTCTATTAAGTCTCAAATGTTGACTAACAGGAGTAAGAAACAACCTGCCGCCCACATAAAGCTGTATTCTTTGTGTGTCTGTTGCCTATGTTTCAGAATGCCCCACCCCTTGGGACCAGAATACGCTGTGCCGGCAAGTGTGAGTGTTCCGACAGGATGCACTGAAGTGATTCTCAACTGGACCACAGCATGAATGGCACATAGAGAGGCTCACATGGATTGAGTAAGTAACATCTCTCCCTGATCGGTTCCCCTTAACTCGTTTGCTCCTGGTGGCCATTTTGGGTCAGTTCTAACAATGGATGGTTCTGACGCCATATGGCGTCTATGGGAACAAATGTTAAGATACTTAGATGCCAAGAGTTGCTCCCCTCCCCTGTGGGGGATGGGACAAAGATATAATATAGTCAGGGCCCCGAGTTTTCCGCAATTCCGCTGCCGCGGCAAACCGTGGAATTAGCCGCAGAATTTGTGGCCGCCCATGGAACAAACATCCTTTGCCGATGGGGGTGCCCAATCCCGTCGGCTTCACTGCCCCCCCCAAACAAACGGCCATATGCCATGCTGTGAGCCCACCCCAGCATGGCAAAAGTCTTATTTGCCAATGGGGGTGCCCAATCCCCGTCAGCGTCACTGCCCAACAAATGTCCGTATGCCATGCTGGGAGCCCACCCAAGCGTGGCAAAAGTCTTTGCAGACATGGGTGCCCCAATCTCCGTTAGCTTCACTGCCCCCCAAAATGTCCAGATACACGCTGGGAGCCCACCCTTGTGTGGCAAAAGTGTCATTTGCCAAATGGGGGTGCCCAATCCCCCGTCGGCTTCACTGACCCCCAAAAATGTCTGTATGCCATGCTGGAAGCCCACCCCAGCATGGCAAAAGTGTCATTTGCTGACAGGGGTGCCCAATCCCCTGACGGCTTCACAGGCCCCCCCCAAAATGCCGGTGCCACGCTGGGAGCCCACCCCAGTATGGCAAAAGTCCCCTGTTGTCTTAAAAAAATAAAAAGACCTGAAAAACCCTTCATTCACTGATTCTCTTGCCCCCCCCAACCTGCGCCCACCCCTGTGTACCCCACTTCACCATCACTCACCCCATACTTACCTCCAGAGCTCAAGATGATGATCTTCAGTGCACCCGGAACACATCTGCACTCTTCAAAGTCAACCGCAAACTGAAGAAATAACGCTAAGCTGTATAATGGCATAAATGGATGTTTTTAACTTTGGGGCATATCTCAGCCATTTTGAGGATTTTTTTCACCAAATTTTCAACATGGGGTGTTTGGGACACCACCTAATGACATCTGTCACTGTCATTTTGTTATTCGGTCCCGAAAGGTGATTTCACAGTCACTGCACGGAACCACCTCTCGGGACCGATTAACAAAAAGACAGTCAGTGTCACAGTTCATGAGGAAGGCCCCCCCAAAAACCCTATGTTGAAAATTTGGTGAAAAATTTTATATAATGACTGCTTTATTTAGCTGCAGCATTGCGCAGATCCTACGCATGCTCATAACTTCCAGCATTTGTAATATTTTTACTCCAGATGTTCGGCATTGCCATTTTACCACACTTCCTTATGAACAGTACAACTGTCATTTTTCACATCTAACCCGAAATGTGTTTTCGCACATGTAGCGCACAATGGTGCGGTTGGTGAGTGAAATCTATGTTCGGGACAGATTAAGAAGATCACAGTGACATTGTTCATGAGCAGAGGTCTTAAACTGGCTATGTTTAAAATTTGGTAAGAAATTTCCCAAATGACTGTTTTAAGAGTGTAATATTTTCTTGATTCTAGAATTTCCGAGCCTTTTAATATTTTTCACCCAGATTTTCAGCATTGCCATTTTACTTCACCTCCTTAGGAACAGTACAACTGTCATTTTTCACATCTCAACTGAAATGTGTTTTTGTACATGTAGTGAACAGCGGCACAGTCGGTGTACAAAATCAATGTTAAGGACAGATTAAGAAAATCATGGTGACACTGTTCATGAGCAAAGATCTTAAACTGGCTATGTTGAAAATTTGGTGACAAAAGTCCATAAAATGACTGTGTTACGAGCGTGCATTGTGTTAGATTTGGCAAAAAAATAAAAAAAAAAGGGTAAAAGTAAGGATACAAATGTGCCGCAGAAATTGGTGTCGAGCACCGCAGAAGTTCTGTGGCAAATAAGAACCCTGCTGCAGAACTTTGCTCTGATGTGCTGCAGAAAAATTGGGGCCCTGAATATAGTGTAGTAGGAGGTTGAGAGAGAGAGAGCAACAACAGAGAAAACAGAACAGAGATGCACAGGAATGGATCATGTAGAAATAGGTAGATTTGATATGTACGAATTGCCTGTGTTACTCTGACCAATATGCCTGGTATTGTACAAGGAGTTAATTCGCATAAGAACTGAATGAATAAACTGGGGGATAGCTCAGTCTTACTCCTTTAATGCACTCAGACCAGTATCGCATCAGGATGGATATTCCTTATACTGTAACACTACTGCTAGTGGAACTGGGTCGAAAGGCGTGATAGGAATGCCTCCAGTGTGGCAACCAGTCTTTTCCTGGTACCTACACCACTGATGGCTTCCTCTAGGGTGCAAGATCTTGGCGTATTCCTGGATGACTGACATTTGAATCTCAGGTGTCATCTGTTGTCCAAAGTGTTTTTTACCACTTGAGTAATATCGCTAGGATCAAACCCCTAGTTCCGCCTGAAGACCTTCCTACTCTGGTTCATGCCTTTGTAATGTCCAGGCTTGATTATTGTAACGCTCTCTACTTCAGGGTCTTAGGAGGTACACTCTGCGGACTGCAGCTAGTGCAAAACACAGCTGCCAGGTTGCTGATAGGCCTTTCGAGGTTCAGTCATGTAATTCCAGTGTTGCGTGCACTGCACTGGCTGCCGGTCAGGTGGAGGGGTTATCTTCAAAGTGGCCTTGCTCACCTTTAAGGCCCTACATGGACTAGGCCCTGGCTATCTGTCTGAACTCCTAACACCTGCCACCCCAGTCACCTCACTCCATTCCTCCTGTAGGGGCCTCCTGGCCATTCCCAGGATGAGACTTAAAACTGCCAGTGACAGGGTGTTTAGCGTCGCCAGCCTCATCCTGTGGAATTCGCTTCCCTTTGCCATCAGGAAAGCCCCTTCAGTTGAGGTATTTAAGAGACACCTAAAGGCCCATCTTGTCTCTCTGGCCTTACCAAAAATAGATATTTAACTTGACGCAGTAAGCATTAGTGAAATGAACTAATTACTGAACTTATTATATTTTATCTATTTTTATTACTGTTGTAATATGTATTTATGTATGCTTTTTTACTCCCTTACGTGTTTTTATGTGAGGCACCCACAGCCCCTGGGAATGGGTGCAATAAAAATAAACTTTGCCTTGCTTGCCTAGAGAAGGAAGCCAGGAAAACAGGTGAGAAGGAGAAGGAGGGAGGGACTGCACTATCTGTTGCAAGAGATTCTCTCAAAGATCTACTGTTATGGTAAGTTCTTATGTAACTGTTCTGCCTTCTTCGAGGATATCTCTTGCAGCAGGTCACACCTCCTAGGAACAAGTACCAAGCAGTACTGCAAAGGAGACCAGAGCGGGAGGATGGAAGACAGGAGTCTAGGAAATTAGGCCTTGTAGCACTGCCAGGTTGAAATTAGCATGCTTCCTAGGGGCGATTTTCAGACTGTTGTGTTTTGTGAAAGTGTGGACAGTGCTCCGAGTAGCCCCAGCACAATTTTATACTGTGGAGATGCCCTGAAAACAGGCAACTGAAGTGGCCATGTCTCTGGTAGAATGGCCCTTAACAACCACAGGAAGTTCCTTACTATACTTCCTGTAACAAAAAAATGATGCAGTTGGCCAACCATCTGGACAGGCACTGCTTCAAAACTGGTGTACCCACTTTCCCAGGGGTGAAAGAAACGAAGAGCTGCAAGGACTTTCTGTAATCCTTCATATGAGTAACATAATAGTACAAAATTCTATGTCCATCTAAGTTATGGAGCAAGGTTTCCCCTGGATTGCTATCCTCTGGGAAAAATGCAGGTAGGTGGATGGATTGGTTCAGGGTAAACTCAAACACCACCTTTGGTAAACACATAGGGTTAGTACTGAAGGGCATCCTGTCTTTGTGGAAAACCAAATAAGGCTGCTCACACATGAGCGACTGTAGCTCTGAAATCCTTCAAGAAGAAGAAGTAAAAGCAAACAAAAATAACACTTTCCATGCAGAAAGCATAGCTTGCATGTCACGGCGGGCTCAAAGGGAGCCAATATCAGTTTATTTAAAACAACATTTGAAATGGTGGTCAACTGAAGCAACAGTGCTTCGTGGAGTCTGATGTGATGGTCGATTGCAGGAAAAGAACTGAGGAGTGCCTGGAGCCACCCATGGCTATATAGGGAGATGTCACCGTGGGCGGCCCCAGTTATACTGCTTGCGAAAAAGCTTTTGTGTGGTCCTGGCACCTGACAGCTGAGGTTCCTAAGGTGTGACTTGCTGCAAGAGATATCCTCAGAGAAGATCTCAACATACAAACCTTTTTACGACTGGAATAGTTATTAAAACGTATGTTATGGCCGGCCCGGTGGTGCAGAGGGCTGAGGCGCTGGACGCCACACCTCGAACCACGCCAGCGATCGCTCCGAACGGACTCAAGTGCCGGGGTCGGTAGGGAAGGGTAGGATTGAGCATCCGTGGACTGCTCTCCCTGTGGTGGGTTGGGAATGCATGGTCGCCAGCAGCTGCCTCGTGAGACCAGGAGCACAGTGGAGGGATCACACTAAGGGGAACACCACAGAAAAGCCGGAAATTGCACTGAATTGGCCGGATGACGGTGTCGCCCGACGATGCCTCTCGAGCAATCTCGGCAAAGTAACGTCCGCCTCAGCAGCACCTGGGCAAGAAAGAAATAGTGTGCTGGAGTCCCCTCGGCCGGTGCCTTCCCTCTCGAAGGAGGGGAACCCTCCCGGCAAAGGGATATGCCGGGCTAACCCAAAGGAAGGCTGCAAATATGAGGTAGGCAGCTCTGGGGGAATTGCAGGAAGGGGTCGCTGGTGGGACTAGGTGGCTTGAAGGAGGAGCAGGTCCCAGTGCGTGACGGAGGGGAAAAAAGATTACATGAAAAAAAAAAAAAGTATGTTATTATTTGTATTTTTACTGTAGAATTAGAAGTAAAATTCCCTTGAAAAGGTTCTATTTTGAATGCTAAACGTCGGTGTGCAACAATAAATTGCAGATGGAATAAATGTTTTTTGGCACTTCTCTGTGAGAAGCAATGAAGCTAACCCCAACCCATTCTATTTTTCTGGCATTCCAGACCTCATGGGGAAGCAAAGACAAGTTAAAGCAGCACTGCAACAAATCTGGTGAAAATTTTGACCTACACTTTTTTATGCTATTTTAGATTGTCATTTAAGTCCTGACTTGCTTGATATCCTTTTTTCCACAATCTGTGTTTGCTTTAGTATTTTTTTTCATGTCTGAAATAATAAAAGGAGCGCTCCTTTTAATGCGGTGCGGATCGGGTCTTCATCAGTATTTTCAGCTGTGTTTGTCCATCAGTTGTTTACATCTCACTTCTGTTGTGACTAAAATTAACTGTTATGCAGCAGGCAGTGCTCTCTGACCTTACAGAACAATAGCTGTTCAAAAACAGCTCAAATACTGATGAAAACCTGGTCAAAGCCTTATTAAAAGGAGCGCTCTTTTTATTATTTCAGACATGAAAAAAAGTACTAAAGCGTACTGAAATTGAGGAAAGAAGGGTATCATATAAGTCAGGAGGTAAGTGGCAATCTAAAATAGCATAAAAAAATACAGGTCGAAATTTTCACCAGATTGTTGCACTGCCAAGGAACCATTACCCACAGAACCTATTATTTGTTTGAATTTCCACAGAACCCTGAATGCTTTATGGAGGTGGAGGGGGCAGGGGGGAAACCAGCAAGGACACTTTGCTTAGACGCCGAGAAGGCATTTGGAATGGGGTGTCATCATTGGGAGCTGGACTTTTTGGGATAGGAGCCAGCTTCAAGGGGTGGATGCTGATGTTACATAACTATCCTACAGCCCAGGTACTGGTGAACAGGTCTTGCATCCATCCTTTCCTACTGCATCAGGGGACCCACCAGACCTGCCCACTTTCCCCATTATTATATCCCTGTCAGTGGAGCCCCTAGCGGAGGTGTTGAGAAGGGAGTTGGGCACTGAGGGTCTAAAGGTGGGTGGTGTGGAGCACAAGGTGCATCTCTTAGCAGATGATTAATTGCTGTTAGGCCTACAGAATCTATACCTCAACTGGTGAGTCTTTTGCATAAATATTGGCATATATCAGAGCATAAAATAAATTGAGAAAGAGTGAAATCATATTTGTAGGGAAATGTAGTCACTGGGGGATGGAGGGGGAGGGCTGAATCTACAAGAAGTGAATTCCTGAAGTACCAAGGAATCAAAATCCCCAAATCAGTTAGCAAACTATATGAAACCAATTTCCCAACCTTGCTCCACAGGATACAAGAGGACCTGGACAAATGGCAGGGGTTACCTCTGTCCCTCATTGGCAGAGTAAACAGCCTGAAAATGTGCATATTTCCACGCATACTATTTCTATTCCAAGTCTTTCTCATCTAGGTTCCTAAAAAATTTTTAGGCAGATAAACAACATGTTCCATAAATTCCTTTGGAGGATGAAACCGGCGCGTATAAGGCCAACAAACTGCAGCAGACATACAAAGAGGGGGGCATGGCATTACTGCACATACAACATTATTAATGGGCCTCTCAGCTGTCATTTCTGGTTGCAGGGGGGACAGCAGATATTCTGCTGTGGTAACAAATGGAGTAGCAGGAACTGGGAGAAGGCTCCCTGATGGAGCACGTCAGTCCCTGCTCAATCAAGCCAGAATTAGGAACCCCTATACTGAATTCACATTGAACACATCTGGCTCACAGTGCACAAATTTATCAATCATACAGGAGGGATCTCCTGGGGAGCTGCTCTCACCTCAGCTGTGTAGAAGAAAAAATTACTCACCTTAGTAATGTTGTTTCTTCTAATGGAGTCTTGCTATATTATGACAATTGCAGTTTGTCCCACCATTAGAACTGCTCCGGAGGTGAAAGAGTTAACTACCATTCTAAGAATGGAGTTTAGAGCGCGAGCTCGGTTAGAGAAGCTCTGTCTGGATAATTTCAAACTGAAACTGTCAGAGCTTTATGAGCAAAAACTCACTAAGGTTCTGTGTGGAAGCTGTAACTCACACTCAGCCAACTGGCTACCTAAATATTAACACATATTCCTGGTCCCAACACAAAGACTCAAGTCAGGGAACCAGAAAATAATAAAATCAGGTAGAATAAAATACCACCCCAAAACCCCAAAAGGGGTGAAAACATATAATGGGCATAACCTGTGCCCACACTGGACTGCCCACCCCATACCCAAGTAGAAGTTCTGAGAGGGGCAGGCTGGGGGGAGGTCATAATATAGCAAGACTCCATTAGAAGAAACAACATTACTAAGGTGAGTAATTTTTTCTTCAAACAACATGAAGTCTTGCTATATTATGACAATTGCAGAATACACAGCAGTACCTCCATGGAGGAGGGACAGAACCTACTTAGGAATAGGTCTGAAGCACGGCTTGTGTTAAATCTAGCATCCCTCCAGGCCTGGATATCCAAGGAGTAATGCTTAGTGAAAGTGTACCGTTTTCCAGGTAGCTGCTTGACATATCTCTAAAATAGGGATGTCTCTGGCAGCAGCTATAGACGCGCTGTACCTCTGGTAGAGTGAGCCCTCAGGCCTGAAGGGGGAACCTTTCCCAGTTTTTGATAACAAAATTGGATACAAGAGACAATCCACCTGGCAATGGATCTCTTAGTGGCAGGTTTACCTTTTCCAACCTCACCAAAAGTGAGAAAAAGTTGGAGGGATTCGCACCTATGACCCTTGGTATGCTCTATATAGTAACTAAGGGCCCTCTTAACATCTAAACTGTGCAACCTCCTCTCACCAGAGGAGGAATGGTCAGTAAAGAACACTGGATGGGAGATAGATTGGTTAAGATGGAAGTCTGAAACCACCTTAGGCAAAAACTTCCTGTTAGTCCTAAGGACTACTTTATCCCTGTGAAAGGAAATAAAGTCAGTCTCCACTGACAAGGCTTGTAACTCACTTATGCGCCTGGCAGAAGTGATGGCTACTAGAAAAACAGTTTTCCAAGTCAAATACTTGAGCTCTGCAGAAGACAGAGGTTCAAAAGGAGGTTGCATCAACTGAGCAATGCAAACATTAAGATCCCAGGCAAGGGCCGGGTCCCTGAAAGGTGGATTAGTATTAAGTAATCCCTTGAAAACTTGGAAAAACAGGGTGAGTGGAAAGAGAAGAGGGCTTTCCTGCTGAAATAAAAGCAGAGACAGCTGCCAAATGAACTTTCAGGTAGCTGGTCTCAGGCCCAAAGAATTAAGATGGACCATATAGTCCAGAACAATGGGCAAATCAGCAGATTCCGGGGAAATATGCTTCCCTGAGCACCAGATGGAAAACCTTTTCCATTTAGAATTATAAGTGGCCCTAGTGGAAGGCTTCCTGGAAGCCTTCAGGATGTCGAGGACACCTTGAGAAAGGTGTAGGTCAGCAAACTCTAACTCCTCAAGAGCCAGGCCTTGAGGTTGAGGGATTTGAGATTCGGATACCAAACCCTCCCCTGGGCACAAGATAACAGATTGTGCCTCCTGGGAGGCACAGGGAAGATGGACTGCTAAGGACAGAAGGAGGGTACCAGGGCTGCCTGGCCTAATCTGGAGCAATCAGAATCATCCTGCAAGGCTGGGATCTGATTTTGACTAGCACCTTGAATAGGAGAGGGAAAGGAGGAAAAGCATATAGAAACTTCCCTTCCCAATCTAGGAGAAAGGCATCCAGAGGGACTGAGCCCATCACTGGGGGCCTGCAACAAAACAGTGGAAGTTGGTGATTGTCTGGGGCTGCGAAAAGGTCTATCTGAGGGGTGCCCCATCTGGCAAAAACTATCCCCAGTACTTGGGGATCCAGTGACCATTCGTGATGGCCCTGGGAAATCCTGCTGACAGCATCTGCCAGGACAGTGTCCTTTCCTGGGAGGTGAACTGCTATGAGGGAAGTGTTCAGGGAATAAGCCAGAGACCACAACTTCATTGCTTCGGTGCACAAGGCTGAAGACCGAGTGCCCCCTTGTTTGTTGATGTACCACATTGTGGTGGTGGTGTCTGTTCTGACTTGAACCACTTTGTTCTGAACAGATGCAGAAAACACTTGAAGTGCTAGAAGACAGCTCTGATTTCCAGCAAATTGATGTGGAGCAGAGATTCCTGAGGGGACCACACTCCCTGAGTGGAGAGGTCGCCCATGTATGAGCTCCCCATCCCAGAAGGGATGCATCCGTAGTGAGGGTCAAGGAATGAGATAGAGGGATGAAGGGAACCCCCAGTCTTAAATTGCTCTGATCCTGCCACCACTGAAGGGCCTGGATCAGGGTTCGAGTCACTGGGACCAACTTGGAAAGGGGATCTTTTCTCTGAGACCAAAAGGCTCTCAAGTGAAACTGAATGTCCCTCATTTGAAATCTTGCTCCTTGCACTACAGCGGTGGAAGCAGCCATGTGCCCTAGGAGCTGTAAGAAGTGCCTTGCTGGTCGAGAGACCTGAAGAGTGAAGGAGGAGGCCAGGGCCACCAGGTTCCTTACCCTCTAAGGGTAAGAAGGCCTGGCCTGCTTTGTGTCCAACTGCACCTATGAAGGTGAGTACCTGAACAGGTTCCAGAACTGATTTGGAAGATTGAGCAAGAAGCCCAGAGAGGAGTGAGCAGCTGCTGGGTAACTTGCAGGTGTGATTTGACTTGTTCTGGGGACTGGCCTACAATGAGCCAGTCGTCTAGATAGGGAAAGACAGCAATCCTTTGCCTTCTTAAATGAGCAACTGCTACTGCCAGACATTTTGTGAATACACTTGGGGCAGAGGGAGGCCGAAGGGCATTGCTCTGAACTGGTAATGACCTGAGGGCAGTTCGAATCTGAGGTACTGTGGGAGCTCTGATTAGAACATGGAAATAGGCATCCTGAGGTCCAGGGAAGCTAGCCAGTCCCCTGGCCTTAGAGAAGGTAAAATCATTGCAGAGTCACCATTTTGAACTTTTCCAAAAGGTCTTGTTCAGATATTTTAGGTCTAAATGGGCGCCATTCCGTCTTTTTGGGGTAAGGAAATATCTGAGCACAGACCCCTTGCCCTGATGTAGGGGAAACCTTTCACAGCTCTGAGAGCTAGGAGGGTTGAGACTTCTGTTTCTAAGGTAAAGGTCTCTAGAGGGTTTGCAGGTGGAAAAAATCTGGCTCTCATTTTTGAAAATGTTTTGAAACTGAGAACCAGACCCTGGCTTACTACTTCCAGGACCCATTTGTCTGATGTTAGAGACATCCAGTCCTGGACGAAGTAAGCCAGCCTGCCCCCTACAGGTAGTGGAGAACCAGCCCTGGGCACCCCATCAGGGTGCCTGTTTGGCAGGGGCTTTAGGCTGAGGGGTGGGAGCAGACCTACTTGCACCCCGTCTGCCTCTGCCTCTGAAGAACCCCCTCTGAGCATAAGCAGAAGAAGCCTGGGTTTGGTAGAAAGGCCTGTGAAAGGGCCTACCTCTACCCCTGGGGGTCTGCTCCTGAGGAGTGGCTTGCCACCCTTGGCTTGTGCACCCTATAAGTTGTTCTGTATTCATCCATTTTCTTCATGTAATTTCTGTCTGCTCCCCAAACAGAGAATTCCCCACCACAGGAAAATCCATAGCCTTAGTCTGGGTATCCTGTGACAAGTTAGTACACCTGAGCCAAGCTAACCTACGAAAGGCCACAGATGTAGCCATGACTCTAGAGGATACATCATTAGAATCCACAGCAGCAGCATGGAATTGCACCTTGGAAGCCTCAATACCATCAGTAGCCACCTGTTCCAGCTCCTTGGCAAGCGGGCCAGAGGCCTGTTTGGCCAAAGCCATGACAGTGTCCCATCTAGATTTTTGGTATCTTGCCACATAAGCCATGTAATTTGCTTGTCTGAGTCCCAAGGACGCTGCCATGTATTGTTTTTTAGCCATGGCATCAATCTTCCTGGAGTCCTTGTCAGGAGGATGTGAAGCCAGGGGAATGTTAACTTTATCACAGGCTGCAGCCTGAACTACCCCAACATGACTGCATTGCTGTGAAAGAAAGTCTGTATCAGGACCTGATAAAGTGTACCTCCTGTCCATCTTTTTGTCAACAGGAGGCACAGAATTAGGGCTTTTAGAATTTTTATTGTTTGCTTCCTAAAAGACTTACGTAAGGGATAGATAATCTCCTAGACTCTGGGATATCCATCATTTCCACAAAATCAGGTTCCTCTTGCTCATCCACAGCTTCCTCTAATGGGAGCTGGAGGGTTTCAGCAACCTTTTTGTAAAACAAAAAATGAGAAGGGGACTCAGAAAGCATAGGGGGAGATTTTAAAGGTCTGTCTGGGGAGATGTCTGGTTCAATGGGCACATCCAGACTCTCAAAGTCACATACACACTATTCATAATCCTCCTCCCCCTCCTCTGGTTCATAAAAATCTCCAATATCATATTCTTGAACCGGTGGAACCGACTTTCTACCAGACAGTGGCGGTTCGGACGGAACCAGAAAAAGTGACTGTACAATTTGTATAGCTTTTGCTATTTCTGCAGCAGTTGGAGATGGAATTTTGGACTCCATACCTGCTGATTTTTTAGTTTTCTTTGCTAGAACTGGCTCCTCCAGCCAGCTTTCGTTGCCGAGGAAGTCTCGCCCCTGGTCAGAGGGCATTCTCCGCCCGGTGTTGGCACCGAACCGGCTGGCCATCCGGGTCAGCGGACTTTTGGCCTCCCTTGCCCTGAGCCTGCCCACTCTCTTATCCAGGGTGGCTGCAGGGAAATTTTACAAATCTGGCAGTCTGAATTGAGGTGGTCAAACCTCAGACACAAACACATGTGTGTGGTCAGCCTTGCAAAGGCTTCCCACAGACACTACAGTGTTGAAACCCAGTGGCCCGGTTTTTCTTTGGGTTTTCAGACATGATGCCAGCCTAACCAACAAACTTGCCCTCTTTTAACGCAGTGCTGGTGTAAGACACCCTTTATCGGGTTCCCAACCGTGTCACGGTCATGAAAACCGTAATGAAATCCGTTTTTGAACCGATAAGAACCGGGAACCTCACTCTAAAAGCTTTAAAATGCTTATACTTTAAAGTTTTAACCAATCTGATCGGTTCGAACCGAACCGATAAACATTTACAAGTTCCACACAGAAATAAAAACCTGTCTATTACTTACAATACCACAGACAGAGCTTGAACCGATCGGTTTGCGGTTAAAATAATAATACTTGCCGTTGAATTTAACCAAGAAAAAACTGTTTAAACCGAGAAATGAACTGAGCAGTAGGAGAAATCTCCGGAGCGACTGTTCAGTGAGGCGGAGTAAAGAATCTGACAGTTTCAGTTTGAAATTATCCAGACAGAGCTTCTCTAACCGAGCTCGCGCTCTAAACTCCATTCTTAGAATGGTAGTTAACTCTTTCACCTCCGGAGCAGTTCTAATGGTGGGACAAACTGCAATTCTCATAATATAGCAAGACTTCATGTTGTTTGAAAGAGTTATACCCCATTTGTGTACCAGGGGCTTCGGAAATGGGAAAAGCAAGGGCTTAGGAGGGATAATGTTGCTGCCTTTTGCGGAACTAAAATGCAGTTATAATTTGCCCATTAACTCTTTCCCTGTAATACCTGGCTGTGATACAGGAAGACAGAGAACCCTCACAGACACAGCTTTCCCCAGTGGAAAACGTTATTTTTAACCCACGGCCTAGGGCCAAGCCACTATACTCCCGCTATAACAATCCAAGACAGCATTCCTCCCTAGCACTGAGGACTCTAAGGAGGCCTGGGGCAAAAGACCTTGATGTGGTAGTAATGCAGGATTGTTCGAAACAGGCTGTCATGCATGCCAGAACCTGTGCAAGAACAAATAGGCTGCACCACGTGCAATATAATTTCCTGTATCGAACATACTTATACCGTGCCAAACTACATAAACTAAAACCCAGTGTTAGTGAAGTTTGTTGAATGTGTTGGGGTAACATGGGTATGTATATCCACATGACCCTGGAATGCCCAAAATAGTTACTTTCCAAAACGAACTCCCTACTATAATGGAAGGTGTTACTGATGATAAACTCCCTAGCTCCCCACTGGAGCTACTGCTGGGGGCAAAGGTAAAACCTGGGAGGGGGGGCCACTGGCTCCTAGTAAGCTTAATGCTGGTAACAGCAAGGAAAACTACAATGCAGCACTGAGAGCACTGGGAAGGTGCGGACTCGCACTCCATAGCATGCTGGATTCAGAACCTAACAGACTATATGAAACTCGAGAGGGCCCAGATGAGGGCCTTGGGGGAAGGGGATAAGTTCGATGCTACATGACAAGCAGTTCTTGTAGCCTTGGAGAAGGGAACAATGGCAGGGTAACCTGACCAAGGGCAGTGACCACAGCACAGTCTGTTGATATGTCACAGGACATAGCACAACCACCACTTGGGACAGGTAATATTTTGTATAGGGGCCATATGAGTTCTCCCACTGGGTATGTGGATGACACAGGAGGACTGAAGTTATATTAGTCCTTGAGGGGTACACAGTTTCACAATACAAATGAATAAATTAGGTTGTGAGTTGCATACTGACTACAGATTTGTCTGATACACCGAAATCTGCATTACTTATGTACTGCATATATAAATGTTATGCATTAAAAAGCCATGTAACACCTAAACAGGTTTGTACTGCCTGCAAAAACTGAAAATAAAGTTAAAAAAGAGAACAAAACTTTAACAGAGGAAGGTGGCCAGCATTCCTAAAAAAACAAATCACATCATGTCAAAAATTCAGGTAGATGTAAATGCAAGGCTTTTATTCTTTATGCATGAAGGTTTACCATTCTGTTTGGAAGCAGTCTAGAGTCTTCACCATTCCCATTTTTATCAGAAAATTTCGCAAGAAGTCATCTACTACCTCTGGTCTGTGTGCCACTGGGTACTTGGACACCAAAACTGGTTGCTGAGTCTGAAAGAAAAATATGCCAACTGGTCATGTGAAGCATTTGTAGCTGTTCTACTTGCAGCAGGGCTTCGTATTATTTCAGGCAGCCATGGGAAAAAACAATATGTATTGTTGTATGGCAACCGCAGCCAATGTAAAACCTGTTGACTTGCTTCGAGATTTCGACATCTTCTCTGAAAGCATGATCAGAGTCAGTCCTGCCAACAAATTCTGTAGTTATAGACAAAAAAATATTTTGGGTGTTTATAGATTCCATATCATGCATCACACAGTGATCTCCCAATTAATGAACTGGAAGAACAAACTAGGAAAAGCTATGACATTGCTGGCCCTGTGACATACCTGGTGATGCACTGCACTTCTGTGAGAATGGCAGGTGGACAGGACCACTGGTTCATTTACAGCCACACCTTGCATTAATACAGAAATGATACAATTACAAGAGATGGAGACCAAGACATAAGGCATCAGGGTGTCAACCAAGGGGGTGGATCATCAGTACAGTGTGGGTGGAACATTCCCAGACAAGGCAGAGACAGTTTAAAGTTTATAAGGGAAAAAAATTCCTGCCCTTAATGAAGACCTCAGCCTTCCCACTCCTGCCCAAGCAAAAGGCAATGCAGATTTATATGTCAAGGGCCACACTAAGAGGGGAAGCCTCAGGGATTGCCCAACAGAGGCAGAAATAGTTCATCATTCATGAGGGGATCTAGATGTCCTACGACGGTCACATCTCTGTGCTAGCCTCTGCTTAGCATCAAAGACATTAACCCTCTCATTTTTAAATAGGATAGTGATAGTCTGTAATTCTGGTTTGGTTAGGGGGACAGCTTGAAAGGGGATCTATAGGTCTGTGTGTTTTACAGCTTGATATTTAGACCAAAATCAGTCTAATGCAAATGCAGTTTTTCGCTAACACCAACGAATGCTATTGCCAGAAATGTGGATAAAGGCTGAGTTCTGCAAGGAAGACTGGTCTAGTTCTACTGATTGAGATTTTGGAGAATGATAAGTATTTTTACTGTCTGTATGCTATGGTCCCAATTGAATCAAGGGAGCCTTCATCGTCCCATCCTCATTTTCCCATTTGGTACTGCAGTGCATTTCTCACGATTTTTGAATATTAGTATGCTGCCTTGAAATTCCCATAGCACATCTGTTTCTATATTTAAACTCTCCTGCTGTTTCAAACTCTAGTAATTCCACACTTAATGGTTACACTCTAAGTATCATCTCTTAGGAGACATATGCCCAAGGCATAAAATAAGAGGGTTCGTATTGCAATCTGCAACCCAAAACTATGACTTGCGAATCAACTGCAGTCTTGATTAGCAGTAGTTGCTAATCACTAGGCAAGCACTGTGTGTCTAAAATGCAAGTCCTTTTTTTTTTCTCCTGTGGCAACTTGACACCCACTCTCCCCCTCCCCCAACCCTTTCAGCAAAGTACAACATCCGTTTTACATGCAGGCAGCTATGCAGCAGGACGTCACAACATGGAAGAGAACGAGAAGGTTAATCTGCACATGGAGTGACTGAAAGGGCAGTGAAGAAAAAAGAGCCTGAATGCATGAACACAAAAACCAGTATGATCAGTTGGTATGTTTGTGATTTTTTTGTTTTTTTGTAACCTCAAAGATCAGAGTCAACCAATTTCTATGTTTTCTTTCCTAGTCTGCTTTATGGTCGGCACCCATTCCGTCCAGTGAGCGCTTTTTTTTTATGCGCTCCTGGACTGATGGCAAGCCAGTGATTGACCTTATGTTTGCACTAAAGGTAACAGTTATTTACAGTTCAGACACACACACAAACAACAATTAAATTAGACATTTTCTCCCTATATAATTTTCAGTGCCCTACACACTGCTCTTCCGTCTCTAAATGTATGTCAGTAAGATGGTCACAAGTTGCTTTAAGCTTAGGTCCATAACAATGAAGTGCGGCGCCCACCACTGTCTTGTTTAAAGCATACATGTGCCCTCAAAAATGAATTTTAAGGATATAGGGTGGGGGCTCTCTCCCAACTCCCTTGAACATTCTCAACTGTGTGGAACTTAAAGGAGAAAGAAAATGTAACTGAGCCGTTATTTATTTATTTTTTTTTCAACTTTGTTTCCCTCTGGTCGCGGCCCCATGGAACCTCTCTCAGGCATCCTGGTCCGAATCCTGCCTGCCTGAAGCCCCCCCCCGATCCGCGTCTCTTCCCTCCCCTTCCCTACAGCCAGCACCCCGGTTTAACCGTCCAGGCTGGGTCTCCCCCTCCTACTTGGGCGCTCTTATGAGTCAGACTCTGGCTGTAAGGGAAGTCCGAAGGTGGAGGAACTGAAAGGTCAGTCAGGATTGGCCCAGCGTAGGGCATGGGGGACAGGTGCAGTTACCTGTCCAAGGCACTGTTGTTTTCTCTGTTCTGTGTAGCTCCCCCTAAGCTCGGATGTGCAATGACGTCCAGCTCAGCTGGTGCACACTCCCGTGCACCCCCAAAAGACGTCCGCCACAGCTTTCTCCCCTGCTCTCTTGTGGCCCAGCACTTGTGGAACCTCCGCCAGAGGTCGCCAATGTGTCAGCATGTGGATATTCCCTTGCCTGGGGAAGGAGAGCAGCCCATGGGATGCTCAATCCTTCCCCATCCCTGCCAACCCTCGACGACTCGGGCTCGTTCCTGAACCCGGCTGCTGGCGTGGCACGAGGTGTGGCGTCCAGTGCCTCAACCCTCAGCACCACCGGGGCGGCTCTACTGATCCATTATTGAGGGTGCCTGCACAGTAGCAGTGTAGGGTTAAAGTCAATGGAGAATAAAGTATGTATAAAGTAGAGCTGGCAGTTATGAGCATTGTACATCCAGCAGACTTGGCTCCGATTCCCAAAACATCAACTTGCATATGGTATTATGAGTTTAAAACTGAGTACTGCATGTGACATTAATACGCAGGTACTTCATATGTGGCTTTACTTATGACATGTGATGGAGAGGTGTGTACTGTTTATTGTGATTCCAGACATGAAACCAGAAATTTGGGGGCCAAAAGGTTATATTTAAATAAAAAACACAAGAGTATTAAATTTTTCAACTCATGGCCTTGAGATAAAGGTCTATGCACCAAAACAAACAGAACAAGCATTTGTCAATGCTGAATGTTGTCTTGCTGGTATTGGTATTGGCAGTGCAGGAGTTAGACAGATGCATAGTAGGAATTACAATGAAGTAGTGAACTGATGCCAACCCCACCCCTGCCCTGCAGAGACTAGCAGGCACTGGGGTGTGCCTTTGGGTCACTGGCCATAACGCTCATGCCATTTCACCTCGCCCTGCCCTGCAGACACCACCAAATGTCGCAGTGTGCCTTGGGGTCTTTGGGCCTTATGCTCGCCCCATTCCATAAGGAAATACACTGAGATGGGTGCCGTATAGGAGAATAGGGTGAGTTTTGGGGCCGAAGAGTCCAAAGCACACCTCGATGTCTGTCAGTGGCTGCAGGGTGGGGGTGGGGGCAGAATAGTGTGAGCATTACAGCCGACAATCCCAAGTCACACCCCTGATGCCTGTCAGTCTCTAAAGGATGGGGCGCTGCAGTTGGAAACCCTAACGCCCCAGGCGTTTGTTGGTATTTTCACTCCAAATGTTCAACACGGGCTTTTTGTGACCCCACCTCATGAACAGTGGCACTATCAGTTCGTTAGCGAAAAGGTGATTTTGCACAGCAACTGCGCCACTTGGTGCCACAGGTGCAAAAACACATTTTGGGCAGGATGTGAAAAATGACAGCTGTATTGTTCACGAGGAGGTGTAAAAAACAGCAATGTTGAAAATCTGGAGTGAAAATATAAAAAACTGAAGTCATGAGCATGCGTAGAAACTCACGTAACACACACCCATGTAGACGCATTATTTGGGGGATTTTTTTAACCAAATTTTCAACACAGGCATTTTGGGACCTCCACTCATGAACAGCATGTCACTGTGATTTTGTTAATCTGTCCCGAACGTTGATTTCCCACAGCGACTGCGCCATTGTGCATCACATGTGCGGAAACACATTTCGGGCAGAATGTGAAAAATCAGAGCTATACTGTTCATAAGGAGGTGTGAAAAAATGGCAATGTTGAAAATCTGGTGTGAAAATATTAGAAATTGCAGAAGTTACGAGCATGAGTGGAAACTGTGCAATGCACGGTCGTAACAGTCATTTTTCTGAATTTTTTCACCAAATTTGCAACATAGGCTTTTTGGGACCCCATTTCATGAACAATGACACTGTTGTTTCGTTAACTGGTCCTGAAAGGTGATTCCTCGCAGTGATCGTGAAATGACCTTTCTCAACCAAATAACAAAATGACAGTGCATGTGTTCATGAGGTGGGATCCGAAAAACCCCATGTTGAAAATCTGGAGCCAAAATTCAAAACAATGTCCAAGATATCCACCTAAGTTGAAACCCCCCACTGATGCCATTATACAGCTTACCGTGATTTTCTTCAGTTCACGGTCAGCTTTTGAAGAGTTCAAACGTCTCCCGCTTCACTGAAGATCGCCACGCCGGACCACCAGAGCTAACTAAGAGGTGAGGGGGTGTGGGAAGGTGGAGTGCACAGAGGATGGGTGCAGGTTGGGGGAGGAGAGGTGCCCTGATGACAAGGAACCATTCTCTTGTTTACAGGGACAAAAAAAAAAGTCGGGGGAAGATTTTTTTTTTTTTTTTTTTTACAGGTTTACTAAAACATACATTTTGGGCACACTGGGGCGGGCTCCCAGTGTGCCCGCGTCTTTGAGGGGGGACTGAAGCCAATGGGTATCGGGCACCCCTGTCAGCAAAGAAAGTGTGTGTGTGTGTTTGGCGGGGGGGGGGGGCTGAGGCCGATGGGGACTGGGCACCCCCATTGGCAAACAAATTAAACTGGGAGGGCATTATGCAGACAGGGATTGAGCACCCTCATTGGCAAACAAATTAAACTAGGGGTGGGACATAATGCCAAAAGGGATTGGGCACCCCCTTCGCCAAACAAATTAAACTGGGGGGCATTATGCCGAAAAGGATTGGGCATCCCGTCGGCAAACAAATTGAACTGGGGAGGGCATGCAGACAGGGCAATTAGAGCTTGAGTCAGCTTTCTGGGGATTATGTGAGCGATGGCCGCCGTGTATTTATTGAAATGTTTCACCAACAAAAGCACGTGAAGGGAGGCGTGTCATCTGTGTCGCTGAATGACGAGCTTGTCTCCGAATGCAGCAGCACATTTCTTTTAAGTTGGTGGCACTTTGCATATACTTGTGTCAGTGCTAGCATGCTGGCTAATTGGAGAATGAGGGATGCACCTTCTAAAGCGTGCCCTACATTCACCAACACTGACACACCTCTGCATTTCTCCTACTACCACAAAATGTTGCTTGCGCACACGCAAGACAACATAAAAATGATACAAAACATTGCCTTGTATGGTTATTTTGTTGCTCGATCTAGAAACATTCAAGTTTGATATGCCACAGTGAAAAATAACAATGTAAACAAATTGATAATCAAACCTCGGTGACTGCAGAGCAATTTTTTGATTAGCAATCACTGCCAATCAATGGCTCTACGATGCTGGTTTGACAACACATTTGTCGACCAGCATTACATTGACAGGATTTATTGACATGAATCCCGTTCTTCCCGTCCTGCTGTTTCAGTGGGGGGCTTTGCCCCCTGAACCCCCCCTCCCCCGTACTGTAGATTCTGAACTCCAGTTGAAGCTGATTCAGGGAGGGGTACAGGACCGGGAGACAGCATGCCCCTGTGTCAGGCACACCAACACAGCGACCTGTTGGCAAACTGTCGTATTTGTTGGCAGGTTTGTAGGTTGTTGTGTTGGTGTCTCTGTCGGTGTGGGGGGGGGGCATACCCTAATGAAGCTCCAAACACTAATTTATGCCTCGGATGCACCACAGAAGGAACCTCATTCAGATCAGTAGAATTTAGAATACAGGTCTGGAAAATTCTGTAGCCACCTTCAACTTTGACAAGTTGCCAGATTTGTTTCTCTGCCTGGTGAGAATGGTTGCACAGAGTCAAGCTCTGCTACTCCTGGGTTTCCAGTCACTTAATTCAAAATACGTAATTAGTTAGCTTTTATGTGTTTTAAGGTACATTTTATTAATATTCTGCATTTAGCGTATTTCTTTTTAAATCTCTGGTCCTTCCAGCTCCCGTTTTGATTCCCAGGAACCAGAGACCACCCTGTGGCTACCTTTTTATTTTTAGCCTTTTTTATTAAAATATTTATTACTTGCTTCTTTCAAGTAAGTGGTCCTGGTTTTTCAAGTTGTGATACAGAAGCACTTTCATTTTCCATTTCTGCCTATCCTCTTTCACCCTAATTGCTTCCTGTACAGGAAACTGTGATTTGACATTTGGCACCATTTTTAGAGGTAAGAGGGGTTTTTCTTTTTACTACACAGCTCTTACATTTTTACTGTTTTTTGTAGTCGTTTTTGAGTTTTTTACTAGGATCTAAAGTGCCTGTGACTGGATCACTACTTTACTAACTGTGAGTCCTGCACTGTTTTGCCCTAAACCTTAACATAAAAGGGCAGCTATATTAGGAGTCATTATGGCTCCTCAATCTGCCTCCTTGTCACCAAAAAACAATAAAAAAAGCTCTAAGGGAGTTCCCAGTGATGGTGGAAAGCATACATCAGACGGTTATGTCTCCTCATGTTTAACAGCAGCATCAAAAATTTTAAAGGGTGACAAGAAAAAAGATAAAGCTGTTCTGCCATCTGAAAGGCATGGTAAAGATGGATCAAATACCAAGGCGTCATGTTGAAAAGGGGAACCCCTGAATCTTTTGATGGCAAAAATATAAATAAAAGAGCTACTGAGTAGACAGTGGAAACGGTGCCTGCAAAAAAGAATTTAAGAGACAAAATGTCACTGCCACTCCTTCTGAATGGAGAATGGAGCAGGCAAATTACAAAGAAAACATGCCATTGTCTGATGACAAGTCAAAGATGTGGCAATTTTCCCAGGACACCCAAGCTATGGAACATTTTAATAATGTAATGCCAACCCCCTCCCAAGGCTCACACTCCACCCAATCTGCCTGTGGAGGAGGAGAAGGAGAAGGAGAAGGAAAAAGAGGGGCACTATGTACAACAGTAGGAAGGTGACCTCCATGGAATAAGAGGGTGCACCTGAGCAAGACTGTTTCTCTCTTCCAGGCCATAATGAGAACTATACTTCATTTTCCTCACTTGTCATACGTATGCTTGATACTCAAGTTCAACATCCAGCCTCAGGAAACAGAGGAGGGTGAAGAAGATGCCAAATTTATGGACATGATGGGTATGGTACCTTCAAGGAGGTTGCTAGTCTCCATATTCAATTCTCTTAAGAAGGCCATATAAATAAATCATGTCTGCACCTTCTTCAGCTGCAGCCACAGATAAAAAAATGTAAAGAAAATATCAGGTGAACAGACAAGAGGTAAAATACCTGTATGCCCACCCTGATCATCAGGGTGTAGCCCAGGCTGCTGCTTGCAAGACAGCAAAAGACACACTCTCTGTACAGCCTCCAGAAATGGAAATTATGTACCTACTGTAATTATTGATCTTCTCTTGTATCTTCACCATTCATTACTGTTGGGTGTAAGCTGAAGGCACGCACCCGCTTCGTGAGTTTTTTTTTTTGGGGGGGGGAGGGAGGAGTTGGCACTGATGGCGCCGCTTACAAGAGCGATGCACTAAGTGGTGAGCGAGGGGCAGATGTTAAGTGCTGCAGACTTCTCCTCCATCCCCAATTCTGTAAGCCAGAGAGGCGAAATAAAAAGAATAGAGAAATAAGAGTGAGGCAAGAGAACCGAGGGATAGTTAAAGGAAAGGAAACAAACTGAAAAAGGAATAAGCCGACAAGAAGATAGGAAAGAGAAGAATCCTACCTAAAGGGACTGCAGGGCCTCCTTCACTGGGTGGCTCTGAGGGAGGAACAGATAAGAGAAAGGAAGAAGGAAGAAAAGGGAAGAAGAAGAGGAGAGGATATTGGGAGGAGGGAAAAATACTGCCACAATCCTGAGTGAAATTGACTTGAAGCTTATCAGCTCAGATCTTGAGCAGGGAAGCAAGGATCTTTTCAGACAAAAGTGGTTCGGATGGTTCAAACAAACCTTCTAGACCGCTTAAAATGAGAGAGGCAGATTTCCCTACACATCCCGCTATCCTATTCCCCTCACTCACGCTGAGAGCTCACAGAATGCCAAGGCAAACTCTGTTTCGGAGAGGGAGAGCCCCCAACTAGGTAAAGGGAAAAGACACCCCCTCTATCACGCAGATATGTGCTAGTACTGGGGGGGGCCCTAAGAGAGCGCAACCTCTTTGTCAAGATGGACAGAGATAGAGAAGGAGCTCCTTCTGACTCCCTGCAGAAGGCAGGCCAAATGGACCAGACCACTAGTTCAAAACGTTAATTGTCGAATTGGGCTAGAACAGGGGTTGACTAGCCCCAGTCTGGCATTACCAGGTAATCAAGGGACACCCATTAAGTCCGAAGACTGAGGGTTAGAGGAGTGTTTCAGAGACTAACTCTGATGTCCAGAGACTGAGCTAATCTAGCCCGAGAAAGCTGCTGAAGGAAAACCTTCCAGGAAATCAGAAGGAGTTCCTTCAGAAGAAAAGGACAAAGTATCGCCCACTCACCTCCTACTCAAATCCTTCTACCTGTTTTTAGAGAAGAACAGAAGGTCCCAAGGAACCCAAGGATTTATTCCCTCCCAAGAGGGGAGGGGGAAGGGGAGGAGGAGGGCAAGCAGGGTGGGGGAGACGCCCAAGAAATGAGGCCCATGAGGGGAAGGTGGAAGGGATTCAGTAATGAATGATGACGATACAAGAGAAGATCAATAATTACAGTAGGTATATAATTTCCACATCTTCCCTTGTCAATCTTCACCATTCATTACTGCTGGGTGAGTACCAAGTCCCGCCCCGAAGGGGGCCTGAAATTAGGCCCTGAGAGAACATATCCCTGAGGCAGTCTAAGGTTGCTGAGGGTGAGGGGGTGTCCCCCGTGGCCGGGGAATGAAGGATGCCCCTGAAGAGTCCTCCTTGTCCTGCAGGAAAACAGGCAGGTCCACTAGAAAGCAGAGGAAGTCACCCTACGCCGCACAATGGGTGACAGTCTGGACAGACGAAGCCATGCCATCCGCATAATGCAGATCGCTGCGCCTGCCAGTCTGGAAGCCACCTTGTTGGCATCATAAGATGCCCTTGCTTGGTGTCTTGCAAGCTCCAGACCCTAGGCAGAGAGGGCAATGGCTTGTCTAGATGCTCCATATCAGGCACAGACACCAGAACCTGCACTAGCATCGACCACAGATGCCTGTTGTAGGCAGCGTGGTATGCCTGATGTGAACCTATACACACATCAACACATGACTTGAAGAGAAGACACTTCATCCCCACTGATCAAATTCAGCAGAATCTGGATCCGGAGGTCTGTCATGAGCTAGGTGCCAAGGCACGGAAGGAGTATCTAGGGACGTCAGGCCCGAAGGCGGGTGAGGTAGAGAACCTAGAGACTCATGGGGGGGGGCAAATACCGTCTCCTGCAGTCTGCTGGGGCTGGAGAAGGGGTGGCTGGAGACTGCCAGGTGTGGATAGATGCCTCCTGGAAAGGGGATCGGCCAGGAAGGCACCACGAGGTGGTGAGCGCTAATTCACTGAGGAATGCATGCATCTGCCGCTCAGTATTGTCTCTGTAGATAAAGGAGATATGAAGCTCTGAAACCAGCCTTGAAAGGAACTGCTGATATTCAGTGAAATCAGTGTCGGAGGATAGGTGGACAGAAGGTTCCTCGTACTCAGGAGAGGAAGACGAGGAGGAAGTGGAGCTCGAATGTTCAGAGGACTCCTGCAGTGGGGGGGACAGGCGGAAGACCTGTTCGTCCATGGCCCTGACGTATGAAGGGAAGGCCGCCGCAGTAGCTCTGAAAGTCTCCCAAGTTAACGGCCCCATAGGACCCACGTGGCCCAGGAAAGAGGGGGGTGGCTGCAGAGGGATTGGTGAGGGGCACCTAAGAGCATGTGCCTGGCCTCTGCCAGGGCTCTCAGATCCAGGGAGCGAAGCCACCAAGATTGGGGACCCTGAGATCATACCTGGTTGCAACAAGGTAATGTAAGAAAGCAAACTCCGGAAGAGCCCAGAAGGAGAATCTCCCCTGTGATGCAACTGAGGTTGCGTGTGTCCAGAAGGGCAACCCTCAGTACCGCCACTAGAAGACGCTCTGGAGACCTCGAGAGAAAGGCGGGGATCAGTGCTATGACTCCTTCCCACACCCTTCAGGGCAGTGGAAATGTGCCACCACTTCTCACCCCAACCTCTCAACTCCTCTGACTCCAAAGCAGCCCTCTTTCTTGACACCAGTGCAGGAGCTCCCCGCTTCATGATCCTCTGAAGGAGGCCACAGAAGCAGGGCTCTCCACCTCTTCCCAATGAGCCTCAGCAGCACCAGAGATGGCAGCTGCCTGGGCCCTCCCAGGAGAGGGCATCCTCTAATGAATCCTGGAAGGATGGACCGTAGAAGGTCCCAGGGCACCCCTAATTGTGGGACCCTCAAGGTGAACCTGCACCGGGGACTCAGGGAGAGGAACACTGGGATGTCTAACACCACAGCCTACAGAGAGTTCCGAATCCAAAGACTCAGGCTGCCAGTCCAGGTCCACCTCTGAGTCATCCTCCTCCGAAGAGGAGTCGAGCCGAGTGACCTCCCGAGAGCCAACCCCAGGAACCTCTCCTGCGACGGCACCACCGTATGCGGTGACGTCGCCAACAGTGCCACTCGAGTCCCTCGTGCAGCGGACTGTGCCAGGAACCACAACGGCACCTCCAATGGTGCCACCCAAGTCCCTGGTTCTGCAGATGGTGCCGAAACCCAAAGTGGTGGCGCTGCCCAAACCCTCAGTGCTGCGCATGGTGCCGGAACCTAAGCTGGCACTGCCAATGGCACCACCCAAGTTCCCAGCCCTGCAGACAGCCCCAGGACCTAAAGCGGCGCCATGAGCGGCGCCGCCCAAGTCCCCGGCACCGGAACCAAAAGCAGCATCGCTAGGCGGCAACAAGGGTCCACCAATGCTTGGCCCTACAACCGGAGGTCGTGACGCTGGGGGAGCCTGCACCTCCGAGGAGGTGACTGCCGGGACTGCAACAACGATGCAACCCTGGGAGGGATCGCACCGTTCCTCTGGCACGGAAAAAGAAACCTCCTCCTCCTCGGCAAGACTGGAAGTGGAGGAGTTTCCCTCCTCGCTGGGCCGTATAGACCTGTGAGGGAACCCCGGAGGAAGGGTCAAGAGATCTGGCCTGGGAGGCCCGTGGGTGACATCATCCTCCAAAAGTCGGCGGAGCCCTGCTGACTTTAAATGCGTGGATTTCCAAAACACAGCGGTCCATGGAAAAACAGGCGTTGCAGTGGTCTATGTCATGGTTGGCTCCCAGGCACTGAAGACAACCATTATGCCGATCCAAGATGGAAAACTGCCGGCCTCAAGGGCACCGACGCATAGGGGCACGGCCCACCTTGGATTTGCGCTTGGCCTCTGAATCAGACATGATGCGAAATTAATTTAAAAACAGAAAAGCTCCCAGCGCCATCGAAATACAAAACTGAACAGTCTTACCGCTTCAACGGCATCGGGAAGGAACCAGGATAAAGGAGAAAACGAAACCAACTTCGAACTAGGCCTAATGACGCAGCAACAACTCTCGACACAGCAGGTGCAGCCTCAATGGCGGGAGAAACAGAACTGGGATGGCGGAGGAGTCTGCGGTGCCTAACAGCCACTCCCCCATGCACCACGCAGTGCGTCGCTCTCATGGACATTGCCATTGGTGCCGACTCCTCCCACTAAAAAAAGAAAAAAAAACCTCCCATAGCAGATGCGCGCCTCCGGCTTACACCCAGCAGTACTGAATGGTGAAGATTGACAAGGGAAGACTGAGACACCAAAAATGTGAAATCAATGGTCAAGAAAGTGTCAAGAAGCCAGAAGGGGAAGGAAGGAAACATATTCAATTCAGTGCTTTAGAGTAACTGGTAATTGCTATTTTCTTTTAAACTTAGATTGTGGGCTTTTAGTGACACTATACTTTCTTTGTTGTCTTTACTTATAATTGTTTTTGGGCTTTGAAAATTTAAAGCATAGTGGTGGTGTAATTCTGTGCTGTCTTTAATTGCTGCAAATTTTATCTTGGCTTGTCTGACTGCCCTGTAGTTGGGTGAAAGGTGTTAATTGTCTGGCCTCTGACCTCAGCTACGTGATAACTGGAGGTGGGGCTTAGTCAGAGTTAAAGTAGCAAGCAGAGTTTTATTTTCTCAGAAGGGGAAGGAAGAAATCATATTCAATTCAGTGCTTTAGAGTAACTGGTAATTGCTATTTTCTTTTAAACTTAGATTGTGGGCTTTTAGTGACACTATACTTTCTTTGTTGTCTTTACTTATAATTGTTTTTGGGCTGTTGAAAATTTAAAGCATAGTGGTGGTGTAATTCTGTGCTGTCTTTAATTGCTGCAAATTTTATCTTTGCTTGTCTGACTGCCCTGTAGTTGGGTGAAGGGTGTTAATTGTCTGGCCTCTGACCTCAGCTACGTGATAACTGGAGGTGGGGCTTAGTCAGAGTTAAAGTAGCAAGCAGAGTTTTATTTTCTCAGAAGGGGAAGGAAGAAAACATATTCAATTCAGTGCATTAGAGTAACTGGTAATTGCTATTTTCTTTTAAACTTAGATTGTGGGCTTTTAGTGACACTATACTTTCTTTGTTGTCTTTACTTATAATTGTTTTTGGGCTGTTGAAAATTTAAAGCACAGTGGTGGTGTAATTTTGTGCTGTCTTTGATTGCTGCAAATTTTCGCTCCCCCCCTTCCCCCAACTCTTAATTATATGCCCTGTTAAATCTGATTGACAGGAGCTAAACACAGGGTATAATAAGGGGTGTGAAGTAGGAGTGGCATAAGGGGGAAGAAGCCCACCCTTAGCACGACAAGTGTTTTGACTCATTTATTTATTTATTGGTTTCTTTGTCTTTAAAAAAAAAAATTATCTGTGGATCAGTGGCAGGATTTTTAGTACAGTAAATTAATAAAAGGGAACTAGGAGAGCTTCAGTAGCAGACAAGTAGTGGAATTGCAGTATAATATGGGAGTGGTGCAATGCGGTAGCTGTGGGGCAGCCATATTCAGGCAGACCTTCTGGACACTGAGGTGCTGCCCTATCTTGCATGCATTTCTCTGGACTGCGGGATGAGGTAGCCAGACTCAGAGCGGAAGTAAACTGGGTCAGAGTACCATCACCCTATCCAGGGACCACCCAGTCCAATGCAACTGCCTCAAAGGTTGCCGAGAACGAGGAACACTTGGATGACAGTGGGCTCAGGGAGGGTTAGAGCAGTCAGGCAGAGGCACATTCCAGATCCTATTCCACTCAAGAACTGATATGCCACACTGGCAAATGAGGACAACCAAATATAGGTACCCAGAGAAGTGGAAGGAAAGGATGTGGAGGTTAGCCAAGGAGGTGACCTCAGCGCTCAGCGGGGAAAGCAGTGGACCCCAGAGGAGGAGGAAGCGAATCCTGGTGGGGGACTCCATCATAAGAGGGATCCAGCTAGGAACACAGGAGGGGGAGGACAGGGAGGTGAGGTGCCTACCAGGTGCCACGGCATGGAGGGATGGAAGGAAGATCCTGGGGATCACTGGGAAGGCAAGACGGGAGGGTGAGCTGGATGTCATGATCCACCTAGGTACTAATGACCTGGCAAATGGGGAGCCAAAGGAAGTTCAGGAAGAGTTTAGGAAACTGGGGAGGGGTCTCAAGCAAGTAGCTACTTCTGTCACTTTCTCAGAAGTACTACCTGAGAGGCAAGGAGCATAGAGTTTACGCACCCGTGAACTTTGAACTCATGGTTGAAGAACTGGTGCTGTGAGGAAGGGTTTGGATTCATTGGTGACTGGGGACCCACCTGGAGGGATGGAGGTTTGTTCAAGCCCGACGGCCTGCATCCATCCTGGAGGGGAATCCAAGCACTCAATGATAAGTTTAAATGCTACATTGACAAGCATTTAAACTAGCAAAGGGGGGTGGCAGGCCAGCAAGGAGGGTACCTGCTTGCTCACCCCACAGCTAGCAGTGGAACCAGTGAACCAGAGGAGGGCTATCTCTGCAAAGCAGTGCAAAGATGGAGATTAGTGCCCAAGAGGTGGATAAGCAGAAAAGGGCAAAATTCAGCAGAAGGGCAGACAGCAAGGAGAACCAGGGATAAATGACAACCAAGGAAGGGGCTGGAGTAGAACAGTGAAACAGTCTAGGGAGGTCAAATCATGGAAAGCCATGTGTGCAAATGCCAGGAGCCATAGCAACAAGATGGAAGATCTGGAGGCTGTCATGGTACAGTCAGACCTGGACATTGTGGCCATCACTGAAACCTGGTGTAATGATAACCACGACTGGGAGATGGCCATACCTGGCTACAACATATTCAGAAGAGACAGAGCAGGCAGGAAGGGAGGAGGAGTGGCACTGTATGTGAAAAATGACATAAGGGTCACAGAGATCCAGGAGGAACAAAATGGGGAGAGATACTGTGGGTTAGCTGAAAGGAAAATGGGGACAGCTAGTCAAGACAGGTGTGGTCTATAGACCACCAGCCCAGGAGGAAGAAACAGATAGGAGTGATGCTAGCCATCCAAAGGATGGCAGACAAGGGTGAGGTAGTACTGGTTGGAGACTTCAATATTCCAGACGTGGACTGGAGCATCCCAGCAGCAGCATCAACTAGGTGCAGATTTATCCTGGACTCCCTTCAGGGTGCCTTCCTCAAGCAACTGGTCATGGAACCAACTCGGCAGAAAGCAATACTGGACCTTATGCTCACAAACAGGGACAGTGTGATGGGGGTAACAGTGGGGGACCACCTGGGAAACAGTGACCACCAGTCATTGTGGTTTGAAATCACAGAAAGAGCGAACCAAACCACACAAAAACATGTATCCTGGATTTTAGGGGGGCAGACTTGAGAAAATGGGGAGATACTTGAAAGAGGCATTAAGGGGAATGGGACGGGAATCAGGGGTTGAGGAACAGTGGGCAGTATTTAAAATGGGGATTACAAGAACAACAGAATTATGCATTAAGCAGGTTAGCAAGAGGAAAAGGAAGAGGAGACCATTATGGTTTTCCAAACAGGCAGCAAAGAAAGTGAAAGCCAAAAAGACTGCATTCAGGCAATACAAAAAGACACAAGCAGAAGGGGATAGGGAGAAGTACCAGGAGAAGCAAAGGGAGGCAGCGAGGTCAGTAAGGGAAGCCAAAGCTCAGACAGAAGAACACATTGCAAAATCAGTGGGTAGAGGGGACAAAACCTTTTACAGGTACATAAGTGAAAAAAGAAAGAAAGACAAAGGGATGGTTAGTGAGACTGAAGGAGGAGGATGGGGGCCACGTGGAGGATGACAACAGTAAAGCTGACATATTGAACAGGTATTTCTGCTCAGTCTTTACTGAGGAAGAGGAGGGTAATGGGTCTGAAGGGAGTACAAGGGGTGAGAATGGTGCAGAAATGGACACAAGTCCCTTTACACGAGAAAGGGTCCTGAAGGAACTGGAAGTAATGAGTTGATAAAGCAAAGCGGCCAGATGGGGTGCACCCCAGGGTCCTTAAAGAACTAAGAGAGGTGGTGGCTGAACCTCTGGCTATCCTGTTTAGCCAATCACTGGAAACAGGGGAGGTACCCAAAGACTGGAGGACAGCAGATGTAGTCCCCTTATACAAAAGTGGGAACAAAGAGGAAGCAGGGAACTACAGACCAGTCAGCCTCACCTCGGTAGTGGGGAAGATCATGGAAGCACTACTGAAGGAGAGATTGGTGGAACATCTGGTTGTCCATGGACTACAGGACCCAAGGCAGCATGGTTTCACCAGGGGGAGGTCATGTCAGACCAACCTCATTGAATTTTTTGACTGGGTGACTAGGGAGGTGGATCGGGGAGGGCAGTGGATATGGCCTATCTGGACTTCAGCAAGGCCTTTGACACTGTGCCACATATAAGACTATTACACAAACTGGGGAATATGGGTGTGGGCAGGACAGTAGTGTGGTGGGTAGATAACTGGCTGGGTGGCAGGACACAGAGGGTGGTGGTAAATGGCTGTCACTCCACAGAGGGAAGAGTGACCAGTGGGTTACCACAGGGATCAGTGAAAAGGAACCGGGTCCTATTCAACATCTTCATCAGTGACATTGCGCAGGGACCTAGAAGGCAGAATTTCACTGTTCGCTGATGACACAAAGCTCTGTAACAGAGTAGACACACAGAGGGTGTAGACAGAATGAGACGACCTGCAGAAACTTGAAGAATGGTCAGGGGTTTGGCAGTTGAAATTCAATCAAAGAAGTGCAAGATAATGCATATGGGGCACAAAAACCCATGCACAATATATCAGTTGGGGGTGAGGATATCAGCATGCACCAAGCAGGAAAGGGATCTTGGGGTTGTCATCTCTGACGACCTCAAGGTAGGAAACAGTGTGACAAGGCAGCAGGTAAAGCAAATAGGATGCTGGGATGTATAGGCAGGAGCATCACCAGCAGGAAAAGGAGGTCATAATTCCGCTATACAAGACACTAGTGAGGCCCCACCTGGAGTACAGTGTACAGTTCTGGAGACCATACCTACGTAAGGACATAGACAGGGTAGAGAAGGTTCAGAGGAGGGCAACAAAGATGGTGCATGGATTGCATCACAAGTCCTATGAAGACAGGTTGAAGGAACTGAACATGTACTCCCTGGAGGAAGGAGAGGAGAGAGAGAGAGGGATATGATAGAGACATACAAGTATCTTACAGGGAGGAACAGGGTGCAGGAAAACACTATTTTTAAGCGAAAAAGATGTTCCAGGACTAGAGGGCATGGGATGAAGTTGGAGGGAGGACGATTCAGAGGAAACATGAGAAAGAATTTCTTCACAGAACGGGTGGTGGACAAGTGGAACACCCTGCCAGAGGAAGTGGTGGGGGCTGAAACAATCATGGGATTTAAGAATGCATGGGATAGACATAAAGGAATTCTGGAGTTCAGGGGTAAGGGGCAACAGACTTCTAGGAAAACAAACTGAACTTACAAGCTCAAATGGGCAGACTGGGTGGGCCATAGGCCCTTATCTGCTGACACTGTCTATGTATCTATGTATGCTAAAGCTCCCTGCTCATTAGGCAGGTAGCTTATTCAGCATTTAAAGCACAATATCAGAAAGCATTGTGGAACACAATTCTGGCACTTGCTGATAGAGAAGACAGTGAGCTGGCACAGGACTTGGTTGCCACAAGATCAGCCCTGGATGCCACTAAGCACAATTTCCACACTGCTGTGGATAGTAATTATACTGCAGCTAGAGTTCCAGCTCATGCAGTGCCCTTAAGATTCTCTGGTTAAGGACTTCCATCCTTTCCCAGGATACCCAAACCAAAGCCATGAATTTCTCCTGTGAGGGAAATTTATTTTTTGGTCACAAAACACAGGCATACTGTACATGAAAAAAGGGGATGAATACAAGACTATTTACAAGAGTAAGAATGAGAAGAAAAAGGCCTCCACCTCACACAGGCCTTATGGAAGGGGAAGAAGAGGCAGGGGTTACTTACATAGAAACATAACATTTGATGGCAGATAAGGACCATACAGCCCACCTAGTCTGCCCATTTGCCTACTCAGTGTTGACAGCCCAGATCCTATTTGATCTGTGGCATGCCTTCTCTGCCCATCTCCAGGGTACCATTACGTCTATCCCATGTGCTCTTGAGCCCCCATCTTGTTTTAGCCCCCACCACTTCCGCTGGAAGGCTGTTCCATAGATCCACCACCCTTTCTGTAAAAAAGTACTTCCTGACATTCCCCCCGAGCCTTCCTCCCTCCAGCCTCATACCATGTCCCTTTGTCCTTGTGCAATGCTTCCTCTGAAATATGCTTCCCTCCTGTACCCTGTTTATACCCCTAAGGTACCTGAGTGCCTCTATCACATCCCCCTCTCTCCTCTCCTCCAATGAATAGACAATAAAGTCTCAGAGTCAATCCTCATATGGCTTCTGATGCAGCCCACGTACCATTTTCGTCACCCTTCTCTGGACTGCCTCCATCCTGTCTATGTCCTTCCTGAGATGTGGTCTCCAGAACTGGATGCAGTACTCCAGGTGAGGCCTTATCAGTGATCTGCACAATGGCATCACCATCACTTTCTTTCTGTTGGTTATGCCCCTACCTATGCATTCCAGCATTCTGTTTGCCTTCCCCACCACTTTTTCACACTGCTTGGTCATCTTTAGGTCATCTGATATGATGATCCCCAGGTCTTTCTCTTACTTTGTGGTGGCCAGAATATCCCCCCGCCCCCAATCCTGTACTCCTCTTATGGATTCCTGTGACCAAGGTGCATTATTTTGCACTTTTTAGCATTGAAACTCAACTGCCATATACCTGACCATTCTTCCAATAAGCTTAGATTCTTTCTCATTCTTTCCACCCCTTCCGGTGTGTCAGCTCTGTTGCAGATCTTGGTGTTGTCTTCTAACTAGCATCCCTTTCCATCCAAACACTCTACAATGTTGTTAATGAAGACATTGAACAGGACTGGTCCCATCACCAATTCCTGTGGCACCCCACTGGTCACCTCCCTCTCTTCTGATTTCATGCCATTTACTACCACCCTCTGAGTCCTGTCCCTTAGCCAGTTCTTAACCCATTTTACTACCATTGGGCCACTCCCGGTTTCTCAATTTATTTAGATATCTCCTATTTGGGATGGTGTCAAAGACCTTGCTGAAATCCAGGTAGGCCACATCCACCGCCGCCCCTCCCTGGTCTACTAGTTTGGTCACCCAGTCAAAGAAATCAATTAAATTTGTCTGACAGGACCGTCCTGATGAGAATCCATGCTGCCTTGGATCCTGTGTCCTGCTAGTCTCCAAAAACTTCACAGTCCTCTCTTTAAGTAGGGACTTTATTAGCTTCCCCACTACTGAGGTCAGGCTTACAGGTCTGCAATTGCCTGTCTCCTCCCTACTACCACTCTCGTGGAGAGGGACCACCTCTGCCCTCCTTCAGTCTTCAGGTACCTCCCCTATCTCTAGAGATGAGTTGAAAGGGTCAGTCAGTGGACCTGCCAGTACATCCCCGGGGTTCCTTTAATACTCATGGCTGAATCCCATCTGGCCCCATTGCTTTGTTTGTTTTTATTTTCCCTGCGTTCCTCTAGAACTCTTTCCACAGTGAATGGGCTGATGTCAACCTCCCTTTCCCGACTAACCCTCCTAATGAGTTTTGGTCCCTCACTCTCCCCTTACCTGGTGAACACTGAGCAAAAGTATTTGTTCGGTATCTCAGCCTTTTCTAGGTAGTCTTCCACCCGCCCTCCTCCTTCCTTCTTCAGCCTAACAATTTCTGGTCTTTTTTCTCTAGCTAATATATCTAAAGGCAGTCTTGTCTCCTTTCATAATAGCCTGTGCTATACCTTCCTCTGTCTGTCTTAGCCTTCTGACTGCTTTCCCAGATTCTTTCTGCTTCTTCAGACACTTCTCCCTGTATTCATCCTTTTGAGTCTCCTTATATTTCCTAAAGGCTTTTCTTTTTTCCCTTACTTTCTCAGCCACTACCTTTGAGAACCATAGTGGCCATTTCTTTCTTTTACTCTTACTATGTATTCTAACACAGTGTTTTGTTACTTCTGTTATTACTCTTTTGAGTCTAGACCACTGTTCTTCCACATCTGCCCCTGTACCTTCTGCTGCTAGGGCACTTTTAAGCTGTCCTCCATTTCCTTAAAGTTGGCCTGCCTGAAATCCAGAACCCTAATCCTTGTATGACTTTCCTCCACCACTGTAGTTACAGTAAATACAGGTTACTCACCTGTAACAGGAGTTCTAGGAATGGTATATGTTGTTCATCCACACTGTCTGGCAGGTATCCTTGCCGCTTTAAATCTTGCCGGAAGGTCTTCAAGCTGGCTCCTCCCACCCACCCGGGTGGTAAAACTCTCGGCTCCGCTCCATGACGCCAGATCTGGCCCAGTGGAAGCTCAGGTTGTGCGTCGAAGCCGAGGAGAGTCGGGTGGGTCGTGTGGATGAACAACATATACCATTCCCTAGAACTCCTGTTACAGGTGAGTAACCTGTATTTCTAGGGACATGGATATGTTGTTCATCCACACTTGATAACAGACTCCTAGCAGTTCTCCGGGAGGAGGGAGGCAAGATACACACCCCGATACTTACTTGGGAAGAGAGACTGGAGAACTGAGGCCCCAAAACCAGCATCCAAGCGGCGTGACTCAAGAGTCGATGTGGTAATGGGTGATGAGGTGTGTACTGACTTCCAGGTAGCAGCCCTGCAATTTCCTGGATAGGGCGTCCCAGGAAGCAGCCACCGATGCAGCAGTATAGCGGGTAGAATGAGCTCTTATCCCTCTAAGGAGCTCCATGCCCATAACTTATAGCGAGAGATCTATGCAGGAGGTGACCCACCTGCTTATAAAGTCCGCTTGGCTGCAGGTCTGCCAGAGTGCGGCTTCAAGCGTAGGTGACAAACAGCTGGTGAACCTCTCCCCGAATTTCAGCCATGCGCTCCTTGTAGTAAGCGAGCGCCCTTCTAGGGTCCAAAGTATGGAGCCTATATTCGGCCTCCGAGGTGTGATTGGGGTAGAACACCGGCAGAGACAACACCTGGTTAAGGTGAAACTCCGACACCACCTTCGGAAGGAATTTCGGGTGGGGGCGAAGGACAACCTTGTCCCTGTGGAAGACCAGGTAAGGAGACTTGATGGAAAGCGCCTGGAGCTCTCCCATCCTTCTGGCTGACGTGATAGCCACCAAGAAGGCGGTCCTCCACGACAGGTGAGAGAGATCACACCTGTGCATGAGCTTTGCCAGTACCAGCAGTAGATCCCACGGAGGTGGAGGTTCTCACACCGGAGGGGAAATGTGATCAAGGCCTTTGAAAAAGTGCGACACCACCTTCTCCTGCGACACCGACTGCTTCCCGGCCCACGCCCGGTGAGCAGAGATGGCTGCCAGGTGCACCCTTAGGGTCGTCGACCTAAGCCCTTGCTGAGAAAGGGACCATAAATAGTCCAAGATGCTTGCCAAGGAACAGGAGGAAGGGTCCAAGCCCTTGCCCTGACACCAAATGGAACACCTCTTCCATTTGAAGGCACAGCATTTCCTGGTCGACTCCTTACGGGACGCCTCAACAACATTGAGGACCTTGTCGGAAAGACCCAAGGCCTGGAACTCTAGCCGCTCAGGAACCAGGCCGTCAGGTGCACGGATTGAAGGTCTGAATGGAACACCTTCCCCTGATTGACTGAAAGCAGGTCCGGGCGAGCTGGAAGCTGCCTCGGGAGCCTGGAGCTGAGGCTGAGGGAGATCTGGGTACCAGAACTGGCGAGGCCAGTCTGGGGTTATCAGAATCACCTGCGCCTTGTCCCTCCTTGCTTTGAGAAGCACCTTGTGAATCAAGGGAAATGGGGGGAAGGCGTAGAAGAGGCCCGGAGTCCACGGCCTCGAGAAGGCATCCCCCTGCAGTAAGCCTTGCTGAGGGGGCGGGCATGGAACAGCCTCAGCCTCGCATTCTCCTTGGAGGCAAACAGGTCCACCTGAGGTGTGCCCAGTGGGAGAACAGATCTTGTACTACCTCCGGCAGGAGAGACCACTGCGTGGGACGCAGCCCCTATCCAGCAGAGGGCATCGGCCAGGGTGTTGGAGGCTCCTGCCACATGAATGGCTAGGAGATCGCCTCCAGGCTGTGCACAGAGTACCAATGCAGGCTTCGCACATAGAAGCATGGGCGCGTCCACATCTAGCGGTTTAGATGAATACATGGTCGTGGTGTGTCTGTACTCGGTTCCACTTGACCCCGGAGAAACGGAGCAAAGGCGGTGAGAGCTAAGGGACCTCTCGGAGCTCACAGGCTGATGTGCATCGACGGACCGGGCGGGACCAGAGGCCATGAGCCCGGTGTGTCCCTCAGATGGGCACCCCAACCCATCAGAGAGGCATCGGTCGACAGAGAGACTGCCGACTCGGGCGGACAAATGGGATGCTCCCTCCCTGCAAGTGAACTGGAACGATCCACCACCGGAGAGCGCCCACATCCCCTGGGTCACCTCACCAGCTGGTCCAAAAGGATCGCAGCGTTGTGACCACTGGCTAGGCCAGTCCCACTGGAAGAGGACGCATGTGCCATTGAGCCCCAACGGACCACGCTGGTGTGCAGGCCGCCACATGAGACCCAGGAGGCGCGAGGGAAGTCCCAGGCAGGCGCGACTGCCCAACCAGAAATGACGCTGGGCAAGGAGGAAAGAACCTTGGCCCTGTCAAAATGGGAGCCGTGCTCTGGCTCGAGAGAGTCAAGCTCTGCCCCGGCGAAAAGAATCACCTGCTTCGCTCAAGTTCCGACTCTGGCCTCGATTGATGAGGAGGCCGACTTGAAAGCAGACCTGGAGCCAGATCTCTGGAGCTCCACCTCCTGCCTGGAGGGGCCTGCTATCAGCCAGTCGTCCAGGTAAGAGGTACACCCAGACCCCTCGGGCGCCGCAGAAATGCTGTCACCCTCGCCATGCATTTGGTAGAAGACCTGGAGCTGGAGACAGGCCGAAGGGCATAGCTCGGGAACTCGAGGGATCTCTCCACCAAAGGTGAAGGATCTCTGGTGTGATGGATCGGATGGGGCGATGAAGAACACGTCCTGCACGCCCAGAGGGCAGAACCACACAATCAGCTGCTCAAGGACGGGTATTATCTCGAACCAGGACCATCCTGAAGGTTCAAGACCTTAGGAACTTGTTCAGGTGGTGCGAAGGTCGAGAATGGGGCACCAGCCCCCATCCGTTCAGGACCAGGAAGTACCTGGACACAAACCCGGTCTGAGGGAGGGTCCGCCACCTCCTGATCACCTCCTTCTGAGGAGGAGGCGATGTGGCTCGGCGAGCCGACAGCGAAAGGTGATCTTCCGAGGCCCCGAGGAGCGACGGCTCTGAAGGGCGGGGCCTGCTCGAACTCCAGAGGCAGACCTCTTCCCACCACCTCCAATACCCATCTGTCCATGGTAATAACGGACCAGGCAGAAAGGAAGTGACGGAGCCGTCCCCCCACGGGGGGAACCTGGGGTGAGGCGACGGGATTGGGAGCGACACCCCTCAACCCGTCACTGGGCAGGCTTGGAGGAGGGACCGGCCGAGGAACCTCCTGGGCCTTTTCCTCCCTTGCTTCCTGTTGGAGGAAGCCTGGCTTGGGTTTGGGATGCCAAGCTCGCTACTTTGCTGCTCCTGACATTGTTGGTCCGGACATGCCGCGGGCGCAGAGGGACGAAAGGGCTTAGGCTGTGGTCTGCGGCCTTTGTCCTTCTGTGCAGATGAGACCGAGTCCAAGGTAGCATTGGACTTCTCAATCCTCTGTAGGTGACCTTCCACCCCAGGGCCGAAGAGGTTGGTCCCCAGGAAGGGGACATCCACCAACTTGTGCTGGGTATCCGAAGTAAAGGTGGATATCCTCAGCCAAGCCCGATGGCGCATAGCCACTGTGGCCGCTACCGACCTGGCACAAGAGTCTCCAATGTCCAGAGCAGTCTGGAGCTGCTGTTTGGCCACTGCCCTGCCCTGGTCCCGCACCTGCCTGACCGTGGTCTGCAGGTCCGCTGGAAGATGAGGGACTACCTTGTCCAGGGAGCCCAACAGGGCATGAGAGAAATGTGCCATGAGGATGGCTGAACTGGCCTGGCGAAGGCCGAGGGAGGACGCAGCGTAGACTTTGCGCCCGGCATACTCCAATTTCTTGGACTCCTTGTCGGGCGGTTTGTCCATGTCCCTTGCGTTTCCCAGCGCCGAAAACGCTGCCGGTAACTAACCCTGGCTGAGGGTACCCCAAAACCGGACAAGGAACCGGTAGGGACCGCATACTTCCTGGCCATCCTGGCCGAGGGCGCAGGACAGGAAGCAGGGCGCTGCCAGAGCTCCAAGGCCGGGCCCACTATGGCCTCGGCCACCGGAAAAGCCTCCGTAGGGGAATCCCCTTGGTCCAGAATCTCCATGAGGGGGTACCTGGCCCGCTTAGAGACAGGTTCGAGCTTCATCTCGGTGGACTCTGAGATGAGCCGAAGCAATCCCAGATAGGACGAAGGGCTATCGTCCATCGACTGACCCCCAGAGGACTCCAAGTCTACTCGCCTGGAGAACAGAGAGGAGTCGCCGTCGGACTCGAAAGAGTCCGCAAAGAGCTGCCTTGGGCCTGAGCCACCCTCCACCTGCCGAGGTCGGTCGGGAGTGAGGGTAACAGACAGCCTATGGGGCAGACCCTGAGCTGACCGAGAATCCTTGGCGGAGCCCCAAATAGCGCTGTGGAGGCGGAGGTTCCACCGAAATCGGTGGAGCAGCTGGTTTGCCGAACAACCGCCTGGGAACAGGCCTCCGGTTAAGTCGAGGGGTTGTTTCGCCGCTTCTGGTGACAGCCACTTAATGGCTGGGAAGGCATCGCGCCGCTTATTCCCGTCAGAAGGAGCTGTTGCCACATGAGATCCTCGATCGCCGACGTAACTTACGCCGAAGCTTCCTCGTCCAAGGAGGAGGACGAGGATGAGCGGCGACGCCGCTTACCGCGGTGCCGAGACCGAGACCGCCTATGACGGTGGGATCGGCTGGACCCCGAAGAAGTCCGAGACCGAGACCGAGAACCTCGGCTTTTCCAAGGGCGGTGTGAGGAATAGTCGGCCGGAACCGGTACTTCCTTCAGCTCGGAGGGTTCACCCGAGGGCTCCGGAACCGGAGGCACTGGTAAGCCCACGGGATCCTCAACTCCCACCGGGGAGAGAGGATTCTTGGCTTCTGCTGATGACAACCCGTCCAATGGGTCGAGAAAAATCTCGACTGCGTCGACAGGAGTCTCGGTCAACTGACCTGACGGGGACACCATGAGACCAGTGGCCGGAGCTGAGCGATCGATCAAGTCGACGTTGCCGACGACTCGGGGAGAGGGACCTTTCCCGCTCCCAAGAGCGACGATGGACGGATTTACCCTTGTCCTTCTTTTTGGACCGAGAAAAAGGTCCAGCAGACATTGGTCCCTCTCCCTTAGTGGAGAGGGACAGACAAAGCTCCTTAAAGGAAGCTGTATAAGAGGAGGAACCCAGAGAGAGCGGGATAAATGCCGCGGCCGAGGAAGATGCGGCCGCACCGCCTCCTCTTCGATAGCGATCATCTGCTCGAGCTGATCCGCTGAGCCTGCCGCCACGGAGACCACTGACTGGGCCTCTTTTGACTTCACTGGAGGAAAACGTTTCTTGGGACGCCCCAGTTGTAACCGGGCAGCACGGTCTTCAAGGACGTAGGCCGAGAAGGAAGAGCACAAGTCGCAAGCCTGCGGGTCGTGTTCAAGGCCTAAACAGTAGACACACGGGAGTGCGGATCCGTCCGAGACATCTTCACACCGCAAGGGCATCTCTGAAAACCGAGTAGATTTGTCCATCGCAGCCGCAAGGGATAGAAGACCAAGTTTCAATTAGCAAAACTTTAAATTGAGAAATCAAGATTTAGGAACCAGTCTCAAACGCAGAGCGTTAAGGAGGGAACCTGAGCTTTCAAGCGGTAAGGAAGATCAGGCGTCATGGGGAGGAGCCGAGAGTTTTACCTCCCGGGTGGGTGGGAGGAGCCAGCTTGAAGACCTTCCGGCAAGATTTAAAGCGGCAAGGATACCTGCCAATAAGTGTGGATGAACAACATATCCATGTCCCTAGAAACCATACTGTCCTGTGGTAGCTGAAACTAAGGGGACTACCCACCTCAACATATGTGATCCTGTCCCTGTCGGTCAGCACCAAGTCCAGTATAGCCCCCTTCTCAGGTGGGTTCTACTACCAGCTGCCTTAAGTTTGCCCCTTTCAGGGCAGTCATTAAGTCCCTGCTCCTTGTTGTACCTACAGTCTGAGTGCTCCAACCTGCATCTGGCAGGTTGGAGTCTCCCATTAGCAGTAGTTCCCCTTTGGTTGCCATTTTGTGGATGGTCTCCACCAGAATTTCATCTGTTTCCTCCCCCGGCGTAGGAGGCCTGTAAACCACTCCAGTACGAATGTCAGTCTTATTTCACCACCCCTAGGGTGACCCACAGTGCCTCCATTCCTTCCTGTAACTCTTGAGCCTCCGTTGCTTTAATCCCCTCCTTTGCATACATAGCCACTCCCCTTCTTCCCTTCCCTTCCTAAACAGTGTGTATCTTGGTATGGCTGTATCCCAGTCATGGTTCCCGGTGTATCACATTTCTGTAATAGCCACAATGTCCAGGTTTGTGTCTGCCATCAATGCCATTAGATCTGGGATTTTGTTTCTCAGACTGCAGGCATTTGTGAACATTACCTTCCATCCTGTGCACCCCCCTCCTTTTCCCCATTTTCTGGGCTGTGCCCTATGACGTGTTTGAGTTATATTTTCTGTTTTCCTTCCTATTGTGAACAATTTTTTTCTTGTTTTTTTTTTTTTTGTGTGTCTGTCAACTAATTGGGGTCTCCATAGGAGCCAGGTTTGTAAAATATTTGGTGGGGCCCAGGGGTCAGGGGTCAATTCCCCTGTACCACTCCCAGCGGGGGAGCAAGGGGTGTTCAAATCAAAATTTCTATTACTTGCCTAGCCATGACTGTAGCTGAATTTTCACTTGCCCCTCTATTAATTACAATTAAATTAACTCTGTTTTCGTACTTGCCCCAGATAGGGGACAATGGGATTTGCACACCCCTGCAGGGTCTATGGGAGCAGAGCCCGCTCTACATGGGGATCGGGGAGGTAAGCCAGACCACCACTGGACCTCCACTATCAGCACAGCATTCATGTTACACTACTTGCCCACTTAAGACACACTCTATGCCACATCGGTTTATTGGTTATTTTTTTTAAATGTTTAATTGAGTTGGGGGGTTACCCCCCCACACACACACACACCTCCCCCCTCTGTATTGAAAAAACAAGGGGAGGTGTTAGGGCACAGCCTCCCAACTCAAACTGGCAAAACCTAAATCAACATCACGCATGTAACAAAAGTAGCCTTGTGCAGCTATAGTACAGTGCAGCAATAATGCAACAAAATTACGCTGTATTATAAAATGGGTCTTGAAAATCCTGTAACCTCATTAGTCAAAACACGTCACATGACCATGTGTAAATCCTGCAACAGAAAATTGGTAAAGATTCTGCTGATCAAATGTTTACTTTGTTTGAAACTATTTAATTTTTTGTTTTTATTTTTAATAACAGACTCATTTTATAATTGCAATAATACACTTCAGGGAATGTGTAGTAGTGGGATGTACACACTGCTTGTGTGGTTAAAGTAAACTCGGCTGCACCTCGTGACACACCACACAAGGCATGTGTAAATCCCACAACACATGCCCTGTCGTGCATTATTACTTAATTCTTTGTAGCTTTGTGCTACTCTAATAACAGTGGTCTGATATTCTACATAGCAGAAGGTCAGCAAAAGGCTGCCAGGAAAAAACCCAAATGGATCTCTTGATCTTGCCATTTTTGGACCAGGTCAGGGATGTTTATTTTTTTTTTTTATACTTGTAAGCAATTGAGAAATTCACCCATTTTTACCTGTAACAAGTACAAAGACAGAACAAAACTACAGTACTGACAGAACTCCTGAATGAAGCTAGCACCAATCCAGAAGTCCTTACTAGTGGGTATCTGCCCTCTCTGCACATATTTTTGAGAATGACTTAGTTTTCTTAAAGTAAATGTGTGATTTGTTAAAAATCACACTTTGGGCTTCATAGCCCGCTACCCTGGGGCGGTGATAGCTCTGCTGAGTTAAAATAAAATGTTTTTAATAACTGGTGAAAGTTTGGGAAGGGATAGTAATTTGTGCAAACCGCAAGCTAGCCGATCCCTTCCCACTTCCTGGACTGCCTGCTCCACCCCGCGCTCCCTCGTTTTGTGACGTGGTACCAGGGAGGGCATGGGGATGCGCTCCATGCAAGCCTATGGGGCTTATTTTCAAAACCTTTTTTTTAATACTTTAAACTACCTTTTGATAAAAAAGAAAGATACCGCTTAACTAATAGGGTCCAGTCAGAGTCAGACTGGTGGCTGGCTCACCAGGGTACCTGGACATTTCCAGGTGGGCTTTGTGGGCCACCTATGTTGGGTACCTGGCAACCTTCTAACTCTGCAAATCTTTGGTTCTATTATGCGTTTTTTTTTTTTTTTAATGAAAGTGCCTTGTATGTAAATGTAAGATGCAAACACAGGGCTAGGATATCATATTGATGTGGAATAGTGATGAGTTTTTCACCCTGGACCATACCCTCTCATTTTCTAGGAATCCAAGCTGGTGGCTGGGCCCTTGTTTGTTTTATTGTTCTAGGAATTACTACCTTTGAACCAGTGGCTCTTTTACAAAGGTTCCACGTCAAATTGGGTACAGAACAAAAGGTTACATAGATAACACAACAATTTGTGTTGTGTCAAGAGCAAGAAAACAGATACATATACATATCAAATCATGTGTGCAAAGGACATGAGATAACAATAATCACATTATCATAACAAAAAAGAAATCAAGCCAGATTAGGAAAAAATCAAATAGGGAAAAAGTCCAGACAAAGAGGGTAAGAGAAAGGTGAGGGGAGCAGACAATAGCAGGAGAAAAGGCTTCTCAAACATGTCTTTGTCAAGTATAGGACCAGGGTGGGTAGTGAGAAGATAAGAGGTTTAATCAGGGCAGTCACAGGAGCTGGAGGCGGCGAGGTGAGAGTACAGCCTAGATTTGAAAGCACCTAGAGAGGTGGAGGCAGTAATAGGAGTACTGAGGGCATTTAGCCAGCTGAGGGCACGATAGGCAAATGATCTCTGACCCTGAGAAGTCCGGCATCGGGGGACTTGGAGAGGCTGATGTTCTGATCTTCTGGTAAAACAGATACTAGCGCTCGGGCATAACAGGTCTTGGATACAAAGTGGAGTGAGGCCCAAGGTGGATTTTTTCACCATCAGGCAGGTAAGGTACTTTATCCGGTTTGAGAGTTGCAACCAACCTGAATCAGTGTAGAGTTCACACGTGTGAGTACGTCAATGTGCACCTGTGAGCAGACGACAGGCCTTATTTAGGGATGTTGTAATGCGACTAAGTGCGGTAGTAGTGGCAGATCCGTAGATAATTAAGCCATAGTCAACGACTGAGATGATAGAGGATTGAATGGCAATCCTCAGTGCAGATTGGGTAAGGAGCTGTCAATTCCGATACAGGATCCCAATTCGCTGATAAAATAGTTTTTGCTGTACTATCAATATGAGTTGCAAAGGTTAGGCCCTGATCAAAGATGATTCCAAGATATTTGAAAATTGGCACTTGTTCAAGGGTATTTCCCAGGTACGTATTAATGGTGAGTGGTACTTGCCGTTTCTTGTTTTGAGGACTACAGAAGAGCATGGATTTAGTTTTTTTTGTGGTTTAGAACCAGCTTATGTTCAAGGAACCACATCTCAACCTTGGAAAAAGCATGCTGAAGGCTGAGGCATAAGGGGTTCGGATCTTTATGAGTGGCAAGAATCACGGCATCGTCGGCATAGAGGATTATTTGTTCAGGGCATGATTTGGGGAGGGAGTTTAGGAAAAGACTGAAAAGGAGAGGGCCTAGGATGGATCCCTGAGGAACTCCTGAGTGAACCAGTTTTGAGTCTGAGAGAACTCCAGCTATTTTTACAGATTGAGAGCACTGAGCAAGGTAATTTTTTACCCAGTCACCAGGACCCTATGAAAGCCCAAGAGACAGTAGTTGTTTGATGAGTAGGCCATGGTGTACCGTGTCAAACGCCTTGGTTAAATCAATGTAGACTGCTCCAGTTAGGTTTCCTTTGTCCATGGCATTGTGGATTGCTCCTGAGAATTCAAGTAGGGCAGTCGATGTGCTGTGCCCTTTCCTGAATCCATGCTGCTGAGTGCAGAGGATGTTATGCTTTTCCAGATAGTCTGAAAGTTGGTCCGCCACCATGCATTCAAGGGCCTTTGAGAGAGGTGGTAGTATTGATATAGGTCGACAGTTACCAGGCAGTGACTTATCACCACTTTTGTGCACAGGAGTGACAATTGCAGCTTTCCATTTCCTAGGGAATTGGCTGTAGCAGAGGGAGAGATTGAAAATTTTGGTGAGGGGGAGCAGCACTTCCTCCAGAGTGAGGGACAGAAGTTTACGGTCAATAGTGTCGCTGCTTGCTCGGGACTTAGAAATGGCCTTCTTTACATATTTATAGACTTCATGTGCCTTAACTATTTTGAAATGGAAGGGTGGTTTGGTTGGAGAAGCAGTAGTAAATGTAGAAATTGGAGAGTCAGCATCAGTGAAGAAATCAGATGAGAGGACACCACTAAGGTCTGTGAAGGTTTCATTTAGGGTGTTTGCAATGACCACAGGGTCTAATGTAGTGGTTCCATCCACATTCATTATTGTAGGAGAGGACTTGGACTGCTTAACCATGATATTTCTTATACTGTCCCAGAAGGATTTCCCTTCACCCCAGGAGTTGGAGAGGGCATTCTTGAAGTAGGAGCTCTTCATCAAACGGATCTGTTTTGTACAGTGGTTGCGAGCCTGTTTATATTTTTGAATGTCCGACAGAGAGCCAGTAGCTCTTGCAGTGGCCCAGAGGTGGTCCCTACTTTTGAGTTGTGCCAATAGCTTCGCCGTGAGCCAGGGATTTGAGAGTGCTTTGATTTTGTGCTTTTTTTCTGGTGCATAGGTGTCACAGGCAGCGTTGAAAGTAGTAATAAAGTAATCAAGGGCTAGGTCAACATCTTGAGTTTTGTAAATCATGGACCAGTCTTTCTGCCTAAGACAGGTCTTGAGATGAGTAAGGTTGCCATTAGGTAGAACTCTGCTATAGATGTTTTTTGGAGGCGGCTTACGAAACTTATTTGTTCAGGTACATATTATAGGAGAGTGATCACTGAGAGAGTCAGGGAGAACAACTACATTGTTTATATGGGCAGGGTGGCTGGTAAGGATCCAGTCTATGAGGGTGCTAGTCCCCGATTTGTAGTTTTTCCTGGAAGGTGAGTTTACCACCTGCGTTAAATTTGCTGCTAGGATAGCATCTTTGTTTGACCCTGCATCAGGAGCAAGCCAATTGATATTAAAGTCACCAAGGAGAAGGAGCCCAATGTCAGAAGGTTGTGAACTTATGAACTCAAGGACAGTCTGGAGGCTGGACTCAGGATCTTTTGGAGGTATATAGACAGCAGCAATCGTGAGGACTTTGTTTTGGGCACCAAGAAGTATCTTGATAGGAAGGAGCTGCACTGAGGTTTCTGTGGTGGGGTACATACCAGGGAGACAGGTGAGGCAGTCCTTTATGAAGACTACACACCCACCACTCCTTTTCGATGTCCTATCCAGCCTGAATATCTTGTAGCCTTGTATAGAGATGGCATGATCTGGAGTGTTAGGTGTCAGCCAAGTTTCAACGATGGCAAGGATATCGGGGTTGTGTTGGCTGGCAAAGATTTGAAGGGAGGCCAGTTTTGGGAGGAGACTGCAGATATTTAGGGTAGCAATTTTGAGACCCCCTCCGTTTTGGCAGGCTTTGTTGTACTGTAGGAGACAGGGCCAGGATTTGGGTGGACACTTCCTGATATCAAGAGGAGGAGGAGCAGGAGTTTAAGAGACAATTGCCGTACTTCGTAGTCAACAGAATTGCACCTCTGCAGCTTGTGCGGCTTAGACCAGTGCAGGCGTCTAGGGTCCCAGAGCAAGGCAGTGGTTAGAAACAGGGGACGATATGCCCATTTATCCTCGTCGTGACTCGTCAATTGCACCCAGTCGTTTACCGAAAGGTACCCTTGGTGAGGGTAGCAGGAAATTGCTATCGTACCAGATTGGAGATAGCTGGCGTGGATGTCCAGAGTAAAGGGTGGAGAGGGATAGGAGGAGTTTGGAAGATAGCATAGGGTAGGAAAGAGGGAGAGGGTTAAGAGAGATAGAAGAAGGTGGCTGTGGAGAGGCATTACAGAGAGGAGAGGAACCAGAATGTGAGACTGAAAAAAGTGGAGGAGTGCAGAAAAGATAAGATAAGAAAGAAAAAAGAAAATCAGAGAATACTGGAGCACAGGGATCTGTGAAGTCAGCAATTACAACCCGAGAAGCTGGCAAGGGAAAAAACAGGAGGAGAGGGAGTGGTTTAGCTAGGGTACAGGATAGGAGGCAAGAAACAAGAGCGGGTGTTCGGAGCAGGGGGTGGAGATGTAGAGACTATTTAATAAAGGTCGGGGGGGGACAGGCGTAAAATTTCGGCACAGAGCAGTGCAATTCAATGGGCTCCGAGCCCAGCAAAGCACCAAAATCAGACACACCAATCAGGAGGCAGGGTCTGAACCAGAGGCCAATCAGTGATTCTGCCCAAAGCGCGGTCAGCCAATAGCAGCCGATCACAGCTTCCCCAGCCAGAGGCTATCCTTACCCGGCTTTCAGGTGGTCAAAAAGCGGCTGCAGGAGGTGTCGTGGGTGACGAGGAGATTCCAGGGCACCAATAGACCATGCCTACGAGGCACACAGCTGGCCCACTCGGGCTCTGAGTCTGCAGTAAGGAAAGAGAGAAAAGGGGTGGTGAGTAAATCAAAAAATTACAAGGAAAACAAAAGGCAGTGGACGGAGCTGGTAATTCAGCTGACAGGGAAGAGAGCCAGAGACTGCAGCGAGGGGAGGGATGAAGAGACAATGTTTAGTCGAAGGGGTGAGATTAAGAAAGAGGGGGGTGTGACAGCCAGAAGCGATCAGCTTCTACAATTGCACTGGCGCCAGTTAGAGGGACGGTAATGTGGGGGAAATAAAGAGTAAAGGAAATTTGAGCAGTGAAGACGAGCAGGGAGGCAACGGGAGAGCAGATGAAGAAGGACTAGAAATAGACGTTAGTGAAGGTAGCTTTGTGGGGTGGGGGATGGCCCAGCAGAAAGCAGAGCAACGAAGCGGCGGAGTCAGAGAGGGTAAAAGGCATGGAAAAGAATGTAAAATCGAGACTGTAGCAGTGGTCAGACTGCCCAGAGTTTGAAGAGCAGGAAAGCCAGGCAACAGTTACAGGAGGAGAAGGCAGTGGTAACAGGCTTAAGCTGAAAACAATACAGAAGGAGGGATAAAGAGCAGTCTGTCGGTTAGCAGATCAGGGTGGGGGGGGGGACAGCAGGCTTAAACAGGGCAAAGTAGCAAAATCAGTTAACATGGCTAGCTAAGAACTAAAGCAGAGACAATTACATACAAAAGCAAAGATTCTTTGTAGATACAAAAAAACAGAAGAATATCTTATTCAGCTGCAAAGTTATTTGTAAGCAGTACACTTATGATAACAGCAAATGACAACTATTGAATAGGAGAATACCAATGCAATTATATCAAATTGCAGCTTGCTCAAGAATAATGCAGAAAATATGAGAGGTATATTCTGAGTTTCAGGCAGAACCAACAATCAGGGCATAGGTTTAAACAGTAATGATTCAGGCTGCAATGTCCAGGAAAGTAAAATTTCGGCACAGAGCAGTGCAAGTCAATGTGCTCCAAGCCCAGCAAAGCACCAAAATCAGACACACCAATCAGGAGGCAGGGTCTGAACCAGAGGCCAATCAGTGATTCTGCTCAAAGCGTGGTCAGCCAATAACAGCCGATTACAGCTTCCCCAGCCAGAGGCTATCCTTACCCGGCTTTCAGGTGGTCAAAAAGCGGCTGCAGGAGGCGTCGGGGGTGGCGAGGAGATTCCAGGGCACCAATAGACCGTGCCTACGAGGCACACGGCTGGCCCACTCGGGCTCTGAGTCCGGCTTTCAGGTGGTCAAAAAGTGTCTGCAGGAGGCGTCGGGGGATGGCGAGGAGATTCCAGGGCACCAATAGACCGTGCCTACGAGGCACATGGCTGGCCCACTCGGGCTCTGAGTCCGGCTTTCCAGGACCCCCGCCACCATACCCCGTACCTCAAGTCAACCCTGCTAATGCTTATCTCAGGGGGTTAAGTTGGGCAGGAGCCCACTAGAACTTAGTTCCCAATTTCCACCATCACCACTTAAAAATACTATGACAGTTCCACCTCATCAGAGTCAGCAGACATTCTCCCTCAATTAGTTCCTGACAGTGTCACAGTTCCATTCTCTTCCATTCTCCTTGTTTTCCCCTTTGCAGTGCATCCCATCCCCACGGCACCGTACCTGGTTAGTGCTGGTGTGTGCAACCTACTCAGCCACTGACATGTTGACATTTTGAAACGGTTTCTTTTTTGTCAAGAATCAAATATTTAAGTTCAGGCTGTGAACAGCTTTTATATGTGCTTTGCTATTAATACTGTAATAACCAAGAACAAACTTGCTGCTGTACCACATATGAGCAGCATCATACCCTATATATACAGTATATACCTCACAGTGAAATCATATTACAAAATATAAGATGTTGGGAAACCAGACTTTTTTTTTTTTACTTAAGGGACATTCAATTGCCACAAACTATAGGTTTAGCCAAATTGTGTGCCTTTTCTCAAATTCTGGAAGAAACGCTATGATTTATGAACAGCTCTGGAAATTTGGAAAACATATTTTGTAATTGATAACTGGTTTCAGACCAAAACACAGAATAGTAACAGCTTTGTTACCGTCCTATTCTGATGATGTAAAGAGCTGTGAAGATAACAGTGAGACAGCTTATGCAAGTTTAGATCTCACCAAAACATCTTCTTGGTAAACTGCCTTGATGGCCACAAGATAATGCAACAGTCTGCCACTGACAACACTAACTTGACACTCAGAATGTCTGTCCTCTCCTGTACCAGTAAGGTCTCAACATGATTAGGTGAACCATCCAGAATAAATGAACCATCCAGAGTAAGTCCTGATCAGGCCAAAACGGGGAACCTTGTTGGGGGTGGGGTGGGAAGGGGTAAGATGGGGTGATCTGAGCATCAGAGGTGTGGAGTATGAGGCAGTTAAAAACTGAAAGCAGAGCAGAAGGTAAGTCCAGCATAGGGGCCAAAAAGGAAAATTTAAAACAAATTAGCCCTTTCTCCCCCATCATAGCGTGCTACAGTGCTGTTTACCATAAATGGTGTGAGCAGGGCACCATGGGCTTATGACATGAGTGGGGCTTTGAACTCAGGAAACCCACTCTGTGCCCCTGGTAGGACTTATTATACTTTGTTCCTCCTACTGTCATTTAGCATTCTGAAGTAATGTAATGACTGCCGATGTGGTGAAACTTTAAGGTCTGTAACTGCTCTGGATGGATTCATTGAAAGTTAGAATCAAACTACTTTGCCAGAAATACACCATTGGCAGTGACACTTCATTTCATTTAAGTGAGGTTCCCTGTACTGAGAGACTTCAGACTTATGCAACTGAACTTCAAAATGTATAATATAATGATTTGGGATCTAAACACGCATACCCGAGTAAGGCATATCAGAAGCCCCCCCACCCCCCAAACAACAAGCATTAAAACCTAAATCAGAAGGCCTGCCCTGCCACGATAACTTTCAAAAAGGTACAGTGACAAAACATTGGTCTTGTTTTATGCTAACTACAAAATCACACATCTGAGAACCAGTCACAAAGAGCAGCCAGTTGCCGAACCACTATAGATCATCAACACGATATTTTACACCTTTACATACCACCGATTAGACACAGATTCCACAAAATCATTGAATATCCTTTTTTTATTTTCAAGACCACTCTGACCTTTTATCAAAGTTTGAACCTGGAGCCATCACTCAGTGCCACAGTGTGGGAGGTGGAGTGCGGGTGTTCTGGTGCCACAGTCTCGCGGCCACTTCTACTGTTCTTGGTGAGAACCATGAGCAAAGCTCAGACCAAGAGCTGGTGCTACGCCTGCTGCCACAGTCTAGTGGGCCTCTCGCTAGCTGGCTTGTTCCCTCACCGTCGCCGACCGACACTTGGGGCATGACTGTTCTGTCCCCCATCCGCGACTCTCCCGTCTCCCACAGACTGACTGGGTCACCCGCTAAAAAACAAAAGTGCAAGTTTACTAACCATGCTGCACATGCACACACAATATGGCTCGCTATGCTTACATGAACTCTCGGGTGAGGTCTCCGACCGACCACCAATGCTCTCGTGTCACTCATTACTCCTGCTCCAATTCTCGCTGCCACAAATTCGGATTGCCCACTCAATTTGCATGCAGTCGCACACAGCACTGACGTCTCAGCCGCTTCTCCACCAAAAAAGGTAGAGGAGAGGAGGAGGAAGGGACACACGCTTTCCAGTGCTTCTGCGCTCACTGCCGAGTCCCATTCCGGGGGGGCGGGGGGAGGCATTCGCTAGGTCACAGAACAAACATATCCACTGCCATTTATTTGCAAAATGTGGATGGTAAAATTGATATTATTGGTGGGGCTCAGCCCGCTCTGGAGAATATTGATGGGGCCTGAGCCCACAGGCCCATACAACCCGGCGCTTATGGGGGTCTCCCTATTTCAAGACATGTCATGTGGGGGAGGGGCTACAGTAATCTTCCTGACTGCATTTGCCCCCAACCCGGCTAGTTTAAATGCCTGCTGAGGAAGCATTTAAACTTTTCAGTGAGAATACCTTTGCCCCCGGATAGATGTAAGCCATCTGGTAAATACAGTCCTTCATCATTCCAGGTGAGGTCCCAGTCCCCAGTGAATCCATACCCCACCTCTCCACACCATTTCTTCAGCCATGTGTTGAATTCCATGGTGCGGATGTCTTGGCCCTCTCCTTTGCCATCAACGGGTAGAACCTTCGAGAAGGTTACAGAATGTACTACTTGCCCAAGACTCCTCCCCAGCTCCCTGAATCCCCTCCTGTACTTTACCTACATCTACCCTCTCTCATGCCAGGTCAGTTGTCCCCATGTGGATAATGATGTCCAGCTCCCCCTTTTTGCCACCGCCGTAACGATCCTTAGGATTCACCTGCCCTCCCTCCGAACTGTGCCTCCAGATAGGCACACTACCTCCCTTTCCCCACTGCTACCTGTGTTCGGATCTATCCCCCTAAAGATAGAGTCCCCAAACATGATTTGCTTCCTCGTCCTGTGTGTTCTCCTTCCATTTGCCCTTGGGGCTCCGTCCTGGTTGACCCCCTTATCCCACTTGGTGTTCACTTCTGGAGATGCTGTGTGATCTTTCTGCTGTGCCAAGATGGCATATGAGTTATGAAGTGTCACTGGCTGGGAGATGTGCCTTTGTCCCTCCTCCCTCACCCTTCCTGAGCCCACCGTAGTCCATCCGTCCCTCCTTCTTGACATCCTCTGAGGGAGTGGTGGTAGACATGGTGGCTCCTGTGTGGGGTGGGGAAGGCTGCCTGGATCCTTGCCAACTCTGCTTGGAGTCCTGCAACATCCGCCCTCAACACAGAGAGGTGCTTGCAGACAGAGCAGCACTGCAGAGTTCAGAAGGTCTTCCTGAACTCTGCTGCCCTACAACCACTGCACTACAAGATGCCCAACATCCTTCTTTGCCTATCCTTTTCTTACCCTTTCTGCAACTTCTGTTCTTTATCCTTTTATGCACCCACCCTTTGCTTTGATGCTTTCTTTCCCCTTTTGTATACTGTAGCTTTTTTTCTTCTCCCTCCATTTTACAAAATTGCTTTAACTATGCCTCTACTATGATTATGGACACTAGTTGCTTTGAGTAAGTGTGCTCAAATTCCTGTGATATCAAGGAAATACACCCAGAAACAACTTCTTGTCAAAATCGTGTCACTGATCCATCAGATAATTTCAAGAGCAGGAAAAGACAGAAACAACTTTATCAATCCTCTGTCCCAAAAATCTTGCCACCGATCACTCAAGATACTTCTAAAAAGAAGGAAAACAACAACAAAACAAGAGTGAAAACTCTTAATGGGCCAAGGGCATGTGTACTCCCTCTTACGCCCCTCCTTCTCCACCGCCCCTGCTATTCCCTGTGCTTGGCTCCTGTCAATCAGATTTAACAGGGCATTTAATGCAGGAGTGGGGGGTGGGCAAAATTTGCAAGTAAAGACAGCAAAAAAACAACAGCCCCACTAAAAGCACACCAAAACAGGTCTGAAATAAGAAGAAATAGGTTTCTAATTCAAAGAAATAAAAGCCCCACTTAAAGCACACCAATACAGGTTTCAAATTTGCAACCGCCCCAAAACAATTATCTGCTAGCCCCTTGTAAGTAGTAAAAAAAAAAATCAACCTGCTACCAAGTGAAATCAACAGTAAGCAGTAAAAGAAGCAATACTATCAGTAATGAGCAGTTACTGCACTGACATGAATCTGATTCCTTCCCCTTCTAGCCTCTTCCCAAAAGCATGAGTTACTTCCCAAAGCGTATACTCCATATGCTCCTTATGAGTATTAACCACACAGGGGCTACTACAGGGCCAAAAGGGATACAAAGCATACTGTTGCTGCAGCACCAGCACCCAAGCCCCAGCCAAAGCAAGACCACTGACAAGTCCACCCAGGTCCCCCCTCCGTTGCTAGCAGAGGAACGACTGACTCGCTACTGTCAGGAATGGGTAAACATTACCTCAGACAAGTGGGTTCTGGAGGTAGTGGGTCTAGGACTGCCTCTGCAGTTCAAAAAATTCCCCAGACTACAAAAAAAGTACAGTTACATAAGAACTTACCTTAACAGTAGATTTTTGAGAGGACCTCTTGCAGCCCATAAGGACTGAAGCTGGTAGGCACCAGGACCCCACGGAAAACTAGCTAGCAGTCTACAGTGGGCGACCACCCCCTGACATCAGCCCACCCCCGATGTCACCCAATGGTATAAAAGGGGAGGTCCCCTGACCCTACCCTATTTCTCAAACTGGAGGACCCCAGTGCAGCTAAAATTCGGAGAACCGAGGAGGTTCCTCAAACTGAAGAAAAGAAGGTAGTTGGGAATGGAGAAGCAGATACCAGGGAAAAAGGAGGGAGCAGCGCCTGCTGCAAGAGCTCCTACTGAAGATCTACTGTTATGGTAAGTTCTTACGTAACTGTACTATCATACTTCGAGTGGGAGCTCTTGCAGCAGGCTACACCATAAGGACTGAGTCCTAAGCAGTATGAGGACAAACCCCTGACAGGCAAGTGGAGGAAACGGGTAACTTGAATCCTTAGGAGAGCGGGCCCTGGAGGATAGCAAGGCTGAAGCTTGTCCTACGCCTGGAAGCAATGCCCAAACTAGTGCTTAATGAAAGTGTGAACTGAACTTCAGGAGGCAGCTGTGCAGATATCTGCTGCTAACATGTTGTGCACGGAAGCAAAGGAGGCAGTGACTCCCCTGGTAAAATGGCCCTTAACTGATCCTGGTAAAGACTTCTTGTACTTTTGCTTAGAAACAAGTGCTCCTGGAGTCTTCTGGGCGAACAAAACAAACAACTGATAGGATGTCCTGACATCCCAGGTATGGGTCAAGTAATAACAAAGAACACGGTGGACGTCCAGAGTATGAAGCAGAGCCTCCCCTCGATTAGAATGCTCTGGATAATAGACTGGGAGATGGATGTCCTGATTCAGGGTAAATTCGGACACCACTTTTGGCAAAAATTTAGGATTGGTCCGGAAGAACACCATGACCTTGTGGAAAACTAAATAGGGCTCTTTACACATCAGAGCCTGAAGCTCAAAAATCCTCTGAGCAGAAGTAATGGCAACTAAAAACAGCACATTCCACGACAGAAAGCGTAGCTCATAGCTCGCAGCTGGTTCAAAGAGAGGCAAAGTGAGTTTCTCAAAAATAAACAAAAGGTCCCATGGAGGAACAGGATCCTGAATGGGAGGTTTCAAGTGCAAAATACCCCTCAAGAAGGTGCAGGGCAAATCCAGTTGAGCGAGAGCCTTGCCCTATACCGTTGCATGATAAGCAGAAACAGCGGACAAATGCACCTTGATAGGGGAGCAGCTCAAACCTGAGTCCAACAGAGAAAGGAGGTACTCAAGAACAGAGTTTACCAGACAAAGGGAGCAAGGTGGTGAGCAGAGACCCAGATGCAAAACCGCTTCCACCTAATAGCGTAGGTGGCCCTAGTGGAGGGTTTCCTGGGAGCCACTAGGACATCCGCTACTCTAGGGAAAACTACAAATCAGGTCATAGCTAAGTCCACAGGAGCCATGCATGCAGGTGCAGCAATCTGAGGTCTAGATAGACCAGAGTCCCTCTCTCCTGAGAGAGCAAGTGCGAACTCAGGGGCAGAGGAAGTAGAGGTTCAACTGCCAACTGCTGGAGCAGAGGAAATTAAATCTGTTGTGGCCAGTAGGGAGCGATTAAGATCACGCCCACTCCCTCTGACTGTAACTTGAGAAGAACTCTCTGGAGTGGAGGAAAGGAAGGGAAAGCATATAGGAATCTCCCAGTCCAGCAAAGGGACAATATATCTCACCAGAAAACACCAGGCCCAGGATCTAGCAAGCAGAAACTGGACAGTTTCGCATTACGTGGGGATGCGAAGAGATCCAACTCGGGACAACCCCATCTTTCGAAAAGACCTTCCGTCACCGATTGCAGAAACTCCCACTCATGAACCTTGGACCGAGACCAGCTTAGGCTTTCAACCAAGGTGTTTTGGACACCTGGAACATGCACAGCTGCGAGTTCCATACCATCTGAGAGAGGGTCTCGAAAAAGGGTTGTACTGGAGGAGTTAAATCCATAGGGATCTCCGGGACATGTAGATATTGGAGTCTTAGAAGCTTCCAAGGATCGATTTCTGTAGTCTGGAGAGAAAAAGAAAGTAGAATTTAAATTTTTAAGCAGAGACTTAAAGGAAAGATCTTTGACCAAGGGCTCTGCAGAAGGACTGATCCCTGCTCCTTCAATATCATGACCCAGTCGAAGATCTGGGTCAGGCTCAAATCATCTCCTGACAGTCCAGGAGGGACTGTATGGACAGAAAAGGAGTGAAAATCAGTAGAAAAAGCAGAAGAGGAAAGAATCGAAGTTGAGAACCCCTGGAGGCCGGATGGCGCCACACTAAGCCTTGGCGCCATCAAAGAACACGGCGCCAATCACAAGGAAGTTGGCGATCGGAAACAACCCAGCAAACAGCACTCACGGAGGTCACGGTGCCGACAGACTCTCTGGCACTGCAGACGGCGTCAACAGAGCCCCCAGCACTGAGGATGGCGCTGAGAGTGTCCCCGGCGAAGCGAATGGGGCCGAGAGTGTCCCAAGGGTCTGAAAACTGTGATTTGAGGTAAATGAAGGAAAACTGTCAGGAGATAGAGGTATCAGTGTGGACCCCTGCGCCGCTGCAATGTGAGGGTGAAAAACACCCAAGCGCAGAGTTGACAGCACTGAAGCAGGTGCCACACGACTAGGAAGGTCCAACCACCCTACCCGTTCCCTCGGATGGCCCGAAAGCCTTGGAGTGACTGGATCAGGCAGCTGGACCAACCTCCGAGCCCAATGCTCCATGAGAGCAGTCCACTGGTGAAACTGCTCATCTGAAGCCCCTCCAATAGGTGGGGATGGGCTCCGATGTCGAGGAGGTCGGCCACCAGAGACAGAAACTGGTGACTCCGACAGAGGCGGAGACTGGTGCCTAGCCCCAATAACCGACCGTTGATGTGCAGACATACCAGAAGGAGACCTCGAGTGATGCCTTCTCTTTTTCGACTGGTGTGCCGAGAAAGAGCTCGAGGCTGAATGGTGCAGAGAGTGGGACTGTTTCCTTTTATGCTTTCAGGGGGACCGCCCAACTCCCCGAGCATTGGGCCATCCATTGTCAGACCTTCCCTCAGGCCAGAGCAGCAAACCGGACCCAACCCGGCTGACCGAACAGCTTTCATACAAAGTCTCTCTATCATCACCTGACCCGCTCAGTGTCGACTCCATCAATGGAGGGCTGAAGACTTCTTTTTTATAATAAGTAAAATTAAATATAATTGGTACTTATTTCAAAGATACAATACAAAACAATAAACCGAAAACTAAGCTGCTAGTTTGAAGTTTGACTCCTGGTGGGAGAGCGTCGTCGTCACTGAAGCGCACTCGATGGCGGAGAAAAAAAGAACTGAGGCGGTTGGAGGGTCGTCATCGAGTTAGTCTTTATTGCATGAGCCGAGGCTCACGGTGCTGCTTCCTTGCGGCTCCATCTCTGGTGCCGGCCCTCTAGAAAAGTTTGCTGCTACTGGGTCCTAGCACCTCCAGCGTAGATCCCATTAGTGTGAATGAGTGATGGAGACTTTATGTCCAGGAAGATCTGGAGGGTGGGCGTGGGGAACTGCCCACAATATATAGTCACTCTGACGTCAGTCACATGATGTCAGGTGGGCAGTCCCCCATCAGAGATTGCTAGAAAAGTCTGCCGTGTGGCTCGACGCCAGATGGCACAAGTCCTATATGTAATGACCTACTGAAGGAACCCTCTCGAAGTAAGATATGGTGAATACTGCATTGACATAGTGATCTTCTCACTAATGCCTGTAGTCTCATGTGCATCTTCTAGTGTATCTCTTCTATCTCGCTGGTTGCATCTTCCTTCTGCCTGCTGTAAGACTCTGTCCTGGTAACCCCTGTCTTTGAACCTTTGTTTCATGCCCTGCATGTTATTCTTAAATTTCATCTGTGTTCCACTGTTTCTTTTCACCCTCACCATTTGACTGTAGTGGATGCTTCTTTTAGTTGTCTAGGGTAAAAGCTTGTAGCAAGACACTATAACTCATGCAGACATCAGATCTCTACATTAAAATTTTTGAGACTGGAAAAGGTTACCACACCTACAAGAGGTGGAAATAGAGATGAACTTTTGTTAAAAAGAGAAGCACGGTGGATTTTTACACTTCAGACCCACAAAGCCCGATATTGCCTAAATGAGAATTTAATTTGGTCGACATTTAAATAAGATGCATCAGTGAAAAGACTCAGATCTTGATTTCTATACGAAAATTTAGAATTAGACTTAGGATTTGTGCTACATTAGAGTACCTAGAAAAAGTTAACCGATACCTGAAAAGAAAAAATTACTCACCTTAGTAATTATGTTTCTTCTAATGGAGTCTTGCTGTATTCTGACATATTGCAGTGATTCCCAACCTTTGAACTGCCCCGGAGAACAAAGAGTTAACTTTCTATGCAGGACATAGAATGCTGAGCTCGAGTTTGGTTGAAGCCTCTGTCTGGACTGTTTCAAACTTAAACCGTCAGATTCTTACGAGCCCAACTAACTAAAAATTCTATGTGGAAATTGTAAAAAATTCCTACTAGCCAACTGGCCGAAAAAAGCTTCGGATTCCCAAGGAAGACTCAAGTCAGGAAACCCAAAAACCAAAAACCAATCTAATACAAATAACAATAATAAATCAGCACCCAAACAAAAAGGAGGAGGGTGCAAACAAAAAACACCCCTGGGGTGCAACACTGCACCTGCCCACCATCTTCCCAAAAACAGGTTCTGAGAGGGGAGGCAGGGAGGGAGGGAGGTCAGAATACAGCAAGACTCCATTAGAAGAAACATAATTACTAAGGTGAATATTTTTTTCTTCAAACAACAATGAAGTCTTGCTGTATTCTGACATATTGCAGACTACCAAGCAGTACCTCCATGGAGGAGGGACAGAACCTACATTGGGAATAGGCTCTGAAGTACTGCTGTGCCAAACCGAGCAGCACTCCTAGTCTGGATATCCAGAGAGTAATACTTGGTAAAGGTATGGACTGTTTTCCAGGTGGCTGCTTGACAAATGTCTAAGAGAGGGATATCCCTGGCAGCAGCCAGGGAAGCAGCTGTACCTCTTGTGGAATGAGCCCTCAGGCCTGAGGGTGGAGTTAAGTTTTTCATAGCAGAATTGTATACAAGACACAATCCACCTGGCAACAGATCTCTTGGTGTTAGGTTTGCTCTTTCCCACTTCTCCATAAGTGAAGAACAACTGAAGGGAGTCAAACCTGTGACCCTTGGTACGCTCTATGTAGTAACTAAGGGCTCTTTTAACATCTAAACTGTGTAGCCTCCTCTCTCCTGAGGAAGAATGATCAGTGAAGAAAACGGGAAGAGACATAGACTGGTTTCAATGGAAGTCTGAAACCACTTTGGGCAAGAACCTTCTATTGGTTCTAAGGACCACTTTATCCCTGTGAAATGAGATAAAATCAGGTTCCACTGACAGGGCTTGAAATTCACTGATACGCCTGGCAGAGGTAATGGCTACCAAGAACACAGTTTTCCAAGTCAAGTACTTAAGCTCTACTGAAGACATAGGCTCAAAGGGGGGTTGTATAAGTTGAGCAATGCAAACATTCAAATCCCAGGCAGGGGCAGGGTCTCTAAAAGGAGGATTGGTGTGAAGCAATCCTTTAAAAAATGTACTGAACATAGGATGAGAAGATAGTGAGGAAGACTTCCCCACAGACAAAAACGCAGAAACAGCTGACAAGTGTACCTTGAGAGTAGCTGGTCTGAGGCCTAGGCCATTAAGATGGACCATATAATCCAGAACCGTAGGCAATCCAGCAGTGTCTGGAGAAATATGCTTCTTAGAATACCAAATGCTGAATCTCTTCTATTTGGAGTTATAAGTCTTTCTGGTGAAGGGCTTTCGAGAAGCCTTATTTATTTTATTTATTTGCTTTTGGTAACCGGGTAAGTGCACTAGACACAAGGATGCCTATTTTCAGGCACGACCCGGCAGGACACATTTTAGAAATACAAAATTGTATATGTGACGCAGCACATAAAAGCAGTACAGTACAGAGTCAAGTCAAAACTTCAGGTATGGGGAGAAAAATTTAGTAACAGACACGAGTAGGTTTAAATAGTATGATGAAATTACAGAACAGAAGGACAGGTAACACAAAATAAATAAGAACATAGGCATTTCAATAGCGGGCATACATAAAGACAATATATCAAGTCAGAATGAGATGGCTGAGCAGGGAGGAGAGGAAGGGAGGGTGATAGGAGGGGGGGAGCAAAAGAGAGAGAAGAGGAAGAGGGAGAGGGAGAGGGAGCGGGAGAGATAGAGAGAGAAAAATAAGAGAGAGTGAGAGACAGAAAACAGAGAGAAGGAGGGAGAGGGCCTGAAGGAGGGTGTAAGAAAGTCGGGGAAGAGAATACCAGAGAAGAAGATTGAAACAGTGCAGAGGAAGAGGAGTGGAGCTAAGATGGATTAAAGCAAGTGCAGGAGTTGATATAGCGTAGGTGCTCTTTGTGAAGTTTCTTAAAAGTGGCATGGGTGGTTGCATGTTGAATAGCTTGGGGTATGGAATTCCAGTATTTTGGAGCCACGTGAGAAAAGGCGTGTGCACCTATATTAGTTCTGTGTCTGGGGATGTGAAAAAGGGCTTGGTCAGTCGATCACAGTCCATAGGAGAGAGGCTGTGTGTCCAGTAGGGATGTGAGGGATAGGGGGAGGCCAGATCTGACAATACAGTCAATTAATGAGCCAAAGGCCTGGAGTCTGTGAGCAGAGGGCACAGCCATTCTAGGTCACTATAGAGCTGGCAATGATGTTTGAAATGTGGAGATGTGGAGGCATAGCGGCAGATGCTGTTGTAGGTGGTATCCCACTTATGGGGGGATGATTTGGAGGCAAAGAGGTAGGTGACTGAGCCATATGCAAGGGCTGGGAGAAGAAAGCCTTGGGCCACAGCAAGTCTAGCAGATGGGGTAAGGGCATATCTTGTTCGGTAGGCACTACCTATTTTGGCGTTTACTGACTTACAGGTGGTTGAAATGTGTAGATCAAAGTCAAGAGATTGATCGAGAGTAACACCCAGGTATTTAAAGGAATTGGTGCTATTCAGTGAGGAGCCATCCGCACATGAGAAAATTAGGGCATTTTGATTCGCTTTAAGTCTGGCATATGAGCCAAAGAGCATGGGGTAATTTTTACTAGAGTTGAGAATAAGTTTGTTTTCAGTGAGCCAGGATTGAATATTTGCAAAATCAACAGCAAGAGGGTGGTTTAAGTCGACAACAGTTCTTGCACTGTGGTAAATAACTACATCGTCAGTATACAGCAGAGATGAACAGTTGGGTGCAAAGAGTGGGATGTCATTAATAAATATAGAGAAAAGTAAGGGCCCAAGGATTGAGACCTGGGGCACAACGACATGAATAGTGGAAAGATCTGATATAGCTGAGTTAAACACTACAGCTTGTTTTCTGTCGGACAGGTAGCTTTCAAACCAGTCCACTGCTTCAGTGGCGAAGCCTAGGGAGCGTAGTTTTGTAAGAAGAATGGTATGGTTGACAAGGCTAAATGCCTTAGTTAGGTCAATGAAGTCTGCACCTGTTAGGAGGCCCGAGTCCATGGAAGCATATAAGTCATTGGTGAGTTTGAGGAGGGTGGTGGAGGTGCCGTGTCCTTTGCAGAAACCATGCTGTGAGCTAGACAGAAGGCTGTATCTTTGGAGATTTTCTATGGATTGGGTGGACATTAGTTTTTTCCAAAAATTTGCTAAGTACAGAGAGAATTGCAATGGGATGGTAGTACTTTATTTCTTTGGGGTCACCCTTTTTTGGGATTGGGGTGACTTTGGCTAGTTTCCATATATTAGGTATTATGCCATGGCATAGAGACAGGTTGAAAATTTTGGTTAGGGGAGAGGCAATGAGTGGAGCAGCGGCTTTTAGGAGCCATGGTTCAAGTCCATCAGACCCTGTGCTGGTGCTGTCAGGAATAGTGAGTAGCAGTTTTAACACTTCACCTCCTTTTATACTCCAGAACCTAAAGGGTGGGTGCGTGAGTATCGGATTGGTATCGCTAGGGGGTGCAGTGTTGTGGACAGGAGGGAAGGAGGTGAGGTAGTTTGAGAGATCTGCGAAATGGTGATTAAAAGAGTTTGCTATGGTTGTCGGATTATTGCAGTGAATGCCATTTAACAACATGTCACTAGTATGGGCCCTGTGATTTGCTCCAAGGAGTGTTTTTATGGTTGACAAAAATATCCTTGAGGATATCCAGAACCCCTTGGGAAAGATACAGATCTGCAAACTCTGACTCTTCAAGAGCCATGCCTTGAGATTGAGAGACTGAAGATTAGGGTACCAAATCCTCCCCTGAGAGGATGTTAACAGGTTGTAATTCCTGGGAAGAAACAGGGGAAGATGGACTGCTAGGGACAGCAACAGGGGGTACCAGGGCTGTCTGGCCCAATATGGAGCAATCAGAATCACCTTGCAAGGTTGAGACCTTATTTTGACTAAAACTTTGAACAGAAGTGGGAAGGGGGGAAAGGCATACAGAAGCTTCCCTTCCCAATTCAGAATCAGGGCGTCCTGGGGCACTGAGCCCAAGACTGGAGGTCTGCAACAAAAGAGAGGGAGTTGGTGATTGTCTGGGGCTGCAAAGAGATCTATCTCTGGAGTGCTCCACCTTGAAAAAATCACTTTCAACACCTGACGGACCAGGGACCATTCGTGATGGCCCGGAGAGATCCTGCTCAGTCCATCTGCAAGCACATTAGCCTTCCCTGGAAGGTGAACTGCTACCAGAAAGGTTAGCAGGCAATAAGCCAGGGACCACAACTTCATAGCTTCTGTGCGCAAGTCCATGGACCGAGTGCCCCCCTGCTCGTTGATGTACCACATGGTGGTGGTGGTGTCCATTCTGACTTGAACCACCTTGTTCTGTACTGACTGAGAGAAAGTGTTTAGGGCCAGAAAAAATGCCTGAGCTCTAGGAGATTGATATGAAGAAGGGATTCTTGGGGGGACCACAGCCCCTGGGCAGTGAGGGACCCCAGATGGGCTCCCCAGCCAAGAAGAGAAGCGTCCGTGGTAATTGAACAAGGCTGAGTAACAAAAGGAACACCTTGTCTTAAATTGTCCTGATCCTGCCATCATTGGAGGGCTTGGATCAAGGTCAGAGTCGCTGGGATCAGTTTGGTAAGGGAATCCTTCCTCTGAGACCAAAAAGCTCTCAGGTGGAACTGAATATCCCTCATCTGGAATCTTGCCCCTTGGACCACTGCTGTTGAAGCTGCCATGTGGCCCAAAAGCTGGAGGAAATGCCTTAATGGTCGAGATACCCAAAGGCTGAAAGAAGAGGCTAGTTCCATAAGAACACTTGCCCTTTCAAGAGGAAGAAAGGCTCTTGCTCTGAGTGTGTCCAGTTCTGCCCCTATAAAGGTAAGAGCTGGACTGGTTTGAGAACTGACTTGGGAAGGTTAAGAAGAAATCCTAGAGAAGTGAGCACTTGTTGGGTCACTTGCAGGTGAGACTTGACTTGGTCTGGAGACTGACCCACTATCAGCCAATCGTCCAGATATGGAAACATGGAAATCTTTTGCCTTCTTAGAAAGGCAACTACTACTACTACTGCCAGGCACTTAGTGAAAACCCTTGGGGTGAGATTAGGTCAAAGGACATTGCTCTGAACTGATAGTGGCCTGAGGGCAACTCGAACCTGAGATACTTTCTGTGGGAGCACCTGATGGGAATGTGAAAGTAGGCATCTTTGAGGTTCAGGGAGGCTAGCCAGTCCCCAGGCCTTAGAGAGGGAAGGATTATTCCCAGAGTTACCATCTTGAACTTTGGTTTTAAAAGATGTTTGTTTAGATATGTTAGGTCTAGGATGGGTCACTACTCCCCAGTCTTTTTTGGGGTCCGGAAGCACCTGGAGTACAGTCCTTTGCCCCAGTGTAAGGTAGGTACTTTCTCTAAGGCTCTTAAGGCTAGAAGAGAAGAAATCTCTGCCTTTGGATCAAGGGTTTCCAAGAGATTTGCAGGTGGAAAAGATCTGGCTCTCATCTTTGGAAATTTTCTGAAGTTAAGAACCAGTCCCTGACTTACTACTTCCAAGACCCACTTGTCTGATGTAACAGACATCCAGTCCTGGACAAAGTAAGCCAGTCTGCCCCCTATCAGAACAGGAAAGTCGACCCGGGCAAGCCCATCAGGGTGTCTGCTTGGCAGGGGCTTTAGGCTGAGGAGTAGATGCAGCCCTGCTCATCCCTCTTCTGCCTCTCCCTCTGAAGAACCCCCTCTGAGAAAAGGAAAAAGAGGCCTGTGCTTGGTAAAAAGGCCTTTGAAAAGGCCTGCCCCTACCACTAGACTGCTGCCTTTGAGGAGTTGCCTGCCTCTTCTTGGCCTGAGCACTCCTGTAAGTGTTCCTGTACTCATCTATTTTCTTCATGTAATTCTCTGTCTACTCCCCAAACCGAGAATTACTCACTACAGGAAAATCCATGGCCTTAGCCTGGGTGTCCTGTGAGAGGCTAGTACATCTGAGCCAAGCCATCCTCCGAAGAGCCACAGATGTAGCCATGACTCTTAATGACACATCATTAGAGTCCACAGCAGCATGAAACTGAACCTTAGATTCTGCGGCCACCGCCTCCAGCTCCTTGGCTAGCTGGGGGGAGGCCTGTTTAGCCAGTGCCAGTACAGTGTCCCATGTGGACTTCTGTTACCTGGCTGTATAGGCCATGTAATTCACCTCTCTGAGTCCCAAGGAAGATGCCATATACTGTTTCTTTGCCATGGCATCAGTCTTCCTGGAGTCCTTGTCTAGGGGGGTGAGAAGCCAAGGGAATATGTGCCTTGTCTCAGGCAGCAGCCTTCACTACCCCAACATGGCTGCATTGCTGATATAAAAACTCTGTGTCTGAGCCTGAAAGTGCATACCTCTTGTCCATTCTTCTATCCACAGGAGGTATAGTGCTAGGAGACTTTAGTATTTTTTGTGTCTGTTTCCCAAAAGATTTGTGGAGGGGAATAGACAGTCTTCTGGACTCTGGGATGTCCATCATTTCTACATAATCAGGCTCCTCTTGATCTTCCACAGCCTCCTTTATAGGAAGCTGGATGGTTTCAGCCACCTTTCTGTAGAAAATAAAGTGAGAAGGGGACTCAGAAAGCCTAGGAGGGGAAACACCTGAAGGTCTGTCTGGGGAGATGTCTGGTTCCACAGGCACATCCAGACCCTCACTTTCACCATCATCATCCTCAAATTCCCCTTCCTCTCCAAATTCCAGTTCATAAAAATCTTCGAGGGTATAATCTTGAACTGGGGGAACCAACCAAACCGAACCCCTGCCAGAAGGAGCCAGATCGGTAGGAACCGGACGGAGCAATTTCACAATCTGAATTGCTCTGGCTGTCTCTTCGACGGTCAGAACATGAACCTCTGGATCCGAACCGATTTGTCTTTGTGTTTCCTTTTTGTCGGAACCAATCCCTCGGAATTGGCTCTCCTTTTGCCTGAAGAAGTATCGCCCTAGTCAGAGGGCACTCCTTCTGGTTCGGTTGGAACCGAATCGGGCTGGCTATCTGGGTCAGCGGACTTCTCGGCCTCCTTTTCCCTCAATCTGCCTAATCTCTTCTCAAGGGTAGATTTGGGAAAGTTTTTACATGTTTGGCAGTCTGAATCGAGGTGGTCAAACCCCAGACAATAAACACAGATGGTGTGGGGATCGGCCATAGCAAAGACCTCCCCACACTCACTGCAGTGTTGAAACCCAGTGGGCCCGTTTTTTTCTTGGGTTTCTCAGACATGGGCAACCTAACCAACTTACCCTTTTTATGGCAACCGCCAGGCAAGACTCCCTTATCATTTCTTAACCGTTTCACGGGTATTGGAAAAAAACGTACTAAAACACTGTTTTTTAGGACTGATAAGAACCGGCAACCACACACTAAGTTAAAACACAAAAATACAGGTTACTCACCTGTAACAGGAGTTCTAGGAATGGTATATGTTGTTCATCCACACTGTCTGGCAGGTATCCTTGCCACTTTAATTCTTGCCGGAAGGTCTTCAAGCTGGCTCCTCCCAACCACCCAGGCGGTAAAACTCTCGGCTCCACCCCATGACGCCAGATCTGGCCCGCTGGAAGCTCAGGTTGTGCGTTGAAGCCAGGGAGGTCAGGTGGGTCGTGTGGATGAACAACATATACCATTCCTAGAAGTCCTGTTACAGGTGAGTAACCTGTATTTCTAGGGACATGGATATGTTGTTCATCCACACTGTCTGGCAGACTCCTAGCAGTTCTCCAGGAGGAGGGAGGCAAGGCGCACACCCCCAATACTTACTTGGGAAAGAGAGATTGGAGAACTGAGGCCCCAAAACCAGCATCCCGGCGTGACTCGAGGTCGATGTGGTAGTGGGTAATGAAGGTATGTGCCGACTTCCAGGTAGCAGCACTGCAGATATCCTGGATAGGGACGTCCCTGGAAGCAACTACCGATGCAGCGGCATGGCGGGTAGAATGAGCTCTTATCCCTCTGGGAGGCTCCATGCCCGCCAACCTGTAGCAGAGCTCTATGCAGGAGGTGATCTACCTGCCTATCGTCCGCTTTGCTGCAGGTCTGCCAGGTGTAGCTTCAGCGTAGGTGACAAACAGCAGGCGAACCTCTCCCCGAACTTCAGCCGTCCGCTCCTTATAGTAAGCGAGCGCTCATCTAGGGTCCAAAGTATGGAGCCTATACTCGGCCTCCGAGGTGTGACTGGGGTAGAACACCAGCAGAGTCAACACCTGGTTAAGGTGAAACTCCGACACCACCTTCGGGAGAAACTTCGGGTGGGGGCGCAGGACAACCTTGTCCCTTTGAAAGACCAGGTAGGTAGGCTCGATGGAAAGCACCTGGAGCTCTCCCATCCTTTTGGCTGACGTGATAGCCGCCAAGAAGTCGGTCTTCCATGACAGGTGTGACAGATCACACCTGTGCATTGGTTTGAATGGCTTGCCAATGAGGTTGGCCAATACCAGCAGTAGATACCACGGAGGTGGAGGTTCTCGCACTGGAGGAGAAATGTGGCCAAGGCCTTTGAAAAAGCACCCGACCACCTTCTCCTGTGCCACCGGCTGCTTGCCAGCCTGCGCCCGGTAAGCAGAGATGGCTGCCAGGTGCACCTTAAGAGTCGCCGACTGAAGCCCTTGTTGAGAAAGGGACCACAGGTAGTCCAGAATGCTTGCCAAGGGGCAGTCAGAAGAGTCCAAGCCCTTCCCCTGACACCAAATGGAAAACTTCTTCCAGGATAAGGGAGGTCATAATTCCACTATACAAGACACTAGTGAGGCCGCACCTGGAGTACACTGTGCAGTTCTGGAGACCTTACCTACGTAAGGACATAGACAGGGTAGAGAAGGTTCGGAGGAGGGCAACAAAGATGGTGCATGGATTGCATCACAAGTCCTATGAAGACAGGTTGAAGGAACTGAACATGTACTCCTAGAGGAGAGGAGGAGAGAGGGATATGATAGAGACATACAAGTATCTTACAGGAGGAACAGGTGCAGGAATGCACTATTTTTAGCTGAAAAGATGTTCCAGGACCAGAGGGCATGGGATGAAGTTGGAGGGAGGATGATTCAGAGGAAACGTGAGGAAGAATTTTCACAGAACGGGTGGTGGACAAGTGGAACACCCTGCCAGAGGAAGTGGTGGGGGCTGAAACAATCACGGGATTTAAGAATGCATGGAAGACATAAAGGAATTCTGGAGGTCAGGGTAAGGGGCAACAGACTTCTTGGAAAACATAAACTGAACTTACAGACTTAAATGGGCAGACTGGGTGGGCCATAGGCCCTTATCTGCTGACACTGTCTATGTATCTATGTATTTGAAGGCATAGCATTTTCTGGTCGACTCCTTACGGGACGCCTCAACGACGTTGAGGACCTCATCGGAAAGACCCAAGGCCTGGAACTCTAGCCGCTCAGGAACCAGGCCGTCAGGTGCAGGGATTGAAGGTCCGGATGGAATACCTTCCCCTGATTGACTGAGATCAGGTCCAGGCGGGCTGGACGCCACCTCGGGAATCTGGAGCTGAGGCTGAGGAGATCTGGATACCAGAACTGGCAGGGCCAGTCTGGGGCTACCAGAATCACCTGCGCCTTGTCCCTCATCACCTTGAGAAGCACCTTGTGGATCAAGAGAAATGGGGGAAGGCATAGAAGAGGCTCGGGGTCCACGGCCTCAAGAAGGCATCCCCCTGCAGCGAGCCCTGCTGAGGGGGGTGGGCATAGGACAGACTCAGCTTCGCATTCTCCCTGGAGGCAAACAGATCCACCTGAGGCATGCCCCAGTGGGAGAAGAGATCTTGTACTACCTCCGGCAGGAGAGACCACTCGTGAGACGCAGCCCCTATCCGGCTTAGGGCATCAGCCAGGGTGTTGGAGGTTCCTGCCATGTGAATGGCTAGGAGATCCGCCTCCAGGCTGCGCACTAGGGACCAAATGTGGAGAGCTTCCTTGCATAACAGCAAGGAGCGGGTCCCGCCTGGCGGTTCAGGTAGTACATGGTCGTGGTGTTGTCCGTCTGGACCTGAACCACTTGACCCCATAGAAATGGAGCGAAGGCGGTGAGAGCTAGACGGACCGCTCGGAGCTCCAGCAGGTTGATGTGGCATTGGGACTCCCGAGGGGACCAGAGGCCATGCGCTCAGTGTTCCCCCAGATGGGCACCCCAAACCATCAGAGATGTGTCGGTCAAGAGAGAGACCGCCGGCTCGGGGTGGACGAACGGGATACCCTCCTGCAGATGAGCTGGAACAATCCACCACTGGAGAGCGCTCCACATCTCCTGGGTCACTGTCATGGGCCAGTCCAACGGATCACAGCGTTATGACCACTGGCTGGCCAGTCCCCACTGAAGGGGACGCATGTACCTACGGGCCCAACGGACTACGCTGGTGCAGGCTGCCATGAGGCCCAGGAGGCGCAGGAAGTCCCAGGCAGGGTGCAATTGCCCAACCAGAAATGATTGGGCAAAGGAGGAAAGAACCTCGGCCCTGTCCGCCGGGAGCAACGCTCTGGCTCACAGAGAGTCAAGCTCTGCCCCGATGAACAGAATCACCTGCTTTGGCACAAGTTCCGACTTGGCCTCATTGATGAGGAGGCCAACCTGAGAGCAAACCTGGAGGGCCAGATCTCTGGACGGCTCCACCTCCTGTCTGGAGGGGGCTGCTATCAGCCAATCATCCAGGTAAGGGTACACCCAGACCCCTCAGCGCTGCAGGAATGCTGTCACCACTGCCTTGCATTTGGTGAAGACCCTGGGAGCTAGGGAGAGGCTGAAGGGCATGGCTCGGAACTGGTAAAGGGATCCTCCGCCTGAAGTGGAGCAATCTCTGATGGGACGGACGGATTGGGATGTGAAAGAACGTGTCCTGGAGATCCAGGGAGCAGAACCACACGCCTCGTTCCAAGGATGGGATTATCTGAGCCAGAGTGACCATCCTGAAGGTTTGAGACCTTAGGAACTTGTTCAGGTCATGCAGGTCGAGAATGGGGCGCCAGCCCCCCCATCCGTTTTGGGACCAGGAAGTACCAGGACACAAGCCCCGGGTCTGAAGGTGGATCCGCCACCTTCCTGATTACCTCTTTTTCGAGGAGCAGGGCAATGTCGGTCCAGTGGGCCAACAGCAAGGCTGTGGACCCTGTGGCACCCCAAGGGGCGACAGCTCGAAAAGGCGGAACCTGCTCGAACTCCAGAGGCAGACCTTTTCCTACCACCTCCAACACCCAGCGGTCTGTGGTGATAGCGGACCAGGCAGAAAGGAAGTGGCGGAGCCGTCCCCCCCACAGGGGGGGACACAGGGAGGAGTGACAAGGTTGGGGGCGGCACCCCTCAACCCATCACTGGGCAGGCTTGGAGGAAGAACCGGCCGAGGGACCTCCCAGGCCTTCACCTCCTTGCTTCCTGTTGGGAGGAAGCAGTCGGCTTGGGTTTGGGACGCCAAGCGCGAGCCTGCTGGCCCTGTTGCTGGTGCTGCTGAGCCAGTCGAGGAGCAGGGACCGAAGGACGAAAGGACTTCTGCTGCTGATGGTGGCCTTTGTCCCTCTGGGCGGAGGTGACCGAGTCCAGAGTGGCATTGGACTTTTCGATCCGCTGGAGGTGTCCCTCCACTCCAGGGCCGAAGAGGTCAGTCCCCAAGAAGGGGACGTCCGCCAACTTATGCTGGGTATCCGCCGTGAAAGTGGATATCCTCAGCCACGCCCTGCGTCACATGGCCACTGCGGCCGCTACTGACCTGGCACAGGAATCACCTATGTCCAGAGCAGTCTGGAGCTGCTGCTTCGCCACCGCCCTGCCTTGGTCCCGCATCTGGCGGACCGCGGTCTGCAGGTCAGGCGGGAGATGAGGAACAACCTCATCCAGGGAGCCCATGAGGGCGTGGGAGAAGTGTGCCATCAGCACGGCCGAGCTGGCCTGTCGGAGGCAGAGGGAGGATGCAGCGTACACCTTGCACCCGGCAAAGTCTAGCTTTTTGGATTCTTTGTCGAGGGGCTTGTCCACATCCCGAGCGTCACCGTAACGCCGGAAAACGCTGTCGGTGACTAACCCCTCCGCAGAGGGGTGTTCCGAGAAACCGGGCAAAGAGCCGGTAGGGACCGCATACTTTCTCGCCATCCTGGCTGAAGGCGCTGGACAGGAAGCAGGCCGCTGCCAAAGCTCCAAGGCTGGGCCGACAATGGCCTCAGCCACCGAAAAAGCCTCCGTAGGAGAATCCCCTCGGTCCAGAATCTCCATCAGGGGATACTTGGCCCGCTTGGACACGGGCTCAGCTGCATCCCGTGGATTCTGAGATGAGCTGAAGCAGACTCAAGAAGGACGATGGGCTATCGCCCACTGACTGGCCCCGAGGACTCCAGATCGCACTGCCTGGAGAACAGGGAGGAATCGTCGTTGGATTCCAAAGAGTCTGCGAAAAGTTGCCTCGGCCCTGAGCCACCCTCCACCTGCCGAGGACGGTCGTGAGTGAGGGTGACCAACAACCTGTGGGGCAGGCCATGACCCATCCGAGAACTCTTGGTCGGGGCCCCGACATAGGTTGAGGAGGCGGAGGTTCTACCACAATCGGTGGACCAGCTGGTTTCGGCTTCGCAACCGGCCCTGGGGCGGGCAACTGGACTGGAACGAGTGGTTGCTTCGGCTGTTCCGGCGACAGCCACTTGATGGCCGTGGGTCTTAGCCGGGGTAGGCTTAGGCCGGATAGCAGCAACTGCTGCCACATCAAATCAGAGCGCAACTTGTGTCAGCTTCTCTCCTCCTCCGAGGAGGACGAGGCAGACCAGGCCGCCACTTACTGTAATGACCGAGACCGTCGATGTCGGGCGGAATCTGCTGGATCAGAAGAGGTCCGCGATCGACCGAGACTCCGGGGACCGAGGGTGGGTCTGGGAAAGGGCGGGAAACCGCCTCTTCCTCGGCTTGGGAACTTTAGCCGGGGACTGCGGTCCCGAAGGAGCAGGCAGATCCTCGGTACCCACCGGGGGAACCAGTGAAGTAGGGTTGTCGGCTTCTCCAGTCGACAGACCATCTATCGGATCGAGAAAAATGTCGACTTCGTCGACGGGAGTCTCGGCAGGCTGGCCTGACGGGGGAACCATGAAGCCAGCGGCCTCAGCTGCAACCTCGATCGAAGTTGACGGTCGGCTACCCGGGGAGGGGGACCTTTCCCGCTCCCAGGAACGCTGACGGTGGGACTTTCCTTTCGACTCTCTCTTCTTGGGCCGAGAAGAATGTCCTGAAGGCTCCTCTCCCTTCATGGAAAGGGACTGACAAAGCTCCTTGAACGAAGCTGTATAAGAGGAACTCAGAGAGAGCGGGATAAATTCCGCGGCCGAGGAAGAAGATGCGGCCTGGGCTGTTTCCTCCTCGAGGGTGATCATCTGCTCGAGCTGGTCAGCCGAGCCAGCCACCGCGGAAACCGCTCAACGAGCCTCTTTGGATTTCACCGGCGGAAAATGATTCTCGGGGCGCCCGAGCTTTAAGCGGGCAGCGCGGTCATCCAGAACATTGGCCAAAAAAGAACGGCACAACTCGCAAGCCTGCTGGTCGTGGGTCTAAGCCTAAGCAGTAGACGCACGTGGAGTGCGGATCCGTCCTGGACATTTTCTGCCCGCAGGGGCACCTCCAAAAGCCGGGAACAGATTTGTCCATCGCAGTCACGAGGGAAAAAGAAGACCGAAGTTTGGAAAACTTCAAAATCAATTTCGGGCAACCTGAAGAATTAGGATCCAGTCTCAAATGCAGAGTGCTAAGGAGGGAACCTGAGCTTCCAAGCAGTAAGGAAGATCTGGCGTCATGGGGCAGAGCCGAGAGTTTTACCACCCGGGTAGGTGGGAGGAGCCAGCTTGAAGACCTTCCAGCAAGAATTAAAACGGCAAGGATACCTGCCAGACAGTGTGGATGAACAACATATCCATGTCCCTAGAACACAAGATTTCACTATCAAATGGCTGGTTCAGCCGAACCGAGCCGCACTTTTACAAGTTCCACACAGAAAAACAGAACAATTCCTATTTAGTACTCACAGCACCACAGACAGAGACTGAACCGACTATGCAGATAACTTTTTCAGTTTAAAAAAACTACGAAAACTGAAACTTTAACTGACTTTCGAACCGAGCTGAAGGAGAAATCTCCAGAGCAAATGTTCAGTGAGGCGGAATAAAGAATCTGACAGTTTAAGTTTGAAACACTCCAGACAGAGACTTCAACCAAGCTCGAGCTCAGCATTCTATGCCCTGCACAGAAAGTTAACTCTTTGTTCTCCTGGGCAGTTCAAAGGTTGGGAATCATTACAATATGTCAGAATACAGCAATACTTCACATTGTTTGAAAGGAAGAATGTAGATTTTTGTTTTGTGATGTGTAATAATTAGACATGTATGGGTCAGATATGTATAAGTTATTTGAATAACTTGGAATTTATCACGTAAAAATAATGAACTACCACATATGACCTTGAGTCTGTCCAGGTGACTTCCAATATAGAGAAATTCTGAATACAGCAAACCAGAGGAAAAAATTACTCACCTTAGTAATGTTGTTTCTTCTAATGGAGTCTTGCTGTATTCTAACATATTGCAGTGATGTCCAACCTTTGAACTGCCCTGGAGATGAAAGAGTTAACTTTCCATGCCAGACATGGAACGCTGAGCTCGAGCTCGGTTGAAACTCTGTCTGTTGCTGTTTGAAGTTAAACCGTCAGATCTTTACGAGCTAAACTCACTGGGTGCCCTGTGTGGAAACTGTAAACTTACACTAGCCAACTGGCTACTAAATATAATAAAAATATTTTTTTGTCCCAAAACAAAGACTCAAGTCAGGAACCCCAAAAAATAAAACAAAACACAACACCCAGACACCCAAACTAAAGGGGTGAGAAAAGAAGGGTGGGGCACTCCTGAATGCTAACACTGCTACTGCCCACCCACATCCCAAAAACCAAGGTTCTGAGAGGGGAGGCAGGGGGGGAGGTCAGAGGACAGCAAGACTCCATTAGAAGAAACAACATTATTAAGGTGAGTAATTTTTTCTTCAAACAACATGAAGTCTTGCTGTATTCTGACATATTGCAGACTACCAAGCAGTACCTCCATGGAGGAGGGCCAGAACCTACCTAGGAAATAGTGCTCTGAAGTACTGCTGTGTCAAACTGAGCATCACTCCTAGCCTGGATATCCAGAGAGTAATGCTTGGTAAAAGTGTGTACTGTTTTCCAGGTGGCTGCTTGACAAATCTCTAAGATAGGAATATCCCTGGCAGCAGCCAGGGAAGCAGCTGTACCTCTGGTAGAGTGAGCCCTCAGGCCTGAGGGTGGGATCCTACCTAGTTTTTCATAGCAAAATTGAATGCAAGAAACAATCCACCTGGCAATAGATCTCTTAGTGGCAGGTTTTCCCTTACCAACCTCACCACAAGTGAGGAGCAGTTGGAGGGAGTCAAACCTGTGACCCCTGGTGCACTCTATGTAGTAGCTAAGGGCCCTTTTCACATCCAAACTGTGCAGCCTCCTCTCCCCAGAGGAGGAATGGTCAGTGAAGAAAACAGGAAGGAACATAGACTGGTTAAGGTGGAAATCTGAAACCACCTTAGGCAAAAACTTCCTATTAGTCCTGAGGACCACCTGATCTCTATGGAAAGAGATAAAATCAGGTTCCACTGACAGGGCCTGTAACTCACTTATGCGTTGGCAGAAGTGATGGCACCAAGAAAACAGTTTCCAAGTCAAGCACATAAGCTCTGCTGAGGACAAAGGCTCAAAGGGGTTGCATGTTGAGCAATGCAAACATTAAGGTCCCAAGAGGGCAGGGTCCCCTGAAGGGAGGATTGGTATAGTAATCCCTTGAAAAATTTAGAAAATACAGGATGAGCTGAAAAGGAAGAGTGTTTGCCTGCTGAAAGGAAGGCAGAGACAGCTGCCAGATGCACTCTTAGTGTAGCTGGTCTGAGTCCCAAGCTATTAAGATGAACCATGTAGTCCAGGACTGTGGGCAGGCCAGCAGACTCTGGAGAAATGTGCTTGCCAGAGCACCATATAGAAAATCTTTTCCACTTAGAGTTGTAAGTGTTTCTGGTGGAAGGCTTACGAGAAGCCTTCAAGATATCCAGAACACCCTGAGAGAGGCGTAAATCAGCAAACTCTAACTCTTCAAGAGCCAGGCCTTGAGGTTGAGAGATTTGAGATTCGGATACCAAACCCTCCCCTGAGCACAGGTTAGCAGGTTGTAATTCCTGGGAAGAGACAGGGGAAGGTAGACTGCTAAGGACAACAAGAGAGGGTACCAGGGCTGTCTGGCCCAGTCTGGAGCAATCAGAATCACCTTGCCGGGCTGAGACCTGATTTTGACTAACACCTTGAACAGGAGAGGGAAGGGGGGAAAGCATACAGGAACTTCCCTTCCCAACTGAGAACTAGAGCATCCAGGGGGACTGAGCCCAACACTGGGGGCCTGTAGCAATAGAGAGGAAGTTGGTGATTGTCTGGGGCTGCAAAAAGATCTATCTATGGAGTGCCCCATCTGGAGACGATCACCTTCAAAACCAGGGGATCCAGGGACCATTCGTGATGGCCCTGAGATATTCTGCTGGGAGCATCTGCCAGGACATTGTCTTTGCCTGAGAGGTGTACTGCTGTAAGAGAGGTGTTGAGGGAATAGGCAAGAGACCATAACTTCACTGCCTCTGTGCACAGGGCCGTAGACCGAGTGCCCCCTTGCTTGTTGATATACCACATTGTGGTGGTACTGTCTGTCCTGATCTGAACTATTTTGTTCTGAACAGACTTGGAAAAAGCTTGAAGTGCTAGAAACACTGCTCTGAGTTCTAACAGATTGATGTGAAGCAGAGATTCCTGAGGAGACCACAACCCTTGGGTGGTCAGGTCCCCCAAGTGGGTTCCCCAGCCCAAGAGGGAGGCATCTGTAGTAAGGATTAGAGAATGAGACTGACTGACTGACAAAAGGAACTCCCTGTCTTAGATTGTCCTGATCCTGCCACCACTGTAATGCCTGGATCAGGGTTCGAGTGACTGGAATCAGTTTGGTCAGAGGGTCCTTTTTCTGAGACCAGAAGGCTCTCAAGTGGAACTGAATGTCCCTCATCTGAAATCCTGCACCACTGCCATAGAAGAAGCCATGTGCCCCAGGAGCTGCAGAAAATGCCTTGCTGGTCGAGACACCTGGAAGGTGAATGAAGAGGCCAGTGAGATAAGCGTCCTTGCCATGTTCAGGGGAAGGAAGACTCTTGCCCTTACTGTATCTAGCTCTGCCCCTATGAAGGTGAGGAGCTGTACAGGCTCTAGAACTGACTTTGAAAGATTCAGAAGGAAACCTAGAGAAGTGAGCAGTTGCTGAGTTATCTGTAGGTGTAACTTGACTTGGTCTGGAGACTGGCCTACTATGAGCCAGTCATCCAGGTATGGAAAGATGGAGCTCCTTTTTCTCCTTAGGAAGGCAACTACTACTGCCAGGCATTTTGTGAACACCCTTGGAGCAGAGGTTAGGCCGAAGAGCATTGCTCTGAATTGGTAATGGCCTGAGGGCAGCTCGAAACTGAGGTACTTTCAGTGGGAGCTTCTAATGAGAATATGAAAATAGGCATCCTTGAGGTCCAGGGAGACTAGCCAGTCCCCTGGCCTTAGAGAGGGTAGAATTATTCCCAGAGTCACCATTTTGAACTTTGGCTTTAAAAGGTGCTTGTTTAAATATCTGAGATCCAGGATGGGCTGCCATTCTCCTGTCTTTTTGGGGGTCAGGAAGTACCTGGAGTACAATCCTTTCCCTTTGTGATGGGTGGAACCCTCTCTGTGGCTCTCAGAGCCAAGAGGGAAGAGACCTCTGCCTCTAGGGCAAGTGCCTCTGAAGAATTTGCAGGTGGAAAGGATCTGGTTCTCATCTTGGGAAATTTTTTGAAGCTGAGAACCAGTCCCTGGCTTACTACTTCCAGGACCCATTTGTCTGATGTTAAAGACATCCAGTCCTGGACAAAGTAAGCCAGCCTGCCCCCTACAGGTGGTGGAGAATCGGCCCTGGCAACCCCATCAGGGTGCCTGTTTGGCAGGGCTTTAGGCTGAGGGTGGGAGCAGGCCTGCCTGTCAGTCTGCCTCTCCCTCTGAAGAACCCCTATGAGCATAAGCAGAAGAGGAGGCCTGGGCTTGGTAAAGGCTCTATGAAAAGGCCTGCCTTGCCCCTGGAATGCTGCCTCTGGGGAGTGCTTGCCTTTCCCTGGCCTGAGCACTCCTATAGGTGGTCCTGTATTCATCCATTTTCTTCATGTAGTTCTCTGTTTGCTCCCCAAACGAGAATTACCCACAACAGGAAAATCCATGGCCTTAGTCTGGGTATCCTGAGACAGGCTAGTACATCTGAGCCAAGCCATCCTACGAAGGGCCACAGATGGAGCCATGACTCTAGATGAAACATCACTGGAGTCCACTGCAGCATGGAATTGCACCTTGGATGCCTTAATACCATCCGCAGCCACCTGCTCTAGCTCCTTGGCAAGCTGGCCAGAGACCTGTTAAGCTAAAGCCATTACAGTATCTAGCTTTCTGATATCTAGCTGTAAGGCCAAATAATTAGCCTGCCTGAGTCCCAAGGATGCTGCCATGTACTGTTTCTTTGCCATGGCATCAATCCTCCTGGAGTCCTTATCTGGGGGTGTGTGAAACCAAGGGTATATTTGCCTTATCATAGGCAGCAGCCTGCACTACCCCGACATGGCTGCATTGCTGGGTAAGGAACTCCGTATCTGAGCCTGAGAGAGTATACCTCTTGTCCATTCTCTTGTCCACAGGAAGTATAGAATTAGGAGCCTTTAAAATTTTTATTGTCTGTTTCCCAAAGGACTTATGAAGGGGAATAGACAGCCTCCTGGACTCTGGGATATCCATCATTTCAACATAGTCAGGCTCCTCCTGATCGTCCACAGCTTCTTCCATAGGAAGCTGAAGAGCTTCAGCCACTTTTTTGTAGAACATAAAATGGGAAGGGGACTCAGAAAGCTTAGGAGGAGAAACCCCTGAAGGTCTGTCTAGGGAGATGTCCGGGTCAATAGGCACATCCAGACTTTCGTAATCACCATCACTATCCTCATACTCTCCTTCCTCCTCCTCCTCCAGTTCATAAAAATCTTCTAAATTATAGTCTGGAACCGGGTGAACCGACCGAACCGAGCCCCTTCCTGATGGTGTCGGTTCGGTCGGAACCAGGGTTAGCGACTGAACAATCCTTATCACTTTGGTTATTTCATCAGCGGATGGAGAACAAATTTGTGGAACTGCACCGGCTGATTTATCTCTTCTTTTCTTAACCGAACCAACCGTCGGAGTTGGTTCTCCTTTGCCTGAAGAAGTTCTCGCCTGGTCAGAGGGACTCCTTCTGGTCGTTTAGAACCGAACCGGGCTGGCCATCCAGGTCAGCGGACTCTTGGCCTCCTTTCCTGAGCCTACCAACTCTCTTTCCAGGGTAGCTGCAGGAAAATTCTTGCAAATCTGGCAGTCTGAATCGAGGTGGTCAAACCCCAGACAATACACAGGTGGTGTGGGGATCAGCCTTAGCAAAGACTTCCCACACACACTACAGTGTTGAAACCCAGTAGGCCAGTTTTGTTTTGGTTTCTCAGACATGGCCAGTCCTAACAAAAACTTACCTTTCTTGGCAATCCACCAGGCAAGACACCCTTATCGGTTCCTGACCGTGTTACGGGTCGTGGAAAAAACGTAATGAAATCCGTTTTTAGAACTGATAAGGACTGGTTACCAACACTCTGAAAGTAGAATAAACTTTTTGAATAACCTGATCGGTTCAAACCGAACCGATCCCACGCTTACAAGTTCCACACAGAAGAACAAGAAAATAAACCTATCTAGTACTCACAATACCACAGACAGAGACTGAACCGACAGGTTAACGGATTAAATTCGCTCGAAAACCGAGAAAAACAGCACTTTAACCAACAAACTTGAACCGAGCAAAGGAGAAATCTCCGGAGCGACTGTTCAGTGAGGCGGAGTAAAGAATCTGACAGTTTAACTTCAAACAGCAGCAGACAAGAGTTTCAACCAAGCTCGAGCTCAGCGTTCCATGCCTGGCATGGAAAGTTAACTCTTTCATCTCCGGGGCAGTTCAAAGGTTGGACATCACTGCAATATGACAGAATACAGTAAGACTTCATGTTGTTTGAACAGAAGTTTGTGAATCCTCCTCGGGGTTTATTACTGAAAGCTTTGCTATCATTACCTCAGCCTCTATAGGCTTATTTAGGCAGCAAAGATAAAGCTTAGTAAGAGGGGGACTATCTTATACTCTTCGTGAGTGTGTGTAGTTTTCTTTAAAGACCGGCCCACTCAGGGTTTGCATCACACTGTGATATAACCACGCAACAAGCGTGAACACCTGATGGCCCGGTCCCTCTTACACCTTCAGGAGGAAGGTAATTCCTGTTATTTGGCATCTGTAATAATGGTGTCGGTCCACATGGTCTAAACCGAAATGGAGTTTTGTGGTTTGAGTGGAGACACCAGAAGGCTTAGAATAAAAGGAGAGGCACATTTATAAGTAAGTAAACCTTTTGAGAGAGATTATGAACACTTGAAAACAGAAGTGTGTATTATATAGCGTTTTTACAAGAAAATAAACTAAATGAAGGTCTGTTTACATTTCACAGGCTCTAAGAAAAAATAAGAAAAATATTAAAGAATCAGGAAAGGGCTGAAAAGCGATATAGGTAAAAAAAAGATAAATTACCATTTGAGGGGTTTTATAAGTAAATGAAAAGTTAAGTAAATGAGAGAGAGAGACACACATGATTCTCAATTTATTATATTTTCAGAACCTTTCGGATTCACACAGAAAAAACACATTTAGAGACCACTGTACAAGAGGTGTGTTCCCACCTAATCTGAAATGCATGAAATAATACTAAAATGATAAAGTCTGATTTAAGATAATGTGGTGGGATCTAAAAATAAAATTAAGATTTGTTTGTTGACTTTTCAGAAATAAATTGTGATAAGCAGCTCAGTCTATCTGATGAAGGGACACACTGGTCTTGAAAAGTAATAGGAAGCAAAATAATATTAAGAGCGCTTTCAAGAGGAAATATAAAAATTGAAAGAAGAATAAAGATACACAAAATAAAACTTGAAAAACTAATTTGAATTCAAGAGACTGTTTACTGGGGTAGAGACACCATTTTTCTCATATTTCCTAAAGAACCAGGCCATCAGGTGAAGGGTCTTGAGGTTTGTAAATACTGTCTGACCGTGAACAGCTATTACGAGATTGTATCTCTGAGGAAGCTGAATGGGTTGCTTGGTGCTCAGGGTGAGTAACAGAGGGTACCATGGCTACCTGGCCCTGTCTAGGGCAACCAGGATCATGGTTGCAGACTAACTCCTGAGTGTGAGATGGACTCTCATCAGCAGTGAAAATGGAGGAAAAGCATGGGGAATTTCCCTGTCCATTCCAGAGCTAGTGCCTCCATGGGCAATGTGCCCAATGAGGGGGGCCCGCAGCAATAAAGAGGAAGCTGATGGTTTTCTTTTGAGGCAAACAGATCTATTTGCAGAGTGTCCCAATGTCTGAAAGCTGTGTCCAATACTTGCTTGTCTAAAGTCAATTCATGATCATTCTGACTGATTCTGCTGAGTGAATCTGCCAGTGTACTGACTTTCCTAGAAGATGAATGGTGGACACATACACCTCCAAGGAATATGCTAGGGACCAGATTTTTATGGCCTCAATGCGCAGCCTTGAGGATCTTGTACCCCTTGCTTGTTGATGTACCACATGGTGGTTGTGTTGTCTATCCTAACCTGGACTTACTGTCCCCTCAATCAAGAAGCAATGGTCTTTAGGGCAAAAAGGACCACTCTCAACTCTAAGAGGTTGATATGCAACTTGTTTTCCTGAGGGGACCAAGTCCCACTGATTGATAAGTCACCTCTGTGTGCCTCCCCTCCCAGAAGAAAAAATTACTTACCAAAGTAATCTTGTTTCTTCCCAGTGATGCTTAGATATTCATAACTTTATGCAGTAAACCTGAGGGGTTGGACTGCCCAGAGAGATAGAGCACATGCAAATGATGGAACACTGCACGTCAGCATCTTTCAAACAATGCCTCTACCAACCGTCTGTGTTCTAACCTCTTCAGATTTTGCATGGAGCCTGGAAAGGTAGGCCTAAGGTAGCATAGTACTATAATTTTGATTAGTGAAAATTGGGGGTTTTCCACAAATGTAACATTTGTAATTATAATTAAACTCCAACTGGAGGAACAAGATAATTTTATAAAATTAAAACAAAATGTCAGAGAATACCTAAAAAGAGAAACACAGATGAACTCTGCTTACTAAACCAATGTCAGATGCAGAGAATATGCACTCCAAGGATATACTGAGATTAGATGGCAACAGCATGAGGAGTTCAGAGGCTGTAGTTCTGGATGGGGAGGTAGGAAGGGAGGTTATGAATATCTGAGCATCACTGGTAAGAAACAAGATTACTATGGTAAGTAATTTTTTCTTCTAACCCCAGTAATGCTCAGATATTCCTAACTTTATGCAGACTACAAAGCAGTACCACTGGAGTAGGGCACAGAACTTATTTTGGAAACAGACTTTGCAGGACTGCTGTGCCAAACATAGCATCACTCCTAGATTGGATATCCAGGTTGTAATGCTTTGTAAAGGTGCGTACTGTCTTTCAGGTAGCTGCTTTACAGATACCCTCTGATGGAACATCGCTGGCAACTGCTAAAGTAGCAGCTATCCCTCTTGTAGAATGAGCCCTCAACCCTGTTGGGGGCTCCCTACCAGCTTTAGTGTAGCAGAATTGGATACACTGGACGAGGCTGGATTTCCTTTTCCTACATCCCCATAAGTCAGGAACAGTTGTTTTCTGTCCTGCCTATGGTTCTTAGTGGCCATCATGTAATAGCTGAGAGCCCTTTTTACATCCAGACTGTGAAGTCTTTTTTCACCAGAACTGTTATGATCGGTGAAAAAGACAGGAAGGGTAATAGACTGATTCAGATGGAAATCCAAAACCACTATGGGAAGAAATTTCCTGTTTGTTCTGATGACTACCATATCCCAATGAAATGAGATACAGTCTTGGTCGATACAGAGAACCTGGACCTCACTGATTCTTCTTGAAGAAGTAATTGCCACTAGAAAAACTGTTTTCCAAGTGACATATTTTTAATGGGCCATTGCCATGGGCTCAAATGGGGGGCCCCATGAGCTAAGCTATACATACATTGAGATCCCAAGCTGGCACTGGTGCCCTGTGAGGGGGATGCAAATGGCATAAACCTTTAAAGAACCGTCTAAAAATAGGTTCTGAGGCTATCGTTACCTTTGCTACAGCAGAAAGGTAAGCAGACACAGCTGCAAGATGAACCCTTAAAGAACTGGGTTGCAAACCCAAGGAATGCAAATGAGTAGGATAGTGCAAGACAACTGGCACTCCAGCCTGAGCTGGTACCAAATCTCTAGTTGAACACCAGATGGAAAATCTTTTCCATCTGGAAGAATAGGTTTTCTTAGTGGAAGGTTTTCTGTAACATTTTAGCATGTTTAACACAGCTTCAGAAAGGTTTAAATTAGCATATTCTAGTTCCTCAAGAGCCAGGCCTTGAGATTCAGATACAACAGGATTCCCTGATTGGAGGTTAGTAGATTGTGCCTCCAAGGGAGGCATACTGGTTTGGCGACAGACATGGAGAGCAGGAGAGAGTACTATGGCTGCCTGGGCCAATCTGGAGCTATCAAAATCAGAGATGCTGAATGGGAACTCACCTTCAGTAGTACCCTGAAAACCAGACAGAAAAGAGGGAAGGCATATAGGTACCTCCCTGACCAATCTAGAGCCAGAGCATCCAGAGGAAGTGTGCCCTGATCTGGTGGTCTGCAATGATACTGTGACAGGTGATGGTTCTGGTGGGACATGAACAGGTCCATCTCTGGAATGCCCTACCTTCTGAAAATAACTTGTACCAGCTGTTTGTTCAGGGTCCATTCGTGATGGGCCTGATTGATTCTACTCAAGGCATCTGCCAGGCTGTTGTCTTTCCCTGGCAAGTGGACTGCCTGCAGAGATTCTCCCAAGAAATAAGCCAGAGTCCAGATTTTCATGGCTTTTGTGCAGAGGAGGCCTGACCTGGTGCCTCCCTACTTGTTTATGTAATACATTGTGATGGTATTGTCTGTTCTGACCACCTGTACCACCTTGTCCTGTATTAGAGAAGAGAAAGCTTTCAGAGCTAGTAACACAGCTCTGAGTTCCAGCAAGTTTATGTGTTGAAGGGACTCTGTAGCTTGACCAGATACCCTGGGTTGTGTGATCCCCTAAATGGGTGTCCCAACCCAGGAGGGATGCATCTGTCGTGAGAACAACTGAGAGATATTCTTTCTGAAATGGAATCCCTTGTCTTAAGTTGGATTCCTTTTTCCACCACTGGAGGGCCTGTAACAGAGCCCTTGTTACTGGAATAAGCTTTGAAAAGGAATCTTTTCTTTGACTCCAGTGAGCCCTGAGGTGGAACTGGATATTTCTCATGCAAAACCTTGAACCCAGCACTGTGCCTGTGGAGGCCGCCCTGTGGCCCAGTAGCTGCAGAAACTGTCTTGCAGTTTTTGACTTGTGCAAACTGAAGGAGTTTGCTATTGACTGAAGACTTTTCACCCTGCCCAGAGGCAGGAAAGCTCTGCTCCGCTCTGTAAGGTGTTGATCTCTGCTACTATGAACTGCAACACTTGAGCATGAATGAAGACCGACTTTTTGTGACTGATTAGGTATCCCCGAGACTCCAGGAGATCTTGGGTAACTTATAAATATTCCTTGACTTGGTCTGGTGATTTTCCCACCACCAACCAGTCATCCAGATATGAAAAAACAGTGATATTCTGCCTCCGAAGATGTGCCACTACAGCTGCTAGGCACTTTGAGAATACCTTTGGGGCCAAAGAAAGGACAAAAGGCAGGGTTGAAAACTGGTAAAGGCCTGATGGAAGTCTGAATCCAAGATATTTTCTGTAAGACTCCCTTATGGGGATGTTGAAATAGGCATCTTTCAAGTCCAGTGATACCAACCAATCCCCCTTTTGGAGTGTTGGCAATATTAAGGCCAAAGTTACCATTCTGAACTCTGGTTTCTTCAGATGCTTGTTTAGAGCTCTGAGTTCCAATATAGGCTGCCATGTCCCACTTTTCTTTGTAGTTAGGAAATATCTGGGGTAAAAAAACCTTCCTCTCAGGGTGGTTGGAACTGGTTCTACTGCTCATATCTGTAGCAGGTTTTGAATCTCTGCCTCTAACAGTATCTTTTCTGCTAGAGAGAGTGAGCTGAAAATCCTGATCTTTTGAGGAGGTAAGGATTTGAAGCCCAGAGACAGACCTTGACCCACCACCTCCAGGACCCACTTGCCTGTGGTGATGTTCAACCAAGCCTGGAGGAAGTGGGACAGTCTGCCTCCGACAGGGAGGGAGGAGGCAGCCTGTGGCTCAGGGGATCTTCTGCTTAGCTTGGGGCTGAGGCTGAGCCTGGGACCCTTGCCTGGAGCCCCTTCTGCCCCGACCCTTAGAGTATCCTTGCTGTGGATACTGCTGGTATTGGGGCAAGGCCACTGGTTGCAAGAAAGACCTGGTATTAAAGGACCTGCCCCGGCCTCCCCTTCCATAAGGCCTGGTGGATTGAGAAACTCTCTCTCTTTAGCAGAGTTGCTTTGCTAAGTGGCCTTATACTCATCTGCCTTCTTCATGTAGGCAACCGTGGACTCCCCAAAAAGAAAGTTACCCTCTAGTGGAAAATCCAGGACCTTGGACTGGGTATCCTGAGTAAGATTTGTGGCTCCGAGCCAAACAAATCTCCTCTGTGTCACCATATCTGCCATCCATCAGGCTGCAGTGTCATTAGTATCAGCAGCCATCTGAAACTGGTACTTAGCCACCTCTAACCCAAACCTGGCAGTTTCAACCAGGTCATCTGATAAAGGCAAGGAGGCTTTCTGGGATATAGCCAGAACTGACTGCCACAGTGACTTCTGGTACTGGGCAGCACAGGCCTGGAAATTAGCCTGTCTAATGGCCAAAGAAACTGACAAGTACCCTCTGTTAGCCATGCTATCGATTTTCCTGGAATCCTTGTCCGGCGGGTGTGAGGACAGAGGGATCCTAGCCTTGTCATAGGCAGCTTGCTGTATGACCCTCTGGTGGTCAGGATGGGAGAAGAGAAAATCAGCCCCCTCCCTATCCAACTGGTAATTTTTGTCCATCCTAATGTCAAGGGAAGGGATGGAATTTGGTGTCTGGAGAAGCTTTAAGGCATCTTTCTTAAATAATTTATATAAAGGGAGAAGGAGAGCTTTTGTGGGTGTCAAACCCATCATTTCCATGTATTCTGCCTCCTCCTCATCCTCAGTTTGTTCAGTGGTGGAGATGTCTAATGCATCTGCCATTCCCCTGACAAAAGTAAAATGAGAGGAATAATCCTCAGACACCCTTGGAGGAGAACCAAAGTCCTGCTCAGGAGACATTTCAGGTTCTTTCGGCCTTTCCTCCTCACCAAAATCATCATCATCATCATAATCCTCTCCTTCACGAAGGGAGGGTTGCACATTGCTGCCAGCCCGGGGACCCTGGACAGGGGCAGGAGGCTGTTGAGAAGGAATTATAGTTTGCAAGGTCTGAATTATTTTAAAGGCCTGTGCAATCTCTTGGGCTGTAGGCATAGACAGACCAGACACAGAAGTCCCCAGTTTAGCAGGCGAGGGTTCGGTATGTTTTAACTTCTTTGTTTTCTTAGAAGGAACCAGGGAGTCAGCAGGTTCATTCGTCCATCTCAGGGGCAGGGGCAGCTGAAAGAGTGGGTTCAGCCACAGTAGCTTGGAGTGTTGGCTGGTCAGAGCATGAGGGACCCCTAAGAAACTTCTTTTTGAGCCTTTCAAGGTGTTTTTCAATAGTTTTTTCAGGGAATGTCTTGCAGACTTCACATTCCTATTTTAAATGCTCAAAACCCAGCCAAGCCACACATAAAGTGTGCTTATCTGCCTTTGCAAATACTTCACACTGCAAACGATTTTTGAAACTGGGTTCATCGGTTTTCTTTTTGGGTTTGTCCAACATGATGTTTAAAAAGGAGAAAACACTAACCGCTAAACAACTACATCCTTCTTTTTTTTTTTAGTGGTTGCGGTCGGTTCCAGATCTGGGAAGGAACCGAATCAATGGAGAAGAAAAGAACTGGGTTAGCGGTTCGGTAACCAGATTTATCGGTTACAAAATAACAATTGAAACAACTTTCAGAACTAAAATAAGGTGGTACTTTAATCAGAGAACCCTGATTTTAACTAAAACTAACCTGGTTCCCCCACGGTTATACTGAACCGAGAGGAACCAGGAAAATAATAAATTTTAAGCATAAACTAAGATTAACTAACAAGATAATCAGTAGAGGCAGTAAATGAAAACAAAATATACTTATTTCAGTTATTTGAAGTTTTCTTCACGCAGGAGAAAGAGGACGATTGGCACGCCGAGCGACCAGACTTTTCAGGCGGAGAGAAAAATCTGAAGAGATTAGAATACAGATGGTTGGTAGAAGCAGTGTTTGAAAGATGCTCATGTACAAAGTGTTCCATCATTTGCATGTGTTATATCTCTCCGGGAAGTCCAACTCCTCAGGCTTACTGCATAAAGTTAGGAAAATCTGAGCATTACAGCGGTTAGAAGGGAGGCATCTATTGCTAGGACCACAGTGTGGTGCTGTTGCTGAAAAGGGATGCCCTGCCTGAGGTTGTCCCTATCTTTCCACCACTGCAGAGCCAGTAGCAAAGTTCTTGTAACTGCTTTGAAATGGGATCCCTTCTTTGGGACCAATGGGATCTCAGGTGATACTGAACATCTCTCATCTGAAACCTGGAGCCTGATACTACTGCGGTAGCTGAGGCCATGTGTCCAAGTAATGCTAGAACTGCCTTGCAGTCCTGAGCTTACCCAAGGCAAAGGAGGTTGCTAGGGTAAGTAAATATGTCACCCTCTCCTGGGGGAGAAGTGCCTTTCCCTGGACAGTATCTAGTTCTGCTCCAATGAATTCCAGTGACTGAACTGGTTCCACCTGAGACTTTTGAGTATTGATGAGGAAAGTCGGAGACTCCAGGGTACTTTGGGTGACCCTGATGGAATCCCTTTACTTGCTGGTATGACTCACCTATGACTAGCCAGTCATCCAGGTAAGGAAATACAATGATTTCTTGTCTTCTGAGGCAAGTTGCCACCACTGCTAGACACTTTGTGAATACTCTTGGGGCAGAAGTGAGCCTGAATGGGGAGTGCTGAGAACTGGTAGTGCCCTGAGGACAGAGTGAACCTTAAATACTTTCTTTGGCAAGGCCTGACTTGAAATCTTAAAGTAATCATCTTTCAGATCCAGAGATGCCAGCCAGTTGCTTTTCTTTAAAGAAGGAATAATGATGGCAAGTGTTATCATTTTGATCTTGGGCTTTGCCAAGTGTTTGTTCAGGGATGTGAGGTCCAGAATTGGTTCCCAATCCCCATTCTTCTTTTTGGTCAGGAAATATCTGGAGTACATGCCCTTCCCCTTTTGGGTGAAAGGAACTGACTCTACTGCTCTGGCTTGCAAAAGCTTTTTTACCTCCAATTCTAGTAAAATTGACTCTGCAGGGGTTGAAGGTTGGAAAACTCTGCAGCCCTGGAGTTATGGAAACTGTTTGAACTGTGGACAGAGACTCTGACTCACTACCTCCAGAACCCACTTGTCAGTGGTGATGTTTTCTCCTGGAAGTAGTAAGCCAGCCTACCCCCCTACTGGAAGAGGGGATGCAGCCTGTTTTGTGTAACACAGAAACATAGAATTTGGCAGCAGATAAGGCCCGCTTGGCTCACCTAGTCTGCCCATTTCCCTACCTAAGGGATAAGCTGCAGATCCTAGTTAACCAACAGCCTACTTCCTCCTATCCCCCACTAGAATTGCCTTATGTCTGTCCCATGCATTCTTGAATTCCCTCGCTGTTTTTGACTCTACAACCTCCTCAGGAAGGCTGTTCCATGTATCCACAACCCTCTCTATGAAGAAATACTTCCTCACACTACCTCTGAGCCGTCCCCCCTCTATCTTCAAATTGTGCCCCTTGTTTTTTTATCCATTTATTCATTACAAATTGGGTTTACAACCTTTGAGGTGGAGACTCATTTACAAAGGCACCTTGTCGCAGGGGTTGGGGCAGACATCAAGACAGTTATTACAGTGCAGATTAAACTAGAGAATAACATTACAAGTGCAGTAAAAGGAACATTTAACATAGATTCACTTAGGTTACATAATATAGTAGTTTGTATGTTACTTAGGTTACATAATGTTACAAAATTGTGAGTTACACTCATGAATATAGTAGGTCCTCAGAGAAGACAGTGGGTTACATCCCTGTTTGGACCTAGTAGGGAAGGGGTAGGTCTAGGGGAGGGAGAGGCTCTCCAGTGGACGCTGTTGAGCCAGGGGACAAGGCAGGTGGGAACCATAAGTTAAAACAGGGAGTTAGTTGCACCTACAACAGCAGGTATTAAAGATATGGTTCCAAAGGGCTGTTTTGAAGGAGCCAATTTTTGGCAAGTTGGAGATGCAGCTAGGGAGGGAGTTGAACCAGGTGGGGGCTCAGTAGAGGAAGAATCTCTGGGCAAGAGAGGTCTTGGTTCTGGGCACCTTGAAAGTGGCCTTAACAGAGCTATGGGTGGTGACGGACGAAGACGGCTGCTGTAGGGAGGTGGAGACCCCCGGGGGGGAGAGTCCTAGCAGAGATTTCTTAGCGAGAAGCAAGGTCTGGTAGAGCAGTCGCTCCTCAAAGTTGAGAAGATTGGTGGTAGTATAGAGAAGGCAAGTGTAAGACCGGCTAGGGGCACTGGTCAGGAGCCTATAGGCCTTATTGATGGAGAGTTGGATTTTGGAGAGGGCAGTGTTGTCAGCTGCAGCGTAGATGGGCAAGCCATAGTCCACGAGGGGCAAGACGAAGGAGGTGATGGCCAGCCTGAGGGCAACCTGAGGCAGGCAGTCCCTGTGCCGGTATAGCAGGCCAATCCGAGAGTTAATGGTGGCTGACATGGCATTAATGTGGGTGTGTAAGGAGAGGGCAATATCGAACGTGATGCCTAGGTACTTGTATGTAGTCACACGTTCTAGCAGGTGTAGAGTCCTGGGGATAATCAAGAGGGGGGTATTTTTAGCTTTATTTTGGTGGTGGGAGAAGAGCATTGATTTGGTTTTCTTTAGGTTAATGACCAGTTTGCAGCCTCTGAACCACCTTTCAGCTTGGTTGTAAGCCAGCTGGAGGGATAATTGAAGGGAAATGAGATTGGGATGTGAGGCAACGAGGACTGCATCATCACCGTAGAGGAGCAGTTTACCGGTATATGAGCTGGGGAGGGTGCTGAGGTAGAGACTAAAAAGTATTGGACCCAGGATGGAGCCCTGAGGGACCCCGGAGTGAATGGGAAGAGTGCTGGAGAGGGAGCCTCTGATCTTGACAAACTGAGATCTAGCAGACAGGTAGCTAGAGAACCAGGAAATGGAACCACCAGAGAAGCCAAGTTGGTGGAGACAGTCAAGTAGAAGGGGATGACAGACAGTGACAAAGGTCTTGGAGAGGTCAATGAACACTGCTCCTGCAAGGCTGCCAGAGTCAAGAGCAGCATGCAGGTGTTGGGAGAATTCCAGGAGAGCCGTGGTTGTACTGTGTCCTAGGTGGAAACCGTGCTGCTCTGGGCACATAATGTCATACTTGGTTAGGTATTCAGAGAGCTGGATCAAAACCACTTTTTCAAGGGCTTTAGAGAGTGGGGGGGAGGATGGAGATGGACCAGTAATTGTTGGGGGTGGATCAGTCCCCACTCTTATGTATGGGAGTGATTTCAGCAGTTTTCCAAGCACTTGGGAACTGACCCAGACATAGAGACCGGTTTAGAAGGTCAGTCAGGGGGACTAGGATTTCGTTCAAGAGCATACGGAAGACCCTGGAGTCGAGGGGGTCACTACTGGGGTTATTGCTGCCTAAGGCTTTTAGCAGGTGCGGCCTGGCTTCTTGGGGGATAGGATGCGCAGCTAGAATGGTGGGCAATGCAGGACCGGAGGGAGAGAGGTGGGGATTGGGTCAAAGAAGCTGCTGGGGAGGACTGAGCTTAGGTCAGAGAAGGCAGTGTTAAGGCAGTCAGCTTTGAGGAGTGGATCTGTGGTGGGGGTGCCATTGATAGAGAGAAGAGATGGTGGGAGGGAGCAGGACTTCCCATTTAGCTCTTTCATATTATCCCAGAAGGTCTGGGCTGAACCCCAAGTGGAAGTGAGGGTGGTCTGGTAGTGCTCTGCCTTGGCCCGCCTAGTGGCCCAAGTGCACTTATTGCGTTATGCACTGTAGGCCTGTCTGTCAGACACCTTTCCAGATTCTACAGCAATGTGGCAGAGAACATCTCTGTTTTTGAGTCTCTGGAGGAAGGGTGGGGTGATCCATGGGGCACTGCATTTTTTGGAGCAGATCCTGGTGAGGGGGGGTGGAAAGGTCACAGGCCTTACAGAAGGCATTTGTGAGGTGGTCAAGAGCGGAGTCAATGTCAGGGGCACGCTGGATAAGGGACCAGTCTAGCTAGGCTAGGTATTATTTTAATTTTCTAAGGCCACCGGGGCGTAAACGGCGGCGTAGAGTGGCCTGGGGCACTGGCTTCAGAGTGGAGGATGACCAGAGATAGAGGACTGGGGAGTGATCACTAAAAGAGATGGGGAGGACAGTGGCATCCCGGATTTTGTAGGGGTGGTTAGATATAACATCTAGGAGAGTTCTGGTGCCATTAGAGTGGTTGAATCTGGTGGGCTTGGTGACTAACTGGGACATATCCTGGGCAGCAAAGGAGTCCCTTATATGGGAGGCAGTGGAGGCAAGCCAGTTAACATCGAGATCACCTAGGATGACTTGCTCCACTTTGTGAGGGAGAGATGTGAGATAGTCAATGAGGGACTGGACAACTTGGTTTTGATTCCTCGAGGGTACGTAGGAGACCATGAGGAAGACAGGGCCTCGGGCGAGGTCAGTGTGATTTTAAGGTGAGGGCTTGGCCCATAATCAAGTTTAGGAGCTGGGAGTGCCTGACCTATAAGGGAGTCCCATACGAGTAGTGCGCAACCACCACCACGTTTGCCTACTCGGTCTTCCCTGTAGATGGTATACCCAGGGAGAGTGACAGCAGAGTCAGAGGTGGATTTGGAGAGCCAAGTCTCTACCAGTGCAATTATGTCAGGTTGATGTTGAACGACCCAGCACTGGAGGGCAGCAGATTTCTTTAGGAGACTGCAAATGTTTAAGGATGCAAAGCAGAGGCCAGTTGCAGTACAGGGTTTAGAAGGGCTGGAAGCAATAGGTCCTGGGTTTGGGTGTACATTATCAGATAATAATAATAGTAGTGTAATTATTCTGGTTAGTGTCCGGTGGCGATGGAGACCCTTGGGTCGACACCCAGCTGAGGTCTTTAGAATCAGGGTGCATGGGATTTTGCACATCTCTTTTTCTGAGAGATGCTACCCTCTTGGACTTTGTTGATTCCCTTGAAGTATTTGAAAGTTTCTATCATGTCCCCCCTCTCCCTCTTTTCCTCGAGGCTATACATCTTTAGTTCCTTTAGTCTTTCTTCATATTTCTTCTGATGCAGACCCTGCATCATTTTGGTTGCCCTCCTCTGGACAGCCTCCACCCTGTCTATGTTTTTGCGGAGATGGGATCTCCAGAACTGTACACAGTACTCCAGATGTGGTCTTGCCAACTGTCGGTACAGAGGTCCAACAACTTCCTGTTTTCTGCTGATGATGCCTCTCCCTATGCATCTCAGTATCCCCCCAGCCCTCCTTACTGCCTTCTCACATTGCTGGCCCACTTGTAGGTCATCTGATATGACTACTCCCAGGTCCCTTTCCATTTTTGTTGTTGTCAGTATCTCCCCCCCCCCCCATTGTGTACTCTTCCCCTGGGTTTTTGTTTCCCAGGTGCATTACTTTGCACTTCTTTGCACTGAATCTAAGCTGCCATACATTTGACCATTCCTCCAACCTTGCCAAGTCCAAGGGGTTCTGTCTGCACCTGTAGTAGCCTGTGACCTGAGTATAATCTACAAGCATGGAAACTGGGGCATAAGCTCTGGGGTAATATTCCCAACCCCTACCCCTACCTCCTCTTCCCATGGATCTAAAAGAAGTGGAGGCCATTTCTCTTGTGGAGTTACTCCTATAAGTGGTTTTGTATTCTTCCACCTTTTTCATATATGCCTCAGTCTTGTCACCAAAATAGGAACTAATTTCACAAGGAAAATCCATGGCCTTTAACTGGGTGTCCGGAGTAAGAATGGTTGCTCTGAGCCAGGCAAACCTCCTCAGAGACACTGATAGGGCCAACAGCCTGGATGCAGTATCATCTGCATCCACAGCCATGTGAAATTGATATTTTGTGGTGTCCAGTGCCATCCTGGCAGTGTCAGCCAGATCATGTGCCACATCGCCTGGAACTCTGTCAGGTAATGCTAGTACAGAGTTTGAAAGGACCGTCTGATAGTGTACAGCATATGCCATATAAGCTGCCTGTCAGAGGAAAAGGGAAGAGTCTACATAACCCTTCTTCCACAATGTGTCAACTTTCCTTGAGTCTTTGTCTGGAGGATGATATGATAGAGGGACTTTAGCTTTATCACAGGCAGCAGCCTGTACCACACCCTCACGGTCTGGATGAGAATACAAATAATCAGCAGCAGACCTATCCACTTGATATTTTTTCTCAACCTTCTTGTCCAAGGCCTCTGTAGAATTTTTAAAGTAGCTTTTTTAAGAGCATTACGGATAATAAGGAAGAAAAAATTACTCACCTTAGTAATCTTGTTTCTTCCCATGTATTCTTCCATATTCATAACTCTCTGCAGTTAGCCTGCTCGTTAGAACTGCCCGGAGAATGGAACTATATGCTAATGACGGAATCATTGGCACGTGACAATTATTCAAACTGCTGCCCTCATCTGCTGCACATTCTATCAACATCACAGATTTTGAGGAATCCCACAAGACAACCTATTAAAAATATTCAAGCTAACACACTGCTTGATGCAAACCACTATACTCTATACCTACACACTACTGCTGAAACTAATGATTATGGTATCAGACCTACCTTAAAATGACCAGAATCACCTGGGAAAAAGAAAGGTAAAATAAACCCCCCACAGGATTAATGTAAGTGTGCCTGTGTTTGGGACTGTCAGGTAAGAAGACCAGTCCCGAGGCTCTGGTTCTGGAAGAAGAGAAAGGAAGGGAGAGTTATGAATATGGAAGAATACATTGGAAGAAACAAGATTACTAAGGCAAGTAATTTTTTCTTCTAACCCCATGTATTCTTCTCATATTCATAAGTCTGCAGACTTTAAAGCAGTACCTTTGGAGGCAGGAAGAGAACCTGTTTAGGAATGCAGGCAGTTCAGAGGAGGGCAACTAAAATGGTGCAGGGTCTGCAAGAGAAGCCATATGAGGAGAGACGAAAGGAGCTTAATATGTATACCCTTGAGGAAAGGAGGGAGAGGGGGGACATGATAGAAACGTTTAAGTACCTCAGTGGAATCAACAAAGTCCAAGAGGGTAGCATCTTTCAGAAAAAGATATGTGCAAGAACAAGGGGACACAATTTGAAGATAGAGGGGGGGCGGCTCAGGGGCAGTGTGAGGAAATACAGGTTACTCACCTGTAACAGGAGTTCTAGGAATGGTATATGTTGTTCATCCACACTTATTGGCAGGTTCCTTGCCGCTTTAAATCTTGCTGGAAGGTCTTCAAGCTGGCTTCTCCCACCTACCCGCGTGGTAAAACTCTTGCTCTGCTCCATGGCGCCAGATCTAGCCGCTGGAAGCCAGGTTGTGTCAAGCCGGGAGGTTGGTGGAAGTCAGATAATAAATACATACCATCTTTGAACTCCTGTTACAGGTGAGTAACCTGTATTTCTAGGGACATGGATATGTTGTTCATCCACACTCATTGGAAGAACTCCTAGCAGTTCTCCGGGAGGAGGGAGGCAAGGCGCACACCCCCTAGTTAGGTACAAAGACTGGAGAACCGAGGCCCCAACCAACATCCCGGCATGACCCAAGGTCGATGTGGAGGGGGAAACAGTATAGCCTGCTTCCAGGTAGGAGCCCTGCGGATATCCTGGACAGGAGTATCCTCGGAAGCAGCCACTGATGCAGAGGAAGGGCAGGTAAAGTGGTCACTTATCCCTCTGGGAGGCTGCATGCCCGCCCACCTACAGCGGAGACCTATGCAGGAGGTGACCCGCCTGCTCATCATCCGATTGGCTGCAGGTCTGCCAGGTGCGGCTTCAGCGTAGATGACAAACAGCTGGCGAACCTCTCCCGAACTTCAGCCCTACGCTCCCTGGGTAGGTGAGCATTAAATAGGGTCCCAATGGATCCTATATACAGCCTCCGAGGCGTGAATGGGGATGAACCCCAGCAGAGACAATACCCAGTTAGAGAAAAACTCAGTCACCACCTACGGAAGGAACTTCGGGTGGGGCGCAGGACAACCTTGTCCCTGTGGAAGGCCAGATAGGGAGATCTGAAGGAGCGCCTGGAACCCTCCCCTCCTTCTGGATGGCAGAGAAGCCCCAAGAAGGTGTTCTTCCACAACAGGTGGGGAAACTCGCACCTGTGCAATGGTTCAAACGGCTTGCCCGTGAGCTAAGCCCATACCAGCGAAGATCCCACAGAAATGGGCATACTCTCCCCGAAGGGGAGGTGTGATCGAGGCCTAGAAAAGCACCAGACCACCTTTTCTGCGCCACCGACTGCCTTCCGGCCCGCGCCCGGAAGACAGGGGTGACCAACAGAAGCACCAAGAGGGTCGTCGGCCGAAGCCCTAGTTCAAAAAGAACAGACCGCAGATGGTCTGGAATGCTCGCCGAGGGACGGGAGAGAGGCCCCAGGCCCTATCCCAACACCAAATGGAGAACTCTTCCATTTGAGGGCGAGCATGTTTGGCCAACTCCTGGCAGGATGCCTCGAAAACGTTGAGGACCTTGCCGAAGGACCCAAGGCCTGGCCCCTAGCTGCACAGAGACCAGGCCTTCAGGTGCAGGGATTGAAGGTCCAGATGGAAAACCTTCCCCTGAAAACAGAGATCAGGACCGGGCGGGCTGGAAGCCGCCTCGGGAGCCTGGGGCTGAGACTGAGAAGAGCTGGATACCAGAGCTGGCAAACCAGTCTGGGGCTACCAGCATCGCCTGCACCTAGTCTCCTCCTCGCCTTGCCTGTGGGTCAAGGGAAATGGGGAGAGGCGAGAAGAGGCTCAGGGTCCGTGGGCTTCGACGGCATCCCCACAGCGAACCTTGCTGAGGGGTGGGCATGAGACAGTCTTGGCCTCGATTCTCCCTGGAGGAAGGAGGAGAAGATCCTGTGCTACTCCGCAGGGGAGACCACTGTGAGGCGAGCCTATGTCTGGCTTAGGGCATCAGTCAGGTGCTGGATGCCCTGCCATCGAAGGCTAGGAAACCGCCTCCCAGTGTGAAGACCCAATGCGGAGGACCTCCCTACACAGAGGCAAGGGGCTCATCTGAACCTGGCAGGGTAGGTAGCACATGGTCGTGAAGTGTTGTCCGCCTGGACTTAAACCACTAGACCCCGCACAAATGGAGCGAGCGGTGCAAGCAAAGTGGACCGCCTGGAGCTTCAGAGGGTAGGAAAGACATCGGGACTCCCGAGAGGACCAGAGACGGAGCACTCTGTATTCCCCTAGATGGGCACCGAGAAGCATCGGTCGGAGAAGACCGTCAACTCAGGGCAGACGAATAGGATGATCTCCTGCAAGAGCTGGAACGGTCCAAGGGGGAGCGTTCCCCCAACTCCTGGGCTGCAGTCAGAACTGGCCCGGCGAACGCAGCACTGTGACCGCTGGCTGGCCAGTCCCCACTAGGGGACGATGAACCAGCGGGTCCACAGACCATGCTGGAGCCGCCACCGTGAGGCCCAGGAGGTGCAGGAGGTCCTGGCAGGGCGAATTGCCCAGTCAGACCTGACTAGGTAAGGGAGGAAGAACCCTCAGCCCTGTCTCAGGAGCCGAGCTCGGACTCAAGAGTCGAGTCTCGTCCCGAAGAAGAATCACCCGCTAAGACACGAGTTCCAACTTGGCTCCGATAAAAGGAGACCAGTCTGAGAGACAGAACTTTGGATCATCCCCTTCCGCCCGGAAGGGTTGCAGTCAGGCCGCCATCCGGGTGGGGTTACGCCCGAACCCCTCGATGCCGCAGAAAGCTGCTGAGCAGAGTCCGAAGGGCCTGGCCTGGAACTCGTAAAGAGATCCCCTGCTTAAGAAAGGGAGGAGTCTCCCAAGAAACGGACGGAACAAAGTGTAAGTACGTCCTGGGACGTCCAGAAAAGAAGCCACACGCCTCGTTCTGAGGATGGGATATCTGAGGCAGAGAGACCATCCGGACATGCGGAAAGAATGGGGCACAAGCTTCCCGTCCATTTGGGACCAGGAATACCTGGACACAAACCCAGGGTCTGAAGGAGGATCCGCAACCTTCCTGATCACCTCTAATTAGAGGGCCAGGCAAGTCAGATCAGCGGGCCGACAACGAGGCTGTGGACCCCAAGACCCCCCGTGTGGAAATGGCTCGAAAGGGTGGTGCCTGCTCGCAAAACCAAGGCAGGGCCTTCCCCTAGCACCTCCGACGCCCAGAGGTCTGGGAAAGCGTACCAGGTGGAGGAGGGGCAGAGTTGTCTCCCCACGGGGGAACCCGGGTAGGAGTGACAGGGCTGGGGACAGCGCCCCTTAGCCCGTCACTGAGTAGGCTTGGAGGAGGAATTGGCCGGGGGAGCTCCTGGGCCTCTACCTCCCTGCTTCCTTTTAGAGGAAAACGCTGGCTTGGAGTCAGGATGCCCAGCGCAAGCCTGCTGGCCCTTGTGGTGGGCCAGGTGAGACGCAGGGGCCGGGGGGCAAAGGGGCTTACGCAAAGGCTGCCGGCTGCCCTTGTCCCTCTGGGCAGGAGTGACCGAGTCCAGAGTGGCATCGGACTTTTCGGTCCCCTGGAGGTGTCCCTCCACTCCAGGGACGAAAAGGTCAGTCCCCAAGAAGGGGGATGTCCGCCAACTTGTGCTGGGTTTCCAATGAGAAAGAGGATAACCTCAGCCACGCCCTGCAATGCATGGTCACTGCGGCCGCCACTGACCTGGCACAGGAATCACCTAAGTCCAGAGCAGTCTGAAGCTGCTGCTTCGCCACCGCCCTACCCTGGTCCCGCACCCGCCAGACCTTGGTCCACAGGTCGGCCGGGAGATGAGAGAGCACCTCGTCCAGGGAGCCCAAAAGGGCGTGGGAGAAATGTGCCATCAGTGCAGCCGAGCTGGCCTGTCGGAGGCCTAGGGAGGACGCAGCATAGACCTTGCACCCGACATAGTCCATCCTTTTGGACTCTTTGTCCAGGGGCCTATCCACATCCCGAGCATTCCCAGAACACTGGAAAACATTGTCGGTAACTAACCCCTCAGCCGAGGGGTGCTCCAAGAAACCGGGCAAAGAACCGACAGGGACAGAGTACTTCCTGGCCATCCTGGCCGAGGACACAGGGCAGGAAGTAGGCCACCGCCAGAGCTCCAAGGCCGGGCCGACAATGGCCTCAGCCACCGGGAAGGCCTCCGAGGGTAAACCCCTTTGGTCTAGAATCTCCGTCAGGGGATAAGGGCCCGTTTAGACACGGGCTCGAGCTGTATCCCGGTGAACTCCGAGATGAGCTGAAGCAGACCCATGAAGGATGATGGGCTGTTGTCCACAGATCGTTCTGGAGAGGACCCCGGATCCTCCCGACTGGGGAACATAAAGGAGTCGACTTCGGACTCCGAGGGGTCTGCAAAGAGCTGCCTCAGGCCTGAGTCACTCTTCATCCGAGGGCGGACGGGAGTGAGGGGGACAGACAACCTGCAGGACAGGTCGTGACCCGACTGAGGTTCCACTGAGGGCAGTGGGGCAGCAAGGTTCGGATGAACAACCAGCCCCGGAGTGGGCACCTCGACTGCAGCGAGCAGTTGAGTCGGCCAATCGGGCGGCAGCTGCTTGCTGGACGGGGAATGAATCGGTGTCAATTGATTGATTCCTGGACAACAACAACTGCTGCCACATGAACTCCTCATAATGTCTACGCCATCTGCATCGAAGCCACTCCTTATCCGAGGAAGAACGGTAATGCCACTTAACTCGGTGCCCCGACCGAGAACGCAAGTCGGCATGAGCGGCTTGACCGAGAGGAGGACTGAGACCCGAACTCAGGGCAACCGAGGCGGGCCTGAAGGAGCGGTCGCGCCGCCTCCCTCGCCGGCTCGAAGAAAGGGCCGAGGCTGTCAACCCGAAGGTACAGGAAGAACCTCAGCCTCCGCCAGGGGGACCGGCGAAGGGATGGCGGCTCCAGCAGAAGACAGCCCAGATGACGGGTCGAGAGACTCGACAACGTCGATGGGAGTCCTGGCTGGCTGACCTGATGGGGACACCATGAAGCCAGAGGCCTGAGCCGCAACCTCGACCGAGGTCGAACGTCGGCTGGCAGGGGAGGGGGAACTCTCCCGGTCACTCCAGCGCCGACGATGGGACTTAGCCTGTGACTCCTTGGACTTGGGCCAAGAGGCAGGTCCCGAAGGTCCCTCTCCCTTCGAGGAAAAGGACTGGCGAAGCTCCTTGAACGAAGCTGAATGAGGAGAACTCAAGGAGAGCGGGATAAGCGCCGTGATCGGGTGGGGGCAACGCCCTCCCTGGAGGAAAAAAGATCGAGCTGCTCAGCCAAGACAACCGATGTGGACACCGGCCTACGACTCTCCAAGGAATTTTCCAGAGCGGAAAAAGTTTCAGGTCGCCCGAGCCCTGAACGGGCCGCACGATCCTCCAGTTAGCTGGTCGAAAGGGCACAGCAAAAATCACAAACTTACGGATCATGATCCAAGTCGAGGCAGTAGACGACGTCGGAGTGCAGGTCTTCCTGGAGGAATTAACTGGCGCTCCGGAGCCGGAAAACGAATGATTCATCGGCCATGAGAGAAGAACAAAATCAAGTTTAGAAACTTTCAATTAAATTCGAGAGACTGAAAATTTCAGGAACCAGGACTAAAACGCAGAGCGCTAAGGAGGGAACCTGAGCTTCCAAGCGGTAAGGAAGATCTGATGTCATGGGGTGGAGCCGAGAGTTTTACCACCCGAGTGGGTGGGAGGAGCCAGCTTGGAGACCTTCCGGCAAGATTTAAAGCAGCAAGGAACCTGCCAATAAGTGCGGATGAACAACATATCCATGTCCCTAGAAGTGTTTTTTCACAGAGAGGGTGGTGGACACATGGAACAGCCTTCCTGAGGAGGTTGTGGGGTCTAAAACTGTGGGAGAATTCAAGAATGCATGGGACAGACATAAGGCAATTTTTGTGGGGGGTAGGAAGAAATAGGCTGTTGGTTAAACAGGATCTGCAGCTTATCCTCTAGGTAGGGAAATGGGCAGACTAGGTGGGCCAAGTGGTCCTTATCTGCCGTCAAAGTCTATGTTTCTATGAAAGAGGTTCTGCAGAACTGCTGTGCCAAACCTGGCATCACTCCTGGACTGCAAGTCCAAACTATAATGTTTAGTAAAGCTGTGTACTGTTCTCCAGGTAGCTGCTTTACAGATCTCCACTAAAGGGATAACTCAAGAAGCTGCTATAGAAGCAGCTGTGCCCCTAGTAGAGTGGTCCCTGAGGCTTGCTGGGGTCTGCTTTCCATATTTTGTATAACAAAACTGAATGCATTGTACTATACAGCGAGAGATTGATCTCTTGGAGGCTGGGGTGCCCTTTCCCACATCCCCATAAGTGAGAAAAAGTTGTTGTTTATCACCTCTGTGATCCTTAGTGTGGGTCAGATAGTAACTCAATGCCCTTTTTACATCCAGACTATGGAGTCTGCGCTCTCCTGAACCAGAATGTTCTGTGAAGAAGACTGGCAGTGTCATGAACTGATTCAAGTGGAAATCAGAAACCACATTAGGGAGAAATCTCCTAGTAGTTTGAAGTACTACTGCATCATTAAGGAAAGATAAATAATGCTTTTCCACACATAATGCTTGCAATTCACTTATTCTCCTAGCAGAAGTGATTGCTACCAAAAACACAGTTTTCCATGTGATATACTGTAAGTGTGCTGGAGACATTGGCTCGAATGGAGGTTTCATGATCTAATCAATGCAAATGTTCAGATCCCATACTGGAACTGGTTCCATAATAGGAGGGTATAAGAGACATAGCCCTTTAAAGAACTTTTTGAAAATGGGATTAGAAGCAAGGGAAACAGTTTTCCCTGCAGGAATAAAAGCTGAAATTGATGCCAAATGCACCTTCAGAGATGTATGTTTCAAACCTTGTGAGTGCAAATCAGTAAGATATTTTAACAGCACTGGGATTTCTGCCAGGTAGGGAGAAATATGTTTGGCATCACACCAAATAGAAAACCTTTTCCATTTTGCATTATTGGTTTTCTTAGTAGACGGTTTTCTTTATCCTTTTAGGATATCCAGAACAGCTTGGGAAAGTTGTAAGTTTGCAAACTCTAAGTCCTCAAGAGCCAGGCCTTTCAGCCTGAGAGACCTGAGGTTCGGATACAGGATCTTCCCTCGTTGGGAAGTTAAAAGATTGTGCCTCCTGGGTAGGAGGATTGGTGTGGACACTGACATTGACAGCAGAAAGGGGTACCATGGCTGTCTGGACCAGTCTGGCGCTATCAGTATCATGGACGCAGGCTGTGACCTGAGTTTGAGTAGCACCCTGAAGATGGGAAGGAAGGGAGGGAGGGCATATAGATGCCTTCCTGACCAGTCCAGGACCAGGGCATCCAGGGGGATTGTACCCCTAACTAGTGGCCTGCAACAAAATAGGGGCAACATGTGATTCTCATGAGAGGCCAAGAGATCTACCTTCGGAGTGCTCCATTGTCTGAACACTGAGTCTAGTACCTGTCTATTCAGAGACCATTCATGATGTGCTTGGTTGATCCTACTTAAGGCATCTGCCAGGGTATTGTCCTTGACTGGTACATGAATGGCTTGCAAGGAGGCTTTTAGAGAGTAAGCCAGTCCCCCAATTTCATGGCCTCTGTGTACAGGGGATCCAACCTTGTTCCCCTTTGCTTGTTTATGTAAAACATTGTAATGGTGTTGTCTGTTCTGACCTGCACCACCTTGTCCTGTATTAACTAGGAAAAACTTTTTAGAGCCAGAAATACTGCTTGGAGCTCTAGCAGATTTATGTAGAGGAGAGACTCCACACTTGACCAAGTGCCAAGGGTAGTGTGCTGTCCTATATGAGCACCCCATCCTAACAGAGAAACATCCGCTGCAAGAGTGACTGAGGGATTTTCCCTCTTAAAGGGAACTCCTGCCCTTAGATTGTGGACATCTGTCCACCACTGTAGGGACTGAATCACACATTTTGTTACAGGAATCAATTTTTGACATATGGTCTTTTCTTTGGCACCAGTGTGTCTATAGATGAAACTGGAGGTCTCTCATTCGAAGTCTTGCTCCCAAGACTACTCCTGTTGCTGCAGCCATGTGTCCCAGTATTTGCAAGCACATTCTTGCAGGACATGGCTTTCCCAACTCAAATGAGGCAATCAGTTGCAGTATAGATTGAACTCTGTCCTCTGGAAGAAAAGCTTTTCCTTTTAAGGTATTCAGTTCTGCTCCAATGAAATGCAGGACCTGAACCGGTGTGAGAATGGACTTTTGCTGGTTTAGCAGGAAGCCCAGAGACTGTAACAGATTTTTTATTTCCAGGTATGCTTGCACCTGCTGAAATGACTTTCCCACTATTAGCCAATCGTCAAGATAAGGAAAAACTGTAATTCCTAGTTTTCATAGGAATGCTACTACCACTGCCAGGCATTTTGTGAATACCCTTGGTGCTGAGGTAAGACCGAAGGGCAGAGCTGAGAACTAGTAATGGTCTGAAAGGAGTACGAACCTGAGATATTTTTTGTGAGACTCCCTTAATGGGATGTTTAAATAGGCATCTTTTAAATCTAGAGATGCCAGCCAGTCTCCCTGCTGGATGACAGGTAAAATTACAGATAGGGTCACCATCCTGAACTTTGACTTTGCCAGGTATTTGTTCAGATGATTAGGTCCAGAATAGGCCACCACTCCCTATTTTTCTTTTTGGTAAGAAAATATCGGGAGTAAAACCCTCTGCCCCTCCGAAGGGTTGGCACCTGCTCCACTGCTTTTATGCCGAGCAGGGTTTGAACCTTCTTTTCCAGGAATTGTTCTTCGAGAAGGGAGGCTGGTTTGAATAGCCTTGACTTCAGAGGAGGGAAGAATTTGAAACTCAGAGAGCGTCCCTGGCTCACTAATTCCAATACCCACTTGTCTGTGGTTATGGCCTGCCAGGCCTGAAAGAAGTGAGCCAATCTGCTCCCACTGGTATTAGGGAGGCGGACTTGGCAAAGGAGTCAGGAATTTTGTTTCAGTTGGGCCTGAGCCTGGGCGGACTGGGAACCTCTCCTAGAGCCCCTCCAACCTCTGGCCCTGTAATACCCAGTCTGCTGTGGGTATGGCTGCAGCTGTGAAACGGCTTCAGGCTAATAGAAGGCCTACCATAGGACCTTCCTCTACCTCCCCTTCCATAAGGCCTATATGAAGTAGAAGGCCTGTCTTTGGATGAATTACTTTTATAGGTGGTTTTGAATTCATCCACCTTTTTCATATATTCTTCGGTCTCTTTGCCAAAGAGGGAATGATCTTGTACAAGAAAGTCCATGGCCTTAGCCTGGGTGTCCTGTATTAAATTTGTAGCCTTGAGCCAAGCAAACCTTCTCAGGTCTACAGTCAGAGCTATAATCCTAGCAGTGTTGTCACTGGCATCTGCTGCCATCTGGAACTGGTATTTGGATGCTTCCAGTCCACACCTAGCTGTTTCTGCTAGGTAGTCAGAGATAGGAGAGGGAACCTTCTCTGACATTGCCAAAACAGACTGCCACAGTGTCTTTTAATACTGTGCAGCATAGGCCTGGTAATTAGCTTGTCTAACCCCCAGAGAGGCAGCTAAATACCCTTTTTTTGACATACTGTTCATTTTCTTTGAATCCTTCTCAGGGAGATAAGAGGATAAAGGAACCCTCACCTTCTCACAGGCTGTCTGCTGGACTATACCCTGATGATCAGGGTAAGAACAGAGGAATTCAGCCCCTTTCCTGTCCAGTTGGTACTTCTTGTCAGCCTTCTTATCCAGAGGCATGACAGAGTTAGGGTTCTGCAGGACTGTGAATAAATCCTTCTTAAAGAATTTATAGATAGGCAGAAAAATCTTTTTAGTGGGTGTTAACCCCATCATTTCCATATATTCTGCCTCCTCCTCGTCTTCTATGACCTCGGTGGTAGCCAGGTCAAGGGCATCTACTATTTTTCTCACAAAGGAAAAGTGAGAGGAAAAATCCTCAGGCCTAGGAGAAGAGCCAAAGTCCTGCCCTGGTGAGACTTCCAGTTCAATGGGCTCACCATCATCGTCCTCTGGTATGTCATACTCACCAGTATCTATCTCCTGAGACTGGGTATCTAAGGAGGGAGTAATCTCCTGAACCCTTGGAGAAGGAGGAGTTGGAGAAGGTATGAACCCCTGAATTGCCTCAATGACTTTAATAGTCGTGGCAATTTCCTCAGCAGTAGGCAGACTGTGAGGCACAGAAAAATCCCCTGTAGGTTTTGCCTAGGGTTCGACGTGCTTGGTCTTCTTTGACTTTTTGGAGGGGACCGGAGAGTCAGCTGGCCCACTCAGTCTTTTTAAAGAGGTTGATTCAGCCTGAAGCACCTCCTAACTTTTTATTCAACCTCTCCATTCTTTTTTCCACAGTTTTCTGTGGAAATGATTTGCAAATTTCACAGTCAGAATTTAAATGTTTGGTTCCCAGGCAGAACACACAGCTGTCAAGCTTGTCTGCTCTGGCAGACACTTCCCCACACTTGACATGGTTTTTAAAACCTGGGGGACCAGGTGAGACTTCTAGTTCAATGGGCTCACCATCATCGTCATTTTTTAGGTTTTTCTTAGGTTTTTCAGAATGCTCCATTTTCAGGAGAAAAATCTCAATTGCAAAAGATTTTTTCTCATTTTTTTTACGTTCGGTTCAGGAACCCATTAGGCCCCAAAAGAATCTATGAAATTTTTAAAATCAGAAATAATACAACAGTTCACAGTAACCGGGTTAGCGGGTAGAAAAGAAACCGGGGTTAGCAGCTTCAACATGACAAATATAACTTTAAACAATTACTTTTTTAAACGAAAACATGGAAAATAAAGCAGAAAAAATCCACAACTAATATAAAACTACTTGGTTCCCCAAGGGTTATACCGAACCGTGAGGAACCGAGAAATGAATGCTAATTCTAACTAAACCAAAATAAACTAGACGTTAGAATAAAATTAACAAAATAAATGAAGGCAACAGAAAGAAAATTATGTATAATTAGAGAATTACACTTCACAATAAGCCAACAATGACCTGATGGATCTCCTGGGTGTCTAGACTTATGAGGCGGAGTAAGAAATCGGAGACGTTGATAGAATGTGCAGCAGATGAGGGCAGCAGTTTGAATAATTGTCATGTGCCAATGATTCCATCATTAGCATATAGTTCCATTCTCTGGACAGTTCTACTGAGCAGGCTAACTGCAGAGAGTTATGAATATAAGTAGAATACATGGGGTTAGAAATACAGGTTACTCACCTGTAACTAGGAATGGTATATGTTGTTCATCCACACTGTCTGGCAGACTCCGAGCAGTTCTCCGGGAGGAGGGAGGCAAGGTGCACACCCCTTCCTTACGGAATAGAGACTGGAGAACCGAAGCCCCAAAACCAGCATCCCGGTGTGACTCAAGGTCGATGAGGTAGTGGGTGATGAAGGTGTGTGTTGACTTCCAGGTAGCAGCCCTGCAGATTTCCTGGATAGGGATATCCCTGGAAGTAGCCACCGATGCAGCGGTATGGCGGGTAGAATGAGCTCTTATCCCTCTGGGAGGCTCCATGCCCACCAACCTATAGTAGAGATCTATGCAGGAGGTGACCCACCTGCCTATCGTCCGCTTGGCTGCAGGTCTGCCAGGTGCGGCCTGGCGTAGGTGACAAACAGCTGGCGAACCCCTCCCAGACTTCAGCCGTCCGCTCCTTGTAATAGCGAGCACTCTTCTAGGGTCCAAAGTATGGAGCCTATATTCGCCTCCGAGGTGTGATTGGGGTAGAACACCAACAGAGTCAACACCGGGTTAAGGTGAAACTCCGACACCACCTTCGGAAGGAGTTTCAGGTGGGGGCACAGGACAACCTTGTCTCCTGTGGAAGACCAGATAAGGAGACTCTATGGAAAGCACCTGGAGCTCTCCCATCCTTCTGGCTGACATGATAGCCACCAAGAAGGCGGTCTTCCACGACAGGTGAGAGATGTCACACCTGTGCATCAGTTCGAATGGCTTGCCCATGAGCTTAGCCAATACAACCAGTAGACCCCATGGAGGTGGAGGTTCTCGCACCAGAGGGGATATGTGATCAAGACCTTTGAAAAAGTGCCACACCACCTTCTCCTGCACCACTGACTGCTTCCCGGCCTGCACCCGGTAAGCAAAAATGGCTGCCAGGTGCACTTTAAGGGTCGACTGAAGCCCTAGCTGAGAAAGGGACCACAGGTAGTCCAGTATGCTTGCCAAGGAACAGAAGGAAGGGTCCAGGCCCTTGCCCTGACACCAAATGGAGAACCTCTTCCATTTGAAGGCGTAGTATTTCCTGGTCGACTCCTTACGGGATGCCTCAACAACGTTGAGGACCTCGTCGGAAAGACCCAAGGCCTGGAACTCTAGCCGCTCAGGAACCAGGCCGTCAGGTGCAGGGATTGAAGGTCAGAATGGAATACCTTCCCCTGACTGACTGAGATCAGTTCCGGGCGGGCTGGAAGCCACCTCAGGAGCCTGGAGCTGAGACTGAGGAGATCTGGATACCAGAACTGGCGAGGCCAGTCTGGGGCTACCAGAATCACCTGCGCCTTGTCCCTCCTCGCCTTGAGAAGCACCTTGTGGATCAAGGGGAAAGGCGTAGAAGAGGTCTGGGGTCTACGGCCTTGAGAAGGCATCCCCCTGCAGCGAGCCCTGCTGAGGGGGGCAGGCATGAAACAGCCTCAGCTTCGCATTCTCCCTGGAAGCAAACAGGGCCGACTGAGGCGTGCCCCAGTGGGAGAAGAGATCTTGTACTACCTCCGGCATGAGAGACCACTCGTGAGACGCAGCCCCTATCCGGCTTAGGGCATCGGCCAGGGTGTTGGAGGCTTCTGTCATGTGAATGTCAAGGAGATCTGCCTCCAGGCTGCGCACGAGAGACCAAATGCGGAGAGCTTCCCTGCACAAAGGCATGGAGCGTGTCCCGCCCTGGCGGTTTAGGTAGTACATGGTCGTGGTATTGTCCGTCTGGACCTGACCACTTGACCCCGTAGAAACAGAGCGAAGGCGGTGAGGGCTAGATGAACCACTCGAAGCTCCAGCAGGTTGATGTGGCATCGGGACTCCCGAGGGACCAGAGGCCATGCGCTCTGTGCTCCCCCAGATGGGCACCCCAAACCATCAGAGAGGCATCGGTCGATAAAGAGACCGTCAGCTTGGGGCGGACAAATGGGATGCTCTCCTGCAGATGTGCCGGTATGGTCCACCACCGGAGAGCATTCCACATCCCCTGGGTCACTGTCACTAGCTGATCCAGCAGATCGGAGTGCTGTGATCACTGGCTGGCCATTCTCCACTGAAGGAGACACATGTACCAGCAGGCCCAATGGACCACGCTGGTGCAGGCTGCCATGAGGCCCAGAAGGCGCAGGAAGTCCCGGGCAGGGCGCCATTGCCCAACCTGAAATGATTGGGCAAAGGAGGAAAGAACCTCAGCCCTGTCCACCGGGAGCCATGCTCTGGTTCAAAGAGAGACGAGCTCTGCCCCGATGAAATGTATCACCTGCTTTGGTACGAGTTCCGACTTGGCCTCATTGATGAGGAGGCCAATCTGAGAGCAAACCTGGAGGGCCAGATCTCTGGACCGCTCCACCTCTGCTCTGGAGGGGGCTGCAATCAGCCAGTCATCCAGGTAGGTGTACACCCTGACCCTTCAGCACTGCAGGAATGCTGTCACCACTGCCATGCATTTGGTAAAGACCCTGGGAGCTAGGGAGAGGCCGAAGGGCATGGCCTGGAACTCGTAAAAGGATCCTTCTGCTCTGAAGCAGAGGAATCTCTCATGGGACGGACGGATTGGGATGTGAAAGAACGTGTCCTGGAGGTCTAGGGAACAGAACCACATGCCTCATTCCAAGGATGGGATTATCTGAGCCAGAGTGACCATCCTGAAGGTCCAAGACCTTAGGAACCTGTTCAGGTCATGCAGGTCGAGAATGGGGCACCAGCCCCGTCTGTTTTGGGACCAGGAAATACCTGGACACAAACCCGGTCTGGAGAAGGATCCGCCACCTTCCTGATCACCTCTTTTTCGAGGGAGCAGGGCAATATTGGCTCGGCGGGCCGATAGCGAGGCTGTGGACCCCGTGGCCCCCAGAGGGGCGACGGCTCGAAAGGGTGGAGCCTGCTCGAACTCCAGAGGCAGGCTCTTTCCTTCCACCTCCAACACCCAGCGGTCCGTGGTGATAGCAGACCAGGCGGAAAGGAAGTGGCGGAGCCATCCCCCCATGGGGGGAACCCAGAGGGGAGTGACGAGGCTAGGAGTGACACCCCTCAACCCATCACTGGGTAGGCTTGGAGGAGGAAACAGCCAAGGGACCTCCTGGGCCTTTACCTCCCTGCTTCCTACTAGAGGAAGCCGTGGGCGTGGGTTTGGGATGCCAAGCGTGAGCCTGCTGGCCCTGGTGCTGGTGCTGTTGGGCTGGACGTGCCACAGGCGCAGAAGGACTAAAGGACCTGTGCTGCTGCTGTCAGTGGCCTTTGTCCTTCTGGGCAGAGGTGACCGAGTCCAGAGTGGCACTGGACTTCTCGATCCGCTGGAGGTGACCTTCCACACCAGGGCTGAAGAGGTCGGTCCCCAAGAAGGGTACATCCACCAATTTGTGCTGGGTATCCACCGTGAAGGTGGATATCCTCAGCCATGCTCTGCGGCACAAGGACACCGCGGCCGCAACTGATCTGGCACAGGAGTCTCCTATGTCCAGAGCTGTTTGGAGCTGCTGCTTTGCCACCGCCCTACCCTGGTCTCGAACCTGCCGGACTGTGGTCTGCAGGTCGGCCGGGAGATGAGGGATCAGCTCATCCAGGGAGTCCATGAGGGTGTGGGAGAAGTGTGCCATCAGCACGGCCGAGCTGGCCTGGTGGAGGCCAAGGGAGGACACAGCGTTACATCTTGCGCCTGGCGTAGTCCAGCTTTTGGACTCCTTGTTGAGGGGCTTGTCCACGTCCCTAGCATTCCCGGAACCCCAGAAAATGCTGTCGGTGACCAATCCCTCGGCAGAGGGGTGTTCCGAAAACCCAGGCAAAGAGCCGGTAGGGACCGCATACTTCCTGGCCATCCTGGCCGAGGGTGCAGGACAGGAAGCAGTCCACTGCCAAAGCTCCAAGGCTGGGCCTACAATGGCCTCAGCCACCGGAAAGGCCTCCGTGGGTGAATCCCCTTGGTCCAGTATCTCCATCAGGGGATACTTGGCCCATTTGGACACAGGCTCAAGCTGCATCCTGGTGGACTCCAAGATGAGCCGAAGCAGACCCATGAAAGACGATGGGCTTTTGTCCAGTGACTGGCCCCTGGAGGACTCCAGGTCAACTGGCGTGGAGAACAGGGAGGAGTCATCGTCGGACTCCGAGGAGTCCGCGAAGAGCTGCCTAGGGCCTGAGCCACCCCTCCACCTGCCAAGGACGGTTGGGAGTGAGGGTGACCGACAACCTGTGGGGCAGGCCTTGACCTGATCGAGAGTCCTTGATCGGTGCCCCTGATTTCTGTTGTGGAGGCAGAGGTTCCACCACAATTGGTGGGGCAGCAGGTTTCGGCCAAGCAACCGGCCCAGGTTTGGGCATCTTGACTGCAGCGAGGGGTTGTTTCGGTCGCTCGGGTGATGGCCACTTGATGGTCAGAGAAGGTGTCGGCGTCGACTTGCTCCCGGACAAAAGTAACTGCTGCCACATCAGGTCCTCATAGCATCGATGCAATCTGCGCCGAGGCCTCTCCTCTTCCGAGGAGGAAGACGAGGACGAGTGGCGGCGCCACTTACCTCGGTGCCAAGACCGAGACCGCTGATGTCAGCGGGATCGGCTGGTCCGAGAAGAAGTCCGAGACCAAGACCGAGATCCTCTGTGTTTCCGAGGACGGGCCTGGGAAGGAGCAGGGGACTCCCGCTCTTCCCTCGGCTCAGACACCTTAACCAGGGACTGCTGCACCGGGGGCGCAGGCAGATCCTCTGTCTCCACTGGGGAACCGGCGAAGAAGGGTTGTCAGCTTCACCAGTCGACAACCCGTCCGACGGGTCGAGAAAAATCTCAACGTCCGACAGGAGTCTTGGCCGCTGGCCTGACGGGGACGCCAGAGAAGCCAGCGGCCTTAGCCGCAACCTCATGAAGTCGACAGTTGGCTGTCCAGGAAAGGGGACCTCTCCTGCTCCCACGAACGCCGACGATGGGACTTACCCTTAGAATCCTTCTTTTTGGACCGAGAGGAATGTCCCGATGGCCCCTCTCCCTTCGTGGAAAGGGATTGGCAAAGCTCCTTGAACGAAGCCGAATACGAGGTACCCAAAGACAGCGGGATAAATGCCGTGACCGAGGAGGAGGAAGATGCGGCTTGGGCCGCCTCCTCCTCGAGGGCGATCATCTGCTCGAGCTGCTCAGTCAAGTTAGCCGCCGCGGTAACCGCTCAACAGGCCTCTTTCGACTTTACCGGCAGATAGCTCGGGAGCCCTAGTTTAAACCGGCAGCACGGTCCTCCAGGACGTTACTGAGAATGAACAGCATGACTCGCAGGCCTGGCGGGCGTGTTCTAGGCTGAGGCACAAACGACGTGGAGGCGGGTCCGCCCTGACATCTTTCTTACCCACAAGGGCACTGCCAAAACCGGGGTCGATTGTCCAACGCAGCCATAAGGGAAAAGGATGACCAAGTCTTGAAATTTTTAAAATGAGTTTCAAGTAATCCAAAGAATTAGGATCCAGTCTATCACGAGAGCATTAGGAGGGACCTGAGCTTCCAAGCGGTAAGGAAGATCTGGCGTCATGGGGCGGAGCTGAGAGTTTTACCACCCGGGTGGGTGGGAGGAGCCAGCTTGAAGACCTTCCGGCAAGATTTATAGCGGCAAGAAACCTGCCAGACAGTGTGGATGAACAACATATCCATGTCCCTAGAAATGTACATTACGTACCTACTGTAATTCTTGATCTTCTTGGATGAAGTCTCTACCATTCATTCACACTTTCACACTAATGGGATCTACGACGGAGGCACTAGGACTCAGCAGGAGCCAACATTTTTCAAAAGGGCTGGCACTGAGGTAGGAGCCGTGAGGAAGCAGCATCGTGAGCTAGCCTCATGCTGTATAGACTAGCTTGGTGTCAACACTTCAACCGCCTCAGTACCTTTTTTTCCGAGGAGGTGCAGCATAAACTAACCTAGTAAAAACTAACCTAAGATAGTCCGAATGACTCATGTAAGAAGGGTCAACACAACAGTGTTCACAGCCCAGGCATTGAGGGAGTGAAGACCAAGACACAGATAAGTAGGCCCGGGGATGGTGGGTGGGTGTGTGAATGAGTGGTGAAGACTCCATCTAAGAAGATCCAGAATTACGGTAGGTATGTAATTTACATATCTTCCTGGACATAAAGTCTCCACCACTCATTCACACTGAAGGGGAAGCACCAAGCTAAATAATCCCCCAAAACAGGTGGCAGGAGAGAAAGAGGAGCTCACTTTAGGACAGAAGTCCATTAAGGACTGTCCTACCAAAGGACTGATGCTTTCTGGCACGGACATCCAAGGCGCAGTGCTTGATAAAAGTGTGTATGGGGCTCCAGGTGGCCGCAGAGCAAATGTCTGCAATGGGGACGTTACAGAGTTCTGTCAGAGAGGCCGCGACTGCTCTGCTAGAATGAGCATACCCTCTGCCTTCTAGCTTGACCCATGATGAGGGTACTGGGGAAAGGGCACCGACAATAACAGTGACCTGCTCCCCAGTGAATCCCTAACGGTGATAATAGGGTAGGGCGGCCGGATGGAGGGGGTCGGCGAGTTTAGTGTCAGGATATTACTATACGTACGCGCACTGGGGAGGGGGAAGTGAGCATGCACAGCGAGGGGACGTGAGGGACTGTGCCATGGTGGTTGCTGAGCCAACGCCATGGCAAGGTGGGTGGGTTGCTGGTGCTAGTCAGCAAGGTATTGGGTTCAGGTCCGAGCGCTGGTGCATTTTTATTGCACCCGACCTGAACCATTTATTTTTTTAATGCCCCCCCCCCAACATGCACCTCCCTGGAGCTGAGAATCCTTAGAACATTAAAAAACTAAGTCCCCAGCACAGTTCCAGGTCTGGAGTTCCCACTCATTGAAGAGAGATTGTACTACGATTGTGCCGGGGGACCACTCATTAAGATCTACCTCCGTTCTGCTAAGATGGTCTGCCAAGTCATTCTGAACTCCTGGCAGGTAAATCACTTGGATTAGGGCTTTGTGCTCCAGGCACCATTCCCACACTCTCATGGCTTCCCTGCATAAGGGGTAAGAGTGTGTTCCACCCTGCTTGTTGATACACTACATCACAGCTTTGTTGTCCATTTGAAGAAGAATGATCTTGTGACAAAGTATGTTTTTCAGAGTCTGAACAGCATAAAGGATGGCTCTCATTTCCAGAACATTTATGTGAAGCTGAGATTCATCCTGGCTCCAACAACCTTGCCAGTGGAGACCCTGGCAATGAGCTCCCCATCCCAACAAGGATATTTATCCATGGTGATGGAGATCTGGAGGAGCGAAGGGATAGCCTACGTAAAGGTGGTCCTCCTGAGACCACCATGTGAGTGACCATTTCAACGGTTCCATCACCCATATGCGAAAGGACTGAAGGTGTGTGGTTGGTGACCACTGAGTGCTGAGCATCCACTGGGTAGTTCTCATGTGAAGCCGAGCCAGAGGAATGGTAAACACTGAGGCTGCCATGAGATGCAGCATCCACTGCATAGGTAGAGCCCAAACTGAGCTGTATTCAGTGATTCAGTGGGCCATCAGAAGGATGTCACTCCTTCTGTCATCTGGAAGGAAGACTTTCACACTGGAGGTATCCAGAAGGGCCCCTGTGAAAAGGAACTTCTGGGAGGGCTGTATCTGTGACTTCCCCAAGTTTAGCAGGAATCCCATGGACGTGAGGAAACTTGAAGTCATGGATACAGCTTCCAGAGTCTGTTGTCTGGAGGGGCTGGCAAGAAGTCAGTCATCCAGATATGGAAACACTTGAATCTTGAGTTTTCTTAGGTGTGCTGCAAGAACTGCAAAGCACTTTGTAAAAACTCGAGGTGCAGAGGATAGCCCAAAGGGCAGGACCTGGAATTGGTAGTGTTGACCCAATGCCACAAATCTGAGATATCTGTGGTGATTTGGGTGCATGAGAATGTGTTGATATGTGTCCGGCATGTCCAGGGAGGCTAGCCAATCGTGTTGATGAATCAGAGGCAGTAGAGTGCCGAGTAAAATCATCTTGAACTTTTCCTTGTAAAGGAACGTGTTCAACTTTCTGAGGTCGAGAATAGGTTGCATACTGCCTGTTTTCTTTGGAACCAGAAAGTAATGGGAGTAGAAGTAAAAATTACTCACCTTAGTAATTGTGTTTCTAATGGAGTCTTGCTGTATTCTGACAATTGCAGTTAGCCCCAGCACTTGAACTGCCCCAGAGATGAAAAGAATTAACTCTATGCTGAGAGCATAGAAAGTTGGGCTCAAGCTGCTGCACTTGAAGTGTAACCGTCAGATTCTTACAAGCACTACTAACTAGCTACACTCTAAAGAGGAAATTGTAAAAACTCATAACCAAAAGGCAAGTAACATTTTTTTTTTTTTTGGATCCCATAAGACTCAAGTTGAGAAACCCAAAAACAAAAACCAGGTAGTGAACTAAATAGGCTAAACAAAAATTAAACCAAGAGGCAGAAGAATGCACCCTGGGGTGCAGCACTGTACCTTCCAACCCACTTCCCAAAAAACAGGTTCTGAGAGGGAAGGCAGGGAGGGAGGTCAGAATACAGCAAGACTCCATTAGAAGAAACACAATTACTAAGGTGAGTAATTTTTTTATCCAAACAACATGAAGTCATGCTGCATTCTGACAATTGCAGACTACCAAGCAATACCTCCATGGAGGAGGGAATCAAACCTATTTTGGGAATAGGCTCTGCAGCACCGCCGCACCAAACCTAGCACCACTCCTAGCCTGAATATCCACGGAATAATGCTTGGTGAATGTATGAACAGTTTTCCAGGTGGCTACTTTGCATATCTCTAACAAAGGAATATCCTGGCAGCAGCCAGGAAGCAGCTGCAGTACCCTCCAGACTAACGAGCCTCAGGCCTGAAGGTGAATCTTGCCTAGCTTTTCATAGCAGAACCGCGCATAAAGAGACAATCCACCTGGCAACAGTTCTCTTAGTGGCAGGTTTGCCCTTCCCCACTTCTCCATAAGTGAGGAACAACTGAAGGGAGTCAAACCTGTGGGCCTTAGTACGACGTATGTAGTAGCTAAGTGCCCTCTTAACATTCAAATTGTAATCTTCTTTCTCCAGAAGAAGAGTGATCAGTGAAGAATACAGGGAAAGACATGGACTGGTTCAAATGAAAATCCGAAACCACTTTAGGTAAGAATCTCCTACTGGTTCTCAGGACCACCTTATCTCTATGGAAAGAGATAAAATCAGGTTCCACTTACAGAGCTTGCAACTCACTGACACGTCTGTCGGAGGTAATAGCCACTAGAAACACAGTCTTCCAATTCAAGTACTTGAGATCTGCTGAAGACAAAGGCCCAAAAGGAGGTTGCAAAAGCTGAGTAATGCAAACATTAAGATCCCAAGCAGGGGGAGGGTCCCTAAAAGGGGGATTGGTATGAGGCAATCCCTTGAAAAATTTACAGAAAACAGGATGAGATGCCAGTGAAGAGGGTTTACCTACTGAAAAGAAAGCAGAAACAGCTGACAAATGTACCTTGTGGGTAGCTGGTCTGAGGCCTAGACCATTGAGATAAACCATATAGTCCAGAACTGTAGACAATTCAGCAGTATCTGGGAGTATATGCTTCTTGATACACCAAATACTAAATCTCTTCCACTTAGAATTGTAAGTCTTCCTGGTGGCAGGTTTTCAACAGGCCTTGAGAATGTCCAGAACCCCCTGAGACAGGTGCAACCCTGCATACTCTAACTCTTCAAGAGCCATGCCTAGCAGTTGAGAGACCGAAGGCTGGGATACCAAATCCTCCCCTAAGAGGAGGTTAACAGATCGTGATTCCTGGGAAGAGACAGGGGAAGATGCACTGCTAAGGACAAGAGGAAAGGGTACCAAGGCTGCCTGGCCCAGTCTGGAGCAATCAGGATCACTTTGCAAGATTGTGACCTTATCTTCACCAGGACTTTGAAAATCAGAGGAAAAGGAGGGAAGGCATACAGAAATTTCCCTTCCCAACTCAGAAGCAGAGTATCCAGAGGGACTGAGCCCAAGACTGGGGGTCTGCAGCAAAACAAAGGGAGTTGTTGAATGTCTGGGGCTGCAAAGAGGTCTATCTCTGGGGTGCCCCATCTTGAAGAGATCACTTTCAACACTAGGGGATCCAGGGACCATTTGTGATGGCCCTGGGAAATCCTGCTCAATGCATCTGCTAGCACACTGTCCTTGCCTGGGAGATGAACTGCTACCAGGGAAGCCTGAAGGGAATAAGCCAGTGTTCATATTTTCATTGCTTCCATGCACAAGGCCATGGACCGCGTGCCACCCTGCTTGTTGAAGTACCCCATGGTGGTGGTGTCGTCTGTCCTGACCTGAACCACCTTGTTCCTTACTGATTGGGAGAAAGCCTGCAGAGCCAGGTACACTGCCCTGAGCTCCAGAAGACTGATGTGGAGAAGAGACTCTTGAGGGGACCACACCCCCTGAGCTGTGAGAGCCTCTAAATGGGCCCCCCAACCCATGAGAGAAGCGTCTGTGGTTAGGACCACAGAATGGGACCGTGAAATGAATGGGACCCCTTGGCTGAGACTGTCCTGATCCTGCCACCATTGAAGGGCCTGGATCAGAGTCTGAGTCACTGGAATCAGCTTGGTCAGAGGATCTTTTTTCTGAGACCAAAAGACCCTCAGATGAAACTGAATGTCTCTCATCTGAAATCTGGCCCCTTGGACCACTGCGGAGGAAGCTGCCATATGGTCCAGAAGCTGGAGGAAATGCCTTGCTGGTCAAGACACCAGAAGATGAAAAGAGGAAGCCAGTTCTATAATGGCCCTTGCCCTTGCCAAGGGGAGAAACGCTCTTGCTTTGAGAGTATCCAATTCCACCCCTATGAAAGTCAAGAGTTGAACTGGATCCAGAACTGACTTGGGAAGACTGAGAAGGAAACCTAGAGAAGTGAGCACCTGCTGGGTCACTTTTAGATCTAACTTGACTTGGTCTGGAGATTGGCCCACTATGAGCCAGCCGTCCAGGTGAGGGAATATGGAGATACTTTTCCTCCTTAGAAAAGCCACCACTACTGCCAGGCACTTGGTGAACACCCTTGGAGCTGATGACACGCCGAAAGGCACTGCTCTGAATTGGTAATGGCCTGAAGGCAGTTCGAACCTGAGGTGCTTTCTGTGGGAGTACCTGATGGGAATGTGAAAGTAGGCATCCTCTAGGTCTAGAGAGGCTAGCCAGTCCCCTGGCCTTAGAGAGGGAAGAATTATTCCCAGAGTCATCATCTTGAACTTTGGTTTCAAAAGATGTTTGTTCAGGTATCTCAAGTCTAGGATGGGCCGCCACTCCTCTGATTTTTTCAGGGTAAGGAAGTACCTTGGGTATAGACCTTTGCCCGTGTGGGCTACAGGAACTCTCTCTCTATGGCTCTTAAGGCCAAGACAGATGAAACCTCTGCCTCTAGGGCAAGGGTTCCGGAGATGCTTGCAGGTGGAAAAGATCTGGCTCTCAGTTTCAGAAACTTTTTGAAGCTGAGCGCCAGTCCCTGGCTTACTACCTCCAGGACCCACGTGTCTGAGGTAACAGACTGCCAGACATGGAAATAGTAAGTCAGCCTGCCTCCTACAGGAATGGGGGAGTCGACCCAGGCTGACACATCAGAGTGTCTCCTTGGCAGCGGCTCTCGGCTGAGAGGAGGATGCAGCCCCCTTCCACCTCTCCCTCTCCCTCTAAAGAACCCCCTCTGAGCAAAAGGAGAGGAGAGGATGCCTGAGCTTGGAAGAAAGGCCTTTGAAAAGCACTGCCCCTGCCTCTAGACTGCTGCCTCTCAGGAGTGGTTTGCCTTTCCTTGGCTTGAGCACTCCTATAGGTGGTCCTGTATTCATCCATCTTTTTTATGTAATTCTCTGTCTGTTCCCCAAACAGACAATTAATTACAACAGGGAAATCCATGGCCTTAGCCTGGGTATCCTGTGATAGGCTAGTACATCTGAGCCAAGCCATTCTCTGCAGAGAAACATATGTAGCCATGACTCTAGATGACACATCACTGGAGACAACAGCAACATGAAACTGGATTTTTTATGCCTCAATCCCATCAGCAGCCACCTCCTCCAGCTCCTTGGCCAGCTGGGGGGAGGCCTGCTTAGACAGTTCCAAGACAGACTCCCACCTGGACTTCTGAAACCTGGCAGCACATGCCATGCAATTAGCCTGTCTGAGGAAGATGCCAAATACTGCTTCTTGGACATGGCACCTATCTTCCTGGAGTCCTTATCTGGAGGGTGTGAAGCCAAGGGAATGCCAGCCTTATCACAGGCTGTAGGCTGTACTACCCCAACATGGCTGCAATGCTGATATAGGAACTCCGAATATGAGCCTGACAGTATATACCTCCTGTCCATGCTTGTCCACTGGAGGCAGAGAATTTGGTGTTTTTATGTTTATGTGTCTGTTTCCCAAAGGATTTATGCAAGGGAACAGACAGCCTCTTGGACTCTGGGATGTCCATCATCTCAACAAAATCAGGCTCTTCTTCCTCCTCAACAGCTTCATCCACAGGGAGCTGGAGTGTTTCAGCCACTTTGTTGTACAACATAAAGTGGGAAGGGGACTCAGAAAGCCTAGGAGGGGAAACTCCAGAAGGTCTGTCTGTCTGGGGAGATGTCCAGTTCAATAGGTTCATCTAGACCCTCTCCACCATCATAGTCATCTTCTTCATCCTCTTCACCCTCCCATTCCGGATCATAATATTCCTCCAAAGAGTAACCTGCAACCGGAGCGTTGACCAACAGGGGCCGGTTTGGTCAGAACCGGACGGAGCGATTCAACAATGCTAATCGCCCGGGCAATTTCATCAGCCAACAGGTGGAGAGATTCGGGACCTGAACCGGTAGATTTTTCTTTTCTTTCTCGAAGAAACCGACCCTTCAGAGTCAGCTTTCCTTTTGCCCGAGGAAGTCTGGCCCTGGTCAGAGGGCACTCCCTCAGGTTCGGTCGGAACCGAACCGGGATGGCCATCCTGGTCAGCGGACTTCTCAACCTCCTTATCCCTAAGCCTGCCCAAATGTTTTTCCAGGGTGGTCTTTGGGAAATTACTGCAAATTTGGCAGTCTGAATCGAGGTGGTCAAACCCCAGACAATATACACAGGTGGTGTGGGATCAGCCTTAGCAAAGGCCTCCCCACACACACTACAGTGCTGAAACCCAGTGGGCCCGTTTTTTTCCCCTGGGTTTTTCAGACATGGCCAACCACAAAATTAAATTACCCTTTACATGGCTTCAGGTCAGGTAAGACAAAACCTATCGGTTCCTCACCGTGTCACGGGTGCTGGAAAAAATGAAATGCGTTTTTTTTTTAGAACCGATAGGCACCGGAATCACAAGAAATTTTTAAGCAACAACCAAGCGGTTCACGAATCATCGTAAAATTTTTACAATTTCCTCACAATTTAACTCTCTAAGTCCACTACCTATACTCACTTACTGTACCACAGACAGGATCTGAACTGAGAGAAATGAAGAAATTCTGCGGATTAAACCAACGAAAACTTTACCAAACCGAAAGCGAGGAGCAAACTCTGGAGCAACTGTTCAGTTAGGCAGAGTAAAGAATCTGATGGTTACACTTTAAGTGCAGCAGACAGTGCTTTGAACAGAGCTCGAGACCAACATTCTATGCTCTCGACATACAGTTAACTCTTTCATCTCTGGGGCAGTTCAAGTGCTGGGGCTAACTGCAACTGTCAGAATACAGAAGACTTCATGTTGCTTGAAACCTGTGTTTCGCGGTTCCAGCGGAACTACCTTTACTGCCCTGTTTTTCAGAAGGCCTTGGATTTTGGAAGCAAGAAGATCTGACTGAGAGACAGACAGCATAAGCTGTCGTTTGGGTGGAAGATTCAGAGGGGTTTCCAAAAGGTTTAAGAAGTACCCCTCATGGATAATCCTAAGCACCCATTTGTCTGAAGTGATCAATTTCCACTGTTTGAAGAACAGTGTCAGATGTCCTCCTACTGCCAAGGAAGGGTCCCCCTCGGACAGCTGAGGTGGGACCTGGGCCAGAATATCAGAGGGTGGCACTGGAGGATTAGGGCCCTGGGCTTCTGCTGCATTTTCTTTTGCGGCTGAGGAGTTTGGTTTCTGTTAAAGCCTCCTCTGCTCTTACCATGAAAGGACTGACAGTTTTGAAACTGATGCCTGCTCCCGCCCATTTGAGAAGCTGCAGGAGGGGGTCTAGCCGTTTTAATGGCCCACCTAGTTTTCTGAGTAGCCTCGAGTGCTTGCTTAAGCTGGGGGCCAAACAGATGCACACCATCAAAAGGCAAAGCCATAACTCTTTGTTGGGCATCACTGGTGAAACCCGAGGTGCGTAACCAAGAGTGGCGACGGGTACAGATACCAGTCGCTGCTGCTCTGGAGGCAGCGTTGAGGCATCCATAGCACCCTTAATCCATTGATTATTGAATTCAATGCCTCTAATGATGGTTTGGAGGAGCTCTGAGTTAACTTCTGAGTCAGGAAGAGCTTCTACCATAGTCTTGAGCAAATGCCAGAGTGTATACTCATACTGAGAGAAATAGCCCTGGTAACTAGCATGGTGCATGCATAAGGTGGAAGCAGCAAAGTCTCGCTTACCCAAGGTGTTGATCTTGAGATTCTTTGTTAATGGGACATGCTGTTGATTCTTGCGGAATAAAAGCCTTGTCATTCTCTGCCAGAACCATGATGGCATAGGCTTGAGAGGCCAGAACAGGTCAATCTTTAGGATGGGCGTATTTCTTATCTATGGACTTGGCCACAGAGGAATCAGCGCCGGATTATCCCACACCATCTGTGAGAGAGTCTCAAAAGAGGGCTGTACTGGAGGGGTTAGTTCCACAGGAATATTCGGAACGTTCAGATACTGTAGACCCAGCAGTTTCCCAGGATTGATCTCTGAAGTCTGGAGAGAAAGAGAGAGAGAGAGTGGAATTTAAATTTCTGAGCAGAGATTTAAAGGAAAGGTCCTCGACCAAAGGCTCTGTATAAAGGGAATTATTCACCGCCCAAAGGGTGGAGTCATCATCTCGGTCATCCTCCAATCGAAGATCAGGATCAGGTTCAACATCATCCCCTGCCAGTCCACGAGGGACTGAATAGATAGGAAAGTGATGAAAAGAAGAAGGAGAGGTAAACAGAATCAGCATCTAAAACCTCTGATCCCCATGCAGCATCGCAAAAGCTCCTGGCGCCACCTCGAGAGGCCACAGCAAGAATACAGGAGGTGCCGGCATGGGAAGCGGCACAGAGCATGGTGCCAGCATAGGATGTGGCACTGAGTGGGCACTGGCAAGGGACAAAGCACCACACACAGCACCGGGGAAGCCGTCACTGAGCACAGCACCGACGCCATGGCAGCTGGCACCGAATGCAACACTAGAGTGACCAGCACTGCAGGCAGCGGCACCTCAGTAGAAGTTTCCAATCTCTGAAAAGAAAAACAGAAGAAATTCAGCAGGAGATAAAGGCACTGGTGTGAACCCCTGCGCCGCAGCCATGTGAGGAGGACAGACACCAGGACACAGTGTCGTCGGCACCGAAGAAGGTGCCGCGGGACTAGGGAGTCCCAACCGCCTGGCCTGCTGGTCCAAGGACGAGAGGCCTGAAGGCCCTGGCGATGGACTAGCCGGCTCAGGTAGATGGGACAACCTCCGCATTCACTGCTTCATTAGAGTGGCCCAATGGTGAAACTGCTCTCCGGAAGACGCTCCATCAGATGGGAAGGGGCTCCGGAGTTGAGGATGCTGGGCATTAGGAACAAAAGCTAGAGAATGGCCCCTACCCTGATAACCGAAGATCGATGCACAGACCTACCAGAAGGTGCCCTCGAGCAATGACGTTTCTTTTTTGATCGGGAGGCCGAAGAAGAGCTCAAGATCGAGCAGTGCAGAGAATGTAATAGCTTCTTTTTGTGCTTTTGAGGAGATTGCCCATCCCCACAAACACTGGAATGTCTGAGCAACGTCGTCACTGAAGCACATTCACCAGTGGGAAAAAAAGGAACTGAGGCGGCTGGAGGGTCTACGCCAAGGTAGTCTATACAGCGCGAGCCTAGCTCGTGGTACCGCTTCTTCACAGCTCCTACCTCAGCGCCAGCCCTTCTAAAAAAATTTTGGCTCCCACTGGGTCCTAGCACCTCCAGCATAGATCCCATCAGTGTGAATGAGTGGTGGAGACTTTATGTCCAGGAAGATCACTCTTTTAGTAGGAACCAGACCATTCACATCTAAAAATTCTGCCTCCTCCCCATCTTCCATGGACTCCTGAGAGGAGAGGTCCAAAGTGTCAGCCATATGTCTGACAAAGGAAATGTGGTATGAAAAATCATCATGTCCAAGAGGAGAGGTACCAAAATCTTGTTCTGGGGATACCTCAGGCTCAGTGGATTCCCCCAAATCCGGATCATCCTCTTCCTCCTCAAAGTAAATTTCTTGACCTTGGCCTGTGGGAACCAGTGGTGGGATCTGAACTGGTGAACCTAGACTAGAACCTGCAGTTTGTAAGGCCTGAATGACCTGCAGAGTTTTAGCAATGTCCTCAGCAGAGGGCATTTTGTTTCTGTCTGCTGGGAGCTCCCTTGCTTTTTCAGCGGGAGGCGCAGCCGCAACAACATGCTTTTCTTTGTTTCTTTTTAGCAGTCACAGACTCTGGAGCCTGCTCAGTAGGTCTTTTATGTTTACTGTGTTCAGACACCTTCTCAGCAGTTTTGGGGTCTGAAGAATCTTTTGAAGGTTATCTCCTTCTTTTTAGGACAAGAAGAAGAAGAGGCCTCTTCAAGGTGCTTAAGTGACACTGAGGTGGGAGCAGAAGCCAGTTCCTCTAACCTTTTATCCCTTTTCTTAATGGTTTTAGGTTAAAATGCACTGCACACTTCACAGTCGGAAAAGATATGACTGGGACCCAGGCACTTCAAACATAAATCGTGGCGATCAGCCTTAGCAAAAACTTAAACACTTTACACAGTTCTAAAAGCCTGTAGGTCCCGTCCTCTTTTTACGTCTTTCTGACATGCCAAATGTCAGTAGACAAAAAGAAAATTCCCAAAAGTGAAAAAATACCCAAATCGCAGTTGGTTCCCTGAGGAGAAAAGGAACTGCGGTTAAACAGAAATTACTCTATTTTTTATAGCAAACACAATCAGTTCCTGACAGAAAAAGGGAACTGAATGAAAATAATGTAACTCACTTTAATAAATACTTTAATACAAAATTTGAATAAAGTGGGGGTTAAAACCGCTAAAACAGTGTCCGAGAAAAGCCTTGGTTCCTGGGAACTGCAAAGAACCTGCTAGGAACCGTAAAATGAACCCCCCAAAAATACTAACTTTAACAAAAAAGCTACTAGAGGCAGAGAAATAAACAAAATAGTGAAATAATTTTTTGACAGAAATAAACTTGCAGCAAAGTTGCTGAGAGTTCTTCAGCGTGTGTAGTTCTCTGAACAGAGAAAATGAATCTTACTGTTAGATGGCACACAGTCCACCTAGAGGCTGCAGTTTGAATGTAGCATTCTAGTTCCATTATTTGCACACATTCCACATTACATCACTATAGCTCTGAGACAGTCAGAGATTCTGGGCTGACTGCATATGTCTAATCATACTGGGAGATTCCTGAAGTTTGAAACAACATTACTACAGTGAGTAATTATTTCTCCTTTTCAATTGCTGCAAGTTCTCTGCTGACAGCCACTGCATTCCCCTGATGCTCGGCAGACATTTCCTCTGATGTTTGATGATCAGCTGTAACTTCCTTTACAGCATCAGGAGTGGGTACCCAGTCGCAATTGTTGTTTCTGTCCCCCAGCCCCCCTGGGAAAATCAGCCTGCATTCACCACTTGCTCGGCCAGTGTATTTTTTCCTCATTTCACCTCTCCCATTCCTTAAAGCTTTATAGTATATGGTTAGGGTTTATTGTGGAAGGAAAACAATGGTTTTCCAAATCCTGTTGTAGGACAGTTCAAAGGTCAAAAAAGTTGTTGTACTATCGTTCTGACGTCACATTGATAGTACTTTTGCCCTTTGAGCTCCTACCTTATTGGTGGAAACAGGCAGTGATTAAAAAAATTTGTTCCAAAATGGCGCATTCACTTAGCGAGCGGTCGGGCGAGCAGACAGTTTGGACACGGACTACCATAATCTGCTCCATGTATCCAAACTCTCAATTGGCAGTTTTTTTTTTTAAATCTCTGGCACAGTTACGGCGAAAGTAGAGTGGGACCGCAGCGATTAGTGCTGCTGTATTCGGGGAAATGATCAGAACATCATAACCGCAGTGAGGAGGACCAGTATCTTGGGGGACTCGAGCGAGGACCAGTGCAGGAGTGTCAACACAAGGTATGAACCTTGTGTCCATTTTGGGGGAAACCATACTATACTATAAAAAATAGTGGATAGTTGACTAGCCACAACTAAGTCTGTGTTTCCATCTCGGGAGTTGATGATGCCATGGAGACCACTCGAGCTTCACTCCCTCGATGGAAACACAGCTTTGTTGTGGATAGTCACCCATCCACTATTCTATATGTTTGTGGCTTTACATTTTTTGTTTGCAGCTGCAAAACTTCCCAGACTAAAAGAACTACTGTTTGTTTGGTATGCCACCCTTATGGTGACACCAACACAGCAAAATACACACGTCTGCAAAATCGACACTTCGTCGACAGGTCGCTGTGTTGGTGTGCCCAGACAGGGCATGTTGTCCCTAGTCCTGCACCCCACCCCAAATCAACTCCAACTGGAGCTGAGAATCCAAAGACGGGGGCGGGCAAAACAAGACTGAGACACCCAGGAATTATGTAGACTACAACTTACGGTCGATATGATTCCTGTCAGTAAGATGCCATTCGACATAAAGGATGTCGAACCGGCATGGTAAAGCCCTGCTTGTTTCACTGAGATTTTCTGACATCAGTAAGACTGAAGTGAAGCACCAACAGGGGATACCAGACAAAACTTCTGTTTTCTCTGTAGCAGTTTGTGCTACAGTATTCCATCAAGTATTTCTCCTCTTCTTCCTTCATAAGTGCTAGTGGATGTTTTTTCTTTTCAGTTAACTGTACTTGCAAACATTCTTCTTCCTTGTCATACTGTTCCTAAACCTTCAGTAATTCTGCCAGCTAACTTCCTGTTCCATACCTTCTTCCATTTCCACAGACAAAGGGACCTCTGAGTATTTGGGCAGGGAGGAAGGCCGCCTCCTTAGCCCTCACATAATCACCACCACCATATACCACTCCATGCTGGGTACAACAACCCCCCCCCCCCCCACGCAAGAGTAGCTGCATTTTGTTTTTTGAAAACAAATCTGAAAGAACAGTGAGTAAAACAAAAAAAGGATGACAATCTCTGTCAGTAGAAAACAACAAAAGATCAGATACAAAATTAAAATTTGAAAACCAGGGGAAAAAAAAGGAAATCGTTAAACTTGTTCTCTTGCTCTTACCCTGGTCTATGATGATACAATAATACATTTAACAGAGACAGGTGTAACCCCCCTGCAAATGGGGGTTCCCAAAAGACTTCCAGGAGCTTGCTTGAATGCTCCAAGCCTGAATGGTGTTTGGCATTTAAGCCATTTATCAGTGAGTGTTTTTAGAACCTCTGGTACTGTCTTTAAGAGCTGTCTGCTTGCAGACATAAATTAGTTTGTATGGGGACTGTGTGTTTTCTTTGATTGAGTACCACCAAGCTGCTGCCAATTCACTCATTTTTGCAGTCACTAGAGTGCAAAGGAACCTATCTGAAAGATGTAACTGTTTGCCAGAAATCATTTACAGTAATAATGAAATTACAGTTTGTCTAACCTGATTTCTTTTGCAGTCAGAACAGTGTCTGCCTAGTTCCCCATTCTGGTTTTGAACTGCTGAACTGGACCAATCAGTGTGGGGTAAGCTAGTTCTAAAATGGTGCCTTGGACGAATCAGAACTTGACTCATAATCTGAGCCAGCCACAAGAGGATTGTATGGGCAGTGACTCTGGGAGATGTAGTTTAGACTTCAGTGCCTTTTTGGACCAACAGCAGCAGTCTATTGTGAGTGACAGCCAATCCAGTCGAGAACTGGGAGGAACTCAAAGGAAGTGCCCGGTTTTGTCGGTTGGAGTTTCAGCTTGAGCTTGGCAGTGAAGAAGGAAGGAGCCCTGTGCTTTTCAGTGTGCAGTTTTAGTCAAAAACGGTGTAAGGCCCAGAGTTCCGGCCTGCAGCTTGTGTAACAGCTTGTTAGGACTGAACCGTCCCTGTGAAAAGAATCAAAGGATCTCTGAAGAGTAGAAACCAGGCTCACCCTGTAGAAGACTGGAGGAATTGCTGAAAATTGCACTCGGTCTGTCAGGAACTGAATCTGCTGTGTGTTCTCCCGGTATTGTGCAGTAATTGCGATCGATACAGATGCAGCCTGCCTGGTATAGTGCGCTTTTATATGGATGTGTAAGAGGTTTGTGTACCTCAAGTGAGCCCTGCTGACATTGAAGGACCCTATCTTATTTGGAGGTCGTGAGTACTAATTCAGGGTCGCCCCTGTTGAATTGCCACATTAAATCCAAATGGAATTACTGTACTGCTGACTGTTTAATTCTCCTTTTCTCTGTGAAAGGGCCCTACCAGCTGGCCACGGTTTGGACTAGCCACCAGGGCTTGGGTACCTAGGACAGTAACTGATAGGGATAGGCCTGTCACAGAGCCATAGGTAGATTATTAGAGTGATAAGCCAATTAACCTGATTTCCCTGTCCTTGTTATATCCCCCAATAAATCAGAGCTGCTTGTTTCAGCAAAGTTATACTGCCTGAGGTATTTGTCTATGTTAAAGTACCGTACTGTGATTGTTGCACTGTATCTCATTTCACAGGAGGTCCCAGTGCCGGAACCAGACCTGGGGTAAGTGTATACTGTGAAGGTAATTCTGATATATTGTGTGGGCCACTAGTGGGAAGAAAGGGGTTGCAGTGTCCCAGAGGGCTGTGACCAAGTTAGTTTAACTATTGCAAACCCTGACCTCTGGGTGGAGGCACCCGCCATTGGATCCAGGCCCCTCAACCTGTTAGTGGCAAATCAGGCAGGGGTAGTAGCCCCTGGGATAGCGCCATCTAGGGGTTACACAGGTACAATAGAAATAAGACACAACAAAATGCAAAATGCAGAGAAAAAGCAGTTTACAGCCAGGTAGCAACATTCCAACAGAAAAGAAAATATCAGTTACATAAGAATTTATCATGACAGTATATCTTTGAGGGAATCTTTGTCATCAGGTCACACTCATGGAAATTAGCAGTCAGGGACCAGGATCCCACAGAAGCTTTTCTGCAACAGTCTACTAGGGGTCGCCCATGCCAATATCAGGTCTGGTCCACTCACCTTATAAAAGTGTGTGGAGCGCCTCTCCTCAGTTCTTCTGTAGCTGGAAGCCATGAGAGACAGGAGTCTCTCTAGTGAATCGAGGAGAGAAAAGGTGCCCAGAAAGCAGAAAGGCTACAGCAACAGGACTGTTAAGCTGAAGAGAGAAAAGAGGGAGGGACAGCATGACCTGATGACAGAGATTCCCTCAAAGATCTACTGTTAGGTAAGGTCTTACATGACTGTTCTGTTTTATTTCGGGGATATCTCTGTCATCAGGTCACATCTATGGAACGAGTCCCAAGCAGTGCAAGTGTGCAAGAACAGTCTGAGTGGCAGGAGGCCTGAGGCCTAAAAAGAAGGCCCTGAAGCACAGCAAGGCCAAAGCCTGCCCTTCTTCAAATTGCATTGTCCAGACTGTAGTGCTTGGTGAAAGTGTGGACAGTACTTCAAGTGGCAGCAGTGTAAATATCAGCTGCAGGCATGCCTCTGAAACAGGCAACTGAAGTGGCCATGCCTTTGGTGGAATGGCCATTAACAACTTCAGGAAGTTCCTTACTGTACTTCCTGTAACAAAAAATAATACAGTTGGCCGACCATTTGGACAAGCACTGTTTCGAAACTGGAGTGCCCTCTCTGCCGGGGCGAAAATAACAAATATACGAACTTCCTGCACTCCGTGGTACGGTATGTACAGTGACACAAAATTCTATGCACATCTAAGGTATGGAGCAATGCTTTCCCCTGGAATGGCATGCTCCAGATAATAAACAGGCAGGTGGATGGACTGGTTTAGGGTAAACTCAGACACCACTTTAGGCAGAAACTTAGGATTAGTACATAAAGACTTGTGGAAAATCAAATAAGGCTGCTCACACATGAGAGCCTGTAGCTCTGAAATTCTTCAAGCAGAAGTAATGGCAACTAAAAATAACACTTTCCATGACAGAAAGCATAGCTCGCAAGACATGGCTGGCTCAAATGGAGGCAGGGTCAGTTTCTCCAAAACAAAACTGATGACCCAAGCCAGAACCGGGTTACAGATGGGAAGCTTCTAGTGGAGACTGCCACTCAGAAATGTACAGGCCACATCCAGCTGTGCCAACATACGGCCATCAATGAGCACATGAAAGGCAGATATGGCACACAGGTGAACTTCAAGGAAGGAGTATTTGAGACTGGTATCAGACAAGGTTAGGAGATACTCCAAAACCTGGTTCACTGGACAGGTGAAAGGGTCCAGTTGGTGAGAAGCAGCCCACATAGCAAACCACTTCCACTTAATAGAGTAAGTGGCCCTGGTGAAAGGTTTTCTGGCAGCCACTAGGCTATCAGCCGCCTACTGAGACACCCCAGACCGAGCAATGGCTATGTCCCTAGCAGCCATGCAGGCAGATGGAGGGACCTGAGGTCTGGATGGACCAGGGTCCCCTGTGCCTATATCAACAGATCCTGGCAGAGGGGTAGGGGAACTGGAGGTTCCACAGCCAGTTGCTGCAGTAATGGAAACCATATCTTCCATGACCAAAATGGAGCCACCATAATCAGGGTCACGCCCTCCATTTGAAGCTTGATGAGAAACCTCTGAATCAGAGGAAATGCATAAAGAAACCTCCCTTTCCAGGAGAGGAGTAATGTGTCTCACCATACAACTCCAGGCCCTGGGTCTAACAAGCAGAAACGCAGCAGTTTTGCATTGAGTGGGGACGCAAAAGGGACCAACTCTGGGTGACCCCACCTGTTGAACAGGGCTTCTGTGATGTGACCGAGTTCAGCACCTCCCACTCATGTACTTTGGATTGTGACCAGCTGAGGCTGTTCGCCAAGGTGTTCTAGACACCGGGCACATGAACTGCTGACAGTTCTAGAGTGTGATCTAGAGCCCAGTACCAGACTCTCACTGTCTCCCTGCACTGAGGATAGGAATGGGCCTCCCCCCTTGCTTGTTGATTTAACAGGCCACATCTGATGCTGTGGAGGTGCTAATAAATGCCTATCTTAGATTCAGGACTGGATGTCCTCTAACTGATTGAAGCTTAACCCATATAAGACAGAGATACTAGTGACTCAGCCTGGTCGTCGGTAGGACGTGGTCACCACTGGAGCAGGAACAAGGTTGTTCCTGGGTGCCACCTCAGTGGTGGTAGCCAGTAAGATGTGAAATCTGGGCATCATCCTTAACGACGGTTTGACACATGATGCTCAGGAGTCTTCCATCATCCGGAGTGGTTTTTACCACTTAAGGAATGTCGCTCGGATTAAACCCTTAATCCCGCCTGATGACCTGCCCTCACTCATGCATGCTTTTGTTACATCCAGACTTGATGACTGTAATGCTCTATACTTCTTGGTCAGTAGAGGTAACTCCTGTCGACTGCAGCTAGTGCAGAATGCAGCAGCCAGGTTGTTGACGGGCCTTTCGAGGTCTGCTCATATAACCCCCATCTTGCGTGAACTGCACTGGCTGCCTGTCAGGTGGAGGATTGCCTTCAAGGTGGGCTTGCTCACCTATAATGCACTATATGGCTAAGGCCCTAGCCATTTAACTGACCTCCTGACACCTGTCCACCTCATGTGCTCACTCCGTACCTCTGTGAAGGGCCTTCTGATGATTCCAATTGCACAGCTTAAGACATCAGGAGACTGTGCCTTTGAGGTTGTGGGGCCAGTCCTTTGGAACTCCCTGCCATGGTCATCAAGAGAGGCTTCTTCCATAGAGATTTTTAAGCAGGGCCTCAAGGCACACCTATTCAAGCAGGCATTTAATGTCCACTGAATTTTAAGGGGTTTTTAGAGTTTTATTATTCATTGATTATTATTTATTATATGTCTTATAGTCAACTAACCCTGATTTTAAACTGCAGTAAATTGTTGCACCTCTTTGTGAAGCACCCAGAGCCTCCGGGATTGGGCACTCAAGAGATACATTTTTACTTACTTATTTACTGAGACTGTCCAACTGCACCAACAGAGGACAGAGAGAGAGAGAGAGAGAGAGAGAGAGAGATGGTTCTGAAAGGCCTATAAGGCATACAGAACTGCCCACATTTCTAAAACATTTATGTGGAGGTAAGCCTCCCAGTGGGACCAGAGACCCTGGGTCTGATTAGGGCCTAGATGAGCTCCACAATCCTGACCCAAAGCATCCGTGGTGAGGAGTTGTTGAGGAGTGGGGATAAGAAAGGGGATCCCTATTAGGAGATTGGCCGGGTCATCCACCAATGAAGCACTTTGCGTACTGGCGAGGAGAAAAGGACCAGTTGATCTAAATCATCTGAGTGCTGATCCCACTGAACCCTAAGGATCCACCGTGGAATCATCATGTACAACCTGGCCAGAAGGACAGTCACAATGGCTGTGGCCTTGAGGCCTAGTAGCCTGAGGAATGTTCTGGCTGGAACATGCTGGCTCCGAGCCACCTTCTGGGCCTGGGCAATGAGGTGGTCCACACTGCCTTGAGGAAGGAAGGCCCTGCCTTGAGTACAGTCCAAGTCCAGGACTGCCCCTATGTATTGTAGTCTCTGAGAAGGGGTCAGTACAGACTTGGGCCAATTGACAGTGATCCCCAAGGAGTGAAACAACTGCAGGGTGCATTCTAGTATCAACAACAGGAGCTCCCTGGATTGGGCATTTAGTAACCGGTTGTACAGGTATGGGAACATATAGAGGCCTTTGCACCACAGTAGAACAACAGCAGGGTGCGTTCTAGTGTCAACAACAGGAGCTCCCTGGATTGGGCGTTTAGTAACCGGCTGTCCAGGTATGGGAACACATAGAGGCCTTCGTGCCGGAGTGGAACAACTGCAGGGTGCGTTCTAGTGTCAACAACAGGAGCTCCCTGGACTGGGCTTTCAGTAACCAGTTGTCCAGCCATGGGAACATATAGAGGTCTTCGCTCCGAAGTGCTGCTGCCACAGCTGCTAAGCACTTGGTAAAAACCCGTGGCACAGAGGATAAGCCAAAGGACAATACCCAGAACTGATAATGCTCCCCGGAACAGGAACCGCAGGTATCGCCTAAGAGGGTGGAAAACCATGATATGTAGATAGGCATCCTGCATATCAAGGGAGCATAGCCAGTCACCCTTCTTGAGCAGCAAGGAGAAGACCATGCAAAGTGACCATCTGGAACTCTTTGTACTGGATAAAAAGGTTCAGCTCCTTGAGATCTAGGATAGGCTTCAAGTCCCCTGTTCTCTTAGGAACCAGGAGTAGAATCCCTTGTTCCTTTGCCACCTGGCCACTGATTCTATGGCCTGTCTGAGCAGCAAGGTGAGGACATCCTCCCTGAGTACCTCTGTGTGGTCTGGAGGGTAAAACAGGGGGACTGGGAGAACATCTGGAGGCTGCTCCAGAAGCTCAAAAGCATGGCCCTGTTTCACTATTTGCAGGATCCAAGAATCTGTTGTGATGGTTCTCCATTGGGGTAAATGGAGGGAGAACCAGCCTCCAACCACCACCTCCTCATTTGGGGAAGGGGGGGTCTGGAAAGAGTCAAACAGAGGCTGAACCATGCACTTCCACCTCTGGATTGCTTGGCTGAGGGGCCAGCATAGCAAAATGGAGCAAGCAAGGCTGAGCTGGCTCTGCATTTACCCTGAAGCTTGCCTCCGGGATCCAACTTGTGGTAGCCCTTCTGAAAGGAGGACCATGGTCTACTCCTGGGCTGAGTATGATATAAGGAGTGGACAGATCAAATGGCCCCACCAGAAGCCTGCAGCTCATTAATAATGTCCTGCACATCTGGACCAAAAAGTTTGTGACCCACAAAAGGGGCATTTAACATCTTTTGTTGGACGTCACTGGCAAAGCTAAAGACCCACAGCCAGGAATGCTGTCTCAGACAAATGCCAGAGGTAGCTACCCTGGCTATAGTGTTAACCATATCATAGGTGGCTCTAAGGAGGTGCTTGCTAACATCCTCCAAGGCCTGGAGTACCGTAAGAAGCTCCTGCAGCCAGCTTCGTAGTGCAGAGTGAAGAGGTTCACTCAGCATGCTGGTGACCTGGGTTCATGCCCCGAGCCGGGTGTCAGCAGTGGAGACCAGCAGGGAGGGGACTCAGAGTGTCCACTGGACGCTTCCCTCCTGGGGGAGTGGGCAGGGCCTCAGCACCTGGAGGTGGATTGGGCGACGTGTAAGGAGTGTGAAGCCTCAACATGCCCCCGCACATCCCTGCCTCAGGTTGCCGTCCACACATAGGCCCAATCAGGGGTGAGTGGGAGAGCCAGAAAAGGGAAAAACTGTCCCCCTCGACTGACCAGATGACAGCATCCAGTCCCGTCGCCACAAAGCCCCAGACCGCCCGGACTGACCCCCACAGCACCCGGGTCAACAGAGTTGTGCCTAGCGGTACTTCTCCCTCAGAAGGGGGACCTGTCCGATGAAGGGATACATTGGGTTTCTCGGGGGGCTGCCAATATGAGGGCAGTGGATGGCGACAGGGATGGAGGGGCAGTGTGGTACTTAATAAGATAAGCCAAATAATTGCCAGTCTGAAGACCACGGTTTGCTTAGATGAATGTCCTTTTGCCACAAAGATCCAACCTTCTGAACTCCCGGTCAGGGGGTGCAGAGAGCTAAGGTGCTTTGGGGCATACCTCTCAACCTCTTGCCTCAGAAATCAGGAGTAAGGCTTAAAAGAATCAGGGACAAAGACCCCAAATCAGGGACACATCTTAAGGACTGGTACTATTCACCTACAAGTACCTTGGAGGTTGGCTCAATCCCTCTCTCGATTTCTCCTCCCACTTTAGCGCCCTCCACTCTAAACTGCGACCTAAACTAGGGCTGCTCTACCAACACAAGACTAGCCTTCCCCTCCCTGTTAGATGCAACCTACTGGTCAAGTGGATCCTCCCTGCTTTCGACTACACAGTTGTTGTTTTCAGCACTGCCCCAGCAACCTCCCTCTCCAAGCCTGATGTGCTCTAGGGCCACCAGTATCGAGTACCAAGGCTGCCTGGCTCAGTCTGGGGCTATCAGGATCATCAGTGCTGACTGGCCCCTGAGTTTGGTCTGTACTCTGAGCAGCAAGGGAGATGGAGGAAAGGCATACATGAATTTCCCTGACCAGTCCAGAAAAAGTGCATCCACTGGGACTGTGCCCAGGACTGGAGGCCTGCAGCAATACTGAGGCAACCGGTGATTGTCTGGGGCTGCAAGGAGATCTATCTCTGGAGTGCCCCACAGCTTAAAAATGTCTTTGAGGACTAGGTGATTCAATGACCACTCGTGGTGGTTCTGGTTGATCCTGCTGAGAGAGTCTGCCAGAATATTGTCCTTCCCAGGAAGGTGAACTGCTGACAAAGTTACCTCCAGGGAGTAGGTCAGATTCCAGATCTTCATAGCTTCTGTATACAACAGAGTGGACCTTGTGCCACCCTGTTTATCAATGTAAAACATGGTTGTGGTGTTGTCTGTCCTGACCTGCAACACCTTCCCCTAAATCATGGAAGAAAAGGACCGGAGAGCCAGCAAGACTGCTCTGAGATCCAACAAATTTATGTGCAGAAAAGACAACTGAGGAGACTATATGCCCTGAGCTGTATGCTCCCCCAGATGTGCACCCCACCCCAAGAGGGATGCATCTGTGATGAGTACCACTGTGGGAATTTCCTGAAGGAATGGGACACCCACCCAGAGGGTGTCCTTTTCCTGCCACCACTGCAGAGCTTGAAGGAATGTGGAAGTTACTGGAATCAATTTTGGACAAGGAATCTCTACTTGGGTACCAAAAGGACTTCAGATGGAACTGAATGTCTTTCTTCTGAAACCTTGCCCCTGATACCACTGCTGCTGCAGCTGCCATGTGTCCCAGCAACCGCAGAAAGTACCTGGCTGGCTTTGGGGAGTGGAGCATGAGACAATCCACTAACTGCACTATGCTGTCCACCCTGTCTGGTGGAAGTCTTGCCTTTCCCAAACCTATGTCCTATGAATTGCAGGAGCTGGACTGGCTTCAGAACAGACTGTTTTGTATTTATTAAGAAGCCCAGTGAGCAAAGAGTAGTCTGAGTGACTGCCAGGGCCTCTACCACCTGTTGTTGAGACTGGCCTCCCAACAACCAGTCGTTCAAGTAGGGAAAAACTGAAATTCCAAAACGCCTTAGGTGAGTCACCACCACTGCCAGGCATTTTGTAAACACCCTGGGAGCTGAAGTCAGGCCGAAGGGGAGGGACCTGAATTGGTAGTGACCTGATGGCAGTCTGAACCTTAGGTATTTTCTGTGTGACTGCCTGATAGGAATGTGGAAATAAGCATCCTTGAGGTCTATGGATGCTAACCAGTCTCCTTGCCTGAGAGTGGGCAATATCATAGCCAGGGTGACCATCGTGAATTTTCATTTTATTAGGTGTTTGTTCAGGAACCTTAAATCCAGAATGGGTCGCCAATCCCCATTTTTCTTCAAGGTCAGGATACAATCTGACCCTGAATACAATCCTTTCCCTCTTTGGGACAGAGGAACAGGTTTGACTGCCCTGTCCTGAAGGAGGGTTGTAACTTCTGTTTCCAGTAGGGAGATTTCTGCTGGACAGGCAGGCTTGAACAGCCTTGCTCTCAATCTGGGGAATTGTTTGAAATTTAAAGCAAGGCCTTTTCCCACCACCTCCAGAACCCATTTGTCTGATGTTACAGACTACCAATTCTGGAGATAGTGGGCAAGCCTGCCCCCTACTGGAACTGGGGAGGCAACCCACAACTCTTCAGGGAGTCTGCTTAGCTGGTGTCCTGGGGTCGGAAGCTGGGCTGGAACGAGTGGCACCTCTCCTGCCTCTTCTCCTAAAGTATCCACGCTGTTGCTGGTAGACAGGGAAAGCCTGGACCTGGTAGAAAGGCCTCTGGTAAGGCCTGTCCCTGCCTCCCCTACCTTGCTGTTTCTGAGGTGTGGCAGCCTTTTCTTTGGCTGCAGCACTCCTATAGTAAGTCCTATATTCGTCCATTTTCCTCATGTAGGACTCGGTCTGTTCCCCAAAGAGGGAATTCTGGACAAGAGGAAAATCCAAGGCCTTTTTCTGGGTGTCTTGTGACAGGTTTGTGGTTCTCAGCCATGAAAACCTTCTCAGGGATACAGAGGTGGCCAATACCCTAGATGCTGAATCATTGGCATCCACTGCCATACAGAATTGCTGCTTAGAAGCCTCAATTCCATTTCTAGCCATTTCTCCCAAATCTGCACCAAATCAGCAGGAATTTTAGCTGCCAGAGAAGATACAGCTTCCCACAATTTTTTTGGTACCTTGCCACATAAGCCATATCAGAGGCCTGTCTGGCAATAAGGGAAGAGCCCAGGTACGACTTCTTTGCCATAGAGTCAATCCTCCTGGAGTCTTTCTCAGGAGGGTGAGAAGACAATGAGATGTTTGCCTTTTCACAGGCAGCAGCCTGAACTACCCCTTCATGACTGGGGTGACCAGACAGAAATTCTGTGCCATTTCTGGCCACTGCATATTTTCTGTCTTCTTATCCACAGGAGGAGCAGAAGTAGGGGTACCCAAGATTTTTAGTGTCCGTCTCCTAAGAGACTTGTGGATGGGTATTCACCAGCCTTTTAGTGGCAGGGACATCCATCATTTCTACATAATCTGGTTCTTCCTCCACCTCTGAGGATTCTTGAATCAGTAACTGGAGGGTTTCAGACACCTTTTTCATAAAAGAAAAATGAGTGAGGGCATCCTCCAACTACTTGGGTGGAGAAATGCCTCCCTCATGCTCAGTTCAACAGGACCATAAAAGTCCTCCTCCTCTTCATCATCTTGTTCAGCCTCCTGGTCCAATGAATAATCACATTCTGAGGGATCCAAGGGAATTTGAACCAGTTGAGGAGTAACCGTACGTATCACCGGTTCAGCTGGACCAGACTAAAGGGACTGTATAATGCGTATAGCATTGGCAATCTCCTCCACGGTAGGAACCGGAACCGCTCGCGGCTAAGGAGCTGGTTCGGTATGCTTTTTCTTCTTTTTCTTTATCATGGAAGCCAGTTCAAGGGCTGTATCTGAGGTTCCTTTGGAAGAAGAGGTATCGCCTTGGTCAGATATCTGGAAGGAGGCAAGGATAGTCCCTGTACTGAAGCAGGGCAATCCTAAATTGCCAGACAATTATCGTCCGATTGCTATTCTCCCATCCCTTAGTAAGCTCCTCGAAACACTAGTGGCCGAGCAGCTCTCGGAGTTCATCCACTCCCATGATCTGTTGTCCCCAGCCCAGCATGGCTTTCAAAAGGGACACAGCACCACCACTGCCTTGATCTCGGTTACATCAAGTATCAGGACAGCCATGGGCCAGGGCAAACTCTCTGGTGCCATATTTATTGACCTGTCCAAAGCCTTTGACCTTGTTGACCACGAACTGCTTGGAGCACAGCTGTGGTCACTTGGACTCTCCCCCCATGCCATGAAATGGCTAATGGGCTACCTGAATGGTAGAAAGCAGTGAACCTGCTTCAACAAGGTCCTCTCCGAGCCCTGGCTGGTGACCTCCAGAGTCCCTCAGGGCTCGGTACTGGGCCCCCTCCTCTTCTCCCTCTTTATCAATCAACTACCCATGGTGACTACCAACTGTCGAGCTACCATGAATGCAGATGACCTGGTGATACTGGCTCACTCACAAAATGCCACCGCCTTAAACCAGTGCTTGTCTGATGACTTTAACAATGTCTTGTCCTGGGTTACTAACCATAAACTGGTCCTGAACCTGAAAAAAACACAGGCAATGCTCTTTGGCTCCACCACCAAAATCAAAGCCTCATCGGCCTTGCTAAACATCACCAGTGTTGATGGCCCCTTGCTACCTACTGTGAACTCAATCAAATACCTTGGGGTTACACTTGACCCCCAACTTGATATGGGGAGTCATATCCTAAACATCTGCAGGGCAGCGAACAGTAAGCTTGGCCTGGCCTATAGGGCCAAGTACAACCTTACTCCGGCGGCTAGGCTTGCCCTCGCAAGAGGTGTGCTTCTTCCCTCCCTTAGCTATGGTCTGCACCTATTTGCTCGGTCCCCTAAAATTAATTTCACTCAGTGGAACACTGCATATAATAACATCTGTTGTTTTGCTCTGGCTGCTCTCTGACTCACACACCGATGTGAGTAATACGACAAACTCTGCTGGCTCTCCCCAGCCAGATACCTGGAGTTCGGGGTGGGATGCCTCACGGGGAAAGTGGTTAAATCTGGCATCCCTCAGGGGCTGGCCCTGCTTCTACCACAAATGGACCCTACTCCCTACTATCTTAGGTCCCTGACCGTAGGGATGCTTAAAGTCCCCTCCACCCGTACCCTCATGGGGGATCGTGACTTTGCCGTATGCGCGCCCAGACTCTGGAACTCCTTCCCCGGTTATATCCTTTCGGCCCCCTCCTCGGAGTTTTCGCACTTCCCTGTGGGGTTTCCTGAAACTAGCATCAGTGTGTGACTGTCCCAAGCCTCCGTAGAGTAATGTATCAAACTGCCGGTAAGCTTACCTAAGCTGCCTCTACCAAAGCTGTTGATACTTCCTGTAGCTCAAATGATTTCTATCTACTCTGTTCTCAACTACCCATTTTCTCAATTTGTGGGCATCTTCTGTGTCCACAGCATAGCACCCTGGTCATAGGTAGTACCGCCTACTCCCAAGTATAGGTAGTACTGCCTACTCCCTAGTATCCTGGTACTGCCTAACCTGTATGTCTTAGATAATTGATGACCTATAAATAATCCGTCAGTTGAAGCTGCTAGTTCCCAGGGATTGCCTAACTATAAAGTTATAAGTTATACTGTGACCAATCTACTCCGTGGATAGTACTCCACTCCTATATAGCTCCTCCTATTGTCAATTACGTATTTCTTTCCCATACGTTGTACTATTGTCAATTCATGTATTTCTTTTCCCACGTTTGCTTATTTAATGTAATATGCTATTCATCCTCGTTGTACCTTATCTGTATTCCCCATGTTGTATTCTACTGGGTCGTTCCGGAAAATAGGCATAATACTTGTCTAGTGTACTTACCCGGTAAACAAAACCTAAATATATAAATAAATAAATAAGGCATCCATTCTGGTTCTTTTGAACCTGAACTGGTTCAGCCATCTGTGTTAGCAGATTTTTAAGCCGATTTCTCGTTCAGTCAGTCAAGGCGCCTGTCAAGCGTCGACTGAGGGAAAGTCTTACAAATGTCACAGTCTGCATCCAGATGTTCAAACCCTAAGCAGAAAACACAGGTTGTATGAGGATTGGCCCTGGCAAAAATTTCCCCACACTCCACACATTGTAGAAACCTGGTTTGTCCGTTTTTCTTTTGGGGTTTTTGTGACTCCATCTCAAGCTTATCCAAGTGGCAGTTAGGCCGGATAAGAATCCCAAAATAGTTCAGGTTAATAGACTGGTATTAGCGGTCTGGAAAAGAAAAAATGACAAACTCGTTTTTTTATTAACCAGAGCTAACAAACTACTTTTTCTGAGAGAAAGAAAGCGAGAAAAAGGAGAAAAGAACTCGGTACCCCAACAGTTGGACTGCAACCACTAAAGAACCGAGATTTACCCCGTTGTAGACAATACATCAAGGAAAATTGTATTTATACCGAGGGACAGTAATAAGAAATTAAAACATTATTAAAATATTTTAATCGTTAAGGTAACCGCAGCGATAAGCAACTAAACCGACAAGATGCTGAGGAGAAATCTCAGAAGCGTCTTCACAGTAAGGTGGAGTAAAGAATCTGACAGTTGAATAGAATGTACCAGGGGATAGTGATTTGAAACTGAGCACGTGCCTACTTTGAACGTAGGCTTAACTCTTTCCTCTCCAGGGCAGCAGAACAAGATCTTACTGCATATGTCAGAATACATTAGGACTTCTTCTTGTTTGAAATGTTACCACTCCAGCAATCAGACATTACAAATAAACTATTGTTGCTAGAATCAGTATTCATGCTGCCATCAGCCAGTTAGCTATTTACAGCGCATTTCTGTATTTAGCTAAAAATAATACTGTCCAAGTAGTCAAACTGCTACTGCAGTAAAAACTGCAGAACAGAATCCAATAATGTATATTTAATTAAACTGAAAAGTTTTTGCTATTTGTCTACAAAATTCAGATAACAATTAGCCAAACTGCTGCCTGACAGCTTATATACTGAGGGGGTCAACTATAAGCAAGTCATCCAGTTTAACTGTGATAGCCTGCTAAAACATAGTAAAGCTCCTGCTTTAACTAGCCATCTGCTTTTCAGAGTCCTGATTTGAATGCAGGAAGCTAAAACCTACCGCAGCTTGGGTGTCTTCAGTCTGCTCCTGAACAGTTTGTACTGCCTTTTCAAAGTCTTCATCACCATCTGGAATGCTGAAGTCATCATCCACTGGAACCTACACAAGTAGAAGCAAACTTAACGTTATAGATTTATCAAGAATTCCTGATATTTAGGGGGATACTACCATTAATTTTAGAATGTTGTCTGATCATTTTCTTAAACGTGTTAATACTGACATGAAAATTAGTAAATACAAAGCAAAAAATGTGTTCTTCCAATATTAGAATATTCTGCCCATATGGCACTGGCATGCATGAAGCTACAAAGTGCAAACTCCTCCTTCAGCCTGGTGGTGCTGGCTTCAGAGAAACCCAGCATCTAACCTGCAGAGGTAGCATGCACAGGCTTTTTTTTTTTTGGGGTGGGGTTGATGTCACTTACCCTGCTGCACCTCCTGCCTACAGTCAGCAGCCTTGTGGATAACCACATGACACCTGGCTCCTCCCCTGCAGGCCAGCAAAAGTGATGTAGCAGAAGTGTGACATGAGCAGTTGGGTATGTCACAGGATCAAAGGACAGTATGAGTATTCTTTTTTTGTAGGTATAGAAGACACATGGGCTCTTAGTAGGTCTAACATCATTCCCATAGGAATTCTGGGAAAATTCCAACAGACCAAAGGCAATAAAAGAAGCCTGCGAGGTGATCCCTTGGCAGGGAAAAGTTAAAAAAAAAATAAGTTGCCACAAACACAGAGAACAGAATGCCAGGAACAAACAGAGAAACAAAAACACAACATGTGTTTTTAAATTTTTTGCACATAGTTTTCCTTCTGTATACCGACTGTGCAGCATCAGCTCTACAGCGAAGATCATTACAGCAACATTGCCGGCAATCGCTGTGATGGTCTCCACTACCCGACACTGGTGCCGGGTAGGTGTTTGCCCCCATCCCTGAACTAACTCCGACTGGAGTTAGCAATCTAAAGTACGGAGGGTGCGGGAGGCAGAGCCCCCTGCATGGAAATATGTCACCGCAGCATAATGGAACCTTTTCCTTCAAGGTCTGCAAACTTTTCCTCACATGTCCTCCCCTGCTGTCCCTGAATCATCTTTGTGGCCCCTTTTTGAATGGTCTCAATACTATTCCTTTCTGTCTTCAGGTGCGGGCTCCAGGATTGCATGCAGTACTCCAGATGTGGCCTTACCACAGACCTGTACAGGGGGTAATATCACCTCCTTCCACCTACTATCAAATCCCCTTCCTATGCATTCCAGCATTTCGTTTGCCTGACTGTATGCACTGTTGCTTGTTGTACCACCCTAACTCCATCCGATCCACTATTCCGTATTAGAGTGATTTTTATTAATGTGCATCACTTTACACTTTTCTGCACTGAACTTAAGCTACCACATCTCAACCAGATTTCCAAATTTTCCAGGTCACTTTTCATTTCTCTATCTCCCTCCTAGGCATTCACTCGGCCCCACAGTTTATTGTTATCAGCAAAACGGCACACCTTGTTCTGGATTTCCTCTCCTGTATCACAAATGAAGATATTGATGCGCACTGATCCAAGAACTGATGCCTGTACAACTCTCCTGACTCCCTTGGGCTCTGATAGCTGCCCAGTGACATCCACCCTCTGCGTCCTACTTCCCAGACAGTTAACTTGACTATCCACCTGCTAAGTTTGTCCCCACACCCCCAGATCTCCCAGCTTTTTAATTGGCCTTCTGTGTGAAACAGAATAAAAGCACTTGCTGAAGAAAGAGGTACAAGACACCCACTGCTTGGTCCCTGTCCACCGTTTTTGTGACCCAATGAAAGAAGTCGATCAGGTTAGTTAGGAAGATCTCCCTGCTACAAAACCCATGAGGCAGCTGACTTCGGCCCTGCAAAAGTTACCTTCAACTTGCATTTACCTCACCTTTCCACCTCTGAAACGAAATCTCTAGACGAACCCTTTTCTCTTCAAGAAATTCAGAAAGCCCCGGGGGAGATGGATTTCTCATAGACTTTTACAAATTATTTTCTAATACTCTCTGCCCACTCCTCTTTAATGTCTTTCAAGAAGCCTCTGACAAAGGTAAATTCCCTCCAACCTGTACCAAAGCAATTATAACCTTAATTCTTAAAAAAAAAGATAAAGACCCCTCACTCCCTGCAAGTTGCAGACCAATTTCTCTATTAAATACTGATGGGAAGATATTTCCTAAACTACTAACAACTAGTCTTGAACCCCTGATCCCTAAGTTAACTCACTGTTCGTAAGCTGGGTTTATTAAGAACAGATTTGGCTCAGACCATTTACGTACTTTATTTACTCTAATTCACAAAGCCAGGTCCCTCAAATCACCAGTGGCAACTATAGCTATTGATTTTGAAAAGGCCTTTTTGACTCTTTAAATTGGAATTACCTATACCAAGTTTTATCTTATTTTGCTTTCACTCATACCTTTGGCTCCTGGATAAAATTATTATACACTTCTCCTGTAGCAAAAATTCTTACTAACTCTACTCTTTCCTTACCTTTTGAACTGGTGAGAGGGACCAGACAAGGATGTTCTTTGTCACCATCTCTGTTCATTTTAGCCATGGAGCCCCTGACTGCCAGCCTGTGTCAGACCAGCGACATTAAGGGCATCCCTACCGGCAACTCAAGATATATTTCTCTCTCTCTTATGTGGGTGACCTTTTAATCTTACTCGAAAATTTAAGCGAGGCCGGACCTCTGTTGGTCAATTTACTTAACAATTTTACTAACATTTCAGGCCTAGCTTTGAAATATGGAAAATCAGAAACATTACCCCTTAATGACCACTGCAAACTTACCCCTCGGATTTCGCTGGTCGCCACAGGGCATCACATACCTAGGAATCAAAATAACTCGAAACTTGGAAAAAACCTGGCACATAAACTTTAATCCTTTATTTGATAACATCAAGACTACACTACACAGATGGAAACTTCTTAACCTTTCTTTCACGGGGAAAATAACCACCATTAAGATGTCCGTCTCACCAAAGATTCTCTACTTATTCACCAATATTCCCTTAACCTTGCCATCTACTTTTCCATTTAAAATTGACAAATTAATAGGCAATTTTACATGGGACGGCAAACCACCAAGATTCAACCGTACCAAAATGCATGCACAATGGAAAAGGGGAGGTTTCAGACTCCCCTGGTTTCAATCTTATTTATGGGCCTTCTGGACCACTCAGACAATTAACTGGTTTTACAAACCCTCACCTCACACTCCCCTATGGGTTACAATGGAATCTTCATTGTGCCCTGGAGGAGTTCCCACATCTTTTATCTTCAGCCCTCTTCCCTCTAAATTAAAATCACATCCTACTATAATCAGCCTCTGTTCTTTACTGGAAATTAATTCACCAGTACTTAAAATCTAACCCAACCCCCTGGTTGTATACCCGCCTTTGGGGTAACCTTATAATCGCTTTAGAGAATCAACCAATCTTCTGCCGTACCTGGGGAAACAAACGTATATTTTTTTTTCTAGGAGATATCCTGGACCAGAAGTCTCTAACCCTCAAAGCATTCTCAGACCTACAGATATCTGGAAACTACCTAAACAAGACTTCTGGAAGTATTTACAAATCCGGGTTGCTTATAACTCTCTCTCTCTCCTGTTATGTCTATAAACATACCCTACAAGATCAACACATCTCGCACTGGATTAATATATCAGCAAAATGGAATAGTGCCATCTATAGAGACATCACAGATAATTTGCCTGACCACTCTATACCAGCTAAAATTAAATGGAGTGTCCTCCTTAACTATAATATCACAGATGTACAATGGCATAATTTCTGGCATCTGTCTCATAACACATTCAAAGATGCCCGTAGTTCCTTAATACAAATTAAAGTCTTACACTTATGGTACAGAACGGCTTCTGTATTACATCGCATGGGACTACTAAATAATAATAATTGTTGGTGTTGCAACTCACCCATTGGTGATATTCTCACATCTTATGGTCATGTGCTCCCATCAATAAGCTTTGGCTCAAAGTTCATATATTTGCCACCAGAGTAATCAGACAAAATATTCCTTTGATCCTAAATTCTTCTTGTTGGGTATCTCTGCCTCAAGCAATTCTACTCTTTTACATGCACATTTTAGATGGCTAAACATACTATCTCTCCTTGTTAAGCACCTGACTCTCATGAACTGGAAATCAGCCCTTGTCCCAACCCTTTCAGAAGTTCTTCAAAGCCTTTCTCAGTATGCATCCCTAGACCGATTATCCCACCTCATTCACGACCGACTCATTGTATATGCTAGATGTTGGCAGGATTATTTCAATTATATTGATACGTCTGGCACTCTTAGACCCTAATATATGAATGCTCAAGTCTTTCTCTTTTCATATCTACTTTAAACTAGGCGCACCAGTACACCTATGCACAGATATCTCTCTCTCTCTCTCTATCTCTATCTTTCCTCTCCTTTCTCTCTTCTTAATCTTCTTACTTTCATTTTCCTGTTGTCTCTTACTTCCCTTCTAATGTTACAATCATTCACATCCTCCTAATAATGAGTATTTATTGTACTATTATATACACAGTATATACAGGGTATATATATATATATATATACACACGTGTATATATGTCACTTTACGCAATTTATTTTGAGGCCTATCTTAAGCTGTTCACCATCTTCTCTTCTTATATATGGTGGATATTTTTGAACCAACAGTTGCCTAGTTATATATAACCCCTTTACTATTCACCTGCAACTTTGTTTTCTTTATGGTCTAAAGTCTGCTTAAACCTTGTGATTTCTTTATTTCTAAACATATGCACTGTTAAGTATAAAGTAAGTATCTGTTCCCCACATGCAGGATGCCTTACATCTGTACTGAATGTATGTTCTGTATTTGAAAACTTCAATAAAAAGATAAAGTGAAAAAAAAAATTACCTTCAACAATTCCAATATCTATTCCTTAATAATGGTTTCCAGTAGCTGCCTAAAAGCAAGGTAGACCTGTTTGCAATTTCCTAGGTCATCTTTGTCCCTGCTCCTTTGAAGGGCACCACGTTAGGTACCCTCCAGTCTTAGGGGGCTCCATCTCTAGCAAACAACTAAACAAATGCCAATGGAGCTTCCAGTGTCTGCCCCACCTCTTTATGCACGGTAGGGTGTAACTGGTAAGAACCAGGTGCTTTGTCCACCTTCAGGGTTTTGAGACTCATGAGCACCCATTCTTCCGATACTGGTCCAAACTCCAGTCTTCTCAACACCCCCACCCTGGCCTGCACTGCACACTGCAATAGTGCCCTCCCTTCCTCCACAGTGAAAAACTGAACAAAAGTAATCATTCAGTAAATCAGCCTTCATCCCATGCTCCTCCACCCAAGTCCTTTCCATCTTTAATCAGCATCTTTAATGAAACGTAATAAACAGTGTGATCTCACAGATGATGGCATTATGACTTTTCACTGAAAAGCCACTCATCTTCTGCCAACCTGACCAATAGTGATATCACAATGAGTGAGGTCACAATACTGGTGATGTATAAGGAGGAAAAACACTAGAAATGTCAGCTTCCAGGTAGAGTGACGTTCTATACACCACATCTGGTACTTCCAGGTAGAAATTTTAATTGGTGAATAGAAAACTATTTCAAAAACACAAATAAACTAATGACTTCTAAAAATTAATAACATTTACTGTGTCTGCTGTCTTTGGCAGTACTAGTTCTTTCATGATTTCACTAGAGGGGCTGTCTTTCAGACAACACTATACTTGCTGCTATCAGTTCCAGATCCGGGGGAGGGAAACATTTGGCCTTAATATATAGGCTGCAAATGGGTTATACCAGAACGCTTACATTTCCTAATGGTTATGCTGCTGAAGCCACTATGCACCAGTAATATGATGCCAGTGCATTTCCGGAATCTGGAGTGTGCATTGTCCGCCCCAAGGTGTGAACTGATAATGTCAGAGTGCACTACAGTGCCATGCAACAGATTTCCTGAATACCCCCTAAGAAGGTACTGAATCAATGACAAATTTTTTATTTTTTAATTTTTTTTTTTACCTGGAGAGACACACTAAGCTGAAAGCTTGTTTACAGGTGCAACCTGGGAGCACAAGGAAGTTAAGTGACTTGCTCAGAGTCACACAGTACTGCAAGTGGGGGCTTGGGATTCAAACCCAGGTCTCCAGGTCTGCAGCACTGAGCCTTAAACCACTGCTCTATACTGCCTCCTCAATACTGGGATAGTGCAGTTTCCAGGGTGTAAATCCAACACCCATTGCTTGGATGGAGACTGAATGAAAGGTATACTACTCTTGGGTTTTGCTTTTAATAAAATTCCTTATTTAAAATATTACAAAACATGCTAAATGGAGTGTATAAAAAATAAACTAAAATATAAAATCTTGTTTCAAATACTGGGTGTCATTCAGCAAATCATAAAGTACATAACCTGTATAAATTCAGTATGGTATGATTTTAATATAATAGTACAATTTGGGGAGCTACACACAGCGCTGTAAAGACCAGGAATGCAGAAATCAAAAAGAGACCTGTAAGTAAAGACAACAGGGGGTACGCTGATAAGAACTGGGAATACTGCAGTGCTTCCATTCCCCTTGGTTTGGATGTGTACCAGCACTCACAATGGGTATAGTCATGGTCGTGTGGCAGGAAAGGAGGCCAGGATGAATCTTAAGTCATTTCCAGCAGCACAATATTATGCCACTAGTTTGCCATGAGGTGGTTCAAAAAGCATTGTGCCTTAAAGTGTCAACAGCATGAAAAAATTACTCACCTTAGTAACTGTGTTTCTTCTAATGGAGTCTTGCTGTATTCTGACAACCTGCAGTTAGCTCCAACCTTTAAACTGTCCCAGAGAGTAGAGGATTAATTTTCTATGCAGTGCATAGAACGTTGAACTCAAGCTCGGTTGAGGTCTATGTCTGCAGCACTTTGAAACCCAACCGTCAGATTCTTATGAGCAAACACTCACTGACTAATTATGTGGAAATTGTAAAATTTTTAACTAGCCAACTGGCAACAAAAGATTTTGGATTCCCAAGTTAAGACTCAAGTCAGGAAACCCAAAATCAAAAACCTATCCAAAATAAAGATTGTAACATAAGCACCCAAGTAAAAAGGAGGGTGTGCTGAAGATACCCTTGGGGTGCAACACTGCACCTGCCCACCCACTTCCCAAAAACAGGTTCTGAGAGGGGGGAGGCAGGGAGGGAGGTCAGAATACAGCAAGACTCCATTAAAAGAAACACAATTACTAAGGTGAGTATTTTTTTCTTTAAACAACATGAAGTCTTGCTGTATTCTGACAATCTGCAGAATACCAAGCAATACCTCCATGGAGGAGGGACAGAACCTACTTTGGGAATAGGGTATGAAGTACTGCTGGAATTTGTGAATTTGCTGGAATTTGGAATTTGGAATGAAGCTGGAATTTGTGGATAAATTCAAATATCTTGGAGTCTGGATTGACAATAAGCTTGATTACTCTGTCCATATTGAAGAGCTACTAAAAAAGTTGAGACAAAGGCTTGGCCTATTTTTCAGAATAAAACACTACCTTACCAGAGACTCCAAACAAAGACTAATCCAGGCATCATTCCTATCCCTCAATGACTATGCTGACTTTCTCTACGGCCATTGCTCACTCTCCCTCTTAAATAAGCTGGACACCCTGTATCATAGATCCATCAGATTTATCACAGACCTTCCCTCCAGCACCCATCATTGCTCTCTTTACATGGCAGTTAATTGGACATCCCTACAACACAGAAGAAAAAGGAATGCTGCAATCTGGATCTTTAAAGCTTTATCAGGCAAACTCCTCCTATATTACAGACTGTTTCACCGAATCACATCTAGGCCATACACCTTAAGGATCAGTACGCTCATCATGCTAAAGGTTCCCAATACCTGCACCCAGTTTGGGAGGGCTGCTATCAGCTGTCTCTAGCAGTCACTTGGAACTCACCCAAAAATCTATGAATCTAAATACCCTCTTACCCTTATCATCCTTTCAAAGATTATTCACTTCCCTATTTCCAGAGTTGTGCAACTGCTTCCATAAGGCCTAGTCTCCCATCCAACCTACACCCCTTCTGTAATCCATTATGTTTAGTTTCCTCTATTATCCAGTCAGCTACCACATTCATATAAAAGCCAACAAAAGCCCTATTATTTGTTCATTATCACTGCTATATCTATTATCCCCTTCATTTTTACAGGTTAAGTTATTTTTACTGTGCCTTGTATATATGTAAATTTTGTATATTCTCTTATTTATTTCATTGTACTAATGTTATGCTATTTTCATGTCCTTGTAAAAACACTTGTACTCTTAATTGTATGACCACTCAGGTCCATCTTGCAAATGAGCTACGCTCAATGATGTTCGCCTGACTAAATAAAGATTTTGATTGACTGATTGATTGATTGACTGCTGTGCCAAACCAAGCATCACTCCTAGCCTGGATATCCAGAGAGTAATGCTTGGTAAAGGAATGGACTGTTTTCCAGGTGGCTGCTTGACAAATTTCTAACAGAGGGATATCCCTGGCAGCTGCCACGGAAGCAGCTGTACCTCTTGTGGAATGAGCCCTCAGGCCTGAGGGTAGAATTTTTCCCAGTTTCTCATAGCAGAATTGTATACAAGAAACAATCCACCTGGCAATAGTTCTCTTGGTGGCAGGTTTGCCCTTTCCCCTTTCCCACTTCCCCACAAGTGAGGAACAACTGAAGGGAATCAAACCTGTGACACTTGGTACACACTATGTAGTAGCTAAGGGCTCTTTTAACATCTAAACTGTGTAGCCTCCTCTCCCCTGAGGAAGAATGATCAGTGAAGAAAACAGGGAGAGACATGGACTGATTCAAATGGAAGTCTGAAACCACTTTGGGCAAGAACCTCCTATTGGTTTTAAGGCCCACTTTATCTCTATGGAAGGAGATAAAAGCAGGTTCCACTAACAGGGCTTGCAATTCACTGATACGTCTGGCAGAGGTAATGGCTACCAAAAACACAGTTTTCCAAGTCAAGTACTTAAGCTCTGCTGAGGACATAGGCTCAAATTGGGGTTGCATAAGTTGAGCAATGCAAACATTTAAGTCCCAGGCAGGGGCAGGATCCCTAAAGGGAGGACTGGTATGAAGCAATCCCTTGAAAAACGTACAGAATACAGGGTAAGATGACAGTGAGGAAGGCTTGCCCACTGACTGAGAGTAGCTGTTCTGAGGCCTAGACCATTAAGATTGACCATGTAATCCAGAACTGTAGGCAATTCAGCAGTGTCTAGGGGATATATGCTTCTTGGAACACCAAATGCTGAATCTTTTCCATTTGGAGTCATAAGTCTTTCTGGTGGCAGGCTTTTGAGAGGCTTTGAGAATATCCAGAACCCCTTGGGACAGATGCAAATCTGCATACTCTAGCTCTTCAAGAGCTATGCCTTGAGATTGAGGGACCGAAGACTGGGGTACCAAATCCTCCCCTGAGAGGAGGTTAACAGGTTGTAATTCCTGGGAAGAGACAGGGGAAGATGGACTGCTAGGGACAGTAGGAGGGGGTACCAGGGCTGCTTGGCCCAATCTGGAGCAATCAGAATCACTTTGCAGGGTTGTGACCTCACTTTGACCACAACCTTGAACAGTAGAGGAAAGGGAGGAAAGGCATAGAGAAATTTCCCTTCCCAGTTCAACATCCAGAGGGACTGAGCCCAAGACTGGGGGTCTGCAACAAAATAGGGTAAGTTGATGATTGTCTGGGGCTGCAAAGAGATCTATCTCTGAGGTGCCCCACCTTGAAAAAATCACTTTTAACACCAGAGGGTCCAGGGACCATTCATGATGGCCCTGGGGAGATCCTGCTCAATGCATCTGCTAGCACATTGTCCTTCCCTGGAAGGTGGACTTCTATCAGAGAGGTCTGCAGAGAATAAGCCAGGGACCACAGTTTCATGGCTTCCATGCACAAGGCCATAGACCGAGTGCCTCCCTGCTTGTTGATGTACCACATGGTGGTGGTGATGTCTGTTCTGACCTGAACCACCTTGTTCTGCACTGACTGAGAGAGAAAGCTTGAAGGGCCAGAAAAATTGCCCTGGGTTCCAGGAGATTGATATGAAGAAGCGATTCCTGAGGGGACCACAGTCCCTGGGCTGTGCGAGCCCCCAGATGGGCTCCCCACCCCAAAAGGGAAGCATCTGTGGTAAGGACCACCGAATGAGACTGAGTAACAAATGGGACTCCTTGCCTTAAATTGTCCTGATCCTGCCACCATTGAAGAGCTTGGATCAGTGTCTGAGTCACTGGAATCAGTTTGGTAAGAGGTTCCTTCCTTTGGGACCAAAAGGCCCTCAGATGGAACTGAATGTCCCTAATCTGGAATCTTGCCCCCTTGGACCACTGCTGTAGAAGCTGCCATGTGGCCCAAGAGTTGAAGGAAATGCCTTGCTGGTCAGGACACCTGAAGGCTGAAGGAAGAAACCAGTTCTATAAGAACTCTTGCCCTTTCCAAGGGAAGAAAGGCTCTTGCTTTGACAGTATCTAGCTCTGCCAGCATAAAGGTAAGAAGCTGTACCAGTTCGAGAACTCACTTGGGGGGTTGAAAAGAAATCCCAGGGAAGTGAGCACCTGCTGGGTCACTTGCAGGTCTGACTTGACTTGGTCTGGAGACTGACCCACTAGCAGCCAGTCGTCCAGATACGGAAAACTGCAAATCTTTTGCCTTCTTAAAAAGGCAACTACTACTGCCAGGCACTTTGTGAAAACCCTTGGAGCTGATGTTAGACCAAAGGGCATTGCTTTGAACTGATAATGGCCTGAGGACTACTTGAACCTGGGGTACTTTCTGTGGAAGCACCTGATAGGGATGTGAAAGTAGGCATCTTTGAGGTCCAGGGAGGCTAGCCAGTCCCCTGGCCTTAGAGAGGGAAGAATTATTCCCAGAGTCACCATCTTGAACCTTGGTTTTAAAAGATGTTTGTTCAGGTATCTTACATCTAAGATGGGTCGCCACCCCCTGTCTTTTTTGGGGTAAGGATGTAGCTGGAGTACAGACCTTTGCCCCGGTGTAGGGTAGGAACTCTCTCTATGGCTCTTAAGGCCAGAAGAGATGAAACCTCTGCTTCTAGAGCAAGGGTTTCGGAGAGACCTGCAGGTGGAAAAGATATGGCTCTCATATTTTGAAATTTTTTGAAGCTGAGAACCAGTCCCTGGCTTTCTACTTCCAGGACCCACTTGTCTGAAGTAACAGACGTCCAGTCCTGGACAAAGTAAGCCAGCCTGCCCCCTACAGGGATAGGAGAGTTGACCCGGGCAGACCCATCACGGTGTCTGCTTGGCAGACGCCTTAGACTGAGGAGTGGATGTAGCCCTGCTCATCGCCCTTCTGCCTCTCCCTCTGAAGAACCCCCTCTGTGAAAAGGAAGAAGAGGCCTGTGCTTGGTAGAAAGGCCTATGAAAAGGCCTGCCCCTGCCCCTAGATTGCTGCCTTTGAGGAGTTGCCTGCTTCTCCTTGGCCTGAGCACTCCTATAAGTGGTCCTGTACTCATCCATTTTCTTCATGTAATTCTCTGTCTGCTCCCCAAACAGAGAATTACCCACCACAGGGAAATCCATGGCCTTAGCCTGGGTATTCTGTGAGAGGCTAGTACATCTGAGCCAAGCCATCCTCCGAAGAGCCACAGATGTAGCCATGACTCATGATGACACATCACTGGAGTCCACAGCAGCATGAAATTGTACCTTTGATGCCTCAATCCCATCAGCAGCCACCTCCTCTAGCTCCTTGGCCAGCTGAGGGGACACCTGTTTAGCCAGTGCCAGTACAGTGTCCCACCTGGACTTCTGGTACCTGGCTGTACAGGCCATATAGTTAAGCCTGCCTGAGTCCCAAGGAGGATGCCATGCACTGTTTCTTAGCCACGGCATCCATCTTCCTGGAGTCTTTGTCTGTGGGGTGTGAAGCCAAGGGAATATTTGCCTTGTCACAGGCTGCAGCCTGCACTACCCCAACATGGCTGCATTGCTAGTATAAAAACTCTGTATCCGAGCCTGATAAGATGTACCTCTTGTCCATCCTTCTGTCAACAGGAGGTACAGAATTAGGAGACTTTAGGATTTTTTGTGTCTGCTTCCCAAAGGACTTATGAAGGGGAATAGATAGCCTCCTGGACTCTGGGATGTCCATCATTTCAACAAAATCAGGTGCCTCCTGATCCTCCACAGCCTTCCCCATAGGAAGCTGGAGGGTTTCAGACACTTTTCTGTAAAACAGACAGTGGGGAGGGGACTCAGAGAGCCTAGGAAGGGAAACACCAAAAGGTCTGTCTGGGGAGATGTCCAGTTCTACAGGTACATCCAGACTTTCGCCATCATCACCATCATATTCAAAATCCCCCTCCTCCTCAAACTCTGGTTCATAAAAGTCTTCAGGGGTATAATCTTGAACCGGGGGAACCGACTGAACCGAACCCCAGCCAAAAGGCTCCGGATCGGTCAGAACCGGACGAAGCGATTCAAAATCCAAATCGCTCTGGCTATCTCCTTGGAGGTCGGAACATGAACCTCTGGATCCGAACCAGTCGATTTCTCTTTGCGTTTTCATTTTGTAGGAACCGATCCCTCAGGATCGGCTCTCCTCTTGCCTGAAGAAGTATCGCCCTGGTCAGAGGGTACTCCTTCTGGTTCGGTCAGAACCGAACCGGGCTGGCCATCTGGGTCAGCGGACTCCTCGGCTTCCCTTTCCCTAAGTCTACCTAATCTTTTTTCCAGGGTAGACTTAGGAAAGTTTTTACACATTTAGCAGTCTGTATCGAGGTGGTCAAACCCCAGACAGTAAACACAGGTGGTGTGGGGATCGGCCTTAGCAAAGACCTTCCCACACTCACTGCAGTGTTGAAACCCACTGGGCCCGTTTTTTTTTCTTGGATTTCTCAGACATGGCCAACCTAACCAAACTTACCCTTTTTCTGGCAACTGCCAGGCAAGACTCCCTTATCGGTTTCTAACCGTGTTACAGGTATTGGAAAAAAACATTGAAACACGTTTTTTTTTAAACCGATAATGACCAGTAACCACACACTAAAGAAAGAACACAAGAATTCAATACAAAGGATCAGTTCAGCCGGACTGATTGAAATACAAGTTTACAATTTCCACAGTAAACAGAGAAACTAACTAAGTAATCACGGTACCTCAGACAGAGCCTGAACCGACAATGTGGAATAAATTCGGAATAAAACCGACAACTTTAACCAACTTTGAACCAAGTAGAAGGAGAAATCTCTGGAGCGACTGTTCAGTGAGACGGAGTAAAGAATCTTACGGTTGGGTTTCAAAGTGCTGCAGACACAGACCTCAACCGAGCTCGAGCTCAATGTCCTATGCACTGCATAGAATATTAACCCTCTACTCTCTGGGGCAGTTTAAAGGCTGGAGCTAACTGCAGATTGTCAGAATAGAGCAAGAGGAACCGGCCCAGTGGCACAGAGGGTTGAGGCACTGGCGCTTCACTTCAAACCATGCCGGCGACCCGGGTTCGGGAACGGACTCGGGTTGCTGGGAGTCATCGGGGACAGGAGAGGATTGAGCGTCCCAAGGACTGCTCTCCTCCCCGGGGGTGGGTTAGGGTCATGCCTAGCTCTGTAGCGGCCCCCAGTGGAGACCAGGGGCACTACAAGAAGCGGCGCGACGTCAGGGGAACCAGAAAAGTGGAAAAATAGCGTCCGAGCGACCGGATGATGGCCGCCTGGATCCCCCGCCTCCATGGAACCCCCGAAGAGCAAGGAAAATACTGAACCCAGCAGCATCAGGCGAGCAAGAATGCCTGAAAGCAATTTCTCCGAAGGAGGGGACCCATCCGACAAAGGGTTACGTCGGGCTACCCTGGTCGGCTGCGATCTGGGATCGGGGGAAGCTGGCATTGGGGAGAGTTCAGAATGGAAATATGGAGTAGTCCTTGCCAAAAGGCCTGAAGGAGAGGTCGGTGGGATGGGGGCGATGAACAAATAATGCAAAAATTAAAAAGAATACAACAAGACTTCATGTTGTCTGAATAAGTGTATTTTTAAAAAGTATTTTATTTTTCAACATATTACCTCTTCATATGGGTAATCATCTTCAGACTCTTCAGTTATTGTGACTTCTGTATAGTTTGTCAAGGTCAACAGTACTGTCAAAGAAAACCAATTTTCTCTTTCATCAGCAAGTGAACTAGAGGAAAAAGTTATTCACCACAGTAACAGCAATTCTTCCATGGACTGGAAAATGTAATCTTCATAACTGATAGCATCTAGTGCAGCGTGGTTGACCTGGAGACTGAAAAGAACTGCACTCTATTCAAAGCACTCTGAGTGGTGATCACATACCCCATGCTGCCAAACTGCCCAATCTATGGCTAAAGAAACAAGGCAGCAATCACCCAAATAAAAAAGACTAATTATATTACAAATGTGATTACTTTCTGAAATTAACTTTAAATGGTCAAGCATCAAACTTAACCAACTGATTCTGAAGAACCTTTTACCTAAGCATCATAAGGTAAGGTATGGATGGCTTAGTAAGGTCTATGTTTCATCCTTTAGAAAAAAGTAAAGTTACGTAAGAACTTACGGTAACAGTAGCTCTTCGAGAGAGGCTCTTGCAGTACGTATTCACAGATAGGACTAAGCCGCTAGGCGTCAGGACCCCATGGAAAAACTTCTAGCTAGCAGTCTCTGGCAGGGGACCGCCCCCACATAAGTGACCAGAGTCAGATGACATCTGTATAAGGGGGCGGTCCCCCACTCCCGCCTTCCAGTTCTTTCCCGCCAAAGGCCTAAAAAGGCAAGATGAGAGGGAAGAGGATATGCCCTCATGGAAGAAAAAGAGAAGAAACCTAGGGGGGCGGTGGGCAGGAAGGTAATACCTACTGCAAGAGCCTCTCTCGAAGATCTACTGTTACGTTAAGTTCTTATGTAACTGTACCATCTTACTTCGACAGGGCTCTTGCAGTAGGTATTCACAGATACGACTGAGTCCCAAGTAGTCTAGAACAAAGAAGAAAACTCGGGAGCAGGATTGTCATCCACAACATAAACCTCAGGGCTGGACAGGTCTCATGAAAGGAGACCCTGCAGATCAGCCAAACCAAAGCCTGCTCTACGGTGAGAGGCAATGTCCAAACTGTAGTGTTTCGTGAAGGTATGGGCAGACATCCAAGTTGCAGCTGCACAGATATCTGTCGCCGACACATTCTTGAAACAAGCCGCAGAGGCAGATTCTCCTCTAGTGGAGTGACCTCTGACCTGACCCGGGAGGGTCTTGTTGTACTTGTCGTAACAGACAGTGATACAATTCACCAACTACTTAGACAGGCATTGCTTGGAAACAGCACTGCCTTCCTGTTTGTGAGCAAAAGAAACAAAAAGTTGATCAGTTTTCCTGAGATCCTTAGTCCAGTTGGTGTAGTATCTCAGGATTCTGTGAACACCCCAGAGTATGTAAGAGGTACTCCCCATGATTGGAGTGTTGCATAAGGAAAGCTGGTAACTCAATGGATTGATTCAGTGCAGACTTAGCCACCACCTTAGGAAGAAACTTAGGACTGGTGCGCATGGCCACCCGTTCCTTGTGAAAAATCAAATACGGGATTTTACACATCAAGGCTAGGAGCTTGGAAATACGTCGAGCAGAGATAATGGCCACTAGGAGAGAGTCTTCCAGGAAAGGAACTTTAAGTCTACTTCTTCTGCCGGTTCAAAAGGTGGCAGTAAGAGCTTTTCCAGGATAAAATTCAAGTCCCATGAAGAGGCGGGATTACAGAAGGGGGTCTCAGGTGGAGAACCCTGTTAAGGAAGGTCTTACAGACTTCTAGTTGGGCAAAAGACCGGGTCTCCGAAGGGAATGTGGTAGGCTGAGATAGCTGCCATATGGACTTTCAAAGAAGAATGGCTGAGGCCCAGGTCGAAGAGGTGGCGCATGTAAACCAGGACTTTGTTAGCTGGGCAAGACAAAGGCTCCAAGTCTTTAGCGCTGGCCCAGATGGAAAACTGTTTCTACTTCATGGTGTAGGTGAACCTGGTGGAAGATTTTCTCACCTCCACCAAAATGTCCACTACTAAAAGAGAAACTCGAGGGCGTGCCTTAGCTACGTCTGAAGGAGCCACACATGGAGATGAAGGGATTTGAGTCCTGGGTGAACTAGGGTTCCCTGATCCTGGGTCAACAATTGCTACGACAGAGGAAAAGGAGGTTCCTCGGAAAAATGTTGCAGAAGAGAGAACCAAACTTGCCTGGGCCAGAAGGGGGTGATGAGAATCATTTGAGACCCTTCTGTTCTGAGTTTGTTCAAGACTCTCGGAATCAAGGGAATGAGAGGGAAGGCATAAATGAATCTGTCCCTCCAGCAGAGACAGAGCGTCCCGCCAGAAAACGTCTCGCCCTGCCGCGAGCGAGCAAAAGGAGGGAAGTTTGGCGTTTTGGAGGGAGGCGAAAAGATCCACCTGAGGCGTCCCCCACTGTCGAAAAATACAGGTTACTCACCTTTAACAGGAGTTCTAGGAATGGTATATGTTGTTCATCCACACTTACTGGCAGGTTCCTTGCCGCTTTAAATCTTGCCGGAAGGTCTTCAAGCTGGCTCCTCCCACCCACCCGGGTGATAAAACTCTTGGCTCCGCCCCATGATGCCAGATCTAGCCCGCTGGAAGCCAGGTTGTGCGTCAAAGCTGGGGAGGTCGGGTGGGTTGTGTGGATGAACAAAATGTACCATTCCTAGAACTCCTGTTACAGGTGAGTAACCTGTATTTCTAGAAACATGAATATGTTGTTCAATCCACACTTACTGGCAGACTCCTAGCAGTTCTCCGGGAGGAGGGAGGCAAGGTGCACACCCCCTATTTAGGAAACAAGGACTGGAGAACTGAGATCCCAAAACCAGCATCCCGGCGTGACTCAAGGTCGATGTGGTAGTGGGTAATGAAGGTGTGTGCTGACTTCCAGGTAGCAGCCCTGCAGATTTCCTGGATAGGGACGTCCCTGGAAGCAGCCACTGATGCAGCAGTATGGTGGGTAGAATGAGCTCTTATCCCTTTGGGAGGCTCCATGCCCGCCAACCTATAGCAGAGATCTATGCAGGAGGTGACCCACCTGCCTATCGTCCACTTGGCTGCAGGTCTGCCAGGTGCGGCTTCAGCGTAGGTGACAAACAGCTGGCGAATCTCTCCCCAAACTTCAGCTGTCCGCTCCTTATAATAAGAGAGCGCTCTTCTAGGGTCCAGAGTATGGAGCCTATTCAGCCTCCGAGGTGTGATTGGGGTAGAACACCGCAGAGTCAACACCTGGTTAAGGTGAAACTCCCACACCACCTTCGGAAGGAATTTCGGTGGGGCGCAGGACAACCTTGTCCCTGTGGAAGACCAGATAGGGAGACTGATGGAAAGCACCTGGAGCTCTCCCATCCTTCTGGCTGATGTGATAGCCACCAAGAAGGTGGTCTTCCATGACAGGTGAGATGTCACACCTGTGCATCGGTTCGAATGGCTTGCCCATGAACTTAGCCAATACCAGCAGTCGATCCCACGGAGGTGGAGGTTCTCGAACCGGAGGGGGTATGTGATCAAGGCCTTGAAAAGCGCCCACCACCTTCTCCTGCACCACCGACTGCTTCCCGGCCAACGTCCGCTAAGCAGAGATGGCTGCCAGGTGCACCTTAAGGGTCGTCGACCGAAGCCCTAGCTGAGAAAGGGACCACAGGTAGTACACAATGCTGGCCAAGGAACAAGAGGAAGGGTCCAACCCCTTATCCTGACACCAAATGGAGAATCTCTTCTATTTGAAGGCATAGCATTTTCTGGTCGACTCCTTACGGGATACCTCAACCACGTTGAGGACCTTGTCGGAAAGACTCAAGGCCTGGAACTCTAGCCGCTCAGCAACCAGGCCATCAGGTGCAGGGATTGAAGGTCCGGATGGAGAACCTTCCCCTGGTTGACTGAGATCAGGTCCGGCAGGCTGGAAGCTGCCTCGGGAGCCTGGAGCTGAGGCTGAGGAGATCTGGATACCTGTAACTGCGGGGCCAGTCTGGGGCTAGAATCACCTGCACCTTGTCCCTCCTTGCCTTGAGAATCACCTTGTGGATCAAGGGAAATGGGGGAAAGGCACAGAAGAGGCCTGAGGTCCACGGCCTCGAGAAGGCATCCCCCTGCAGCAAGCCCTGCTGAGGGGGGGCGGGCATGAAACAGCCTCAGCTCATTCTCCTTGGAGGCAAACAGGTCCACCTGAGGAGTGCCCCAGCAGGAGAACAGATTGTGTACTACCTCCGGCAGGAGAGACCACTCGTGAGATGCAGCCCCTATCTGGCTTAGGGCATCGGCCAGAGTGTTGGAGGCTCCTGCCACATGGATGGCTAGGAGATCCACCTCCAGGCTGCGCACGAGGGACCAAGTGCGGAGAGCCTCCCTGCGCAGGGGCAAGGAGCGCGTCCCACCCCGGTGGTTTAGGTAGTACATGGTCGTGGTATTGTCCATCTGGACCTAGACCACCTGACCCCGTACAAACGGAGCGAAGGCAGTGAGGGCTAGTCAGACCGCTCGAAGCTCCAGCAGGTTGATGTGGCATTGGGACTCCCGAGGGAACCAGAGGCCATGTGTTCTGTGCTTCCCCAGATGGGCATCCCAACCCATCAGAGACACGTCGGTCAATAGAGTGACCGTCGGCTCGGGGGGACAAACGGGATGCCCTCCTGCAGATGAGCTGGAACGATCCACCACTGGAGAGCGTTCCACATCTCCTGGGTCACTGCCACTGGCTGGTCTAAAGGACCGGAGCGCTGTGACCATTGGCTGGCCAGTCCCCATTGCAGGGGACGCATGTGCCAACGGGCCCAACGGACCATGCTGGTGCGGGCCGTCATGAGGCCCAGGAGGCGGAGGAAGTCCCAGGCAGGGCACAATTGCCCAACCTGAAATGACTAGGCAAAGGAGGAAAGAACCTCGGCCCTGCCCACCAGGAGCCGTGCTCTGGCTTGAAGAGAGTCGAGCTCTGCCCCGATGAATTGAATCACCTGCGTTGGCACGAGTTCCAATTTGGCCTCGCTGATGAGGAGGCCAACCTGAGAGCAAACCTGGAGGACCAGATCCCTGGACCACTCCACCTCTGGTTTGGAGGGGGCCGCAATCAGCCAGTCATCCAGATAAGGGTACACCCGGACTCTTCGGGCGCTGCAGGAATGCTGTCACCACTGCCATGCATTTGGTGAAGACCCTGGGAGCTGGAGAGAGTCAAGGGCATGGCCCTGAACTCATAAAGGACCCTCCGCTTGAAGTGGAGGAATCTGCTGGGACAGACAGATTGGGGACATGAAAGAACGATCCTGAAGGTCCAGAGAACAGAACCATGCCTCGTTCCAAGGATGGGAATGATCTGAGCCAGAGTGACCATTCTGAAGGTTCGAGACCTTAGGAACCTGTTCAGGTCGGCAGGTTTGTGAATGGGGCGCCTGCCCGCTTTGGGACCAGGAAATGGACACAAACACTGGATCAGGTGGTGGATCCGCCACCTCCTTGATCACCTCCTTCTGGAGGAGCAGGGCAATGGGGCCCACGGACCCCATAGCCCACCGTGGGGCGACGGCTCAGAAGGGCGGGGCCTGCTCGAATTCCAGAGGCAGACCCTTTCCTACCACTTCCAACACCCAGCGGTCCGTGGTGATGGTGGACCAGGCGGAAAGAAAGTGGCGGAGCTGTCCCCCCATGGGGGGAACCCAGGAGGGAGCGACGAGGCTGGGGGCGACACCCCGCAACCCGTCACTGGGGAGGCTTGGAGGAGGGACCGGCCAAGGGACTTCTGGGGCCTTTCCCTCCCGGCTTCCTGCTGGAGGAAGCTGCAGGCTTGGCTTTGCGGTGCCAAGTGCGAGCCTGCTGGCCCTGATGCTGGTGTTGCTGGGCCGGACGTGCCGCAGGGGCAGAAGGCTGAAAGGGCTTACGCTGTTGCCAGCGGCCTTTGTCCTTCTGGGCAGACATGACCGAGTCCAAGGTGGCAATGGACTTCTCAATCCTCTGCAAATGACCCTCCACTCCGGGACCTAACAAGTCAGTACCCAGGAAGGGTACGTCTGCCAGCTTGTGCTGGGTATCCGCCATGAAGGTGGAGATCCGCAGCCAAGCTCTGCGGCGCATGGCCACTGCGGCCACTACTGCCCGAGCACAAGAGTCTCCAATGTTGAGAGCAGTTTGGAGCAGCTGCTCTGCCACCGCCCTTCCCTGGTCCCGCACCTGCTTGACCATGGTCTGGAGGTCAGCTGGGAGATGAGGAATCACCTCATCCAGGGAGCCCATAAGGGCATGGGAAATGTGTGCCATCAGTATGGCTGAACTGGCCTGACGAAGGCCTAGGGAGGATGCAGCGTACACTTTACGCCTGGCACAGTCCAGCTTCTTGGACTCTTTGTTGGGAGGCTTGTCCATGTCCCTGGTATTTCCAGAACGCCGGAACGCACTGTCGGTCACAAGCCCCTCTGCAAAGGGGTGCTCTGAAAAACTGGAGAGTGAGCCGGTGGGGACCGCGTACTTCCTGGCCATCCTGGCTGAAGGAGCAGGACAAGAAGCCGGCAGCTGCCATAACTCCAAGGCTGGGACAACAATGGCTTCAACCACCGGAAAGGCCCCTGTGGGAGAATCCCCTCGGTCCAGTATCTCTGTGAGGGGATACTGGCCCGCTTTGACATGGGTTCGAGCTTCATCCCAGTAGATTCCGAGATGAGCCGAAGCATGCCCATGAATGAGGATGGGCTCTCGTCCACTGACTACCCCCCCCAGAGGACTCCAGGTCCAGGGGCCTGGAGAACAGGGAAGAGTCATCATCAGACTCCAAGGAGTCTGTGAATAGCTGCCTAGAGCCTGAGCCACCCTGCACTTGCCGAGGGCGATCGGGAGTGAGGGTGACCAACAACCGATGGGGCAACCCCTGATCCGACCGAGAATCCTTGGTTAGAGCCCCAGATTTAGGTTGTGGAGGTGGGGGTTCCACCACAATGGGTGGAGCAGCTGGTTTTGTCTGAACAACCGGTGCCGGTTTGGGCTCCTTGATAACCACGAGGGGTTGTTTCGGCCGCTCCGGTGACAGCCACTTTATGGTTTTTAAGTCCTCATAGCGTCGATGCAATTTGCGCTGAAGCCTTTCCTCCGAGGAGGAAGAAGATGAGGATGAGCAGCACCGCCACTTTCCTCGGTGCCGAGACCAAGACCGCCGATGTCGGCAGGAGTGGCGGACTGAGAAGAGGTCCGAGACCGAGACGGTCGCTGTTTCTGAGGGTGGGTCTGGGAGGAAGCGGGGGAAACCCGTTCCTCCCTCGGCTCAGGAACCTTAACCGGTGACTCCGCACAGGACGCTGCGAGGGTAAGTCCTCGGTTTCACCTCAGGGGAACCGGTGATGAAGGGTTGTCGGCTTCTCCAGTCGACAGCCCATCCGACGGGTCGAGAAAAATCTCGACCACGTCAATGGGTGTCTCGGCCGGCTGACCTGAAGGGGACAATGTGAAGCCAGCGGCCTTAGCCGCAAGCTTGACCGAAGTCGAGTGTCGACTGTCCAGGGAAGGGGACCTCTCCTGCTCCCACGAACGCCGACGGTGGGACTTGCCCTTCGAGTCCTTCTTCTTGGACCGAAAGGAATGTCCCAATGGACCCTCACCTTTTGTAGAGAGGGACTGACAAAGCTCCTTAAAAGAAGCCATGCAGAAGGAGCCCAAGGACAGTGGGATAAATGCCACGACCGAGGAAGACGAAGATGCGGCCTGGGCCGCCTCCTTCTCTTTTTTTTTTTTCCATTCACTCTTTATTTGATTTTCATTACAGGGATGTGTTCCGTACATAATACATACCAGCAAACAGAAATACAAGTATATGTAAATACAAGTTCCATTGAAATGACCCTGTAACATACTCCCCACCCATCCCACCCTTCTCCTCCCAGCACAAGTCAACAGAGATAGGAAACTATTCACCCTGACCATACAACCTATCTTGAAGGGAACAGAGGGCATGAAAGGAACCCCAAATTTTTTCGAACCTGGGGAGCTTGTTCTGGAGGATGGCCGTCATCCTCTCAATCCTCAAACAGGCTAACAATTCCTCCAGCCATTCTGCATAGTTTAGTACGGCAGAATCCTTCCAGTGCCTAAGCACGATTCTTTTAAGCGTAGCCGCAATTAATACTATGTGATACCTCTTGTTCTTGATAGGGATGCCCGAGACATCTCCCAACAAGCATACCTCTGGCGTAAAAAGGTCGTCAAGTCCCAGTAATGGATTGATCCTCTTTTGGATATCCGCCCATAGTGGGACTATTTTCGGGCACTGCCAAAAGATATGCATTAAGTCACCTTCCCCTTCTTGGCACCTAAAACACTTCAAGTCCTGCACTAGTTTCAGCCTCCCTAATTTCTGTGGAGATAAATAAATATGGTGGAGAATTTTAAACTGTATAAGCCTCAGCCTGTCTTGGAGTAAGAATTTATGACACTGCCACAACGTCCTCCAGTTAAGCACCGAGTCCGGGAAATGGAAGCCCAGTAAGAACCCTGAATGGGGTTGGGAGAGTATGCCCACTAAATAGTACTGAATATACTTTAAATCGAATGCCTAAGCCCTACCAACGGTATCAGCCTGTCACAAAACTCCATCCTTGACTTCAACTGCCCCACTACCCAACTGGGCAATCATGAAATGTCTAAACTGAAATATTTTGAAGATTGCCCTGGTAGGTAACCCAAACCTATTAAGTATCTCAACAGAGGAGAGAACCACCCCTCAGTCGAGAGAAGATCCCTCACACGACACCTTCAGGCAAGGGCAACCAAGAACGATCCAACATCTTGCTGCCTAGAACAAACCGTGGTTGCCCCAAATTGGCTGCTCCCAGTCCTTGAGGTGGTCATACTTAAAAACTCGAGAGCTGAGCATGGACTCTCACCGAGACTCCAACTGGGGAGTTACGCAACTGGGGAGGGTAGCAGTTTTGGCTTGAGGTAGAACAATACTTCAGGACATAAACCAGCGCCCTTAATCCAAGCAAGTTCCACCTGCAGCCAAATCGGTGTGTAGGCACCTGGTCTAAGGCGCCTCTTCCTTCCACCCACCTTAAATATCTGCTAGTATGAGCTGCCCAATAATATAATGCAAAATGGAAGTCTGAGTCCCCATCCACTTAGGTGCCGCAGTCTCGAGTAGGCCATGCGTGATTTCTTATGGGCCCATATAAAATTGGCAATCATGTTATGGACCTTCTGAACTAGGCGAGTGATATCCAGTTATTCAGCATATTTAAAGAATAGAACAGCCTGGGAAAACATTCATTTTGACAAGATTAATTTTCCCACAGGGGATTGGGAGCTTCACCCATCTCTAGATCTAATTCTATAGCCCTCAACAAAGGATCAAAGTTCAATTGAAAAGTCTTAGTACTACCCCTAGCCAGGTTAAAGCCCTAAGTATCTTATAAAATCCGATTTCCAGGAAAGACCCAGTTCCATCTCATGTTTAAAAACAAGACTGTTAAGGGAAAACACCACCGATTTGTCCAGATTTAATCTATAATTAGCCAATCTTCCGAACTCCCTAATAACCTCCAGCAGGGCTGAAATGGAGGCCCCTGGGTTGGTTAGATAAACCAACAAGTCGTCCACATATGCTGTAATTTTAATCATATAATCTTTGATTCTAATACCATCTATAGCTTGCCTGCTGACAATTGCCCTAATGAGCGGTTCTAAATACAAATTAAAAAAGAGGGGGGACAGGGGACATCCCTGCCTAGTCCCCACATGCAGACTGAAGGGGTCCGAAATTGCACCATTACAGCCCACCCTTGCTGTAGAATTGGAGTAAAGGGAACTAATCCACCCCTGAAATGGTTCTGGGAACCCAAATCTTTCCATAGCAACTAATAAAACCCCCCAGTGAACCCTATCGAAAGCCTTCTCGGCATCTAAGGACAGCAGAGCCATGGGAGCGCCGCCATCCTCAGAGGCCGAGAACGCGTGAGCCAGGGTCCGCATATGATCCGCAGATGACCGCCCCCTCATAAAGCCCACCTGTTCTGGGCCGATAAGGTCAGGCAGGACCTGGCTGACTCTTTCGGCCAACAATTTGGCCAATATTTTGATATCATAATTAAGCAGCGATATGGGCCTATAGCTGGAGGGCTGTTCTCGGGGTTTGTCCTGTTTGGGAATCAATACAATCAATGCTTCGAATAATAAACGGTCTTGTGGCTGATGAGATAAAATATATTTCAATAAATTCAAAAGCAAAGGGGACAAGAGTTTTGCAAACTTCTTGTAAAAGTTTGCCGAAAGTCCATCTGGACCCGGCGTTCTGTCAAGAGGGAGGCTCTCTATAGTTGCTTCGATTTCACTTTGGGTAATGTCGGCTATTAGCTGTTTCTGCTGAGGCTCTGACAGAGAGGGAAGATCCAACTCATTGAAAAAGGCCAGCATTTCCTGTCTGGTAGGGGCATACCCATTTTGCCATAAAGAGCTTTTAAATAGGCCCTAAACTCTTGCACTATCTCCTCTGGAGTAGTTTTAACCAATCCGTCCTCTCCGACAAAATCCCTGGGATTGTACGGAAGACTCCAGTTGTTTAACCTCCCAGCCAAAAGTGACCCCGCTTTCTCCTGATCTTGGTAACACGCCTTGGTTTTGATTAAAGCCAGTTCTGCTTGCTCCCCAACAATTTTAAATATAAGTCTTTCAGCCTCACTAATTCTAATTTGTCCTCATTATCCGCCTGCCAATCCACCAAGGATTTTTCTCTAATTCGGGCCAAAAGTTCGGCTAATACACCAGACGCTTTTTTCTTCTCCTGCCAGAAGCCTGACCTATTAGGACTCCCTTATGAAGGCCTTGAATGCACCCCAGACCATATCCGGCCTAATGTTATCCCTAAGATTGTTGGCTATAAATTCCTCTATCTGTTCTGTTACAAACTTCGAAACGTGGGGGCTACGCAGCATCTGATTATTGATCCTCCATCTATTTCCTCTCCTGGGGAAAGTTGAAGGAAAAATAGTTACGACCACCACCGCATGGTCAGAAGGCGGTCCCGGCATAATTTCTGCCTCAAGCACCCCAGGAAGGAGGGTACCGGATAACAAAATGTAATCAATTCGGGACTCCGAATCATGTACTGCTGGAGGTAAATGTGTACTGCCTATCTCTAGGGTGAATCACCCTCCAAACATCCACAAGGCCATACTGTTCCAGGACCTCACAAAGGGCACGCCTGGCGGGAGAAGAACGTGACACCTTGCCCCTAGACCTATCCCTAAGAGGGTCCAGAACCAGATTTAGGTCCCCCCCTAAAATCATGGGAATTTGTATAAAGGGGGCTAACATTCCTAAAAGCGTGACAAAAAACTCTTGGGAGTCTGCGTTGGGGCCATAAATCGCTCCCAGTAAAACCTCAACATTCTGAAGCATACCCTTACCAGCACAATTCTACCCTCCTCATCTTGAACAACCTGAAGTGGGACAAAAGATACTGATCTGCCCAAAGGATCATTACACCCTACTCTGCGTGTTGCCCTAGAGCGAGAAACAGATCCCACCTGCTGCATGCCTCATGGAGTTGCACTCGATAGGAGTAGGTGGCTCCTGTAAAAACGCGATATCTGCCTTTAAAACCTCCAGGTGCTTTAAAATACTGTACTGTTTAACTTTCCGGCGTGCACCCTTTACATTCCATGATATTATGTTAACAGCCCCAGATCCTGCCATCATTTAAAATTTTTGAATCCCAGACTAGTATAATCCCCCTCAAGACAGTAATCCTATCACCCTCCTTGTAGACTTGTGCTTTCCCTATCCCTCCCCAACAAACCAGATTTTCATTATAGAGTCTAATCCCCCAAATCCTTCGCCCAACCCCCGCTCCCCATCGACCTCTTGCCAAAGCTTGAAACCTATTACCTGCACCTATCCCATCCCATCCCCCCTCCCTATATATTGGATCCACATCTAGCCTACTCTCCTCTTTAAAAATAATCCCACCTCCCCAACCCCCAACGATCCCCCTTTCCACGCTCCATTGGCCCGTGACATCAGCCCACACAGCTTCACTCACCCTCGCCCCGCACCTCCACTCTCAGCCATTGCTTCCAAACATTTCGTCTTTCCCCACCCTTGCAATAATCCAGTCCAATTCCATAGGTTCACGTAAACCCTCCCGAAGGTCTCCCCCAAGTCCACGGACATCCTATCCATCCAAAACCCCATATAAACCAAAGTAAACAGTTACTACGTATTTTATACATCCAAGGCTATCACGACTTGGATTCAACAGCCAGAAGCATAATATACCCCCGCTTCATGCTAACCATAACCCCGGACCTGGCCCAAAAACATACTAAAGAAAAAAAAAAAGGGAGGGGGTGGTAAATAGAGGGACCGTCGTCTCCCCAACACAGTTGAAACTAGCAGTTCTGCATATAGTCCAGTTCACGGCTCCAAACAGAACCGTAAGTAGGGCCAAGTAAACCCCAAATTAAAGTCTCAGTCTATGAAACTGGCCACCGCCCAATGCTACTGTCTTCCTGGATTACGGGGCTCAAATAATGTACTCCACATTTGACAGACACTCCAACGAAAAAAAGGAAGTGAAATCTTATTGCATAATGTCTCAGTGTCTCTTCCAGAGGCCAAAAGCCTGACTCAAGTACTGCCAGGTACCCATTCCAATCTTCAAGGGTCTTTAAACAGATTAGGAAAGGCTGTTCAGTGCAGAACGGGCAACCTCTGCCGTTCAAAGTGCTTCCATTCCCCTCCAACAGGACTTGGAATTTAGCCGGTAGTTCATTTTAAATCGCACCTCGCTAATTAACTTGTTAATCAGGGGTTGAAGGCAGACCTCCTCTGCCGAACCGTGATGGGGATATCTTGTACCACTCTAATTTTAACTCCTTCCCAATATAAATCTTTATTTTCTCTTGCCTTAGTAAAAAAACGCTGACGCTCTAAGTAATTTAAAAAACGGAAGATCAAGGCGCGTGGTGGATTATTAGGTGGAGGCATTGGCCGAAGGGCCCGATGAGCTCTCTCGATTATATAACTGGGGCCATAGGGAGAAGGGCCCGCTATTTTCTCGACGAATTTTTGAACGAATTTAATCAGGTCCGGACCTTCTTCTTTTCCGGGTAACCCTACAATCACTGCATTGTTGCGGCGTGATCTCCCTTCTAGGTCCTCGACCTTGGCTTCCAGTTTGGCTATCCTTTGCCTCAGTGAAGTTGTCCCCACCTCCATTTTCTCCATATTCCCTTCAATCGAACGAATTCTGACTTCATTATCCGCAGTCCTCCTGGTCAGGTCCTCCAGTGTACTAGAGATGGTTCTTATTTCGGTGGCCATTTGTTTCATTTCCTGCTTAAAGGGTCTGAATTCTTCCAAAAACCTCGCCAGTGTCAGGATCTCGCCCTCCATTTCCCCCATCACAGCGCTCTGCGATTGCTGTTCACTCGAGGCCCTAGCTTTTTTCGGGGCCTTCTCCAGGGATACCGGAGGAGTGTGTTTCGGGGGGGTTTTGCGCATCTCCGCTTCCATCTAATCCAGAAAACAGCACCGCGCGGTCTCTTCTACCTTCAGCAGTCAAAAAAAACCTACGGAACCAGTTGGGTCTGAAACGATGGGTAATTTTAAAGAGAAGGCGATCAGAGCTACCAGGGGATTCGGCTACGCCGCGCTCTGCATCACGTGATTCCTGGGCCGTCTCCTTCTCGAGGGCGATTATCTGCTCAAGTTGCTCAGCCGAGCCCGCCACCACAGACACCACCCAACGGGCCTCTTTTGACTTCACTGGAGGAACACGTCTCTCGGGGCACCCAAGTTGGAGTCTGGCAGCACAGTCTTCGAGGACGTTGACCAAGAAGGACTTGCACAATTCACAGGCCTGCAGACTGTGATCGAGTCCAAGGCAATAAACGCACGTGGAGTGCGGATCAGTCCAAGACATTTTTTCTGCCCGCATGGGCTACGAAAATCCAGGAGTCGACTTATCCGCCATACGAAGGAAGAAACAGACCAAGTCTAGAAAATATGAGAATAAGTTTCAGTTTAACTGACAAGTTTGGATCCAGGCCTAAAACGCAGAGCGCTAAGGAGGGAACCTGAGCTTCCAAGCGGTAAGGAAGATCTGGCATCATGGGGCGGAGCCGAGAGTTTTATCATCTGGGTGGGTGGGAGGAGACAGGTTGAAGACCTTCCTGCAAGATTTAAAGCGGCAAGAAACCTGCCAGTAAGTGTGGATTGAACAACATATCCATGTCCCTAGAAATGTCATTATGACTTGTTGGTCTAACTCCCATTCATGAACCCTGGCTGAGGAGCGACTGAGCTCATCTACCAGGGTATTTTCCATCCCCAGAATGTGAACTTCGGTCAGGTGAAGGTTGTGCTGAGCTGCCTAATACCAGACTCTCATTGCCTCCCAGCACAGGGGACAGGAACATGTTCCTCCCTGTTTGTTGAGGTACCAGACCACACACATGTTGTCTGACTGGATCAGAAGATGATCGGGAAGAATGAAGGAAAGAAGAGCCAGTAGGACATATAGGATTGCTCTCAGTTCAAGCATGTTTATGTGCAGTTTCTGCTTGAAAAGGGACCAGCCGCCCTGAGTCCTGTGAGACTCTAGGTGGGCACCCCAGCCCTCCCCTAATGCATCTGTTGGCAGCGTTTGGGATGGAGGGGCGATGCAAAATGGAACTCCCAGACACAGGTTCTCCTGAACCATCCACCAGTGCAAGTCCCTGATCACGGGATCTGACACTAGCACCTCTTGGTCTAGTTTGTCTAGAGTTTGGTCCCATTGCGACCGAAGCGTCCATTGAGAGATCCTCATATGGAGCCAAGTGAATGGAACTGTTGGAATGGCAGCCGCCATAAGCCCGAGAAGACGGAGGGCTGAGCTGGGTCCGACCCATCTGCAACCAGACAGGAGACGAGCCTGAATCTGAAGGGTCTCAACCCTGTCCGGAGGCAAAAAGGCTTTGCCTATATCGTGTCCAGTATCGGCCCTATAAATTGGAGGCATTAGCAAGGGACCAGGTGGGACTTGGTCTGGTTGATGGTAATACCCAGGCTGGTAAAAATCTGTAGGGTAAGAGAAAGGGAGTGCAGGAGTTTCTCCCTGTAAGGGGCCTCCAGAAGCCAACTGTCCAGGTATGGGAAGAACTGCACACCCTGAGTACGCAGGTGGGCTGCTACCACTGACAGGCATTTGGTAAATACTCGGGGGGCCGAGGAAAGACCAAATGGGAGGGCCTTGAATTGATAGTGGTCCCCCTGAAAGCAAAATCGGAGGTATTTTCGGTGGGAAGGGCATATGGGGATATGCAGGGATGCATCCTGTATATCCAGAGCGCATAGCCACTGTCCCGGCCGGAGTAAGGGAAGAAGACTCGTGAAAGGAGAGCATTCTGAAGCATTTGTACTCCACGAGCATGTTCAGGGAGCTGAGGTCTAGGATAGGCCTCAAGTCTCTTGTCTTTTTTGGAAATAGAAAGAAATGGGAATAGTAACCCGTCCCCCAAAGATGAGTGGGGACGGGCTCTATCGACGCCTTCGATAGAAGGGATAGGATTTCTTCTAGAACCAGAGGAAGATGTTGCAGGGAGTAAGATGACTGAGGAGGGGGTTTTCAAGGAGATTTTTGTATAAACTCTATCGAGTGCCTGGCAGATATTAGCTGGAGCAACCAAGCGTCTGATGTTATCCTCTCCCAACCCGGGAGATTGGAGGAGAATCTCCCCCCACCGGTTCCTCCCACCAGTTCCTCTGGAATGGCCAGAGGCAGAGAGAGAGAGGCAGGGAGTCAGGAGGTGGAGGGCAGCGCAGCAGCTGAGGCTCCCATGCGTTTTTTGCTGGGGGGAGTCTTGGTTGCTGGAGGGGCCAGACATTTGTTGGCATGCTTTCCTTGGTTAGGTTTTGTTTTTTGTCAGTTTTGGCAATGAAAAGGACGTTGCTGCCCTTGAGGGGGCCTGTACAAAGTCTGGACTGACTTAAATGCAGCGCCCTTCTCCGGCAGTTTGGTTATGATGTCCTTGACATCACCCCTGAACAGCACCAAACCCCTGAAGGAAGCATCCTGTATGGCAGTCTGCACTTCAGGAACCAATCCTGACACACGGAGCCAGGCATGACGCTGTAAGCCTATGGCGAAAGCCGAGCTTCTGCTAGCTGTGTCCACCGCATCGTAGGTGGCACGGAGCATATGCCTACAGGCTAAATGAGTGGATTGGACCAGGTCTCCCAGTTTCTGTTTGGTCTGTGAATCAGGACGGGAGTCCAGCTTGGATTCTACCTGGCAAAGAACGAACTTCTGGAAGTCCCCCATGTGGCCAACATAGTTGAGGGCCATGATGCCTAGGGTCGAAGATGAGTAAATCTTCTTCCTGTACTGATCCAGAAGTTGGGATTCTTTGTCAGGTGGGGATGAGCTCAGGTGTTTTGGATTGGTGGAGTGGCCGTGGGCGGCACTGATCACAACCGAGTTCGCCTTGGGGTGGAGACTGAGGAAGTCTTTACCCTCCAGAGCCTGATATAGTCTATCTGCCTTCCTCAGAAGGGGGGCTAGTGCAGATGGTTGCTTCCAAACAGTGGAGACAAGATCCACGTGAGGCTCTATCCAGGGTGCAATCAGTGTGGGGGTGGTCTTGGGCAGATCAAATGTGCAGCGAGTTTCTTACACTGTGGGTCTGACTCAACTGATTGCCACTGACATGTCTCCTGGACCTTTCTCAAGAGCTCCAGAAAAGAAATATCCACTGAAGGGGACTTCAGAGGGTCCCTCGGCCCTGGGTTTTCTGGAGTATGAGGGTTGTCTCCAGGTTCAGAGTGATCTGAGTCAGAATCTGAGTCTGACGGCCCTGAAATAGAAGAAGAACACTCCTCCCCAGGACAGAGAGGAACGACCCCTCTGGGGACCATCTGGGGGTGCGTGTCCTCTCTGCCCCGGGAGCCAGATGGATCTCCTCTGGCGTCGAGTAAAAGGGAAGGGATCTCCGATGTAGGGGGTCCAGCATAGGGTCGGTGTCGGAAGACGACTCTCAACCTCCATGCTAAACTGAGCCTTGGCCTCGGCCCACAAGAAGGCCAAGACCTCCTTCTGGTCCTCTGGTGGCTGCGGAGGTGGCGGCAGCGGAGGAGGAGGGGGGCTCGGGTATGGGTAGTTGGGGTACCCATAATAGGAGTATCCATAACCGAAAGCGGAAACCCATCAGGTACTGAGGCATCGGGTACTGCGGCGTCAGTTAATGTGGCGTCGGGTACTGCGGCGTCAGGAACTGCAGCGCTGGGTATTGCGGCATCAGTACCCTGTCGCCAGGGGCTCTGATGGAGCAGAAGGTCCTGGCGTAGGCCCTGCTGACAGACCAGACAGTGGGATTGTTGGTCCGGAGGGCGTCGGGCTCAGTGTGGGGAGATCTCCAGGAGGGTCCGATGGTCTTGACAGAAGAGCAGGTCCTCCATCAGGCAGAGGTATGCCGGAGGGCGGTGTCAGGTTGGCCAGCGTCGGGTCCGGCATCGGGGGGGGCACCCCTGATGGCAACGTCCCCAGGTCCTCGGTCCCTGCCAGGGAAAGAGGATCAGAATCCTCAGGGGAGCCAGAGGTGATGCAGGGACCTCAGAGGGCAATGGGTCTATCCGTTGCGGGAAGCCTGGGGCGTCAGGCTTAATGACTGAGTCTAACGCAGGCAGAGCTGCTGGGCGGTTGTCGGAGGGGCCGATGGCCGACTTATCAACAGCGTCCTGGTGGACATGGGACGAGTCGGCATCTGACTTACTGGACTCCCTGTCCGCAGAAGGCCATGAAGGAGAGGTGGCCTTGGCGGGAGGGTGACGGGTTGGGCGTTCACCTGAGGTGGCGACCGTCTTATCAGCCCTGTCCATGCAGACATCGGTGGAACCAGCATTCGACCTACCAGACCCACTCGGACCGGAAGGCCGCGATGGAGGAGTGGCCTTGGCGGAAGTGGAAGCCTCCTTTACCCCAGAAGTTCCCGAGGGGCTCGAGCGCTAGCCCAACGGGAGGGGCGACGCCTTCTTGGTAGCCACCAATACGGCCATTGAAGAGCGATCCCCCGGAGGGGCAGATACCTGGAGGGCCATGACTCCAGCCGAAGTCGCAGCTGCTGTGGATGAAGAATCACGTTCCCAGTGCTTCTCCTTCTCACGTTTCTTTTTATGGCCTTCTGGGGAGGTTGATGACTGCCGAAGTTTTTTCAACTCCTTCTCCATGGATGCCATTTTCTTTTTGGAGATGGGCTTCCAGAACTGCTGCCTTCGTCTGCGGATACCTGAGTTGAATTTTTAGCAGTGTTGACAGTCCTCCACACGGTGGTCCGGGCCTAGGCAGTAAAGGCAGAAGGAGTGCCCATCCTTGTGTGGAAGCTGTGAACTACACGAGTCACACTTGTTTTTATGTGATTCGGAGGGCGTCGGGGACAACATACACAGCAGATGGTTTTGGAAAAAAAAGTAAAATCGAAATAATTAGCCGAAAAGTCGAAACTTTAGGCCAACGAAAGGTGCTGACAAGCGCTGTTCTACCGCAAGGAACTTTCACAAGCTGACGGCAGGAAAGAACTGGAAGGTGGGCACAGGGGACCGCCCCTTTATACAGACATCGTCTGACGCCAGTCACCTGACATGGGGGCGTTTCTCCGCCAGAGACTGCTAGCTAGAAGTTTTTTCGTGGGGTCCTGATGCCTGGCAGCTTAGTCCTATCTGTGAATACCTACTGCAAGAGCCCTCTCGCAGTAAGATCTACTGTCACTATTGTAAATTTTTCTTCTAACAACAGGAATGAAACACTTGGAATCTTCACAGATGGCAGATCCCTCTTAGTACCTGGGAGGAAACTATTTTGGGAAAAAGTTCTGAAGAATATATGCTCCAAATCTAGCATCCCATCTTGTAAGGATATCCAGACTATAATGGAAAAGGAAAGTGTGAATAAAGGACCACGTGTCTGCTCTACAAACTTCCAACAGTGGAACCTCCCTAGCCAAATCTATTGTGGCTGCTGTTCCTCTACCTGAATGTGCTCCAACTCCTACTAGAGGCTATATCTTATTTGGAATAACTGAATGAACTACATGAAACAGTCCCTATGGCTCTAGTTCTTTTTTGAGACTAGGTGATCTTTACCCACCTCCTCACATGTTACAAACAACTGTTAAACGGTACCTCTAATTTGCTCTGTGCCGTAGATTGTACTAAGAACTAAGATCCTCTCTGACATCCACACTATGAAGTCTCTCTTCACTTGTGTTTCAGTGAGGCTTAGGGAAAAACACAGACAAGGATATGGACCGATTCAAAAGGAAATGAGAAACTGTCTTGGGTAGAAAGGAAAAATTACCGCAGTCATTATGTTTCTTTAAGAAGATATAGAAGTGACTCATACAATCTTGCCTCATCTCAGCCTTAAGTTTTTGCCCGAGACAGAACTTTGGAATGTTAAAAAGTTCAAACTCTGCACTGTGGTCACCCTCACCAAGTGTTCTAAATGCAGAGTTAAGGCTTAAGACCAGAAAGGAGCAGAAACCATCTATCAAATTTATGCTACGTATTCTTACCTAATGTAAATAACAATGCAAAACAATGGCATTTGTAAAAACTGCAAAGTTTTCACTAATGAAATGCTCAAAAAAATAAAACAAAGTATTTATTTATTTTGAAGAACACTTTTGGTTCTGGAAGGAAATGTAGGAAAGGATTTGTATGAATCACGAACACAGTACATACTCTGAAAAAGACATCATTACTAGAGTGAATTATTATTTTTTTCTAGCAGTGAGAATGTATGAGTGATGACAATGTTTTGAACTCCAAGTAGTACCCTGGGAGGCAGGGTCTAGAATCTATTTAGGGAAAAGGTTCTAAAGTACTGAAGTACCAAATCTGGCATCCCTTTTAGTCTGGGTGTCCAAGTAGTAATGAGAAGCAAAGGTGTATACTATGGACCAGGTAACTGCTTTACATATCTTTGGGTGTATAGCTCTTAATGCTGCCACAGTGGCAGATACATCTCTAGTGGAGTGTGGCTGTCAGCCTTTTCACAGCAAAACAATTTTTATTTATTTATTTATTTATTAAAATCTCGGATTACAAATACCTTTGAGCAGAAACTGCTTGTTTACAAAGGTTCCACGTCAAAGGATGAGGGTCAACATACATACAGAGATAGAAAAAGAATGCACAATAAACAACCAAAACAGCTAAAAGAAAAAATAAAGATACTCAGTTAAAATATACAATTATACAATCTACCTGTACAATAAAACATCCAATGAAAAGAAGACTTCTTAGCTGCAATACTAAGGGAAGTGCTAGTTTCCCCATCAAAAGCCTTGTTCAACAGCTCACTGGAAGCAAAAGTGGTTCTGGAGAACTGGAGAAGGGCTGCCATGGTCCCTCCATATAACAGCGGCAACAGGGAAGAAGTAAGCAATTACAGACTAGTCAGCCTACAGTGACTGTGGTGGGGAAACTAATGGACACCCTATTGACAGAAGGTTGTTGAGCATCTACAATCCAGTGGGCTGCAGGACCACAGGCATCATTGGTTCACGGGGTTGGGGGGGGTCATACCAAATGACTCTGACAGATCTCTCAGACTACATGACAAGAGAAACAGACCAGGGGAAGCAGTGGACCTAGCCTATAAAGATTTCAGAAAGGCCTTCAACACTATGCCACACAGAAGGTTGATTAGGAAGTTGACCAGCTTAGAGTTCGGGCCCAAACTGGTAAACTGGGTTCAAAACTGATTAATGGATTAGAGACAGAAAGCTGGTTAACAGCATACACTCTAAGGACAGAAGAGTGACCAGCAGGGTACCACAAGGTTCAGTACTAGGACCAACCCTCTTCAATATCTTCATACAGGATACTGTTAAAGAATTGGAGGAGAAGGCATGCCTTTTGTAGATTACACCAAAATCTTCAGTAAGGCAGACACTCAGTAGGGGGTGTAGAAAACACACAAGGATCCAGGGACACTTGAAGAGTGGTCAAAGATATGGCAGTTGGGATTCAATGTCAAAAAGTGCAAAAATCATGTACCTAGGGCACAGAAACCCCAGTGCCAAGTATACGATGGGGGGAGGTATCTGTATTCAATAGACAGGAAATTGACCTTGGGGTTATTATATCAGAGGACCTGAAGTAAGCAGCACAGTATTATAAGGCTGTGGGCAGGGCTAGTGAGATGATGGGGTGCATGGGGGGGCATCACCATAAGGAGGGGGAGGTGGTGATGCCACTGTGTTACTCTCTGGTACACCCCCACCTGGAGTATTGTGCCCAGTTCTGGAGACCGCACCTCAGGAAGGATACATACAGGGTGGAGGTGGTCCAGAGGAGAGCAACCAAAATGGTGCAGTGGTTTGCAAGGGAAGCTTTACGAGGAAAAACTGAGAGATCTCAACATATATACCTTGGAGGAGAGGAGAGGAAGAGATGACATGATTGAGACCTAAAAGTACATCACAGAGGTAAACAGGGTGCAGGAGAGGAGCCTTTTCCAAAGGAGGACAAGTTCCAAGACTAGAGGCATGCGATAAAGCTGGGGGAGTTCAGGAGGAATGTGAGGAAATATTTCTTCACTGAAAGGGTGGTAGATGCATATAATTGATTGCCAGCCAAAGTGGTGGAGGCTAGAACAGTGGAGTGCTTCAAGCTTGCATGGATAAACAAAGGGTTATACTGGAACAGAGGCAGGGTGGGAGGAGGTCGCCAAAGACAAGACAGGGTCTGTGGAGGCAGAATAGGCAAGCAACACTTGGGCAGTCTGGGTAGGACAAATGCTCCTTTTCTGCAGAGAGATTCTGGATTTACCTTTGCCTACCTCACCATAAGCAACAAACAGCTGTGTGCTGCCAGTCCTGGCACTGTTTTACTAAGCAGAAACTCAAAGCCCTCTTCACATTCAGGTTGCATAGTTTATCTTCACCTACATTAGAATGAGGTTTTGGGAAAAACACAGGCAATGTTACAGACTTCATGTGAAATGCAGAAACCACTTTTGGTACAAATTTCACATGTGACTCTAAGCACCATGTTATCCCTATGGCACACTAAAAGTGAGAGTCTGTACAGAGAGCTTGCAGCTCACTGAGCCTTCTGGCAGAAGTAATAGCTACTACAAGAGAAGAGTTATTTACTGTAACATTAAAATCTTCAAAAGAACCTCCTCCATTGAACCACATCATGGAACGGTGAGCCGTCAGCATATGGATCACCTGGAAACTTTTGCGAGCTGTGGCTGCCCATGTCGACATGCACTTCTGTCACCACCTATATAATGTATGCAGCCCCATCATGGCTCCGTTCTCCCACTGGAGACAACCTTGGAGGATCAACGAACCAGCAGGGTCTAAAGCAACCAGGACCAAACCAAGCATACTTGAGAGGGTATGGAAAACTGAGTAGTATAATGTTGAAATAAGGCAGAAGAGGAGAACCAGCTTGAGACAGCAGACAAGACAACCACCACCCACCTCCCATAAAAAGGGGAAAAGGGAGGGAGAGCTGTGGCTCAATGGAAGAGAATTTCTCAAATATCTACCATTATGGTACATAACTATCCTATCTTCTTTGAGGATATCTTCCTCCATTAAAGGGACACTGTCAACTTAAATGTAAGTTTGTTTTCCGATACTGGTCCCTTTTTTTTTTTTTTTATAAAACAGTACTGCGATCAACTTTGTCTGCTCTGTGTTTTCTTCTCACTGAAATGTAAGATGACTCACTTACATTGTATAGCGTGATTGTTTACTAAAATCCAGCAGTTCGCCGCCAGCCGACTTTGACTCTGGATGCAGACAGCTCGTGCATGGAGACGTTATTAATTTACATATCCTCATGAACTGCTTCACTGAGGATCTCAGGAATGTGTTTATATGTCATGTATGAGCATGGTGTCTCAGCTGCCATAGTTGTTTTCTCACGCCAAGGTGAAACTGAATATGTCAGCTGAATGGCCAGAGAGACTTTGCTGCACAGGACATCCTGCTGTGGCATATGGGGGCAATAACAGCACACTGCGGGATGTTCCCAACACAGTTTACACACTGTCTGTGACAACCCCCAACCTTGCTGCTCGGGTGCACAAACCCCTGCTCCTACTGTCACTAAGTAGTGGTGGGAGTGGTATGACACTGCTGTGCCCTTCCCTGAGCTGTCCCCCTCCAAGGAGCCTGCGACGGCAAGGATCAGTGGTGGTATGCAGCAGACCTATCTGAAGGCTATGCACCACGGGAAAGCAGCAGGTATTATGAAGCAAAAGGCCCAGCTTCACCAGTCCCCACTCCCTGTCATTGTGCCAGATAACATTCCTAATACACTCACTCAGTCGAAACTGTGGCAGGATAGGGCAGATCTGATGCAGCTATATCACACAGGAATGACACCCAGGAAACATACAGACGTCGCAATAGTTGCCGGAGGCTAACTGCTGCAGGCAAGTGTCCCTCCAGTGAGTGTACTATGAATTTGCATCCCAAATACATGCCCCCTGGTGCTTGCCATGTGGCACTGGCTACAGACCACTGATGCGTGCTGTGTACTCTGTGGCTAGCATAATCTACACCTTGTCTGACATATTCTGGAAGCCTTCTGAGGCTAGTGACGGTAACACAGGGTTGCAGTTGTGTTGCCTGCCACATGGCAGTGCTCCTCTAGGTGTTCACCATGCATGGACCTGCAGATTGCCATACACACTCCGTCAGTTATGCACACTGCAGCTGTTCCACCTGGTCGGTGACAAGGAGGTGGGTGATCCTCTGTGAGCGTGATCACTGGTGTCGGTTGGGAAGGGGGTCGGCTACAGCATCTAACAGTATACCGTTGGCTGCCAGTGCTCAGTTTGGATGGCAGATATGTGCAGTGTATGGTACATGCACACAGCGATTCAGATGGACCTATGGCACATTGTGAAGTAGGTAATTTGCTTCTTACCACTTTGGCATGCGAATGAGTCACATTCTGGGCTAACCGCAATTCTAAAGACAAAAGTTCTCCTTGGAAAATCTGCTTTAAGTATTCTCAGAGTACTTGGGTACGGAGACAGTGCTTGGTGTGTGAAATCTTCAATAAATTATGGGTGCACCAACTCTGGTAAAAAAACCATACGCAGGAACCAGTTCTATTAAATTGCATTACATTTATTTGTAGCAGCTCCTGTGTCAGTGAAATGAGGTTTAAGTCATTTTGGAGAGATTTAAGACTAGTTTAACAAAAGCAAAAATGTGGAAATGAAACCAAGAAGCTGATAAAAATTATGTTAAAATATAATGAACATAATAATGTATTTTATTTTATGATTCCAATGCTGGTGTTAAACGAAATTTGAAAAACATACTGATTTAAATGTTCATAATTTATTCTTACAAAAATGGTAAAAAAAAAATTTTGTTTTTACTTCTCTCCAGTAGTTCCCCAGAAGAAGCCAGATGTTGGCAAAATGTTGGGGCATGCTTTAAAATATAAAATAAATATAATGAAATTAATGGAACTGGTTCCTGCATATGTTTTTTTTTTACCAGAGTTGGTGCACCCATAATTTACTAACTGCAATTCTGGCATTTCCTTTCTCTCCTTGTCTTGGTGACCTCTCTGCTTCAGTTGTCTGATTTGAAATGTCTACCACCCATTTTAGCCCAAAATATTAGCTGTTTATTAAAACTGTTATGACACTGCAATATAACAGTAACTGCACATCAAAAGATAAGTGAGCTCTCCAGTGTTAGCCATAAGGAGTACAAACTACTGGTGTGTGTGAGGTGATTAAGCAGCAGCACGCAGTAGCAGTTCACATGCCAGAAGCTCACCTAGGAAGAGCATGAGCACTGGCGAACATCAGCAGCGTGGACAACTGTAAGCAAAACCGCAACTAGTGATGTGGCAACACCAATATGGACTGCTGTGATTATTTTGCATTTTGTGACAAATAGCAGCATTGTTTTGAAAAAATACATACACAGTATGAATCAGGGTGTAAAACAGAACAGCCCTATAAGAAAAAAACATGCCTCAAAAAAAAAAATAAACATACGAGGGTTGACAGTGTCTCTTTAACCCACATCATGGAAGAATTCCCAACCAGTACAGGACCTAAATACCCTGAGTAAGGCATCTATGAGAGATTATGTCCAGTCAGTAATATTTAGTGAATGTATCAACAGAACTACACCAAATTGTAAAATGTTTCCATTTTTACTAATATATAGCAGGTGGCTTGTGAGCTGCCAGTGGAACAGCTGCTATCACTGGGGAAACCCCACAGCAGAAGAGCTCTACGCTCACCTCTCAGCTGTGGATGAGGTCATGTGACCCATGTCATACAGAAAAAGGTCAGGAAACCCAGGCAAACCAGGACACATTATAAAATTTGCAACTAGAGTTTTATTATTATCAATAACAATAAAATATAAAAATAAATTGTGCAGGATAGCTTGTTCGAACAAACAGACGTCCTTCACCTGAAAGTCTCTTTAAAATCTCCAGGTCTCTCTAATTCACCAAACAAAACACTGCTCTCTTTTATACAATGTTTTCCCTGGCAATTACATTCTGAATCTAGTTCTTGTAAATTACACCACTTAGCTCCACAAACTGTATTAATACTTTGTCAATTTCTTTCCTGTGAGTAGCCTGAAGAGTACATTAGCCTTCCTAACAGGTGCAGCCAATTAAGACATCCTGTCCCAGGGCTGATTCCCTGTTAATTCTATAAACAAGCTTGTGGAGGTCAAAATGTAGCGTAAGGTTAACATCCTGTTTCAGATAAATCCAAATAACCTTCTGCATTCATTTCAACAGTATAACTATACACATTTGCAAACCAACGGATCTCAGTTTCACATAAAGATTCATAAATATTTTTTAACCTCAGAGAAGCAAGGGAAGAAAGAAAGAATATAAACAGCAAATAAAGGAAGGGAGAAAATGGGGAAACTGTATAACCATCAGAGTGGTCAATTACCAAGTGCCACAAGAAACACTTAATTGCGCAGTCAGACAAGCAAGAGATAGGCAAGTGACAGAATAGGAGAGGACAGAATAAATCTTGCTTCTAACTCTCTCTACATAACAAGTAGGACAGGGTCTTACCAAACCTTGTCACAGCCCAGTAGCTGAACAAAATCCCTTACAGGCTTTGGACTACCCAGAATGAAGGGTTATGCACTGGCAATCTGATCTGAAACCCTTTCCTGTATGAGAAAGGCTTTCCCCTGCAGGGTGTCTAGCTGTGCACCTATGAAGTCCAGCACCTGCACTGTTTCTGTCTGAGACTTCTGCAGATTTATTAGAAATCCCAGATTCTCTAGGGTGCTTTTTACCACCTGTATGGATCACAATGCCTCTTGTTTTTCCCTAAGGCTAGCCAGTTGTCTAGGTAGGGGAAAAAACACAACATCTTGTCTTCTTAGCTGAGCTGCCACCACAGCTAGGCACTTAATGACTACCTTCAGTGCTAAGGTGAGACTAAAGAGAAGGGCGGCAAAATGATACTGAGAATTCCCCAGCCTGAACCTGAGGTATTTCCTGTGTATGGGTCTGACTGAAATGGAATGTGGAAATAAGCATCCTTTAGATCTAGTGACCCCAACCAATCTCCTAACTGTAGGGATGGTATCATTATGCCCAGTGTGACCATCCTCAACTTTGCCTTTTTGATATGTTAGTTCAGATACCTTAAGTCTAAAATGGGTCATTTCCCATTTTTCTAGTGGGTTATGAACTATCTTGAAAACAGACCCTTGCCCCACCATGAGACATAAACCTTTTCTTGTTTTATAATAACTGTATTACTAAAAAGGTAAAAGTTTGGCATATAATTTAACAATGAGAGAAATGGAAATGACGTACCTACCGTAATTCTTGATCTTCTTGGACGAAGTCTCCACCACTCATTCACACTAATGGAATCTAGGCTGGAGGTGCTAGGGCCCAGTGGAAGCAAACTTTTTTGCAAGAGGGTCGGCGCCAGAGATGGAACCGTGAAGAGTGGTGCAGCTAGCCTCGGCTCATGAGGCAATGACTATCTCGGCATTGACCCTCCAACCGCCTCAGTACGTTTTTTTTCCGAGAAGGTGCAGCACAACTAACCTAGAAGGATAGCCTAACAAAAACCGGACATAAGTCCGGATTACCCATATAAGAAGGGTCAACAAAGAAGTCTTCACAGCCTAAAGACTGAGAGAGTGAAGACCAGCAACAGAGGTGAGCTCGGGGGATGGTGGGTGGGCGTGTGAATGAGTGGTGGAGACTTCGTCCAAGAAGATCAAGAATTATGGTAGGTACGTAATTTCCATATCTTCCTGGACATAAAGTCTCCACCACTCATTCACACTGATGGGAGAGTACCGAGCTAATAATCCCCCGAGAGGGCAGCAGGAGAGACCAAGAGCTCACAAATTTAGGACAGAAGTTCATTAAGGATGACATGGACATCCACGGCATAGCGCTTGACGAAAGTATGTGCTGAGCTCCAGGTAGCCGCACTGCAAATATCTGCAATGGACACATTGTGGATTTCCACCAGGGATGTCGCGACTGCCCTAGTAGAGTGAGCGTACACTCTGCCCTCCAGCTTAACCTCCACCATGGAATAATAGTGGCGAAGGCATGCCACCAGCCATGCCGAAATGTATCTGATAGCGACAGGCTGACCCAGCCAGGTCTCACTGAAGGAAACACCAGCCAGGTCTCACTGACGGAAACAAACAGTTGTTGAGCTTTGCGAATTTGCTTTGTTCTATCTAAATAGAAATGCAGAGCTCTTCTGACATCCAAAGAATGAAGGGTATGCTCTCCATTTTGGAAGTTTGCAAAGTAAGTAGGTAGGACTAAATGCTGGTTTAGATGGAATTCTGAAACAACCTTAGGGAGAAACTTAGGATGAGTCCTAAGAACTACTTTTTCCTTATGAAACACAGTATACAGAGGGTCTGTGGCCAAGGCATGTATTTCAGAGACCCTGCTGGCCGAGGTAATGGCCACCAGGAAGGCCGTTTTCCAAGTTAGAAAGTTTAGTTCACAGGTAGCTAGAGGCTCGAAAGGTTTTCGAGTGAGCATGTCTAGCACCAGATTAATGTCCCAGGCTGCGACTGGACCTCTGATAGGAGGTCTGGTATGCAGAATACACCTAAAGAATCTTTTAACTAATGGTAACTGAGCCAGTGACAAGGAAAGCACTGGCTTATGATAAGCTGAAATGGCACAAAGGTGAACTTTGACTGTGGAGTATAGCAGACCTGAATTTGAGAGGTCTAAAAGGTACCCTAGAATTTTATTTGGTGGGCAGGAAAAAGGATCCAAAGAGGATCTTGCACACCAGAGAGGAAAACACTCCCATTTGGCTGTGTAAGTTTTTCTAGTGGCTGGCTTACATGCAGCCAAAAGAATATCAGAGACTCCATGAGAGATATTCAACCTGTTCACTTCTATCTCTTCAGGAGCCAAGCGTGAAGGTGAAGTGACTTCAGACTGAGATGGACCACAGGTCCCAGAGTGAGAAGGTACGTCTGAAGGGGAAGCGCTTTCAGAGTGGCTTCCAACATACTGTTGAGTAACAGAAACCATATCTGTCGAGGCCAGAAGAGAGCAATGAGTATCATTTTGTCCCCCCCCCCGGGACTCGAACTTGAGAAGTACCCTCTGAATTAGAGGAAGTGGAGGAAAGGCATACAGAAAGCGTTTTGTCCACTGCAGCCTGAATGCATCCTGACAGAAAATGCCAGGCCCTGGATTTCTAGAGCAGAACAGAGGCAGTTTTGTGTTGAGTGGGGATGCAAAAAGGTCCAGGTCTGGAGTTCCTCACTCTGCAAATAGTGAATGAACTATGGTTGAGTCTAGAGACCACTTGTGAGGATCTGCCTCTGTTCTGCTGAGACAGTCTGCCAGTTCGTTCTGCACTCCCGGCAGGTAGACCACCTGAATTAGAGCCTTGTGCTCTAGACACCATTCCCACACTCTCATAGCCTCCCTGCATAAAGGGTAAGAGCGTGCACCGCCATGCTTGTTGATGTAACACATCACTGCTTTGTTGTTCATTTGAAGGAAAACGTTCTTGTGACAGAGAATGTTCTTCAAAGCCCAGACTGCATAAAGGACGGCTCCCATTTCTAAGACATTTATATGAAGCTGGGATTCGTCCTGAGTCCACGTACCTTGGGTGCAGAGATTCTGACAGTGAGCTCCCCACCCCATCAGGGACACGTCCATGGTGATGGAGATCTGATGATCCAGGGGAGCAAAGGGATACCCTTCTAGAAGATTGTCCTCTTGCGACCACCAGGTGAGTGATCTCTTCAGAGGTTCTGTCACCTTGATGAGAAAGGACTGAGGATGAGTGGTTGGGGACCACTGAGTACTGACCATCCACTGAGAGATTCTCATGTGGAGGTGTGTTAGGGGTACAGTGGACCCCGTGGATGCCATGAGACCCAGCATTTGTTGCATCGAGATAGCTCAAACCAAGCTGTGCTCTCTGATGTATCGGGCCATCTGTTGGATATCGCTCCTTCTGTCCTCTGGTAGTAAAGCTTGCGCACACAAGGCGTCCAGAAGAGTTCCTATGAAGAGGCTTCTGGGAGGGCTGCAACTGTGATTTCTTGAGATTCAGCAGGACTCCCAAGGACATGAGAAAGTCTGAGGCCATGGCTACAGCATCGATAGTTCCTTGCCTGGAAGGGCTTGCTAGAATAGAATAGTCGTCCAGATACGGGAACACTTGTATTCCGATTTTTCTGAGGTGTGCTGCAAGAATTGCACAACACTTTGTAAAAACTTGCGACATCAAGGATAGCCCAAAGGGCAGGACTCTGAACTGATAATGTTGGCCCAGAGCCACAAACCATAGGTATCTGTGATGCTTTGAGTGAATGGGAATATGCTGGTAATCATCCTGCATGTCCAGGGAGGCTAGCCAGTCGTGTTGATGAAGCAAAGGTAACAGGGTTCCTAACGAAATCATTTTGAACTTTTCCTTGGGAAGAAATCTGTTAAATTTTCTGAGGTCCAAAATGGGGTGCATGCCCCCAGTTTTCTTTGGAACCAGAAAGTAATGGGAGTAGAACCCTGTGTTCCCTTGATCCAGCAGAACTATTTCTACTGCCCTGTTGTTCAGAAGGCTTTGTATCTCGGATGCAAAAAGCGCTGACTGAAATACTGTCAGCCTGGGCAGTCATTTGGGGGGATGATCCAGAGGGGTCTCTGAAAGATTGAGGGAATACCCCTCTTGGATTATCCGGAGGACCCATTTGTCCGATGTTATGGGCTTCCACCGGTTGTAGAACTGAGTCAGACGACCTCCCACCACTGAGAAAGAGTCCCCCTTGGGCAGCTGAGGTGGGACTTGGTCCAGAAACTCAGAAGGCGGCACTGGGCGCTTTCAGCCCTTGAGCCTTCTGTTGCATTTTCTTTTGAGGCTGGGGGCTTGGTTTTTATTAAAACCTCCCCTGCCCTTGCCTCAAAAGGACTTAAGGTTGTGAAATTGACACTTACCAACACCCTCCCGAGAAGGGACGGGAGCAGGTTGAGCCAATTTAATGGCAGACCTAGTCTTTCATGTGGCCTCTAGAGCTTGCTCTACTTGAGGACCGAAGAGATACATACTGTCGAAGGGCAATGCCAAGACCTGTTGCTGGGCATGATTCGTGAAGCCTGAAGTGCGCTGCCAGGAGTGATGGTGGGTACAAATGCCCGCCGCTGGCCACCGCTTGGGAGGTAGCATTGAAAGCGTCCCTAGCTGCTTTAACCTGCTGGTTGTTGGAATCAACACCCCTGGTTATTATCTGAAGTAGCTCTGAATTAGTGTCCGACTCTCGCAGAGCTTCTACCATCTGTTTGAGTGAATGCCAAAGTACAGACTCATATTGGGAGAAATAGTCCTGCTAGCTTGCAATATGCATTCCCAGGGTGGAGGCAGCAAAGACTCTCTTACCTAAGGTGTCTATCTTGCAAGATTCTTTATTTATAGGCCGGGCTGTAGATGCCTGAGGGAGGACAGCCTTATCATTCTCTGCTAAGACTACAATGGGATCAGCAAATGCTTGAGAGGCCAATATGGGTCGATCGTTGGGAGGAGCATACTTCCTGTCTATAGACTTAGCCACAGAATGAATGAGAGTGGGATTATTCCATACCATTTGAGAAAGCGTCTTAAAGGAAGGCTGTACCAGAGGAGTTAAATACATAGGGATCTCCGGGACATGAAGGTATTGGAGCCTTAAAAGCTTCCCAGGATCGATATGTGTAGTCTGGAGAGAAAGAGTGGAATTCAAATTTTTCAGCAGAGACTTAAATGACAGGTCCTCAACCACAGGCTCTGCAATAGGATTAGATCCTGTTCCTTCCATGTCATCACCCAGCCTAAGGTCTGGGTCAGGCTCAATATCATCTCCTGACAGCCCAGGAGCGACTGTACGGACAGGAAAGGAGTGACAATCAGAAGGAAAAGAGAAAGGAAAAAGGTTCGGAGTCGAGAAGCCCTGAAGACTGGAAGATGTTACACCAAGCCTCGGCGCCGAAAAAGAGCACGGCACCGACAAGCCGCATGGCACCAAGGACGGTGCTGACAAGCCACATGGCGCCGACATACTGCATGGCACGAGTACGGCGCGGACAAGCAGCACGGTGCCAATGATGGCGCCGACAATCCAAATGGCACCGAGGATGGCACTAAGCGACTTATCGATGCCGACGATGCCGAAACCAACACAGGGCTCCGAAAACTAGGATTTGAGGAGAATGAAGGAAGAATACCAGGAGATAGATGCATCGGTGTGGCCCCTTGTGCTGCAACCACGTGGGGGGGGGCACCTGATCACGGCGTCGACAGCACCGAAGAAGGTGCAGCATGACTAGGGAGGCTCAACCGCCCTACCCTATCCCCTGAAGAGCCCGAGGGCCCTGAAGTGACCAGGGCAGGCAGCTGGACCAATCTTTGAGCCCACTGCTCCATCAACATGGCCCACTGATGAAACTGTTTATCTAAAGCCCTACCGGAAGGCAGAGAAGGGCTCCAATGTTGAAGAGGTCAGTGACCAGAAACAGAAACCGGTGACTCCGGAGGAGGAGGCCGGCAACTGACTCCAATGACCGACCGTCGACGTGCAGACATCCCAGAGGGCGACCTCGAGTGATGCCTTCTCTTTTTTGACCTGTGGGCCGAAGAAGAGCTCGAGGCTGAACGATGCCGAGAATGCGACCGTTTTCTTTTATGCTTCCGGGGGGACGGCCCCTCCCCTCAGGTATTAGGCCATCCATTGTCAGACCTCCCTCCTGAGAGGGCGGCAGACCGGACCCAGCCCGGCTGACTGAACAGCTTTCATCACGAAAGTCCCTACCGTCACTGACCTGGCTCATGGTCGGTATCTGGCCAATGTAGACTGAGATTTCTTTTCTGTAATAAGCATACGTTATAGTAAGCGGTACTTATTCGAGATATACTACAAAATAATAAACTGAAAACTATGCTGCTAGTTTGAAGTTTGACTCCCAGGCGGAACACGCTCACTGAAGCGCACTCGACAAAGGGAAAAAGAATTGAGGCGGTTGAAGGGTCGACGCCGAGATAGTCATTGCCACACGAGCTGAGGCTCACGGCACCACTCCTCGTGGCTCCATCTCTGGCGCCGACCCTCTTGCAAAAAAGTTTGCTCCCACTGGGCCCAAGCGCCTCCTGCGTAGATCCCATCAGTGTGAATGAGTGGTGGAGACTTTATGTCCAGGAAGATCATCAAAATGTCAGAGTAAAATATAAATTATTAGTGCAGGGAGGATGTCATGTAGAACTTGTGGTAGACAGACACGGTTGTTTCTTACCCGAAACCGGACTGCCCTGAAGAGATTGAATTATACGAATAGCATTCACTATTTTCTCAGTGGCTGGAACCGATATCTTTGGTTACGGTTCAATCGCTGACTGTTTTTCTTTCTTTTTCCTTTTGCCTGAATGTGCTGAGTTAGCGGCCAGTTTGGCAGGTCTCTTTTTTGTAGTTGAGGAGTCACCCTTGTCAGAGAGCTGGTCTTCTGGTTCCTTTTGAGTTCTGCTACTGGTTCAGCAGTTTTCTCAAACATTTTCTCCTGCAGTCGTTTAAGTCGCCTATCAAGCGTCGACTGGGGGAAATTCTTACAAATTTCACAGTCCTCCTTGAGGTGGTCAAACTCCAAACAAATAACATAAATCAAATAAGGATGTGCTTTAGCGAATGGTTCCCCACACTCTGTACAACGCTGGAAACCTGTGGGGTCTGTCCGTTTCTTAGGCTGTGACATTTATCGGTTGGTTAGAACTGAAGTGAACCGAGAATTATGTCGGTAAAATTTACTAAGTTTTAAATAACTAAACCACTTTACCAGACGGTGCCAATGTTAAAATAAATAAAATAAAATCAAAGTATCGGTTCCTTCCCGGTTGGGAGAACCATGGAGGAACCGATAAAATTTACCAGAACTAACACTATCTAACTAATTCTACCTGTGAACCAAGGACAGTGCTTAAAAAATCAAGAAAATGAAAGAACTAAGATTTAAACCGGAAAAAAATAACTTCTTCAGTTGAAGTGAAGAAGAGCTCTCTGGAGGTGTCTTACTGAGGCAAGCGGAGTAAAGAATCTGACGGTTGCAGGAAGTGCAACCAGGGACAGAGGTTTGAAAACCGAGCTCGAGCCTAACATTCCATCATTAGCATAGGTTCTATTAACCATTTCGGCTCCAGGGCAGTCCTATGGTGGGACCATACTGCAATTGTCAAAATACAGTAAAATTTCCTGGGGTTTGAAACAGGAGAAATTTAACAATAACAATGAAATGGAGGACAGCAAAAACTCTAGGGTAAGGCATGGGTAAAGGTAAACTATAACCCTACTGTGTGTAACCCCTGGATTCCCCTGGGTTACTAGAAACCTGTTAGTTTAGGTTAGATTAGGTTGCTAGGTAGGTTTACTGGGAAGCCCAGGTCCAAAGGACCTGCTTTGGTTCCCATGGCAACTTCTGTCAATCAGCCTGGCAGAGACTCCAAGGGGATAGAACTCTCGCAGCAGCATAAACCACACTGGAATCTTGCCTTGGAATGCTGTGAGGGGAGAGTTTTCTGCTTGTGTGCAGATTCAGAGGAGTTGCTTTCTGCCTGCTGGCAGAGAAGGAGTGTGGGGTTGGCTGGGGAGTAGCCCCCCCCCCCTTGCTCAGCCAGCCTCGAAGTCAGAAAATGTAAGCGGCGTTGAGCAGTTACGACGGCCGGCTGCATTTCTGTGCCTCTGTGAGGGTGAAAACTCTGATGCAGAGTTGATGTTTCTTTGATCATGAGTTACTGTGGGGTCCGTCCCTACCTTGCAGAGACTCAATGTAAAGTTTTGCCCAGTGTGGGAAAAGATGGAATTGCCCCTTGAGCTCAGGGAATTCCCACAGATAGTCAGACACTGAGGGAGGTCTGGCTCTGGCACAGGGGCCACCTGCTCAGTAGGGATCTGAAGGGTAAAGAAAGAGATGCTCATCTGTCCAGGATGAACCCCAAGCACCTGATCTGGTACAGGAGTAGCAACATTTCATGTTGTTTGGATGCAGTGGTATTAGGGTAGTCTGGACATTGTCCACCCCTAGGAAAGGACAGTCAAAAGTAGTCTGTGTCCACAGCCCAGAAGAGGCATGGGCAGGAGAAAAGTAGTTTGTGCCCTAGAAACAGGGGGAGGGTGTCATACCGATAACTGTGCAAATTATTACTGTGGTTAAAGATGAACGGTGTACCTGCTGTCACTGCAGCTGCAGCCCTTATGGGCATATGTTCTGAATGTCCAGCTCTCAGAATACAAACTACTACTTGACTCTATTTCCTTGTGGACAGCTTGTGTATGTGTGGACTGTCAAGTCTCTAGTGCCCCCAGTGTCATGGCCCACCTCGGAACCCGTTCAAATACAGATGTTGCTTAGGTACCCCCCCCTTCCTCCCAAGACCGAGCCAGGGTAATAATTGTCAGAGGACTGTAAGGACTGTTACTACAAATGTGATCTGTGATGCAAATGTGTTACATGGAGGGAAGGGGGTGTTATATGTGTACAGAATTCCCAGCAGGGTATCTGGTGGCAACCTGATGCCCAAAACCGAAGTCAAAAGAAATTAATGGAACAAACTGAATCAGTTTGCAATTTGTAAAGTACCCATTGTCTCCAGGTCTCCTTCGAATACTGGCATAGTATTTAAAAAATGATGCATACATTTTTCTAGGTGATAAATGGTATCTATTAACGCTACCCATTGAGTCAGTGCGGGAGGGAGGGGGGCAGAAGCTTGAGCCATAATTTAGTACTCACTTTTTTCGCACAAACCAGAAGAGTCGGCAAGAGCTTGAGTTGCCTGCATCTAACATTCAAAGTAACAGGTGGTATATGTAAACAAACTAATGTGGAAGAAAAAGGTTGTGTAACATTAAACAACAATTCTAAAACAGTTGAGACAGCCATCCAATAAGACTGCAGGAGAGGGTGCAGGACCAAAAAACATGAACGTGATCAGCCCTAATCTCACTGCAAGCCTGCCAGCAAACCCCAGCTTTCTCCCATAAGTATTTCATTGAAACTACTGGGGTCTTGAAGAATTGCATCCAACTCTTCCAAGTGGACTATTTTAATTAAGGCGCAATCGAAAGTTTGTAAGTTAGAAGGGAGTATTTCACCCACAGGGCAGGGTCACAAGAAATCTGTAAATCCTTATTCCATTGGTTTAAAATGGAAAATGTAGAGTCTTTCGACTGGTCCCTGAAAATGTTATATAGTCTACCAACCAAATACTCCTGTATCCCACCCTGTTGGCGAAATAAGGTCAGTGCAATCAAAGCTGGGAGTAAATTGGGAAGGCATCTGCATGAAGAGGGGAATGTGTGTATGTAAGCATGAATCTGTAAATACCGATAGTGATCGGAAGCCAGTAGGGAATAGGCAACCTGTAACTTGGAAGAGGGGCGTACCCCAGGGGGTCTAGAATCTGATGTAAGTAAATTAAACCTTGCTGAACCCACCACCTTAAAAAGGAATCCAAGACATTTAGTGGATTGGTCCGTGTCCTTGCCAAAGCTCCAGGAAGGGTGCTTCCTCCCCAAAGAACTTCATACAAACCGAATGCCATGCCTGAAGTGTCATTACTGTATAGCCCTATTGGGATCGGACTGTAGATCTAAAAACGGAACTCCCTTTTTGGACATTTGGAAGTATTCCTCCACAGCTGCAAAACAGTGTACTCCCCCTCTGACTTGTGCTATTTGCTGCTCTATGCTAAAGGCATCTGAAAGGAGGGGGATACTACTGTATTGTACCTCCAAACCTCTCAGGATATTAACAAAAAAAAACTTTTGAAACTGCTGTTTCTGGACTTCCGGTGATGTCACCGTCCTGCATGGCTGCCTCCTAAACTCGATACAACCCCACAGAATAAATATCCCCTGGAGCAGCGCGATTTCACAGAAAATACTTCTGCAGCACTGAAAATGTCTGGAAGATCGAAGTCAAGCAGATACCAGTCGAAAAATAAAAAAAAAAAAAAGACCGGATGAAGGTGGATTAGCAGACCAGAAGTATGCCAGCCAGAGCTCCTCGCCAGCCAGCAACGTGATCACACAGGCCACCACCAACCAGGAGATTGAGCGATTAACGCAATCCCACTTTGAATCACTAATGGCTGAAAGTAAGGCCTTCCGAGCGGAGAATAAGAAAAAATTACTTACCATAGTAATCTTGTTTCTTCCCAGTGATACTCAGGTATTCATAACTTTATATAGTAAGTCTTCTAGGTAGAACTGCCCAGAGAGATGGAACATAAGCAAATGATGGAATCTTTTGCATGAGCCACTTTTCAAATGCTGCATTCTACTAACTGCCTTAGTTCTAAACCCCTCAGATTTCCTGGAAGCCTGGAGAGACAGGCCCACAAGGACTAAGTGTAATAATAATGACAATATTAATAATAAAAATAATAATTACAGAGGGAACTCCCTTAACACCCCCAAAAAGGCCTCCAAGTGGAAGGCATACAATTTGAAAGAATACCTCTGAATATCCAAATCAGCTGAAAAAGGGAAGGGGGGCAACAATAGTGAACACAATCACAGCAATGTGTGCCAGAAGCAGCATTTATACCCCTGAGAGCACAGTAGTCAGGAGTGCAGAGGCTAAAGGTTCCAGAAGGGGAGGCAGGGTGGGAAATTATGAATACCTGAGTATCACCGGGAAGAAACAAGATTACTATGGTAAGTACTTTTTTCTTCTCACCCCAGTAATACTCAGGTATTTATAACTTTATGCAGACTGCCAAGCAGTACCTTTGGAGGTGGGCACAAAACCCTATTTTGGGAACAGACTTTGCACGACTGCTGTACCAAACCTGGTATCACCCCTGGACAGAATATCCAGACTGTAATACTTTGTAAAGGTGTGTACTGTTTTCCAGGTAGCTGCTTTACAGATGTCCACCAGGGGAACATCCCAGAAAGCTGCTATGGTAGCAGCCGTGCCCCTTATGGAATGTGCCCTCAACCCTGTAGGGGTCTCCTTTCCAGCTTTAGATTAACAACAACTGTATATGCTGTACTATCCCGTGAGAAATGGACCTTTATGATGCTGGGTTACCTTTTCCCACACTCTGATAGGTCAGGAACAGCTGTTTTCTGTCCTGCCTATAGACTTTAGTGACTATCAAGTAATAGCTAAGAGCTCTTTTGATGTCCACATTATGAAGATTCCTTTCACTAGAATTAAAGAGTTCGGTGAAAAAGACAGGTACAGTCATGGTTTGGTTCAAATGGAAATCAGAAACCATTTTAGGAAGAAAAATTCCTGTTTGTTCTCAGGACTTTTCTCTTTGAAATGAAATGTAGTTCTGCTCAATGTAGAGTCTGGAGCTCACGGATTCTTCTGGCAGAAGTCAATACCACAAGGAATATAGTTTTTCATGTGACACATTTTAAATAAGATGAAGACATACGCTCAAAAGGGGAACCCATGAGCCTAACTATACACACATTTAGGTCCCTTGCTGGTACCGGTTCCCTGTGGGGGGTGCAAATGGGTCAGGCCTTTAAAGAACCATTTGAAGATAGGGTCTGAAGCCTGAGAAACATTCTGTCCAACAGAAATGTAAGCAGATGCTGAGGCCAGGTGGACCTTTAAGGTACTGGACTGCAAGCCCAGTGAATGCAAATGGGTAAGATAGTCCAGCACAACGGGGACACCGGCCTGTGCTGATATGGGCCAGGCCCTGAGTCTTTTGATGACAGGATCTGGAGGCATTAAAACATCTTGTCCAGCTGATATGCAAGCGTATGCTGCAGCTAGGTATACCCTGAAGGTGTTGGACTGCAAGTCCAATTAATGTCAATAGGTAAGATAGTCAAGCACAGCTGGAACCCCAGCATGTGCTAGTACCAGTTTTCTGGTTGAACACCAAATAGTAAACCTTTTTCATTTTGAAGCATACATTTTCCTAGTGGAGGACTTCATGTAACCACTTAAAATGTCCAAGACACTTTCAGAAAGATGCAAGTCTCCATATTGTAGGCCCTCAAGAGCCATGCCTTGAGCCTGAGTGACCTGAGGTTTGGGTACAGGAGCCTCCCCTAGTTGGAGGTTAACAGATTGTGCCTCCAAGGAAGATGTACTGGTTCAGAACCAGACATGGAGAGTAGCAGAGAGTACCATGGCTGCCTGGCCCAGTCTGGTTCTATCAAGACCATTGGTGCTGACTGGGACCTGAGCTTGGGAAATGCTCTGTACACCAGAGGGAAGAAAGAAAAAGCATACAATTGCTTCCCTAGCCAACTCAGAGCCAGAGCATCCAGGGGGATTGTTCCCTGATCTGGTGGTCTGCCATAGTACTGTGGAAGGTGGTGGTTCTGGTGGGATGTGAACAAGTCTACCTCTGGGGTGCCCCACCTCCTGAAGATCACTTGCACTACCTGACTGTTCAAGGCCCATTGGTGATGGGACTGGCTGATTTGAGCCAGGGTATCTGCCAAGGTACTGTCCTTGCCCAGCAGATGAATAGCCAGCAGGGACCCATGGAGCATGCTACAGCTCCATATTTTCATGAGTCCTGTGCAGGGAGGGCTTGTTCTTGTCCCTCCCTGCATGTTTATGTAGTACATTGTGGTGGTATTGTCTGTTCTGACCTGTCCCACATTCCCTATACTAGTTGTGTGAAAACCTTTAGCGCCACTAACACTACCCTTAGCTCCAGCAGGTTTATGGGCAGGAGTGACTCTGCACTTGACCATGTGTCTTGGGCGGTATGAACCCCCAGATGGGCACCCCACTCTAGTAGAGATGCATCTGTTATCAGAACAACTGATGGGGACTCTTGCTGGAAAAGGAACCCCTTCCCTTACGTTGGTTTCCTCTTCCCACCATTGAAAGGCCTGTAACAACGTTTTTTGTTACTAGTATTAGTTTTGAAAGAGGGTCCTTTCTCTGACACCAGTGAGCCCTGAGCTGAAATTAAATGTCCTTCATTTGTAACCTAGATTCCAGAACTGTGCCAGTGGCAGGTGCCATGTGACCAGTATCTGAAGAAACGGTCTTGCAGTTTTTGGTTTATTCAGGCTGAATGATCCTGCTATCAGTGGGATACTCCCTGCCCTGCCTAGAGGCAGGTAGGCCCTGCCTTGCAGGGTATCTAGCTCTGTTCCTATGAACTGAAGTGCATGAGCAGGCTGAGTACAGACTTTCTAGATGTATCAGGAACCCTAGAGACTCCAGGAGCCCCTGGGTGAGTTGCAGATGCTCCTACTTACTAGGGTGATTTTACAACCACCAGCCCATGAGCTAGGTATGGGAAAAACTGTGACACCTTTTCTTCGAAGGTGCACTGCCAAGTACTTTGTGTACACTCTTGGGAGAGTGACCTGATGGAGGTCTGCACCTGAGGTACTTTCTGTGAGACTCCCTTATGGGGATGTGGAAATAAGCATCCTTTAAGTCCAGTGATGCCAACCATTCCCTGTTTTGGAGTGTTGGCAGAATTAGTGACCAAGTTATGATTTTGAACTTTGGCTTTAAGTGCCTATTTAGTACCCTGAAGTCTAAAACAGGCCGCCACTCCCCATTTTTTTTTGGTAACCTTTGCTGTACTAGGGCAGGGTCCACTGCCCTTGACAGTAACAGTTTTTGAAACTCCTTTTCCAGGAGTTTTCTCTCTACATTTGTAGATGGTTTGAAAACCTTTTTTTTTTTTCTGATGTGATTTTTCCAAGACTAGAAAACTGAGTAAGCCTGCCTCCCTCAGGTAGTGGGGAGGTGGCCTGGGAAGACATGTCAATTCCTGAAGTGCCACTGCTGTGGGTACTGCTGATACAAAGGTGCAACCATGGCCTGGCAAAAAAAGCCCTGCTGTGAAATGATCTGCCCCTGTCTGCCATTCCATATGTTTTAGTAGAAGGGGAAGCCCTTTCTTTTATAGAACTACTACAGTAGGTGGTTTTGTATTCATGTACCTTTTTCATGTAAGCCTTATTTTTTTCTCCAAAGAGGGAATAACCCTCGACTGGGAAATCCATAGTCTTGGTTTGGGTATCCTGAATGAGGTTTGTGACTTGCAGCCAGGCAAACCTCTGACTCACTGCAATTGCCATCCCTCTGGCAAGAGTATCTTTAGAGTCAGCAGCCATTTGAACTGGTATTTGGCTGCTCCCAAACCAAATTTAGCTGTTTCAGCTAGATCATCTGACAGGGGAGTCTGGACCTTGACTGCCATAGCAGAGGCCGAATACTATAGTGACTTGGTATTGACATAGGCTTGAAAGTTTGCCTGCCTGATGGCCAAGGAAGCTGATAAATGTCCTTTTTACCATGTTGTCAATTTTCCTGGTTCGAAGGATAGGATCCCAGGGGTATCTTTGCCTAGTCACAGGCTGTCACTTGTACTACTCCAGGGTTTTATTTAATTCTAAAAATTGATTAGCGTTTTGCTCATAGAAGTTCTAAAACATTGTGAAAATGCATAGCACTTGCCTCACTGTGTTTAACAAACATAGCACTTCTAGAAAACCTATGCAAATGCTTTCTGTACAGTTAGTATTGTCCCTAGGAAAAAAGTGCTAATCAATTATTTAAAACCCTGCTACTCCTTGGTGGACAGAGTGGAAGAATACAAATTCAGCTCCCTTTCTATTCAGCTATTTCTTATACAGCCTCTTATCAAGAGGGGAAGCAGATCTTGGAGTTTGTAAAATCTTTAAAGTATCTTTCTTGAAGAATATATTCACAGGAATGAGAAGCTTTCACTGGGTGTCAGCCCAGTCATTTCTTACAAACATGGAGTGTGAGGAATAATCCTCAGATGCTCTGTGGAGAGAGCCAAACTCCTGTTCAGGGGAAAAACCTCAGGTTTAATACGTTCCCCTTCCTCTATTTTATCATCATCACATATTCTTCTTCTTTAAGTAATAGGAAAACTGAGCAGAGGAGACAGACTGCTTTGCAGGGGTCTGCTGCTGAAAAGCAGACAGCCCTTGTAAGCCTGAATGACCTTAGAAGCCTGAAATTTCTGCAGGAGTTGGTAGGCATTATAGCAGGCACATAAGTCCCCAAATGCTGTCCAGCAGGGGGTTCTGTGTGCTTAGTTTTCTTTGATTTCTTTGAAGGAACCGGGGATTCAGCCGGTTCAGCAAACCTCTTAGGAACGGCTTGTATACCCATCTCAGGGGTAGCAGTTACAATAATTGTTGTGTTTTCAGCCACAGTAATTCAGGGTGTCAGCTGGTCAGAGCTAGAGGGACCCTTAGGCAGTGATCGTTTTCTCTCTAGCCTTATCGAGGCATTTTTCAATAGTTTTCTCAGGACACGTAATGCAGATTTCACTCTGTTTGGAAATGTTCATGCCTAGAGAGGCAAAACAAAGACTGTTTGCCTTTGCAAAATTTCACCACACTCGACACATGATTCGAAACCGGGATCACCAGTTTTCTTCTCGTTTTTTCTGACATTTTCCATGTAAAACCGATAAAAGTTGCAACCGCTAAAAAATGTATTTATTTAAAGTTTATTTAACATTTGCGGTCGGTTCCGGAACCAATCGGGAAACAGGAACCAAAGTAAAATGAACCGAGGCTATCGGTTCAGGAACCGGTATTAGCAGTTCTTAAAACAAGCTAAATGAAATAAAATTAAACATAACTAACAGAGCTTTTTAGTCAGAAAACTCTGATAAGTATAAAATAAACCTCGGTTTACTCCCAGTAATACTGAACTGGGAGAAACCGAGAAAACTTACAATTTAAGCACTAAAACTACAGTTTAACTTAAAATACAAAAAAGTAAAAGGCAGCAAATGAAATGTAAAGAATACTTATATATATGTTTTATACGTTTTGTCACGTCAGAATAAGATGATGAGGAGAGGATCTCCAAGCATCTAGTCTTGACAGGCGGAGAGAGAAATCTGAGGGGTTTAGAACTAAGGCAGTTAGTAGAATGCAGCATTTGAAAAGTGGCTCATGCAAAAGATTCCATCATTTGCATATGCTCCATCTCTCCAGGCAGCTCTACCTAGAAGGCTTACTGCATAAAGTTATGAATACCTGAGTATTACTGGGGTGAGAAACAGGAGTTCCAAGTGCTCCGTGGCAAAATTCAGATAGTAGAAGGCAGAGTAGATGCAGCCGAATAACGCACTGAAGAGACAGAGGAACAGACTCTCAGAATGCAGACGGCCCTGGACTACCTGATCCATCATCAGGCAACCCTTCAGGAAAAACTGCTCGATCTGGAGGCCCACTCTTTGCGGGACAACCTATGGATATATGGTCTTCCAGAGGGCTCTGAAGTAGGAAGAATGGAGGAATTCATGGAGAACCTCCTTCGAGATGTTTTGAACCTCCCAGCAACATTCAAATTCAAAACAGAAAGGGCACATAGATCCTTGATACCCAGACCGGCAGATCCAGTGGCACACCCTAGATCAGTAGTCATGAAGATAGCCAGCTACCAGGATAAGGACTTTAAAAACAGCCTGGATGCAAAAAGTTGTCAAATACAACACAGCACACCTTTACTTCAACCATGACTACCCGATCAAAATTGTAAAAATGCACGCTGCTTACTCTTCAATCCTCCAGACTCTTAAAGATAAGGACATCCATTTTCAAACTCCATTTCCAGACAAGCTTAGAGTTTTCTGGGATTCTGGAACCAAGGTGTATGATTCCCCAGAACAGGCTCATCAGGAACTCCGGGCCAAGGGATGGGATGTCCACCCGGACCAACAGGAAAACCAACAACCTCGCCCCCCACGCTCACTGTGGTCATTCTCCATTGGTCACTCTCCATGTGTCAGAGGAACAGAATACAGGCCCAACAGTCAGCCCCAAAGACACTACAAGAAGTGAAAGCCTTACTTTGCACTGCTGATGGCCAGGACACTCCAATCTCAGTTGGAAATCTGGCAACTACCACCTGAGCTGAGTACAAATTTTATATTACCTCCACATTCTTCTAGCTTGAGCGAAACGGTTGCTCCTCCTACCGTGTGCGTGGAAATCTTGATCCACGTTGGGGGTGAACAACAATACTTTTCTTTGCAGACCAGACTGGAATTTACAGGGAAGAGACTCACTTATACTGTCACTGGCTCCTCTCCCCTCACTGAACAACTGAGCTGGACAAGACCAACCAGTGCTTCTCCAAATTCTGGAAATGGACTTTGGGAGGGGTTCCATTTCTTTTTTCAATGGTTAACGTCATTTGTGAATAATACCTCCAGAGCAGTGCTTATCTCTCCGGCCACCCCTGGTTTCATATGCTGTAAACAACTGGGAATTTTGCAGATTGGCACGAGGCACCTCTCTGACATCGGGGGAAGAGGATGGCCTACTTTGGGTGCAGTGCTGTGCAGTGGATTTGGGAGTCATTATCAATGGGCTACATCCCTGATGAAGGGTACCCGGCTGGGAGCAGTTGTACCCTGGGTGTTGATGTATTCCCGGACACGACCAGGCAGTTCTGTGCCTCACCATGTGGCAACCTTGGAAGTCATCTCGTATATAGTTCCAAACTGTTGTTTGTTCTCAAAGTTATTTGTTTTCTTAGGCTACTGCAGACAGTTTGTACTTTCTTATTAATAGGCAACAGGCTTGAAACAACTGCTTTACACTTGAGGGAGATGAACAGGAGAGGGAATATAAATCAAAGACACAGGGATGGGCGACGAGGAAGGACTGGGACATGGGGATATACCAGGGGAAATATATAGTGTATATCAAACGGGAGGCTGGATAACTCCCAGTTAATACAGAGGTGAAACAGCAGTAGGAAATTAAAATTAATCCCTCACAGACCCTATTGATCAGCTCACTTAATGTGAATGGCTTAAATAATCTGGTCAAGAGGTATAAAGTCCTCAATACTCAGAAAAAAACAAAAACCTAGTTTTATTTTTCTCCAGAAAACGCATCTAAGTAAACTAGAACACCTTAAGCTCACTAAGTTTCGGTTCTCGCATGTTATAGCCTCATCCTTTAGGGAGGGGAAGCACAGGGGGGCTGTGATTCTTATCCCCAGGGCTACCCCTTCAATCTTACCAACTCGTATGCTGACCCTCAGGGCCACTTAGTAATAGCGGTGGGCACCCTAGAGGGATAACAAATCACATTAGCATCTATCTACATCCCCCCTGGCAAAAAGGCTGAGGTAGTACGCCCACTGCAACAGAAAATTACAGAAGTTCAGCAGAGAGTGCTAGTGCTGGGAGTGGACCATAATCAGATCTATGACAAGTCAGACACCACCAATACTAGAATCCTGAGAAGGACTGCATACTGAAAGCTGTGATAGCTTATACCAAGGAGATGCAGTGTCTTGATGTATGGAGGGCTCAGCATCCCCACCAAGGGAAGTACTCCCACTACTCCCCACCACATAAAATTTACACTCGAATAAATTACTTCTATATTTCAGGGGAACACCATTATAGGGTGCGGGACTGCTCAATGACACCTTCCCCACTCTTTCTCAGACCATTCTCATTTACTCCTAAAGAGGGACTGGCCTCCTGAAAGATGGGACACCCTCTAGAGCTTTAATAACTATCTTTAAATTTCAAAGATTTCTAGGACCTAATAACAGATTGGATCTCCCAAATAATTTCTGAGAATGCACACCCAGACCTGGCCAATTCAGCCTTATGGGACACAATTAAGGCTGTCCTGAGAGAAGAAATAATACAATACACTTCCTATCAGAAGAAGCAGCAGTCAGCTAGTCTGGAGTGCCTGCAAAGGCAGCTTAAGGAGTTACAGGCACAGCATGCAGCCAAGGACCAGGGAGTTTTCCCCTTGCTCCAAGCAACTAGGAAACAATTACAAAGGATTTTAGAGGCCAAACCGGAACAGGCCTTGCAGAGACTGAAACTTAGATACCACGAAGGTGGCCCAAGAGCCACAAGCCTGTTGGCACATCGCCTTAGACAACATACTATACAAACCACCATTACCCAAATCAGAGAACCACATAAGGGGAAATTAACTACCCTACCACCGCAGATCAGAGAGGCATTCGTAACCTTTTATAAACAATTATACAACCTGGAGAAGGAGGTAGAATCTGGTAAAGTAAAGGACTTCTGGGTAAACTAAAACTGCCCTCACTAACATTATTACAACAACAGACCTTAACCCAGCCTATAACAGCCCAAGAATTAGCAAAAGCACTAACAAACATCAAAGCGGGCAAAAGCCCAGGCCCAGACGGATATACAGGAGAGTTTCTCAGGGCATTCCAGGACCCACTTCTACCAGTCATGCTAGCGGTCTGCAGAGAGGTTCAGGAGGGTGGGGCACTACCCCATACTTGGAACTACGCCTCTATAACAAGTATCTTCAAACCAGGAAAAAAACAAACTGTTCCTCATACCGACCTATCTCGGTACTAAATGCAGATTATAAATTATTTGCGTCAGTCCTGGCTGGAAGACTGGAAATGCTTCTGCCTGAACTGATTCACAAGGACCAAACTGGGTTTGTCCTGGGGTGGCAAACACAAGACAACATCAAGAGAACTCTGCAGATCCTCCAGCTGCATGCCCTGTCAGAGGCCCCTTTTCTGCTCCTTAGTTTGGATGTGGAGAAGGCCTTCAACAGGGTGGCCTGGCCCTTTCTGTTCCAAACTCTTGGGAAACTGGGTTTTCCGGACGGTTTAGTGCAGATCATCAAGATGATATACTCCCACCCCCAAGCTTACATCCAGGTAAATGGAGCGGTCTCCCCCACTGGGGCAGGGCACAAGGCAGGGGTGCCCATTATCGCCCCTGCTGTTTGCCCTGTACCTAGAACCCCTAGCCCAGGCTCTCCGGCAGGAAATTGAGGGAATCAGCATACAAGGAGACCACCCCTACAAATCAGCACTATATACTGATGACCTGTTAATATATTTAACTAATCCAGAGCCCTCCTTATCACCTCTTTGGAGGAAACTGGAAGAATATCAGGAATTGGCAGGATATAAATTAAATCAAGCTAAAACTGAGACTCTACAGATAAATTCTGCTCCCTCAGCTCCCATCAAACAACAGTTTCCCCTTTAAATGGGACTCCTCCAGCATAAAATACTTAGGAGTTCACATTACCCCCCCCCAATGAAAATATGTTTGGATCCAATTACTCTCCCCTTTTGCATAAATTAACAGCTGCGATGAAGAGGTGGAGGGTGCAACCTCTCCCCCTCACACAAAGGATAGACTCTGTAAGAATGGTACTGCTTCCAAGATTTTTATACCTAGCACAGACAATTCCAATTCCAGTTCCTAAGCAATATGATACAGCCCTTAACAGAAAGATTTCTTGGTACAAAAGGGGGAACCAGAGACCAAGGATCCGGTTATCTATCCTGCAACTCCCTCGCAGGAGGGGAGGACTCGTCCCTCCCGAACTTTGAATATTATCATCAAGCAGCTCAGTTACGTACAATACAAACAAATTACTCACCACAGTAATCTTCTTTCTTCCAAGGGGTCCTTTAGCATCAGTAACTTTTTTGCACTTAGCTGGCTAGGTGCAACTGCCTCGGAGCTGTGAATTTAAGAGATATTTAAATGAGCGTAGGGCCAAGTCAATCAAAAGACAGGAGGGGGTGTGAGTTGAGTGAGAGCTGTTGAATGCTTCAGAATTTTTTCAAGGAAAAACGAGGGAAAATGCCCCAAAAAAGAATCAACAGGATTCAAAAAACATGCAAATGTCCACAAAAGTGGAAACAGAAACAACAGCAACACGATCTAAAAACTCATCAATAAGAAACTCCAAAATTGGTAAAAGGTGACGTAAGAGCCCTTCTCCGACAGGTGAACCGGAGAGTAAGGGTGGGAACTTACTGATGCTAAAGGACCCCTTGGAAAAAAGATTACTGCGGTGAGTAATTTTTCTTCTTACCCCAGGAGTCCCCTTAGCATCAGTAACTTTTTGCAGACTACCCAGCAGTACCAAGTGGAGGCGGCAGAGAACCCATTTAGGAAAGAGGTCTGGCAGAACTGACCTGCCAAATTTGGATCAGATCTGGTCTGCACATCCAAACTGTACTGTTTCACAAAGGTGTGCACAGATTTCCAGGCAGCTGCTTTGCAGACATCCAGTAGGAGAATGTCCCTTGCTGCTGCAAGCGAGGCTGCAGTGCCCCTGGTGGAATGGGACCTGAGCCCCACTGGAGGGTGTTGACCAGCTTTCTCATAGCAGAACCCAATACAAGAGACCAACCAACGAGAAATAGTTCTCTTGGTAGCTGGTCTTCCTCTGCCTACATCCCCGTAGGTGAGGAACAACTGAGTGGAAGAGCCTCTGGACTGTCTAGTATGCTCTAGATAGTGAAAGATGACTCTTTTGATATCCAAGCTGCGGAGCTTTCGCTCACCATGAGTGGATAGCTCAGTAAAGAAGACAAGCAGAGTAATGGACTGGTTCAAGTGAAACTCTGAAACCACCTTTGGCAGAAATTTCCTATTTGTCCTGAGCTCAACTTTATCGTTGTGAGGGATAATGTTATTCGGCTCCGTGCACAGGTCCTGTAGCTCTGAAATCCTCCTGGCAGAGGTAATGGCCACCAGGAAGATGGTCTTCCAAGTTACAAACTTGATGTGGGCCATGGACTTAGGCTCGAAAGGTGGATTCATGAGCCCATCTATGCAAAGGTTCAGGCTCCAAGGGGGAACAGGCTCCCTGGTTGGAGGCTGGAGGTGCAAGAGGTCTTTGAAAAACTGTTTAAAAATGTAGTAGGAAAAAAACAATTTCTTCTTTCCCACCGAAAGGTAGGCTGAAATTACCGCCAGATGTAGCTTGAGTGAAGATGGTTTCAAGCCTGACGCCTGTAGGTGTACCAGGTGGTCTAGCAGCTGAGGGTCTGAAACTGATAGGGGTTTGACCTTTTCGCTCTTGCACCAGAGGGAAAACCTTTTCCATTTGGCTGTATAAGTCTTCTTAGTGTTCAGTGTTTTAGCCATCCTCAGTATGTTAAGGACCTGTTCATAGTACTGAGAGGATGGAAACTATAACTCCTCAAGAACCAGGCCTTGAGGTGAAGAGAGTGTATGTCTGGGTACTGCACCCCCATCTGAGGAAGGGTCAGCAGGGAGCGAGTCGGAGGCAGGCGAATGGGCCTGTTGCAGGACACTGAGAGAAGGAGAGGGTACCAGGCTTGCCTGGGCCAGTTCAGAAACACTAGGATCATCGATGCAGGCTGCTGTCTGAGTTTCAGTAAAACCCTGAATACCTGGGGAAAGGGAGGAAATGCATATAGGAACCTCCCTGACCAGTCCAGGATCAGGGCATCCAGAGGAAGTGTTCCCGGAACTGGGGGCCTACAACAGTACTGAGGAAGCTGAAAATTGAGAGGAGAGGCAAACAGATTCACGTCTGGTGTGCCCCATCGCCTGAACACTATGGCTAGCACTTGCTTGTTCAGTGTCCATTCACACTGACCTTGACTGATGCGGCTTAAAGCATCCACCATAGTACTGAGTTTGCCTGGGAGGGGAACAGCTGAGAGGCTGACTCCCAGGGAGAATGCTAGAGACCAGAGCTTCAGAGCTTCCAAACAGAGTATTCCTGATCTGGTACCACCCCGCTTGTTTATGTTGAACATTGCAGTGTTGTTGTCCATTCGAATTTGAACTGCCTGCTTTTCTATGCTGGGGGCGAAAGCTTTGAGCACTAGTAAGACAGCTCTGAGCTCCAAAAGATTTATGTGCAACTGTGACACTTTGGAAGACCAGTTGCCGCTTACTGAGGCACTGCCTAAATGAACTCCCCAGCCCAACAGGGAGGCATCTGTGGTGATCACCTTTGTGGGAAGAGGAGCTTGAAAGGGAACCCCTGCCTGCAAATTTGCAGGGTTCTTCCACCACAGCAAGTTTTGGAGGAACTGCTCCGACATAGGTAACAACTTTGAAAATGTGTTGCTTCTCTGAGACCACCGAGCTCTGAGGTAGGCTTGCAGGAGTCTCATCCTATACCTGATCCCTGGGACTACTGCAGTCATAGAGGCCATATGTCCCAGAAGTTTGAAGAAATGTCTGGCTGGTTTTGGCTGCCCCAGGCGAAAGAATCTGCCATTGAAAGGAAACTCTGAATTCTTTCCTGCGGGAGAAAACATATCCCTTCTGAGTATCCAGCTGGGCCCCTATGAAGGTGAGCAGCTGGGTGGGTTCTGGGTGAGATTCCTTTAGATTTACCAGGAAACCAAGAGACTCCAGACTGCGTTCTGTGAGGGAAAGAGATTCCTTGACCTGGCAAGGACACTTTGCTACTATAAGCCAGTCGTCCAGATAGGGGTAGAGAGCGACATCCAGTCTCCTGAGATGTGCTGCTGCCACTGCGAGACACTTGGTAAAGATTCTTGAGGCCGAGGACAGACCGAAGGGCATTGCAGTGAACTGATAGTGACCCGAAGGAAGCTTGAACCTGAGAAACTTCCTGTGAGATCTCCTTATGGGTATGTGGAAGTAGGCATCCTTTAAGTCAAGGGAGGTTAGCCAGTCTCCCTGCAGTAAGGACTGTATGACCAGTGACAGAGTGACCATTTTGAATTTGGGTTTTTTCAGATGTTTGTTTAAATATCTGAGATCTAAGATAGGTCGCCATGCCCCAGTTTTCTTCTGTGTCAGAAAATACCTGGAGTAAGGCCCTTGCCCTTCTTGTGGGTGGGGACCCTCTCCACCGCTCGTAAAGTCAGAAGGTTTTGTACCTCCATTTCCAAAAGCAGTATCTGTGTTGGGGACAGAGGTCTTGACACTTGGGTACGCTTAAGGTCTGGCAGCTGCTTGAACTGTAATGACAGACCCTTCTCCACTATCTCCAGCACCCACATGTCCGACATGATTGGGGACCAATGCTGGAGATAGTGAGAGAATCTGCCTCCAACCGTAAATGGGGAGGCGACCTGGACTCTCACATCAGAACTTAGACTGAGAGGCAGATGGCTGGGTAGAGGTGGCTCTTCCTTGGCCCATTCTGTCCCTGCCTCTGAAAGACACCCTGTACTGGCTAAAGTCAGATTGAGGATAGGGATTGTAAGGCCTGGGAACATAACTTCTGCCCCTACCACCCCTGGGACGGGATCTCTGAGGGGTGGCAGGTTTAGGTTTGGATGAGTGGCTCTGCCAGCAGGCTTTGTACTCATCAACTTTTTTCATGTAGTCAGTGGTTCTGTAATCAAACAACATATTTTGATCACAGGGAAAATCCATGGCCTTATTCTGAGGGTCTGTGGTCAGACTGGTTATTCTAAGCCAGACGAAGCGTTTCAGAGAGATGGCATGGGCCATCGCCCTAGAGGCTGCATCACTGTTGTCATCTGCCATGTGGAATTGGTACACAGTAGCTTCCAGGGCAGTTTCTGATGTATACACCAGCTCCTGCACCACAGAATCTTATCAGTTGCGGGCGATAGCCTGGAATGATTTCCAAAGGGCTTTCTGATATTTGGCTGTGAATGCCATGTAAGAAGAAAGCCTGAGAAACAGGGAAGCTGTGGCATACATTTTCTTTGCCATAAAGTCAATTTTCTTGGAACCCTTGTCAGGGAGAGAGGGTGACAAGGAGACTCCAGCTTTCTCACAAGCTGCCTGCTCCACTATACTTTCATAGCTAGGGTGTGCAGACAGGAACTCAGTACAATTTTTGGACAATTTATATTTTCTCTCAAGCCGCTTATCAACCCCTGATACTGAAGTGGAGTGTTGAAGCACCTTCATGGTATTTTTTCTAAATGCATTATAGATAGGGACAACCAGGGTCTTTGAGGATGAAAGACTCTCCATCCCCCTTTAATCTTTATCAACATCCTGGTTGGGCTCCTGCATAGGGAGGTCCAGGGTATCCACATATTTTGTATAAATGTAAACACAGAGGAAGGATACTCGTGGTCATCCGGGGGATCCCCACTCCTGGGGTTCTGATCATCATCTGCATCACCCTCACAGTCTACAGAAGAGAGAAATGGAAATTATGTACCTACCGTAATTCTTGATCTTCTTGGATGAAGTCTCCACCACTCATTCACACTAATGGGATCTACGCCAGAGGTGCTAGGACCCAGCAGGAGCAAACTTTTTTCAAGAGGACCAGCGCCAGAGATGGAGCCGCGAGGAATTGGCACTGAGAGTCCCGGCATATGCAGTAAAGACTATCTCGGCATCGACCCTCCAACTGCCTCAGTACCTTTTTACCGAGAAGGTGCAGTGTAAGTAACCTAGAGGGACAAAATCGGACATAAGATAGTCCGAACAACCTGTATAAGGGTCAACAATGAAATCTTCACAGCCCAACCACTAAGGGAGTGAAGACCAAAACAGAGAGGTGAGCTCGGGGGATGGTGGGTGGGCATGTGAATGAGTGGTGGAGACTTCGTCCAAGAAGATCACGAATTACGGAAGGTACGTAATTTCCATATCTTCCTGGACATAAAGTCCCCACTACTCATTCACACTAATGGAAGAGTACCGCGCTAATAATCCCGAGACAGATGGCAGGAAAAAGTAAGAGGTCACATATTTAGGACAGAAATCCGTTAAGGGTAGTCCCGCCAAACGACAGATGTCGTCTAGCATGGACATCCAAGGCATAGTGTTTAACGAAAGTACGCATTGAGCTCCAGGTAGCTGCACTGCAAATGTCTGCATTGGGCATGTTGCAGATTTCTGCCAGAGATGCCGCGACTGCTCTAGTAGAGTGAGCGTACACTCTGCCTTCTAGCTTAACCTGTGCCACAGAATAGCAGTGGCGAAGGCATGCTACCAGCCACGCTGAAATGCACCTAACAGCGACAGGTTGACCCAGTCGGGTCTCGATGAAGGAAACAAACAGTTGTTGAGCCTTGCAAATTTATTTTGTTCTATCTACATAGAATCGCAGTGCTCTTTTAACATCCAAGGAATGAAGGGTACGTTCCTCTTCATTCTGGAAGTTCACAAGGTAGATAGGCAGGACTAAAGGTTGGTTTAGATGGAATTCTGAGACAACCCTAGGGAGAAACTTAGGATGAGTCCTAAGAACTACTTTGTCCTTGTGAAATACAGTGTACGGGTGGGTCTGTGACCAGTGCATGTATTTCAGAAACTCTGCAGGCCGAGGTGATGGCCACCAGGAAGGCCGTTTTCTAAGTGAGGAATTTCAACTCGTAGGTAGCTAGAGGCTCAAAAGGCTTCTGTGTAAGCATGTCTAGCACAAGGTTAATGTCCCAGGCTGTGACTGGGCATCTGACAGGAGGTCTGGTATGCAGAATACCCTTAAGAAACTTCTTAACTACAGGTAACTGAGCCAGTGACAAGGAAAGTACCGGCTCATGATAAGCTGAAATGGTACAAAGGTGAACTTTAACTGTAGAGTACTGCAGACCTGAATTTGAGAGGTCTAAAAAGGTACTCCCAAGACTTTATTTGGTGGGCAAGAAAAAGAGTTCGAATAGGATTTTGCACACCAGAGAGAAAAACACTTCCATTTGACTGTGTAGGTTTTTCTGGTGGCTGGCTTGCGTGCAGCCAAAAAAATATCTGAAACCCTACGAGAGACATTGAACCTATTCACCTTTATCTCTTCAGGAGCCAAGCGTGAAGGTGAAGCAACTTCAGATTGGGATGGACCACGGAACCCTGAGTCAGAAAGTTTGTTTGGAGAGGAAGTGCCTTGGGGGTTCCAACAGACTGTTGAGCAGCAGGAACCATATCTGTCGAGGCCAGACGGGAGCAATGAGAATCATTCTGTCCCTGAGACTCAAATTTGAGAAGTACCCTCTGAATTTTTTTTTTAAGTGGCTAGTTTTCTATTAGCAGGTTATACAGACCTGCCACTAGAGGGATTCTTGGTCTTCTACATAAATCACTGTACTCACTTGTTGGCAATATGGCCTGCATTATCATTTTTGCGGCCTCATAGCCGATTGGTCCCCTTACTCCATTCACTTGCATTGCTTGATTTTCATGGCAAAAGCTGTTGTTGGTTAGTTTAATTTGTTAAATCCTGCCAAAAGAGCTGTTTTCATGTACTTGTAAATCCTTGGGGCTTTTTCTTAAGTGTAACTGTGGTTAAGTGATTACACAGCATCCTGTTGTTAACTTAAGTGGGCCAGATGCGCGTAGCCCCCACAGCCTTTGTTGTGATAATTTAAGTCTGAATTGCCCAGCAGAAACGCTTGTTCCTGCCTAAATATTAACTCCTGTGCCATCCTCTGTCTCTTCCCAGTCGAAGCTCCCTGTTGGAAGCCCTCGTTGTGAGCCAGGGCTATGCTCCGCCAACGGGCGGGCAGCAACCGCCTAGCCGCCTCCAGGGACCAGAAAACCAGGAGGGACAGCCAGGGAAGGTACAGGAAAGCCACAAAATGTATGCCCATCCGCCCTGCCCCCTCCTCGGATGTTATTTTTATAGGCATTTTCCCGCCAAATTACAATTCCTGCCCCCAACGCCACGCTATCCAGTAATCTGTCTCATTGCCACTGCTGTACTGCCAAATCAGCAACCCTTCCTTATTGTTCTCCCTGCTACTACACTGTTGTTTCCTAGTTCCATTTAATCATCAACCTTGCTTTCATAATGGGGGATCCTTTGGATACTCCTGGCTATATTCTTCATGTTGTTCAGGAAAAGACATCCTCCCTGCCACTGTCACACTGAAAAGAGCGTCCCACCTTCCTAGTCTCGCTATTTCACCACTATTAAAGAAGGACGGATCCTTATCCATGCACTACCTACATACAATTTAACCAGTGGGGTAACCTCCATGTAGGGACGCAAACTGCTCTATCAACATATCGCTCGGTACCCCATTATTGGGTATACAGTTCCCCATTATGCCTGACCACCAGATTGCTATTGAGTGTATTGGCACGAACCCATAACCCTGACTGGCTTATCTTAAAACAGAAGCCCCTGAATAGAAAAAGGAGGACCAAAGATAGTCTCCTCATTTTCTCTCTTGAAGCCCTTATGAAACTTTTAATTTTTTTCCTGATCTGTGTTGGAAATGTGGAAATTAACCCCGGACCTCCACAGTACATTACCTCACCAGCAGACTTAGCCTCGACCAAAGGTCTAAGCTTTCTACATATCAATGCCTGCAGCCTGCTAAAAAAGCTCACGTTGATACAATCCTGGATTGCCCATACTTTGCCAGACTTTCTTGTGGTATCAGAGACATGGCTCAGACCCGCCACAGCAGACAGAGACAAAAACTTACCAATTATCAAATATTCAGAGCGGATCGCCAGACAAGGGTGGGGAGTTGCTATATATGTCAAATCCAATATATCTGTAACTTGCTTAGATGCAACATCTATGCCCAAAGAATTCAATGTCTATCCCTCAAAGTGGCTCTCCAACACTGCAGCATTTCGGCTAGTTGGCTACAGGCCCCTTCAGCGGTTCATAAGCTTCTAGCCCACCTGGGGAATCAAATCAAGATGGATACTGAAGAGACCATAATCCTAGGTGATCTAAACCTTAATTGCCTAGCCAAGGCCGTGGCTCCTTTAGTATCATTTTGTGATACATATGGTTTTTCACAACTTACATATGAACCAACAAGAATCAACAAAAAAAATCTGAGCAACAGCACATTACTTGATATCATGCTGGTGAACAAACCCCACCTCTTCACGCACGCTGGAGTGCTGTTCCGTGACATAAGTGACCACTGCCTTATTGCTGGAATAAGGTCATCCGGTAAACTAACACCCCCAGCTAAATTCCTACTGAGGAGATCCAAGAAAACTTTCAACTCTGAGGCATATCTTCATGATCTAAATCACTCTACAAGATGGCAAGAGTTCTACCTAGCAGACTCAGTGGAAAAAGCTCATCAGGTGTTAAATAGTATAATACTAGATGCCCTTAACACTCATGCACCAATTACTAGAGTTCGAATTAAAACAAATCTTGTCGTTGGTTTTCACCTGACCTTAAATCAGCCCTGCTTGAGAGAGATAAGCTTTGGAAAAGGCAAGGAAGACTAAGAACCCAAATGACTGGTTGATATTTAAGAAAGCCAGGAATAGCTGTACCAAGAAAGTACAGGATGCTAAGGCTGCCTACTACATGGCTGAACTCGACTCCTCATACCACAATCCTGCCAGGTTCTGGAGCACTATTAAGGCATAACGGACAAGATCCTAGCACTTCACTACCAGCTCAAATGCACCACAACAAGGTGACAATCTTGGACAGAATGGAAATACTGGATGCATTCAATAATCATTTTACAACCGCTGGCCTTGCATTTGATACCTCTCCAGCCAATCTGCAGTGCTCAGTAAGCTCCCAGTATACAGGATCTCAGTTAGCTGAATCCTCCTTCTCCTTCAAACCGATTCTGTTGAAACAAGTGGAGGATCTAATCTCGCAGATGGATATAAAAAAAAGTGCAGGTGCTGACTCCCTTGACCCCTACTTTCTAAAGATTGCAATGCATGCACTTGCAGTTCCTTTAACTTACCTTTTTAACTTGTCCTTAAAATCTGGTTCTATTCCTGCAACTTGGAAAACAGCCCAGGTTTTCCCTCTACTGAAATCAGGGGACCCCATGGACCTTAACAACTATAGACCAATCTCTATCCTTCCAGTACTATCTAAGCTGCTAGAAAAACTGGTAAGCATCCAATTAAGAGATTACCTTGAAGAATCTAATCTTTTAAATCCAGCACAATCCGGGTTTCGGTCTAAACATAGTACTATTTCTGCACTGGCTAAAGTTACAAACGATGGCAAACCGAACTGGATAAAAAGAACAGCGCTTGTGCTGTATTCCTTGATCTAAGCAAGGCATTTGATACAGTGGACCATGAGCTGCTACTCTCTTCCTTGCACTCCATAGGCTTGGATCCATCCTCCCTTACATGGTTCAGGTGTTACCTAACAGGAAGAACACAGCAAGTGAAAGCTGAAGGAGACCTATCTCCACTAAAACACTTCTAAGAGGAGTTCCACAAGGATCTATCCTGGGCCCTATCCTTTTCGCCATTTATATTAACAATATTGATTCAATCTTACCAAAGCCACTGTACACTTGTTAGCAGATGACACTGTTTTTATGTCAGCAACCCATGCCTGCTACAGCTTGTGAAGTTCTACAAACAGAATTCTCTATACTACAACATCAATTATTGGAAAAAAAGCTTCTTTTAAATGCAAAGAAAACAAAAGCAATGTTTTTCTCCACCCAAAGCCATACAAATCCCTCATTACTAAACAACCTCCCCCAGCTATCCACTATCCTTGGTGAAAGCCTTGATTATGTAGAAAAATTCAAGTATGGGAGTGTGGATAGATAGCAAACTTGACTACACAGTTCATATTGAAGAACTTTTAAAAAAGCTTCGCTAGAGGCTTGGTCTATTTTTTAGAATAAGGCACTTTCTAAACAGAGATTCCAAAATGAGGTTGGTCCAGGCCACATTTCTCTCAGTAATTGACTATGCAGACTTCCTTTATAGTCACTGCCCTATCTACCTATGCAAATTGGATACACTATACCACAGAGCTCTGAGGTTCATAACAGATCTACCATTTAACACTCACCATTGCTCTCTCTATGCTGCAGTCGGTTGGACATCTCTACACCTCAGAAGAAACAGAAATGCTGCAGTGTGGGCATACAGAATTTTGACTAAGATGCTTCCAAACTATATATTAGACTGCTTCGCACAGGCCACAGCTGGCACCTACACCCTAAGAAGCTACAATTTCATTATGCTCAAAGTGCCTAAAGTCAACACCCGGCATGGGAGATCTGCTATCAGCTATAATCTAGCTATATCATGGAACACGATTCAAAAGTCCTTGAAGCTGATCAACCGGGTATCCTTAGCATCCTTCAAGCATCTATACCTAAGTCTCTTTCCTGAAAAATGCAATTGCTTCCACAAGTTCTAGTTTATTCGCAGTTCTTTCCTTCTCCTCTCAGGCTGCCATCATATCATGGCACCACTTCCTAGAATTCATCTCCACAGATACCTCACCCTGGCTATAATCTTCTCCCATTAACTCCAGGCTCCTACCTTAGCCCTTATCACTGCCTTCCACCTCCCAGTTCTAGCACCAGCCCCTGCTCTAGTCATGCGACCCTTCCTACCATGTCACTTGTCTCAGTCTATGACCAACTCTTTCAGTCATCCAATCACTATTTCTCTTGTCCACATTGACTTCCCTTGGATCTTTGGAATCTTGGGTATATCATGTTGAATGTATGCCATGTTTACTGCCAATGTTGATATGTATATACTGGTTTACGTAGAGTGCATCTCATATGTTCCTACCATATCCTGTTATGTTTCAACAATTTCTGTTCTTGATTTCTGTATATAAGTGTTTTAATTATTCATGTACATATACCAATTATTGAACCTTGATTACTGTATATAAGTATATACGTGTTTTAAATCTTCCTATACATGTACCAGTTATTGAACCTTGACCTTATCAGGTCCATCTTGCAAATGAGCTGTGCTCAATGATGTTCGCCTGAATAAATAAAGATTTGATTGATTGATTGATTGAATTAGGGGAAGAGGAGGAAAGGCATATAGAAAGCGTTTTGTCCACTGCAGCCTGAACGCATCCTAACAGAAAATGCCAGATCCTGGATTTCTGGAGCAGAATAGAGGCAGTTTTGTGTTGAGTGGGGATGCAAAAAGGTCCAGGTCTGGAGTTCCCCACTCCTTGAAGAGTGACTGAACGACGGTTAAGTCGAGAGACTACTTGTGAGGATCTGTCTCTGTCCTGCTGAGACGGTCTGCCAGCTCATTTTGTACTCCTGGCAGGTAAACCACGTGGATTAGAGCCTTGTGCTTCAGGCACCATTTCCACACTCTCATAGCTTCCCTGCATAATGGGTAAGAGTGTGCACCGCCTTGCTTGTTGATATAATACATCACTGCTTTGTCTGTTTGAAGGAGAATGTTCTTGTGACAGAGTGTATCCTTCAAGGCTCAGAATGCATAGAGGATGGCTCTCATTTCCAGGACATTTATGTGAAGTTGGGATTCGTCCTGAGTCCATGTACCTTGGGTATGGAGATTCTGGCAGTGAGCTCCCCACACCATCACGGATGTGTCCATGGTAACAGAGATCAGATGATCCAGAGGAGCAAAGCAATATCCTTCCAGAAGGTTGTCCTCCTGCGACCACCAGGTGAGTGACCTCTTCAGAGGTTCTGTCACCTTGATGAGAAAGGACTGAGGGTGAGTGGTTGGGGACCACTGAGTACTGAGCATCCATTGAAAGGTTCTCATGTGGAGATGTGCTAGGGGTACAGTGAACACTGAGAATGCCATGAGACCCAGCATCTGTTGCATCGAGATAGTGTGAACCGAGCTGTTTTCTCTGATGTATCAGGCCATCTCTAAAATATCGCTCCTTCTGTCCTCTGGAAGAAAAGCTTTCACACAGGAGGTGTCCAGAAAAGTTCCTATAAACAGGAGTTTCTGGGAGGGCTGCAACTGTGATTTGTTGAGATTTAGCAGGACTCCCATGGATGTGAGGAAGTCTGAAGCAGTGGCTACAGCGTCCTGTGTTTCTTGTTTGGAGGGACTTGCTAAAAGTCATTCATCCAGATATGGAAACGCTTGTATTCCGATTTTCCTGAGATGTGCCACAAGAATTGCACAACACGTTGTAAAAACTCGCAGCGCCAAGGATGACCCAAAGGGCAGGACTCTGAACTGATAATGTTGACCCAGCACCACAAACCTTAAGTATGCGTGGTGCTTTGGGTGTATAGGAATGTGTTGGTAGGTAGCCTGCATGTCCAGTGAGGCTAGCCAATCGTGCTGATGAAGTAAGGGTAATAGGGTACCTAGCGATATCATCTTGAACTTTTCCTTAAGAAGAAACTTGTTTAGCTTTTTGAGGTCCAGAATGGGGTGCATGCCACCAGTTTTCCTCGGGACCAGGAAGTAATCGGATTAGAAAACTGTGTTTCATTGAGCCAACGGAACTACTTCTACTGCCCTGTTGTTCAGAAGACCTTGTACCTCGGAAGCACGAAGGTCTGACTGTATTGCTGACAGCCTGGGCTGTCGTTTGGGGGGATGATCCAGAGGGGTTTCTGAAAGATTGAGGGATTACACCTCACGGATTATCCAGAGGACCCATTTGTCTGATGTTATGGATTTCCACTGGTTGTAGAACTGAGTCAGATGTCCTCCCACTGCTGAGGAAGAGTCCCCCTCGGACAGTTGAGGTGGGACCTGGGCCAGAAACTCAGAAGGTGGCACTGGGCGCTTTGGGCCCTTGTGCCTTCTGCTGCATTTTCTTCTGTGGCTGAGAGTTGTGTTTTTTTTAAAACCTCCCCTGCCTTTGCCCCTAAAGGACTGACGGTTGTGAAACTGATGCTTGTTGACAACCCCCGAGAGGGGGGGAGTGCGGGTCGAGCCATCTTAATGACAGACCTAGGCTTCTGTGTGGCCTCCAGAGCTTGCTCTACTTGGGGCCCGAATAGATACATACCATCAAAAGGTAAAGCCATGACCTGCTGCTGGGCATCATTCATGAAGCCTGAAGTATGTAGCCAAGAGTGGCGACGGGTGCAAATGCCCACTGCCGCCACTCAGGAAGCAGTATCAAAAGCATCCATAGCTGCTTTAACCTGCTGGTTGTTGGAATCGATACCACTGGTTATGGTCTGAAGTAGCTCTGAATTAGTGTCCAACTCGGGCGGAGCTTCTACCATCTGTTTGAGCGAATGCCAAAGTACAGACTCATACTAGGAGAAATAGTCCTGGTAGCTGGCAAATACGCATACCCAGGGTGGAGGCAGCAAAGACTCTCTTACCTAAGGTGTCTATCTTGTGAGATTCTTTATTTGTAGGCTGGGTTGTAGATGCCTGAGGGAGGACAGCCTTATCATTCTCTGCTAAAACTACAATGGGATCAGCAAATGCTTGAGAGGCCAATATGGGTCGATCCTTGGGAGAAGCATACTTCCTATCTATAGACTTAGCCACGGAAGGGATGCGAGCGAGATTGTTCCATACCATCTGAGAGAGGGTCTCAAAAGATGGTTGTACCAGAAGAGTTAAATTCATAGGGATCTCCAGGACATGTAGGTACTGGAGTCTTAAAAGCTTCCCAGGATCGATTTCTGTAGTATGCAGAGAAAAAGTAGAATTAAAATTTTTTCAGCAGAGACTTAAATGAAAGTTCTTCAACCACAGGCTCTGTAGCAGGATTGATCCCTGCTCCTTCAACATCATCACCCAGCCGAAGATCTGGGTCAGGCTCAAAATCATCTCCTGACAGTCCAGGAGACACTGTATAGACAGGAAAGGAGGGGAAAATCAGTACGAAAAGTAGAAGAGGAAGGAATCGGAGTAGAGAATACCTGAAGGCTGGACGGTGCCGCACCAAGCCATGGCGCCAAAGAGGAATACAGCGCCGAAGACAAGGGAGTCGGCACCATCGGAAATAGTCCAACACATGGCGCAGACAGAGACCATGGTGCCAAAAGAGCCCGTGGCGCTGCAGAAGGCACCAACAGAGCCCCCGGTGCCACAGATGGCGCTGACAGCCCGCGGCATCACAAATGGCGCTGAGAGACCCCTCGGTGCCAAGGACGGCACCGACAGACCCCCAGTGCCAGGTATGGCGCCGACAGATCCCCTGGCACCGAGGATGGCGCAGACAGTCTCTTCGACGCCATGGTCAGTACCGAGAGCGTCCCAGGCACCGCAGATGGCGCCGAGAGTGTCCCCAGGTTCCGAAAACTGCGATTTGAAGAAAAAGGAGGAAAACTGGCAGGAGATAGAGGCATCGGTGTCACCCCCTGCGCGCAGCCATGTGACGGGGGAAAACACCTGAATGCGGGGTCGACGGCACCGAAGAAGGCACCGCGCGACTAGGAAGGTCCAACTGCCCTACCCACTCCCTCAAATGGCCTGAAGGCCTCGGAGTGACCAGATCGGGCAGCTGGACAAACCTCCGAGCCCACTGCTCCATAAGAGCAGCCCACTGATGAAACTGCTCATCGAATGCCCCTCCAAGAGGTGGGGAAGAACTCCGATGTTGAGGAGGTCGGCCACCGAAGACAGAAACCGGTGACTCCGACAGAGGAGGAGACCGGCGCCTGGCCCCAACAACCGACCATCGACATGCAGACATACCAGAAGGCGACCTCGAGTAATGCCTTCTCTTTTTTGACTTGGGGGCCAAAGAAGAGCTCGAGGTCAAATGGTGCCGAGAATGGGATCATTTCCATTTATGCTTTCAGGGGGACCACCCATCTCTCCGAGCATCGGACCATCCGTTGTCAGACCTCCCCTCCGAAGAGGGTAATGGACCGGACCCAGCCCGGCTGACTGAACAGCTTTCATACTAAGCCTCCCTACCGTCAGCTGACCTGCTCATGGTCGACTCCATCAATGGAGGGCTGATGACCTCTTTCTTAATAAGCAAAATTAAATATAATCGGTACTTATTTCGAAAATAAATTACAAAACAATAAACTGAAAACTATGCTGCTAGTTTGAAGTTTGACTCCCAGCTGCGAGCGACATTGTCACTGAAGTGCACTTGACAGCGGGGAAAAAAGGAACTGAGGTGGTTGGAGGGTCGACGCTGAGATAGTCTTTACCGCATGAGCCGAGGCTCGCAGTGCCACTTCCTTGCAGCTCCATTTCTGGCACCGGCCCTCTTGAAAAAAGTTTGCTCCCACTGGGTCCTAGTGCCTCCAGCGTAGATCCCATTAGTATGAATGAGTGGTGGAGACTTTATGTCCAGGAAGATCTGTGGAAGAGTGCTTGCCAGCACCAGTAAATTGAGGACCCATCTTTTGAAGGGTCTGAAACACTTGCCATGCTTTTTCCATATCTTGCACTGATGGAAGAACCTGCACAGTTTGAAAGTGTTTTGTTTTTTTCTGTATGCTTTAAGCTGCCTGTTGTCTCGCTACTGGCTTTCCCAGGAGCAATGGGAGCATATCTGTCTCGACAGAGTTTCTTTTTAGCCACTTCATCAGAGGCTTGATCAAGCTTCCTTTTTCGTCATTCTTATTATTTTTCAGTTTGTGAGGAACTTCATCTTTGGAAGCTTTATTTTTTGACTGAGATCTGGAGGGTTCCTCAGCACTTCTGCTTTTGGTATTAGTACTTTTGAATGGCCCTCGTCGGAAGCCTTTGATTTATCCCCAGCCATGATAATCAAAGGTTTGTCTGCTATGTTTGCCAATTTAAGAAAAGCAAACCAGTTCTGGACCTACAAACTGAGTGCAGGTTTCTGTGAAAATGCCACCAGCCAGTCCTGCCCCAGTTAATAAACTCTGTCTATTACCAAAGCCTTTTTTTTTTGGTTGAAAAACTGGGATCTATACCAGTGCCAATCTTAACAGAAACCCAGTAACACTCAACTGTGCACAGGTGGCTACTGGACCCTTATGGACAATCCTGACACAGATGATACCAAGGTCCAGTTGTATAACAAAAAAAGATTTCCTCGTAATTGCCAATCTAGAGAGAAAAGCCACAGGCACTGTTTAAATTTGAAATCTACTGGAGGTGCTTTGCGGTAAACTCCACGAGGTCTGAAATAAAAAAACAAGGCAACTGCCCCTAATTCGACGGTTCCCACAATAATTTGCCCCCAAAATGAAGGAAACCGTCAAAAATAAGCACCTGCGATAAAATTAGACTTTAAACTAAATAGTCGCAGTAATAAAAAAGTCATAATAGTGCCATCGCGCTAAAAATAAAAATTTGCACAGTGCTAATGAAAAAGTTAAACTTTCACTCAGCACACTAAAGGAAATAATTTATGAGGAAAACCTTACCCAGATAAGCATTAGAAGGCTGTCAACAAATAAAGTTGGGAGACACCTCAGAGACAATGTTGCTTAGTCCAGCGGAGAAAAAATTCTGAAGCATTCAACAGCTCTCACTCAGCTCACACACCCTCCTGTCTTTTGACTGGCTTGGCCCTACACTCATTTAAATATCTCTTAAAGGCACACCTCCAGGACACTTGCACCTAGCCAGCTAAGTGCAAAAAAGTTACTGATGCTAAAGGACTCCTGGGGTAAGAATATACTGGCTCCATCCCATGTATCAAGCCAGATGGAAGGACCTAGCGATGCAGACAGCAGACCTGTCACAACTGCATCGTATCCTCCTGTCTGGCTCAAAGGGGGGGGGGGTCACAGGAGGAGAAATAATTACTACGCAGACACTACACTACATGCCTGGCATAAAATAATGCAATCCAGGAACCTAGCCCAATGGAGCCCCCCTCCTTTACTCGTTCCCCCACCTAGAGGAATTCAAACCAGCATTAATGGACCTGGGCTTTCATTACTGGGAAAAGCAGGGGCTCCATGTGATATTTCAGTTTATAGAGGAAGGAACAGTCCTCAGTCTTACTGAATTGATTACACATTATGGGATATCCTACAGGGAGAGAGTCAGATATTTTCAGGCTAGAGATTTTATTAAATCCGTGTCCAGGGATTCCTAGTCCGAGACCTCCCCTCCCCAACTCATAGAAATCATGAAGAAAATTTTGGTAAATGGAACCCCCCCTAGAACACATGATCTCATATTTATATGAATCAATCAGCACACTAGAAGGGGACTCCACAGATCACATCAGGAAAGCCTGGACCTCAGACCTTAACCTCCCCATTTCAACTGAACTCTGGGAGAAACATCTATGCAATATATATATAAAGGGATTTCAGCTATTTCACGGAGGGAATTTGCATGGAAGAACTTGATTTGTTTTTTCAGGACATCAGCAGTGACTGCTAAATATGTTAAAAAAAGTCCAGGTCAGTGTAGGAGAGGATGCGGTACCTCACCAGCCACCCACAGACATATCTTTTGGAGCTGTCCTATACTCCCCCCTTTTTGAATAGTCTACAGCTGGCCCTAGCACAAATGTTTTCCCCTGAACTGGAACGCTCTCCCCTTCTTTTTTTATTAACTGATACACCACCCAGATACAGAGACTCCAATTTGGCTAAATTATTAACTAGCCTAATACTGGCAGCAAAAAAGTCTGTCACTAAGAAGTGACTTCTGAGGGAACCCCCCCCACCCCGTGACTCAATGGCAGGATATTCTAATAGAAATCTACAGGATGGACAGACTAACGGCTGCGTTAAATGAAACTCAAGAGCAGTTTGAAATACTGTGGAGGAGAAGGGTGTTATATCTGGCCCCCTCTGTCCAGATTTTGTCCCAAAACCCTGTTAGACAAAGGTAACCAATTATTTAGAATAATAATAATGAAGTGAGACATAGGAGCGATTGTTCTCCCTTAACCCATGGATTCCTCTAACTGTGTAAGTTAGATAAACTCCCCACATGAATGAAATGTAGATTTTGTCTCTCCGGGTGCTTCCTCTCTCTTATTTAATTTACTAAATAAAATGCCTAGATGTTGTATAATGCCCAAGCCTGATTGTTATGTGTTTACTGTTTGTATTTTGTATGTTTTGTGTGTTGTATGTCTTTTGAAAAACTTTTAAATAAAGAGTTATAAAAAAAAATAAACTGCTGTTTCTAGCCCCTCAATTGAACCTTTGCATGGTTGCATATTGAGCATCTGTCCAGTGCAGTCTAACAGATTTATTTTCAGCAACCTAGGGATTAACTCATTACCTGTTGTACTGGAATTTACTGAAGCTCTGAAACAGTCAGGCAGACTACAGTGTCAGATTACAGACAGTCCAGCTGCAGCCATGTTCTACAACTCTCTCACCCCTTACTGACAAACTTTTTACCCTTGTTCCTATGGGCACTTAAATTTTCTTTTTTTTTTTAAATATTTTTCTATTCAAAATTTGTATATTTGCTGTCCAGTGCTAGTGAAAGGTGGGAACTTACAACACCTCTGTTTATCTACAGAATCAGGTTCACTGCTGACTCTTTTTTTCAATGATCATACAAGGTACAGTTGAGAGAACACCAGATGGTAAACTAAACCTCTTTGTTTATCCACAGGGACAGGTACTGTGCAGCACCCCCCCCCCCCACTGATGAATTTAGTGCTGGTAGAAAGCAGACAAAGCCCTCAGTTTATCCACAGGTATAGTACCACGTGGGGCGGGCTCAGTGCAAACTTACCCACACTGTGATGGATTTAGTGCTGGTAAGAGGTAAGGGACTGACACCACTTAGGTTTTAAACCCTTGTATAATCCACAAAGACAGCTACAGTGTGGGGGGCAGGGTAAGTGCTTGGTCTCCACACTGTCTGCATTTAGTCCTGGTGAATGGTGAGAGACTGCCAGAACTGGGGACTATAGCATTTTGTTTATACATATATACAGTATACACACACACACACACCAGCATGTACTCTGACTAAATAAATTCAAAAGGACTGAATTAGCAACATGCCAGTTTTTGATGATTGCGACTGAACAGCACTATACGGCGCCCAACAAGAAAATAATAAATTGCTATCTGAAATGTTTATCCAAAATAATATTTGAGTGAAAGTAAGGAAAATTTGCTTTTAATAAAAGACGTTTTCCATATTTGACCAATGCTTCTTAATAGTCATGTAATATTACTTCAATATGAAGTGTGCATTTTAAACATTTAACTTGTAAATACTGTTCATACTTGTTGTTGTGACCATATCATGTACAACAGGAAGAAAAAATTACTCACCTTAGTAATGCTGTTTCTTCTAATGGAGTCTTGCTATATTATAGACATTAGCAGTTTGATCCAGCTCTAGAACTGCCCCGGAGTGAAATGGTTAAAACCATTCCAAAATAGAATTTTGGCACGAGAGCAGCTCTATCTGTGTCATTTCAAACTTGAACTGTCAGATCTTACGAGCCAAATTCACTAAGGTCTGTGTGGAAGCTGTAACCTACACTAGCCAAATGGCTACCTAAATAATAACAACCATTGATGGTCCCAACACCCAAGACTCAAGTCAGGGGACCAGAAATACTAACACCATTCTAATATATGAAAATGGAACATAAGTATAATAAAACACACACACGCGTACACTACACCCCCAAAGTCCCAAAGGGACAAAATGCTAACAGGACAAAGGATGCCCACACTAAGTTGCCCACCCACCAAGTAGAGGTTCTGAGAGGGGCAGGTTGGGGAGGTCTATAATATAGCAAGACTCCATTAGAAGAAACATTACTAAGGTGAGTAATTTTTTCTTCAAACAACATGAAGTCTTGCTATATTATAGACATTAACAGAATACACAGCAGTACCTCCATGGAGGAGAGGGCAGAACCTACTTAGGAATAGGCTCTGAAGAACAGCTGTGCCAAACCGAGCATCTCTCCTGGCCTGGACATCCAGGGAGTAATGCTTGGTTAAAGTGTGTACCATCTTCCAAGTAGCAGCCTGGCAAATCTCTAATAAAGGGATATCTCTGGCATCAGCTAGAGACGCAGCTGTACCCCTGGTAGAATGAGCCCTCAAACTGGGGCTCTGCCCACTTTCTGATAACAAAATTGGATACAAGAGACAATCTACCTGGCTATTGATCTCTTAGTGGCAGGTTTGCCTTTCCCAACTTCACCACAGGTAAGGAAAAGTTGGAGGGATTCGAACCTGTGACCTTTGGTCACGCTCTATATAATAACTAAGAGCTCTCTTAACATCCAGGCTGTGCAACCTCCTCTCACCCGAGAGGAGTGATCAGTGAAAAATACTGGAAGGAGATAGACTGATTAAGATGGAAATCTGAAACCACCTTAGGCAAAAACTTCCTATTAGTCCTAAGGACTACCTTATCCTGTGGAAAGAAATAAAGTCAGTCTCCACTGACAAGGCTTGCAATTCACTTATGCGTCTGGCAGAAGTGATAGCCACTAGAAAAACAGTTTTCCAAGTTAGGTACCTAAGCTCTGCAGAAGACAGAGGTTCAAAAGGGGGTTGCATTAACTGGGCAATGCAAACATTAAGGTCCCAAGCAGGGGCCGGTTCCCGAAAGGGAGGATTAGCATGGAGTAATCCCTTAAAAAACTCGGAAAACACAGGATGAGAGGAAAGAGGGGATGACTTTCCTGCTGACACAAAAGCAGACACAGCTGCCAAATGAACTTTCAGGGTAGCTGGTCTGAGACCCAAGGAATTAAGATGTACCATGTAATCTAACAAAATGGGCAATTCAGCAGATTCTGGGGAAATATTTTCCCAGCACACCAAATGGAAAACCTTTTCCATTTAGAACTATAAGTAGCCCTAGTGGAAGGCTTTCTGGAAGCCTTTAGATCTCAAGAACACCCTGAGAGGTGTAAATCAGCAAACTCTAACTCCTCACGAGCCAGGCCTTGAGGTTGAGGGATTTGAGGTCCGGATACCAAACCCTTCCTGGGCACAAGTCAACAGATTGTGATTCCTGGGGAGGCACAGGGAAGATGGACTGTCAGAGACAGAAGGAGTGGGTACCAGGGCTGCCTGGCCCAATCCGGGGCAATCAGAATCACCTGCAAGGCTGAGATCTGATTTTGACTAGTACTTTGAATAGGAGAGGAAAGGGGAAGCATAAAGGAACTTCCTCCCAATCCAGAAGAAGGGCATCCAGGGAACTGAGCCCAGCACTGGAGGCCTGCAACAGAACAGAGGAAGTTTGTGATTGTCTGGGGCTGCAAAAGATCTATCTGAGGGATGCCCCACCTGGCAAAAACTATCCCAGCACTTGAGGATCCAGGGACCATTCGTGATGGCCCTGGGAAATCCTGCTGAGGGCATCCGCTAGGACATTGTCCTTCCCTGGAAGATGAACTGCTATGAGGGAAGTGTTCAGGGAATAGGTCAGAGACCACAACTTCATTGCCTCGGTGCACAAGGCCGAAGACCGAGTGCCCCCCTGTTTGTTGATGTACCACATTGTTGTGGTGTTGTCTGTTCTGACTTGTATCACCTTGTCGTGGACAGATGCAGAAAAAGCTTGGAAGAGCTAAAAAGACAGCTCTGAGTTCCAGCAAATTGATGTGGAGCAGAGATTCCTGGGGGGACCAAACTCCCTGAGTGGAAAGGTCGCCCATGTGGGCTCCCCAACCCAGAAGGGAAGCATCTGTAGTGAGAGTCAAGTCGTGAGAAGGGGAAATGAAGGGGACCCCCGCTCTTAAATTGCTCTGATCCTGCCACCACTGGAGAGCTAGGATCAAGGTTCGAGTCACTGGGACCAACTTGGAAAGGGGGTCTCTTCTCTGAGACCAAAAGGTTCTCAAGTGAAACTGAATGTCTCTCATCTGAAATCTGGCTCCCTGCACAACAGCTATGGACGCGGCCATGTGCCCCAGGAGCTGCAGAAAGTGTCTTGCTGGTCGAGAGACCTGCAGAGTGAAGGAAGAGGCCAGAGCCACTAAATTCCTTACCCTTTCTGGGGGAAGAAAGGCTCTGGCTAGCTTTGTGTCCAATTCTGCCCCTATAAAGGTGAGTACCTGGACTGGTTCCAGAACCGACTTTAGTAGGTTTAGCAGAAAACCCAGGGAGGTGAGAAGCTGCTGGGTGACCTGCAGGTGAGATGTTACCTGTTCTGGGGACTGGTCTACAATGAGCCAGTCGTCTAGATAGGAAAAACAGCAATCCTCTGCCTCCTTAAGTGGGCCACTGCCACTGCTAGACATTTTGTGAATACCCTTGGAGCAGAGGTAAGGCCGAAGGGCATTGCTCTGAACTGGTAATGACCTGAGGGCAGTTCGAATCTGAGGTACTTTCGATGGGATCTTCTGATTAGGACATGGAAATAGGCATCCTTGAGGTCCAGGGAGGCTAGCCAGTCCCTGGCCTTAGGGAAGGTAAAATCATTGCCAGAGTTACCATTTTGAACTTTGGTTTCAAAAGATGCTTGTTCCGATATCTGAGATCTAAAATGGGCCGCCACTCTCCTGTCTTTTTGGAGTAAGTATCTGAATACAGACCCTGCCCTGATGCAGGGATGAACCCTTTCTACTGCTCTGAGGCTAACAGGGATGAGACCTCTGTTTCCAGAGCGAGGGTCTCTGAAGCACTTGCAGGTAGAAAAGTCTGCTTCTCAACTTGGGAAACTTTTGAAGCTGAGAACCAGACCCTGGCTTAATACTTCCAGAACCCACTTGTCTGAGGTTAAAGAGACCAATTCTGACTGAAGTAAGCCAGTCTGCCCCCACTGGTACAGGAGAATCGGCCCTGGGCACCCCATCAGGGTGCCTGTTTCGCAGGAGCTTTAGGCTGGGGGGTGGGAGCAGGTCTGCCCACCCCTCGTCTGCCCCTGCCTCTGAAGAAGCCCCTCTGAGCATAGGCAGAGGAGGCCTGAGTCTGGTAGAAAGGCCTGTGAAAAGGCCTACCCCTAACCCTGGGGGCATGCCTTTGAGGAGTGGCTTGCCGCTCCTTAGCCTGGGCACTCTTGTAAGTAGTCCTATATTCATCCATCTTCTTCATGTAGTTCTCTGTCTGCTCTCCAAACAGATAATTTCCCACCACAGGAAAATCCATAGCCTTAGTCTGGGTATCCTGTGACAAACAAGTACACCTGAGCCAGGCCAACCTACGAAAAGCTACAGATGTGGCCATGACCCTAGAGGAAACATCATTAACATCCACAGCAGCATGAAACTGAACCTTAGAGGCTTCAATGCCATCAGCAGCCACCTGTTCTAGTTCACTAGCCAGCTGGCCATAGGCCTGCTTGGCCAATTGCATAACAGTATCCCATCTAGATTTCTTGATACCTAGCTACATAAGCCATATAATTTGCTTGCCTGAGTCCCAGAGAGGCTGCCATATAATGTTTTTGCCATGGCATCAATCTTCCTGGAATCCTTGTCAGGAGGATGTGAAGCCAAGGGAATATTAGCTTTATCACAGGCAGCAGCCTGAACTACCCCAACATGACTGCACTGCTGAGAAAGGAATTCTGTATCAGGGCCTGACAATGTATATACCTTCTGTCCATCTTTTATCTACAGGAGGCACAGAATTAGGAGCTTTTAAAATTTTAATTGTTTGTTTCCAAAAGACTTATGTAAAGGAATAGACAATCTCCTAGACTCTGGAATATCCATCATTTCTACAAAATCAGGCTCCTCTTGCTCATCCACAGCCTCGTCTAAAGGAAGCTGGAGGGTTTCAGCAACTTTTTATAAAAATAAAATGAGATGGGGACTCAGACAGCATAGGGGAGATTCTAAAGGTCTGTCTGGGAGATGTCCGTTCAATGGGCACACCCAGACCTTCCCAGCCACATTCATACTGTTCATAATCCTCTCCCCTCCTCTGGTTCATAAAATTCCTCAATATCATAATCCTGAACCACTGGGATTGGACGAACCGACCTTTACCAGACAGTGATGGTTCGGACGGACCCTGAGACAGTGACTGGACAATTTGTATGGCTTTTGTTATCTCTGCAGCAGTTGAGAAGGAAGTTTGGACTCAGACCTGCTGATTTTCTTGTTTTCTTTACTGGAATTGGTTCCTCAGAACCAGCTTTTCTTTGCCCGAGGAAGTCTGGCCCTAGCCAGAGGGCATCCCTCTGGTTCGGTTGGCACCGAACCGGCTGGCCATCGCGGGTCAGCGACTTTTTTGCCTCTGCCCCTGAGCCTGCCCAATCTTTTTTCCAGGGTGGCTGCAGGAAATTCTTACATACCTGGCAGTCTGACTGAGGTGGTCAAACCCAGACAATAAACACATGGTGTGTGGGTCAGCCTTGGCAAAGACTTCCCCACAAACATCACAGTGTTGAAACAATGGGCCCGGTTTTTCTTTTGGGTTTCTCAGACATAATGCCAGCCTAACCAAAAACTTGCCCTTTACGGCAGTGCCAGGCAAGACACCCTTATCGGTTCCTAACCGTGTCACGGGTATTGGAAAAACGTAATAAATCCGTTTTTTTTAGAACCGATAAGAACCGGGAACCGCACTCTAAAATAGTAACTTTTAGTTTTAAATGAGTTTTAAACCCACTGATCGGTTCAAAACCGAACCGATAACTTACAAGTTCCACACAGACAAAACCTTCATTTACTTACGGTTACCACAGATAGAGCTTGAACCGAACGGTTCTGCGGTTAAAATAAAACTATTCTCGGTTAAATCCAACCGAGAAAACACTTTTTAAACCGAGAAATGAACCGAGTAGAAGGAGAAATCTCCGGAGCGACTGTTCACTGAGGCGGAGTAAAGAATCTGACAGTTCAAGTTTGAAATGACTCAGATAGAGCTGCTTTCGTGCCAAAATTCTATTTTGGAATGGTTTTAACCATTTCACTCTGGGGCAGTTCTAGAGCTGGATCAAACTGCTAATGTCTATAATATAGCAAGACTTCATGTTGTTTGAAAAATAATCTCTTTCAAAATTAAAAACTCAAAAAGGGAATTTGTTTGTATTGGAGATAGAGCTGTTGTAAATGTAAGCAATAATGCATGAGAGGGTGTGGGTTGTGCTGGGATGATCACACGCCTGGGTGGCTGGGCACGAGGCTGCAGGCTGAGTGCGTCCAACATCCCAGATGTGAGGTTATCCCAGCACAACACACACCCTGGAGTGCATTACTGCTATTATACAACGGCTCGTTGTTATACAAAATAAAAAAACATTTGAAAAATGTATTTAGTAGATTTTTAGTGTGGCAATATATCTTTGTTTCTGGCTGGCCCAGTAGCACTGAGGGCTGAAGCGCTGGTCACCACACCTCACACCACGCCGGCGACCAGTGTTTGGGAATGAGCAAAGACCACTGGGGAGGAGAAGCATTGAGCGTCCGATGGACTGCTCTCCTTCTCCGGGAAGGGGGGATCCACAACAGTCGGCACAGGATTGCCTCCTGGCGGAGGCTGGGGGACAAGACGCTCCGCTGTGCACAAGGGAGAGCTAGGGGCAGACGTCAGGAGGGAGCATGTGCGGACGTGTGCAGGCTCCCCTCCATCGGCATCAATGCACGTCCTCAGCTCTGGGGAAGAAGCCAAGAAAAAGGTATGGCACCTGTTTCTAGCAGCATGATGGCCATCCAAGAGTTTTGCCATGGCTGGGACGTGGCACCCATCTGGATCCGTGTTCTGTGAGGAGTTGGGGCTCCATACTGCCCCGCTGCATGGGGTAAGCCGCAGGAGTAGGGTGCCAGGCTGGTTGCAGTAGAGGCAGATGGCGGCTAGAAACCCCAGAGAGGATGTGAGGACAGGGGAGCAGACCAGGTGGCCAGAGGAGGTCAAAAGAGGTAACATAAAATATATACTTGTTTCTTAAGAGAAGATGAAAAAAATGCGACAATGCAATGACAAATCAGTACAGTGAGGTTGTGCTGGGATAACCTTACTCTGCCAGGGACACACTGACCAATCAGAGTCCAGGAAATGTTCTTGCCATTCTATAATTATAGTTTGCCAGTGATGTTGGTAAAAATCTGGGAATGTCACAATTCCTGAAGCTTTGCAAAGTTCCCCAACCTCAAATCAAGTTCGCTACCAATTTCTGAATATTAAAAAATAGTGTGTTCGCTCTGCAAAATCACCTTTCAAGACAAGTGAACAAAATGACACTAGCACTCTTCATGAGGAAGGGTTCCAAAAAGACCATGTTAAAAATATGGTGCAGTACCTCCCAAAAATGGCCAAATTACACCCAGGCGTTGCATAATTTCTACGCACATTTGTAACTTTGGTCATTTGGTAGCTTTACAAAGCCCTATCGGCTCTGGCTAGAGTTTGTTCAAGTACACAGCTTCTTTGTCAGCAAATGGAGAATTTCCCTCAAAGAGGAAATCAAAGGCTTTAGCTTGAGCATCCCTGGGTAAGGATGGTAGCCCCAAATCAGGCAAAACCTCCTCAATGCCACTGCATGAGCCAAGACTCGTAAAGCAGACTTATTAGTGTCTACAGCCAAGTGAAAATGGAATTGTGTGGCCTTGAGGGCTGACTCAGCTGTGGCAGCCAGCTCATGTGCCACCTCACCATTTACCTTATCACTCAGGGCCGGCACTGCATTCCACAATGCTTTCTGGTACTGGGTTGTGTATGCCAAATCAGCTGCCTGTGTTAGGATCAGGGAGGTTGTTGTAAACACATTTTTGGTCATATTATCCAGTTTCCTTTAATCCTTTTAGGAGGCTGTGCGAGAGAGGCACCTTGGCCTTCTCACAAGCAGCCACCTGTACCACTCCTTCAAGACCAGAATGGGCACACAGGTATTCTACCCCGTCTGCCCACCAGACATTTTTTTTTCAACTTTTTTATCAATGCCAGCAGCTGATTTAGGTGCTGGCATGATTTATGATGTGGCCTTATTTGGAGGAACTTGTGGATGGGGACTAACGGTCCCTTTGTAGGGGCCAGCCTGCCCCATCATATCCATGAACTTCATTTCCCACTCATCCTCATCCTCATCTGTCTCATGACAGGGGATGTTAAGGGTGTGCACCATCAGTTTGATGAACAGGGAGTAAGAGTTGTAATCCTCTGCAGGCCTAGGAGGGGAACCAAACTCTTGATCGGGTGAACCATCAAGTTCTATAGGTTCACTTTTCTCCTCTTTGCAATACATATCCCCCTCCTCTACAGACAAGTAGTCTGGAACTGGAGCCTGGCAAGGGGCAGGATAATTAAACAAATTTTCCATAGCCTGAAAGGCTTGGAAAAACTGCCGTAACTTAGTCATATCCTCTTGTTGATGGCATTTGTTTCTGATCCATTGTCTGCTCCTTTTCCTTTGCAGGAGAAATAGTGTGTGTGTGTGTGTGTGTGTGTGTGTGTGTGTGTGTGTGTGTGTGTCTGTGTGTTTGGTTGGCACTTGTTCCAGTACCTACTGTGAGACTCTTCTACTTGCATTTTTGCCATCACTGGGATTGGGGTTCCACCTACTGGACACACTGATGTCTTTACTGTCCTTTCCATGCCTTTCTGATAGCTGAGCTTTATATCTTTCTTATCTGTCTCCTCTGACAGGGGCTGCTGCTAATGAGAAGAACAACTCTCTAATGCCTGCTTTTCACCTTCATTAGGAAATTCCTCTGCATACCTATCAACCTCAAAAATCATAGCACTGGCATTCAAAAATCATAGCAAATGGCCAGAATGTGTAGCACGTTCTTATTTTAAACAATACTATGTTAATCTACAGATAGTGGGCCCCATATAGTTATTGATAAGGAATGTTTCTATCAGCTTAGTTCAATGATTTAATTGTTTGTGTGTACATAAATAGTTTTAACGTTATTAAGAACATCAGCAGAGCAAGGGTAAATGTGAGTGCAAAAATCACAGCACTATGTGAAATTCATAGCAGTTGAAAGGTATGTTCCTCTGAGCCTTGTTATACTTTGGTGACAGAGAGATGGACTGTGAAGCCATAAATTCTTCTCTTTTTAAAGCCCTTTTATTTTGGGTTTTATGACATAATTTTTACAGACTTCACAGTTAATAAAATTAGTAAAAATGAAATATATGTGCTAGAAAATATCTAAAACCATTTTAAACATGAATAAAAATGTAAACGATTAAAGATTTCAACACAAAACATGGTCGGACCCCTCAGGTAGGAACTTCATTGTCAAGCAGCCTTCTCCAGTTCCTGGGAAGCAGAGAAGCCCTCAAACAAATAATAAATAATTAGAATAAACACTCTAACTAATGTAGAGATTAATAATAAACTACAGTAACCAAATACTGTACTTAAATGAAGACCAGAAGCTGGAGATAAATTCAGGATGACTGTTCTCTTCAGCTGAGAAACGCATCTGAAGTTACAACAGTAGAGGGAGCATGATCACAGTGCACAGCTTGAACTTGTATTCTACATCCCATAAATTTACATAAAGTTCATGTCTGGGACAGCACACTCCTGTGGATTGTACATGTACTGTACATTTGTAAGGCATCTCACTGATAGATTCCTGTTGTTTGAAAGGATGTGCTGTATAATATTTGTAATTTTTGACCAAGAAAGGAACACTAAGCTATGACAGCTTGTTTCCAGGTGCACCCAGGGTGGGGGTAGAGATTGCATGGAGCTGTTTTTATAGACAGAAAAAATGGTGGCCATGACACCAGGGAAATTCCCTTAATCTTCAGAGGTACTTCTCAAGTGCCTGGTGTGGAGCTAGAACCCACGATCATCCGATCTCCCAGCCCCAGAGGCGAGTGTGCTACCTTCTGAGTCACTAGCACTGACTATAGCTAATAACATACAGACAACAGTATACACCTATTATTTATTATTTACTATGTATAATATACAGAATAAAATACGGGGTGGTGTGTGTAACGAGAAGTTTATACAGCCCCAAGGTGTTAGATGCCACATAAACCCCGAGTGAAGCTTGAGGGGTTTATTAAAGCATCTAACACTAAGGGTGTGTATAAACTTTGAGTTTACACACATCACCCCATATTTTATTTTATATAATTGCTTGGTTTTCCTTTTTCACCACAGCAATTATATAACATAAATAGACGTTTCTGTGCAGCCGTGGTCTGGTTTGTGTGATTATTTGTGGAAATGTTTTATTTATTTTAATTGATTTATTTCCTCGGCAGTTGTCATTTTATTATTTTTCTTTAATTATTTCTTAGTAGTAGAATTGTGTTTTCACTTACCACCGAGTCCGAGTGGCGGTTGGGTCAGTCTCCCAGGAACGAGCAGCAGCCAGCGGTTGGAACAGAGCAGAGGTGAGGGTGGCACAGGCGCAGACCAAGGGAAACCATGCGCATGTTTGCAGTAAGAAACACTCCTTTGTTATGGCAAATTAAGCCACGGTTTCTCTGCGGGAAAAAGGGAAAGCCAGTAATTACATGTAGAACAATTTATGGGAAACTGTACACAAAGCTGTGTTCTCATCTTCATGTGTTCCTCACATGAAAGACCTCAATAGCAAAGCTCGAGAGGTTACTGATGTCATCAAAACCCCAAGATGGGGGGGGGGGGCCATGACTTAGCCAGTTAGCAAGATGGCAACATAAACTTTTTAAGCTGCCGACCCAGAGCCAAGAACAATATTTTAACCCGATTTCGGAAAGAGCTCAATACTCCTATTGTAGTCCAAAGATGTCAGAGGTGATTATCTACTCACAACTGACTTTTGGGACTTTACATTACGGGATTCGGGTGTCCTCTGCTTCGTGGCCCAGACTGCTCGTATATCTTCAGTCACATGGCACACAGCTCCAAGGGGAGCGGGGAGCTCTCAGTGCAGGACAAGTTTTCTTCCATATTGACCCAGATAGAGGCTCTAACGATGGCTTCAAACAATATGGCTGCCACATTACAACAACTGGATGCTAGAACGAATCATACTGAGCAAAAGGTGGACTCACATGAAGAAACGCTGTAAGGTCACTGCATGACCATGCGAGTGCAAGCTGCACAAATTAAAGCACTACAAGACAAAATGGATGATATGGAAAACATGAGCCGCTGCAACAACCTGCGGCTCCTGCACTTCCCAGAAGGATGCGACGAAGGTAGAACAGTAGCCTTCCTACAACAAGCCCTCCCGGAGCTCCTACAGCTCCCGCCTAGCATCCAAAATAGTCACTGAATGTCAACATCGCTCGTTACAGCTGAAGCCACCCAGCGGAGAAAGGCCAAAGCCCATCCTAGCCTGGATTCTCAATTTTGATGAAAAGGAGGCCATCCAGGCTAGGGCTAGAGAACTAGGTGCCCTTGACCAGCGAGGCCACCGCATTATGATTTTTCAAGCTCACTCCAGAAAACTTGCTGCTAGATGGATGGCCTATACAGATGCATGATGGAGGCTCCATGAGCTACAGGTGCCCTTTACCCTCCGATATTCTGCGGCCCTTAAAGTCACTTGCAACAGCTCCTCCTTCCAGTTTTCTACCCGAGGCTGCTATGGATTTTATAAATACAACTTGGCCCTCCTCAATGTAACAACAAGGGCCACAGCCTGGTTCAGAGCCCTCCTGCTATGACACATAGTGCCTATCTGGACCGAAGGTCGCCTCTGCAACATAACCAGCATGCTTTCTTAGACGGGGATAATCAGAAGGGTCCACACAGAGAACTGGAGTCTCAGCCTAACAAAGGTTCTAAGAGACTACTGTCTGCCTCTCATGCCAGAAGAGATCATCCACAGGACAGAGCAGGAGCTGTGGATACCGCTGAACAGACCACTCAACAAGAAGGGGCCCAGGACCTGGAGTACACGAGTCCCTACTTCTCACAAAATCATTTTTCCTCGCTTGCTCAGCACTCCCCGACACAGAGTGAAGATCCCCTCATAAAGATGGACTTTTCTGCCCCCGAACCCCTTGAACAGGAGTCCGAGGAAGTTCTCTGATTGTAGGCGGCCTCCACGGATGTTGCATTGCCGCTCAGGGAACCAGAAATCTCGACCGTGGACTTGGGCCCTCCCCCAGGACAGTCACTCCTGGCGGCACAATCTGAGGGACAAATGACTTCTCGCAAAATGCTCCCAGGGTGATCTTCAGCGTACGGATTACAAATAGGTGCCTATCAGGTTTTGTGTCATTTGAGGGGATTACATGGGTGTGGTGGCTTAATGGGGTAATAGGTAAGAAGAAGCCCTGTCGATGAATCCATCTGCTTAGCCATGGGACTTCTCCTCCCTCCCTCTCTCTCTGTAATTCAGCCGGACATCAAGAAGGGCAGGGTTGCAGTTTTACCTTGCTCCCCCTCAGACACGCCTCCTTCTAGGGATATTTGTAATGCACGGATGTCTGGTGTAATCTCTTAGACTGCATGTGTTAAGCTGTTAGGAGGGGGTTGGGGGCGGGGACGGGAAGGTGGGCTATTATAATTTGAATCTGTGATGAAACTGCATTCTGAAATGTGCATGGTGTGCTGACCTAGGAACCTCCCCTTCCATATCCCCCCACCTGCCACTTACCCCTCGACACCCCTCCCTGTCCCATGAGGGAAACACCCTTTGAATGAAAGGGGAGAGCTCTTCCTTCTCCTCCCATAAGGGATGTTTCATTCTGAGACAGCTGCCCTCTTCTCCTGCCCCGGCTTACCTGGGGCCCTCACTGGGACCCCATAACTCCTGTGACTTACATCCTCACCGTCCGTTGGGCAGTGGGTTTAATAGAGAATTACTACTGGAGGGTGGTACCCTTATAATGCCTCATTTCACTTATCGGGGCTCTGGAAGGATTCAGTACACACATTAGCTCTGGTTGGCAGCTAGCCTATGAGATTCTTGTTCCTCCTGTAAGCTCCACCCACAGCTATTGTTTGCTACTATTGCATGTTGTTAGATTGGTACAGGTAAGGGCAAGATGGCCTGCATATCTGCCAGTTGTTTAACCCACCCCTAGGGACAGCTGGGCATGCCATTGGCTGGTGAATCAGCCAGAAGAGCCCAGCTCTTGACCCCTAACAACTGTTTTCCTTTCTTTCAGTTTATAAGGTTGTGTACAGTGTTCTGAATTATTACTGGACAAGTAAGTACTGTTTGGGCTATCTAGTTGACCATGGTTCCTAGCTCTCCTCCCTGAATGTACTCTCTTAAGTCAGACAGTGACAACAGGGAGGGTCAGCTTTCCCACACCAGTCTGCACTGTAGGATTGCTGCCTGGTTTTATTATGGTGGGACCCAGGACTCACCTAGCACTGCCCCCTCAGCCCCCTCACATGAGACTCCACTGATAGTCACCCAGGAAAATCCAAGGGCGAACTGTCCTACCCCACCTGAAGAAAATATGGCAGATATAGTTTTCAACACCTGGAATGTTTGAGGGTTGAACTACCCTATAAAGAGGAAAAAAATTCTCTCCCATCTGAAATCCAAGGTGGCTTTCCACCAAGAGACCAAGTTGACCAATAGTGACCACGCTTATATGCTAAAGGACTGGGTAGGTCAAGAGGTGCATGCTGGGGCTCACACAAGAAAACATGGGGTGATTATCCTTCTTCATAAAGCATTACAATGGACCTTGACTGCCTCTGTGGGCGATCCTGATGGTAGATGAGTGACAGCCACTTATGACACCCCCCCTCAGGTCCCCTAAGCCTATGCAATGTATACGCCCCCAGTGCAGACGATCCCAGGTTCTTTCATGGACTGGCTGGGTCCCTTAGTGATTTCCTGCCTGTCATCTGCCCCCTACTCATTCGTGGGGATTTCAGCCTTACATTAGTCCCCTCCCTGGACAGGAATGATACAGGGAAAGAATCACATGTCGGGGGAAAGAGCCCTGCAACAACATATGTCAGATCAAGGGCTCACTGACATTTGGAGACCCTTCCACCCCAGGGTCCGAGATTATACCTTTCATTCTGAACCTAACTCCTCACATAGCAGGTTGGATTTCTGGCTAACATCTCAAACCCTCGTACATAATGATACTGACGCAGATATTCTCAACAGGGTGATTTCCGACCATGCCTCTGTTCAGTTGATAACACAATGAAGACCTACTGTCCCTCCCTCTTACAACTGCAGACTTGACCCCCCCCCCCTTACACGTGCCCCAGACTTTACCCCATGGGCTAGATCTGAGGCCTTGCTATTTATTGCATGCAACCCCACATCTGATACCTCAGCAGGTAACACCTGGGAGGCCTTTAAGGCCACCATGAGGGGTAATATTATGGGATTTGCTACAGCCAAGCATAGGGAAAGGAAGCAGTGGCTGGTAGAGCTAGAATAACAATTAACAGTAGCAGAGGCCGAATTCAAGGCCATGGCGTCTTACTCTCCTAGCTCCCCGAAGGGCAGGAAAATTTTAGGGCTTCGTTTTGAGATCAATCAGCTTCTAAATCGGAAAGCAGTGGTGGCCATTCTTCAGCTCCAGCACACTTTCTGGGAAGGAGGGTAAGGTTCTGGCCTACCAACTTAGGTGACAACAGGCCAGCCAACATATTCCAGGCCTGAAGGACAGTCATGGACTAGTGGCTACTAACCCACAGGCAAGCAATGAGATTATGTCCTCATTTTATGAGGAGCTCTACTCCACCACCCATTCTAGGCAACGCCTGGCACTCAGCCTTTCTTAGTCAGCATACACCTCCCCAAACTCACCATGCAACAGATCCAGGAGTTAGAGGCCCCAATCTCCCAGGAAGGGGTGGGCACCACCATACAGAGTCTTCATCTAGGGAAATCCCCCAGGAGTGATGGCTATACTGTGGACTTTTATCAGGCGCTAGCCCCAGTGATCGCTCTCCTCCTTACAGAGGTTTTCCAAAAAGCAGAACTAAAGGGGGCCTTCTCCCCCCTCCCTTAGGGAGGCGACTATTGTAGTAATTCCAAAATAGGCTAAAGACCCTATCAATCCCAGTAGTTACCTGCCGATATCACTTATAAATCTGAACAGCAAGGTCTATGCCAAGGTCTCCGCCTCTAGGCTGAGTCCCCTGTTATCACACCTCGTTCACCCCTCCCAGGTGGGCTTTGTCCCTGGCCGACACAGTTCAGACCATCTCAGAGCTTTAATGAACCTTATGCACACTGCTCTACACTTGTGCTCCCCATCAGTGGCCATAGCCATCAACTTCGAGAAGGCCTTTGACTCCAATGAATGGGACTACTTCTACCTAGTCCTAGTCCACCTGGGAATAAGAGAGCAGTTTCTGTCCAGAATAAAGGCCATCTATAATAATCTCAAAGCCCGGGTCACTACCAACTCTATGGTTTCTCCTCAATTCCCACGTGAGCAGGGGACTTGACAGGGTTGCCCCCTCTCACCTCTTTTGTTTGTCCTTGCTGTGGAGCCTCTGGCTGCAGCATTTAGGCAGCACCCAAACATCCAAGGGATCACAGTTGGGGATACTGAATACCCAACCCTTATGTATGCTGACGACCTGCTCCTCCCCCTTGCAGCTGCCCAACTCTCCATACCCCCCACCCTCCTGCTGACTCTCCTGGACTCCTTTAACACCTACTTTGGAATTAAAAGGACACTGTCAACCTGTTTTTGATCATATTATTTCTAGTTAAAAACCTACATTTTATGATTGCTTACCTTCTCTAAAATTCATTAATGTTGTTGTTTGTTTTGTCTGTCTCCTTGTTTAGTGGAACTGAAATGCATGCTAATGTATATTTATAAACAATCTTATTTTGTTTACAATTCTGGATCTGTTCTTATTGCATATTTCCTGAGCATTAGAAACACACCCAAACAGTGCAGTCACTCATGAGGCAGTAGCCTCCTAAACTCCCACTGCATCATGAGGGGCTAGACTGTGTTGTGGGTGTTCCCAATTCCAGGAAGATGCAGTTGGAACTGATCACGGAATGTAAACAAACCTGTGTTTGTGTGGTAACACCAGTATGGTAGGCAGTCTGTTTTTTTTTCACTTTTTAAAGAAAATGAAAGCCAGAATCAAACTATCAACTATATCAGCAATCTTTACAGAATGTTGGCAGTCATAAAATGTGTTTTTTAAACAAGCATTTGTCAATGCCAAATGTTTGCTTGCTGGTATTGGCATTGGTAGTGCAGGAGTTAGAGAGATGCATAATAGGAATGGCAGTGAAGTACTAAAGTAACGCCAACCCCCCACCCCCACCCTGCAGAGACTGACAGGCACTGGGGATGTGCATTTGGGTCATCAGACATAACACTCATGCCATTCCACCTCACCCTACCCTGCAGACATCGACAGGTGTCACAGCATGCCTTGAGGTCTTCAGCCCTTACGCTCACCCCATTCCATAAGGAAATAAGCTGAGATGGGTGCAGAATAGGAGAGTGGGGTAAACGTTAGGGCCGAAGACCCTATGGCACACCTTGATGCCTGTCAGTGGCTGCAGGGTGGGGATGGAATGGGGTGAGCATTATGGCCGATGACTCCAAGTCACCCCCCCCCCCCGTACACCTGTCAGTCTGTACAGGGTGGGAGTTATGGTTAGAAACCCTAACACCCCAGGAGTTTGTTGGTATTTTTGCTCCAAATTTTCAAGATGGGCTTTTTGGGACCCTACCTCATGAACAGTGGCAGTATCATTTCATTACTCAATCCCAAAAGGTGATTTACTTGCAGTGTGCCATTTAAGCTTCTGCGATGAAAACACGGTGACCCACAGTAGGATATGAAAAATGACAGCTGTACTGTTCATGCAGAAGGAATCTGAAAGAAATGGCAATGCTGAAAATCTGGAGTGAAAATATGAAAAAATGGAAAAGATTGCAGTGTATGTAGAAACTGCAACGCACGCTCGTAACACAGTCATCTTTTGGAATGTTTTCACCAAATTTTCAACATGGCCTTTTTGGGACCTCCTCTCATGAACAGTGGCGCTGGGATTTCATTACTCTGTCCCGAAAGTTGATTTTGCACAGCGACGGTGCCATCTGCGCCATAAGTGCAAAAACACATTTCGGGAAGGATGCAAAAAATGACAGCTGTACTGTTCATAAGAGGGTATGACAAAAGTGGTAATGTTGGAAATTTGGAATGAAAATATTAAAAATTGATGACGTTACAAGCGTGCGTAGAAACTGTGCAACAAACACTCATAACACAGTCATTTTTTTTAGTTTTTTCACAAAATTTGCAACAAGGGCTTTTTGTGACCCCACCTCATGAACAGTGGCACTGTTGTTTGGTTAATTGGTCCCAAAAGGTGATTCCATGCAGCGACTGCGAAATCACGTTTTGGGACCAAGAAACTAAATGACAATGACAGTGTTCACAAGATGGGGTCCCAAGAACCCCATGTGGAACCAAAACTGCAACAATTGGCTAGGATATCAACCTAAGTTGAACCCCCCCCCAATTGACTGACATTATAGGGCTTACTGTCATTTCTTCAGTTCCCGGTTGGTCTTTGAAGAGTGCAAACATGCTCCCAGTCCACAAAGGATCACTGCTGCCGACCTCCGGAGGTAAGTATGTGCGAGGGGGGTGCAGGGAGGTTGGGTGCGCAGTGGGAGGGTGCGGTTTGGGAGAGGGGGGGCCAGCGGGAACGATGAAGGAAGTTTTCTTTTTCTTTCAGGTTTAAAAAAAAAAGACCTTGTGGGACTGTTTTGTTTTTTACAGGTGAAGTATTAATAAAATGGATTTCGGCACAGTTGGGTGGGCTCCCAGTGTGCCAGAGTACGGGGGGGGGTCAATGCCAACCCAGGGATTGGGCACCCCGAGGTCGGCTGAGAATATTGGGGCATGGGGGGGTGGCGCAATCAACACTGGGAGTGGGCATCAGGGTGTTGGAAACATCAGAGGTAACTTTTTGGCACACTGGGGTGGGCTCCCAGTGTGCCACATTAATGGGGGAGGGGAATACATGCTGACACAGGGATTGAGCACCCCGAGGTTGGCAGGTGGGGGGGATCTGCTAGCAGGATCATGCTTAAAGTGAAAGTGCCTTCGGGCACTGTAAACTCCCAGCCTGTACGGAGCTTACGCTGTGGCCTACTCCGCACGGATGGGAGAAGAGGAGCAAAAGGAGTCAGCGGGAAGTGGAGAAGGCAGGGGAAGAAAGAGCCCCCCCACCTTCCAGAATCGCCGCTCCGACGGCACTATTGTAAATCTATTTATGCCCTACAGGGCTTAAGGTGTCAGCCAGGGGTGCAAGGGGCTGGAGAGGAAAGGGAGCAGTGGGGTGGTGGGCGGAGACGTCAGCCAGGCTGATCAGGACGCAAGAAAAAATTACTCACCTTAGTAATTGTGTTTCTTCTAATGGAGTCTTGCTTTATTCTGACATATGCAGTTAGCCCCAGCACTTGAACTGCTCCAGAGAGGAAAGAGTTAACTCTATGCCAGAGCATAGAATGTTGGGCTCGAGCTCGTTCAAACCTCTGTCTGCTGCACTTCAAAATGTAACTGTCAGATTCTTACGAGCTAATATTAACTGACTACACCTCCTACGTGGAAACTGTAAATAAACTAGCCAACAGGCAACCAATTTTTTTGTGGGTCCCCAAAAGACTCAAGTCGAGAACCCCCACAAAATAACCAGGTAGTGAACACACATAACTACAAAAAACAACATTAATATAACCTACTCCCCTTTTCTAAAAGAAAAAAATACTCACCTTAGTAATGTTGTTTCTTCTAATGGAGTCTTGCTGTATTCTGACATATGCAGTTAGGTCCTGCCTTTCAACTGCCCCAGAGAACAAAGAGTTAAACTTTCTATGACTAGCATAGAATGTTCACCATGAGCTCGGTTGAAGCCCCTGTCTGCTGTTGTTTAAACTGCAACTGTCAGATCTTTACAAGCAAAGACTCACTAGGTGTTCTGTGTGGAAACTGTAAAATTCTTACTAGCCAACTGGCAAATACATAAAAAGTTTTTTGGTTTCAAAGGAAGACTCAAGTCAGGAAACCCCAAAACAAAACACATCCAAAACACAACATGTCGCCCAAACCAAAGAGAAGGTGTAAAAAGGACACCCCTAGGGTGCCAACACTGCTCCTCCCCACCCACATCCCAAAATCTAGGTTCTGAGAGGGGAGGCGGGGGACAAGTCAGAATACAGCAAGACTCCATTAGTAGAACAACATTACTAAGGTGAATAATTTTTTCTTCAAACATGAAGTCTTGCTGTATTCTGACATATGCAGACTACCAAGCAGTACCTCCATGGAGGAGAGACAGAACCTACTTTGGGAACAGGCTCTGAAGTACTGCTGTGCCAAACCGAGCATCACTCCTAGCCTGGATATCCAGAGAGTAATGCTTGGTGAAAGTATGGACTGTTTTCCAGGTGGCTGCTTGACAAATTTCTAAGAGAGGAATATCCCTGGCAGCAGCCAGGGAAGCAGCTGTACCTCTAGTGGAATAAGCCCTCAGGCCTGAGGGTGGAGTTCTACCCAGTTTTTCATAGCAGAATTGTATACAAGAAACAATCCACCTCGCAATAGATCTCTTAGTGGCAGGTTTGCCTTTACCAACTTCTCCATAAGTAAGGAACAACTGGAGGGATTCAAACCTGTGACCCTTGGTACACTTTATGTAGTAGCTAACTGCTCTTTTAACATCCAAGCTGTGTAGCCTCCTCTCTCCCGAGGAGGAATGGTCAGTGAAGAAAACAGGGAGAGAAATAGACTGGTTGAGGTGGAAATCTGAAACCACTTTAGGTTAGAACTTTCTGTTGGTTCTAAGGACCACTTTATCTCTGTGAAAAGAGATGAAATCAGATTCCACTGACAGGGCTTGCAATTCACTGATACATCTGACAAAAGTAATGGCTACCAAAAACACAGTTTTCCAAGTCAAGTACTTAAGCTCTACTGAGGACAAAAGCTCAAAGGGGTGTTGCATAAGCTGAGCAATGCAAACATTAGGGTCCCAAGCAGGAGCAGGATCCCTAAAGGGGGGATTGGTGTGAAGCAATCCCTTGAAAAACTTACAGAATACAGGACGGGATGACAGAGAGGAAGACTTGCCTACTGACAAGAAAACAGAAACAGCTGCCAAGTGTACTTTAAGGGTAACTGGTCTGAGGCCTAGGCCATTAAGATGGACCATATAATCCAGAACTGAAGGCAATTCGGCAGAGTCTGGAGAAATATTCTTCTTAGAACACCAAATGCTGAATCTTTTCCATTTGGAGTTATAAGTCTTCCTGGTAGAAGGCTTTCGAGAAGCCTTAAGGATATCCAGAACCCCTTGGGAAAGATGCAGATCTGCAAACTCTAACTCTTCAAGAGCCAAGCCTTGAGATTGAGAGACTGAAGATTCGGGTACCAAATCCTCCCCTGAGAGGATGTTAACAGGTTGTAATTCCTAGGAAGAGACAGGGGAAGGTGAACTGTTAGGGACAGCAACAAGGGATACCATGGCTGTCTGGCCCAGTCTGGAGCAATCAGAATCACCTTGCATGGTTGTGACCTTATTTTGACTAGCACCCTGAACAGGAGAAGGAAGGGGGGAAAGGCATACATGAATTTCCCTTCCCAGTTTAGAATCAGAGCATCCAGGGGGACTGAGCCCAAGACTGGGGGTCTGCAACAAAAGAGAGGAAGTTGGTGATTGTCTAGGGCTGCAAAAAGATTCATCTCTGGTGTACCCCATCTCGAGAAAATCACTTTCAAAACTAGAGGATCTAGGGCCCATTCGTGATGGCCCTGGGATATTCTGCTCAGTGTATCTGCTAGGACATTGTCCTTCCCTGGGAGATGAACTGCTATCAGAGAGGTTTGCAGTGAATAGGCCAGGGACCACAACTTCATTGCTTATGTGCACAAGGCTGTAGACCGAGTGCCTCCTTGCTTGTTGATGTACAACATGGTGGTGGTGTTGTCTGTTCTGACCTGAACCACCTTGTTCTGTACAGATTTGAAAAAAGCTTGCAGTGCCAGAAACACTGTTCTGAGTTCCAAGAGATTGATGTGAAGCAGAGATTCCTGAGGTGACCACAGTCCTTGGGTGGTAAGATCCCCCAAATGGGCTCCCCAGCCCAGCAGGGAAGCATCTGTGGTGAGTATCAGTGAATGAGACCGAGTGACAAATGGAACCCCTTGTCTCAAATTGTCCTGATCCTGGCACCACTGCAAGGCTTGGATCAGGGTTCGAGTCACTGGGATTAGTTTGGTAAGGGAATCCTTTCTTTGGGACCAAAAGGCTCTTAAATGGAACTGAATGTCCCTCATTTGGAATCTTGCTCCCTGGACCACTGCTATGGAAGCTGCCATGTGGCCCAGTAGCTGAAGGAAATGCCTTGCTGGTCGAGACACCTGAAGGGTGAATGAAGAGGCCAGTTCCATAAGGGTCCTTGCCCTTTCCAGGGGAAGGAAGGCTCTTGTCTTTACTGTATCCAGTTCTGCATCTATGAAGGTGAGTAGCTGTACTGGTTCGAGAACTGACTTTGGTAGGTTGAGAAGGAATCCTAAGGAAGTGAGCACTTGCTGGGTCACTTGCAGATGTGACTTGACTTGGTCTGGAGACTGACCTACTATGAGCCAGAAGATAGAGATCTTTAGTCTTCTTAGGAAGGCAACTACTACTGCCAGGCACTTTGTGAAAACCCTTGGGGCTGATGTTAGGCCAAAGGGCATTGCTCTGAATTGACAGTGGCCAGAAGGCAACTCAAACCTGAGGTACTTTCTGTGGGATCACCTGATGGGAATGTGAAAGTAGGCATCTTTGAGGTCCAGGGAGGCTAGCCAGCCCCCTGGCCTTAGAAAGGGAAGGATAATTCCCAGAGTTACCATTTTGAACTTTGGCTTCAAAAGATGTTTGTTCAGATATCTTAGGTCCAGGATTTGCCACCATTCTCCTGTCTTTTTGGGGGTTAGGAAGTACCTGGAGTACAATCCTTTGCCCCTGTGTAGGGTGGGAACTCTATCTATAGCTCTGAGAGCTAGGAGAGAAGAAACCTCTGCCTCTAGGGCAAGGGTCTCTCAGAGATTTGCAGGTGGAAAAGATCTGGCTCTCATCTTGGGAAATTTCCGGAAGCTGAGAACCAGTCCCTGGCTTACTACTTCCAGGACCCACTTGCCTGATGTAAGAGACTTCCAGTCCTGGACAAAGTAAGCCAGCCTGCCCCCTCCTGGTATGGGAGAATCAACCCGGGCAGACCCATCAGGGTGTCTGCTTGGCAGGGGCTTTAGGCTGAGGGGTGGATGCAGGCCTGCTCATCCCCCTTCTGCCTCTCCTGCTAAAGAACACCCTCTGTGAAAAGGAAGTAGCGGAGGCCTGAGCTTGGTAAAAAGGCCTTTGGAAAGGCCTGCCCCTGCCCTTGCCCCTGGACTGCTGCCTTTGAGGAGTTACTTGCCTTTCTTTGGCCTGAGCACTCCTTTAAGTGGTCCTGTACTCATCCATCTTCTTCATGTAATTCTCTGCTCCCCAAACAGAGAATTACCAATTACAGGAAAATCCATGGCATTAGCCTGGGTATCCTGTGAGAGGCTAGTACATCTGAGCCAAGCCATCCTCCGAAGAGCCACAGATGTAGCCATGACTCTTGATGATACATCATTGGAGTCTACAGCAGAATGAAACTGTACTTTCGATGCCTCAATCCCAACTGCAGCCACCTGCTCCAGCTCCTTGGCAAGCTGGTCGGGGGCCTATTTAGCCAGAGCCAGCGCAGTGTCCCACCTAGACTTCTGGTATCTGGCTGTACAGGCCATATAGTTAGCCTGCCTGAGTCCCAAAAATGCTGCCATGTATCGTTTCTTTGCCATGGCATCAATCTTCCTGGAGTCCTTGTCTGGGGGGGTGTGATGCCAAGGGAATGTTTGCCTTATCACAGGCAGCAGCCTGCACAACCTCAACATGGCTGCATTGCTGAAAAAGGAACTCCGTGTCTGAGCCTGAGAGAGTGTACCTCTTGTCCATTCGTCTGTCCACAGTAGGTATAGGATTAGAAGACTTAAGAATTTGTTGTGTCTGTTTCCCAAAGGATTTGTGGAAGAGAACTGACAGTCTCCTGGACTCTGGGATGTCCATCATCTCAACATAATCAGGCTCTTCCTGATGCTCTACTGCTTCCTCCACAGGAAGCTGGAGGGTATCAGCCACTTTTTTGTAAAACATATAGTGTGAAGGGGACTCAGAAAGCCTAGGAGAAGAAACACCTGAAGGTCTGTCTGGGGAGATATCCGGGTCAATAGGCACATCCAGACTTTCACCATCACCATAATCATCCTCATACTTTCCCTCCTCCTCCGGTTCATAAAATTCTTCCAAAGTATAATCCAGAACCGGAGGAACTGACCGAACCGAGCCCCTGCCAGATAGTGCCGGTTCGGCTGGAACCAAACTAAGCGATTGCACAATCCTTATCGCCTTGGCTATCTCATCGGCGGGCGGAGTATGAAATTCTGGGTCCGAACCAGTCAATTTGTCTTTTCTTTTTCTTTTTATCGGAACTGATTCATCGGAATCGGCTCTCCTTTTACCCGAAGAAGTATAGCCCTGGTCAGAGGGCTCTCCTTCTGGTTCGGTCGGAACCGAACTGGGCTGGCCATCCAGGTCAGTGGACTTCTCGGCCTCCCTTTCCCTCAGTCTACCTAATCTCTTTTCCAGGGTAGATTTGGGAAAATTCTTGCAAATTTAGCAGTCTGAATCGAGGTGGTCAAACCCCAGACAATAAACACAGGTGGTGTGGGGATCAGACTTGGCAAAGACTTCCCCCCACACACTGCAGTGTTGAAACCCAGTGGGCCCGGTTTTTCTCTTGGGTTTCCCAGACATGGCCAATCCTAACCAAAAACCTGCCCTTTTTTTGGCAATCCGCCAGGCAAGACTCCCCTATTGGTTCCTGACCGTGTCACGGGTCTTGGAAAAAAACATAATTAAATCCGTTTTGGTGTTTTTTTAACCGATATGGACCGGTTACCACACTCTAAAGTAAGCACAAGTTTTTTTTTACCTCAAACTGATCAGTTCAGCTGAACTGATCCACAATTTACAAGTTCCACACAGAAACAGAACAAAAACCTATCTAGTACTCACGGTACCACAGACAGAGACTTGAACCGACTAAGCGGCAACAGCAATTCGGTAGAAACCAACCGAAAACCGACACTTCAACTGACTTTTTGAACTGAGCAGCAAAAGAAATCTCCGGAGCAACTGTTCAGTGAGGCGGGGTAAAGAATCTGACGGTTGCAGTTTAAACAACAGCAGACAGGGGTTTCAACCAAGCTCGAGGTGAACAATCTATGTTAGTCATAGAAAGTTTAACTCTTTGTTCTCTGAGGCAGTTGAAAGGCAGGACCTAACTGCATATGTCAGAATACAGCAAGATTTCATGTTATTTGAAAGGGGGGAGTGCCAAGTACACCCCTGAGGTGCAACACTGTACCTGCTAGCCCACTTCCCAAAAAACAGGTTCTAAGAGGGGAGGCAGGGAGGGAGGTCAGAATACAGCAAGACTTCATTAGAAGAAACACAATTACTAAGGTGAGTAATTTTCTCTTCAAACAACATGAAGTCTTGCTGTATTCTGCCATATGCAGACTACCAAGCAGTACTTCCCAAGGAGGAGGGACCAAACCTATTTTGGGAATGGGCTCTGCAGTACTGCAGTACCAAACCTAGCATCACTCCTAGCCTGGATATCCAGAGAGTAATGCTTGGTGAATGTATGAACTGTTTTCCAGGTGGCTGCTTCGCACATCTCTAGTAAAGGAATATCTCTGGCAACAGCCAGAGAAGCAGCTGTACCTCTAGTCGAATGAGCCCTCAGGCCTGATGGGGGAATTTTGCTTAGCTTTTCATAGCAGAACTGTATACAAGAGACAATCAGCCTGGCAATAGTTCTCTTAGTAGCAGGTTTACCCTTTCCCACTTCACCATAAGTGAGAAATAACTGAAGACAGTCAAACCTAAGTGCCTTAGAATGCTCAATGTAGTAGCTAAGTGCCCTCTTAACATCTAGACTGTGTAATCCTCTTTCTCCTGCAGAAGAATGATCAGTGAAGAACACAGAAAGAGACATGGACTGGTTCAGATGAAAATCAGAAACCACCTTGGGTAAGAACCTCCTGTTGGTTCTAAGGACCACCTTAGCTCTATGAACTGAGATAAAATCAGGCTCCACTGACACTAGCTACCAGGAACACAGTTTTCCAAGTCAAGTACTCAAGTTGTGCTGAAGCCAAAGGCTCAGAAGGAGGTTGCATAAGCTGAGCAATGCAAACATTAAGATCCCAAGCAGGGGTAGGGTCCTTAAACGGAGGGTTGGTATGGAGCAAATCTTTGAAGAACTTACAGAAAACAGGGTGAGATGCCAAGGAGGAAGCCTTCCCTACTGACAGGAATGCAGAGACAGCTGCTAAGTGTACATTCAAAGTGGCTAGCCTGAGTCCTAAGCCATTAAGATGAACCATATAATCCAGAACTGTGGCCAAATCAGCAGTATCTGGTAAAACATCCCTACTTGAACACCAAATGCTAAATCTATTCCATTTGGAATCATAAGTTTTTCTGGTGGCAGGTTTTCAAGAGGCTTTAAGAATATCCAGAACCCCCTGAGACAGATGCAGACTTGCATACTGTAGCCCTTCAAGAGCCAAGCCTTGAGGTTGAGAGACCAAAGGTTGGGGTACCATATCCTCCCCTGAGAGGAGGCTAACAGATTGTGTTTCTTGGGAAGAGACATGGGAAGATGGACTGTCAGAGACATCAACAGAGGATACCAAGGCTGCCTGTCCCAGTCCGGTGCAATCTGGATCACTTTGCATGATTGTGACCTTACCTTGACCAGAACCTTGAATAACAGAGGAAAGGCATACAGGAATTTCCCCTCCCAATCCAGAACCAGAGGGTGACTGAGCCCATGACTGGGGGTCTGCAACAGAAGAGAGAGAGATGATGATTGTCTGGGGCTGCAAAGAGGACTATCTCTGGAGTGCCCCATCTTGAGAAAATTACATTCAACACCAAGGGATCCAGGGACCATTCGTGATGACCCTGAGATATCCTGCTCAGAGCATCTGCTAGCACATTGTCCTTCCCTGGAAGGTGGAATGCTACCAGAGATGTCTGCAGGGAATAAGTCAGAAACCATAATTTCATGGCTTCTGTGCACAAGGCCGTAGCCTGAGTGCCTCCCTGCTTGTTGATGTACCACATGGTGGTGGTGTTGTCATCTGTCCTGATCTGAACCACCTTGTTCTGTACTGAGTCCAAGAAAGCTTGAAGAGCCAGGTAAACTACCGTGAGCTCCAGAAGATTGATATGAAGTAGAGACTCCTGACGGGACCACACTCCTTATGCTGTGAGGGCTCCCAAGTGAGCTTCCCAACCCAGGAGAGAAGCATCTGTGGTTAACACCACTGAATGAGTCTGGCTGATGAATGGACACTTTGTCTGAGACTGTCCTGATCCAACCACCATTGGAGAGCCTGGATCAGCGTCTGAGTCACTGGAATCAGTTTGGTTAGAGGATATTTATTTTTGAGACCAAAAGGACCCAAGGTGGAACTGAATGTCCCTCATCTGAAATCTGGCTCCCTGCACCACTGCAGTGGAGGCTGCCATGTGACCCAGGAGCTGAAGAAAATGTCTTGCTGGTAGAGACAGCAGAAGGCAAAAAGAAGAAGCCAGGTCTGCAAGGGCCTTTGCCCTTGTCAGAGGAAGAAAAGCCTTTGCTTGGACAGTGTCCATCCAACTCTATCGCTGTGAAGGTCAGGAGATGCACTTGCTCAAGAACTGACTTTGGAAGATTGAGGAGGAATCCCAGAAAAGTGAGCAACTGTTGTGTCACTTGCAGATTTGACTTGACTTGGTCTGGAGAATGTCCAACAATGAGCCAGTCATCCAGGTATGGGAAAGTGAAGATGTTTTGTCTCCTTAGAAAGGCCACTACTACTGCTAGGCATTTTATGAACACCCTTGCAGCTGATGTTAGTCCGAAGGGCATTGCTCTGAACTGATAATGGCCTGAAGGCAATTTGAACCCAAGGTACTTTCTGTGAGAGCACCGGATGGGAATGTGAAAGTAGCCATCCTTGAGATCCAGGGAGGCTAACCAATCCCTGGCCTTAGAGAGGGAAGAATTTACTCCCAGAGTCACCATTTTGAATTTTAGCTTGACTAGGTGCTTGTTTAGGTCTCTTAAGTCTAGGATGGGCCGCCACTCCCCTGTCTTTTTTGGGGTAAGAAAGTATCTGGAGTACAGACCCTTGCCCCTATATGGAGTAGGAACTCTCTCTATGGCTCTGAGAGCCATCAGAGAGGAAACCTCTGCCTCTAGGGCAACGGTTTCGGAGATGTTTGCAGATGGAGAAGACCTGACCCTCAGTTTTAGAAATTTTTTGAAGCAGAGGGCCAGTCCCTGGCTTACTACTTCCAGAACCCACTTGTCTGAAGTAACAGACTTCCAGTCCTGGAAGTAGTAAGCCAGTCTGCCTCCTACTGGAATAGGGGAGCTGACCCGGGCTGGCACATCAGGGTGTCTTGCTTGGCAGAAGCCTTAGAATGGGAGAAGAATGCAGCCCTGCTCATCCCCCTTCTGCCTCTCCCTCTGAAGAACCCACTCTGAGGAAAAGGAGAGGAGGCCTGTGCCTGGTAGAAAGGCCTATGAAAAGGCCTACCCCTAGACTGCTGCTTTTGAGGAGTTGCCTGCCTTTCCTTGGCCTGTGCACTCATGTAGGTGGTCCTGTATCATCCATCTTTTTCATGTAATTCTCTGTCTGCTCCCCAGAGAATTACCCACCACAGTGAAATCCATGGCCTTAGCCCGAGTGTCCTGTGAGAGGCTAGTACATCTGAGCCAAGCAAATCTCCGAAGAGACACAGATGCAGCCATGACTCATGATGACACATCATTTGAGTCCACAGCAGCATGAAATTGGATCTTTGATGCCTCAATCCCATCAGCAGCCACCTCCTGCAGCTCCTTGGCTAGCTGGGGGGAAGCCTGTTTGGCCAGTTCCAGAACAGTATCCCAACTGGACTTCTGATATCTGGCTGTGTAGGCCATATAGTTTGCCTGCCTGAGTCCCGAGGAGGATGCCAAGTACTGTTTTTTGGCCATAGCATCCAACTTCCTAGAGTCTTAATCTGGGGAGTGTGAAGCCGAGGGTATGTTAGCCCTGTCACAGGCTGCAGCCTGCACAACCCCAACATAGCTGCATTGCTGGAGTGAGAACTCCGTACTTGAGCCTGACAACATATACCCCCTATCCATTCTCTTGTCCACAGGAGGTAAAGAATTTGGTGTTTGGAGAATTGTTTGTGTCTGTTTCCCAAAATATTTATGGAGGGGAATAGACAGCCTCTTGGACTCTGGGATGTCCATCATTTCAATGAAGTCAGGCTCCTTTTGTTCCTCAGCAGCTTCAACCAGAGGGAGCTGGAGGGTTTCTGCCACTTTTTTGTAGAACAAATAGTGGGATGGGGACTCAGAAAGCCTGGGAGGGGAAATATTAGAAGGCCTGTCTGGGGAGATGTCCGGTTCAGTGGGCTCATCAAGACCTTCCACACCGTCATCATCGTCATACCCTTCTTCCCCTTCCAAATCCAGTTCATAATAATCATCCAGACAATATTCCAGAACCGACCAAACCAAGCGCCTACCAGGAGGTGCCAGATCAGACGGAACCGAATGGAGCGATTCCACAATGCTAATCACCCTGGCTATCTCTTTGGTGGCTGGACGTGACGGTTTTGGATCCATACCGGCCGATTTCTTTCTTTTTGATGGAACCGACCCCTCAGGATCAGCTCTCCTTTTGCCTGAGGAAGTATCGCCCAGGTCAGTGGGCATTCCCTCAGGTTCAGTCGGAAACAAACTGGCTGGCCATCTGGATCAACGAACTTCTCGACCTCCTTTTCCCGAAGCCTACCCAATCTCTTGTCCATGGTGACCTTCAGAAAATGTTTACATATTTGGCAGTCTGAATCAAGGTGGTCAAACCCCAGACAATAAACACAGGTGGTGTGGGAGTCTGCCTTAGCAAAGGCATCCCCATACTCACTACAGTGTTGAAACCCAGTGGGCCCAGTTTTTCTCTTGGGTTTCACAGACGTAGTCATCCTAACACTTACACTTTGGTAGCTTTAAAGCCAGGCAAGACCCTCTTATCGGTTACCAACCGTGTTAGGGGCTGTGGAAAAAAAACATCTAAAAATACGTTTTTTTGAAACCAATAAGGACCGGTACCTCACACTAAGACAATTAAAGAAAATAAATCAACTAACACAATCGGTTCTGACCTGACCGACTGACAGACTTTACAATTTCCACACATAAAAAATCAGAAATAAACAGTAACTAATCTAAAGCCCACTACCTGCAACACTTATTGTACTGCAGACAGGGATCAGAACCAAAAATATTTGACAAAAATATGGTATGAAACCGACGTTTTACCGAGACCGAACCGACAAGTGAAGGAGAATCTTTGGAGCGACTGTTCAGTTAGGCGGAGTAAAGAATCTGACGGTTACACTTTGAAGTGCAGCAGACAGAGGCTTGAACCGGGCTCGAGCCCAACGTTCTATGCTCTGGCATAGAATTAACTCTTTCCTCTCTGGAGCAGTTCAAGTGCTGGGGCTAACTGCATTTGTCAGAATACAGCAAGACTTCATGTTGTTTGAAACAGCTGTTTGCTGGGCGATGACCTGCAGATGAAAGGGAAAAGCCACCACATGATTAGTGCAGCTTTTTCTTTTCAAGTGCAGACCACTTCGGGCAAAACAGCGTCACGATCAGCCTGGCTGATGATTGGTGTGATACTGTTGAGCACCTTGCAGAGCACTCTGCATTGGACAGAAAGTGTCACACCCCTCAAAAGTCACTCATCGCAAACTTAAAAAGGACGAAGTTTGAGTAGTAAACACACAGACCTGGAAGCGAGTGGTAAACATAGAGAAGTGGAAGTGAGTGATAAATATAGAGAACTGAAAGGAGGGGTTTTAAGCAAAGCAGTAAATCTGTGGGCCACATGCTGTGCTTTTCAAAAACACATGCGCTGGATCTGGCAGTTAGCACTGGCAAGCGGGACTTGTTGAATTTAACTCTGTTTTTAAAGTACAAAAATGTGCTGAAGACAGTTTGAAATAAAATGCTGTCTTGCATGATGAAGTGTATGTACTACTGTTAGTCCTGCTGTGCTTGGGACTAAGAATAGAGGCTGCCAATTGCAATATGCCAGATGCAGTGATACTTGTATACGTATATTTTTTGTTTCATGCGGTCATGTGTGCTGGACTTTAATACAGTGATATTGTGCTGGGATATCATCACTGTACAAGGTGACCATTGACCAAACAGATGCCAGGAACATTTCTTGATATTGTATAATAAGGCATCCCGCACTCCCCAAACTAAGCAAGGCACTAGCAGGGGTAGAGTTCCTACAGGGAGAAGCTGAAGAAGGCTAAAATAGAGGAAGACATGACATTATGACAGCTGTTAGATCACCCATAAATCAATGGCTGGCCATGTTGCACAATCCAGCTCCACCCGACACACTGAATTCTTAGACGACCAGGTAGGATGGACCATGGGAGAAAGCCACATGAACACTGCAGCAGTATTAATGTGTCAGCAGAGTGGTAGGGTAGTGTGGTTTTCAGAATGTGGGTCAGCTGTACCCTGGAGGGAGTGAAGGGCCAAGTTAAAAAATCCTTTCAAAATGTTTTGGTTTAGATCTCCAATTCTTGGCCATGCTTGTTTTTGGAGCTTGAGACATGCTGGCCATATGTTAAAGGAGATTTTAAAATACAGCAATTTATTGAAAAGTGTCATCTGAGTTAGAAGATAGCTTGGTGAAAAACACAGTGGGACAGCTTTAAGTGTATAATTAAGAAGTATTACATCGTAGGACTTAAGGACAGACTTGATCTTTTTCTGCCCTGCTCCTTCTATGTTTCCAGTGCTGGAAATGGACAAAATTCAGTGGGAGAACCCACCACCTTTCATGTAGTAATCGGATCAAACATACCTGACAGAGGTCTGGGGAGTGGGGACACATTTCCTCATTATATGTTGTGTGTTAACATGTTACTTATTCAGTTTTATGTTTCTGGGTGGGTAAAGGTTACACAGGAGCAGTCCTTCCCCACTGTACTAATGGAACTGAGACAGACTCTTAATTTGATTGCTGGAGCGAAGTTCTCTCTGGTTCCCCCCATTTCCCCTACGGTGTTTCTATGATACAAATGGTTTGGTACCTGTTTTAATTTAGGTGTTTTAGACAGATTCAGTCTAGTATATCTAGCTTCTAACCCTCCATTTTAAGGTAGCAACGATGCTGCTGTATCATCATGGAGGTCACCAGGCATCGACAGGCACCGGCACGTTTCTGTAAATTAAAGACAGTTCCCAGGGAGCTCCAGCTATTTCAACTGCTTGACCTAAGTTGATACCCTGGTCTGTTTGAATCCAGCAAAATTCTACTGAAAATGCTTTTGTTCAGTGCCACTACTTTTCTTTTCAAGTCTGACCATCATTCCAGGAAAACAGAAATATGGCTTATATTACCTTGCTATATTAACTGCAGGTGATAGGAGACAGACTCGGGGGTCTAAACCCCAGAGATTTATGCACATTACAGATCCCCAAAAGTGGGCAGAAGATCAACTGTCCAAGAACCTAAGAATTTTAAAATGCAAACACAGTGATACTGGGGTCTTATCAAAGATGGACCTGTCAGTGAAAATTAGTTACAGGAGATTAAATGGGGGCAGCAGTACTGAAACTGGAAACAGTACAAACAGAGATGGGAGAACTGGCTCAGAACCGCCCAGAACCTAATAATTTTTAAAACATTGATTTAGAAGCTTAATTTACTCCCCAACAGGTTTTATCTACAAAGAAGGCTGCTCACAGGTTCCAAAGTCTGTAGGTGCCAGGGTGCTCAAGCCCCCATCCACACTATTTCCAATGAGTATTCTAAGAAAAATTTACTCACCGCAGTACTCTTCTTTCTTTCATGGGGTCCTTTAGCATCAGTAACTTTTTGCACTTAGCTGGCTAGGTGCAATTGCCCCGGAGGTGTGCCTTTAAGAGATTTTTTTAATGAGCGTAGGGCCAGCCAATCAAAAGACAGGAGGGGGTGAGAACTGAGTGAGAGCTATTGACTGCTTCAGAATTTTTTCAAGGAAAAAGTAGGGCAAATGCCCCAAAAAAGAATTAACAGGATTCAAAAAATATGAAAATGTCCAAAAGTGGAAACAGAAACAGTAACACGAGGTAAAAACTCATCAATAACAAACACCAAATTTGGTAAAGGGTGACGTAACAGCCCTTCTCTGACAGGTGAACCGGGGAGGAAGGGTGGGAGCTTACTGATGCTAAAGGACCCCATGGAAGAAAGAAGATTACTGCGGTGAGTAATTTTCTCTTCTTACCCCAGGAGTCCTTTAGCATCAGTAACTTTTTGCAGAATACCAAGCAGTACCAAGTGGGTGGCAGGCAGAGAACCTACTTAGGAAAGAGGCTCTGCAGAACTGCCCTGCCAAATCTGGCATCAGATCTGGTCTGAACATCCAAACTGTAGTGTTTCACAAAGGTGTACACACATTTCCAGGTAGCTGCTTTGCAGATATCCAGTAGGTGAATGTCCCTTGTTGCTGCAAGTGAGGCTGCAGTGCCCCCGGTGGAATGGGCCCTGAGCACCACTGGAGGTTGTTGACCAGCTTTCTCATAGCAGAATCTAATACATGAAACCAACCAATGAGAAATAGTTCTCTTGGTAGATGGCCTTCCTCTGTCTACATCCCCATAGGTGAGAAACAACTGAGTGGAAGAGCCTCTGGACTGTCTAGTATGCTCTAGGTAGTGAAAGATGGCTCTTTTGACATCCAAGCTGTGGAGCTTTTGCTCGCCAGGAGTGGATGGCTCAGTAAAGAAGACAGGCAGAGTAACAGACTGGTTCAAGTGAAACTCTGAAACCACCTTTGGCAGAAATTTCCTATTTGTCCTGAGCTCAACTTTATCGTTGTGAGGGATGATGTAATTCGGCTCAGTGCACAGGGCCTGTAGCTCTGAAATCCTCCTGGCAGACGTAATGGCTACCAGGAAGATGGTCTTCCAAGTTACAAACTTGATATGGGCCGTGGACATAGGCTCAAAGGGTGGATTCATGAGCCCATCTATGCAAAGGTTCAGGCTCCACGGAGGAGCAGACTCCCTGGTTGGATGCTGGAGGTGCAAGAGGCCTTTGAAAAACTGTTTAAAAATGTTGTGGGAAACAACTGATTTCTTCTTTCCCATCAAAAGGTAGGTTGAAATTGCTGCCACAGGTGTAGCTTGAGTGAAGATGGTTTCAAGACTGACGCCTGTAAGTGAACCAGGTAGTCTAGCAGCTGAGGGTCAGAAGCTGACAGGGTTTGACCTTTTCGCTTTTGCACCTTTTCCATTTGGCTGCATAAGTCTTCTTAGTGTTCGTTTTTTTAGCCATCCTCAGTATCTTAAGGACCTGTTCAGAGTACTGTGAGGATGGAAACTCTAACTCCTCAAGAACCAGGCTTTGAGGTGAAGAGAGTGTACGTCTGGGTACTGCACTCCTGTCTGAGGAAGGGTCAGCAGGAAGCGAGTCGGAGGCAGGCGAATGGGCCTGTTGCAGGACATTGAGAGAAGGAGAGGGTACCAGGCTTGCCTGGGCCAGTCCGGAGCCACTAGGATCATGGATGCAGGCTGCTGCCTGAGTGTCAACAAAACCCTGAATATCAGGGGAAAGGAAGGAAATGCGTATAGGAACCTCCCTGAGCAGTCCAAGATCAAGGCATCCAGAGTAAGTGTTCCCAGAACTGGGGGCCTGCAACAGTACTGAGGAAGCTGAAAATTGAGAGGCGAGGCAAACAGATCCACGTCTGGTGTGCCCCACTGCCTAAACACCATGGCTAGTATTTGCTTGTTCAGTGTCCATTCACTCTGACCTTGACTGATGCGGCTTACAGCATCCGCCAGAGTACTGAGTTTGCCTGGGACGTGAATAGCTGAGAGTCTGACTCCCAGGGACAATGCTAGAGACCAGAGCTTCAGAGCTTCCAAACAGAGAATTCCTGATCTGGTACCACCCTGCTTATTTATGTAGAACATTGCAGTGGTGCTGCCTGTTCAAATTTGAACCACCTGCCCTTCAATGTTGGGAGCGAAAGCTCTGAGAGCTAGTAAACTGCTCTGAGTTCCAAAATATTTATGTGCAACTGTGACTCTTCGGGAGTCCAGCTGCCACTTACTGAGGCACAGTCTAGATGAACTCCCCAGCCCAACAGGACGGCATCTGTGGTGATCACCTTTGTGGGAAGAGGAGCTTGAAAGGGAACCCTTGCCTGCAAATTTCCAGGGTCCTTCCACCACGGCAAATTTTGGAGGAACTTCTCCGACACCAATATCAACTTTGAAAATGTTTTGCTTCTCTGAGACCAGCGAGCTCTGAGGTAGGCTTGCAGGAGTCTTATCCTGTACCTGACCCCTGGGACTACTGCAGTCATAGAGGACATATTTCCCAGAAGTTTGAGGAAATGTCTGGCTGGTCTTGCCTGTCCCTGGGTGAAAGAATCTGCCACTGAAAGGAAACTCTGAATTCTATCCTATGGGAGGAAAGCATATCCCTTTCGAGTGTCCAGCTGGGCCCCTATGAAGGTGAGCAGCTGGGTGGGTTCCGGGTGAGACTTCTTGATATTTACCAGGAAACCCAGAGACTCCAGAGTGCGTTCTGTGAGGGAAAGAGATTTCTTGACTTGGGAAGGAGACTTTGCTACTATGAGCCAGTCGTTCAGATAAAGGTAGAGAGCAACATCCAGTCTCCTGAGATGTGCTGCTACCACTGCAAAACACTTGGTAAAGACTCTTTGGGCCAAGGACAGACCAAAGGGCATTGCGATGAACTGATAGTGACCCGAAGGAAGTCTGAACCTGAGAAACTTCCTGCGAGATCTCCTTATGGGTATGTGGAAGTAGGCGTCCTTTAAGTTGAGGGAGGCTAGCCAGTCACCTTGCTGTAAGGACTGATTGCCCAATGACAGAGTGACCATTTTGAATTTTTTTCAGATGTTTGTTTAAATATCTGAGATCTAAGATAGGTCACCACTCTCCAGTTTTCTTTTGTGTCAGAAAATACCTGGAGTAGAGGCCCTTGCCCTTCTCGTGGGTGGGGACCCTCTCCACTGCTCGTAAAGCCAGAAGGTTTTGTACCTCTATTTCCAACAGCGGTATCTGTGATGGTGACAGAGGTCTAAACACCTGGGTACGCTTGAGGTCTGGCAGCTGCTTGAACTGTAATGACAGACCCTTCTCCACTATCTCCAGCACCCACTTGTCCAACGTGATGAGGGACCAGTGCTGAAGATAGTGAGAGGGTCTGCCTCCAACCGGAAATGGGGAGGTGACTTGGACACTCAAATCAGGACTTAGACTGAGAGGCAGATGGCTGGGTAGAGGTGGATCTTCTTTGGCCCCTTCTGCCCCTGCCTCTGAAAGACCCCCTGCACTGGCTAAAGTCAGACTGGAGATAGGGACTGTAAGGCCTGGGAACAAAACTTCTGCCCCTACCGCCCCTGGGACGGGATCTCTGAGGGGTGGCGGGTTTAGGCTTGGATGAATGGCTCTGCCAGGAGGACTTGTACTCATCGACCTTTTTCATGCAGTCAGTGGTTCTGTAATCAAACAACATATTTTGATCACAGGAAAAATCCATGGCCTTGTTCTGAGTGTCTGTGGTCAGACTGGTTGTTCTAAGCCAGGCGAAGCGTCTCAGCGATAATCTGGACAGATTTCCAAAGGGCTTTCTGATATTTGGCTGTGAATGCCATGTAAGAAGAAAGCCTGAGAAGCAGGGATGCTATGGCATACATTTTCTTTGTTATAACGTCAATTTTCTTGGAATCCTTGTCAGGGGAAGAGGGCGACAAGGAGACTCCAGCTTTCTCACAGGCTGCCTGCTGCACTATACTCTCATGGCTAGGGTGTGCTGACAGGAACTCGGTACCATTTTTAGACAATTTATATTTTCTCTCAAGCTGCTTATCAACCCCCTAGTACTGAAGTGGGCGTTGAAGCACCTTCATGGTATTTTTTCTAAATGCATTATAGATAGGGAAGACCAGGGTCTTTGAGGATGAAAGACCCTTCATCTCCCTATAATCTTCGTCTTCATCGACATCCCGGTTGGGCTCCTGTGTAGGGAGGTCCAGGGTATCCAGCATATTTTGTATAAATGAAAACATAGAGGAAGGATCATCGTGGTCACCGGGATCCCCAAGGCGGGGTCCAGGGACTCCTGGGCTCAAGGCCTCAAAATCCATGTCAGCATCACAGAACTGATCATCATCTGCGCCACCCTCACAGTCTACAGAAGAGAGAATGAGAAGAGTGCTTGCCAGCCCCAGTAAATTGAGGACCCATCTTTTGAAGGGTCTAAAACAGTTGCCATGCTTTTTCCATATCTTGCACTGACGGAAGAACCTGCGCAGTTTGTAAGTGCTTTGTTTTTTCTGAATGCTTTAAGCTGCCTGTTGTCTCACTATTGGCTTTCCCAGGAGCAACAGGAGCATATCTGTCTTGACACAGTTTCTTTTTAGCCACTTCATCAGAGTCTTGATCAAGCTTCCTTTTTTCGTCATTCTTATTTTTCAATTTGTGAGGAACTTCGTCTTTGGAAGCTTTATTTTTTGACTGGGATCTGGAGGGTTCCTCAACACCTCTGCTTTTGGTATCAGTATTTTTGAATGGCCCCTCATCAGAAACCTTTGATTTATCCTCAGCCACAATTATCAAAGGTTTGTCTGCTATGTTCGCCAATTTAAGCAAAGCAAACCAGTTCTGCAAATATGAACTTGAGTACAGGTTTATGTGAAAATGCCACCGGCCAGTCCTGCCCCAGTTAATAAACTCTGTCTATTACCACCGTCTTTTTTTTTTTTGGTTGAAAAATTGGGGTTTATACCTGTGCCAATCTTAGTAGAAAACCAGTAACACTCAACTGCACACAGGTGGCTGCTGGACCCTTACGGACAGTCCTGACACAGATGATACCAAGGTCCAGTAATATAACAAAAAAGGTTTCTTCGTAATTGCCAATCTAGAGAGAAAACCCCCAGGCACTGTTTAAGTTTGAAGTCTACTGCAGCTGCCTCCGTGGTAAATCCAGCGAGGTCTGAGGTAAAAAACAAGGCAACTGTCCCCAATTCGACGGTTCCCACAAGAAATTAGCCAAAAATGAAGGAAACTGTCGAAAATAAACACCCACGATAAAATTTAGGCTTTAAAGTAAAGTAAAGAGTCCTGGTAAAAATAAAGTCTAAACAGCGCCGTCGAGCTAAAATTAAAAAAATGTGTGACGCGCTAATGAAAAAGTAAAAGCTGTCACTCAGCACACTAAAGGAAATGATTTATGAGGAAAACTTTACCCAGATAAGCACTAGGAGGCTGTCAACGAGGAAAGTTGGGAGACACCTCAGAGGCAATATGCCCAGTCCAGCGGAGAAAAAATTCTGAAGCAGTCAACAGCTCTCACTCAGTTCTCAATCCCTCCTGTATTTTGATTGGCTAGCCCTACGCTCATTAAAAAATCTCTTAAAGGCACACCTCCGGGGCAACTGCACCTAGCCAGCTAAGTGCAAAAAGTTACTGATGCTAAAGGACTCCTGGGGTAAGAAGTACTCTTTAATTGCAAAAATGACTATTTTTATGCTGTGCCCTTTTGAGCGTCAGCACTCCCACCTTTCCCCATGTTCCAGCACCCATGAGGCTGCTACAGTAGTACTGGTGGAAAACCCCAAAAAGAATGCTAGACATGGAAGAAAAAATTACTGACCGCAGTAATCTTCTTTCTTCCATGGGGTCCTTTAGCATTAGTAACTTTTTGCACTTAGCTGGCTAGGTGCAATTGCCCCAGAGGTGTGTCTTTAAGAGATTTTTTAATGAGCGTCGTGCCAGCCAATTGAAAGACAGGAGGGGGTGTGAACTGAGTGAGAGCTGTTGACTGCTTCAGAATTTATTCAAGGAAAAATGAGGGCAAATGCCCCAAAAAAGAATTAACAGGATTCAAAAAACATGCAAATGTCCAAAAGTGGAACTAGGAACAGCAACACGAGGTAAAAACTCATCAATAACAAAAGCCAAATTTGGTAAAAGGTGACATAAGAGCCCTTCTCCGACAGGTGAACCGGGGAGGAAGGGAGGGAGGGAGCTTACTGAAGCTAAAGGACCCCATGGAAGAAAGAAGATTACTGCGGTGAGTAATTTTTTCTTCTTACCCCAGGAGTCCTTTAGCATTAGTAACTTTTTGCAGACTACCATGCAGTACCAAGTGGGAGGCGGGTAGAGAACCTACTTAGGAAAGAGGCTCTGCAGAACTGCCCTGCTAAATTTGGCAACAGATCTGGTCTGAACATCCAAACTGTACTGTTTCACAAAGGTGTGCACAGATTTCCAGGTAGCTGCTTTGCAGACATCCAGTAGGGGAATGTCCCTTGCTGCTGCAAGCGAGGCTGCAGTGCCCCTGGTGAAATGGTCCCTGAGCACCACTGGAGGTTGTTGACCAGCTTTGTCATAGCAGACTCTAATACAAGAGACCAACCAACGAGAAATAGTTCTCTTGGTAGCTGGTCTTCCTCTGCCTACATCCCCATAGGTGAGGAACAACTGAGTGGAAGAGTCTCTGGACTGTTTAGTATGCTCTAGGTAGTGAAAGATGGCTCTTTTGATATCCAAGCTGTGGAGCTTTTGCTCGCCAGGAGTGGATAGCTCAGTAAAGAAGACAAGCAGAGTAATGGACTGGTTCAAGTGAAACTCTGAAACCACCTTTGGCAGAAATTTCCTATTTGTCCCGAGCTCAACTTTATCGTTGTGAGGGACGATGTAATTCGGCTCAGTGCACAGGGCCTGTAGCTCTGAAATCCTCCTGACAGACGTAATGGCTACCAGGAAGATTGTCTTCCAAGTTACAAACTTGATGTGGGCTGTGGACATAGGCTGGATAGGTGGATTCATGAGCCCATCTATGCAAAGGTTCAGGCTCCACGGAGGTACAGGTTCCCTGGTTGGAGACTGGAGGTGCAAGAGGCCTTTAAAAAACTGTTTAAAAATGTCATGGGAAAAAAATGATTTCTTCTTCTTTCCCACTGAAAGGTAGGCTGAAATTGCCGCCAGGTGTAGCTTGAATGAAGATGGTTTCAAGCCTGATGCCTGTAGGTGTACCAGTTAGTCTAGCAGCTGAGGGTCGGAAGCAGATAGGGGTTCGACCTTTTCGCTACTGCACCAGAGGGAAAACCTTTTCCATTCGGCTGCATAAGTCTTCTTAGTGTTCAGCTTTTTAGCCATCCTCAGTATCTTGAGGACCTGTTCACAGACCTGTGAGGATGGAAACTCTAACTCCTCAAGAACCAGACTTTGAGGTGAAGATAGTGTACTTCTGGGTACTGCACTCCCGTCTGAGGAAGGGTCAGCAGGGAGTGAGTTGAAGGCAGGCAAATGGGCATGTTGCAGGACACTGAGTGAAGGAGAGGGTACCAAGCTTGCCTGGGCCAGTCCGGAGCCACTAGGATCATGGATGCAGGCTGCTGCCTGAGTTTCAGCAAAACCCTGAATATCAGGGGTAAGGGAGGAAATGCATAAAGGAACCTCCCTGACCAGTCCAGGATCAGGACATCCAGAGGAAGTATTCCCGGAACTGGGGGCCTGCAACAATACTGAGGAAGCTGAAAATTGAGAGGCGAGGCAAACAGATCCACATCTGGGGTGCCCCTCTGCCTGAACATTGTGGCTAGTATTTGCTTGTTCAGTGTCCATTTGCTCTGACCTTGACTGATGTGGCTTAGAGCATCTGCCAGAGTATTGAGTTTGCCTGGGAGGTGAATAGCTCAGAGGCTGACTCCCAGGGAGAATGCTAGAGACCAGAGCTTCCAAACAAAGTATTCCTGATCTGGTACCGCCCTGCTTGTTTATGTAGAACACTGCAGTGGTGCTGTCCTTTCGAATTTGAACCGCCTGCCCTTCTATGCTGGGAGCGAAAGCTTTGAGAGCTAGTAAGACTGCTTTGAGTTCCAAAAGATTTATATGCAACTGTAACTCTTCGGGAGTCCAGCTGCCACTTACTGAGGCACAGTCTAGATGAGCTCCCCCACCCAACAGGGAAGCATCTGTGGTGATCACCTTTGTGGGAAGAGGAGCATGAAATGGAACCCCTGCCAGCAAATTTGCAGGGTCCTTCCACCACAGTAAATTTTGGAGGAACTGCTCCAACACCAGTATTAACTTTGAAAATGTGTTGCTTCTCTGAGACCAGCGAGCTCTGAGGTAGGCTTGCAGGAGTCTCATCCTGTACCTGACCCCTGGGACTACTGCAGTCATAGAAGCCATATGTCCCAGAAGTTTGAGGAAATGTCTGGCTGGTCTTGGATGTCCCTGGGTGACAGAATCTACCACTGAAAGGAAACTCGGAATTCTTTCCTGTGGGAGGAAAGTATATCCCTTCCGAGTGTCCAGCTGGGCCCCTATAGAGGTGAGCAGCTGGGTGGGTTCCGGGTGAGACTTCTTGAGATTTACCAGGAAACCTAGAGACTCCAGAGTGCATTCTGTGAGGGAAAGAGATTTCTTGATTTGGCAAGAGACTTTGCTACTATAAGCCAGTCATCCAGATAGGGGTAGAGAGCGACATCCAGTCTCCTGAGATGTGCTGCTACCACTGCGAGACACTTGGTAAAGACTCTTGGGGCCGAGGACAGACCAAAGGGCAATGCAGTGAACTGATAGTGACCCGAAGGAAGTTTGAACCTGAGAAACTTCCTGTGAGATCTCCTTATGGGTATGTGGAAGTAGGCTTCCTTTAGGTCGAGGGAGGCTAGCCAGTCGCCCTGCTGTAAGGACTGTATGACCAGTGACAGAGTGACCATTCTGAATTTGTTTTTTTTTTTTTTTTTAGATGTTTAAATATCTGAGATCTAAGATAGGTCGCCACTCCCCAGTTTTCTTTTGTGTCAGAAAATACCTGGAGTACAGGCCCTTGCCCTTCTCGTGGGTGGGGACCCTCTCCACTGCTCATAAAGCCAGAAGGTTTTGTACCTCCATTTCCAAAAGCGGTAACTGTGATAGTGACAGAGGTCTTGACACCTGGGTATGCTTGAGGTCTGGCAGCTGCCTGAACTGTAATGACAGACCCTTCTCCACTATCTCCAGCACCCACTTGTCCAACGTCATGAGGGACCAGTGCTGAAAATAGTGAGAGAATCTGCCTCCAACCGCAAACAGGGAGGCGACCTGGACACTCACATCACTTGTTCTGAGTATCTGTGGTCAGACTGATTGTTCTAAGCCAGACGAAGCATCTCAGAGATATGGCATGGGCCAACGCCCTAGAGGCTGCATCATTATTGTCATCTGCCATGTGGAACTGGTACATAGTAGCTTCCAAGGCAGTTTTTGATGTATCCACCAGCCCTTGTACCATAGAATCTGATCCGTTGCGGGCAATAGCATGGACAGATTTCCAAAGGGCTTTCTAATATTTGGCTGTGAATGCCATCTAAGAAGAAAGTCTGAGAAGCAGGGAAGCTGTGGCATACATTTTCTTTGCTATAAAGTCAATTTTTTTGGAATCCTTCTCAGGGGAGAGGGTGACAAGGAGACTCCAGCTTTCTCACTAGCTGTCTACTGCACGATACTCTCCTGGCTAAGGTGTGCCAACAGGAATGCGGTACCATTTTTAGACAATTTATATTTTCTCTCAAGCCACTTATCAACCCCTAGTACTGAAGTGGGGTGTTGAAGCACCTTCATGGTATTTTTTCTAAATGCATTATAGAGAGGGAAGACCAGGGTCTTTGAGGATGAAAGACCCTTAATCTCCCTATAATCTTTGTCTTCATCGACATCCCGGTTGGGCTTCTGTGTAGTGAGGTCCAGGGTATCCAGCATATTTTGTATAAATGAAAACATAGAGGAAGGATCCTCGTGGTCAGCCGGGGAGATCCCCAAGGCGAGGGTCCAGGGACTCCTGGGGCTCAAGACCCTCAAAATCCATGTCGGGGCACCACAGAATTGATCATCATCTGTGTCACCTTCACAGTCTACAGAACAGATAACTGTGGAAGAGTGCTTGCCAGTCCCAGTAAATTGAGGACCCATCTTTTGAAGGGTCTGAAACAGTTGCCATGCTTTTTCCATATCTTGCACTGACGGAAGAACCTGCACAGTTTGTAAGTGCTTTGTTTTTTTCTGAATGCTTTAAGCTGCTTGTTGTCTCAATTTTGGCTTTCCAAGGAACAACGGGAGCAATCTGTCTTGACAGAGTTTCTTTATAGCCACTTCATCAGAGGCTTGATCAAGCTTCCTTTTTTTCGTCACTCTTATTTTGCAATTTGTGAGGAACGTCATCTTTGGAAGCTTTATTTTTTGACTGGGATCTGGAGGGTTCCTTAGCACCTCTGCTTTTGGTATTAGTATTTTTGAATGGCCTCTCGTCGGAAACCATTGATTTATCCTCAGGCATAATTATAAAAGGTTTGTCTGCTATGTTCGCCAATTTAAGCAAAGCAAACCAGTTCTGGAAATATGAACTGAGTGCAGGTTTCTGTGAAAATGCTACCAGCCAGTCCTGCCCCAGTTAATAAACTCTGTCTATCACCAGCGCCTTTTTTTTTGGGTTGTAAAACTGGGATCTATACCAGTACCAATCTTAACAGAAAACCAGTAATACTCAACTGTGCACAGGTGGCTGCTGGACCCTTATGGACAGTCCTGACACAGATGATACCAAGGTTCAGTAATATAACAAAAAAAGGCTTCCTCGTAATTGCCAATCTAGAGAGAAAACCCCAGGCACTGTTTAAGTCTGAAATCTACTGCAGGTGCCTTGCGGTAAACCCTGCGAGGTTTGAGGTAAAAAACAAGGCAACTGTCCCCAATTCGATAGTTCCCACAAAAAATTAGTCAAAAATGAAGGAAACCATCGAAAATAAACACCCACGATAAAATTAGGTTTTAAAGTAAATAGTCACGTGCCGGCCCGGTGGCGCTGAGGGTTGAGGCGCTGAACGCCACACCTCATGCCACGCCGGCGACCCGGGTTCGGGAACGAGCCCGGACCGCCAGGGGTCAGCAGGGGAGAGAGAGCTTCTCTCGGGGAGGGATCCAGGGGTAGCCCGGCGCAGTAGCGGCCCCCGGTGGAGACCGGCGGTACTGCGGCACACAGGGGCTCACAAAATGGGGAAGACGCTGGGCAGCTGCCTTCCGGACATGAGTGGAAGCACCCATGTCATGGACTGGACAGCACTGCACGCCCCACGTCTGAGGCATAAACTCTATGTAAAAAGCACCACCAGCCCAGATAGACGACGGACATCCCAGTGCCGAACTGCCACACGCCCAACACTGGAGCCCTGCCACTGCCCTTTCAGACTCCTTGGGCCCTTCATCCCCTTCGGGGCTCGGGGAGAAAGTAACGCCTTTGAAGATAACAGGGTTCACAGTGGGTGGTAGAGCGTCATAGGCGAGCAGAGAGGCCAGAGAGAGTTACAGTGCCTGGGAGAGATAAACAGAATTGGGAAAAAAAAAAAAAAAAGTAAATAGTCGCAGTAAAAATAAAGTTTAAATAGTGCCATCATGCTAAAAATAAAAAATCTGCGACGCGCTAATGAAAAAGTAAAAGTTATCACTCAGCACACTACAGGAAATTATTTATGAGGAAAACTTTACCCAGATAAGCACTAGGAGGCTGTCAACAAGGAAAGTTGGGAGACACCTCAGAGGCAATATGCTCAGTCCAGTGGAGAAAAAATTCTGAAGCAGTCAACAGCTCTCATTCAGTTCACACCCCCTCCTGTCTTTTGATTGGCTGGCCCTACGCTCATTAAAAAATCTCTTAAATGCACACCTCAAGGGCAATTGCACCTAGCCAGCTAAGTGCAAAAAGTTACTGATGCTAAAGGACTCCTGGGGTAAGAAAAGGGACATAGTAAGCCAGATCTGTATTAAGTTAGCACATAAATAGTGATGTTACCAAAATGGTAATAACTAGCAATATAACACTCATATTAACTGTAGTGCTATTCCAAGCTGGTTTTAGATTATTTTCTCTTTGCTGACAATGCCTCATGGGTGGAAAATTATGGTCACAACTGTTTCTGTACCTTAAAATAAACGGTTCTAAAGTTCTGATAAACAGAAACTGCAAATTAATGAGCACTTACAGCTCCAGCAACACCAGTTGGTAAACCAGAGTCTCCTATACTGGTGAAGCAATTTACAGTAGCACCACATCTGGCTGTGAAATAAGCCCAGGAAGACTGTTGCACTTGTAAGCTGTTGCACATGACAAGGGGTGTAGGTAGATCACTCCCCATGTCATTGCAAGCTCTCCATATTCACTCCATGTCCATGTGTGTTTAATTCTATGCTGAGCTGACTGGCCTTTATTTATAAATTGGACACTCCTTAAATTATATCTGTGTGTATATATTGGGATATTCAGTTGCTTGACCCAGGATTTGAATTTTGTCTTCAGGTCTGAAGGGGCAGGACCATGGCTTGTGGGTGGCAGAGCCACAAGTGAGTTCTGAGAGTCCTCCCCCTTACAGGTGATGGCAAACTGCGCATTTTGAGTCAGACCATTGTGTACTTGATCTATACAACATCAGTTTACTTCTTTATAGCTTTTGTGCCTTCCATTTGTTTGAAAACTAAACTGTTTCTCTTTGATTTTAGATACTGTTTTCAGTGCTAAATTAGGAAATTTTGATGCAACCAGCATTGTGAAAGCTGCTGTCTGACTGATTCAGTATTCTAGTGTGATAAAACTAACCTTCAATATACAAATTATGACAACACTAACAACAAGATTGATACTGGAGGTGGTCTCTGCTAAATCAGTGGGGGATTCAAATGGTATGGGGTAGTTGCAAGGGCTAGCTAATGACCACACCAGAAAAGGAAAGGGGCAGGGTGGACTGAGGAACTGCTAGGGCTACCTCATTCAGCATTAGCTATGTACCGATGGGCAGACAGGACGGGCCAACTGTTTTTTTTCTGCCAACAGATTCCATGTTCTGTGTTGAAGACACGCTGACTAAGACTATAATGGGCTGGCAGTATAGCACAGAGGTTAGAGTAACAAACTGTGAATGAGCTTGGTGCATCCAGCAGACCTGGATTCCCACAAAATCTGCTTGCATACTGTGTGACTCTGAGCAAGTCACTTAGCCTCCCTAGGGCTCCTGGATCACCCCTGAAAACAGGCACTTGTGCCTAGTGGGCCTTACCCCATTAACAAAGACTACAACAAGACAAAAACAAAAATAAAAGAGTTTTGCACGCAGGGTTATCCATGTTTGTGATGAGAGATATAAGCAATGTGTAACCATTATTTAACTATTGTTTCAGTATCCTCCGTCTGTGTGTTTTTGTGTATTGTCTTTCTTCCATGATCACGGTACTTATTATATAATTTTTGTATGCGTAACTTCCATTTCTTGTTTTCTCTCTTGTTTCTACTACCCGAACATTGTACTGCTTAATACTATATGTATGTCCTTATTGTTGTTTGACATGGAGCCTTTGTAAAGGAGACTACGACTCAAAGGGTTGTAATTTCGAATGTTATCAAACAAAATAAATAAAAATTGAATGATTTGTGGCTCACTGCTTTAAATCTTTTGTATGCTGACCCTTGCTCTAAGCTACAGGGACTTCCTTTTGCATTACTCTGTGTGTGTGTGTGTCTTAGTCATCACAGGCAGCTGAGTAAAGCAGTTCAGTTGTGCAGACTATTGTCTTTGATTTCTAAGTGAATTGTTACAAAGTTAGCCACAGAAAGTATTACTGCAGTGACCACAGATTAATAATTTATTCACATATCAGCACTCCAGCAGCACAGCACCCATCTAGAGCAGTACGGTAGTGTCAGTGTCTGTGCTGGATTAGAGCCAAATGCCTGGTGCAGGACTTGAACTCAGGATTGAATTTTTTAAACCAGAATTATTTTATTTCCAACCAAGTTCTTTCTGGCAAGATGTATGCCCTCTTTGCAAGATGTATGCCACATTAAAATAGTATAAAATGAAACCCTTAAAACAACATTGGATGGTGATTAGTGAACTGAAACTGGTGTTCTCTGCTCCATACACAGATGATGTTGTTGTACCAGTGTCAGTGGCTCAATAGGTGGCACACTTGCCTCTATGATTGAAAGATGAGAAGGTTATGGGTTCTAGCTCCATAGCAGGTACCTGGGGTAATACCCATAACTGACACTATAGTGTAAGGGGGGGGGGTGCTACAATGTTGCGGTGCCATCCTTCAAGTGAGATGTTAAACCAAGGTCCTTTCTTTCCATCTCTGGTCACCAGCCAGTTGAAAGTTAAAGATTCCATGGCACTTATAGAAGGAGAGTAGGGGAGTTTCACTGGTATTATGGGCAACATTCCTCACAATAAAACACAAGTCCCTATAATGCCTCCGATGCAACCTAAAAAACAAGTTGTCTCAGCTTTGTGACCTTCCTGGTCAAAATTAGAAGTATAATGAAAAAATGAAATGTGTGATGAATAGGGGCAGGAAACAGTACTTTGGGAATTACTGACAATTAAGAAATGCTAACTACATGGAACTTAATATCACTTTTTTTCAAGAATGGTGTGAGGAGTTTGCTCAATTATTTTCAGATAAGGTTGCCACAATCAGGTCTGATATCTGTCTGACCCTTCCTAATGGGAGTTGTGATGGTCGGCAGGATATGTCGGACACCCAGTTTGTGTGGTCTGACTTCAGCCTTCCCACAATCAATGACATAGTGATGATCATCCAATCACTGCGTCCGACCAACTGTGGTTTGGATACGGGCCCCACATGTCTCCTAGTGGGCTGTGTGGATAAAATTGGTCCGGTCCTTGCCGAGATAGTCTGAAGGTCTTTGGAGAGGGGGATTTTTCCAAATCCTCTGCAAGAGGCTGTGGTTCAGCCCCTTCTTAAGAAGTCCTCTTTGGACCCGGACTGTCTGGCTAACTACAGGCCTGTCTCTAACCTGCCCTTTGTGGGTAAGGTTATTGAGAAGGTGGTTGCGTCACAGCTGGATGATCATTTGACCAGCCCCAATGTCTACGATTCTCTTCAGTCCAGATTTAGGAAAAGACATAGTACTGAGACAGCTCATGTCCGGGTACTAAATGACCTCCTAATAGCGAGAGATCGAAGGGCTTGTTCTATGTTGGTCCTTCTTGATCTCTCTCTCTGCAGTATTTGACACTGTGGACCATGGTGTGCTTTTGGAGCACTTGTGGTTCATCTGTGGGCTGTCTGGTACAGTCCTCAGTTGGTTTCGATCCTTCCTCGAAGGTAGGACTCAGAGGGTGGTGTCCAGGATTTTTTCCTCTGCATCATTCCCCCTATCCTGTGGGGTGCCGCAGGGCTCCATTTTGGCACCCATGTTGTTTTCGGTGTACATGCTGCCATTAGGAGCGATTATTAGGTGGTACGGTTTGAGTTTTTTACTGCTATGCAGATGATACTCAGCTGTACAAGTCCTTTGTGCCCGGCCAAGATGCTGCCTTTTCAGTCTTTAATAAATGTCTGGCTGAAATCCAGGACTGGATGAATGTGAGTTGGCTGCAGTTGAACCCAGAAAAAACTGAGATGTTGGTTGTGGACCAGAGTCGCCGGGAGGTGGTTTTGTTGGCTGGATTTTACCATCTGAGGAACATTGCCCGGGTGAAGCACCTGGTTCCTCCTGACGATCTTCCTACTCTGGTCCACGCTTTCGTTACCTCCTGCCTTGACTACTGCAATGCCCTTTATCTGGGCTACCGGGGCTGGAGATTCGCCGCTTGCAGCTAGTGCAGAAGGCGGCTGCCAGGCTATTGACTGGTTCTTCTAGATCCAGTCATATAACGCCTGTGCTCTTCGGACTGCACTGGCTACCAATTTGCTGGCGACTCACCTTCAAGGTCGGTTTGCCGACCTATAAGGCCCTACACGACCAGGGACCTGGTTACCTGAAAGATCTCCTCTGTCCCTACTGTCCCTCCCGCTCTCTCCGATCCACTGATGATGGATTGCTAGAGATTCCCAGGATTTGCTTAAAAACTTCAGGGGCCAGATCTTTTAGTTTTATGGCCCCAACCCTGTGCAATTCTCTACCTCGTCAGGTGCGAGATTGCCCGACTGCAGAAAGTTTTAAGGAGGCTTTAAAAACTTATCTTTTCAGCCTAGCATATAGTGATTTTTGAATGCTGTTGTCAAGTCTATTTTAATATTGTTTTAATTATTTATTGTTTTATCATGCAATGTACAGGCGCCTTGGTTCTAGAAAGGCACCTTTTACAAATAAAGATTGAATTGAATTGAACTGAAATTGAACTGAACTTTATCAAAGATCTGAAGCCAACAAATGAATACATATAATCCATAACAGGCTCATTCAAAAAAGGATCCATGCCTAGTGACTATAATGTGATGTCCGTGGAAAGGCAAACATGTATTACATATTAAGAGATAAAACCACAGACATTGAAAATGTGGCCAAAAACTCAGAAACAGTCCCGCTGGACCTCAGAGCAACAGAGCTAATTAAGAAAAGCTTCACAGGTATGCTTGCTATAACCCTAACACTTTATCATCTGCAGACGTAAGATATTCAAGACAAAATATGAATATTAAGAACATTTCTTACTGCAAATCTAATAGCCAATGACAATATAGAGAAGCATTTGTCAATGTCAAATGTTTCCTTGCTGGCATGAAGTGCAGGAGTTAGACAGATGCAGAATAGGAATGGCAGTGAAGTATTGAACTGACGCCAACCCCACCCCCACCCTGCATAGATGGACAGGCACTGAGGTGTGCCTTTGGGTCATCGCTCATAACGCTCACGCTATTTCACCTCACCCTACCCTGCAGACACTGACAAGTGTCGAGGTGTGGCTTGGGGTGTCCGGGCTATACACTCAGCCCATTCCATAAGGAAATATGCTGAAATGGGTGCAGTATAGGAGAATGGGGTGAACTTTGGGGCCAAAAAGTCCAAGGCACACCTCAACGCCTGTCACTGGCTGCAGGGTGGGGGTGGGGTGGCATGGCATGAGCATTACTGCTGACAATCCCAAGTTGACGCCTGTCAGTCCCTACAGAGTAGGGCGTTATGGTCAGAAGCTCTAACACCCTGGGAGTTTCTTGGTATTTTCACTTCAAGTTTTAAACACAACATAGGCTTTTTGGGAGCCCACCTTATGAATGGTGACACTGACATTTCGTTAATCGGTCCGGGAAGATAATTCCACACAGTGACCGCGAAATCACCTTCCGGGAACGAATAAGGACATGACAGAGACTGAGTTCATGAGGTGGGGTCCCAAGAATCCCATGTTGAAAATTTGGTGCCAAAAGTCTCAAAAATGGCCGAGATAGCCACCTAAGTTGAAAAACCCCCATTCATCCCATGATACAGCTTACCGGCATTTCTTCAGTTCGCGGTCAACTTTGAAAAGTGCAGACGTGTTCCCACTCCACCAAAGATCGGGGCGCCAACCTCCGGAGGTAAGTTTGGGGTGAGGGGGTGGGAGGGGGTGCGAGAGGGTGGGTGCAGGTTGGGGGCATTACAGACTCAGGGACCGCTTTTCTTGTTTACAGATTTAAAAAAAAACTTTGCAGGAAGGTTTTCTTTACAGGTACATCTGGCATGCTGGGGTGGGCTCCCAGTATGTCACCTGGGTGTTTTTTGGGGGGGACTGGAGCCGATAGGGATTGGGCACCCCATCTGCAAAGAAAACGGGTCTGTGTTTGGGGGGAGGGCATGATGCCGAGGGGGACTGGGCACCCCCTCAGGAGACAAATTAAAAAACAGGGACAACATGCCGCCGGGGACTGGGCTCCCCTTGGCAAATGAACCAGGGAGGGGGCATGCCGACAGGGGGATTGGGCAACCCCAACGTTGGCTTTCCCTGGACTGTGAGAGGTGGATGGTGACAGCGACAGCCACCATCGTGTTTACTGAAATGTTACACCAGGCAAGGCATGCACTGCAATGAAGAGGTGCTCCCTCATTGCAGTGGAGAATTTCTTTCAAGTTGGTGGCACGCTTCTGAGCTGCTGTCATAGACAGCATGCTTATTCATTGCTGCCACAGAGACAAGCCCCAAAAAACGGTGGCGGTATTGGTCACAACATGGCCGCACCGCCACACCCTGCTACTCCAGCATGCTGTCACATGTTTCAAGTATACACAAGCAAACACATAACTAGATACTTTGAGAACTATGGGGTTGACAGTGTCCCTTTCAGCTTAATCAGGCCAAAACTGAAATGCTTCCCCTTAATGATAACTGTACATAGCACATAGCAGTGACCTTCGGGCTTCAATGGGCCCCTGATGGGATTACCCATCTGAGCATTAAACTCACCACTAAAATCGAAAATCTCTGGCAGGCGAATGTAAACACCCTGTTAAATGCCACCAAGACCGAGTTTGACAGGTGGAAATTGCTCAAGCTTATCCTTGCAGGGAAGATCGCTGCTATAAAAATGGTGACTGCCCCAAGTACTTCTACCTGCTGGCTCATATACCTCTCTCCCTCCCCAAACAATGGTCCCAACCCATAGACAAGTTGATTGGTAACTTTCTGTGGGAAGGAATTAAGCCCCAATTTAGCCTCTCCAAACTTAAGACCCACTGTGCTCAGGGGGAATGGAACCTCCCCTGGATGGAGGAATATACATTGACTTTTCAACTAGCCCAGACTGCCCATTGGTTCCACCCTGAACAATCCCCCCCCCAATGGGTTTGAATCGAACGGGATGTGTCAGGAACACTGCATTCCCCTTCCCTCCTGTACAGCCTGGAGAACAGGCTGTCCCCTGACACGGTATCGGATAATGCCCATACCTCCCCCATGGTAAAGGTGTCTAGGAAAATCTGATATGCAGTACATAACAGACTGGCCATGGACCCACTCCCTCTTTCCCTTATCCCGCTTTGGCAGAACCCTCATATTACTACTGGTGATTAGAGAGTGGTGTGGTAACACTGGTTTGCCAAGGGCATTCGTGTCATGGGAGAATTGTGGGACCTCACCCTCAATATGGTTCACACCTTTCAGACATTCCAGGAGAGGTGGGACCTCAACCAGAAAGACTTCTGGAGGTACCTGCAGATCAGGGCTGCACTTAAACCCCGTCTGGACTGTTCCAGGCAATGTGGCAACCCCTTGGATTTGATGATATGGCTACAGCACCTTAAAGGCCCAGCGGGTAGAATCTATGCAAAACTTAGGGACACACCCTTCCTTCCCAATCAGGAGACTCTAAGAAAAGATGGGAAAAAATGCTCCAGTGCGCCACCTCTAATACCTAATAGGGACAAGCCTGGAAAGATACTCACAAAGGGCACCGGGATGCACGCTCACGGCTGATACAGAACAAAATAGCACATTCCTGGTACAAAACCCCACTGTGCTCTGTAGGGCTAAACTCCTGGACTCTGATCAATGTCGGTAGTGTCAGGCTGGGGGAGGTGACTTGGTTCATATCTTATGGTCCTGTCCAAAGTTATATACCTTGTGGAAAGGGGTGTGTTCCACAGAATTTAAGGTACTCCACAAACAGATCCCACAGACCCCTTTGTTTTTACTCCTGGGGATTAGGCCGGACCTCCCACTGTTGACCCCTCAAGAACACAGGTGGTTAGCCTTGCTGGTCTTGCAGACCAAGACAGCCATTCTGTGCAAATGACGTACCATAGCAACTCCCACAGTGAAGGAGGTTCTGGCTTCCCTCTCTGCTCTGGCCAAATCTGGTAGGATCTCTCACCTCCAAACTTACCAGATGGCTAAATTCCAGTTATGCTGGGCCCCCTACTTGAGATATGTCAATCCACCAGATGGGAATGGCTGACTCCACAAACTACGGGCCGGACATAGCATGGTCTCCAGTTACGACAAAGTGCCTGACTAGAGGGGTAGGAGTTTGGGCCTGCTCACCCAGGGCATGGAGAATCTGGCCAGGGCACTAGGACTCAGGCTAGATTTCTGAAATTTTTGCTATACTGCTATTCCTTCCACCACACAACCTATTAGGTTGTGTCCCACTGTTTCATAGTAATCCTTCCCTGGTTGTAAGATTTGCTCATGCAGAATTTATAATAAGCTGCGAGCACATATTCTTTGTGTATATGTCTGTTCTGTTTCAGAAGGGGTACCCACTGGACCAAGCAGAGTATATTCACACATATCCAGATCACCCTTGACGGCTTGAGAGCTGTGAACCATATTTAGGAGGATAGTGTGTCTATGTCTTGCAATACAAAAAGTCTGTGAAGACTCCTGATGGGTGAGTAACCTTGGTACAGAGTCCATTACTTGGTGTTGTGTCCTCTTTAGGAAACCCACCCATAGTTCATCCTTCTCCGCTTCTAGTGGGAGGGAGAGTCCAGTTGTTATGCTTGCACTAGGATACTGGACCATATCTGAAGCTTTGCTAGGCCTGTTGTGTGTAGACTGCACCTTTTAATCATGTGCAGACTGTTGCCTTGTATAACCTTTTCCTTACCTCCTCCCTGATTTCCCCTCTCTTCCCCCCTTCCTTCTGCCTTTCTATCCCCACTTACTGAAGTTATTACCATTCAAGTACTGTATGCTTTACCTTTTGAAAATATAACATTTTTACATCAAAAACCCCAAGATGGAAATACCTGCTGAGTTGTGTATGCCAAGTGTTTTGGGTTTTTTTTGTTTTCTTTTGTAGTATATGAGTGTCTTTGTTTCTGCTCTCATGCTGCTCCTCCATGGGGCCCCACAGCCATACAAACATAAAGTACTGTGCTCAAACCCAGCCCTTAAGTATCTACCCAGTCACCACTTCACTGTGCTGAAATAAACATAAATTTATTTGTATACTATTCAGAGATGTCCAGCTTTGAATACAGACTCCAACCAGCTTTGAATATAGACTCCAACCAGTTTCCTGTTTTGTTTGAATGCACGTTACTGGTACAGCACTGGAAACCAGCAAAGCGCATTCAAAAAAAATAGAAAAGGTGAGAAGTCAGTACTCAACGCTGCACATCTTCAAAAAGTAAAAAAAAAAAAAAACATATTTTTTTAAGCATACTGGGTGGTGACTGCATAGGTACTTATAAGCTGGCTATCGTGTGGGTATTCTAAAAAAAAAAAGACACAGTAATGTCTGTATGACTGGCTGGTGGGCTTGTTGAGGGTGGGGCATCACAACGGTTTCAAGAGACAACTGGCACAAACCATTATTTAGAACCGTAGCTGCACCATAGTAGTGATACAGCTATTACAGTAAAACTTTTTAGAACTTTGAACAGCTTCTGGGATACACATTAAGGGCTAACCATACAGCATATATTTATAATCAGTGTTTAAGCTGAAAGCTTAAACCCTTTAAGAGCAATAATGGAATGTAAATAACACACCATTCAGAAACCTGGATTTACAGCTGGTTGGCAAAAAGACTCACCAGGAACACGTGCAGCTGTAGTTCCAATAGAGCAAAAATGGGGTTTGCTGCCAACCAAAGAGCAGAGTTAAGTGTTTCAAACATCAGTAACATCAGCATGATCACCCCTACAGCATTTTGGCTAAATGTTACCTGAACATTTGAAACAGCTATAGTAATGCATTTAAGTAATATCATGTGTAGCTAAATACAGAAATGCATATAGCAAAATGTTACTACATAAACCAATCTTTCTTTTTCCTAAAATCTGTTTAGGAGTAAACTCCAGAGTATCTGAGAAATTGTGCTGTTGGGAGATCAGTTCCACTATCACTGAGGAATGCTAGACTTGACCGTGTGTAAGGCCAGAACCCAAAGCCTAACCTATTCCATTAATCGTTTTATTACATTATGTGGAACTGACTGCTACTGCAACGTAGCTCTAAGCTCCCATCAGTCAAGCTGTTGAAAAACCGGGGCTGGATTTTCAGCCCATCAGGGAACTAAGTCCCATGCCACATCCACCACTGCGGGATGAAATCTCCGCACCTGCAGAGCTTTGCATTTTCAGCTGGCGTTGCTGTGGTGGATGTTACACCTGGTCCCACTGGGCATAACATTTTCCTGCAGCTGCACCAAAAAAACAGCTGCAAACTGCCATAAATTGTGGAGCTGGTCACCAAACAGCTCCACTTTTGAAAATAGCACAGCTGTGGGAAAAACCGCCACTCCACAAGTGGCAACTCACTTGTGCCAGTTGCTTCCTCACAGCTGTGGGACTGACAGGGTCCCTGAGAATCTAGCCCCTAGTTTGCCAATTCACTTCCTGTGTTCTCCAGCCGCTGCCCAGAATCTGAAGATGCTCCTTGAATGTTGAATCAATTTATTTTTGTTATAGTCACTCTGCATATTTTATTGTAATACTCTGCTTCTATTGCATATATGTAATATAACTGTAACATTGTCATCTCTGTAATTATGTATTCTAAGTAACCCTGGGGCACCACTGTAAAATAGCTATGTTCAACGGTTTCACCCCCAAATAAAATTAAACTCGGCTAGTGGCAGCTTAAAGTGATTTTCCAGACTCACGGAAATCTTATAAAAACATAATATTTAGTCCTTGCCAGCTATGCCTCTTTTTTTGTTTGTTTTTGTTAGCTTATTTAGCTTATAAAATGGAAAATAACAGGTGCTAGTACCTCCGCCCGCATTATCTGAAATATCCCTATGCCACCAAGAAAATGCTTCCAAAAAAAGATTTAGCTGCCGGCCCAGTTGCACTGAGGGCTGAGGTGCTGGATGCCACACTTCGCGCCATACTGGTGACCCGAGTTCGGGAACGAGCTAGGGCGCTGGGGGTCAGCAGGGGAGGGAGAGGATGGAGCATCCGGAGGACTGCTCTCCTCTCCCTGGGGAGGGATCCAGGGTATGCCCAGTCCAGCAGGGGCCCCCAGTGGAAACCAGAGGCACTACATGCACTCGGAATAACTTGTGGGAGAAGTGTGGCAGACGTCTGCGGCATCATGCTGCGCTGACGTCACTGCACCATTGCACTCCTGGGGAAACCTTACTAAGAAAACCCCCATCCTCGGGAATGGGCGAAGGCACCTCTGCACCGCCAAGCCACACTCCACACACTGGGCTTCTCTCCTTTCCGGGCCCGGTCACCCAGCCAACACATCAGATTTGAGATAGAGCCCCCTCTCTTTGTCTGCCTCCCTCCCTTCTCCCTCTCTTCCAGTCCACAAAAACAATAACTGGCATAATTTATCCTTCCTCCTGACCCACACACAAGCATTTCTTGTACCTAAGCTACCCATGGTCTCTCACTCTCCCGGAGGACCCGCAGAGATTAAGACCACCAATAGCTGTATGAGACTCACAACAGCAGATGGCAGCATGCTGTCAGCAAGACCATAAGAAAAGTCTGGTCTTGCCGGCAGCCTAGCGACCTGCTACAGTCTCTCTTTACCACAGTGGCAGCTCCCTCCTAATGTCAGCCCTACATTTTTCATATAAAGGTAAATTTCATTTAAAAAACTGTGCAGTGATTTCAACACAGAGGAGTGGGTGGACTGAAAGCAAGAGGAGTAAGTCAGGCATGTGGCGAGAAGACACACAGAAGAAATCAGGCAAGCAGCGAGTGGGAGCAGAAAGCATACAAACAATAACTGCTGGTACTTTGTGTAACAGTGCACATACTTCTTGTAACTCTGCAGGTAATTTCAAACTCACTCCATCCTGCCCCAGCACTCTCACTCTCCAGCTCCCCTACTAATACAGCAAATCAGAGGAACTATTTTGCAACAAAAAAAAGCTTTTCTTATTTTACATCTACAATATTTCTTCACATATGCTCATTTTATAAGCATAATAACACACTCTAAGGTTTGGTTTATGCTACGATAAACACACTTCTAGGGGCAGTAAGGCTCTCAGCTTGTGGCCTCATGCCTCACTACACCCCTAGGTATGCATTTATCAGAGCATAACCCACACCCCGTTGTATTACTGATTACATAACACAGCTTATATGCCCTTTCTATTTTGTATTTATCTCCCACATTTTTAATTACAGGAGGCAACTGCATAAACAGTCCCCCACCCCCAATTTTATCTCATCCTCTTGCTTTTCTCTTACAAGTCTCCTTTGTGACATCATAATCATTTTCACTGCAAGACTGTAATCTCACAAAACAGAATTATGAGAGAAAGGCAGAAGGGTGAGATGAAGTTTGGGGGATAAAAATCCTGTTTTCATGCAACTATATTTAAGAATGATGGTAAGAAACTGAACTGAATCAGTGGTTAATTTGGAAGGAACTCTTAACACACTCCTTTCTAGCTGGCGGAACTCTCGTTTTAGTACCCAATGAAGAAAGATGACAGAGATGCAAGAACTGCCATACAATATTGTAAGAAGTATAATGGAAATACAATTGTGTAAGAGGTACAATGGAGTGACTTTGGTTCCCGTGGGCTCTTGCCCTGAATTCGACTCCTGCTCGGAATATTATATTTTTATATACTTTCTTGGCCATGGGAACATTATTCAACCACTGAAAATGATGCAATATACACTTCTCGTAAACAACTGTTAATATCTTGTAAACTAAATAACACCAGTAAACTACTACATGTTGTACACGTTCCCTTAAATTACACAATTCTTCATTTCGGAAGGCAGGGACCACCACCGCAAATTCTAGTATTAGCAACCCTTTATCACCAAGCTGTGTAACCCCCCCCCCGACAAAGTATAAACAGCACCCCGAAAGGAAAAAAGTATGACTGGTACAGGATACGCTCTAAGTAGAAGGCGGTCTCCTCCATCTCGGAACCTCCAATTGGTGCTAGTGTTGCCATGGCAACAGTGTATCGCTGTGTTCCTAATTCCCGGTTAGTACTTGTACAAGAACCAACACCGGCCGGCCTCGAGTGAGTCACGCAACTACACTGTCCACCCCACACGCGCGACCCGCACCACGCAACCACTACACCGGAACGTGCCGACCACTGTTTCCATGGACACGGCGTTGGTCACGTGGAATACCGTTCTTGGCCGTCAAGGATACGGCCGAGTCCTAGTCATATGGAAGCATAGAACGTACATAGGCTGAACTAATAGTTCTGTATACGGAAGTGAATACCCAGGATAATACAATTCAGAGACTGTATGCACAGGACTCTCTCTGTTCTACCATTTTGTGCAGTTTTGCTGGCGTGCGGTGCTTTGTTATTAAGCTTCTGATTATTCACAGGATCTAGAATTTAGAGATTTATGTACAGGACTCCCTTCTCTATTTTAATCGCGCAGTGTTGCTGGCGTGCAATGTTTTGTCATTAAGCTTTTAATTATTTTTGCTTCACATTGTAGTGAGAAGCAGTTAATGTGATCTACTGGGAACTGAACCAAGGCCTCAGAATACCATTTCAGTATTCTAACCTGTGAGCTACAGGCTGACTTTCACACTTGTTTCTCACTACAATTTCGTATTTAAATTGCTTAGCAGTGGCTAATATTGCACCCAAAAAAATCTAATTACTGTATTTTGTTAAAATCTTGTAAACACTGGAGTAGAGGCATAAGGAAAATCGTTTGTTTTTTTCCCCTATCTTTGGGGTCAAGAGGGGACATCATTAAAAAAAACTGTTATCACAGAAATATAGACAAGGTTGACATAAAAAGATAATTGATCCATCCAGTCTGCCCAGTTTCACCCTACTCTACACTGTGACCTAGTGTCCAAACCGGGTTTTCACCCTCCCGTACACCCCTACACCACTCGCTCCCTGCCTTACTGCTATCCCCCAGAAACTATTAATCCCTTTACTGGCTCAGGTACGGTTATGCCAAACGAGATTTCACCATCATCAGACAAGAGCTCATTGGTTTTTAAACTTTTAGTAGAGTGCAGTAGCAGTTGAAGGTAGGGGATCCTGTGGCAAGGGGGACTCCGGGGGCTCCCCCCAAGAACTAACGGATCCGCTGTGGTGGGGTTGCACAGTCCCCAGTATGTTCAGGCAACTCCATGTCATCATCTGAGAGCTCAGAACAGGTTAGCCAGGGACAGTGTTTTTTTTTGGGGGTATCGTGTGATAAAGGGTGTTCGTGTACTTAAGTTACTTTACCCTACGGTGGTAGAAATGCTTAACATTTCAGATGATACCCATGTTCATGGGTTAGATTATTGAAATAGTGATTGGTGGAAGAAAAATTAACTTAACACGGGATAGGCTGATGTTGGAATGTGCTCTATAGTTATCTAGCAGCATGGCAATTTTTTTATGGCGTCTCATCTGGGCATTAATGTTATTCAGTCATCGGGTAAAATTTCAGCCGTTATCCAGGAGTTGCTGTTGGCCTCATAAATCACCAGCAGGGCACCGAGTTCAATCCCATTAAATCACCTGGGCTTATGTGATTTGCCAATTACAAGTGGCTTCATTTTTTCACTCACAGTCATATTGGTGCACAGAACTACAGAAATTCATTCTCATGCCTTTTAACCCCCACTTGTGCTGTCACTTTTAAAAGTCAGTGTGCCCTCAAATGTGCGAAAGTACAAGCCAGTCTCATCGCAGTTAAATGTGTTTTCCGATGAGAAATGATTAAAATTTGGGGAAGCACATTAGCTAGCCAGTGTTCCACTGAATCAGGCCCCAGGTCCATCTTGTAAATGAGCTTGTCCCAATGATGTTCTGCCTGGCAAAATAAAGATTTTGATTGATTGATGAATCAGCATCGGCATCTTTCTTCTCTCCATGGCATTTTTTGTAGACAATGCCATGATGGTCTTTCCAGTGGCATAGCCATCCATTTGTGGCCATGAATGGAACACCAAGCATATCCACAAGCCTTTGTGCTTTTTTCGGGAGGATGGGACCACTTGTGGGGGCATCTACTGTATGGCTTGCAGTGAACCATCTAAGGAGTGTCGTTTCAACTGTCTCACTTGTTCCAGTCCTTTAGTGCTTCCAAGAAAGGTTCTCATCAGATTCCCACTCGGAAATAAGAGGTTCCCTCACTGCATAAATGCGAGAGACCATGGAAATATCTATTCCATACTCTTTGGCAACATCACTGCTTTACATTCAGCTCCCACAGCTTTTGTATAAGTGACACTTTCTATTCGAGGGTAAGGGTGATCTTTCTGGTTTTGTCCATTGTGGTCTGTTCTGTTTGTGTTTGTGTGGACGCAGTTTGTCAGGGCTGCTTTTATACATTAAACATTCTATTGTATTCAATTATTCAATTACACTTGCAATTACAGTACATTAAATAATTACTGATCAATTACAATGACTAAATTAAAAGAAGAAGGTGGTGGTGGGGACACCAAGGATTGTAACGTGCACTTAGAAGTACTGCAGAACTAAACTTACTATGCCACTGTCAGAAGAAAATGTGCATTAAACTGAAATTTGCACTTATGTGTTGTGCATTAAAATGGATTCTTTAACACGGCAGGTAAAGGGGGAAAAACGGGATAAAAGAAAACTGTGCACTTAAGCGTGTTATGCACTTATCCGATGAGCGCTTAAGTGGGCTTCGCTGTATTACCTTTTTTCTTCTGCTATCCATACCCCTCCCGATACATCCCAGCATCCTGTTAGCCTTGCTATAGGTCGTATTGCACTGGCTCATTTGTTTAAAGGAGTTCCCAATGATAACTCCTAGATCCCGTTCCTCTTCCGTAGTACTAAGTCTCACCTCACCCATCTAGTACTTCATCTTGGGGTTCCTTTTCCCTAGGTGCATTACCCTGTACTTTTTGGCATTGAATTTGAACTGCCAGATATTTGATCACCCCTCTAAATTTTATAGGTCCCTCTACATATCCTTTAGCCCCTCATCACTGTCCACCCTCCCTCCAACATAGTTTTTATATCATCTGTGAAGAGACAGCCTGCCCTGGATTCCCTCACCAATGTCACTAATGAACGTGTTGAAGAGGACCAGACTCGGGGCAGATACCTGTGGAACCCTGCTCGTAACCTCCCTTTCCTCTGATTTAATCCCATTGACCACCACCCTCTGCTGCCTCCCTTCTAGCCAACTACCCACCCAGTTCACTACAGTTTTAACTGCACCCAGTTTTCTATCTTTTTGAGCAACCTTTTGTACAGTACAAAATCAAAAGCCTTGCTGAAGTCAAAGTAGAGCAGAGCCACAGTGTGGCCTTTGTCTACTTCCTTGGTCACCCAGTCAAAGAAAAAATCAGGTTAGTCTGACAAGACCTTCCTGCCACAAAACCATGTTGATTACTATCCTGGAGCCAGTTACTATCTAGGTAGTCCACAAGGTCCTCTTTAATTGGTGACTCCACCAGCTTCCCCACAATGGAGGTCAGACTGACAGGCCTGTAGTTCCCTGGTTGCTCCCTACCCCCCCATGAAGTGATATAATGCCTGACAATTTCCAGTCCCTTGGAACGTCTCCAAACCTAAGTGAACTGTTGAACAGCCCAGACAGTGGTTCAGCCAGTTCTGCTGCCACTTCCCACAGTATCCTCAGATGCAACCCATCTGGTTCTGGGGCCTTATCTATCTTCAGGGGTGCCAGCCATTTCAGAACCCTCTCGCTAGTAAATATTGGCTGCCTCATTTCTGGGACTCCCTTAGCAGCCACTCTGATGCCTCTTTCTGACATGGACCTGCAGTCCTCCTTAGTGAATACTGAGAAAAAGTAGTCATTCAGGATGGTAGCCTTTTGCTCATCCTCCTCTATCACCCTACCACCCTCAATTAGTCATGCACAATGTCCCCCCCCTTTTTCACTCATATATCTAAAAAATTGTTTTTCTCCATTCTTGACCTTCTCTGTGATACACAGCTCTTTGTCTGCTTTCACTTCCCTGATGGCCCTCTTTTCCTCCCTATTTTTCTGTAGATAATCCTCCCATTCTGCCTCCCCCTGCTTTTCCTTGTACAGTGCGTCCCACTATACTTCCTATGTTAAATAGACCTGTTAAATGCATATAAGGATTCCTTTTAAATGCACATTTTCCCCTCAGTTTTGTTGTTCGAGTGTGGATTGACTGGCCCTATTTTACTGACATTGCCTGTAGTTGCCTTACTAATTAGAAATTAATTGTCTGTAAATGGACTGCTCTATTAAAAATGAAGTGTTAATCACCTTTTTCAACCTTTTAACCATCAAACCCAAGTCACAGCAGCATCCTCCCGCACACTAAAATCAAAGCAAAGAACCCACAGGAATGTCACAAAAGCACTTTGTATGAATCCCAGAAGCACCTCCCTCACGCAGGAATCAGACCAAAGAATGTCACAGCATGTCACAAATCACTTTATCCCAAGCAAAGGAGCACTTAAGTGTTACTGGCATTTCTTTTCCCTACCCAGCCCGCTGGCACATACTGCAAGTTGCGCTCACCATTAAAAGAATACAAGATCTGATAAAAGCATAGCTCTCTTAAACATATACTTTTTGCTGGTCCCAAGGGTATGCATTTAACAGGACTGCACTGTATTTATAGAAGACCTTCTGTTTGGCCCTAACTGCTTCATTGACCCTAGCTGAGAACCATAGCGGTCTCTTAAAACATGTTTTTTTAGGTACTGTTCTTATGTTTGCCTTTGATGCCTAAGGATGGTTCCCTTTATTGCCCCTATTGCCCCCCCATCTCTCCTCCATCCCTACTAACTTGTCCCTGACCAGTTCCCTCAACCTAGCAAAGTCTGCCCTTCTGAATTCAAGGACTTTGATTCTTGATTATGGGTCGCCAGCCCCGAGCACCAATTCAAACCACACAGAGTTGTGGTTGATATTCCCTAGTGGTTCCCCTACTCCCAGAGCACCCACCATCTCTAAGTTGATGAGCACCACATCAAAGATTGCATGCACCCTGGTAGGTTCCTTAAGAAGCTGCACCAGTAGACAGTCTTGGAAAACATCCAGTAATGTCTGACTTCTGGCGCTGTTAGCCACTGGGACCTCCCAGTCAATGACAGGCAGGTATAGGTCACCCAACACCACTACTTCCCCCTTTACTGTCTCTCTTTTAAGTTCCTCCTCAAGTTCTCTATCCCTTTCCTCCCCTTGCCCTGGAGACCTATAGATCACCCTTAAAGGGACACCATCAACCTTTTTTGCATTGTATTATTTCTAGATAAAAATCCACATTTTATGACTGCTTACCTTCTCTAAAATTCATCAATGTTGCTGGTTGTTTAATCTGCCTCCTTGCTTATTAGAACTGAAATGCATGGGAATGTTTAACTAGACCTGGACTCCCCTGCAGTCAGTTAAAACATCTGATGTAGATGTCAGACTTCTTCCTTAATACGCTAGCCCCCTTTCTTGTCAGGTGAAGTCCATCACCCTTGAAGAGTCTCCTGTCCCAGAATTATCCCCAATCCCTGACAAAGTGGTACTCCATGCCCCGACACTACTCCTTAAGCCAACTGTTAAACTCCTCTATTTCATTAGTCCTAATTCTTTCCTGCCTCCCTTTCTACCCCACACAGGGAGGGCCTTTGAAAAGGCCAAGGAGACTGAGTGTGCCACCAATCTGTGCCCCAGTTTCTGGAAGTTCACTGCCTCTACCAAATGGCTGGCCAGATCATTGGTGCCCAGGTGTACCAGCACTGCCGCCCCCAACCATCCTCCCTATTCTGTCTAAAACCCAGTTGACTGATGCTCCATGTAGGCATCGGACCAACCCCTCCCGTCTGACCCTCCCTATCACCCCTCTGTCCCCCTGATCATTGAGTACCCAACCACTAGGACATTTCTGTTAACCTTGCTCCTCTTGGGTGCCAGCATTATGTCCTGCCCTTTCCCCTTGACTGACCTGGAGTTCTCCCTGGTGGAGTCAGGAACCTGAACCACCTCCAGTAGTGTGAAGCATTTCGCTGTCTGGATGGTACTGGGCCAGACAGCCTCCTTATGGCTACTGTTCTCCACCCCACACCCTGCCCTCTGAACCAGTGGGTCTCTGGGAGAGTGTGGGGGGGTGTAGGGAGTAAGCTCCTGCTGAGTTGAGTGCACAGCAGAGATAACTCTATCTTTGCTGCTACTTGCTGAGCATGCAGCTGTGCCATTGTCCTGCAGAAGGGGCAGTGCCTCCTCCTCCAGAATACACCCTGGAGAAGAGTTCCCCACAACTGAGCACCTCACCCCTGAACCACATCCTGTAAGGAACAGTACTGGCAAGAGAGAACCTTACTTAATATCACTTAGTTTAGATTGTCCAGGCTTACTGTATGAGATACGGTGACAGTGCATGATTCAAGTATCACAAATACGACCCTGATGTCAGGTAATCAGCCTATACCACAGATATAGATGCCCATATCCAGTACCCAGCTCTGTGTCTGCTTTTGCATCCCCGACTGTCTTCATGGCCTCCTTCATCTTTAGCTGGTTATTTGTTCCATTCCTCATCCCCCCCTTTTTCTCCTTGTAGCCAAAGAAGGACATTTTTTTGGCCCTTACTGCCTCCCTGACCTTTCTAGAGAACCAGATTGGCCTCTTGTTCGTGTTCTCCATGGCAACTGTTCTCAAGCACTGTTTTGTTGCTTCCAAAATGATCCCCTTCATTTCTCCCCACCTCTCCTTCACCCTCCTCCCCCCAGATTTTGTCCACTCCTACTGACTTGCTCTTGACTAATTCCCTCATCTGATCAAAGTCTGCTCATTTGAAATCCAGAACTACAGCTTTTGACAAGGATATACTGATACCCATGGTCAGCTCACCTCAAACCATATAGTGTGGTGATCACTGGACCCCAGTGGTTCTCAACCCACACTCCATCAACCATTTCCAAGTTGCTGAGTACCAGATTAAGAATGCAGTCTGCCTTGTAGGTTCTCTGACCTGCTACAACAGCCTGACTTCTGGTGCTCATAGCTGCTAGAATATCCCAATTTATGTCTGGCAGATTGAGATCTCCCACAACCACTACCTCCTCCTTTGTGGCCTCCCTTCTTAATTTCTGCTGCTAGTTCCCTATCCCCCTCATCTCTCTGCCCCAGTGGTCTATAGACCACTCCCATGCACAACTTCTTTACCAATGCTGTTAGCGATTCCGTCTCTCCCCATTTCCTCCCCTAATGAATCCATCCTCTACTGCCTCTATGCCATCATTGACATAGAGGGCTACCCCACCTCATTTTCCCTTACCCCTGTCTCTCCTGTACGTGGTATACCCTGGTACTGCCAGGTCCCAGTCGTTATTCTTGCTGGCCCATATTTCCGTAATGACTTCAAGGTTAAATTCTGCATCTGCCACCATCGCCTGGAAATCACTAATTTTGTTTCCTAGGCTCCTGGCATTTAGGCAGGCTGCCTTCCAGCTTGTGCCTACAACATTCCCTTTCCTGTAATCTCCTCTCCCTTTGTCCTCCCACCTCCCTCAACATCCTGGTTTTCCTGCTCCCTGCTGGCTTTATGAGTCCCCCTTTCTTAACTTATTACGAGCACATGATTTGCTGCTTTCATCCCCTCTGCTCCCCGCATTTCTAGGAGAGCTCCAGCATGGTTTACATTTTGCTCCTTTTTCTCTGTTGTTCCCCTAGTGTCAGTTTCCCCCCACTCTCAGTTCAAATGTCCACCTATGTTGACATTAAACTTCTGCCCAAGTGCACTGGTCCCCTCTCTTGTTAGGAGAAGCATGCCACCCATGAAGAACCTCCTGTCCCAGACGTTCCCCCCAGTCTCCCACAAAATGGTACCCCTCCTCCTGACTCCATCCCTTCGACTACCCGTTAAATTCCTCATTGTCCACCTACCTAGTGGCATAGAAAGCTGAGGCACTGTCAAAGTGCCTTACCTCTTACCATGGCAGTGACCTGAGTTTGGGACTGAGCTCAGGTTGTCAGAGGTTGGCAGGGGGAGGGAAGGCTGAGAGAGGGAATGAGCAGCTGTTTGGCAGCTCTCCTCTCTCAGATTGGGGTGGTGGGCCTTCCTGGCTCTTGGTTGCCACCAGGTGGAGGTTTGCTGGTAGCGCCAACGCATGGGAGGCAGACGTTGGTCAGGGCAGGGTGGAAGGAGCCACAGTTCTGGAACACATGCATGCCTCCATGCTCATGCACCCTCTGAGTTTTCTGCTGGCTCTGGGACTAGAGGGGAAGAAAAGAGATGGAAAAACTGAGCAGACAGGGTTCAGTGAAGCTGCGGCTAGACACCTGGAGCCACCCATTCCACTCAAACCGGTCAACATTTCTGGACTTTGTCTTTGCAAGAGGAGGATGGCCCTTTCCCCCCTTGCCCAGCCATGGGGGGTGGAATCCATAGGAGAACTAGTTCCCTGGTCTCATGGGATGTTGGGAACTGTCCCTAGGTGTACAGGGACATGGCTAATTGCCACCAGGTCTGACTCTAGAGGATAAAAACTTAGGGGGAAAAAGAAAAAAAATTCTCAGTCTCCTTCTTCCTTATCCTAGCATCCACATTCTGGGACATTCCAGGTATTTGTGACATTCTGGAAAACACACTTTTCTAATTGAAAAACCTTCAATAAAAATTAAAAAAGATAGTCTGTGTTGTCAAGTATTATGCTTTCAGACTAAGTTTCACTCTTTGATATCTAAGTTCTCTGTTTTACTGTCTGAATTCAGTGACTAGCAATGCATTTCAATGGGTGTACTACTCCTTATTTCTTTAATACCTGTCTTAAAACCAAGAGAGTTACAGTTCATTTCAAAGGGAGAGTTAAACATCTTACTTTTGGGCCAAGCCAGCAGCAACTACCATTCGCTACGCTAGTGACCTGGGTTCGAAGACAAGCCTGTAGAGCAGGGAGTCGGCTGGGGAGAGGTGGACTGAGTGTCTCACCTCTTCAGGAGGACAGTGGCTCCATTCTGATACTGCCACATCATGATCCTTTGGGGACAGTGCAGCTAGCAGCTGCTCAAAGGTGGGAGGCCATTACTTGACATGTCCTTGCTTGCAATGTACCAGAGGGAGAACCTGAGGGAAAAAAACACCTAGCTGCCACAGAATGAAGACTGACCCTTGACAGGCCTCACCCCATCGACTAAGGTACCCACCTCCGTGGACCCTGAAGGGGCCTGTCAAGCCCCAGAGAAGAAGCCTCTGCTTGCCGGGGGCAAGCCACAAAGACCTGAGGTGGTGTAAACCCTGGAGAAGGTGGGATATGGGGAAGGGGAGGGCCAGTCGATGGAAACAGGATGGTGTAAAGTGGGTGGATATATACAGAAATAAAAAAATATTTTCAGGTCCCCTCTCCCATTTTGATGACCTGACCTTGATAACTTGCACATTTCATGTTGTGTGTACTCTTCCAGTATTTACTTCCCTTTTTTAAAATAACTATGCCAGAATATATCCAGACCCCTGCCCAGCTTGTGTCCATGAACTAGAGAGTAACTGGTACTTCGGGCTGTGTGTGTTTTTTTTTTTTAAATTTCCCCAGCTCAGCCCTGCAAGGTGCTTAAAAACATAGAAATTTGTCTCACGCTGTAAACCTTTGCTGTGGTTGCCCAGCATATGAGCCCCCCCCCCAACATGAGCTGTCTTCCCCCAGCATTCTGCAGCAGCTCATGGGAAACAGTCTATAGAAAGCCTGGAGCCCAGGTTTAAACATAGTAAGCAGCTGGAGAGGAGCCAGCAAGAAGAATGGAGGCTGTGTGTGCCAGAGTGACCAGCTGGCCGAGAAGAACTGTCAACAGGGACTCACCTGTTGCCTTGTGGTTCCACACTGTGTCCTAGCCAGTCTAGTGGCATCATAGCTCTCCTGCAACAGTGTAAAGGTGGTGTTAGTGAAGCTGGTCATAACAGGAAGACATGTTTGGCAGTTTTTAGCAGAAGCAGTCCACCAGCAGTGTGGCAGTGGTAGGACTCTTGTGGCAGTGAGACATTTGTTGTCTCCGGACCAGTTGCTGTGGTGTGAGTGCAGCCATGGAAGGCAAGGCTGGTGTGAGACAGTGCCATAGTTTGCCCTGGTCAGTAGCAGAGGAGCCAGTCGGATTCAGTATATGAAGCTTCTGTCAACCCCAGCTGCTCTGGGTCCCGGTGGTGTGTGGGCTGAAGTCTGAATATTTTTTTTTAATTTGAAACCAGCAACAGCCTGTGTACACAAGAGATGGGTTTTGCTGCATGGCACGAGAAACATGTCAGGCCCCAGGAGAAGGAACTGTCCAAAGATGGAGTTTAGCCCAACTGGGCCAAATAAAAATTAGAAATAGCACTGAGAAGTGGGGTTTTGGATAAGAAGCCCACTTTATGTAAAATACTACCTGAGAGGTGAATTAGGCCACCAAGGGCCTTGTGTGATTCAGCTGCAGGAAAGAGAGTAGAACCAAAGCAGCAGCAGAGACTGTGGTTCACTTGAGAAAGGAGTCTTATTAATTTTAAAGTACAGTGGCTCAAGAAGAGAGCCTGTAAATATGGATTTTACATAAATTGTTGACAGCAGTTGCAACAGCGACAGTGATTGACTCAGTTCAGAAGCTGTATGAATATTTATGTAATAACTCCCTCCTGCCACTAGGGGGTGGGTTTTGGTTACCAGCATGCCTGCAGTCAGAGTCCACTCTCTAGTACTGACCTTGACTTACAGTAGTTAGTTCAGTAAACACAGTTTAGCGACAGAAAGGAAAGTGCCCTTGAGGTCAGATTCTTCCCTAAGGTGGCAAGGACCTCACACCTCGCAGCTCTTCATGGATCTAGACTTTGAGACCAGATCACCTTGACACCTAGAGGCCTGGTAGCCTCTAGGGACAGGCCCAAGACAACAGTAGAGATCCCAGGGAAGGTAACTGGGGGCAGTTAGTGTAGACTGCTGTTAATTCTGAGAAATCATGAAAGGGGACACCGAGAGGATGTGAGGACCCTGAGGTGCTTCCCCTCAAGGGGCATTCCTGGCTGCTTTGTGATGTAGGAGGAGTCTCTCAGAAGAAAGGGTGCCATCACTGGGGAGACATTTTGGTACTGTGCCTGAGTACTGCTGTCAGCCGAGCTGCTGATGAAGAGAAACCAGGAGAGCGGCAACTAACACAGGGGATATGCCTACATTTTGTAATAGGAGGTCCCAGGCTGGAATGGGTGCCGGAGCTGTTGCCTCTGGCAGAGGATCTGGGGTTATTGCCAGCTGCTGTCACGTGAGAGGCTGGAGTATGCACTGCCTTAATGTGTCCGGCACATCATCTAGTGAGTAGGAGTAGCTGTGATGTGAGGTAGCCAGCATAGAGGTGTGGCCTCTGGACCCTAGAGGGGAGACTGTCTTTTCATGGAGTGTCTGCCCCCAGGACCAGGCGACCCATGGACACCCACCAGTGAACCAAACTTTGAGAAGTTGTGTCTCTACAGCAGTGGATGTCTCCTGCACCTCTAGCTGACTAGGCACCATAGTGCCACAGAAGTGTGAAACCTGCAGTATCATAAAGCCTATAGCATAATGAGAAAACATATACATTTGTAGAGAGTAGAACAAGATCTGACTAGAGGTATTACCACACCCACTTGTGTGTGAATACTATAGGAGCAGTCATTTGACTCTCGTTGAGTGTGGGATACAACCTGTATCAAGGGGTCCTGAAGGTTGTGACTTGTGATCACAGTCAGGATCGATCTGTTTGTATGGTGCTAACATGAAGAGTGACTGGAGACTTTTCCTGCATGTAACTACTGACTTGTCAATAAAATACAACTAATGCTTAGAACACTCTGTACGGTGATTTATTTCTCTCACAGTGGAGGTCTAAGTAATACGCACCCCACATATGGGGACCCAGAAGTGTGTAATGATTTGTGTCGTTATTACAGGGGAGCCCTCTGGTGAACAATCCATCTTACCCCTAGGTACAGAGAGTCTCCCCAGGCCATGCCTACCCAAGCTAGCACCTAGAGAGCAGCAATGTGGAAACTACAAATGTCAGGGTGCACAGAAAGGGATTACCTGTATTTTCTTCAAACATTTTTACAGGTGAAACCTGCAAAAGCAAAGAATAATTGGTACTGCCAGAAGGGAGACTGAAATGTTAACAATGTGATTAGGGTCTTGAGATGAATGAAAATGAAGTTGAAAACTACACAGCTAATAAGAAAGTAGTGTGTAGTAATACCAAAATTCAGAAAAAGTTGAACAATATTTTTTATTAGATTTTTAAAGAGCAGCTGACACCTTCAGGAGAACTTTAACAAATCATAATATCTAGACACAGTTCAGCTTATATTTCATATTAGTTCGGTATTTCTCCTCACCATTATTTATTACTGAGGCCATTTGCATGAAAACAAGATCTTTGCTCCTGAAGTGTTAATCTATTCCTGTTGCTTTCTCCCCTACCTGAAGTTGTAATGCACTGCTTGTGCCATCACAGTTACTCCCATGGCAACAGATTGTGATGTCACAGCAGAGGATTATGACTTGAAGTAAGGAGTAAGCTACAGAGGCAGATGAACGCTGAGGGATAAAGATTCTGTATTTATGCAAATGTATTCAGTAATAAATAATAGGGAGGAGAAATCTATAGAATATATATGGAATCAAAACTGAATTGTACCTAATTACAATGTTTTTCAAACTTTTCTTTGAGGCATCAGCAGCTCTTTAAACCATCATGTAGTTTTATCAATACAAAAAGTATACAGTCTGCCAATAAAAAATGGTATATTGACAGTATGTATTTACCATTTTATGGCTGTGTCACAACTAAAATGTATTGATAACATACTGAAAAACCAGCTTCAGATAGTATAGCTAGATACAGTATAGAATGGTATAGACACATAAAAACAGTATCGACAGAGCTAATCAGGAATACAAAAAAGGTGCACCTCGTCTGCACCTATAACCCTCTGAAGGGAGGCATACTAGGGCTCTCCTCCCTGCTCAAACAGCTTAGGGAGACAGTCAGCCCAAATTAGCTCCTCATCCTAGGGGAACTTAACCTCAACTGGCTGGGGCCCAACCATAAGCAGTTCGAGCCGCTGCTCTCTGGCCTTGCACTCAGCCAGGTCATCATTGAACCCACTAGGCCCTCTCACCACGGAGTCCCCGGGACGCTCATTGACTGGGTGATGAGCAACCGACTTGAAAACATCATCCACTCAGGGATACTCCCCAATTCCATCTCCGACCACTCCCCAACTTACTGCATTTGGGGTTCTACCTCTCCCAAAGTCCCCAGTCGTGTGCTCCTGATGAGGGACTACTCCAAGTTCTCGACTAACCTCTACCTTGATGACATACGGACGGTTGACTGGTCTAGGATCACTTCCACAAATGACCCTGTTGCTGCCCTAGACCATTTCATTGCAGTATTTGTCCCACTGCAAAACAGGCACGCTCCCTTCTCAAAGAGGAGAGTTCGAGGCACAGCCACAAAGTGGCTCCATAGTGACCTTCTCTCCCTCATGAAACTGCGTGACAGAAGCTGGGTGAAACACAGGATCTCTCGAAACAACGATGACCTCCTGGAGTACCGCCAGCTAAGAAACTCCTGCAAGCGAGCTATACATGCCGCAAAAAGCGAGTTCTGCAGAGCTGCCCTGCTTGCCTCGGCAAATAACCCCTGGCGTTTCTGGACTAACGTGAAAAACCTTGTGGAGGGTCAGCCAAGGAACAGCCCACTGATATGCTTATAGGGGGTACAAACTGCAATAACCCCCTAACCATTGCCACCTCTCTTAACCGATTGTTCACAGACCTGCCGGCCCCCTCTCCTTGCCTGTCCCCTGCCCTTAAACTGCTGGGAGCGCCCCCATCTACCCGTCCCCCCTTCTACCTCAAATGAGTCACTATTGGTGAGACCCAGAAACTCCTTGTCGGCCTCTCTCACCGCATGGGAGCTGGCCATGACAACCTAGAGCCGATGCTTCTTAGGCTTGGGGCTCCTCTCCTGGCCCGTCCGATTGCCCACTTTTTCAATGCCTCACTTATCTCAGGGATCCTCCCTGACCTGTGGAAGGTTGCTAAGGTCATCTCTGTACTTAAACATGGTGACCCAAAAGACGTCAATAACTGTCGGCCCATTGCTATACTATGCGCTGCCAGCAAGATCCTCGAAAAGGCGGTTGCTTCGCAACTCTCTCACTACCTTCAGGGTCATGATGTGCTATCGCCTAACCAGCATGGTTTCCGTAAAGGGCACAGCACATCGACCGTTCTTGCTGTGGTCACCTCCCAGATTTGGTCTGCAACTGACCAAGGTAAGTTGACAGGGGCCATCTTCGTTGATCTATCGAAGGCCTTTGACCGGGTGGACCACCCCCTCCTCCTCTCTGCCCTGCAGTCCCACGGATTCTGCCTCCATGCCCTTGACTGGTTCACCAATTACCTTGGGGGTAGGCAGCAATACACCTGCTTTAATCTAACCCTTTCACCCCTCTCCCCAGTGAACAGTGGGGTGCCCCAAGGATGCGTCTTTGGACCAATCCTGTTCTCCCTGTTCATTAACGATTTACCCTCTGTCACTTCCAATGGGCACCTAACACTTTACGCCGACGACCTAGTCGTCCTAGCCAGCTCACAGAACATCACCTCCATCAACTCCCAGCTCAACTCTGATTTCACCCTTATCAGGAACTGGCTTGATGGACACAAACTTACAGTGAACCTGAAGAAAACGCAGGCCATGCTCTTCAGCTCTGTGGCCAAAACCTCCTCCTGCACGATCCCCCTAGAAATCCATGGGTCTAGTGACTCCCTCCTTCCGAACACTGACTCTGTAAAATAACTAGGCATCACTCTCGATCCTCAATTGGATCTCTCCGTGCACATTCAGACCATTTGTAAAGCGACAAATGCCATGCTCAGCCTAGCCTACAGGGCTAAGGACTGCCTCACCCTCACAGCTCGGCTTGCCATAGCTAAGGGGATTCTCCTCCCCACACTCTCCTACGGGCTTGTTGCCTTTGCCCCTGTCCCATCCTCTAGCCTTGCCAAGTGGGACACCACATACAATAACACATGACGCTTCGCACTCTTGGCCCCCCACCTCACACACCACTGTGAGCTCCACTCTCGACTAGAGTGGCTACCCCCTGAGAAGTTCCGGACTTACACCCTTGGCAACTTCATTGACAATATAGTTAGAACAGCCACTCCCGCCTCGCTCGCCCTTCCGCTAAAACACGCCTCCACTGTCTACAACCTTAGGTCGTTCGCAGCTAAGGTCTGGTCCCCAAGACCACACCTCACAGGCGATCGGGCTTTCACCGCCCATGCACCTAAATTGTGGAACTCCTCCCAGCCTCACGCTTGTGCCTCCTCCCACCCTTGCTTCAAATCTTCCTTATGGAACTTCCTAAAACCGCGATCCACCTGCCTGTGTTAGCACTCACCTGCCCTCCCCAGTGTGCAGTCTCTCTCAACGTAAATCTCCGCTGCTGACTGCCCTCCTTAGGCACTTACCACTCCAGGTGGAGCGGCGTTATCTCTCTTAATCATTCTCATCACCCGAACTAGTACCTAGCCCTCCCTCTCTTTACAGGCATCTAGGCCAGGCTATTACTCACCTATGTTCTCCTAACTATTCTGTTATTTTTCTCCTGCTGATGTTGTTCTTGCTATATACTCCCAACTGCTATTTGATGGTATCTCACTCATGTTCCCTAAACCACTTCGATGTTCGACTCCTGCCTCTGTTGTTCTTGCTGTGAATTCCAAACTGTTATTTGTTGTTACTCTGTATCACCCTATGGCAGAGCATGTTGCTCCTGTATGAAACCTCTATTGTATTACCAACTGTTGGAGCATGTGGCTCCTGTATGTAACCCAACTGTTGGAGCATGTGGCTCCTGTATGTAACCCAACTGTTGGAGCATGTGGCTCCTGTATGTAATTGTGTTTCTATGGATACCTTGTAACTCTTCTGGGTCGCTCCTGAAAATAGGCATGTTGCTGTCTAGTGTGCTTACCTGGTTAACAAAAGCAAATAAATAACTAAATACATTCTTTTTATTGTTGACCAGGTAAGTGCACTAGACAAATCCTGCCTATTTTCAGGCACGACCCGGGGGAGGGGGATACAAACGAATGCCAACTGACCTTGAACCAGATTAAGCTGTTGGTGGTATTTTCAGTGAATGAGGGAAATTTGGCCAGGACACTGGGGAAATTACCCTACTCTTTTCAATAAGTGCCATGGGATCTTTAACATCCACCTGAACTACCACCAATCCAGGCAGATGGGACCTCAGTTTAACGTCCCATCCGAAAGACGGCACCTCAGAAGTGCAGCACCCCCTCTCATGCTGTACTGCAGTGTCAGTACTGGGATATTAACCCAAGTGCCAGATGTGGGAACTGAACCCACAGCCCTCTGATCTCCCAGCCTCAGAGGCGAGTGTGCTACCTACTGAGCCACTGACACTAATGACTAAACTCCAAAATTATTGTTTCTAGCTCAAAAAGTTCCAAAGTCAGACCTTTCAAAAGATCATTTCTTTAAAATGAGATCACTTTGAAATCAATTGGGCTAGAAGCTCAATTTTTTTTTTTAATGAAAGCTTGTAGTCAGCTAAGTTGCTATATCGATAAAATATCGCTATAACAACCGTATATCAATATTATAGTGGCATGGTAGTACCACTATAGTTAGGGGTTCAGTACCCCATTTAAGGTTAAAGTGTGAAAATTGTCAGGTTAATAACTTTGCCAGTGTATGACAGATTTGCCTGAAATTTGGCAGTCATGGAGCAGTGCCATAGATCTCTGGATCTTCTGACTTTCGTATCGATCAGATATACGGTTGCGGAGTTGTAAAGCGCTGTTCCGTGTCACATTCACGCTTTTTTGTGCATTCTTTGCTTGCACCTACAGGTCGCACGGTTTGTGCGACTGGTCCAAAACCTTCAAGGAACATGCAGCTAGAGTCCCCAATGTGCCTTTCAAAGATTTTGTGAAAAAATATTAAACAGCTCAAAAGTTTTTCAAAAAACAAGTTTCCCATTATAGTCATTGGGAAAAGTTAACAAAAAGTTCAACTGTGTCACAAAAGCTGTTTTTAGTGTTGCAAATGACCCCTGTAGTGTTGTGAGTCAGCCATTTTTTTCAGTTACTGGTCACAAAAATGCTTGGCATTTAAATTTGGGACCCTCTAGGGACACAATTATTTTTGTGTTCACCTAGTCGAGCCCTGAGTATGCTAGCCATGTCTTTTTTGGGGGGTTAAACACCCCAGAAATATGTTTTTAAAATTTTTATAAACTGTAGTGTCACAAAGTAGTGTTGCACTTGTGACACTTTCGTGATTTTTTTTGTGACAGTGTCGTGATTTGCGACACTATGCCCAAAAGAATAGGACATTTTTGCCACTCTGCTGCAAAAGAACGGTTTGGTCTTTTGGGCTGAAATTTGGACGGAAGAAAGCCAAGATCCCACAGATATGCCTTTTGGTGGTTTGATGACAAAATATTAGAGGGCTGCAAAGTTACAGTACTCCAAAGTTGACTATTTTCCCCATAGACTAACATTACGGTGTCCGCCGTGCCTTTCGGGGCCCATATCTCGGAAACGCTTCGAGATATGGACTTTTCGTCAGAAAAATACTTAGCCCCCCATTACAGGGCTAAGTACAAAACTAGCCAGGAAAGTCATAAATTATATGAAATTTTAATTTATTATCTATGTCGTACAGTTCCTGAGATATAAGCAATTTAGCATTCCAAGTGCTCATTTTCTGCTCCGAGGCCCATTATTATGCGTACATTCTTTGTATTAACTGTGTTTCTCTATGCAGCTTTTGGGGGAAAAAAGGGTGTACGCTTCCATTACTGTTACAGTTAGCGTTTCCACTTGCGTTTCCATAACCATTTGCGTTAGCGTTCCCGTCTACGCCACCATGTGCGTTACCCTTTGCACTTTCATTTGCTCGTGCATTTGCGTTACTGTTACCATTTGCATTTCCATTACTGTTTCTGTTTGTGTTTTGTTTTGTGTCACCATGTGCATTACCATTTGCATTTGCTTACGCGCTTCCATTTGCATTTGTGTTTCCTTTGGCATCATCGTTGCTGTTACCGTTAGCATTTGCATTTCCAATTGCAGTACCATGACCGTGCACGTTACCATTTGCGTTTCCATATGTGCTTGTGTTTCTGTTTGCGTTACTGTTCACTTTGGCATCATTGTTGCTGTTATTGTAACTGTTTGCATTTCCAATTGCATTACCGTTACTGTTTGCATCTTCACCACTGTTTGCGTTTCTGTTGCCCTTAGCGTTTGCATTTTTGGTTGCATTTCCATTGGCGATTGCGTTACTGTTTCCTTCTGTGGTGCCATTGCCTTAACTGTTTGCATTTCTGTTTGCATTTGTATTACCGTTTGCATTTTTCTTATCGTTTGCTTTTCCGCTGGCGTTACTGTTTACATTACTGTTTTCATTAATGTTTGCGTTTTTGTTGCAGTTAGCGTTTGCGCTACCATTTGCGTTAACATTTCTGTTTTCATTAACGTTTGCACTTGCGTTTCTCTTACCATTTGCGTCACCATGTGCGTTACCATTTGCGCTTGCGTTTCCGTTAGCGTTACTATGTGAAAAAAAAATCACATTCCATTCACTATTTATAGCGCTCATTCTCAAAAAGTAGGGAAATTCATGGCAAAAAAACTCTGTGTAATGCATCAGTTAGGGTTGTTCCACAGTGACAAAAGCAAGGACATTTGGTGTTAGGGTTGCCACCCCTTACACCCCAAGCCTACCCCATCCCCACCAACAGGCATCGGGGTGTGTGTTGGGGTCATCGATCCTAACTCTCACCCCATTCTCGTATACTGCACCACCTTAGCTTGTTTACATGTGGGATGGGGTGAGAGTTAGGACCGACGACCCCAATGCACACCCTGATGCCTGTTGGTAGGGACGTGGTGTGCTTGGGGTGCAAGGAGTGGCAACCTTAACACCGAATTTCCTCGCTTTTGTTGCTGTGGAACAACCCTAACTGATGCAGTAAATGGAGTTTTTTTTGCCATGAATAAATTATATAAAAAAGTTCACTAAAATTTAAACTCCTGTTATTTTTAACATTAATTGACATATATAGGCATGTGGCAAAACAAGAGAACTGTACTGTAAGGATCTATACTTCAAACATTTATAAAAAAAGTTACTATGATTAAAATTTCAAACGTTACTGCTTTCTAAATATAATTTTGAACTTTAGAAAATATTTTAAAAGATTATTTTTGGAAATAATCGTAAGATACTAGTGGTTGTTCTGTCAAAGAATAAACACATTCTTTTCTAGTTAATTTAGATGGACTGTCTCTTGCCCTGTAGTGATCAGAGGGAAGAATAAACTGCATGTGCCAGACATTTGATTATTTAAAATACAAATACTACAGATTTCATGTTTTAAAGTACAAGTACAGTACCAAAAGATCACTTAATTAGGTGTTAAAGTTCAAGTACTGATGATACAATGATCTATTAAAGAGCCACTGACATCTCAATAAGAACTTTGAAGAAAATTATATTTGGACACAAAGCAGCTTATATTTCTCATTAGGTCTGTATTTGGTGTAACCCCCACCCAGGTATGCCGTTTCTATCTGACAGCTCTACCAGGTGGGCTGGGTTCAGGGAGGAATATGTCACTCGGCACATTGGCTAGGTTTGGCTACTCTGCACAGGGGTACCCAGGTAACTCCGGACAAAGGAAGCAATAACTGTAATGTCCAGTACCAGAAGTGGGATTCTAAAGTGTGGCTTTTATTCACATCCAACAGAATAAACAAAGCTTAGACAAACCCCCACGGGGCTACACTCCTGGTAATGCAGATTAAAGGAGACCAGAGCACATCCTCATTACTTTAGCCCTCAGGCTCTGAAACACACTGGGCACACAGCCCAAACTTTATGCTGCTCTGGGTTTTCCCCTGGCGTGGCTCCCTTGCCAGCCACTTGGACACTTTCCATATAGCATGGAAACATTTACTGGTGGCTCCCTAAACCAACTATGAGCACTTCTGCTCCATAAGGGAATCTTCGTCATCAATCCCACATCTGGGTACTTTCTTCAGGCACTGGCCAAGTACCTAAGAGAAAGCAACAGGTGTCCCAGAGCAAATCCATAGAGGTGAATTTGGTCACTACTGATGGGGTGGGGTCTCCCACCTCTTGCTCCCATAATTCATACCCACCCATTTCTCTGGACTGTAACACCTCATCCTTTAGTACACTTTGCTGTGTAGATTCTTTTTTAAATGTATTTCACATTCAGTCTACTGTCTTTACATCCCATTTGTGCTGGACTTGAACATACTTAAAAAAGTGGCTTTGTCCATTACTCTAGACCCCCCACAGAGTTAAGCAGGCCAATCCCCACTTCTTCCAAACTGTACTTGGCTGTCTTTTCCTGACCCCATAGTAACAGTCCCTTTAGTTTCATCTTGTTGCAGGTGAAAACACATGGCCCTTTAGCAGAGCAAACTCACCCTTACGTTGCAGGAGCCCCACAGGCGTTTCCTCCTCAAGGAACTCTCTTCCAGAGCTTCTGGTGCCTCAGCACGAACTTAAACAGGCAGCTTCTTTTCTCTAGTCGGACCAAGGGGGTTGCCCCTGGAAGCAGGCTGATTCCTTCTCCCCATCCCCGCAGGGATGGGGCCCTGAGCCATTGAGAGTGGTCTCCACCACTTCAATATGCTCTTCTTGTGTTCCTCTTCAGGTGGAAACACACACCTAAAAAAACAAAGTAGCTCTTTGACAGAACTTAGAGCTCTGAGGGCCTGCTTACAGCAGAGCACCTCTTTCAGACTGCACACACTCTACTGAACTCTACAGAACTCACTTCAAAATTCCCCAACATTCTACTCTAACCTCCAACTGCAACATTGCAATGTGGCTTATGCAGCTGCGACAGTTCTAAATGATGTCATCCCTCAGTCTCAGCTGAGACTGAGAACAGAGTGAGACAGTGTGAAATCCATTTAACTGGAGTTTCACAAGCTGCCTTCCTTGTCTACCACTAGGTCTTACTGGGATTCTAGTAACCCCGGGTAACGGGGGGTTACATTGGTATCTCCATTATTTATTACTGAGGTCAGATGCATGAAAACAAAAGAGTTGTTCTCTGAAGGTTCATCAGCTCCCATTGCTTCCCAACATGATGTCATAATACTGTGCTTGTGACATCACAGTTATTCCCATAGCAACAGACTGTGATGTCACAACAGAGCATTATGATGTCAAGTAGGGAGTAAGTTACAGAGGCAGATGAGCTCTAAGGGATAAAGATCCTGTTTTTGTGGGAATTTCTTCAGTAACAAATAATGAACAGGAGCAATCTATAGATGATATGTGAAATACAAGCTGAATTATGTCCAGCTATTTTGTTTTCCAAAGTTTTTTCAAAGGTGTTAGCTGCTCTTTAAAGTGTATATCATAAGACAGTTGTGTGCACCCAATAAACTGCCTTTACAGCACTGAACCATTGCATGCACCTATTGCTTTTACCAATAGCATACAAAAAACAGACTGCCTTAAATGAGACTTTGCACCAAATCATTGCATGTACCCCATTGGACTGTCATAACTGAAACTGTACACTTGAATAATTGCATATGTCCAAAACGGATATCACATGCCTTTTTATGGCTACATAGGCAGAGCCATGCTAATGTAATGCTATCACTGTAGAGGAGAGACGGGGCAGTAACTGGATTCCTTCATTGTTCTCTTCTACAGTGCAGCAGTCATCTTCCACGCTGCTGCGCTCATCGTTGTTGTGTGGCGTTTCCCCTGCCCCTCCCCTCTGTGGCCATAGTAGCCACCCTCCCTTGTGGTGCACTATTTCATTGCTGCTCGTACTTCCATAGTTCGCTGAGTCCAAGATGGTTGTCGTAGCTCATTGCGCATGTGCAACATCACTTCCACGGTTGTGTATGCGCAAGATCATAGTGAAGTCACCAGGGTTCGACAAATCCTATAGCCTGATGTCCTGGGCTACCAGTTTTCATCCACGGACAAGCATTTTCTGTTCATCCACTTGTCCATGGGCTAGTACTGCTTTAATGTTTAAAAAACAGGTTTTGGATGCAGTACTAGCTTCCTCCAGTAGGGTGCTCCCTGCTCGCTCGCTGCTCCGGCCGTCCGGGTTGTCATCTGACCCACTGGAGCAGTGCTTATGTGATCATTGGGTTAGGGAGCGAGCAAACACCAGGTGTATTTTTTCCTGACTTGATCTATAAAAATTAGTGTGGGGACGAGCACTAAGGCGGTAGTCAGTGTGCCAGGGAAGAGCTGTGGCGGGGGCTGGAGCTGTAGCATGGAGGCAGTGGTTTGATTTATCGAAGTAACTGCCTTCAGGCTTATCAAACAGAATCATCTACCTGCCAAAGGTGACTAAATTAAGGAGTGGTAGGGCAAATATTCGGAAGAGTAGAGAGAGAAGGCCAGGGTTTTTTTGTGTTCTCCTAACAGAAGGGCATAATCCATTATTACAAACACAACTTTGGATTGAATGAATAAAACAAACCCTGCCTAAAAAAACAACTAAGGAGCATAACACACACTAAAAAGGCCTAACTACTAGGAGTTGGAGAAACAAAATAAAGAGGGGCTTAACTTGATGTCTGCTACTTTGATTGCTGCTGTACGTTAAAATAAAATACCTAAGTAAGGGTGGAGCTGGGCAGCTGGACCACTAAGAACCTGCAGCAGTAAAAGTTGTAGAGGCAAATCAGAGAGCTGGGCTTTTTGCAGTGCTGCCTAGAAACTAAGTAAAGGGCACTGGGCAGAAGACAAATGACTGAAAGACCAAAAAAACAAAAGGCAGCAGTAAAGGGCAAATTTGACTAACTTCAGTGCCCAAAATAAAAAGAAAAAAGCAGCTAATACAAAGAAAAATATTTTAAAGTAAATTAAATAAGAGAAGCTTGTGCGCGTGGGCTGTTGGGATAGAGGAGATTTTGTGTGGAAAGGAGTGAAGGATGGGTGACTGACCCATGTGTCCTGCAGCCATCTCCCATCTCCTTTTCCCACTTGTCCTGTATACGCTGGATACCTAGGGTCCCTACATTTTACTGTAGTAATTTATATATTTGTGAAATAATCTTAGTGTACCATAAAGTAGCTTTAGTGCAGATGAGGGTAACTCCCGGGGCTGGACCACTTGTTAAAGCGATCAACCCTGGCCCAGATGTAATATAGTGCTTGCATTGCAGATATCTATAAAAATTTTGCTTAGGGATTTTGAACTCAACTTGTAATGAGCAAAACTCTGTGATATTCTTCCCTCTAGTTAGTTGTCCCAATCTTTTAGTACCCAGTTTGTCCCATCTCTCAAAACATTGGTCAGAGGTCCCTGCTGGAAATCCTGGTAGGTATTTCAAAGGGATATGTGGCCATACCAGCTGCGTAATTTCCCATCTCCAGTCTCTTCTAATACAGACTTCTGACTGTACAACTACCCTGTATTAACACAAAAATATAGAAATATATTGTTTTTCCTGATTTATGAAGTTCTTCTGTTTCTCTACATCCATCCTGTGAAATAATAGTACAGATGCCACACCATGTAATTTATTTCTATTCAGCTGGTTAAAAATTTCCATTGAAATGTGTTGGACTACCACTCGGAACTCGGGGACTACCATTTTTGTCAAGGCTAGTTGTCCTGGATTAGCATGCAATTTTGAAATTTGTTGATCCCTGGAAGTTGCACGTGCACACTGAGCTCCAGTTGCCATCTTGTGCATGGCAGACTTTTCTGCAGTGAGCTCCATGAGCTGTTTTTTTACCGGCCCCATGAACACTGCTAAAGCAGCATCACAACTGTGTTTACTCTGACCAGAATTTGTTGTAACAGTTGTGGAACACCTGTTCCACGAGTAACCTTGTACCTCATAGTTGTGGGTCACCTAGTGGGAGGTCCAGCAGAAATAGATGAGATCTTGTTATGTAAGAGGTCAAACACAGTGAATATAAAATATATTAATCAAATCTTTACCTAAGAAGCTCAAAACACTGTTAAAATGTTGCATTTATGTTGAGAAAGTCTGTTATTAATTGAATATTATATTTCTTGCATCATTTACTATGGATTTTTTGCTTTAAAATGTTTTCTTTGAATGTGGGAGAAGTCCTAACAATGTGGAACAGGGAGCTTTTGTGAAGTAAAATGAGGAATGTTCCTCGTAATGTGGTACAATTGAGAGGTATGGTCAGTGTCGAATGTTGTCTTGCTGGCATTGGCATTGGTAGTGCAGGAGTTAGAGAGATGCATAATAGGAATGGCAGTGAAGTATTGAAATGACGCCAACCCAACCCCCACCCTGCAGAGACTGACAGGCATTGGGGTGTGCTTTGGATCGTCGGCCATAATGTTTACACCATTTCACCTCACCCCACCCTGCAGACACTGACAAGTGTCGTGGTGTGCCTTGGGGTCTTTGGGCCTTACACTCACCCCATTCCATAAGGAAATATGCTCAGATGGGTGCAGTATAGAAGAATGGGGTGAACTTTAGGGCCAAAGAGTCCAAGGCACACCTTGATGCCTGTCACTGGCTTCAGGGTGGGGGTGCGGGTGGAATGGCATGAGCATTACTAGCGACAATCTCAAGTCACACCCCTGATGCCTATCAGTCTTTACAGGGTGGGGTGTCACAGTTGGAAATCCTAATGCCCTGGGTGTTTGTTGGTATTTTCACTCAAAATTTTCAACATGGACTTTTTGTGACCCCCACCTCATGAACAGTGGCACTATCAGCTCATTAGCCAAAAGGTGATTTTGTACAGTGACTGTGCCATTTGGTGCCAAAGGTGCGAAAACACATTTTGGGCAGGATGTGAAAAATGACAGCTGTACTGCTCAGGAGGAGGTGTAAAAAAAGGCAATGTTGAAAATCTGGAGTGAAAATATGAAAAATTGGCGGTCACCTGTGTGCGTAGAACCTGCGCAACACATGCCTGTAACGCAATTATTTTGGGAATTTTTTTAACCAGATTTTCAACATCGACATTTTGGGACCTCTGCTCATCAATAGTGGCATTGTGATTTTGTTACTGTGTCCTGAAAGTTGATTTCCCACAGTGGTTGCGACATTGTGCGCCAGATATGGGAAAACACATTTCAGGCAGGATGTGAAAAATGACAGCTGTACTGTTCATAAGGAGTAGTGAAAAAATGGCAATGTTGAAAATCTAAAGTGAAAATATTAAAAATTGTTGATGTTATGAGTGCGTGTGGAAACTGCACAGTGCACGCTCATAACACAGTCATGTTTTGGAATATTTTCACCAAATTTTCAACATAGGCTTTTTGGAACCCCAGCTCATGAACAGTGGTACTGTCATTCCATTACTCAGTTCCAAAAGGTGATTCCGCACAGTGACCGCGAAATCACCTTTTGGGACCGAATAATGAGATGACAGTGCATGTGTTCATGTGGGGTCCAAGAACCCCATGTTGAAAATTTGGAGCAAAAATTAAAAAGAATGGCTGAGATATCCACCTTAGTTGAACCCCCATTAATGCCATTATACAGCTTACCGGCATTTCTTCATTTTGCAGTTTGGCTTCGAAGAGTCCAGACGTGTTCCTGCTCCATCAAAAATCACAGCACCGGACCTCCAAGGTAAGTATGGGGTGAGGGAGGGGTGTGGGGAAGCGGGGTGTGCAGAGGGTGGAGTGGGTTGAGGGGAGGGCACTGCGCTGTGAGGGACTGTTTTCATTTTTTATGTACAAAAAAAATTGTCATCGTGAGATTTGTTAGGCACACTGGGGTGGGCTCCCAGTGTGCCACACAATGGGGGTAGGGGATCATGCCGATACGGTCGGCTTTGTGTGAGTGGCAGCACACTGGGTGGGCTTCCAGTGTGCCACACAATGTGAGGGACTGGGGGACATACCAACAGTGGGGGTGGGGGAACATGCCAACATGGTCAGCTTTGTGTGAGTTGCAGCACACTGGGGTGGGCTTCCAGTGTGCCACACAATGTGGGGGACTGGGGAACATGCTGACAATGGGGGTTGGGGAACATGCCGACACAGTTGGCTTTGTGTGAGCAGCAGCACACTGGGGTGGGCTCCCAATGTGCCACATAATGTGAGGGGGTGGAGGACATGCCAACACGGGGATTGCACCCCCAATATTGGCGTTCTTTGGGATCCTGCCGCCGCCATGTTTATTGAAATGTTTCACCAGGAAAGACACATACGGGAGGCATGTCATCTCTGCCACTGCATGACGAGCTTGTCTCTGATTGCAACGGCACATTTCTTTAAAGTTGGTGGCACTTTACATAATTGTTGCATCAACGCTAGCATGCTGGCTAATTGTGGAATGAGGGACGCACCTACTAAAGCATGCTCTGCATTCGCCAACACTGACACACCTCTCACTGTGCTATTGCTTGTGCATGCGCAAGACAACATAAAAGTGATCTTGTGATGTATTTCAGTTTGTCTGAAAATATATATTTATTGATGTGCACCTTTAATGGCGGCGCTTCATGTATCGTAGAAATAATAGGCAATTTGCATTATTTCTGATTAACTAGGATGTTTGCTTTTTTTTAATTAGAAAACACAACTGATATATTGGTTTAATTATTCCTTTTGCATTATGATGGTATTTCAGACTTGCATGTTAAAGTTTTTGGATTTACTTTATAAAATCTATTTTTGACATTAATTTTAATGTCACATGATTATGATGTAATCAGTTTTCCTGCATATAAGGAACATGTATTTTGAATTTGACTCCACCTCCTGATGAAGAGAGCTGAGATCCCTTGAAGCACCAAGGTATGTTTGTTTGTCTGGTCGCACTGTGTTAAGTAAGGTGAATTTTTTTTTGCTTTTCTTTGTGTGTTTGGGCTATTAAGCCTTGATTGCAGCAGCTCTGCCATATTTTTGGCATACTGGTATCTGTGTTTTTGATCCCATTGACCCTGCTGGGGTGGGCAAGCCATGGGCGAGGACTGTCTGGTAGGTAAGTCAGAGTGGACATTGGGGTAAAGGGAATGGGATGTCCTGGTAGGTGGGGCTATCCAGTAAGGGTATAAGCAGAATTGTGAATGCCTTGAAGTATTTGTTAGCCAAATGTGATTTAAATACTGCAGTGAATACAATGAATTGCTATAGAGTATGAGTGAATTCTAAGCATTAGATACCAAGCAAGGATATCAGGGTAAAGGGTGAGTAGGTTGACTGAGGTGGGTATAGGCCAAGTAATCGCTGTACACCCTTAAGGCATCTGTAAAGTGAAAGTGCAGTGACTGAGGCCAAGAGGTGGCCTAGTGCTGGTGGTATTGATAATATAGGAGGGATGGTAGTCAGGTATAACCTACAGTCTGCGAGTTTAGCAGGTGCAGACCTATGGGAAGAAACAATAGGGTACAAGTATATGTGCATACAGTATAAGTGATGGTCAGTTTAAGGGGGGTATTTCAAAAGTGTTGTTCATGTTATTTCTAATTTTGCAAGTTGTGTCTGTCACACTGGCAGAACAGCCCAGTAAATTTACCTTATTTTCACTTGAAACATAGAAACATAAAAGCTGTCAGTAGAAAAGGACCTCTTGGCCCATCTAGTCTGCCCTAAAGTTCCTACTTACTGAGCTACCATTGACCATAACTGATCTCCGGCCTTAACCCCCCAGCCCTGTTACTAAGGTATCTATCCCATGCATGTTTGAAATCTGTTACCATTTCAGTACCCACCACCTCTGCTGAGAAGTTGTTCCAGGTGTCCACTACACTTTCCGTGAAGAAATATTTCCTCATATCCCCTCTAAGTCTCCCCCATTCCAGCTATATATCATGCTCCCTTGTCCTTGAGCATCTCTTTCTATGCAATATGCCACATTCCTGTTCCTTATTAATACCCTTGAAGTATTTGAATGTTTCTATCATGTCTCCCCTTTTTCTCATTTCCTCCAGTGAGTACATATTTAATTCCCTGAGTCTTTCCTCTTAGGGCTTCTGATGCAGGCCATGCACCATTTTAGTTGCCCTTCTCTGTACCACCTCCACCCAGTCTATGTCTTCCTGAGGTGGGGCCTCCAGAACTGGACACATTACTAGAGGTGTGGCCTCATCATTGATCTATATAGGGGATAACACTACCTCCCCTTTTCTGCTGGTGATACCCCTCCCTATGCACCTTAGCATCCTACTAGCCTTTCCTTCTGCCTTATTACACTGCTTTGCTACCTTCAGGTCATCAGATATGATGACCCCCAGATCCCTTTCCTGTTTTGTTGTTGTTAACACCTCCCCCCAAAATGATACATTGCCCGTGGATTTCTGTGTCCCATGTGCATCATTTTACATGTTTTGGTGTTGAAGCCCAGTTGCCAAACCATAGACCAGTCTTCCAGCTTTTTTAGACCTCCCATCATTTCCTCCACCCCCCACCATGTGTCTACTCTGTTGCAGATTTTTGTGTCATTCGTGAACAGGCATACCTTTCCTTCCAGCCCTCTTTGATGTCTCTAATAAAGGCAATGAAGAGGACCGGTCTCAGCACTGACACAAATATGTGTCAGAGTCCCACTTCAAAGTTATCCAAGTCTCACAATGCCTGTTATTTCCAGTCAGTCCAGTCCAGTGCCTTCTTTCCCACACAGATTCCCACAAGTATCTGGTTGGCAAACTAGCTGCATATACTATCCCAGTGTGTACAATTTAGTGGTGGTGGGTGGAAAGAAAAGTAAAATAACCTAAATAACCCCTTGTTGTTATAGTACATTGGTTTGGCATCACAAGATGGTAACAGCGTGTGTTGCATTATATAGACTATGTTGTTGAGCTGCCTTTTTGGCCACAGACTATGCCACAATAATTGTATGTGCCCCGAACTGCCATATTAATTTCATACTTTTTACAGATTGCCTTTAAACTGCATGTTTTATCAGAGATTGTATCAAACTTCAGACAGTACCGCCACAATAACTGAAAGATAGTTCAAGTCTGGGCTGGACGTATAGCTAGAATAGATATTATAGAGTTAGGTTAGGGTTCTTCAGTCAATTTTAGAGTTCTTGTACCACATCAATAACACATAAAGTGAGGTAGTCAGTTTAGGAACCACCCAGGTTCATTAGAGAAGACTTTTCAGTCATAAAAGTTTGAGCTAGGGTTTTTTCCTTCCTTACAGGTCCAGCCAGATGCTTAAGGTGTAACTCAGAGTTCTGAGATTTCAAGGGGGAGTTTCCCTTGGATCCATAGCATCCCAGATATACCAGATATTCTTCGTAGTTCAGTGATTTCAAGTGAGAGTTTCCTGAGGATCACAGCAACCCAGATGCTAAAATTTCTTCTTTTGCTTCTTTGCAAGTCCTGCTGAGTACCTTTGCTCTGAGTTCACTTTTATCCTCACTTTTGAGCATGAGACTGGTCCACTGTTCTGTGACTTTGAAACCCTTGACAGCTGAAGAAGAGACTTGTGACTTGGTCCACACAATACTGACTGCATGCATTTACTACCACTAACTAATATAGTCATTGGGCTATATTCACGAAAGCTGGCTGCTACACGCGAAACTGTCATAAAAACAGGCATGCAGGTGCACGCCATGTAGCTAATGTGAAATACGTGGCATGCACGACACAGCCCGACATGCCCCAGGAGTCAGGGGCAGTGACAGAGGAGGTGTGCAGCAATGCACAGGGGTGGAATGGAGCCAGTGCAAGTTAACGTTAAGGCCCCTTGACTCCACCATATATAGTGATGTGGAACCACAGCGTGCCAGCAATACACACAGTGTGGAAAAGAGATGTCCGTGTAGAACGGCAGCAGCAACTGCAGGCATGAGGAGTGGGCGGAAATAACCACCACATGCCCAACTGGCAATGCTGGTGGATGCAGCACAGGTGGGGATGGCGGCAGGAGAAGGCAGCAGTCCATGAACTTCATGAGGGCACAGGTGGCCATCCTCGTGCCCAAGATCTGCCAGCATTATGATGTGCTGCTCGGGCGGAGGTCACTGAACACCCTGGCTGAGACTAAGGCCCGCATATGGCTGGACCTGCAGGTGGCAATCAACGGCACCGGACCGGAGGCACACACTGGTAGCCATCAAGCACAAGTGGTGTGATCGCCAGTCCCAGGTAAAGAGACAGCTGAGCAGGGCATGGCAGTCGCAGCGCACCACAGGAGGCAGACTGCTACCCCTGACCCACCACTGATGCTCATGGAGCAACAGGTGGAGGACACCAACAGTGATATCCTCATGGATGGTTTTCCAGATGGAAAGGATAGCATGCCATGTAAGTGCAACATGGGGGTGCACAGAGCACAACCACAGTACTGTTGTACAGCAACAGTCACTGACCACCTGTCACGCTTCCCACCCACAGTGCAGGACAAAGACAGTGCTGGAGAGGGACCATCTAGCATTGGAGCAGGAGGGCCACCGAGTGTAGGTGGTGAAGGTGGGTAATGGCATTAACACAGGGCATGACACTGCACATGATGGACAAGCAGTCATACTAACCAATGTCCCCCTTCCCCCACACAGGGATGCAGCAGCACGGAACTGGAGAACCACAGGAGGACAACTCCCAGCAGTCCGCGACACCCAAAGACCGCCACGGTGGGGACCGGGGATGGACTCTGGAGTGGCAGCCACAAGATAAGGGAAGTGATCCTGGCACGGGCCACCACACCCAGGCAACCGAAGACAGGGAGTCACAGGAGGGCAGTGCTGGGGCAGAGCAGCCATCATCCAGCCCAGACCGCAAAAGTGAGGATTTCTCCGTGTCACCTGAGGACAGCTGCACCATGACCATGGGCACATCAGCACCCACCACACTGCCTGACTCACAGGAGTTTGACAAGGGTGCCTCCAAGGGCCCCCTCCCACAAGGCACTGCAGACAGGGTGCTAGCGGCTCCCTCCTTGCCAGCTATTACTCCGACCTCCACGAGCTGGAGTGTGACCGCCTGCATGTGACTAGGGAGTGCACGGAGGCAGTGCACTGCCTCCCAGAGGTCATGCATGCGAGTGCAGTGGAGGCTCACAGAATGTGTGTCCATAGGCGAGAGGGCACAGGAGTGGATGGCAGAGGCGGTGGCCACAGTGATGTGTGCACAGGAATGCTTGGTGGAGGAGGTGGCCATGGGGGCACATGCACAGGAGCAGACTGCCTGGCCATAGCTGCCCACCTTGCTGCCCAACAGGGATGTCCTGCCATGCCTGCCATGGCTGCACCCATGGCACTGGTCAGTGTGCCTGACCCCGCGCCCGTGGAACCACAGGTGAGGCATGACAGTGCCAGACAGTGCCCCCAACCCACAATGGATGTCTTCTTGCCAGAACTCGGAACTAGCACAGCAACATGTTGTTTGCACCATGTGCAGGTGTCATCAGGGCCGCACAGTCGGCGGGCATGGTACACTGCATGACAGCAGATGGAAGGGTGCGCAGATGCGGTAGGTACTCATCGAGGCTGGAGACACAGTGAGGTGGTGCAGATGACACACATGCACGTGACTACCATGAACACACCACCACCACCACCACTGCCACCCCCCTACACCACAGCACACATGCTGGTCGGAAATGCCACCCCATGGACCAGCACCACCTGGTAAGGGTGTCAGGTACCCGTGCCAAAGGCCCAGGCCCATGCCGCACCATACCCTGGCACATGCCTCCACTCACCCACCATGCAGCACACACATGGTGGTATGCACTGTGTGCAGCGATGTGCCCTTGATGTGGCCCATGGCACACTACACACATGTGCTACGCATGGCGGACTGCACGTGCCAGGTGCATGCTGGTGGCATAACATGTCTGCAGCCACACTGTGGTGTGCACACCACGCACATGCCAGCTCAGTTTAGCACACTCATCATCACCAGCATGCATTCCACCTTACCTGAAGAATGTGCCATGGACAAAGCGATGGCACACAGCCAGCGCCGCCATACATCCCACTGCATGGTGGCACCCTGGCGCCATCCCCAGGCAGCGCTGATCCATGGGGTTGCTGTGGTGGTTCCTCACTGTCCTCCTCTGGGTGTATGTCAGGGGGCTCTGGCACCATGCAGCTTATGCAGAAGTTGTGCAGGATGGCACAGGCAGTGAACACTCTGCACACCATCCCCGGTGCAAGCATCATCGTGCCCCCCATGTGGTCCAGGCATCGGAAACACATCTTCAGCAGCCCTATGAAGTGTTCCATGATGCTACATGCTGGTATATGTGCTGCTCTATATGCCTCTTCAGCAGGGTGCGACGGAGCCTGGTATGGTGTCAGAAGTGTCATCCTCAGGGGGTACCTGCTGTCTCCTGTGTAAGAGGGGTGAAATAGAGCCATTAGTGGTGCTGGGGCACACGTGCAGCCAACGTATCCACACAATGTGATGGGGATCACCCAACAGCCAGTCATAGCCCTCCGGCTGCTGGTCCAAATGGCATCTCAGGACGCTGTTCTTGTAGACGTACAAGTCATGGCATGACCCCAGATACCATGCCAGGATGTTGATCAGGATGCCCATGGTGTCACAAATGACCTGACAGTTGATGCTGTGGTACTCCTTATGGTTTCTGTAAGCCTCCTCATTGGCGAATGGGCACATGCGTGCAGTCGACCACACTCACCATGTTCAGCATGCCATACCTCTCCAGGAATGCACTCTTGATGGCTCTGAGCCCTGCCTCATCTGTGGGAAACGTGATGTGCCTCTCCCGGTGCCTCACCAGGGCATCAGTCATCTGATGCAGTGCCTGTGACATAGACGACTAACTCACCTCTGTCACATCGCCCGTCACCCTCTGGAAAGTGCCCGTGGCATAGTACTACAGGATGCACAGGACCTTTGTCACCAAGGACATGGCCATAGACGCTCGGTGGTTGGTCGTATCACATCCTCCACCAGGCCTTAGATGTACCATAGTGCGCCGTGATCAACCCGGTACCACTGTAGGATATCAGTAGGGTGCAACATCTGGGCAACAAGTTGTGACCTGAACGTCTGTTAATGGCATCTTGGTCTGCCATGGTGCTCAGCAATGGCATCCTCAAGGAGGACCATATGTAGTAGTGCCCCAGTCACATCGCACTTCCAATACGTGTACCGATCTTAGCGTTCGCTCTGTGGCATTGCACATCCATACATGTGTGCCATGCATGCTGTGTGGTGTCACACGTACTCTTTGGGGCATGGCATGCCCATGTGGTGTGGGCGTGCCTGCCATGGCTTGTCATTATAGCTGTGGATGCAATGACAGCAGCAGCTCCACCCATGCCGGCTGGGGAGATTTGTGGCAGGCTTACCCTGCCATGATGTTTGTATCAGGTGGCAGAGTCCACCTACCAGGATGGGATGCCAGTGGGAGAACTGTGGGAGGTGACTGAGAAGAGGCAGGTAGGTTCTACAGCTGGTACTTGTGGCTGTGTGTCATATGTGTGTGTATGTCAGGTGGGTTCAGGCCTGTGCCATGGGTGTGACTGCTAATCATTTTCCCTGTGTTTCATTGCAGGGGACCCGGCATTGGAAGGCGGTGATTGTCCTGGAGCACTGGGAGGTAGGCGGGCCCGGCCCGGCATGGGTGGTGACCCAGAGGCGGCGCCTGCGCATGATGCCGCATGACCTCCCAGGGAGGTTTGAGCTATGGAGCAGCACTGAGGATTATGTGTATAGGGACATCTAGGGTGACCTATGGGCCATCCACACATCCTCCAAGGTAGGTGGCCCTTGGCCGTGGGTGAGTGTGTAGCATTGCTGTTTCTGGGGCTGTTGCAGGTTACTGGGTCACTGACGTTGGTCCCCTCTGTCTGCTCTTGTCGTTTCAGCGCTACCATGGACCTGTCAGATGGATATTGTGCTTGAGGAGCATGAGTTCACGGACTCCATTTCCCCAGGAGCTGACCCCGTCCACCAGCTCAGATCTGTCCACAGAGGAGGACTCGAACTGAGGTGAAGGTCTGTCTATGAAGTCGACCCCTCCTTTTAACTTTTGCTGTTTAATGCCCTGTATGGGCTCTGTGTTGGGTACCAGTAAAGGTGTTTGTATCCAGCTGAGTCTCGTTCTTCGCCCTGGCACGGTATGCACGGGCAGACGTGTGTGTGTGTGTCTGTGTGTCTGTGTGTTCTGCATGTGCATGCTTCCATGGCTGGGCCAAGTGGCGTGCTTCCCGTGTGTGCCTGCCTGTTTGCCATGGTATGCTGTGCTGTGCGTCCAGTTTTGGTGGCGCCTGCTGGATTGCACCCACACCATGGTGAACATGGGAATGCCCCTGCATGGCCGCATATCCACTATGGTGTGTATGTTCCTGTGGCAGCTCTGCACATGGCCCTACGTGTGGGTCATGCATGCTGCATGTGGGCTGCTTATGTGTGTTCCGTGCATATCAATCTATTAGTGGGGTCTTACACACCATGCGTAGGGCTGTGTAGCCATCGTGAATAGGGTCCAATGAGAATTACAGTGAATTTAGAATTGGTCATTTAAGCCTTAGGCCCCGGGTAATAAAGAGTGGCTAGATCGATGTGAGCTGTTTCAAAATGGCAGCTTGCGTCAAGATGTGTTGCACGGTGCACCAAAGAGTATGTGCCATATTCTGGAAAAGTCACAATTTGCTTTGATTTTTCTAGAAATGATCCAAGACACAAGCTGTGTTATAAAAAGTGGTACAATGGGAAGCATTAATGGAAGTTGTATCAAAAAAAAAGATGCAAGCAATGACAGAAGAAAGGAGTCAAAGTATGGTGCAAGAAAGGGCCAGCAAACACGACAAAAAAAGAATTTACACAGGAAGAAATGAATATACTTATTGAAGAGGTTGTTTCCCAAGTGGACCTTCTGCTATCAAAAGGAGGTGAGAAAGACCAGAGGCTTCATAGGAAACAGGCCTGGGACAAGGTGGCCATGAAAGTAAATGCAGTAGGCCCGGTGAAGCACTCCATAAGAGAACTGCAGAAATGCTACCATGATATACAGCAGAGGTCAAAGGAAAAAATGGCCCTTTATAGACAATGTACCATGGCTACTAGAGGTGGAGCAAGTCAGGTGATACATATAAGCAGCCAGAAGGAGTGTGTGGCTTCACACATAAGCAGCTGTACTATTGAGGGGGACAGCAACCTGGACATCTTCAGACTACAGAGTTCGGCAGCTATGTCAGGTACTGTAACTGCATGGGGTGTGTGAGGATGGCAAAGCCAAACAACAAGCATGTGTAGGGGTATTACACCCACGCAGGTCTGCACAGCACAGAATGAATGGGGGAAGGTTGAGCATGGCAGTGGCACATATGGTTGCACCATGTGTCATATAACACATGCAGGTGTCACAGCCAAAGAGGCAGTCTGCACTATGTGTGACATGTAGCAGGTACACATACCCAGAACACACATGTGGTGATGGTCCCTGAGGGCAACAGCAGGGCATGGACAGTGTGGCACCGGCAGGGCTACACAACACTGCTGATATCATCTTGCTATTACCTGAGCCTGATGGTAACAGACCTGCATTGCACCTGGTGGCATCCCCTGTGGAGGGGAAGGGGGCACCAGACACCTCCCCATTCCAGTGACCTGGAAGGCAGTAGGAAGACACATATTAGCTGACAGTGATGACACATTATCTACCCTGCCAAAAACAGGCATGGAATGAACCTCTGTGGATAGAGTATGCAGTAGTACAGCACAATGTGAGGTGGTACGAAGCACTGAGGGGGCCTACAGGCTGGCAGCAGTATCCTGCAAGGTACAGACATCAGCATTGAGGGGGAAGGGGATATGGGTCAGGGGCTGCTATGAGACAGGTGGCCACACAATGCATAGGAATGAAGTAGGCTGCTGTGCTGCATGCCAGGAACTGGAGGAGGCAGGAGTTGGGTGTGAATGTGGAAGCCCTACAGATGATATGAGGTAATTGGCACAGCATAGGTGCCACGTATGGACCTGCCCAGGAGTTTGTGGTGGTAGTGGAGAGGAGGTCGGAGCAGTTGGAGCACACCACCCTGCACATGCAGCCATCACTGTTGGGAGTATGGTCTCCCATACCCCAGTTCTGTGCAGAACAGCAGTGGTTTGCAAAGAGCAACAGGGAAAGCACCAAGGGTAGTGTATGACACAAACACACTAAGCAGGACATGCCACAGGATCTAACCCACACCACTGACTGCCATGCCAACCCCCCCATATGGGAGTCACCATGGCCATTCTATAACAAGTTCAGCCTGCGGCAGAAACACAGACTGCCAATACACATAGGTGATGTGTGAACCTCACATCACTGTGGAACAGTCATCTGCCCCACGAGACCCAACTCAGATAGGGAGGGTGTGTGGAGTAGAGGGTATCACAGCTGTGCTATGTTGGTTGCAGTACTGCCGACCACTGGGTGCAGTCACATGCAAGGTGCAGTACTGCCCACAGGACAATAGGAATGAAAGAACTATAACAGTACAGTGGTCAGCAGATGTGTCAAGATGTATCCAGCACCATGTGATGGAGGTCATGAACCCCAGCCAAGAAGGTGGTTGCACAACAATATGTGGCACAGTGGAAATTAGACAGCAGACTGAAGCCTGGCCATCACAACAAGGCAACCAAAACAAGATGTGTTTTTCTCTCCACAGGTACCTCCACAGAACAGCCAGATACAGCAACACCAGGCACAAGTGGCAGCATGACACAAGTACAACCCAGAGACATACACACAGCTGACATGGACTCAGGGTTGACAGATACCAGTAGGGGCTCACTAGCTAGGGATGTCAGGACACTTTGGGCCTGTAGGACCTGTCTGTAGTAGAAGTAGTAGTAAAATCTTTATTTTTATACAGGAAGTTAAAAATTTACACCATTAGAACCATAGGTCCTCTTTTCAAGGTGATCCTGTTTAACTTTAAATAGCATTGCAATCATAACGCTATCATAATGCTGCAGTCATAATGATTGGTGTGTGCCTGTGGGCACACACCAAGCCAAGAGCACTGAAGAGACCATCCAGAGCGTACATGGTGACACTGAGGGGTCAGTGACAGACAGTGGGGAGCAAATTCATGAGAACATTGGACAGGAGCTGACTGAGTCCAACCCAGTCAGAACATGACGAGGGGCTGGTGCAGTCACCCGCACAGGAAATCCACTCTGCACCGATGGAGGAGGATGGGTTCAAATGATATTGCCAGAATATACTGAGTACCGAGGTGGCACTGAGTTGGCATTTGATGGCATTACATGCAGCCATAGACACACAGCACACTGCTGAAAGGAAGCACTTCAGCTGCATAGAAGTAGCTCTATCTGGTATTCAGAATGCTGTCCAGTCTGTGGTGCAGCACATTGCTGCCTGGCACATGGAACACACAGCAGCTCTTCATGGGCTCCAAGTAACCACACAGAGACAGGCAGAGACACTGGAGCACATAACATCACTACTTGAGAAGAGCATTGCTGTGCAACCTGAGCAATCCAGTACCATCCTTGCTATACTACACAACATCACTGAAACACTCTGATACAAGCAGCACAGCACTTGTTAGGGTGCCACACCAAAGGGAGTACATCGTACACACCTGCCATCACAGCACTGCATCTGTATGGCAATATGATAATGCCCAGAGCAGCCAGCAACACAGTGGCCACACCTCATATGAATACATGGCACGAGGGGAATGTACTGTGACCACCTTGACCCATAGGGGTTGAATGGGAACAAAGGACAGAGGGCCTGGCCGATCTGAGCATATAGGCCACCTCCGTGTACAACACACAATGTATGCTTTAACCCTCCTTAAATTACCTTTATTCCTAGTTCCTGCCCACCAGCTCCTTCCCCCTTGCAGGGTTCTCAGCATCCTGAAGGGGAAACAGATTTTGTTTGTCTTCCCTCCCACCTCCCTCCAGCCCCCAGCTACCCTTACAGGGTCCTCATCATCCTGAAGGAGTAATTTGGTTCTGGCTGCTTCCCCTCCCTTCCCCCCACCCTCATCCTTTTCCACTTTACCTCCTCAGCGATTATTAGCTACTCCCCTCCCTACTCCTCCTTACAGCACTTGTGTACTGCCTTGAGCCTGCTCTCAGTATATCACTGCACTATGATTTTACTGTTGCATTATTGTAGCGGCTATAATATTGTATCATAAATCTGTGGACTCCTATTTGATGTATTATTTTACTAGCTGTAATTGTCTGTACCTTGCCCTAACTGCTGCACTATTTCATCTACCTCCTCCTACATTATGTGTAACAATTCTTCCATCAATTATTTGTATAATCTCTGTGTTCTTATCCTCATGTTACCCCCACCCCAGGTCACCCCGTAAGATGAGCAACTTGTTGTTTAGTGTGCCTTTCTGGTGAAACATTTCAATAAATATGGTGGTATGACTCCTAGCATGGACAGTACGAGGCACAGTAGCACACACTGGCCCAAGTCACACAGTAAAGATACACACAGATGCATATAGCACAGGCCCATCATGAGACACAGTCCCATGGTACCATACCAACTACTATGGGGTCTGGTAGCACCCTCCAGCCAACAGCAACACAGTCTATCTGATCACATGCCACAAGTGTCGACCTGACAACAAACACAACTGCCAGGACCACCCAAAGCACTGGCATCCAACAGGAGCAGCAGCCATGGGCAGCCACTACCAAGTCTACCACCGCCCAATGGGTCACAAGAAGCACTGTTGTCCCAGGACAGTTACACCCCACTAGGTACACTGAAGACATCTGGCCTCCACCATCCCAGGCTTCCAGTGATGCTCAATCCCACAACTCCGTCTGCTGGAGCACTATGGCTGCTATTGGTACCCCCATACAACAAGTCCCAGAAGACACTGACAACACAGGGCAGGCTCCCAGTGATCAGCACACAGCAGAAGTGCATGTACCAACATCCAGGCTCACCTGTGTGACAGTCCCACAGCACCATCTGCTGAAGCACCATGCAGCCCCACATAACAGGTCTCAAAGGACATGGAAAACACAGGGCAGGCAGACATTGCCCATCACAACACAGAGGTGCAGGCACCAACTTCCCAGGCAGTCACTGAGATACAGGGACACACAGCTGTATGCAGGAATAGCAAGGGCACCCCCACATGGGACATGTCTATCACGGGAAGTGATACTGTCACAGATGCGCCCCCTAGGAAAAGGGAGTGGAAAGTGAAGCATACTGTGATGCAGGACATGACAAGCTGTGATACACCTACAGAGGCAGCAATGACCACAAGGAGGTTGCAACAAACAACTGTACACTGTCTGGGGATCAAAATGTGGACACAAGCAGGACCATGGCAGCTATGGCACCCCCAGTGCCAACATACCCTATAGACATATGCTGGCTGGTCTCAGGGGTTCAGCGAAAAAGGGACTGGACTCTTTCGAATGACATAATGCATTACGTGTATACACCATAGTCCCTTGTCCCAGTTAGCCTGCGCAGTCATTGCAACAAGGACTACTGTGGACATGTGAGTGTGTGACTTATTGAGAACAGTGAGAATAGTGAGTCTCTGAGCACAGGAGAAGTCACAGAAGACTGGAGAAGGGCTCATGTGACCCCGCTCCTCAAGAGTGGTAGCAGGGAGGAGGCAGGGAACTACAGACCAGTCAGTTTTACCTCAGTAGTGGGCAAGATTATGGAGGCACTCCTTAAGGAAAGGATAGTGCAACACCTGGAATCCATAGGAGCACAGGATCCAAGACAGCATGGGTTTACAACAGGAAGATCCTGTCAAACTAATAGAGTTCTTTGACTGCGTAACCAGAGTGGTGGACCAAGGGGGTGCAGTTGATGTCACCTAATTTGACTTCAGCAAAGCTTTCAATACTGTTCCCTATAGAAGATTGATTAATAAACTGGGTAGGCTCTGGGTGGGTCAGAAGTTTGTCAACTGGGTGGCAAAGTGGTTGGCAGGCAGAAAACAGAGTGGTGGTAAATGGTATACAGTCAGAAGAGATGCAAGTCACAAGTGGGGTACCTCAGGGATCAGTCCTGGGGCCAGTCCTCTTCAGTATCTTCATCAGTGACATTGCAGATGGACTGGAGGGTAAGGTTTGTCTGTTTGCAGTTGACATCAAGATCTGCAACAGAGCAGATGATCCAAATGGGGTGGGCAGAATGAGAAGAGATCTGGATAAACTGGCAAAATGGTCAGAAGAGTGGCAACTATGGTTTAACGCAAAGAGGTGTAAGATCATGCACATAGGGAAGAGAAACCCTGAAGCCACGTATAGGCTGGGAGGGGAGTTGCTTGCAGTCACAAGAGAAGAAAGAGACTTGGGCATCATCATCAAAGATGACCTGAAATCATCCAAGCAGTAGATAAGGCTAGAAGGTTGTTGGGTTGTATTAGTAGGAGTATCATAAGTCATAAGAGGGAGGTAATAATCCATCTTTACAAGACATTGGTTAGGCCCCATCTGGAGTACTGCATGCAATACTGGAGGCTGCACCTGCACAAGGACTTTAACAAAATGGAGGTAGTACAGAGAAGGGCAACCAAAATGGTGCAGGGACTGCATCAGAAAACATATGAGGACAGATTAACGGAGCTCAATATGTATACCCTAGATCAAAGGAGGGAGAAAGGTGATATGATTGAAACATTTAAACACCTTAAGGGCATTAACAAGGTGAAAGAGTCTAACATGTTTCAATATAAGAAAAATAGCAGGACAAGAGGACATGGCATGAGAATAGAGGGAGGCCGATTAAGGGGTAATGTGAGGAAGTTCTTTTTCACAGAAAGGGTGGTGGATGCATGGAACGGCCTACCTTAAGAAGTGGTGGATATGAATACAGTGCAGGGTTTCAAACAGGCATGTGATAGGCATAAGGGAGCAACACAGATGAGTATGAATAGATAGTCCATTGACAGAGTAAAGGCCTATGACACATTCATAAGGTAGAAAAAATGGGCAAACTGGATGGGCCTTGCGGTCCTTATCTGCCGTCAACTTCTATGTTTCTAACATATGATGGACAACATATGCTGCCGACTGTGGTGGACAGGGCACTTGAACAATGTCATTGAAGAAGCTAGGCGAGCACTCACCATGTGCCAGGGGAGCTAAACCAGGGGCGCATAAACAAAAGACAGACAGCACCATGATACCTGAGGGATACACCATGTGTATGCATAGGTTCCATGTGTACCACTCTTGAGAAGCTAAGTAACATAAAATAAATAGACTATGACTGTCCTCACCTCTCCTTGTGTACCGTACACTTGAAGCCCACACGCACACAACCATGGACACTCAGACTCTGGGTATGTGCACAACATGGACAGCAGAGACCATGGAGATGTGGCATGACCCACATACATGACAGTGAGGCACTGCATTGATATGTACCACTGTGTGTAACACACCAGGGGACATTCACTGTGCAGATGTTAGTATGCCACATATGTGCCCACTAAGCCCTAGTGCAACACAGCACTGCACATCACGGCATAGGAGCAGGTGCAACCACTGCCCTGACAGGTACATGTATAGTACAAGTCGCATTAAAGTGTTTCACCAATGAGCTGGTTTAACATTGTTTTTACAGTTGTCAGAGAATTGGCAACTCATACTGCATTGCTTTTCAATGTTTAACCAGCTCAAGTGCAATGTTTGTAAAATGTTTTTGCCACTCAATTGGAATGAATCAGCAGTCTGGTCACAATGCAATGCAAAACTGTCTTTTCAATCTAAAGAAACAGTTTTTGCAGGGCTTTGTGCTGTTGTACATTGGAGGGCTGTGTCAAGGAACATACATGTGTCATCACTGTCCTGGCACAAGCCGCACCACATCAGAATTGTCAGTGCTGCCTTGTGTCTCAAGGCATGGTTCGGTGCAGAAGCTGCCCATGCCAGCCAGTGTGCAGGATAAGCACTGCAGGAATGCATGGCTGCTGGTGATGCATCATAGGTGGTAGTTTAAGGGGTAGACTTTGATACCACAGTGGCAATGAACAATGCTGTGATGTCTAGGGTGTGTGTGGGGCCCAGACACCGCATAGATGGTCAGTACACATGGCTTCCAAAGCATACATGCCATCGCAGTATGTTGGTGGCCTCTGCTGGCAACAGGGCATGTCTGCAACACATGACTGTGAGAGGCCTTTGTAGAGGTGTGTGTTCCACCCACATACCATGAACCTTGCAGGCACAGTGGCGGTGCACATTCATATGTGCCCAACATGTCACACCTGAGAAACAGACAAGCTTATGAGCTGCGCTTTACCCCCCCACCTCCCCATCCCACCATTATTGCAACCTGAAATAACTACACAGACATCATTTAATGAGTTAACAAATGTATAGTAAAGGTAAATGACCACAGGAACAATATGAGAAAAACACACAACCTACACAACAATGAGACTAAATAGATAACATGAGTAAAACTATTTACAATACAATGCAGTGTGCTGGGCAAGTGCCCATGGCACAGGTGCAGCCTCCACAAAAGACTGTCATTGGGTGTCAAACGATGACACTGCATCACACAGAGCCTGTAGGGAACCCTGCAGGCTCTCCATGTCTGCTAGGATGGCTTGCAGGCCGCCCCCAACAACCCTCACACTTTTCCCCAAATGGGGACAGTGGTGCAGCTGTTCTCCCCCCCCAATGTCCTCCAGTTGCAGAGCTATGTCCTCTGCCACAACATCTGCTGTGGGCAGACACATTGGAGCCTTGGATGTTGGGTCATCCTCCACATGTGACAAGCTCACAACAGTGTCCTAAGCAGGGGCCACATCGGCACCCTCAAGTGACCCAGTGTCCTCCACCTCTTCACCTGCGACCGCCTCCTCTGCGTCTGTCCCCATCCCAGCCTCAGTTGTTGGTGATATTGCAGTATTGGGCACATGTAACCGATCCACCTCCCACCCATCTGTGCCCCTTGTGGATTGTAGTGCCTCCATCAGTCACTGTTGTGTCCTTTCAGCATAAGCCTTGGCCTCCTGGCACTTAAGACAGTGCATCACCCTCTCCAATGCACGGATCCTAGGTGACTCTGTCCACCAGCCATGCATAGGATGTTATCTGGCACCTGTAAGGACAGAGGGGACACATTGTCAAGACTGATTGGAAGGACAGTCCCTAAGTCTGTGAAATGGACATGGTGCGAGTGGATAATATGAGTGATGCCCCATGAGACACCAAACTGTCCACAGAGACGGTCTCAGTGGCTCAGTGGCCATATTATGCACACAGAAGCATGCTGTGGTATGGCAGACCTGGCAGATTTAGCTCACTCAGGTGGCCAAGCCTAGAGGTTAGGGGCACCAGTGGACCTGGGACAGGATAGTGGACTGAGGACTGGTATGTTTCGGGTGTGTACCAGCAGAGGACTATGATGTCTGACTGTGACAGATCACCAGTGACACCACTGGAGTGCCCATGTAGTACATGTGTGAAGCATCAGGCAAGGCGTTGGGCTCACTGGGGCACATGACAGACGCTAGTTCCTCAAAGGGCACATGAGGCCCAGGTGGGGTCACCAGATGGGTGATGTTGTCTGTGTGGCTGCTGGATGGCACTTGTGTGGCCAGTGCCTGGTCGTGATGATAATTGCAGGTAAGGAGTGTGTGGCTGTATGGCACGCAGCACTCACATTGGGGAGGACCAGCCCTATGTCAGTGTGCCAGAGGATCATAGAGATCTGGTTTGCCAATGGAGGGGGGCAATGTTTCCCAATGTGAGGTTGTGCACCACACACACACACACACACACACACACACACACACACACACACACACCGTCACCTTTTCTGTATGGGTGGTGGTTCCCCATTGGTCATGGCATACACCACAGATGTGTATGCCCCCGCCTGTGCAGGTTGTTGGCCGAGGTGTTTGATGTGACTATGGGCCAGCCACTGTGGCCAGTATAGGGTGGTGGTAGAGGTGTTATTGTAGCTGTAGTCAGGGTTTCCGATGCCGGCCAGGAGTTGGGTATCTTCAGTATGTCTCTGCCGCATGTGGTGCACCACATGCATGCAGTGCTGGACTGCATATGGGGACAGAAGTGCAGAACACCTCCTGCTACACACCCATGCCCTGGTGGACTGTTTGGGGGAGACAGAAAGTCCTACATGGTGAATATGTTGTGGCAGTGAATATGCATGTGTCGTGTGCATGTCCATGGATGCCAGACATGGCCAGGCGGCACCAGCCAGCAGCCAGTGGGTGGGTGTCAGGGTGGCCACTGGTGAGCTGACCCTGCACACGTATACAATACCACACATGTATGGGATGGCCATGGCTCTATGTACCGTGGGGGGATGGCGGACCTAGGCACCTGCAGACGTGCAGGTCATCCTGTAGCCTTGTTGTATGTATGTGGGGTGTTGGGTGTACCATGGGATTGGTGCTTAATTGATGCAGAACCTGTAGCAGACTGCATATGTACTTAGTGGGCCACTGGCTGACATGCTAACTCAACACCCCCTTGACCGGGGTGTAGAAACATGCCATTTGTAGCAGGCGCTCTGTGTCGTGACATCATCCATTATGATCCACAAGTATCTGACACGCAACTGAGTACAATGCAGTTACCTTTGAGGGCCACCATGTGGCCCACCCCATCCATTCAGAGTGCACCATTTCCCCTCCCAAAATACCTTGCCACAACCATTGAGACTTTCCAGATGTAGCTGATCAGTATCCACACCATTACTCCTCATCAGTACCACCATGACCGCAGATGCAGGAATAGAAACAGCCACCTTGTTCATGACCCTGGATGCCTTGCCATTTCCCAGAATTCCTATGGGACACTGAGATAGGTATCTCCAGGCCAGCATAGGCATGTCACCATATCAGAGAGTATTGGCCAGGGGTACACTGGTTCACAATCCCCAATGGCTGCATCCCTTCCACTCAGGCAGATAGAAATGTCAGCAGACTACATGTTGCACTGGGTGGTATGTGACTGTGCAGCACTCTACCCTTGGGGGAGCCCATGGACCACACGTGGCATATCACGTTCCCATGTACTACCTACATGCATCTTGTACATGTCATGGCTTCCACCACTGTACCCCTAGAGGTATAGTCTAGCTGTGCCACATACAGTGATGAGATGCTGATCAAAGGGGGAGACACACATAGGCAAGTCAGAAGTGACAACCATCATGGACCTCTACAAGCTCTGCTGCAGAACAGTGGCCAGTACAGTGGTGCAGCTAGTCATAGCCATACCTCTCAACTGTCCCTGATGTTCAGGGATGTCCCTGATTTTGCCTCAAAATTTTACTCTGTCCCTCCTAAAAATTATGTTTCCATGACTAAACAGTAGAATTTGTAAGCACAAAATAATGTCAGACATTAAAGTTGCAGACTTGTTCCTCCTTAGGAAAGGCATTTTACACTAAGCCCCTTATTCTACCAGCTTCCTGAGTTGATATCTCCAATTTTGAAGATGTGTCCCTGATTTTGGTCCTTTGTCCCTGATTTTTTTTAAGTCTTGTCCCTGATTTATGGGGCAGGAGGTTGAGAGGTATGGTCATAGCCAGATGTGACAGATGGCAGATGTTGTGCAGCACTTGGCCAGGCATGTAACACCATTATGGCTGACCCCTGACAGAACACCTGGCCACTTGCGGTGTGCAACATTGTTCCCACCCACTGCCTGGATGGTTTCACCCCCTCCGGATAGACTACACACATCTACCCCATGCCAATCACACATTGCATTCCTGTCATAACTGCTCCAGTTGCTACTGCAGACTGTTGCAGTCTGTGGCAGTGCAACACTGTGGGGTCCCACCCCTGGGGCCCTAGCTGTCCCTCATCCCCATCTTTGTACCTTGGTAGCACCACCAAGTGGTGTGATGTGCTGTCGTTGGCATGCGTTGTACAGCTGTGAAGTCGGTATGTGTGTGTGTGCATCCCACTGTGGTATATTGTTTGGGGGTTGTGGATCCTGCCTGTGATTTCCATACCACCCCACCATTTGCATGGCTGCCCCCACCACAGTGCCTGTGATATACCTTACACACTGTTCCATGTGTCAGGTGTTTGGCGGCTGAGCCAATGCAAGGTGTATGTTACTGCTGCCAAACTGTTGTACAGCACACCTGTGATGTGCCTTGGTGTTCCTGGTTGGTGTGCAGTGTGTGTACCCTATCAGAAACGGTGCTGGGTTGGTTGCCCCATGTCTCTCCAGGCCCCAATAAACTGGCAAGGAAGTTGGTGGACCTAACCAATGGTTATTGGGGGATGTAATCTCTATGCAGCACTGTACCACCCTGGCGACCAGTGTCGTAATAATATGTGCAACACCTGCTATGGTATGTGTGGACATGGCATTTCAACCTCTGGCACGACACCCACCTGTTTGGCAACACACCCAGCCTTCAGATGGCTGCTGACCCTCTGCCACATCCATTGGCTCCTGCACCTTGCTGCTCAGGTTGCTGCCACCATCACAAATGCAGGCTTACCCTTGCATGAAGCAGCTATCAGTACATGGCACTGCAGCTGCACAACACTGTCACAAGGTGTCCACCAGTCATGCGGGTCCATTTTCTGTCTGCAGGCTCTACCACCACAAGACAGATGCCAACACTTCCTTGCAGTTGACCTAGAACATGACCCCAACTCTCCACAGGTTATGGCACCTGGCCGTCCTCCACTCAAAGTGAGTCAAGCCTTTCCAGCATGTATGTGGTGTCCTGAACTGTGACAAATATACATGTGGACCCATTATCCCCTGTGCTATGTTTGTACAACACATACAGAAGACCACATGTGCATGCTGGCACACCTCAGCAGATCACAGCATGCCATCTTACAGTGGTAAAGGGGGGCCTGCACATTGGCCCCGTGGATGGGACAGGTGTTTGGCCATATGCCCTTTATGCTACAATTACGTGTCTATTGCAGGAGCAATGTACATGAAACCTACCTTCACCATTCATCACAGGCCTTTCCTCCTGTATTGTGACCTGGGCATCGACCTCTCTGGTGGTGTTGTTACTAGGTTCAGCAGTGCTACTGGTGTCACCTGTGGAGACAAAAGTGTGGGTAAGGAACTGTAAGTTGGCGACCGTCATTGGTACTGGCAGTTATATTCATGTATGGTCATTGATTGTCATCACTTACCTGTCTGTCAGCGGTGACCACCTTGCATGGCCACATCTACATCCTTGGTCATTTCCCTGAGGCACTGCAGGCCTTCCCTGTCCTGTAGCATGAGATCATTCCGATGATGTTTTATTTGTCTAGGGGTACACTTGACCCCAGACAGGCGCTGCAGTTTTAAGAATATAATTCTCTAAGCTTTATCCCTCGCCTTTGTGGAATGCTGCTTGCTGCCTGGGGGCAGCAGTACTCTTGCCCAATGCTGCACTGTACTGATTAATAAGGCAATTCCTTCATTAGTGGCATTGGATGCTCTGCCGCCTTGTGGCTGACATGTCCAGTTTCTTATAATGCTTTTAGCTGAGGGATGGTCTGGAAGTGTCAGGATGTGGTTCCTTTTGCTACCAGTGATGCTGCCATCTGTATGCTGCCATCGCCACTTGTGTATGCGATGATATTCATGTTCAGATGCACAGCACAGCATTTGTGACACAAACTGAGTCATTTTTGGAGATTGCTGCAATTTGTGGGGAAAAATGCCAGTGATACTGATGCAACTTGTGGCATTTTCCAAAATGACACAAACAGCTCCTTTACCTACTGACATATGACACAGGCTGTGTCCCTGCCATGCCAGGGTGCAGGTCCTGAGGTCTACAGCTATGACCACCCCTCAGTTTGCCCAACACCCTCCCTCCCCTCCATTGCCTCTGCATTGTGCAAGCCACATATGTGCCTCATAAGGGTACACCTTTGCTACCTGTGCCTCCTCTCCTCCAGGGTATGATGTGCTGTGCCATATCACATACTGCCACTGCAGGCAGTGGAGCAAGTTACATGTCTGGTACATCTGTGGTAGATGCTGGTTTTGCCCACGCCTACAGACAATGCATGTGTCATCCTGCTGCCCGCACTACACCACAGTGACTACATCTTCATTACTCACCCGCAAGGGTCAACATGCAGTCACACATCTCCACTCACAGTGGTGTGGTGGGAATGGGGGGTGGCATACCTTGTATCGTCACTGCCAGTGGGAGCACAGTACATCTGTACCACCTGTTATTTTCCTTACAGTATCTTGTGTCATGGACAACATGCAGCTGACTGTAGCAATTGCTTGACATGTCACTGTGTTCCAGGGTGGGTCCATGCATGCTTCAAGACAACAGCCTTAGGATCCAGGGCTTGTGGGGAAACCAGTGCAACCTGCATGAGTTCTGGCAGCCCATGGGCTATACTCCCACAGCAGCAGAGTGCCCCAATTGTGGCACATTGCTCTGATGTCACCCATGTCACACTCACACTGCTTCCGCAATCTTTGGGGTGTTGCATGCACATCTATATCACCAGACAGGACAAGCCTGTCAGTCATGCAGCTCTTTGGGTATTGATAGTGGTGTTCCAGATGTACACCATCAACTGTGCCCTTGTGGCAGCTGGTCCAGTGATGCTAAGGCTTGAGATGCTGGATGCCACACCTTGCGCCACACCGGCGACCCGGGTTCGAGAATGGACTTGGGCAGCTGGGGGTCAGTGGGGAAGGAAAGGATTGAGTGTCCAGAGGACTGCTCTCCTTTCCTGGGAGGGAGGAGGGGACACGATTCCGCCATCTGGTGACCCCCAGTGGAGACGGAGGGGTCATATCAGCCATCAGGATCCTGATACAAGGGATTGGCCATGGCAGCTCTCCTGCGGGTGTGCACAGCAGCGTGCACACACCGCACTGGAGTGCATTGCACTGCCAGGCTGGTGAGGGGGAGAACAAGTTGACAAAACCCCCGATCTGTGGATAGGCGAAGACACCGCCTATGTCCTGGCCACACTTCCGCCATCGGACTCACCATCCAGGGGCACCCTCCAACTCCAGCACTGGTGCATTGGATCATAGATAGAGTGCCAGGGTGGGTGGTCCTACCTCGGGGGGCTCAGAGCCGAGGGATTCGCTGGGCTGGAGCGGCCTGGCTCTGGTGAGTTTTAGACAGGGCGGTAGAGTCAGGCATAGGTTGGTAGCTGGAGAGAGTTCCACGGAGCCGGAAAAATAAAGACAGTTTACAAAAAAACAACCTGTGCCCTCATGGCATGTCTTAATTCTCCATCCAATAAGCCGCCAACACTTGGTGGTACCATCTTTCCATCAACACTGTCCACGCACACTGTTCCTTGCCCATCTTCTGTGGGGTCTGCTGAGATGTGTGAATGTGCAGCCTGGAGGCTACCTATAGACAGTGGGCACTGCACCAACAACAGTGCTGACACAGCCTGTAGTTGGCACCAGGTGGCCTCACCTCCCACACTGCACCTCCTGATCGTACATCCCCTCATGGGGGGGTGTGCATGTATTATGGCCTCGGTAACACATGTCCCAACTCCATGTTCTCTGTGCACTTTCCTTTGGCTGTAGACTGGACAATGGATAACCTTGAGCCCCTATGGCATCACTGCTTATGGTCTCTGTGTGTGCGTGGCATAATGTCTCCTGTGCAGCCATTCCTATGGGCAGTAAATAATCCTGACAGAAATTGTGGTGTCTGTGGGTACCGCAGTGTCTGTGGGTGGGTAGGTGGTGCTCCACTCTGCTTAGTTGAAGTGGCTTCTGAGTAGTTGGGCTCTGGCATGATGTCTGGCTAATGCAATCCTTGTCCTGCCACCAGTTGCACAACTCTCTGATCCACGTTTTTACCATCACTGCCTTTCATAGCCCCCAGCCCAACATCCGCCTCTGCCATGGTGATCATGTGTGCTATTGCCAGATTATGGAGTATGCAACAAGCTACAGAGATCTTACAGGCCATTGTAGGTGTGTACTGCAGAGCACCCACTGATTTGTCCAGGCATAGGAATCACATTTTCAGCAGTTCAAAGGTCTTCCCAATCACTTGACCTTGTGGAAGTGTGGGCTTTGTTATGATGTATTTTGGCCTCTGTGTTTGGATTTCTAAGCGGGGGTCATGAGCCATGGCTGTTGTAGATATCCACTGTCACCTGTGGAAATAACATAACTTAGTTACCACGGTTATCATGACAATGTCCACTACACTTTGCACTGTGGCACTGACTGTTTGGCACAGGTGTCCCCCCAGCCATGCCTGCTGTCTGTGCCACTGTTCAGTCATTTTTTCACACACCCACTCGTAAACTCACTGCTGACCCCAACTACCTGCACCCTATCTTGTACATGCATTACCATATGGTGTACCATATCAACTAGCATGTAACAGTTTGCCTATTTATGTGACGCACATGTTGGAATGAGTGTACGCTCAGAGTTTGACACTCTGCATGGTCCATTTATTATACGTCATGTGTCTTGCATCCTGCTCCTACCTATCAGTCATCTGCCCTGTATATCTCCACATTCAAATGCCTCACACAGGCCTCTGTGGTGAAATATATATGTATCGTGGCAGGATCCAGGGTACTGGGTGACCACATCCAGGATTCTGCACTGGCTGTCACAGACAACCTGCATATTCATGGAGTGGTATCCCTTTCTATTGATATACATGTCCTGATCAACTGATGGTGCCCATTTGGCTATATGTATGAAATCAATTGCACCCAGTACACGGGGGAACTGTGTTATACCATAGAAGCCCTGGTTTATAACCTGCTGCTCCTGTGAAACCATGGGGGAGATGATTTTTCTCTGGGTCCTGCATAGCAATGCCTCCAGGACTTATTTTAGGCACCTAGAGACAGAGGCCTGTGTGATGCCCACAGTGTCACCTGTTGGGGTCTGGAAGCTCCCCATGGCAACAAAACAGAGAGCAGTGGTGATCTTCATGTCCACCGGTATGGGATAACATCTGTGGGTTCCGCTCTGCAGTTCCACTCTCAGCTCATTGCACAGCTCTGCTGTGGCAGCCTTGGTCAGACAGTACCATGCAAAACACTGCTCCCCTGTCAGATACAGGTGTGAGGACTGTCTCCGCTACACCTTTGCAGTGTGCCTCCCCTAGGTTGTTCTCTGAGTATGTGATCTGCCATGCTATTTTGTCATGTCAGCCTGTTGACTGGCACATCTCTGCTACTTTGACATTGCCACCATGATGGCCCATAGGGCTGCTAGCCCAAGCATTTTTTGTTGTCACCCCTCTGGTGCTTGTGCTGCTGCAGTATCTCCTCGGTAGTGGCTCAGTTCTGGCTGCCTGCTGTTGGCCTATTTATGTGCTCTAGAGTCAGTTAGATCAGCTCCACCTTTATCTAACAGGTGCTTCCTATGACTGACACAGTTACAGACATTCCACCTTTGTGATTCCGAAAAAAGGGGATACTGCAAGAAATTTTTACACAAGTCCTGCTGCGACATGGCGAGCTCAAGTTTTTTCTGCAAGGCTGATGCAAGCCACTTTGGAACAAGCTGCAACAGCTTTGATGCATCTTGTGTTACTGAATTATAATTGACTCAACTTTGACGCAATACAAGACCTGCGTCTAAATTCTTTGACACAAGTCACCTGCGTCAGTCTCGAGAATTGAGCCCCTTGGTTTTTCTGCCAAGCTGTTTGTAGAATTGTTTCCTTGACTGAGTAGTTCAAGAACCTGATAATTACAGCTCTTGGGCAAGCCATTGGTGATGTTGGTTTTGGACTGAGGGCTTGGTGAGATCTCTGTATGTGCAACTAAAACCCAGGGTCAAGGCCCAGTGCTGTATGTAAGAAAGCTTGCAGGAAGTATTTTAGATCATTGCCCTCAGTGTTTTCTAGAAGGCCACAGAGACATATATTCTTACGCCTTGCTCTATTTGTTTATTTATTTATTAAATCTCGTATCACATCACCTTTGAGCCATAAGCTCATTTACAGAGATTCCACGTCAAGATAAACAAGAGACAAACAACAAGGCATAGTTACATACATGGATAATGTAGGAAGCAATTCAATTTGACAAAACAATCTGACAGCATTTGATAGCAAACATGTTAATAAACAGTTCTTGTCATCAAAAAACAGCAAACGATTGTAACCATGGCCCCAAACTAGCAAGAGAGTTGAAGGAAGAGGAAGTGATGTATAGTGGTGAATCTATGTGAGAGAGAGATATGGGATAGTGGGGGTAACCAAATTAGGGGTAGAAAGGAGAGAGAGGAGATGATGCTAAGTAGTAGACATGGAAAGGGGAGGAGGATGGCAATGAACTGGGGCACAAGGGGAAAAAGACCAGGAGGTTGGGGAGGGGATCATTAGTGGAATAATATAGGGTAGTGGAGCTTGAAAGACAAAATCAGTAGGTGGGCCTAGTACCAGGTGTAACTAGAAAGGAACATCACCTGTTAGGGGAAAATGCAAGGAAAAAGGGCCTATACAGTTAAAAGGAGGTAGAGATGAAGAGGCCAGTAAATCTACAGACAAGTATAGTTGGGATGATAGGTTGGGATATTTAGGATCCACAGTCACAGCTGCTACTAGATGCTAAAAGAGCACCTTGTGACATCTTCTTGCCAAGTAATAATAATAATAGTAATAATAATAGCTTGTGTGTCTTGAATGGCATTTAGGGTTGATTCTAAGTCATTCACCATATTTTCCATTGTTGTAACTTGTCTCTCTGTATCATCGACCCGCTACTCTTAAGTTGCAATATCTCAATGGAACTCTTGTAGGATGTCTTTTACCTTAGCTCTAAAACCCACTAACTCCTGGTAGATTATGTCCAGATGTATATTTTTATTTATAGGGGACCTTTTGCTTTGGCAGATTGCCAAATGCAGAGGCCTGTGCTAGCTCTGAGACCTGTGAAAGTTTGTAGTCGGAGAGTTCTTGTGGGGATCTGTCTCCATCCTTTGGGTGGGGGAGTGGATTTAAATTTATTTGCTCCCACCATTTTTTATAATCCCTACTGCTGGAGTTAAAAGATGAAAACTTTATAGATTTAGCAGGTTTTAACAGGGATTCGCTACAAAGACAGAGCACGGGTTTCAGGTGGCCATCTCCTCTGTGACGTCAATGGTAGTCAAAAAAGTTTATAAAATTCTGATGGGAATCCATCAGAACCAGGACATTTACCAATTTTACTCCTCTGGATGTTGCCAGAATTTCCTATCCCTGATCCAGGAGCACATAAAGCATCATTCTGCTCTTGTGTGACCTGGTGCATACACTCCAAGAATGCATCTATTGCCTTTACTGGTTGACTTGGCTTGGCCTGCTATAACTTCTAGTAATAATGGTGAAATGTCACCAACATGTCAGGAATCCATTTGACTCTGTGACCCAGTCCCTGATGCAGAAATGTACTAATATGGGCTCAAGCTCAGTGAGCCCAGAGTCTATAAGCCCGTCATTTTAAGTCTCAAGGTCCGCCATCATAATACTGCTGTTTTACATATTTCAAGTTTTGTTCTGCCTTGTAGTCTAATAATTGGTTACATTTTTTCTTTAATTTATTTAAGTCCTTAACTCTCTACAGTTATAAGTTGGTTTGCTGCAACTGTTCCAATTCCTGTATCTGATTTTCTAACTGCCTGCCTCTCCATATGTGCCTTCTTTTTTGCAACTTCCATGCAGACTAGTTGGCCCTGAACTATTGCCTTCACTGTGTCCCAGGGTACACCTGGGGGATATGTATGGGTGCTGATTCTCCCTAGTTGCCTGCTCTATAAGTTTAGAAATCTTTTTCTTGACCTCCCTGTTCTGAAACAGTGAGACATTTGGTTTCCAAAATGTAGACCTTCTCTCCGAATTTAACGTCAACTGGAGAAGGACTGGGGCATAGTTAGAGACCTATATCAGGCCTATACTGTATGCATGAAGCCTCTCAGCATGTTTCTTAGATAATAGGAAAAGATCTAACCTAGAACATATCTGGTGGGCTTCTGAGTAAAATGTGAACCCTCTCACAGAAGCATTCAGATGCTGCCAGACATCCACCATACTGAGTTCACCGAGTAGAGCCTTAACTCTTTTTGCAACTGCATGTTCAAGTCTCAAAATCTGGGAAGTGCTGTCCACTGATGGCATAAGCATGAGATTATTGTCCGAACCCTCCCCCCACACACACATGAGCACCCTCTCCCCATGCTCCATTAATTAGGAGAGCAATTTCCAGAAGAACCAATAATCAGCCATGAGGGACATAAATTGACACCAGGGTAAGTAATTGACCATCCATAACCCCCTTGGGATGACATACCTGCTGTCTTTGTCAGTGAACACCTCCTTAGTTGTAAAGGAGACCCTGTTTGGCACCAAGATAGCTACACCCCTGCTCCACCCAGCTTTACAGGAGGAGAAGTGAACCTGTTGGCACCTGAATTTGGTTAGTTTTTGTTGCTCTACTTCAGATAAGTGGCTCATTTGTAAAAGAATAAAGTCAGCTTTTGATTGGCTGATGTAGGTCATCATTGTCATGAGCCCCTGGCCCCCAAACCCCAGGCAGCCAGGTAGGACCTCCTGTTTGCAGAGAGGATCCCCCTTTTTCAAGAACTCGTGAGCAGATGTAAGGGTTCAGGAAGAATCACCAACCTTCCTTTTCCCAGTGTGAGGGTGGAAACTATAGTTTCAAGTTTCCTTGACTCTGCACTACATTCAGTGTTTGAAACCCACCAGGCCACTGGCTACTTCTTGCCTAAGTAGTTTGGTATGATAGCCGAGTGTTACTATCTTTCAAAACCCTTCTGTTTAAATGTTAGATCATACAATCAGACCCCAGGCAGAGTTGATAAGAAAATCATAAAAGTTTACTTAAAATAAAAGCAATACAGAAAATGTTACAGTTTGGAAGAACTTTGAAATGCAGACAATACCAACAGTAAAACTGGATGGTTTACAGAAAACACTAGATACTATTATTCTAAACTATACCTTGTTTTGGTGTTAGAGTCCAGACATGATTTGAAATGTCCTTGTAGATATGAGTCCTTAAGCAACAGTTTTGTAGGAAGTTTGTAATCCAAGTCAGTTCTCCGAAAGTCCTTTTAAAAAGTCTACAGGTGCTTCCTTGATGAAAAGTCTTGGTTTCCAAAATTCTGACTTAAAATCAGAATTTTCTGTTCAGTATGTAAAAAGTAAAATTTTCACACACATAGGTCTAGTTTTAGAGATTTTTCCAGGCCTACACATATACTTCTGGTTTACAAGTATATGCCAGCTGCTTAGGCTATCTGACCCCCAGTTAAACTGCTCCACAACTGCTCTGAATTCAAAATGTGTGTTTAATAATATACACAATTGTCATTTTTAGGACACACCCACGTTTTTTTCCCTCAGGGTGGAGTTAATGGTTCCAAGACAATACAGATACTAGGGTGCAACAGTTTGCCTTTTCCTGCAGGTGTCACTGTGGTTCCATGTCAGGTTTCATGTCAACCCCAGTAACATCTGGTCCATGCATTTGGCTTAACCCCTGACCCCTAGGTCATCCCCTGACCTCTTCCTGTCATGGGAAGCTACAGTGGGATAGTTCATGCTTTCCTGGAGCATATACATGGCTCCCTTATCTGGAGACATATCAGATTCACCCTAACCATTATAGCAATTCTGGCTATTTTGTAGGTACTACTAAGGAGCCCTGTTAAAGGGACAGTGTCTTAATTCTGAAGTCCGTTACAGCATATACAGTATGAATCCACATAAATATATCTAGGCATACATTATGGCATATACAATGTGAATTCACATAAATGGATCTAGGCCTATCATGCTACATTCCTCCCTCCTAAAACAGAACCTGGGGGGACACACCCCTATTGGAGGCAGTTCTTTCCAGTTCTGTTATAGATCCAGTATGCATGATAGGCCGCCTGAGTTCCCATTTTTGCACCCAGGCCTATATGAAATCTCCATGTCATAAGCCTGCAAGGCAGTACTCCATCTCAGAAGTTTCCCATTTGTTTTCCCCATTTGACCCAACCATATTAATGGATTTTTGTCCATTTGGACCTTAAAATGCCTCCCATAAAGGTATGGTTTCAGTTTTTTTAATGCCCAAACTAAGGTGAGACATTCCTTCTCTACTGTTGAATAGGCTTGTCCCCGTGGAGGCAGCTTCTTGCTTAAGTATACAATGGGGTGCTCTCTCCCTTGATTGGATACTTGGCTGAGGACTGCCACTATTTTCACATCTAAGGCATCTGTCTGTACCACAAATGGCCTGTTGTAGTCTGGGCTAGCCAGCACTGGGGACCTGCACAGTGCAGTTTTCAGCTGTGTGAAGGCCTGCCCACAGTCTGTGTCCCATCTTACCTTCCTAGGCTTATTTTTTATCAGCAACCCAGATAAAGGAGCGGCCAGGGAGCTGTAGTTGGGAACACATTTTCTATAATACCCTGCTGTCCCAAGAAAGCTCCTGACTTGTCTCTGGGTTTCAGGTGTAGGCCATGATGCAGTAGCCTCTATCTTTGCCTGGTTTGGGCGAAGTTAGCCTCGCCCCACCACATGTCCCAAATAAGCGACCTCTGCCATGGCCACCTGACACTTTTCTGCCTTAATAGTCAGACCTGCAGCCTGTATTCAGCTCAAAACCTCCCTCAGGTGTATCAGGTGTTTCTCCCAGCTATTGCTGAAGATAGCAATATTGTCCAGGTACTGTAGGTGACTGCAAAGTTCTCCATATTCTGTAACACCTCATTTACTAACCTCTGGAATGTAGCAGGAGCATTCTTCATCCCAAAGGGCATGACCTTGAACTCAAACAGGCTGATTGGGGGTGATGAATGCTGACCTTTCCCTATCCCTGCCAATCAGTTCCACCTGGCAGTACCCCTTTGTCAGGTCTACTGTAGTCAAGTATGTCACCCCTCCCAGTTTGTCAAACAGTTTGTCTGTGGGTGGCATTGGGTGGGCATCAGATTTTGTGATGGCATTAAGCCCACAATAATCTATGCAGAACTGTGTAGTCCCATTCAGTTTTGGTGCAAGGACTACAGGTGAGGCCCAGGGGCTGTGGGATTTCTGGATCACCCCTAGATCCAACATCTCCCCCACCTCCCTCCTAATGTCCTTGAGGACTGTCTCTGATGCTCAATAAGCTGTCCTACATATGGGAGCTTGGGTCCTGGTATCTACGTCATGCACCACTAGCAGTGTCCGTCCAGGCTTTGCCATAAATAAAGGGACAAAGTTTCACAAAACAGTCCTCAATTCTTGGGCCTGTCCAGGTGTCAGCTGGGATGACAACATGATGGTCTCCACAGATATGCCTGCCTGCTCTCAGCTAACATGTCGAAAAGGGGGTCTTCTCCATCTAGCTCCTCTCCAGGACTGCAAACCACAAGTACCATGTCAGCCCTATTAAAATATGGCTTCATCATGTTCACATGATACATCCTGTGAGTGTGTTTTTAGTCAGGTAATGCTACAATGTAATTAACATCATTTACCTGCCGGACTACCTTGTATGGCCCTGCCCACTTAGCTTACAGCTTGTCCTTTTGGACCGGGATCAGAACCATTACCTCTTGTCCTATCCCATATGAGTGAGCTCTGGCTCCATGTTTGTACCAGGTCTTTTGTTTTTGCTGAGCAGCTTCCAGGTTGCTCTGGGTCATGCCCACAAGCTCCTTCAGTGTCTCCCTGAATTTTAACACATACTCCACTATAGGAGTCCCCTGGGTGGCATGCTTACCTTCCCAGTCCTTTCATATTAAATCTAGGGGCCCTCTCACCCTGCGTCCATACAAGAGCTTGAAGGATGAAAACCCAGTCGACTCTTGTGGTACTTCCCTGTAGGCAAACAGTAGGTGGGGCAGTTGTTTCTCCCAGTCCCTCCCATGCTGATCTGCAAATGCCATAAGCATAGCTTTAAGGGTCCCAGTAAATCTCTCTGCGAGACAATTGGCTTGTAGGTGGTAAGGCATTGTGCACCTCTGTACAATACCACACTTCCATGGGAGAAAATCCTCAACAAAGCATCTGCCACCTTGTCTACCTTAGTGGAGGACAGCGCGATGGCTTCAGGATAGCGGGTAGCATAATCAACAACTGTCAATATATACCTTTTTCCCGAGGAACTTGGGGTATTCAATGGACCCACAATATCCATTCCAACCTTCTGGAATGGCTCCTCCACAAGTGGTAAAAGAATCAGGGCAGTCTTATCTTTGCTTCCAGCCTGCCCTATTTCCTGACACCTGTGACAGGATTTGCAGTATTCCTTCACCAGCTTGGTAATATTGGGCCAATAGAAATTGTGGGCTAAGCACTGCATAGTGCGAGCAATGTCCAAATGTCTGGACATGGGAATATCATGAGCTACCTTGAAGAATAACTCACAATACTCCTGGGGAACAACAAGCTGCCTACCCATCACCCTTCCCCCTGTCCTGATGTCCTGTGTGTATAACAGTCCATTGTCCCAATGTACCCTATGCTTTCCGTCACCTCCCTGTGTCCCAGCAGACTGTGCACAGGTCCTCAGCTTCTCTAAGCTAGGGTCTGTCCATTGTGCTGCTGCTAAGTCTTCCCACTTACCCAGAACATGGGGCATGCCCCCATCAGTTCCCAGGCTGAGGTCCATAGCTGTGGCAGTAGGGGGCTCAGTATTGCAACCTTCCCCTTCCCCCAGGCTCTGTGTCACCCCTTCCTCCTGAGAGCAACCTTCTGTAGCAGTTGGGTTAACTGCCACTAGGGGAAGTTCCATCCCCCTGTTATTACCCTCTTTTACAAGAGCTACAGGTTGGTTGGCCTGTCTCTCAACCTCTCTTGTCTGAAGTTCTGTGGGGTCCTGAGGATCACAGGAGTCTCTATTCTTTTGGCTCCTGGTCACAGCACAAATCACTCCCTGTGAAACATCATTCCCCACAATAACATCGATAATGAGTTTTTCAGCTACAGCCACCTTCTTTACCCCTTCACCTGCATCTTCCCAATCCAGGGTAATGCAGGCTAATGGGTACGTTTTCCTTTCCCTTGTGTAATCCCTCACAGAAACAAACTGATTTGGCAGTATTTGTTCAGCCCCCACCAAATCCCCTTTTGCCAGGATAAGAGATGCTCCTGCATCCCTTAGCACTTAATGCAAAGAAACCAGCACCTGCTTGAAAAGAAGCATGATGTGCTGGCTCCACTAGAGATTCAAACAACTCAGCTGGATACCTCTATGGTGAAAAAAGCTTTTATTTATGTGCAACATGGCTCAAAAATTCAATAAAACTCACAACTCATTCCATGCCAATGAGAGTGCAGTATGTTGAGTCCATAAATAGTCCATAAAAACAACAAGCTGTAAGAGAAACGGCTGGCTAGAAAGTTTCTGCAGCAAGGGCTGAGGGCCACTCCCTTGTGACGTCACCTGGAGCGTTTCGCACATAGCTTTCTCAGAATAGTGCTTCTTTTCAAGCAGGTGCCAGTTTCTTTGCATTAAGTTTTGGTTTTGTTTTGACCTGGCACTGCTTACATCCCAGGTGCAGTCACACCAACTACCTGTGAACTGATCCCATAGCACTCTAGTTTGTACCCCATTCACCATGACTGGGTGAATGTGCCCCCTCATATTGTTAGGGGTAGCGTTAGCAATGCAGTGGGCAACTGTCTCCATTTGCACAGGTCCTGTTAACTTCTGGACTTTCTTAAGACACTGCCTAGACAGATGGCCAGCTTCATGATAATACCAGCATGCATCATTTTTCTTGTCCCCAAACTCCCTTTTGGGCACCTTGGGGTTCCCTTCTTTTTGCAGAGGTGCCATGGGTTTTGGTTGCCCAAAATGCCCACTTTTCCCTTTTGCCCCTGAATTCCTTTTGGGAGCAGCTCTGCTTCAAGCATAGTGATCTGCCAGCTCTGCAGCCTCTTTGGCAGTCTTAGGATCTCTGTCCTCTAGCCAAAGCTTCATGTCAGGTGAGCGAATCCAATAAAACTGTTCAAGCAATACTACCTCTTCAATAGCTTTAACAGAATCTGCTTTCACCCCCTCCCACCAATGTTTTAAATATTGATGCTGTTTCTTGGCTACTTCCTCAACGCTCATTTCTGGCCCCTTTTGGAGTTTCTGGAACCCTGCTCTGTATGCATCAGGGTTCAGATCATATTTTTTTAATAAAACTGTATTTAACTTGTCAAAATCTTTACTTTCAACATTGTCCATCTGCCCTAATGCTTCCCTCCCCTTGCCAATAAATAGTGGAGTCAGGTGAAAACTCCAGGTCTCTTTGGACAGATTGGCCTGGATACAGATCTTTTCAAATGAATTTAAAAACATGTCCATATCCTCACCCTCTTTAAACTCAGCAATTAATTTTGAATTTAACTTGTGCCCCAGACCTGGAGATTCAGAACCAACTCCACCACTTACCTGCTATGGGGTTGTTGTCGGTTGGAGCGTCAGCTTTTTCAGCTCATGTTCCCTCTGGTGCTGCTGTTCCTCCACCTCTGCCTCTCTCTGTCATTGCCATTTGTCAGCCTCCACCTGGCGCTGCCATTCCTCCACCTGGCACTGTCATTCTTCAGCCTCTCTCTGTTGCCATTGTTCCTCCATTTCCATCTTGAACCTCTTTTGCTCATTCTCAAGCTGTTTCTCCTGCATATGCAGCCTCCTCAGCTCCAGCTCTTTGTCTGTAGCTGGCTCCTTCTCCTCTGGGCTCTGGACCTCTGAAGTCACCACTTGTGGCTGTAAGTGGGGTAGCACTTCCTCTGTCTCAGCTGCCATAAGGGCCTCCATGAGTTGCTTTTTCTTTTTGTTTTCACTTCTCCCCACAGATCTTCCTCAGTTGTTCCAGGTTCATAGTGCCATACTGGACAGCCATTCTTCTATCTACAATACTCTGTTCAAAAAAAATTCAAACAGGATAGGGTCTATTGTCTGCAACCAAACTTCTTTTTCCCCTTTCCAAATTCTGCCCTTGATTGTGTGATGGTTTTGAAAGACCATTCAAAATCCCAGTATCTGGCACCAAAATCTATCACGAGCCCCTGGCCCTCAAACCCCAGGCAGATGGGTAGGGCCCCCTGTTTGCAGAAAGGATCCCCCTTTTTCAAGAACTCATGAGCAGGTGTAAGGGTTCAGGAAAAATAACCAACCTTCCTTTTCCCAGTGAGAGGGTGGAAACTGTAATTTTGAATTCCTTTGACTCTGCACTACATTCAGTGTTTGAAACCCACCACAGCCACTGGCTACTTCTTGCCTAAGTAATTTGGTATGGTAGCCAAGCAGTACTATCTTTCAAGGCACACAGTCTTTTCAAAACCCTTGTATTAATATGTTAGATCACACAATCAGACCCCAGGCAGAGCTGATAAGAAAATCATAAAAGTTTACTTAAAATAAAAGCAATACAGAAAATGTTACAGTTTGGAAGAACTTTGAAATGCAGACAATACCAACAATAAAACTAGATGATTACAGAAAACACTAGATACTATTATTCTAAACTATACCTTGTTTTGATGTTAGAGTCCAGACAAGATTTTAAATATCCTTGTAGAGATGAGTCCTTAAGCAACAGTTTTGCAGCAAGTTTGTAATCCAAGTCAGTTCTCTGAAAGTCCTTTTAAAAAGTCTACAGGTGCTTCCTTGGTGAAAAGTCTTGGTTTCCAAAATTCTGACTTAAGCAGAATTTTCTGTTCAGTATGTAAAAATTCAAATTTCCACACATTCAGGTCTGGTTTTAGAGAGTTTTCCAGGCCTACACATATACTTCTGGTTTACAAGTATATGCCAGCTGCTTAGGCTATCTGACCTCCAACTAAACTGTTCCACAACTGCTCTGAATTCAAAATGTGTGTCTGATAATATACACAGTGGTCATTTTTAGGACATACCCAACTTCTTTTCCCTCTGGGTTGGGGTTACTAGTTCCAAGACATTACAGATATTAGGGTGCAACAGTTTACCTTTTTCTGCAGGTGTCACTGTGGTTCCATGTCAGGTTTTATGTCAACCCCAGTAACATCTGGTCCATGCATTTGGCTTAACCCCTGACCCCTAGGTCATCCCCGACCTCATTCTGTGATGGGAAGCTACAGTGGGATATTTTATGCCTTCCTGGACCATATACCTGTCTCCCTTATCTGGAGACATATCAGATCCACCCTAGCCATTATAGCAATTCTGGCTATTTTGTAGGTACAGTGTCTTAATTCTAAAGTCCATTACAGCATAAACAATATGAATCCACATAAATGGATCTAGGCGTATATTACAGCATATACAATATGAATCCACATAAGTGGATCTAGGTCTATCATGCAACAATCATGACCTTGCTTCACTTCACAGGATGAGTGGACAGATGACATTATATGTCAATATAGTAGTGCATGAAGAGTCATTAAAAATTTGCCTATTGTTGATCCATATTGAGGTATGCTGCTTCAGTCTTACGTTTATCCAATATAATCTTCAAAGCAGGACTGCCACTCCAAAACCAATCAATGTAAGATAGAATTGACAACTAGCCAACCAGGCTATCATACAAGTATGAAAATTAATGCTTTCAAGGCAGGAGAATACATACCTGTATTCTCTGAGCCATATCAAAGGCTTTGCATGGCCCTCTACCCTCTTTGGCATCAGGCAGATAGTGGATGACATACCTCCCATAGAGTGTACCATTACACAACAAGCTACTCAATCAGTGAGTGAGCTCAAAAGAAAGAAAAAAATTGCCAACATGTACAGGTGCAGTCTACAATCCCACACCCTCCTCTTCCTTCCCAAACAGACTGTGGTAGCATACTCACAGAAGATGCCGAACCATTAAATGGAATATATGAATCTCTCATACCGGCTTGGGGGCAGGATCATGGACCAGTGGGAAAGGAGACGATGTATAAAACAACAGGTTGATTAAGTCTGCATAGGTAGCTGTCAGTCCTCCCATCTGTGTCCTGTGGTTAAGTCATGTGGAGGAGAGATAAGCAGCCATCTCTCAACCCACATTCTGGCCCCATAACGCAGTAGAGGCTCCCCATTGCGGGGCCAGCTAATTCCAGCTCCCCCCACCGTAAAGACCCCATCAGGACTAGGTGCTTGTAAGATCTCTGTCAGAGTCATAATAGCAGCTACGTGGGGGCCATTAGTTTCCAAAAGGGGTGTCTGGGTTTCAACAGGCTGCAGTACAGAGGAACTGACCTAAACCAGTTCAGCATAGTCAAGGGAGCCTGTATCAATGATGCAGCAATCCAGGAACTCATATTACCCTCCCCCGGCCCTATGTCAGGAATGGCAGGGACATCCCCCAGCCCACCAAAACTCATTACCTCCAGTAGCGTCATATGGCATCGGAATCACCCATTGTTTAACCTGACCCAACATGGCCACCCAGGATGGAATAAAGGGTTTTGGCAGCATTAACTAGTGCAATGCTGTTGTCTATTAGCACTGCCAAAATCCTTTTAATATGCCAGTGTGACCATATGCAGTGTGAGTACAGTACTTTATGGACCACTTACAGTAGCTTGCACCAACAATGAGCTATGCATGGCACTAACTGCGCCTTTCATTATAGGTGGGCATGCCAGGAATTTTTCACCCAGAGCCAAGACAGAGACGAGCCAGGGGTCTAGCTTGACTCTACAAGCCAAAACATGAGCTGGGCCCTACTGGTCACCACCTTTGGATGAGGTGAAAACTGGATGATAAACCACATCCCAAACTCTGCCTCTGGCTCCACCCCTTTTTTTATGACCGAAGAGTATATCATTCCTCTTCCAAAGCTATTTGTAATGTCAGAATACTGTAGACTTTAAAAGTGATATAAAATCATTTTATACTATATTTATTTTTTTATTTAGTCATTTGTTTATTTTTTATGCTTTGGTAACCAGGTAACTTCCTTTGGACACATGGCCCATTTACAGGGGTGACCCAGGAGCATAGGGAGGTTAAGTGACTTGCTCAGGGTCACACAGTTTACAAGTGGAGGCTGTGAGAATCAAATCCAGGTGTAGTGGATGTACCAAGCTTGTTCACAGCTTGTTGCTCTAACCTCTGTTAAACACTGTTCCATTCCTTTCTATGTCAGTCATGCATTCTGATATGCTTTGACCAATTTTGATAAATTAATTCTCAATGTCTGTGGTGCCCTCAGTTCAGCACTGTGTTCCCTTCATCTTGGCAGCTATTGCTGTTTCTTTTCATATTTCTAAGACATTCCACCATTTCAGACACATAGTGCCATGCTATTCATCTGAATGGCCTGTAATGGTGTGGCTAATATGGAATGTTCAGGTAGTTTAAAAATGAGAGCAGTAACTGCTAAGGACTCAGGAGAGAGGTAATTGATGTAGTGATAAAGGCAATAAAACTGAGATAATTAATTGAACAAAAATGGATCTAAAACATATCAGAACATACAACAAAAAAAAAGAAACAAATAAGAGCATATAAAGTTATAAAAACTGTTTCCTATCACTGCAGTAAAAGGACCATACTTAAAGTTCAGAGTGGAAAAGATTAGGTTGATTTACTGCTAATGGTCCTAATGGCCATATTTTACACCTCTCAGACAGACCGGCTTTACAGACAAAAGCCAAAACAGTCAATGATTTGATACAAGTAAGCATTATTCCACGACACAGCATGGTTTTACTGTAGAATTAATCCATGCCGGTGTGTGTGTGTGTGTGTGTGTGTGTGTTGGGGCCTCCATGGCGGGGGGGGATGTTGTGGCATGAGGCCGCAGGTTGAGTGCCTCCAACCATCCAGGTATGGATTAATTCTACAGTAGAACCAAGCTGTGGAGTAGATTAATGTGCTTAAAACATGGCAAGTGCAGAAATGGAGTTATGCTTGATAAGAGATTGCAACATGACATCCTATATTAGCAAGTACAATAAAACACTAACACAGAGAAAGACACTGGTAGTTGGAATGTAGAATTCTTTTATTGTGCTGAACAGGTTGATTTTCCTTTCAATATTGTGAGTACAATGGTGAACAGTGATTCAATTACTGATTACATGCAGATCTGAGCAACATTTCAGAATATGTGTTGATTTTGGCTGACTTACTTTGTGAACTGTGGAATCGTCTTAGTTTTTCTGCTGTGTTTGCTGTTAGGGATTCGGCTGCTGTGCATGATGGGAAATGCATATATTTAAGTACATTCTGTATTGTGCTGGAATAGGCTGATTTTCCTTTTAATATTGTGAGTACAACGATGAACAGTGATTCAATTACTGATTGCATGCAGATGTGATCAACATTTCAGAATACGTGTTGATTTTGGATCACATACTTTTGTGAACTATGGAACTGTCTGTTTTTCTGCCATGTTTGCTGTTTGGGATTCGACTGCTGTGCATGATGGGAAATGCATATATTTAAGTGCACAGGAGATCTGAGTTCTGGTGGTAAATGACAGAATTACAAGAGCAAGCATGATTTATTAAGGAGCAACCATGGGTTACCTGAGAATTAATCCATGTTTGCTCCATGGTCACCTGTTGCCATTCCTCCACTCTATGTTAATTATTCTGGTCTCTTGTTTTGTGCCATGTTACAATCAGCTTTAATAGTAGTATGTGAGTACTCAAAAGGGCTCAAAAAACGGACTACACTGAAGGTTTTGCAGGCTCTTTTTCACATTGAAGGAGCTAATTGTTTTTCTTTCACAGCTCTTCCAGGGGATTTGGAGTGTAACTGGGGGGGGCAGTGGAGCTGACAGAGGCTTTGTACCTTCCAACAGAAGGAAGATTTAAAATGTCAGGTTATCTTTACTTTCGTCTGAGGGTGTTGTGGTTGGTGGTGTTTGTTGGAGACACTGCCAAAAGTTGATTGTTTTTCTTTACAGGTATCTCTACTGATTTTCTGCAGGGGAAGTCCAACCAATCAGTTGTGGGAACAAAGGAACACATTGTACAACTTGCTAACAGAATATCCTCTCTTTCATCCACACTGGCATTCTCGGAGGTGCTCCCAGTCTGGAGGTGGGGTGGAAGCACCAAGAGGGTCAGAGAGGAGGCCATATATAAGTTTAACTTATGGCTGAGGGAATGGTGCCAAGAAAATGGCTATCATCTCATCGGCAACTGGTAGTCCATCTGGAAGAGGGGCTTCTTTCAGTATGATGGCCTCCACCTGACAATGGAAGGGGTGAGGGCACTTGGTCAAAATTTGATGTGTATGCGGTCCATTTAAACTGAAGGCTGGGGAGGTGGTGATGGCACTTACCAAGGTGAGGGGTAAGAAAGTCACTACCTCCCTGACAGCAGCAAATAATAGGGTAACTACCATAAAGCATGGTAATACCCTACAAAGTAGGGAAACTCTCTTGTCAATACCTGCGGCAAAACTCTTCAACAAATTTTTTTGTCTGAGATCACAGGTACACATCCAAGGTGTTCCAGTAGGGGTACAAATGAGGGGTGGAAACCTTTCCAACAAAATGTTTCATCCAAAACCACAGATGCAGACCAAAAGAGATCCATTAAGGGTACTTAAGAGGTGTGGCAAAACAAAAGGAAACCCACCTGTGCTAAGAGTGGGGTAGAGCATGGAGGTCAATGGCAATAAACACCAGAAGCCTGGTGAACAAAGTCCCTGACCTCATGGCCATCATGGCAGAGGCAGAACTCGACTTAGTGGCCATGACAGAAACCTGGTTCACAGAGAACCATGGTTGGGACATGGCTATCCCGGGCTACCACCTGTAAAGATGGGACAGGAAGGGTAGGAAATGGGGTGGGGTAACATTATATGTCTGGAAGGAAATCAAGGCTACAGAGATTCAGAGGATCCTGGATGAGTCAGAAGCACTATGGGTAACAGCTGAGACAAGATCAGGAGCAGCCATCAGGATAGGAGTCATCTAAAGGCTCCCATCACAAGGGGATATTGGTGACAAGGAAATGATGGAGACATTCCACAAAATGACAGACGAGGGTGAGACAATAGTAGAGGATTTTAACTTGCCAGACATAAACTGGAAATCTTGTACAGCATCTTCATCAAGAGGAAGGGATTTTGTAATGGCCCTGCAGGGTGCTGGGCTGAGGCAGCTTGTAAAAACTCCTACCAGAGGTGAAGCTGTCCTGGACTTGCTTTTAACTAACAGTTACTAGGTAAAAGAGGCAGAGGTGGGGTGCCACTTAGGAAATAATGACCACCACATGGTGGGATTTAAAGTAAACACTAGTGAAAACATTATTCATTACAAGATTGGGTAGAGGTGTGACATGTGGACTAAGAAGGCAGAAGATGCTGACCCCCCCCAGTATACAAGCGAGTACTGCTGCTGGTTAAGATAGGAGGGGGCATTCTGGGTAGAGATGTGGCATGTGGACTGAGAGGCAGAAGCTGCTGAAACTCCCCCCCAAGTGAGCACCACTGCTGCTATTTATGAGAATGCAAACCTGAATTAACTGGAACTCTTTTAAAACTAGTATGTTTTAAAGTTTTAACTGCTGTAGTTGAAGCAGAAGTGATTTAAACCTGAAAAGAGGAAGAAAAAAGGGGGAAAGTGAAATGCTGGTGGAACGAGAAAAAGGAATTTTTTTTGCTAAAAGGCTGGCTATGTATGACGCCAAAAAAAAGGATGAACAAAAAGACAACCAAGCCAGGTAAAACTATCGGAAAATCACTGAGTCACCTGGAAATGCAAACAAGATTACGAGTGTCTTTAGCAACTTCTAAACACCAATATACCAGCATTCAACAACAAACACAGATGCTGGACAGGTTGACGGACTCTGAAAATCAAACTGAGTTGATTAGATCACATGCCTTGAACCAAATACAGCCCACTCCAATTTTTATGAAAACTAAAAAGTTAAAAATGAAGCAAATGGAGGCAAGGTGATCAGCTGAGCTCGCCGAGAGCACACTTGAAGTGGTAAATATGGATATGGATAAAGGAGAAAGCGATGAAAAAGATCAAGCGGAGCTGACTCCACCTGTAATTGAGCAGCAGAACAAAGAACAAGAAAAACTGGAAAATAGCCTGGCAGTAATTAATGAACAGAACAGTTCCACTGAAAGTGAAGTTGACCAAGATGTCCTGACAACAGAGGGGTTACCTGAGAGCTCTACAAACCTAAGCAACAAGGAAGAAAATGGAAGCTGTAGCATCCAGAGACAGCAGGTATTTGGAAAACAATCTGAACTGCGTACCAACAATGTTAGAAGCCCTATTAAAATGGGAATACAAACTTAACTAACCAAACTTGTTGATGCACAGTGAAAAAGCCAACAATTCACTAGAGTTAACAGGGATGGAAAGTTCCCATGACACTGGTAAAGGGGATAATGGGGCTGGAAGCTTAATTATAAAAGCATTAGAAATGCAAATGTTGGTATCAAAGGAGAGTAACATAGTGGGCCAACCCCAAAATAAAACCTAGTGGAAAGACACCTCAATAAATAAAAGCTTATCAGAGTCTGAGGAGTCAGCTGAACCAATTCAAATTGAGGATAGTGACTGGGAAGAACCCCCCACCCGAGCACAAACAATAATAACACAACTTTCCAAACTGACTTCCGAAATGGAAAAAGCAAATAAGGAGAGCTCAGAAAAAATGGTAAGCTTTACTAAGACAGTGAACCTCCTTTTTTTTTTTTTTAACCCTCCTCTTTTAACCTCCTTTCTTTACCCCGGTGTCCACTCCTTCAGACTGCTCATCCCTCTTACACCACTTACCAGGATCTGCCCTAGAGTGCCTCTCTCCTCCCTCCTTCTGCACATTGGGGTCTGTTCTGGGTTCAGTGGTCTTGGGTGGAGCCATCTTCATCTAGGACCACCAAGGGGTTTTTCCATTTTCTCCCTCTACCCCACCCGAGGACGTCGGCACGCAGGACTGACATCCAGACAGACAGCGTGCTGGCGCACACTATGTCAAGTGCCCTGGTATTCCCTTCCTCCTGGCTCTTGGCCACCTGCCCGGTGCCCATGCTTCCACTGGCCTCGAGAGTCGGGTGCATATATAGCACCCAGGAACCCACCCCTGGAGGAGGAGAGCATCCATTGGGATGCTCAGTCCTCCTCCGACCCCCGGCAACCCGAGTCCGTTCCTGAACCTGGATCGCCGGTGTGGCGCGAGGTGTGGCGTCCAGCGCCTCAACCCTCAGTGCCACCGGGCCGGGCTGAATCTCCTCTTAAAAGAAAACCAGCAACTTAATAATGATTTGTTGGAAGCCCAGAAACATATTGGGGTACTAGAGGAGGAAAGTGTGCCCCAACAAAAACAGATTAAGGAGATTATTAATCAAAATAGTGACTTTAAAAACAAGCTAATTGATTTTGAGGCCAGAGCTTTACGGAAGAACATTCGAGTGTTAGGTTTGCCAGAAAGCTGGGAAAAAGAAATCGCTGAGTTGCATACTAAAGGAAATCATGGCCGAGTATTTGGAAGTGAAAGTGGAGGAAGTTAAAGCTGAATTTGATAGAGCACACCATACTTTCAGACCAGATTCTGGTACACAGTGGCCCCCCAGACTGATTATTGCCAAATTTTGCAAATCTGAAGATAAAGATACATTAATGGCCAAAGTTTACAAAAAAAAGTCTGAAGATAAATGGAGCTACTATTTCTATCTTTAATGATTTGCTGTCAGAGTTGGTAGCAGAAGGGAAAAAATATGATGTTTTAAGAAGAATACTTTGGACAAAAGGTATCAGGGCCACAATGACATACCAGGCCAAATTAAGAATAGCCATTGAAGGGGTACACTATGTTTTTGACTCATTAGAAGAAGCAAAGAAAGAACTAACACAACTTTTGAAAACCTATTTGACATGAAATGCAGTGCTACAGAAAAGATTCAATTTGGACAATTGAAACTGAGTGCTTTGGTTTTTTTTTTTTCCTTTCTCTCCCGCAGGTTATAGGAAGATCAAGAAGAAGAAGGCTAAACAAAAGAAGACTATATAAAAAGTTCAATAATGGACATCGAATATTTAATAGTGTATCTGTATAAAAAAATATGGAGGGTGCGGGGTGAGAGGGAGGAATAGGTACTAAGTTAGGATATATTAAAAGCAGCAAAGGGAGGGGAAGCAGCACGATCAATGGGTAGTAAATTAAGTGCTGCCTATTGTTAGGTAGCTCACAGTCTAACAACATTAATCAGTCAAGTAAGGTGGGGGGATTTGAGGGAAAAGGTGGAGGGTTTACTTTACTCCTTATTGGGTGTCACATGGAAATGTTTTGGCAGAGTTAATGAAAGGATCTTAATTAGGGAAAATCCGTGGTCATAACAGATTTTTACTATGGCTAATGTAAATAAGATAAGATTCGCCACTTGGAATATAAACAGAATTCACTCCCCAATAAAAAGGGAGAAAATGCTGACATATATCAAAAAGAAGGTGATCAACATAACCTTTCTACAAGAAGTACACTTAGGCCTACATATTCAAAGGAGTTGCACCTGACACAACTAAGTTGTGCTGTTGCAACTCCAGAAATGTGCCTTGGGGCCATATTCAAAAGGGTGGAATGTGTCACGCAATTCCGGAAGTGCCACAGTGCAAATATAATATATGCAGCGCATCTAGAGCGGGCGTTCCCATGCAAATGAGATGCATTCCTATATTCAGCCTAAACACATGGCACAAGTGTGGAGCAACTCACAAGATGTGCCACAGAAAGTTGAGCATAAAAGATGGAGGCTCAACTGCACTCCCCCCACAGGCTGAGAGCAGGATAGGCAGGAGCAAATGGATACCACTGCTTCCCTAATGGAGCAGGTAGTGGGGGGGTGAGAAGGTGGGAGGAACAACAATATGGCCGTGGAAGGGCCCATCAGCGGTATGCCCAAACAGAGACGGTACCGTGCCTGCCTTACCTATGAGAACTACAGTGACACCGACATAGTGGACAGGTACCGGCTCAACAGGGCACTTCTGAGGCAGCTCTGTGAGCTGTGCCATGATGAACTGCAGGCACCCACCCGAAGGAGCCAAGTCAGTGGAGACCAAGGTGACAATGGCATTGTGCTTGCTCACCACAGGCACCTTCCAGAAACCAGTTGGTGCCATGCTGGGATCACCCAGTCCACCTCCTCACCCAGTTCCTCAACACTCTGCTTCCACATGCCTCGGAATTAATTGTATTCCCAATCACACAGGCGGAGTTTACAGCAAACATGTAGGAATTCCACAGGGTGGCATGCATGCCAGGCATGATAGGGGCAATTGACTGCACCCATGTGGCCATACGCACACCACCTGGCCCAAAAGGTGCAGCATATGTAAACAGGAAGGGATATCACTCCATCAACTGCCAGGTGGTGTGCAGTGGCACAGGGTGCATCATCAGTGTGTGCGTCATGCACCCTGGGGGTACACATGATGCCTTCCTATGGCACCAATTGATACTGTGTAGGAGATTTGAGAGTAGGGTAATCTCCACAGGGCTCCTAGTCAGTGAGTCAGGATGGGGAAGAGGAGCAGAACTGCAGTAGTGTGGCACAACACAGTAGCTGGAAGGGGGGTGGAGACTTGGAAAGTGCCATGTGACAAGGCAAGATAGGAGAGGTAGCCCAATGACATGTCAGAAAAGCATGCAGACAAGGGCATGTGCATGCTGGCAACAGGGCACACATGGCATGTGCACTTCACAGCAGTGCAACAGCAAGGCTGTGAGGCACCACAGGTGGACATGTGTCCAGTGGGAAGAATAGCAGGTCAGAACAGTGGCACATGGCACACAGCAGCAGGAAAATTGGCCCACAACCCAGTGGAGGGGTAGGAACAGATGTGTAGGACACATATGTGTGGTCAACAATGGTGGAACATGAGCTGTGTAGGTGGGTGGCGGCAAGGCAACACAGGAGGTCTGGTAGTGGTAGCGTGTACTGGCAAGCAAGGGACAGGCCTTGGCTAGTCAGTGACAATACTAACATATGTGCTTACCCCACAGGTGATATTGTGTATCCTCTCAGACCATGGCTGCTCACCCCCATACGACGCCCCAGCAGTGGCACAGAGGAGAGGTACAATGAGGCACACACCACGACACACAACATCATAGAGTGTGTCTTTGGCATGCTCAAAATGCATTTTCATTTCCTAGACAGGTTGAGTGGTGCCCTGCAATACATCCCTGAGAAAGCCTGAGGCATATGCCTAGCCTGTTGCATGCTACACAACATGGCCATTGACTGTGGGATACCTGTCCAGGTGAATGAGGGCGACAGCACTGAGGAGGAGGAGGGTGAGGAACAACATGAAGGGGGTGGGCAGCTGCCCATGTATCGGAGGGATACCAGGCTGGTAGCATGAGCCAGAAGGCACCGTGATACCATCGTTGAGTAGCATTTTGGGAAACACAGTTGAGTAACACAAAGGGAAACAGGGCACGCACCACACACACACACACACACACACACACAGGCATGGACATACAGTGTTGCAAACACACAGGTACACAAGGACACACACCAGACACACGGGGGAGCACACAGCCACACACATGCAGACAACAGCATGGAGCCACAATGAAAGACTGGCAAACACAGCTGCCATAGTGTGTACACCAACACCCGTACAATCATGCACACACAGCAGAACAGCCACAGGGTACACAGCAGGGTCCACAGCACTAGGCAGCAGCACACACAACAGTGCAAGCAGAAACATGGACAGACACAGCAGCTGTGCAGTCAGTGGCATGGATGAGAGGTTATGCGCTGGCACACAGCCAGTGCCAACACAGTGCTGAACTCATCATGCCCATGCCACACAGTCTGGCACCACTGCCCTCACACATCACCCAAAGGACCCACAGACAGCACAGGCAGCTGTGGCCCAGGTCATGCATGTGCCATGGCACATGGACCATACCACAGCCATCCTTGTGCGTGGCTGGCAATGGCAGCAGGCGATGGGACTGGGCAGTGCACCCATCAGGCCTACCATGCAGCTCCATGACTGTCATGGCTATGGGGGCGGCCATGCCCTGACTGTGTGGCAGCCACAGGCAGCACAACAGTCACAGAGGGTGTCAACATGACACTCACAGGGGTAGATGCCTGAGAATGCGACTGGGTCCTCACAGGTGTGTCCCAATTGCCAAACAGACTGCTGCTGGGTGTGTTGGGGATGGGGATGAGGATGGCATTGGGCGGCATCAGCCTCACTGGAGTCACCAGATGCTGAGCCCTGAGCATGCTTGTGTTGCTATGGGGAGTCCTGCTCACCCTGCTGTGACCAATGGACACCAGTGCTGTGAAGCCAGTTGCAACAGTCTCCGCAATGGGATCCAGCGAAGTGGTTCTGACCTCCCGCAGTTGGCAGATCTCACCAATCAGCTGGGCACATCCGATGGCCCCACGCTCAGACAGCTGATGCACCTCCACCCACAGTGCATGGAGCTCTGCCCAGAGTGCAGCCTGACTCTCCACAGATTCCCACAGAAGCTGGGGGGTGCTCGTGTAGCCTGTTGACAGGTGAAGCATCGCGGGCTGGATGCCGACAGGCAGGGGGTGTTGCGACCTGCTGTGCCACATCCCTCATCTGGGAATGCCACACAGGGGACCACTGTGGGTGAGGGGACTGGTTGCAGGCAGGCACGGAAGCCCCTGGGGAGTGCTGCACAGTGTCCCCCACAGGCCATTGCACAACAACAGCACACAGCTGAACTTGGCTGGTGGACCCAGTGCCCACACCTGCACTCCAACTCCGTCCAACACCAGCAGTAATGTGTGCTGGTGTGGGGAGGTACACTGGGGTTGTGCATGCATGCTCACTGGCCCACCAGTGCTGCCTGCTGCCACCTGTGGGACTACTGGACCAGGGGGGGAGGGATGGTATGAACTGTGCACCCCAAGATGAGGGTGATATCATCATCAGTGTCATCATCATCCTCATCCAGTGTGGCTGGTGCTAATACAGGGAGGTCATCCAGTGAGAGTAGGTCAGAGAATGGGTCCTCATCAGCCAAACCCAGTATGGCAACCAACTCACTCACAGGACATTGCACCCTGGCCACTCCACCAGAAGACGTGGATGGCACAGCATCATCCTGTGCTGCAGGGCATGGACTGGGCTACACAGCACCCCTGAGGTGTGATGAAATTGAAAGACAAAATGGAAATTGATTAGTGTCTCATGGTAGCAGTGCAGGTAGACAGCTAAACAGTGTGAGGTCCGCATGTGGACCATGGGTGTGCCTGTGCTGCTGGACTTGTCCTGTGCCAGCACCACTGCCTGTGATCAGCAGGTCATTGGTGTTGTGCAGGGCAATGCGTTTAGTACATCCGCACACAAGACAGTGTGTGGCAATGCGCCACCTGTAACAATCTGTGCCAGTATAGCCCCCCCAGTGGCATACAGCACAGCAGGGGTGACCCTGTCTAGTGTGACTGGCTTGTGCAAGTGTCCACTGTGGATGGCCACAGGCAAGCAGACCCTGGCATGGTCAGCCAGAGGACATGCATGCCCCTGTTGGCATGTGTCCCTGTCCCAGGCAAGCTCCAGCCCATGACCGTTAGCCTGCAGCTGTCACACAGGGTACCATGTCCCCTTCCCCATGTGGTTGTGCAGGCTATGCAATGCTCCATGGTGCAGCATTAACACACTACTGGCCTCCCTGTGGTGTAACAGGCACACCTGTGGACTGCACACACTGCCCTCTGCCATGTGTTCTACCGCCATACTCACAGTGCTGTGATGAGCTGCCACCAGTCTGGAACCCCCCCAGACACCTGCAATGGATGCCCGGCTGAATGTGGATGCCAACATCTCCTCCTCCACAGTGAGGACGGGTGCTGTGGAAGGTCCACCACTTGTCTTGTTGATTGATGCCCTGATGGCAGCTACCTTCTCCTTTGCCTGGTGCCTGTCTGTGACCATTTTCTTTTTGCACTCCTGGGAAGTGCAGCTGTAGTGCCTATGAGCATTGATATAAGTTTCCACCTCATCCCAGCCCTTAGCACGCTCCTGTTGGGTCCCTGTGACCCCACTCAGCAGTGCCTTCCTGGCAACATATGCCTCCACCAGGGCACGCTTCTCATCCTTTGTGAAGTTGGGCCTGCACTTTCTGCCCTGGCCCTGCTCCTCCTCGCTCTCACTGTCTGACATTTTGCCGCCTCTGGACAGGAATGGTGCAAAGATGAACATTTTGGTAGCATCCCCTGTCACTGTGCAATAGTAAACAAATAGCAGTTCAATAGAGGCATGTTGTATTGGAATGTAAACAAACCCACCTTCCAGGCTGCAATTCCTGTCCATGACTTGTGCTGTGTGGTGGCGCTTTTATGGCACAATAATGCAAATGAGCAGTGGAGCAACCAGTAAAGAGGTGCTAATGTGCTGACTTGTGCCATGATTGACTAATGAGGTCATTTGCATGTCCATGCCTGAATATTGCAAAATTGTTCCCGGAGCAACTGACAGTGTGCAGTGCATCTGAAATGTGCTGGAGCATCCTGTTGGTGCATTACCCACACATGCGCCATGATCATCCATGCATTTGCCATGCACGTGAGCAGATGCACGATGGATCATACTAAGGATGGAAAAGAGCAAGAAGGCTGATAAAGCCCATAAATGCTCTTGTAAATCTCAAAATGACTAATATGCCAAATTATGACATTAACAGAAATGTGTCAAATCGATATTTAAATTATTTTTTTATTTTACTAATAATAATGTGTAAAGGTAATTTATTCCAAGGATTTACAATTCTTAATGTAAAAAAATAACTTTCTGGTGAGATTATTAAACTTCTTCCCATATAACTAGAGTGGATGGCCTCTGGTGTCGTGTATAGTGTTTTTAAATTCTAGGCTGAGTTCCACCATCAAATATGGGTCCTGGATGATATCAAAGAGAAATATCAAATTCCCCCTTAACCTTCTAGTTTCCAGTGTCATAAGGTTCAAAATATTCAGTCTATCCTCATATGATTCATTTCTTAAACCAGCAGTGTGCTTAGTGTATTTCTGTTGGACCTTTTCTAGTACGGTACATTCTGTTTTTTTGAACGGACACCACAACTGAGACGCATGCGCAAGGTGTGGCCTAATGTATGCTCTGAATAAGAGCACAAGATCTCTACTATCTTTAGATTTAATATTGCACTTGATTGACCAAATTACTGTATTAGCTTTTTTAACTGATTCCTGTTTTTGTTTTGAATTACCCAAGTTGTTTGAAATGATTAGCCCTAAATCTTTTTCATCAGTAGTAGAATTAAATGTTGTATCTCCCAAAGTATAGTGAGTAATTGGATTGAAGGGGCCCAGGTGCATTATTTTACATTTGGAGCTGTTTAATTTCATGCCCCATGTGTTAACCCATGCAACAATTTTATTTAAATCTTCTTGTATAGTTGCAGACTGGCTTACATTATCACAAGGACTGCCAATTTTGACATCGTCTGCGTATTTTATTGTAGTAGATAGACAATTTGTGGTTACATCAGAAACATAGAGGATAATGGTTGGTCTTTGGTTAATAACAATGCTGTAAACACTTTGAGAGTTTGCCATGACATCATTGTAAGCCTTGAGAGCACAGCTCGAGAGATTTTCAGATGTCATGGCAACCTTGAGAAGTGTTTTCAGCATGGTTGTTAACACAAGACCATACATTGTATTTTATAGTGTATGGTCTACCAAGATTGTGTAATCATGGATTGAATTACTTTACTGAATGACTTTACGGAACATTGATTGTGAGCATTCCGTTTTGTTAGAACATTGATTTTTGTGAGCATTCTATTTTGTTATACCATTGATATGACATACTTAAGAAGGGTTAACAGCAGAGTGATGTCATAACAATGGCATAACACAGAGGATAATGTATGGTCCTCTATCGTTAACTGATCAGTTAACAGTCGAGAGGTTGCCAGGGCGACCATGTAAACCTCGAGAGCGAAGCTCGAGAGGTTTACGTTGCCATGGCAACCTCAAGATGGTTAAAATTGACCGGTTGCTGATAGAGGGACCATACATTATTTTTTATAGTGTATGGTCCCACTATCAAAAATTAAACGGCTTACATTTTTTAAAAAGTCACCGCCATGGCCCTTCAGTCCTTCCCCGTCGGTTTCCCTTCAGTCGGTTCCCCGTCGAAAAAAAAAGCACGCACATGCGCAGACCACTCGCTGTTGTTAACCTATCAATGTGATGTAGGATCGATAGGTTAACAACACATCTACGTCACATCGATAGGTTAACAACCTTAGGAAATGATGATTTCCTAAGGTTAACAGCGTTCTAATATACATTATATAGAGAATACTGGATGGGCAACTATGCACAACCAGTGTAATATGTCTGTTGATATTCAAATTTGTGAGTTTAGCTATTAGTCCCCCATGTGGCAAGATATCAAAAGCTTTACCGAAGTCAAAGTAGATGACATCGCAAGGTGTCTTATTGTCTAAGTGATGACTAATTGTTTCATAAAAACATATGAGATTTGTAAGACATCCATGTCCCTTTTTAAAGCCATGCTGTTCAGAATCCAGAGCATCTAAGATAGGTGTGATTATATGTTTGATTAAACTTTCTAAGATTTTAAAAATTGGGGAAGTAAGGCTGATGGGTCTTTAGTTATCAAAGTCTAATTTGGGACCTTTTTTATGAATGGGGGTAACATATGCCCTTTTCCAGTCCTCAGGGACAACATTTGAGGAAAAACACCCTTCAAAAAGTAGTTTTAAGAGATGGACAAGGGAGTCTGTGAATAGGAACAGTAAGTGCCCAGCTATCTTGTCTGGTCCTGGACAATTTTGGTTTGTCTGTGAGAGCAATTTAGAGGTAATAAGATCTGTTGAAAGTGTTATGTGTGGAACATCGCATGAATTGGGGGGTGGGTGATAGTTGTGTATGACCAAAAGTCTCACAAAATTTAGTATTAAATATATTGGCCATGCTTTTGGGATCTGATATTATATCATTATTTATTACTAAAGGCCCCACCTGACATTCAGGTTTTTTAAGGGAATTAATGTAAGAATAACAGTATTTACCATTTGATTTGTTTGCGGAATTCACCAAACGATATCCCCAACTAATTTTTGCTTTACGTGTAAGGGATTTACATTTTTTTTGTATTTTTTTGAACAATAAAAGGTTTTCAGAATTTTATTTTTTAGAAATGTGCTATATAATCTATTTTTCTTTTTCAGCAATTTTTTGATGTGATTATTCATCCATTTAGGGGAGTGTTTGGAATTGTTATATTCATTTATTGATGGTATATAATTATCCCTCAAATTAATCAAAATGTTCTTTAGAAAACTCCAAAAATCAGAGATTGGTAAAGTGCTGAATTGGAGATCCCAACTGATGTTATTAAGATCAGATTTTATCTGTTGTAGGTTAGCTTTATCATATAGAAATATCTTAGTTGAACCTGTTTCACTAATAAAGCACTTAAGCAAAGTAAAGTAAATTATGTTGTAATCACTGTTTCCTTTTGGTGATGCAATAGTAATGTTGGTGAGGTTTAAATGGTTGCTAGAAAGAACAAACTCTAAAATATTCTCCCCCTTGTAGGAGAGTGAATATGTTGTTTCAAGTGTAGTTGCTCACAGGCTGCCAAAAGTTGTTTACCTTTGCCAGTAGCAGCTGTATAATCTGACCAATCTATTTAATTCAGATTAAAATCACCCATGACAATTGTGTCCCTGTGTGCTACAGCATCGCAGAACCTACCTTTCCTCCACCTTGTGGCCTATGGCGCATGTGTGGTGGCTTGTGCGATGTGCGTGTCTGACAGACGTCCTGTGTCCCTGTATCATGCATGCTATAATGCTACACTGCAGACTGCTGTTGTGCAACTGTGGAATGTGCACTATTCACACTTCAGTCTGTGTGGCATGTACTGACCTGCACAAGATGGCGGTGCCCCGCTGTCGCATGGACGTGGGTCACTGCCGTGACCCCATTCTCCTGCCTTGCATTGTGGTATTGCACATGTGCATCACTGTGTGGTAAGCCCACTGTTACATGCCTATTGCGCATGTGCGTACTGTGCAGACCCTAGTTTACTGTTCCTATTGCACACACAGCCAGGCCCCTCACCACTCCTTCCTGGAGTCTGCCATTGTGCACATGGGAGTGTACCAGTCTGCCGCTAAGACATGGCACATGCTGCACAAGGAAGACCCAGGGCACTCAACTGGTCAGAGGTTGAGATTGCCAACCTTGTGGTGCTTGTGCTCTCTGTGGAGGGGCAGTTGTTTGGCTCTGATGAACTGCAGAAGCCTAGGTCACAGGTCTGGTCTGGGATTGCTGAGCACTTGGAGATGCACACAGGCATCCCCAGGACTAGAAAGCAGTGCTGGCATTAGTATGGGGACCTACACCAGAGGGATCCAGCATGGCTACGGTGGCTGCAGGACTGTACCTGCAGGGGTTGTGTTCCATGACCAGGTATGTATGTGCTGCATACCAGCTCTGCATGCACATTGGTTCTTTTGTGGGTGCAGAGGGTGCATGTGCACCTGCCTGCAGGGTGCTATGGCCCCAGTTGCTGTTACAGGGGTGGCTGACCAGGCCTGCTGTGCCTTGTTCTGTGAGACATGGTGTTCCACTGTGGCCTTGCCATGGCCGTGTGCACCCACTTTGTGGTGTGCAGTCCCAGATGTGTCCTACACCATCTGCATCTTGCTACATTGTATCAGTATTGTGGGGCTGGGGTGGTGTTTCCTGTTACTACATGTTGCTCATGATCCCCTTATTTGTGTTTCCCTTACAGGACCATTGGTGGGGTTGCAGGCCCAGGATGGGGCCAAAAGGCATGCCCAGCAGGCTGGTGGAGGAGCACAGGTCAGGGTTGCTGTTCCTGTGGCAGGTATGTAAACTGCATGTTCAGCAGCTCTGTGTGCTCGTGGTGTGGGTTGGGGTGTTGGGGTCCCCCACAGCAGCCCATGGCTTGTGTAATGTACTGCTGCATGTGTTGTTGGGAACACAAACATGGTAGTGTCTGTCACCAGCATGTGGGTGTCCCACTGTGCTCATGGCCTCTGTGTGCTGTCCCCCAGTCATCATCTCTTGTACCAGCTGTGTACACCCCATGGTGACCACATGGGGTTGCCTCAGGGCCTGCTACTGTGGTGCACATGTGGGTCTCTTTCCCATGCTGGAGGGGGCATGGCCACATGTCCCTTGGTGGCCTTTCCATTGTGCAACATTCCCTGCATAGTGTCACACTGCATCCTGGCCTGTTGCCAGTGTCATGTGTGCATGGTGTACTGGCAGCCATCTGTGGGGGCCAGCCTGCATCAGGCATGCACACCATGCTTGGGGGGCTGTCATTCTGTGTGCTCTGGCACTGAGTGTGTGTTTTTTGATTCCCCCTCTCAGGTCCCCCAGTGGCTCCAGTTGGACGTCGGCATCAGAGATTCATGGGCGGCAGCATGCTGCAGTTACAACGGCTGGTGTATGGGATCTACCAGTGGCAGGCCACACATGTGTGGATCTCCAGATGGCTTCTGCAGGAGATGGGGCTGTGCTGGCTGAGTTGCGGCTGCTGAGGGCTGCCATTGAGTGGTAGGTTCGCTGATACAGCATGGACATTTGTCACCTTGTACATAGACCTGGTTCACTCTTCCCTGCCTGACTGATCACTGCTTGTACATAGTTGCACCCCTGCAGACCTTCATCCACCTCTCACCCTTGCCCTTCCTTGCAGCATTGTTATTAGTTCATTGCAGTGTTCCCTTCCTAGTTTTGCTATTCCCTGTTCTTGCTTAGACATGCCTGTTTGCCCTGTTCCCATTGGTTCCTTGTTCCCCATTCCTCTTTTTATACTGTTGTGTTTGTATTGCTGTTGTTTCTTATTAAACGGTATTCTGCCACATGACTGTGTGTCTGTGCTCCTACAGTGCTATTGCTGGTGTCTGCTGTTGTTGTCCGTGGCTGGCCACTGGGCCATACATGCCATTGGCTTTGTTGATGCTGCCTTGTGGCACCTGCTTGCCCTGTCCACATGGGTATGTCCATCTCTGTCCTGGTGTCCAATAGGTTTCATGTGGTGTGTGCATCACTGACAGGCACGTTGCCATGTTCTCTTGGGCATGTCATGCATTGTGCACACCTCAGCTGTGGTCCTTGCCACATGCTGCAGTGCCAGTCCATTCCTCATGCTGTGACCCTATGTGCCTGTTTGCATGTGCTGCATGCTGTGAATGGCCTGTCTGCCACATTGCCTATGAGCTACTGTGCCTGTGCTGTGGCTCACTTGTTGCACATGCACAGTTTGGTTGTACTATGGTCATAGTGTGTGGCATGTCCATGTTTCATCCATTGGGACAAGGATCTGGGGCAGCTCAGTCCATGCCATTCTCAGTACCTTGCACGTTTGTCCCTTTGTCACATTGGTTTGTGGTGTCTGTATAGTGCTTTGTACCATGTACCAGTAATCTGGGACTGTGTCCCTTGTGCACTGTCTCTGTATCTTCCACTGCTTCTTTGCCATTCTAGTCCCACCCTCTCTCCCCTGCCCCCTGTGCCACAGTCTTGCACCTTTGCACAGCCTTCCCTGTTTCTCCTTTGCCCAGGCCAGTTTGCTCCCTTTGCCATGTTCAGCCATGCACATTTACTCCAGTGCACTTTGTTTTGCTCCAGCACATGTCTGGTTTTGCCATGTTGCATCTTTGCTATATTCAGCCTGGGATGTGCCAGCCCATCTTCTGAATATCACGTATTTGGGTTATGGTACAACTCTGCTGGGTGGCGCATCCACTTGTGCCATTCCTTGGTGCATGTTTGAATATCTAGGCCTTAGAAAGTAAAGAAATATTAAAATTAAAGAGGAACTGGTTACCCCATGTATTGTTCTCAGAGGGCACTAAAAAAAGTTGTGGTGTTGTAATACTTATTAATAAGAAAGTTACGTTTCAGTAAATTGATAAGTTCTGGAACACTGAAAGCTGTATTATCCTGGCAAAAATACAAATAAATAATAAACAAATAATAACTGGTTCATTTTATACAATATTTACACATTATCAAAAATAGTATAACTGAGGGTATTACAGGACTGGACTCAACACCAGTGATAATCAGTGGAGATATGAATGCACTACACTGGCCTCAAATAGATAAAACAGGGAAGATTAACCCCACTAATATTGCATTGTCAAAGATGTTACAGGATTTTTTAGATACACATGATTTACAGATATTTGGAGAAATCAATACCCCACATAAAAAGAATATACTCATGATGATAAAAAGAACACACAATTTACATGAATTGACTACATATTCACATCCAAATCATTAATTTCTACTATCAGTAACAATATAATAAATTCAGTGCTAATATCAGACCACACAATGGTCCAAATGGATATCTACATTGAGAATATGGATATAATTTATACCAGATCTTGGAACTTTAGTAACAAATTATTCAAAGACCTAATATTTGTTTCACAAATTAGGGAAATAATTAAGGAATATTGGGACCATAACTATTTAGTTAAAGAATATGTGGTCAATTTGTGGAATGTATTCAAAACAACCTTGAGAGGCTGTATCATCTCTTACTAAAGCATGATTAATAAAAAAGAGAAGTCTAGAAAATAATAGGCTAGAATCTAGATTGAAACAACTAGATTTATTAATGATACAGAATTACGATTTATATTATAAGGAATGGAAAGAAATAAGAATGAAAAAACAAGCAAAATTAAATAAAAAGACTGTCAACATCATAAAGAAGATTAAAACCATTAAATATTTAAAGGAGGATAAATCTGGTAAATTTTTAGCAAACCAAATTAAAAACCAAAAAGAATGAAATGTAATAACAGCAATCAATGACACAATGGGCACTATATTTACAAAAGATAAAGAAATAGCAGAAGTATTCAGCAATTATTACAAAGGAATTTTTTAACAAGAAAATAATATACAAGAAGGCCAAAATTCAGGAATTCTTAAAAAAAACACACTGTCATTGGGACAATACTCCAATTTAGATAAAAGAAGTAGAAATGGCTATTAAATCACTTCCAAATAGAAAACTCCAGGATAGGATGGATACAGCACTGAATTTGTTAAAGTATTCAAAAAGGTTTTTTCTCCTTGCATACTAAAATAATTTTACAAGCTGATACAGAAGGTATTGACTTCCCCCCTTTCAATGCATAAAGCAAAAGTAATACTCATTGATAGCGATGGTAAATCTAACACAAATCCAGAACATTATAGGCCAATAGCCTTACTTACTTCTGACTATAAAATAATAACCACAGTAAATTGTGAATCAACTTAAACCAGTCCTTCCCCACATAATATAGTCAAACCAATTTGGGTTCATATCTGGGAGGAACATAGCTGATGCTAATAGACAAGTCCATTTGATGTTTACATATATTAAAAGCAGAGAACAAAAGGAGAAAGAGGCATACTTTGCAGTTGCCCTAGACGCCAGTAAGGCATTCGATGTCCTGGATCGAAATTATATGATACCCACTCTAAAGACATGAAGTATACCACAAAATCTAATAAACTGGATTCAAACACTATGCAAAACTACATATGTCAAATTCCAAATCAATGTTTTTTTTTTTGTCAACATCATTTCCAATGACAAATGGGGTATGGTAGGGGTGCCTGCTATTCTGATATTATTTATAATGAGTTTGGAACCATTCCTGAATAAAATATGGGAGAACCAACTTATCGAGGGAGTCCAGATAAAAGATTTAAATAAAAAATCAATATCTTTGCAGATGATATTCTTTTAATAGTCAAGAATATAACCCAGTCACTGAAAAATTTCCTGGAAGTAGTCGATCAATTCGCTAAAGTATCAGACTGTAAGTTGAATAAAGCTAAATCAATAATCATTCAAATTACTGAAAAGAGTGATGCAACAGAGCCACAATTGAGAAAAATGAATTTGCAATTGGTACAAAAATGAAATATTTAGGTATAACATTAATTAACAACCAAAAGGAGAATACCAACTTTAATTTCAATAACACTTTAAAAAAATAAAAGAGCAATTGAATAATTGGCAAAATCTAGCATTATCTTTGTGGGGGAGTGTGGACCTAATAAAGATAATGGTAATGCCGCATTTTATCTATACTCTACAGAACATATTGGGACTCCTGTCAGAAAGCTAGTTCTCCCAACTAAAGATCTGCTTTAAAAAATTTATTGGAAGAGGTGGAAAACTGTATATAGAATGGGGACAAATAAATTTAAGATCCCAAGGAGGTCTTGGATGTCCTGATCCTGCAATATATGCATAGGCTCAGTATGCAGCATTGTTAAAGAAGTGGGCTTTCTACCCAAAGAAAGAAAATGTAATATTAAATGCAGTAATTGAGCAATGTATTTCAAATAAAATCTATGTTGAAAGTTTGATTATAAATATGCCTATGAAGCTACGCAGGTTCCTCTCTTCAATTCCTGTATTAAAGTCACTAGGCAAGTTATGACAGAAATTAATAAAGAAGGAATACCTTGGCTTTTTATTAGAATTTGGGAAAATCATTCTTCTTGGCCTACAGGAATAAAAGTAAAATTCGACCCGGTAAAACAAAAAAGAATGCTATCTGGAGTGACATATTGCAAGATAATAGATTTCCAACATATTATATGATGAAATTAATCTAGATAATAAATCAAAAAAATATCCTTTTTTGATTACGTTATAATTAAGAAAAAAAAGTTTTGAATAAAAAAATATATATTGTACAAATGACACTCAAGATTATACCCGACTAATGGAAAGTCAAAATGCAGTGATAAATAAGGGAGAAAATAAATTGTTAAGCAGAATGTATAAGATAATAATGCAAGAGTAAGTAACAACAAAAATGTTACATGGAATAAAGAAATTAACAAGAAATTAACTGATCAACAATGGCAAAATATAAGTATGCTTGCTAATAAGCTGTACTTTTATGCATGCAATAAATCAATACAAAGGAAGATAATAGGGCCTACTATACCCCCACCAATATATCTAAAATGTCTCTAAATAACAAACTAAACTGTTGGCATGGGTGCGGTTTACAAGCTAATTTGGAACATTGTTTATGAAACTGTAAATAAATAAATGAATGTTAGATTAAAACTCATCAATTGTTAAATCAAATATTCCAGATAGATATAGTAATAGACCCAGTTAATCTACTTTTTAATTATGCACCTATAATCCAAAATAACAAAAATAAAATTAAAATATATGCACTGGTTACAATGGCAACAAAAAGATTAATACTCAAAATTTGGAATGCTCCACAGGTACAGGATTTCAATGAGAGGAAATGGTGGTCGATGTTTAGAGAATCATTGCTGCATGAAAAGCTATGGTGGGACATTTTAGAGGAAGAACAGGATCTGACAGGGCTGAGTTGGTGAAGCTTAGAAGACTATATGCCACATATTCTAAATATATAAAAAATATGTGTTATATTTCTTAGATGTTGTCAACAAAGGATATAAATATTACCTCCACTTTGGTACAGATACTGGGTGTTTTTGATAATTACTGTCTTTCAATTGTATTTTTAAATGAGTTATCAGAAGTGTAATAGATAACGAAATAAGGAGTGTAATACTATACAATGTGAATATTATACTGGTTTTACAATAATAAAAAAAAAAAATAGTCATTCCAAGATTAGAGTTTTAGATTTCAGAAAAGTAGACTTTTAGATGTTGAAAGATAGCCTGGCAGAGAGTCTTGGATACTGGGAAGAGAAAGGAGTAGACGAAATGTGGGAGTATCTCAAAGGAGCTATTGCAGAGGTAACTGAACAGTGTGTCAGAAGGGTGAGCAAGGTAAATAAGAAAAGGAAACCCATCTGGTTCTCCAGAGAGGTGGCTACACTAGTAAGGAAGAAAAAGAAAGTGTACACAAAGTGTAGGGTGTCAATGAAAGATGAGGATAAGGAATCTGATAAGGTAGCACAGAGGGAAGCTGGTAAGGCAATAAGGAAGGCTAAAGCCCTGACTAAACTGAGGATTGCACAGAAGGTAAAGGAGGGAGATAAAGTCTTCTTTAGTTACTGTACATAAGGGAAAAGAGGAAAACAAAGGGGGGGGGTTGTTACACTAGCAGATACTGGACAGAAACTGGTAGAAAAAGATTGTGAGAAAGCTGAAGTCTTAAACCAGTACTTCTGTTCTGTTTTCACCAAAGAGAATGCAGAGGATGGGTCAAGCCAACATACAGTAGCAGCAACACCCAGAGACTGGGGTTGACACAATCCCCTTCATGAGGCTCAAGTCTTGGAAGCTTTAAATAAGCTAAAAGTGGACAAGGCCTTGGGACTGGATTTGATTCACAGTTCTCAGGGAGATGGGGAGTGTACTAGCTGCACTCCTAGCAGATCTATTCACCAAATCACTAGAGAGTGGGACCTTACCAGAGGACTGGAAAAGGGCAACAGTGGTTCCACTCCACAAAGCAGGGAGCAGGGAGGAGGCTGGCAATTACTGTCAGTAAACCTCATGTCAGTGGTAGGGAAGTTGATGGAGACACTACTCAAACAGAGAATCATAAAGCATCTGGAATCCAGTGGGCAGCAAGACCCAAAACAGCATGAGTTCATGGCAGGTAGGTCTTGCCAAACTAACCTGGTCAACTTCTTTGACTGGGTTACAAGGATAGTAGATCAGGGAGCAGTGGTAGATGTCATCTGCCTGGACTTTAGCAAAGCCTCCAACTCTGCTCCACACAGCAGGCTGGTAAGAAAGCTGGACCACATGGGGGTGGGCAGAGAGGTGGTTGAGTGGGTGAGTAGCTGGCTGTGAGAAAGAGCACAGAGGATTCAGGTAAACAGGGCATTTTCAGCTGAGAGGGAGGTGACCAGCAGGGTACCACAGGGTTCGGTACTGGGTCCCCTACTCTTCAGTATGTTCATAGCAGACATTGCAAATGGGCTGGAAGGTAAAGTGTATTTATTTGCTGATGACACCAAGATTTATAACAGAGTGGACTCCCCTGAGGGTGTGAGGAGTGTGACTTCAGACTTGAAGAAACTGGAGAAATGGTCAGAAGCATGGCAGCTGAAATTCAATGCCAAAAAGTCATGCACTCATTATTTATTTATTTATTTATTGAAATCTTGGAATTACAACACCTTTGAACCAGGGGCGCTTTTACAAAGGCTCAACATCATATAAGGAAGAAAACAAAAAGACAAAATCACGTGGTACAAAAGACTGAAAGAGTGTACAGGATTACATATGATATATTGTAAGTGCTGCATAGGTTACATGAGTTACAGGGTTACAGGTATTATACACTATGTATATGTGGTCAAAGGGATGAACTTATCATGAACCTCAGAAATTGAGAAGTTGAAACAGGAGAGTAGGGTCATTGTTAGGACACGTCCAGAGCATAGTTGGAAAGCAGCCCAGGTAGGCATTGTATAGAGATGGGTACGGACATCCTAAACCAAGCACTTAAGAGCAAAAATAGGGAGAGGAGAAAAAGTAGGAGCAGGACAGAGAAATGGATACAAAGGGGGGATTGACTTAGGGCGGTTATGGGGAGGGGGAATGGGGACGGGAGTGGTGTGAGTTAATGCTGAAGAGAGGGTAAGGCAAGGAAAAGATGGGGGGCAACTTGAGGTAGACAAGAAAGAGGCAAAATTATGCCAGGGATGGTGGGGAAGGGTGGTGGTGACAAATAGCTGAGGTGAAGACAAAGCAAGGATATTTGGGATGGTGGTGGGGAAAAGGTAAGTAGTAGGGAAGTAGAGAAGATTAGTAAGGAGGAAGAGGAGGTGGGAAGGGAAGAGGATTCAAAATAATAAGGTCGGGAAGTCACAGCTGCTGCATTTCAATATATGCTGCCGAAGTTTAGTTTTGAAGGGTCCAATTTTGGTGTCAGCTAGGAGGTCAGGTGGGAGGTTATTTAGCCAGCTGGAAGTTCTATACATGAATGTTCGCTGGGCCAGTGCAGTATGGCAGAAAGGAACCTGTTAGGTGAGGTTGGACGTGCTTCTAGTGTGGTGGTGGTGGTTATTTGTCCTGTTGAGGAGCTGCAGTAGCATGGGTGGGCCTAATCCAAGGCTAATTTTCTTCATGAGCAGGTAGGTTTGGTAGAAGATCCTGCCCTGAAAGTTCAACCAGTTCGTTGAGTGACTAGGCAGCAAGCCTTGTTAAGGGCAACAGTTAATCTTTTAAGTGTGGTGCTGATGGCAGAACCATAGATCATAAGCCCAAAGTCAATAATTGAGAGGATGGAACTAGTAATGGCTAAGCGGAATGCTTCTTGGGACGTGATGTGCCTGTGTCTATACAGAAGCCCTAATCTGATGCTTACAGCTCTGGATATTATATTTACATGTTCATTAAAAGACAGGTTACTGTCGAGCATTATGCCTAGGTATTTAAAGTTGTGGACTTGCTCAACAGGTGAGCTGAGGTTGTCAGTGATAAGTAGCTGGGCATTTTTATACTTGTGAGGGCTGGCAAAGAGCATCACTTTAGTTTTTGTATAGTTCATAATTCGTTTCTGTTTGGAAAATTAGGCCTCGACTGCAGCAAAACTATCTTGCAGACTACTGACGAGGGGTAGAGGATCAGGCTGGCTGGTAAAGAGCACAGCATCATCTGCATAAAGGAGAAGGTTAGTGGGGCATACTTGGGGAAGGGTATTAAGGAAGGACCCAGGATTGAGCCTTGGGGAACTCCAGAGTGTACCAGGTGGCTGCTTGAAAGTGTAGCGTGTATTTTTACCCTTTGGGTTCTATTTTCCAGGTAACTTTTTAAACTATGCTGTGACATCATGAGAGAGTCCAAGGGTGGGTAGGAACATGAGTAATAGGGTGTGGTTAAGAGTACTGAATGCCTTTGTGAGGTCGGTGTAGACTGACCCCACAAGATGACCATGATCCAAAGACTTATGAATGAAATCGGGTGTATTCAAGAAGGGCAGTGGTGGTACTATGCCCCTTTCTAAATCCATGTTGTTGGGCACATTGTATATTATAGGTGGCTAGGTAATCAGTCAATTGGTCAGCAACTATTTGCTCTAATGCTTTGGAGAGAGGTGGCAAGATGAAAATCGAATGGTAGTTAGAGTGAATGGCCCTGTCACCACTCTTGTGAACAGGCATCACCACTGCCGCTTTCCAAACCAAGGGGAATTGGCCTAGACAGAGGGATAGGTTGAAGACCTTGGTGAGAGGTGTCAGGACTGAGTCAAGGGTGAGGCGGAGAATTTTGAGGTCAAGGGAGTTGCTACTAAATCTAGAATTGCTGAGGGCCTGCAGTAGGTATTTTTTTAGCTGTCATGGTAGTAATTGACTTGAAATAGAAGGGGGGAGTGTTAGGGACAGATTCACATTTTTGTCATTGTTAAGACAGGAAGGGTCATTGAAAAATTGGGAGAGAGTACTCCACTCAGGTCAGTGAAAGCAGTATTGAATATATCTACTATTTATTTTGGATTCTGAGTGGTAGCGCCATTTACATTGAGCACCAAAGAAGTGGACTTATTGGGCTTGCCAGTGAGGTATTTTATGTTCTCCCAGAAGTTTTTGCTGTTGCCCCAGCAGTTAAAGAACAGGTCTTAGACGTAGGCAAGTTTTGCTAGGCATAGTGCATGGGTGCAGGCCTTCCTGGCCTCCTTGTAGCATTGCCAGTCACTAGGTTTTTTAGTGGCCTGCACTACGTGCCAGAGGTGATCACAGGAGGCCATGAGTCCTAGGAGGTGTGCGGTGATCCAGGGGTTGCCGGCCAGTTTGCTTTTCTACTTTTTGAAAGGGGCAAAGCTATCACAAACTTTGTTAAAAAGGGAGATGAAATGCCCCAGTGGTAGGTCCACACTTGTTACTGTGTCAATTAGTGACCAGTTGCACTGGCGGAGGTATTCTCGAAATTTATCAAGTTGCCCATGCCTTAGTGCATGTTGGTAGTATGACTTATTAGGGCGTTTGGGATGCTGACTCAACCAGTGACACGTTATTGGGGAGTGGTCACTAAGGCAGTCTGGCAGTATCATAGTGTCCTTAATTCTGTCAGGTTGGTTGATGAGAATAAGATCTAGTAGGGTGTGGATCTCAGTTCTGTAATTAACTCTAGCAGGGGATTGAACCAGTTGTGTGAGGTCAACGACTGCCGCAGCATCCTTAAAGGGGCCAGCCTCAGGTGCAAGCCAGTTGATTTTAAAGTCGTCTAGTGCAACTACTTTAGAGCAATTAGGTAAGTAGTATAAGTTCATATATCTTGTCAAATGTTAAATTTCAGCCAATCAGCGTGTGCCACATCTTTTGACAGGTGGGCGTGGCCTAAAATGGACCAATCAAAACTGCCCCGTGTTAAACCAGAAGTCCCTCCCTAAAATGCGCTAGCCCAACCCACTTCCAGCAGAAGTGACGTACACTCGAACCCGTGTCCCACCCCTTGGTGCAGGAAATGACGTGCGTGTGAACCCGTGTCCTGCCCTTTTGCACAGGAAATGACCCACACTGAAACCCTGGAAGTGACATAACACCACCATTTTGTAAGCGTCCTGCGCCCCTCCTTCTCGTACACTCCTCGAACCCCTGCCACCCACCATTTTGTAAGCATCCTACGCCCCTCCTTCTCATACACTCCTCGAACCCCTGCCATGCCTTCCTGGATGGAACCCGAGCCACACCGTGCTAGCTCAAACTCCTGTCCCCCTCCTTTCTCCTGCACCCCACTGTCCTGGCTCAAACCCCTGTCCCTCTTTACCACCATGCCCCACTCCCCCAAAAAATAAGTTAGGGTTTATGTAGCATTATGTGCCCACTGTCGGCTTGGGTGTATAACTGCAGGGGCGTGTGTGTGTGTTTTTTTGATGAGGATATTTTCAGAAAGAAGTATCTAGGAGGCAACCTGATCATGCAGAGGTTTTACAGATCTGTTTGGAGACCCCCGAGGAAAATCCATCTACCTGTGTGAGTACCCTTTTTCTGTTTTATAACAAATTATAAAATGTGTAAAACTTGTACCAAAAGGATACCTTTATGTATATGCATGTAACATTTATAAGCTAAAACAGGGACCTGTGTGTAAATAAGATGGTTCAACAGTTTTCTCTGGATAGCATTGCAACATGCTGGCAGTATGGTGTGTGTGTGTGTGTGTGTGTGTGTGTGTGTGTGTGACCTCTTTGTAAATAAGATGGTTTAACAGTTTTTTCTGGATAGCATTGCAACATGCTGGCTGTGTGAGTGTGTGTGTGTGTGTGTGTGTGTGTGTGTGTGTATGGGATCTCTGTGTAAATAAGATGGTTCAACAGTTTTCTCTGGATAGCATCTGTAAAAAATGTAGCTTTATGCTTTTGTTACAAAATAAATGTCTATAGTTACACTATAAAAAATTAAAAGTCATGTAGTAGGTTTATAACCATTACCTGCATAATGTTTCTGTAATTTGTCTGACTTGGAAGCTTTGTAAAAGAGCTCATGGCTCAAAGGTATTAATCTGAAGTTTAACTAAATAGGAAAATAAATAATATGTTAGCAATCACAGAACTAATCATTTATACTCCATCATGAATTACAAAATAAAATACATTTCTCTTTGGAGGGGCTTGCAAGTATGTGTTTTAAGACTGAAAAAAACAAAAATAAGTTGCATCTTTTAAAGGGATGTGTGTGAGCTATGTTACACTAAATTACTGATTTAAAGATTGCAGCTGTTTTTAGGATAAAGACAGAATTTTTATTTTGACTTTTAAAAGCATGACTTAAGCTAGCACTCAACTGTCGTTATTGTAAACTGTGTCTTAAGACTGAGAAAAAACATCTGTTTTAATTAGACTGTGACCAAAGTTGTAGCAGTATGTCATTACTCTTTCTAAACACCTAGGCCTGGATATTCAAACTGTGGCAGGCTGTGGTGCAAGCCTGGGCACAGCGCAACTTGGCTGCACAGGAGCGTTGACTGTGCGATATTAAACAGAGCTGCGCCACGGCACAGCATCGTTGAATATTGAACCCTGGCCACCTGCAGTGTGCATGGCACAGTGGCATTGCACCAGTGCAAGTGACCAGAGTGGAGCAGGGGGATGCACTAGCGCAAGTTCCGTTGCGCTATGCGCAGCAACCGCGATATTCAAAAGTGCACATGCAAACAGGGCCATAATGTATGCAAGGCACAAATTGGGACATTTGCATGTCATTATGGCCCTATTTGCATGCAGGTGGATCGATCCTCGGGCGATTTCTGCACCTGAAAGCCTTGGGTTGTAGCAGCCGCTGGGACCGACACCCTGCATAGTGCGGCAATGTGCTCCACAGCCCGATCACAAGCTTCAGTATATATAAATCATGTCCTATATCCCTGGTGGTCCAGTGGACCACTGTCAGCCCGATCGTGGGCATTTGTAATTTTAAAATACAGCCCAATATCCCTGGTGGTCCAGTGGACCGCTCATAGCCCAATCGTGGGCATTTGTAATAAAAAACTGATGTCCAATATCCCTGGTGGTCCAGTAGACTGCTCCAACCCTGATCGCGGGCATTTGTATGAAAAAAAATAAAGTCCACTATCCCTGGTGGTCCAGCAGTGCCCTGCCCCCACTCACCCACTGAGCCCCACCGCCCCGCCCTCTCGGTCAGCAGAGGGTGGCAGCACCCCACCCACCTTCTGCCCCGCCGCCTGCCGACTGATGCCGTAGGTAGGGTTGTACACCCATTGGTCCACAGCGTGAGCAACCCTTTTGAATATCTGGGCCCTACTGTGTAAAAGAGAAAAACAGGTGATTGTCGTGATTAACTTTTTAGAAAAAGACAAAATAAGTTTTATCTTTTGATTAATGGAATGTAAGTTATGTTACAATGAATTACTAATTTAAAGGACACAGCTGTTTTTAGAAAAAAGTCACAATTTCCATTTTGACTTTTAAAAACATTATAAGTTGGCATGCAACTGACCTTATAATAAAACTGTGTCTTTGTCTTAAGACTGAGAAAAACATCTGTTTTAATTAGACTATGACCAAAGTTTTAGTAGAAAGACATTAGAGAGATGCCTTCCAGCTGTTGCAGGAAGTGAAAAACAAAGCCTACAAGGAGTAGCCTAGGACTTATATATTCCCCCATGGAGAAGGGGTGGGGAGGGACAGTACCAGATGTTCAGACATTTTTTCACTACTAGTCATGTAGTTGGGGTGTGGTTTTACACATTTTATATAAGCATTTCAAGACACTGAGAGCTAAAGACAAAAGAACAGAGTGAGACCACCAAAAATACGTCTTGAGCTAAAAGAATTTCTAAAAACATTTAACAAGCAATAATGAAGTCATGGGGTGGAAATGAAGCCCTTTTCCAATTGTTGGAAGAGCTGAATAATGCACTGTTTATCACTTCAGAAGGTGTGTATTTTAATTTTTAACTAGGAATAGTAGATGCTGCAGGTTTTGGGGTGGGGTTAAGGAAAAAGGCTGCAGGTTTCAGATTTGAAATTTGTTTTACAGTATAATGCTGAAAATGGGAGACTGAGGGGGGTTAAAAAATGCTGTAAGTTTTTAGAGTTGAAATTTTGTCTTACAGTATAAAGTTGAAAATACAAAAGTAGTGACAGAGGTGTATATTCTGTTTTTACCAACAGCACAGCGAACCGTTGCAGGAGAGAGAGGGAGAAAGAGACAATTGCTTGAATGCGATGTTTTTCAAAGGCGCTCAAAAGTTTCTGCTGGTGTGAGTTATGAGCAAAATAGATCTTGTGTGAATCTGAATGATGACATACAGCCATCTACTAGCAGCAGCACAAGAGTTTCTGACAAAGAGTTATTGCACCCAAGGTTTCAAGAAAGGGACATTGACACGATCAATGTTGGGAAAGCCTGTATTCTTAATGTATTTGATTGTTTGTTTAATGGCTTGGTAATTGAGAGTAGATTATCTAGTGAGGATTATGATTATCAGATGTTTAAATCTGAGTTTTGTAAAGGTACTTTACCAAGCAGTGTATTTTCTTTATTATGTGCAACCAAGTTCTCATACTCAGAGCTGAAACAGATGGCAAATGTGTCCCACATGTTTGAAAAGTACAGGAGAATGGAGGAAATGCTGTCCAAATACAAAATTAAAATTACAAAGTGAAAGCACAGAAGCTGTCACAAGCTGAGTACAGAGGGTGACAGCACTAACAAAATGAAAAAAAAAATAACAAATGGGGTCAAAAAAGAAAAATCTGGGTAAAAAATAAAACAATCCACGATAATTTGAACTGAAAAGTAAAGCATGCCAGGAAAATATTACAACGTAGGTTATTACAGCATGTTGCTGATGTTAATCAAGCTGGTGAATTACAAAACCAGCTTGGCGAACATATGCAAGATGATGATGAGCTAGCAAACAGGTCGCCCCCTACAGTATAGAATGTGTGCAGCAATATGAACATGTTTTAAAAAAAATTAACGCTACAGAATTCCATCAACAATATAAGTTTATAAATCTAGATAAAATAATTTTTTTTACAGAGGCCATTGCTGCAGTGCACCAGGCTATACAAGAATTGCTGGACAGGGTTCTGAGACAAACATGCCGTGGAGACTTTATACAGTTAAGATTAAATGCTGCTTCTTTAAATCAAGCCTTGTTCTCAAGGAAAACATGCCCTAATGAGTTAAATGCTGCCACCTTCTTAGATCAGCTAGCTAATATGCTACAGAGCAATGCTGAAGTGATTGTTGATGACACTATGCATCTTGTGGTGACTACCATCAGGAATCACCATGGTTCGGGGGGAGACGCACACTGAGCTCCATCTTGTATTGCAGGATTTTACAAAAAAAGAGATGATACTTGATTGATTTAAATAATAGAGATAATAGTTTGTGTTTCGGTGGCTCCATTCTCGCACTCCTAAATCCACATATGAGTGACAGTCAGTTGTTGAATAAGGCTAAAATATTGCACGCTGAGCTAGGTTTGTCAGACCAAACCCTTGTCACTTTCAGTGATGTGCCCCAGTTTGAACGTTTTTTAGGAGTCAAAATTAAGATTTTATATCATAATGAAGGAAACTGGCAAACATTTTCTATAGGGCCAGAAAGACTTCCCAAAACACTGTTTGTATTACTGCATGACAACCATTATTATGGTATAACAATTGTAAAAAAATTCATCGGGGCTAGGTACCTATGCAAATATTGTGACGTAGCCTATAGCCATAAGGGAAATCATATCTGTGCACAACAGTACAAAGTTTGCTTTGACCCCAATTGTCTTGAACAGGAAACTGACACTGCATCCTGCACCTACTGTAAAAAGAGTTGTAGGTCTTTAGCATGCCTAGAAAGGCATCTAGCTAGAGCTGATGGGAGTACAGGGTCTTGTAAATCCATAAAACTGTGAACAATGTTTTGTCTTTTACAAGGGATCTCATACATGTAAATTGATTCAGTGTAACAGATGTGGTTCTTCCATGACCGCAGACAAGCATCTGTGTTACATGTCACCACTCACAGATGTAAAAATCTCTGAGAAATATATAGTGTTTAATTTTGAAGCCACGCAAGAAACGGGAGAGCACATACCAAATTTTGTGTATGCTAAGCAATTAGATGGGGAGAGATCCTGGGAATTTGAAGGGGAGGATTGTATAAAAGATTTTGTAGGACATTTTATTGATGTACCATTAAGACACTACACTTTTATAGCACGCAGTGCCAAAGGCTATGACAGTTATTTTATCATTAGCCAGCTAGTTAAGGAAATAATTGATATTAAATTGCTCACACAAGGAGGAAAATTACTCTGTGTCACAGTAACATCCCTACATATCAGATTTATCGACAGCCATTGTTTTCTTCCTTTTAAACTAGCAAAAATCCCTGCAGCCCTTGGATTTCAGAATGAGATTCCTAAAGGTTACTTTCCCCATTTTTTTAACACCGAGGCTAATGAAAATTATGTAGGCCCCCTGCCCGATGCTCAGTTTTATGGTTCTGAATATATGCTGCCTGCAGAAAAGCAAGAGTTTTTGCAATGGTATCTAGCTAACCAACAGAGAATTTGATCTGAAAAGAGAGCTTTGCTATTATTGTCAGTTAGATGTTGAAATTCTTCGAAAAGCCTGTGTCAAATTTAGGAAAGAAGTGATGAACATGAAAGCCAAAAGTGTTTTAAAACAGTCAGATGGTGATACAGTAGAGTATGAAACAGTATCCTTAGACCCTTCCAGTATGTCACGATAGCCTCAGTCTGCATGGCCATGTACAGATTTTTATTTTTGAAAGAATGCACTGTTGCTGTTCTCCCCCCAGATGACTACCACAGACAATTAAAGAGATACTCCACACCTGATATTCAGTGGCTTGTGTACATATTTGAGAAAGAAAACATTTCTATTCAGCACGCGCTATGGGGTGGTAAATTTAAGATGGGTCCGTACTTTTTGGATGGCTAGTCTGTCATAAATGGAATACCCACAGCATTTGAATTTAATGGTTGTTTTTTCATGGCTGCAACATCTGTTACTGTGAGAAAGATAGAAACCACATGACAGGGATTAGTTTTGGACAGTTATTCAATAGGACCATGCACAAATTTCATTTTCTAAAAAGCAAGGGTTTTGCCATTAGAGTATTGTGGGAACATGAATGGAAAGCAATGCTGGCTACAGATCAGGGTTTGAATAATTTATTGAGGGGCAGGCAGCTACCGCAGCCACTCAAACCTAGGCAGTCACTGTTTGGGGGGAGAACAAATGCCATTTGTCTGTACTATAAGACGCAGCCTGATGAGAAAATACACTATTATGATTTTTACCAGCCTCTACCCTTTTGTTAACAAAACAAAACAGTATCCAGTCGGTCATCCTGACATCATTTATGCCAATTTTAATGACCTCACTCAGTACTTTGGTTTAGCAAAAGTAAAAGTCTTACCCCTTAGAGGCCTTTTTTTTCCAGTGCTGCCATCCAGGATTGGTAAAAAACTTGTGTTTACATTATTTATTATTTATTTAGTTTTTGTTAACCAGGTAAGTACACTAGGCAAGACAATTGCCTATTTTCAGGTACGATCCGGGAGAGTACAGGAATTACAGATTTGAATACATAGGACGACATGGTACAGATTAGAAACAGCTTACAAGTCTTGTGAGAACAGCATGATACAGATTAAAACAGCTTACAAATCTTTGTAAGGCATAGTTTTATACAGTATGTACACAATAGAATAACACATGTAGCAACTAAGAGCAGTACAAGAGGTACAGTTAGAGATGCATCAGGTACAACACTATTTACAACTTAAAGACCTCAGGGAGTCAAGTCTTTTGTCCAGGAATACATCCAGGAGAGAGGAGTGCTGTGATAGATCATGGGGGGTTTGGGGCAACCACAGGCCGAAGAAAGTTTGAGGTGGTTCCATAGGGTGGAGCGAAGGCACACCTGTGAGTGGGAGGAGAGGACCTGGGCAGGGAAAGCATTCCACAGTCTGGGAGCACATGCAGCAAAATTCCTACCTCCCATTAGAGTCTGTGTAGCTGGTATCTTGAGGATGGTGGGCCCCGAGACCTGAGGGAATAGGATGAGGAGGCAGCCAGGACAAGGAATTTCACCAGCCCCAGAGGGGTGCCAGTGCCAAGGACCTTTCCTGTGAAGCGCCCTAGGACAAAGTCTATGATTTGAAGGGGAGAGCCAGTTTAGCCTGCTATAAAGGTCACAAAGGTGGGTGAGATGGGGGCTGCCAGAGCAAAGTGGCAGACATTGTTGTAGGCAGTAGACCACCTAGAGAGGTGAGCTTTGGAGGAGTGGGCAAACAAAAGGAGCCCATAGCAGAGCGAAGGGAGGAGCACACCTCTGGCAAAAGCAATACGGGCTGCAGGAGTAAGGTTGCTTTTAGCTCTGGAGGCCAGACCCAGTTTGCAGTTGACTGTCTTGCATGTATTCTGAATATGGCAGTCAAGGTCAAGCTGTGGGTCCAGCATCACCTCAAGGTATTTAAAGTTGTCAGTAACAGGGATCGGGACACTGTCGGTACCAGCAACACATAACGAAGCAGGGGAGGCCTTAATCTTGGCCTGAGACCCAAAGAGCATGGCCTGGGTTTTTTTAAGATTAAGAACCAACTTGTGGGATGAGATCCAGGATTGAATGTTCCCCAAGTCCTCACTCAGGTGGAGATTTATGATCCCTCTCTCCGCGGAATGAGTCAGGATGACCAGGTCATCTGCATAGAGGATTGGCTTACAGTGAACAGTGGCAACAGGGAGATTGTTTACAAAGATGGAGAAGAGTAGGGGCCCTAGAACAGAGCCTTGGGGGACACCCATGGTTACAGAAATAGAGCCTGAGAGCTCCTTCCCATACTTAACACGTTGCTTTCTACCGTGTAGATAGTTGGAGAACCAACTGAGCACCTCAGGAAATAGACCATAGGATCTAAGCTGAGTAGAGAGCATGGCATGATCAACAAGATTGAAGGCCTTGGAGAGATCTATAAAGATAGCTCCAGAGAGTTTGCACTGGTCCATAGCCGAGCCGCCCTGATCAAGGATGAGACAGTGACAAGGGCAGAGGATGTGCTATGCCCTTTCCTAAAGCCATGCTGCACAGGTGACAATAGGTCATGTGACTGCAAGTACTCCGAGAGTTGCCCTGCCATAACCTTCTCAAGAAGTTTTCTGACTGCTGACAAAATGGATATCGGATGGTAGTTTTCTATTAGTTTGGGGTTCCCCTGTTTAAGGATCGGGACCACCCTGGTGACCTTCCATATGTCCGGAATAACACCAGATGACAGGGACAAGTTGAAGATATGGGCCACCAGGGGGGCAATATTAATAGCACCAAGACTGAGGAGCTTCGGTTCCAACCCATCATGGCCAGCACTTGAGAAGGGGGAGAGGACCAAGAGCAATCTCCGCACCTCTTGCACCATCACAGCCTTAAAATGAAAGGGCGGGTAGGGTGATGATGGTGCTGGGACCTGTTCACCATTATCACCTCCACCGGGGGGAATGTCGAGATGAAAGCAGACAGATCAGAAAAATACAGGTTAAATGCATTTGCGATGGTTAGTGAGTTGTTGCAGTTTGCACCATCAATAATCATATCAGTGGTCTCACCACTCTGGGAACCACTAACTATGTTTTTAATGTTTCTCCAGAACCTCCTGGAGTCCCTGGCTGAGTTCAGCAGTACAGTTTTGCAAAACTCACTTTTAGCAGCCCTTATAGCCTTTTTACACTCATTTCTGAGTTTCCTGTACTGCTGAAATACAGCCTGTTCCACCGTGGCCTTGAATTTTGCCCAGCATTTATCTCTATACTTCATGAGGGCTAAAAGGCTACCATGTAACCACTTTGTAGCCAATCCCCTGACCCTCCATCTGATGGGGGGGCATGCTTATCCTGCAGGGCCCTAAAGGTGATGAGGAAGTGACTGACTGCAGATGGGGAGTCCTGGGCATTCCACACTGCAGACCAGTTGGTGTGCTGGAGATCATCATGGAAGGAGCCAAGATCAAACCCGGAGTAGTCTCTGACCTGAATGATCTTATCCGGAATTCTCAGGGAAGGGATCTTCCACACACAGTACATGGGAGAGTGGTCAGAGATGGAGTTGGGAAGGATGCCAGACGAGCTGATCCTCTCTGGCCTGTTTGTCAGGACCCATTCAAGAAGAGCGCTCACTCCACCATTGGGTGAGTGCCTGGTAGGATCCTTGATCATTTGTGACAAGGAGAGACCAGCAAGCAGTGGTTCAAGTACTTTGGTGTTACTACCAAGCCAGTTAAGGTTGAGATCACCTAGGATAATTAACTCATTATGCCGGGTTACAGCACCAACTGCATCGAGGAGGATGGACAATCCCTCTAGGCCCCCCTTGGGAGGATTGTAGGTAAATATGACATGTATCTTTTTGGTCATCCCAAGCAACAGTACCGTGTGCAATAACTCACAGGGGGACTGCACTGGCTGTTGACAGGGTAAAACTGACAGGTTGAGGTGGCTCCTATAATAGACCAAGATGCCACCCCCCTCTTTTTTCCTGGACAATCAAGCCTGACAAGGTCATAGCCAGGGAGGGCACACACAGAATTTGGAGTAGAGGGTTTAAGCCAAGATTCTGTTATGCCAAGGATGTCAGGGCTGTAGTGGGTGACCCAAGCAAGAAGTTCTGCCAAATTGGGCAGAGGCTACGGATATTGAGATGAGCTATTTTCAGCCCTTTGACAGCTGACCAGCCCACCGCAGTGGGGGCAGTGTGGCAAGGTGGCCCAGGGTTAAGCTCAATGTCACCTGCTAGTGCTAGGGTCACCAGTAGTAGCCGGAGGAGATGCCTTAAGGGAGGGGAGCCATCCCTGTCAGGCAGCTTGCGGACATATCACCTGACCATGATGGAAGGGCACAGGAGGCCCCTCAGGTCAAGAATGCAGAGAACCCAGGAAGGGGGTCTACCTCCAGCTAATAGGTTGGAGAATGTGAAGGCAGTCTCCACCAGCTGGGTACAAGTGCCCCAGGGTTCTCCCACGGTAGGGGCACTGGCACCAGTAAGCCAGGGGATGCAAAGGACAGTGAGGAGACCAAAGGCGAATGCGCCCATGAGTGGAAGTGGTGACACTATCTTAAATAAATGATCAGGGTTCCCCATGTCAATACCAGGGGTAGATGTCAGGGAGCGATGATAAAAAACTATGCTGATCACTGGTTCCCAAGTAGTAGCCAGTGGAGCCTCCCGCAGAAGGAAAAAAAATGCTGGCTACAGCTGGTTATCTAATTATGTCCCAAAGTTTGAGAGCACCTGTGTTATACTGTGCTATGTGAGCAACATGGAAGAGTTAAGTTACAAAGCAGTACAGTAGGCAAGTTTAATAATGCTGGCAATCAATCAATAGAATAGTCAGTGCACCCTTGAGAGATATGTGATCATACACCTAGCAAACTGTATAACAGGGTGCTTTAGATTTGTAAGACAGAGATGCTAATAGCTTTGAATGGCAGCTGAGTTCCCGCCTATTTCCAGATCTGATTGGTCCTGGGCAGCGGGAGGGCATGGCTACTGGGCATTTAAGAGGAGGAGGGAACGGGGTGGGCAGCTGGGCCGAAAATGAAGTTCTTGTTGCAGCTGCTACTTCTGCTGCAGCTACCCAGCCACTACAATTCTTTTCCCCAACAGTGTCCCAAAAGAAAGGAAATTGTCTCAATTTTCGTCAGGGGAGGTCCGCCCAGTTTTCAGGCGCCTCAACCCCAAGGTGCTCCATTCTTCGGTTGGTGCAGGGGGAGTCTCTGGCAAGAACTGCCCACTCCCCCCTGGTGAGATGCAGTCCCAAGTCCAAATATCGGGCCAGCCTTTAAACCAGGCTGCCCGAGCATCACTGCTGCTTGAGCCAATTGGCGCTGCTGCCTTTTTTGAATCAGCAATTTGGCACCAAAGGTTGCTGGGGCTCCATTTTCCAACAAACGGCCTGTTAGCATGGAAAGATCAAGCTTCTTGTTGAAGCTGCTACTTCTGCTGCAGCTCCCAACCCCTACAATTCTTTTCCCCAACAGTGTCCCAAAAGAAAGAAAAATGTCTCAATTTTTGTTGTGGGAGGTCCACCCGGTTTTCTGGCAACTCAATCCCGAGGTGCTCCGTTCTTCGGTTGGTGCAGAGGGAGTCTCTGGCAAGAGCTGCCCACTCCCCCCTGACGAGATGCAGGCCCAAGTCTGAATATCGGGCCAGCTTTTAAGCCAGGCTGCCCGAGCATCACTGCTGCTTGAGCAAATTGGCGCTGCTCCCTTTTTTGAATTGGCAGTTTGGCACCAGAGGTTGCTGGGGCTCCGATTTCCAAAAAAGGGCTGACTGGCATGGAAAGATCAAGCTTCTTGTTGCAGCTGCTACTTCTGCTACAGCTACCCAGCCCCTACAATTTTTTTCCCCAACAGTGTTCCAAAAGAAAGAAAAATGTCTCAGTTTTCATCGGGGGAGGTTAGCCCACTTTTCTGGTGCCTCAACCCCAAGGTGTTCAGTTCTTCAGGTGGTGCAAGGGGAGTCTCTGGCAAGAGTTGCCTGCTCCCCCCTGGCGAGATGCAGTCCCAAGTCTGAATATTGGGCCAGCCTTTAAACCAGGCTGCCCGAGTGTCACTGCTGCTTGAGCCAATTGGCGCTGCTGCCTTTTTTGAATCGGCAGTTTGGCACCAAAGGAAGCTGGGGCTCCATTTTCCAACAAAGGGATGGCTGGCATGGAAAGATCAAGCTTCTTGTTTCAGCTGCTACTTCTGCTGCAGCTACCCAGCCCCTACAATTCTTTTCCCCAACAGTGTCCCAAAAGAAAGAAAAATGTCTCAATTTTCATCGGGGGAGGTCAGCATGGTTTTCCGGCGCCTCAACCCCGAGGTGCTCCATTCTTCGGTTGGTGCAAGCGGAGTCTCTGGCAAGAGCCACCCACTCCCCCCGGCAAGATGCAGTGATTGTCTCACATGCGTTGAAAACAGACTTCAAACAACATTGTGCGCACACAATGATGAGGAAAGGGCACTTACAGGTACCTACTGTACTGTAGAAGTAAACCTGGCACTGGAAAAAGGCTACAAAATCATTAACATTTATGAAGTTTGGCATTTTAAAGAGTCATGCACAGAACTTTTTGCAGACTACATCAAGCTGCATCTAAAAGGCAAGCAAAAGGCATCTGGTTTCCATTCATGGGTAAAAAAATGAAGCGGATAAAGTCAGGTACATACAGCAGTATTTTGAAAGGGAAAATGTACGTTTAAACCCTGCGGCCATAGCTGTTAACCCCTCAAGGAGACAGATATCGAAACTGTTTTTAAATTCTCTTTGGGGCAAATTTGGGCAGAGAGCTAATTTGCCAACCACAAACATAGTAACAGACCCTGACAAACTCTTTCAGTATGTGTTTGCGCCATACTACGATATAGCCTCATGCTGTTTCATCGATAATGAAACAGCTTGTTTAAGCTGGAAATACACAAGGGATCATTACCCAAATTCTAATAATATCAACATATTTCTAGCTAGTTTTACAGCAGCATATGCCAGAAGTGAACTCTACAACCTGCTAGATAGGTTGCAGGACAGGTGCCTTTTACCATGACACCGACGCTGTCATTTTTGTGTCCAGACCAGGTGACTGGACCCCACCTCTAGATGATTATTTAGGGGAGCTAACCAGTGAAGTTCCTGCAGATGAACACATTACAGAGTTTGTTCCTGCAGGCCCAAAAACGTACAGCTACCGGCTGTCCAGTGGAGATGTTGTTCTTAAAGTGAAAGGGTTTACCCTTAATGTAACCAGCAGTAAACACATTAATTTTGAAAGTCTGAAGAACCTGGTCCTTGATTATACAGGGTCACAGATCTCTAAAGAAATGACCATGAGTCAACCCAGCATTGTTAGGAATAAAAGCAGTGGTCCCTTGAAACAAAAATGCTGTCCAAGACCCAGAGAGTAGTTTATGACAAGCGAGTTTTACAAGACAATTTTAAAACACTCCCTTATGGATACTGATTGTGAAAAATGGATATCAGGTTGCAGCATCCTTTACTTGTCTGTTGGCTGGCCCCTCTAATAGTGGGAAGAGCTTCTTTATAAAACAGTTGTTGGAACATGCTGATGCCACTTTATCACACAAGCCTGAAAATAGTGTCTGGTTCTATAGCTGTTGGCAACCTTTGTATAATGAATTGCTGTTAAAGTTCCCACAGATTAAATTTGTGGAGGGGCTACTGATGTCACTAGCTGACAATGATCTCTAACCCCCTGGAAAGGTAAATTTTGTTGTTATAGATGATTTAATGGACTCTGCCTGTCAAAATAGTGAAGTGGAGTATGGGTTTACCAAGTACAGTCATCATAAACAGTTGACAATATTTTTAATTGTCCACAATGTGTTCTTCAGTCAAGGTAAAAAAAGCAGGACCATCACACTAAATGACAAATACATGATTTTGTTTAAAAACCCCAGAGCCAAGCTGCAGTTCATAACTCTGGCTAGGCAGATGTATCCTGGTCAGACAAAATTTTTCTTAGAAGCTTTTGAAGATGCCACAAGAAAGCATCATGGTGATTTACAGGTTGATTAAAGATCCAATACACCAGACGAATATAGACTGCGTAGTGGGTTGTTTCCCCCTGACTGGCCTGTGTCATATGTCATGAAAAAAACACATTCTGCTTCTAAAAATATTTGATACTGTATTGTCATTATGTCTAAAAGACTGCAGAGAAATCTGTCTGTTCTAAAGTTACTAGTAAAAGGACCTCACAGCTTAAGAAAAGCTATTTTATGTTCAGCATCTGATGATCTGATATCAGTTATAGCTGATATAGCCTTAAACATTCTCAAAGGAAATATTCCACTGTCAGTAAAACAGTTAGGTTTGCGGAAAAAAAAATGGAGAGTCATTAAAACTTTAAGCGATAAACAAATAACCTTAAAAAGGAAAAAGAAAATAGTTAACCAGACAGGTGGCTTTATCGGGACACTGTTAGGAATTGCCATCCCTTTGATCACCATCCAGCTGGCTAACAGATAATGGATTTTACTCAGAAAATGTATTTGGTGCCTCAGCAACAGATGGATCACATTAAAACTAATTACCCTGATCAGGATATGAGAAAAGTTGCAACTAACAGTTTGGACACTGACATGAGAGCTATACTGTCCTGGACTGATTTATCAGACTATGACAAAGCCAAAATGTACTCTGCTGTGTTACAGTGCTATCTGACTTTGGTAAGACAAGGAGAACAAGCGAAAACCAGTTTGAAATTCCTCATGCCTGAAAATGAATCAATTTCTGATCCCCCTGCGGACACGGCAGAGACAGCTTCTGTACCTAGTACTATGGAAAAAGACATTTTAAGTAGTGTTTCTCATCGATCTAAAACCAGTGCTGAACTTTTGTTAAAGCATATGGCAAAGAACAAAGATATTGTGTTTTGGAGTGATAAGGGGGAATTAATGTATAAAGGTACTGTTGTTTCTGGGTCTCACATGGTTGATTTGGTAAGAGCGGCTACAGCCACTCACACAATCCCTGACCACAGAAATCCTAAGGGCTGGGATGTTTTTGTCAAAGCAATGGCTAAGTCTAACATACCCACCTCAGTGTTTGCTCATTCAGCAAACAGGAGCTATGTGGAAAGGTTAAAATTGGCAACTAGTGCAAAATGGACACAGCCATCTCCAGTTAACCAATGGTCAGTGACGCCCAAAAGACGAAAGTCTTTTAAAAAACCTACGTGGCTCACTGTGTAAAATTTAAATGCCATCTCTATGTATGAATGTTATATATCTCAGTGGTTGCTGTGTACAACCTATGTTAACCATTTACCTCATATTGACTATGCAATCCTGTTTTTGCAAAAAAGTGTTTCTACTGATGCACGTTAGCCTACTTCATATTGACTATGTAATCCTGGTTTTACAAAAAAAAGTGTTTATATTGATGCATGTTAGCCTACCTCATAGTTAAATATGTTAACATGTTTTTAGAAAGAGGTGCTTATCATAATTCTACCTCAGTGCTATGGTATATATAGTGTGCATTTTTTAACAGGAGATGCTTCTGTTTATTATATCTTAGCAATGATGTTACCACTGATGTATGTTGTATTTTATTGGCATGTTTTTTACAGTAAATATCTTTATAGTTTATATATTTTTGTCATTATTGAAGACATTGCATATCTGAAAATTCTAAACACAGGTGCCCCCCCACCCAAGTTTTAACACAGGTCCCCAGAAAAACTGACAGACACACACAATTATGAGTGTTTATATATGATTTTATAAGTGACTGTTTTTGAATAAAATTACAAGTGGTTGCATATTTTAAATTCATTACAAGACAAACAAGACTGAACATGTTATCACCTCACTAATATGTGCCCTGACATGTTTAGATGTCTGAAAAGGCGACGTACAAAACTAGTTACCATGGCATCATTTTTCAGCAAATCATTAGAGTACATTTTTAGAATTTGATCATAAGAAAGTCCTTTGCATCTGTGGTGTAAGAAAAAAATGCAGTGAAATCCACAGGTGGTATCTTGCAACTGTGTGTTTTGGTACGAAATGTTCTTTGCATTTGTGTTTAAAAAAACCCAATTGTTTGTGCATGATTGTCAGGATGAAAACCATAGCTGTCGAAGAACTCCCCAGTCCCATTTTCTGAAATGTATACAACTAACCAGTGCTGTCCAGGGAGGTCATGGGGTCAGTATTAATGACTAGTGCTGCGGGAAGGTTTCTAAGTCTCTCCTTGGGTAGCAGATCATAGGGAGGGAAACACACCCAGAAAGCAGTCACGGATGTGGGAGTCATTGATTACAATTTTTTCCAGCTGCTTTGTGTTCATTTTTTATGGTTTATCACATATAATCAAAAATGACATTTCTTCTGTGGTTTATTTCAATGACATTATCAAACACTGCATAGATAATGAGATTAACTGTTTGTGGAAGGGCTTCTGCAAATCTGATCTCAGCTCTGAGGTTCCCAGTTTTAATTAAAGAGTAATGATCAGCACATTCTTGGTCCAGAGTGAGATCAAAGGCAAACAGGGTGTACACTTGGGTAAATTCCTGACGGTTAACAACTAGTGGCCGATCTTTCATAGATTTCCCTGCAGCTAGTACTAGATTCAAATATTATCTCACAGCATTCCCATTTCTAAAATCGGGCTGCAGAGGTTTAGTGGGGATTTGTTCACCGTCCAGATACAGAGTCACAAAATTAATGTTGTAATGTTAAAAGTTAAAGGGGTTTTTAGTGTAGGATGCGCTAAAAGCATAATTGTCAACAAATCCCATGACCATCATTTTTGGTAACTGTCCCAAAAACAAATTATCTTGGTTGCAGACCCTGCTGCCTGCAGGGAGGCTGAACACTTTCATTCCCACTCTGTCTATAGGGTATTTAGTGTTGGAGGTCAGCAGGGCTTCTGAGTGTCTCTGATGAACACTGGGGGTCACTTTAGCCCTTTTGACAAACAGAGAGGCGGTCCTGACTTTTAGCTTATAAGGCTCAGCATCTCCACTCATCAGGCAAAAGCTGTCCCTGTTACGTGTCAGTTTAATTTTAATATTCACACCATTCAGCATCAGTTTCTCTTGAAAAAACAAGTCTGTGTGCAAGTGTCCCAGCAGCTCTACCCCTCTACTGAGATGTGTGAAGGAGCTTCTTTTATTAAAACCTACATTGTCACCATCTCTGTCTGTGATTTCATGTTTCCCTGGGGTGTCTTTGTAAAATAACCCTGTGGTGAATTGGGTAGAAAGGGTCTCTTCACTGAAGTTCAGCACAGATTCTATAACAGCCCCATAGGGGTAACAGTTATTGCTCTGACTGATGAGCCGATCACTGACAGTCATATCCAGCTGACTGAAAATGGTGGCCACTGGGTAGTTTATAAGGCCCACTTTGGCCACTGCAGGTATATCACTACCATCCGCTTCAGTGATTTTGCAAACCAGATAAAGAAGCGTGTTGTTTAGATCCAAATAGTCTTCACCATTCCCTGCTATATAAAATTAAATCAGTGAGTTTTCTGAAAGGGCAGCCAGAGGGGGTATCTCTACATAAATGCTTTTTTTTTTGTCTGTGTGGGAGCAATGGCAAACAAGTCAAGTTCTGATTTTGTGCATTCTTCAGAACCACAGTGCACAAAAGCCATTTTTTTTTTAGAACAGGTCTAACTGCTTTTTTTATGCTCCCTTGAAGGTCCTTTGGCCTTTGAATGCTTTCTTTTATGGAAGTTTTGTGTTTTGAAACACTTCTTGCCATTCACTTTTTATTAAACTTTAAGATTACACAGAGGCAATGAACAGAACTTAAGAGACAGTACATGGTGTACATTTGCATATTTGTCCAACAAGAGTATGAAAGACAGAACACACCCAGGACAAGTGCCTCTGTAACCCCCACCCCCCAGGGCCTCCCCCCTTCCCTCCTCCCCAAAAGGAAAACAAGAAAAGAAAACCCCGGACACAAGGTGCTGTATATACATGATCAGCCAGGGAAGTATGGTTCTCAATGATCATAAATAGGCAATGGCTGAAGGGGACCAGATTTTCTCATAGCGAGGCAGCTGGTCGTGCAATATAGCTATCCTTCTTTCTATCCTGAGTGAGGGCTAACAACTCTGATAACCATTCCGAGTAGGAAATTCTGTTGAATCCTGCCAATGTCTAAGCACTAACCGCTTCTACTGTAATAGAAATCAGCGATATATGAAACTTTCTCAGAGTAACCGAATGTCAGACATGATTCCTAGGAGACAAACCTCTGGATTAAACATCTCTTCTAAGCCCAATAGAGGACTAGCCTTGTCTTTAATATCAGACCATAATGGAGCGACCTTTGAGCAATACCAAAATATATGCAACAGGTCACTTTCTCTTGAACCGCACCTATAACAACAGGGTTCAGGCAGCACCTTTAAGTTGGATAGCTTTTGGGAGGAATAATAAATATTGTGTAATATCTTAAACTGTGTTAGTTTGAGAGGGTCTTGCTTCAAAAAATTATGACAATTCTTCCAAATCTGTAACCAGTCCAGAGTAACATTAGGAAAGGCACTAGTCCAATAAGAGGAAGGGGTAAAACTGTCGGAAAAGGCCCATTGCAGTAGCACCCGGTAGATTTTAGAAACTGCATGCGGAGTACCTATTAGGGACTTAACACTACCCCAAAAATCTATCCTGGGTGGGGTGATCCCATTCAGTCCTAAATTTCTGGACTACAGGTGGCCGCACCTGATATACCTTAAAACTCACACTTACAGGCAAATTGAACCTGTTAAGTATTTGGGGAGTTGTACAGGGCCTACCTTCCTCATCTAAAAGGTAATTTAACCTACATTCCCCAAGACTAGGCAACCACCTGTAGACAATAGGTTTCTTTCCAATCATCCATTGGGGTTACCATAATAGGCTGATAACCATCCATACTATAGTCATATTTCAGGTAACTACAAAGCTGATTATGCATCCTTAGGAAACACCAATAGGGGAATCCTTAGTGAAGGGAGCTAGCTTCAGAGGGTAAATAACAAGGCTTCAGGGTTAATACCCATTTTCCTGATATTGGCAACTTCAAGAGTTAAACCAAAGAGGGACATAATCATTCGTCTGGCAGGAGTAGATGGGCTGTCCATCTACCATATTTGTAATCTGTGCAGCCCAATAGTATAAAGCAAAGTGGGCAACCTTAATCCACCCTGGGCTTTGGGCCCGCTAGTTTAGTATATGACATCCTTGCCTTTTAAAATTCCAAATAAAGTCGGCTATTAACTTATGAAGTCTATTAAACCACGCCAGTAGAATCCAAATATTAAGCATGGATAATGGGTAAAAGAGCCTGGGAAAAATATTCATTTTGAGGACGTTTATCCTGCCCCAAAGTGATAAGGGAAACTGTGCCCATCTTTTCATGTCCAAATCTATAGTCCGAATTAGGGCATCCAAGTTAAGTTGACGAAGACAATCCGGGTTTTTTACTAGTATGAGCCCCAGGTAATTAAGAGATTTGGAGTTCCAACCCAATCCCAAATCAATAATGTCTTTTTTGAAAACTCCGCTGGTCAGGGGGAACACCATTGTCTTTTCCTGATTCAGCTTGTAATTGGATAGTAAACTAAACTCCTTGATTACATTCAACAACACTGGGACTGAAGTAGCTGGTTTTGACACATAAATCAGCAAATCATCAGCAAAGGCGGTGATCTTTATTACCTGATCCCTCACCTTAATCCCACTGATCATATGGTTAGAGACTATATGTCTTATTAAGGGTTCTAAATAAAGATTAAAAAGCAAAGGAGATAAAGGACAGCCCTGTCTCGTCCCCACCTGCAGTGCAAAAGGGCAGATATAGCACCATTACACGCCACTCTTGCCGTCGGATTTGAGTATAGGGCCTGATCCATCCCACAAATTTTCAGGAAAGCCCACCTTCAACATCATCTGGAATAGGAAGGACCAATGAACCTATCAACGCCTTTCTCGCATCCAAGGAGACCAGCGCCAATGGGGAACCGGTCTCCTCGGAAGCCGAGAAGACGTGTGACAACGTCCTGAAGTGATCTGCTGAGGATCTACCCTTTATAAAACCCACCTGTTCTGAACCTATTAAACATGGCAGCAGTTTACTGATTCACTCGGCCAAAACCTTAGCTAAAATTTTAATATCATAATTTAACAAAGAAATAGGTCGGTAACTACCTGGGTTGTCAAGTGGTTTGTTGGGTTTAGGGATCAATACTATTAACGCTTCAAACAAATATTTATCTGTATCTGCCCGTATAAAATATGTCGAGTATAAGCTTGCTAACAGGGGAATCAAATGGAAGAAAAGGTTTTATAAAAATTGGGTAAAATCCATCAGGACCAGGTGTCTTGTCGATAGGTAAGGCTTTAATAGCAGCCTCAATCTCGGTATGAATAATATCAGCAGAAAGGAAACTGATATAAGTTTCCTCCAATTTAGGAAGTGGTATCCTATCTAGGTATTTTTGGATGTCACTCTGTTGTGGGGGTATCTGCATGCCCCTGTACAAGGATTCGTAATAATTCCGAAAAACAAGAGCAATATCCTCTGGGGATGTTTTAATGGACCCATCCCTCTCTGATCTAACCCCTTCGATAAGCCAAGATGCTTCCAACTGTGCTATACGCCTGGTCAGAAGCCTACCGGGCTTTTCACCTTGATCTACATACATGGCTTTGGTTTTGATAATGGCCAATTCAGCTTGGTCTCCCAGTATTTTGAGATACTCATCCCTGACTTTGATTAGCTTAAGCTCTGTCTCTTCATGTGGGTTGGAAATCAATGCTGCCTGCAACTCCTTAATCTGTCTCAACATCTCCATCATTGAGGCATTCCTCTCCTTTTCCTCATAGTGGCCTGACTTATTAGGAGACCCCTCATGTATACCTTGACTGGTTGACCAGAGAATGTCTGGCCGGGTCTTCTTTCAAATTAAAAGAAATAAACTCTTCCAATTGGAGGTCAGATACCGGACCACCTTGGGTAATCTAAGCAGCTGATTGTTTACTTTCCATCTACTGCCTTGCCAGGGCAGAGGGAACGAGATCACAGTCTCTACCGCTGAATGGTCTGATGGGGGCTGCCTCATCTCCGAGGTAATAACACCTTTAAGCAAGGCACAGAGAGTATATAATCGATTCTCAAACCCGACTTGTGCACCGGAGAATAGAAAGAATATTCTTTTGCTTGTGGGTGGAGAACCCTCCAAACATCTGCCAGGCCCATACGCGCCATTAAATCAGTTAAAGCCAAAATAGCCGGGGTGGAGTACGTGTAAAGCCCTGAGGACCTATCTAGTATAGGGTCAAGAGTCAAATTGAAGTCCCCCCCTAAAACTATAGGCAAATGGTTAAAAGGTAGTAGTACCTTCAACAAGTTGGTTAAGAAATCATGACTGTCCGAGTTAGGCCCATAAACTGACCCTAGCAATACCTCCCTTCTATAGAGTTTCCCAACCACTAAAACAAACCTACCCTCTTTGTCAGAAATAACCCTATTAGGAACAAAAGGTACCGACCTATGGATTAAGATCGAAACCCCTTTGCTCTTTGTGGTGCCCTGTGCAGAAAAAACTTCCCCATATTGCATTCTTCTCAGACCTTTGCTTTCATCCTGTAGCAAATGAGTTTCTTGTAAGAAAGCTGTCTTGACCCTAGCGGCCTCTAGATATTTCAGTATTCTATATTGCTTCACTCTATGTCTGGCTCCTTAACATTCCATGTACAAAGTTTAATGCAAGTATCAGTTCCCATATTCAACAAACACAAAATAAAGTATAATAAACACCCTACATCCCCATCTTGTCCACTGAGGACCAGCCACCTTGTGTCCCCTTTCCCATAACAAAATAAGAATCCCCAAATTCCCCAGGGCCCTCCACCCTTATAGTCCCCTCACAGTAAACAAAATCATTCCCCCTCTAATCCAAGAAACCCTATAACCCCTCACCCTCCCCATTTACTGCTATGGCCCATGATAACAGGATACTCCGCCTCTCGCCCGCCCATCCTCTACACCCCACAACATCAAGTCCCAATAACAAACTCCTATTATCATCTTAAAGTCCTATTCTAGAATTCCATATTAGCCAAATATATCAATACAGGTGTAACTGAAATAATTGATCCTATGCTCTACCATGCCCATCTAAAAGTGAGCAAAAGAAATGAGAAGGGAACAAATAAAGCCCCCTAGAGCCAGAAGTAAAAGGGGGGCCCTTTCCTGAGGAAAACGTCCAGAAAATAAAGTCAGTGGCAATAAAACAATCCAGTCCCGAATATTGTCCATCCGCTTTATACAATGACTAAACACCACAGTCAGGATAAGGTGATCCAAAAAAGTTAAAAAGTAAAAAAAAAAAAAATATCCAGCGGAAAAAGGGTCCTTAATATCCACAAAATAGCGTGACATTGGAATTGAAACCGCAGAAGGAATTCCATCCCAAGCATCTAGATGCCCTGATTAATGATCACTGCACTGCATCAATCGGAACTCCAGAGCCAGAAAATGAAATTAAGCCTTGGGCCCTCCAAAAGATCGAGATTCAAGTCCCTTCCTTTCAACCATCAGTCCCCTTTAGAGAGATCGCACTATAAGCCCCATAATAAGGCCTTACAAGAGATCCAGGCCCACCTCATGAGCCCCTAAACAAGTCAGGGAATGCTTCCTTCAAAACTGCTGCAGCTGAATCTGAGGATTCAAAGATTTCCATTCTTTCCTATATAAACTTGGAATCTTGCTGGGTATCCTATTTGAACTTCACCAGCAGGTATCAGCCTTTTAATGAGTGGGTGATAGGTAGCTCGCTTCTGTCTGACAGACAAAGGGAGATCTTGACTACCCTTAACTTAGTACTTTCCCAGAAAATCTCTTTATCTTCTCTTGCCTTGTTAATTAGCAGCTGCTTTTCCTGATAATTTAGAAATTTCAAGATGAAGCGGTCTTGGAGGGTGATCTGGTGATGGCTGTGAGCAATGCCCTATGTGCTCTCTCCACAATATATTTAGGCCCAAAAGGCGAGGGCCCTGCTATTTTTCAACCAACTTCTGGGCAAGGTGATCGGTCGTTGCTTGGCTTTTCAGGCAGTCCGATGAAAACTACATTATTTCGCCAACTCCGACCTTCTAGGTCTTCCACTTTGCTCTCCAATTTCTGCAATTTCTGTGATATTTTTACCACCGATGTTTCCATTGCGTCTTTGCTTCTTTCCAGCGATTTCACTCGCGCTTCACTGTCGGAGGCCCTCCGAGAAAGATCCTCAATAGCGGTATTGATGTTTTTCACCTCCCCTGCTACTTCCAAAATTGTAATTTTCAGAGGTCCCATCTCGTCCAGAAACCGCAATAAGCGTTAAAGGCTCTTCCGAATGCTGCTGTCACTCACCCGTGTCAAGCTCAGAGGCCGAGGCCTTGGATTTTTTTGCAGCCTTTTCGGGGGTTGCAGGAGGGGTGTGCTTCGGGGGCTGCTTGCGCATATCTGCCTCCATAGGATTCAACCCAACACTCTCCACTGACGGTATCTTAGGTTCCCTTAGCAATTTAAAACCTCAGATGGAGTTTTTTTTTAAATAAAATAGCGAGGTAGAGGATGGAGCTCTAGCGGAACCAGCTACTTGGCGTCCCGCATCACGTGACTCGTTTTGAAACACTTCTTTTAAAGTAGCCTGGAGGTCCGATGAGAAGCGAAGGGTGTACTCTGCTCTTTCTCTTTTTACCTCTCTTGAATACAATCAGCCCTGAACCACCCTGAGTAGGCTTATCACCCCCTGACATCTTTTGAGTGACAGCACTAGTCACATGCCCCACAACATCCTTTGCAACATTTTTATCAGCTGTCTGTAGATGTGGTTTTGCAATTTCAAACCCCCCTTCTTAAAAATGGAACTGCTTTTCTGAACAGAATACGAAATATCCCACCTATACCAGAACCATACATAGTAGGAAGTCCATGAAAGCCGGGCAGACCTTATCCTGCCTGTGCCTTGTAATAGCTTCTGTACAAGGCAAGGTCCCCATAATGTCAAACGATCACCATCCTTGTTTAAATTTTAAAGCACTCTCTGGGGGGCGAAAATGCAACTTCACGATCACCTTTCCAAATCGAAATGGTACAGGTTCATTTTGATCATTCTTTATTTCAATAGTGGCTGTGTCGATCTGATGTTTACTGACTGTTTGATAATGGGGTTTATCATAGGTCATGGTCACTATCTCATTGTCTAGGCCCCTGACGGGTACGCATCTCAGCAAAGGCACTAGACTGTCACCCACTATTTCATGCGTGATAATGTCAGTGTAGATATATAATGTGTAAAAGCCCCCATTAATATCTGTAGGGTTCTTTGTTAGAGTCTTTCCTACACCTACCTTGAGTCTGCTAAAACCCAAAATGTACTGTAACTGCCCGTGCATAAACAAAATGCATTTGATGTCACTGTCAATGCTTATTTCTCTCCCAACGACTTGTTGTTCCAAAACCACTGGCAGTTCATTTACTTCAAATATGCTTTTATTAATTTGAGTAATAACACCAGCCATGTTAGGATAATAGCCCGATGGAATTTTAAATGCTGCTGACTCAGTAAAGGGCCCAGTTGGTGGAGTTTTACAGTGAGCTATGCTTAGAGGCTGATGGAGCATACTGAACCTGTTTTTTCTATGCAGGCATGTTGTCCCAGGTATGAGAGTACTGAATTTCTGCTAAGCCCACTTCCCATTCACTAGGTAGTTCAAGCGTTTGTGGTAACTTTACTGTAAAAGTGGATATAGTATTGTTGGGGAAAATGTTGTGCGAGGTGTTGCTGGGCCAGGTGATATAAAAACCATTTTTGAGCATTTTAAGCCTCATCTGCTTCTAATGTCCCAAACCTGTGTTGCCTCAACCCAGCTATTAAATTTATCGGGCCACCCTCTCCACTTTACCAGATACCAAGTTTTTCTGCCATGCTTTTTCTCTGCCAGGATTTTCTTCACCCTATACACACGATCCTCATCTGGTTCAATTTTTTGCAACTCCTCAGCATAAAAAGTACCTCTGATGTCTTCCACCTGATAGTCTTTTAGCTTATAGGTGGGTCTCTGTGTCTTTAAGACCTCCATCACAATAAATATCTCATCTGTGTACGTCTGTTCATATCCCTTTTCAAACACCCCTTTTAGTTTAGATAGTCTCACGTGATCATCTTTCTGAAGGGTACCCTTTTGTTTTTTGCCAAGAACAGTATTACCGTAGAGGATCTTCCATACACCCAGGGCATTGGAAGGGTTAACATCCACAGGCCTGTGTTTAATGTTTTTGTGATAAGTATGGTTATAGCTGTGCACCAGGTCTGACAACACATCTGTATATTTCCAAGTATTCTGGGCTGTAAAGTAACGCCACATGCGTGACTTCAGTGTCCTATTAAATCTTTCTACAATGCTGGCCTTAACTTCATTATTCATCACAAAATGGTGTATTTTATTTTGTTTTAATAGGTTCTTTAAGGAGGCATCTAGAAACTCTTTACCCTGATCAGTCTGCAACTTCTGAGGTGTGCGTCCACTTTTAAAAATAGTTTTAAAGGCTTGCGTCACTGCCTTGCCTGATTTGTCTTTTGAAGTCACTACCCAGGCATACTTGGACAGCACATCGATGCACATCAGTATGTACTTAAACTCATTATTGTACTTTGCAGATTGACTCATATCCACTAAATCAGCTTGCCATTGTCTGTCTATGTCAGAAACAATGACAGGATGTCTCTTAAATCAGACTCTGGCTGCTTTGTGTAATGCATAGGGGTCCTGCTTCGCAAGCCATTCTGCAACACCTTTCCTGGTGACATCTTTATCAAGTTTTTTTGCAGCCTTATATAGCTGAGTCACCCCTGTGAAACTACCCACTTTTTTTTGCATCAAAATGTATATTCTGGAGCAGGTGATCATTCATCTTCTTTTGTCAACCCCTGATACATCTGTTAGCTAGCAAAACTCTTGTCACCAGTAAAATAAAGCATGTGCTCTTACTATTCTTTTAAAAACACTATGACAACCACAAAGTGCAATACATGATTATATTTTAATTATAAACACACACGTCATAACAGTATTTGAAGGTTTACTTATATACTTCATAATACATAAACTAATGCATATAGCTGCTACCTACAAAAGGCATAACACATGGCAAGCATGCAATGATTACATAATATCTTGTTTTCTACTCTTCCAGTTTTACACATTTTACAATACCCAGAGACAGTAACTTTTGAGCTGCATGTTTTACACAAGCATGGGCATCGTCCACTTCCCCCTTAGTGATGAGGCGGGCACAATACATACACACATATGCCATACACCACTCAAAATAATTAGCCTGATTTTTAAGAAAATCTGTTACATCTACAATGTCGTTCACCTTACATACTGCTCTACGGTTAATTTTTTCCATTACTTCAGTATAGAGTTTCCATATAAAGTGAGGCAATGCTTTAATCAGAGTCAGTGTGTTTTCTGCCAGTGAAGCAGCAGCATCTTCAGAGCAGACATTTAATGCAGGCTGCTTTCCAAAGTATACAGGTTCCTTTAAAATGTCCTTTATCGCACAGTACATTGTAGACATCAAGACTGCCTGGAATATTGGGAGCATGCCAGTACGTTCCATCTGAAAGTACATTATAATACACTATTTAGGAAAAGTGTATGCTAAATCTGATTTATGAAACACAGCAAAAGCGATAAAAGAAGCAAAATATTTGATGACAGACTCAGACTCCCCGCTCTGCAGACTAAACACTAAAAATTCAACAGCGGTACAGATAAAACCACAAAAGTGTACCACATCATAAGGATTATGCATAAACTCTATAGCAATTTTATACATTGCTTCCTCAAGAGTAGCACCCTCATCCTTAAAATAATCCACAGTTTCCTTTTGGGGTCCCTCTGGGAGACCGTCAAAAAGGCCTTGGCATGTCTCTAAAAGTACAGACGGTGCTTGTCCTGTAGGTAGATTTAAACCAGGTTGTTTAGCTCTGTGTCTGACTAGTTGGTAAATAAGCCTCTGGATGCACTGACAGGGCATTTTCCATTGTGGCATACCCCTAGAAAAAAACATACAGCACTATGTTTTAATGACCTCTCACTGCATGGTGCAGTTTAGCAAGTGGAAAAAGCCAGGGTAACAGCATGAACAATATTAAAATGGTAACATGTAACAGCTTTTTTGGGGGTTAAATGTTTTTTTAACAACATAAACAGGGTTCCTGAATTTCCTTATAGAATTTTTTTTAAAGGGCCCTTTTTTGACCAGTGGATCATTTCAGCAAGCAGAGAAGCCAGGTTAACAACACGTACAATATCACAAGGTTTTTTCTGCTTTATAGTACACACACACACACACGCCTATGATGATCATGATATAAAGTCCACAAAGACATTCATTGTCTTCCATGAATATATCGGCAAACACTTTAACATTTTCTACAAGTGGCAACACCGATTCATTTATATATTTATCTATATCCTCCCATACTTCTGGAAGGGCACACATCATCAGTTCAGAGGCTGCATGTATCTCACAAAGGCAAATGTCATATTGAGGTGAACCAAATAGTGATGGATGGCAGTAATGACTTAGGATCAGATACATAATTCTTTGGATTCTCTCTGTACTTGCGTCCCACATGATTATCTGTAAAATAAAACATGACACTTTTTGGTAGTGAAATGTTTACATGTATCAATTTGGGGGGGGGGTAATGGTTTTTACAATATAAACAGAGTCCCTGAACTTCTTTTTAGAAAATTTTTAAAGGGGTCTTTGCTGACCAGACATGTGGCCTCTCTTTTAATCTCTCTGTCTGTCCGGTGGTACATTTTTTAATACACCACTTGGGATCATCAGCTCTTTTCACATCATTTAAAACATGACCGATATTGTTGTAGTGTTTCGTTGGTCATATTTAAGCCCTGTTGTTTCATTGCTATTGTGAAAATCACAGGCATAAGTTGCCCTATATGTATGGCTTCAGAAACATTTCTGTATAATTCTATAAGGGTCAATTCATTGGTGATACAAGAATGATTTTTTTGACTAGGGTCATCTATCTCACACCTGGGACAGGCATCAACAAATTCAGCATGTATCACCATCTCTATCACTGCAGCAATTACGCCACAGATGGTATGATACATAACGTACTTGTAATACATATCATGGTCAGTTTTGGGGGGTTTACTACTGAGGCCTGGTTTTTCACAGGAAGGCCCCTGTCTAATCTCAGTAGAAGAAGAGGGTTGGGTAGTGATCACAGCCTGTTCTGTGACATTTTGAAACATTCTATCGTTCTCTGTATTTCTAACATACTGGTCCTCACACATCTCATTAACAAACACATTTGTATCTTTCACACAGCAAACACAGTCGAGCAGTAGATTTGTGGAAAGTCATGAATCTATGCTGTCTGAATATGACTGCTGCTCCAACGCAAATCCTTCAGTCTATTAAAGTAAAAACAGAAAACAGCATTGGTCCTGTGACTCACTATAAGTTAGATTAAGTTCTACTACTAACTCATCTCCTCAGTTACACCATGTACACATGTCACCACTGACACATTTTTTTTAATGTTAAAAGACATTTACCTCATCAAGGCAACTCTTTTCTTCTTCTTCTTCTTCATTTTTCTTATCTTTCTCTTTCTTAGCCTGGGCTTGACTGCTTGTGGCTGCATTATCATCATCATCATCATCCACCTCTTGGGCAGAGGCGCCTCTTGCCTGTGTCTTGGATTTCTTTTTCACAACTTTCTCTGATGCTTTTTTTGGCAGTGTCTCACTGACCATCTTCTCTGGCTCCCCCTTCTTGTCGCTGTCTGTTTTGGGTTTCATAGTAACATCTTTTTCTGCATCGGATTCACACCCCAGCAACTCTTCAAGGTCTTGCAGTGGTTCCTCTTCAGAAGGACAGTCAGATTTAGGATTTTCTGATTCACCAAACTGTTCAGCGAGTTTCTTTTTTATGTCAGACACTCTTCCACTCAGCAAGACTTGTGTGGGACATTCTTTTTCACACCTCATGTAGTACACATACATTGGCTTGGGTTGTGGGGCCCCAATAGCCATCCTCTTGCTTGGTTTTTCATCTCCAGACTTTTCATTCGATGGTGTGACAGTCTGGCCTGTTGCTGGGAGGTTGGATTGAGAAGTACTGCACTGTGCCATCTTCTTGCTTGGTTTCTCATCTCCAGACTTTTCATTCAGTAGTGTGACAGCCTGACCTGTTGCTGGGAGGTTGAATTGAGAAGCACTGCGCTGTGCCATCTTCTTCTTGATGTTTTTGATAATCTGCCCCAAGCCTATAAAACAGAATCTGAGGAGTCTTTCAAAAAGCTGTGCCTTCTGGCTTCTATGTGTATTCCTTTTTTTTTCCAATATACTGTATTTTATTCTTTTAATTCATGATGGGGTAAAATGATTAGTTTGTGATTGCTATAGAATAATTACACACACACACACACACACACACACACACACACACACACACACACACACACACACCATACTGCCAACATGTTGCAATGCTATCCAGAGAAAGCTGTTGTACCATCTTATTTAAACGCAGGTCCCTGTTTTAGCTTATAAATGTTACATGCATATACATAAAGGTATCCTTTTGGTACAAGTTTTACACATTTTATAACTTGGTATAAAACAGAAAAAGGTACTCACACAGGCAGATGGATTTCCCTCGGGGGGGTCTCCAAACAGATCTGTGAAACCTCTGCACGATCAGGTTGCCTCCTAGATACTTCTCTCTGTAAATATCCTAATCAAAAAAACATGCACATGCCCCTGCAGTTATACACCCAAGCTGACAGGGGGCAAATAACACTACATAAACCCTAACTTATTTTTTTGGGGGTGGGGCACGGTGGTAAAGAGGGACAGGGATTTGAGCCAGGATGGTGGGGTGCAGGAGAAAGGAGGGGGACAGGAGTTTGAGCTAGCACAGTGGGTCTCGGGTTCCAGCCAGGATGGCGTGGCAAGGGTTTGAGGAGTGTACAAGAAGGAGGGGTGCAGGACGTTTACAAAATGGTGGGTAGCAGGGGTTTGAGGAGTCTACGAGAATGAGGGGCATAGGATGCTTACAAAATGGTGGTGTTGTGTCACTTCCAGGGTTTCAGTGTGGGTCATTTCCTGCGCAAGTGGGTGGGACACGGGTTCACACACGCATCATTTCCTGCACCAAGGGGTGGGACATGGGTTCGAGCTTACATCACTTCCGCCGGAAGTGGGCGGGGCTAGCACATTTTAGAGAGGGGTGTCCAGTTTAACATGGGACGGTTCTGATTGGTCCATTTTAGGCCACGCCCACCTGTCAAATGACGTGGCATGTGCTGATTGGCTGAAATTTAACATTTGACGAGATATATGAACTTATACTATGTAGGTGGTTTGGTAATATAGTAAATGACTGTATCAAAGCCTGTGGCTGTGTTCCTTGGTGGGATATAAACTGACAGCACTATGAGTGACTTCCCTTTAATACGGAGGGCTATTTTGACTGCCATTGCCTGGGCACTATTCCCGGTGAACAAAGTTGGAAGGGCATGGCCCTGTAGTGTGTCCAAGAGGCAAATGGCACCCCCCCCTTTTTCCCAATCTGATCCAGTCTGAAAAGTGTATATCCAGCAAGTGCAGCAGCAGAGTTGGGAGTTTTAGGAGAGAGTCAGGTTTCAGCCATGGTTTGGACGTCCAGCTTGTGCTGTTGTACTCAGACTTGCAGGTGATTAAGCTTTGGTTGTAGACTATGAATGTTAAGGAATGCAATCTTAAAACCACTAGAGTTAGCAGTTTTAATATGTGGATGCTGCAGGGGGCCAGGGTTAGGGTGTACATTACCTGAAAGCAACAGGAGTAGTAGGGCATGGCAGATTAGCATGAGCTTAAGTAGTTTTGATTTGAGGATAATCAGATATTTGGGAGCAGGTTCAGGTGAGAGGGATATGGGGAGCGAGGCAATGTGTGATAGCAGAGAGAGAGAAAGTTAGGGAGGGCCCTGAGTGCACATTGACACAGTCAGGCAGGGTGGGTGTGGGAAGGTGGACTGTGTGAGCACTTACGGTGCATGAAGATGGTACTTTGGCCATCAGGTTAGGAGGGGGCAGGTAGATGTGACAGTAGGACATACAAGGACATTGTGGACCATAAGTATCAAAAGGACACCAAGTAGGTGCAGCTATTTAGCAGACAACATAGTTGGCCTGGAGACTGTCCAGGACTGGGATTACAGCCTGCTCAAATAGGATTGAGGGGGACTAGGGTGAGGAAGGTAAGTCTATCTTGGTACTCGAGTGAGACAGGCTGAATTGGGAGGAGAATTTGGGGGAAGGGGAGGGTAAAGTAGGGCAGGGGTCAATGGGGCTAAAAGGCAGGTGATTATGGTGAGTAAGACAGATAACTGCTCATCTAACTTTGGACCCTGCAGATAGTGCAGTTTTAGGGTGCTTGCCTATGGTATAGAGGATCAAGGGTTCAAAACCCCAGATGGGCAAGTGGGAAAGAAAGATGGATATATTGGGATTCTGTAAGGTAGACCACAGAAAGTAGCCAATTGAAAGGAAGGTAGGGGTGGAAATGTAAGGGGAAGATAAAGCACAGAAGGGCACACTAGTGACTCCTAGTGGTCACAAAGTACAACTGACAAATGGAAAAGTGGGGACTTAGAAACATGAAGGGTCACATGACCATCACATGACATGTAGAGACCTATAAATTTAGCGTTGGATCAGGGTGGGGGGTGGGGCAGTTGACATGCTTGCATGTCGACAGGCTACACTAGTTAACAAACAACATTGAGGCTTGGAGGGCTCTCACTGCTCTGTACCTGTATTTGCTTCTGTGCAGGCTCCTTCTGGTGAACTTGGGCTCTGAGTGGGAGTGCGATGCAGGAGAACCTGGAATTAAGGGAAACAGAACAATGGGTTAGATTGGGGGAGTGGATTGAAAAACAAAAGGCAGCCGAAGCAGGAATACAGTAGGAGGGAGTGGGACAGAAATGATGGGGAAGGGGAGAAAAGTACTGCACATGCACGCACCAAGGATAACAGAAAAAGAATACCGGAGTAAATGGCAGTAACTCCAAATTAAGGTAACCAAAGGACACAACAGCAAACAGGCTAAATAATCACAACACTTAGGCAGAAACAATCCTAAAGAGGATTATTACCTGGGAGGAGAGAAGCTAGTCTCCACCAGCCAGGAAAGGGACCTAGAGGTCAATATATCAAAAGACTTGAAAGTGGGTAAACAGTGAGAAAAGGCAGCACTAAAGGCAAATGGCATGCTGGGCTGCATCAGGAGGGGAATTACGAGTCGCAGGAGGGAAGTGGTGTTACCAGTCTACAGGGTGCTAGTGTGCCCCCACTTGGAGTACTGTGTACAGTGCTGGAGACTGCACCTCAAAAGGGACATAGACAGAATCGAGATGGTGCAGTGGAAGGCCATGAAAATGATTTAGGGACTGCACCATATGGCATACCAGGACAGGCTGTGGGAACTCAACATGTACTCCCTGGAACAGAGGAGGGAGAATGGCAATATGTTTAACACTTGTAAATATATGAGAGATATAAATAAGATTAACATGCAGGAGCTTTTTCAATTGAAAGAGAGCATGAGAATGACAGGGCATGACATGAGGCTGAAGGGAGGGAGGTTCAGGAGTAATACAAGGAAGTTCTTCTTTTCAGACAGGGTGGTGGACCCATGGAATAGCTTACACAAGGAGGTGAGGGGATCAAAATGGTAAGTGAGTTCAAGAATGCATGGGATAGACATAATGGTAGCATACGGAAAGGCAAAGAAGGGAAGGGGGAAAATCACCAGGTAGGTTCTTGGGCAGACTAGATGGACCTTGTGGTCCCCTTCTGCCATCACTTTCTATGTTTCTATGAAGCACAACCGGATGACCAGATTAGGACCCTAAAAACTGGATTATCCGGTCTAAAACCAGATGGTTGGAAACCTAAGCCATAGCTACTGCAGGCTGTTCTCTAGATAGGAGTCAAATTTTTTGGATGCTACATTACCTGCTTAGGCAGACAAAAATGCTTACTTTGACCATTAACTGGCTTGGCTTGACCTTGGCTTTTAATTGCTTATAGAGATCGAGCTGTGCCAGGCTCTAAACTTGAGCCAGGCTCGAACCTGCTCTGGCTTGCCCACCTCTACCTTTCATCTCACTGTTATAGGCTATAGTGTGCTGCAGTGTGCAGAGCACAACTGGTGTGGGGCAAACACTGTTTGTGCAGTGCTGTTTGAATAACTGGTCCATCATTTTTTCTTCATCTAGGGGTATGAATCATTTCTGAAAGTAGAACATGTAAAACTGCAGCCAGTTAGAAATGATTTTGTGTTCCTTTAAGAAAAAGCAAATTAAATACAAACGAGTGAGTGAGCAAGTGAGTGTTTATTCCTGCTGTATTTGCCTAGTCAAAGTGTGGACATGGACACTGTTGGAATCAAAACATTTTCTCATGAAATGTTATTGCTGTCATCACATTTTGCAACCCTTTGTGGGTTAGAGAAACAGGCGTTCAATTTATAACTCTTGTAAAGCCAAGTCCTATCCCCAGAAATTCTGGGCAGCCTATTTTTGCCACCCCAAAAAATGTCCCAAGATTTGCAATAGCCATGAAATTGCATGTGCAAATATTTTAAAGGATTAGTCCAAATTTTGAATATTCTGTAGCTAACAAATCAAAGGAATAAGAATCATTGTGCTGAATAAATCTACTGATCTTTTTGCTTTGGGAGAAAAATTGGAAACCATTTAAAAAAATTAATTATTTTCAAATGGAAGACAACTTTTAAAAGTAATTGAAAGTGGGTCAGTGAAATGTCAAATCAGATTTAAAATGTATTGTTCTGTGTTCAGGATAAAAACAGCTGGGCTTAGGTCCATAGTCAGGTTTGTGCATTTAGCAGCATTACAGACATAAACAATAAACAAATAACAGCTGTCATGCAGAAATGAACATTTTGAAGTTACAGTCAACTACAAGAGCATGTAAACAGTAACCACATCTCTTTACTAAAAGACCACTTTAGTTGAATATTGTTCTTCAGTGTCAGCAAGTACAAACCATTCTTAGACCATCACCTAATGGCCTCATCTTACCACAGGAGGGCAGTATTTTCCTTCTTTTCCACTTAGTTTTCCCAAGTCACTGCAATCCAAATGTTTTCATTATTGTCAGTGATGACTGCGGCTTAAGTGACATGTTGTACATCTGATAACATCAATCAATCAATCAACCTTTATTTATCCAGGTGGAACATCATTAAGAAGACCTCATTTACAAGATAGACCATAACTTTCAGCTAGATTACTTTTTATACCTCTTACCAAAAAGAAAAGTAATATGTTTTCTATACTTGTCAGGCAAAAAAATATATTTTCAAAGGTACTAAAAATAGATTGAATTTGAACCCTTTTTTGCTCCTAAAATTATCCCCTACCATTTTCACTATTTTTTTTTTGATCATTTGAACTTAGGATTTTGCTTTCTCCTGCTGATTTGTCACTGTACCTTGCTTCCCCTTGTATCCCCTCTCCCAGGACACCTGTGCAAATGAGCTATTTACTGCTCAGCTGGCCTTTCCTGATAAAACCCTTTCAAATAAATAAATAAGTACAAGATGAAAAAGGTTAAAATCTGTATTGTTACTGAAAAATGTAAATAGTCCTTGTTAAAGGGAACATTGACCTGATGTTTTTCTTGATCATCATACTTGGAAATTCATTTGCATCTGCCATTAGTTTAATTTCAACACTTGAACTGTTTCTTGTTGCACTGAAATGGTTTATTTCTTTAGGATCCCTTGCAGATGCTGCACTTTTCCCACCGGATGGTCATTTTGTAATTTCTGGTCCGTTATAGAAGCTGGTGACATCAGCTGTGGTGAATTCTAGGCCCTAGTGTGAAACGTTCCCTGTAAGATTCCACTCACATCACCTGATTCCGGAACAGATTAGTAATTACTAGATACTTAGTTTGTTACTTGGTATGTGAGAATTTTGCTCTCAAGGTTAATCACATCACACACCTTGGCAGTGTAAAAAAATCTGAATTTCCTATGTTTTATTTATCAAAATTGCTGCTTTTTTGTGCCCAGTCCTGATCACAAGCATAGAAACAACAACAGCTTTCTTGCTCTGAAGTCCAGATTGCTGGCCTCCTCTCCCTTTTACAGGTGAGCTTTTCCATCATCAAATTGGTGGAAAGGTGCGGATTAACTATGCAACATTCTATTCCATGGAGTAGCAACCGAGCAGTATGCAAACTGGGGCCTTTCATTGGTTAATGTTCACAAGCAACATTCCAATGCCTCTGGAATCCCTGTAATAGCATAACCTTGAAGGTCAAAGTCTCAGGATGGAGACTGCCATATTTGTTTAAATATTACGAGCCTGTCCTCAACAGTTTCTTGTACCCTGAAGGTGTACATATGCTGCCCACATTCACTGTCTCATTATCACTGATGAAATGCCATGGCTCAAAGGGTAGAAACCATCTGGGGGCTAGATAAATCCCATGCTGAATTCTTGATGTCTGCATGAAGGCTGGGTAAAGTCCATAAAGTGCAATACCATACTATACTGTACACATACTATGTGACTTTCTAGACAAAACAACAACTATTTGCTGTGGTTAAGCTTTAGTTGCAGCAGATTCAGATATACTTCTCATGTATTTACTTATATGCACATATAGCTTGGTACAGTAACTGGGGAAGGGGGCTGATTCTGTCTAGGACCAGGGATACTGTGTGTTTATGCACTACGTAAATAGGAAAGTTAATGGAGGCACCAAGGTGTCCAATGAAAATGTCATGGTTGGTTTAGGTTCTGTACCAGAGCACTGAAGCAAAACACCTTCCTGTTCTAAAAGTAGCTTATCAACCATGTCTTCATTGTAAGTGTCCAGCACATAAGTATGAGTAGGAATTGCAATGGGTACCACAGGTAGAGTCCTTAGGCAGCATCCTCCTCTGTAAACTGTACATGCACATATTAAGGTACGTAGTGCTTAGCAGTAGGATCTAGTCCTCTAGACCACTAATCTTGAGGAAGCTGATCAGGTTCCAGTACGTGGGTGAAAGCGTTGAAGTCAGGTGTTAGGTAAGACCAAATCATAACATCTTTTTTTCTTCTTCAGGCTCTACTGATGGATGTGATCTGACTGTCTGAGTATCGCAGGCAGTTCACAATCATCACAGTCAATGGCAGTGGGCATCTGATGTTAACTCCTGGTAATAGGCATATGTACTATGGGAACTGCAGTGTCCTGAGGCACATCAGGCAATATCTGATCTGACTTTGGGGATATCTCTTGCAGTAGGCTACACCTATGGAACTATAGATGCCAGGTACTAGGACCACACAGAGAACTTGCTAGCTAGCAGTCTACCAGGGGGCTGCCAACCCCGATGTTACCCTATGCTGTAAGAGTGTGCGGCCCCCATGCCCTTCTCAGTTTTTTACTCGTCATCAATCAACGCACATTGGAATGCTCAGATCACCACAGCTTCAGTTGACTGCCATTACCTTTGGTTTTCTTTTCCTTTTCTTACCTCAGTTTTTTATCACTTTTTAGTTTTTTTTTCCTTTTGTTTATGTTTCTTCAGCCTTCATCGTCTTCTGACTTGATGACTAAGCGTGCCTGTGGAAAGCAGCTTAAAAAGAAAGACAGCCATTCTGCCTGCGTTCTCTGCCTAGGCCCAGACCACAACATCGATGTCTGCTCCATCTGCCAAGGCTTCAACCAGGAAATGCCAGTGGACCTTGGAGAACTTTCTACTTTAACAAAAAGTCACCAGCATGGAGAAGGAGTTGCAGGTCAAGAGTTCCTCCTTCTCCCCAGCCCTATCCTTGGGCCCCCAGTCCTCAATGCCCTGGGATAAAACCTCTGGCAAACACAAGCACAGTAACAAGGACCACACCAAACCCCAACCCCCTCCCTCTCACTCCCTGCATCGCTCTGCAACTATGGTGGGGCCATCCTCCACTTCAGGTGCAGTGACGTCTGCCTCACACATTCTCCTCCACAGGGATGCTGTTGGCAGCACCTCAAGCCAACTTCACTTTGGCGGGTGGAGGTCCTTCAGGGCCGGGCACTCTCCCAGTCCCCCAGCCCTTGCTGTTCCATCCCTTGTTTTTGGTGAAGTCACAGTCAGGAGGCTCTGCCAGCCTGTCTTTGACTGGTGTGGGCTAAGTGGTCTTGAGTTCTTCTGTGCCTGCCAGACCACTGCCAGCTACTGCAACATTGGCCTCTCTGGCCTTGGAACCTCCGCCATCCCCAGCATTGCTCTAGGCCGCCTAACGGCCCACAGAAAGACTTCTGATTCTGTCCCTTTATCCTCCAAAAAAGATAGCAGTGCTCTGGGAGGAAATTCGCTTCCTGCTGCAAAAGAAGGCAGTGGAGCTCATCCCTGTGGGCCAGCATGGCAGGGGGATCTACTCCCATTTTTTTTCCTGGTCCCCAACTGTACCAGGGATCTCAGGCCCATCTTAGACCTCCAAGAACTCAGTATGTTCATTCAATTCAAAAGGTTCCGGATGGTGACGCTTCAGGGTCTGTTGCCCCTTCTGCACCAGGGGTATTGAATTAACTCCCTCGATATGAAGGATACGTACTTCCATATCAAAATACACACATCCCATATGCAGTACCTGAGGTTTCTGTTCAAGGGGGAACACTTCCAGTTCAGGGCATTGCCCCTTGGTTTGTCCTCCACCCCTTGGGTATTTACGAAGTGCCTGGCAGTAGTAGCAGCTGCCCTCAGGTGGGAGGGCCTTTATGTCTTCCCCTACCTGGATAACTGGCTCCTCAAAGCCCAGTCCAGGGATCAGCCACAGCACAAGGGTTAGTGCACTCCAGACTGATTTATTCAATATTTATTTGCCCATAATACAGCAATAACTGCCCGTGTTGTTTTCCCAGTCCCTGCAGAATTAGACTAATTTCAGGAATCAATGGCAAAACATGAAGTTCTTGCAAAATAGATATATCTTGCAAAATAGATATATTTATTCAGGCAGACAGGTTATATAGAGGAAAGACAGTGTGAGCTGAACTAGCCCCATCGCTTCAGGTAGACCAGTCCAAGGACCACCTGCTTCAGACCCTGGGCCTGACTACCCACTTATTCTGGGATCTGGGGATAACTGTGAACTTGCTCAAGTCAGTTCTGATGCCAATGCCTCCAGTACATTGGGGTGGTCTTAGACACAGCTCTGGACATGGCCTTCCTGCCCCAGGACAGGACCAGGTGTCTGATAGCCCAGACCCATCTGTTATACAACAGCCACTATGCTTCAGCCAGAACTTTCCTTTGGCTCTTCAGCCTGATGGCAGCGGCAGTAGCTACAGTGCCTCTAGTCAGACTGTATATGAGGGTACCACAATGGACACTCAGGGTCCAGTGGGACCACCGACCCGATGGCCTAGAACAGCAGGTCCTGGTCTCTTCCTCAGTGAAAAAGGTCCTGCTGTGCTGGATGGAATCCAGCAATCTGCTAGGAGGGGTTCCCTTCCTCATTCCCTTCCCTCAGCAAATTTGCATGATAGTTGCTTCGGGGTTGGGGTGGGAAGCCCATTTAGAGCCCCACCAAACACAAAGGACATGGTTCCAACTGGAGTCCTCTCTCAACATCAGTGTTCTGAAGATGCGGGCCATTTTTATGCCTTGCAGATGTTCTAGACTTGGCTATCTCTGGGTCTTCTGATAGTGCAGATGGACAATATCAGTGTAGTCCACTACTACAACAAGCATCCAGGCACTCACTTGTACCCCCTCTGCTGGGAGACAATGAGAGTCTGGTACTGGGCTCTAGATCATGTTCTTGAGCTAACGGGCATCCATGTTCCAGGCATCCAAAACATCCTGGTGGATGCCCAAAGTCAGTCATAGTCAATGGTGCATGAGTGAGAACTGCTGACCTCAGTAGTAGAAGACCTATTTGATAGATGTGGGTCATCCAGAGTTGGACCTTTTTGCATCTCCACTCAGTGCAAAACTGCTGATTTTTTTGCTTGCTCGTTCCTGGGCCTGGAGTTTTCTGGCAAGACGTGTTGTCCCTCTCCTGGAAAAAGAGGTTTATGTATGCATTTCCTCCCTTTCCCCTATTTCAGAGGGTTCTGATCAAGCTCCAGATGGAAGGGGCCATGAAGATCCTCATCGCCCCCTTCTGGCCTTGTCAAATCTGATTCCTTTTACTACTTCAGCTGACACTGGAACCTCCATTATCCCTTCCTCTGTGCACTGGCTTGCTCTTCCAGAACTGGGGCATCCTGGTCCATCCAGACCTCAAATCCCTGCATCTTCATGCCTGGTTCCTGAAAATGTAGCCCTGGCTGGGTTCAGGGTGGCACCCAGGGTAGTTGATGTCCTCATAGTGGCTAGGAAGCCGTCCACTAAGGCCACTTATTCTACGGAGTGAAAACGCTCTGCACTGTGGGCTGCTTCATGTCAGCTGAATCCCTTTACTTGTGCAGTGAATCAAATTCTGGAGTACGTATTGTCCCATTTGGACTCTGGTCTGAAGTACTCCTCTCTTAATGTGCATATGTCTGCCATCTCTGGCTTCCATGTACCTATTGAGGAATGTGTAGTGGCTCACCCGGAGTTGTCCCACACGTTTCTGTGAGGCATTCTTCACCTGAAGCCTCCTATCTGCAATCTAGTCCCAGCCTAGGACTTGAATTTTATGTTAGAAAAGATATCCGGTGAAAACAGCGGTGAAAATATAGCACCAGTATTTAACACACGTTCATAATAGCGCAGTATATTACAGCAACCACTGCATCATAGCACCTTACATGTTTGTCACGACAGCAATACTGTCTCTCCCACATCACCAAAATATGAATGAATGTCTTCATTACTGTATCTGGGGGAGGGTAGGTGGCTCTTGTTGCACTGTAACGGGGTCACCCTACAATGCAGAAATTAAATTAATATTCCAGCATAAAACTAAAAGGTCTAAAATAAGTGCTGATTAACTTAAACTGCAAAAAAGTTAAGTAAACTAGGCAGTTCTACTTTCATACGCTTACGCTTACATACACTTCTCAGTAACAGTGCAATAAAGTCAGGTCTGAAATAAACACTACAGTACCTGCTAACACTTCATGAAGTGCACTGCAACTGCTTTCTGTGGATGTTAATAACTGCAAAATAGTAAAGATACCCAGTTCAACTTACATACGCCCCATAGTTCAGTCACAGTGCAATAAAGTACAGTGCAGTAAATCACAGTTCTCTTTGCGATCAGCAGTGAGTGCTGCCACTAGTAGGTTATCATTGGGAACTGCAGGATTTTCAAGAAATGTCCACATAAAACAGATTACAATTTCATTTAATTTTCATTTCATTTTATTTGTTAATTGGGATAGGGCATTTGAATATGTCCTTTTTCAGGCTCTGCCTGACAAAAATACAAATATCACATACATTAATCAAACAACAAGACAAATACAGAAATTTACAAGTACCAATCACAAATATCAACAGACTTTAAATATTGCTTAAAATAGACTTCAAACATATACAGCAAGGAGGAGGCATGAAGGCAATCAGGCAGGTTGTTCCAGAATAAAGGAGCTGCAACAGAGATTGAGCATGACCCAAATTTAGATTTATGAAAAACAGACTGTAGAACAATACTTTGAGATGATCTAATCAGCTAAAGGGAACTTTGGGGACAAAAAAACAGCTTTAAATATTTGACAGCCAAAGTAATAGCAAATTTTACATTTAGGGGATAACCAAGATAAATGAGAGTACAATAGACAATGATGAATTTGGTAAGGTGAATCTAAAACAAAACTAATGATTCATATAAAAAAATTAGCGTTTCTCACTCTTTACTTTCTTGCAGTCATTAACATCCACAGAAAGCAGGTACAGTGCATATTATGAAGCATTAGCAGGTAGTGTTTATTTTAGACCTGACTTTACTGTACTCTTACTGAGGACCGTATGTAAGTAGAACTGCTTATTTTAGTTTAGTATTTTGCAGTTTACTTTTTTGCAGTTAATAATATCCACTTCGGACCTGATAGAGTTATATATAGCAATTCCAGTGCACAGAACGATAGCAGGTAGCATTTATTTTATTGTCAATTAGAAAGAGCCACACAGAGGTACGGGTGCTCTAAAACCAGGCAGCAAATAGCAAAAAAACAAGTCTTGGCACATCTATTTTTCAGGACAAAGAAACGCACCACACTTGGCTGATAGTTAATACTTCTTTACTTCTTTGCTTATATCAAAAAACATAGTGGCAGTGGCAGCAGACATAAAGTGCAGACTAGTGCAGACATGGACAAACTCCTCACGCATGTTTCACCTGAACACAGGCTTTGTCAAAGGTAACACCTCTCACATGATCTTGAAAAAGCATTAAGGGTGATGTGAAACGTACTGTAGATGTTTTAGTGTGAGGAGTGCTATGCTGGTAATAAACTTTACTGTTTTTAAGCTGGAAATGAGTTTTCCATCTATTTCATTCCGGATTTAGGTGAGCCGAGGGTGTTGCTGCTTCTCACATTCATTGTAATTTTGTACCTTGGCTCCCTTTTGCCCAGACTTGGAGCCATGTTTTTTCTTCAGAGACAATAGTACAGTTACATAAGAACTTACCGTGGCAGTAGATCTGCGCAGGTATTTCTTGCAGCAGACCATTCATCCCTCCCTCCTTCCCCCGAGTCTCTGAGCTATCCTGTGTCTGCTTCTCCTCTCTAACTTTTCCTTGGCAGGAACCTTTGGTACCCTCCTTGGTTCCTCTGCAGGACCTTTCTGCTTATGGTCTCTGGCTGGAGAACTGAGGATGGTGCGGGGGCCACACACTCTTTTAGTATAAGGTGATGTTGGCACCTGATGTCGTGGTGGGCGACCCCCTAGTAGACTGCTAGCTAGAATGTTTTCCATGTGGTCCTAGTGCCGGGTGGCTATAGTTCTATTGGTGTGGCCTGCTGCAAGTGACCTCCTTATAGATCTCCTGTTACAGTAAGTTCTTCTGTAACTGTACTTTCTTTCCACAGTAAATAATTACAGCACACTGTCTGTGGCACATGGGATCCATTCTCAGACCTAAAGGTACACTGTCAACCCTTTTTGCATCATATTATTTCAGCTGAAAACCCGTTTTATGATCGCTTACCTTCTCTAAAATTCATTGATGTTGCTGGTTGTTCTACCTGCTTCCTTTTTAATAGAACTGAAATGCATGTTAATTGTAATTATACCCAACCTTGTTTTGTTATACATCCTTGATCTATTATTATTGCATACTTCCTGAACATTAAAGGAGAACTGCACTGAATCTTGGAGCCATTTTTCCCCACTACAAGCTGTTTTTAAGTACTGGTTAAAATTATGCTATTGTTACACCTATACAGGTATTTTAATAACCTCACTAGGTGTTTCCACTTTACAATTTGATGGTAAGTACCATTTTAGAACTGTACAATGTAGTTTATGGCCCTCTCAGCCACAGAGTTCTGTAACAGAATATGAATGCATTGTGCCAACAATAGAAGAGTAGAACAGGGACATAAACTACATCATATAGTTCTAAATTGATTCTTACCAGCAGCATATAAATCAGAAACACCCTCTAGAATAACTAAAAAGCCTGAATATCTAGTTCAATAACAGAATTTGAACCAGTATTTAAAAAACAGCTTCTACTGGGAAAAATAACTTGGAAATTAAATGTAGTTCTCCTTTAGAAATGCCCAAAACAGTGTAGTTACTCATAATGCAATCATCTCCTCTTTCCCAACTGCATCATGAGTGGCTAGACAGTGTGTGTGGGGTGTTCCCAAGTCCAGGAAAGATGTAGTGGGAGCTGATCAAGGCAGTAAACAAACATGCTTTTTTGTGTAACAACAGTATGGCTGATAGTCTGTTTTTCACTTTAAAAAAGAAAATAAATATCAGAATCAAACTACTAGCTACATCAGCAATCTGTACAAAAGATGACCAATCATAATATATGCTTTGTAAACTGAAGCTGCTTAGGAGGTTGACAGTGGCCCTTTCATGAAATAAACAAGCACATCCAGTAGCTTTCCTTTTGCCATATCACATAAGGATCTGAGGACCATTGATCAGTAATTTTATGTTTTCCTCTTAATGCAACATTCTGCAGCAATACTCAGTCTCCAGGCTGAAAAAAATGATGATTTATTTTCCAGTCATATGCTTGTGTTTTGGCACCAACATTGGCCACAGCCTCAGCAGCTAAAGAGTATGTATCATGCAGTTGTATGTACAAGTACATAATATACCCCAGATAAGTGTCCTAGGCTGTAGCATCCACAGATACTCCAAAACAAAGATCTTAGCAGAGACAGGCAGCTGAGCTTCTCTCCCAAATGTGAGGTAATACAGGAAATTAAGTAGCATCATTGCAAGAACAACTGTAGACATAAACCAAGTTAACTTTCTGACTCCATTTTCTGTTTTGCATAGGATCCAGTGTTCCTAACATATCCAGCAGTGTCCAAGTAAATCATTCAGGCTGATTATCTCCTTGGGGATAATATGGCATCATCAGGACTGTTTGACTCCATAAGAAGCCAGAAATTCCTTTACTTGGTGGCTCTGTAAGTCAGGCTTTTAATCCAGATGAGTTCATTGTGGCACTCCATATTGGTTGATACATTATTGAAGAATCTTAACAGCAGTGCTAGCTTTTTGGGTGTTGGTGAGAGATGCCTGACTGTATGAGGTGTAGTAATCTGGGATGACCAACACATTACCAATGTTCTTGCTATCAGGCTGTTTTCAAGAAGTCCATGCATACTTACTCCAGAGGGCCACTTGACTCAATGACTGCAAGTGACTGCCTCTTTTTGGTAAGGTTTTCCTCCAGACAAACTGGGTACAGTGCTTACAATATTCTCAATGTCTGCCACCACACAGGGTCAATACAATCTTGCACACACAAGTTCCAAGGTACAGTCTATTCCCAGATGACCCATGTTATCATGCAGGGGTTTTAGGACTACTTAATGAGATTTTCATGGTGGGACAAGCTGCTTTCAAGGAAAAGAGGTGTGATCTGTTACCATTCCTACCAGTAGACCATCCGTCATTGACAATTTAGTCTGTTCTGTCACAAACAGGGAAGTATCTGGATGAGAATGAGGTACTTGGGATACAGTCCCATTTTCGCAGCTCGAACTGCATTCTTTAAACCTAGGTCTGTATGTTGCAGACTCTGCAGCTGTGCGTTGCTTGGGCTTGGTAGAGAAGTCAGGTCTATGCTGGTGAAGTTCAGGTACGCAGGCAGGCAGGTGGAATAGCATTTGGGGAAACTCCCAACACATTGATAGATTTGTCATAGTTTAAGCACATCGTTGTTACAACCACAGTGGGTACAGTTTCCTCAGGGACTCTGGGATCCTTATTTGATCAACAGGAGTGGGAGAATGTATCTGCCTCAATATGATTTAAGAGCAGCTGACACCTTTAGGAGAACTTTAACAAAACATAATATTTAGGCACTACTCAGTGTGCACTTCACATTAGTACTGCACTTCTACTCTCCATTAATTATTACTGAGGTCTTTTGCAAGAAAACAGGATCTTTGCTTCTGAAGAGTTTATCTATTCATGTTGCTTTCTCCCTACATGAGGTCATAATGCAGTGTGTGTGTGTGACATCACTTTTACTCCCATGGCAACACACTGTGATATCACAAGAGAGGATTATGACTTGAAACCGGGAGTAAGCTGTTGAGGCAGATGAACTCTAAGTAATAAAGGTCATGTATTCATGCAAATTTCCTCAGTAATAAGTAATGGGGAGGATAAATATATAGATTATGTATGAAATACAAGCTGCACTGTACCTAAATATTGTGTTTTTCAAAGTTTTCTTTGAAGCATCAGCAGCCCTTTAGGTTCTCTCCCATACTCAGAGCTATAATCATATGTGGACAGAGCAGTTAAGTAATGGTGCAAAGCAACATCTAGCTTGGCAATGGGTATGACATACATCAGGGGATTATTGTCCACTTTCACAGTGAACTTGGCTCCATACAGATAGTCATGGAACTAAGCAGTGGCAGATCACTTGAGTGCTAATTATGCATGAGATAGTTCTTTTTGAAGAGGTCAAGTTTCTACTCGCAAAAGCCACAGGCCACAACCCTTTGAGGGGTTTGTAGTATAGAATATAATTGCTTGGCCATTTAGACTAGCATCAGTTTACAGAATAGAAGGCTTGATAGGGTCCATGAAAGCTAGTATTTATTTTTATTTCATTTTTGTTTACCGGGTAGGTGCGCTAGCCTCGATATGACTATTTTCAGGCATGAACCGGGAGATTACAAAACATGGAGAACAAATACAAAACATTTCAAACAGATACATAGCAGGCCCAATACATATCAAAGGTGAAGGACATTTATACAATGATGGAAAAACAATGATGGAAAAGCAGACCATAACAGAAGGTACAGGGAAGCATTGCACATTCCTTGGTTATAGAATAGTTAACAGTGGTTCAACATAACGGAGCTGTAAAACATAACAGTAACAAGCTGTAACAAGAAATCAACAAGTTAGTTAAGTTAGTTAAAACCTTTATTTTAAAACGGGAATTCAGATGAAAAACATCACATCATTAGGACAAAGTCCTATTTTCAAGATGGTCCTGTAAAGTATAGTATATTATACTACTAAACACATTAATCATAAATTATAACAACAATACATTACAGTACACATAAACCAATCATTCACAATATAATACAACAAACATCTAACCAATCATCTATAACAGTCACAATGTATTTTTAGTTCAGGCATCAAACTTGTTAAAAATACCTTCAAATCATTAATCTGATTACAATATACAGGTTTCAAAGCCCCCCATAAATTATTAACAATAACCGGAAATCTGAGAGTACTATATGAGTTTATGGACCATGGAAATGCATAACCCCTTAAATTTATATCTCTCAAATTATGTACATATTTTCTTGGTTCTAATTTATCATAAAGACTTTCAGGTTGTTGGAATTTCATTACCTTAAAAAGTGGCTATATGTTAATTAGATAAAAGCATAAAATAGCCCACAAGATACAGTAAGAGAAGATACAGATGGCATATATATCACTGAGGGAATTTAGTATATAAGAATCATTGGAAGATAGGCAGAAAGAAGACAGTAAAGGTAGAGCAGATGTGGAGGAGGTTAGGCAGGGCAGGTAGCTGCCCAGTTTTGTCTGATAGTTGTCTGATGATTTCCTTGAAAGCATGTTCACAAGTTTTATCCTGTTGAGCCCCAAAAGGGGTATTTCACTTGCTAATATGCCTTTCTCTACTTCTTTAGTAAAGGTCACCTTCTTTTGTGGGTGAGCAGATACCCTTAGGTTAGATTGAATAATAGCCTGATAATAGTAGAAAGAAACCACCAGTAGTATCTGCAAAATCCAAAAAAAGATTGTAATGATTTCAAATTGTGAGACTGTGGCAGTACTGCAGCAGTCCTCGAGACTGCATCTCCGCAAGGACATAGACAGGATGGAGGCTGTCCAGAGGAGGGCAACTAAAATGGTGCAGGATCTGTACCAGAAGACATACAAAGAGAGATTAAAGGAGCTTAATATGTATACCCTTGAGGAAAGGAGGGAGGGAGGGAGGAGGGACATGACAGAAACTTTCAAGTACCTCAAGGGAATCAACAAAGTCCAAGAGAGTAGCATCTTTCAGTAAAAGAGATGTACAAGAACTAGGGGACACAATTTGAAGATAGAGGGAGACTACTCAGAGGTAATGTGAGGAAGTATTTTTTCATGGACTGGGTTGTGGATACATGGACAGCCTTCATGAGAAAGTAGTGGAGTCAAAAACATTGGGTGAATTCAAGAATGCATGGGACAGATATAAGGCAATTCTAGTGGGGGTAGGAGGAAGTAGGCTGTTGGTTAACTAGGATCTGCAGCTTATCCATTAGGTAGGGAAATGGGCAAACTAGGTGGGCCAAGTGGTCTTTATCTGCCATCAGATTCTATGTTTCTATGTTTCTATATGGCCAAATGAATAAATCTTCCACCTTGAATGGACCCATCTGGACTCCTTCCTCCTGACTGAGGTTGGGCAGAGTTGAAACTTAACAATAAAAACATAAAAACGTAAGATTTTTTTGTCACAAAAGACTGCTTGGCCCAACCAGTCTGCCCAGATGTTCCTTACGTAATTTGTTTCCACAGACCCTAACTGGTCTCTGACGGGCCTCTCTGCCTGTTTACTAATATAACCCTATGTCTACCCCACACATGCTTGAAGACCCCAGTTTCTGCCTCCACTGTTTCTGCTAACAGTCTGTTCCGGGCATCTACCACCCTTTTAGTAAAGTAGTATTGCCTTACAGCCCTCTTAAACTTCTTCCTCTCTAGCTTCATCGTATGCCCCGGCTCCTGGTGCTCTTTCTCATTTTAAAGAGACTCCTCTCTTGTACCCTGTTCACCTCTGTGAGGTATTTGTAGTTCTCTGTCAATCATATATTGCTCTCTTCTTTTCTCTTTCAAGGTGTACATGCTAAGATCCTTCAGTCTTTCCTCATAGGGTTTCTCATGCAATACCTACATCATTTTAGCTGCCCTCCTCTAGACTTCTTCCACCCAATCTATGTTCTTTCTGAGGTGTGGCCTCCAGCACTGGCCACAGTACCACAGGTGGGGTCACGCCAGCGAGTGAAACAGTTGGCAATACTACCTCCCTCCTCCTGCTGGTGATACCCATCCCTATGCAGTCCAGTATCCCACTATCCTTACCAGCTGCTTTTCACACTGCCCTGCCACATTCAGTTATGATAACCACAAGGTCCCGGTCCTGCTGTGTCAGTACCTCACCCCATACTGTAATCAGTTCCTGAGTTACTATGTCCTAGATGCATGATTTTGCACTTTTGGCATTGAACTCCAACTGCCATGCTCTTGACGTCTCCTCAAGTTTCCCAAGCTCCATGCACATTTCACCCTGTTGCTTGAAAAGGGCTTGCACTCCAGAATTGAAGGTGTGGAACACACAATAAGCAGAGTCTGAGACCAGTTATAAGCTTCACCAAAGTTTTAATTTCACCAAGTCATGTAACAAAGTACATTCCACAACAAGTAAACTCACATACAGCCACCAAATGTGACCCAGGTGCCCTGGCACTTTGTTCTCTTTGCGCTTCATCAGGGGGCAACAACCTGGAGAGAGTTGTAGCTTTTTGTACAAAAAATGTAATGTGACTCCTCATTATGTAATCAATATGAAAATTAATTAAAAATGAAGTTAATTCATTGGCATAACCTGCATTTCATATTGCATGAATTTATACATTGTGAAAATTGCACACTAGAACAAGGACATACTGTAGTTAACAAAACGTATAACACAAATGATTGAACTCAAGGTACAGAAAAAAATCAAACAACTTTGTTGATGCCTAAGTCATTTAAATGACATGCTAACTGCATTTTGAGAAAGAGAGAGGTAGATCAGACCAGGGCTGGGAGCAGTCCTCAGTCAGACCTTCAATGCTGCAACTTTGCATTGCTGTGATAGAGAACAGGATTACCCTGAGCTCTCTGAATGAACTCCAGCTGAAAAGGAAAAAAGCATAAAGAATTATGAGAGACTAATTCTTGCATCAACATAAACAGCCATTTTTTAGCCAACAGAATACATAAATCAGCAGATGAAGTCATACTCAAATGGCAAAAAGACAGAGGGGGAGGGAGTGGAAAGGGGAAAAGGAGATAGAAAGTAGAAGAGCTGATCCTCTTTTCTTCTGTTTCTCTTTTCTCCTCTTTCTTTCCTCTTCTTCATTACTTGTTATCTCTTGCATACCTACTATCTACTCCCTGCTATCCACTTCTGTCATATGTCTAGGTATATTACCCCCTGACTCCCATTTCTTGTTCGAGGTCCTCCGAACCCAATGGTTGAGTCATGCCCACTTGCCCTTTTCTCTCCCTCTCCCTATGTCATACCCTGGCCCTCCCTTTTCTTTCCCCCTTACCTTACTCTCTTCATGTCTTTGGTCTCCCCTCATCACCTTTTCTTCTTCCTGGCATCCCCTCCCCATCATGACTTTCCCGGCTGTTACGTTTTTGTGCAAAGTACTGTATAAAACCCTGCCTGCTGTTGTTAACCTTAGCTCCGCTTCCCTTCTCACTCTTTTTATTTTTTTTGTACACATGCATCTACATCCTTGCAAAGTTGTTCTACACTGCATCATGATCACTTGTGTAATGCTACTGCACCTTGAAATTGATTTTATTTTTGCATTCCATTGTATTGACTGTATAGATAAATATCTATTATTTCTAAATAAAGATTTTGATTGATTGATTGAGAAGGGGGAGGGAGGGAGCAGTTTATCCAAGTGGAAAGCCAGTATATAATTAACTATACTATCACAAGTAAAGTTTAAGATCCCAGCCGTTGAAGCAGCGTTGACCAGGTGGCTTCAATGGCGGTGCGGACTCCCCGATCATACCGCTGCCCGCCTCACCCTCCTGCGGCCAGAGTTCTCCACCAGCAAGATGATCCCCAGACCAGGTGGCTTCAACAGTGGTGCTGGCTCCCCGATCCTACCGCTGCCCACCTCACCCTCCTGTGGCCAGAGCTCAACACCAACAAGACAATCCCCTGACTGGGTGGCTTCAATGGCAGTGTGGGCTCCCCAATCCTACCGTTGCCCACCTCACCCTCCTGTGGCCAGAGCTCAACACCAACAAGATGAGCCCCTGACCGGATGGCTTCAATGGCGGTGTGGGCTCCACGATCCTACCACCACCCGCCTCACCCTCCTGCGGCCAAAGCTCTCCACCAGCAATATGATCCCCTGACTGGGCAGCTTCAGCGGTGGTGCGGACTCCCCAATCCTACTGCTGCCCACCTTACCCTCTTGCCGCCAGAGCTCTCCACCAGCAAGGTACGGTCCCACTGAATGATCCATGGCTTCAACTTTTGGTGCTAGCCAGCTTCCACTTTTTGTTTGGACATTGACTCCACAGCAATCCCTAGCTGACTGGATGCTTTACTGGATTGGGTTTTGATTGCTGGTTGTCGGCTAAAGGTATCTAGCTAGCAGAATTGATACTTGGTCTGGCTGTCTGGCTTCTGCATTCAAATTTTTAGCTATCTCCTGTCACTACACCAACTAATAACTACTATTGTACTGCATAACTGAGAATGTAATGCTTGCTTTTCATTTGTATAAATGCTTGCTTACATTATTAGCTGTTAGTTACTGTGTTAATGTGACTACTGAGCCTTTACAGTATCTATGCACTGTGCACACAGTATTAGTGTGGCTAAAAAGCCTTTACAGTTTCTGTGTACTGTACATACAGCATTTACTTGCACTGTTTATTTTTGGAAAAAAAAAAGTAATTTAATGCCAGCTTGATTGTTTATCTGTCCTGAACTGCAACTTATTTCTTTCCTTTTCCTACTGTGATCTCTCCTCTCTCTTTCACTTTCCAGCCCTTACCAACCCCCCCCATTGACCTGCTCTGCCCCCACTCCCTAAGTCTCCTACCTACTATTGTTGAAGCCCAGGCCCTCGATTAATGTTCCTTCATTGACTCTGGTCCCCTGTGGCCTCTCTGTCTGTCCTTTCTGTCCCCCCGACTGCAGCCCCCAATTAATTCTAACTTCCCTCTGTCTGTACCTTCTGTCCTCCGCCCCCCCCCCGATTGCAGCTGCAAATTAATTGTAACTTTTTTCTTCTCTCCTTCCCATAGATGATCCTCTGACCAGGTGGCTTCAATGGTGGTGTGGGCTTTCCAATCCTACTGCCACCCGTCTCACCCTTCTATGGCCAGAGCTCTCCACCAGCAAGATATGGTCCCACTGAATGATCTATGGCTTCAACTTTTGGCACTACCCAGATTCCACTTTTTGATTGGACGTTGTACCACAGCAATCCCTAGCTGATTGGATGCTTTCCTGGCCTGGGTCTTGTTTGCTGGTTGTCGGCTAAGGGTATCTAGCTAGCTGAATTGCTACTTGGGCTAGCTGTCCGGCTTCTGTGTTCAGATTTTTCACCCATCAACCCGTCCCCCGCCCCGGCACTCTTTTAAATGCACTAACTGAACCTGGGGCTCCACCCAGGTTAGCAGTCTGTCCAGTTGTCTCATTTCTGTGTCCCCACCCTGAATGTAAATGACTTTCCTTTCAGAGGTAATGTGAGGAAGTATTTTTTCATGAAGAGGGTTGTAGATGCATGGAACAGCCTTCCTATGGAGATTGTGGAGTCAAAAACAGTGGAGGAATTCAAGAATGCATGGGACAGACAAAAGGCAATTCTAGTGCGGGGTAGGAGGAAGTAGGCTGTTGGTTAACTAGGATCTGAAGTTTATCCATTAGGTAGGGAAATGGGCAGGCTAGGTGGGCCAAGTGGTCCTTATCTGCCATCAAATTCTATGTTTCTATGTTTCCTTCTACCCTATACACCTCCATATAAGTTGCTACACTCACACTCAGTATGAATCATATTCTTACTCCCTGCTGAACATCCTTCCTAAACTGCTTCCACTAAACTCCCCTCTCTCCTTTATCCTCCATTCTCCTCTAATTTTGCTTTCTGAGCGTGACTCATTTTTCTCCTCCCTGTAAATCCTCCTTCTAAAACTATTCCCTGTAACTTCCCCTCTCTCCCTTTCTTTCATCCACCTCTAAACTTTGTTTTTCCTTCATCGTCCACTGTCGAACTCCCTCTAACTTACCTCCCATCATGTTCCCTCTCCTCCTTGCCTGTTTCCCTCTAGTATTCACTTTGACATCCCTCCCACCTACTTCTCTACCACCCACTCCCCCTCTCCTCACTACCCACTCCCTCTCCCCTACCCTACTCTCCTCCTGTCAGCCTCCCTTATTTCACTTCTCATGGTGCGCTGCTGCCAGTATTCTTCATAATGCCAGTTCTCATTTGGCCTCCTTGCAAGCCCTTATCTTCCACTTCAGCAGCACAAGGCACAAGCCCAACAGAGCCACCAGTTGATTACTCCCCCATAAAAATATGGTCGATCATCCTCACAAGATTGATAATTACACTTCTGCTTTTCACTGCAGGTGACATCGAACCTAACCCTGGTCCCCCACAATTCACTTCTTCTGAACTGCCTAGAGGACTCAGACTTTTGCATCTAAATATTAGAAATCTACTCCCCAAATCTGACCTTCTGCAAATGCTCATGCTTCACCTTAAACCCTCTGTTCTCACACTAACTGAATCCTGGCTCAGCCCCAAAATCCCCGACTTGGCCTTCTCCATCCCAGGCTACTCCCTCATCTGCCAGGGCCATAACTCCAGGGCCGGGGGAGATGCCATGTATATATACACGTCTATCAATTGCTCAGTCTGCCTTTCCATGACCTCTCCCTCTGCCTTTGAACTACTGCTGGTAAAATTATTCCTCCCATTTTCCCTCCCTATCTTTGAAGGCGGTGTCTACTGCTGTCCCAACCTCCCCATCTCCTCCCTTTCCTCCATCACTGACCTCCTGTCCTCCATCTCCTCCCTTGCCACTCCTGGTGAACTTTTCCTCCTAGGAGACTTCAATATAAATGGGCTGTCCAGCCCACAGTTCAAAGTCTGCAACCATTTCTTGACTCTAAACCTAAAGCAAATCATTACTAACCCAATGCGCCTTAATCACAAATTTGTCAATCATACCTTTCGACTGGGTTCTGACCTCGCACCCTCACCGTGTCAGAAATTCTGGCATACTCCCAGATGCACTCAGTGACTACTGTGTGCGGAAAATTCACCATGCTAAGTTCCCCCCGGTCACTCTCAACTTTCACTCTTTCCGCTCCCTTGACCTATCCTCCCTCCACAATGACCTGTCCAATATAGATTGGTCACCTATCACCACTGCCTCCTCCACAGATGCAGCTTTGAGCTAATTCAGCTCACAATTCCTTAATGTTTGGGACCAGCATGCACCATTTAGAAATGCAAGGGTTAGTGGAAACCATCTCCCCTGGGTCTCTGCTGAACTCAACACTTGTCAATGTGCTAGAGACCAAGCCTGGGCAGCATTTAAAACTTCTGGTTCCCCCCATGACCTTCAGTGCTACTGTACTCTCTGCAGTGCATGCACCGGAACCATCTGCCTCTCCAAGGCAGAATACTTCCAAGCCTCCTTCCATGAAAACATCAACAACCCATCAAAATTCTGGAAGGTTATCGATGCACTTTTCTCCCCCCCCCCGCCCATTTCACTTCTCCCATCCTAAAAATTGTTGCCTTTACATTGGATGACCCTCCTCCATGGTAGCTGGGTTCAACAACTATTTCACTTTCTGTGCCGCCTCCCTCCTTGCCTCTCCCCCCATTACCACCTGGAATTCTCAGTGTCCCCCTCAGCCACCTCTCACTTCCCTCCCCCATCTGACTTGCATTTTGCCTTTACACATGTACCCCCTGAGGACACCCTGCAACTATTACGTGCCCTGCAATCTTGCAAGGGCAAAAGCCCTGATGACCTCAATCCCATACTACTCCACCTTTCTGCCTATGTAATTACCCTTCCTTTGACTAATCTTCTGAACTTCTCCTTCTTGATACAACTGTTCCTGATGCCTAGAAGTCTGCTACCATAATCCTCCTTCCTAAAGGTGGGGACCCTTCCAACATGGGTAATTTCCACCCAGTTTCTCTACTCCCTACTCTAACCAAGCTCTAAGAGCACCTGGCCCTGCAACAACTCTCCTCCTTCATTGTCCGTTCCTCCTTTTTCACCCCCTTCCAGTCTGGATTCTGTAAATATCACTCCACCACCACCTCCCTCCTTTGGCTCACTGATTCCATTCTGGCTGGCATGGAACAGGGATGCATCACTTCCACCATCTTTGTCGACCTGGCCAAAGCCCTCGACACTGTCTCCCACTCCCTTCTCTTGAATAAACTGTTGTCAGCTTGCCTCTCTGAACCTGCCACCCGCTGGTTCCAGTCCTACCTTACAGGCCATTTCCAGTTTGTCAGAATTGTCAACTCCATCTCCCCTCCTCTCTATCAACACAGGTGTTCCCCAAGGGTCTGTACTTGGACCAATACTATTTTCCATTTTTCTGAATGACTTTACCAGTGCTTGTTCATTTTCATACATACACAAGAATGCAGATGACACAGTCTTATTCTTGTCCGGCAACTCCCCGTCTGAGGTGATTGCCAGCCTTCAACTGGACTTTAACAATGTCCAGCGCTGGTTCAATGCAAACCAACTCTTTCTGAATGTCAGAAAATCAGTTTCTATAACCTTTGGCTCCAGGCAAAAGCTGTCCAGACTTGACGCCACCCCTAACTTCCATACCCTCTCTAGTACTACTCTGGAGGATTTCTCCACCTTTAAGTACCTTGGGCTATGGCTGGACAAGCATCTTGATTGTGGGGTATAAGTTGACTCTATCCATAAAAAGCTACTCCCTAAACTCGGTGCTCTGTACAGACATCGCAGCTCTCGGCTGCAGCAGGCTAGGAGAGAAATCATCCAAAAGATGATTCTCCCTGTCCTTGATTTCAGGGATATAGTCTACTGTTCTGCCCCTAAATCCATGCTTTCCAGACTGGACACTCTTCAACTTCTTCTGCCGCTACGTACTTGGCTGTCCGCCAGGTGCTTATCACTGTGATCTGTATACCTCACTCTCCTTTCCCTCCCTCTATGCCAGATGCCTATTTCACTGCGCTAACCTAATCGGGAAGTTCTGGCTCAGATCTCTTCCCCCCAATTTATCTTTCCTCCTATCCACCCCACCCCCTCCTGCTATTCCCTCTGTACATCCACACATAGAACTCTAGCCCTCCCTGCCACAGGGCACTTCATCTGGTTGCGCTGCCTTCTCGTACAAAATCCCTAATATCTGGAACACCCTTCCGCTAGAAATTCACTCCACCCAATCCTGCCTTTCATTTTCTCTCCTCCTTCGGAACTGTTCTGTTCACCATTGCAACTGCACCTAGCCTCTCTCTATTCACACCAAACCCCTTCTCTACATTTCAAGTCTCCTCTCCCCTATCCCCTACACTTCTACAGGGGCCCTAATATCAACTTCAAGTATCAAGTATCAGCACACTTTCCCAAATACCTAGAATTCCCTTCCACTAGAAATTCATCCCATCTAATCCCTCCATTCATTGTCTGTGCTCCTCCGGAAGCATTCTGTTCAGTGTTGCTTCTGCACCTAAGCTTTCTCTGACCACACCACACCCCTTCTCTACATTCCAATTTTCCTATCTCCTGAACTTCTTCAGCTTCTTCTGGCAGCAGCCTCCCCTACCCCTACCTCCCCCCCCCATCCTACCTGCCCAGGGGTCCTATTCCACCGTGCAGGGTTCTCAGCATCCTGAAGTGATCCAGCTCCCTTCCCACTCATCCTACCTCCCTAGTTACTCCCCCCTTCCCTCTCTCACCCCCCATCCTTGTCGGGTCCTCGACCCTTTGTAGGGTTCTCAGCATCCTGAAGGGGTCTAGGTCTAACCTTGTCCCTCTCCTCTCCCTCGTCCCCTCTTTCTCACCTCCATACTTGATGGGTTCTCTGCATCTTCCCCTGCTGGGTTCTTTGCATCCTGGGGAGGTCTAGCTCCCCTCTCCTCTACCACCCCCCAATTCTCCCCTTCCCCCCCATCCTTGCAGAGTCCCCATTCCCCTTGCAGGGTCTCAGCAACCTGAAGGGGTCTCGCTCTTCGTTTGCATCTCTACCATCCCGCTTTTTCTTTTCCCCTCTCCCTTCCCCATTTCTCTCTCCCTTTCTATTTCACTGCCATCCTTTTAGGCAAAGTTAGCACTTAATATCCTGTACTCAACTTGCCACTTCCTGCACTTTAGGTGTACTCCTTCTCCCAGCCTACATCTTCCCTGTTCCCTGTTAATTCCCTTGTGGTTATTTGATCTGCAAACCCTGAATATTGTATCCTTACAATACTGTTGGTCTTAGTTCTATTCCTTGTCATCATTTGTAACGTATTGTAATTGTGTTGCATTGTATGTATATTGCTTGGTAATTGTTTTTTGCTATCCCCACTTTCAGTATGTAACTCCCTTCCCCCAGGACGCTTCTGGAAACAAGCCATTTGCAGCTCAGGTTGTCTTCCCTAGTGAAACATTTTCAAATAAATAATTGCTCTCCACCCCTTCCAGAGTGTGCACCATATTATAGATTTTGTATAATCTGTAGAAAGGCATACCTTCCCTTCCAGTTCTTCTGCAGTGTCACTTCTGAAAACACTGAAAAGGACTGGTCCTAGTATTGAGCTCTATGGCACCCAGTCACTCAATCATTAGAGTGAGTGCCATTACTCTCCACCCTCTGTCACCTATCCGTTAACTAGTTCTAATGCAGTCCACCACTCTGGATCCCACCCTAAGTCTACTAAATTTCTTTATCCCTCTCTTGTGCAGCACAGTGTCAAAGGCCTTGCTAAATTATGGATAGGCCACATCTACTGCCCTCACCTGATCAATTTCACTGGTCACCAAGTCAAAGAAAATAATAAGATTTGTTTGGCATGACCCCTGCCCTGTGAACCCATGCTGCTTGTGTTCTTGCAGCCCATTTGATTGAAGACACTCCTTTAATACCCTTAAATGTATTCAATCCAGTCCCAAAGCCTTGTCCACCTAACAGCTACAAGTTCCTTTGGGACTCCTTCCTCTGAAAATGGACTTCTGTCAACCCCCCACTCCATTTCTCCTACTCTTTGGTGGTCTGTCCCCCTCCCTCCACTGTGAAGATGCAGCAGAAGTACTTGTTTAGGATTGCAGCTTTTTCTTAATCCTTTTCTGCGCAGTCTCCCCCTTCCATCCTTCTAATCCTCACTGTCCCCTCATTTTCCTCTTCTCACTTATGTATCTGAAGAAAGTCTTATCCATTTTAGTGGCCCCTTTGTCTATCCTTTTCTCTGTCTGCTCATTTGCTCCCCTCACCCCTTTCCTACTTCCCTCTGATTTATTTGGTATACCTCTCTGTCCTACCCCTCTCTGTTTTCTTATATCTCCTGAATGACACCCTTTCTTCCTTCCCCACCTTGGCCACTTTCTTCTTCTTTGACTCACTTCCTTCATGCAGAGGCTGGTTGCCTAAATCATGCCCTCCCTTATCGTTCCCTCAGTGTCTCTATCTCTCCCTGTCAATCCTTCTTACAAAACAGTTTCTGAGGCAGTCCCCATTTCTTTCAAATCTGTCATCCTAAAGACAGAACCCTCATCCTCATGTGGTTTACCTCTGCTCCTGTCATTTTGTTAAACCATACTGTATGGTGATCATTGGTACCTAGTTACCTAGGAGACTGTCCACTGAGATGTCTGCAATGCTGTCCTTGTTTGTAATCACCAGGTCCAGCACTGCCCCATCCCTAGTATGTTCTTTGACTAGCTGCCTGATAAAAAAAACCCTTGTAGGAAGTCACAGATGGCTCTGCTCCTTGTCGAAGTGCAGTTGAAAGGCTCCACTCCTCTGGAATACTGAAGTCAGCAACTAGCAGCACCTCCCCCTTGCTTCCCATTCTGGTGATGGCTTCCCCAAGTACCTTATCTAACTCCTCTACCTGTGCTGGTGATCTGTACACTATCCCACTATGGATAGTAGCCCCAAAGCCTATCTCTAGGATGACCCACAGCACCTCTAGTCCTTTCTTTTCCTCCAGATGCCCCTGTACCTCCATGGCCTAGAGACTCTCCCTCACATATAGTACAACCTCCCTCCCCTTCTTCCTGCCCTGTCTCTCCTGAATGTCGAGTGACCAGGTATGGCCATTTCCCAGTTGTGGTGCTCAATGCATCACAACTTTGTTATGGCCACCAAATCCAGACTAGCCTCTGTCATGATAGCTTCCAGATCTGGAATTTTGTTTCCAAGACTGTGTATTGGTACATACGGCTTTCCATACCTTACTCCCTCCCAGCCTACTTCTCTGCTTCCCCCATTTATTGACTATGCTGTTCCCTGAATCTCCTTGATCCACCTCTTCCCTTTTTAACATCTTAATTCCCTGTCTCCTTATCCTTTATTCTTGGTTACTTGATCTATACCCTCCTTTGTCTTGTACTCACCCTTGTCGTCTTGTACTTCTACCTTAGGGGTGTTTACTCCCCTTGGGTCTTCCTCCCTGATGATCCATCATCGGGGAGTGCAATTGTTCCATCCCTTGGTTTTACAGCCCCCAAATCGAATTTAAATGCTCATCTAATTAGCATTTAAACATCCATTCAAGGACTGTGGTCTCCTTCCTGGAAGGATGTTTGCCATCTCCCTTATAGATGCCCATATCCTCCCAGGCTGGCTCCTGGTCCCTAATATAGCTGAAGTCCTCCTTCATGCACAATGCTTTTAACCAATTGTTAAATGCCCTGGTGTGGAGTATCCTTGCATTTCCTCAGCTGTACACAGATAACACCTCAGCAAAAACCACCATATGTGCCACCTGCTTGAGGCCCCTTTCCAAGCTCCCTGAAGTTACCCTGCACTAACCCTACCCTGTTCCTTGCCAAGTCATTTGCCCCAGATGGACTGACATCTAATTCGTTCCCATCTCCTGCTGCACTAGTGATTGTCTGGATGTGCTCTCCATCCCTCAAAGCCAAAGTACCTCTCAGGCACTTCACGTTCCTCTTCCTTCCTCCCCTTCCTCCCATGCCCAGCCCCTTAACAGTAGTGTCCCACTCCAGCAGCTGCTTCCTCCTTGATGGGGGGCCTCTTCTTCACTTCTTGAGGTCTTCATTTCAGAGGACCCCCACTTCATCCATTCCCACTGCAATGGGTGGCTTCTCTCTGCTTCCCTGTCCTGCCAGTATGGTGAAGGATTTCTGCAATTCCAATTCTTAGCACAGGCTGAGGAGCATGTACCATTCCTGTCACCTCCACCCTTCTGGAGGCCACTGAGGTCCATTTACTCTGCCTCTTCCTAGACAGTCTCTGGGGGAATGGCTGAAGACCTGGTGGCCTCAGGGTGGAGCAGAAGGTCCTCTGTACCCTTGCCAGTTTGGCCTGGAGTCCAGTAACCTCTGCCTGCAACCCAGAATGGTGTGTATAGATGGGACAATATCTCAATTTTCAGTAGATGTCCCAAAAGACTGTGGCCCCACAACCATTGCTCTTCACCACTCCCATGATATTTTATTCCATTTCATGCTGTCTGTTCAAACTTTTCTGTACCTTTCTGCTTCTATTTTCCTCCTGTTGTACTCCTACAGCTCCAATTTGCTTCCCAGAAACTGTTTGTTACCCTATACTAGACAGGGTGTGTCTTGCTTTCCTTTTTGTAACCCTCCTACTTATTCCTTCCATTTCCTGGAAGACTGATGCATCTTACACAGCTGTACTGTGACTATAAGCTTAAGCTGCTTCCTCCCTAGTTGGTTAATGAAAGTATGCTGTCAGCAAATAATATGTTACCTCCTACTTTAGCAGAGTTTCCTGGGGACTGTGGACTATCTGAGGGCATCCTGCAGACACTCTTAAGGCAGATGCTTCACTCATTTTCTGTGCAACTCATGCAATGGGAAATGAGCGTAATGGGACATGCTGGGTTTTGACTCCTTTTATCTCCCCATCCTGCTTCCTGATGTCCCACAATTGCCTGTCTCCACTAGCCTCTTGCAGCTCCACCCCCCAGTCAAAGACCTGATTCACAGGGCTTTCTTTCTTTCTTTCTTTCTTTCTTTCTTTCTTTCTTTCTTTCTTTCTTTCTTTCTTTCTTTCTTTCTTTCTTTCTGTCTCTCTCTCTCTCCCTCCCCTCTCTCTTTCTTTCTTTCTTTCCTTATTAGATTTGTTAACTGGTTAAGAGCCCAAGAGCATGAAATGCCCATTTCTGGAGGGACCTGAGTACAGTGTACAATAACAGATAGTATATGGTCAAAACAAGATTGCCAGGTAATGTACAAATTTACAGTATATACAATCAAGTAACAGGATAGGGTTATAAACAGGATCATGTACAGATTTACGATATTTACAATCAAGTGAAACACAAACATTTGGACATATTCATGGAATGAGCTTTTAGTGCAGATTTAAACATAGAATAGGTTATAATTTGAAAAAATCCTTCGGGTAAAGAATTCCAGTCAACAATTGACTTATATAAAAAAAAAACAGCACTACCCTGCAACTGTTTGAAATGAGGGGGTTTAATGTTTCCACTTTCAGATAAGCATGTTGCATACCTGAAGAATAGGGAATTAAGGAATTCTTAAAATGGAACATAACAGGACCTCTGTGAAATCTCCAAAATGTGAGAAGTCTGAGATAGAAACATCATGCCCCAAAGGTAGGCCAGTTTAATTCTGACTACAGTTCACAATGATGTGTACAACATGGACTTAAAGTGATAAATCAGCAGACCTGATTATAAAGGACTTCAGCTCTTTTTAGCATAGTTTTACTAGCTGCAGAATAGATTGGAAGGCCAAAATCAATAAGCGATAGCAGCATAGACTGGGCTAGTACTCTCCATGTATGAGAGGCTAGACAATGTCTGATTTTTATACAATAGACCAAGGTTTCTTAATCCATTCACCCCCAAGAGTCACACAGTGACTGCAAAACTGTATACCGACCATGCAACGTCGGTTCTACAGCGAAGACCATCACAGCGACATTGTCGGCAGTCGCTGTGATGGTCTCCACTACCTGACACTGGTGCAGGGAAGGTGCTTACTCCCATCCCTGAACTAACTCTGACTGGAGTTAGTAATCAAATGTACGGGGGTGTGTGGGGGCAGAGACCCCTGCAAGGGGGGTGTGGAGGGCAAAGCCCCCTACAGAAAACACTTTTCGCCGAGCGACAGCACAACACCAATTGTTGGTGTTGTGCTGTCGCTGTGCCATCGGTCAACAAATTTTGTGTTGCCGCGGCATAGTGAAACCCTACAAAACCACCTTTCAGGATGGATTTGAAAAATTCCACCTACCTTGTTCATGAGATGGGTTTCCAAAAAGGCCATGTTGAAAATTTGGTGCAAAGATATTAAAAAAAATGAGAAAGTTGTGATTAAAAGTTCAAAACCTTCTGAAATACATTAAATGGGGCTTACCTTATTTTCTTATATCACAGCCACCATGTCCACCAGCAAGATGAGTCTTCAGTCAGAGAGTGGATCTACGACATGGGATATGTTCAGGTGAGTGAGGGTGTGTGGAGTGGTGAGTGCTGAATGAGGGGTTGGAATGGGGTGAGTAGGGGTCTGGGGGTGTCAGATTGCCGATGGACTGTTGTCTTTACTGACAGGTTGTTTTAAAAGATCAATGGGGAACAGTTTTCTTGAATTGCAGAAGGACCTAACTGACACTGGGGATTGGGCACCCCAGTGTCAGGATACTCTTCGGGGGTACTGAGGGTGGGCATCCTGGTGCTACCACCCATACATAAGGGAAGGTATGTGAGTGACCTGGAGGGGAGGGGGGTCAACAGAAGCAGTACTGGGGGTGGACACCACATTCTGTTTATTTACAAATTGGTAAGCACTAGGATAGGAGGCAGGTGATGTGGAGGGGAGGGGTGGGAAAGCACCAGCAGTATCAGGTGTGAGCACCCCAGTCCACTTTTACAGTGTGATCAATATCAGGGAAGAATGAGAGAGGGCTTGCTGAGCTGGGAGGGGGAGGGAATAAAAAATAAATAAATAAAGATAGATAGATAGATAGATAGATAGATAGATAGATAGATAGATAGATAGATACTGTAGATAGAGAGAGACTGAGACTGCTGGCACATAAGCCAGCAGCATGGAGAGGGCTGTGGATGGAGCAAGATGGTGCTGGAGTGTGAGGAGTGAGTGAAAAGTGTGGCACATACTATAACCTTTCCCTTCAGCAACAGCTGTAAAGAAATGCCATCTGTTCTCTCACTGTAAGCTTATACTTTGATTTATTTCTTTTGTTCATGAAAATGAACAGTATCTGTGGAGTAGTATCACCCCAGATGTTCCCCAACAACAGAAGTTAGGCAGAAACTTTGAGGAGACTACACTCCATGCAGGCCAGCTCTGTCTGTTGGTGGTTTGTAAGAAAAAAGGAGCTAAACGACCACAGAACAACACCAGTTCTCCATGAGCAGCATTTCAGATGAGTCCACAGCCATGTGAGTTATTGCTGAATAACTATGTAAAGCCCACTATAAAGTGCAAGGCTTATGATGCAAGAGACCAGAGAAGTTAACAACCAGGCCCAGCTGGAACAGATTAACAAGCTTGGCAGCTCTGTGAGGTGGCATATTAGAAAATGGTCAGAAGAGCAGCTGGAGCCGCATGAGCAATTACCTTAACTCAAAGCTTGTTACTGTCTTTTTCTCTCAAAAAAAAAAAAAAAGGAACACTCATCATTTAGAGTGGCTGTTTGATTAGAAAAACTGAAGTCCTTAACAGATGAAATCTGTATAAAAGAATGAGAGAATAAGGAGGAGGGAAACAGAAAAAAAAATGGCTAAAATGAATAAAAAATAACCAAAAGAACTTAGATTTCTTTTAAAAAGTATCTGAAAAGCAACACAACAAAAATTGAATTCCCTCCTGAACGTAGTAAGGTCAAATCAAAAAGAAGTGCAAGTAAAGCTGCACTAAATCAAAATCCAGGGGAGACTGTAGATGTAGTACAACCCAAAACAAGCATTTGTCAATGCCAAACGTTTGCTTGCAGGTATTTGCAGTGGTGTTTGGCATTTATGCAGGCCCCCCCCCCCGTTGTATCCATGTCCCTTCAGCATCCATGTCCCAACAGAGTACCTCTCTGCAACTCCTCTTGCATCTGATTTACATTTCAGCTTCATACTTCTTAAGTGTCTGTCTTAGGAACCCTAATGCCCTGGTCTTGCTCAAGGTTATGAGCCTTTGTGGAAACTGTACAACGCGTGCTCCTAACACAGTCATTCAGTGGCATTATTTCACCAAATTTTCAACATAAGCATTTTGTCACCTCTGCTCATGAACGTTATGACTATGATTTTCTTACTGTGTACCAAACACTGACTTCCCACAGCGACCGTACTATTCTGCGCTAGAAGTGTGGAAACACATTTCAGCCAGGATGTGAAAAATGACAGCTATACTGTTCATAGGGAGATATGGGAAAATGCCGATGTTAAAAATATGTAGTGAAAATATTACAAATTCATGAACTTACAAGTGTGCATAGAAACTGTGCAATGCACGCTCGTAACAGCCATTTTTATGTATTTTTTTTATTTAGTTTTTGTTGACCGGGTAAGTGCACTAAACAAATCCTGCCTATTTTCAGGCACGACCCAGGGAAGGGGGATACAGATGAATGCCAACTGACCTTGAACCAGATTAAGCTGTTGGTGGTATTTTTAGTGAATGAGAGAAATTTGGCCAGGACACCGGGGAAATTCCCCTACTCGTCAGAGGGGGAACCTCTGTCCAAGATGGCGGACGCACCCTTGCCTTCTGAGGAGGGAGCTATGGAGGTGGGAGATTTGGTCTCTGCTCCTACCTCTGACCGAATGGAGACCACGATGCCAACACCTGATGTTTTGCCTGTTGATGTTTCTACTACAACTTTAAGTTCTGCTGCTCATACTAAGGCTGCTATACCTAGCCCTCTGCTTGCTTCTTATGGAACTGACTTGCTGACTTGCGTGCCTACAATCGACTTGCCGGAGGATTTTACTTTATCTGATTCTGAAAATCACTGTTTGACAGCACAAGAGATCAGGGAGTGTTTTGCAACGGCGGAGCGCCATTTTGCTAGTGCAAAACTGAAAATGCATAGAGATATGCAACGCCTGAGAACCGACAGCACAGATGCATCTTCCACTCGGGTGGAAAATCTTGAAGATTTACCTGACTTGTCTCCTTTCCTGCCTGTTGCTGTGACAGGCTCTGACCCGACCGGTACATCGGTAGCTGAAGCTCTACTGCCTGCTCCCCTGCCGCCTGCAGTACAAACAGATTTGGTTTCCTTCTCAGAACCTGCTTCCATTACATCGCAGAGTTCCCCACATGGACAAGACTTCTCTACAGTAAATGCTCCCCTGCCGCCTGCAGTTCAAATGGATTCAGTTTCCTTTTCACTACCTGCTTCCATTAAATCACAGAGCTCCCTACATGTACAAGAATCATCTACTGTCAATATTAATAAAGTGCCTGCCTGGACTGTTGAATCAGCGCTGAGAGGTGCTGGCTGGGTTCAGGGTACTGTCCCAGGAAGTTGGAAATCGGGTCCATCTCCAATACGGTCCCCCGGCCCTGAAGATTTTCCGGAGCTACAGAGAACTTTAGGCACTTCAAAAGTCACTACTGACCCCTTGTGTCTCCCTCATGAACTGGAACTTACACAGAACCCTGTGTTGGATTATCTGAAGGGTTCTCCACCCCAGGCTCCTTTTTCTACTATTTCTATAGAGGCTGTGGCTCCCCTACCACTGCAGCCCCCCCAAAAAATATCGGAACCAAGCCGTTCATATTCTTCATTTTAAAAATTTCCAATCCAGGCTGCTAAGAGGCACAACGCTGTTAGCTTGGCATACCTGGGGTGGTTATCTGAGTCACCTGATCGGGTCTATGTGGCACGCACGCTTCTAAAGGATTCTTTAAAATTCTTTTCCCATGAAATATATGCATTAATTCATATCTCTGGTGAAACCACGTTTGACATTAGTTTCCAAACATCTAGGGGACTGGAGCGTTTTTGGTCAAAGTATAATTCTCTGCGGACTACTGCATTATGGACCCCATTTCAGGCTATCCCTCTTTCTAAACCTACTTTTAAGACGATTACTATTCGGTTTCGTAATGAGGGAGATGAGGTGGAGGATGTTGTGTATTGGCTGAAACAGCGTTATGACGTCCAGGGACAGCCTAAAGTCATTTTGGATACCAAGAACATTTGGACTGGGGGCTGGAAGTTTAAAGTCTTGTTACGATCTAATGATTCTAGGGTTGTACATCTGCCTAACTCTTTTTCATAGGCCGAGATAGGGGGGTCTTGTTCTACCCAGGTCAGCCGAAGGCTTGCTATCGGTGTGGTGACCCTGCACATCTTAGTAATGTATATGATAAAATGAAATGCAACGTCTGTGGGGAATAGGGCCATGTAGGGGCACACTGTTTGAATGAATGTAGATGTAACCTATGTGACGAACAGGGGCACACCTTTCAGAACTGTAAATGGGCTGCGCATAACCAGGAATTTCACGATGGTGGAGTGGACCAGCACTTTATTATTACACAGGCGCAGAAGGCCGTCTCCAGACCACCTTGGCTGTACCTCCCCCTAAGGCAGCCCAGCCCTTACTGCAGGCGTCAGTGCCTGTTGTATCCTCTGAGGTCATACCTCAGATAGTTTTCTTCATGGATGACCCCTTGCTTGAGATTTCTCCTGTCCCTGTTCCTGTCCAGTCTAATTTTCCTGTTCAGGACCCAGTCCCAGGTCCAAGTACTGTGCCCTCCCCAAGTGCTTACAAGTGTCATACGTAGAAGGTCACTGAGAAATAACCCTCGGGTTGCACCATCTCCTGTGAATGGTCCGGACCCCCCCAGTGCCCTTATCTAATTCTTTTGAACTTCTCCAACCCCTTTCTGAGGACCCTGGAGGTGAGCTGGACTCTTCCTCCATAGTTTCTTCTCTCCCTGACGGTACCACTGACTCTGAGTTGCAACTTGGTACTGGCCTTTCTCAGGAGCGAAAGGCCAGAGTAAAACTTAAAGGGAAGAAGGTGGTTGGGAAAAGGAAATTGTAAAATGTATTTTTGTCTGTTTTCCTTTTTTTTATTGCTATGTTTCACTTTGTTTGCCATACTATTAATGTAAATAGTATGAAGCGTATGGCTAAAAGGAGATTGATTTTTTCCTTTCTACGGCTTTTGGCTTTGGGTTTAATTTTATTACAGGATACAAGTCTTCATACTACACATGAGATCCGACAAGCACAACAGGACTGGTTACTGGGTCCTTCTTTTTGGTCGATTGGTCAGGATTCTTGTTCAGGACTGGGAATTTTAATTCATATCCCAGACTTCCGTTTGCTAAAATTGTTTGATGTAGCCCCTGGTAAGGCGCTTATTATAGATTTTGTCATTGGGTCCTGTCCCTACCGGGTGATAAACATGTATGCCCCTCAAATCAAAACTGAACGCATAGCTTTATTTACTTTGCTTCTTCCTTATTTGCACACTTCCTTTCAGGTATTGCTTGCTGGTGACTTTAATTGTGACCTGAGTCTTCAAGATAAGAGCTCCTTTGCTTCTACAAAGAGACTTTTGTGATTCCCACGAATTGGGTAAATTGGTTTGAGTCGCCCACTTAATGGACTCCTATCTCTCCTTTACTACACAACACACCCCCACCTTCTAAAAGGGTAAACTAGCCACACATATTGATTATGTGTTTTCCTCTTCTACAGTACCAACTATTTCTGCCAAAGTTCAAGCAGTTGAGTTTTCTGATCATAAGCTGCTTTCTGTTGGTTTTGGTTCTGTTGTCTCTTCCCGTAAAGGTCCAGGTATTTGGAAATTTATCACATCTTTGTTGCAGATTCCGATGCTTATGCAGTCCCTTCTGTCCTTCATACAAGCCCGTAAATCTGTTTTTATTGGTTATGAAGATCCTGTTCAGTGGTGGTTAGACACGAAACATGATCTGGTCACTTTTTTAAAAACTTACAGTCGTTTAAAATGTAGGAGGGAATACCTAGACTATTTGCAGAAGAGGATACATTTTCAGTCATTATTAACCATAGTGTACATGACGGGGCAAGACCTTACTCAACAAATAAAAGTCCTACAGAATGATATGTTGACTTTCCAATTACGGCAATCACAACAACTTTATTACCAACATAAATTCTGTACTGTTGGAACACGTGATGTTATTTGTCCTTTTGAATCTAATTCTCGTCAGACTGCCCGAAAAAATATGACGTGTCTTCTAAATTCAGAAGGGACCTTATGTTCCTCACAAACTGAGATCTGTCATATTGTAACAAAGTATACTACAGCCCTTTTTTCTTCCCTCCCTGCTGTGGCTGGTAACAGTGCGACTTTGTATAGTGGCCTTGATATCCCAGGTCCCTCACAGCTATGTCAGGACCAGACTTGTTCTCCTATCACGGAGCAGGATTTGACATTGGCTATTTCTTCATTACCTGTACAGAGAACTCCTGGTCCAGATGGTCTCCCTGCTGGCTTATATAAAGTGCTGGGTGACCATTTGGCTCCAGAACTTACATCTGTGTTTAATTCTCTGTTAACATGTGAATCTCTCCTTTGGAATTTACTAAGGGTACTTTGATTTACATTTATAAACAGAAAGGTGATATCCATTCTCTAGAATTGTGACCTTTATGTATGTTGAACACCGACTTTAAGCTCTTAACGAAATTATTGTGAAGCGTTTGGTGAGGATAAGCGGAGGTGGTTTGCATCCGCCTAATCCTGTTCTGTGCCTCAAAGGAGAATTTCTGATCATCTGATCCTCTTACAAGTTTTTTTTTCTCATGGCTATGCAGGTCTGGCTTCGGGACTTGTTGTCTCCGTAGATCAGAAGGCTGCTTTTGATTCGGTTAGGCATGATTTTTTATGGGAAGCACTTCATTTTCTGCATGTACCTGATGTTATGGTACGCTGGATTCATGCTTTCTTTAGAACGGCTACTGTTGTGCCTGTAGTGAATGGTTGTATAGGACCCATGATCCCCATAAAAGGGGGGTTCATCAGGGCTGTCCTTTAAGCCTGTTGTTATATGTATTTTTTCTTGATGTTTTGCTCCGTCGGTTGAATACTAATTCTCAGATTCGGGCTATTTCTAGTTGTGCCTTATGCTTGCCTTATAAGGCGATTGCATATGCAGATGATGTTTGTTTTCTTGTAGCTGATGCAGCCTCAGTGGTTCATTCTCTCCATGAGTGCTCTATTTTTGGAAACTTCTCTGGTGCTGTTTTAAATTACACTAAAAGTCTGGTTATTTGGGTTGGTTCAGTAACCTCCCCCTCGGACCATATTGGCCCGTTACGTTTAGTTGAGGGCCCTATTTGCATTTTGGGAATTTTTTTTGGGACACAGGACTCAGATTTTTTTAACTGGAATGTTAAACTGCAACAAGGTAAACTTCAGGTGGCCTCCTGGAACCGGGGGCAGATAGAGAAAAAGAAACATGTTTTCTTAATTAAAAACTATATGATCTCTACCTTCCTTTTTCTGAGTTATGTATTCCCTATTCCACGACAGCTAGAAACTGCTGTCTTTAGCCTGTTTTTTCAGGCTCTTTGGGGTAGTTGGTTAAACCCGATAAAGCGGAATATCACTTATTTACCTATCCCTGAGGGTGGCGTTTGTATGGTTAACCCTTTGTTATTTTTTTCTTGTATTTTTTTCACTGCAAACCTTAGGCCTTTGTTGATTCATGCCCAAAGGGGGTGGGTACCTTGGTTTTATGACTCTTGCAGGTTTTGGTTTCATCAATGGGAAACTAATTCCTTAACTGTGTTAAGACAAACTGTTGGTATACTAACTTACGTAAAACATATGTTTTTACATCTCAAACAATGGAAAGTGTCTGTTCAGATGTTATTAAACCATTCACATAAAGTTTTATATAAGAAATTACTCCTGACGGTTTGTGCTGTATCAGTACCCTTTGATAAGTGTCCTGGTCAACACCTCCCTTCCCTTTTGTTATTGTGGAGATGTAAGAGGGTTCCAGCCAAAATTAGGGATTTTCATTGGCTTTCATGCCATGAAAAGATTAATGTAAAATCAAATCATAAACATAAGCAGTCCCAAGATAGAATGTGTTCTCGCTTATTATGTATTACAGAACTTGAAACTATCCCTCATTTATTTTTTGACTGTTCCTTTGTCAAAAATTGTGGGTCCTTTTTGGCACAGGCATGGGATACCCCCTTGCTTCAGTCGGTTACTTATTTGAATCTTGTATACAGTGTTCAAAATGGCACCAGGACACTTTGAACCTTGTTTTTGTCTGCATTAAATGGAATATTTGGATGGTGCGTTGCATGTTTTCTTTACAGCAAAAGGACTGTTCCTATTTGGAGCTTGAAAAAAAGATTGTACAAGATTTAAAAGAAATTTATGAGCATGAACTTACTCTATACTCAGATATGACACTTTTGGAACTTTGGAAAGCTCTTCCTTGGATCACTGACTCTGATTTTGCAGTTACCTGAATGATTGTATAATACTTATCTTGTTTTTCCTTTTTTTGTATTATGCTTTGTGTACTGTTGTACGATTTTTATCTCAATAAAACTTTCCCCTACTCTTTGTCAGTAGGGGGAGCTGCTGCTATGGAGGAAGGTGTACTGGGGGATCATTCTGCTGTTGTACCTGTGGGTGAGAAGGTCTCCCAGCCCACAGGTCCAGCTCAGGAGACCACACTAGAGAACTTGGATGTATCAGATGCAGTGAGTGTGAAACAATTTTCCACCTCTCAGATCCAAGAACAAGGATGTCATGGACTTTTTGATTCTGATGACAGTTGGTTAAATAATATTCTGCAGCAAAACAAGGAATTGTATTGTGCTACTACTAAAAGTGCAACAATAAAAACTGCGATACCTGACACTGCTACTGAGCAGGATCTGGATGTTTCTGTTGAGTTTATGCAAGAAGCAGCAAAGCTAATCTTACAGCAAGAGACTGCTGTGAAAAACTCTGTTCAGGATGGGATGCCTCACCCAAATGAGGTCATCACTCTACCTTCATTCCAGACACCTGAGTCACCTCTGGTGAATGCTTCTCAGTTGCAGCAGCAAAATCCCATGGCAGGAGCAATGAATTCTGACTTGTTTTCTCAAACTACACCTTCTGTAAGTACACCTAACAGTCTTCCTGAACAATCATCTGTTGCAATTGTTTCCTCACTGGGGTTATGGAAAGGTAGAGAGGCTGATTTGACAGCACAGCCTGTTCATGGATCCTCCCCATCATCTTTGGAGCACTCCCTGCTGGCTGCAGGTTGGAAGTGGGGCACTGCAGGAATTTGGATCCCGGATCCGGCCCATCGCCCAATTCAAGGGGACTCTTCTTCTCCTAGTACAATTGGGCCTGTACCTGATAATGTTACAGTTGTTTCCCAGGGATTAGCACAGCAGTGTATTTCTACTCAGGAAAGCATTTCCCAGCCTGGTTTAAGCTCCCAAAAAGTTATAGAGTCCTCAATTTCAGAAGATGATGGTATAACATCGATTCATTGGGCTGAGTCAGGGGGTGAGGGGCAGAAAGCTCCTAGAACTGCTCCTAATTTTCAAGAGTGTGCAAAAACTTCTTAGGAGTCTTTTCGGAGGAAGGACCCCTTTACAGAACCCCCCCCTTGCAAAGACGCAATGCAGTTCGCCTGGAATACCTTGGGGGCCTGGAAGTAGCTCCTGATCGCTTATATATTGATCATGATTTATTGAAGGGATCTTTTTTTTTTTTTTCAACGAAATACATGCTTTGATACATGTTTCTGGCTCTGTCCTTTATGACATAAGTTTTACTTCCCCACAGGGTCTTGACAGATTCTGGACCAAATATGATGCTTTCAAGTATACTGAACTATGATTGCCTTTCAAGACAATACCACTGACAAAACCATCTATTAAAAATGTCACTGTTTTATTTCGTAATGAAGCTGTCTCTATCCATGACATTGTTTACTGGTTGCAGAAATGCTGTGATGTGTTGGGGAATCGTAGACCTATTTTTGATGAGGAATGTCTTTGGAATGGGAGTGGGTTATACAGGTTTGTTTATGGCACAATACATTAGGTCCAGTACCTCTTCCTAATAGTTTATTTTTAGGTAATGAGAGAGGCCATTATTTTTACCCTGGTCAGCCAAGAACTTGCTTTAGGTGCGGGGCATGTACTCATTCGGATTCAGCGTGCAACAGAATTAAATGTAATCTGTGTTTAGCTTTTGGCCACCATAGCTTGGACTGCACTGAGGATTTACGTTGTAATTTATATGAGGATGTTGGGCATTCTTTTAGATCCTGCCCTTGGGCTACTCACAATAGAAATGATCGTGTTAGTCAGGATTTTATTTTACAAGAAGCCCAGAAAAAAGAAATACAGAAACAAAAACAGAAAACTAGTCAGGCCCCTCCAGAGCATACAAACTCTCCACCCCTACCCCCTTCGGGCCCTTCTAATGCTGAAGCCCACAATGTGATTATAGAAGCAATTTCTACCCCCATAGTACCTCCTCAGAGTACTGGTATTGTACTTTCTCCTGCAGTATCTGGATTGCCTTTATTGACCAAGGACATGGAAATCCAAATGCCTCCCCCCATGGTCAAGAGTAAGGTGAAAAAGGGGTATGAAGCAAACGCAGCCTAAGTCTAAAGTTGCTAAAGCTAGCATCCCAGGGGATGAAGGTATTATTTTATAAAATAAATTTGCTGTTCTTAGGCCCTCTACGGTAGATTCTGAACAAGGAGGAGACTCGGAGGCTTCTTCCCTCGCTCCTTTCTCCTCTGAATCTGATGGGGAACGAATTGAAGAGGGAGCTGATGAGGACCAGACTCCCAGGATTCATACTAGAATTCATAGGAGTTCTAGATTGAAGAAACCTCCTTAAAATATCCTGCATATTGTGCCTATGGCCTTTCCCTGTTTAGGGGTAGCATCTATTAATGCGAATAGTATTCGGAATCCCAAATGTAGGTTGATAACACTATCTGTGTTAAAAGACCTACATTGTGACATTTGCTTATTACAGGATAGTAGGTTAAATACTCTTTCTTTCGTTCATTCAGCACAACAATTGTGGTGTTGGGGCCCCTCTTTTTTTTCATTTGGCACAGGGGTTTGTGAGGGAGTGGGGATATTGTTTAAAGGGGATGGGTTTAGGGTGTCACGTCTTGTTGATATATCAGAGGGTAGAGCTATTCTCTTAGATTTTACCTTTAAGGGATTTGGGTGGAGAGTGACTAACATATATGCCCCTCTCACAAAAAGGGAACATATTGATTCATATCAAAAAGTCAGTCCTTATTTATACACAACAAAAATAGTGATATGGGAGGGAGATTTTAACTGTGTGCTAGATAGGGGAGTGAATGCAACTAAAATGTACTGTGATTCCAACTATCTTACTTCGCTTATTAACCAGAGTAGCCTACAAGATTCCTTCCGATGTGTTCATACAGTAGGGGGTCATACTTATTATAGAGGTGCACTTTCTACTAGAATTGATTTTATATTTACAAAAAAGAATATTAGTATCTCAAGGGCAGATATCATTCCTTTAGAGACTTCTGACCATGCAGTCCTTCTGATTGTACTGGGAGGTGACATTGGGCCAAGATACGGTAAAGGATACTGGAAACTAAACATTATACTTTTAAAGGAACAGAGGATAAAACACAAGATTATTGAATATCTTAAGGCACGCATGTCTGTTGCATGTTTAGTGGGTAAGCTTAGTACATGGTGGGAGGAAACAAAAAAGAGGTTTAAAAATAGTGTTTCAAACACATTCTTCTAAAAGTAGGTTGAGTCAGTATAAAGATTATCTTAAACTCCGGTTCCAACTTAATAAACTCTATTCTGTTATTAATATTCAACATATTGGGTTGACACCGCAGATCCTTAATTTGAAAAAAGAGATGTTGTCCTTACAATACTCAAGAGCTGCAGCTATGCTAAATGAGCATAGGATTTGCTCCCTAGGGGAAAACTGGGTTTGGTGAGGCCTTTAAAGCCTGCTCACACAGGGCCTCTGATAGACTTCTGGATTCTGTTAGGTTATGAGATGGGACTTGTGTGTCCAATGGGTCAGCACTATCACAGGCTGTTTCACAATATTTATCAGATATGTATAGAATGGCTCCAATTGATATTTCACAATTAACTTCATTTTTGTCATCGGTTCAGGTTTCATATACCTGAGGATCTTTTAAAGAATCTTACTTTACCTATTTCTAAAGTTGAGATTAGAGAGGTTATTAATTATTTGAAAAAGTCCACAGCCCCAGGCATTGATGGTCTTTCTTCTGAATTTATGTAGAATTCACTGAGATATTACAGACTATATTAATGATGGTATTTAATACAGTGTTGGGTACCCTGCAGGTGGATATGCATGTTTGTATAGCAGTACAGATTTTGATTAATAAGAAAGGTGACAGGAGAATTTTGGATAATTGGAGGTCGTTGAGTTTGTTAAATACTGATTATAAAATATTATTGAAAATTTTATATAATCGCCTGCTTATTATAGCCTCATTGCTAATTATATCAACTCAAACATGTTCTGTTTTGGGGCGCTCAATTACGCATAATTTATTATTACTTTGGGAGATTATAGAAAGTGGTAAGGATGGTCAAACTCAGAGATTTGTCATGTCCCTAGATCAGGAAAAAGCCTTTGATCGTGTACCACACCATTACATTTCTTTAATATTAACACATTATGGGATTCCAGCTAGTTTTGTTAACTGGATCTCGTTGTTGTATAATAATGCCAGGGCAATGCCCTTTGTTAATGGTCATCTGGGTTCTTATATTGATATATCAAGGGGAGTAAGACAAGGATGTCCACTCAGTCCTTTACTCTATGTCTTGTGTTTGGATCCAGTGCTTCATTTTATCCAGCAGGATTCACGTATTATTGGGATCCCTATACCGGGGGGGGGTGATATGGGCATTAAGGTGGCTGCTTATGCAGATGATTTATGTGTTCTAGTAGCTGATTACGCTTCAGGTATTCAGGCTGCTAAGTGTATTGAAGAATTTTCTAGATTATCTGGAGCGTGTTTGAATATTGGAAAAAGTATTATTTATCCATTAAATAATTCCAGTATTTTTCCTATGTCCTGGAAAGGTATTCAGGTGTCTACTGACCCCTTTCAGTGTTTGGGAATTTGGTTTGGATGGGGGGATAATAGGGTATACAATTGGACAAAGAAATTAGAATCTGCAAAAAAAAGATGGAAGTCTGGAAAAAATGGAATCAGACTAAAAGGAAAAAGGTGGCAGTAATTAAAACTTTTTTTCTCTCAATATTTATTTTCCTTAGTTCTGTTTATCCTTTACCTAAATCTTTGGAAACTACACTATTTGGACTCGTATTCCAGATAATATGGGGAAGCCGCTTGAATCCTATCAAATGTGAAATAATATATTTATCGGTAGCAGAAGGCGGGTTAAATTTGATTAATCATAGATACATGCATAGATACATAGACAGTGTCGGCAGATAAGGGCCTATGGCCCACCCAGTCTGCCCATTTGAGCTTGTAAGTTCAGTTTATGTTTAATCCAGTACTTTTTTTCTTTTGTAATTTTTTCCATGTTAATTTCATTGAGTTGACTAAACCAAGTCTTGCTATATGGTCCTTATTTGCTAGTGGATGGCTAAAGCCTCTTTATAATGTTTGGGGAGAACAAGGGGTTTTGAAAGCACAGGTTAAGATGAGCTGTGTTTTTCCAGGCCTGCTCTTAGTAAATTAAAATCTTGGAAGTCACAGTTTAATATATTGTCTAAATTCACCACTAAATCACTTTATTCTACAATTCATACGTCTATTAATCCACTATTTCTTTCCTTTAGGCAAATAGAGCCGGGTTATTCTAAACTTGTATTGGAATCTTTGAAAGACCCTTATATTCCACCAAGAATATGGGATGTTTGTTGGTTAAGTGCAAATGGCCATCTTTTTGTGAAAGGTAATGCTAAACATAAAAAAATAGAGGAACGGGTGTGCCCAAGGGTATCTTGTATTATACAAGAGGAATCAATGGTACATTTTTTTATTGAATGTCCATATGTTAAAACTATATGGGGTACAATAGCCACTAGGCGGCACAATGGATACTGGAATAATATATTGTATGAAGAAATTGTTGGTGACTTTACTTTCCAGGACTTGGGTATTTATAAGGGTGCATTATGTATCATTTTTGCCTTTATAAAGTTTGTTTTATGGCAAACAAGATGTAAGTTTGTTTTACAGCAACTATATCAAGACCCTAAACAGACTGCTATTATTATAGAGAATGAACTCTTGAAACAATGTATGTTTGAAAAACAACATATGCCTTCAGACTGTTGGGCCCTCCGTTGGACAGAGGTACCATTCCTTAAGGGTAAAATAGGATAGTTTTCTTGGACCTTTTTTGGGGGGATTTCTTGTTTCTGAGTTTTTTATGTATCATCTTTCTTTGGAATGTAATGTACAGTTTCTCCTAAATAAAAATTTCCCCTACTCTTTTTCAATAAGTGCCATGGGATCTTTAACATCCACCTGAACTACCACCAATCCAGGCAGATGGGACCTCGGTTTAACATCTCATCTGAAAGACGGCACTTCAGAGGTGCAGCACCCCTCTCATGCTGCACTACAGTGTCAGTACTGGGATATTAACCCAAGTGCTAGATGTGGGAACTGAACCCACGGCCCTCTGATCTCCCAGCCTCAGCGGCTAGTGTGCTACCTACAGAGCCACTGGCACCGCCGGACTTTATGGACTTTTGTCACCAAATTTTCAACATAGGCATTTTAGGACCTCTGCTCATGAACAGTGTCATTGTGATTGTCTTACTCTGTAGCAAACATTGATTTCCAACAGCAACCACGCTATTCTGCACTGGAAGCATGAAAACACATTTTAGCCAGGATGTGAAAAATGACAGCTATACTGTTCATAATGAGGCGTGGAAATGTGCTAGTGTTGAAAATCTGGATTGAAAATATTACAAATTCGTGAACTTACGAGTGTGCATGGAAACTGCGCAACGCATGCTCATAAAATAGTCATTTTTTGTAATTTTTTCACCAAATTTGTAACATAGGCTTTTTGAGAGCCCACCTCATGAACACTGACACTGTCATTTCATTAATTCACCTCAAAAGGTGATTTCACGCAGTGACCGTGAAATCACCTATCGGGACCGAATAACACCATGACAGTGACTGAATTCATGAGAAGGGGTCCCAAGAACCCCATGTTGAAAATGTTGTGCCAAAAGTTAAAGAAATGGCTGAGATATCCACCAAAATTGGAAAAAAAAATTTCTGCCATTATACAGCTTACTGGCATTTCCTCAGTTCGCAGTTGGCTTTGAAGAGTGCAGACGTGTTCCTGGTCCACCGAAGATCATTGTGCCAGGCTCCAGAGGTAAGTATGGGGTGAGGGGGGTGTGGGGAGGAGGGTATGCAGAGGGTGGGCATGAGTTGGTGGGGTGGCAAGGGACTCACCGAGGGACTGTTTTCTTCTTTCACAGGAATTTTAAAAACAACAAAAAGACAGATACTTTTGGTACACTGGGGTGGGCTCCCATCATGCCACCTATGTGTTTGTTGGGGAGGAGACCGGAGTCAGTGGGAATTGGGCACCCCCATCAGCCATACAGTGTGTGTGTGGGGGGAGGCATGGACATGCTGGGGTGGGCTCCCAGCATGCCAACTGGTTGCTTGTTGGAGGGCTGCAGCCAATTTAGGATTAGGCACCCCTGTCAGCCATACAGTGTGCTGGGGGGTGCATGAGCCAAGGGGGATTGGGCACCCCCCTTGGCACACAACATGGGGGCCAGGGATAACACTAATGAGGGAGGGGGAGGACATTAGCAGAGAGAGTAAGCGAGAGACATTTCATGCTGAGCTGTGTATGACAGCAGTTCGGCTGATGGCAGTATGCTAATTGCACACACGCTACCACCGCTGATTGCAATGGAACTTTTCTTAGAAGTGAAGACCAACACAGCTGAACTGCTGTCATACACAGCTTGGCATGTATTGGTCCAGTAGGGACGTGCCTGCCACACTGAGCACTGCATTCATGATGAGGGTCACACACCTCCAAAAAGTCATACTGTTGCAAGATGTTCCTTGCACATGCTTGCAAGTGAATGCAAAAAGGGTATTATGGGAAGAAGAAGAAGCTGAAATGGGACTGTTTGAGAGTGAATATGACCAGTCTCAGACCACACACATGTAGAAAAGAGGACCAGTTATGCATAATTCAAGGGGAAACTTCATCTCATTCAGACAGTGATAAAGAATTCAGTACTAATAATTTTTGTATTGCTACGGGAGAACCAAAAAACAAAGCAGATAATTCTTTAAGCATGGTAGACACTGCTACCACATAATCTAGAATGGAAACATTAAATATAACCACCCCAGAAGAAGGGGGCGGGACTGGATACTAACATTAAAAGGTTTTCTGTACCTGCAGGATTTGAAGTCTCCTTCATGCATAAAAATTTGCTGGGTGACATTTCTTAGGTCAAGTCAAGTGCCAGCAAATCTACAATGAGGGCTAAATTAGATAGTCATAGTTTTCCAATTGAGCACCATGCCCAAATACAATTAAAGCACTTATTGATCATGATGAAAAAATGGCTTTGCTGGCATTCATCAAAAAATGGATATGATTGTTGATGAAATAGGGAGAATTAAAGACAAAGTCAAATTAATCATTAATGAAATGTTGGATTTGGGAAGCAGATTATTAGACATGGAAGACTACCTCCCTCAAAAGAAGGACATTTCAGAACAAATAAAAGAAATAACTGAGATGAAAGAAAAAAATACAAGATTTAGAATGGCGCTCAAGGTGGAATAATTTAACATTTCTGAATATACCTGAAAGTAGAGAGGGGGCAGAACTTGCATGGTTTCCTAGAAGAATGGATTAATGCAACCCTAAAAAGAGATTTACAAAAAAACGAAAAAAAACAGAGCTTGACAGAGCACACTGGACACCAGCAAGGGCACCTAAAGATGCCCAGAGATACCCAAGAGTGGTTTATATCAGATTCTTACGGTATTAAGATAGAAAGACCATTTTTCTTACACTAGAAAAAAGGTATTTTCTTAAACAGAAAGCAAATATTGATCTTCCCTGACATGGGCCCGAATTTGTACAAAAAAAAGGAAAAAGATTCAACCCCCTGAAATCCTTATTGTGGTAAATCAAGATCAAATTCCAACATGTAATGCCAAAGGCAATAAAGATTTTCCACCACAGAAACTACAAAGCATTTGCCACAGCAGAGTCTGCAGAAATCTGTGTAAAAGATATAATGGGAAGAACGGGAATATACAGGCTGCCAAAGATGGGTCAAAGAGGTACAACAACAATGGTGAAAGAGAACAATAAGGGAAGAGAGCCAGAAATCAATCTGAATGCCAACGAAAGAGTTGACGAAGTAAAGTAAACAATCAGAATGAAACATTAGTTAACAACACAGAGAAACAGAAAGATTCAATATGAGAAGAGGGAGAAAATTCCAGTGGACTTACTCCAATGAACAGTAATGGGACATAATAAGAGACTCAGGCCTGTAGGCATTCAGACCTTAATAGGGTAGAAAGTGCACTTTAAGATAATACTGTATGGATGTTCCTATTCACAAAAAGATATCTAATATTTAAATCTTATAGTAGAACTTGGCATGAATAATAATAAGGGCTGAAATGTGACTTTGCAAAATATGAGTAAATAACATCAGAACTCTAGTGGGTAGCGACATTAGTGGTATTATACTGGGGTCATGGTGGTGGTGCTCCACAGTTCACATAGGAGTTAGCACTATCTTGTGTAGTCTAAAGAAGAAGGGTACTAAGATGCACTGCTTTAGGTACTACTTTTTGATATCACATTCCGTTGTGAATGAAAGGGTTAAGGAGGTAATTTGGTTGCTGCTTTTCTATGATTACTTTGAAGGTGAAGGAACAATTCTGATGGGAATATGGTGAACATATAGTTATATAAAAAATTGGAACCAGGTAATATGAAATCTTATTCAAAAATGTTTGCATTACAGTACAAACATTCATTTAGACAAAGGGTAATATGGGTGGGGAGATGACTGAAAAATAATGACTTGGAATTTTAATGGGTTTAGCAATCCAATAAAAAGGAAAAAGATTTTGAGCTACATCAAAACCAAAAACAAAAAAACAACATAACTAGATACTATGAGCCCGATATTCAGAACTGCACCTGGCAATGGTGCAAATGGTTGCGCTGCGCAACTGAGTTGCACAGGAGCAACTAAGGGATATATTCAAAAGAGATGTGCCGTGTCGCATCTCTTCTGAATATATCAAATAATGCATGCTGCGCAAATGCAATGCACATCCCCCCAGACAGGTTTGAATACCAGGAATGGGATATGCGCCAGTGCATCAGAGATACGCCATGCACAAATTCCTGATATTCAGACACCAATATGCAAATGGGGCCATAATGCATGCAAGGTACAAATGAGGCCATTTGCATGTCATTATGGTCCCATTTGCATGTGTTGTGCAGGACTGGCCAGCAAAATGCACCTGGCACCCTGAACAGCATGCGGTCCTTGTACCAGGGACCGCAGTAGTACTCTCTCCCCATCCCATACCACCTATCGGCCGTTTTGACAATGATATACTGCCCTGGTGGTCCAGTGGTTCCCCTCTCCCTGCTTGTACCCCTGATCACCATATTTAATGTTATTGAATATCCCTGGTGGTCCAGTGGTTCCCCCTCCCTGCCCATACCTCTGATCACTTGTAAATCTGAAATAAATTTCCATGGTAGTCTAGTGGTACCCCCCCCTCCCTGCCGGCAACCCTGATCACCCATACTGTTAACCAAAACAATTCCCTGGTGGTCCAGTGGCACCTCCACCCCCCACTCACACAGGACCCCCAGCCCATGGCCCCATCACTGGTGGTTAGCAAACCCACCTGCATACCTCTGTGGCTGTCCACTGAATGACAGCTTACAGTAGCAGCTGCAAGCCCATTGGTCCACACTGTGGACCAGTGGGCTTGCAGTGCATACTGTAATAGTCATTCACAAATATGTGAATGAAGTCACATATTTGTGAATGAAGTGGACCAATGAGCTTGAAGGGCTTGCATCTGCCACTGTAAGCTGTCATTTAGCGGGCAGCCACCGAGGTATGCAGGTGAGTTTTGCTGCCCACCAATGATGGGGTGGGCTGGGTGGGCTGGAGGTCCTTTGTGGGTGTGGGGGGTACCACTAGACTACCAGGGAAATCTTTTTTCAGATTTATGAGTGATCAGAGGTATAGGCAGAGAGGGGAGAACCACTAGACTACCAGGGACGATTGTGGGTGCTTGTGCACAGTGTTGGAAGGGTTGCCACCCACGGCCGAAGGGTGCTGTGTTGTGTACTGAACTACAGTGGCCTGCCAGTGGGTGGATTGCACTTGAGCTATTGTTTTACAGGCTCAACTTTGAGCCCAGGTATGCGGCACATCTTTGGGTTGTGCCAGCAGATGTGCCATACATCCTGGGCTGAATATCGGGATGTGCCACATGTGCATGGGCACGCCCCCCCCCGAAGATGTGCCACACACATTATCTTTGCACCCCGGCACATCGGGAATTGCACTGCACAATTCCCACTTTTGAATATTGCCCTGGGGCAGATTTCTGGGGTTGCACCACGTGCAACCCCTTCAAATATCTTGGCCAATGTGTATCCAAGAGACACATTTATCTCAGTTGGAAGCAGGAAAAATAAAAGAAATATGGGGAGAATATGGTTTTCACTCATTATAGTCACCTAAATCAAGAGGAGCTCCATACTCTTGAGAAAGGGTAACCATAGAAAAACAATACATGTATAATGAGGGGCAGTGTACAATAATTTTGTTAAACTATAAAGGGAGTAAGATGACAATAGCATCATTGTATTTACCTAATGGAAATATATAAAAAAAAACTGTCAGATTTTTGCTGAATTTGATTGAATTCCTGCACCCTTACATGAGAGGGGAGGATTTTAATCTTATCTGTAATGAGAAACTAGCCACTACTGCAAAAATAGGGAATATAAGATGCTGCCTACTTACTTGAGAGGATGGAACACACGCTAATTGATGTCTGTAGAATTAATAACCCTATAAGTAGAGAGTTTTCATTTTACTCACTGAAATTCAAAACATATTCAAGGATAGATATGATAACTGGCTCTAGACACCTGTACCACGATATTCTTAATGTAGAATATAAACCTATCATTATATCCAATCATGCCTCAATAGGCTTGATGCTAGTGTCTGGGGACATCACCAAACAGGGATTTTGGAGGATGGACCCTTTGTTATTAAAATATTCTGCATTTTTGGACAGAACAAAGGAAGTAGAAGTCTATTTCTCTAATAACAATATAAAGGATTTATCTGTAAACAGAATTTGGGATGCCTACTGTATAAGGCAGAGGTAAGAAGTATTTGTATCTCTACAACAGATTGAAAAAGGAAGCAAAAAGCCAAATTAAAACAACTGGAAAAGGAAATAGCTGATGCCCAAAAAATACATAACCGGACAAACTTAAATATTCATTTTAAAAGATTGGAACAATACAAGCATGAATACAGTCAGATTCTAAACACATGATCTTATTTATTCAGTCATAAATCTATGCACAAATTGACAAAAGTAGAAAACTTCTTGCCTATTTATTGCAGAAGGAAAAAGTCGATAGAAGCATTGTAGAAATAAAGTCATTAAGTGAACTTACCCAATTAAAAGGAAACACTATTCCACATACCCCCATAATGCAAAGCATATGTTTCCCATGATGCTTTGCATTATGGGGGTACGTGCAATTGTGTTTCCTTTAAAACTTGGCTGTATGGCCAATAGATAATCCATGTGTCAGGGCATTTGCTCTGGGATTCTTTTGTAGTTCTTACCCAATTTAAGACATCTGAAATGGATATAAATGAAACATTTACAAAATACTACCAGGAAGACTAGGTTTGTTGGCAAAGGCCCCTAGCTTCACCTGAGCTCTTTCCTTCTAGATTGCTTGTAAGGACAGAGCAAGGAACCTTATCAGAGCAAGGAAAAAGAGTAAGGCTTCTTTTGGCTAGGCAGATTTACTGTGTGTTATTTTCTTTTGTACTCACAGGGGTTGTTACTGTTTGTTGCTAACATTTTATTACTTTATTTTTCTCTGATTCAAATTGTTGTTGCAGAGTATATTTTCAGCTGCATTATTACAGGGTTTGCCTACAGGTTTGTGCTTACAGATTGCTGCTGTAATCTTCTGATTCAAATTGTTTTTTGCAAGGCATATCTTCTTTTACTGCTTTATTTTTCTCTGTAGCAAAGGGTTTTTTACGGGGTATATCTTCTGTGAAATTATTACAGTTGGTGCTTTACAGGTTTTACAGTTTTATCTATCATTAGGCTAAGCTTTCAGGGCTTCTGCATTTGTTGTTGATTGATTGTTTCTGCTTTTACCTCCTTGTTTCTTTCATCCATGGTTCTTCTTTTTGGCAGCGTAAGGGCCCAACCACCCACCTCCATTCCCAACGACCCCATGCTACACTCCTTTTATAGAGTAGCACAGTCGTGACATTTTCTGTAGCAAAGCAGGAAGGGGAGGATCAGTGTAGTATCCAGACAGTGACCTCATTTACAGGGGCACAAATAATTTAACTTGTTATAATAAGTTATACAAAAACAAACAAAACACAGTATCAAATTTTTGCTTTCATTTTCCTCCTTCTAATTACTCTGACCAGGCTATAATCCAGCAACTCATCTGGAATTGATATTATTAACTGCAGGTACTGGGGGACACTTTTTAAAAGGACAGTTATACAGGATTTAAGACACTGTCCTACATGCTGGACCACTGGAGATCCAAGGGCTCAGCTCCAGACAGCATGTGCAGAGATTGCACACCTCAAAGCACATATTCAGGAGGAAATATAAGAACCACCTGCCATTTTCCCAACATCCAACAGAAGTACCTCGACTGCAGAAGGTAGTTGGTCTGGAAGGTTGGCAGGTGGGTAGGAGGGGCAAATTGGGTGCCCCATCACTCAGTGCTCTCCAACGTATCACCTCCACAAACCATATAAAAACCTACAAACAGGTATCTGCCTCTATCTCTGAAATCAAACAAAGGGGCAAAGGACACTGCAGAGCAGGACACTGCAGCACAGGAGCTAGCACAACAAAACTCTCCCAAAACAGGGACCAAAACAAAAAAACCAAAAAGGAAATCCAAAACACTTCTGATCATAGGAGACTCCATGATTCAGGGAGTTGATACCTACCTCCAGCTGGGGGTAATGGTTAGATGTCTCCCAGGTACATCAGCGTGGAGAGACACTGACCACATTGCTAAAATCATGCAGGAAGCAGGAGAAAACATCAATGTCTTGGTACGCATAGGGCTAACGATCTCGCCAACCGGTCAGTTGTGGAGACCAAGGAACTCCTGAGCAGGCTGGGTGACAAACTGTCATCCATTTCATCCGGCATCTCCTTCTCTGAGATCCTGCCAGTCTTGGAGAGGGGGGGCAGATGGACGGAAGTTCAGAGAAGGGGAGATAGGGGAGCTAAACATGTGGCTCAAGGGCTGGTGCCAGGAAAAAGGACACAAATTTGTAAGTAACTGGCAACAGTTTTGGGAGCAAAAGTTCTTTAAATTTGATGGACTGCATCTGACTAAGAAGGGAATCAGTGCATTGGGACAGAAGTTTGACATCTTTGCAGAATATTTAAACTAGCAAATGGGGAGAGAAGTACAGCACCTGATTCGTCGATTGGGAAGAACACCGCTCCCCCCTCAGCTAGTGATCAAACAGGAGTTCAGCATGTTTGTAGTGCATTTGCTTCACCAGGTAAGGAAAAAGGTCTGGCTCCCCACATGATGCACAGGGGAAATGGCAAATCTCACCCAACAACTAACACACTGAAATTTGGCCAATGGAAAATCATGTACACAAATGCTTGCAGTCTGGGAAACAAGATCCCAGATCTGAAGGCAACAATGATAGACGCTAAACTGGACATAGTAGCCATTAACGAGACATGGTTCACCAGTAACCATACTTGGGAAACTTCAGTACTTGGCTATGTACTGTTCAGAAGAGACTGAGGTTCAAAAAGGGGGGGGGGTGGAGTTGCACTTTATGTCAATGAAAATATCAAAGCTACAGAAATTCAGAATACACATAAGGAGCCAGAAGAACTGCGGGTCACCCTGAAAACAGGAAATGGGACTGCCATATGAACTGGGGTTGTCTACAGGCCTCCTCCAGACCATGGGGAGGACATAGACACACTGCTGTTAGAATATATACAAAAAATGACTGCTAAAGGGGAGGTTCTGATAATGGGAAACTTCAAAATGCCAGATACAGATTGGTCAATACCAGCAGGAACATCTGCCAGAACTAGATGCATAGTGGATTCCCTGCAGGGAGAGGACCTCAAACAACTGGTAGAATAACCCACAAGAGACAGGGCTATCCTAGATCTAGTACTGACTAATGGGAAAAGGATCACAGATCTCTATGTAGAAGGTCACCTGGGGGCCAGTGACCATCACATGATATGGTTCAGTTTGGCCACTAGAACTAAATCATCCCATTCCAAGGCAAAAATATGGGACTTCAGAGAAGCTGACTTTGATAAGATGGCCAACAGAGTTAAGTCAGCCCTGGCAAGAAAAAATACAGGTAAGGGGGTACAGGCGAAGTGGGCAAGCATTAAGGGTGCAATACTAAAGCAACATCCCATTGTGTTAGAGAGAAAAGCAAGACCAAAAGAAGAAGGAAACCACTTTGGTTCTCAAGAATAGTAGCAGAAAAGGTCAGAGCCAAAAGGCTGACCTTCAGAAAATATAAGGAAATGCAGTGGGACGAAGATAGGGAGGCATACAAAACTTCCCTAAGGGAAGCAGGGAAGGCAGTAAGGCAGGCATAGGCCCAAAACGAGGAAACACTTGCAAGAACAGTAAAAGAAGGTAGCAAGACTTTCTAGAGATACATTAGTGAAAGGAGAAAGTCCAGAGGGGGTATTACTAAGATCAAAGGCGGATGAGGGGGAGTGTGAGGAGGATGACCAAGGAAAAGTATCCATCCTAAATAGATACTTCTACTCAGTATTTACTGAGGAAAAGGTAGGGCAGGCCCCACAGTTCAGCACCATGGACACAAGGGGGAGGGAGGTGTGCACTAGTCCCTTCACAAAAGAAAGGGTCCTACAACAGCTCGCTAAGCACAGGGTGGACAAGACAATGGGACCTGATGGCATACATCCAAGGGTACTAAAGGAGCTAAGGGTGGAACTAGCAGAGCCATTATTAGAACTGTTTAGTTAGTCTCTGAGCACTGGAGAGGTCCCAGAAGACTGGAGAAGGTCTCATGTGATCCTGCTCCACAAGAGTGGTAGCAGGGAGGAGGCAGGGAACTACAGTCCTGTCAATCTTACCTCAGTAATAGGCAAGATTATGGAGGCACTCCTTAAGGAAAGGATAATGTAACACCTGGAATCCATACGAGCACAGGATCCAAGACAGCATTGGTTTACAACAGGAAGGTCCTGTCAAACTAATCTCATAGAGTTCTTTGACTGGGTAATCAGAGTGGTGGATCAAGGTGGAGCAGTTGATGATGCCTATCTTGACTTCAGCTAAGCTTTTGATACTGTTCCACACAGGGGCGGACTGGCTGGGTCACAGGCCAGGGTGCTACCTAAGGAGGACAGGCCACATCCGCCTGAGCTGACTGGCACCTTCCTATATGAATCGTAATTATTCTTACAGTAACTGCAGTAGTGGAACTTGTCCTAAAATTACAAGACCAAGTGCAAATGTATCAATATTAAAAATCACTACTTGTTAAACTTTACATCAATTTAAAATAAACAACCACACACACGAAGACTTTTAAAATCTTTTTTACTGCATCATGCCAATTATATTGATGCAGAAACAAAAGCTTTTGTAAAGATATCTGACGTGTCAATGCCACATTTTCAGTTAAAAATTATCTTTCATAATAATTGGTATTTTAAGAAGGAGGACTGCATTTAAATCTTAAGTCATTTGGTCCCAAGTAGCTGTATGTTAAACACGGATTAACATTCTGGTATTGTTCCATCTTTGCTGAACACATCTTTCCTTAAAGAGCACCTTTCTTGTGATTTTCAATTGTAAAAGATAAAACAGGGACTCCCTTACCCATAGGAGCCAACTTTTATTTTTCCCATGGGAGGCTAAACAAATGGCCAGGGTCTGGGGCTGCAGCCTCAAACTCAGGTTTTTGGTGTTCTGTGGTGCATTTTGAGGGTTTTACTGAAGAAAAGACACAGTGTAAACAAACACCCTTGAAATCATAGCTCAGTACCCAAATTTGCCAGTATTTTGGGTGGTTCAGCTTACTTCTGATAGCAACTATTAGCCCACTCACTATGTGCAAATGATAAGAAACCCAAAGCAATCACACATAGTATATTTCTATTCATACTGTTCTCCTGGTTTCAACTGTATGTCTCAAACATCAGAGAAAGAAAAATATAATATAACACAAAACAGCACCATACACTAAAAATGAGTAATAAGTAAAATACATGGGAGGGTGGGGGGTGGGGCAGCTGCAGTATGGGGTTCTAGCTGTGCATTCGAGGCAGACTTGATGAAACCGTGAGGTCTAGTTCTGCTAGTGAAGTTTTGTAGTACTTCAATGGCATTGGTTGAGTTTACGGTCATATCCATGAAGCACTTGACAAAGGGCTCTTGGTGGGAGCCACTTTCATCGACCTCACAAGGCCTTTGACATAGTCAACCACAACTTGCTTCTCACACAACTCTCTAACATTGGTACATCCTCTGTCTCTCTAGGCTGGTTCCAGAGTTACCTCTCTAACAGGACGCAGCAGGTCAAGATTCTTGACGTTCTATCCGACCATCGACATGTCAACACAGGGGTGCCCCAAGGTTCCATTTTGGGCCCCCTGCTGTTCAGTCTGTTTCTATATGAGTTCCCCAAAGTCTGCCAGAATAAGAACCTTCTATATGCAGATGATGGTGTTCTCTACATGTGTCACTCTACTCCAGAAGAGCTGGAAAAAGGCATGCAAGATGACTTTACTGCTATGGAAAGATGCTTCCTTCAGTCTAAGCTCTTGTTCAACCACACTAAGACTAAAACGATGTTGTTTGCCTCCCATAAAAACTGCCATAAGTCCCATCACCTCAATATCTACAATAACAAGTTTGATACACTCAAAATGGTCACCACCTTTAAGTACCTTGGTGTCTACCTTGACAGCTCTCTCTCCTACAGCCAGCACATAGACCATGTTGCCAAGGCAGCTAGTGCCAGACTAGATCAGCTCTACCGGCATAGGCAGTGCTTCACCAAAAGTGCCATCAAGCTTGCAGTTAACAGCCCGTGCTCTCTATCATAGATTATGAACTGGTAGGCTATGGGCGGTAACGATACAGCACTTAGGCGAATCAAGATTGTCCTAAACAAAGCCTGCAGACTAGTCCTGGGTGTGGACTGTTTAACTCACACTTGTGAACTATACTAAAGCACTGGTTGGTTAAACCTGAATAGCAGGTTAGGTACCAAGTTTGTCTATTAGCGAAAAAAATCCACCCTAGGTCTTGCTTCTCCTGGGTGAGGCAACTGCTAGAAACTCCACTTCCTCCAGACTAACTAGGAGGTCGAGTAAAGCTGCCTTCATTCTCCCATTCTGCTGGACCTCACTAGGGCAACGGTCCTTTGAATATAAGGCTCCCTGCTGGCTAAATTCCCTTAACTCTGAGCTGATTGAGGAAACAAAACTATGCCCATTTAAGGCCAAGCTGCTGCAGTACCTGGCCACTCTTAGTAATTGCAACTGCATCACATGTGCATAATCCTACTGTTATTGGTAGCTTATCTGTCATGCACAGCACCCATTTCCCCCCCAATTCCTCCCCTGCCTGGTGTGACCCCACTGAGCACATACCTCCATGTCCCCTATTTATCACCCCCCCACCTTTCTGCTTTCTCTTCACAAATACTAATCCCCCCAATTTTCACCCCTTCCCCTGGTTTCACCTTTACCTTACCCCCCACTTTAAAACCCTTCCCTTATCCTCTCCCCCCACATCACCCAACCCTGCCCTATCACCTACTTACGGTAACCCTGGGTAGATTCCTATCCGATCCCACCCCTCTGACTACTCAACCCCTTATTCTGTCACCCCCTTTGTCTCTGCCCCCATCCTCCCCTGCTCTCATCCATTCTGTCCTCCCCTCCTTTGGTCACCACCACTTCTGACCCTCCATAACTCTACTTGCACACTCTAAAGCTCAGCTACCACTATAAATTGCTTGTCCACCTTAGGTATGATCTTATTACTGTTACAATAAAGCTGACCTCTGCTACCTGATGTATTTTAACTGTACTTGCTTGAATCTGTATCTGTATGTACCATAATGTACTTGCCTGTATATGTCCCTATCTGTTTTGTAATGTCTACATACCTTGTCTATTGCCTTCGACGTTGGAACCTTTGTAAATGAGCTTTTCGCTCAAAGGTGTTATCGAGATTCAATAAATAAATAAATGTTACGTAAGTAATACATTCAGAGACCAGAATATAGTCTAAGAAAAAGGACTTGCATTTGTTGCATAAATAAACAACTATCTTTACAATCCCAGTTAAAAGGGAAAAATATTTAGTAAAATCTTTAACAATTACACCAGTCATCAAAGATCAAAATACAGCAACTCTACTACTTGGATAGACTGATAGCAGTAGTCTCCACTCATCTGTTTTTATACTGCTGTAATCTTAGATCCCACATGCCAGGAAATGGGGTAACACTGCACTGGAAGCCAGCAGTCAACAGAAACCGAGTACCAAATCCTACGCCAATACTAAAGCCTTACAGCAAACTACCCTGTTTCATTTTTTTAGGCTGACAAGTAGCATACAGACTGTAGAAATTCCTGCCTGCTTGAGGAGGCTGTATAGCGCTGTGGTTTAGGACTCTGAGCTGCAAACCTGGGTTTGAATCCCACAGCCCCCACTTGCATACTGTGTGACCCTGAGTAAGTCACTTAACTTCTTTGTGCTCCCAGATTGCACCTGAAAACAAGCTTTGACTTAGTGTGCCTTTCCTGGTTAAACAATTTCCTCTTTCCCTTTTACATATTTTTGCTGTATAAGTACTCATCATGATAGGCCAGCTGAGATGCAATACCTAATTTTCAGTGGTGTCCTTCTTTTGCCCATTTGACAATGTATTTACCCAAGATAGGCTAGGTGAAAGCAAGTATCTCACTTGGGTCCTGTTTTTACACATTTTCACACTATAGTTATTCAGGATAGCACAGAGGAGATGCTACATCTCATTTTTCAGTGGTGTCCACATTTTACCCCTTTTTACTGCTCCATGCATTTAACCAGAATAGCCCAGCTGAGAAGTGATTATTTGTTTTCTGTGGGATCCTGTTTTTACAGATTTTTTTACAATGTATTTACCCAGACTATGCTTCCTGAGCATACCTCTCAACCTCGAGAAGTGAACACCAGTATTGTTGTTTACTGTTGCCCATCCATTGTCTTGTATAGTGTATGGGCAACAGTAAATTAGTCAGTGATCTCTTCTTCCTTAGCTGCTATGTCAGACTTTGTTCCCACCCTCCGCCCTCTTTCCAATCCAACAACAAACCCTACTCCATCCCCGGTTTCCCATCTTCTTAGAGCATCTGTGTTTTTTTGTTTTTTTAAATCTATAGTCTTCGTCTGTAAAGGGCAACAGTAAAAGCAAAATATGCCCTTATTTTGAGCCTGTAAGCACTGACTCACACGCAGTGGCCATTTCCGAGGTCCGAAGCATTGCAAATTGTGCATGTGCAAAGGCGTTCTAAGCTGTTGTACCATCAATGTGATGTACTCACCATGGTACAACAAGACTGAGAAATGATGGAATTCAGTGTAATAACACTCTCCCATACACTATTAACTATGTCTTAAAATTTGTATCATATTCTTGTCCTCTATTTTGGTTCCACTAGTTCTTTAATGACTGTCTTTAAGGAAAATACAATTATAGACAGGGTGAACTAGAGAAAAACTAAAGCTGGTTATGTGAAGCAGACAGGCTTCTGTGGTACAGTCAGCCTGTACACAGTGCACCAGTTGCTCAATTGAGCTTCCCTTTAGCACTGTCTGTCAATATATCAGTCACCTTCTTCAAAGATGTCCCACACACCAAAGGACAAACCTTTTTTCTCTGCCATCCTTCAGCAGTCTCTTCTTTGTAAGTGCATGGGGTCCCTCCCCATTATTTCACCAGTCCCCTTAACCTCCACCCAAACCAGAGGTAGTGCCATTTATTCTTGGAGTACCTGGTCCTCAAACCCATATCCACAAAGGGAGGGCACTTTCACTGGCACTTACCTACTGTACCGCCAAAATATTAACACCACACCCTTTTTGTTGTGAGCGTCTCCCCCCATGTATAAGTTAATTTAAAATAATAGATTCAGAGCTTCCAAGTCGGCACTTCCCCATTTAGGGTGATTTTCTGATTTCCACCAAGATCAGAGACTTTCACAGGGCCCTAATGTATGTTGTGCCCAACTCTAAGGAGCTAGAAATTATTTGCTTAAGTCATTTGAAGACAGGACTCCCCCCCCCCCCACACTTTGGCAGATGCACCTACAGCCCTCACTGGCAATCAAACCTGGGACTCGTCCCTGAGTCCCGATGGCTGTGACTCCAACCTCTCAGCTGGGGGGGGATTTTCACCGACAGTTCATTGTTTAGTAGCTCAGGGTTTAGAAAGGAGGATTAGAATTAGATTAAAAAGTTGTGCAGTGTGATTCATTCTTCAGTCAGCATCAGCGATTCAGCGGGCAGTAAATGGACCACCACTGATACCATAAGGAGAATGAACCCATAGAAATTGCAACATACTTGAGGGGAAAAGTGCTGCCTCCTCCAACAGCACCACAAAATGCAAACACAGTTACATCCCCCCGACCCAACCCCAACACCACAAACCAACACCCCCGGAGTCAGACAAACAATAATAATTCCATTTGAATTTCCAACCCTAAAAAACACAACCAGACTGCTCTCATGACACCAACAGTTTGGTTTTGTTCTTTGTCTCCCAGCTGCGCCTAGCACACCTCTCAAACAAGAGCCCCGCCCCCTTGAACCAGATTTAGTTTTCTGCCCCAACTCCATGCGCCTGCCCGACACCCCACCACAACAGCTGCCCCTTACAACTGTCACCCACTCACTCGCACCCTGCCACTGCTTTGTTACCCCCCAGGTTAACCCACCCCATGGAAGAAACAACCGCTCTTGTATAAGGTATCTATGTCCCGGGTTGGGCACCCCCAGTGCTGCACCCACACAGCACAGGCCAGGTCACACAGCAAGCCAGCCCTTGGCTCATCCTTCCACTTACTTTTAACCTGGTCATCACCACACATCACAGATGACTGTCTGCTCTGGGTCTGGAATCTGGGTGGATCTTACTCTAAGACCCCACCGCCACTCTCATCTTCTCCAATCTCCACAGCCCGACACCGCCACCACCAACCAACAACTGTATCTGCTGTGCTCTCTGCTACAAATGGCGCTCCCTCACTACTCAGGCTTTGCCGCTTTGGCACCAACGTGGAAATGGTTATGGGACTTACGGTAGTAAGCAGCGCATGCAGCTCTGGCCCACCCCCCCCTCACCCAGTAACAAGTATCTCTGCTGCAGCTAAAAATATACTGGCTATTCGGGCCTGCTAGATTCTTTGGCATTGGCTTGGCTTGCTTAGCTGACAGGCTGCCTTGTGGCGTGTGGGCTGACAGGAAGGGAGGGATCATTCTGACACTGCGAATGCGTGCTATTTGCTATTGGTCGGCGGAGCAGCCAGAGGCGGCAGGTCGATTCATATTTTCTAATTTCTATTCTAATTTAGACCCTACCCCCCCACCGGAAAAAAAATTCGACTGACATGGTGATGGTCAGGCAGGGGGAAAAAAAACGAGAGAGAAAAAAAAAGTACACACAAAAAGCAAGCAGCACAGGCCACATACCGACTCAGACCAGGATGCAATTAGCATCCCAAGCACCCTGGGCCAGTCCGCCCCTGGTTCCACATATAAGATTGATTGATAAGGTGGGTAGGCTCAGGCTGGGTCAGAAGTTGGTCAACTGGGTGGCAAACTGGTTGGTGGGCAGAAAACGAGTGGTGATAAATGGTATACAGTCAGAAGAGATGCAAGACACATTACTATGGTCTAACAAGGGCACCAAAGACCTCCCACAACTAGTCAAAAATCAGTCACTGAGGAAAGGGCAACTACACCTATTCAGGCAATACCTTAAGGAAGCTGACTGATCCCCTCTTATGCTTGCCACAACCCCAACTTTGCCCTCGTTTACTTCACTTCAGTCTTCAACAGAGCATGTGACCTATTTGCCTCCATAACAACATCCAAAATTTAGGGTACTATCAACCTCTGGCTCAACCACACCTTAATTGAGCAAATGAAATCAAGGGACAACCTATGGCACAAGGCGAGAGCCACAGGCTCACCAGCTGACTTCACAATCTACAAGGCAGCAAGGAATAAATGTACTAATTTCTGAGCGCATCTTTACAGTAAGCGCTCATATGGATTTCAGTCAGCAGCTGGCCATGGAGATGAGAGGTGGGCTGTGCCAGTCGCCAGCTGGGGATGGGTGGGGGTGCGGGTGGGCTGGCACGGCTGGATGGGGGTGGGGGCCCTGGACTACCAGGGAATTGGAGTTATACATTTCTGAATAATGAATGGGGGTCACTAGACTACCAGGAATATGGAGCTTTCTATATGTATTTTATATTGATCGGGGGCTGCTAGACTACCAGGGATATGGAGCTTTCTATATTTATTTTATATTGATGGGGGCCACTAGACTACCAGGGATTTGGGTCTTTATATATTTCATTTATAATGATCGAAGGTCCACTAGACTACGAAGGTGCAATTGCCGCATACGGCGGCCGGGCGCATTGCAGTTCGGGGCACGGGTGGGGGAGGCAGCTGCTCTGCAGGGCTTGTGCCAATGGGTGTTTTGGGGGTATGGGTGTATGGGTAGCCCTGCAGGACCCCACTGGGGTATGCTGGCATGGGGGGGTGGACAAGGTGACATGTCTGCAGGTGGATCTACAGGACCCTTGGGGGGGCAGCCGTAAGTTACATCAGCTAAATGCTGGTGTAACCTACGTTGTCGGTTCTCCTCCGGGGGTTCTTGTAGAATCACGACATTAGGGACTTTGTTACTGCCCTTCTGGTATGGGGTGCAACTGCTGCCATAAACCCCATAGCACCATGTTGCAGGGGGTTTATGGCACAACTGCCGGCGTAACTGCTGTTCTACGCAAGTGATCTGCGACATGTCACAGGCCACTTTGTAGAATTGCGCATGTCGCAACTGCTGGTGTAAGTTGCTACATGCGCCATTCTACTTGGTGCAACTGCTGTTACGCCAGACGTATCTCTTCTAGAATTTGGCCCCAAGCATCTAAGCTTTTGGATCAACCAAGTCCTTCCTTGGAAGCGAAAGCTTGGTTGGTCCAAAAGCTTAGGTGCTTTGTTCTTCTTATAACATCTAAGTTGTTCCAATAAAAGGTATTACATCATTTGCTTCTGGATCTGTTCTTACAAGGACCAATAAGGTAACTAAACTAAATCTGTTTTTCTTCTTTCAGGAACACCTGCAAAAGAAAACATTCCAAAAGAAATCCTGCAAGAAAAACACAGTGGCCAAAACCTCCCACCAGCAGATACTGTCCAACCTCAAAAAGATTTTAAAGGATTTTCTGCAAAAGGCAGTATAAAAATTGTAAAATAAACACATTTACAATAACATTTGTGGGGAAGGGAGTCCCTACAAAGTCTGTACTCTAAGGAAAGAATGTTCTGAGTACACAAGGCACTCCATGCAAGAAGAGTCTCTAAAGGCTGAAGCCTACGAAAACTGTTCTTGGTAGGCTCAAGGCCTGCTGACACTGCAGTCCAGATACCAGAAGTCTCTCTTTTGGACCAACAGTTCCATGGACATCTTCACTTGGATAGCACATTTAATAAACAGAAAAAGTCAAAGATGAAAGTCTACACCTTACCAGACTCTAGGTGCAGGTTGACAATCTGGATCACCTCTCTGGATCTGGGTTAGAGAAAATCTTCAGATCAGCTCTTCCACACCACCTGCTGGACCTGGTACTGCTGGAAATGACCTGGATCTTCTGGTAAAGTTGCACCCTTGTGAGTCTCCACCACTTTGGATGGGCCGGAGATATGCATCATTAGAGTGCACCCTTGATGGTTTCTGCCACTTCGGATGGGCAGGAACATGCACCTTCCACTGCTTCCACTTTGCTGTAGCTATCTTGGCACACATTGCTGGCATAGTGGCACTCAGGGATAGTACCACTCAGGATGGAGAGCATAGACAATAATCCCATCTGGACAGTCATTCGCATGTTGTGAACCGTCTCTTGACCAGTCTTGTCTGTTACTCTGACAGAATTAATATAGAGGATTCTGCCAAGCTTCCAGAACTGCAACCTTTCATGACACAATTTGATTTTTACAAACTTGTTCACTCTGGGGTTGACATTAGCACTTGTTTCATCCCATAGCCATGTAGCTCTGTTTATTTCAGTTGTCTCCCATATTCACCTTGCAAAAAATGGATAGGTCTGTCCATACTCAGTCTCAGCCCTGCATTAAACTAGATATTCCTCCTTGCTGCTTTTGAGCAGACTTAAACCCATGGCCTGACTTGGGGTGGCCAGACCTGGTCAAGCCAGCTATGGATGTTCTGAACAAGGAAAAAGTCCACCCCTGTAATTTCTACAACTTCTGAGCCCTGAACAGACTCTTGTGGCTCATTTGCAATTGGGGCCACTGACAGACCATTCTCACTGCCATTCGCATTACCAACTTGCTCCAGTTCTGCTTGCTTTACAGTTTCTGCTGAGGAATTGATAGCTGGTTCAGTCCCAGACACAGTCCATTGCTCACTGCCTTCTGAGGTGGTTGCCTCCCATTGCAGCGCATCTTCCAACTCGTCCTCTCCAATGAGGCTCTGAGTTGGACCTGCTTCCCATGGATTGACAGACTGAGTCTCTGAAGTGTCTCTTTCCACCTCTTGTGGTGTGGAAAAGGCCACTTCTTTCTTCCCTTGCAAGTTACTCTGAACCGCACCCTTGAAAAACTCTTTAACTAGCTCTTCAGGTTCCAGTTTATTATCAGCCTTACGAACATACGAACATATGAAATTTGCCAGCAGATAAAGGCCTAGAGGTCTATCAAGTCTGCTCGAATGTGCAGCTAGCACCCCTTATTCTGCAGCTGCCCCTCCCTTCCACCCTTCCCCTTCATTAACCCTCCCCCTTGTCCTGTCCCATACTCATTTGAAGCAGTCCACTGTTCTACTGCATACCACTTCAGCAGGTAACGCATTCCACCCAGCCACCACCCTCTCTGTAAAAAAGTGTCTCCTCATCTCCCTCCTGAACCTTCCTCACTCCAGTCTCATATCATGGTCCCTGGTGGCCCTCCCCTCCCTTACTTTGAACAGCCCCTCTGTACCCATCTTGTTTATTCCTTTCATGTATTTAAAGGTTTCAATCATGTCACCCCTGTCTCTCCTCTCCTCCAGTGAGTACATGTTCAACTCCTTCAACCTCCTCTCATATGATAAGTCCCCCAGCCCCTTGATCATCTTTGTCGCTCTGCGCTGCACCCCCTCCAGTAACTTAATGTCCCTCTTCAGATATGGACACCAGTACTGCATGCAGTACTCCAGGTGTGGTCTAACTAATGACCTATACAGTGGCAGAATCACCTCCTCCCTCCTTGAGGATATACCCCTTGCAATACAACCCAGCATTTTGTTGGCCTTTGCAGCTGCCTTCCTACATTGTGCTGAGTTGTTCATTGACCCTGTAATGAGCATACCCAGATCCTTCTCCTCCTCTGTCTGGGCTAGCTGCACTCCCCCTAGCTGGTAACTCCTCCTTGGGTTCTTCATCCCAAAATGCAGCACCTTGCACTTTTTGGCATTAAAGCCAGTTGCCAGGTGTCTGAACAGGTTTCAAGCTTGCCAGATCATCCTGCAACCCTGCCATCCCCCAGGTCATCCACCACCGCGCCTACCTTGGTATCATCAGCAAACAGACTGATCTTGCTCTTGATGTCCCATATGTCTGCAATGAATATCCCAAACAACACTGGTCTAACACTGAGCCCTGTGGAACACCGCTCATCACTGCCCTTGGGTGTGAGGGCTCCCACCCACCACCACCCTCTGTTGCCTTCCCTGCAGCCAGTTTCCTACCCATCTCACCAGCTTTGCACCCGCCCTGTGCCTACTAACTTCCTTCCCAGCCTTCCATGTGGCACTGAGTCGAATGCCTTACTGAAGTCCAGATACAGCACATCCACTGCATGGCCCCTGTCCAGTTGCCTAGTTACCCAGTCATAGAACTTGACCAGGTTGGTTTGGCAGGATCTGCCACGTATGAAGCCATGCTGTCTGATGTCCTGTAGTCCTTTGGCCTCTAGGAGGGCCATCAGCCTCTCCTTCAGGATAGTCTCCATTAGCTTACCCACAATGGATGTGAGGCTCACTGGTCTGTAGTTTCCCGGTTCATCCTTGGGGCCACTCTTGTGGAGGGGCACCACATGAGCCATCCTCCAGTCCTGAGAGGTACACACCCCGAATGTAGTGAGGCATTAAATAGGTCTGCCAAAGATCCTGCAAGAACCTCTGCCAGCTCCTTCAGAACCCTGGGGTGGATGCCATCTGGGCCTGGTGCCTTGTCCACCCTCAGTGCCTTCAAACCCTCTCAAACTCTGTTCTCCATGATTTCCCCATCTGTCACCACTTCCCCCCCTGCTTCTGCCATTTCTCCCACCTTGGGTGTCACCCCCCTCTTCTCTTTAGTAAATACTGAGCAGAAGTACTCATTTAGTGCTTCCGCCTTATTGCACCCTGCTTCCACCCAACCCCCCTCCTTCCTAATCCTTACTATGTGGTCCTTACAGCTCCTTTTCTCCCTGATGTACTTAAAGAAGTCCTTCTCCCCATCTTAATGCCTTGTGCCAGCCTGAGTTCCATAGATGCTTTGGTTCCCCTTACTGCCCTTGTCACCTCCTTCGATTCTGTCAAGTACTCCTCCCTGTCCTCCCCCTCCTGTTTTCTTGTACTTCCTAAAGGCAGCTCTTTTCCTCCTTACCTTTTCCATGACCTCCTTGCTCAACCAGATCAGTTTCTTAGCCCTAGCCTTCTTGCTCTGGGCTTTGCAGCAGGTTTTGCTTGCCTCCACTATCCCCAGCTTTATGAGCTCCCACCTCTGGTTAGTGTCCATAATAGATTGAATTCTGGCCAGGTACCCTTTTACCACTTCCCCCATCCTCCCAAAGTCGGCCCTCCTGAAGTCCAGCACTATTGTGCCAGATTCCACTCCTTCCTTGCCCATATCCAATGTGAGCCATACTGAGTGGTGGTCACTCCCTGACAGCGGTTCCTCCACTGTAAGTTCTCTCACAAAGTCCCCATTTGCCAGCACAAGGTCAAGGGTATTTCCTAACCTGGTTGGTTCACTGACCATTTGCAGCAGGAAGCTGTCCTGGAAGGCATCCAGCAGTACCTGCTTCCTTCTGTTCCTGGTTGTTGGGGTGCTCCAGTCCACTCCTGGCATGTTGAAGTCCCCCACAATCACCACACTACCCTTCTTGCAGGTCCTCCTGATCTGTCCCGCTAGTTCCCTGTCTAACTCCTCCGTCTGAGATGGTAGCCTTTTGCTGCACTGTACAGATTGGGCCCTATACCAGTGTCCATGTAGGGGCTAAACAAATTGCCTTTGTTTTTGTGTGCACAACACCACCTTCCATGCACATTCCATTCTGCCTTCTGCAGTCTTTGCAGTGTAGTACCATTAGGACATCCCTTCCTGGCCTCAGGCAAACCACACACACATATTCACTGGGAAGGTTGGGAGAGCTACAGCAGCTGGAACTCCTTCACAATTATACATTCATTCATATTCAGCAAGTTCCCTTCTTGTTGGTTGACCCACACTCTAGCATGGAGGGGTAACCCATTTTGTGGCCTGCCATTTTCTGAAAAACAAACACGTGAGTCCCAATTACTGCTCTACACTTTGCATCTAGTACTGGTTCTGACTTGGTACACTTGCACAATTCAATTTGCTTTCCTGCTACTGCTGAAACATGTTGCTTGACTTTGCACTCTGTTTCACAGACACACTGTTCTTTTCTTTGCATCTTTACTGAAACTGTGCCAGACTTGCGTTTGGTCTCACACATTTGCATACAGTTTCTGAAACTGTTGCCTAACTTGCATTTGGTTTCACATATTTTCCACACATTTTCTCTGGTGTTTTCTGCTTCTACACCCTCTGCCCAACATGGTGCCTGGCAGTTTGTTTACTTTCTTGCAGACTATGCCCCAACATGGCCACAGAAAACTTTTCTGCATCACACACACATTGTTTTAACTTGCAATTGCTCTCTGACATTAGCATTTTGCTGCTTCTATGCACAACCTTGGAATTTACACTTTTGTAAAAAATCAGCACAGTCTTCAAATCTCTGGCACACTTTCTGAGATCTTGTTTAGCACTGCCCATTGTTAGACTATTAGCTTGTTTGCTTGCTACCAGCTACAGCTACTACAATTCAGTCCATTAGCCCCAACATTTTACTTCGCTCTGTCTTTGCTGACTCTTAGCCTCAGATCTATTGCATTGCTTACAGTTAATTTATTTGCAGTTGTTTACTTACTACAGAAAGTAGCTGGTTCACTCCGAGGATGGTTAAGCAGCCTACTGACGAATTTGAGAGATTTTCTGGTCGATCAGGCTGTTCAAGCCCATGGATTGGTACTGCACACACCGCGATTGCTGTCTTAGCAGTCAGAAATCTGGAGAAGCCTTAATTTGCTTTCAAAGTCAAAAAACAAAGTCCAAAAGTCTTTTTCTCCTATATGATGGTTCTCTGCTGTTGTTCATTGCTCACATGCACCATGCTCGTTGAACACTCCTCTGGCTTTGAGTCTCCAGGCAATGGACGGGATTTGGTTGTGTTTGATCAGTCATATGATGCCATGCAAATGAGCTCTCTCTCTCTCTCTCTCTCGCTTTCCTTCACGATGATCATCGAGTAGGGAAAATTTAAACAGCAAACTGACACTTTTTTGCTCAGCTTGAAATTTCAATGGCAAGAGCACTTTTTAGGCAATTCAGCACAGTGTTTTGCACATTTCCTCTAGCGATGCCCCCATTTTACATGACAAACACTTGAAACATTCTGGAGACTTGGGCACAAATGTTCTCTTTGTCCACAACAATTTTTAACTTTGAAATCGTTACTTTTTAACAGTTTTAAGCACTTTGTATGGCAGGGACACAGTACGCTCAGTTTAACAGTTTTAAGCACTTTGTATGGCGGGGCACTCATTGCTCAGTTTAACAGGCTTTAAGCACTTTGCATGGCAGCTTTTCTAGCACACATTCAGCACATTTTCTGGGGTATAAGTTGTATTATGCACTTACTGTTGCCTCATTTGTGCTCCATGTTTTCAGCTCCGACTGGTGATACCTTTGATTTTTGTAAATGAATGTTTCTCATTTCCTTATTTTTCCTATTATATGTTCCATAAATGCTTATTTTTACTATATCTTGTCAATCTGCCATGTACTGTACTGTTACTGTTGTTTTATGTATAAGGGACCAACTTGTGAATGAGCTTGCTCAATGATTGTTATCCCTTCAAATAAACTGAACTGAACTGAACATTTTTCCACAGAAAGCACAGGCAGCAAAATTCCTTTTGGATGACACTTTACTGGGCACAAATTTACCTACCTCAGCAACGATTCCTGTCATGGGGGCACCACCAACAGATACAAAGAACCTAGAAATACCTTCAACATTATCCTCTTCCCCCAAGGCCTTTGGACAAGTGCCCAATTTTGCAAACCATGCCCCGACCAAGCGCAGACAGGGACCCCCTAACTTGTACCATAGACAAGGCAACAGGCCACAAACTGGCAAAACAAAAGGCATCACCCCTAGCACTGGAGCAACTACCTGGCTCAGCAGTCTAAATGGGTCAGGGGTTTAGGGTACAAAATAACATTTATATTTATTCCATGTTCTGGGAGAGAGGTGCTAGGGCTACAATAGAACTAACATCTGTGGGGGCCCCATAACAATTCACACTCAGGAAGCATAGATGTAATGTCCACAACTGAAAATGGGATTGTACAGTATGGCTTTATTCACACAAGTTGGCAACAAATGCAGAATGAGGTGGTCCCCCAGGTTTGGTACTGTACACACAGGAGCAAGGCTTTGCTTTGCAGAACAACAACTATTTGGGCACTTTAGAACAAACTTAGAACAAACTTTTCCTCACACACACATATTTGAACTGTCCATCCCTCTGTACTAGGAATCTCTAGACTTTACCTTTTCCAAAAAGTGTATACTGTGGTTGTTGCTGTGGCTGCAATGCTTCTCCCCTTTGCTCTCTGCAGCTCCGACGTTTCAAGTTTTAACTTTTAAATCTTGTTTCAATTCACCTACAAGAGAACTGGTGAATGAAACTTGCTTTGCTTTAGTCCTCTTATTTTAAGTTTGTTATAAATCAGCAGTTTCTAATTGTTAGCCACCGCCAGCCACCACCTTGTACTGTGTTGAAGCTAGTTCTTTGGCCACAGAGCTGGTTTATTCATGCTCCAAAGCATGGTGAGCTACTTATTTGCTGGTTGGTACTTGGGAGAGCATTTTTTATCTGTGGTTTGTACTTTGGAGCAAAGGGGTGTTCCCCGGTGCTCAGTCAATTTTGGAGATGTTTCTCAGTGGAGACGACTGGTTGGAATGACCGCCTGGAGAGGAGTTTTGGATGGCTCCTGTCAAGATGGTTTGTGAGCCTGGATTCAAATATCCTTGAATTAGAGGATGGCTGTTTGGAAACAAAATGGCATTTGTGCTGGCAGGCTTGTTTGGCCTAATAAAAGGTATGCTAATGTTGCCTTGGGGCTTGGGTCATAGTGCCTATTTTTGCTAAGTTAAACTTACTGCACTTGGAGGAGCATGTTTACTTGTATTTAACAGGTGTTTTACCATATGAGAGTTTAAGAAACCAAAGAAAGGAGATGGGAGTATGAGAGGAGCAGTCAATGGATTATATAGATGTCGTGACAGCATGGATTCCAGAAATGGGGGTCAGAGTCTAGTTACTTTGGGAAATGATTTGTGTTTGCAGTGCCACTGAAGGTTCTGGTTTTTGGCCATCAGAGAATGGTAAAGGGGGGTAAGACCATCTAAGAGGTACTGTAATATACTCTCACTGGTTTTTAATATTGTGGTCAACATTCACCTAAACAATTGTCCTTTTAAACACACGGTCTCCCCGATTGGGAGCATGGCTCCACAGTACATTTACAATTTTGATTCTAAACTTCTTTGTCCTATTATTTCATACTGAGAAGTCTTTTCTAGTGTTTTGAAAACTGCTGATTTACTGAGAAAGAAAAGACTTAGGAATTTAGTATTTTGATGCAAATGACGGACTCCTAACTTAAAGGAACCTAAATGAATGGGTTAAAATCAACTGTCTGAGTGCATAGCTTGGTTAAAAGTGTCATTATGGAATATGTGCTATTTTTACAGCCCAGTTGGTGTGATATTTTACTGTTAAATTGTAGAAAGGAAGGTCTACTTGATTGCTCAATGGACATGCCTAAATAATATGAATTGGCATGCAGTAACCTGCTGATGGCTTAAATTGGGGCTTGAAATTGGTAGTCATGTTGGTCCCAATAATGGGCTCTGGGGGCCCTAAATGTGATGAGAAAAAATTCTAGACAGGTGGAATTAGATAGGGTCCATGGAAACCAGCACAAGATTTTTAATTTGTAGGCAGTATATGAATCCTCCCATACTTGGCAAACATCTGAATCATGGAGCAGCATGTGCTGCAGGGTGCACCGGGCATTATATCAAAAAGGAGTAGGTATTACTGATAACATATGATTTCTGAATGTTGGTTTAGAGACGGAATCTTACCAACTTGTTTGGAACAGAGTACTTTAACAAGTGGTCCTGGTGCCCCAAATGGGTCCCAATTATGGTGGTAAGATCCTGTTTCTAGATAGGATCTGAAGGTCATAAATGTCCCTTAAATGGTTATTTTTGATGTTCAAATATGGAAAGAAAAGAATGGGCAGATTGTTTGCTATGGTCAGGGTATACGTTTAAGCGATTTCTCACTGTAATTGGTTTATAAATCCTCCCATACCTGGGGATAAGGAGCACGGGGCAGCAGGAGCTGCTGTGTCCACCTGGAGTTGTCACAGGGTGATCCCTGTGATGAGTAGGGGCCCTGATATTCTATAAAATACCCCCCAAGAAATAAAGTGCCTAGGTATAAAGGGATGATATTGACTGTAACTTGACTGTTAACAGTGCTGAAGCATCCCTTCCTGTACTACCCTGCACAAAATAGCAATCTTTCATGGTAGGAGGACACCCTTGCATCCTGCCACAAACACCTGTAAGGACAAGAGTAGCAACCCCTTTATTATCTGTGCCCTTTCCGTTCTGTTCCTTGTCCAATATTTAGTATCCAAAAATGAAAGCCTCTAAAAAGTCTTTAGCAGCTCCTATTGCACTGCTAGCATTAAAGTATGCCCTGATTCTGTATGAAGGCACATATTGCACTGTATGTGGAAATCTCCCGAGAGGGAGTATGTGAAGAATGCAGGACATGCATTAATTCTATGATGTTGTTGTTTTGTTTTTATGCTGTTTAAAAAATATTTTGTACGGCGCTCAGAGCCTCTGGGATTAGGTGTTTTTTAAATAAACTTTGCCTTGCCTTGCCTATAATATGCCAGTGCTCTAAAACGTGGAAAAGGCATTAGGAGCCAAAACAGTTGCTTGGCAGGGTTAACGTAAAACCCCTAGCTCCGATGTGCAATGCACCTGAGATAGCGAGCAGCTGGCAGATTGCCAGAATGCAATTGTAGCTGACCTGCTTCTTTGAATAGTGCCTAGTGCTCTTAGGCAAGCACTTCAGTGGAAAAACAGAGGAGCAGGCTACATAACTTTCTCTTTCTACTCCTGCATGTTGCTTCTTGCTCCCTGTGGGATTTGTGGGCTCTACTGCCCTCTCTGTTGCATAGTTATATAGAGGGAGAGGTCAAGTCAGAGAGAGAGAGAGACAGCAAAATGAAAAATAAAGGAAGCATGTAAACTCTAATCTTTAAACTCTAAAGAGCGGGTGGCAGGTTGATTTCAGCCACCTCTCTTTACTTATCAGTAACGCTATGCACTCTAAAGAGTGCAACATTATAAACCCTGGATTACAGCAGGAACTATAAGAAAAGGTGGATAGGTAGCTGCAAGGCAGCTCATTACACAAAGTCAAAATGGGCTGAATTGAAATGTTTACCGTCGGGCTGATATTTCAGCCATCGACTTGTGAAAAATATAAAGTTGCAAGTTATTAGGGAGTTGGTAAAGTATCCTGAGTTGAGTTTACCAAGACCCCCCCTAATTAGAATGTTGGTATAACAAGGTGAGGGCTAAAGAAATAAAGCCCTTACAGAAAGAAAAGTACAAGAGAACATTGTTCCTTTTGAGGCAGTATGGCACAGTGGTTAAGGCTCTGAGCTGCAAACTTGGAGACCTAGGTTTGAATATCACAGCCCCTCCACTTGCATACTGTGTGACTCTAAGCAAGTCGCTTAACTTCCTTGTGCAACCAGTCTGCACCTGGAAACAAGCCTCAGCTTAGTGTGCCTCTCCTGGTTAACCAATTTTACCTTCCTTTTGTTTTGGTTTATTTTCAGTTACTGCCTGGTATCCTGAAGTTGACAAAAGGAATGAAAATAAAGAGTGCGTCCTTATTCTTCTATTCATTTCTCCAACTCAGGAATACCTATGGTCTATATATAAAGAATAGTAGTAGTCATTACCTGGTTCTGCAGTCAGGACTGTCTATAGGGCTGGCAGCCCCAGAAATGGCTACTTTTATAGAAGTAAGGAAGTGACATCACTCCAGAATGGGAGGGCCTTAATCCCTTAATGAACCTAATGATGATACAATTAGGTATATTTGGGCTATTCTAGTTCAGTGTTGCATACAAAGAAAGGGGTGTTGCTATAAAACTATGTGGGGTAGTATATTAGACAGGTATGGTGGGTTACTAGGTGATCTAGACTAACCCAGAGAGTTCTATGATAGAGGTGTACTAGGGTAACCTTGGTCTTTATCAAAACTGTGTGCAAGCTACAATTAATTAGATGGTACCCCAGGGTAAAAGTCAGATTAAGGAATTGTCAATGGTATTTTCAATATATTATTCATTTCTTTTCTGTGCTGCTGTAAGCTGTTATTTTTTTTGTATTTAATTTTTTTTTTGTTTGTTTAATAAAAATCATACCGTTTAGGTATGTTGTACCAAATTTGTTGATTCCTGTGTGACCTGATTTGTTCAACCCCTGACAGGAGTCTTCCCTAAAAGTGGATGGTGTTACCGATAACATAGAGATCCCAATAGTGGTCTCAGAGGCTGAGTGCTCTCAATTCTGTTATGTCACAGTATTTCTGTAGGACATCTTGATACCTATAGAGGGTCTCAATAAATATGGCCCGATTTTCTTTTCTTTTAGATTCAGTGTGAGGACCGCTGGTTCTATGTAATTAGGATGGCTAGCATAATTGAGCTTTTAGGGAGAACTTAGTAATGTTTCCTTTTAACTGTAGCCTTTCTGTTGTAAGGAGGGTTTAGATTAATCGCCTTTCTACATAAGGGTTTGATTTTTAATATAAATGTTTACATGGTATTAGAGATTTTCAACAAATCCAATTCTTAAATAACTGTTTATAATCAATCCATTGTATTGGAGAAAGTTAAAGTATATGTACAGTAATTGTACTATCTGTGTATTTCCAGAGATGTATTGCAATATCTCTTGTGTGGCATTTGTAATGTGGTAATGTTGTAATGTTTTTTTAACCGATTAACAATCAAAAAAACAACAACTAACTAACACATTCCAAAAAATCTCCTGGCACGATGAAATCTGTAAACGTGCCCAGTTTAACCTGGTGCCCATATGTGAACCAGTTAGCCCTGACTGAGGAATCAAACTGGGGTTATACCCAATCCTACCCCATGCCCAGTCTCTGCTATTCCTTCTGGGTTACACCAAAATGTATCCTCCAATACATCTGGATTGCAAAGGAATCCCAGACTTTAACTTGAAACTTTCAGCACATGTTTGTTGTGAAACAGGGGCCCTGGCAGGTGCACTGTAGCCTTATCTCTGGGCACATACACCTCAGACCAACCCCTAAGAACAGTCCCATGAACCTGTACTCATGGCTTTGTTTGTACTTTTGATACAGACATAGAAAATAAGAAGGAAATCATCCTCTTCCCATCACAGGTAGCTTTATCATAGCTTAAACACAGACACTTTTTGTCTGGGCAGCTGACATTCTTCAGGATCTTCAGGGAATTGCCCCTTGGACCCACAGAAACACAGTCCAAACCACATTGTTCTGTGGAAAATGACCCACTGGGGCCCTGCAGATGAACAGTCTCCACCACTTCTTCTGGTACTGCTGGGTCTCACAAACTAGGGTGAGAAACTGCCAGGGATCCTTCCCCAAATCTCACAGGAGACTGGCAGGCACCCCCACAGTCTGAGCACTGCTGCTGCTCAGAGCTTTACTTCACAATACTATTGACTACATACACTCACTGACTTCTGTCTGAACATTCTAAATCTCCCCCAGAGCAGCTGATTCCAAAGTGGCTTATGCTGCTGGGAGAATTTTAAATGACCTGATCCATTCTCTGCTCAGCCTAGCTGAGTAAACAATGATGTCATCTATAAAGGGCTCCTAATAAGCTCCTTTCCCAGCTATCCAGTACCTTTCTATGGTTAAACTGATGGAATTCTAGTAACCCCAGGGGACTGGGTTGTTACATTAGACTTAGCAATAATTCCTGCAGTCAGCAGCTCTTGGAGGTATCAGATATCATAGATGTTAGCCAGGCCTAGTTATTGGGAGTGCTCATGGAATGGGTGGTCATCAAAAGGCAAATACAGTGCGCCTCTTGTTTCACATGTCCCGCACAGATCTACTATGAAATTTTGAAACTCACTTTCCCGATGTACAATATCCCAACACTGTTTGCTTGACATTCACTTGGTCAACAATAGAAATTTGCCAATCACAGAGGTAATTTTACATTTCAAGGGGCTTCACCCACCATGCCCCCATACTTAATATAATCACCTCCACTGCAGGCAAATTTCTATTGTTGGGCAAGTGAGTGTCGGTCAAATTGTGCTGGGCTATTGTACATTGGGAAAGTTGGTGTTGAGATTTTATAGGACTCCCTTCCCACACCCCAGGTGCTTACAGAAAGTACTTGTTTCCACTTTGGAGTTTCTGGCTTAAACTCCCTCAGTGATGATCTGGAATAGGTGAATAATCAACAAAGTCAAACAATGCAGGGTCCAATTTAAGGATAACAGTGGGTGCTGCTGACACACTGGCGATGGTGTCTGGATAAAAGATGTGGGCACAAGTTTATCAGTGCTTTACAACTACATTTTTCTTTGTCTTACTCCATACTCAGATCATGACCCTATGAAAGCCAGCAATAGATGTTGGTGAAGGGTTAACATTCTTCACAAACCCATTAAACCATTGTCAGTTCTCCACGAGAGTGTTGATAATTAAAACCAGACTCTTTCCTGTCTGAGTACGTTCTAGTCCACCAGTGACAGAACATTTCCATTGTGAGGATAAATCCATGTCCTTGGTATCACAGTATCAGATAATACCCACAAGCTTATCTTAGGTTTGCAGTCCACTTAGTTATAGTCTATGGTAGTCCTCTTTAACCAGCATGTGAACAGGCTAACTACTTAGGTATTTGAGCCCTTCCAATTTACACAGAAATGCCAGTCTATGGAACATATTATCATTGGTTTTGATGAGACAAGATACTTTATCCTAAGCTTCAGTGTTGGAGCCATGATGACCAGTGTCTCAGTGGTTTCTGGATTCCAGTCTCACAATGAGGAGACTCCACATGAAGCACAAAAAATCTAGGTAGGGGTAAATTTATTCACTGAGCTCCACAAAGGACGACCTTTCAAGGCATGTAAGTGCAGGTGACTCAAATGCTGTTTTTACCAATCTTTGAACAGATTGATGACCTGGGAATCACTGTCCAGAACAGCATTCCTATGAATGTCTTCAGTAATCACAGGAACCTCCGCAGGCAGTCCAATTAAACCTCTTGGTATCCCACTCTTTGACTACACATTGGGGGTGTTTTGTTTCACAGAGCAGTTCTCACTTTGGACACCAGTCTGCTCCTTTACTGGGTCCCTGGTAGGTTTTTCAGTTGCTGCAGATTTCACATAATTTTCTCTTTCATTTTCTTTGGATTCTCCACTTAAATGCACTGAGGCTTAATTATGTCCTTCCTGAAAACATCTGTAGCAAACTCCAGCCCCTCAGGACCAAGCAGGACAGGGCATCCCTGTGAAATCACACTGGGGCTGCAAGTGCCAAAATCTAACAAGTATTATGTTACTGTCAATGGAGAGTATGCTGGGATAGGAGGAGGAGTTTCACATTGCTCCACAGATGCCGAGCGTTAGACCTCTATGATAGTCATGCAGCTGCTCCACTCCTCAATCTGTTTTTTGTTGCATTGTAGTTTCTGTTTTTGTTGAAATAACTGGCTGAGAAACAGAAACAAAGAACTGAAGATGGTAAATGAATGGCTGTTTTGAAATGCCGTATATTTTTCCCAGCGCTGCTTCTGTCTTGGTAAAACCGTCGGTCACTATGTGCTTTACTACGCCTCAAAACGTTTGGTAATGTTTTTGAAAATGCAGTCAATATCCCAACTAATGCAACAAGAAAGCAACCAATAAAGGGAGACAGAAGAAGAGTAAACTGTGACTTTTTGGCTGTCGACATTTGTCATCTAATTTTGTGCTTAATTTTTGCGGCATTTTTTTGTGATGTTGTTCCCATTGTGGCTAAAAACTGGCTTCCTTTTTGCAAGGGAAGATCGATGTCCTGATTGGTAAAAGAAAGTTAAGAAGAGAGACGGAAGACCTTGCCAGATGGGAAAGAGAGAAAAAGAAACACAAAGGCAAAACGCTGTAACACAGTAAATTCAAAGTGAAACAACGTGGACCCTTTATGTGAAAACTGCGAGGAAAGATCGGCATTGGCCTGTGATGGTACTCGCACATTGAAGAGGGGTAATATTGCACCATTTTGAATTTAAACTGTTTGGATTGCCTTCTATTATGCAAAGAAATGCCATGCAGACACACATGTTTTGAACAAGACTTCCTGTATAATATGCGACCTTGATTTCTGAAATTAAAGTTAACCTTCTCTTTTTAAATTTATGGACTAAGACTTAGCCATTTCTGTCTAGCACTTAAAAGCATGAAGGAGGGGGAGGAAGATAATAGTACTGCTTTGCATTCTATAGGAGTTTTAACGTTCTTCTTTCCTTCTGAAAAAATCAACAACATTACCAAATGTTTACTAGAACTAAAAACACAGAAGAAAAAGAATATGAAATCAGGATAGAAGAAACAGAAGCTGCTAAGCAACAAACTAAAAGAAGCAAAAATCTTAAAAGCAATAAGAAGGTTAAAAAAGCAGGTTGCAACTTGACCCCTATTGCACAACTTGACAAAGAGAGCTCAGAAAGGAAAACTGAATTCCACCAATCTCGCATTAATTTTTCTTCTAACACTCTCTCTCTCTCTCTCTGAGTCCCCCCCTACCCAAAAATCTTGTCACCGATTACTTCCTCGATGCTTATTGGGGTGAAAGAAAACTCGATGACAAATAAAATTGCAGCACAGGCTACAGTGACTTCAGATTCTGAACTACTCTTAGAGAGTGAACCAAATTCGATGGGACAGGTGGAAGGACAGAAGAAGGATGTGTTAAAAAACAGAAAATATGCAGTTAGAGATGTGAATTAAATAGTCTCTGTGGCATCACATGATAATGATTAAGGGACTGAACTGGAGCCTCCCACTTAGGCTAAAACCATACTGGCAGAAATTTTACAAATCAAGGGTAAAATTATGCTATTGGATGCCCTGATAACAGATGTTGAAAACATCAAAACCATGCTAAAGAGCATTGAAGCTTCAAATAAGGCACAGTTTGATAAAATACAGAATATAGAAGAGCAAATCAGTAACACGGAGGACACTTTGCCTGATATAAAAAAAATGACTTGCTCAACAAAATGCAGACATTAAACTACTTCAATCCAAGGCTATTGATGCGGAGACAGGAGCCAGAAGGAAGAACTTAAGAATCCTGGTAATACCTGAGAAATGGGATCAACAATTTTCTCATGCACAACTGTTAAATAAAGTCTTTGCTAATCTGTTAGAGGTTCCAGAAGAAGAACTAAATATTGAATATGATAGGATCCATCATGATCTTAGGTTCTACAAGGTGATGCTCCTCCTAGAGCAATAATTGTGAAATTACAAAAATCAGATGATCGAGATAAAATAATGAAACAAGTTTTTCAAAAAATAAAATCACTTCTTTTTCCAGGGGACAAAAAGAAAAATATTTCAGGACCTGCCTAATGAAGTCATTGTAGAATGAAAAAATATGCTCACATAAGAACAGCAATATGGAAATTTGGGGCAAAATCTTTCTTCTTCCCCCATATAAGCTTAAAGTGCTTATTAAAGGATATCAGGCAGTGTATGAAATGGTTGAAGAAGCAGGAAAGGATCTAAAGTTGAAATATCCAGAAATGTTTTGAGAAATGGTCTAAGGGAATTTTTTTGGGGGGGGTGGTGGGAAGGAAATAAGATGGTCTTATTGAAGAAAGTCCTTGCTGTTTTTTTCCTTCTTTCTCTTTTTTCCCTTCCCCTGTTATGTTGAGAGGGAGAAATACAGGTAAGCTACATAATAAATCCAAGGATGCAGCTTGAAATGGCTATAAGGCTTAGTTTATATTACTAGATACAGAGGGTGCTAGGGAGATCTGTGGAGGTATGTGAAGAATAAAGTTACCAGCATCAGGCAGATGATCTATATGCCGTGTTTTTTTGTCCTTTGAAAGATTTGGTAGAGTTAGAAGGTTTGGTTGTATATTTTTAATATACAATAGGAAAAATGAGAAAAGGGATGAGGGTATATTGGTTATACTATGTTGGTATTGAAGTTGAATTAACCAGAAATGTTATGAGAATTAGTGGAGTTTTGGAAAAAAAAATGTGATTAGATATGTCAGCTGAACAAGGTAAAATATTGAGCTTTGCTTTACCACATTAAATATAAATGGTTTAAACAACAATAAATAGAAGATATTTCTGCAATATTTACAAGAGAAATGAGTTCAAATAGCCTCGATACAAGAAACACACTTGAATGAATCAAATAATTTGAAATTAAAAAAAATGATGGGTTGGACAGATTTACAGTTCACTAGTAACTATGAACAGTAGAGGGGTGGCAATTCTAATATGAAAAAATATAGAGTTTACTTATATAGATCATTGGAAGGATACAGAAGGAAGAATTATATTAGTAAAAGGGAAACTATATGGGAAGAGCATTTTAGTGGGATCGATTTACGCCCCCTTTCTAGGTTATGAAACCTTTATTAACCAAGTGTCACAGGCTATTATTAAATTAGAAGCAGATAATATCTTATTATGTGGGGACTTTAATGGGCTTTTACATTTTGAATTGGATAAATCATCACCTCCAATTGGATCAGATAAAAAAAAACTACAATTATTCTTAATAATTTTCTTAAGGAGCATGAGCTGTGTGATCCCTGGAGAAATTGAAACCATTTAACAGTTAAATATACATTTAAAGCAAAACACATTAGAGTACATTCCAGATTAGATTACACTTTTGTAAATAAAAATTTCATTAAGGATATTCTTAAAGCTGAAATACATGAAATATCTATTTCTGACCATGAGTTATTTTCTATTACTTTTATTCCCACCCAAGAAAGACAAAGAATAACACAATGGCATTTCCCAAATACATTATTGTCGGACACCAATTTTGTGTCTTGTCTTAAAAATCATATAAAGGAATTCTGGGAAATTAACTATAAAAAAGGCAGAAAGCACTGGAAAGTTGGGATGCATTTAAAGCTACAATGCAGGGACATGTTATATCTTACTTCATACAGATTAAGCAGATGCAACAGAGAGATATGAGAAAGTTAGATAAAGAAATAATAGAATTACAAGAAAAGGATAGGTTGGAACCAATAAAATATCAAAACCAACTACAAAATAAAGTAATGGAAAAAAATTGCTCTTGGAAAGGAAGGCTGAGAAAAAAAATTACCAACTTAAAAATAGGCTATATTTGTTTTCTAACAAATTTGGTAAAATGTTAGCCTATGCTCTAAAACAACAAAGGGAAAAGAATGCTATAACACAAATTTACACAGATAAACAGGAGATAGTTACTACTGATAGCCAGATTGCTCATGTTTTCCAATCATAATATGAAGGGATATGTAATTACACAGGGGTTAAAAATAACTTACAAAATGAATTAAGATATAAACAATATCTTGACAGCAGTAACCTGAAGAAAGAACTGATATGTACAGAAGGATTCTCTAAAACTGAAATAATGGAAGCTGTTAAATCTATGAAGAAAAACTCTTCTCCTGGGCCAGATGGATTCACATCCGAATTTTATCAGACATTCATATTGGAATTAGTAGATTGGTTTCAAAAACTGGCAGAGGAAATGTCAACTGAGGGAGAAATTCCAAATTCGTGTTATGAAGCAGATATAATACTGATTTTGAAAGAAAATAAAGATCCACTATTTCCTGAAAACTATTGGCCAATTGCTTTGCTTAATGCAGATTACAAGATACTAGCCAAATTAATTATTTTAAAAATTCAAAATTAGATTGCAAAAATGATACATAATAACCAAAAAGGTTTTATAGAGGGAAGAAATATATTCGAGGGATTAAGGGAAGTACAAGCTGCTTTTTCTTTAGTCACTGAATCAGACCCGGAAACTATTGCAATAGCATTAGATGCTACTAAAGCAATTAATTTAATTAATTGGAAATGTACGTTTCTGACTTTACAAACATGGGAATTTTCCAGAATTTAAAATAACAGCTATTCAAGCACTATATAAATCTCCTACTACAGTTCTTAAAATCGACCAATATAAATCTGGCCCTATCTCAATGTTTAATGGAGTAAGACAGGGATGCCCTCTTTTACCTTTTTTGTTTATATTATCACTCGAACCTGTACTGAACCATATTAGACATAATACTAAAATTACTAATCAAGGGAATAGTATATAGCATTTTAGATTGAATGTCTATGCAGATGACATACTGGTAATAATATCTAATCCTAAGGAATCATATCCGGAATTACTCTTAGAGATTCTGAGATTTTCTGAATATTCAAATTATACTTTAAATAAAAACAAATCTTGTATATTATGTTTAAATAAAATATCCCTGGAGACCAGACAGATTATCTCCAAAATGAAAATACAGGATTCAATAAAATATTTTGGAATTCAATTAACAAAAAACATTGATTCTACTCTGTCATTAAATTTGAAACTGTACATGGTAAAAGTTAACGATATGCTTATGCAATGGCAAAGCAAAGCTCTTTGCCTTTGGGGAAGAATCAAAACTTTAAAAATGATGATTATGCCCCACTTGATGTATCTATACCAAGCAGTGCAAGGAGAAATATTCAACACATGGCTGGAACACAAAAGGTGGCTATTATAAATTTTTTATGGCATGGAGGAGCTCCAAGAATAGCATGGAAAAAACTAGGGATATTAAGAAAAGAAGGGGGAATGGGATGTTCAGATCCCATTATTTATTATGGGGCAGTAAAACAGGCAATTAATTGGATCAATAAAGACGAAGCTGATTGGCAGTCTATGGATATTCATCATTCAATTATAGATAAAATGTCATATCCATTACAACCTAAACTAAAATTCTGGGATATCCTTGCATTCCCCTCTCTGTTTGAGAAATGCCAAAATTCTATTATAAAAGCAGTACAAAAAACGGCATACTTCTGTAATAAAAGTCAAGTCAGGTCAAGTTTATTTAAAAGACGTGCAATCCCGGAGGCTCTGGGCGCCGTACAAATTTTTGAGAACATAGTACATAAGTATAAACAAAATAAATAGAATCACAGTTTATGAAATAAATCATAGTCTAAGCGTCAAATGCTTTAGAAAATAATAGTGTCTTCAAGCGAACCTTAAAAACATCTGTAGTCGGGGCCTCTCTGACTGCAGCTGGTAATAAGTTCCATAGAGCGGGAGCCGCAACACTAAAGGCTCTGTCACTGGCTGATTTCAACCTCGCTCTAGCAACGGTCAGGAGGCCACCACTGGAGGATCGGAGAGGGCAGACAGAGGGAGTAGGTGTCAGGAGGGCTGCCAGCATAAATGGGAACTCAAAGATCTAGAATATATATAATGAAAATACATTTACAGTTCTGGAGTTAAGTAAATTATATATATATATATATATAAAACATTGGAGAGACTGCTGCCAAACAAATATCTTTTTGGATTATCAAACTCTTTATATGAAAAGTTTGGAGATGGGTATTAAACAACCATGGCAGAAATACAATTTACTTAGAGACAAATTTATAGCTCATATAGAGAAAAAGATTGATAGGACAAAAAAATTAGATTTAGATCTTATTCAAGCTATGAACTTTAGGACAAAGATCACTAGAGGAAAGATTAGTGCCATGGGGCTTCTTTATACAAGCCTGAGTAACAAAATCACTAGTAATACAGATAAAAAATTGCATCACAGTAAAACAAAATGGGAAGAGGAATTGTTAATAAAACAGGACAATGCTCAATGGAAAAAATGATATATTAATGCCAGTTTACTATATATTAATGCTAAGAACAAATCCATACAGCATAAAATAATGGATAGAGCCTATATTACTCCAAACAAGTTACATCATATAGATCTAAATCACAGTGATAGGTGCTGGCATAAATGCAAAGAAGGGGAAAAGAAAATCAATCATTTTCATTTGCTTTGGGAGTATGGCGATATCCAGGAATGGCGGAAAGAAACTATAAGACAATTAAAGAAAATTATGAATAAGAAATTCCTCCTTTTACCAAATATCTTTATTCATAATGATTTTGATTCCCTGGATCTTGAAAGGAAAGAAAATAACATTTTTGCATTGGCTACTATGGCAACTAAACGATTGATATTAACTAACTGGAACTCCTCCAAGATAGGGACCTTTGACTTAAATAAATGATGTCATGTTTTGAAGAGCACTTTATACTATAAAAAGTTGATGGATGAAGCAAATAAGGGAAGGGTGGGTAAAAACTTACTCGGTAGGAATTAACTAATATTTTGCCTCCACTATTACAAATTTAAATTTGTGATATACCAACATATTAGGATATTACTTGTAAACAATGAAGTTAGATTTAAGCTCTACTATTTTGTGGTGGGAGAGACAACTTTAGCAGATAAGGGTTAAAAAAAGGAAAAAGGGAAATGAGATATGGCATATTTATTTGTAATCAGATTGTCAATTTTGAATAACTTTTGTATATTGACTTGCATAACAAAAGCAATATTTGACTATATGCTATACATATTATGTACTGAATATTTTATATCTCATAAATAAAAATATTTTGGAAAAAAAAATGAAATCACACTGGGGCGGCTGGCTGGAATACACTTGGAAAGTGGTCATCTGACCCTTCCATTCCTTTATCTGCCATACCAACTGCTGCATGGCAGGGGGTCATCAGCAGAGGGGTTGCTTGCGCAGATGCCATAGGCACAAAGAGAAGTTTCACATGTGGCATTCATTCTTGATCCTCTGAGACATCTTGCACCAGTTCCCCATAAGTGTGTAAGGGGGAGAGGTACTGAGCTTCTCACTCAAGCAGAACTTCACAAAAATCATGTCTGAATATGTAGGTCTGCAAAAAATCTGCTTCAGTCTGACATGGCCCCTGTCCTCTGATTCCAGACCCTCTTTGTGGCATGCTTGGAGCACCAGTTTTTCTAGTCACGTAATATATGCTGATAATGATTCTCCTTTTTTCTGATTAGTGGAGGTGACTCATTTCAGTACTTGACTGTGGCTCTCAGCACACCCCAAAATTCCTTCAAGTGTAGTTAAATGCATTAGAGCGGATGTTTCAGGTTTACTCACTCTCAGGGACATGGGATAATCTATTGCCGGGCTACATAGACTTTCTCCCACTTGATGGCATTTCTCACCTTTGAATCCCGGCAACCCATGAACCATTTGAGTGGCCTGTTCCAACCAGGTGTCATAACATTCCTTTCCCTAGGAGTGAAGGATTGGGTTTACATTCTGAACATATTCACCTTTATACTTGCATGATTCAGGGGCAGGCAGGGGTTTAGAGTCCTTATCCATAAGTGAGAATAGTGCTTTTAGAGAAGACTGTAGAGATGAAGCAGAAGTTGTATCCCCCAGAGAGGTTGTGAATGCTTATAAATTTTGTATGGTTTTGCCCTCACTTGCTAACCACATGCTCATTTTATCATTTTAATCTGTAGACAAGTGTGTGTGTGTGTGGGGGGGTGAAGTACCAGACACACTTCCCATGCAAAACACACTTCAGGTCCCTACAGTTCCCCAAGGCATGAAAAGTGTGGTCAAATCTTTAACATTTACATCCTTGTTGCAGGCAACTAGTGCACTCACTCTCTAACAGTCATGGATAATAATACTTATAGGAGGCAGTATAGTGTAGTGGTTAAGGGCACTGAGCTGCAAACCTGGAGACCTGGGTTTAAATCCCATCAGCCCCCACTTGCATACTGTGTGACTCTGAGCAAGTCACTTAACTTCCTTGTGCTCCCAGGTCACACCTGGAAACAAGTTCTGGCTTAGTGTGCCTTTCCTGGTTAAAAAATTTCCCCGTTCCCCTACTTTACCCCTTGAACCTTACTTTTTTTGAGTCCTTCAGTACCTCCCAAAATTTTCTACAGGAGCTCCATCCATACCCTCAGGGATACTGGTGATTAACTAGACTTTCCCAGAGACAATCCTTTCTCCATCGTGCCAGTCCTCCAACGTGTGATGGGCCATGTTGAACACATGAGGTAAGGGGCTCTATTGGCAACAGTCCAAGTAGATACAATGCTGGAAAACAGAAGATCCCATTGGTTCCTCTGGATGTAGCAGCCACCCAGAGCCCTGAGAGCATAGGTGCACCTCTCAAGAGAGTTGTCCTGGGTTCTTGCTTTCAGCTCACTGAGCAAGAATCTGTTACAGTCCATGATTTCAGGGTACCACCACCTGGGGCAGTGCTAGGGAACCTGATCTTACTCTCTATGCTGTTCCCACCCTCAAGGAAATAATACTTTGTTCCCAGTATTGGGAGCTACATTTTGTCAAATCCTGGTGGGTATGATTCTCACCTTTGAGTTCTATTTCAGATTATTGGCTATTATATTAATTAGTGGTTATAACATTAGAATAACAGTTGTCTTGTTTCTTAATTTTGAAGTTGTATACTTTTTTGGCTTAAAAGAAGCACTAAAGCCTATCTTTTTTTGTTAATTTTCTATTGTATAAAATGAGTTACTGACTGTAAGTATTGTTCAGGACCTACTCTTACGTAAAATCAGTTGTCCTTTATTATATTGGGATTTTTTGACTTACTGATTGTGCAGGTTGTTATAATATTCTTTAATGAAGTTTAATTATAAAAAATGGAAATAATTCTTTGTTCCCTAGTGCTTGCACCTCTGCCAGTTAACACTAGACCCCACAGAAGAACAATGCATAAAACCACACAACAATGATATACATAACAAACACATAAGCAGCTTTATTAAAAGGAATGAATAGAAATGGACAGGGGAGCAAAATGAAAAATCTGAAGTGACGGGAAATGTATACTCTATGCAAGTAAAAGTAAAATATGCAGTGTTTACCACACAGCTTAATATGCCCTCTGTCCCAGTTACTACAGTAGGTGCTCTCAGCTTTAATCCCAATGCCATGATCAGTGAGTAGCTCACTAAAGAGATGGTTTTGGACCAGTTCTTCCTCATTGATATGTTATAGGGGTAGATGATGGATGCAAATAGAAAGAAAACCAAAGAGGGCCCTATTTACAATCTAACCACTGGGCACTGGAACCAGAAATATCTGGATGATCTTCCACCTAAGCCTTGACACAGTTAGACACAGTCTAACATAGGTATTTTTGAAGCCTCCTGCCCCTATCTGTCTAAATGCAGTTGCAGGCCCAAAGATTTGTGTTGTAGTCATGGCTGTCTTTGCTCAGCTGAGCATTGTTATCCAACACTCACAAAAAAGCATTCCTCCTCTTGCACTAACTCCTTTATGCCTCCGGGGCTTCAGCCCATCCTCACCCACTATTTCTCCTCACAGGTCTTCCTAGTGAAATCAATGCCAGCACCTGGCTAGGATGCCAGTTGGCACCAATCCTCCATAGCTGCTCTCAACAGTGGGCTCCATGCATGCTTTATGCATCTCAGCCAGGGATCCTGGTTTTCTGTTTTTACCAGTAACACCGGTAAAAATCATGGAATCCTGCTTGGTTTGTGAATTTTGAATTCTTGTACTGGTGCCTCACGGAAATTACATTTCACTGTAAAGAATCCCTAAGATTTCAGCATCTTTTTAAATTTTTTTATTTTCTCTTTCTATGCCCCCTTCTCACATCAGTCTCCACTTTTCAGAGATCTCTAGGCTGTGTATCCCCTAGCTTTAGCCCAGGTAATGCTCAGGAGTTTCTGTGAGCCTGCCCCCATCCTGCCTGGGTTGTGCCTCCTAGGTGGGAAGAGAGGGGACCCCAGGTCACCCATCCACAGTCCCTTAATGTGTGTCAGGCAGCCCAGTGGGTCCCTCATGGAACCTGGTAATGAAGTCTGGGGCAGCTAGGTCCCTTCTACCAGCAGCCAATGTGGGGCAATTGTTACTGGTTTTCTGGTTTCTGTCCCTGAGGGCACTGGTATTCAAGGGGATCCAAGGAGGCAGGGCATATAGAGACATGCCACTGCTCCAGACCCTGGCTAGCTTCCTCTCATCCCAATTGCTCTACAGCTCCATTGTGCCACCACCTGTGGTCACCCAGGTGGCAGTAAAGCAGCGGGACCTGCAGGCCACCATTCCCAGAGGAGGAGAGCTTGATCCTACTCCCCTGGCCAGACCTGTAGCAACCCGAGTTTGCTTTCGACCCCAAGTCCCTGACCTTGCAAGCAGTACCACTACCACAGGCTATTTACAGTGCTCTGTCCACTATATACCCACTTTGGTGTAAGAAAACATAAGCAGATGGAGAGGCAAATAATTACGTTTTAGTAAAATGTTGTAAAGTGTTTAATGTTCATAATTTGCACTGTAGGCACTGTGCACTGTTATTGAAATCATATATTAAAACATTATATATGGATGTTATGGCTTGCAGTATAGCCTAGTGGTTAGAGTAACAAACGATGATCAAACTGAGTAGCTCTAGAAGACTTGGGTTTGATTCCCACAACCTCCGCTTGCATACAGTGTGACTCTGAACAAGTCACTTAACCTCTGCAGGGCTACTGGGTCACCTCTGAAAACAGATAGTTCTGCCTAGTGGTCCTTATCCAGTTTACAAAGAATATTTAAAAAAGTACTAATACTTGTTTACTACATCATACAGTAGTCAGGGTGCCATGTAATTTACCTGAGTGTTACTCGGGCTGCAAGGATTTTGTATAGGTAAGTATAAAGGTTGTTTTATAAGCTTGTTTTTAGACTTTAGTCAGGTTTTCATTGTATTATTTGCATGTGAGCATCTAGATTGTAGATTGCTAAGTGCAGGGTCACTGTTACCAACTAATTTATTCACTTTTATAATCAGCAGGGCCATCCAAAATCCTCAGTTGTTTGAATGAAAACTAGACTGAATGAAAGTATATTCACAAGGAAGAAACTGCCTTACTACTTACAAAAATACTTCACAGTTAACACCCCATTTAGGTGAATGGGATCATTTGCACCTTCTCTCTCACCTGCTGTTTCAGTCTCTGTGACAACAAAAAGTTTTCTGACAGTCTGCTTTAATAAAAAGCAAATGTTAAGTGTTTAATTGTACTTATGCTTGACCAGTGGATTTGAAAGCACATTCAGTGACACACAGAAGGTAAGACCAGGGGATGTATGATGCTGGGGGGCAGAGTGGTGCTCAAGTCACATCTGAGCTCAGACATGAAAACTGAGAGACACCCTTTTCATGGAGACCAAGGAAAAAAAAGGATCCACATGTTTGTGAGATGCATGATTTTCCATTAGAAGGTCCTCCACTAATCACTTGTGAATTTTTTTAGGTGAAGACACTTTATTTCAAAGGAGCAAATTCAGGCAATTTTTTTTTTTTGCTCCTCCTACCCCCTGGCCATCCACTCCTTCAGGCCTGCTAAGTCCCCCTACCACCACTGCTGAGTCCCGAACACCATCCTCTGCCCCTTATAGCCATGCTACCAGGTAACCTGAAGTAACCCTTCATCGGGTGGGCCCCTACCCCTGTGGGAGGCTAACAGGGGAGGACAATCACCCTAAAGAGCTTCTTGTGTATCCCAGGCATGGCAGTGGTCAGAACAGACACATGTGTCTGAGGCTTCATGCCTATGGAGGGACCAGAAGCCATCCTCCAGGTGGCCAGTGGGTATTTTCCCATTTTTGTGGGAGCGTGACAGGCCACATGATGTCAAGGCACAAGCTGATGTCCATCACACTCCATCCCGCAGTGAGGCCAATGTGTTGCCATTCCTCCAGCCTCCACCAGGGCCAGCAAATGCTGAGCTGTGAATACACCTTCCCTCCCAGGAGAAGGCTAGTGGTCGTTGGACACTCAAGCCTTCACCTCCCCCCCCGGCCGGTCCTCCAATACCCAAGTTTGTTTCCAAACCCTGGTCAGTGGTGTCACATGCAGAAATTCAGTTCAGGCAGTTAAATGACAGATAGGAAAAAACAAAGGTGGTCCACCTTAGTGGTGGTGGTTCAGATTAATTCATATCTGAGTTCTAACAAGCAAAGAGACCAAGTAATTTGTAACTTGTGCATGCAGGGTGTGGGTATTGAAGAAAAGGGATCATAGTGCTGACACTACTGCCATCACTCCTGAGGGATGTGGGCTGTAGTGCTTCTGCCATAACCACTGGTGGATGGGGAATGTAGTACTGCTGCCATCCCACCTGAGGGATGGGGCCATAGTGCTGATACTGCCATCACACCTGAGAAATGCAGAACGTAGTACTGCTACCATCACACCTAATAGATAGGGGCCACAATGCTACTGCTTCCATCACACCTGAGGGAAGGGGAATACAGTGCTGTTGCTGCTGCCATCATACCACAGGGATGGGCTGTAGTGCTGTTGGTGCTGCCATCGTACCTGAGGGATGGGGCCACATTGCTGCTTCCATCACACCTCAGGGATGGGGACTGTAGTGCTGTTGCTGCCATCACATCTTGTACCTAAAATAACTTTAAATTGGTACAAGGATGGAAGGATGTGCAATAGTGGAGGTCAAAACTGATAGAATGCATGTTAGCAGAGTTAAAAATTGTTAAAGTACACAAAACCAAACACCGGTAAAACCGGACTTTGGCTTAGCAGACACCAGTGACAATACCATTTTTTACAATGTGCAAAATGGAATTTGTCCTTTCTCAATCCCAGTAAACCAGTGTCCCTGCTCCCAGCTGATCCTCTGTGGCTCCTACAGAATCTGATTTAGGTAATGTCATTGTAAGACTGGCTCTTGCTAGTCCTCTGATTCCCAGCTGGAGCTAGCTTTAGGGGTAGTAACCTTGAATGCCAACACTCTGCTTCTCTACACTAAGTGTTACAGCTGCAGCACTCTCCTCCTATCTTGAACAACTGTAAGGTGCATGTAAAAAGATATAATGAGAAATGCATATCTTTTGGAGGTATTTTTTCTATATCTGACTGAATGTATGTCTTCTTTGAAAGGCACCTTGGGGTGAGCAGGCATTTTTCAATGGTAATTAAGTGCTCAGGGCTGCTTAAATCTCCCTGAAGGCAGGTATTTAGAATTTGAATGGTACAGACTCATAGTGTCTGCCTACAAGCCAGCTGACAGTGGAAACCCTTGTCATGTTTGTTCCCGGCCACTCAATGTCAAGTAATTAATCAGTTGTCCATCAAGAGCCACACTCCTAATTAATATCCAGTTAAGTGAGTCAAACTAGTCTGAAATGGCTCTTATGCTTGTAAAAAGAAAGGTATAATTTTCCACAAAAAAAGTAGGCTGAACCATTTGAATGATGCAGCGAGCTTGTCCAGCACTGCAAGATGTATCACAGTAGTCAGCTACAGTATAGTTGGGCAGATTTTCTTGAGCCAGGGATAAGGATGTATACCCTCCTTTGAAAGAGGAGTGTTGTACTTTTGGACCTCACATTTGTGTGGTAAACATAGAAAAACAGAAAGTGACAGCAGAAGGAGACCGTTTGGTCCATCTAATCTGCCCTTGATTTCTTTTCTACCCCCCAATCACCCTTTCATGTGAGGGCAGCCCTATGTCTATCCCACGCTGTCTTGATTTCTCCATTGTCTTTGCCCCCACCACCCCTGGGGACAGGCTATTCCATGTATCCACCACTCTCTGTGAAGAAGAACTTCCTGATATTGGTATCGAACCTCCCTCCTCTTAACCTCAGATCATGTTGCCTAGTTCTACTGCCCTCCTTGAAGTGAAGGAGGACCTATGCCTGTACTTTATTTATGTCTTTCATGTGTTTGAAGGTTTTGATCATGTCTCTCCTCTCGCTTCTCTGCTCTAGGGACTACCTATTCAGCTCTCTTAATCTTTCTTGAAGCCACGCCTGGCAGCTGCATCTTTCTGGCTGGAGTCACCAGGCAACCCCAGGAAGTAGGACACAACATCCGTGACCAGTATCAATATTTTTACGTGTCCCCATGACCCCTGAGGTATCAGAGAGGTTGGGGAGCAGCAAGACTTAAACCAAGGAGTGGCCAAGATTTAAAGGGGTCACAGCATGTGGTATGGTGGGGGAAGCACCCATGACTAGAAAAACACCAGATTCAGCAGTCCACTCAGGGCCAAACCAAGCAAAAAGTATCCTGGCCTCAGAAAGGCAGCAGGGCTAGGACCCAGGACAGGATAACCCTTAGGGGGTTAATGATCAGCAGCAGGAGGCTGCATGCATTGCAACATAAGAGACTGGAAGAATATAAACAAATATGGTGGTGAGCATATGAATCAAGCCCTCTGCCCTCACAGAGACTTGTGGGAAAGGGTCAGGGGGGAGTAAAGAAGCTATCCAGGAAACTGACCAAATCAAGTGTTCACAACACAGAAAAAGACTGCCTGCATGTTTTGTATGGCTGGGTTTGCAGACCTCAGCTACAAGCCTGTGAAATACTGCACCAATTGGGAATCAAGTTCTTAGTATAAAAGCAGGTGGTGCCAGGTAATCCAGGCTTGTCTTTGCTAGAACTGAAAGTGCCTGAAAGCAGTGAGCTTGTGATCTGCAGTTGCCAGGACCTGCAATCCTGGCAGGCCATTTCTATGTGTACACAGCAGGTAGAAGGAAGAAAAAAGCACTTCCAGTGACCGCGAGGGAAAAAGACAAAAGGTTAAAGCACAGTTTGACCTGAACAAGCAGTATTTTCTCCTTTCTAAGGAGCAGTTTGACCAGAGACTACAGAGGCGACCTCATGAACCTGGAACTCTGCTTCTGCAGAACAGCAACCGAAGAAAACAGCAACCAGCTAGAACAGCAACCAACTCCAAAAAGCCTGCTAACAGCTGGGAGGATGGTCAGGATCTTGAAAATTAGCTAGAAACCTCCAGTAGTATTTCATAGACAACAGAACCATGAATAACCACTGGAGTTTGACCCTATAGCTCAGGAGGTGGAAACTGGTATATGCTTTAAAAGAATACATCTTGGGTGAACTTTGTAACAAGGCTAAGTCCAGGTGAAGACCTGCTAAGGCATATGGGACCTCTACCTTTGTGGATTACAAATAGGGGCCCTCTCCTTGTCACCTAGTTAAAAAAGTTGGTGTTTATTTCTCAGTTGTGTTTGCAAAAATTACAGATAGCCTTAAGTGCTTTAAATGTACCATCAAGGCATCTGACCGCTTGCAGCAACTGTGTCCTCAGTGTCATACCCACTGCAACTAGATTGCTCTTATATGACATGAAAGGGATTAAGTCAGGTGCACCCACTAGGGGATAGAAATTGTTGATGGGTGAAACAATTCGGTGGGCATTTTACTAAATTGCATAGTGTGATAAGATTTTATTAAATTACATACAGTGGTAAGATTTTACAGAATTGCATAAAGTCATAAGATTTTATAAAATGGGTAGAGACAGTAAAGCAATGTGATTGGCTGAGCGCCCTTGCCAGCTATTCCTTATATTTTGATGTAGCACAGTAAAAAACAAGAGCCAGCACCACTGACCCAGTAACCCGTGATATCCTTGTGCCACCCCCAGTCAGTCCTTCTTCATCCCTCATGAGTGGCAGGAACACATAACCGCTTCAAACAGCCACTCATTTGTGTGTGTGCCTCACTTCCTCTCAGTCCATAGAACAGTTTATTTTTTCCCCTCCAAACCCATTAAATACAACTATATAAATGACCTTTTCTGGCCTGTAGTGGTCCATCAGCGTGGTCCTCCCCAACTCACTGGGTGCCTCGTGTTCTGTTGCAACTGCCAGACAGTTAGACCACTAGCACTTTCTTGGCAGATGGAACCATAAATGGAAATGTGCTGTTGGCAAGACCACAAGGAAATCTCGGTCTTGCTGGTGGTCTAGCACCAGATTCCTCTCTGTTCTACATTGCCTGGTTTGCCATCTTGAACAACAGTTTCTGTCTATATTTCATGTATGAGTACACAACATTTTTTCCACTACACTGTACCCAGAGCCAAAAGGGGAAACATGGTCATAAAAGATGTAAGTTCCATTAGAGGCACCCCCCCTCCCAATCAAAACTGCCTTGTTTTGTGTGAGTGTAAAACAGAAATCAAGGAAGAAAAATATGTTTTGGTCATTCACTAAGAGGGTGACAGTGAAAAAGCAGGGATACTGAATGAATACTTTTGCTCATTATTCACAATTGAAGAGGAGGTGGAGGTACCTAAACCAGTCAGTAGAAGCACTTTGGATAGGGCGGTCTATACCAGTCCATTCATAGAAGAAAGAGTCCTGAATGAACTCCTGAAACTGAAGTTGGACAAAGCAATGAGGCCTGATGGGATTCAGCCCAGAATTCTAAAAGAACTAAGGGGGAGAATTAGTGACACAGCTGACTAACCTTTTTAACAAATCATGGGAGGATGGTGTGGTACCTGAGGACTGGAGGAGGGTGGATGTGATTCCCCTTCACAAAAGTGGAAGCAAGAGAGACAGAAAACTACAGACCTGTTAGTTTGACCTCAGTGGTAGAGAAAATGATGGAATCACTTCTGAAAGAAAGAATTGTTGAGTACTTAGAGGCCAGTGGGGCATAGGACCCAAGGCAGCATGGATTCATAGTGGGAAGGTCATGTCAGATGAATCTAATGGATTTCTTTGACTGGGTGACCAAAGTGGTAGACCATGGAGGGTCTGTGGACATGGCTTACCTAGACTTTCACAAGACATTTGACACAGTCCCACACAAAAGATTAATAAACAAGTTAGCTAGCATGGGAGTGGGTTCCAGGGTGGTAGCCTGGGTAAAAAATTGGCTGGACAACAGGATGCAGAGGGTAACAGTAAATGGAGTCCACTCTGAAGAAAGGGGGGTTACTAGCGGGTACTGCAGGGTTCAGTACTGGGAACAGTCTTCTTTAATGTCTTTATAGGTGACATTGCAGAGGGACTCGAAGGAAAAGTATGTCTCTTTGCAGACGACATAAAGATATGCAACAGGGTTGATACACAAAGAGGGTGGAAAGGATGAGAAGGGACTTGGCAAGGTTGGAGGAATTGTCAAAAGTATGGCAGCTTAGATTCAATGCAAAGAAGTGCAAAGTAATGCAATTGGGAAACAAAAACCCTGGGGAAGAGTACACAATGGGGGGGGAGGTATTAACAACAATAAAAATGGGAAAGAACCTGGGTGTAGTCATCTCAGATGACCTAAAGGTAGGCAAGCAATGTGAAAAGGCAATAAGGAGGGCTGGGGGGATACTGGTAGGCATAGGGAGAGGCATCACCAGTAGAGAACAGGAAGTTGTTATCCCTCTGTACAGACAGTTGGTGAAACCCCATCTGGAGCACTGCCTGCAGTTCTGGAGACCCCATCTCTGCAAAGAACATAGACAGGATGGAGGCAGTCCAGAGGAGGGCAACTAAAATGATGCAGGGTCTGCACCGGAAGCCATACGAAAAAAGACTAAAAGAACTTAATATGTATACCCTTGAGGAAAGGAGGGAGAGAGGGGGACATGATAGAAACTTTCAAATACCTCAAGGGAATCAACAAAGTCCAAGAGGGTAGCATCTTTCAGAAAAAGAGATGTGCAACAACAAGGGGGCACAATCTGAAGATAGAGGAGGATGGCTCAGGGGCAATGTGAGGAAGTATTTTTTCACTGAGAGGGTGGTGGACACATGGAATGGCCTTCCTGAGAAGGTCATGGGGTCAAAAACAGTGGGGGAATTCAAGAATACATGGGACAGACATAAGGCAATTCTAGTGGGGAGTAGGAGGAAGTAGGCTGTTGGTTAACTAGGATCTGCAGCCTATCCGATAGATAGGGAAATGGGCAGACTGGGTGGGCCAAGCGGTCCTTATCTGCCATCAAAGTCTATGTTTCTTTGTTACACTTCCATGTTCCTTGTGTGGCTTTCAAAAGTTTGTCCCAATTTTTATTTTATTTATTTATTTAGTTTTTGTTAACCGGGTAAGTGCGCTAGTCAGCAAGTGACTGTTTTCAGGCACGACCCGGGAGATACAATTACAATACACAAAGAGTACAGCCAGATTATTAAGACAACGAGTACAAAAAATGCAGAGAGAAATACATATGGCAATGTAACATACATTAGTAAACAAAAATATACTTTAGCACTTGATCATGGAACATACTCAAAAATGTAACAGTAGAAGGCAGAAAATAAGAGAGGATAGGCATCAGTAGAAAAGACACAAGGAAGGGAAAACTGGCAAAAGGATGGGAGGGAGAGATTAAGTGGAAAGGAGGTGCTGTCAGATACGGCAACAGCGGGGTGAGGTACCAACCTGCGGCCGGGCCTATGGAGCCGAAAGATGGCAGGCGAAGAGAGGGTGGTAGGGGGGAGCAGCAGTAGACGGCAACAGTGGTAGGAGGTAGGAAAATACAGCCGGTCTGGTGGAACCGTAGGCGGCAGAGGCGAGTGAGGATGCTGGTGAGAGGGGGATAGAGGCGGAGGAGTTCACGCGCAATGGCGGCAAAAGTGTCAAAGTCAAGCCGAGCCAGTGGAACCAGAGGCGGCAGGGCAGGGAAGGGGGGTCGGTAGCGGTGGGAGTAGGCGGTAGTAGGTGGAGAGGGTGACTAAGCACAGCCAGGAGGTGGGGACTAAGGAGGGCATGGATGAGGTAGGAACAGGTAAAGGTGAGTTTGGTGGGGAGTGGCAAAAGGGGAGAGGATATAACAGAAGAAGGGGAAGAGAGCAGCAGTGGGGTTAAGTGAGGAGAGGCTGTGAAGTGAAGATAAGAATGTCATGGAGTAGAATAGTGACTTACAATTGTCAACAGCTAACATTAGCTTATAAAGAAACAGGTTAAGGCAACATTAATTACAAGGCACAAAATAAAACATTAATTACAAGGCACAGTATAGAACACCCATTTGGACAGGCAAAAGTGCTAGCAATGAGGAAACAGTACAAATGCAGCGGATCAGGTAGGGTCAAAGCAAACACATTTGTCCATAGTAGTGAGGAAAGTCCTGAGTTTGCTCTTAAAAGTCACATGAGTGGAGACATCTCTTAGATCCTGAGGTAGTAGGTTCCATAGGTGGGGGCAGCATGATGGAAGGAGCCCATGCCCTTTTAGTCCGACAAAGGATGGATAGTAAGGTCTGATCAGCCGATCTAAGATTCCTTGTGGAATGGCCGCCTGAGGAGATCAGACAGGATAGCAGGCTTGGACGTCCTTAGGATGGAATCAACTAAATTGTACAAGTAGTACTGCCTGGTAGAGGAAGGAGAGAGCCAACCAAGGTCCTGATATAAGAGACAATGATGCTGCTGCCGAGGTGCTTGGTTGCATACCTGCACACATTATTGAAGTAGTATCCCATAGTTGCAGTGAAGATTTGGTGGCCAAGGACAGGATGGGACACCCATATGTAAGGGTTGGCAATAGAATGCCTCTGGCTATCACCAATTTAGCAGCAGGGGTGAGCAGGTATTTGGTTCTATAGGCAGCCCCCAATTTGCAGTTAATTGACTTGCAGGTTTCCTGTATATGTGCTTTCAGGTCCAAGGTTTGATCCAGGTGGATGCCAAGGTAACGAAAGGAAGTGACAGTTTCTATAGGGTCCCCATCGATATCAGAGACAGAGATGGTCAGAGGACAGGATCTAAGCTTGTGATTGGAGCCAAACATCATAACTTTTGTTTTATTGTATTTAAAACCAGGCGTTGAGAGTTCAACCAGTGTTGTACAGCGAAAATCTGCAGTGAAGCAGCATTTAGATCCAGGACCTTATCAGGTGATAATAAATTACCAGGTCATCCGCATAAAGAAGTGAGTGACCTGTGGTGACCAACTCAGGAAGTTTATGACTAATAATGAGAATAGAAGAGGGCCAAGTATAGACCCTGAGGGACCCCAGTGTTGATAACAGCACTGTCTGACATGGATGAATTAAACTTAACAGCTTGTGTTCTGTTGAGAGGTAGCTTTGAACCAGGTAGTGACTGGGGAGAGAAGCCCAAGGTACTGAGGGCGGTTAGTAGCAGAGAATGGTCAACCAGATCGAAAAGCTTTGGTTAAGTCAATGAAGACTGCCCTGTTAACTTTCCTCTATCCATATTGGTAACGATACCTGAAGTGAATTTTGCAAGTGCTGTCATGGTGCTGTGATGCTTTCTAAAACCATGTTGTGCTGAGCTTAGTAAATTGAATTTCTCAAGGTATTCAGTGATTTGCATGGATACTACTTTTTCCAGGATTTTATTCAGAACAGACAAAATAGCAATAGGCCGGTAATTTGATATGTCATTTTACTGCCTTTCTTATATACAGGAGTGACTCTGGCTGCCTTCCAGACTCAGGGACAATGCCATTGGAGAGAGATAGGGTGAAGATGTGTGCCAGGGGCCAGAGATGAGAAGAAGCCATTTTAGTAGTCTTGGTTCTAGGCCATCTGAGCCAGTACTGGTGTTTTCAGAGAGTGACCTGAGCAGCTTTAGGACCTGATGCCTAGACACTTCCCTGAAATAGAAGGGGTTGGTTAAGTTTGGGGGTCCTTCCAGATGCTGTGGGTTAAACTGTGAAGCAGAGGATTGTGATGGGAGGAAGCTGTGTAGGCAGATAAGTCAGAAAATTGTTGGTTAAAAGCATTTGCAATGGTAGTAGAATCATTACAGTGTACACCATGTAGGACCATATCTGAGGAGTGACATCTTTAGCAGAACCCAAGAAGGACTTAATGTGACCCCAAAACTTGCGAGGGTCATTGGAAGAGATTAATCAGCAGGTTTTGGCAGTATTTACTTTTGGCCTGCCTGATGCATCTTTACAGTCATTTCTGTATTGTTTATACAGAATGAGATCTGACTACAGTCCAGTTTGTTTGTACTTTTTCCATTGATTGTCTCTAACTTTTAACTTTTGAAGCAGGTCTTTTTCAGCCACCTCGATTGCTGGCCCTTACCCTCCTTTTGACTGTAGGAGGTGCTTCTTTGGATGTTGCCAAATTTAGTCAGAAATGAATTGAGGGCAGTATCAACATTGGTTGCGGTATAAATGTTAGACCAGTCAACACAAGAGAGGTCAAATAGGAGGCTTGTTTGTCAGGGGCATAGTTTGAAAACCTAATCAGACGTGGTGGAGGAGGAGGAGGTGGACAGGATCGCCATTGACAAAGTGTGGGGGAATGATCAGTGATTGAGTCAGCAAGCACTGTGGCATCTAGTACATGATCAGGTCTGGTGGTGAGGATCCAATCAAGTAGGGACCCTGAGTGCTGAGTAGTAGTTCTGGTAAAGCCTGTGATAGTTTGGTGTAGATTGTGCTTCTGTATTAGAGATTCAAGGATGCTGTGCTGTGGACCCAGCCAGTTAAGGTTCAGGTCCCAGGAGTACAGCCTCATTTGATTTTACATTCTGGGAGACATATTGTAGCAAATTCTGGAGACCACTCATCCCGCTTGTAGGTGGATTGTAGACACAAATGATGTGCAGCAGTTTTGAACCCAGTGCCAGGGTAGCGTGCAGAGTTTCACAAGGTGTTAGAGAATCAGTGCAGGGTAGGATGTTCAGGGATAGATGATTTTTGTACAACCTCCCCCCTCTCTTTGACCCAATACGGTCTTTCCTTAGAATGCTATAACCAGGCACAAGACAAGTGGCATCAGGCACCCAAGGCTTCAGCCAAGTCTCTGATAGGCATAAAATGTCAGGGTTAATCAGTTTAGCCCAGGCTTCGAGCTCAGCCAGGTGACTCGTGAGACTCCGAATATTCATGTGGGCTATAACCAGACCCTTTTTTGTTGCAGCCGTTGCAGGGGGTGAAGCGCAAACCATAGGGCCCGGATTGGGTTCAATATCTCCGGCAAGCATAAGGAGCCGCCAGGCAAGGTGAGAAAGTAGGTTGGCAGAGAGAGTGCCTAGCTGGCGTTTGGGTCTACGATAGTTCAAGAGATAGGAGTGGATAGACAGATAGATACAGCCCTTTTGATGAGGATAGAGTGAGCAGGGGTAGAATTGAGTAATAGTACAGCAGGATTAGAAACCTGAAGTCACTCTCGTTAGCGCGGGATAAGTAGCAAGAGATGTACAAGTTGTTAGCCAGTTTAGACATAACAGGAGAGACAGGAGTATAAGTGGTGAAGTTTTAGAGGTGAGAGGAGGGTTCATTAGGGGGAGACTGGGGTGCAGCACCATATCTGAAGTGGCCAGTTTCACAGAAGAAACTATGTTGCTATTTGAATACCCTGATCACGTAAATGACCTAACCTAAATGTTAAACTTCAGCATGATTTGTGTAATTTGTCGACTTCCAAAACGTAATATTAAAACTACGATGCTGACGAATATTTAATTCCAACGTTCCTGCCAGCCCCTCCTGTGCTCTGCATGGCGGGGTCGGCGCGAATTTAATAGTTTCAGGATACTGCTTAACAGTCAATAACAGAATAAATTATTTAACAAAAGTGCTTAAGTGTGGCAGAGCTTAAACTGTACATGAATATGTAAAGCACACAGAGTGCCCCTAGTGGCAACTGTCATGCAGAGGGACTATCTGACATAAAAAAAATTAAATATTTCAATATTTTTAAAAAGTATTAAAAATTTCTTAACATATACCCATTTTATTAGTGCAATAACACACTCCAGGGTGTGGTTTCATCTGGATAAGCACACTTCTTGGGGCAGTAAGGCACTCAGCCTGTGGCCTCATGCCTCAGGATGCCCCTGGACGTGTCTTTATCCAGACTAACCCACACCCCATCATGTGTTATTGCTGACTTACAGAATTAGTGTGATCAAATTTTACAGAATTACATAGACAGATAAGATTTTACAGGACTGCAATGAGTGATAAGAAACTACTGCTTCCCCATTTCTTCCAGTTTCCCCTTTTGTGCCATTGCTGTTTCCCTACCACTCCCTTTAAAATACAGTATTCAGTCAAACTATATTTTTATGATGTGGGGCTACTGTGAACAGTCAAAGTACTAGGGAAGAACTGTGTGGGATTGGATACTGTATTTTATTTGTTCTGGGGAAGGGGTGATAGTACAAGTGTGCAATCAACAAGGCACCCCTATTACTACCCCAGGTGGAGGCATCATGTCATTGCAAGGTAATTGTGCTCAGTGTAGCAGTGTTACAGGAACCCAGGCTGGACTCCTTAGAGAATTCAAAGTAGTGGACTACAAGGGCCCTGGGTGGTGGCTACATTGTAGATTATTTTCTTTGGTAACCAGGTAAGGTCCACTAGACAAAAATGCCTGTTTTCAGGGGTGACCCAGGAGCACTGGGGAGGTTAAGTGACTTGTTCAGAGTCACACAGTATGCAGGCGGAGGTTGTGGGACTCATAAACAGGTCTGCTGGATGTACTAAGTTCAGTCACTGCTTGCTACTCTAACCTCTAGGCTATACTTCCAGCCCCAGTTAGTGCAAATATCAAATATATTGGCTGGGATTTTTAAAAGTGGGGATGCAGCACTCGCGTCTGTATTTCAGACACATGCTGCATCCCCACAAATGCATTGGAAGGCTTGTGGCCAATTTTCGTACATCCTGATGCATTTGTGACAGTTTACCAGGTTTCTGGCAAAAAATTATGCATGTGACAAAATTCTGACACATGCATCATTTTTGGGATGCAAGTTGCAGCAATTGCATTCAGAAGTTAGACTACTTTTTAGGTGGTCTAACTATTTGGATGGATGTTGCATGGCCATGTCTGAAAAAATGAATGTGGCCATTTCAAAATGCTGTCCTTTATATATAATATAAATATGTGACTCCAGTGTTTTAAAGTATGCCTAAACAGTGCCTTTACTGATTGTACTGTTTCTGAAACCCTCCTGTAGAAGTGTAGTGTAAAGGGAGATGTGCTGAATAATAAAATTAATTACCCTAAAACCTGAAGCTTAATACAATCTCAGCAAGTTTTTTTTTTATTTTGCTGCAATCAGGAAGCATTTGAGCAGCACCATGCTGATAGGAGCATAAGACTGCCGAGATCATCAGCCACTTCACTGCGGCCTGCAATATCTTTGCACCTCTCAAAAAGCTGAAGGTCAGGGGCAGAGCTAACCCTTGCATAACCCCTGATATAATCACTTTACTCAAACATAGGGATCATCTCTGGCACTGTGCCCATGCAACATCCAAACCTGGGGATATTCATAAATATAAAGCTGCCAGAAATGAGTGCACATGGGCAGTTAAGAGAGCCAAAAGCAAATACTTCAAGGAAGCTCTCTCCAACTCCTGGGGTGATGGAAAAACATTTTGGAGTAACTTGAAAGACCTTACAGGCTAGGACCCTACGTCACCACCCACCATGCTCAACAAAAATGGAACACCAACAACTGACCTGTACACCATCACCAACACCTTTAACAATGCGTTCTCCAACTTGGATAGTGTCCTCCCTTCTAATTTTTTTGATGCCCCCTCTGGTAGTAACCCTCCTGCAACTACTCCTCTCCTACACCCTACCCCACAATTCTACTTCAAGAAGATCCCAGTGCATGAAGCCAGAACCTATATTCGGAAGGCCATTCACAATGCAGGCTACAGCGGTGACTCCCTTGACCTGAAGTTGTTAGCACTTGTCCTTGAAGAAGTCCTTGAACCCTTGACAAAGGTCCTCAACCTATCACTAAGGATGTCCCAGTTCCCATCTCGCTGGAAACAGGCGACCATCACACCAGTACACAAAAGTGGAGACAAATCACTGCACTCCAACTACAGACCTATCTCCATCCTCCCTCCATTGTCTAAGGCCCTGGGAGTGCATCTCCTCAGACCAATTAGTCAAATACCTGGAAAAATACGACATCCAGTGTCCTGAGCAACATGGTTTCCGAGAAGGGCACAGGACCACCACTGCACTATTAGAATTCACGGGCTTCATCCACACCACACTTGATCAAGGAAACTGTGTAGGGGCAGTATTCATCGACCTTACGAAAGCCTTTGATACTGTGAACCACCCACTCCTACTCAAGCAATTATCAAACATTGGGCTCTCCAATGAAGCACTGCTCTGGTTTTCAAGCTACCTTGGGGAGAGGGTCCAGCAGGTTAGGATTGCCGGTGTTACCTCGGAAGAAAAGCCAGTCCTTTCAGGGGGTCCCACATGGGTCCATCCTGGGGCCACTACCCTTCAGCCTCTTCCTCAATGACCTTCCCAGTGTCTGCCACAAGAAATTACTGCTCTACGCCGACGACGCAGTCATGTTCACCAACCACCAAAACGCAGTGCTCCTCGAGAAACAATTACATCTTGAATTCATGCACATCGAAGAATGGTTCAAGTCACACAAACTGGTCATGAACTACAGCAAAACAAAGGTTATGACCTTCTACAGTGCCAGGAGCAAGTACAAATCCCGTGATCTCACCATCCTAAACCAAACAGGGACGTTACTTGAACACGTTCCTGATTTTAAATACCTAGATGTCACATTGGACAGCTCACTGCCCTACCATCGGCACATAGATTCTGTCGCCAAAGCCACCAACATCCGTATAGGCCTGCTCTACAGGCACAAACACTGCATGACTCCTGACACTCTCTGGTTGGCTATCAACAGCTCTGTCACCTCCATCATCGATTACAGGCTAGCAATTTATGGCTCTGCCTCCGCCTCTGCCCTCCGCAGAATTACAGTTGCACTCAACAAAGCATGCAGGCTGCTAACTGGGGCTGATCGACTTACACATACTTGTGACCTGTACACTCGGGCAGGATGGCTACCTCTCATCAGCTGGATACAGTATCAAACCTGCCTCTTAGCCAAAAAAGTCCTCCTCGGGGTCATGCCCCAGGGCATTGAAAAGCTACTCATTGACCACCACAGCACCCAGAGAACTAGAAGTTCACAACAACTAATCTTCCTTGTCCCCAGATGCCGGACTACCATGGGCCAGAGGACCTTTGCCCACAGAGCACCACAGTGGTACAATACTCTCAACAAAGAAACTCTTACTGCTGCTGCTCTTGGCCCTTTTAAGAGACAACTCCGACTTCATCTCATTTCAACTAGTCGTTGTGACTGCCTCACCTAATCAGGGGCCCACTGTTCACTGACCTCCACTTCAGTCTTGACAGCTATCTCTCCCCGCCTTGCCCCCTTCTACCTGCCTACTCCCTTGCCCCCTCTCCCTTTCCTCCCCGGGGCATTTCCTGACTTTTATCCCTCCTCTCCCTCCCCTTTAGAGCTCTTACCCTCACCCTCTACCCTCCAACAATGGCCTTCCTGCCTGCATACCCCCTTCCCTCTCACCTGTAGTGCTTATTTCCAAGATTGCCCTTGGCTGGTATGTCATGCTACCTAACATTTGGCACATTTTGAATTACTGGAATTTCCTAAGCCTCAGTCTCTTACTTCTTGTTATTGTGTAACTATGTATTATTATGTTGACCTTTGTATGTATGTATACCCCTCATTCCTTCAACGTGGAACCTTTGTAAACGAGCAGTTCCTGCTCAAAGGTATTTGTAATCCTAGATTTCAATAAAATAAAAAATAAAATAAAAACATACAAAGCGATAATGCCATCTTAGCAAGGCATCTTGTCCATAATACTGAATCCCTACAGAGCCTTTTATATTGTGTCTAAGATTAGCACAATATGTGTGCAAAAGTTACACATATAGCACTAATCTTAGACATGATATAAAAGGCTTCATAGGGATTCAGTATTGTGGACGAGATGCCTTGCTAAGATGACATCATCACGCTGCATGTTCCCGGCAGTCTTATGCTCCGATCAGCACGGTGTTGCTCAAATGCTTCCTGATTGCAACAAAATAAAAATAAAAAACTTGCTGAAACTGTATTAATCTTCAGATTTTAGGGTAATTCATTTCATTATTCAGCATATCTCTCTGTGTGCTACACTTCCACTGGAGGGTGTCAGGAACAGTACAACCAGTAAAGGCACTGTTTAGGTATCCTTTAATAAGCACAGGTAAACCATTTTTATTGAGCAAAATCCATGATCCACTTCTGGAGAAGATTCTACCATACTTAGAAAATAAACCTGTATCTAATACAGAGCTGAGGAGATGTTACCTGGTTCCCCTTTTCTAACTGTACCCATAACTATTCCACTTCCCTCCCTGCATCCTCTGCATTGATTACTGTGGCTTTTAGTACTTTTAGTACTTTTCTCCATAAAGCTTTTTGTCTTGTGGTCATTGAAGGTGGGCTTTCTGCCCTGTCCCCACCTCCCCCATCTAGCATCCTCCTCCTCTGGACTCACTTGACCCAAAGACCCCCACATATCCCTCTCCCACCCTGTGGCAGGGCTGGGGAGGAAAGGCCTGTCCTCCCCCCACCCAGTAACTCTCATCCAGTTTTTGGCCTGTGGTCCAGGTTGTGGTATTGGTTAAGGATAGGCAGGCAGGGTTTCATGTATCCTGCACCAACCTTTTTCGCTCTCTCCCCTTGTTGTATTGGCACATAAGCATGTGTACATGAAGGTATTCACACGCTACAGAACCATGGCACCTCCCATCTCTGTTTCTTGAGTGCCAGTGCTACCCCCCCAAGGCCACCACTTGGTGGCAACCAAGGGCCGGGTTAGCATGCCTCCCCACCCCAGGAGAGGAAAGGAGAGTCATCTGTTGGATGCTCGATCCTCTCCCCCCCCCCCAGTGACCCATGCTCATTCCTGAATCTGAATCACTAGCATGGTAGGAGGTAAAGTGTCTCAGTCCTCTGCACCACTGGGCTGGCCCCCATTTATTCCTTTTTAAAAAGATAATGCCATGCCCCATCCTTTCTTCTGTTTTCTGTCTCTTCTAAACACAGCGTATCCTGGGATGGCTATGTCTCTGTGATTACTGCCAGGTCAAGTTGTAGCTTCTATCATCATAGCCTCCAGGTCACAAATTTTAATGTTACCCAGGCTCCTGGCATTTGCACACAGGGACACTAATAGAGAAATCTGTTTGACCCCTGCTTGCAGATAGAAATCCATGGTACTCAAATCACGGTACTTTTAACAGTTGATTTGAGTTACAAAGTCCAGATTTTTATACAGTGTATGGTAGAACGTTATTATTGCCAAAATTTAGTAGAAACACAGTCTTGTTGTGGTATTGTTCCAACATTCTTTTGCTGTTAACCACTGTAGAATGATACCATAACAAAAAAGAATGCCGCTGTCTGTCACATTCTACAGCAGCAGCGCGCAGCAGTTGTCACTACCACACAGCACTATTTAAACAGCAATGGCAGTTGGGTGTGCACTGTTCTGAATAAAAAAAGAAAAAAAAAATTTCACTCTCTCCAGGTATTGCAGTTCCACTGCATGAACCCGAAGCATCTCCTCTGTGAGTGAACTGTTTACTTAGCTTTGGGGTAACTTTGGGGTAACCCTTGCCTCAGTGTTTGCGCACAGAGGTTCTTTGTCTTTTAAATAGTTTTTTTTATTTTAATGGGTTCACCACAACATAACCAAGACACACTGCCTTAGGGTAGCTGGTTCATTCCACTGGGGTGTCAAACAGACGAGGCAACTGATGAGTCCTGGTAGGACGAAACACGTGTCTATGTCATCTGTTAGCACCCTTTGCAAACTGTGTTAGAGGCCTTCTGGCACCATGCAATTCTGCTTAAAACTGAACCAGCATAACATTCTGTGGTGATTTGCATATGCAGCCCATGATGCTTTGCATTGTGGGGGCATGTGTGATTTTGTATTTTCTTGAAACTTGGCTTCCCAGCCAAATGCCCTTTGGGGTAACCCTTGTCTCAGTGTTTGCGCACAGAGGTTCTTTGTCTGTTTACTTAGCGACACTTCCTGAAGATGTACAGTGCATGTACCCATTTTAACCCGACCCAGTTTGACCTCTTTATTCACTAACCACTTCTGAGTGTATTTTTGACTGCTGTTGTGAGTTTTTTTCCTCCGTTTAAATAAAGCCTGTCTTTCCGGTCGCAAAAGGATCACATAAAAATCTTCATTTCAAGAAAAGGTACTGTGCAGTTTAAAGATTTTTTCTTTGTATCGCAATACAATGAGGAATTTTCTCCACTCTTAAACTTGCACCCATACACTATAAAAGACAATGTATGGGCACCAGTTAACAACCGGGATTGAATTAAGAGACACGAGGCTACTATATTACTGAAAACTGCTTACAGACCATGGTAACCTCTCGATGTGAATACAACGTGGTTGTTCACTGCTCCCCATACATTATCCTCTATGTTGCAAATAAAGAATTCATGTGAAATGCCTTACACTGTTCATGTCTATCTGTGACTGCAGAAGCACTGGACCCATGGGGTCTGTACTTCTGCAGGCAGAAGTAGTGTTGTAATTTGAGTAATGTGGATTTGTATTTACAGCCACAAATAGATATGTGTGTCTCACACTGTGAATGTGTATTTGTGTCTGCACAGGCGCATACCTCACAGAGGCCTACACTTCTGCAGAAAGAAGTAGTGTATGATTTGAGTATTGTGGATTTCCATTGGTAGGCAGAAGTGGGAGCATATGTCTTGTGCTAGACCCTGATTATGGATGTCTTTTGTGTCACCTGGAAAACATTGTATGTTGTCTGTCTTACCCGATAGTGGCTAATTGTTGTTGCTTGTGTGGTCTTGTCCTTTTGCTGCTTGGAGGTGGTGGTGCGGAGTGAGAGTCAGCAAACCTCAATGCCAGAATTTCTTAGTTTTGTGGTGCTTAGTTGAAACCTAACTGGTGAATTAATGCAGGTTTTTTGCAATGAACATATAACTATATAGAGGATAATGGCTGGGGATCGGGTGATAACCACGCTGTAATCACCTCGAGTGGTTGCAAGGGCAACATGGTAAACCTCGAAAGCACAGCTCGAGAGGTTTACTGTAGCCCTAGCAACCACGAGAGGTGATTTCAGTGTGGTTGTCACCCGATCCCCAGCCATCATCTTTTATAGTGTATGGTCAAGAAAACACTGCTTGCATTCAATTTGTGTGAGAATTATGGAACTCTGGTGCATTCTTTTTTTGCTATGCCACCGTTTGGAAGTTCCAAAGTGTGGTAACAAAGCTGTGTGACTGCTGATTATGGTGGTTAATAGGCACTTACCATACATTATAGATCTATATACTGTATGTATAGCTAGACACCTGTATACAATATGTTCATTGCAAAAAAACTACATTAATGCAGACATTAGGGTTAAAGAATGCAAAGCACACAAAGTAATGACATGAAAAAAAAATTAGGGTTTTTGGTCTCCGGAGACTTGATGAATCAGTGGTGGGGTCTTCCTTGGGGTTGTTAACCCTAATACCCCCCCCAGCCCAGAGCCTCCTGTCCAAAGTACAAGGTACAGCTCCAAGCCAGTGCCTCATAGTAATACACTCTTCAGGGGTAGAGAAGTATGACTTGCCACATATTGCCAGCAGAATTAGTCATAGATTTCTTCATACAAGGCCCTGCATGAAGAACAGAGATCACGTCTGACCTTGTTTGCTCAGGGGAGGGGGCTGGCGCTGAGGTTGACAGCTTGAAGGAAGACCCCACCACTGATTCTCCAAGACTCCGGAGATCCAAAACCCAGATATTTTTTCATTTCCCTACTCTGTGTGCTTTGCGTTCTTCAACACCTGCATTAATGTCTGCATTAACATAGTTTCTTGCAATGAATTTCCCTTCTTTTTCAGACAGTGGAATCATATCCTTGCAGGACCTGTGCAAAATTAAATAAACAGAATAGTGGAGATAGTCCCAATGCATTGCATTGCATCTCAGGCCTCAACACGCACATCAACCCCTTGTGAAGGAAGGCTCCCTGGCCCACCACAAGGTGCTGTCTGTGCACCAGAACACTGCCCTGTCTCTCCTCAGGCTGGGGCCAGTGCCACACATGCCACAGCATCCCCCTCCATCCTTGGCCTATTCAGCCGACTCACTGAGCTTTTATCTGTACTCAGGTCACCGGCACAGCAATGCAGCATGGTTCCCACAGTGACATGGGCTGTCTCTGCAAACAGCATCACTTCATCATTTTTTGTGACATTTTGACCCCAAATTTTCAACATAGTCATTTCATGACCCCCATGGACATGACAGGTGTCAGTTATAAAATATTGGCCAAAATAATAATTTCACACCACAAAGAAAAATGGCATTTTTCATATTCATGAGTTGGTGTGAAAAAATGGCTATGTGAAAAATTCTGAGTAAAAATATTGAATATTACTAAAGTTATGAGTGAATATTGAGAAATTTCGATGTACCTTCATAACTTTTTTTTTATATTTTCTTCACAAATTTGTAACATAGTCTTCTTTTGATCTCACCTCAAGAACTCAGTAGGTGAAACCTTTCAAATCCCACCCAAAAGGTGATTTTGTGTAGTGACTGTGAAATCATGTTTTGGGACATATTTGAACAGTTTCTCCTATTTTGTTCATGAGGTGGATCTCAAAAAGGCCATTTTGAACATTTGGTAGAAAAATATTAAAACATTACAAAGTTTTTAGTAAAAGTTCAAAACTCATTGGAAATACATTAACTGGCCTTAAGTTAGTTCCTCATTTCACAGTTGTGGTTCCAGGAAGAGGACATCTTTCGGCTCGGAGACTTAATCTACTACAGTGAACTGAATTTAGATGAGTGATGGTGTGAGAGATGGTGAGGGGTGTTGGCTGCTGAGTGGAGGGTTGGGGTGGGGGAAGGGAAGGTGGTACAACAGACAACATTGGATAATTTGCTTTATTTTAGGTTAAAAAGGAAAAAAGACATTGCCAGACATAGAAACATAGAATCTGATGGCAGATAAGGACTGCTTGGCCCATCCAGTCTTCCCATTTTTCTCTAGCTACAATGTCACTGCAGACTCTACTTGATCTCTGGCTCTACCCCCTCCCTTCTCACTAAGATTCCCTTATGCCCATCCCATGCATTCTTGAACCCCACCACTGTTTTTGTCCCACCACCTCCACTGTAAGACAGTTTCAGGTATCCACCAGTCTTTCTGTGAAGAAGATAAAACACTCACTGCTATTTATAGGCCAATATCCATCCTCCTTCCCCTCTCCAAAGCCCTTGAGAAAATAGTCTCAGAACAACTTACTGACTTCCTTGACTGTCACCAACTACTCTGCAGTAATCAGCATGGTTTCTGCAAAAGGCACTCGACCATAACCGCACTGGTGAATTACACCACCCAGCTCTGCAATGCCTTTGAAGAAAGGGATGGCGGTGGGGGTCAGTATTCATTGACCTTACCAAAGCATTTGACTCAGTTAATCACCAGCTATTACAAAACACACTGCTCTCCATGGGACTGGCCCCGATACAGTCTCCTGGTTTCGTAGCTACCTGATGCAAAGAAATCAACGAGCCAGAATAGGCGACACACTCTCTGACCCTATGGTAGTGGCCCTTGGTGTACCGCAAGGGTCCATACTAGGTCCGCTCCTTTTCAGCCTGTTCATAAATCGCCTCCCCGAAGCCTGTCCTGCTAATGTCATTTTATATGCAGGTGATGCCATTATATCGGTCCCAGGAAGGGACCACTTGACCATTGAAGAAGGTCTACTCGAGAGTTTCCTCAAACTTGAAACCTGGTTCTGTCAACACAAACTGCTACTAAACCATAAAAACAAAAGCAAGCTCTTCTCAATCCCACAGAATAAAAAGAATTTCTGCCCCCTTCGGATTCAGAACCATAAGGGCGATACTCTTGAACAAGTCTCCTCTTTTAAATATCTGGGTGTCTTCCTTGATGACACTCTCAATTTCTCCTACCACGTTGATCAAGTAATCAAAACCGCCAATATGAAACTGGGCATCCTCCACAGAAACAAGCATGCTATGACACCTGCGGTCCTCAAATTGACCCTAGGCAGCACAGTATTACCACCTGTTGATTATGGCTTACCAATATATATTGCAGGATCAGACACTGCCCTAAACAGGGTACATAAACTCGTGAATAAGGCCTGTCGCCTGGCACTTGGGGCAGATCGCTGGACCCACACCTGTGCACTCTACTCTGAGACTGGCTGGCTGCCACTGTACCAAACAGCCCAATACCAAACATGCCTGATTGTAAAAAAAGCACAACTAGGCCTCATGCCGGAATCCATAAGCAGTTTGTTCAAGAAGGCTGTGCACAATAAACAAACAAGAAATGCTACAAAAGGAGGGCTACAAGTCCCTTTCAAGCACACATCACTGGCACAAAAATCCATTACTTTTAAGGGCCCAAAATGGTTTAATGAACTACCTGACACTCTGACAGTAAATACTAAGATGAGTCTGTTCAAAAGGAGGCTCTGATCCCACCTCGGTACCACCACCTGTAACTGTGCAAGAAATTAATTTGACTAAATCCCCCTGCCCGATCCCCCACGCCATTCACCTCCCTGTCTCCCCACTCCCCACCACTTTCGCTAACTACACCCTGCCTACACTACCTTCCCTTCTACTCCTGCCCTCACTATCCCTATCCACTTCGACAATGCCATTCTGGCTGCTCACCTTTTTTTCCTTTTTCCTTTTTTCCTTTCTCCCCTTTTTCCCTTCAATCTCAATAGCTAAACACGGACCAACTTCTTGACATGTCTCCCACTACCCCTAATGTTTCTATCCCTACCTTGCAACAACATGATGTAGTGTCATATACTCCTACTGTGAAGTTGTACTTGAAACTAGCAAGACCTGTACCTCATGTGCCATTTTAATGCTCTCCATGATGTATTCCATGCTTTCTTTGCCACTGTTTACTCTTAATTTTTGTACTTATTGTATTATTATTCTTAATTGTTGTACTATTTGTATTTGTGCTGTACTTATCTTTGCTCTGTTTGTCCCTGACTTGGAACCTTTGAAAATGAGTCTTTGACTCAAAGGTATTAATCCTAATTGAAAAAAAATAAATAACGTACTTCCTCACCTCTCTCCTGAATCTATTCCCCCCACCCTCCAGCTTCATGGCAGTAGCATGTGAGGAGGGCACATGGGGAATGGTGCCATCTGTATCGGTGACTCGTTCCCCAGTGAATCCCTAATGGTGATGGGAGAGTAGGGCAGCTGGAAGGGGGGTGGGCAAAAATAGCAACAGGATGACTCTATACATATGTGTGCGGGGGGGGCGAGCACGGCAAGCGTGGGCTGGGAGGGGATGGAGTAGCTGTAGGGGGTGGTGCTGCGGTGGGTTGTCAAGCTGTGTCATGGCGTTGGGGGTTGGCCCGTGGCTAGGATGGATGTGGTACCGAGTTCGGGTCCAGGCGCTGGTGCAATTTTATTATGCCCGGCCCAAACCATTTATTTTTTAATATTTTCACCCCCCCCGACATGCATCCCCTAGGAGTTGAGCATCCTTTAGTAGGGGGAGTGCAGGGGGTGAAGTCATCCACATGGGTGTGTGTGGGGGGGTACAGCCCCCCACAGAAAACATTAAAAAGTAAGTCCTCTGTGCCATTTTCCTGTGTGTCGGGGTGTCAGAGTGTCAAAAATGTTTTCGGCACTCTAGACTTCTTGATAACGGTGATCGCCTTTAGGCTTTCACTGTTATCACATAGAAACCTTCATTGCATGTCCCCTTGTTCTTGAGCATCTTATTGTTGAGAAAAATACTCCCCTCCTGTACCTTATTTACTCCCAGAGGTATTGAAAGGTCTCTATCATATCCTACCTCTCCATCTTCTCTTCTGGGATGTACATACTGATGTCCTTTATTCTCTCTCTGCATAAGGCTGCTGATTCAGACCCTGCACCATTCTGTTATGCTCCTCTGCACAGCCTCCTCTCTGTGGTGTCCTTCCATAGATGTAGTTTCCAGAACTGGACACAGTATTCTAGATAGGGTCTCACCAGTGATCTATACAGAGGCAACACCACCTCCCTCTTTCTGCTGGTGATATCCCTTCCTATGCACCCCAGCATCCCACTTGCCCTCCCAATTGCCTTGTTGCATTGCCTGGCCATCTTCAGGTAAACAGATATGATTGTCCCCAGGTCTTTTTCCTGTTTGATGATTGTCACTATCTCTCCACCCATTTTGTACTCTGTCCCTAGGTTTCTGTGCCCTAAGTGCATGATTTTGCACTTTTTGCATTGAAACCCAGCTGCCATACCTTGACCACTCTTGAGTTTTCTCGGGTCTCTGCTCATTCTTTCTACCCTATTGCAGATTTGGAAAAAGGATTATTGTCCACCTCCCTCCTTTCAAAGTTCCTGTTACTTTTTTGTGTTCCCTACCCTTCTCCTTCCTCTGTTGACACTGAACGAAAGTATTTTTAGGATATCTGCCTTTTTTACTGGTGCCCCCTGCACAATCCCTCCTCCCTTTCTAACCTTACAGTCCCTCCCATCGTTTTCCTCTTTTCACTTACATATCTAAAAATTTTCATCTACTCCAGATCCCCTGCACACACAAATCCAAAAAGGGATGCCACAGCATTATCGTGCAAAAATTGAATTTATTACATTAAAAAGACAGACAGTGCAGGTAAACGCCTGACATGTTTCGAACCTAAGCAGTTCTTCTTCTTCAAAGGCTAAAATTCTTAGCTAACAAACCACCACTTATATGGGACTCCTATAGCATGTGATTACACTAAACATATATGTATGTGTATATGTTGTATAAATAAAAGTTGTTTTAGTGGCAATTATATGATTGTGGTATGGGAATCAACATTTTTAATAATAGGATCATTTGTAGAACATCGTGATTCTGATGAGTTGAGATTTAAAATGGGGGAATTCTAACTAATTACACTGTGTGTGAGATTGACAGGTGTTTAGTGTGATCACATATTTTTTTGTTCTATTTTTTTCTTTATCTGGCAGGACCCCGTTATTCGTCACCCCTGGTCATGGCCCCCAGAGACCTCCACCACTGCCTATGGCTGCTGAGGACCCTTGGTTACCCCAGGCTTACCCCTCGGAGGGTGGGGCCATGGCCACCTTCGTGACCACGGAACTAGTGTCTGGTCGGGGTCCCGCAGCGACAGTGATGAGGTGAGGTCCTCTGGGGAGGGCTTCATGCTCACGGTGGTCCTGCCTGCCTCCATTTTTCTTTTATTTTTCCTCCCGACGGGGGCGGGGATATGCAATGATGCCCGCGTCCACCCTGCCCCCCAGATACTGAGCGTTGGCAGTGCGAGATCTCGTGCCCTCCGCCAGGAGTCCTCAGCGCTCCAAATGCTTCCCTCGCCTTCCCCCCAGAGAAGGAGAGCCGTCCATAGGATGCTCCATCCTTCTCCTCGGCCAGCTTTTCCAATGACCCGGGTCCGTTCCTAAACCGCGGGTCAGCAGAAAGTACCACTGCGCCTAACAGGCCAAGGCTTAGTGTGATCACATATTATAGGAGTCCCATATAAGTGGTGGTTTGTTAACTAACAATTTTAGCCCTTGAAGAAGAACTGGTTAGGTTCGAAACATGTCAGGCATTTACCTGCACTGTCTGCCTTTTTAATGTAATAAATCGAATTTTTGCATGATAATGCTGTGGCATCTGTTTTTGGATTTGTGTGTACAGGGGACCTGGAGTAGATGAATTTGGTGAGTTTCCTAGCATCACATCCTAGTGCATACTCTATGGAAATACAATACCAAAAATGTCTTGTCCTCTTTTGTTACCACCTGGGTTAGTCTCTCCTCAGTTTGTGCCCTTGTGCTTCTTACTGCTTTCCCTGCTTCTCTCTGTTTCCCCAATGCACCACCCTATCCTCCACCATCTGTGTCTCCATATTCCTTCTGAATGCTACCCTTTTAGCTTTTACCTTTTTGGCCACTTCTCTTGAGACCCATAGTGGTCTCTTCTTCCTCTTGCTTTTGCTCATTTGCTTGACACTGCCTTCACTATGCCCTCCTTTAGCTTCACCCTTGTTCCTTCACCCCCCCAGGTCATCCCCCCCACCAGGTCATTCCTGTGACATCTTTATTTAAATCTACCCTCCTGAAGTGCAGGACCCCCAACGTTGTGTGGTTTGATTCCGCAGTTACCCTAATGTTGAACCACACTGTACAGTGACCACTGGTCCCCAGGTGACCTCCCAACTTGACATCTGTGTAACCCTGGTGCCGGGTATTGAAAGGCTGCTTACCCCTGCCTTGCAGACCTGACCAAGTTTGAGGGGCATAGGTTCCTATTTTTGATATTAAAACTAGTTCTTTCCAATAGATAACATTATTGCGCAGTGCCTCCACCCAGAGTACACTTTTTACGTAGTTCAGATAATTACTTGGTACAACCCCCCTGGGATGATGTACCCACCCACATTACCATAATGTCACCCCGCACATGGAACAGCATTTACAACCCCCAAAAGCACACATTTTAGAATCAAAGACTCACTCTAATGATATGCTCACAACACCAGATTTATAAAAACCAGTTACTCAACAAATTATTTAGAAGTGGTGAGGGTTAGAAAAGGGCGAATTGGATGTAGAGGTTAAGTAACAGTTTGATTAGATTTGTTTGGCATTAGGAAATTGGTATTGGTAACAATCATTTTGCATTTTGAATCCAAACCTCTGTCATGTCATGTTAAGCCACCCACCAACCTTCTGATGGATTCAGGATATCTTCTACCTTGCTAGCTGCATAGATGTTAGACTTTACATTACCCCCAACTGGTACCAATCCCTAGCCCGGATAAGGACCCCACATCCTATCTCTATTTCTGGGTACCCAGTACTGCATTATTGTTGCATGCCTGATACGTTGCAGCTGGTTGGCCAGCATTGTGGCCCTTAAATAAAAGTAGAATCAACCTTTATCTTTCTTTAACATGCTGATAAGCATTCTGATCAAACTGTAATTTGAGGATCAGCAGATGAACCCCACACTTTAATAGCTTGGGCCTTAGAAGCTGAACTTAGCAAACATAACTTTAACTATTTACAGTCCCTTCCAGGTTGGCAGAGCTGACTATGCATACTCACAGTTCTGCAGTCATCATATTAGGTGCAAAAGGATTATCTCAGGTAGGCATGAAGTAGAGATAAGTAATTTTAGCTGAGTTGCAGGCATGAGCTTGTGCTGACCCCTCTTCCGGACAGGCTCTTGCAGCCTACAAAAGTTCTAAGAAGGCAGGCACTCACAATCTCTAAGAGTAAATGAAAACTCACGACCAGTATGTCCATCCAAAAGTTAGTTTATTTTCCTAAAAATGTTCCTCTGCAGGTTGCAGTGATACAAGAAAATAACAGCACTCAGTTTTCATTGTGTAGCTTGCTTCAGCCATACAACCCCTGAAATAAATATTTGGGGCATGTGCAGGCTGCTAACTGCTCTGGAAAGCAGAAAGGAATGTGGCAACTCTGGCCCCCATCCAGAGTCTGCAAGACAAACAGGGGCCAGATGGAGGTTCCTGGCACATATTGGGGCACCAGCAAACTCGGGCTATTGCAGTGCATAAAGGAGGAAGCATGGGGAAAGTTCAAAGGCAGATGGGAAGCAAATGGGATACTGGGGCAAATAAGGTAAGCCCTCATAGGGGGTAACTTCTGCAAACACTGTTCCTCTCAGTGAGTACTAGGTCCAGCATTGCCCCATCATGAATAGGCTCCCTGACTAGTTGCCTGAGGAATGCCTCCTGCATGGAGTCCAGGATGTCCCTGCTTCTAGGTGATGTTACAGATGGGAGGCCCCAATCTATATCCGGCAGATTGGAGTCCTCCACCAGCAGTAACTCTCTTTTCTGTCATCTTGCTAATGGATTCCACCAGTACCTTATCTAAATCTTCCCCTTGTGCTGGAGGTCTGTAGATCATGCTAGTACAAATAGTGGCTCCTTTCCTCATCTCCATGGTGACTCACAGTACCTCTGCCCCCCCCCCCCCCAGGTTCACTGCATCTCTATTGCTTTTATGCCTTGTCTCACATAAAGCACCACATCCCCTCCTTTTCTTCCCACCTTGTGCTTCCAGAACTAAGTATAACCTGGTATGGCCATGTCCCAATCATAGTTTTCAGAGCAGCATTTTTTATTTTATTTCATTTTTGTTGACCGGGTAAGTGCACTAGACAAATTCTACCTATTTTCAGGCATGACCAGATCGTGGGGGATACAGATGAATGCCAACTGACCTTGAACCAGATTAAGCTGTTGGTGGTATTTTTTAGTGAATGGAGGTCAGTAATGGCCACAATATTCTGGTTCAGCCTCTACCATAATGGCCTCTGCATCTGGAATTTCATTTCCTAGACTTCTAGCATTCATCCACATGGCCATTCTGATTTTGTTACTGCTCTGCTTGCAAACTTCTTTTTTTCCTTTTTGACCTCCCTCCTTGTCCCCTCTCTTTTTAATACTCTTGTTCCTATCCTGCTGCATTTCTATCACCCTGGTTCTTTTATTAATTTGCACCCTGGCAGATTCATCTCCCCTTGGATCATCCCTACTCTCGACTTCAGTCTGTGGGAGGGGGGCAGTTTATTCCTCTCTGATTCTTTCTGCCAACCCCCACAGCTAGTTTAAATGTTCATCATTTAAACTGTCTACTGAGGTCTGCAGTTCCCCTCCTAGACAGATGCAGGCCATCACCCCTGCATAAGCTCTTATCCTTTCAAATAGGTCCCCAGTTCCCAATGCAGCCAAACCCCTTCTCTGTCCACAATTCCTTCAACCATGAACTGAAGCTTATGGTGCAGAGAACCCTTTCTTCCCCCTGTCATAGACAAGCAGTGCCTCAGTGAAGGCCATTGAATATGCTACCTGTCTAAACCACCCCACGTCCCTAAACTTCCACTCCACTATCCCAGCCCATCCCTAGCCAGGTCATTAGTCCCCATGTGGACAATGATATCCAGGACTCCCTCCTACCCTTCCACCCTTGTGAGCCTCAGGATCTGCTTCCCATCCCTCCAGGCCATCGCGTCACATAGGCACCTTACATCCCTCTTCCCTGCTCTTCCTATTCTCAAATCTATCCCCATTACAGTGGAGTCCCCCACCAGAAGTTGCTTCCTCCTCCTGTGTGATCCTCTGCCACCCTCCTTGGGGTCTCCACTATGGGTGACCCCCACATTCTACCTAGTCACTAACGCAGGTGCCATCTCCATCAGTCCTGCCCTGCCAAAGTTGTGTAGGAATTATGTAGTGGTACCAGTTGAGGAATGTGCCTCTGACCCATGGCCCTCATCCTTCCAGAGGCCACCATGGTCCAGCTGTTTCTCCTCCCTAACATCTTGTGAGGTAAGGGTTACAGACCTGGTGGCTCCTGGGTGGGTAAGGAGGTCCCCTGAATCCTATCCAAATCAGGCTGGAGGCTAGTGACCTCCCCTTCAACCCAGAAAGGTACATGCAGATGGGGCAGCATCACAGTCTACAGAATGCCTCTCTAAAAACTGCTGTCTCACAACTACATTGCCCACTTCCAGCATTCCCAATTCCTACTCTACCTGTGTCACCTGGAAACACTTTCGTATCCTTACCACTGATAGTTTTTCCCTATTTTGGGTGCTTTGGTCCTTTGTACCCTGACCCTAGATAGGGTTTTCCCTTCTATCCCACTTAAAAGTTACCATCTTGGGCACTGGAAGGTGTCCATTGGTGGAAGCAGGGAAGAAGGAGGCTCAGCCAGGCGATGAGGGTAAGGTTCTTGTTCACTCCTGTTGTTACACTCACTGCAGGGAAGTGTGGAGGATCAAAGGTAGGCCAAAACTGGGAATAGATGTAATTCACTATCTAGGGTAAGAGTACAAAGGGATTTAAGGAGGGTGTACAGAAACTCAAATAGGAAATTATCTTGGGTCAGGTAACAAAGGGTTAGGAGAGGGTGAAAGTACTGCTGCCTCATTATGAAAAAGCAGAGAATGGTAAGGGGGTAAAGGAGGGAGGAAAACACTTCTTACAAGAGGAAACTACCCCCTCTCCAATGTCCACTACCTTCATATGTGCAGATTAGTTTATAGGTACAGGGCTGTGCATCAATGGTCTGGTATCCTCACACAAGATCTATATATTTAAAATTGTTTGGTAGCAACCCTAGTCACTATCTTCCCCCCCCTTACTTTGTAAACCAAAGTCATGTAATAAGTCCAAACTCATGCCAAACAAATGTGGTAGATAGCTAGATAGACAGACAGACAGATATAGAATAAATGTTAGGAAAATGTAGTATATGAGGATATAATGCAATTGAAGGGGCTAATTAGCCAATAACCCAAAAGTCCTAAGGTGAGTGGGTTTATTGAGCTAATAAGCCCCTGAGATGGCATTATATCCTCATATACTACACTTTCCTAACATTTGTTTTATATAATACATTAAGACGGTTATTAACTTTTGTGTTAGATTGCATTTGCGATCATTTCCAGGTTTGCCTTAATGCATTTTGGCTGTTCTGGGTTTCCATAGTGCAGGGTCCTCCTATATAAGGAGGTGTGGCTAGGCTGGTCGGTCCCTTAGAATTATTTAATGAGGCGTGAGAGTGGCATGCAGCTGGGTCAGCATGGTGTTTCTGTATGGCAGTTTGGAAGTTTGGAGCAGCGGCTCAGTAGTGGAAAGGGGTGGTGTGGCACTATGGGACAGCAGTCCTGAGAGGTGGCTCCACATGCTGGAGTGGTAGTCCCAAGCTGAGATGTATGGAGGCAGAAGTAACTGCATGGAGGGCATGGGTGAGTAGTGAGAGCTACTGTTGAAGGACAAGGGTGTTTTCCTAAAGGGAGGATTTATTTTGATAGAGGGCTGGGGCTGTGGTGGGCAATGAAAGTCATATATCATGGTGCTGAAGTCATATATCATGGCCAGCCATCATATATGGCTTTAATTATCATAATATATGACTTTAGTTGGTGTGATATACAGGAATATAAATGATGGGCTTTTCAGTGTGACTCAGGTCTCATCCATGTATTATATAAGTTGCAAAAAACTTCATTAATGCTCCAATTAGGGTCAAAGTGACAAAAGTTGGGAAATGAGGAGTTGGGGTTTCCCTAACACTCCACCTTCCCAAACCAGGCAGGAGAGCAGGTGTGAGGTGTTCCTTGGCCTTCTCAAGCCTGACGCTCACCCCAATCCATGTGTAAATAAGGTCAGATGTGTAGATTTTATGAGAATGGGGTGAGTGTTAGGCTTGAGAAGCCTAAGGCACACCCCACACCTGCTCTCTTGCTGGTTTGGAAGGGTGGGGTGTTAGGGAAACCCTAACATCTCATTTCCCAACTTTTGTCACTTTGACCCTAACTGGAGGATTAACAAAGTTTGTTTCAACTTATTTCCTTACTTTTTGAGATAGTGTAATAGTATCCTTATTTTATTGAGGGAGGGCAGGGTCCTTTGGACCCTGCACTTCCGTCCCTCTGTAGATGTGTATATGCATGTAGCTGTGGAAGTGCAGGGCCCTCCAGGCCTTGCACTTCCATTTATAAGACAACAGTGACTAAATTGTCAGCACAGATATCTTATTACCCCACCTTATATACCTGGTACAGAACATTTTTGAATCTACACCAAAATATAATTCTTTACAACTGCAATGCCATTCCATGCCACAGGTGTGAAAACACATTTTGGGCAGGTTTGAAAAATGACAGCTGTGACATACATAAGGTGCTTGTAATTAGAAGGCTCTGTTGAAAATTTGGAGACAAAATATGTAAAATGGTCAAAGTTATGAGCATGGGTAGTGAAATTGCAATGAATGGTCATGACATAGGCATTTTGATATATTTTGACCCAAATTTTAAACAGTCTTTTTATGACCCCCACCTTATAAACCTTATAGGTGAACATTTTTAAATCTGTGCCAAAATGCCATTCTGCACTACAGGTACGAAAACACATTTTGGACATGATGTAAAAAATGGCAGCTGTACTGTACATGAGGTGGTGTGAAAAAATAGCTATGTTGAAAACTTTGAGTCAAATTTTGAAAATTACCAAAGTTATGTGCGTGCAAAAAAAAATTTCAATGAATGCTCATAAGTTGGCCATTTTAAGGAAATTTTCCCCAAATTTTCAACATAGCCTTTTTGGGACCCCACTTCATGAACAGTGGTGGTGAAATTTCATTATTCGGTCTTGAAAGGAGATTTCTCGCTATTACTGTGAAATCACCTTCAGGGACTGATTAACAAAATGAGAGTGTGAGTGTTCATGAGATGGGTTCCCACAAAGACCATGTTGAAAATTTGGTGAAAAAATTCTTAAAACTGCAAAGTTATGAACATAAGTTCAAAAACGCCACCAAAATACATTATACGGCACTTATCTTTATTCCTCAGTTAGTGGTTTGTGTTTGAAGAGTGCAGATGTGTCTCAGGCCACAGAAGATGACAGAATTCAGCATCAGCTGGTATGCATAGGGTAAGGGGAGTGTGGGTAGGTGGGTGCTCAGTGGTAGGGTCGGGATGGGAGGGGGTCAGCAGCAAAGACAAGGGGACCATTCTTTTTGTTTCTGGTGAAAAAAGACATTGAGGATGTTTTTTCTTACTGCGGGTACTAATAAACATATTGGAACACTGGGGTGGGCTCTTCAGTGTCCCACACTGCTGGAGGTATCTAAATGTTGACACGGGGATTGGGTCCCCCATGTCAGCTACAGTTTAATAAAATAATGGGTTATAGGGGGCTGACACCAGGGTGGGCATCCCAGCATTGGATTATATAAATATTAAACAAGAATTATGGGGAGGTCAATCAGAGGGAGGACCACTAGACACCAAGGACTATTATAAAAATCATGGGGATGGCAATCTCAGGGTGGTGCCCCTAGACACCAGGGCTCATAAAAAAAAATAATGGGAATGGTGATTAGAGGGTGAGAGGGTGCCACTAGACACCAAGGAAGATATTATTTATGTGGACATTGAGTGTGTGTGTGTGTGTGGGGGGAGTCATGCCACCAAACACCAGGGGAAATGGCAGGGCAGCTTACAGGTTACACTGTAGCTAGCAGCAAGAGTTCAGCTGTGGCTACAGAAGTCAAGAAAATCTACTGTTCTCATACAGAGAACACGGGGGAAGGCTCCTCTCGCTAAGCTAGGTACCCAGGATTTTGGGTGCCCAGACAAAGTGTTTCTGGCCCTAATTTTGAAAACAGACATCATAATCTAGTTAAATGGGACCCATTTAGATAGGTGCTAGTGTTTAATTTGTAAAATGACAACATTTTAATACATTTTCCACACCTTTTAGTTGCTGGAAAAAAAAAAAGATGGCTTGCAAAAAAGGAATTTTTCCTCATGAAAAAGGAACTGATCTCTCAAGGATGAACCATTTTTCGCAAGATAAAATCCTTTGTTGACCTTTTTACCTTTATCCTGGAAAGTGATTTTCCAATAGGAAAAAATGGGATATTAAAAACTGAATAACTTTACAACAGATTAATATTTTTTTCACCAAACAAAGCATGGCAGTTCTGTTACCCAATTTTTTTCTACCGTAAAAAAATCACACCAAAAATTCACCCCATCTGGGCACAAGGTGATCAAGAAAAAATGGCAAAAAGTGGTGATTTTTAAGGTTTTTGCACTCTCCAGATCTCAGAATCCACACATCCAACTAGAACAAACCTTGCTGTGTCAAGAGATCTACCCCATGGGACAGCGCATGCCAAATTTTGTGCAAATCCATTGATTAGTTGCAAAGTTATTAAAGTGCAAAATTTGAGGTTTAGCTTTAAACAGGCTACTCAACCATAACTATAGGGGTACAACCATACCTGTATAATATAGATATATGCCACGAATGTTATATTGATGATTAATATATTTTTTAGAAACACAACTGTAGAAGTGAACATCATTTTATAACATGAACTTCATCACAAGATCAATATTACATGATAATACTTCTATCCTGTTATACACATATGGTGACTGTTGTAATGTAAAACTATTGTGTTATATGATGAAACTGCATTTCTGTACCTTTTTATAATATAATAATATATATTGTAAAGCCATAGATACTTTGTAAGTAAACTGAACAGTAAAGAGTAGAGCAAGAGTTGAACAATACTGTTAGCATAAAAGCTGATGCAGTTAATATTTTTAAAAGCTGGTGCAAGAACTGTTTGTACTGATGTTGATACTTATTCAGACACATATACAGTAACAGTTTCATCAATCCTAAGTTAAGTTTCTTGTAAGGCAACTTTCTGTGGTCTTCAAGCATGCATATCTGAAATCATTTTATCAGCTGATCTATCCTGATAGAGTGGAATCATAAATAGAAGAGTCTGATAAAGATGTCTCGGATGACTGTACTCCATGACACACATTGCTTCTGCTCCAGTTTTAGACTTGTCTGGCTTGATGAGATATAGCTTACCCAGAGTATGTACTATAGACAGAGCAACATAACTTATCTTTGGTTTGAAAACATCCTTTCCAGTGTCTATGAGAACATTATCAAGAATCAAACCTTCTGACTTGTGAACTGATACTGTATATGCAGCAGTTGAAGGAAACTGTTCTCTCATAACATAAATGCATTGTATGAGTTGAAACTTTACTGAACACCTCTGGATGATCTGACGTGTACTCATATAATCAAATTTCACAAAAATGTTTTTCATAAACACTTTCTGAACATTAAATTAAAAGTTGACAATCCCTCCCATGACTCCATTTACTAGACCATATTCAACAAAGAGGTTTCACTGAAGCATCACACAAGTATTTTTGCACATAGTGAGAATGCTATCATGTTCAGCTGTTCTTGACACATCTGCCCTCAGATCTTTTAAATGACTGACCAGATTTGACATAAATATTTTGGAGATGCCAACACCATCAGTGAAGTTCTGCAAGACAGCTGTCCTCCCTTTGTAGCATGATTGTACCGAATAAACCACATGAAGCCAACTTTGGCATTAGACACATGGGTTTGCAACCTCTTTGAACTAGCTCTGCAAATGTCTCAGCTGCAGCTTGAAAAGAATCTCCATCTTTTGTGATCAGACAAGACTCCACTAGTTTCACAGATGATGAAGACAGCATTCCAATTCTCAAATCACAACAGATCCTTGTACTGTATATGTGATCATCATTTTGTCTCATATTTTGAGTCAGCTCTTCATACGTGAAAGGATGCCACAAATTGAGACCACCAATGCATCCTATACTTTTCTTCATCTCAGCTGCAGTCAAGGTAGAAAATATAGATTCACCATTCACAGGAGTAAGGTGAAGAAAATCCCCAAAGGCTACTATATGCCTTCTGTAAAAGGTACAATGGTGTCATCTCCCACTATCTTATTATACCTCAGATGAATGTAAGTGAGCATGAGATTGGAAACCATGCTTATTTCATCCACCACTAACAATTTCAAGACTTCAAATAAATCTCTGAGTGTAGTAACAACCTCCCGTGACAGTTTCTGATACTGACCAGTTGTACCATGCTCAACTGGCAGCATAAACAATCAGTGCAGTCACACCACCAATGCTATAAGCTGTCAATCCTGTTGGCGCTGTGACCGTGCAAGAGTGAGATGACTGTGAGAGGTCCCTAATCTTCTTACATATGGCATGGATAAGATTACTATCTCCAGTATCAGCTACACCACTGACAAGCATACACATTACAAATCTTTGCATCATATCTTAAGTTATATATGTTTCATTTTATTTAAAATGTTTTGGCCCACAAAGACACACTAAGTCAAAGCTTGTTTCCAGGTGATTCCTGGGAGCACAGGGACATTAAGTGACTTGCTTATGGTACACAAATGGTGGATGTGAGATTCAAACTCAAATCTCATTTGCAGCTTAGTGCTCTTAACCACAATGCTATACTACCTTCTGACTTCGTATCTTTCTTTCTATCTATCTATCTATCTAGTGATATAGATAGATTATATTTTCTACTGAAGTATATTGAATGTGTTTTCTAATATGACGGTATCCACTTCTTGGAAAGCTTGTTCCATACAATCAGTGACTTTTGCCATGAGTTCTGTCTCTCCATGCAATGATTAAGGATCACCTAAAGTACAAATTGTGTATTCAGTTACAAACTCTGGGGGTGGTGCATGTGTGTCTTTCTAAAGCTTAGCCCAAGCTCTCTCCTCTTGCTTTTGTTTCAGTCACAGTCTTTCAACATACTGCAGGAACTTGGGATAAGTTATACTATCCACAGATGCTTCAAATGCCTACTGATAGTTTTCATATCTCTGTTTGAGTTGTTCTTCCTTTCTCCATAGCTTGAAAAGAAAAAGCTCTACAAAATAGTAGAGCTCAGCCTTTTCAGTAGTGGCAACAGACAACTTCATATGATCAATCAGTCATGGTTTCTGTCATCTCACCAAGAATCCCTCATGATATCACAGAGCAAAAAATGCCTGTCTCGTGATTTTTAGTTGCAAATTGGTTGAAATAAAACCACTGTGCAATGTCAAACAAAGAAAAATCTGGCAACTTGATAGGACAAAGAGAATGCTAGGTATCAACCAGACTACTGTGAAGTGTATGAGTCGATTCTGTCACATTGAGCCAGTACTTCAATTTCTTTCATATCTTTTATAAGACAACTTTGATCCTGTTTGAGAGTTAAATTAATGTAACATATTCCCAACAATTTGTCAGTCAGAGAAATGCCTATTAAATATTATTCTTTCATAGGCTCCACACTCTCTATCAAACAATATTTTCAAGCCCAGTCACCACAAATGGGAAGGAAAAGATTTGGAAGCTGACACCTCTTCCCACTTCTCCTGAAGTGTTGTTTGCTCATGTTTGGTAATTATGAGGTCACATAATGTGCAAGTGCAATTGAATTGTCAGCCACATATTGCACACCTATGTTAGCTTTCCAGATTAAAAGAAGAACAGCACTGCACTTATTGATGTTCAATTATTTCACAGACCATGGCAACTCATACACCTGTTTCTGTGTCCTAGCCTTCAAATGATGTCTAACTGCAGAAAAGACATCATGAAGAACTACAGTTTGTGAAACATGTCTAGGGAAGCCAAATCAACATCTCTTGTACCATTGCTTTCCATGCTTATCTGTCTTCAAACAGTAGGTTGGATTACACTTGTGAGTTTGACAATTTTCTACAAGCTTCCTTAGAATTGGACTATCAACTGCATCTGGAAGACTGCATGTGACATATTTCTAGATGAATTGAAGAATAACTGAACTTTCAGCATCACCAATTAATGGAGCATCCATATGCATCCATAACAACATATGAATGTGATGAGCTCCATGACTCTGATAGTCAACCTTCCAGAAATACTGCTCCACTAATCCTAATGGGAGACTGGTCTTGTTTTTGATGAACACAAACAAACACAAAAAACAATGATGGAAATAATGACATAGCATCACAGGAAGTGAACAAAGTTCTCCTTGTGTGTTTGAATTCATGCCATTCAAGTTCTCATTTGCCCAAAGCACAAGAATGATCAACTCTTCCCAGCTCTACTAGGCACAACTTAGCATTAAAAACCAAGCTGGAGCACAATACTCTCTAAACATGCACATTAAATCACCATGCCATCTGTACCAATATCCCTTGCTGCCTCGCATGTTAGCAAGTATGCTGCTCAAATTGGCTGTGTGTTCATCATGTTTGTCAATAATCTTTGGTAGAAATTCCTGTGATGACATATTAATGAGACCATGAGTGACTCATAAAGTACAATCAGTACCAGCAGAAAGAATACTGTATTACGTTCACATTCTCAAAATAAGTGAAACAAATACTGAATGTTTGTCTGAAATCTAGGATCCACACTCAAAACTTGTGAAGTTCTGTATTCAGCCCCACATATCCTCACTTCATATTCATTCAATCCATCTCCAGTACCTAATGGAAACAGATCAGGAAATCATCAAGCTTCCAATGTATTCTCCCACCATACTAAGCGGTGCATCCTTGACTTGTTTTTTCTGATACAACTTCACGTTGTCCACAACAGGGTCTTTTCCATGAAGAAGATGACTGGTGTACAGGTCATAAACCTCTTTGAAATGTGTCATGGAAACCTTCTCAATCATTATTTTCCCTCAGTCACCAAATGTAGCAATTTAGAATTCTGAAAAACTTCCACCTGAAGGTCAGAATAAAAAACATAATTTGCAGTGAGAAAGTCAAGTGCTGCATGCCATTTTTTTCTAATGTCTACCACATCCTGCCAACCATTTTTTGCCTTTTGTTGAAACTCCATTTACGAACATGATTAAACTGTCACTTTTCATAACAGTTTCCACATTAGACTCCATTGGCAAAGGTAGACACATAATTGACGCCTTTAAAGACTTGACCAATTCATTCAGAGGAAACTTGCCTTTTATTTGGAGTTAACCTCAAAATGGTTTGAAAGGGTTTCACAGTCTGAATCAAGATTTTCTCAAACATGTTCACATTTTGAATGTCTGGAGGCATGGGATCCATACTCGTATTATTCAAGCTAGAAAGCACAAAGGCAGCACTCATAATGGTGAAGGGTAAAATGTAAAAAAAAACATACAAAATGCACCCATCCAGCCATAAGGTTTTTCAGAGCTGATCCATAACACTAAACCCCACTGCTTGGTGTCATTAGCATGATGCTTCATTAGGGGATGTGATTATGGTGATGAGACCCATAATTTATTCACAGCATTTAAAGACATGTACATACATTGAGAAAGCATCAGACCATAGCATGACATGTTTAGCATGCTCAGTTTTCAGCATTTTGGGAAATAGGGAGCATTATTAGTTTTGGAGCATACTATTACTTTGAGTGACTGACTGATGAGCTATGGTGTGATGCTTTCACAAAGTATGTATACATCTTTGGATACTGTGAATAAATGGGTCATCACCATAACCATGCCCCCTATTGAAACATTGTGCTAATGATGCGAAGCACTGGTGTTTAGTGTTGTGGAGCAGCTCTGACAAACTTTATGATTGGATGGCTGCATTTAGTAATTTTACATTTTACTTCTCACTATTACAAGTGCTGCCTTTGTGCTTTCTAATCTGGTTCATTGCTTTGGCTTAGCACAAGCTCGATACCAAGAGCCCGTGTTCACCTGTGTTTCTTGTCCCATATTATTCAAGACAGACTGAGGTGGGATCACATTGCTCCATAGCTTTGAAAAAGAGTAGCAACATCGAGTCGCAATCATCTAATGAAACAGTCTCATTCTTCAAAAGATGAAAAGCAATTAATCATGGCAAAACATTATTGTCACAAGTCTCAGACATAAGACTGATTGTTACTGTTTGAATTTTTTATTTTACATTAAATATGCTAGGAAAAGACCTTTGAGAACAGGTGCTTTTTTATAAAGGTTCTGCATCAGGAAAGTATACATTGGAGACAGTAGAAGCAATATTTATTTAGTTTTTGTTAACTGGGTAGGTGCACTAGCCAGCAAGTGACTATTTTCAGGCACGACCCGGGAGGTACAATTACAATACAAGTAGTACAGTGCAGGTTATACAGTACATGGAAAGGTACATTGATGCAAGTAGACAATTATTACAAGTAGGTAGTGCAAACAAAGGGTACTGGTGAAAGGATAGACTTTGGAGCAATTGGAGAAACTAACAAGGGGGGATGTGAGCAGGGAAGGGTAAGTGCACGGCTAAGTTCGTTGGGAGGTGGTGGGGCCAGAGACCAAGGTGAGAGAAGCCCTGCCAACTAATTGAGCTGTAGGGGGAAAGGGGCACACGGTATCAGAGATAGTTAGAGGGAGAGTGTCCAGGGCAGGCGAGGTGGCAGGCAAACGGTAGGGTGGGATGAGCGAAAAGTTACGGCTTTAGCAGGGAGGAAAGACTCTGTAACCGGGCTCATGGAACCGATTCCCGTTCTGAGAAATGATGGATGGGCAGGGGACGGGGTAGAAGACGGTAAGAGGCTAGCCGGCGGTAGCAGAAAGGCAGGGAAAAGTGTCCAGGCCACTGGTTCTTGTGACCAGGCGTGGGGGTAGAGCTACTGTGGGAGCTGTGCTGAGTTTGGCAACAGCGAGTGAGATTATGGCTTTAGTGGGAAAAGCAGGGGGCAGTGACCGGACTCACGGAACCGTGAGTCAGTTGGAGGCAGGGGGCTGTGGCCGGGCTGGCGGGTGTCCTAGCTAGACAGTGTTAGCGACCTGGACGTGCGAGGTGTACCCAGCCTAACGGGTTATTTCACGGGCAAGGAAACCAGTGAGGAGGTTGACAATGGGGGGTGAGGTAGACAGGTGGCTAGGAAGCATGGTTTATAGCACGGCGGCAGAAAACCGGAGTCACAGAAACAAGACGGGGTAAAAGCGGGAGATTAAGGCAAGAGTGGTAGATTGCTACAATCTGCGTCCGGGCTCATGGAACCATATTCCGGCTGGGCAAGTGAGGGGACTCGGTCTCTGAGGTGAAAATACGGCAATAGGCAGCTTTAGCATGAAAAGGTGCGGCAGCGACCCAGTGTGGTGGAACTGAAAGTTGGATAGTATACCTGGGCTAGTCGGTGTGTGTGTGGGGGGGAGAAAGATGAGGTTTAAGAGATTTAGGAAGAACCAGTACCTATTACAAAAATGTACATCAAAGATTAGTGCAAACAGCAAGTTGAGAAACAGGCACAAAACAGTAAGGTGATTGGCTTTTGTCATATACAAAGGCAAGAACAGTAAAGTGACTAGAGGCATTTGTCATACACATAGGCATTGGGAAGGCAAGACAGTTGAGCCATATAAGTTTCTAGTCTCCATAATAAAAAGTGCAAGTAGTCCAACTGATATGCAAGGCAATTTGGGGGGAATGTAGACATTAGGCATATACAAGGGATAAGGAGGTGAAACATAGACAGGGGGAGGAAAGGTGGGCATGAAGAAAAGCTTCAGGTAGGATCATAACAGGCACATTGGTCCACAGAAGTAAGGTGATTCCATAGTCTTCGCTTGAAAGTGTAGTGTGAGGAAGCTTGGCTTAGGTCAAGCGGTAGTAAGTTTCACGCTTGTGGGGCAGCATGCCCAAATGCACCTGAGCCCTTGGAGGTGCGGAAGAGGGGAACTTTTAGGAGAGACTTGTCAGATGATCTCAGCTCACGCGAAGGGATAATAGGCTGGAACAGTTCCGATAGAGAAGCAGGTTTAACCACTCTGATGATGGAGTCAGAGAGGCAGCATAGGTAGTACCTCCTTATCCCTTGTATATGCCTAATGTCTACATTCTCCCCAAATTGCCTTGCGTATCAGTTGGACTACTTGCACTTTTTATTATGGAGACTAGAAACTTATATCGCTCAACTGTCTTGCCTTCCTAATGCCTATGTGTATGACAAATGCCTCTAGTCACTTTACTGTTCTTGCCTTTGTATATGACAAAAAATATAATGGATAACATAACATAGGAGACAAGTACACAAATGGGCATAATAGTACAGCACTGATTACACTGAGTCAGAATACAGAGGTTAAAGAAAAGTGCAGTATTTTATAAACAGTTGTTCACAGCAGATGCAAATATTGTCAATTGTTTGCTGCTTAAGTTCAACTTTGACAATTTCATAGCCAACATTTTGAATGAGACTGTTTTCTGACACTGCAACTCGAGAACCAGATTCCAGTCTTTCATTAAAATCAGTGTCCATTTTTAGCATGATCAAATTCCTGAATTAAATGCTCAAATAATTTGAAAACATTTGTCACAGCTCTATCTTTTAACACTTTCTGTAGCTTTGCCAGTCCAAGAATAAGTTCCCTCACATTAGAAGTTACACTAAAAAAACTGCCTCATCCATGTTGGGTATACTGCCACCATGTGATTGTGATGAAAAATGTTGTGACACACATCAAGAGCCAAACAAGTTATACTGTGACCCGACAAAGTAATGTGATCACAGACTGAACAGTTATCAATCTGTTCAATCATTTTCATTTTTATGTTTGCTTGCGTGCATGCGCAAGAAACATTATGTGGCAGTTTAGGAGAGAAGCAGGTTGTGGAGGCGCGGCACTGTGACAGCCAATGGAGGTATTGCATTGGGCCATGTTCACAAACAATATTATACAGCTCCCACTGCTGAGGGGGTGCCTAATCCCTCTCAGCAGCATCCCCCAAAACAGTCTTTGTTTGCCAACAGGGGCCCCAATCCCTGTTGGCTTCAGTCCCCCATCCCAATTAAATTTGCAGATGGGGAGCCCACTACCCGTCTGCATAATGTCCCCATCCCAGTTTAATTTGCTGATGGGGGAGCCCACTCCCTGTCAGCATAATGCCCCCCAAAAGTTGGTTTGTGCTGAGGGGGCACCCAATCCCCCTCGGCTGTTGCGCCCCCCCATATGCCGATAAGGGTGCTCAATCTGCTGTTGGCTACAGCCGCCCCTCCAAAAAAAAAATACTCAGGTGGTACACTGGGAGCCCACCCCAGCATGCCAAATGTACCTGTTTAAAAAGAAAAACCATCCCATGATGCTTTTTTTCCCTATAAATGAGAAAACGGTTCCTCGTTGAGTCCGGTGGCCCCGCCCCCAACCTCCGCCCACCCACTGTGCACCCTTCCTCCCCACACCCCACTCACCCCATACTTACTTCCAGAGCTGAGCGGATGATCGTCAGTGGACTGGGAACACGTCTACACTCTTCAAAGTTGACCACAAACTGAAGAAATGCCAGTAAGCTGTATAATGGCATAAATAGGGTTTTTTCAACTTTGGTGCATATCTCAGGCATTTTTGGGAATTTTGGCACCAATTTCATGTAATGGTGTTATTTGGTCCCGAAAGGTGATTTTGCAGTCACTGCATGGAATCACCTTTCAGGACTGATTAATGGAACAACAGTACCAGTGTTCATGAGGTGGCCTCTCAAAAAGTCTATGTTGCAAATTTGGTGGCAAAAATACAAGAAATTACTGTTTTACGAGTGTGCATTGCGCAGTTGGTACACATGTTCATAACTTCACACATTTGCAATATTTTCACTCAAGATTTTCACCATGGTCATTTTTCTGCACTTCCTTGTGAACAGTACAGCTGTCATTTTTCACATCCTGGCCGACATGTGTTTTTGCACGTCTGGCACAGAATGGCGCAGTTGCTGTTGGAAATCAGTGTTCAGGGCACATTAGGAAAATTACAGTGACACTGTTCATGAGCAGATGTCTTAAAATGCCTATGTTGAAAATTTTGTGACGAAAATCCATAAAATGACTGTGTTACAAGTGTGCGTTGCGCAGTTTCCATGCATGCTCATAACTTTGCACTTTTGTAATATTTTCACTCCAGATTTTCAGAATTGCCATTTTTCCATACCTCCTTATGAACTGTATGGCTGTCATTTTTCACAACCTGGCTGAAATGTGTTTTTGCACTTCTGGTGCAGAATAGTATGGTTGCTGTGGGAAAGCAGTGTTCGGGACATATTAAGTAAAATCACAGTGACACTGTTCATGAGAAGAGGTCCTAAAATGCCTATGTTGAACATTTGGTGATGAAAGTCCATAAAATGACTGTGTTACTTGCATGCATTGTGCAGTTTCCATGTATGCTCAAAACTGTGAGCATTTTTAATATTCCCACTACAGATTTTCAACATTGCCATCTCTTCACACCTCCCTGTGGATGGTACAGCTGTTGTTCTTCACATCCTGCCCGATCTGTGTTTTCATACATGTGGCACAGAATGGCATGGTCACTATTGTAACTCAAAGTATGGGACACATTGACAAAAATCACACTGCCACTCTTCATGAGAAGAGGTCCCAAATGCTTTCATGAGGTGGGGTCACAAAAAGGCCATGTTGAAAATTTGTAGTGCAAATATCAACAAACACCTGAGGTGTTAGGGTTTCTAACCATAACGTCCCACCCTGTACAGACTGACAGGCATCGGTGTGTGCCTTTGGATTGCTGACTGTACTGCTCATGCCATCCCACCCCAACCCCCCAGCCACTCACAGGCATCGAGGTGTACCTTCGACTTTTCAGCCCCAGACTTCACCCCATTCTCCTATGCTACACCCATTTCAGCATATGTCCTTATGGAATGGGGTGACTGTAAAGTCAAACACCCCAAGGCACACCACAACATGTGTCGGTGTCTGCAGAATAGGGTGAGGTGACATGGCATGACCGTCATGGGTGATGACTCAAACACTTACCCCAATGCCTGTCCCTCTCTACAGGATGGAGGTGAGATTGCCATTCCTATTCTGCATCTGTCTAACTCCTGCATTTCCAATGCTAATACCAGCAAGCAAACATTTGGCATTGACAAAAGCTTGTTTCTGAATGTGACCCAATCGCAAATTGACTGACAAATAAAAATAAATGCTATTCAATGATTCTTGCCTCATAATATAATTCTCATCACATGACTGTGATAATGCTTTACTGGTTGGTCATATCTCAGTTTGAGTGCCGATAACCTCCTCTGTTACATAATCTTGAGCATCTGTAAAAGCAAGAGCATTATGGATAACTCATACAGTGTCACCCACTACTGGCTTTCTGATTTTAAATGTGTAAGTTTCCTCTGAAAATAATGCTGTGCTGTGTACACTGTGCAACCATTTGCCACCCAAAAAAATTTCAAAGTGGCTTGAGTAAGCCATGGAACATTCTGCATTTTCATTCTCAAACTATTTATTCTTTGTTTTAGTTTATTTCTCTGAAATTTTGATTTGTTCCATAGTTGACGATTCACAGCAAAGACCATAAGCACAAAGCATTACACTGATAGCTCCATTCTCATCTGAGCAGACTTACTTCTAAAATGTTTTGCCTTTTTATGCATCATTGCACTTACAATGTTATTAACTTATGCTCGATAAACAGTATTTTCGAAGTTTTGCAATCATCTTTCTTGAATGCTTGTGTGTGTAATGTCTGTTGATGTATTACTTTTTGATGAGCCACATCTTCTAACAGATTTTTTGGAAGCTGATTTAGTCACTCCTAAATGTTTAAAACTGACAGACTTTCTGGACCGCTTTGCCCTTCAGTATTTACATCTACAGTCTTTGTACTCTTTACAACAGCAGTTACCTTAGACGGTTTCTTCTGCACTGAAATATTTTCCCTAGTGTTGCTGTACCTCTAATTTCTAGTCTGCCTTCTTCTTTTTGCCAAAGTTTTCATTTTTCTTTTGTCATTCTTTACCTATAATTAAAATAAAAAATTAATAAAACACATCTTCACAAACCACATATCAAAAATGTCACAAAACATAAAACAATAAAATGACAACATGAATGACTAATAAATGGTAATGTAAATTAAAAAGTAATATATACATTTATAAATACAATTGATATATCAGACACTTTGAATTAACAAGTAACCACCATAAGTGAAATATATAAAAGAAAAACATGCTACATATAAATAAAATTCCCTCAAATCTCATATTTTTTTTTAAAAATCTGTAAAATATGATATGCGTCTTTTAGTTAAAATCCTGAAACCCCAAATATAATTCAAACATCGTAGCTTTTAACAAATATTTAATCACAGTCAACATTCACAAAACTTCCTGTATTTTAATAAAATGTATGTAAAATCACACTTATAACAAATTAATACAAATCACAGACATATTTTAAAATGTTAAAAAAACCACTCCCATTAGTTAATTAAATGGTGAGTATGACAAGTAAAAACATACAAAAATCTTGTAAAAATTATAAGCATCATACAAAATAGATGCAAATCATGTGAATAGTATAAAATTATATGCAAAACTTGCACACAATATTAAAAGCTTGTGAAGTATTGTTATTATAAACATAACTATGAGGTTGGTCTAAAGATCCTTCTCCGCAGCCAGACCCTCACTATGGAACAACCTCCCCTCCTCACTATGTTCCCCCGACCCACCTCTAAATCTAAATTCCCTGTTAAGAATTCACTTTCTGTACACCATGACCTGCATCTGCCCACAGGCCACTAGCATGGCTACACCTCCCTTATAGTCCATCCTTACCCTTCCCCCTCTAGTGCTGTGCTCTCATCTCCTGCTCTGAATACTATTGCTTATCCCTATTGTTGAATGATGAAGCAACCTTACCCTGTTTACCTAAATGTTATAGACCTTGGTATGCTCAGTTGCTGATGTACCTGGTACTATTTACCTTATAAGTTCTCTGTCAGCTTGACCTACACTGTTATGTTCCCTATATGATTCATACTGTTCTCTCACTGTATTTTTATGCTGTTTGTGACAGTTTTTGGCCCGTGTCATGCCTGAAAAAGGTATTTGGATCAGTGCACCAACCCAGTTACCAAATTAATAAATATATCATTTAACCAATTTCAAACTTCTCTACTAACAATACATATACTTCTTCCTGTAAAGATAAACATGGATAAAATTATAACAAATAATTTAAGAAACTTTAGCTATTGAACTATTAACACATCAACCAATTAACCAGTAGCTATTAAGTTTTACCCCAGATATAGCTATTTTACACAACATATCAATAATTAAATTTATAATATACTTTAACAACTGATATTGTTTATACATGCAAAAGTACATTGTCATACTTTAAAAAAAGCAAACAACCAATAAAGTAAACAAAATATATAAACCCATTACACTTTCATCAAATGAAACAGTTTGAGTTATTTTGTACAAAGAAAACTATAAAAACAACAATCAAAAGTACCATACAGCTATGAATATAAGTATATAAATTGTTTTAATTCACAAGTATGCAGTGTGCACATACTGTATATGGAACCCAAACAAACAGAAGAGAGAAAGAAATAAGTGCCTTAGCTGGGAAGTGAACCCAGGCTGCCTGGAATATCATTCTGGTTACTCTACTAGCTGTGCCATCAAGGCAACTGGAAACCTGGGACTCTCAAAAGCACACTACAATTTGTCTAATGCACAACCTGGTGCTGCACAGATAATTACATTGCAAATAAACAGAAGAGAGAGAGAGAGAGAGAGACAGAAAGAAATAAGTCTAAGCTAAGGCACTTATTTCTTCTCTCTCTCTCTTCTATTTGTTTGGGTTCCAATATGTGCATACTGCATCCTTTTGAATAAAAATCTAATTTATGCACTGATCCAAGGGACCATTTTCAGGCAAGACTTGTGCCATGAAGATGGCTCAAAAAAACACTGTGCAAAGAAAACAGAATACAAAAGGTAAAGTGACAGCGAGTAGTTACAATACACAAGTGACACATTAAGTAATACAATATGAATTGTACAGACTTGTACAAAATTGTGTATAAAGTGACCACAGTACAATCAAGTCAAGTGCACAGAGGTTTAGTGGCAGCACAGTGCCCTACATATTTCAATGCAATATCAGCAATTTCCAAAGACAATACCCTAAGAAATGACAAAGGGACCAATAGTTTTGTGGACATTTCAAAAGTAACCATAAAACATGTACATTCTGTTGAAAAACATGTAAAATAATAAAAAAACTGCCAATATCTTCAAAATGCAAATCATTTTACATGACTTTATTTAACAAATAATTTCACAGACTCTTAAAATGTCCAAGAATGGTGCCAAAAACTGTTGGAAATGTATAAAAACTGGAAAAACAACTCCATCCATGGGCAATGACCATATAACACATAGGTCAAAGGAGACATCTGACACAACTGTGGATGTGACAAACAACTGATAGACTAAATATCATGTTTAGGCTGCATGATCCAAATAGACTAAACATCATGGCTCAGATATTCAGACTGCGCCAGGCTGTGGCGCAAGCATGGGCACAGCACAACTTGGCTGAGCGGGGCATTGACAGGGTGATATTCATCGGAGCTGTGCCATGGCACAGCATCATTGAATATCGCACCCTGGCCACCCACAGTGCACATGGTGCAGTGGCACTGTGCCTGCGCAAGTGGCCAGAGTGGAGTAGGGGATGCGCTAGCTCAAGTTCCGTTGCACTAGGCACAACAACCGTGATATTCAAAGTGCACGTGCAAATGGAGCCATAATGCATGCAAGGCACAAATGGAGCCATTTGTATGTCAATATGGCCCCATTTGCATGCAGGTGTGCTGATCCCCAGTGACTTGCGCCTGGCACCCTGCCAGGCTGCAGCCATCGGGGACCGACACCCCCTGCACATTACGGCAAAGTGCCCCACTGCTCGATTGCAGGCATGTGTAGAATAATAGAATCGCCCTATATCCCTGGTGGTCCAGTGGACCACCTGCAGCCCAATCGCGGGCATATGTAGTGATGGATATGTCCAATATCCCTGGTGGTCCAGTGGACTGCTTGCAGCCCGATCACGGGCATATGTAGTGATAGATATGTCCTATATCCCTGGTGGTCCAGTGGACTGCTTGCAGCCCAATCACGGGCATATGTAGAGATGTATAAATGTCTTATATCCCTGGTGGTCCAGTGGACCGCTTGCAGCCCGATCACGGGCATATGTAGTGATAGATATGTCCAGTACCCCTGGTGGTCCAGTGGACTGCTCGCAGCCCAATCACGGGCAACAGTAAAGAATAATGCAACACCAATCCAACCCTGGTGGTCTAGCAATATCCCTCCCCACCCACCCACTGAGCCTCACCGCCCTTTTCTCACCAGTCAGCGGTGGGCGGCAGCTCCCCACCCGCTTGCCGCCCACCGACCGACACCGTATGGTAGGGCTGTGCACCCATTGGTCCACAGCGTGAGCCAATGGGCATGCAGCCCGTATTGTACTACACAGTCCAGATATCCTGGACCACCAGGTATATTGGACATATCTATCACTACATATGCCCATGATCAGGCTGCAAGCGGTCCACTGGACCACCAGGGACATAGGACATTTATATATCTCTACATATGCCTGTGATCGGGCTGAAAGCGGTCCACTGGACCACCAGGGATAGTGGACATATCTATCACTACATATGCCCGCGATCAGGCTGCAAGTGGTCTACTGGACCACCAGGGATATAGGACATTTATACATCTCTACATATGCCCGCAATCTGGCTGTGAGCAGTCTACTGGACCACCAGGGATTTAGGACTATTATTTGTATATGTATGCCCGTGATCGGGCATGGGGGTGCGCCACCAGAAGGTGCAGCCACAGCTCAGGTGGCCACCCACAGGTTGCAGCTGCTGTATTGCACCCTGCAATACGGCAGCTCACCTGTGGGTAGCCAGCTGTTGCTCCTTTTTTTTTTGGCTCACCTGTGTGCAGCGCAAGTAGGGGTTGCGCATGCATGGGCTCAGCACATCCCGGGCTGAATATCGGGATGTGTGGAGTATGCATGGACATTCCCCCCCTTCCCCCACTGACACTGCATACATTACTGCTCCAGTGCATCGGGATTTGTGCCAGGCTCAATTCCCGTTTGAATATCGTGCCGGGGCACATCAGTGGGTTGCGCATGGTGCAATAGTGTTGCACCATGCGCAACCCTTCTGAATATCCTGGCCCATGTTTAATCTGCATGATCCAAAAACAAAAGAAAATGCATGCTAAATGAATTAATATATTCAAAATACGTGGACATTAAAATAAACTGAGAAATTAAGTAAGAAAATATTTGCAACTTAAAGTATAACCACAATTTTAGTTATAATTGAGGTACAAAAACTTTACAATTTACACTTCAAAATGACACATTTAGACCGCTAATGTTGTGGAATCTGCTTTAATGCGTGCAGTACTGGCGTCCGTGTCTGAAGAGGGACATTAAGTTACTGGAGGGGGTGCAGCGCAGAGCGACAAAGATGATCAAGGGGCTGGGGGACTTATCATACGAGAGGAGGTTGAAGGAGTTGAACATGTATTCACTGGAGGAGAGGAGAGACAGGGGTGACATGATTGAAACCTTTAAATACATGAAAGGAATAAACAAGACAGGTACAGAGGGGCTGTTCAAAGTAAGGAAGGGGAGGGCCACCAGGGGCCATGATATGAGACTGGAGCGAGGAAGGTTCAGGAGGGAGATGAGGAGACACTTTTTTACAGAGAGGGTGGTGGCTGGGTGGAATGCGTTACCTGCTGAAGTGGTATGCAGTAGAACAGTGGACTGCTTCAAATGAGGATGGGACAGGACAAGGGGGAGGGTTAATGAAGGGGAAGGGTGGAAGGGAGGGGCAGCTGCAGAATAAGGGGTGCTAGCTGCACATTCGAGCAGACTTGATAGACCTCTAGGCCTTTATCTGCTGGCAAATTTCATATGTTCGTATGTTCGTAATGCTGAAATTAACTACCTTTTCAACTGCCATAAATACCAGACACCCTGCATCAACTGTCATTCTGATAGCTGTTACAGCCAGAATAGCAACTGAAATAGAGAGAAACAGAGAGCTAGAGGGGAATAAAGTAAACAATGTTTTATGACTGCTATTGAAAATATTTTTTCTGATTTAAAAAAAGACTTTAAAATTTATTTTTTCTGCAGATTTTAATTTTTTCCTTTAAGAAACTTTGATTTCTCAATTTTTTGTGCCCCCTTTATGCTGCAATAACTGCATTACCATATAAAAATGATAATGTCCAGGGCAGCTAAGGAGGCCATGGAGCTGTGAAATGGGTGCAGGAATTTGATACTCCATATCTGGTGATGCCGGCTTCAAATCTGGCCTTGTGGGATATGTGTCACAAGGTGTCTGAGTTTCTAAGACTGAGATACCTTGTGTTGCAGAGTCCTGCAAGGCTAAGTGGAAGATGACCAGGAAATTGTTCTACCAATTCTTGCATTACACAGAGCCTCTTTGACTGAGGTACTGGGGCTTTAATATAGTTATACAACAGACTGAAATGACCAATTATCTTTTTATACCAGCATTGTCATAACCGTAAATCAAGTATTATTATTATTTAATGAGGCTGTTCTAGAAGTTATATAGCAAATAAATCAGTGACTGGATAGATTATACAAGTGTTACTAGGTAAAATATAGAACACTATTGGAAAACTATAAAGATCATAGGAATCATAGGAAAATATCAGGTACTTTAGCCATTAGGCCATTATCATCCTGCACCATTTATAAACTCACACCATAAGGATAATTACTTCTATATTTATCTAGAGCTCACTTAAACTCATTTGTGGTTTCACTTGAAACTACCTGACTAGGCAAAGCATTCCACTGATCCACTGTACGCTGTGAAAACCAAGCCCCTCTCTGGCTCTTGTTGTACTTCTCTCCGTTTAGTTGATATTGGTGACCCCAATTTGGAATTAAGCTAAATCTTGCTTTTAGTCCCAGACATTCCCTCATATCAGGAGTTCTACATGCCCTATGAATCAGACACATATCCCCACAATATCTCCTATACTGCAAGGAATACAGACCAAGATCTCTCAGCCTATTCGCATAGGACAATCCCCCCTGACCACTCACCCTCTTTGTTACGTGTCTCTGAACCCCTTCTAACCTTCCCATGTCCCACCTCAGTCTGGGTCTCCATACACAGCCAGCATACTCCAGATGGGGTCTGACAAGGGACCTATAAAGTGATATTATTACATCCCTTTCTCTGCTCTTTATATTTCTCAATATTGAGGCCAAGATACCATAGGCTTTTTTGGTAGTAACATTGCAGTGGTGACTAAACTCCAACTCTTTATTTATCCATACTCCCAAGTCCTTTTCTACGTCCGTTTCTAATAAAAGAACTCCATCCATAGTATACTTAAATTTAGGGTTATTCCTTCCCAAATGCATAATTTTGCACTTTGCTATATTACATTTTAATTTTTTTCCCATGGCTATTGTGTATATTAGATTAATATTATTCTGTAATTGCTGAGCATCTAATTTATTTGTAACAACTGCTCCAAGTTTCATATCATCAGCAAATTTAACAAGCCATGCATTAACATCACAATTTATAGATGAGAACAATACATTAAACAGGACTGGGCCCAGGACAGATCCCTGAGGGACTCCACTGGGCACCATGGTCCAATCTGACCTCTCTCCCTTTATACATACCCACTGCTTCCTGTCAAGCAACCATGCAGCAATCCACCTAACAACATAGAAACCCACTCCCAATTCCTCCAAATTACACAACAATTCCCTGTGAGACATAGTAGCAAATGCTTTTCCAAAGTCGATGTATAAAACATCCACTGATAGATTACTGTCCAAAGCTGCACTCACTGTCTCAAAAAAAGATAACAAATTGGGCATGCATGACCTCCCCTTGGTGAATCCATGCTGTTTTATATCCACATATCCCATTTCCTTTAAGTGTCTATCAATATAATCCTTTATAATAGACTCCAATATCTTACTTTTTATGCTGGTTAAACTAATGGGAAGATAATTTGAACAGTCTGATTTGGGCCCCTTCTTGTGGATTGGAATCACATTAGCCATCCTCCAATCCTCTGGTACCTCTCCTTGATCTATAGAGGACTGGAATATGCCCTGTATTGGTCCACTGATGACTGAAGCAAGTTCTTTAAGGAGTCTGGTGTGTAATTCATCAGGTCCCGGGGATGTGTTGGCTTTCAAATTTAACAGTTTGTCCTTCACTTATCCACTGAAATAATTAATGGGCTATCTGATTCTTTTATTAATATGGGATCAGGAGAAGACTCACATGAACACACACCATTGAAGTATTTATTAAATTCCACAGCCATTTCCTTATGGTTAATTACATTATTTCCCCCCACCAGTAGGGGTCCCACATTATTATTATTATTTTGTTTTAAAGAAGCAATAAAACCATAAAAAGGTTTTCCGGTTATCTGTAACTTTAGTTACTAAACTGATTTCAAAGTTTTTCTTAGCTCTATTTCTCTTTTAACTTTTCTTTGTTTGGTTTTATATTTTAGTTTATATACGCTAGTGCCATCCCTTTTAAACTATTTATAGGCTCTGTTTTTCTTCCTAAATAATCTATGAATTTTATTGTTATACCAAGCTGGAATCTTCCCTTTTAAATTATGTTTTTTCTAGTGGTAATTACATGTAACATGCAAGCATTTATTTAAAGCTACCCATTTTCTCTTACATTTTACAAAACCCACCCACATTAAGCCCCAACCACAACAAACCTAAGCCACAGCAGCTCACAAACTTGCAAAACCCCAACCAAGTAAGTATATGTCATATGAAAAAAAATTCCATTTGTTTAATACACAGACCCTGAAAAAGTATTAGTTATGTAATAAAGCAACAATTATACAACTTACTAATAGAGCCAATTAGTTAATAGGTAGACAGTACTCATCATTGCAACCATGACTACTACCACTAGGTATAGTCAGCCATCAAACAGTTGTTATTGCTGCTTTTTAATTATAATAATTGAAGTTCATTATATATATTATAAAGTACAGGGCATGGTGTGATTTATTCCTTCTGTTATTGGGGAGCATTACAAAAAGTCTATCCTACTGGTCTATAGATATAAGTTCCAGAACTGATCATCTGAAGTAAAACATTCTCTGTTGTATGAATAATGTAAGAATAGTTGTTTCCATTCCCCCTTTTGGGAAATTATTAATATTTCGCTCTTTCTAATTTTTTAGTACAATTTTTTTGTAATGTTGTGGCATTTGCTTTTATTAATATCAGTCTGTACAATCCATCCCTGTCTCATTAAAGAATTCTAAAACACTGGTAAATATGTTGCCCTTTTGTTGCACGTTCACATCTAATTTTTCTAGTAAGGTAAAAGAGTTTTGTCACCAACCCCTTATATGTGTACAAACCAAAAGGTACCGTATGATACATATCTGCATCTGGTTCTTGCCAATGCCAAAAACAGAAGTGGAAATAGTTCCCATTTTTTTTAGCCTAAAAGGGGTGAGGTAATCTTGATTTACTATTTTAAACTGAATGGTTTCATCTTTTGATAACTTATGGTCTTTTATAGAAAACAATGCAGCTTTCCATTGGTTATTTGTTATATTCATATTTAATTATGCTGACCATTTATCAAATGTTTTACTATATAAACTTTCATATTTGCTGTGAATTTTTTTCTATTATCCATGGAAATTTACGTTTTACTATACATTCAATATCTGTCTCAAAAGTCACTGCATAGAGTGCTCTTTCCCATCGGGAGAAATCCTTTTTTTTTAACATGTCACATAATTGTCTGTAATAAAAATATTCTGACTGTTCTAGCCCAAATTTAGTTCTTATATGATTGCACTCCAATATCTCACTATCCATTGTAATGTCTCTCCATCTTAATATACCATTATCCATTTTTAGGGCTGCAGTGGGCAAAGCCCTGCAGACCTCTTGCTAGAAGAAAAGGACACAGCGCATTCCTTCCAACCAAACAACATATTGGAGTTGCCACACTGTCGCCTCCATGTCTGTGAAGCACTCTGCTCACTGTCTACATAGGCTGTGACCTAGTTTAAGTCAGTCGGTGATCACAGTGGAACATGGCACACTCGGCCATGTCTAAGATGGCCACTACTCTCTACTGTACATGCGCTAGCAGTCATGCATATGCAGTAGAGAGTGGCTGTCATCTTGGACACGGCAGAGTGTGCTGTGTTCTGCCATGACTGCTGATTTTATTTTTTGTAATTATGCATATCTCCCCAACCCAACTCTCCCTCTTAGCACCCCCCCAGAAACATAACAATGACACTGAGGGTGCCCAATCCCCCAGTGTTGCGATTGTGTTCCCCCCTAACTTTTTGAATACATTTACTTTTCTCTCCCCCCACCCAACCCTAACTCTCAGAACCTCCCCCACCAGAAACATAACAGTGACACTGGGGGTGCTCAATCACTAGTGTTGTGATTGTATTCCCCCATGGTTTTTACTTTTAAATATATATTTTTCTCTCCCCCAACCTGACCCTCTCTCTCAGCACCCACCACCCTGTAACATAACAGTGACACTGTGGGTGCCCAATCCCCTAGTGTCCTGATGTGGAATCCTCTGTCCTGACTTCTTTTTTTTATCTGCAAAGGAAAAAAAGCCCATCGATGTCTTTTGCACTGTTACATTCCACCCACACCTAACCCTCCCAGGTGGTCCAATGCCATAATCCTCTCTGGACCACAGACATGTCTTTACTCTTTAAAACTGGACTGCGTACTGAAGAAACATGTATGTGCTTTAATGCGTTTCAATGATGTTTTGAACTTAGTGGCATAATTTGGCCATTTATTGATATTTTTGGCCCAGATTTTTAACATGCATTTTTTTGGGACCCCCACCTCATGAGCAATGGCACTGTCATTAGGAAAATCTGTCCTGAAAGGTGATTTCATGATCCCTGTGCAAAATCACCTTTTGGGCAGGAGTTGAATATTTTCTCTGCCCTTGTGCATGAGGTAGGGTCATATGAAGGCTATGTTGAAAATTTGGTGTAAAAAATATTAAAAAAACAACAAAGTTATGAGCCTATGTTGAATTTTTCAAATGTAGGTTTGTAACTTTGGTAAGTTTTAATATTTTTACCCCACACATGCAACTTAGTCATATCTTTACAGCCCCTCATGAATGTGACAGCTGTTATTTTTTCAAATCCTGGCCAAAATGTTTCTTCACATACCAAAACGTGATTTTGCGGTCCCTGCATGAAATCACCTTTCAGGCAGGAGCTGAAAATTTGCTCTGCCCCTGTTCATGAGGTGGGGTCATAAGAAGGCTATGTTGAAAATCGGTGTAAAAATATTAATGAAACAACAGAGTTATGAACTTACGTTACATTTTGCAAATGCAGGCTCATAACTTTGGTAATTTTCAATATTTTTACCCCAGACTCCTCAGTTGCAGCCCTATTGGCTCTGGACAGAATATGTTTTGTTGTGCAAGGGCTTTCCTGCTATTGTAAAGATGGAATTTCTCCAGCTAGTACCACCAGAAGATATGTCAGGACACCATTTTATTTTATTTTGAAAATTCTTTGCCTCTTTACTTATGCTTTTAATTAGATCATTTTTACTTTTTAAAAAAGAATTTGGAGCAAACCACACATTTTTTTAATTGCAGTTATCCCCTTGAATTTCTTGGCATATGAAGTTCTCAGCAGTAAGATTATCATCATCAGAATTAGCTCAAATTATAGCTCTTTTAACAAAATACACTGTGTAGTAGGATCTTGCGGTCAGACAGGCTAGTCCTCTTAGAACGTTTGGTAAACATAGCTTAGCCCAAAAAACTTTTGGTTTTCATAATACTGTTTATTTTGTTAAGCCATGCATTTGGAACTTCTATTAATAGAGCTTGAAAAATATGAGAAATATGGAATAATTAACATTTTCAGAATTTAAATCTTGCCCCCCTAAAGATAGCTAGATTTTTATCCAGCCTTTTATTTTGTCTTGTAAACAATGTTACTTTAGGATTGCAATTTAAAATAGGAATTCTCTGCAAAGCTAGGGCTAACATAATTCCTAAATAGTTCATGCCATGGTTGCTTATTTTTGCTTTGCAGATATTTTGTACATTCTTTATTTGATCTTGTGTTAAATTAAATATAATTTCTGATTTAGATTTGTTGACCTTGTAACCTGCCACTTGAGCATCTGGATTACATATTTTAATTCTGAAAAGCTATTATGATGGGAGGTTAGCAAGAGTAGGATATCATCTGTGTAGGCTTTTACTTTTGTTTCATGTTTGTTGGTAACTATTCCTTGCTTTTTTTCATACTAAGTATTTATACTGGATAATAGACAGAAGAAGGTGAGATGCCCATCGTGTTTGTCTACCCGCATCAGCAGGTCCAAACTATCCTACCTGTGAGAAGGTAATTATCTAATTTAGTTTTAAATATATCAATATTTTTGCTCTGTACAATATCACTTGGTAAACTATTCCATAATATTCCTGCACATTGAGAAAAGGTGTTGATTCTTGTGTTCTGTTTTGAATAATCCAATCTAATTTGGTATTTATGTGATCTTAACTATAGAAGTTTATTCTGTATTTCAATACCTATCTCATTCATCAACTTTCTGTCACCAATGTATTTGTACATCATTAAAAGATCCCCTCTTGTGCGCATATGTTCACGATGATACAAACCTAGGTGTGTCAATCTTTCCTCATATGACATATGCCTTATAGTTTGGATTAACTTTGTTGTCCTATGCTGGACCCTCTCTAGATTATCCACATCTCTCCTCAGATGAGGACTCCATAGCTCCATCTGACTGAGGGATTCCCTATAGACACAGCGCCACCTGTAGGGGAATTTCCACTGTGTTCTAGCCAAATTTCCCTCTTTCACTAAAAATACCACCAACAGCTTAAATTGGTTCAAGGTCAGTTGGCATTCATCTGTATCCCCCTCCCCCCAGACGTGCCTGAAAATAGGCAGGATTTGTCTAGTTCACTTCCCCGGTCAACAAAAACAAACTAAACTAACATGGACCTGGATAAATATGAACTTCATTGCAGAAGTTCTGTTCCTGGTCTATGGAAGTGTCATTTGTGCCATTTTGTGTATTGTTGCCATGGGGTTGCTGTTGGCATGCTTGCTTCACATACAGGTGGCAAGCGGCATACAATCAGGCAACCGAGAGTCACATGATGCACTTATGGTATATAACTGTGCTGAGAGTACAACACGGGCCCAGATGAGAGGAAGATTGTCAGAGGAACACCTCACTCACTCACTCACTGCAGCAGAGAGCCTCCAGAAAAAGTTGCCAAAAGGAAAGAAAAAAATATACATTTTTGGAAGGGAGGAGAGGGAAGAGAAACTAGGAGAGAGAAAGGAGACTTACTGGGGTGAGGGGGGAGAGAAACTGATCATTGGGGAAGGGTGATGCATTGGGACTGGAGAAAGGAGGATTCCAGAGGGACTGGGGAGATAATGGTGGCCTGGTTGGCTGCTGGAGGGGGCAAAAGGCAGGTAATGTAGCAATGTGACTGTGTACATGAGCAATGGCAGGCTGGCAAAATGTTTGACTTGTGCCATTACAGAAGATCCAGAGGAAAGAGGGAGAGACTACTGGAGGCCCAAGAGAAATTTTAGTTACAGAAAATCCCTAATGGCATGTTTTTTTCTTTTCCTGGCCTCAGACAGTGTAGCTGTGTACATGAGCAAGGGCAGGCGGTCAAAATCTGTGACTTGTGCCATTCCAGATCCAGAGGAGAGAGGGAGACTACTGGAGGCCCAAGAGAAATTTTACAGTTGCAGAAAATCCCAAATTAAAGTTTTTTTTTCTTTTCTTGGCTGCTGGGGGGTGCAAAAGGCAGGCAGTGTGGCAGTGTGACTCTGTACATGAGCAAGGGCAGGCTGGTGAAATATTTGACTTGTGCCATTCCAGATCCAGAGGAGAGAGGGAGAGACTACTGGGAGCCCAAGATAAATTTTACAGTTGCATAAAATCCCAAATTAAAGTTGTTTTTCTTTTCTTGGCTGCTGGAGGGAGCAAAAGGCAGGCAGTGTGACTGTGTATATGAGCAAGGCAGGCTGGCAAAAATCTTTGACTTGTGCCATTGCAGAAGATCCAGAAGAAAGAGGGAGAGACTACTGGGGGCACAATAGAAATTTACAGTTACAGAAAATCCCATATGAAAGTTTTTTCTTTTCTTGACCTCAGACAGTGTAGCTGTGTACATGAGCAAGGGCAATCTTTGACTTGTGCCATTCCACATCCAGAGGAGAGAGGGAAAGACTATTGGGGGCCCAAGAGAAATTTTGCAGTTACAGAAAATCCCAAATAATTTTTTCCTGGCTTCAGTGTGGCTGTGTGTACAGGGCAATGGCATCAGGCTGGCAAAATAAATCTTTGACTTGTGAAATCCAGAGGGGGAGAGAGAGAGAGAGACTGCAGGGGGGCACGCAAGAAATTTAACAGTCCCAGTAATCCCAAATAATTTTTTTCTCCTGGCTTCAGTGTGGATCAGAGAGAGAGATATTGTGGGGAGGGGGGGCACGAGAAATTAAATAGTCCCAGAAATCCCAAATAAAAGTTTCTGTTTTTTCCTGGCTTAGAAGTAGTCGTAGTATTGGAAAACAGTTTCTTTTTTTTTCCTGGCTTCAGTGTGGCTGTGTGTACAGGGCAAAGGCAGGCTGGCCAAATAAATCTTTGACTTTTGCCATCCACCATCCGGGGGGGGGAGAGAGAGAAAGAGAGAGAGAGAGAGAGAGAGAGAGAGAGAGATAGATAGATATTGTGGGGGAGGCACAGAAAATTAAACAGTCCCAGAAATCCCAAATAAATGTTTCTGTTTTTCCTGGCTTAAGAAGTAGTCATGTAAAAACATTAACACCTCTTGGACCAGGTGCTGCACCATATACCACAGTACACTGGGACATGCGAAGCAGTTGCATCATTCACATGGGTAGGGTGGGTGGGCTCTTGTAGTGCTGCTCATTTGATCATTCATATCCATTTCTTTGGACTGTTTGGCTCTGACTGGAACATCCATCAAAACAATACCCACACAGCGCCATTAATAAAAAAGAAAAATCTTAGCTGCCTGGCAGTGCCTGCAGTGCTTGGTGGTGCTATGATATAGGTATTTGCATCTGTTTGTCTGTCTGTCTGTCTGTCTCTCTCTTTCTCTCCCCATCTCTCTCTCTCTCTCTGTCTCTCCCAGCACTCTCCAGTCATGGACCTGAGCAGGATATGCCACCATTACAGGCCACCCATGAAGGGGCTAGTAGTGAGTGATTGCTTTTTTATGTAGCAGTTTTACATGATTTTTTATATAAATAATAAATTACATTATTTCCTTATGGTCTCTGTGTCAAATGCGACTGACGGCCACTTTTATGCATTTTTTCACATTTTTTCAAATATTTGTCAATCAATCAGAACTAATCAGAACAAATCAGAACTTCACCGTTTTCCAGTTCTTATTTAATAAGGTCAGAACTTCACCGAGTTCTCCCAGCTGTAGTCTTCACAAAGTGTCTGGCAGTAGTGGCAGCTCACTTAAAGAGACAACAAGTATCAGTCTTTATATACCTGGATGACTGGCTGATAGTGGATAAGTCACCAGACAAGGTCAGAGAAGCTCTCAGACTAACATTAAGTACTCTGGAGTCCTGGGATTTATCACTAACAAAGAGAAATCCCACTTTGAACCAGTTCAGGTACTAGACTTTATTGGAGCAGAGCTGGATACCATTCAAGGGATGGCTATGCTCCCCATGGACAGGGCCTAGAAATTCCTAGACCTGGCAAATTCCTTTGCCTTGGGCCAGCCAAGGCCAGCCAGACAGTTTCTCAGATTACTAGGCTACATGGCTTCCATGACGACCATGGTCCCAGGTGCCAGATTTCAAATGAGGGACATCCAGTATTGCCTGAGGGCTCACTGGTCCCAAAAGACAGACTCCCTCTCAAAGCTAATTCCAGTCTCAACAACCTTGCTTCAGGCCCTGGACTGGTGAAAAGAAAGGAAAAACCTCAGGGTAGTGATCCCTTTCAGCAGACACAGCTCTCCAGAATTCTTATCACAGATGCCTCCCTCCTAGAATGGGGTGCTCATCTGGCAGACCAGGCAATAAGTGGCATCTGGTCCTCCAGGGAGTTCTCTCATCACATCAACCTTTTCAAACTCAGAGCTGTGTACCTGGCTATCAAGGCCTTCGCTCCACAGCTAAAGGGTCAATCTGCCCAGATCAGAACAAGCAGCACCACTGCCATGTTCTACATCAACAAATAGGGTGGCACATTGTCCACTAAACTCTGTACAGAGGCCATGAACATCTAGTCCCTGGCCTACTCCTTAGACATGCACCTCTCAGCCATTCACCTGCCAGACAAGGACAATGTATTGGCAGACTCTGTCAGTCATATCGGTCAGGGCCATCATGACTGGACCCTAAACAGACAAGTTCTGGACACAGTATTCAGGAGGTGGGGCATTTCAGAGGTAGATCTCTTTGCCACCAATCTCAACCATCAGCACCCACTTTACTACTGCAGACCCCCAGCTTGGGGTACACTGCATGTGGATGCCCTAAATCTGAACTGGTTAGGGAAGTTCCTCAATGCCTTCCCTCCTTTTCCTCTGATACACAGAACTCTCCTGAAGCTGAGGGACCAGCCAGCCACCATGATCCTTGTGGCTCCAGACTGGGCAAGGCAGTCCTGATACTCCCTACTCCTTGCTTTCTCGGCCAGGAAGCCCATCCTCCTGCCACCGAGCCACAGTCTCCTGACTGTGCATCAGACAGGGGTGGTTTATCCCAGCACAGAGTTCCTTCATCTCAATGACTGGTTCTTGAGGAGTTAGAGTATTCTGATTCTCAGTACTCTGAACAAGGCTTACAGATCCTTTACATGGCTAAAAAACCTAGTACTAAAAGACCTATGCTTCCAAGTGGAAAAGGTTTTCCTTGTGGTATGGAGGTAAGCAGATAGATCCTCTCAGGTTCACTCCACCTATCCTACTGGACTATTTAGTTCACCTGCAGTCTTCAGGCCTTAAAGCCTCATCCCTTAAGGTGCATTTAGCAGTCATATTGGCCTACCTCTCTGCTGGAAAAGAAAAATCTGTGATTTCCCATTCTATTTTCAAAAAATTTTTGAAAGGCCTGCTGCATCTTCAGCCCCCCACTAAGGGAGCCTGTCCCTTCATGGGATTTGAACGTTTGCATAGCCAGGCTCATGGAACCTCCTTTTGAGCCCATAGCTACTGTTCACTTGAAGTATGTCACCTGGAAAACCATCTTCCTAGTTGCCATCGCCTCTGCCAGAAGGATTTTAGAATTGCAGGCCTTGTGTACTGAACCTAACTACATCATTGCCCACAGGGACAAAGTAGTAATTAGAACAAATAGGATGTTCCTGCCTAAGGTGGTCTCTGAGTTCCACCTCAACCAATCCATCACTCTCTCAGTCTTTTTCACAGAAAAATCCACATCAGAAGAATGTCATCTTCACAGCTTGGATGTAAAAAGAGCCCTGACTGACTACCTGGAGCATACCAAGCAGTTCAGAAACTCTCATACTCGGCATTTTCTCACCTATGGTGAGGTAGGCAGGGGAAGACCAGCAATTAAGAGGACTATTTGACATTGGATAGTCTCTTGCATTCAATTCTGTTACAGCAAACCTGGCAAAGAGCCCCCTCAGGGACCACTCCACTAGGGGCACTGCTGCCACAGTGGCAGCCTCAAGGGATATTCCCCATCTCAATGTCTGCAAAGCAGCCACCTGGAAAACTGTATATACCTTCATGATGCACTACTGCTTGGATGTACAGTCCAGATCAGATGCCAAATTTAGCTTAGCAGTCCTGCAGAGCCTCTTTTCCTAAGTAGGTTCTGTACCTGACTCCCAACTACACTGCTTTGTAGTCTGAACTTGTCAAGCATACTAAAGGACCCCTGGAGTGAAAAGAAAAAAAATACTCACCATAGTAATATTGTTTCTTCCAAAGTGTCCTTTAGTATGCTTGACCTCCCACCCATCCTCCTTTTCATTACCTGACTTTGCCAAATTTTCTTACTGTTTTTTCCCTTAAGCAAAGTTTTTTCCACAGTTCTGGATATTTTTGTATTTTTAATGTATTTTTAGGAAATCTGTATTCCTGTTGGGATAGTTCATTTGTAGGAGACATGTTTTGCTCTTTCAGCTTCAAAATAATTCTGGTGCCCTCTAGGCTGACTACAGGCAGCACAGTCACTTGCTCTGTCTTCATTGGCTAATTCCCCAAACTCATTACCATTAACTCCACCTCCGGGGCAGCTGAACCCAGCTGGCATTCTGCACTTCTTAAGAATAATAAAGTACACCTTGGAAGAAACAATATTACTATGGTGAGTAATTTTTTCCTTTTGACCAGCCTGGATTTGAGAGCCCTCCCTCACCACTTGTGATAATTGAATTCCCCCATATGGACATAAATAAAGAAAGATTATTATAAAGGAGAGCGGTACCTTCTCTACATTAATGATGTTGTTGATCTTTTAAGGGTTGACACTGAGCTTCTTATACACGGATTGTCTTTAATTTGTGAAAGAAATGGAAGACATATAAAATCTGTGCTACAGTGTGGTTTAAGTAGATATTCTTCTGTAGACAGCCACAAGGGCTGTGATTTATTTGGGGGGTTCACTATATGACACAGTGTTTGCTTAAAAATGAAGGCTAGTTGGTATTTTTTCCCACCAGGGAAGGGAAAATCCTCCCATGCATTGTGGAGCTCTCAATTTTGCAATTCCAAGTCTATGAGGTTTTGTTCCCCAAAGGAATTTCTTTTTTTTTTCATTAGTAGTTTTGGCTTTTTTTCCCCTTTTTGCTCCCCAGACCCGGCAGACACGTGCGTGCATGTCAAGGTGCACACAAATGCTAGGTACCAGCTCAGTCCTTTCCACCCCACCCCTGGCAATCGCCATCACTCCCTCCCACCTGTGCTTACCATTGGACCTCCACCCAATGGGAGTGGAACTATGGGGGAGAGCGGACAACCACCCCAGGAGGGGGAAAGCCACCTTTTTGGCCACTTAGTCCCACTCCCTCCCCCCTGCTGGTTCTCCAATGACATAAGGTCATTCCTGAACCCAGGTCACTGGTGCGGCATGAGGTAAGGCATCCAGCGCCTCAGCCCTCAGCGCCTCTGGGCTGGCTCCCCAAAGGAATTTCTTTAAAATCTTTTCTAGGCACTTAACATGGTTTCATGGAAGGGAGGTCATGTCAAATGAACTTAATTGAATTCTTTGACTGGTTGACCAGAGTGATAGATCAGGGCAGGGCAGTGGATGTAGTATACTTAGACTTCAATAAAGCATTTGACACTGTGCTGCACAGAAGGCTTCTGCACAAAATGAGAGCCCTGGAGGTGGGACCAGAGCTGGAGAGATGGTGAAAAACTGGCTGGAGGAAGAAGGCAAAGGGTGATCATTAATGGAGTTCCATTAGAGGAGGGAAGGCTGACTAGCAGGGTACCACAGGGATTGGTAGTACTGGGTCTGATCCTGTTCAATATTTTCATACGGGACATTGCGGAAGGGCTTGTGAGGAAGGTTTGTCTATTTACGGATGATACAAAGCTCTGCAACAGAGTAGACACTGCCAGTGGGGAAGAAAAAATGAGAAGGGATTTGCACAAACTAGAGGAGTGGTCAAAATTGTGGCAGTTGAGCTTTAATGCCAAAAAGTGCAAAGTTATGCACTTAAGGAGTAGAAGACTACAGGATGGGTTGTCAGATACTGGAAGTGATAGATCAGGAGAGAGACTTTGGTATAATCATGTTGTTACACTAGGTCCCTGCACCCTAATTGGTACCCTCAGAGGTACACTGTAGACAGCTAACACTTAGATATAGGTTATACTAACATATAGAGCTAAGGGCATCTACCGTACAAGAGTAGATGTCAGGATATGAATGCACATTGTTGTAATACACTTTGCTTGCTAATACATATATTCTGCTATGTATTTTCTGTGTATTTCTTACTTGTAAGATGCCAAGGCACCTGTTTCCTTGGAGTAATTATAATATGTAAGACAGCATTGCCACCTTTTGGTGATTTGTACCACTACACTGAGTTATGTAAGACTCTGTATATGAACTCTTTTGTTCTCAAACTGATGACTTTATAGAATTGTATAATGTTATCTTGGACCGTAGAGCCACCTCTTATTTAGCCAATAGGGCTCATCTCTATAACTAGAAATGTTTCTATCTTTTGGTAACCATAGTAATTATTATAGGTATATAATGTAATGCACAAGCTTTACACCTCGGAGACCTGAGAGACCCCAAGAGACACAAAGAAACCTTGAGGTGTAGGGAACGCTTAGCACTGGCTCCCGGTTCATATTGGTAAGAACTGCTTAGGGCAACTGTGATTTATCCTTTTTGTAGTAATAAACTTGTTTATTATTCTAGTGCAACGTGTCTGTGATTACTTGCATTCCCAATATCGTCAAGAATCTGAAAGTGAGGTTTAGACCTCCCAACAAATTGGCGACCGTGTGCAGGTAATATTTGGTGTTTGTAAGTTTTCACTTGTTGCTGAAACTTTTCCCTTTCCCACAGGGACAGTAGGTGTACATTCCCATATCACCTCTCCCATTTTAAAACCAGTTTGTAGTAACTTGCAAAGTCTGGCTGACTTTTCAGGTGTGGTCAATACCATCTCGACCCAATCCGTAGCAGTTTTGAATTGCAAGCCTACAACTAATACAGTAGCCCAGCTGTGTATAAAGTGCTCATGCTATGGATCGATACACAGCATGGTGCCATTTTCACAGTTTGAATTTTCGTTACCTCCCACACAATGGCCACCGTATCAAATATCTGTGCAGAATTGAGACTCGCTGTCTCGAACTTCCTTGCCTCCCATGGAGGATGGGCTGACTTCACACGGGATGCAAGTCGATCCGAAAACCCTATACTGGGGATTTCAACCCAGTATACAGAGTCGAGACAATCAGCCAATAAGTGTGATGCTAAAGGGTTGATGGTTGCGGCTCTCTACACTGCTTTGGAGGCCTCCGAAGTGAGGTTTCGAACCCTTAATCTGCAGATTTCATCTCTTAAGCAACAGATGGGTTTGCAGGAAACAGAATGTATTAGACTGCAGCAGAACTTGGAGTCTGAACTCCAAACTCTGCGAAATGAAAAGGATTCACTATTGCATCATTCAGCTCAAGCTGGAGAACAGGAACTGTGTATGTTGAAGCAGGAGTGTGAAAGTTTGAGAAAGGATAAGAGTCAGGCAGTGCAAATGAATGATTTGTTGAGTGCTGCGAATGCTCAGTTGAGTGACGAAATGAGTGAGCTGCAGGACGAGATAAACCAGGTACGTAATGATTTAGAAGTGGCTTACAGGGGCAATCGTGAATTGAGTGCTGCGTACAGAGTGTTGCAAAAGCAAAAGCAAGATGAGGTTGATATGGATGTTGCAAGTGTGAGTCACGATGAATGTAGAACTAAGATGGTGACACTGCGACATCAGTGAGAGGTCCTGGCTGGACATGTTAAGGCAATGGGAGGTGTAGCCCCTGCCTTTTATTCATCATCAGAAGGGGAGTTGTCTAATGATGACATTTCACAGTACAATGCCCAGTCACACCCCTACTATGGCCCAGACACCTCACCCAGCCATCCACAGCATGGCGGGTCCCTGTCCCCAACTCCCCATGTCACACGTCGGCGACGTCGTGATGCTCATCATGGGAGATGCCAACATGGCGGCCCCCATGATGGGGGTGAGCAGGCCCAAGCCTGGTCCCGATGGCACCTCCGTTAGCTGTTATTAATGTTGAAGACAGGCAGGAGATAGAAACCATGATTGAAACTGCGATAGGCAATGTACCTCTTCCTGAGAGGAGTAAACGGGCTATTAAAACCCAGATTAGGCAGCTTCTGCAAGAGGCTGGCACTCAGGAAGGGATTGTCTGCAATGCAGCTGGAGCTGGAGCTGCAGCTTGGGCTGCCCTGGACGGCGCTCGAGACAATCTACCTTTGCCTGATCGACCCACTACTCCCCTGCAAATGGCCTACTCTGTTCAGCAAATTGCTGACAGCATTGGTCAGATGAATCCATCCGACAACCTCAGCTGTCATTTGGAGAAGGTGCATTCTAAATGCGAGATGCTTAGCCTCGCTGCAGAGTATCAGGTCCAAATACTACGCCAGACCATTGATCCTGGTTTGTGGGCCAAACTCCCCGATGTAGTTAGCCAGGATGGGAACGTTACTTTTGATGAGGTTGCAGCTGAACTCATTTCTGCTCACAGCCCAGGTGTAGTAGGAGTGATACTTGCATACCCTGTGAAGCAGAATGCAACAGAAAGCCCAGCGACTTACCACCAGAGACTGTGGATGGCCTACCGAGCAGGAAAGCATTTGGCACAAGAAGCTGCGGATGTAGATCTTATTGAATATAAGACCCTGTTCCTTAGGAACATGATTCCTGCAGTTAGAGAAAAGGTAGAGCCAACCACCTACCCCAATACGGATAGGTTTGCTGACATCCTTCGGAAAACCGAGAGAGTGTATCAATTCTATATCTGTGATCTGGGCTCCAGTTCCAAAAAGGTAGCTACCGTGGAGTCCGCTCCGGAGGCCACGACACGCTACACAGTGGAAGGGCAGGCCTAACACCAACAGGCCCAACATCAGCAAGCCCCTCCAGCTGATAATCAACACCCCCAACATGCCTACCAACAACAACCACAACAACAACAACAATGGGGTGGGAACTGGAATTGGCATAAGAACAGGAAGCATAAGGGTAGAGGTAAGCCACAACAACAACGAACAGGCCCTACATATAGGGAGATAGCTGAAGAGAATTGGAAATTCTGAGAGCTCCTGGGACAAGTACGTTCTGTGGCAGATGGTGTTCCCGCTCAGGCCCTTGCGGCAGTACAACCGGCAACCCAGGCCCCAACTGGCCATGGGGTCACCGCCGGTACAGGCCCTCAGGCCCATTCAGGCCTGAACCCAGAGGCTCCTCCCTATATAGCATCAGTGCAACATGGTGAAGCGATTCACATGAGCCAGGCCCAACCTCTACATGCTTCCGGCAGTACCGATTGACAATTACAGGCCCCAGTCCGGATTGTAAACAAGCTAGTCTTGGATACAAACGGAAGGCCCTGCACCGAGACCAAGGTCGGGGGCCACCTACTAGTAGTTTTCTTAGATACAGGTGCAGCTGTATCTGTACTACATGATGAACACCCAGATACATCCCCTTGGTCCACTGGATGGAGGAACAACATGTCGGGAGTCGATGGTACAAGGCTACCTGCATACCGCTCTCTACCCTTGCCAGTGGAGCTAGGCCATCTAAAGGCCTCACACACTTTCCAACTAATGGTACTGCATGATCATCCTAGTATCGTAGGGATTGACTTCCTTGCTCCGCACGGCTCTGTGGTGGACTTAACTAACATGCTACTGATACAGATTCAGGGTCAATATCATACCATTTTAATTCCTGATTCACACGTTGTGGCAATAATACCTGCCAATGACAAAGAGTATGACGTCATAGATTTGTTCAAGAATCATGAACTTTTTCCAAAGCTCCTCCCTATTTTGCAACAACATTCGGAAGCATTTGCAATCAACAAGCATGACTGTGGTAGAATGCACATCATCATTGAAGTGCCAGGCCCAGCACATGAGAGGCAAAGGCAATATACTTTCCCAACTGAGGCCTTACCTTTCCTTAGAGAAATGATCAAGTCACTCCTCAACAAGGAGTAATCAGAACTTGTGTTTCCACTGCCAACACCCCAGTGTGGCCAGTGAAGAAACCCACAGGTGCCTGGAGATTTACTATTGACTACAGGAAACTGAATTGGGTCACCCCCAGTTGTTCTCCAACTGTGGCATCAGCACCAGATGTGCTACGACTTCTGACCCCTGATTTAAAATGGTTCAGCACCCTGGACATCTCCAATGGTTTTTGGTCATTGCCATTGGCCCTTCAGAGTCAATATAAGTTTGCCTTCACCTTTGAAGGAAGACAGTACACGTGGACTTGCTTGCCACAAGGATTACATAATAGTCCATCCCTGTTCTATTTCCATATGATGGATGGCCTTGAGAGTTTCTCTACTCCCCAATGTCTCCTACAATATGTGGATGACCTGTTGCTGGTAACGGCCACACAGGAACAACATTTGGATCTCTTGGACGAACTACTGACTCTCATTCAGACAGCAGGCCTGAAATCAACCCAGCAAAAGCACAGTTGTGTCAGAAAGAAGTACTCTTTCTGGGTCTAAAAATAACTGATGGAGGTCGAACTCCTGCCTGGAAGAAGGTACAGGGATTGCAAGACTTGCCATTACCCACCAGAGTGGCAACTCTTCTAAGGTTTCTAGGTATGGTGAATTACTCGAGAGATTTTATTTGTGATTTTGCTCAGAAAGCTGCTCCTCTGTATGAGTTACCCTAAAAGGATGTACCATGGACTTGGGGCCCTATACACACCCAGGCTGTGACGTCACTGAAGCAGGCCTTGGCCTCTGCCCCAGCTCTGGTCAACCCCAATCCAGCACTGCCATTCCATCTGGAATGTGCCACCTCTGACATTGCCATGTCAGCAGTGCTGGCTCAGAAGGTGCATGGCACCTTGAGACTCATTGCATATGCCTCACAGCTCTTAACCTCAGTGGAACAGAAGTACTGCCTTTGTGAAAGGAACCTTCTGGCCACCTACTGGGCTGTCAAGCACTTCCTGTATATCACTGGGTACTCACCACTGATCATTAACACCAACCACACCCCAACTACCTTTCTGCTCTTGGATAGAGTGAAGGATGGGTCTGTCTCTAACACCAGACTGACACACTGGTCACTTCTCCAGGACAGAGACATACAGGTACAACCGACTAAAGTTCCATCTATGTTAGCTCATGGCCTCCTTTTCCAGGAAGAACCCCATGACTGTACACTACAGTCACCTGATCTTCCCGATCCAGGTCCTTTCCTCCCTGCCACACCACAGATACTTGACAACACTTCTTTGTGTCATGTCTTCACTGATGGTTCAGCATCCTACTATCAGGGAGAACAAATTGCAGGGATGGGCATTCTAGTGATCTACCCTCATGGAAACACTGTCAAAATATCTAAGCGATGTAGTATAGCATTATCATAGTATGCAGAGATGGCAGCGGTGGCCTGTGCCCTCGAGTTCATCCAGCATGGGACCATCATCTTTATAGACTCTAACTGGGTTTGTTGTTCTCTTACAGAATTTCTTCCCTTCTGGCAGAAGAACTCCTTCCTCTCCTCTTATGGCAGTCCAGTGAAGTACAAGGAATTGGTAATATACATGCATTCACTGGCACAAAAATTTGCACACAAACTCTATGTACACAAAATCAAAGCCCACTCTCTCAATGACCCCTATCATGCCTTCAATGACACAGCAGACACCCTTGCTAAGTAAGGGGCCTGGGGGGACATCTGGATGATGGACCATCCAGAGGCTAGTGCAGCTGTACACATTGCAGCACTCAGGAAGAAACCTGAACCTTTTTCCCCCTTGGACCTCTCCGCAGCCCAGCATCTTGACACTGAACTTAAAGAGGTGTTCAGATTCCTTGACAAAGGTACTGAAGAGAAACTTCCCACATACAACCTCTGTTGGAGGCATGAGGGTAAGTTACGCTTGTCACCAGATGACAAGCTTATCTGGTTTCAACCAGATGACTCCACCACTAAGTTGTGGGTGGTCCCCAGACACTTACAATCTGAGTTCTTGCACCAAGTGCATGACACCCCTACTGGTGGACACCAGGGAGCAGAAAATGCCCTCCAACAACTCAAGACCACTGCCTGGTGGCCTGGTATCACCAAAGATGTTAAACAATACATAGACAACTGTCTCATTTGTGCACCAAACAACCCCATCCCTACCAAACAAAATGCCAAACTCTTACCACAATGACATTCTGGCCCTTGGCATGCCATACAGATTGATTTCATTGGTCCTCTGACCAACACAAGCAGAAATAATAAATATGCTCTTGTGATAACTGACCTCTTCTCTAAGTGGGTAGGAGCTTTCCCCACTGAGACATGTACAGCGAAAACTACTGCCAAAATCCTGGTGGAACAGATTTTCTCCAGGTGGGGTCTACCCCTCAAGGTAGACTCTGACAAAGGAACCAGTTTTACAGATGAGTTGATGAAAGAATCCCTTGAGCTCCTTGGAGTTCAGCAGAAGTTCCACATACCTTACCACCCTCAATCCTCAGGTCCAGTAGAGAAAGCCAATAGACGGATTAAGCAAATGCTTTCCAAATTCATTGAGGACAATCCCAAAACTTGGGATTCCCTGTTGCCACTGCATATTGTTGTAATACACTTTGCTTGCTAATACATGTATTCTGCTATGTATTTTCTGTGTATTTCTTACTTGTAAGATGCCAAGACATCTGTGTCCTTGGAGTAATTATAATATGTAAGATGGCATTGCCACCTTTTGGTGATTTGTGCCACTACACTGAGTTTTGTAAGACTCTGTATAAGAACTCTTTTGTTCTCAAACTGATGACTTTACAGAGTTGTATAATGTTATCTTGGACCGTGGAGCCACCTCTAATTCAGCCAATAGGGCTCATCTCTGTAACTAGAAATGTTTCTATCTTTTGGTAACCATAGTAATTATCATAGTCATATAATGTAATGCACAAGCCTTACACCTCGGAGACCTGAGAGACCCCAAGAGACACAGAGAAACCTTGAGGTGTAGGGAACGCTTAGCACTGGCTCCCGGTTCATATTGGTAAGAACTGCTTAGGGCAACTGTGATTTATCCTTTTTGTGGTAATAAACTTGTTTATTATTCTAATGCAATGTGTCTGTGATTACTTGCATTCCCAATATCGTCAAGAATCTGAAAGTGAGGTTTAGACCTCCCAACAATATCTAATGATCTCAAGGTGGCTAAGCAATGCAAGAGGGCAGTAGCAAGAGCCAGTAGAATCCTGGGATGCATAGGCAGGGGTATTATGAGCAGAAGGAGGGAGGTGGTGATGCTCTTGTACAAACAGCTGGCGAGGCCACACCTTGAATAGGGTGTCCATTTCTGGAGACCGGACCTCAAGAGGGATGTGAATAGATTTGAGAGGGTCCAGAGGAGGGCAACAGAAATGGTGCAAGGACTCAACCATTTGACATACGAGGAGAGGCTGAAAGACCTCAACATATATACCCTGGAGCAAAGGAGGAAAAGGAGGGACATGTTAGAGACCGTTAAGTAGCAAAAGGGTACAAACAAAGTCCTGGATAGTAGTATATTCCAGAATAAGAGGGTCTCAAGGATAAGGGGTCATGACATGAAGCCAGAAGGGGGGGAAGATTCAAGGGAAATATTAGGAAACACTACTTCACAGAAAGGATAGTGGAGGGGTGGTATGTACTACCTGAGGAAGTGGTGGGAGCCAAAACAGTGACAGGATTCAAGGTTGCTTGGGATAGGTACAAGGGAATTCTGGGGAGGGGTTGGGGAAGGGATTACCTGGATCATCTAGGGTCCTTATGAAACATGGAGATAGAACACTTGGGCAGACTCGATGGGTCTGGAGGTCCTTATCTGCTGACAGTTTCTATGTTTCTATGTTAAGGAATTTGGCATTTAGTAAAACTGGCAGGTTATGAAACAAATAGAATATTTTAGGAGCTACATTCATTTTAATAGCATTGATTCTTCCCCATAGAAATAGGTTTATTTTATCCCACCTAGCTAGGTCCAGCTCCATATCAGTTAATACAGGTAAGCAGTTTAGGTCCAGAATTTTCCCCAGGTTGGTTGTGACTTGAAGACCTTAATAGGTAATTACTGACTTGAACCACTTTGGGTCCAGTTTATTCTCTAAGCATTCCATAGTGACTTTAGGTAAGTTATTGTGTAGCACCTGTGTTTTTCCCAGTTAATCCTTAGGCCTGAGATGTCCTCACAACCTTTGAGAATGTTCTGGATGTTAGAACAGGACTGAGTAGGCAGATTAAGTATTAACAGTAAATCACCTGCAAAAGCAAATGATTTGTGTTCAACCATGCCCAGTTTAACACCTTTGATTCCTGAATGAGTGTCTATTGTTCTAATCAGGGGTTCATATGCCAAGATAAATAGGGGGATAAGGAGCATCCTTATTGCATGCCACAGGCTAATTTGATCTGGGGTGACAAAATGCCATTGGTTATTTCCTGGGTTGTCAGTTTATCATAAAGCATTGAAATCCATGCAATAAACTTTTCTCCAAAACCGTATTCAAAAAGTGTCCTAAACATATATATCCAGTTAAACGAATCAAAGGCTTTAAGAATATCTAAGGATAGGGTGATAAGTGGATCCTTCTTGTGGTTGCTGAATTATTTTAGATTGAGTAGCCTGCACATACAGTCCACCCTTGATCTATTTTTAAGAAACCCACTTGCTCTAACCCAGCCAGTTGAGTACTGTAATGGCATTCTGTATCCCTTTGTCCAAGATCTTGTTAGAATTTTATAGTCTGTATTCATTAAAAAGCAACTTACAGCAACATACCTGGTGTGCTCCGATAGTTGTCTGGTTGCCCTCTGTGTACTTCTTTGCTGTCTTTTACAAAGTTCGCTATTAGAATAATACATTTTAAAGTGTTTTAAATGCATCCGTGGTTACTGTAAAAAGCAAGATGGTGGCTGTGCTGTGTCGCTGTCTGCTAGCTCTATAACTAGAGAGCAAATTTTCTTTGCTTGCCAGTTCACTTGTTATTTTCTTTTAAACATGGACTAGGAGAGCTTAATTTTATCGCATCTGACTTGTGGCTGTGTTTATCCTGTGACCCCAGTCCAACATGTTTAGTACATTTTATTAGCGAGGCATAGGAGTGGAGTGTTTAGCATAGTAAGGGAGGGGACAGTGAGGCAGTGTTGGGAGTTAGATTTATTATTTTTAGTGAGGAATTCACCAAGCCAAGGCTTTTTATCTTACCCTCCAAAAGTTCAATGGAGTATTCACCAGAGGTTTCCACTGAGGAGGACCCGAGAGATGATGAAGCTGTTTGGCTAATGAGCACTGATTCCAGCCGCCTTGGAGAACGCTGGAGAATGCTGGTGTGCTAGGTCATCTCGGAATTGTTTCTGCTGTTGCATCAAATGAGAACTGCTATCTGGGGGGATGTGGAAGATCAGTGGCATCCCTGACTACTTCCTGGGTCATTTTGGACCAAAGCAACTTTTTGTGCCACAGTAACTTTCTCGGACGAAAGGTTGTCCTTGAATCTGCTTTCTGTTGCTGTACTGATGGGAATTGTTATTTGGGGAATGCGAAGAACTAGCAGCATCCTTGTTTGTTTCATGAATTATCCCGTGCTAAAGTAACTTTTAAGCCATAGAATTCCCCAGTAGGGGTGCTTGTAGTGCTGCATTGCAGCTGTTGTGTTTGGTTGGAGTCTCTATTTTGCCCTGTGCTCATTTGAGGTTGCTTTTGGGGTTCCAACTCTATAAAGACTGGATTGCCATCTAACAGGACCCATGCCGGTGTGAGAGGTGTGGGATTCTTTGTCTTTCCATTGAGAGTTGGGTAAGTGCTCCTGCTTTTCTATCCCTGGCCTTCGTGGAACTTTGTGACTGTATCCGAAGTCTGTGAGAGAAGCCATGGATTGCTGTCACTACAGTGGCTTCATCTGGTGAAATCTCTTTACCTGAGTTTTAATTTTCAGCTGATCTCGAGACTGTAATTGGATGGACAGTGAGAACGCCCCTCTCCATCCAGTCTTTTGGAGATCTTGTTTTAGTCATTGCTGGCTGTCCTTGTATTGAACTGAACTGATTTATTGCTGGACAGTACCCTTACTGGGTTTTGTATAATCCTTCCGTGGATTGGGGTTTGCTCTCCTGAAAAAAATTGTATTAAGTTTTTGGAATCATTTTTGGTTGGGGATTGTTTTGGTGGGAAGTAGTATTATAGGGAGGTGTGTATAAGTTGTTGTTGGTGGGTGGGAGGGAATAAGCAGGGTATGTGATTGGGTTGGTGGGTTGTATGTTAATTTTTTGCATTTATTTGTGTGGTTGTTGGGTGTGTGGTGATGTGTGTGGTGTGTGTGATTATTAAGAGTGTTTCTTTTTGTCATTGCACTTTTGTACCATCTTGTAGTGCTTCCTCAGGACTCATCTTGCCAGGTAGGAGATGTGTTGGTGCAGTGGCCTTCCCCATATCACCTACACTGTCTCTCAGCTCCACGACCTTCACCCCTTTATCAACCTCCCAGTCTCTGGTATCGTAGCAAAGCAATGCAGGGAGGTTGGTATTACTAGGAGGTAGGCAGCTGGGGAGGGGGTGGTGAGCAGCATTGAGGTTGTCCAGTGCAGGAGATGCCTTGAGTGTAAACAGAACCTAGGGAGAGGCCCAACATGTTTGGTCTCCGTACCCAGGGTTCCCACTGGACCGAGTGGGCTGGTAGCTAGAGGATGGCTGCATCCTCTAATCCTCTTTGGGCAGTGCTTTGCAATGCCAGGGTGATGACAATTGGAACTTGAGAGGCAGTGACCACCTATATTAGGGTGGTTACTGAAGCTCTAGATCCCATTGCACCAGTCTGTATATGACCCAAATCTTCTTACTTGAGATCCCCTTGGTTTGATGGAGATCTCAAACTGATGAAGATCAGGGGTTGGAAGTTGGAGTGTTGCTGGTGGAAGACCCAGCTGGGGGCCAACAGGCTGGCTCTGCATTCTCACTATGTTGAGTACCAGGGGAAATTTCCTGTAGGAAGGCAACATTTCTGTCCAGGGAGATTGCTGCAGGGAGAAACAGACCATCTCAGTTGTTTTGGACCATGGACAGGCTTTTATATCCTGCCTGTCTCTGGCTGAAAAAAGCTTTTTCAACCACATTATGTGAAGAGTTTGTTCTGTTTTTCTCTGACAGAGTGCTGGCCATCCGATCAGGGGATTCCGCCAGGGAGGCTTGTGCCTCACAGTGGTCGAGTTGAGAATTTCATAGGCACTCAACCTGCCTGGGAGGAGTTTAAGCCAGTGGAGGTGTCTGAAGTGACTATGGTGATCTTGGAACTGAAGCACCCCTTTTGTGAACTGGACCTAGCACTGATGCATTTCTTAATGGGATGTGCCAATGCTGTTCGCCAGGATTGCTAGGTGCTCAATGGCAGAGGGGATTTTCCCAGTTACTTTGAAAGAAGCACTGATGAAACTCCTCCTAAAGAAATCATCCCTCAACTGAGACGTCCTGGTGAATTACCATCCGATCTCCAATCTGCCGTTTTTGAGTAAGGTTATTGAGAAATTGGTGGCACATCAGCTTGAGGATTGCCTGGTGTCCGTGGATGTCTATGAGCCATTCCAGTCAGGTTTTCGGGTCAGACGCAGCACTGAAACCGCTCTAGTGAAGGTGCATAATGATCTGCTTTGGGCTAGAGATAGAGGAGACAGGTGAGTTCTTGTGCTCCTTGATCTCTCCTCAGCTTTTGACACTGTAGATCATGCCATGCTTCTTGATCGACTCTGTGAGTTTTGTGGACTCACCGGTACTGTCATCAAATGGGTTGAGTCCTATCGCTTGGACAGAGTGCAGTGGGTGGTGATGGGAAATTTCTCCTCCTCCCCATGCCTCTGTCTTGTTGAGTACCTCATGGTTTGGTCTTGTCGCCAATGTTGTTTGAGTGTACATGCTGCCCCTGGGTGAGATCATTCAACAATACAGTGTGGAGTTTCACTGCTATGCAGATGATACCCAACTGTATTTGTCTTTTGCAACTGGAACATCGGGAGCAGTTGATGTGCTTAACATCTGTCTGGCTAAAGTCAATGACTGGATGGCTTCCAGCTGGCTGAGATTCAACCTGGTTAAGACTGAGGTGCTGGGGATTGAGCCTGGTCATGGGCATGATGGGCTGCCATTGGGGGCTGACTCTGGATTTGTTTTGGGGTCTACTCCATTGGTGGTTTCTCTGTGGGTGTGAAATCTTGGCATGATCCTTGATTGCAGACTGACCTTTGAAGATCAGGTGTCAGCTGTAGTCAGCAGTGGTTTTTACCACTTGTGGAACAATATCCGGATTAGACCCCTCATTCCACCTGAGGACCTGCTGACACTAATACATGCCTTTGTGACTTCTAGGCTCGACTACTGTGATGCTCTGTACTTCAGGATCACAGGAGGGACCCTCTGCATGCTACAGCTAGTGCAGAATGCAGCAGCCTGGTTACTGACGGGCCTTTCAATATACAGTCATGTGACCCTGGTTCTGCATTCTCTGCACTGGTTGCCAGTTAGGTGGAGGGTCCTTTTCAAGGTGGGTCTTCTCACCTTTAAGGCCCTACACAGGCTGGGTCCTGGTTACCTCTCTAAGGTCCTGACAACGGTGTCCTCTGCTCGCTCCCTCCGCTCCTCCTCAAGGGGCCTCCTGGACATTCCCAGGGTTCAGCTCAAGACCTTAGGAGATCATGCTTGTAGTGTTTCTGGGCCACCCCTGTGGAACTCGCTTCCATCTGCAGTCAGGGAATCTCCCTCAATTGAGGTGTTTAAGGGGAGGCTAAAGGCTCACCTATTCAGCCTGGCCTTTGGCTGCTGACAACAACTTTAGCTCTGGCCAGTCCCTTGAAGTTTGGCTGTTGGAAATCTCTATCTTGTCAAAGTCTTACTCTTGTTATGGTTTTAATAAGGTTTTGTTATGTTTTTATTTACTGCTTACTGTATGCCCTCATGTATGTTCGGTGCCCAGAGCCTCTGGTATTTGGTGCCTTATAAATAAAATTGCCTTGCCTTATGTGTTCATGTGCCCCCTGCCTGCAGTGCTCCCACTCATGTAGTGTTTTGACATCATATTGGGAAAAGCACTAGTGAGCAGGAGCACTGGCAGCAATGGATGTTCATTATAGGATCGCTGATTTTTGGGTGCCGCAAGGGTCATCCCTGAAGCTATGGATGGACTTGAATGACACTCACTGTCTTTCTACCATCACTGTCTATTAAAAAAAAAAAACACACACACACACCAGCCAAGGTGTGCACTGCACACCCTACTGTGATTACTCCATCCTTTACATGCAGAGAAGCTTACCAATGTGAACCCCCTTTCACATTATGGTAAGTTCATTACCTGCATCAGATCTACTGCCTGCCCCTTACAGTTGCAGCAGTTCATGGCAGCAGCAGCTTCTCTACTTGTGCAGAATGAAAACAGCTGGGTGTCAGAACCCGCAAAAAAGAAGATGGGTATACTGTAACTTACTTTGCTCCACTGTAGAAAAATGTCATGGACTAAGGCATTCAGTGCACAGTCATTATTTATTATAAAGTGCTGGCAAGTGTTGATAAAATGTGCTGTAACTTCACATGAACACAATACACAGAAATAGCACAAATTGCAATAATCAGTCTTGTATGCCAGCAGGCACACAGGCTCCTACCCAGTTGATGTCTTGCTGGGAGTGGGGTAACACTTGCCAGCAGTTTATAATAAAGAATGATTTTGCACTGAATACCCTGGAGTCCATGGTATTTTTCAACAATGGAGCGAAGTAAGTTACACCTATCCTTTTAGCAGAAGCTGATTCCCAGCTCTTTTCACTGTCCACTTCTTTGATCTGGGAACTGTTTTACCTGGCTGCGGATCTATTTCCACATTTTCACTCTATTGTAAAGGCAATCCTGATTGAATGACAGCAACTCCTGAACAGCTGACACCTACCTGACACATTGTTTTTCCCTCAGGTAATGTGAAGGAGGTCCCGACTTGCTGAACTGCAACAAAATCCATATCAACAGCTATTGCTCTGTCTGTTTTTAATAGTTGAAAACCACACCATACATAATGCCTCCAGACCACACTGGCAGCCTGTACCTCACATGACATCACAGCATGCTGATGTCCCACCTCAGTCACTGCAAGACTGAAGTAAACAAATGGGAACTGTGCAGTTTTCAACTGTTAAAAAAATACATAAAGCAATAGCTGTTGATATGGATTTTACTGTAGTTCAGCAACTTGGGACCTCCTTCACATCATCTGAGAGAAAAAAAAATGACATTTCCAGTAGGTGTCAGCTGCTCCTCAAAGCTATTGGCCTATAATTAGCACAATCTAAGAGATCTTGTCCTTTTTAGGTATTAGTTCAAGTTTATTTGCAGGAAAACTCAATTGAGCATGCTCATTTACAAGGAGATCCAGGTAGGACAGCTTGGTACAAAGTATACACAATATTACAGTACAATATAATACAATACACAGTAGTAAAATTGTGATACATCAGGCTAGAACAGTGCCGAGACAGGTAAACAATGTACAGTAATACAATGTAATACAATTGCGATACATTAAGTTCAAACAGTGTTGAGACAGGTAAACAATGTACAGTAGGAGGGGAGTTATGGCTAAATTATATACATTTCAGGAACTAATCTAACAGGCAGGAAAGGAGAAAAGGGGGAAACATGAAAGAAGTTTATGTTCCAGTGCTTTATGAGACTATAACGGTTTCTCCGCTAGGATAGCTACTAGGTGCTATAGCAGTGGCAAATTTCCGTAAGCGCTTTGTTGGCCAGGGTATTAAATACGTTTAAGGAGAATGGTTCAGGGAGTTTTAACGTGGCTTGTAGTTTGTTCCAGGTGGATGGGATTACATGGCTAAATGCAGCTTTACCATAAATTGTGCAGAATTTGGGTACTTTTAGTAGTATGAAAGCATTTTTCTAAGGGCATAGGAGCTATGATAATGATGAAAAAGCGAGGTGATGTAGGAAGGGACTTTGTTCTGAAATGTTTTAAGAGCCCAAATACTAATGCATAGCATCCTTCTTGTGGCCAGGGAAGCCCAGCCTACAGCCACATAAAGGGCACAATGGTGGGTTCTGTAGGGTGCGTTAGTTATAAAGCAGGTCATGCGGTGAAACAGGATATCAAGCTTATGAAGGTTGGTTGCTGTGCTACTATTATAAATGATATCCGTGTAGTTGAGTAAGAGAAGAAAGGTGGCTTGAACCAGCCTTTTCCTAATGATAGATGGATAGATAAAAACTTTATTTTTATACAGGAAATTCTAATCATTAGAATTATACAATCCTGTTCTCAAGATAGTCCTGTTTGTATTTCACTAGGTTACATATAAACATATAACATATGACATTACTCAAATAAACACAAAATATACACAATACACAATATAAAATATCCGACAATACATTGAAACACAAATACAAAAAAAGAAATTCAAAATTTCACAATAAAAACTCCCCAATCAAACAAAATCATATACAACTACATTCTATTTTATAAAGTTTCAAAATTTCATTTTTAAAAATCGGGTGGTCTTCTAAAGATCTTATTGGAGGGGGTAGAATATTCCATACTTTAGCTGCCTGACTTGAGATGGAACCATTACTGTATTTATTATGAGTTTTTATGGGACGGACTCTATGTCTATGCACAGATCTTAATAACTCATGCCTGCCTTTACTAACTTTGGGAAAAAGTGTTTGTGTGATGCAATGTTCGGGGTAAAATATACGAACATACGAACATACGAAATTTGCCAGCAGATAAAGGCCTAGAGGTCTATCAAGTCTGCTCGAATGTGCAGCTAGCACCCCTTATTCTGCAGCTGCCCCTCCCTTCCACCCTTCCCCTTCATTAACCTTCCCCCTTGTCCTGTCCCATCCTCGTTTGAAGCAGTCCACTGTTCTACTGCATACCACTTCAGCAGGTAACGATTCCACCCAGCCACCACCCTCTCTGTAAAAAGTGTCTCCTCATCTCTCTCCTGAACCTTCCTCACCCAGTCTCATATCATGGCCCTGGTGGCCCTCCCTCCCTTACTTTGAACAGCCCTTCTGTACCTGTCTTGTTTATTCCTTTCATGTATTTAAAGGTTTCAATCATGTCACCCTGTCTCTCCTCTCCTCCAGTGAGTACATGTTCAACTCCTTCAACCTCCTCTCATATGATAAGTCCCCAGCCCCTTGATCATCTTTGTCACTCTACGCTGCACCCTCCAGTAACTTAATGTCCCTCTTCAGATACGGATGCCAGTACTGCACGCAGTACTCCAGGTGTGGCTCCAACTAATGACCTATACAGTGGCAGAATCTACCTCCTCCTCCTCAGGATATACCTTGCAATACAACCCAGCATTTTGTTGGCCTTTGCAGCTGCCTTCCTACATTGTGCCGAGTTGTTCATTGACCCTGTAATGAGCATACCCAGATCCTTCTCCTCCTCTATCTGGGCTAGCTGCACTCCCCCTAGCTGGTAACTCCTCCTTGGGTTCTTCAACCCAAAATGCAGCACCTCACACTTTTTAGCATTAAAGCCCAGTTGCCAGGTGTCTGACTAGGTTTCAAGCTTTGCCAGATCATCCTGCAACCCCTGCCATCCCCCTAGGTCATCCACCACTGCGCCTACCTTGGTATCATCAGCAAACAGACCGATCTTGCTCTTGATGTCCCATGATATGTCTGCAATGACTATCCCAAACAACACTGGTCCCAACACCGAGCCTTGTGGAACACTGTTCATCACTGCCCTTGGGTGTGAGAGCTCCCCACCTACCACCACCCTCTGTTGCCTTCCCTGCATCCAGTTTCCTACCCATCTCACCAGCTTTGCACCCGCCCCTGTGCCTACTAACTTCCTTCCCAGCCTTCCATGTGGCACTGAGTCGAATGCCTTACTGAATTCCAGATACAGGACATTCACTGCATGGCCCCTGTCCAGTTGCCTAGTTACCCAGTCATAGAACTCGACCAGGTTGGTTTGGCAGGATCTGCCACGTATGAAGCCATATCTTATATTTGTGTATCAATATTAACCAATTTTTTTGAGAAATCATTTCTAAAGACTGCCAGTTCAATGTTATAAACATATTACAATGATGAGTTCGATATGAACACTGCAGAACATATCTAGCTATTCTATGTTGCACCCTATCCAATCTAATCAACTGATGTTGACTCGCTGTTCTATAAATTAAATTCCCATACGTCAGGGTTGGCATGATCAGCTGTTTGACCACTTTTTTCCTATCCTTAATTTGTAAACATTCAATAGTTCGTCTCAAGGCTCCTAATTTCTTGGTCACCTTTTTTATATTGTTATTTTTGTGGGTGTCGAAAGTCAATAAAGAATCAAAAGTCACCCCCAAATAACAATAGCTATCCACCTGATCTATAAGTTTATTTGTGTGTAACAATATGAATCTGTGATTTCGGCTTCTTATTTGAAAAATACACTAATTTTGTTTTTAACATTCATCAAGAGCCTCGACCTGGTGAGCCACTCCCCTACCCTGGCAAAATCTGTTTGAAGCTTTAGTTGAAGATCCAAAACAGAACTTCCAGTGGTGATGATCACAATATCATCAGCATTCAGCCTCACGGCTGAATGCCTCACCACCTGGGGAAGATCATTAATATCTAAGGGAAAAAGGGATTTGTTTCTGTAGAAAAAAAAAACAGTCTTATTTTCAGTTTCCTAGCAAGGGATTCAGTGTGGTATGAAGGATAGTTTGATATCAAACCATACCCTTAGGTATTTGAATTGATCAACTGACTCTAGTGAGTCTCCTAGTAAAGTTAGTATAGGCGCCGGTGTGGTCTGTCCACGTAGAGAAGTTGGGGGATGCGGGGGTAAAAAGTACATAATGTTAGTTTTCTTGGCATTTAATAATAGTTTTGATTTTAGCAGGTTTTGCTCCAACTAACTAAAATCTGACAATGAAGGTTTGGTTGTATAAAGGACAGTATCATCCACAAAAAGTGGAGTCTGGAGTTATGGATGTTGTAACTAAGGGATTTGATGTAAATTGTGAATGAACAGGGGTCCAAGAATGGATCCCTGGGGTACACCTCTAGTTATTGGTAGGAAAGAGGAAAGGAGTCCATTGGTTTTGATGCATTGGAGTCAATCACTAAGATAGCTAATGAACCAGTTTAGTGAGCAGTTATTCAGATCAAGGTCTTCTGAGTGTGGCTGGTAGAGTGTTGTGATGGACCATGTCAAAGGCCTTGCTTAGGTCTAGGAAGATGGCTCCAGTAGAGTTTTTATTATCCAGGGCAGTGAACCAATCATTTGTCACTTTGGCTAGAGCTGACACTGTACTATGGTTTTGTCGGAAGCAGAATTGGATGCTGCTAAATAAATCTGATTTTTCGAGGTGATCCTTCAGCTGATTATTGACTAACTTTTCTAGGAGCTTCCACAGGGTGGGCAAGATGGAAATCAGTCTGTAATTATTAAGGTCACAGGGGTCTCCTGATTTAAACAAAGGTAGTATAAAGGCTGTTTTCTAGCAGGATGGGACTGTTCCAGATGTGACTGATAAGTTGAAAATGTCTGCTATGGGATCAGTTAGAAAGTGATACCCTAGCCTTAGGAAGAAAGACTCCATTCCATCTGCACCTGCATTTTGTTTTCATATCTAATTTTATTAATAGGTCCTCACCTTGCTTGAAAGTCACTGGTGAGAAACAGAAGGAGTCCTGAATCTGAGGGGCCGAGTTATGTCATTGGATGGTGAGCAGTCAACAAGCCTGGCAGCTGGGGAGGAATTGCATGCTAGGCTTGCTGTCGTGAAGTGCTCATTTGGTTTTTCAAGAATGGTGCCCTGGTTGGAGATTGTGGTACCTTGTGTTATAATTTTGATGGGTATTGTAGGTGGGGTTCTCTGTCCTTCAACAGCTTTGATGGTTTGCCAGATCTTGACTGGGTTACCCTTGGCACTCTCAAGGGTTTCCATGTAATAGGTTGATTTGGCTGCTGCAACCAGCTATGTACAAGCATTTCTCAAGATTCTAAAGGCCAGCCAGTCTGCCAGAGCTTTAGACTGCCTCGCTTTGGCTCATAGTTTATCCCTTTGGGTCAGGGCTGCTTTTAGGTTGGACGTAAACCAAGGATGCAAGGCCTTTTTTACCCTACATTTAACAAATGGGGCATGCTTATTTTCTAGGTTTGTTATGTTAGTATTAAGGATATTAACAGCCTCATCTAGAGAAGTAGCCAGGTAGAAGTTTTGCCAGTTTGTATCATGGAGGTCTGCTAGGTAACACTGAGGTTTGAATTTACAAAAGCTTCATTTTGTGGTGAACGTGCAGTGGGATGGTCATTTTTGTAGGCTTCTTGTACAGATGACAATGTTGTGATCACAAAGTTCATTGTGGAAGACTGCTGTATGCGCAATTTTATGTGGTCTGCTTGTAAGTATTAAATTTAATATGGAGATTTTAGTGCTATTTTTGGCATTAAATCTTGTAGAGTCTGAGATGAGCTGCACGATACCCAGCTCATCACACATGTCCTTTAGTGTATTTGCTCTAGGGGACAACCAGTCCATATTTAGGTCACCAAGAAAGATGGATACATTAGAGCTAGTTTCTATGATGTTTCTGAGGGTTAGCAGTAGTTCTACTCCCTCTTCTGGTGGTCTGTAACAGCCAATGATGCTGAATGCTTTTGGATGGCTGCAGGGAGAGTCTTATGGCCAGTCATACAAATTCCTTGGGTCTGGTAATAGCAATGATTTTGGTGGCAATTCATTTGGAATTTACATAAATAATTAGTCCCCTACCCTTTACTGCCTATCTAGTCTAAAGGTGTTATATGACGGCAGCGCTATTTGTTGGTCTGTACTGCTGCCCTTGAACCAGGTTTCCATCACTACTAAAACATCAGGGTTTATGTGTGTAACCCAAACTTTTACTAAATCTATTTAGGTCAACTAATTGAAGACAGTGGGCAGCTTTAAGAGAGGCGGGGACAGGCAAAGGAGGACGGTAAGGATCATGGGTAGGGAGGACCTACCCATGATCCTTACCTCATTATCTACCCTGTGGGGTGCCGCATGGTTCAGTGCTGTCTCCCATGTTGTTTGCAGTGTACATGCTGCCATTAGGGGACATTATAAGATGGGACGCCTTGAGTTTTCACTGCTATGCAGATGATTCTCAGCTGTACATGTCTTTTGTGCCTGACCAGGAATTAAACACTTTCTTGGTGTTTAGCAACTGCCTGAGATACAAAACTGGATGAAGGCTAGCTGGCTGAGGTTAAACCCAGGAAAAACAGAGGTATTGGTCATGGACCTGGATTGTAGGATGGTTGGGACATGGGTGTGAAACCCTCCAGATTACAGCTTGGAGGAATCCCATTAAATGCCTCGAGCCAGGTGTGTCACCTAGGCATGATCTTTGATGAAGGCCTGACCTTGAAGGCTCAAGTGTCGGCAGCAGTCAAAGCTTCCTTTTACCATATAAGGAACATTGCCAGGGTGAAGCACCTGGTTCTGTTCAGTGATCTACCTACTTTGGTCCATGCCTTTGTCACCACTCATCTTGATTACTGCAACGCCATCTACCTAGGGCTACCGGGGTGGATATCCGCCAATTGCAGTTGGTGCAGAACATGACAGCCAGCTTGTTAACTGGAACCCCTAGATCCAGTCATTTAACACCTGTGTTGCATGAACTGCACTGTCTGCCAGTACAATGGTGGATCACCTTCAAGGTCGCATTGCTGACCTATAAAGCCCTACATGACCAGGGACCCCAGTACCTGCAAGACCTTCTGTATCACTACTGTCCCTCCAATTCACTCCAATCCTCTGACAAGGGATTTCAAGTGATTCCCAGGGTGTGTTTAAAAACATTTGGAGGAAGATCTTTTGCCTATACGAGATAGCCTGACCGTCAAGGGTTTTAAAACTGCCCTTAAGACATACTTGTTCCTTCAAGATTTTGAAGGGACTTGAGACTGTTTTAAAGATAAATTGTGTTGAATATTTTACAGTCATTTTTATTATGTATTTTATTGATATTCATGTTTGTTTATATATATTGTTAAGGTGCCCTGAGCAATGGAAGGGAGCCTATTATAAATAAACCTATGATGATGATGATGAGGAGGACGGAAGGAGTGGGGAGGGAAGGCAGGGACATTAGCTCAAGCTATGGACCCTGCAATACGAGCAGGCTTGAGAGAACAAATGGCCTTCCTCTGCTGTCTTCTTCGTATGTGTGTTTGTATGTATGTTCATGAGACTGCAGACATTGACCAGCATCATTTTTATGTTGGCTTGCGTGCATGAGCAAGCAACATCTTGCGACAGTGCGGGTCTTGGGGATGTGGTTGCTGTTGGGCAAATGCAGGGCACGCATCAGTAGGTGCGTCCCTCATTCCCCAATCAGCCTGCATGTCACCGCCACATCATGCATACATAATGGGGCGAGCACATCAAAGCAAAGGTCTGCTGCAATCGTCATACGCAGTGGTCTTTTGCTTGACATGCTCGCCGCCATTATGGCCATGGTCGGAGAGCGGGCAGCCGCCACCTTTCTCGACATTGGGGTGCCTCAATCCCTGTCGCAACTCCTCATGTTTGTGTGCCGACGGGGAGCCACCTCTGCTGGCATCCCCCTGAATGTGGAATGCCGAGGGGGTGCCTAATCCTCAGCTTGCCCCCGCTTTTCTTTGCGCCAATGGGGAGCTTCACTCCCGTCGGCATCACCCACTCCCACTGTTGAATGCCGAGGGGGTGCCCAATCCCCTTGGCTCGTGCTCCCCTTTCTTTGTTTGCCAGCGGGGTGCCCAATCCCTGCCAGCATTACCCCCATGTTGTGTGCATGAAGGTGCCCAATTCCCCGTCGGCTACTGACACCCCCACAAAACCCATTTCTTAGGTGGCACACTGGGAGCTCACCCCAGCGTAAAATGCCCTACAATGTGAAAACTGTCCCGTGATGGTTTTCTTTTTTTTTTTTTTCACCTGGAAAACGAAAACCATTCCTTTGTAGTCTAGATCCCCCCTCCCCCCACCCGCACCCACCCACTGTGCACCCTACCTCCCTCACCCCCTCACCCCATACTTACCTCCGGACTCAAGCAATGATCTTCTGTGGACCAGGAACACGTCTGCACTCTTCAAAGCCGACTGCGAACTGAGGAAATGCCGGTAAGCTGTATAATGCAATGAATAGGGTTTTTTCAACTTTGCTGCATATCTCAGGCATTTCTTGGAATTTTAGAACCAAATTTTCAACATGGGGTTTTTGGGGCCCCTCCTCATGAATTCTGTCACTGTCATGGCATTAATCGGCCTCGGAAGGTGATTTCGCAGTCACTGCGCGAAATCACCTTTCGGAACCCATTAACGAAATGACAGTGCTTTCATGAGGTGGCCTCTCAAAAAGCCTGTGTTCCAAATTTGGTGGGAAAAATCCAACAAATGCCTGTTTTACGAGCGTGCGTTGCACAGTTGCTACGCAGGCTCATAACGTTGCGCATTCGCAATATTTTAATGCCGTATTTTCAGCATTGGCATTTTTGTGCACCTCCTTGTGAACAGTACAGCTGTCATTTTCCACATCCTGCCCGAAATGTGTTTCCGCACTTCCGGCGCGCAGTTGCGTAGTCGCTGTGGGAAATCAGTGTTTGGGCCAGATTATGAAAATGACAGTGACACAGTTCATGAGCAGAGCTCCTAGAATGCCTATGTTGAAAATTTGGAGCTGATGATCCATTAAATGACTGTGTTACGAGCGTGCGTTGGCAAATTGCACGCATGCTCGTACCGTCATGCATTTGTGATATTTTCACTCTGGATTTTCGCCATTGCCATTTTTACACACATCTTGATGAACAGTACAGCTGTCACATCACATATCCTGCCCAAAATGTGTTTCTGCACTTCTGGCGCAGAATAGCGTGGTCGCTGTGCGAAATCACTTCTTGGGACACTTTCAGGAAATGACAGTGACACTGTACATGAGCAGAGGTGCTAAAATGCCTATGTTGAAAATTTGGTACCTAATGCTCACAAACTGGCAGTGCTGCAAGCGTGCCTTGCATATTTCCCACGCACCCTTGCAACTCCGCAAATTCCGTATACTTGTATGCCACATTTTCAGCACTGGCATTTAATTACACCTCCTTATGAACTGTGTAGCTGTCATTTTTCACATCCTGCCCAGCATGTTTTCCTGCACTGCACTAACAAACACCCACAGGGACACCCTAATGCCTCTCACTCTCTGCAGGGTGGGGGTGGGTTGGCATCAGTTCAATACTTGACTGCCACTCCTATGCTGCATCTCTCTAACTCCTGCACTGCCAATGGCAGCAAGACAACATTCGGCATTGACAAATGCTTGTTTATGCCTGGCACTGATGCAAAGTCAGTAGGGGAAGTGATAGGAGAAGTGGGGCCCGGGTTTATTTCTCTGTTCCCTGAACATAAGAGTAACAATGTTATGAATTTTTTAACCAATATCACATAAATATAAACTCTTGGCAGGGATATTAATAAAGGGCATTACTTGGGAAAATCGCTTGGGTAGAGGGTATAGATGAAACTGGACTATCGCATAGCTAATTGATATGGCCCTGATCATAGTTTTTTGAGGTAGTAGGAGGGTGAACATGAGGGAAATATATGCCACATCTCAGCTTGGGTGGGGGTTGAGGATATAATAGGTATTGGGTCGTATCTAGGGGTGTGTTGCGTTTAATAGGGGCTCTGAGTACAACACCATGTTGTGATGCAGCATAAGCACAACTATTAATGGGACTATTATGGTGATGGCCTGATGAATAACGTTGGGTAAACATACTAAGCTGGGGCTTTGAGATAGTTTTTAAGCATTGTCGAGTAGAGACTGCATGCCCATTGCAGTAACGTTATCAATTTAATTTGATTTCAAATGTGAAATCATTATTTCACCGTAGTACAAAATATTACAGTGACACACAAAAATCATCAAATATGGTGCTGAACAGTAATTGTACCGGCTGGTGCTCTTAGGAGCTTTTGAAGGCACATGACTGAGTAGGAATAGATGCTCCAAGGAGCATCAGTAAGAAGGTTAGCAGGCTCAGTGGAATGTACAGGAGGCAGTATAGCACAGTGGTCTAAGGCTCTGAGCTGCAAATCTGGTGACATCCAGAAGACTAGACCTGGGTTTGAATCCCCCAGCTTCCACTTGCGCACTTTGTGACCCTGAGCAAGTCACTTAACCTCCTTGTGCTCCCAGGTTGCTCCTGTAAAAAAGCTTTCAGTTTTAGGGCAGGGCCCACAGCTCAGCATCATGGACACAGGGGGGAGGGAGGTGAGCACTACTCCCTTCACAAAAGAAAGGGTCCTACAAGAGCTTGCTAAGCTCAGGGTGGATAAGGCAATGGGACCTGATGGCATACATCCCAGGGTACTTAAGGAGCTAAAGGAGGAACTAGCAGAGCCATTAGCAGAATTGTTTAGTGAGTCTCTGAGCACAGGAGAGGTCCCAGAAGACTGGAGAAGGGCTCATGTGATCCCGCTCCACAAGAGTGGTAGCAGGGAGGAGGCGGGGAACTACAGACCAGTCAGTCTTACCTCAGTAGTGGGCAAGATTATGGAGGCTCCTTAAGGAAAGGATAGTGCAACACCTGGAATCCATAGGGGCACAGGATCCAAGACAGCATGGGTTTACAAAGGAAGGTCCTGTCAAACTAATCTCATAGATTTCTTTGACTGGGTAACCAGAGTGGTGGACCAAGGGGAGCAGTTGATGTCAGCCTACCTTGACTTCAGCAAAGCTTTTGACACTGTTCCACATGAAGATTGATAAATAAGCTAGGTAGGCTCGGGGTGGGTCAGAAGTTGGTCAACTGGGTGGCAAACTGGTTGACTGGCAGAAAACAGAGAGTGGTGGTAAATGGTATACAGTCAGAAGAGATGCAAGTCACAAGTGGGGTACCTCAGGGATCAGTCCTGGGGCCAGTTCTATTCAACATCTTCATTAGTGACCTCGCAGATGGACTAGAGGGTAAGGCTTGTCTGTTTGCAGATGACACCAAGATCTGCAACAGAGTAGATGATCCAGATGGGGTGGGCAGAATGAGAAGAGATCTGGATAAACTAGCAAAATGGTCAGAAGAGTGGCAACTGGGATTTAATGCAAAGAAGTGCAAAATCATGCACATAGGGAAAGAAACCCTGAAGCCACTTATAGGCTGGGAGGAGTTGCTAGCAGTCACAAAGGAAGAAAGAGACTTGGGCATCATCATCACTGATGACCTAAAATCATCAAGCAGACCTCTAAAGCAGTAGGTAAGGCTAGGGGGTGTTAGGGTGTATTAGTAGGGTATCACAAGTCGTAAGAGGGAGGTAATAATCCCTCTGTACAAGACATTGGTTAGGCCCCATCTGGAGTACTGTGCAGTATTGGAGGCCACACCTTCACAAGGACATTAACCAAATTGAGGCAGTCCAGAGAAGGGCAACAAAATGGTGCAGGGACTGCATCAGAAGACATATGAGGACAGATTAACGGAGCTCAATGTATACCCTTGAGCAAAGGAGGAGAGAGGTGATATGATCGAGACATTTAAACACCTTAAGGGCATAAACAAGGTGAAAGAGTCTAACATGTTTAAATATAAGAAAAATTGCAGGACAAGAGGACACAGCATGAGATTAGAGGGAGGCCGATTAAGGGGAATGTGAGGAAATTCTTTTCACAGAAAGGGTGGTAGATGCATGGAATAGCTTACCACAAGAAGTGGTGGCTATGAATACAGTGCAGGGCTTCAAACAGGCATGGGATAGGCATAAGGGAGCAATACAAATGACTATGAATAGATAGGTCACTGACAGAGCAAAGGCCGATGGCACATTTATAAGGTAGAAAAAGAAATGGGCAGACTGGATGGGCCTTGCGGTCCTTATCTGCCGTCAACTTCTATGTTTCTATGTTTCTATGTTTCTATGTACCAGGTGGGGGGGAACAAGTGTACTAGAGGAACGTATTAATATAGACATATTAGCAGCCTGAGTAGCCTGGTGGAAGGTGTAGCAGATTTTGAAGAGGTGTGTGCATCACATACTAGGGTTCGAGTCCCACAGTGGGGGGATGTAAGACAAAAGGGGAGTATGTCCTTTTTCAGGGCATAAGGGGGAGGCTGGAGAAACAGGGTTAATTCAAATTCTGTTTAATACTGGGTGTAGGATGCAATTTCTATTTAAAACAGAGTACTGGCTACAAAGGGTACAAAAGGATTAGTCCACACAGGAAATTATTAAAAGGATGTTTAGTTGAGTGCCCACTGGTGTGGGTTCAAGTCCTGACAATGGAGGTGGACAATTGATTCAAATGGACAGGATCTTGAATTATACTATTTAAGGCTGGTCGCTTGGTAGCAGATATTGTTTAAGTAGCAGGAGTCAGTTGCTACTTAACGCAGAAGCAACAGTGCTAGAGGTTGGAACCGATGCAGAAAGATGAGCTAGGTATTGGGGGGGGGGCTAAGCCATGTGTATGGTGGGGGGGGCAGAATTTCTAAGTAGTCTGAGGAATTTGGAACTACAAAAGTGTTGTGTGGTCTAGTGGTTAGTGTCACTGACTTTAGTATAATCAATGCTCATAGTTGTGGGTTCAAGTCCTGACAGTGGAGGTGAAGAGTTGATTCAAATGGACAGGGCACTGAATTATACTATTAGTGTAAGGAAGGCCTGTTTCATAGTAGTGCAAAGGGATCTACTGTTCTCTGCAGCACGTAAGATGCGTTGCAGATAAGGGGAAAGCGTGGTGGAAAGTTCATTACAAAATGCTCCTGGGAAACCGTCCGATCCTGGGGTTTTATCAGCAAGCAGAACTTGAATTGCCTGTTGTTCCTCACTTACAGTGATTTCTTTTTCAAGTAATTCTTTATCCAGTGATGGCAGTGAGGAGAGTTTAATATTTCTGAAAAAATTGTCCAGTTTACCTGATTTGCTGGGGTCTTTATCAGAATAGATGTTATTATAAAATTAATGGAACTCATTATTTATATCTTTATTTGTGAGGATGTGCCCTACAGCCCTCCTAATACCTGGAATCATGTTTTGATGTTGCATTTTCCTCAGCCTAAGTACTAGAAGCTTACCTGCTTTGTCTCCTGCCTCGTAGTATTTTTGTTGCATTCTAAAAAAGAGCATACTCTGCTTTTTGAGATAAAATGGCATTCCCCTTTTAGAACTGTGATCCTATGTAAAAGATCTGCCTGTGGAGTTTATGCAGCTTTGGATATTTTTTCCAGGGCTCCTAATTCCCTCTCTTTATCCTTAAGATTCTTTTCCCTGACCCTTTTTCTTTTGGAAGAATATCTTATAATTCTGCCTCTAATATAGGCCTGATATGCTTCACAGAGACAGGCCTATGACACCTCGCCATTATCATTGACTTCATTGATCTGGGCAGTTGTCCAGTCTAGGAATTCTTTCTCTTTAAGGAGACTCATATTCAATCTCCAGCAATGATTTTTTGCCCTCAGTAGATCAACACTCACCAATGCGTGGTCAGAAATGATAATGCTATCTATTCTAGCATTTAAGATAGAGGAGACTAGCCTGTTGGAGGTTAGAATATAATCAATCCTGCTGTAGAAAGAATGTCTATTTGAGAAGAAGGAATAGTCCCAACCCTGAGGATGGACTATTCACTAAGAGTCAATAAGATCTACATCCTCTAGCAGTTTTTTAAAGGGCATTATGACTTTTAACTGTATTGGTTTGGTAGAGGATCTATCTAATACAGGGTCCAGTACTTCATTAAGTCTCTGCCTACAACTAGTTAATAATCAGAAAAAATGTTCAGAATTACTTTCAATTAATTAAAAAAGGCTTCACGACCTTCGTTGGGTGCATAAATATTACAAAGAGCAATCCTGTGGCTATCTAGTGTCCCAGCTAAAATTGGGTATCTCCAATCTGAATCTGTCAAATGTGAGTGCTTATAAAAGTTGATTCATTTTCTAATAAGAAAAGACATGCCACATTTTTTAGACAAAAAGCAACAGCTTTCTGCCTCACCCACCCATGCTCTCTGTAATTTTACAGCTGCTGTTTGTACTAAATGGGTTTCCTGTATAAATGCAATATCAGATTTTTTCTTGTTAATGTTGGACAACACCTTCTTTCTTTTGATTGGAGAACCCAAACCCTTCACATTCCAAGAGGTAATAATGTAGTACGCCATCCTATTACTACTTGGATATACTCTTAAGCCTAGAGCTTGATTTTAACAGCAGATATTAAGTAAGGCTTTAACTCAAATGACGATGAAGCAGTATAGTATGGAAATTAAGTAGTGTTAGAGAACAATCAATTGAACAAACACTGAAACTAAGAACAGTTACTACTTAGATATGACACCCAGCAAATGATTTACCAGATGTAAACTATGACTATACAAAAACTGAAATGTTGTTAGTTTAAATAACATAAGGGGGCTTAACCCCAGGGGCTATATAGAATAGCGAGGAGGTCAGCTACTTTAGCAAGTATTTTGTAAACCGTGCAGGCACAGTTGAATAGTTTGCAGTATTTTCAGATTCAGGAAAAGCAAATAGGTTGGTAGTCTACTTTGGGATTTTGGTCGACCAGACTACAGGCCCAAGGCAGTAAAACATTTTGTTTGGCTAGAGGCTAAAATCAAAATTGTTAATTCCAGCTCTTGTTCAGTATCGAAGTACTCACTATTATAATTCTTAACTAGTTTTGTGGCAGATAACAACAGTCAGCAACTATGTTCCCATTCTAATAGACAAAAATTTAGTCAGCAATCGTATAGAGGGAGACCTGATTCCAAAGGATTATTATAAAATGAATACAGGGGAAAGAAGTAGTGGAGTGGCCAGCCTGTTAAATTCTATATATAAAAACAATAATAAATAGTGTCATTTACCTTAAAGAGAGGCAATACCGAGAATGTACCACAATCCCTACACCCCTGACCTCGCAAGTAGTTGATTTTGCAGTGGAGTTCCTTGTGCAGCAGATTAAGGCAGGGAAGGGCTAGTCTGATGCTCAGGCTAACCTGTTTCCATCTTTCTGCCACCTTGCAAGACACATACGTGCTCTGTGCCCCGTAGGGCTAGGACCAGTGTTTGCTTACAAAAAGTGGATGGCTGTAATAACTAACCTGACTCCTCAGGTTTACTTACTGCACATCTAGTTACACCATTAAAACAGCATGTTAGCCTGGGGACTTATTAAATACATATTCTCCACCTAGTCTTGCTCTGAAGTTAGTTGGGAGATTTGTCTAGACCACTTCAGTATATTGTTATCAAAAGAGGGAGGCTACTGGTCCTCCCAGTCTGTCAACTCTTAAAGAGCAGGTGTTTCCTTCTGCTTTTTCAGGCCCTCCAAATATACTGTATATGACATCTCACCTGCTCCAGTGTTGAGGGATAGCAATAATTCCATAAGTTACAGTTAGGTAAAAAAGTTTTATCACTTGTAATTTTACTCCATGAAAAATGGAGCCGCTTCCTGAACCTGCAGCCATGCCCCCATGCAGGCACATGCAGCCCCGTTTTGTAATGTCATAAAATGAAGGTTGCATGTGCGCACCCCATTAACTTGAATGAGGGTGATTTTGCTTAGATTTTAGTACTATTTAGAGTTGTGATTTAAAGAAATCAAAGCGACTGCTCGAGTAACAGGGTTGTTATGTTTTCCTTGTTCTCTCTGGCAGTATATCTGTCCATATAATTTACCACTGAATTGCCTAATACATATATTTGTTTGGGTTTATTTGCTGCCTCCTCCATAATTGTATCAGATAGTATTACATCTGGGTTGTTTTGTTCATTTTGATTTATTAAACGTGATTCCTCTGGTTGTAAATGAGGTTCGTTCGTGTTTAAACTATCTAATTGCTTTTCAGGAACTACTGTTTCTGTATCAGACATCTGTAAAAGTGGTTGGAAAGAATTTGACATAGGAATTGTAAAACCCATTGCCCGTCTACCTTTTTTCAGTTTCCTTTTTTCAGCAGTCCATACACCTTCCTCATCATTATCTGACACTATCTCTTTTTTTTGTTTGATAGATCATTATTTGAACTGATTTGTGAACTTAAGTCTGTAGTTGTACTTTCCCCAACTTTGTTAAGCAGAACCAGTTGTGTTAGTATTACTAGTTCCATTTCAGGTTTTATTACTTTTAATTTAAGTTCTCTAATGTCTTTACATTCTCCATATGTAAGCTGTGAAGTCCTGAGTGGACTTCAAACTGAATTTCTCACAAGCTATGCATTTGGTCCGCAGTTCACTATTTTTCAGTCTAACTATGCCTGAATCCATATCTACTAAACCAGTGTCCCTTGTGTGGATACTCTAAACTGCTTGGTTATACCCTTATTTCCATGTTGGTGAGCATATAATAGAGATGTGGCAAAGTTTTAATTCACCTGCAAATTATCCGCGAAGTTGCCAAATTTGCCTCTGTAGATCAATTCACGAAGTTGTCCCATTAAAGGATAATTTGCCATTTGTAACTTCGCTTTGCTTTTGGGTTTATTTCAGTGCAAATTGCACTTTAAAAAAACCCAAAGCAAGGAGAAGTTACAAATTGCAAATCCCTGGTGTCTAATGGTCCTCTCCCACCAATCGCCGGCCAACCCCAATGAAAATATATATGTATAAAGTCCCAGGTGTCTAGTGGTTCCCCCCAACACCGATCACTTGCCCCAGTGTAAATAAATATATATAAAATCCCTGGTGTCTAGTGATCCCCCCCACCGATCACTGGCCCCAGTGTAAATAAAGATATACAAAATCCCTGGTGTCTAGTGGTCCCCCCACTGATCGCCAGCCCCATTGTAGAAAAAAAACATAAATGAAATCCCTGCTGTCTAGTGGACCCCACCCTGTCAGGTACTGCCCCCACCCTGCCCCCACCCCTGACCCGAGTGGAGATCAGCACAGCCCTCCACTTCCTACCATGGCTTGGCAGCCTGACTGACCTGGAACCGAATGAGCATGTACTTGTAAAAGCATGCGTGCATTCATTCCAGGTCAGTCAGGTGATCAGCCATGGTGGAGAGTGGAGGGCTGTGCTTACAGCCACTTGGGGTTGGGGTGGGGGAAATGGGGGGAAGTAATTTGATGGGTTAAATCCACTAGATACCAGGATTTCATTGATTTGTTTTTATACTGGGGATGGCAATCAGCAGCAGGGGGTAAGACTACTAGACACCAGGGATTTGATATATATTTAATTACATTGAGACTGGCGATTGATGGGGGAGACCACTAGACACCAGGGATTTGATATATTTAATTACATTGGGGCTGGTGATTGACGGGGGGACCACTAGACACCAGGGATTTGATATATATTTAATTACATTGGGGCTGGCAATTGGCAATGATGGCCACTAGATACCAGGGGTTTTATATATATTTATTTACACTGGGGCCAGTGATCAGTGGGAGCAGGTCCACTACTTGTGGTCATAGTTTTTGCCATGAAATGTGGAATTTTTGTTTGCAAAATTCCACACTTCACAGTCAATCCACGCTCTGTGAATTGAAGAATTTCACAAATTGTGCTTTTCGAATTAAGTGCAATTCATGAAATATTTTACAAAGTGAATTTTAGCGACTTCATATATCTCTAGTCTATAATGGTGACTACGACACAGGCTGCAGTTTTTTTTTTGTTTGTGTATATATTGGGTAGTGTGTGTGTGTATGTATATATATATATATATATATATAATACCACCCAATGTTTTCAATAACTTTCAATAATACTAGCAATTTTCCGAATGTCTTATCACTATTTGGCCTTTCAAACAAACAACCCAGCAATAGGATTGATGTCCCTTACTTAGGTGATTTTATATTTGGCCTTAGTACACTTTCTCACCCTTAATGTATTTGCCTCTCTTGTTATATATTTTTAGTTTTTAAAACCTGATTTAACTGTTATTTGATGTATTTCCTCATAAGTGATACACAGATTTCCATACGATTTCCATAATTATTTATTCTCCCTGTTATATTTACCAGAGTTTTGTGCAGTCTTCCCTGGCTTCCCCAGCTGACACGGCAAACACAGCAGTTTGCCTTAGCTGTGTCACCATTGCTGGGCTTGCTGGCACTAAACTCACGGATGCTTGCAGGGGGGATGACCCTTATATGGGGGGACTGGAATTTGCACTCTGCTCGCTTCCAGTTCACCTGCTGCAGTAAAGTCCAAACATCTGCTTTTAAACCACTTTAAGGTATCATGAAAACAACACCCAAGGTGAAGTTGGACAGTATTTAAATAAAAGCAGCAATTGGTTTTACTGTTGTCCCCCAGAAGCAGTCCTGAGTGACCAGGTGCATCCCAATTCATGAACACACAAGTTCCCTTAGGGACAAACTCCAAAACTGGATATTAAGGTCCTTATTACTATTTAAAAAGTTGCTTGTTTAAAAAGAAAAGCACTTTTCATGTCAGAACTCACAGTGTCTGCTCTTCTAAGGTCTGAATGGCTAATGTTGCACCTTTTGAAATGGGGGGACCAGAAGTAGCGCTCCAATCACTTCTGGTTCCCTCGCTGCAGCAAAGTCCAAAAATCTGCTTTTAAACCATGTTAAACTATCATGAAAAATGACACCCAAGTCCTGAGTGACCAAGTGTGTCCTGATTCACCCACATGTAAGTTCCCTTAGGAGCAAACTCCAAAACTGGATATTAAGGTCCTTATTACTATTTAAAAATGTGCTTCTTTAAAAAGAAAAGCACTTCTTATGTCAGAACTCACAGCGTCTGCCCCTTTCTCTTCAAATTTCTATTAATAGTGCTTCTATTGCTAGTATAAACAAAGTCAGTGAAACAGGGCAGCATTGTCTTACTCCTCTATGAAAGCAGAAGTATACTGAGAAGTGATTATTGATTCTTAACTTTGCTAGTGGATTTTTGTAAAATGTTCTAATCCACTCTATCATTTCATTTGGGAAGCCCCAGCTTTCAAGCATGTGAAAAAGGAAGTCCCACTCTAGCATGTCAAATGCCTTGGTAGCATCAAGAGACAGGAATACTGTTTCAATAGGTATGATTTTTTCCCAAATATTCTATATGCAATTGGTCTTGGTGTATTCCTGTGTGTATCAACCTGGATACAGCCACTTTGATCTAGATGGATTAATTTAGGTAAAAATTTAATAATCTGATTATGGATTATTTTTGTAAATATTTTATAGTCCATATTTAATATTGCAATAGGTCTATAGTTGGAAATTCGTTTAGGATCTTTCCCTGGTTTAGGAAGAACCGTCATATATGCCTCACTAAAGGAGTCAGGAATTTTTTCTCATCTTTTGGATTTGCTGGTACAAAAGTTCCATGGCAGGATGTAGTTCTTTTTGCATTGTTAAATTTAATTTTAAAGTGAACCTATCTAGTCTACGACACTTATTTTTAGCTATTGAATTTATAGTATATTCTATTGTAGCCCTCGTTATAGACATACCTAGCATTGTTTTATCAGCATTGGAGAATTTGTTTTTTAGGTATTAAACTGGGAAAATAATTACGTTCCTGTTCATCAGATGTGCATTCTTTCCTGCATAATTGTTCAGAATATTCTACAAAACAGTTTATTATTGTTTATTTATTCATTTATTTCACAGAGAATCCTTTAGGCAGATGCCTGTTTTCAAAGGGTTCAGAATCAGAAACAACATTAATACATAAACTTACAAATATACATAACATAGTAATTGATATACAGAATAGCAAGTAGACATACAATTCAAGCAACAGAAAACAAAATTACATCGTTACATTATACAGAGCAATCCTTAATGAAGAGTACAGTACACAAAGTTTACTTTGTCAGGACACAGATCAATTTCCTTTGAAGCATTTACAAATAACAAATTCAGACAGAGAGATATGCAGTCTAGATCTGAATAGCAAAACAGAGTCACAATCTCTAATAGGGTGAGCAAGGTCATTCCAGTGCTTGGCAAACTGGTAGGAGAAGGAGTTCTAGCCCAAAGCAGTTCTCCTCCTGGGAAGCAGTGCCATGTGGCTCATCATACCTCTAGTAGCATACTTATTTTCAGAGATGGTGAACAGAGACCACAAGCCTGGAGAGAGCAGGCCATGCAATGCTTTGTAGCCTATGACAAGGGTGTGGTACAGGAGCCTCTGGTTGAGGTTGAATAGGTTTAGTTTTGAATATAGGTTGCATGCATGTGTATCAAACCTAACATCACGTGCAGAGCAGTAGGCCCTGTTAAGCAGTGGTGGAGCTGAAGGGGGCTGGGGGGTCGGTCGCCCTTCCTGGCTGCCCCTGTGTGAGTAGTGGTGCCCCACCACCATCTTATTCAATGTTTTGTATCCATTGTGGAGCCCATGATTGACTGAATGGCCACCACTCCTGCTCCCAAATGCTCCCAAACCTGGCTCCGCCACTGCTGTTAAGTAGTCCCTTTACCCGGTTTAGCACCCCATCATTAGCAGACCCATAAACTACAGCATCATAGTCGATGATACTAATGATAAAGGTTTGAACAAGTAGATGTTTTTACCACTGGTAGGAGGCTGTTCCTGTGTCTATAAAGGAAGCTGATTCTTGCATTAACTGTCCTTACTAAGTGGTCTATGTGGTCAGAGAATGTCATAGCACAGTCTAGAAATAGTCCAAGGTATTTGAAAGTTTGCACTTGTTCAATAAGAGTACCAGTATTAGTTGAGGTTGTGAGACCAGAGAATAGGTCTGCCTTGCTATGGTTGCCAAACAATGTGCACTTTGTTTTTTTTTTGTATTCAAGACTAGCAGGCTGCTGGTAAACCAGTCTTGGACCAAATTAAAGTAATCCTGCAGCCTTTGTTTTAAGTGGTCATGGTTCCTGTCATCAGAGAAGATGACTGTGCCATCTGCATACAGGATTGTGTGAGAGGATTTCCAAACAGAGGGTTGGTCATTAATAAATTAGGCTGAATAACAGAGGTCCAAGTACTGATCCCTGCAGGACACCAATATTGACTGGTTTGACATCTGATATGGACACCCTACATTTAACTTATTGGGCTCTACTGGCTAAATAATCTGTGAACCAGCCAACTGTATCCTTGAGAGGCTAAGGGATGAAAATCTACTTCAGAGGAGAGTTTGGTTGACAAGATCAAATGCCTTTGTTGGATCAATGAAGACAGAAGCAGATAGTTCACCCTGATCAGGAGCACTGTGAACTGACTCAGTGAGTTCTAACAGAACTGTCATAGTGCTCAAGTTCTTCCTGAACCCATGCTGCTCAGTGGCCAGGAGATTATTCTGGCTAAGGAACTCTTCTGGCTGGTCATTAACAATTCTCTCGAGTGCTTTGGATAAAGTCCAGGGGATGGAGATGGAGCGGTAATTGACAGGAAGGGTTGGAGTTGCCACTCTTAAGTACTGGGACCACATATGCCATTTCCCAAGTGCCTGAAACTTTACCAGTGGCTAGTGATAGGTTGAAGATTAGCTGAGGGGGTAAGTGACTTCCCTAAGACCAAGTTTCAGAAGTTTCATGTCAGTGTAGCCAGGACCCACTCTAGTTTGACATGGGCAATTTCAAGGTGACCTCTAAAAGATGCCACAGAAGGAACTGGGCCAGTATTGAGATGCACATTGCTCCTGAAGATGAGTAGCAGTGGGTGTGATTGTTGAATAGCAAGGAACAGTTTAAAGGAGTTAGTGGAGGCATTGAGTTTGCCCCTGACTCTTTTACTCATTAAACAGGATTGCCTGGTAAACCGCAGTAAGGCATCTGCAGCAGGGTCAAAGGACAAAAGGGTCACCCCGATACTAGCAGAGTGTCTGGGTCAAAAAGACTACAAGCACGGAGGGAAGAGATCCAGCACCTGCTATTTGCACCAACAATGTGCTCCACTCAAATCTTAAAGTTAAAAAGCATGATTTCATTATAACAAATTTAAAAAGAGTTCAAATCTTACAGGAGTATTTAATAATTCCCCACAGGGACTACAAAGAACTCCCTGATGCCGTTTCACACCCATGTGGGTGCTTTATCAAGGGTGAAGTTTAAAATGCTACAAATTGCTTTTAAATAATAAGGTCAATACTATAATTAGTCAGCAGTAACCCATACCCATATGTGATCATGTTAACACAATAAATACCATCACTTTTACCTGTGCATATTCCCCTTAAAAATTGCAAAACTGATTAAAACTAATAGGCAAACAAGTTGCTTCCCTCACAATATAATGCAAGTAATTAACAAACAAAATCCATCATAAATTCACGATCATGACTTTCTAATGTCTTGTTAATCAGTACATAAATGCCAATCTTACAGCTCATTTGCTGTTTTCTTCCTTGTATTAGTCACCATGGTGATAGTAAACGATGGGGAACTCGTCCAGTTCCATAAAAGATATTTCCTACCCAATCTTAAAAAGGAAAAAAAAATTAAAGACATACATTGTTTATTTTGTCATATACACCTGTATAGTATTTGTCCTACAGAAATGGCTTGATTTCTGATCTCCCATTTAGCTCTGGTCTCTGCAGTGCATTAAGTGTGCATATCCATGTAGCTTCTTTTTGTAATGCTAGTTTATCCAAATCCCCACCTCTGGGACCTAACTTAACTTTTTCTATCCCCATATACATCCATGGATGATTGCCTTCTGTATTAACAAATTTTACATGTGCTGCAAGCATATTTGCTACATCTTCATTAGAGATGTCTCTTAGATGCTCCCCTATTCTTAGTTTAAATACCCTTGTCGTCTTCCCTATATAGAAGCACCCACACATACAAGTTGCCATATATATTATGGCCTGTGTGTCACAAGTAATCAGATCTTTAATCTCAAATGTTTCTGTAGCTTCTGACCTTTCTGTGAGTTGGTAAGAATGCACAATCCTGCCATGTATGTTGTTAGCTCTCTGATATATTATCTTAGGGGATCTATTCTTGCACTTGGGACCTACAACTGGGTCTGATTCTTTTATCCCCCAATTTTTCATGAATATCTGCCTTATGTATTTGGACTGGTTGGTAAGTTTTGTTTTCTCCACTGAATCCTGTACCGGATCATCTTCCCTAATCGGGTTCAGGAAGGAATTCCTATCTCGACTTTTTGCCCACTCAGATGCAGTGTCTACAGTTTGTTAATTATATTCCCTAGCCAGAAACCTATTTTGCATCTGCATTGCCCTCAGAAACATAGAAACATAGAAACATAGACTTTGACGGCAGATAAGGACCACTTGGTCCACCTAGTCTGCCCATTCCCTACCTATTGGATAAGCTGCAGATTCTAGTTATCCAACAGCCTACTTCCTCCTACTTTTCATTATAATTGCCTTATGTCTGTCCCATGCATTCTTGAATTCCCCCACTGTTTTTGACCCCACAACCTCTTTAGGAAGGTGGTTCCATGCGTCCACCACACTCTCTGTGAAAAAATACTTTCTGACGTTGCCCTTGAGCCATCCCCCGATTATCTTCAAACAGTGCCTCCTTGTTCTTGCAAATCTCTTTTTCTTAAAGATGCTCCCATCATGGACTTTGTTGATTCCCTTGAAGCACTTGAAAGTTTCTATCATATCCCCCCTCTCCCTCCTTTCCTCAAGGGTATACATATTAAGCTCTTTCAGTCTCTCCTCATATGGCTTCTGTTGCAGACTCTGCACCATTTTAGTTGCCCTGCTCTGGACTGCTTCCATCCTGTCTATGTCCTTGCGGAGATGGGGTCTCCAGAACTGCATGCAGTACTCCAAATGGGGTCTCACCAACTGTCTGCACAGAGGGATAACAGCTTCCTGTTTTCTACTGGTGATGCCTCTCGCTGTGCACCTCCAGCCCTCCTTACTGCCTTCTCACATTGTGTGCCTACCTTAAGGTCATCTGATATGACTACTCTGAGGTCCCTTTCCATTTCTGTTGTTGTTAGTGCCTCCCCTCCAGGTCATACTGGTCTTCAAGGCTGCAATTCCGATGCAGACTCAGGAACTGGCTACTTCACCCTTGGTAAGGCACCCACATGGGCATGAAACGGCATGGGAAAGTTCTTTGTAGTCCCTGTGGGGACTTCTTAATTCTCCTGTAAGATGTGTACTCTATTTTAAATTTGTTATAATAAAACTATGCTTTTTACCATCAAGATTTGGAGTGGAGCACATTGTTGGTGCAAATAGCAAGTGCAGGGTCTCTTCCCTTTGTGTCTGCAGCAGGGCCCCTGAACAAGGGGGGGAGGTAGTGTGAATAATGCCATACCATGGGGCAGCAGTGGAGGCAAATTAGAAGCAGTAACCTTGTCCAAGTCACGAGTGGCAGGACATGTATGTCTGGGCCTGGTTACATTGCCAGCCAGATGCAGTTGAGTATCGGACGGCACAGAACAGGATACAACATTCTACCAGATATGGATACCAGCAGCAACTAGCCAACAGTGAAGAATTGTTTGGAAGGACATTGTCACCTAGCTGGCAATGGGATGCTATGACTATGGCCTAGAGTTGAAAACGGCCTAGCCTGCTTAGGATGTTTGGCCAATTCTGGTAGAAGTTGGCAATCTCTAAGTCACAGACAACACTAATCTCCTATGGCAGCAACAACAGCATAAATAGGTCTACAGTAGAATGAGAACAGGACTATCCTGGTAAGGGTGACTGGCTAATTCCAGTGAAAACTGGCAGTTACTAGGTACCAGACTACAACAGACAACTAAGGCAGAACCAAGAACGTACACAGGTCTAAAATCTAAAACAAGTTTAACCTAGACAGGATGTATGTCTAACTCCAGAAAAACTGGAAAATTCTAAGTTACGGGCTATAGTAGTCAAATTATGCAGCAAGAACAGTTTGCATAGGTCAAGAATTTGAAAACAGGCTCATTTTAGATGAGATGAATGAATGACTAACTGTAGAATGAGGCAAAGTGGGGAAGAGATAAGCCAGGGTGTAATGGAGCTAATAGGAGGGAGTTAATAAAAAAAAGTAAGGGAACCCTAGATGGGGAGTCCCGGCAGATACCAAGAAAAGGAGGGGAAGGGGTAGCCACAGTGAGTAAGGGAGCAAAGAGGAGGGAGCTCCACAAGAGGAAAGTAAGGGGACCCTAGACAGGGAGTCCTGGCAGGTACCATGGAAGAAGGGGAAGGGGGGGGAGCAACACATAAGGGGTATGTGGAAGAAGAATATGTAGACAAAAGAGGAGGAGGTAGAGTTCAGGTGGGAATGAAGCTGGGAGGAAAACTGGGCAGTCTAAGAAATTAAGGGTGTGACGTAAAAGGCAATATATAGGAGCAATGGTATGGAAAAAGCAAATTATAGGATTTAGACAGCAAGAATTAGAAATACAGCAATTACAAAGGTATAAGTATTGATAATATGAGTATTGCAAAACCAATATATAAGATGTAATTGGATCCGACTTTGGCAGCAGCAGACAAGTAAACAGAAACAACAAGAACGTTTGCAAACTAAAGCAAAAGGGAAGTATAAGACCTTAACCAGATAATGCAGAAAATGTCCTTACAAACTGGAGATGGCAGCTATGACCCGTGCTCGAGGAGCATGGTGGCCGGCAGACTGGCTCCTTACCAGCTGACTCAGGCAGATTCAAGGCAGATATTTACCCTGTCCTTTGCACTTAGGTCCTTCACGTGGATGGGCCACCAGTCAGTGGTGGGTTGATGTACTACTGCATAGGCCCTAATTGGCTGGCTGGAGGCGTGTGGGGGGAGGTGCAGACCACTGGCTTCTGCCACTGGTTTCTGTTTCTCGGATTTGCAGGTGCAGGTCTCCTGACACAAAAAGTCACAAAGTCTGTTGCGGGGGAGGGCAAAAATCTGATCAGAAGCTGCCCTCAGACCCCGTTGCTGCTGCTGGCTCTGGTGGTGACCTGAATCAGGGATAGTACCAGCCACAAACAAAAGTCCTGGACTAGTTTTATTTATTTGAATGGTCTCCTCTATCCTGTATTGCTATTTCCTATTTTTTTTTGTTCTTTTGACTTACATCATTTGGCTAGAACATTTCCTGCTTATTCACTTCATAAATACCATTTTTTTTAATTTCCATCCAACTGTTTTATATACTGCATAGCTCTGTATTTTCTATTTTTTTAAAATGGATGTAGTCCTCTCCTTTTTTCCACGTCCCCATTTCTCACTTCTAATTCTAATCTTGCCAACTTCTACTCGATCTCTTGAAGCTTCATTTTTCTTTCTTTTTTCCTCCAAGTGGCTTCTGAAATGATTGGCCCTTTTTATGTTGCTTTAAGTGCATCCCAAGATTCAGTTATATTGCCACAGGTTATTTTATTATCCTCCAGGAAGTTCTGAATACATGCTTCTATTTTGGTTACAGATGTTAAGTGTTTTAATAAATTGTTGTTCAGCCACCATGAGGAATTACAGATTTTATTCCTTCAATGCAAATAGTAAAAGATTCAAAGTTATGATCAGAAACTGTTATAGACAAAACTAAAAAATTTACAAGCTGTTATCAGGTCTTTGGATATTAGTACATAGTCTAATGTCAACTGCATATTGAATCTAGCTGAGTCATATGTAAATCTATTTTCTAGATGATGGGTTTCCCTCCAGAGATCTGCTAAATTACTACTAGCTGTAAAACTTTTAAAGACCTTGCTTTTGAATTTTTTCAGGATGTGGATTTATCTAGAAGACAATCATGTAAACAATTCATATCACTCCCTAATAGTATATTATCACAACCCCTTAGGCATAATATCCTCTTTATTTCTGCCAAAAAGGGTTTAACTCCTTGAAAAGGTGCATACACTGAGCCTATGACCATCCTATATCTATATCTATAATCTGTGCTTTTATTATAATTATTCTTCCCTCTAAATCTGACTGTACATCCAGGCCCAGATATTCAGAAATGCACCAAAGGCCGGCGCAAGGCCGGTGCAGTGCAAATCCAATGCGCCATGGCACAACAGGAACCATATTCAGAAGGTGCGCAGGTCGAACTGCACCAACGCAACCCGGCTGAATATGGCACAGTTGCGCCATGGTACAGAGTTGAGCCATGATGCAATTAGAGTTGCGCGATGGTGCAGAAAAAGATGCTCCAGAACAACTGTGGGAGCAGAGCAGCAGAGCAACAGAGGGGGGCACGGCACAGAGAATAGACCCAGGGACAGAGCCAGAGAAGCACAGTGACAGGCCACAGGAGGCCTTCACCAGCAGGGCACAGCAGGACACACACAGGCACTCAGACACCTGTCCCCAGAACACAACAGTGGCACAGATAGCAGGCAACAGGAGGTGCCAACGGCCAATAAAGGGCCACCAAGGGAGCCCCCCCACAGTCTGCTGGCTGTGCCCCCCAGACCACAGCAGGCCACACCCAGGACCATGCAGCCAAGCACACACATGCCACACAGGCACACAAGAAGCCCACACAGTAGGCACTGAACGTGTTGGGAGGCAGGTAACATGGCAGACCACATGGGACAGGCCGCACTGTGCAAAGCAGGGACCCCAACACAGTGTGCGGCCAGTACCTGACCAATGACCATGGCCGTATGCCACCACCATGCACACACCCGCCACACACCCCTGACAGCCACCCTATGGGCGCCTCAAGGCACAGCCACCGACTGAGGGGAGGACACCACCACAGTGGGACACACCACAGCACACAGCGGTGAACCATAGAAGCACGACACGCATCCCTACACATGCACACCACACGGACAGACACTGGGCCACTGCAGCATGGCTCCTCATGCCACCTGAACAGCAGACACTGACACAGGCAGGTAAGTCAAAATATATATATTAATGAACACAACAATGTACAAAAACAAGGGGCTGGGAAAGGGTAGGTAAAGCAAGGGAAGGGGACAGGGAACAGGGACTGTACAGTGGGAAGGGGGACTGTAGAGGGAGGTACAGCAGGGGAAACAGGGGAAAGCTGGGGCCAAACTAATGGTGGCCATGTCCTGCCACTCCTTGGCATATTTACCACCTCCTCTCTGCCAACAGCAGGCACCTGATCTGGAGCACCGCCTCCATTGTTGTTGAGATGATGAGGATCAGCTGCCGGAGCAGCTGACTATATAATGGCTGCCTAGGCCTCCGCCGCTGGACACACATAACAAGGGACAGGACAGTGATCAGTGCAGTCTCCCAAGGAACCATGCCCACCCACAGTGCACAATGGGCGGCGGCAACACACACCTCTGGAGGGCCCATACCGACCACCTGCAGGGGGGTGGGCCAATGCCTGCCAGCAACTTGGTGCACCATGACATTGCACAGAGGTGGTCCCCACCACACAATGGTCACCTGACTGTGCAATGACAGCCACATGGCACAGTGCACATGGCAGCACCACAGTAACAACAGTGGCAGCCGGGCGCACACCCACCCCACCAAGAGCTGGCACACGTGTCCAATGGATGCGCCACAGTGGCATGCACCACGCACAGTGCCACACTCACATCTGCCACAGCACATGGCACAGGTGGCCATGCCTGCACCCACTCCCCCATGTACAGGGCAAAGGACTATGACAGTGCCTACCTGCCCGCGGTGGCCCCGCCGTGCCGGCCCCACTCCACCTTGGCCCACCGTGGTCTGCTGTGCAACTGCTGCTTGTGCTCAGTGATGATCCTCAGGCCCTGGGAATGGAAAGAAGACAGGTACACATCAGGAATCAACCACAGCAGCTGCCCACCACCCCCACCCCTGTACACAGGGTGTGCCCCTGCCGGACACGTCCCGAATGGCTGCATCACAACGCAAGCGGTGGCTGGCAATGCCACACCATGATGCACACAATGACAGTGTATCCCTCTGCAGGGCATGCCAGGCAGCCTAGCCAATACCACAGTACAGCACCAGGATGCTCATGCAACATGGGATGACTTACCTGGCTGTGGCACAGCCCCTCACCTGACGTGTGCCTGCAGCCTCCACAGGCACTCTGAGTCCCACTGCAGGAGGTCCCCATACTAGTGGTGACATTGCTCCCCTGTCATGGCCACCCCAGTCCTCTGCTACAGCCTGGCAGCAATCCCCTGCCAAACAGTGATCCTGGCCTGCTGCAGGGGCACCTGCCCAAAGAGTTGGGGGCATTGGGCTCAACACAGGCCACCAGGTTCACCAGCTCCACCTGCGTCCAGTTTGGTGCATGCCAAACTTGTCCCTGCACCATGTTACTAACTGCAATCTCAGGGACAAAAATGGCAGCAGGAGGCGCACGTGTCCGTACCATGTGACCACTGTGCAATGCGCAGGAACATGCGCAGTGCACGCACATCATGCAGTACCAGAGATGCATGAAATGGGTATGGCTGCACGGGGTCACAAGGTCAGAGGTATGACCCAGGGGGTCAGGGGTTGACTGGTGATAGAGCATGGCACCCCATGTGCGGCCATGCACGTAGCTGGCCCACGCACATGTACAATGCCACTACATCACGCTGTCCATGCATGGTGCATGGTTGCCACCATGATACCATGTCATGCATGCTCACTGTGGGCCTGCACACCTTGCATGTGTGCACATTGCTCTGTCACAACTTGCTACGGCGCAATCCCATTGAGCATGGTGCAGTATCACGATATTTAGACACCACATGCAAATGAGCTCATCAGCCAATTCATGGTGCACTGGGTGCATTAGCATGTCATTACTGTTGCGCCAAACCTCATTTGCATGCGCTGTGCCTTATAAGTACCACGGAACAACACAGGCCATGGACTGGTATTGCATCCTTTCGAGGTAAGTTGTGCATGCCGCTGCAGCTCACTGGGAGCAGACAGCATGGCAGGGTAGGACGGACTAGGGAGATGCTGCCACTGACACACTGTGCTGTCCATGTCCACAGGCAGTGACATGTCGAATCACGAGGAGGGTGAGAAGCATGGGCCTGCACGGAAGCACAGGCCTAATTTCATGAAGGCCGAGACAGATGCCCTGTTTGAGGCCTAGCTAGACAGGGAGCCCCTGTTGAGTGGTGCCACGGGCACACCACAGGCCAGGGCTGGTGCATGGGAGGAGGTGGCAGCATACGTCAACCAGCACGACAGCCACCAGTGATTGGCACAGGAGTGCAGGAAGAAGGTGGGGATGGACAAGAGGTGCATTAAAAAGAAAGTGGCAGCCATCCATTAGTGTCAGTGGCTCAGTAGTGTCAGTGGCTCAGTAGGTAGCACATTCGCCTCTGAGGCTGGGAAATCAGAGGGCTGTGGGTTCAGTTCCCACATCTGGTACTTGGGTTAATATCCCAGTACTGACACTGTAGTGCAGCACGAGAGGGGTGCTGCACTCCTGAGGTGCCGTATTTCAGATGAGACGTTAAACTGAGGTCCCATCTGCCTGGATTGGTGGATGTTAAAGATTCCATGGCACTTATCGGAAAGAGCAGGTGAATTTTATTAAAAAAAAGAGTGGACTTCATTACAAAATAACAAAGGCAACACAAAAATACAGAAGCAAAACAGCAAGAGCAGGAATATGAGCTAAACAAAAGTATCTAAAAAAAGAAAGCTATACAATATAACAGAGAGTACAGAAACTTAATCAAGATGCCAAACAACATTGTTATTCCAGAACTAAAGAAACTGTGAAATAATTCATTTTAACAGTAAGTACAGCAGATTTTATATTGCATACAATTTCCATTTCTGGTGCAAAACCAACAGGCACCTGGCCTGCCATGAATAATAATGTATCAGTGTCAGAACAACATACATAGTTTCAGCCTCATATTTATCATTCAAGGACACATTAGTGCCAAACATAATATCTTCATATGTTAATTGCATAAATAAAGGTTCAGACCAAACAGTAGCTAACAGTTTCCAGAAATCAAGTGCAAACTGACATTCAAGAAATAAATGTTGTTGAGATTCTATAATACAATGACAGGAATCCCTAGGAATATCTATTGTCCAGGGATTTATGCTTATGATTAACCTTAACACTCAGTCTCCCATAATTACCCAACCAAAGTGTATCCCAAATGTACGGAGATAAACATGGGTTCCGAAGTTGCTTTAAAATCCAGTCAAAACTATCTGGAGGGCAAAAGGGGAAGGTAACCACGTCCTGAGCATCTTGCCTCCAAACCTCTTCATAGAGAGATTTTTGACTCCGGACACAAAAATCCTGGGGTTTAAAACCCCAAGACATGGCCAACATTATAGCTTCCCTACTATAGGTAGGAATATCAGGTATCCTGGCCAAAAATCCCTTTTTTCCCAGTTCCCATTGGGCTACAGAGGGTACCAGCCAGACCAAAAGAAATGGCTTCCAACCCATACCACCCAGCTTCAATGCCCCACCAAAATTATAATAGAAAAAAATACTATAAAAGAAAGCAACCGGGTTTACCATACCAACCCCTCCCTCTAGCAGTGGCCTATAGGTCACACTGCGCTTGACTGGGTTCAAGCGAGACACCCAAAACCCTTGAAAGAAAATGCTAAATAATCTAGTAAATAACTTAACAGGTGGGGGGGGGAACATAACAAAGGTACAAAAAAATAGGAACCACCAAAGTTTCGATCAAGAAAACTCATTTTCTTTTATCAATTTGGTGTTGCTTCCACCCAGTAATAAATCAATCCGCTCTCCCCAAGGCCGCCTGCCAATTAAGAGGTTGCATATCCCCCGTCCCAAACAAGATACCTAAACTTTTAAAGGGTGCAGTAGAAATCTTGATACCAGCAAAGTTTCCAGAAATAGGGATAGTAAGGTGCCCTAGGGGAACCCCCATACTTTTTTCAAAATTGATGAGATACCCTGCAATTGATGAGTAGTTCTGCAGGACACCCTCCAAAGCCCTTTCCTCTGTATCCATGGCTACAGTCAGGACTAAATCATCCGCATAAGCCAAAATCTTAATGGGTACAGAACTTTGGGCCCCTTGCAACCCCACTATCTCTGGGCAAAGAAGAATAGCTCTAATCAGGACATCAGTACAGAAGTTATACAAAATGGGGCTTAAGGGGTAGCCCTGCTGAACTCCACGTTTAACTGCTACCTGCCTACCTACCAACCATTAACATTGGGAACAATAACAGCTTCCGAATACCTGGCTCTAATCCACTGTATAAACTGGGCAGGGATCCCAAATGCTGCCAGAACAGAAAATAAAAAATGATGGGAGAGCTTATCAAAGGCCTTTTTTTGGTCTAGGCCAAGCACCCATCCTTTGACATGGCCCATATCTCCCAATGAAAATAGTTCCCATAACAGAACAAGATTATCATGCTGACACCTCCCTGGTATACCACATATCTGAACGGAGCTAACCAATCTCGCAATTTGAATCAATCTTGCCAACAACATTTTTGATATAATTTTGTAGTCAACATTTAGCAAACTAAGAGGTCTCCAATTATTAAGTTCAGCCGAAGAGCCCTTCTTGAAAATAAGTACTAAAATAGCTTCCTTCATAGATTTTGTAAAGTTAGCTTTAGACAACATGTCATTAAACAGAAGGGTCAGGGCTGGAACCAAATCATCCTTAAAGGTAACACAGAAACCTGCTGTAAGGCCATCCAACCCAGGAGCTGAGTTCAGGTTTAAACTAACAATAGCCTGTGACACCTCTGCAGCTGAAATTTCAGCGGATAACATATCACCATCAGCCTGTGAAAGAGGGGGCAAGTTCAAGGATTCCTAAAAGGAGTCCTCCGAAACACAGTCAGGGACAGTACCCAACATGTTAACCACATGCTGCTCGACAACATCCACCTAAAGCTGCGGAGAACTAACAAGCTGTCCAGAGGGAGACCTCAAGGCCTGAATAAATTGAGACTCTACTCTTCCCTGACAGGCCTTAAAAGGGTCCAACCCCCCCCCTTGGATAACTGGGTCCCAAATCTAGCCTCCTGCCCCAGAGAACTAGCTCGGTCATACTGCAAGCTTTTCATCTGATCACAAATAACTGCAATCTGCTTACTACAGTCTTGAGAAGAGGCATCTGCTAGAGAGATCAGATTTTGTAATTGCTGACGCAATGCCAAATAACACAGATATTGGGCACTGCTATCATCAGCAGCTTTCCCCTGCAGAACTTGCCTCCATTGGACCTTAGAATCCTCCCACCACTCGGATGCATCATCATATAAATCTGCTACTGAGAGCTGGGCCGCCCATTCCTTCCTCCATATTTTCTGAACCTTAGGATCCTGCAACATAGAGTCATTAAGTCTCCACCTATTCTTTTTACAATGCGGAGCATTCTCCCAAGAGAAAGAAGCCCATACAGCAGCATGATCAGAAAATTCCATACCAATAGTTCTACAAGAGAGAACGTGTAAGACACTAGACAAAAAAATAAAATCAATCCTAGTCCTAAAGTCACCTTTAAAAAACGTAAACCCACCAGTAGAATGTTGGGATCTGTAAGCATCCACGAGATGGCCGGTGGAGATTACATTCTTAAGGGCTACAGAATCACAAAACTACTTGGGGGTCTGGAGCCCTCTATCTAATTGATGCAACCCGCAATTAAAGTCCCCCACCCAAACAATCAGCCTAGAAGCATGGAGGAAGGGACGTACTAAATGAAAAAGAGACACCCTCTGTGTTTTAGTCTGGGGGGCATAAATTACAATCAACCGAAATCTCTCTGAAGAAAACGAGATATCTAATAATAATGCTCTTCCTGGCTGTATATCCACAAGTCTGGAGACATGCAGGGCAGGGTTAGAAAATAAAATCCTTATGCCATCACACTTGTCGGTCCCAGAGGATCAAAAGGAAGGACCATGAGGCCATGCCTTGGAAGCCTGTTGCAGTTCCTGATTGGATTTCAACCTGGTAGCTACTAGACAGGAAATATCACAATGCATATCACGCATGATCAACATAACACCCCCAAGCTTCCTGTGTCCCTTAATACTATTAATGTTTAATGAGCAGACTGATAAAGAAGCCATCTAAGTACCTAAGGGTGATTTACTTCTCCGACACTGCCAAGTTCTTTTAGCAATTGGATCTGCAACCCCACCACCCTCATTCTCCGTATTAGAAACTACTGAAGAAGTATCAGTTTCCTCATCTGCAGAGTCTCTATCTAACAACTCAGAAGACAGCAGGGCAAATTTATTCCCAGTCTTCCAAGAATGAACCCCAGCATCTTTACAATGTCCAGAAACAGCCAAACCTTTCCTAGTCCTTTTATGTTGTACCTTAACAAAAGCTGCCTTATCCATACCTGAAGTAGACTGAGCTGTCGGGGGCATTACACTAATATCATCAGCCATAGTCTCCTCTACCACTGCCTCCTCTGGAGTTTTGTTCTGATTAGTTACTAAGTCCTGCCCTTGGGAAACTTGGTCTGCTTGTGTACTATCTTCCCCGATTGCTCCCGTCCCAGAGGTGTCCTTCTGTCGCTCATGCAGGGGGATCCTATACCTGCCTTTAAATCACGCTCTGCAATTATTTTGGCCTGTGATTGCTGGGCAACAGTAGTCAATGGCCTTCATGAGAGGGACAGTCCTCCCTATTATGAGAGGCCAGGGACAGCGCCCATATGCATGTCCAGTGCGTTCACACAAGTTGCACTTGAATAAATTCAAGCAGGCACTAGAACTGTGCCCGAATTCAAAACAATGATTTGCATTTAACAGTATCACAAGCAGAACTAAAGTGTGCTCGAGATCCACATTTGAAACAGGACTTAGGTTGCCCTGCATAAAAAATCAACCCCTTATCTTTCCCCAGACAAAAGAAACTAGGTAAATGACTGGGCCCTGATTTAGTGGAGTACAATTTTACTCGAACCCTCCACCCGCCGTCCCAAATCTGTTCACTGTCTAACATAGGGACAGGTTTATTTAGAACTTCACATCTTTGTCTTAACCAGAACAAAATATTTTCAATATTAACCCCTTCGTTCTTAAACATAATAGTTATGTTCCTAACGGCAGGCTTAGTCAATGGGATAGCATGGAAAGGGGACCAAGTGGGTGAAGTTTTACAAATAGCGTACTGTGCCCAAAATCTATCTAAACTAGAAACTTGTTTAAAACTAATGTCGTTATTACCGTTCCCCAACCCAATAAGGGCAAATATTTCAGAGGAAAAAAACTCATGGAACCTTTAAATAAGGTCTTAGCAACATAAACCCTGTTTGGTGGGTCCTCCAGGTCCTCTATATATAACAGCCAAACAGCATTGCGCCGTGGTGCAGGTTCACCTTTAGAGGTAAACAAATCTGCCAGTTTAAAACCCACTGGTTTCACAGTGTTCTCCTCAGGTGCTTCAAGCAGAAAAGGATCAGGCCCCAATCTGAGAGGAACCTCAGAATCAGCATTTTCACCAACACCAGTAGCATTACCAGGAGACCCACTACATGTAGGCACTGCTTTAGCTGGTAAGGGACTACCCACAACCTCAGTAACACCCCCAACTCACTAATAAGTATGTCATCCTGAACAACAGTAATGGTACAGTCTGTAGAGGAAACAGTAGTAATATTACCCCGGGTTCCATTGGAGCTCTGAAGAGAAGTCAATTTGGTGGCCACTGGTGCTGCTGCCTTCTGCAACATTGTAAGATAGGAGGGATCCTGCGAATCCAGCATCCAAGTACCTCCTTCCCTTAGTTCCCAACCCATGTTTTGCAGTGTTGCTTCAGGGGACAAGCAACCTCGTCTGAAACTAGCACAGAGGTAGCAGTCAAATCATTAGGCAAAGTCACTGTAGACTGTAAAGCGGGCACCTTTTCCCCCGACTGTTTACTCCACCCCGGTGTTTGTTGTGGTGGAAAGAAAAACACAGCAGTAGAAGGACAGTCAGATCCCGACTCCTTGGGATGAGAAACATGCTGTGCACTGCTCTACTTTTTATTTATTTTTATTTATTGAACATTTCGGAATTACAACCTTTGAGTCAAGGACTCCTTTGCAAAGGCTCCACGTCATTCAGGACAGGACATAACAACAACAGAGTGTTAAGAATTCCACAAAAACCAGTGACATTACAATACGACAGAGATAAACATCATAGCATATGTTAATGCTATTCGTCAGAATGGAAATCGTAGGGTTACATAGTAGAGGTCGGCGGTTAGAGGCTTCCAACAGGACAATACCATGTTCAACAATACAGGATATGGTTAGCGCCAGGGCTCGGTTAAAAGAAATCTGGCGGTTGAGAAGATCAAGTCGGAGAGGTGGCCCCTGTGTTCAGCCAGTCCAGGGGATAGAGGGGGAACATTTGCAGGTCACAGAGTTGAGGAGAAAAAACTTGGTCCCTGATTTGAATTGACTTAGGGTGGGGGTGAGTAGGATGGAAGACGGTATGTTGTTAAGCCAGAGGGCCGCGATACGGAAGGATCTTTGTCCTAGCGAGGTCCTACAGATGGTGACTTTGAAGGTGGTCCCGCCAGCCGTCTCGGTGTGCTCCTATTGGGGGCCAGTTGGATTAGGCGGTGTAATTGGCTGGTGTCAGTTTCTATAGGGATCTTTTGGCTTGGAGACAGGTGTGATATTTAAGCCTCCTTCAAAGCTAAGCCATCCCACTTGAGAGTAGAGCAAGCAGGTATGTGTCTGTCTAGAGTTGCTAGTGACCAAGCGGCAGGCTTTATTGAGTGCTGTTCTGATGCTGTTAAGTGCCGTTTGGTCAGCGCTATAAATAGTTATACCATAGTCAATTAATGAAAGGACAGAGCTAGTAACCGCAAGCCTTAGGGCCTGTGGGGGAGGCAATGTCTATGTCTGTAGAGGATGCCAAGACGGGTATTGACAGAGGTGGAGAGAGTCTTAATATGTTGATGGTATGTAAGGATGTGTCAAGGTGATGCCAAGATATTTAAAGCAGGAGACCTGTTCAATGTGGTGCTCAGTATGTTTGTTAGGGAGAGCTAGCGGTATTGAGGGGTTTTGTCGATGGGCAAACATCATGGATTTTGTTTTATCATAGTTAAGTAAGAGCCGGTGTTCAGTGAACCAGCCCTCCAGCTCCTAAAGCAGCCTTGAAGAGTATTTTGAGGTGGGTGAGGTTGGTATGCTTCCAGTAAAGCACCGCATCATCTGCATAAAGCAGTAGCTTTCACTACAGGCTTGAGGGAGTGAGTTTAGAAAGAGAGTGAACAATAGGGGGCCAAGTATCGACCCTTGAGGGACACCAGCAAGGACCGGTTTTTTGGGGGAGAGTGTTTCTCTAATTTTTACCTGTTGTGATCTGTCAGTCAGATAGTTTTTAAACCAGGCGATAGTATCGGGTGCAATATTGAGGGATGCAAGGGCATGCAGAAGTAGCTCATGATTGACAGTGTCAAATGCCTTAGTCAAATCAACGTAGATTGCTCCAACTGCAGCCCCCTGATCGAGTGTTTCATGAATGTAGGACGTGAAATCTAGTAGTGCTGTGGTAGTACTGTGCCCTTTTCTGAAACCATGTTGCTCATGGCAGAGGAGTCCATATCTGTCAAGGTATTCTGTGAGTTGATCGGATACAATTCTTTCTAGTGCTTTTGAGAGGGGAGGGAGGATCGTAATGGGTCTATAGTTGCTAGGGTTTGTTGGATCACCTTTTTTTAGGATAGGTGTGATAATACCCCTCTTCCATAGAGTAGGGATTTGGCCACGGCAAAGAGAGAAGTTGAGGAGTTTGGTGAGATGCGGTAGCGTCTCAGTAAGCGTAAGTCTAAGGATTTTAAGATCAAGGGAGTCACTACTAAAACGCACGTTTTGCAGGGCTTTTGAGAGATAGCGTTTAGCCTCATTGCAGGAGATTAGGCGCAGCCTGAAAGGAGGGTGTGTATGAGAACAAGGTGTGTTGGTAGCTGTGCGGGAAATGGGGTCAAAGAAATTTGGAGGAAGGACATCACTAAGGTCAGTGAAGGTGTTGTTCAGGGTATCGGCTATGGTGGTGGGGTCTTGTGAGAGGGTGCCCTGAACTAGGAGCTGGGTAGGGTCGGGGTTAGTGTTTTTCCCACACAGTTCCTTAACATTGCTCCAGAAGGATTTCCCAGAGCTCCATGTGGTAGTGAAGGCTTGTTGATAGTATGTGGCCTTGGCTTGCCGTATAGCCTTTGTACATTTATTTCGTGCTTCTCTGTAGAGCTGTCTATCATGTGGCAGCTGTGATGATAGTGCCCTGTGCCAGAGGTTATCCCTATGGTGCATCATATGAAGGAGGGACTGGGTAATCCAAGGTGTGTTCCAGGATTTTGATACCGACTTTGAGAAGGGGGCAAATAAGTCACAGGCCGCATTGAAAATGGTAATAAATGCCGTGAGCGCTGTGTCCAAGGATTGGGCAGTATGAACAGACTCCCAATTACAGGTGGAGAGGTACACCCTAAGGTGGGAGAGGGCACCTTTTTTGAGGTGCCTTTGGGTGGTGATTTTAGGTTTACTGGGAGTGGTTTTATTTGACTCACCAACATGTGACCGGGAGTGGTCACTAAGTACATCAGGGAGCACGCTAACTTTGGTAAGGTGGTTAGGGTGGTTAGTAAAGATAAGGTCTATAAGAGAGGAGGATCCTGACCGAGGGTCCAGCCTAGTGGGTGCCGTTACTACTTGGGTCAGGTCATATGCACATGTTGTGTCTTTGAAAACAGCCGACGAAGAGGATAGCCAGTTCACATTAAAGTCACCCATTATAATTAGTTCACTTTTAGGGGGAAGATATGTGATTGCAGAATTGTTGCCAAGACGTTTACTATTTAATTTCGAAAGTTCCATCGGGGGCTTTAGGCACTCTGGATTGCTACCCAGTGAACTGCCAGCCCTTAAACACACCGAAACAGAGGCAGAATAGGGAGTGTTAAAAGCCTCAGGCAATCCAGACATCGTGGGAACTTCTGCATCAGCAGAGGACTCGAGAATCTGAGAATCAGGCACAGAAGCAACAGAAATGGAAATCGTCTGGAGAGCTGCAATCTCCCGCTCCAACGTTACCATTTTCTGTAGCAATAAAGAGCATTCCAGCACTAACTTACGTTTCTCCGAAACATCACAGGTCAAAATTGAAACACCCTGCCATGACGCAGGAGCAGTAACACCAAACATGTTGGCCTCCACCACACTCACAGTAGTCACATCAGCCACTACACAGTCCTCCTCAATGGCTTCTTGCACATCAAGCGCAGGAGGGGAGGCCCTCTCCCCTGCACCCTCCACATCCATCTCCTCTGACGGCTCCCTCGGACTGGCCATTGTGATGCAGGTGGCCAAGGCTCCTCCTACTGACAGAGTAGGGGAATTTTCCCGGTGTCCTAGCCAAATTTCCCTCATTCACTAAAACTACCACCAACAGCTTAATCTGGTTTAAGGCCAGTTGGCGTTCATCTGTATCCCCCTCCCCTGGGTCGTTCCTGAAAATAGGCAGGATTTGTCTAGTGCACTTACCTGGTCAACAAAAACTAATTAAAATAAATCCATGCAGCCCGGACTGCCACCGGAAGGGGGCTGGCAGATGCACCAACACTAACACTGCAGGAGGAGTTGGTGGCAGCCACCATGCACCGCATCACAGTGGAGGGTGTGCCTGGTGGTGGATTCTAGACAGGTGGCAGCCCATCACTGCATGGTAAGTATGTCAGCCATGCACAGCTGGTGGCACGGAGGGTGCGTACACAGGCATGCTGGCGTGCATGCACACAGCATGCATGTCATGCGCATGTGTGCGCACCCACACACCTGCCATGCTGCAGGACACATGCAGCGGCAGTGAAGGGGGGCACATATGGGCATTGCAGCACTGACACACCTTTTTTCTCTTGCAGCACTGGCATGCCTCCATGCAGATAATGGGGCACCGGTAGCATCTGTGGATGCTGGTACATCCCCAGAGGACCAGCTGTCCAAATCAAATGGGATCTGGGAGCCCGACAGGCTGCAGCTCAGCACCACAGTGCAGGCAGATGACATGGACCTGGGTCAGACGAGGCCCTGGATGTGTTCCTCCAGGATGCCAGCCTTGGTGTCCTGATGCCAGCCTTTTGTGTCCTGTGTGTGGAGACACAGATCAGGGCAGGGTCTGACTCTGATGAAGATTACACGCAGCTCCTGGACTGCATGGGTGACACTGTGGGTGTGTCACCCCTGCTGGCAGCAGACACAGGCACTTTGCCCAGCACTCTGTCAGTGGTGCAACAGCTGCCTGCCACCACTGTGGGTGCAGCAGTGTGCACTGCCACAGCTGTGCCTTGCAGCAATGGTGGTGTGGCTGCGCAGGTGCTGGGAGGCATACAGTGGCTGGACGGGCGATGGCAGCAGGCTGTGGGTGCCACTGGGCAGCTGGACACAGGGTCCAGCGCTGATGCGGCTGCTATGCTCATTCCCCCTACAGACCCTACCGTGCAGCATCCACCAGAGAGTGGGGCTGTGCTGCGTGGCCAGTTACCACATGAGGATTGGCTTCCCACCCGGGAGCCCCAGGACACAGACCGGCTGGCTGAGCACACCCGTCTGCTGCGGGTGTCCGTTCAGCAACAGGTGCTGCTTGCCACTGGGGTGTGTGCACTGTGTGTGGAGCTGTGCTAGTTAGATGAGCAGCCGGAGAGGGGCACTGTGCAAATCCTGGCGGGGATGCAGTGCATGCAGGAGGCCACAACTGCATCATTGGATTGCATTGCCACTGCGATCACAGATGGCTTTATGCTGCTGGCTGCCACAGGGCATGGTCATGCACAGATGACCTCCCACAGTGTGCTGTCCACCCCACGAACCCGGTGTCAGGTGACCCCATCACAGTCGATGCTGGGATCTGATGTAGGCATCCCAGGCACACCTGGGGCTGGCCTGTTTGGGCGCCTGCACACCCCCCACATGGACATGGTCATGGTCCCGCAGTTCAACCCCTGGGGGGTTGTTGCAAACCCCCCATGACTGATGCACAGCCTGTGGCTGCTGATTGGCCCTGGCATGGCTGCTCCATGGCCGTTGTGGCCATGGTTCCATGCAGTGGACCTGATGTGCGGGCCGTCCTGACCGCAGTTTGCAGCTGCTGCCCTGTGCACACATGGGCATTGTGTGTGTGTGTGTGTGCCTACCACTGGTGTGGCGCCTGTGTGTCGTGCCACATGCTGCCTGTGTGCATGCTTGCCCGGCTGCTGGACCATGTGGCGTGGGCATAAAGAGGGCAGTTTAGCACCGGCTGCGCCTGTGCACTGGTGCAATGCATCTGATCCATGCCACATACCAATGCCTGTGTGTGTGTGTGTGTGTGTGTGTGTGTGTGTGTGTGTGTGCAGTTGTGTGCCACTGACCCCCCTACCCCTGCATCATGCCTCTGTGTTTGCATGCCTATTGCCATGCACGCCCCTGCAGGTGTGCTGTACCTGTTTGTGTGGCCCATGCATGTTTATCGCAACACCTACCTGTGTGCACCATAGTGCCCCTGTGCAATGGTGTCCTGGTGGTGTCGCACCTGCTGTAGCAGCCAGGGATCCCTCCACCCAGGGGGTGGCTGTCCACCACCCTCTGGACCATTGCCTCCATCGTCCCCACTACTGTCGCCCTCCTCAGCCTTGACAGTTCTCTCACGGTCAATGGCCATGTTGTGCAGTATGCAGCAGGCCAGGAATAGGCCACAGGCTTTTGAGGGGCTGTACTGTAGGGCACCACCTGACCTGTCTAGGCAATGGAAATGTGCTTTCAGCATGCCAAAGACACGCTCGATCATGTTGCACGTGCTGGCGTGTGCCTTGTTGTAGTGTTCCTCCGTTGGGGACAACGGGTGTAGGTAGGGGCTGAGCAGCCAGGACCTCAGTGGATACGCGCTGTTTCCTGTGTTGATAATGACATAGTTAGCCCTCTGCTGTTCTGTGCTGCTCTCTTTGCCTGTCCTTGGCACCCATGCCAACAAGAACACCCTGCCCGCCCCCATCCTAAGGTCTTCTCTGCCCATCGCCCCTTGCCCATGCCATACTCACCCACTAGGTGGCCCAGGGGATGTCCCCACATTCAAACCTGTGGCACAGCGCTGAGCTGTGCAAGATGAATGCTTCATGTGCACTCCCAGGGTGTGTGGTGCAGACATTGGTGATGCACCCCATGGCATCGCACACCACCTGGAAGTTTATGCTGGGGCTCCCCTTCCGGTTAGTATGTGACACCGTCAGGGCCAGGTGGCATGCAGATGGCCATGTGGGTGCAGTCAATGGCCCCAATCATGCCAGGCATATGTGCAACCCTGTGGACGTCCTGCATGGTTGCTGTGTTCTCCACCTGTGTGCTGGGAAATGGATGAATTCTGAAGCATGTGGCAGCAGAGCATTGAGACACTGTATGAGGAGGCAGGACGTGGCCAACTGGGTTATGCCTGTGGTGTCCCCTGTTGGTCTCTGGAAGGTGCCCGTGGTGAGCAGGCACATGACGGCTGTCACCTTCATCTCCATGGACATGGCATGGCTCTGTCTGGTGGGTGCCTGCATCTCCTCACTGCACAGCTCACAGAGCTGCCTCAGAATGGCTCTGTTCAGGTGGTACTTGCCCACAATCTCCATGTTTCTGTAATTCTTAAAGGTGATGCGGGCATGGTACCACCTGTGTCAGGCATACCGCCAATGGGCCCTTCCTCGGCCACGTTGCTGTTCCTCCTGCCCCTTCACACCCCTCATTATGGCCCCCATCATGAAGGGTGCACCGTCCATGGCCCTTTCTGTTCAATGTCCCCCTGGGCGGTTGGCTGCTGCTGGCTGTGTGCCACCCTGGTGCACTGCCTATCAGTGTGTGTGTGTGTGTGTCTGTCTCTCTCTCTCTCTCTCACTCTCTCTGCCCCTCTCTCCCTCTCCAATGCCACCTCTGTCCCTCTCTCTCTGTGTCTGCCTTGGTCCGTCTGTCTCTATCTCTCTCTGTCTGTCTCTCTCCCCCCCCCACTCCCTCTCACCCTTGGTGCAAGTGCTGTCTGTGTGTTTGTGACCTGTATTTATAGGAACAAGTCTGCTCGGAGCAACTTCGATTTGCTCCACACTTGCACCATGGTTTAACGGTTGAATATGCCACTGCACTGGGTATTCATAGGAATGCCCCCTGGACTTGTGCCTGCATTCATTATAGCTGCACACTGGCACAATGGATTTTGTGCTGTGCAATGGCACATGCTGAATATGGCTCCTTGGCGTAAGTTCGCACTTGCGCCAGCACAACTGAGCTGCGCCATGCGCAACTGCTCTGAATATCTGGGCCCCAGAGTTTCCCCTTAAAATGTTTTCTAATTAATATGGCTATGCCTTTGCTTTTTTTGGTAGTAGATTGGATCCATTTACATATCTGGACTGTGTAGTATGGTACGGTGTGCATGCCCATTGGCCCATGCTGTGGACCAATGGGCGTACAGCTGTACTGTACGCAGTCAGTCGGCGGGCAGCCTGGCGGCGGTCAGGTGGAGCTGCCACCACCACTGATGGGGGAATGGGGTGATGGGTCTGGAGTGGGTGGGGAGGGGGTACCGCTGGACCACCAGGGATAATATAAAATGTGTTTTATCATACTGATGCCCGCAATTGGGCTGGAAGTGGTCCACTGGACCACCAGGGATATTTGACATGTATTTTATGATAATTATGCCCACGATAGGGCTGGAAGCGGTCCACTGGACCGCCAGGGATATTGGACATGTTTTCTATGATACATATGCCCGTGATCGGGCATTGGGGCACTTTGCCATGATGTGCAGGGGGTGTCGGTCCCCGATGGCTGCAGCCTGGCAGGGTGCCAGGTGCAAGTGTCCGGGGATCGGTGCACCTGCATGCAAATGTGGCCATAATGACATGCTAATGGCTCCAGTTGCACCTTGTATGCATTATGGCCCCTTTGCATATCCACCACTGAATATCACAGTTCCTGCACCTAGCACAACCACACTTGCACTGGCGCATTCCCCTGCTCCTCTCTTGCCACTGGCGCTGGTGCAGTGCCACTGTGCTACGTGCAATGCAGGCAGCCACGTTACCATATTCAATGGTGCTGAGCCATGGCGCAGCACCATTGAATATCACACAGCATACTCCCTGGCACATCCCAGTTGTGCTGCACCCAGGCTTGCACCCCTGCCTGGCGCACTTTGAATATCCCACCCAAAGTGTTTAACTTCACCTGATATTGTTTGTCCCGAATCGGCACATATATCTGTAACCCTGTATCTCACTATGAATTACCTGATTAGAGCATTGTATACACTCTGTTTAATTGGTTATCAAAAGTGTTGTACCGTATAATGTGTCATTGTATGTGTATTACCATCAGGACCTCCTTGTGAATGAACTTGCTCAATGGAGTCTTCCTGCAATGAACGTGAACTTATTCTAAGCTCGTAGGAATGCCTTTCAAACTGCTTAAATGTTGTTGTATTCCTATAATATTCTCTATTATTTGCATGGCCCATTTCAGAGGGTTTCATCGTCATTATTATCATTGTTTTCTGTAGTTTTGTTGCTTGGTATAGATTGGATTGTATCTTGCTCTTGGTCAGGGGTCAGGAAATTTTGAGGGTTTAGCAGTTTGTTTTTTCAGATAATTCATCTTGGACCTCTGAGATCTTTGCCTTTTCACTTCCAGTTTCACTCTGATTTGAGGTGTTCTGCTTGCTTTTTTATCATTCTTTTTCTTTTCTACTTTGTTTTAAGTTTTGGGATGCATGGTAATTGGTTGCTGTATTTTATCAGCCAGCAGTTTAAAAGATTATTGTGTCTGGATCAAATGACCTTTTCAGGAAAAGCTGTTGCCTTCCAGATTAAATGTACATTTTTGGGCACTAGATAGCGTCAATGATTCATAGGGTTTTGCTGTTTTCCTCTCAGACAACCTTAATATTTTATATAAAGTCTTTTACACTCAATATTAGGAGGAGTTTTTATAGTTTGGGTAGAACAACGCTTGTTTTGGGTTCCCCCTGTTGTCGTACTGTTTTCGTCTTCCTCCACTAAATTGTGTGAGACTATGCTGGTATACTTTATTTTCACTTTACTTTTAGAAAAGTGTTAGATGAGTATGTTGACAGTATGCATATAGGATTCTGAGGTATATATCGAGTCAACATTTTAAATCTGAAGCACTCTCATAGCAGTCAAGATGGGGGAAAAGCATATGCACTGATAATTATTTTATTAGAGTGTCACAATTGTTCATATGGAAAATTATACATATCAGCATGTCTTTTGCCGAACTTCGTACTGTTACAATTCACCGCTTTAAGATACTGGGAATCAGGATCTGCAGGGCTTCAGCAGATTGTATGGTTCTAGAAGTTTTGTTCTCTTTCCTTTCAGTTGGTGAACAATCAGAAACTGTTCAGGATGATATGAATACTTGTAAAGTTTAGCTTACCAGTAGATTTGAATATCGGGTTAACATACGCCTGACTGACTTAATGCTGCTCTGGACTGCGCAAGGAAACATGTACCAGGAGTCATCGCTCAATGGTACACTCACCGGGAATTATGTTCACCAAGCCCACAGACTGAGGTGCTTCTGTTAACACAAACTAACTGGACCATGCCATTGTTCCATGTGGAGTTTGGTAAAGATGCCAACACTCAGCTGGCTGCCTAACCCTCACACATACAGTGAAGTCCACCAGGATAAAGCACAGTGTCACAGATTTACTGCATGATGACAAAAGGGATTAACTCCCATTGAAACTGCATTGTTTGCTGCAATAACTCTACTGCAGAATTCTGCAGTGCTGTGCTTCATCCTGGTGGGCTTCACTGTACTCTGTATGTTACTCCTGCCACCTCCCTGAAACAGTTGATATTGATGGGTAATAAGACTGTTCCTATAATAATATCCAGTAAAAAATTTGTGAAAAGATGGAATATAGAGGTGTTACTTAATAAAATACAAAAGATAACTGACAAGCTGTAAATATTATACAAATAACAATCAGTCATTTATTAAATTGCACCTCTTTTTCTTTACATTTTACAGAACCCACCAAGTAACACATGAAACCACAGCCTGCCCTCCCCAGCCAATCTGCAGAACCTGCCGAACCCCAACCTAGTAAGTATATTTCATTTATATACCACAATTACCCCATAATCCAGAATATCTGCATTGCTAATGCTTCTGCACAGTAACCCTATGAAAAAGTTTTATTCTTGTGCAATAACACTTCAATACATTTTGATTATTAAATAACAACATTTTTATTAAATATGTTTAACTTCCATATTCTATGTAATTTCAAGCACACTTTCAAACATGCACACAAATACTTTTTGACCATTCACAAATTTTGAAAATTAATGCAAAGGAGGTAAACGTATAAATAACATGCATATTAACTAATGTTATTAATACTCACATAAACACTTGTAAAGTCATCAGAAAAATATGAAAACATTGTGAAAAACCTTTTTCTTTGTACTCTATTTATGCTCCTCACTGGCACCCCAGACCCATTCCTCTGATGTCCACTGGGACTTACCACCAGTCCTTCTGCCCCCAGGGCTCCCCCCCCAGTGGGGTCAGCGGTGGAAAGCTCTTGACCCCCAATATACACAGGATCTGGTTCTGGCTGGTGAGCCTGGCTGGTTGGGGAGCAGGGCCTGTGAATGCCCACCTTCATCAAACCACCGGTATTTTTCCTCCCATGTTTCTTTCACCGATGCAGAGGAGGGCATGCAAGGATGCTTATGGCAGTGCTGCACACGCTCCCGTATGTGGCATGATAGGTGTCTGACCCACCTCTGCCACTCTATTGTACCGCATCGGTGTGCCAGCCCCTAGGCTCTGCTCTGCACGGACCACTGTTCCCCTCACTTCCTGGAGGAGGAGAGCAGTGCTGGGGACTCTCGATCCTCCTCCTCCTCCACGGCCGACCCCCAGCAACATACTTGTGCTGTGAATACGGGTCACCGGCATGGCAGGAGGTAAGTCATTGATGCCTCAGCCTTCCACACCACTGGGCTGGCTATGATAAAACTTCTTTAATAATATTCATGCTATGCATAAATATTTGCCACCAGAAATTCATAGTCATCCTATACCATCATTCTGATTTTTAATTACATATAACTAATTACTAATAATCAATTATAAATAAAAATATATATTATATCACTAGTAGTAACCATCCCTCACAAACACTAAAGTATCACATAAAAGTACTACAACATTTTAAAGTTATTTAAGTTTCAACTATTATGATCATATTGCACTTTAACATGGGAAAAATATGTAGTTTTAGCTATTTTTGTAGTGATTTTTTAATGTGCATGCACCACCACTTAACTGCAATAAACTCAAAAAAGAATTTACTTTTTTCCCAAAATGCCCCAAAGGACCTATTTCCAATAGACACCTACAAAACCTAGAAGACTGACAACACAACTCTGAGCTGTTTTTTAGCTATAGTAGCACAAAAATTAAGGTGTCAAATCAGGCACCACTCAGATGTGCTCAGCAGTCTTGGGGAGAATTTTGAGTAACTATGATGGAAGAGGTTTGTGAGGTTATCTTGGAGCAGCAACCCACTTTTTGTGAACAAGACCCAGGCACCATGCGATTACAGTACAGTCCTGTTATCTGAACCCCCATTATCCGGAACTCCCTATCTAACGGACTGATGTCATGTCTCCCACACTTTAAGCACTGTCTAGCACCTTTTTTTCTAATCGCAGTTAGATTGTTTAGTGCCTGAATAGAAAAACAGTTACAGTGTAGTTGTCACTTGAACTGTGCTGCCAGGGGTTAACTGGTAACACTTCACAGGTGCTACAAGGCGTTAGAAAAGTTCTTTTTATAGCCTGAGGTGTTGCTGCCTGGCATTTGTGTTCCATTAGCGCACACTGTTAGCTGATGCTCTACTGCTGCAAAGGGCTCAGGATGTTCAAAAGAAATTGCACTGTGCTTATCATTGCACAGAAGCTCTTGACACTGGAGCATCTCGAAAATGGTGAGAAAGCTGTTTCATTAGCAGCTGAATTTGGTGTGGGCAAATCCATCATTTTTGACATTCATGAGGCAAAGCAAAAAAGGGATTTTGCCTGTACAGTGGAGTCTTCTTCTGGTGTTGATGGGAGAAAGAACATGAGAGCATGTGCTGATAATGAGAGAGATGCAGCAATCTACTTGTGGTTTAGGCAGGAGAGGGAAATGGGAATGCTGATATCGGGACCCCTGCCTAAAGAAAAGGCCATGCAGTTTCATCTAACATTGGGCCACACTGCTCCTTTTACAGCAAGTGTTGGTTGGCTGGACAGATTTAAAAAAATACATGGAATTAGCCAACTTAAATTGTGTGGGGAGAGGCTGAGTGCAACAGATGAGGGCATTGCTCCTTTCATAAAAAAAAAAAAAAAAAAATCAATGACATTTTAGTCCATGAGGGTCTCACAGCAGATCAGGTTTATAACACTGATGAAGTGGGTATTTTCTGGCAATGCTTATCAGGTAAGACCCTTGCTCATGGGGGAGAGAAAGATGCCCTCAGTTTAAAAAAACAGAAGGAGTGTATCATTATCCTTGGTTGCACTAAGGCTAGTGGCAGTCACAAGCTACAGCCCCTTATGATTGGCAAATCAAGAGAACAGAGGTGCTTTAAGCATATCAATATGGACACACTCCTGGTTCATTACACCAGTCAAAACAATAGCTGGATGGACTTGTTTAGTTTTAAAAAATGGTTCTATGACAATTTTGTTCCCTCTGTTAAGTAGCACCTCAAATCCTTGAGACTTCCTATTCATGCTGTCCTGCTCCTCGATAACCCCCCTGCCCACCTCGAAATCCCTCCTGTAAAAACAAGGAATGATGCCATCCGTTTTCTTTTCTTACCACCAAATACTGTGTCAAAAATCCAGTCCTGTGATCAGGGTATCCTGGAGATTCTTAAAAGAAACTACAGAAAAAAACTTCTACAAACAGTACTGTCAGAGGAAAATCAGCAGCTATCACTTAATGACATCATAAAGCATTTCACCCTCAAATATGTTTGTTACATGTTGGCTGATGCATGGCAATCTGTGTGCCCTGATACCATCCAGAAATCCTGGGGTAAATCAGAGATAGCCGATGACCCACCGGTAACTGAGGAATCGGAGCAAGACCAAGAAGAGCTGTGTTCTGTTGCAGCTCCTCTTCCTGGAATTCCAATCTCTGTAGCTGAATTAGAGGAATGGATCACATGTGACTAGAGCGAGGCGGGGCAAGAAGTTTTGGACGAAGACGGGATAGTAAACATGGTGAGAAGCAATGCTCCTGATTATGAGTCCAAAGATGAGGACAAGGAGCTTGGTGACGAAGCGAAGAGCCTGGAGCCTCCAATCTCTCATGCTGAAGCAGTGTCCAGCTTTGAGAGATGCCTTCATTACCTGGAGAGGCAGCCCGACACTAGTGCAGTGGAAATAATGCTCATTAGAAACCTGCACACCCGGGCAAGTAAGAAGCGATTGAGTGGCCTAAAACAGAAAACTGTCACTGACTTTTTTTGCTCACAGTAATGTTGTGTACCGGACTGTTTGTTAATGCTGTGTTACTTACTACTGAACATTTTAAAACCATACTGCACTTCAGTCACTTTCCGATATTCACTTACTGCAGTCACTTTAATAACAAAAGCACTTTACTTTAAGAGCAGCTGAAACTTTAAACTGTAACTCTGACTCTAGTGTTCTCACACTGTAATGAATTGTATTTATTTATTTATTGAATTTGCTTCACCAGGAAAGATACACTGAGCAACTCAATGCTCATCTCACGGTACATCCTGAGGGAAAGGGGAGAGGGATGTACAGCAGGAGAATTCATAAAACATTCACCATTAAAGAGGTGCATAAAAAAAACATAGATACATACATTTCAATACATAGTCAAAGGCATAGGGTACAAAGTAATCAAATGCATACATTTGCATTACAGGAGGCTCACAGGTGATGCATACATTGGTAACATACATACAAATGATATCTATACAGAGTCAAAGGTATAGGATTCATGGTAGTCAGGAGGATACAGTTGCATTACAGGCGGTTCACTAGGATGGAAACATAGATAAGCATGACACATATTTAAGTGCTAGGCAATATAGGACATGGTAAGTGCAATGAGGTAAGGGGTGAGAGAGAAAGAGAGGGAGAGAGAGGGAGAGAAAGGGTAGGTGGGCAAGGAGGGGGTCAGAAGCAGGTGGAGGTAGGAGTGAAGTAAATGTGAAGTGCAGAGGTAAGAGAATACAGGGAGGAGGAGGAGTGGATTTGTGGAGGCAGTGCAGTCCACATTTTAGGCAGGTGGTAAGAGAAGGCTTTCTGGCCAGAGGATGTACTGTAGCTCTGCAGGGGATTGAGAGGGTGTATGTGTCAACACGGGATCTCAGGGAGTAAAGGGAGGGAGGGAGTAGGGGTGCCAAGAGAGGAAGAGATGTAGGAGGGGAGCGATCCAAGCCAGAATTTAGAGATGAACTTAGCACCATGTAACGCATGCTGATTGTGGAGGGTAAGGAAGTTGAGGGAGTGGTAGAGATTGCAATGATGGGTGTGGAGGGGGGCATCAAGAGCGAAATGACAGAAGGAGTTGTAGAGAGAGAGAGTCCAGTCTGGATAGGTAGGACTGAGGGGCAGCACCATAGACTATGTTGCAGTAGTCGAAAATAGGCATGATCATCTTCTGTAGCAGCTCACGACTGGTGGCGAGAGGGATGCAACTGCGGTTTCTGTAAAGGGCCCCGAGCTTAGGCCTTAATTTTTTCAGAATGGCATCAATATGTACAGAGAAGTCAAGGTATCTATTCAGCCGGACACTGAGATACCTGAATGAGGGGGAGTCCTCAAGAGCAGTCCCATCAAGGGTATGAAATTTGGGGAGGTAGCTTAGCCTTGCGAGTCTTTGCTTTGTGCCAAAGGACATGGAGACTGTCTTCTTGGCATTTAGAAAAAGTTGATGAGAACTAAACCAGAGTTGAACCTTGGTGAAGTCAGACTGGAGCCTGGTAGTGACACTGGAGACAGATTTGCCAGAGGTAAACAACACTGTATCGTCAGCATAGATGTGGATGCTGGAGGCAAAGCAAACCTAGGGGAAGTAATTTAAAAAGATGGAGAACAGGATAGGGCCAAGCACTGAACCCTGGGGAACTCCAGTGGTTATAGGCAAGGAGAGGGGAGGTAACATCAGCTATTCTAACTGATTGCGACTTGCTGGATAGTTAAGCACTGAACCAGCCTGTGGCAGAAGGGGAGAGTCCAGCTGCTGATAGGCTGTACAGGAGGAGGGAGTGCGAGACAGTGTCAAAGGCTTGGCCAGGTTGAAAAAGATAGCTGAGGTGATGTGCCCTTTTTCAAAGCCTGCGGAGATGGTCTCAGTTAGCCTCAACAGATTTAGATTTAGGTCACCCAGGATGAATAGTTCGCCACTGCTGGCAATTGAGGAGAACTTTGTGACCAAGTCAGTGACATTAGAAGGTGGCTGCCCTGGGTGGCAGTAAACTCCAGCGATGAAGATGGGGACAGTGTGGGGACAGGAGATTTTTAAAAGGAGGGCCTCGTGGGATGATTGAACAGAAGTTGTGAAGGAGGGTGTGACCTGAAGGGAGGAGGAGGTATGGATAGCCACGCCCCCGCCTCTCCCTGCCCTGTCCTGTCTTGAGATGGTAAAGCCAGGGATAGAGATAGCATGGTCCGGTATGTTTTTTGTCAGCCAGGTTTCAGAAATTACAGTGATGTCAGGGGCATAGGAAAGTACGATGGGTTGTAATAGGAAGATTTTTGGAACGAGGCTTTGCATATTTAGGTGAATGATTTTAAGGCCATTTGGTAGTGAAAGTGGAGTGGTGGCTAGGTGGGCACCGGCTGGTGGATAGGCAATATCAGGGCCAGGGTTTGGGTGGATATCACCAGATGCTAGAAGAAGCAAGAGAATAAGGAGCTGGAGTAGCCCGCTTCCCTTATAGGAGCTATGGAGTAGCCGTTTAGCTGTTTTGTGG